>OW026454.1:20475978-25475978 GCA_932274525.1 Podabrus alpinus
GGTTTTGTTTAGTGTTTACT
Source organism: Podabrus alpinus (assembly GCA_932274525.1). Lineage (NCBI taxonomy): Eukaryota > Metazoa > Arthropoda > Insecta > Coleoptera > Cantharidae > Podabrus > Podabrus alpinus. Next base: position 20,475,999 of record OW026454.1, read on the forward strand.
ATATCTGTTTGGCAGTTTTGGTGTAGTAGCGCTTGGTAATTTCCAAGGGATGAATATTTTCACTGCGTGTGCTATATACTGCTATACAATAAATTTCAATAAACCTAGATGCCAATATATCAAGTATATTTTCAACTAAAAACAAGCTCGGGGTTATGGTATTAATAAGCACGGATATTTTTTACACGTCTATTTACCTTTAAGCATTCCTGGTATAATTTTTTTTCAAAAAAAACTGCAGACCGATTTGCATACGCCAACGATAAATTTTTATCATCATTTGGGGCGTTCGCAATACATTTTGTATAACTCAGTAAAGCCATATAATCGTTTTTCACTTTGAAGTAGTTATTTCCTTCCTGTCGCAATCGGAAGGCAGAATTTGAATTTTTGAAATTTCCCACATTTCTTGGAAACAAACCATATCGTCGAAGTAAATCGTGGGCGACAGCAACGCGAGAACTATTCGAACTAAGAGCAGCGAATTCTTTCGAAACACCAACAGTTTCGCTATTGTCCGCTAGGCACCGACACAAACTTGTAAATATTGCACGAACAGAATTATTATCAGCGTTCGCTTGTTCACACATTGTATAATTGATTTTTTGTTCATTCACCAACAAAATGTCACAGTACACGACACCATTCCTTGTTCTTAATCTTGGTTCCGAAATGATTTTTGTAATTGCTCAACGATTGCAAGCTCAAAGTATATGTCAGGATAGAGCTACCCTCGGTATGATAAACTATTTTTATTCACATACAAATGAGCACTCACGCTTTACTTTTGTAGCAGCGCGCCAAGTTTAAAATTGATTTGTCGAGCAAAATGGAGCACTTTATGTTTTTCAAAGCTTTTTTGTGAAGATCGTCTAAGTTTATGTTTCGTTTCATTATATTTAAATATTTTATTATTTCTCGATCTATTTGTTTTTGTTAGTTTTAGATGAAATTCTATCTATTCTCATTTCTGGGCCGTTAATTGCCGAATTAACTAAACCCCAAGGTACTTACTCCCATGACGCCGTTCGATCTATTATCGAAGATATAACGCAATCATCGATAATGCGTTTAGATAACCATAGCATGGATCGCCTATGGGATCTAATCACTATGGTGTTCAAATGGCAGGTCACTCTGTCGTCAGATATAATAGCAATTACTCTTCGACATCTGTACGAAGTAGAAACATACTCGATAACCGAACAAACGCACCTTCAACTGCATAAAGTTCAAAATATATTTGAAAATTTTAACAAAATATTCACGGACGCTGAGAAACATAAATTAAGAGAAGACGTTCTATTTTGGTTGCAATGCTACAACATACGAGTATCCCTTCTTCTTCGCATGGGACTACAAAACGACGATGGTAGTTTTATCTACAATAACACCAACCCGATTTCCCAAGAAATGCTAAAAAATTTGGGCGAAAATATTTACCTAGTTACTCAAAACGGAAAAATTTTAGAAGAGCAAAATCAAGACGAAGCTGAAAAAGAAGACAAAAGCTACGAATTGCAAGTTTTCGTAGATCAAATGCTCGGTGATCGCAAATTAAGTACTGGGAGTGCCGAAAACGCTCCAGTGCTTAAATTAATGATTGATAGCGAAGTTGATAAAACAAACGAAATAAATTTAGAAATATTTGATAACATTGATGCATCGACACGAGATAATGCGTTACAAAAAATATTTAACGATTTGAAATTGGAAGAAGATGAGACACAATCGTCAATTAAAGACGAGTTATTGGAAATCATCGGTAACGATGATGAGTGATTAATGTAGAGTTAATTGGAGCCGAATTTACTATTCACTAAATTTTGATATCCAACGTTGTATTATTTGGGCATCATCAAAAAATATGGAGTAATATTTTTATATTTAGATTTAGATGAACATTTTTCACAATTCAATTTATTGCAACATAAAATCTTTAATTTGTTTCGATTTTATCGACTGATTGGGCAACTATTAGATTCCATATTGAGGCGCCGCTGTATTCTTATCAGTATTTTTTGTTTCCGACTGAAATTTGTTTGCACGTTAGGTATAAAAACACTTTTTTAGTCAGGCCAAATTGTATTATCCAGACTTTTCATACATATCGCCGAAACTGTCAATTACGCACCATCAGCCCTGTATGTAATTTAGGTTACCAGTTAAGTTCGATTGTGTTTACATTGTACGTTCTATTATTATTGTTATCGATTAATAATTTTACATTAATAAACTGTATCTAATTAAAGTCTAAAATTAAATTGTCGATTTTTTCGATAATCCAAGGTCAAGAATATCATTGTAAAATACAAAGTTATATTTAAATTTACCGTATTAAAAGTTCAATATGCAACACCCAAAAAAATTCATTATGTTTCTGTTAAATTCAACTTTTTCCCAATATTCATTTAAAAACTTCACGCATACAATAATGTATGTAGGTAATGCAGTGTTCTGTTGTCCATAATAAATGACAGGTCGATTTTCTAACCTTTAGTTTTCGTAGCGTGTTGTCAAAAATACTTTTTTAAAAACTAATACAAAAAACTAAAAAATGGCAACTATTACGAAAAATATATTAACAAAATTATTAAACGGTGTGAACAGTTCAACTTTATGGAAACATCCGATTCGCAACAACAGTGTGTTGTCTTCCCAGCTGATTTATTCCGAATACGGTGACCCGGTTAAAGTGATAAAAAAATGTGATACAGAAATAAATGTTGGTATTCAACCGAAAGAAATATTAGTAAAGATGTTAGCTGCACCTGTAAATCCAGCAGATATAAACACAATTCAAGGCAAATATCCCTCTCGTCCTGTATTACCGGCCGTGGCTGGTAATGAAGGGGTCGCCGAAGTTATTCTTGTCGGATCGGAAGTTGACGATTTCACCGTCGGAGATCGCGTAGTACCACTAACCAGCAATTTAGGAACTTGGAGAACCCATGCAATTTTTCCGCAAAACATGGCTTTTAAAATACCCAAGAAATTAGGAGTTATCGAAGCTGCAACATTAACCGTAAATCCGTGCACCGCATACAGAATGCTTCGTGATTATATTAATTTAAAACCTGGGGACACCGTCATACAAAACGGAGCCAATTCAGCTTGTGGACAATACGTAATTCAAATTTGTCGCGTTTGGGGTTTAAGTACTGTTAACATTGTTCGAGATCGAAAAGATATTGGACAGTTGAAGGATTTCTTAACAGAATTGGGAGCAACGGTAGTTCTTACAGAGGAAGAGCTGCGCAAAACTGATATATTTAAAAAAGATAAGTTGGTAAAACCACGTCTTGCGTTGAATTGTGTTGGAGGTAAAAGTTCGATGGAAATTTCACGACAATTACAGGATGGATGTCCAATGGTAACCTATGGAGGAATGTCTAGGGAACCGGTAATAATTCCTACGTCATCTTTAATTTTTAAAGACGCGCAAATTCGTGGATTTTGGATGACGCGCTGGACGCAGGAAAATTTTGAGAGCGAAGAAAGAATGGAAATGCTCGACGAACTAATCTCCATGATGACCTGCGATGAGTTGCGGGGTCCGGCTGCGGAATTTATCAGCTTCAATAATTATCAAGAAGCTTTGACAAATGCCTTGAATGTACAGGGGATGACTGGAAAAAAATATATTTTAGATATTAGTGGCAGCAATGCCTAAATTCTTTAGTTTTGTAGTAAGTGATTTTGATTTCATAATATTGAAAGTTAGTCTCAGTCCCTCTGTTTAATTTTTGTAATCTGAATTTAGAAAAAATATAATATGATAAAAATTCAAGTTGTACTTGATTTATATATTTTTTAATAAAAAAGAAATTTTAATTGAGTATTTAATATGAAAAATTTAAAGCAAAACATTTTGTTTGACAGTGTTTGATGAACACCCTGTGTTTTAATTATATTAAAATGCAACAAAAGTAATTTTCGTTATAAAATTTAATAATAGTGCAAACAATCTTGTAGGCATACATTTAATAATTAATAAAACTTGAGCATACAATTTAAGAGTTAGATGGGTAGTTAAATCAAGTTTCGTTTTGGTCCTATTTTCCTGACGGCTATTGAATTAAAAATTATCTTCCATTAACTTACAAATTGTAATTTGAAAGAAAATGACAAAGAACTTGCTATAAGTAAGAAATTCCTTGAGCAAGGTTAAGATGCCTATCTTTGATAGATATTGTAATAGCTTATGGAAAATAAAGAATCTTCATGTTTATAACAGGTGGGGATTAAAATGGAAACATAATTATAGGGTGTCAATTCTGGAAAAAGCGAAGACAATTATTATTATTATTGAAGCAGATAATATTATTAATCCATGTGTACAGCTTCTTGCAAATTAACAAGTAGTAATAATTTAAACAAATTGTTTATTTGCAGTGAAAAATAATTTAACTACAGACGCGTAATTTTCTTCATCTGCATTACAATAAAAATTCAATAAAATACTAAGCTTGATTATGGATGTAGATATAGCATTCAGTAAATCAAAATATCCTTTACCAGCAATATTATTTAAAATGATTGAATTTACATAAATGCTTTCAGAACTACTTAGGTCGGTATGCAACATGAATTATTCAGAATAAACAATATTTTCGCTCCAATTTTGGAGAAAATTCCAGTTTTATTTATTTAAAATGTGATTGTTAAAATCGCCATTAAACGTTAGACTATTTATTTTGCCTTGTTTAACCCAATTAAAGAAAATGAAAATTTATTTAAATTAAATCTGCAGAATATCTAATGTGGGAAGTACAGGAAGGTTTCGCCAGCATAAATTGTTAACGTGGAATCCAGATGAATATGATTGATTACCATGGTGTCAGTTTCGCCAAAGTCCATCTATGGGCCTTCAAAGCTCTACCAGTTCAGTAGACTGATACCTGACACAATTGAACGCACCTTCCTTGCCTGAGGTATCCCAGCTTCTTCGATAACTCCCTTATTATTCAAATCATTAAAAATAAGTAATCTGCTTTATATACATACATAACCTAAAATTATTTTATAATTTATTATTATAAAGTAGAATTTTTAAACAAATGGGTTAAAAAGGAAACAAAAGTTTAAAAATTGAAGCAATATTGAAATTAGCTTGCAACATTCTAAGAAAATAAAAGAAAGTAGAGTCGAAAATTTTACTTAAAAATACTGGAAAACAAAAATAGTACATAAACTTACAGTTAAATTTAATTCTTTTTAATATTTATTTGCAAAATTTTAAGAAGACATGTGGCTTATGTATCTGCAATTCAGTTATATCCGCTAACGAAAAATTACAATTAAACAAACATTACAACTGCAAAAAACGTTATTAGTTAATAAGACCAATAATATAATTACATACTCGTATTATGCCACTCCTGTTTGGTGCAAAATCTCAAAACCAGTAATATAGCCACAAACCACTACGTCCTTATCAAAATATGTGTTACTTTTACTTTTAAGGTTAATACTTATACGGAAATAGATCGGTTCACCAGAATAGACACTCCATGAAGTCACCCACATGGAATATTTGCACGATCCAGTAATTCGCATATCGTAAAAATATATTCATATTATTTTATTGACTTGTACTTATTATGATTTTACTAGTATATATTCAATAAAGTCAATGAATAATAAAAGAGTTTCCTAGTGGTAGGCTCCCACTACAATTTAACACCAACAATCTTATAATCAGGCATCAATGATAGTGCTTAGAATGTTTTATTAAAACCATAGAATTTTGGCGATGTTAGAGTTTCCTTTTTCTTATTCCAAACGTTGTAACGAATTTTTTGCCCATTAAATTCGTTCCCAATAATTATTTATTGGCACTTCTCGCTCCATCTAATGGTCGAACTGGGAAGAGGGACTGGAAAGGGCGATAAGAGGTTCCATCGGCGCAAAAGACAGTCTTGGGTGAACTATTGAACAAGCAAGACGCTTCTTGTGTCAGTTTTTGAAGCAAGATAAGGCTGGGGTAAATTTACAAGTGATAATGTCGATTTGTGTTGTTACTGTAGAATAATCATGGGCTGTGGGTTACGTAATTAGCGGATATGGAACGAAGATATTCTTATATCTTCGTTGTTTGTGTTGGAAAATGGTGAATTTTCCCCATATCGGACGTTTCTTGGTCGGATCTGCTGCCCATACTGCTTCTGAAGGTTTTGGTATCCCGTCGGAGTGGTGAGTAACATTTATGTTATTAGATTGTTTCACAGTGGTTTATGTTGATCGACTTGGCCCTTTTGTTCCGTCCACCTGGAGTTCGCTTTTGTTTGATTTCATCCTTGGCTGATTCATGTGTTTCCTTATGTTTTATTATTTAGGGTTTTCCTTGTGTCTTGCATTTTTGATTCGAACGTTTTTGGCCGATATTATCGTTGAGTTGCAGGTTTTGTATGGCTGCATCGAGTTGATAGAGGCTATCACCCATCTTATCGTGCACACAGCAGGCGTGTATTCGAATGCTAAAGTTTGAATTTATGTTTGAAAACTAATTAAAATTTAATTGTATTATTATGTTTTATTTAATTAAATTTGAACTGTGCATTGTTTTCTTTAGGTGACATCGAACAGCGTTTGGTCAAATGCATTGGCATAAGAATTCCTACGCGTTCGACATGGGTTCAAATCTTGAATTTGAAATTCAATGTTGAACATTTTTTTGTGTTTATTTTTGGTTATATGTTTTTTTTAAGAAGGCAGCGATGTGCGACCAACGTACAGGGTGTTGAATTTCATCGGTGTCGCTTCCGCTTGATTTTATTGTTGGAAGTTCGATTGTGGTTCCACCGTTTGTGGGATTTTTTTAATGACCACTCGAACGTTCTGTTGGTTAATTTTGGGGAGTGGTTCTTGGTGGTAATGTCTTTGCCACTGTACTGGTTCTGGTCGGCTAACGCAATTTCCATCCGACATCGCTTATGTCATCGCCTTCCAGCAACGAACATCTAATTGCTGATTATTTTGGTTGTGTTAGCAAAGCTGTTTCCTTGATATTCTTCGGGGCGTTCATTTGACACGACCCACGGCCTTGCTGCCGCTACATCGAGCTGGCTTATACCTACCATCAGGGCCCCACGCAAATAAAAGTAGAATTTATTTTCTGCGTGGACATTATCTGTTCCGAGCTACCTTCTCATTAGAGATAGTGAGGACAGATATTGTTTCAACGTGTGCATACGAAGGTAATTGATTACCTCTCCTTATGATAGAGAATTTCCATTGATTCTAACAGGAGAACCGGTGATGTCTCTTTTAAATGTGAACATTACATGTCCGAATTTTGAATGTTTCAATTAACAAGTTTTGACCAACTCTTCATTTTTTAAAGGAGATTTGTAAGTCGCAACACATAACTGTATTTCTAATCTGATATTTATAATCAAGACACCTGATATCTTGATTTTAAAGATCGGGGCAATATTCTACACCTTATCTGAGGCTTCAGCAGTGGAGTGCCCAGGGAAGAGCCAAAGTTTTGTTGTTTATGATTTGAACGTGAATTCAGACATGAATAAAATTCTGCAGTGACTATAATGAAAGAATAAATAAACGCTAAGCAAAGTGATGTTGTGCAGCAACATCGATCGGAATATGGGGACATTCTCAGGAGGAAGTGAGTCAATTCCATTACTTAGGAAGCTTATACCTTAAGATGGAAGAAACACTAACGAAATAAGATTTGGAATAAATTTGGCGGAGGTAAATTTTAAATTTTTTTAGCAATTTTAGTGCATTTAATCGGATTTTTTATGTTTGAAAATTCATGGAGACAGTAGTAACCCCCCACCTTCCGTACACCCGTCCCGAGGGGTTGTTCACTTTAATAATCCCGTGTACAAAATATCAATAATTTATTACTAATCTCAAATAATCTCCCATAATATTTAATAATCATTAGTAATCTAAATAATCATTAGTAATCTAAATAATCTCAAGTAATCTCAAATAATTTCAAATAATCTCAAAATAATCTCCAAATAATCTCAAAAATAATCTTAAATAATCTCAAAATAATCTCAAATAATTTCAAATAATCTCAAATAATTTACAATAATTTTTAACCAAATTTGATAATTCTAGGGTCTAGGAGTTGATAACGATTTATTATAAGTTCCAAACAAATAAATATTAATTTTTTTATAAGAGATATACAATATGATAAAATATAACAAATAATAATACATGGAATAAGTTTAGTCAGATTAAATTTTTGTAGCGTATCTATATAGTGGGCAATATCACGATAAACATCAATGTCCGCTGGAGATAAATCACCGTCTTCTAGTACTCGGTACCCCAGTTGCCGGCCGTTTCAACTCCTCTCTTCTGTTCAAAACTGGGGTTTGTTGGAGCAGTTAGGCCTGAGAATTGCTTTTGCTTTCCCTTGCCAGTTTTGTAACCAAAAGCCAGGATTCTTCCAACCGGTCTAGTAAAATTGGACGCGATCAATTGGACGCGATCGATTGGACGCGGTGACAATCGGACACGGTGACAATTGCACGCGACGACTATTGGGCCCGAATACAATTGGGCGTGAGGGAAGATTTATCCATTATTAATTATTAATAACGAGAGGTTGGACCTCTTCCGTTATTTTGGGGGAGGGGTTTATCCCGGTTTCTACGAGGGGCAGGTCCGTCCCTCGAATAGAAGGAGGGCTTGCCTCGCCCGCTATTTCAGGGGGGGATCTTTCTTATCTACAAATTGGCCCTCTGGCTCTTTTGGGTTGGTTGAGGTCACGTTTCTGTTGTTGGGATTTCCCTTTTCCAAAACTGGCTCCTGATTGGTGACCGATATTTTTGAGGGAAACCTGAACTGAAACTTGGCTTTTAATCCATTACTTGCCTTATCATAATCTTTGCATATCATCTGGATCCTTCGTTAAAGCCTTTGGTAAATTCATTGTTTTATAGTAATCAACAACTAATAATTGCTAAAAGCATCCAGATTGAAACTAATGGACGATTTATACAAACACATATTGCCAGTTTTTATTTCACCATATTGGTGGTCAAAACATTTTATGTAAAATTTTGTATATTTAAAATTTTTTGGCTGTTATTGTTTTGATTTTGAGAAAGATATTATAAGGTTTTTATTCGCTTTTGAGCTCTTGAATAGGTCAGGTGACCACAGTCGCGGTTCGTAGTAGCGGTTCGTGACTTGTTTCAATCGAAGGGCACCAAATTTAAAGAAATAAGAAAAAAAATTAATTGATTGTGTTTTATTTACTTATTTACCTATCTACTTCAAATTATTAATTTTGGATAGATGCTTAACCTAAACATAATATAAACATCATCTTGCCAATGAGAATAACAAAGTATACATGTTCTGCTGCCCCATTTTTACTGAGCTGGTCAACCAGAATTTGTTCATTTAAATAAATTGCTTGGGGGAAGGGGCTGGATATTGCCCGGACAATAGGACCCTTGAGGCTGCAGAACCTGAATTATCAACATATTGCCTTGTTTGTGCATCATTTTCGTAAAGAAATTTTTGTTAAAATTTTGGTGCCTATGGCTGTGGTGATACATTTTAATTTGTAAACCTGATGGTAGGATGAACACTTGATGTTAAACAATAGAACAAGCCAGTCGAAAATTTTTGGTTGTGAAATTAATTTAGAATAAAAATGAAAACAAAGGAAAATTAATGTTTGATTAAATATTGTTGGGTAATTTAAGAGGAAGAAAAGACAGAAAGAAGTCTGTCAGTAAATTTAAAAAAATTCATATTAAAGCATGGGAAAAATAAGTTAGTGCACATGAGATAACAGCTACGGCTATAATTTGTAAAAGAAAAGCTATAATATAAAAAAACTGGGCGGAGGTAAATGTGCCACCAGTAATGTTATTCTACCTGTTACGAATTTAGGATATTAAAATTACACAGGTATTTGTGCCACCGGAGAAAACGGCATCTACCTGATGCATCTCCTACATGTAACATCGATTATTTTTTGATTTTACACGATTTTCTGGGGGTGAAACGTAATAGTTTACTGCCCCATACCGCAACTATACTTTTTAATGGTATTTCGAGGGTCTCTCACATCCCGGTTTCATTTATCCCGGTTTTCTTGATGTGTGGCGCCTTCTCGTATGTTTAGCCTAGTAACCAGAGTCAAAACCGCCCTGGAGGGGTGCAACGCGGAGCGGAGCGCAGCGGCGCCCCGTAAGGGTAGGTTTTGACGATGGATTACCTTCCTTATCGAATGCACACCCCAAAATTCGAAGGCAAAAAAAATTTAATTTTTTCACTGTTAGTGGCACAAATACCTGTGTTTATTTAAAGAACCCTTTTGGTCGGTGGCACATTTACCGGTACCCTTTTCTGGTCAGGTACATTTGGTGGCACATTTACCTACGCCCAAAAAACTGTTGAACAAATTTCACATTTTAAGTTTGAACTAAATAAAATTTTTAGGCATGATATTTTCACGCGCATGGTTTGAGAAAATTCATATCAATATATATATATAATTGTCTAAATTTATTTGTTTGTGTGTCCGTAACGCTAAATTAGGCCGGTATGCATTCCCTCAGTGCGGCTTTCAGGCTGCACAACCTGGGCGCTCACGAATCAGTGCGGTTTAAACATGACAATCATGTACTACTAGAAAAGTAATGAATAAATAAACGAGACAAAAATTCATAATATAAAAATAATTAAAACAATATTATCTTCAAAACTGAAGATAATATAAATCGATATGAATATTACTCTTAAAATAGATTGTGAATACAAAACGGAATATTTCTAAATGTGGGTACTACCTAATAAATATTATCTACATAATTAATTCGTCCGTGATTTCCTTAGTTGTGCGGCCTGAAGGTCGCACTGGAGGAGGGTGTCACTGATAAAGTGAAATTTAGCGTTACAAACATCCTGATGGATATATAAATTAATAGAAGGATTCTATTCTGAAAGGCACCGTATAACGGATTTTTATATCTTCTATCCGTTATCAATCAACCTAAAACAATAATTAGTTGACCACTGCCAATTTTATTCAAAATTATTGAGACGGGTCCATACACACTTCCACTCCCATTTTTTCGTTCTTCCGTGGATACGCATGACGAGTCCGCCATGTTGAATGTAAGTTCACTTTTGTTCTGACGGCCAAAGCATATAGTTCGGAGTGTGTGTACTGCTGCAGTATAAGTTCATTTTATTGCTATTGCAAGTGAATATTAATACATCGAGTTAACTAATATCTACATCGAGTACACGGGGGTGAGGCTGACATATTTTTTGAATACGGAAGTTTACCGTAGCACATTTTCGTTTTGACATCTGGAAGTCGATCGACATCTTTTTGTGTGCCCGATTATTTTATTCAGACTGCACTTTGCGCATGCTCTTGCGCCCTCTATCGGGATTTGGGAGAGTGACAAGATTGTCAACATAGCGCGACCGAATTGTTTATTTACCATCACCCGCTTTGGTCAGTTAGTGCTATTAGTCAAATTTATCGTCGTGTCCGTTGCCATTCGTTGTCGTCGTACTGCGTTAATTTTTTGTGACGCTTCCTGCCGATTAATCGAGCGAGCCTGCGTCAACCGTGCTAGTGATTTTGGATTTAATTTTGGAACCCAGCATTACACCAGAGTATTTTGGAATAACTCTTTGGGGTGGAAGAGACCAGAGTATTTTGGAATAACTCTTTGGGGTGGAAAAGTCCAGCCATTGTCCTACCACCGAGTCGTGGGGTCGCTGTTGGAATCATTCGAGGCGTGCAATTCTTCCTGGTGGACCGAGGTTTAGCGGACGACAATTCAACTTCCGTTCTCGTGGGCAATCCATCCAAGCAGGTTGGGGTACCTGTCATCTTCGATTGTGTGAGCTTGCCAAGTACTTAGGTAAGACAATTTTACTTTCTAATCTGTTTTGGGTAGCGATTGCCTTGTTTACATTACGAGTATTTTAATTAACGTCACAAAGAGGTGTTTTATTTTGACATCTCAGATTTTTTGTTCGCCGGACCTCCCCACGGGAGGATTGATTCACGCAATTGTTTTTTTATCTGGCTTCCTTCAGAAGTCAGCAATTCTTGTATTCACCACCGAAAGGTTGTCGCCATTTGTCAATTGTTATTTTTTTTGTGTAGTGTTTTTGAATATTGTTGTTCATTAAAACTAATTAAAATCAGACCGATTTTTATTTCCCTGGAAGAGGGGATACTTATAACCTTTTTAGTAAGATATAGAGATCTGGACCCACGTCCCTCGCAGACCGACGTTACCATCATAAGAGCTAGTTTATTCCATCCAGGGCTCCCCACGTTAAAAAAGTGAGGTGGTTTTCCACTTCGCGTGGGAGGAGATTTCTCGATCCTGCATCCGCAGGAGAGAGGTTTTTCACTTCTCAACCGTCACGTCGCGTCGCCCTTCTTATACCAGCCGCCACTGGTAATTCGTGACTTGTTTCAATGGGAAGGCTTAAAATTTAAAGGAAAGGGGAAAAATAAATTTATTGAGTCTTTATTTGCTTAAAATTACTATTTTTTGATAGTTGTGGTTTCAAATTTTGGCTAGGAGGGTACGTAAAGCCGTCGGTACATCTTGTAACAGGTTTATTTTAGTGTTAGCCGCCTCCTGTACACTACTATTTCAAAATTACATTCTTTCAAGGGGGCGCTAGAGATTTCAAAATCAAAAAGGTTGGCAACTTTTATAGTGGGAGATAAGCGATAGATACGCGAAAAAGTCGACAGGCGAGTTTTGAGTTGGTTTTTAGCGAAAATCAAAGCCATTGTTACAGAAGGCCCTACTATTAATTTTGGATGCTGTATTGCCGGTGATTTTCGGTAGCTGACTGATCCGAGAACTCAAGTTTTTGAGGATTAAATATTGGTAGAGCCCAGGAACATTTTATTGTTGTAGGTACCATTTTGGTCAACGATTTCCAGTTTGGGATAAGCTTCCGAGAAGTGCAAATTGGTAGCGATTGGTTGCTGGAAATTTGTTCGAAAGTTCGCCTGGAACATATTAATTATTTACGCTTACGCTTATTTGCTAACCGATATCCACCAAAGATCTGGATAATCATAGTTGCCGTAATTTCAACTCCACTTTGTTTGGAATATTTATTAGGCTTCACATTCCAAATTATAACAACACACAGGAAGAATCATTTCATTGTTTACATTCGAACAAAGGGTTCTTATTGGTCGAGGTATATCCAGTGGTGCACCATATCCACAAGCGTAACTTGCGGACCGAACGGGGTGAGTGATTTTTATAAATCCGTTGATTTGTTTTGATATTGCGTGGCGGGTGAACGATAGAATTCACACCTTATTCCTTGCGTACTTACGTACCTTGCCGACGTCGAAAAGAAGATTAATTTTCGTCATAACTTCTATTTTGTTTGCAAAGTGTCTGGGACAAGCTCCTGGCTGTATGATTTCTGTATTAAATATATTTTGTTTTTACTAATTCAGATCTGAATAGTATTAAGATTTACCGCTAATTTTGTAAGTACAAAAATCTCCACTGTCGAGTTTATTTGTTTGAACATTATACACGATTCTGCGATTTGTGACTTGTGGCTACTGATTTTGTTTATATAATTAAATTGTTTTTTTTGCAATTTTGTTTTACTCGTCACTGAACCCTGCTACTTGTAATCTCAACTTGATTAGTTACTTTTTTGCTTTCGGATATTTGTTTTCAGAGACGACAAAAAGCGCGTGGCGCCCTTTTTTGAGTTTGGATCAGGTCGTAGCGGTCTGATCGCTGACCCACCCCAAATTGCTCTCTGTAGAGTTAAGCCGCAGCGTCGTCTTACCAAGTCGGGGATTGCAGGTAAGTGGAGAAGGGTCGGTGACTGGTATTTTGTCGACCAAGTTTTGCGAAGGTCACAATCTGTGTTAATGATTTGTCATCTTAATAATAAAACACAGGCACATCGAGGTCAAGTTTTGCAAGCTACAGCTACCTAAGATGTCAAAAGCAATTATGTTCACAGAACTAATTTGAAAAATAATTAGTAAAACACAGCTCCCAGACCCACCGTAAGAGAAAGAAGAAGAAGTTTTCTAAATATTACACGTATATTAGCAGGTGAATACGACGGCGATCATAGCCATAGTCAGCGCGATCAACTGCTAGCGTAGGGTTTGCCGGTTCGACTTCGGATTTAAGTTTAAAAGTTTTTGACCGTCTCCTTACTTTGGAAGGCACGTAAAGCTGTCGTTGCTTCCCCTGTGTTAATGATTAGCCTTCGTAACAATAAAAACCAGGGCAAAGACACCTCGAGAGTTAGTTTTAAGTATTAAAATTAAAAAATTTAAGTAGTAAAAGTTGAATTACAATAAAGCTTAGTAGAAAAGGGGTTGTTTAATTGAAACAGAGAAGTGTTAATTAATAAAGTAGATGGACGAGTCTGGGATAGAAAAAAAAATTATAATAAAAGAAGAAATCAAATAAAATTAAAAATTTATAAACGTTGTTAAATCGATCACAGGCGGACCAAATCAGCAATAATAATTATTAAGTATCAAAAAAAGTTAAATTGTAAAAATAAAACAAATTTTTGGATTGTTGGACTGTTGGAAAGTCGCATAACTAAATGCTGGAAGCACCGGAAATGTTGTGCTATAAGCGAGCCCTGAAAATCAGTTGTATGAAGAAGGACACAAACGAAGAAGTATTGCAATATATTCATGAGGTACAGAAATGTGGAAACATGAAAAAAAGAAAGTCGGCTAATGGGGCACGTTCTTCGTTGGGAAGGATTCTTGAAGACGATGACAGAAGGAAAGATGCCAGGAATGAATCCTGTGGGATGACGCGCAATATAGGAAAAATTAGTGTTAGGCAGGGCAGCTTGGAACGCTTGGACTGATCAGTCTATGGATTGGCAAGCTTTTGCGGCCTCAAAAATGACCTGCCTTCGGCCTTAAAAGGTTATATCAGAAAATACAGTCAAACAGAAAAGAATTATTATTCCTATATGGAACACGTCTGTGCACCAGATCTATGATGGAATGCTGTTGACGTAATTCGAATTGATGCTTAGGAAATATCTGCATTTCTTTAATTAATGCTGTCAATATTCTTCATAAAAGTTTTCCAAATATTGCAGGTTCCGTTGGTGGTTTTCTCCATTTAGGAATTAAATTATTTGGGTTCAAAAATATGCTGATCGCCAAATGAACTTGATATTATTACCTACTAGAAAAACAAAGTAAACTAACCAAAGGTATAAAACGGAATGCAAATATTGCCAAACAGAAAAGAATTATTATTCCTATATGGAACACGTCTGTGCACCAGATCTATGATGGAATGCTGTTGACGTAATTCGAATTGATGCTTAGGAAATATCTGCATTTCTTTAATTAATGCTGTCAATATTCTTCATAAAAGTTTTCCAAATATTGCAGGTTCCGTTGGTGGTTTTCTTCATTTAGGAATTAAATTATTTGGGTTCAAAAATATGCTGATCGCCAAATGAACTTGATATTATTACCTACTAGAAAAACAAAGTAAACTAACCAAAGGTATAAAACGGAATGCAAATATTGCCATGTTCTGATTATAAGAGATGGGGGGTATGACGTAATTAGGTCAATCTATTAAAACACTCATGACATTAATTAATTAAATATAAGACCATAATAGGTAATTATTAGATTGTATCTGAATCTTCTCTGGTTGAAAAATTGTTTAACTGCTTTTGCCTCAAGTATCTGGAATATGCAAACGTTACTGAATCTAAAAATATAAAAAATGTGAAAGATAAAATATTGGTGGTTGATTTTGTCAATGAAATATGAGAAACAAATTAAGTTTATTTAGTTTATTTGTTAAATTAGGATTTTCCATTAAATTTAATAAAAGTGACAATTCGTGATATTAGTTCATGCGCCAGTTGGAGAGGACAATTTAATGGGGTTTTGGAAATGATAAGGGAGCAGTGAGGATTCTCAAGTGAGCCGTTACAGAGTAAAGACGGATTATTGATTATTGAAGAGAATTTTTGGAAATGGTTCTTGGATTTGGATATTGTTTTGATATTAGTTTGTAATTAAATTCGAATACAGTCAAAAGTTGATATTACATTTAATTCACAAATTTATGGAAAGTTTTAGGACCGCTGAGGAATTTTGATGGTTATGTTACTGATGGTTTGTGAATGGTAAAACATTAGAAAAAAATTGGTTCAATAACTTACCTGTGATTAATTATACAATTTGGAGGAAGAAAAATATCCACTGGTCTTTCCTAACTGATTTTTGGTTCAAGATTCGAAGCTGATTTCCAATCTTAATCTTCTACGTTCGGTTACTGCGACATCATATCGACCGCATCGTTAAACTCCGGAAAAAACATTCTAGTTCGGTAAGAGTTTTATGTGTCGCACTGATTAATTTAAATAAATAGACAAAACATTTAAAATTCGGGCGCGTAAATTTAATTTGGGGATTTGTTACTAATACTTTACTTTGTAAAATTTAATTTGTTTAGGTTTAATGAAACGAATATTTTGTCTTGGTAAAAATTTTATTGTGTGTAATAAATAACATTATATTTGGTTCTTGCAATGTTTGCGTTTAATTTAATTATCCATAGCAGTAGTAAATCAAAGAAAAAGCAGATACTAATTTCAATTTGGTTTAGTTATCTTTATAAGAAAGATCACTAGTTTAAGGTGACGTATATGAATGTTTTAATTAATCTAGATAGACCCAAGTTACGACCCATAATATTGAGTTTTTCATGCATAGCTAGTCGGAGCATAATTGAATTAAGTGCCATTATTATTCCCCGCTATATAAGTCAAAATTTAATCTTCACAGTAGCAATACATGGCAATATATAACAATTATCTACATAAGTATACGCCGCGTCGACCATTTAAAATAAATATTTAGCATATTAAACCTTATCCATTAGCTATATTAATATTTATATTTTAAATAGTCATATAAAATTGTAAATAGTTTAACGTGCCGAAGCTGTTCCGTGCAAATTTTCAGCTTTCTAGTACCGGCGCTTTGGGCTGTAAATTTTGATGATGCATTAGACCAAACAGCTTTATATAAGCAATTATTAGTTTGATTTCAAACAGGCGAACCCAATTGGATTCGCCTAATCCTATAATTGCTTACAAGAAATTCTGCTCTTATTATCATAGCGATTATATCCCTTATATACGAGCTTTATATAACCTAATGAAGACCAATTATTGCATATTTTATTTTTGAAGCAATTTCTTCCAAATAGGACCTACTACTTGACGTGGATTCCAAACCACGTGGGTTCCAAAAAACATTTCTTGGATCGTGAAAAATTGGAAGTTAGGGTACGAAAAATTGCGGTTCCATTCCTATAGTTTGTTGTTTCGCTATAGTATGAATGCTATTTTGAGGTTGGCGGGAAGTCATTAAATCACATTGTTTCCCACTTTTACTTTTCTCTAGAACAATCATCTTGATTAGGCCAGGTTGATAGCCAACTTGTATAAAAAAAACATGGTACATATAAGAAAAAGACATGTTTGTATGGATACCGATGATGGCCTACAGCGAAACTGTAACAAAAAACGGACATTAATTTTGTTTCATAAAAACATAAAGGTAACTAAAAAATTAAACTAAGGTATTTTTACCACATAGACCGATTGTATATTGCCTACAGTGTAATATATATTTACTAGTGAATTTTTGCTTTTCGATTAAAACATGGTTTTAATTACAAGCAGATAGTATATTAGTAACTGCATACTACATGTTAATTTTTTATACCGAGTTAAGTTTGTAAAAATACAGACATTGGTAAAATTCTCATGGTATGTTTATCTCACCATTGTTTAACTCTTATTATTTTATCGTAAGACAAATCATTGCATGCAATTTTATTTAATAAATAATTAACTCATTATTAGATGATTATTGTCTATTACACACTATTATAAATGGATGGGTAGTTACAATTTCTTTGTTTAATTTTTAATCGCATGTTGAATGTTGAAGATTTATATAACACTCACATAACCTTAACCACATACAAAACAATTGGTCAAAAGTTCACTGTTCACAAACATGAATTGCTGTATTCTTGTATTTATTCTTACGTCTTTGTTTTTTTCTCGCATTAAATTTCCTATTTTCTTTCATTCGAACATTATTCTTTTAGCCAAACCAATCCATTAACCATGTCTTGTTGAGCTATTTTTGAATAAATCATTTTTTTCTGTATTTATTTTTTGATTTTTATAAGGTACCTACCCTAAAATATGTTGTTTTGTACTGTGCAGCATCATTTTATCAATAATAATAATTATTATATTTCCTTTTCAAATTCAACTTAATGAAATGAAACTGAAAGTACTAATTGAAATTAATTATTCAAATATAAGTTACGACAATATTTTTTCGTCCTAAGTCGAGGCTTTTCAAGTAACTGTAATATCTAAATATTTAATCAAATCTTAATTAGCGAATACGAGTAGGTATTATACAGAAATTCTTTTATATCAACGCGCAAATAACTTGGATTTAAATAGTAAATATAATTAAAAATATTTTCAAAACGTTAAAACATTTCAACAATAAAAATAAACTCAAATAGAACTTAAAACTTAAGGTGATACAATGGAGGAAATAGCTATAACGCAACCAGCATTTTTGTGCTCTCTTTTAACGGGAAAAAATTACAAACCTTCTATGGGGCATATTAAACGGTTATTTTAATAACAATTACATGTACATATTAAAAAGCATAAAATTAGACTCCATCATTACCAATAAACAAAGAAAAGGAAAAATATGTTAATTGTTAAAGGATATGGCTATAAATACTCATAATTTAATTTGATGATAATGATGATGGTTAACAGTTTAATTTAATATTTAGTTTTGCCACCTTCTTTGAAAATTACTTCAAAAGTTCTGGTCTGGCATTGAATTTACAAAGTCCTGAAAAATTGTAATATATAGGATTGGTGCTCCAAACTTCTTGAATTATCATTTTTAGTTCTGAAACATTGTTACTTCTATTCATCAATTTGCGCAAGCGAATGCCCCACAGATTTTCTATCGGGTTGAGTTGGGATTGAAAACAGGCCATTCCAAAATTTGAATGTTTTCATCTTCAAAATACTTTACGGTGCCATATGAACGATGGATTCTGCATTGTCTTGTTGGAATATGGATTGCCTTTCCAGAGGTTATTAAAAACTTCTTTCAGGAGATCAGTGTAGTTATTTGAATACATTTTCATCGGATCCAACCATCTGGAGTTTTTCCTCAATAAATAAATCCTGCTCAGCTCCACCAAAATTTCTTCTCAAGCGAACTTCTTTGTTCTTTCTCAAATAGTTCCAATGAAACTGGTATAGCCATCAGCGGCCTCCAAATTAAAGCTTTTCTCATTGCAAAAAAACTAAATTCCATGACGTGACATGAGTGTGTCCATCTTTTCGTTTACTAAACTCTGGGAATTATGTTGCATTGGACGAATATGTCTATGATTATGGGCAAAATTAATTGAGTTAATTTTCAACGCATTTAGTTTTTCTTTTGCTGCTTTTTGAACAATTGCATTTTTTAATCATTGATTTCTCTCTAATTTAGATCCTGGATGCATTTTTTATTCATATTGAATTCCAAATTTAACTACTGAACACGACGTCCCATTTTATTAGTACAGTAAGGGCCAGTTTATCAATCTCCAGTTAAATTTACCTAGCACATAAATCGATCATGTGACGTCTTTTAGTCCAATGAGAAGAAGCCCAACCTCCCTTACTTATTAGATAAGTCTAACTGGAACTTTAACTAGTGATTGATAAATTGGCCCTAAATCAATTTTCTCTATTTAATTTTTGGGGACCTTCATCCCGCTTAGGTGTTAAAATTTTTGTACTGTTTGGGACAAAAATAATTGTTAAACTTTAAAATAAAAATAATACAAATTTTACAACCACTTACAAGGGGAAACCCAAGGTAGGATATCGGCAATCAAGATCCCAATTTGTTTGATGATTCTAATTAAAAGCCAAAACAATTATGACGCTCTTTGCATTTTGTCCAATGAAGCTTGGGCATTTGTTTCCTTGTTTTGGTTCTTCATGTATAGAGGTTAATGTGTAGACTTGTAGGAAAACGACTGTAACTTCATCCACAGTGGTCTAAATTTTAAAATAAAAAATTTTCTTAACAAGTTAAATGAAGATTTTATTCAAATATTTAACTACATTTGACTTTTTCAACCCCTAATTGAATTAATTTTCTAATATTAACCCTATTTCAACCCCTATTTCTAAAAGGGTCTTATTTTGTTAATGTTTTTACTGTTTTGGTGCAATTGTGCTGAGCATGCGTATCAAATTTGATCATGGGATGAGCATGGGTTCGGTTACTAAAATTAAATTACGTATAACGAGAGACGGTCAAAAATAAGGAAAAAAATGCGCGTTTGGACAAATCCTTAAATTTGTTATTTTTATTTCTTACTACGATGGAATTACCATATTTTCAAAAATTAATAACTCAAAAACCAAGCTTCATTGGACAAAATGCAAAGAGCGTCATAATTTTTTGGCTTTTAGAATCACCAAAAAAATTGAGATCTTGATTGCCGATATCCTACCTTGGGCTTCCCCTTGTTAGTATATTCAAATTTCACTCACCAATAATATTTATAAGAGACTGGCTTTACATATAGTAATTTCCCTCAAATTCACTATGTTCATAAGGTACATCTTGCCCTCCCCCCGCATCGCGAACTTTTTAATAACACATTAGAGTCACACGTTCGAGCTTCGTTTGAGCTCCAATGAGCTTCCATAAACATCGTTTGTACCCGAAAGGCTTTTAATAAAACTTCAGTTCTTTAGAACAATTTCGGGAGGGGCCGAAGAAATGTTTTTTTTAAGATGTGATTTTATTAATAAAATAAATACTAATCGATCGAGAATCGTTTGAGGTCCAATGAGCTTCCATAAAAATCGTTTGTACCCCAAAGCTTTTTAATAAAAATTCAATTCTTTTTATTATTAATAATTGAAGGGCCTAGTGGAAAAAGTAGTGAAGTCACTTTTTTTCAATTTGTTGATTTTTATACTAATTTGTAGAGAATAAATGCCGCAATGTGAAAATTTGCTCTACTACAAATTGAAAAAAAAGTTACTTAACTACTTTTTCCACTACGCCCTTCAATTATTAATGATCGACACCAATTTCATAAAAAATTCGCGTGAGGGGGGAACGGCGGTGAAATGTCACCCAATTTCACACTCTTACAAAGGCTCCCACATTTTTTACGTTTAGGGTACAAACAATTTTTATGGAAGTTCATTAGAGCTCAAACGAAGCTCAAACGTTTAACACTAATTTCATTAAAAAATTCGCGGGGAGAGAAATGTACCTGTGTTCTTATAAGATCGTACTTATTAGTAATGGGCTGACCATATCTGATGTTTACTTGTTATAAAATATTTGCAATAAAATTTGTTTTTGTGAATGTGTCTTATATGACTTTCGACCAATTATACGGTAATTAAAAATAAATACTTATAATAAGGTTTCACCAAGCTGAAATATTATGATGACTTGTAATAAAAAAATCTATGTACTTGGTACCGAAACGGAAACTTAATTTAAAATATTATATATTATTTTATTGCCAAATTTACACGCAGAGATTTTATGACAAGAAGCGAAGAAAGTTAACAATTGCTTCACATTACACCGATCTGGTTGAGACGTTTATAATTAATTCGATGTAAACATGTACTTCCTTATTGATTATTCTTCCGAGTGCCGATCATAAAGTGAAGTACCTATAATATTGCAAATCCTGATCCAAGATAAGGTTTTGTAATCTATACAGATAGTTTATAATTCTACAGGTCTTCAATTAGTTATGACTTAATTTCTCAATTTTGGACGGTTATCAAAAAAGTTTTAGAATCACTGTCTTGTCATGTTTAAAGTAGTAATATCTGTCTATGTGACACTTGAAAAACTTACTCAGTCAACATTTTAATAAAATTGAACATGTAAAAAAATCAAAACACTTAAAATGAATTTGGATGGAGCTGCAGGGATTCAATATCGAATTGGAAAATCGCGATTAAATTCTCAGCTTTATAGAATTAAACAAGAAGAAAAAGCCGAAATGAGAATGCATAACACGCTTAAGCAACGATTTGTATCAAAATACAGCAAACCATCAAGTATTGATCAAACTGTTGATGTAAGTATAAAATAAAATTAACAATGTTGTGCTAAAATTGTAAAAAGCTAATAGAATAAGTTTTAGTCAAATTTGTGATGCAGTAAAAATTTAAGAGGAAAGTTCATAATAATTTACACCTAACATTAATTTTGACGGTTTAAATTATAAGAAAATAATTAATGTCATGAAAAAAAGTTAAAAAACACCGACTTATGTGACCTTGACAATTCGTTCCTTCAGATATTTGCGGGGGCTAAACTAAAAATATGCTTGAATTTGGGGGGTCATTAACATTGCAGAAAGTTTGTTTCAATAGGATCAAGAAAAATGATGTCACAAATGAAAACTTATTAGGATTAAACTAGTAGTTAGTAGTCAGAAGTTTTAAATTTAAATTTGTAAGCTATGTTCGGATCGGTTTTATTGTTGTCAAAACTAAAATATTCACACGAAATAAATAACTTTTCTTTTTTTGGCCTTTCATCTTCCTTGTAGCATTTAGTAGGAAACACTAAATATTATTATAAAAAAATGATTTCGCGTTGCAAAAAATATTCAAGTTAGTGCATTTTTCAACTTTTTGTAACAAAAATAATTATTACATGAATGACAACCACAGGCGCCTTACTTCCGAGTCGTCCCACCTGGATATTGTTCTTGGGCGCCAAATTTTTTACTTAAAATGTTTGGTTTCTTCCTCTTGGGATTAATTCTAGTGACGCCTGCACGACAAGGCGTTAGAGACGTATTAATGCTCTATTCAAGAATTCAAAAATTTCAACCACTAAGCTGGTTCCAAACCAGCTAATTCAAAATTCGAAAAACATGTCTTATTTCGTATCATGAAAGTAGAAAGTTAATTAGCAATCAATATTCCAGATTCGGGTTGTACGCATCTATCTGTTATGGGTAACGAAAGGTTTCAATCTTTTTCTGATTAACTCTGTAATTAATAAGTAAACATGATTTATTTGCATAAAATTTTACGACAAATTTAAATTTGGCAAAATAATTATTTACTTTTGGAAACATCAATGGTACTTTCTTGAATATTAACGAAACGTCTGATCGGTGACCGACCTCAAGACCGTAATATTATCTTACGATTTCAGTTAAAATAATGTAGTACAATGCACGCCATCGAATGCACCTCACGCCGATAATAAGGTGTCTAGACATTACCATTTTAAGTTATGGTGCTTAACCATAAACCAGCTAACATAAATTTTGTATGCAAAAAAATGGATAGGATAAAGTGGGTCAGTTATAAGGGAATATTAATTGAAAGAGACAACGGGAGAGCTACCATAAATTTTATAATCCAACATCATAATAAAACACCAAAGATGTTTTAAAAACTTTAGATCCGACGTCAGATTACGAGTAGTCCATCTTCTTGAAAACGCATGAAAGCTTCGTTAACTGACATTTTCATAATTTAATTTGATACACCAAAACAACTTACAAAGCAAGTAGATTAATTAATTGTAAAAATATTGACTGCATTCTTGCACTAATTTATTAATACCTGATTTTATTTTTTAGGCTCCATTTGTAAAAATGTATGAAACTCATACTCCGGGTTTTTGTTACCGAAGAAATGGTGAATGTAGAATACCACAGGTGCAATCAGTTCCATCTTCTATGGATTTTGAGGTACAAGTTTCAGCGGTTTTATTGTTCAGCATTATAAATAATTATTTCAAAATTGCAAATAGAATATTCATACTCTATTATTTACCGATGGACAAGTGGATATTGAAAAAGTACTATGTCTTCACCTTTTAAGTGCTCATAAGACGGAAACGCTAAAGCCACCCACGAAAAATGACAAAGCTCTTAGTTTTTTAGCAAGGGAACAATCACCTCTAGAAAGACTAATCGAACGATCCAAAAAAAAGTATCAAGATGAAAGTCTTACGAAACTGTTACCAAGATATATCTTAGGTTAGTTGTAATCATAATTCAATTCAATTTACAGGTAAACCACTTTACATTTCGTTAAATTCATTTAAGTCTATACAAGATGTCCCAAAATTTTATTTATACTATTTAAAATGGTAAAGGAGCACGGTCATGATGAAATATAATCATTGCATTAAATAGTGCGTTTTTGTTTATGGCAATTTAAAATAAACTAAAAATTTATACAAATAAGTATTATGTAAATTGTTGATTAACAGATATATTATTTACAATCTCAATGGTCTCGTAGTTTCAGGTCAAATTACAAAACAGATTATGGTTGATTGTTGAAAATTTTAGGAATTAATAAAAATTTGTCAGTTTTTATTTTTTCTTCATTTTCGCAAGTAGGGATCTAATGAGATCTGATGATGAAATTCTCAATTGCTGTTAATTCTAGATACGGACCTGACTATTTATTGGTTTTTGTAATGGTTCTTAATAGAAAACCGCGTATACAATGTAGATTGTAGATTACCCATGCATTAAAATAATGTACATTACATAGTTTGCCCACCAAATCACGAGAGCAGTTATAAAAAAGTTAATTTTATTATTTTTTTTATAGAGAATTTAATATTTTCTCAATCAAGTTAATATTTTATGAGCTATACGCAAAATATCGAAAAAGTGGCAAAATTTTTCAAGTGGCGGTAGCAGCTTACTTTCAATTTTTATACAATGATTAGTAAGGCTACACAAACATCTCTACCAATTTTCAAAACTTTTGGAATTATATTTATAATTTTCGTTCATTGACTGGTCTACTAGGTATAAGAGTAAATTTAAATTTTTTAATCGAAGCAGAATCCTCTGAACCCGACTATTTAAAATTTTGTTTCGTCCATTTTGGATCGAGTATATCGTATCTATCTAATTCGGGTTTATTTTTTGAAGTGGTTGTAGAAGGATAAATAAACAAATAATAGAATGAACACAATTTATTACTATGAGACAAAGCCGTATATAGGGGGGGGGGGGGGGATAAATTCTTGACGACAGTACGCTTTGTAATTCTTTTATATTCCTGAGAGAAAAGCGGAGTTTTTTTTACTCATCTATTAAAAGCACATGATAATAAAACTATTATTAAATATTTAATAAACAAATTACTAAAAAATTATTTGCATGCAGAAAATGCATCCAAAGGTTCTGCAGTAAATGATATCGATTCCAGAATCAAGTGCATGCATGGAAACTCCTGTTGATGAGCCTAATCTCACGACAAACAAAACCTTCTGCAAAGAATCTCGAGCATATTCGGGAGTATTGACCAGCAAATTATATTCCTCCCCATGGTGAAATCGGAAAGAGTCATGAATTATAAAAAGATGCTAGCTGATGTTGATGGTACTACAGGCAATGATGAAGACAACAATGATTACTACATTGGAAACAAAAGTAATTATAATTACGATTGTAAGAAATAAGAATAGATGCGAAAAGAATACAAAGGGAGAGACTTGATGATCCAAGAAGGGTAGTCTAGAAAATTAGATTTGTGGAGACCTGAAAGTGATTGGAGATTAAGTCGTTGCGTTAAGAGTGTGGAAATCTTCACAGGAATAAGTAAGAACAGTCACAGATTAAAAATACCCCAACTGAAATGCAAGTCGATTCAAAACGGGAAGTGACAAAGCACAAAGTCCGGCAATTTAGTTCCGCTGTCTGCAGGTTGCTATGTCAATCCTGATTTCTTAATAATTGTCTATAGCGTCTATTTCCTTCATGGTGATGTTTCCCATTTCTGCGAGATCTCTCACCTCTCCGACTTTTACCTAGTAGTTGTGCTTCCAAAAGAGACTTTTTCGTGTTTCCTCATTGCATCTCACCTGCCATTTTCCTTCGCATTACCCTAATCGTTCTCGTCTCTTCCCTATCAGGATAACTCAGGTTACGTTATGCTATAACCTGAACTGAATAAAACCTAAATGCGGATAACATCCACCTGCGGAGTTTAACTCTGTCAAGATTTTACCATTGTCGGAATTTTTTCCGTCATAATTGTGAAGTTCAGTATTTGGGATCACTTTGCTTGAACCCTTTAGATAATATAATATTATAAATTCAAACTAATATAAATTCAAAAAGAAAATACAAATTTTTACGGTCAGGCGAACACACCTAAGACATTTTTGGCGGTGATGTAGCTAAGCGCAGGGAGGAAAATAGCACCGGAAGATTTTTCGGATTTTGGTCAAAATGAGAAATTTAACTTGGAATTATTACAAAATCCCTTTCACTCCCAATATTTTTTTAAACTCTAACTTCAATCATTTAAATTGTGCAACCAAATTGACATAATTTTTCATTTATTTTCCATTTCTCTTAACAAGATTAAAAATACTTTAATGAATTATTTATTTTATAACTTGTTGAAAATATAATAAAGTTATTATTTTAAATATATAACCAAGATAATGCAAACTTACTTGAAGTTCCTAATTGCAAAATACTAATTTTTATGATGCTCCACATTATTTATTTTGCAATTAGGGACTTCAAGTAAGTCCTTACATATCCTTACATAGGTTTTACATAATTATTTTATGTATTTAAAATAATGGCTTGGTAATACTTCAAATGGATTCGATTTTATGAATAATTTATATTTTATTTTATTACCATTGCTGGTTTACTCATTGAGCTTATACAATTCCACATTGATGGGTTTTACCACCCACTTAATACCTAAAGTAAATGCAAACTTTGTCAAAAATTGTTTTAAATTTAAAATTGAAAGACAATTTAAGATCGGTAATCACAGTTTTTACCTACAGCAAATGAAAACAATTTTTATGGCGTTGAAAGGGAAAATATGTTAAATTTTTTTTTTTTTTTTTATTTAACTCCCAATATATTATTACAATCTACCTTACAGTATTTAGTAATTTTTCGTGACAAATATAAGTACATGACATGTAGGAGTCTGATCATTACCAGATCTTATTTTATTATACCAAATTATTCAATAAATCAAATCGAATACTACTCGTACTAACAATTGGGTTCACTGTTGTACTATTTAAATCTAGTAGTTAGTTCTATTGGAGTGTACCTTTTGAGTCTACGTACGGTGGGATTTTCGAATAGATTTTTTACAAGTTGGTTTGGGTGAGTACTTAGTCGTAATCCATATTTAGCACTATAGTTTTTGACTTCCTCTTTGACACTAAGCACTTTCAGATCTCGGCGAATTAATTCATTGGGCACATACCACGGGGCATTCACTATTAGTCGCAGCATCTTTGATTGGAAACGCTCCAGGATCTCTATATTGGAGTTAGACGCAGATCCCCACAGTTGTACGCCATACGTCCAAACTGGTTTAATCACAGATTTGTACAAAAGCAACTTATTTTCCACGGTTAGTTGAGACTTTTTGCCAATGATCCAGTACAGATTTCGAAGTTTCAGGCCCAATTGTTTTCTCTTCTTGAAAATATGCTTCTTCCATGTTAGGCGTCGATCAAGGTGCATTCCCAGGTATTTTGCTTCGTCAGCCTGAGGCATATCCAGGTTATTAAGCTTCACTGGCGGACAGTCTCATCTGCACATTGTGAAGGTCACTTGGACCGACTTGGTCTCATTGACTCTAATCCGCCACTTCTTCAGCCATTTTTGGATTCTCTCAAGGTTATGTTGTAATATCTCAGACGCCTTTTTTGGGTCGGTGTGCGTCGCCAATATCGCTGTATCGTCAGCGAACGTAGCAGTCATGCAGAAGTTTGTTATTGGTAGATCTGACGTATATAATAGTTACAGTACCGGCCCCAGTACGCTTCCCTGAAGTACTCCAGACTCTATTGGCTTAAGAGATGTGTAAGCCTCTTGAAACTTCACCCGGAAATACCTGTCTTGCAAGTAAGACTTCAATATTAAGTATATATTATCAGGAAGGACTCTTCTTAATTTATACAGTAGTCCCATATGTCAGACTTTGTCAAAAGCTTGACTTAATATGTCTAAGAAGGCCGCTGTGCAGAATTTTTTTTCTTCAAGTGCCTTATTAATTTTTGTTGTTATTCGATGCACCTGTTCCACTGTTGCGTGTTCTTGTCTAAATCCAAATTGGTGATTGGGAATTACATGATGTTCTTCTAGGATTGGTTTAATTCTTCTTAATAGTAGCTTTTCAAAGAGTTTGGACAAGATTGGCTCTATGTTAAATAAGGTTCAAAATATCGTGAACTTATGTCCAAAATACGTCTAATCAAAATTGTACTAAATGAAAATCCGAGCAAAAACTGTTCATTTTTTAGCCCCTATAGTTTCTGAGAATTATCTCTAAAGAACTTCGTTACTTTTCGATTTTTGTTCATAATAACGAAGTTTATCCATTTTTTCTTTTTAGTCTTATGCAGAATTTTATTTCTTTTAAATCTTCCTAATCTATGGATGCGTGGTTGATGTAGTAAAAATTGATATTAATCACAAATACTTGCCCTTTTAAAGAAACTTAAAACATGCGCAAAACAGAACTAAAAAGCACAAATTTCTAAGTTGCTAAGTTAACTCATAAATTATTCTCATGAGATATAACAAAAAGGGGAATATTTTGAGAAACAGGTCCTTAAAAAATGGCTATAAAATGAAAAGTTGTTCTATGCGAATATTTACAGAGAATTGAGTGCAATTTCATTAAACTCAGTGCCACTTTTGAGTCAGTTGAATATCAGAGAAAATCTACAACACAATCTGAAAACTACGTTATGTTATGCAAATACAGAGAAAAAAGATGAATTTCGGAGGGCTGTACCTCGGAAGCTATAGAGGCTAAAACAATAGTTATGTTAGTATATGCTCAGAATTTTATTGGGTTTAATTTTGCTGATACCACCTATTTTGGAAATAGGATGCATTTAAAACGTGACTTTTGGGACTTTTTCTGAAAAATTTACCTCTATTTCGGTCCGAGATAGATGCACAGTGACAGCCGGTACAAATAAATAAGCAGAAATGGTGTTGTAAGGTCGCAGTGATTCGTGATTACCCAGGTTGAGTTCACACAAATACCTAATAATGTCGGAAATTCCACAATAAAAATCCTTTCGATTTAATTTTTCGCCCCCCCCCAACCCAATGATTCATTTGAATAAACAAATTAATGCAGGCCGGACATTCTAGTAGTGCCACGCACCCTCCCATCCAAAATCTGAAACAACCATCCAAAATTAATTAGAAAACAAGTTAAAATACAGTAATTTTGTGATGCCCTCTCATTGAACAAATCTCTACTGCAAAATGAAGTTATAGAAGGCTGCAGAGACCGGGGGTATGGAATACCCCCCCCCCCCCCAGCATACGACCAGGATGGTAATGAAAATGAAGAGGAATACCTAATATTTTCAAAGTAATGCTCTTGCAACTTCTTAGTTGGCTGATTTTTTGGGGTGTTTTTTATCATCTATGTTCAGCATTTGGAACACTGGATTTTGTTGAAGTTTGCTTTTGTTCTAAGGATTATCGGTTAATCTTCTTTGAAATTAAAATATTGTTCTGTTTCTTTCCTTTTTAATAAAATCTTGTGCCCTTCCATTGAAAGAAGTCGCGAGGCCGCCACTGCATAGATGCCGAAAATGTATAGGCTATTTTCCGATGCTAAAATGCTGAAAAATGCATTGGCACATTCGAGTTATTCCCACGCAGTAAAACAATTTTTTGGCGGTCAAATAATATTTTTGTTTGGCAACCATAGTTGACCGCGATTTGTCGACTGCTGCGGATGTTTGTAGCGGTTTTGAGGAGGATATGATTCTAACATGGAATGTTGGAATGCATGTTTTAAAATTAAAATGGTAGCTAGGGAGAAACAGCCCAAAAAGGCATCAAATATTGCTTTTCCCGAAGTCGAAATATTATAAAAATACAAGAACAATGTATGTAAGTATATAATTTTAAGAGTACGTGCGACGTATACGATGGGAAAAGCAAATATGAACGTGGTTGAAATTTAAGTTGTTATGGCTATAGTTTTTATTGTAAACAAACAAAGTAATAAACAAAGTTTCTGTATAGCCAAGCTCAACGTTAGCGATTTGGTATGGTATAGGATACAGCGATTTCAAGATCGTTTAATTAGGGAAGCTAAATTTCAGTGAGAATTAAAAAAATTAATTGATGTTAAAGTTCATGTTTTCATCCCAAGTGTGAAGTTTATTGCCCGAGTCGAAGTTGAGGGCAATAATCGCATATAGCAATTTTTTTAATTGCACTATAAAAAAATCTCAATTATCTGTCAAAATTTTGATAAAAAGCAGTAGTTAGTTCTCGGTGTAGTTTACCCGGCATCTACCAATTCTCAATTAGCCTTTTTTACAAGCTTAGCAATTTTTAAGTAACTATCACGTTCAATTTATATAATATGAGTTTAATTTAAAAAAGTAGGTAAAATAGGTAATTTACATTTTCACATTTTCCGGAATATCTTACATATATTTATATAAAGAAATTCATTCCAGCACGTTTATGTTTAACGTTTAACAGTAAAAGAAGTTTCTTGCTATATAATAAAGAAATGAGGCGTAAAAAACGATGATAAAATCTTATTGTATTTAAACATTATTTACCAGAGAAACGAACCGTGTTCTATCTAATCCAACTAACTACGTGCCTGATTCAAAAATGGCACTTTTTAAATTATTTAATAAATTTATAATATTATTAACATAATAATACACACTTCTTTATTTAAGTAGTTGTTTTGGTACTTGCCATGAACAATAATTATCTCGTTAAGATTAGACAATAGGATTCTGAAAACAAGCAATTTAACAAGGCGTGCTCATTACTACAAGAATGTTGTGATAAAAAATTAAAATAATAATAAATGTTTTACAGATGTCAAATCTGGAAACCAAGTAGACGGCTCAGACATTGTTATCAGAGATGGTAGATTGGCAGAACGAGTTATTATTAACGATAAAATTAATCAACTTGTACATACGGTGATGTCTGCTTTACAAAACACAAATCCTGACAAAATGAACGATCTTTTGGAAATATCAAATAATCCCAGGAAGTTAGCAGAAATTTTGGATAAACCTCATATTCAAAGATTTATTAATACTTTAAACGGGCAGCTTCTCTTGTACAGGTTAAAAATGAAGTATTCACCAAATGGTCAAAATTTTTACTTTTTTCCCTTTTTCAGTTGCGATTCGTTTCATTTAACTCAACCATTTAAAGCGTTGACAATTCCTCTGCATCTAGAAACTAAGTCTAAAGGTTTAACACATTTAGTAGGCAACATTAGAAGGAACGTATTACAATTGCCGATGCAAAGCACTTGGAAGACTATGTATGACACGCAAGTCAATGTTAAAGATAATTCCATAGTTATCAATCATGAGGATCCCGAAAAAGAAAAAAAAACGATCGGTACTACGGGTAATAAATTTGAAAAAATTTTAAAAATAGTTTAAAAAGAAATTTTAAATTGTAGAAACTAGCAAACGTACAAAAAAAATCGATAATACTGCGAATCGTCTGGCAAAAAGAAATAATTCGCCTAGTACAAGCGATCCTTCTAGCTCTAAGAAAATCAGCGATACCGACATTCAAGATAAAACACACCAGTTACCTAAATATATGAATTTTATTAAAGAGAATAAAACAAACCCAACTCCAAAAAAACGTCTGTCCAATGAGAAAACTGTGAAACATATCGATCACCAATCTAAATCGCCAAATCAGAGTGATAATGATACATCCGGTAGCAAGGCTGCTCCGGAAGGGCTGATTGTTAACAATATTTTCAAAACTGTGGATATAACAACTGTAGCGAAAGTGTTAAGGTAAGGACAGATAAATCATCAGCTCAAAAAGTCAAATTTTTTTAATAAACTTCGCGGTAAAAAATTAATTAAAAACATCCGAAGAAGGCAATACGTATTGCTGAAAGCTTATTAAATAATTTTACTTGTATTGCATTTGCTTACTCGAGGCATTTTGTTATTCTTTCTTCCGATAATAATTTTATTAAAATTTACATCTATTTGCTTTAATATTTAAATTTCTTGAACTATTACGTGTTAGGTTTTGAAATGTCCATGTAAGTTGATAATTTTTATTCAGGTCTTAATTTTTCAAAGAAAGCTTACTCTTTGTTGTTTAATTAGTATTCAACAGATTATTTAAAATTTACATTAGTTGAACACGGTATCTTTTCTATTCATCGACTGAATAACAATCTACAATTTTCAAGATACATTCTGTATTTACCTACTATATTTATATAAGTAGCACATAAAAATTCGAGTTTAAAATAATACTGATTTGAACTAAATAAACATTTAAAATAAACTCCCTTATTTTTGCCAATTATCTAAGCGTTAACATTTTTCTAATTTATATTATACAAACAACATACAATTTAATAAGAGTGAATAAAAGTGATTTTGAATATCGTTGTTTTTCGAAAAATATTTCCTAAAACAATGTCAGAAGAATATTAAAAACTCCTCCAAGAGGAGTTAATCCATTGGTAAAGTGCTCCACTGTTACGGTGAAGATACCAGGTTCGATTCCATGTAAAATTAATTATAAAAATTAAAAATTAGTGCAGAAACCAGCTACACATAAGTTCTTAACCCGGTGTAAGCAGCCGTGGGATCTAAGTGAATAAACCTTTCTCTAGCATTATTTAACATTTGGAACCGAAGTTAAACTATTGGTCCTTCATATTATACAGCATTAATACTAAGGAGAGTATGTAGCAAAGAAAGAGGCCAAGTTCAATAGTGGATATTAAAATGCTGAAAATAATATGTATATTTACGTTTAAAAGCACGCTTTTCAAAAGTATTTCAGTAATAATAGGGCAAAATTGAAGATTGGAAACGGGTTTTCTGATAAGTGAAAAATTTTGAACCGCGATGCATAGTTTTATCTCCATGTCAGAAAGAATGTACTAAATAAGGTTAAGAAGAAAGTATCAAAAAGTAAGCATAGTAAATGTACATGCACCGATAGACAAGAAAGAGATGGAGATAACAGAATAATTTTACGAAATCTTGGAAGATCTTCTTCTTCTTCGTGTGCCATATCCGGTCTCCCGGACGTTGGCGACCTCTCTCTTATGCATGTGTTATGCGTTTGAAGTATTAGCACACACATAGGGGACCTACTGCTTAACGCGGGCTCCGAACCGCGGGAAGTGTTCTCCACTTCATCTCCAGAGAGGCTGTACCAGGCAGATTACACCTCGGTGGTTTGCCATTGCCTTCCGAGGGGAGACGGTCAGAATAAAGTTTTTACTGAGCCCGGACTCGAACCAGGCAATCCGCATTAGCAGTAACGCACATAACCGCTTCAGCTAACGACCGTCTCTTGGAAGATCAATATAGTAAAATACTGAAATACGGCATAAAAATAAGGCTGGGAGACCTCAGTGCCTAGTTAGGAAATGAACTGAAATTGCAACCACCAATAGAAAGATATAGTATGTAGTCTACACACAGAATTTAACGAGAATTGAAAACTAATGATCTAATTTGCATATTGGATTATACCTGGTAGTAATGTAACGGATCAAATTGTTCATGTATTAACAGGGAAGAGAAATAAAAGATACGTACCTACAAGACAAAATACCACAGCAGTGGCTTGGTGTGATCGCTGGTTGAGTTACAGCGCGGAAATTGTGGGTTCGAATTGCGGAATCGACTGAATTTCTTAGCGCGCCCTCCGGTGAACATCAACACTCTGTGGATAAATTAGTTGAAAATAAAAGTGAGACAAGAGAATTGATCCGTCTCAATAAATGGATCGTAAAAACTTTTCAGAAAAGCAGAGTAGCGATGTTCCGAATGGAATGGAAAAGCTTGATAATAATTGATAATAATAATAATAAATAATAATAATGAAATAACAAGACAAAATAATTTTACGAAATCTTGGAAGATCTTCTTCTTCTTCGTGTGCCATATCCGGTCTCCCGGACGTTGGCGACCTCTCTCTTATGCATGTGTTATTCGTTTGAAGTATTAGCACACACATAGGGGACCTACTGCTTAACGCGGGCTCCGAACCGCGGGAAGTGTTCTCCACTTCATCTCCAGAGAGGCTGTACCAGGCAGATTACACCTCGGTGGTTTGCCATTGCCTTCCGAGGGGAGACGGTCAGAATAAAGTTTTTACTGAGCCCGGACTCGAACCAGGCAATCCGCATTAGCAGTAACGCACATAACCGCTTCAGCTAACGACCGTCTCTTGGAAGATCAATATAGTAAAATACTGAAATACGGCATAAAAATAAGGCTGGGAGACCTCAGTGCCTAGTTAGGAAATGAACTGAAATTGCAACCACCAATAGAAAGATATAGTATGTAGTCTACACACAGAATTTAACGAGAATTGAAAACTAATGATCTAATTTGCATATTGGATTATACCTGGTAGTAATGTAACGGATCAAATTGTTCATGTATTAACAGGGAAGAGAAATAAAAGATACGTACCTACAAGACAAAATACCACAGCAGTGGCTTGGTGTGATCGCTGGTTGAGTTACAGCGCGGAAATTGTGGGTTCGAATTGCGGAATCGACTGAATTTCTTAGCGCGCCCTCCGGTGAACATCAACACTCTGTGGATAAATTAGTTGAAAATAAAAGTGAGACAAGAGAATTGATCCGTCTCAATAAATGGATCGTAAAAACTTTTCAGAAAAGCAGAGTAGCGATGTTCCGAATGGAATGGAAAAGCTTGATAATAATTGATAATAATAATAATAAATAATAATAATGAAATAACAAGACAAAAGAAGCTACATAAAAGCGAACATAGATTCCGACCATTTCCTGAAGAAAATTAAATTAAGTCAGATTATGCCAATCAATGAAAGAGGAAGAAATAATAAACATAAGAGAAATAGGAAGATTAAATTTGATGAGAGCAACTTAGAGATTAGATATAAAGAGATAATAACAGAGAAGTTGAGAAGAAATGTCCAATATCTACACATCGAAGAAAGAGCGAAATTCGTTGAAACGACCATAATACAAGCAACAAATTAAATAGAAGTTAAAAACGAAAGTAAAAATACTGTTTGGTTTGGTTTGATAGCGAATGCTAAGATGAAATAAGGAAAGGGGAATATTTTAGAAGGAAAATAATCCAGATACAAACAACCATGTTTGATAATCGTAATTACAAAAATAAGAGAAACAAATCTATACCAGATTATAATAAATCTGGGGGAAATACTGGAAGAATGTAAGTGCAGTAGAACGGGTCCTTTGTTTAATAAATGAGATAGTACCTAAAATGGGAACATTTATAGAAACTAGCGAAAAACAACAAATATTTCGCCAGAATGGATCCACAAATTTGGTTAAGTAGTTGAAAATGCGATTGAATTATCCGAGCCATAATTTATTTACGTGTTTAGTTCACCTTACATAAGCATTCAATTGGATACAATAAATTATTAGATGTGTTAGCAATTTTAGAAGAAAAAAATATACCACCGCAAATAAATACAAAAATAAAAGTGAATGGCAAGCTCTCGGAAGATACAGACACCCTATTGAGAATGCCATAAGGTGACTCCTGAAGCCCGGAATTATTTAGCTTGATAATTGACAAAATAGTTCAAAAGATTAAAAAAATATCAAGGTACACATAGATGGAGAAGAAAAACTTCAACATAATGTGATATAGTGATGATGCCGTCCTCATCGCAGATATGGAAGATAAACTCTATACATGCTACATAATATACTCATACTTGTCACCACAGCAAAAGCATACGAGTATAATATAAAAATACCTGTAGGAAAAAACAAGATTCTAATTGTAATGATGCAAATTAGAAGTTGAAGGAACAATAAATTATACATCAGGTGTTCTTCAACTACCTTCAAGTGTTTAAAAGCTATCATTTCCAGTGAGCGCAAGCTGAATGTGGAAGTAAACCATAAGGGAATGCAAGGAATAAATAGTAAAGCAAAATATATAAATTTATTTTAAGACCAATAAATGTCATATGGAGCTGAAAGTCGTGCAGAAACCAGCAGAACAAAGCAAATACAGCAAACAACTGAAATGAATACCCTAAGAGCCATAGTAGGAAATACTAAATAGCACAGAGTGTACCACCCCGAAATGAGACACACATGCAACAAAAATGACTTCAAATTCATAAGGCAACAAAAATACTAATGGTACGAACATGTCGGTAGAACCAATAATGATAGACTGACCAAAATAGCAATAGACCTGAAATCATTGGCAAATCGAAACCTTGAAGGACTACCGAAGACATGGAGAGAGAACTGGGTATCAACATTAGAAGAAATGTGAAGAAGTACAAAACGTGAAGAAAAACAGGCAGCTATCTACAAAAAAAGAAGAAGAAGAAGCTATTAGGAGAGGAGGAGAAGTTTTTGAAAAATGGGTAGAAGGAACACCATGAATAACTGAGAATGAAATAGTTATAGAAGCCCATTCGATGAAACCATAGCGCTACTCTTGAATTCATATTAGAGATATGCAATACAGTAAAAATACCCAGTATTTGGATTTTTGGATCCGACCACACGGCCGATGTGGATAAATCCGATATACAAGCAGAGAGACAAGGGGAATGCACTAACTATCCAGAAATATCTGTTAAGAATAGCACACAAGATTCCAGTTGCATGAATAAAGAATGGATTAATGAAAAATGCAGAAAGTATAATAAATTAGTGAATCAAGTAGGTCAGGTGTGTTAAAGGACTGTCCCATATTGCGGAAGTGATGGGATTGGAAATAAATTAAATAAATACGAAATGTAATGTGATATGAGATGACAAACCATGCAACAATGGCAGATACATGGAGATTCAACTAGAAAGCGAGAATATGATGAAAATAGAAAAAGGTGAATCTTTTACATAGCTTGGCAAAACAATAAAAAGAAAATCAGGAACTAGTGCAGAAATACGAACTAGGATTACAGAGGAAAATAGAAGTAAGCTGGCACTTGGCCGTATTATGTCTGCAAAATGATTGGGCAGATCAGCAAACTATGAGTCTTGAGAAAACGAGAGAAAATCCCTAGGAGGATATTTGGAAGTAAGGTGGTGGATAGTTTAGGAGAAATAATCAGAAGCTAATGAACTTAATATGATTAACTAGACATAGTGGGTCAGGTGAAGGTCCGAAAATTGAGATGGATACATCACTTGATGAGAATGTGTAACAAGGAGAGAGTGATAAATAGGATATGGAATAGTGAGGTGGCAGAAAGGAGACGACGTGGAAGATCGGTGGCATAATGGAGAGGGGAAGTGCATGAAGACCTCATGGGTTGCCAGATTGCCTGGATAAAAATGGCGGCTGACCAAAGTTGAAGATGAGAAATAAAAGGGGGGGGGTCTCGTTTCACTAACATCTTGTTAAGTTGAAACAGGATTACCCTTTCAAGTACCTTAGCAATAAATACAATTCAATAAATTAGAGATGAAGACATCTTACAACGAATGCATTTTAACTAAGCTCTATGTGAATGCGACTTTAAATTTAAAATGGATTTAAAACTTAAGGAGGTTTAAATTATTTGCAGAAGGCAAGTGCTAAAAAGGCTATTGCTGAAAGCTTATGAGATCATTTTAATTTTATTATGTTTAAATTTGTGATTTAACGTGAATATTGTGATTTAAAACTTAAGGGATGTTTAAATTATTTGGAGAAGGTAATTAATTGCTGAAAAAGCTATTACTGAAAGCTTATAATTTTATTTTAATCTTATTACGTTTCTTAATTAGTCAATGTTAACAAAAACTCGAGAAATAAAAATTTAAACAAATGAAATCAATTAAAATACTTAGATTTACTAAAAATGCAAACATGTATTAGTACATTAAAGAGGACATAAATTTGTTGCATCTACAAAAAGGAACATTCTAGCTAAATTATAACATTACGTTAAATATTCATAGCTTTACCTTTGATTTTATAAAAGAACAATAATATTTGTACATTTTAGAAAATAAGCACAGTTTACAAGTTATTAAATTCTTTTTGTTTTACTTAAAATAATAGCATAATAATGACTTAATATGTTCTTTTCGTAATAAGCTATTCAATTATACACGTGTTTTCATTTTTTGTAGGCATATTATTTAAGTCTGCGATTTAACAATAATACTAAACAATTTTAACAATAATACAAATATTATTGATATTTATTATTAAAATCAGTCATTGTTGAATAGAATGTTTTTTCCTTTCACTATCGTGTGGTATAATGCACTTACATAATCTTTTTACTATGTCCAACAGTTATTCGAATAATACTATATAAAATTATTGAACCAAAGCGTATCACTTTTTATTAATGCGTTACAGTTAGCTACTTCTAAAATGAAAAACCTTAGAAATTGTAAATTATAGTAATAAAATAAATATAATATCTAACTGAAAATATTTATTTATAGCGAGAAGGCGGAAGCGGCAATAAAAAAAGATATGAAAGAACTTGAAACAGCAAGTATTCACGAAATAGAAGTATCAAAATCTCCATTAAAACTAAATTCAGAACCGGCAAAAGTATCCATCAAACAAATGAATTGTATAGCATGTATGGAAAGATGGAAAAACCCACTACCAAATCCGAAAGTGCCCAAGCTGAAGAAAGTTTTAATGCCAGTTTTGGACGAAGCGAACTGTGCAGATTTTAGATCTAACAGTGCTCATCATTTATCTATAATGATTGATAGAGAAATGAAAAAGTTAGATTCTGAAGAAAAGAAACACGCATCGCTAGGAAAGCAAAGGACATGGGTGCAACCGTATAAAAGTGCAAAGCAAAAAAGAAATCCTAAAATGCAATTCATGGATGCTCTTGAAATTGATATTTTAGATTTGGCTAAAATTAGTCAAGAAATTAAAGAAAAGGAAACTAAAAAGAAATTACAAGAATTCCTTAACACCAAATTGTGAATTTTTGGGAATATAAATTGTGAATTTCTATTATCTAGATCTATAAATCACAACATTACCTTTTTTTGTAAAACATTAATTTAAATTTGCTATGTAATCTTTGCTATTTCCTTATGGTACAGTATAAGATTTCAAGATATTATAAAATGCAACCTTTATTGTTTATTTCTCTACAGCTGAGGTAAATTCAATTGTATAACTTGATTTGTAAAATCTGAATCAGGTATATTTTGACCATTCAACTAACTGAGCACATCCGCAAGAGTTTCCAAATTTCTTCTAATTTTTTTTCACTTGGAGAATTAAATTCGGGAAGCGATTTTCCAACAATACGTTCAGATATACCAATGGTAAAAGGACAACCATTGAATAGAAATAATCTAATTAGATTAGATTTAATTAAACACACGATTCTTATAATTGTATTGTGTTGTCAGTACCAAAACGCCATTCGGGAAAAAAACTAATTAGTTTGCTCCCTGTCAATAATATGTAATGTTCGTTCTTTTACTCTTGGTTCATTTTTTATATTGTGCTTTAGACTTGAAAGTTTATATACGCATTCCTTCAAGTCATGCCAGTCGGTTATGTCTAAAATTTATTTATTTTATAGCATCGATTTTATAAGAGTGATCAAAACTTACAGCTTTGGTTACTTGACATAGGTCCATCTTCTACTGGAGACAACAGCTGATTTTGTATGGTTTGAGATGGAACCGTATCTATTGCAACAAAAACATACTTTTAATTGAGGATTTTTAACTCGGGGATCTTATACCATATTTCCATCTAGTACAACGACACCCATAGAAAGTTACATAATCCTTGCAAAATCTACATTCTAGTCTACGAAAAGAAAAAGGGGCAGGTCTATGCGTTTCTGACTTGAAAATTGTCAGTTTGGTGTTAAGTAAAACATGAACCACATAGTTAAGAATTAGTTTCATATGGGTTACATATAACTCAAATTTTTCAAGTGGTTTATTTATTCTATGACGTTTTTCTTGAATAATTTTCACTGTCTTCAATATTCTCACTAATGTTATAACATTATCTGTAAGATTTGACGCCAACACACCAATTTGTGCAGTTTTGTCTTTCTCGTTTAAATCATCGTCCATAAGAAACACTATGTCTTCGAGATTCTTATGCAAAAGACGATAAGCACATCGAATTGGATTTTGATATGGGCAGCATAATACAATTGGAGTCATGCAATTAATCAAATATTTTGATTCACTCCTAACTTGATCTAACAATCGAACAAATTTTTTACGATCATCTCGAAGTGATACGTATTCCGATTTACTTTCGATTGTACTTGTTGAATCAGACTATGGTAAATGGGAAAAACAGTAAACGGCAAGTAAAGCTTGGTTTATGTACACGCCGTAACGTGACACAACGCAATATTACACAATTCTGATTGGCTAACCGCCGTAATTATCATCGTGAATCATGGCATTGTGTCATGTTACGAGGTGCGCATAGACTAAATTTATAAACAAAACGCTCACACTAGTTACACTTGAACATCTCCTCTTTTTGTATTCCCTTCTAGAAATGTAGCTCCTGCTTCTGCTCTAAGAGATAATGAATTTTGCCAATTTTTGTAATATGACACCTAATATTAAACAAATAAAAGCTTACTCTTATTCTCTTTCGAGGATTCATGCTTTCCAATTAAGTTCATAATTTTTTTTATAAGATGTCAAAATTAAAAACATCCAAATTGTCAAAAATATGGTTAAGTGATTTTCCAAAATAATAATTTCAAAATTAATTTATCAAACCAAAAAGGTGTTAAATCCAAGCTTTACACTGGATGTAGCAAAACATTATATAATTTAGTTTTCTTGATAATTCATGAACAAAAATTTTAGTTAGGTTGATACAATCATAATAAATATGATCGTTGCTTAGAAACTCGCAATCCAAACAAATGGTTCAACAAATGTATGGTGTATTCCACTTCTATAATTCCTGTCAAAGTATTACAATGCTAGGTTATGTTCATAATAGGGCGGATACACACGATTCACAATTTCAAACGTCAGTAGCGCTGATTTTCTAAATATGTCTAATTAATACTTCTGCTAGTCATTTTTATTTTCAACGTTCATAACAATAATTAAATCTTGATGTATGTTTACGAAGTAAACTGATATTATATTAATTTCTAAACAGTGGATACGATGAAGATCGTTTGAGAACAAAACGCGTCATAAATAAAAACTATGCAAGAATAGTGCAATATTATTAATTTCTTATTAATACGCTAGTTGCGTAGCTCCCAAAAGCGTACGAAGCGCCGTCTCGTGGATAAATTTTGTCAAAACTGGGATGGCCGAATGTTCATGTTTATATGGTAATATTAGCAAAAATATTAATTATTTTTATTAATTTAAAATATTTTATTATATAATAATTATTATAAACTGTACTAGTCGATCCTTTAAGTTTATGTTGGTACATAACCAAGATGAAGTTTACTATATAAAATAAAATAAAGAATGTTTTGTTATCAAAATTTACAAGTTGCAACTAGCGTATAAACCCAAGTGTTTAGTTGAAATAATTCGCTTTCCACATTATGAATTCAGTTCAGTTACTATTCAATGTGGTTATCAAAATATAAACATTATTGACTTTTTTCGTGGTAAATCGTTATCAAAAGGCAAGTAAATATAATTACAATACAAATTAATCTGGTAAGGTCTTCCAGGAAAGCGATAAAATGTTAAATCAGGATTCTTATTCTCTGATTTATTGCATCCAACTACACAACAATACCTTTTTGCACTCATTTTTAAATCAACTTTTTTATGTGAATCTACTACTACTTATGTCAATTTTTAAATCACATAAAACCGTCAGCACTACCAACCATAATGCTATTAAATTATAATAGGGCATATAGAATAGGTGTTATTCAAATTCAAATTTACTTCTTAATTCTAATTCTTAATGTTTAATTCGTAATTAAACTATTACTTGTATTTAAAACCGTTTGCGCTCACCATCCCAGTTACGCTAAATTTGGCCACCAGGGCAGCGCCACTTGAGCTACGCAACTAGCGTATAATAATCCTATTTAGAATCACTTTCCCAATTGCATTAAAAAAGTTAATGATAAAACATTTCTATGAATCTATGATTTAATCCTAGATTTAGTACGATTATAATTTCGTCATAATTTCGTTATAATTTCGGAGGAAATACTGTGGAAAGCTGTTTAAAGCTGAAGAAATTAATGTCGCCTATTCCTCTATGTCTCAAGATACGGAGCGAGAGCCTGACATACTAAAGGACGAGATAAGAGACGCTATAAATAAACTAAAGATCAACAAAGCTGTACGAGTAGATGGGGTCGCTGCGGAAATCATACAAGCCATGGGAGAGACAGGTGTAACAATAATGCATGTTATCTGTCAAAGAATATGGGAAACCGGAGAATGGCCAGACGATTGGACTAATTCCATGTTCATACCACTCCATAAGAAGGGGTCAACAGAAATATGCGAAAACTACCGACTAATTGCACTGATATCACATGCCAGCAAAGTACTACTGCACATAATACATAATAGATTGAAGCCATACCTATCCTGGCAGATTCCGCCCGAACAAGCCGGCTTCGTGAGAGGAAGAGGCACTCGCGAGCATATCCTCAACATTCGACAAATAATCGAAAAAGCAAGAGAGTTTAACAAACCACTTTATGTCTGCTTCGTGAATTATTATCGTAAGGCTTTTGACAGTATTGAGTGGGGAATGCTGTGGCGGGTGATGACAGAAATGGGAGTACCAGAACACTTAACCAAATTGGTACAAGAACTTTATAAGAAGAGCATCGCAAGAATCAAACTAGACGACAGACTCTCTAACTCATGCAAAGTTGAGAAAGGTGTGAGACAGGGATGTATTCTGTCGCCATTGTTATTTAACATATATGGTGAATACGTCATGAGGAAAACTCTAGAAAAATGGAACTACGGTTTCACCATTGGAGGCAGAAAGATAAGCATAATCTACGTTATGCTGATGACACCGCCCTCCTTGCCAACTCAGCCGAAGAATTGACATTGCTTATGAAGCGGCTAAATGACGAAAGCCGCAATTGCGGCTTGATTATTAATAACGACAAGACCAAAGTAATGATTGTGAACCGAGCCAACAATAATAACCGGCAGATCTCGTGCTATTCGGTTGTTAACCAATACATATACCTGGGAGCACTCATTAGCAATGAAGGCGGA
Organism: Podabrus alpinus; assembly: GCA_932274525.1. Classification (NCBI taxonomy): domain Eukaryota; kingdom Metazoa; phylum Arthropoda; class Insecta; order Coleoptera; family Cantharidae; genus Podabrus; species Podabrus alpinus. Next base: position 20,519,373 of record OW026454.1, read on the forward strand.
AGTACTAAAGAAATCAAAAGACGCTGCGAAATGGCAAGAAATGCTGTTAGAAGTCTACAAAGATTATGGAAAGACAAAACAATCACTATCAATACTAAAAAACTAATGATGAAAGCGTTAGTCTTCCCCATCGTGCTGTATGGCGCAGAATCATGGACTGCAAAAATGCAAGATAGGAGAAAAATCGACGCACTTGAGATGTGGTGCTGGAGAAGAATGCTGCGCATACCATGGACTGCGAAAAGAACCAATGTGTCCATTATTGCAGAAATAGATGAGCCCCAGAGACTATCTCAGGTTGTGTACCAACGCGTGCTAAAGTACTTTGGACACATAACGAGAGAATGTGACGACGGCCTGGAGAAGCTAATCATTCAGGGCAAAGTAGAGGGAACTAGACCAAGGGGTCGATTACCAATAACTCTCTACAACATCTTTCAAGAGAAGCCAGTAACAGAGAGAGATGGCGTGATGTGGTGCGAAGAGTCCGAAATGAACGGAACTGATGAAAAGAGTGAACCTGAAATCACGACTCCTCTGTCAAGAGGAAACCGAAGAAGAAGAAGATAATTTCGCTTGCGATTAAACTATAGTTACGAGTATTAAACTAATTTCTGATGAAATACAATGCATTTTAATTGTTTTTACTATGGTTATAATTCTAATCATAGATTAAACTTAATTAACGTTCGTGAAACCGGCCACTAGTATGTATGCAGATTTATAAAAATGTTTATAAATTTACAAATTTTAATAAATAAAAATGAAATAAATAATCCAGACTATACCAGGTAATCAGAAAAATTCAGAAATCTTGTAGCCTATTTCAGTTTTATAGGAAAACATTATAATTAATTAAGGTTAGTAAATTTTTTCTGTATCAAAATAGTTAAAAAAATGTTTTACATCGAAACTAATTTCGTGAAAACGGGAAGAAACACTCACAATTTATTAAGAAATCAATGTTGCTATAAAAATTTATAACATCGGAAATGTCGTTCAATTTAAGTTCGCTATATCGAAATTCTACTGTATCTTAAGCTTAGTACTAGCCTTGACCTGAAAATCGATATTCAACATAATACACAATGCCACTATGAATATTTAGAAAAACTTCTATGAGTGCCCAAAGGAAATCCAGAAATCCCGAAAGTATTTTCAGTTTTACACAAATATCCCACACGGGATTACTTAGGACTTTTATTATGTTGTGAAGGAGATACATCTGAACATATTCCCTGAGTTTTGCTTAGTAATTCTTGACAAATGATTTACAAATAGGTTCAGGTTTATGGAAAAATTATAATTATAAATCACCTCAAATGAAAACGGTCTGTAAAACTAAAAAGTGAAAAATATGATGAATGAAAAACTTTTTTTGAGCAAAGATATCTAAATTTAAAAAAAATATATTATAAATAAAAATTCGTCTTTTTCTCCAGTCCTTATAAAAAATGTTTTAAAAATGGCGAAAATATAATAAAAACAAATTTACTCGTTAAAACCACTGTCTTTGAAGAACAGGGTCCAAGTAGATAAATTGCTGTAACTGCTGAAATAAAAATTAGTAGCATTCAAATTTGATTCTTTTTTTATAAAAAAATATTGTTGCACGAATTTATCTGTTTAGAGCGAAATTAACAGTTTAATGCATGAATTTTTCTTATTATATTTTCCCTTTGTAAAAATATTTCTTAATAAATTTAGTAAAATCGTTAAAAATAAAAGAAAAATTGATTGTGAATTTTCAGTATTTTTCAATTATTTTCTTTCTGCCCCTATAAAACGGCCCCTGTATCAGTTAGATTATTTTTAAGCATTTTTTCTACTATTGCCGTTGCAGATTAAATTAATAATATTGCAAAGTTTAGTAATTTTACACTAATATTTTTTTCTAACCTTTGCAGTTTACCCCTTTTTATCGATTTTGCTCAAACTTGATGTAATTCTAAATTATATCAAATAAACAAACATGTAAAAAATTGTAATCAACTTCTTTATTTTTATACATTGATTCATTTTTTCTTCTTTCATCAACTTTTATCCAAACAATCAAATTTGGAATTAGACAAATTAAACAATAATGGAATTAGAGAATGAAGTTTATGTATTTTTGTGTGTTAATAATAAGTTTTAAGTAGGTATTTTTGTGCATGATATTTATTTTCATTTCGTAGCCTTTTAGTGTAACCACCCTTGAGATATCACTTTATGAATCATTCAAATTTAATTTAAAAGACAAATGACTATAATAAATAATGTTAGAACCATTATAAAAATAAATAAATATTGTTACAATATAAATAAAAATAAAACACAGCAACAGAACACAATATACTTTTAAATTAATAACTTTGTTCTGACTGTAGCACGTTGGCACATAATATATAATATTTTAAACGCTAGGATAATTAAGTCAATGTTAATATTTGCACTACCATCACTTCGAGTATTTCGCACCGGCAGAAGCAGCACATCTCTCGTACTTGTAACATCGATTATTTTTTGTTTTTACGCGATATTTTGGGGGTGAAATGTAATGTTTTACTGCCCCATACCGCAACTATACTTTTTAATGCTATTTCAAGGGTCCCTAAGCCCCCGGTTTTTTAGATCCCGGTTTTCTTGATGGGTGGCACCTTCTCGTATGTTTAGCCTAGTAACCAGAGCCAAAACCGGGTAGGTTTTGACGATGGATAAACCTCCCTATCGAATGCACACCCCAAAAATTGAATAAAAAAAAATTTAATTTTTTCACTTTTTCGGCGATACACGGGTTACTTTCCATTTTTTTGCTAATATTTATTACTAATATCTACTAATCACACCCCCATCTATCCGAATTTCAAAGAAAAATTCAAATCGGAGCGAAAAAATTTCACTCGATCTGAAGGGAAAGCCGATGCATTTCGTCGCGTCTGCCTGGGGGGCGTGGCCTATTCGAACGTTTTCTTCGCTAAATTTACGTACTTTCAAATTGATTTTTCTCAAAATTTTGACTATACATTCTCACATAAAATTTTTACAGTATACTCTATTAACCATCCTCTTTGCTGTAGAGAAATTTTCAATCGATTTCGAGTGACGGGCACTGGCTAACTCCCCCCTTTTGACCTCAATTATTTTTATTAAAAACTTTAATATTATTTAATTATTTTGGTATGCCTATGTTTTGTCGAATATTTGTAAAAGTGATCGCATTATAATCACTTGGCTTTAAAACAAAGAACAAGCAAGTTGTACGTATGGGTGATAAAAATTGATTACGATTTTGAAATTCAAAATAATTGAAATAAAGATTAATTTAGTTTGTGAAAGTGATTTATTGAAGGGTGGTATTAGAAATAAAAATCGGTGATCTTGGTAAAATTAAGAAGCAATACAAGAAAGTAATTGTATTGAATGTGTAGATAAGGAAATTTTAGCGATCGCGCGGATGTAAAAATTACGTTACAAAAATGTGCATAATTATTATGGTCCTTTTGGAAAATTATTATTACGAATAGGAATTCATTTAAAACTAAACTGAGAAGAATACAAAATCAGATTTGTAATTATTAAAAATAAAATTAAACTAATCAAGAATATTATAAGAAAAATTATTCAAGTATGGTATTTTCTTCGAAACACCTGCATCTCTCTTTGTACATAGAAAATAATCATAGCATATGCCATCCCAAAAATGTGGGGTGATAAGAAAATACCAGAAAATATGAACAATACAAGAATTAGTTAGATATAATCGGCTAGCTGAGAAAGAGTTAATTGCTCTAATAGAAATTGAAAAGCTAGCTGGTGGGTAGATAACAAGCTAGATAACAAAATGAAAAAAATCACAGTAGAATTTGAAAATTAAATGGAAAGTATGTGGAAAACCATGGGAAAAATTAAAGTGGACATAGTTGAAAAACAAGGTAAAATGAATTACGAATAAACATCATAAGCGTGGCAAAAATAAAACGGGAAAGCGAAATTAACGAAAACACGAATATGGTGAAAAATTTGAACGAAACAGCAATAACTATTTTACATTTTAGTTTTAAATTTTCAAACCTGTAGATATGTAATTGATTGTTTTGATCATACTATTGTTTAATTACTTTATTAAACGATTTTTATTTATTGAACTGCTAATATTGATTACCAACTATGGAATTTTGTCCTTAGATAATGATTATTGATTACCCTAGTAGAATTGTGCCCAAGATATTTTTACTAGTGGTTATTTGGGGAGGAAGCTTTGTAGAAATGTTAAATTCACCTATTTCCATTTTCAAGACTTTTCAGACGTTTTCAGTAGGGTTTAAGTCTAGCAAATTTCCAAACCCAAAAAAAATTAAAATATAATATTTCTTATTCTTGTTTTTCGTACAACTTACCTTCGGCCAGTCGCTATAATCTATTTGAAATATTTCCGAACCCGTCTAATTGCTTTAACATACGTTGATATTTAATAATATTTTTAACATAATTTTAATGATTACATTAATTTGTCCACATATTAAAATATGTAAATTTTCTGCTTCTTTTTCATTTTCTAATAAATACGTTATTTTTCATTTTTATAAAATAATAATAATAAAAAATATTTTGAAAAATACTCTATAAAGCAATTTTAACAGACCATAATGGTATACCGTTGGTATACCATTAAAATCAGGGGTGATAAAGATACATAATATAAGATCACGCTTGACTTACTTATACACTATTTCGAACTGAACTTCATTAAATTAATTGATTTATTCATGGTTTATGTAGTACTGAAACTTGATATTTAAACCTGAAATTTTGGAAAATTAGATTTTATTTTGGGTACCCTAAAAAGTAAAAACATTAAATTACATTAAGAGAGGGGTGGGTGAAAAAAATGAATGTATATCATTAGCTCTGACTGGGACGGAATTCTTAATTAATTAGTTAGGTATTATTAATAAATTATCCGGGGTAGAAACGATTAATTAAATCCTAAGTCGGTAGCAGAAAACGGTGAACAGTTACGGTTAATAATCTTGAATGTGCACATAATATTACATTGTATAAAAAAAACTCTGTTGGTATTAAAGGTATACCTACCATTCTACCCGGAAAACATTTCATATGATGATGCTACACGAGAATACTCCGTTTACATTCACTCATATTCTTCAATTTTATCTGATTATATATCCCATAGTTGTACACAGGTTGTACATAAACTCAAGGATACGCAAATTCCACTGAGTACTTCAACACCAAAAAATATTAATTCTACAATTCTTCATAATTACAAAAGAGAATATTATTTGTTTATTCTTGAAAGAAAATATTTGATCAATCAAAATTGTTTACCTTGTATTTTCTATTTGAAATGGATTTATCTTTAAATAGACAATACTGACAAGTCGTGCAAATATTACTTATTTGCAAATGTTAACCTTCGAATTCCTATCTAGTATTTAAATTTCGTAATATAGCACCTGTATCATTAATACTAAAATGATGACGTCTGTTAATTTGAACGATTATTTATTTACTGTTTTTAAAGATCTCATCTGAATTGTTAAATCAAAAGCCAGAATAATTGATAGTTTTATTTATTGTGAAATTAATTTTTATTAATTCTTTAGTCTATTTATCACCACCTAACGACTTGAGCAACGCGTCCCTGTAATAAATTACACAAGATCCTTTAAATTTCAACTTAATCATGGACATCCAATATTGATATTTGAATCCGAATTGTGTATTTTGGCATAACGAACTTGCTAATGAGTTTCAGCCCTATCTAAGACTCCGGGATGCTGTAAATTAATTTATGGGTCACACAAGTGCTATGGGCATTTCGAGAGAGTGTGACAACATCTTCACATATTTAATTATATTTATACATGGAAAGTAAGTGGATACTTTTGCATAATACAGATTACTGGAAAATTTGGTTTACATCATCTAAAGTTTTCAATATAAATTTGTTCATCGATATTTCCATATCTTCAAATGAAAAGGAATAAACGGAAATTTGTTAAATTTTAAGAAACAGGTAAGTCAAAAATAGGCATTTAAATAACTGTAAATACGCCAACTACTGGTTTTACACCTTTGTGCCCAGACATATTTTTCCAAATAGTAAATTGCCTTTTTGTTCAGATGCAATAAATAAGTTTTTCTGCATCTTCTTAACATAATTTACATTTTGATGGCACGTCTGGACAACGATTATCCAGGCGTCTTTCACAACTGTTATAAAATGTTTAGAAGTCTAATGTCAGTCTAATAAGTTTTTAGAATTGCCCGTAAAAATTAAGTTTGTCGGTTCCTTTATCGGCACCTTTAAGGTCGACTTAAGCTTACCTAATCTTGTATAATTTCCATTTTTACAAAGAAAATAAACAAATTACCTCTATAGGATATTTTATGGATCAATTTCGCTTTTTTAAACCGAAAGTAATTTAACACTGGTTTCCGTCAACCAAATTTTGTTGCTTTTTATATTGCAGGGAACTTAGCATACTAGAGGTAAAATGAACACCGGATTAGCAACTTTTCAGGTGATGTAAATTTTTATGCACACAATTTTAGACATTTTTTACGATTCTCGATAAAATCAGGCAAAGTAATAAAATTGAAAGCTGAAGACAGCGTCTGAAATTGAAACTTTGTTCATCTTTTTGAATTTTTGACACAAGACGAAAGAAGTACTATAAAAATGTCTCTCAATTGTTATTAGGTTATTACAAATATTAAAATTTTGTTCTAAGAAATATAAATTAGTTTTAAGGTTTAAGCGTTTGTTCTGATGAAAGGATTGACAGGGGTGCAATAAATTTCCGTAATGAAAAATTTTGGCAATTTAAAAAGGTCAAAACGATTCATTGTCATATTACGTAAAGCAATATTTTATTTTAACCATATACCTTTTCGAAAATTATTATTCAGGAGATTGCTGTAAATATGAACAAATTACTGCAATAATAAAACTTCGTAATCACAAATCCATAAACAATAATTACTCATTTATTGTGTATCCTGTTAAACTTATAAAATAAATCATGCATCAATAGAAATTTTACGGGCACGTAAATCAAAATCATAAAAGTTAATACTGCCCATCACAAACAACATTTTGATTAGATACCATTCAATTTAAATTTTTTTTTTATTTTGTACTTAATCTTTTACAGCATCTTGCACCTCTTGGTCATCAAGCTATATACCTAAGATATTAATTTCTATACGAGTCCTTAAAGAAGGGTCCACATAATCGTAAAAGGTACATTTTGAAGGTGAAGTATAAAACAGTTCCAGTCCAATCAGATTATATTAAACCAGTGTGAGTAGTTGAAGTAAAAATCAAACGTGATATTTTATTACACCATTTTTTAATGTAGATTTGCCCATAACAATTTTTCCAACTTCATTCTTGCAGTTCTTAAGAAATAATATGAACTTGAAAAATTTATTATTTTTCTGCAGAGCCCTTATAAGGGAGGGAGTCAAATGGTACCGGGGCCCAACTAGATTAGAGACTCGTTAAGATTATTTTAATATTTTGCCGATTCTGAAAATATTTAGAATAGAAAGGTACTTTTTAAATAAAATACTATTTGAAAAACCTCAAAAATAGGCCGACCGATTTCAATTCTAGAATAGCTTTAAATAAAAATAAAATGTAAGTTAAAGGTTAAAATTTAACCTGTGATTAAAATTACTAAACAATATATTTTAATTGCTGTAGATAAGTTATAATTTTAATAGTTAGTAGATTAATCTTTCGTGAAACCCCTATAAGAATTTAACATATTTGACACACCCAAAATTTTATATTTTATTATTTTTACTTACTTCTACAGTTTCAAACATCTTGAATTCAACAATAAAATTTTTAGATTAATCTCCGATTACCGATAATCTTAAAAAAATTAATGAATAAACGTTTATTAAATTCTCAATAGTTAAAAAGTCAAATATTTAATTGTTTTTATGCCACAAAATTAATAAATTGATTTGATTGATGAATCGAAATGGTTACCAAAAAAACTAACATTTTAGCAAAACTTTCAAATAAGCTCACAGAAGAAAATCTAACGTTACAAGAACCATGCAATCAATCAGGATTAGGCGATAGTAGCGGAAGAGTCGCTATAATTAAAAATCGGAAATATATTTATTCGGGGTGCCACTAATCTACAATCATACAAATTACAAGCAATACTGTTGTGATAACTCAGTTCTAAAACTAAAATATTGTCTTTGTATTCGGCAATATACAAGAATTCTGACAGCCAATTTATAATGCGATTGTCGATCGGATTTTTAGATTATTTTATGTTTTATTATTTTTCAACCTGTTTACAAGGTTAAGTTTTCGTAATATATTAGAATTCTTTATCTCAGAGTGTGGACTTATATATTAATAATATCAAAAGACCGCCAGATCATTTATTTTACATAAAAACATAACCTTAAAAATGCAATTGAATAAATAATAAGGATTCTGGAATAATAATAATTTGTAAATGTTAAAAGTAATTGTAACGAGTTTTACAAAAAAAATTTAATTAAGCATACTGCGAGTATTAACATTTTATATTTACAATTAACTTTCTTTATATAGACCTTAAATTTTAAAGATGTACCTACATAATAATATTATAAAGATGTAAGATTATTAATTTATGTTTATCATGGTCAGATTATAAACTGTGGTCCTGCTTTTTAATCACATATCTTTGAGTTTGAACCTAAAAATGAAATTAAATACCAAATGCAAAATGCAAAATAATGAAAATACGATAATCGGTAAAATAATCAAAAAAGAAGATCTACGATAAAAAACCCACAAGTAAAAAATCTAGTAAAATAATCTATGAAGAACTTTTACATTGTGAATGTGGGATTTGTATTTTTTAGGGATTAGCTAGTGCACGGTCCGACCAACAAAATTCGGAATAATGTTAATGTAATTTTGTCTCGGTGGCGTAGCTATCGCCTAGCAAAGTTGCGCATTGCACCATGGCCCTTATGTACAATCCGGTTTATACATAAGAAAGATGTAACTACCTCAAACAGTATTCGCTTGAATTTATAAAGCAAAGGTCAAACTACCCTCCATCGTTTTGGAGGCATTGCAGGTGGGCAGCGTATCCCATGTGTTATCCCATCGCTTACTACTCTTGGTAATCTGCTTCACCGTTGTCGAGACCATCTTATTATATACTTTTATTCTAATTTCAAGACTGTCGTTCTAAGGAAGAGAGTCCTATCTGCATTTTCATAGTTTTTGAAATATTTCACGTGTTTAACTTGTCTAGGATTTAGGACAAACTAATTAGAGTAGGTTTTATGAGGTTATATTGCTACAGCGAGGACTTTTACAAGTAGGAAAAGTTGGGCCACATGTAGATAGGATAAAAAATATCAAGACATGAAAAACTGAAAATTTGCTGTTAGGATTCTCTTCTTTAGGATGGCAGAACACTTCTAATGCGGTCGTGCAATTGCTCTGAATATTTTCATCTCTGATTTTCTGCGAGTTCTTGTTGTTTTACTTTTGAATTTTAGATATATAATTTTTCATATCAGGTTGCTCATAAAACTCTCCTTGTTAGGCCCTATGATTGTCCAGTTAACTATAATATAAACCAGATTCGTGTATCTATCTGTTTGTAACGTAACTCTGATTCGTTAAGTTTTTAATTAATGCCCTAAAATAATTCCAGTACGACCTTTAACCTTTAAGCACAACCAAGGAAATCTCGTATTAATATTTAAAACATAGAATAGTTTTCATTTATGCCTGTTAGGCCACCAGTGCGGGTTTTAGGCCGCACAACAAAGGCAATCTCATATGAATAAGGAACATAAAATTTTTTGTAAAAGGTAAATAGCTTATTGTGTATTTACTGTTTTTCTAAAATAATTAGGGTAACAGCATAGCGCAATGCAAATATCTGTGGTCGGTAGATTACGAACGTCAAGCGAGGTTGCTAGCGGTATGTATTTGGATGAATGACCAAGTGGTGACCAATTTAAAAATAACACCGCTGGTCGCTGCTCCCCTACAAAAGCCTGGTAGGGTATGGCCATATCTTCCCCCTTGATGAAAGAGAGACCAGCAGTGGAACAGGACAACCAAGGAAATCTCGTATTAATATTTAAAACATAGAATAGTTTTCATTTATGCCTGTTAGGCCACCAGTGCGGGTTTTAGGCCGCACAACAAAGGCAATCTCATATGAATAAGGAACATAAAATTTTTTGTAAAAGGTAAATAGCTTATTGTGTATTTACTGTTTTTCTAAAATAATTAGGGTAACAGCATAGCGCAATGCAAATATCTGTGGTCGGTAGATTACGAACGTCAAGCGAGGTTGCTAGCGGTATGTATTTGGATGAATGACCAAGTGGTGACCAATTTAAAAATAACACCGCTGGTCGCTGCTCCCCTACAAAAGCCTGGTAGGGTATGGCCATATCTTCCCCCTTGATGAAAGAGAGACCAGCAGTGGATAAATAAAGGCTGGGAAGAAGAAGAAAGAAGAATATTCCCTCTTTCCCACCCACCCAACTCACCTTTCCTTCCCCTCACCCATCACCCAAGCACCAATGAGATTCGGCTCCAATGCCACAACCGGGTTGTTAGTCCCACTAAAATTAACCAACGCGCGTCATCCCCATAATGAGATAGAGGAGATTAAAGGGAGGCTTCGCCTCCTAAATGCTTCGCTTCGCGAATCATGCTTGCTTGCTAAAGAAAGAAGAATGAGGGTAACAGAGAATTGAACATGCGCGATTTAAGTTTATACTATGTACCACTGGACAATACAGCACCTGGTCTGTAAGGCGGTCCATTTTGAGATTATGTACAAGGGTCCAACAAGTTCTTGCAATGCCAGTGTTTTGACTGCTATAAGATTTAATTGTTAGTAGTTATAATTTTGGGTTTCTATTCGCAGTTTAGCAATAGGCCTTATAATCTGACTCCGTATCCGTCCATCCGTCGGAATGATTCAGAGCTAACTAGGAGTCTCCAAACTCCTAATTGATAAGTGCAATAACAAAAACTGTACTCAAAATGAAAATGAAATCTGACAGCTGCTACGAATCGGTCTAGGCCATTTCACCGCGGCCGAATTACCGCGGCCATATCACCGCAGGGACATTTTACCGCAGGGACATATTACCGCAAGCTAAAATACCGCGATATTATAAAATATTATAAAATAACATCGATTATTGAAATAAATTTTGTTTTTCTGATATATTTTCTTGTTGAATATTGCTTTACAATATTTTTTGTAATATCGGTGAACGACACCGATTAGCTGAAAAAGGTGTAAAATATCTTTATCAAAATATCAATTTTGAAAAAAAAGATTACAGTGGTCAAAACAACATAAACATTTCACTGTTGTAGATTGGAAAAAGATACAACCAAATAATATTTCAATTAATAACATTTTAACCTTTTGTTTTTGAATGTCTTAATTTAATTCCTCCTCTTTAAATTTAAGGTAATACTTAATGACGAATCTATGATTACGTGTTTGACCGAAAGCCACAAATATGTTTGTATAACAAGGGTGGATAAATATAACGAAGATTGCGTGAAAATGGTGGTAAAACATCCACCCGATTTGATGGTTTGGGGTGCGATAAGAGGCAAAGACACCAGACCGGTATATTTTATTAAAGGCACAATGTATCAGAAACAATACCAACAGGTCATAGAAAAAGTACTTTTACCTTATTTGAAAGTAAGAAGGTTAAGTAGCAGGTCTTTTTCTTTTATGCAAGACGCGGGCCCTAAGTAACACTGCAAAAAGGTCAAAAGTTACCTGCAATTAAAACATCCCTCTTTTTCAATGGCCAGAGAGGGTAATTCGCCACATTTAAACCCCATTAAAAATATATAGTCACTTCTTAAACAAGAAATGAATAAAATGGAAATACCAAATAGAGCCACTTTAAAAGAAAAAATAATTTTCGAATGGCAAAATAATTTTAAAATTTAAAAAATCATCAAGTCTTGCATCGAAACCATGCCAAGACGCATAAATGCAGTTATTAAAGCCAAGGGTGGAAATACCAAATATTAATTTTTGTAAAATATTTTAGTACCTATAATAAAAGTAATTATAATCCAAAAATAGTTATTTTAAAACCCAAAAATCAATTAATATTCGTAAATTTACTGAGCGTTCCTATTATTTTCTACTGTGTTCATATTATTTTGTCCAAGGACTTAGTGACAAGCTAAACTGACACCCATATTCACTAACTTCAATCGAAAACGTTTCGATCATCGAAAAGTAGGTGATCGAGAAGTGTCATTTATCGATTTTGGTATTATACATTCGTATTCTGTAAACGTAAATCGTATTCGCCCAATTGAAAAATGTCGACTTCAAACTAAACAAAAATTTAATACAACTAAAGATACAAAAACGGACGTTGCCTTTGTATGTTCAAAAGAAAATACACAAAAGCTGAAGACTCATTCGTAAATGATGAAATAATGAAAAGTATAAACATTTCGCGACAATATGTCCCTGCGGTAAAATGTCCCTGCGGTAAAATGTCCATGCGGTAAAATGTTTTGCCGTAAAATGTCCCTGCGGTGATATGGCCGCGGTAATATGGTCGCGGTAATTCGGCCGTGGTGAAATGTCCGATCCCGGCTACGAATAAAGTACATAAAATGATCTCGAATTTTTTGAATTGCAAAGCAGACACAACTACTGGAGTTTTACCAGAAGTTTTTACCAGAAAAGTAGAGATTCTAACCCTGTACACAGGTATTATTTTTTAACATACAGGCTTTAATTATTTTTATCGCAACTCGTTCAGTAAGTTATCATATAACCCCTCCACAGACTATGCGTAAGAAGGTGTTCCTTCCAGGCTATCTGTTGCTATAAATAATTGTTGTCTAGAGCTTATTAACTCGTCTAGGGAGATTTTAATGTTCACTTTGCAATTTTTATTTATATTTGCTTTTGAATTAACGTGATCAATATATCTTTAATTAAAGTAAATTTCAATTACTACGTTGGTTTTTTAAAAGCGATAGTATTTTTTTGCATTAATCGTAAACAGTTCAAAACATGTGATATTCTGCAAATTTATAAATAAAATTTAACGTTTGGTTAGCATAATGTAACTAACACCGCGAAATTCTTAGTAGGGTATTCCCCGTATGATGTAATATTTGTACATATTATGGTTTTTCTTACAAGGTTACTACTTTTATGCACTTATATTTTTATAAGTTATTGCAATATTTTAATTATGTCTGTTTTTAATTGTACTTCCTCCAAATTTGTTTATTTATTGTATTTTGATTCTTACTGAAAGAGATTGCGATAAAATATCTTATTTTTCCTCGCCCCGTTAGAGCTTTTTACAGTCTTGGATGAAATTACGTCACTCGGCGCAAGCGCCTTGTGACAATTTCATCCGTGACGGTAAAATGCTCTAACGTGGCTCGGAGAATAATATACTATTATATATAAGAGTATTTTACAATCTGCCTAATAACGACAATAAGTAAAAATGATTCAAATTACAAAATATCAGAAGTTTGCCCGTTGGTAAGCTCCCTTTAAAATTTCTCACCCGACGATGTTATGTCTAACCTTCGAATAATGTGGAATCCGAGATGGTACATATCCACTTCAGAAACGATGTGGTAAGTCTAGTGGATCGTGACGTTGTAGCCTCTTAGTTCGATTGGCAGTTAGTAAATCCGCCGCAAGAGAGTTAGGAACATCCTGAATGCGATTGTGATACCTGGTACTAATGATTTGATGCATTTCTCAACTGGTGAGATTTGAAAACCGCGATGGATTATTTTATTGGGTACGAACTATAGACCATCAGTAACGATTCTTAGAATTGATTGAAAGTCTAAATTTTATCAATATTGGAATTACTTGCAGCTCTATGTAGTTGGATGCCATACGTCCATAATATTGACTTTATGATGATCTTGTAGATACTTGTTTGTCAGTGATAACTGCGAGTGCCGATGCAGCATTCAGAAATACATTACCCAATTGGAGTCTTTTATTCCAAATATGTTTAATCCATGCCAATCCTTTGCCCTTACCACGAGGACAGGCGGCTCTTCTAGTTGTAAAAGTTATGTGTACTGATGTTTGGTCATTTGCTTTCATGCGACATTTTTTTAACCATCCTTTTACCTTGGTTTTATGGGTTTGTAAAAGTGCAGACGCAACTGAGAGATCTGGATGAGAAGCTAGGATTGCAATATCATCGGCAAAGGTCTTTATAACGGTATTTCTGGTTGTTGGTAGGTCAGCTGTATGAATTAAATAGTAAATCTGGCGGAATACGCTACCCCGAGGAACTCTTAAGTCGAAGGATTCGACTCATCCTGAAATTTCGCTATGGCAGGATTTAAGTATCTGATAGTAAGTATGTGGAAAGTGTGTTTTAACTTTGAAGAGCAAAACAGTGTGCCAGACCTTGTCCAAAGCCAGGTTTATATCGAGGAATGCTACGAACAAAATCTTTTGGTTTCCAAGTCATGTCTAATTTTAGTGACAATTCTATGTACCTGCTCTGTTGTGGAGTGCTGTTGGCGGAATCCAAGCATCAGTTTGGAAGTTATCTTCCTCTCTTCTATCGTTAGCATCAATTTTTTTGAATGATTCTTCGAATACAAGACAGGTAGCAAAAGCTGATATGCCTGTAGAGGCAGTTTCCGTTGGTGTTTTCCCGGTTTGGGGATTAAAATAATTTGGGCCACTTTCCATTGTGCCTGGACGTATCCTAATATTAAAATGGAATTGAAAGTTAGTGTGAAAAATCTGATACCTTTATCCGGCAGTTCTTTCAGTAGTTTTGCTGTTACTCTATAGAATTTGTTGATTTTGGTATCCTCTTGAGAGTCTTCCGTTTGAAGGGGTTTAAACGCTTCACTTAAATGGTCAGAGAGGGTATCTGTATTTTATTTATTGCTTCTTGCCCATTCCCAGGGTTTCAATAGGTAGAATTGTCTGACCCTCCATTTTTTCTAAGATCTGTATTTTCGCGAATTTTCTCTCACTTCATAACAATGTTATATTTTTACACACATGGACTAAGTGCTGCCAAAGTTGTTTAGAAACGCTGGTCTATAGTAAATCGCTCTCACGACATAATAAAGAACGTACAAAAGTATAAAAAAAGACCATAAAAATTAGAAGCAATGGATATAAAAATAACAATACACAAAATTACTATAAAAAGTAAATGGTATATTTTAACTAAATTGACATGATATAATTGACAATTATTGTAATGTAGTTCCTGTGTATTGTATATGCAATTTATTGTAAAAAGAGCTATGACACTATTTTTAGTCATAATAAAAAAAGCTTCTACTGTTTGCCAATAAGTGAAAGTGTGCTATAGAAATACTATTTATGAAGGAAGTTAAATCAGTGATAGTTTTGACACTAAAATAATTATAAACTCGTTTGAGAACGCGTAGTTTTTTAAAAATGTTTCTTATAATGAGTATTAAATAACTAACACATTAGCAAACAATAAGTACTCTTAATGCTGAATTTTATTAGTATTACTTGAACTTTACCGCTCACTCACGAAGAAGTTATTAAGAAAACTGTAAATTAGCAATTTATGCTATACCTGCCTATGTAGATTTTACATACTTGAAATTGCATTTTTAATTTTACCTAATTAAATTAATCGTGAAGTTATTAAATAATAAATTCGATCCACAATTTTCTGTTCGTATTTCATTTTTGGGGCGGGGAAGCAGTGGCAGATTTACCATGAATTTAATGAACCTTTAAAGGGAAGCAAATTCAAAAATATATTTAGTCAGGATTAATAATCAATCTTCCCAAAACATTTATCCTAAAGTAGCTTATAGTGATAAATTGTATATTTTAAAATTTACCAGATGAAGAAGACTATAATATATTTTCAAATAAAACTCTTCTTTATATGTTATGTAAGCCATCAAACTAAACTGAGATAATAATTTTATTTAAATTAAGAGTAGGTAATGATAATTTACTATGTGACCTCATATTTCAGAAAAGAATTGGGTTAAAAACGCTTAAGAGGTTAAAATACGATATAAATCATATAAAATCCCATTAAGGTCTACATAACATTTTTATGTTTAAATCTCATCATAATCCGTAATTAAAAATCCTGTTTGGATTAAAACAAAAAATGTACTATTAAATTTTAATATTTAATGCATTAAAGCAACCGAACTAATGAAAAGTAATATACATATGATGTAATCGAATAGATAATCGCAACATTAAAATGAAATTATACGAGAATTTTCATTTTAACGATAGAGAAATAAAAAAAATACGCCCTGTATTATAACCCCCAACAAACCTGCTGTGTTCTTTATTTATCAAGGTGTATTAGACCTATTTAGTTACCTACGTGAATCCAAAAGCAATAAGAATGAAAAGAAGCAGGAATAAAAATGCAGTTCATCATCTTTATAAATATTTGGCTCTCTTTACACCTGCCCGGCTACCTAAAAGAGAAGCAACGGACAAAATTGGGGTACGGCAGAAGAAAATGCTGTATGTTTTTCAATAAGCCATTGAGGTATTTTTTAATAAATGATAATTAAAGAATTACCAATTTGTATCTTAAATTTTTATAAATTTTAATGAGGTCAAATTCTAACTTTTTTAATTATTAAAATTATAGAACTAAAATTGGGGTTCTGACATTGATATTATTTATTTCACAAGACACAAACAATAAAAAAAAAGTACTTGGAGAATTATAAAATAAGAAATAATATTGATGCATTTTTTTGAGATTTCCATCCACATGTAGGAGTCAAATTTCTTTATGCTTTTTTTAATGTATTTTAAAATATCTTGATACCTGTCTTGCATATCACAATAAGAAGAATAAAAAAAAAATAAAACAGCAGCACTCTTTTGAAACCTAAAATTCACAATCACATTTTCACCACATGAATAATATTTTATATATTATAAAAAAGTAATAAACTCCAACTTTTGTTATATATTTTATGTATAATAAATTTTAGAAATCGTAATATCAATTTTTTATAATATAGATTCTTTATTAGCTCGACGACCTTCAATTGTATCAGCAATGAATTATGTTTTTGTCTATTAATCGATTTTAAAGGTAGGTAATACATACAATTAATTTATTTGAATGATTAATATCATTTAAAAATTTCTTTAGAATGTTTAATATTTTTGTATGGGTAATTATAATTAAAGCTATAACTGGAATTGCAATTAAGATTGATAGGTACATATGTATGAAGTACGAGCAGTGCTGCTTTAGTTGTAATATTTGATTAGTAATAATTAATAATTGGTAATAAGGTGATTACAAAGACTAATTGAGTAATTTATTAGGTAGGCTGACAATTATTATAAACGACATAATTATTATCTGCATCTATAGCATTTGACCATTTTATTAAAATTTATTTTAAATTGCTAATTTATTCAGATAATTCCTAACTCTTGCAGTGATCCACATCGAACAACCATAAGTTGCATGTTGGAATTAGCCATTTTCTATTAATATGTATACAGTTTGCATGATGTCTTCATAAGTGAGGTTGAACGTAAAAAATTGGTAATAAACTCCCAATTATTATCAACTTAGGTTTAGTACATCCTTTTCTTTAACCTTTGGTACAAAATTCCAAATATTTGGGGGGAGCTCAAGTTCATTAGTAACCTCATGGCTGCGCCACTGACTGACACCTTTGGCTGACGCCTTGACACACTCTTGGAAATAACAGGTCCCAGTTCTTAATTAAGAGGAAGAAGAATATTAACGTATTGACAACGAACGAATTACGGCGGTATTTTGTTAAAATCTTCTACTTAAAAGAATATGGGGTTTATGGAGATTACTTGCTATTTAATATTCCAACTTTGCATTTTTGCTATTATTAAACAATATTATAACATTCTAATATAATTTTAATTTAAGTGGAATCTATCAGACTTCTCAAGAAGTATTCAGATCTTTTTGTTATGATAGAGTGAAGGTTGAAGACATTCAATTTTTACTTAACATTTTCGAACAGTTGAGACTTTTAGGGAAGCATCCTGTCGAAATCTTAGCCTTTTGTCGAGATCCTAACAATAGCCTTCATTGC
This sequence comes from Podabrus alpinus, assembly GCA_932274525.1. NCBI lineage: Eukaryota > Metazoa > Arthropoda > Insecta > Coleoptera > Cantharidae > Podabrus > Podabrus alpinus. The sequence continues at coordinate 20,537,524 of OW026454.1, forward strand.
AGGGTCGGCTTGCCCTAAAGGTACGTGCCGATGGGGCACGTGCCTTTCCATCCAAAACCGAAAACAACAACTATCCAAAAAATGATTACAAAAATTATAATTTTAAAACCCGTCTTACACCATCAATAAATACGATTGTAATTATGGTCATAATCTGCACAGAAGGCTATGCGCAATGTGCAAATTTCTTAACTCGCCTCTGCGCAGATTATGGCCATAATTCCGATCGTAATTATTGATGGTGTAAGACGGATTTAAGTAAATCAAAATTCGGTAAATTTATATCTTCACTTTTCTTTAAATATTGTTCTTTCCTCCAGAGATCTGGCGGTCTGAAGGTTACGTATACAGTGATAAATCGTTAAAACATTGCAAATTTTTTGTTTTATTACCGCTTTACGTTTTTTTGGGTATAATCATACTTTGCGGGGTATTCCATAACCCCAGTCCCCAGCCCCACTGGTTCCTATTTTTCTGTTTTCAATATTGACCTGAAAGAAAAATATTAAGCTTTTAAAGTAAATAATTTAAAAAGTTATCGAGATTACATTTATACAACCCCAACAGAGTGGTCAGGTGGGGGGCATATGGCGATCACACCCCCAATTTTGTTAGTAATTTTCATTTTCTATTGTTTACTATTGCTGACTTCTATTGTTTGAAGACGGTCATAACTTTTTCAGTTAAGTATGTTTACTGCTAATGCGAAATACTCGGATTGCATCCGCGGACAGGGTAAGAATTTTATACTAACCGTCTCTCCTCGGAAAGAGAGGTAAACCACCGAGGTAATCTGCCATGAAAGTCCTTCGCGAAATGAAGTTTCTTGGTTCGAAACCCACCTTAAACGAGTAACTCTTCTATGTATGTGAAAACATTTCGAACACATAACACATGCATAGAAAGAGACGGATCCTGCCGCTTCTGTGGAGAGGCATATCGACTGCGAATTATTGACTTCAGTATTTAATTTGACTATGAAGAGTAAATTAATGTTTTCAAAATAACACAGAAGTTGTTGCTGGACTCGGTAAGCAGTCAGGCCGTTGCAGATTACAGATACATTTTTATACGCACCCAGTACAAGAGTCGCAAGCAAGCCTAAATTTTTGAAGGTTTTTGGTATTCGTAGTCAGCATTTGGAACACTGCACTCGTTAAATGTTGAAAGTTTCTTTGAAATTAAATTACTTTGAAAGTTATTTAACATTTATTCAAAGATAATAGTTTAAACTAATAAATGTATTAACAAGCTTCACAAAAATATCAAATAGAAATTACGATTATTAACCTGTGAGATGGAAGAATTTGTTCAGTATTGCAATTGTGGACATTGATTCTATTAGCAATGAGACGGAATTTCCCCGTTTGAAGCACAAAGTAATTCATTGTATCAGGAAAACCTTTGCATGGATCCCCCTTACCCCCCACCCCTCTCAAAACAAAAATTATCAATCGACCAAACTTTCGATCATCTTTGAAAGTAAATATGAAAATAAAAATACGGTTAATTCATATTTTTCATTTTATTTAAATTTTGTGCCCACTACAAATAAATTTGGATTGCTTCCTTAGTCTTCCTATTCTCTAACCTTAATGTCTGCATGGAATCGTGTGTATGTTTTGCTAATCCGTACCCCCTCTCCAATGTTCAATATTCGCTACAATTCGAACTGTTTTTAAATCCCTAATTTTCCTTTGCACAACCACATAGGAATCTCATAGGCAAAACCACTTTGAAAGTCTTCAGAAATTGGATCCTTTGTTTTGGAGAATACGTAACAGTGAATCTTTATTGAGGTAACTCAGACCAAATAAAATTCATGGAGTTGAATGCACTGCCCTTACATTAGTTTTTCCATTAATTTGGACGTACAGGGCCGTCTTAATCATTTCGTTGTTTATCGGGTGATAAACTTCTCCGTTATTACAAATTAAAGTTAGTTGCAACCAATCCACGAATGAACGGTATTTGAAAAAATATCGAGAAATAACGACGACTGCACAGCAAGGGAAGCCCCTAAAGCGAATTAGTTGTTTAAATCTTCTGTAAATATTAGAAACAGTTTTTAGATTAAAATGGAGTGATTAAATGCAAGTGTTCCATTGAGAAAGACGCATTTAACACCAAAAATGTGGCGTAATCGGTTAGGAAAGGCAAAGGCGCACAAAAATTGAACTGTAGTTAAGTGGAAACAAGTCAAAACCTAAATTGAAGAAAATTTTTTATAATCATTTAAGTAATTTGTAAGTTTCTGATTATATTCAGTACGTGAAGCGGAAAACTGTTGGACGATACGAAGTTGAATGTGTTCGGACAATGGTGGAAAAATTAGCGGCCAAGTGATCTCGGGGCGATTTTTTATGAATGCTGGAAATATCATTTTGTGCATATTCCTAGATGACTCTGTCCCATACCATCGAGTCAAACTACGGGTATCACATTTTTTGATTTTGATGATATTCATATTCATGTACAAAAAAATGTAATGCACACCAATATTGTGTTTAGTTAACCAATTGTAAATTAAAAGAAAAACATTTTATCGTTCATTTATCCTGGTACTAGCACTGATTTGAATCTGATTGTAAACTTATGGCCATGTTTGGGGGTAAAATAAAATTAGCTGGAACCTCAGACAGCAAAATATTGGAAAATTTATATAAAACACCAAAAAATGTATAGTTAGAATGTATTTCTGGCAAAATTCTACAATATTTTATTTTATTTATGCCGTCACAAGTTTCTGAAATTATCAAGGCACATGCATGAACCAGAACATATTTTTAAAAAATTGTTATGTAAATAATACTCCGTAATAATAATATAATTTTTAAATATTTGATTTTTTTAACATTGAGAAATAATATTAAATTAAACTTCAAAAATAAGTTAGTTAATTAAACGAGTAAAATATTTTTTTTAACTTTAACATAACTTTAAGACGAGATTAAAAAGTAATTGACTCGTGTAATTAACTATTTTATTTTTAAAGTTTAATTTTATATAATTTTTACTGATCAATAAAAAGTTGTCGAACTACAATACAACAATGTTTCCTTATCTTTTTCTTTGTTACTTATTTAATGATTAATAAATTAGCTACCTTTAATTAAAAATTGCAAATTAAAATAATATTATCACAATTCGTGTAATTATGTTTAAGAAATGTCTGGGGGTGGTCAAAATTTTGTTGTAAAAATCGAAACTGTAAATCTTGACTGATATACTTGGGAAAAAATTAATAAAGAATTCCAGGTGCTGTTTTCATGGCCGCTATTGCGTGGAAAACCATTGCACGAAAGAATCTAAATGATTCTGGTAAGATTTTTGGATAGAAATGAGAGATGGCAGACAGAGGACATACTTTATGAATATTAAAGATTTATTATTTGGGATTCTTTTGTCATCTCACGCATGCATTCCATTGCATTGAACACACGATATTCTACTAAACAAGCTTGATCGAAATTGTATTTGTGGGGTGGTCTATCAATGGTTTAGCTAGATTGAGAGCCTTAGATATTTTTGGTGTTTTAGTTACCTCTGGAGACAGACCTTGAAATATGGAACTACGACATTATTGGAAACTACGACATCGTCTCACCTTTATTATGGCTCGTCAAGTAACCATAATATTTGAAAAACCAAGGAAAAGTTTCTAAATCAAGAATAAATTTTAAGGATTTTAGGCTGCCTTATTTTGTCATTCTTATTACCATTAGGTTCATATTTTAAACAAAACTAAAAATGATTTTCAAATAGTAGTTGCTTTTTTCAAGCAATTGTCAAAATATTGACTAATGTTAGTGTTAGGTTATTATTTTCTGTTTTCATTTTTAATAATAATTATGAAGATTACCTGACGAGCCTTAATAAAGGCGAAACGACGTCGTAGTTTCTTATATTTAAAAAATTTATTGCATGTAAGTTAGATTTCATTTACTTGGTTATTATAAAAAAAGTTGTTGTTGCTAGTTATTTTTGATGGGCATAATATTTATAATGTAACATCAGATAATTCGATAATCTGCACCAATTAAATTTTTCGAGATAACTTCTTATTAGGGTATCAACGTCTTAGGGCCGGTTTCAGCAACCTTAACCTTAACCTGTGTTAGTTAACACAAATTAAAAATAATCCGTTGTTAAATTTTGAATGGGTTGTAGCAACCTTTTCTAATATGTAATTAGTTAATCTCGGATTATGTGTAGAATAGTTATGGTGGTACTCTTGAAACGACAACAACGCCTACTTCATACTATGCAAGTAGTTCTATGGTAGTGCGATTAGTTCGAAAATTATCAACAAGTGAGGTTTATAACCTATAAATTCTGTGAATACAGTTCATATTATTTATTTTACTGAAATGGCACATAAAAGAACAAAAAATTATACTGAAGTAGAGAAGGAAGTTGCCGATGAACATGTATGTATTGTTTTAAATTTTATACCTAACTTTGTAATTAATTAAATGATATATTTTAGAAAGCGGCATATTTGGAAGCAAAACAATAGTCCGGGAGGCAGCGACATAAATTTTGCACCAATTCCTTCAAAGCTGATTTGATCTCATTTTGTAGTTTTGATATGGCAAGTAAACGGAACGGCAGTCTACCACGCCAATATGGGGGCAAACATTAATAATAATTTTTCAAACGTGTAAATAAATAATATGTAAATGCCTTAATCCTATAAGTATGAAACTTTATAGAGTGCTCAATGATACATAAAAATGCAGTATAATGATAGTCTACCGCGTCGGAGGGGAGGCCATCATAGGTCTACCACCCACGCAAGGTGTTCAGAAATTAACTTTTTTGACTTATTTCTACAAGGCTGAAATGTTTTTCTCAAATACTTTAGTTTATAAGAGAACTAAGAAAATAAGTCTACCGATTATATAAAGGTGCAAAGCCCTGATAGACGCAATGGAATGCACGATCAAAAAACACTTTGCGTGGGTGGTAGACCTATGATGGCCTCCCCTCCGACGCGGTAGACTATCATTATACTGCATTTTTATGTATCATTGAGCACTCTATAAAGTTTCATACTTATAGGATTAAGGCATTTCAGCCTTGTAGAAATAAGTCAAAAAGGTTAATTTCTGAACACCTTGCGTGGGTGGTAGACCTATGATGGCCTCCCCTCCGACGCGGTAGACTATCATTATACTGCATTTTTATGTATCATTGAGCACTCTATAAAGTTTCATATTTATAGGATTAAGGCATTTACATATTATTTATTTACACGTTTGAAAAATTATTATTAATGTTTGCCCCCATATTGGCGTGGTAGACTGCCGTTCCGTTTACTTGCCATATCAAAACTACAAAATGAGATAAAATCAGCTTTGTAGGAATTGGTGCAAAATTTATGTCGCTGCCTCCCGGACTACAACTGCTGGCAGAGGATAAAGTAAGTATATTACAGATATGCATTTGACTTATCAAAATAAAATTTTATTCTTTTTAACAGAGAGAGCAAAAAAGACAGGCGGAGGGGAGTTACACCCCCCAATTGACAGAGCGCGGAGCACGGATTCTGGCGTCCGTGCCAACTGTGCGACCGCCTAAGTTCAATCTTTTTGACAATTACTTTGATCCAGGTTTGTTATGAAAATCATTTTGTAATTCGTGATTCATGACACTTTATTTATTTAGGAGCCAGTGGTTCAGGAATTGGTGCAGAACAGAATTTCGATTCGATTCAAAGCGAGGAACAGGAAATTCTGGAAATGGAGGCTGTAATTCCTGTGCCGGTTCAGACCGCTCGACGCAGTCGAAAAAGAAGGTACGTTGCCACACAGCAACCGAAAAGGTCCAAGCTTTCGAACAAACAAATAAAGCAAAAGATTTTAATAAATAAATTGAAAGAAAGCCAATTAGCAATAATGTGTCGACAAAAACAATTGCGGGTACTAAATGTAAAATTACGTAATATCGATAAATAAATTGTTAATTTGTTAATAACTGATTTTTTTTCTCAAAAAGTACTCGGGTGCTCATAAAAAAATATTAAAAGGAGGTTAGGTTTTTGGTAATTTCACTTTAATCACTGGTCAACTAGTAATTAAATACTTTGGGTATTTAACCTGTGTTAAGCATAAATTAACGTTGCTACAACCCAAACTACAGATTTAATCTATGATTACGCTAATCATTGATTAAATTTAACCTGTGTTAAAAATTATATTGCTAAAACCCAAATCGGACTTAATCTATGATTAAATATTTAATCTATGATTAAATTCCTAAATTAAAGTTGCTGAAACTGGGCATTAAGGTATCAACGTCTTAACGGATCAAAGGATCAACGGATCAACGAATCAAAGGATCAACGTATCAACAGATCAACGTATCAACAGATCAACGTATCGGGCGGAGGTAAATGTGCCACCAGTAATGTTATTCTACCTGCTACGAATTTAGGATATTAAAAGTACACAGGTATTTGTGCCACCGGAGAAAACGGCATCTACCTGATGCATCTCCTACATGTAACATCGATTATTTTTTGATTTTACACGATTTTTTGGGGGTGAAACGTAAAAGTTTACTGCCCCATAGCGCAACTATACTTTTTAATGCTATTTCGAGGGTCTCTCACATCCCGGTTGCATTTATCCCGGTTTCCTTGATCTGTCGCGCCTCTCGTATGTTTAGCGCCCGCCGCGTAGCGGCTCGGAGCACGAAAAACCGCCCGGAGATGCGGAGCATCGGAGGGTAGGTTTTTTGATGCTCGCAGTTCTGGCCAAGCCAAAATTTATTATTTTGCCGAGTTGGTCTATGTATTTCCAGGTAGAAAATTTGGACCCGGATTAAATATCTGACCATTTGCCGAGCTGGCCTACAGCCTTATCGAATGCACACCCCAAAATTCGAAGGCAAAAAAAATTTAATTTTTTCACTGTTAGTGGCACAAATACCTGTGTTTATTTAAAGAACCCTTTTGGTCGGTGGCACATTTACCGGTACCCTTTTCTGGTCAGGTACATTTGGTGGCACATTTACCTCCGCCCAACGTATCAACGGATCAACGGATCAACGGATCAACGGATCAACGTATCAACGGATCAACGGATCAACGTATCAACGTATTTAAATTTCCTATATAGGTAAAAAATTATGTAAATAAAATATAACTTATATTTCGTCTGCATTGAAAAAAAAACGTATCAACTGATCAACGTATCAACAGATCAACGTATCAACGTATTTAAATTATATAGGTGAAAAATTATGTAAATAAAATATAACTTATATTTGGTCAATTTCGAAGGTTCTGATTAGATTTGAATTATGCGGACGGACAGACGGACAGACGCGGAGCCAGATCATAAGGCTTCTTTCTATACCTTGTATAGAAGCTTAAATAAGGCTTCTTGTTATACTTTGTATAGAAGCCTAAAAGTAGCGCACTGGCTACCCAGTTCTTAGACCTCTATACACACAGAGTATTTCCAACACGATTTGAAACGCTCTGCATGATTTTGAATTATGCGGACAGACAGACAGACACAGACAGACGGACACGGAGCCAGATCATAAGGCTTCTTGTTATACTTTGTATAGAAGCCTAAAAGTAAATATAAAATTCGAAAATTGTTTTACCTGTGGGGTTTTTCTTTGGATTATTTTACCGATTAACTATTTTTTTTAAATTTCAGCAATGCTAATGTGATGTAGTCAATCCATGCAATTTCACATCATTAATAAGTTTTATATAATGTTGTAATGACAATTTTTGATTAATAATTTGTTTATGAAGTGTTCGTAATCGAAGCTATGTTAAGTAAATCATAATAAACACTCCTTTCCGGTGTCTGCATTTGGTTACCGTAAAATCAGTAAAATGTAATGATGCACTCAGACATTTATAAACAATAATTTCATAGTCGGAGAACTTCAAAACATGCATTTCCGTGAAAATATGAAGACATAATTTTATAATAAAAAAAATTAAAATACAAACTTCTATATAAATTATTTCAAAGTGGTAAAGTAATGACATGTTGTCTTTTTTTAAGTAATTATCATTGATAAAATATTGTCATTAGTATAGACGAGAAATACTGCTATAGAGACTAGACACTACAGACATTTACAACGTAAATCCATAATCCATTGTAAATCTTTAGAACGAATTCCCAGGAAAGGAAATTCAACAGAATGCAACGGAAAAGAGTAAATATTTTATTTTGGGTAAAACCAAATTTTAGCCAAATGTTTCTTGCATACCATTAAATGGTTTAATTTTCAACCTTTTAACAGGTAAAACTAAATTATAATCCATTGACGAGTCTGCTGAGCATACGATTGGAATATTTTGTCATTCCAATTCCAGCTTACCACAAAGCTTTTTTAATGTACTTTTCAATGGTTAACTTCAACAATAAAAGTCAATACCAACTTATAGCACGTGACACCACAAATGCTTGTACTTGTCAGCTTCAATCAATATGGATATAATTAAATTGTTATTACGTTTATTTCAAAATAACGCAATTCATAATATTAAAATTTAAAAAAAATTGTGTTCTTAGAAAATTTCATTTTCTAAATACTTAATAATTGGACCAGAAAATTATATTATTAACTATACCTACAGTGTGCTAGAATTAAAGCAAAAAATGTAAGCCCTATAACATTATAAACTTATTAAAATAGTGGAGAATATTTCCAACTTAGGACTTCGCTAGAATTCTAAAAAATAATTGACGGTAACAATATAACCTATAATTATTGACAAAAATAATTGGTATGACGGCATTCTTGCAAAAATATAGAAAAAATTTGTTTTTCTTCACATTTAGCACGTACCTACTTACATTGTGTTATATAGGAAAAAAACTTTAATTACAAATTTCGAGATTAACACCTCCGAGCAAGTTACGTACAATTTGACTTTTGATATTTTAAAAGCATAACTTTTGAGGAAACAATTAGATGTTGGTGGTATGCCCGTAAATTTTCTAAATTCGCCTCTGCATACATTTTGAAATTAAGTATCAATTGTTACAATAATCCACACACAATAAAAGTTGATAACAGTTTTTTTATTGTATAATTTAAATTATTATTAGTCATTGATTTAATGTTAATAGAATTGTGACTAAAGAAGAATTTAAATTAGTTGTTAACGAGTAAAACCGACGACAATCGAAACATCTTGTATTTCTTCCAACTCCCAACGTTTTTACCTGTTGAGCGTTAAGCGGTAAAATTTAAACCAGTACACTATCAGCGTTTGAGTGAGTGTGTGGTTGTTAACTTTCAGGAGGCACATTTAACTTGTTGCTGTTCTCGTTTACGCGTACTCAATTTAAAGTCAGTTTTACAAACTTTTGTGTTTTATTGGTAATTATAAATTACAACCAATAATTTTATCTATTGAACAGTGCCATATAGCCATAAACAGGATGCTTTAGTTTATCAAGTGATTTTTGCGGTGGTATAAGTGTTTAATGAAGAGGATTCCATTATCGAAGTGTTTATTTTGCAAACATACTGTATGAAATTTTTGGATTTTTCAAAACTTGTTTTGCTAAAGGGGAATGATTTTTGAAAGCAGGTATAATAAAACTGTTCGAGTATTCATTATAAGTTGTTATATCACAATTTGCCTTTGGCGAATTTTTGTATAAACCTATAGCTAGATGTTTTTCTGCAAGTTTAATATTAGCGACATAAAAAGGAATTTCATTTGATACATTATAATTTTCAGTTTTTAGTCGAGCTAGTTTCTTGTTTAGTCTACTTGCGATAGCAACCTATAATTTATTTATTATATAAATTATTGGAATTTCTTCCATCTTTTTAAAAAATATTGCATTCAACTACCTTGTTAAAAATTCTTAATCGGAAATATTGCAGATCATTGTTGATAATGTGCCGAAAGCTTCATGTTTATGTACAATGGATTCAATTTCAGTTATTGATATATTACGACACGAAAGCACTATTAGTAGTTAGTTATTGATTTGTAATCCTTATTGTTTCGTTTTGTACAATCGGGGTTAAAGGATATTTTTCCTCAAATAATTTATAATGTTTTCCCATATTTGTCAAACCGAAAATCTCACCTCGGTACATTTTTTTCAAGGATACCTGTCAGGTGTAGTTGATGTGTTCATAAGTCGTAAACTTCATTTTGCACACATAGTAGGTGCTATTATTGGCATAAAAATAGGTGTAATACTACATAATAACCACCTTGAATTCATAGACTACATCAAAAATTTGAATTTCGACACCAAAACTTCTTTAGATGGTGTGGACGTAGGCTTCAATGCTATTGTGTGATAAAATTTCGGGTCTGACATTATTATTAAAAAATGCACCTATAGGGTCTCAACCTTAGTTGTAGTCGCCTGCTATAACAGGTGCACACATTTCATTAGTAGGTAGGGTACAATGAAACCGCCAACTTCAACTTTTGGCTTTCAAAAGTAGGGTATAATAAGAGGCCAAAATTGTTTCTCAAATTCTATCACAATCTTTGCATTTCACCAACGACATAAAGTTTAAACCAGACCGAAGAAGATTATCTGTTTTAAATCGATTAAAACTGTGAAGTTACAATGTTTTGCTCAAGTTAATTAAAACGGATTATTAAAATTTCTGCATTTTATGGTTCATAACCGTTTTGCAGTAAAAGTAAAATTAACGGTCAAGTTGAAGTATGCGCGAACTATACAATTTTCAAAGCCAAAGTAATTTTTTACTTCCAGGGTTTTAAAACATTTTACTTCATATCGAAGTTATAAATGTCACTAATTTCTTTTTAATGGTCATTTAATTTTCACAATTTAGACGTAAATGTTTTCAATGGTTTTTTACCTTCTGTGCTAAGTTTATTGCTTTTACATAATGTTTACTTATTCATTTTGAAGTAAAAGTGCAATTACCGGCCATTACAAAATATTAACTGCGCAGTATAAATGATTTTCTAATGTTTGTTATGTTTCTCATGTTGGTACCTACAGATACAATAAATTTAATAGTCGAACTGTTTATACGGCAGTATATCACTTGACTATATTGGTGACCCCGGTAAAGCACCATACTCTGTTCCACCAAATCAATAACAACTGTTGTTCATAAATATAGCAGTGAATTTACTATGCTGTTGATATTTCCCGATGATGGCCCCATTTATTTGGACGATACAACTCATTTAAAATCTCGTCTAAGGACTCCATAAAATACTTCTAGCCCCGAAAAATGTAAATCCGACATTGGTTAACTCGATCAAGAGTATTTCGACTTCTTCGTGTTCGACATATTTGTTACCTTTTTCGTCACCACAAATATTATTCTAGGTTATACTAATATCCACCACCTAACTCTGCAACGCCAACTCCATGAGGTGACCGTAATAAGCTCGGCCTACGGCCTCGCATCTTAGTTATCAATTGACATCGTCGTGATAGACATATTTGCTGCAATGCTCGGGAAACATTGTCACCATAAAGATTACTTGGGAAAAGTTTTGTAACCATTAGCGACCTGACAAAAATTTCTTCAGCTACACACTAAATAACAGGCTTATTTTAGTCTATAGAAACAAAAATTTTGGCAGACCCTGGTCGATGTGCCATCGTTCGCCCGTGATCCCTTGAAAATGCGTAAAATTTTTTCGCTCCGATTTGAATTTTTCTTTGAAATTCGGATAGATGGGGGTGTGATTAGTGGATATTAGTAATAAATATAATCAAAAAAATGAAAAATAACCCGTGTATTGCCGAAAAAGTGAAAAAGTTAAAAGAAAATTAAATAAACATAAACAATTATGGGGAAAACCTAGGCCTACGGGGCTACGCCCCGGGGCCGGTTTTGATGGCGCAAATTACTTTTTAGGGCGCATCAAAAAAACCTACCCTACGCCCCTCCGGGGCTCCGGGCGGTTTTTCAATCGCGTACGCCGTTCCGCGGCAGAGCTAAACATACGAGAAGGCGCCACCAATCAAGCAAACCGGGATGAAGGCAACAGGAATTTTAAACCCCCAAAAAATCGCGTAAAATCAAAAAATAATCGATGTTACATGTACGAGAGCCGAGCTGCATCTGCCGGTGCGAAATACTCTAAGTGTTAGGGTCATTCATTACGCACGGACTGTCAACAGAATGAGCGACGCGCGGGAATCTCGTTAATCTTACCACTGAATCTCGTTAATTTTGCTAACTTCAAAATCGATTGATTGAAAAGTTTGGACCCAATTCCCGAAAATTCTTTTGGCAATTTGCTATATTAACCTTGTTCTTTAGTGTGTAGCAGAAGAAGTTATGTTTCGAACGCTAATGGTTAGGTCACTCTACCCGATTACTTCAAGTTGTTCTATCTAGCGAGTTGCTGTGAGTCCCAAGATCGAGCCATTTATTGCCTCATGTTAAATTTAACAAAAATTCACAAATTGTATCTGTTTTCATTTAGCTTTGTCGCGTTTGGCAAGGCGTCATAGAAGACTAGGCAATGGGGCACCGACAAAATAAATTTAGTAATGTTTTTTACCTAAATACGATCCTTAATCCTTTGGCATGTTATGTGGTTAGATTTTTCTGAAAGCGGCTCATTTCGATATAGATACTAATTAAATAATGAAATTCAAATAAATTTGAATTATTTATTCAATTTGTGATGTCGTTACTAACATTAGTTACCAAATCTTGCTTAGAGATGGCATGCAAAGCAGTATTGTTTGTATTGTACAACTGCTGTAAATCATAATATTTTGCGGCATTCGGCTTTTGGAACGTCAAGAAAACTTTTGTATTACTTTTTGCAGACGTATTTCTAGACATTGGAACTCTAAACACTTTATAAATCGTAAATGTATTTGACATTTGCACGTCATAATCATAGTGACGACGTCACAGATTGAATAAATAATTCAAATTTATTTGAATTTTATTATTTAATTACTACTTTTACAAAAATCTAACCACATTACATGGCAAAGGACATCCTACGGATCGTATTTACGTAAAAAAAAACACTACTAAATTTTTTTACGGTACCCCATCGGTAACTGAAACTGAAAGTAACATTGGTAGCGCTACAAATGTAAACAAATATGGTTACTTAATAGTTATTTACTATGCTAAATGTGCGAAAAAGGCATAATTCTCGCACTCACACAAGTGCGATGATATGCACTTTCACACGAGTTACATCCAAAATTTTATCTACTACCGTATTTTTTGAAATCAATAATTTTTAATTTACTTGCTATTTTCCTTAATAGGGTGTTTTCATTATTTCACTTTTATTTTAAAAATGTTTGTCCAATATGTTTAAAACGGTTTAAAATAACTGAAAATGTATGGCTTGCATTTTCGAATCAGGCCTTTCCCTAACGCAAATGTGTTCGAAAAGTAGGCGTTTTCGCCCGGTATAGTAGATAAAAACAGTAAGTCACAATAAGAAAAAGTTTCTGTGAAAAAGTCCAAATCCACAATCACCAACTACGACGAAAACCTGCACAAGTAAATGGCGTATTTTAATCTGTTTTTAATAGTTCTATAAAATACCGCGTGATGCGTTAATAAGCTCGGCCTTCGGCCTCGCACTTGACGCTGTTTCCGAGGTTAACAATATTTATAATAATTATTAAAATAGGTACTGATTTGATTTTTGTTGTATAATTTTTGATCGAACAATTTCGTGTTTGTTTATATTTTCAAACTTGGTATATATAATTAGCAGTTGTATTCCATTTAAAAAAATTCTTTTAATGTATTAATTCAAGGTAAAATAATATTTACACAAATATTTTATGTTATGCTAGAATAGAATGGGCGTATATTTGAATCCATCAGAACTCAAGCGAAATGAATCGATAAATTGTTGCGATTTTTTAAATTAATTTATTATTATTATTTTTGTTTTGTATGGTGAGAGAATGACCAAGCAGTTAGCATGTTAATTTCTTGTGTCAAGATTCACGGGTTCGATTCCCGTGGCGTGCTATCTATAAAAAGGACTTTTTGCTCATCAAATGTCTACCTGTTGGTCCCAGGTAATATTATTATGTTATCGTCAAAAAACTGTATTGCTTTGAAACGCCACAGTTCCCGTGGTTTGGAATCCACGTCAAACAGCAGGTCCCCTAGCACTAAAACTGAAACTGAATGCAAAAATAGTAGTAATAAAGTTGATTTCCTATAGGAATGCAAAATAATAAACTTTTAAATTACATAAAATATAATCAAATTTAATATTGCAATAGTTCTTGATTTGAACACCGACTATGCAATTGCAATTTGATACAAGGAAATCATATTATAAAATATTATAAAATGAATTAAATTACTTGGATTAAAATTAAATTTGAAATCATTTCATGCTTCTTGAATGTGTGATTGCGATATCCGTAATCTTGCGTAATTCATCTTTATCGATATCTCCTGGATGCGATATATCATTGAAGTTGTTATATTATATTAGTCTGATTGGGGTATTGACATGTACATTCATGCGGCTGTTTGCGGGGTGAAAAGGTTCACTTTTCCTACTATTACCAATTTGCTTAGAAAACTTGATTTCGTTGCGTACAGGGGCCTCTCGACAAAACTGTTCAGAAACCACATTGCAGTTTTGTTACTCGCGGGAAACTTTAGCAATAAAACTTGGAACTGCAGATATTCCTCGATCACTGTCCAAATTATCGCAAGCATTCTGATACTGGTGGTCCTGCCCAAATAATATCAACAAGTCACAACACCGAATACGAGCAATCGTTACAGCAGCTTATAGAAAAATGCAAAGGATGTGATGTTCCTGCGATCTTGCGGTGATGTACAATTAAATGCCTCCCGAAAATTTTGGAAAACCAATTTTATAGTTTAGATAATTTCGTGCACGTGTTTACGAATTATGAGGGCAATTTCCATACAAATTTCCGCCAGGAATAGTGAGATTATTAAATTATGATATTTTTAAACTGTCGCATATTATAGGAAGTCATGTTAAAATGCCAAGGTTCGTTTAAAAGTTATCGTTGTAACTGTCTTCTTCAAAAGTCTGGAAAATACATTACATTATTTGTTAATTACATTAATGTTTTAGACAGGAAACACAAGCAACTACATTAATTTACCTGGTAAATTAATTCCAACAAAATTAATGTTTTTTTTGTAAAATTTGTATATTGCCGACTTTTAGCTTTAATTAAACATTTGTAATGCGATTAAGCCAAAAATTATTGTTAACGCGTTGCTAGGAATTCAACAAATCTACTTTATTACTTTCTATTTAAAAAAAGCATGATAAATGCTCGAAATAAATTAGATTATGATTTTTAAAAACTGATGATTCGTTTGAGAAGTCAAGCGCGATCCAATGTTTTAGCTAATTTCTTGCTTATTTAAGACCGCTGTTTTGAAATAGTCTTTCAAGTTACAAGTTTATTTACATTATCTTCAAAAGTTATTTAAGTGGTAATTAAACGAAAAATTAAATTCCTCTACGCTTACATACACGAGTGACTATAATTAAAAATGTACCTTGAGTACATAATTTTTAATGAACAGACAGACCAGCATCTTTTATGCTCGACTTACGTCTTTGAAAATAATTAACTTGTCTTCGAATTCATTTATAATTCCTCTTGATACTTGGAATGATTAGTTAAAAATATCGGGACCCCCCCCCCGCATGCCCACTAACTAATTTACTATCAGTAGATAAACCGCTATGATTTTTACTATTTACATGATTACATTTACAATCCTTGTGTACTAAAAATATTTGACTCATTTTTCAGTAGGTCAGTTTGAAAGATATTTAAAGGTTTCAGGTACCTAAAAATAAATTAGGCTATTTTTTTTTCTTTCTAAGGGCGTTTTAAATATACGGAGTGATGCCGCATTAGGCAGTTTTGAATAAATTTTACCTGGACGTCCAAAAAATTATTTCGGGTTATTAATTTTCAATAGTGTTATTTAATATTTATTACCAGCTTGATGGAAAGGAATATTTTATGTTTCCCTATCTTTAATGCCAATAGGAATTTTTACCTTGCTTGTGGGTTATAACATAGCGTGTTAGATGTTAATTTTGAACTCCAGAATAGTGTAAGAAGAATTTCCGAGAAAAAGATGAGGAAGTAAACAAACTTCCTTTGGGCTAAAAGGACGGTTTTGTTCTTAGAAGATTTACCATTCTACAGTAATTTTCTTGGTATATGCCAAAAAAGGACGAAACACTCGTAATAATTCATAATTTATGGAAATCAACGGGCAAAAAAAGAGTTTTTGAACTTTGAGTGGCATCAATAAAAATTCCTTTTATTTGAATAAATTTTTAAAACACAATGGCCGGTCATTTTTTGAACTGTATATAATTTGCAATTACAAGCACGTTTTAGATTTTCTGTAGGATTTAGAAGCTGTTCAACTACCACATTCTAGAAATTGTTTTGCATAATGTTGTTCTAGCATTTCCTGAATGACGACAATTCAGTTATCTTCTTCTTATCCACGAACCTTGAATAGACGTAGTTTATCCCACGAAAGACACGTCATTGCTAACACTTCCCTTCCGTAAATTGATTGATCAATTCGTTATTATTTAGTTAGATTATTTCTCTTTCATGTGTTAATTTTTGCTTCGTCCAATGTTCTTCCTTATTTTTTTCACCTAATCGTTTATCCAATCTAGCGCTATCATACTTTCATTAAGGTTAAAGACGAACCTTGTAAAGAAGCTTCCATAAAAGGCGTATCGATAATCTTTGAAGGTATAGATAATGAGCTTAATAAACATAACAATTAACCATCTTCTGCCATTCCTAAACACTTAAGTCTAACCAAGTGTATTCCATAAGTGGAACTGTAAGTTATAAAGCAGATTTTCGAGTAAGTTAGGATTATAAATATTTATATAACCTGTTTTTAAATTTGAATGAAAATGTATTTATACATTAACGCGTATCTTCGTTTAATATTCTTTGCATAGTAGTATCATGTTATCTTCTTGCAAACAAGTTGCATTCATAATTTAATAACCAATCCTGCATTAAGTTTACATTGTATCGTAAACCCTAGCGGACATTTTGTAATGATGTTTTTATTTTTAAATGGAAAACACCAATATAACTTACCTCGATATTTTGGAAACTACCTTGAACTAGAAAAACTGGTCTTATTAATTTTAAAAATAGGTTAATACACTTAAAATTGAAATTTCTTGCTGCCGTAATTAAGTTTTATGGTTGGTATAGTTATTTTGTTTGTAATTGGCGCCATGATGTAACGCTGATAAATACCCCCAGGGGAAAATCGTGTTTGGAATGTTGTATCCAAAATATTGGGGATTAACGGTTGATCTATTTTTTAATTAATTGGAAAAATGTGTAGGAGAAGTCGATTAATGTTTGCATTATTGTTACACATGTTGTATCATCAAAACTTCTGGCGCTAACGGCGTTTACGGTTTTTTATTTAGAATATCAAAAAATTATTTTGAATATTTTTATATGACCTTCGAAGGTCTCAGGACGTCTATAACGCAGTTACAGTTATGAATATGGTGCTACCCGAACTGCACCACGGCTTATCAGGGGTCATTTCTTGTACCCAGGTAAATGTAATCCCTTGACCGAACTGCACCACGGTCAAATGTCGTTCCGTAATCGCTTTACCGAATTGCACCACGAGCAAACCGAGCAGGTATCACAAGCAAACAGATAATATAAAGAAATAAATACACAAATATCTAAATTCTTTGCAATTTAAATTTCGAGTTTAATATATTAATTCATATTATATTATACAGGGTCGGAGCAGGTATTAATAAAATAATAACCCAAAACAGTGAAAAAATTAAATTTTTTTTGCCTTCGAATTTTGGGGTGTGCATTCTATAAGGAGGGTAATCCATCGTCAAAACCTACTCTTCCGGGGCGCCCCTCCGCTCCGCTCCGGGTTGCACCCCTCCAGAGCGGTTTTGACTCTGGTTACTAGGCTAAACATACGAGAAGCGCCACCGATCAAGAAAACCGGGATAAATGCAACCGGGATGTGAGAGACCCTCGAAATAGCATTAAAAAGTATAGTCGCGGTATGCGGCAGTTATCTATTACGTTTAACCCCCAAAAAATCGCGTAAAAACAAAAAATAATCGATGTTACATGTAGGAGGCATCAGGTTAAACTCCAGCATTGTGCTTTAACTTTTAACAATAAAACCACCTTACCTAAAATATTACAATAGAGGTGGTGCAATTCGGACGACCGACCCTTGGTGAGGTGTTTACCTGAAATTACGGTGGTGCAATTCGGGTAGGAGATTTGTGAACTAATCTTTTCGTGGTGCAATTCGGGTGCACCGATGAATATAATAATTGCAAAATTCCATTGATTTTAAATTAATATTCATGAATCTTTAAACCCACTGAGTTTCAACATTTACGTGAATCGCAACGATATAAAGTAAATACCATTAAAATATATATGGTTTTTGGAATTCATCCATTGAATATTTTATTATTAATTTGTAGATAACTTGATAGATTTCGAAGTTGTTTATCAACCGGTTTAAAAATTTGTAATAAAATGTTTGTGGTGGTCGCGTTGGGGTCAACCCCCCCCCCTAACCCGCCCAAAAAGAAGATCACTTTAAGTGGTTTCGCTGTTAATTTTACGTGAAAGTACTATTTTGTTTATGTTAACCAAAATGTAAAATTGTGGATTTATGAAGACACTAATTGAATTTTTCTAGAATTAAATTTATGAATAATAAATTTAATAATTTTAACCTAAATTAAAGCGGCGCATCAAATGTAAATTAACTACCTTCAATTTTATGTTATTTTTAAAATTTATGTCACACTACAAAATATAAATTACCAAGACAGTTTTATCGAAAACGCGTGTAAGTAATTCAAGAATGACGCTCTAAAATCGAAGGTGAAGATTTTTGGAACTTTTTATTAATTGCACCCGTATTGCTCTAACAACGTTTTGATAATTTGTGCAAGTTTAAATAAATGTGTAATATCGTTAAAATACCGAAATGTCAACTTATGAATTTTATAAATTTTAATATAAACGGTCATAAAATTGGTGATGTCCTCATCTGCTACTTTTAGCGTCAGCAGCTTCATCTTCATTGAACTTGAAGAGATTATTTTAGATGTTGAAGACTTGAAGTGATTTCAAGGCATACAAGAGCCAGTGGCGTATAGCCGGTGCATGCAGAATTGTCGTCCATTTACCTTGTTTATCCAATACCTTCTCCTCGTTCCATTTCTCTTGATCTTGTGTCAATGCTTATTCATCTCATATGCGATCCTCCTCTTCTCTTCTATCGTCTTGCATTCCATCTGCCACCCCTTTTCACATTATTTCCACTTGGAAATTTCCGAATCTTAAAAATCCCAAAATTGGAGAACCCCATCACCACACCACTGCCCGTGTCGTAGTATAAATATTTGATAGATGTGGATCTCCTTTAAGAATGTAAAGCCTACGTAATTTTTTAATAGCCGATTTGTCAATATGATGGTAGCAAAAGACAAAAATAAACGATTTTGTCTTTATTAAAGTTGTAGTCATAAACAGCAACTATTAAAACCGGTATTTTAAAATTGCTTGTTGTCGCAGAAACCAAATTGTTGGATAAAGTATAAGAAACGAGATTCAAAACCCAAACATACTTATAAACAAGGTTTGTGAACTTGTGGTGTATAAATAAATTTACAAGTTTTTTAAAATTTTGATTTGCAACGAACCTTTAAGTGTTGTTTACTTGTAGTTGGCCAACTAAAAAAGATACTAAAAGGAATTTCAACCATTTTAAGGTTAAAGTTAAAACTTGGCCATGTGAGGTCACACAAAATGATACCAGTGTCATCCTTTTCATAGTATAATTTATTATACTTTTTTTCGTTTCTTTAGTAAAAAGTTGTAGAGGACATCTTTCTACTTTGCATATCAATTGCATGCTTTTTCGAAGTAAAATAAAGTCACGGTGATAGAAAGGTGGTAATTATAATATAAATTATGGTTCTGATTTTAACCGTCCAAGGATAATATGGAGTTTTTAATTATTAATTTTAAAAGTCCTACCATGAAAAGAAAATTTATACCTTTTGGTGTTTTGTTGAGGTAACCTTGTCATGCATTTGAAAAGGATTACAAAATTTTAAGTTTTGCATACATTCCAAGAATTTTTTTAATTCGGAATGCTGCTCAGGCTAAACCCAGAATTTTAATTGTTTAGATTTTTCAAAGTTAAAAATTTTGAGGTAAAACGTGCATAATTATCATTGCAAAGGATTTGTCTTCTTACCCAGATGCGCTTTGGGTTTGACATTGTTGAAAAAATAATCGAGTAATTTTTGTTCGTTCGTCTGCCTGTCTGTTCAAGTTCTAGTGCATAGCATTATTATTGAAGTGAAAGAAATTATGTCACGATTTATTTTCGTAACGGCACTGTTAGATTTGCTCTCTATTCTGTGTCATTAATAAATAATATGGACTTAAAAGAATATGTTAATCCGGAAGTAATTTTGGATTCAGAATTTACTGTAACAAATGCTCACGCAACAACGACATTAAATCATGTTTGTTGTGTGCATCGAGTTTTTCGTTTGAAATGTCGTGATCAGTGATAATTTAGAAATTGGAGCGCAGTTTTATAATAAAAAGTGTTACATTTTATTAGAAATGTATTACGAAAAAAGACAAATAGGAAAACTTATTTATATTGAACACTTACTTCATGATTAACATTAACAAAACAAGATTCCAGATTCATACTGGACAGAAATATGTGGAACGGATACTATGCTGTTAAACCTGATTATTAGTGCCATAATACCGGAAATTCGAACTTAAAGTGAAAACTAAATAATGTTTTGCGTTTTTTCACCAATCCACAACGAAAGGCGAAAAATTTCTCTAACTGTGAAAGGAAATGGGGATGAATTTTTTAATGCCTGTTGAGTTAAATTTATTATCGTATTCAGCTTTGAAGTCAGGATATTTAAAAAAAATGGATGGACATAAATTATTACATCTTATTGGTTTTTAGTAATTATAGCCGTTTGAATAATGAACAAACTTCTATAAATCACTAAATAACAAGTATCATGTCTAGTTTGTGTCTTGAGCAAAATTATCAAGTTTTACTAAAATTTTTCCTAGGAACATAGCACCTAAGTGGTAATACGTGTTTGGTGAGTATAAAATAATAAAATGATTGTGTACAGTTAAACCGCATGACCTAACATCAACATCTTCCATGATGTGACATGCAACGTGATTTTTGCACAAATTACATTAATCTTGTAGGATGTCACTAAACTTTTAAAATTAATTGACCAAACGCATTTTGGTTGTATCCTGAGAAAAACGAATCGACCCCATGGTTTACTCGGGGGTAAACCATCAGCAGCAAACCCACGACCAAGCCTCTTCTCCACTTACGATGCTATTTTGCGTATTTTCTATTCAGCTAATGATGATCATTAAATGTGATTTATAAGTTAAGAGTTAATATATGCTTAATTTGGTAAGAATGTGTTACAAAATCAAAGAGAAGCTTCCGTCAATATCGTGAGAATAAAAAAGTTTTGAAAATGTTTTACGATTATTTTTATGACAAAATATTAATGTAATTCAATTATTCTGACTTATTGAAGTGACAGACAGGTGTGTTTAAACTTTCTTAGGGATTCTATAGGTAACCGTCTACAGATTTTCAGGTTCTTTGTGTTGCAGTCGATAAGTTATACAATTTGCAGGGGTTTATATCCTTTTACCTGAAAAATTAGATAGGATGAATTAAATCGAGATTTTTCAAAGGAATGGATGAAAGATCAATGGGAGATTTTTATTTTTGTGTTTTCTTACGTCAATTAAACAAAGTCTTAATGTCTTATGATATTTGACACTTAAAAGCCTATAAAGTTTAAGACTTCTAGGAACGGACAAAATTCTATGGCGTCTCTTTATCTTCCAAAGTTTCTTCCTTTTCGTGACGGATCATGGATTATGGTTGACATACTGATAATGAAATATTTTCTACACCAGTAGCTTATCAATTGCATACTGTTATTAGGATAACAAGGATATTTGTTATCGAGGATCTTGAAATTCTATGTTCTAAATTTTACCAAAGGGTAACGCACTTTGAAATCAATCTGGAGTCCGGCAATATTGAAATTAATCCTCAAATTTTAATAATCATAGCTATTTTAATTATTTTTTTTATCTATGAAAGACAGTAGAAAATAAACTTCATACTAGATTAGCGGTAACCGATCGCATTCTTCGGATCGCATTGAATGAAAAAGTATGACTAATAGTGAAAAGGTTATAGACAGTATGATGTGGTCAAAATCGATTATTCAAGAACATGTCTAATGTGTTTTGGTCGTTCTATTAAAATACTTTTAGTGTCATCTAAGAGTTATTCGAAAGTTTGATAAATCACTTATAATTTATCGATCTTATAATGGTAGTAGCATCCTAGACGGTATTGTATTACGGGGACTCTATCGACCTCATCTCGTTAGAAACCTATTGAAGTGAACATACAACTACATTAAACCCTCTAGGGCGTTAAGATTCGATGGATAGTATTGCGAAAACAGAAAACAATTATTTTATTACCGTTACATATCATATAAATAGAGTGTACTATTAAGATCAAACCACTTTTCATGCAATCAAACCTCTAGGCCAAAAACTGATCAATCCATCCAATTTTTACGTTTTCTTGCAGAAATAGCTAGGAATGTATTTCCCAATCCACTGCGCTTATTCCCGTTCGAGTACTTGACGTGGAATCCAAACCACGGTGGAAGTAATTTTGGACATTTAAGTAGGTCAAGATCTGAGTCAGAATTTAGGCCAAGTTCTCAAAATTTTCGTATCATTAGTCATGCAAAATTCCAGGTTGTGTAAGGTCGTCCGGACAGCTATATCATATAATACTTAATTTGTAATACCGTACCATGTATCTCAACTGGAAGTAATGTTCTCAAGGTATAAATGTGTGTGTGAATGTGAGCTTAGGTAGCAACACAATCAGTCTAGCGTAAAACGGTGAATTATGTAATGTTTGAAGTTTCTTATCTGAAAATTAGATTTATTTAATTAAACGAGAAGAACTTTTAGTCTGTAAATTATCCATTTAATAGTTTTTGATGTACAAGATATGATGGTATATGTAAAATAAAATGTTCTAATGCATTAAAGATGCTGATCATCCCTTCGATAAACGTTCAGGTGGAAACATTTTCGGAAGCTTTTATTTCCTTGTTGAACCACATTAAATATGAGATAAACTGGTAGATTATACCTGGATTTTTTCTAATGGTTATTAACAATTCTTCTATACAACTGAATCGCTCGTCTAGACTGACGTAAGAAGATGATGATAACCTACAGTACGGTGTTATTAAGCTTTTTTGTTGATGGAAGTTTTAGATTTGGCGTCTATTGGCCACGGTCTCGTGACCAACAAATATTGGCGTCATTAAAAATTCGGCTTGGTTTTTATATATAAAACTTTTTGTGCTTCATCTTCATGATAATGACTGTTTTATACAACGCGCTACAAGAATAAATTGTCCCGGTAATCAAATTAATCATTTTCTGTAATAACGTCTTCCTGGCTTTTATTAAGAACACACATGGTGACAATTAGTTTTTACTATCGCTCAGCTCATAATAACATAAAGTAGCATCTCTTATAAATAAAACCCAATTTTTAACCACCCGCAGCGTCCGTTTAACTACAAACCTTCAACCAATCGTGAAGATCATCCGTGTACATTTATTGTCTCATCTGAAGGCGATCTAGATAAAAAAGTGCATCACCTGAAATTCTCCGAAGGTAAAAAAAGAAACCTCTGATTCAACCCTGCATATAATAAAGTATAAAATTGTATACGTACACCTGGTGGAGCTTTTTTCTTTAGTCAGTATCAATAATCGCAAGTGAGACAGGTGAAACTTGTGTGAAACGAAACCGAGCATGAGGTTGTAATGGAATGCAGTGTGGACTTGCGTGTCATATCTTAGGCGTTCAGATCAAGTATAACCTATAGAAGAAGTTCTACGATTATGGTACCTACCAAGACATTTAACAGCTTGTTCGCAGAGGTGGTGTAGTACAAACCGAAATATTATTGTCATACAATATTAGTCATACACTTAGTCAGATTTTCACACTCATTTTTTAACGATCATGCACACCCACATTTCATGTATTTCAATTTTGAATCACTTTGCGTTTTATTGTCTTTGGAAGCATGCCATTTGGAGAGTACACACGAAAATTTCAACAATACCATTTAATCTACTCTTCCCCAATTTCTAACACAACTGATGAAACACCTTTTTAATAGCGCTTATTCATAATTCAATATCTACAGGGTGGTTGGATTGAAGTGCAACTTTTACAATAGCATTCGGCTGCTTCATCCAGAAATCTATCGAATTCACCTCAAGAGAATGGGGCGACCAAAGTAATGGAGAAACTAACATTGGAACGTTTTCTCTGGACCAAACTTGAGTTGGTTTTGTGTTCGGGTGCAAAATATATTGCTTGCCTGCGGTTTCAGACACCTATCCAACACCATCAATTATTGCTAGTTTACCATTTTTGGCTAAATCAAACCAATCTTATTTTGCCCACTCCATACTCTCACAGAACTCAATTTTACGTACGATTTTGAATTGTGAAGTTTTTCACCAGTGAAAACTGTTCGAAACGGAGGACCAATACTTTGTTTTACAAATTGCAAAAATGAATCATCGGTGATAATCTGTAAAATGCACAGCATTCCATCATGTGTCAACAATGAGTGGCCTAAAAGTTTCTTGCTTAAAAGAATATTACTGAAATAGATATTAATAAAGAGAATATTGTCCGTGTGTCAGACGCAGGGTTCAATGGAATCATTATATTGTAATAAAAAGAGCGCCCTGAACAAAAATCGAGTCAGTAAATTTGAAATAGTGACACAACTCGTGAAAATGACTTGCCAAAGTTTGTAAGTCATATTAATTGTTTTATTTTTATATGTGTATTACGTTTAAATAGTATTGTTTGATGGTTTACGACCATATTAAATTTTATTCATATGGAA
The DNA here is from genome assembly GCA_932274525.1 of Podabrus alpinus. NCBI lineage: Eukaryota > Metazoa > Arthropoda > Insecta > Coleoptera > Cantharidae > Podabrus > Podabrus alpinus. The sequence continues at coordinate 20,562,638 of OW026454.1, forward strand.
CCTCCCGGTCGTAACAATATTTTATAAATACATAAACGGTTGTATTGTAAATCAATCGTGCAGTTTTTTTTATACCAATTAATGAGGTTTATGAGGGTCTTAGGCTTCCCGTGGTTCTCAGTCCATGTTAAACATTAGGTCCCCTATGTATGTGAAAAACTCACCTCGGGCACGATTATGATGAGAAAATTAAAGTGCAAAAGGTGGAGGAAAACAAAACACCCGGAAGTCGGTTGCAGTTGAATGCAGACATCCTATATTAGGCGCGTACTTTATTCTTCCTAGGAGAAATCAAAGCATAATTTGATAACTTTTAGCCTTGTCAATTTTAACAAGGTTTTTGAATTACAAGTATTTTTTATATATTTGTATAATTAAAAAGATATCTTTATTTGACCTTCTGATAATTTTTAAAAGTAGCAAACATGTATTACCATAAATATTAAAATTAAGATAATAATTATGATTATGAATTGAATGCAGAATGCTAATCTTACAAATAAGATTGAGCCAGGTGTGTTTCACCTTGTCAGGGATTATTTAAAATTTTATATTAACCATTCTTTAATATTGTCCTAATTTATATTCAGCAAAAATGATTTTCATTTTGTGAAGGTAAAAGATGAGTGATTTAACATTCGAGAATGTCGGGACACGCCTTTAAATTCCACAACTAAATAAGTAACGTCTTTAATCGCTATTTAATAAATTGTGGTTAAATTTAATTTTGATATTTTGTAAAAATTTACTTTATGCTTACTGAACATTTCAATAAATTCTAAGTACCAATTAGGATTTACATAATCGGATTGGATTTATAGTTTCCACTAAAAAAAACAAAATATGGCAGCATTGCATCGAGCAATCTAATTTCAATAACAAGAATTGAATTGTGTAACAAGTTTTGTACCAATAAATTTTTATTATGTACACATTATGTACCAATTGTAATATTTACATAGATATTATCACGAGACTTGACCAAATTTTATAATACCTACCATGGGAAAAATATTACCTTGTATGTGGAAGCTCCTTCACCAATATATCTTCCTCCCGCACTGCAATTATTCAAATCTTGCTGTAATATTTTAACACAAAATATACATAAAGCAGAAACACTTCACCGTAACATCCAAAACCATACTGAATTTCTTTTTTCACAATTATTGCAATGGAACTTTTAGACAAGTTTAAACTTGCAAAATATTACGTTTCTACCGCCTAAATTTGAAGACCCAAAATTTTGGTTCGTAGGCCCCCAGGGTATAGCGTGTACCGCGTGTTACCCAGTAAAAATGAGTCACTTCAAGTTGCTACCCTTTTCAAATTATATATGCATAAGTTAATTTCTGAAAATTGCCAAAAATTGTTCTCCAAGCTTGAAATTATGAAAATTATCTTGTCTTATTAGCGTTAATTACTGGATTTGGGATGTTGCATTCAGTTAGCCATTCTTAACGATTATTAAGTAAATTACACCAGGTTTTACGACGCTTCGTCTTTGCAAATTTGTTATGGAGCATTGCCCGATTGCACCAACATAATATTCAAATTTACATCCTATTAATTTTGTTTATGTTGTTTATTGTTTCCGTTCAACTATTAGGCAATTAATATAAATTTAGGAACTTGGCAGATCAATATTTAGCATTTATTTAAAAAGAACATTGCATCAAGCGTTTATTATGTAATGATCAGTAGGACACCTGTTACTGAAATTATTTAATCCTAAATTTATATCCAACCTGCAATTTCGTAATCTCACGTACATACGTAACTAGAAAGTAGTATTTATGTACTACTAATTGTAGCATCTTCAAAATATTATTTACAATTTTAGAATGCACGGAGACGGACACGACTTTCACGTACGGATTAAAAAATGTAATAAATTAGCCCGATCTAAGTCTCGGATCAAATTTACTGTAAATTTATTTCGTAATGAGATTACACTCATGAGTTATGGTTTATACTAAACGGTTTTTAAATGCACCTTGGTGCAATCGGCTAACTGAAAATGAAGTGTGAGACCATGATTTACTTCGTTTTCGTTCATAATAAAGCACGTGTCTCCCATTTTCCGCTCAATGGATTTAAAAGTTTGATAATATTTAAATCTGTTGTTTATTAATCAAATTAACGGTTAAATTGCACCACAAGTAACTGGAGATTCAAAAATAATAAATTCCGTAGGAGTAGGACATAATTTAAAAATAACTTTTTGAAATTCTAATTTTGTAGTGTTGATTTACAAAAGCTTTGGGTACCTGGAGTTGTAAATTTTCTTGGCTTTCTTGTACGGCGCCTACAAAACCGAGAGGATTATAACACTTTGCAATTTAGTTGGTGTTTCGACGATTTGATTTTATCTGAAAAAGGACCACGAGGGACGAACAAAATATTAAAATTTGACAAGTTTTGTGGTGTAAACAGGTTTCTCGTCGCAAATTTGCATACCATCAGGTAATAAACGAAAATTGGCCTGATTGGAAACTTGCAAGGAGGCCATCTTCTGTGCATTTTTGAATATTTTCAGTTTTTTAACCACGAACCATATTGATGAATGAATAACGATTAATGAGTTGAGTCACTTTTCTAAGGTACAAAATACAATGGCACTATAATGTTGTTGTTGTTGGCAAATTCTGTTGAAACTAATTGTCGTCACAATATTATCTACGTCAATTTACCTCCCACATAATAGCTTTTCAAAATACAATGTTATTCTTTTTCACATGTAACGTAATTTATAAAAAAATTAGAACTGTATCAGAATCATATATTATGTAACACATTCTTGGCATAAAAATTTTGGATAGGTAAGTAGGTTCGCACGAAATTTTTACAAAAGTCAAGGTCGACTTCTGCAAAAGGTGTGCGCTGATTAACGTCTTTAAAAAATGTTTATACCAATCAAACCAATGTTTGTGTGTAAGCTTCAATTTTGGATGTCAGTATAATTTTTATATTTCGCTTGTTAGCGCTCTTTGACACCAATTGAATGTTTGCAAATTATAACTTGAAATTCAACTTCGGAACGCGGGAATATGATTTAAAATTTAAATTTGCCTCCAGTTAAACACGTGTAAATTACGCTTCTCTACGGCAATTTGCCATACAATTTTTCTTTATTCTATTGTATGTAAACACGATAAAATGGCGATTTTCTCAGAATGTTGAGAACAGAATGTTAGTTATTTCATTTTTCTTGTTTTAGTCAAATTCTATGAGAATAAGGATTAAATTTACATAAAACTTTGATCGATATCAGCTAATTTATTCATCGCTAACTCTCCAAACCACAATATTACGGAAAAGAAGCAGATTCGTCGATCGGGTTTTTCAATAGTATAGCCCCAATACTGTGCCCTGAAGTCACTCTTAAACGTAGCAATAGTTTAAATTATTTTTTCTTAGGCAAATGAGACAAGTGATAATTATCATGTTTCCTGCTATTAGAACTTTTAAGAGTCGCCATAAATTCTTTTACCTTTTTTAATATTAAAATTAAAACTTGATTTTATCACGCACTGTTATTAAATTAGTTTTATTCATCTTGAAAATGAAAAACAGCAATTACAAATAAAACTTGTATAATTTAAATGTTAAAAATATTGCGAATTAGAATGTCAATGAACCAATAGAATGGTAATTTTTTGTTACGACATTACTATTAAATTTTGAAATAAGTACTTTATACTATTTTGATGTTTTCTTGAAGCGAAGGTTTATATACCTATTTATTTTTAAATATGCGTTTTAATTATAACTAATATCATTTAAAATGATAAATACCATTTAGATGAATCATTTTAGTATTTCCTGCCTTTTAAATTATTATAAAATTATGATTTAATAATAAACAATATTGTGTATATTCAGCAAACAATACTTATACTGTTTAAATCTGCGACTGTATTAATTTATTTTTTTTGTTCCAGATTGTCCGACAACATAAATTACAATTAATTAATCCAATTAAAATTTTCTAATTGGTGTAATAAAATTTACTACTACAAGTGATAATAAGTCAAGGTAAATTCATTCATGTTTCGTTTACTATTCAATCGCGACTTTCAAAAACCGCAGTAAATAAACTAAAAGCTCACGCATTTTGTTAGATAATAAAGTTTAAAACTATTTCAAGGTGAACGTCGTACTAGAATTTAATAAACATTTATAAACATAATGTTTAAAATTAAGGACAAAAAATAAATAACACAAACACTGCAATGATTCGATAGTTTTTTCTTATTCATGAGTTGAAGTGAAAAATCAAAAATGTTCGATAATTTAATTACGAGGATTACTAGTCCAAATACGCGAAGGCGTTATACGTATCATTGTCCCGAAGTTCACTCAGATCCTGAAGATAATGAACCCACCCCAAGGAAGCCCAGGATTCTGGAACGAAAGCGAAAGGGGCGAAAGCTTATGGAAATTGGACTTCGACAAGCGAGAAGTCTTGGAAGACTGGATGGCCTCAAAGAGGTAAGAGTTTTTTTTTATATCGAAGGGGAAATCTCTAAAAGATTCTGGTAACAAATAGCAAGGCGAAGCTTTTTAAAGTAAACCGTTACATGTGATCTAATAACCAAGTATGTACTTAATTTTTGTATAATTAAATATTTGTTCCCTGGCATAACAATACAAATAAAACTAGTCAAGGTGTGTTATATATTTCAATGGTAGTTTAGAATTAATAATAAGGCGGACAAACCATGACTATATAATTTTATGAAGATTGTGGGTTGATTCATTTAAATTGCGAGATGACACTTTCATATCTGCTATTGAATAAAAAAGTTAGCATCGAAATTGGCTAAATACCCTCCAAAATGCTCTCCACCCATTCGGACTTGCACGATTAGTTATATAGGGGGGTTTTCTTTTGCAAGAGAATACTGGAAACACGAATCTAGCTTTATTCTTTTTTAAAATATGATAAATTTTTGAAAATCTATATAATGTTATTACGGGCACGATGCTCGAAGGTAAATTAATAATCAAACCAAGCCCCTTCACGATTGCTTTTTGTATAATTAATATTTCTCTTGTCTTATTTTCCTTGCTCCTGTTCTCTCTTGGTGGTCTTATATGATTTTTTCATTATTTTCTAATAATTAAATCTATCGGATATTGAATCATGTATTACTGTAAAACAATGTAATTCTCGTTTCATCCCACATTTTTATCGTCCAAACTTAATGTAATCAAATCGAGATCAGAACTGTTCAAATAGAAAAAGCAATATCACTAAAAAAAGTATATAATGGAGAATCGTTATAACTGTACACATATTACGGTTTGGGCACTTGAATAATAACAAATTTGTGCCACACTTTTTTGTTTTCAACTTATCAAGTTTATAAGTCAGCACTATTAAATCATCAGTATTTTTTCTGCTCGCTTGGGGTCAACGTAATATTGTTACTTTTATAGTTTTATAATTAATTGTCTAATTTGAATTATTCTAGGAAAATAATTTTTCTAACGCTTAGTTTCTAATTTATTTTGACTGCTTTGATATCCAAAGCTTCAGGCGTGTTATACTATAATTAAGGGTGTTAAGCGTATAATTAAATTTTCAAGTATTTTTTGTTCTTCACAAAGGTATCGAAAGTTTTTCGTTTTGAAAAATTCGTTATTAAATTATTCTATTAGTGTTCGGGATTTTTTGTAAAAGGTGTATTAACATATTAATTAATTGACGTTTTTGCGTATAATGAAATATTCTTTGTAAAAAAGCATAACTTGTAAGTGATCCCACGATGCGAGTTGCATGTCTTATTTATTTTTCATAATTTTCTGCAACTAGTTTATGAGAATAAAATTTGAAATGGAAATTATCAAGAGTCTGGATTTATTTTACTTATTTTATTTTACTTCATAAACATCTTAAATAATGAGACGATCAAGATATTATTGCTGCTGTACCTACAATAATTGAAACGATTTGTTTATTATATGCCGAGGGTGTACTATTTATTATGCTGTAATTATTGTGCTATCAAAAGTAAAATATTTGCCATTAACAATCATTAATACCTTCTAGAATTAATAAGAAGTTATTAGAACTAATCAGAATTTATGTAAGTACATACATTCCGAGCTTCCTTAAAAATTGGAAAATTATCTCCCAACGCAGTACAGTTAAAATACCAATTCCGCAAAGGAAATTGTCTTAAAATTATCTGCGGTGAATTACAGGAAATCGATGCTATGTTTTCTTAAATTAAAATAACAAACAAATAGGTGCTATTTTAATCTTGTTTTTTGTCCAGCTACGCTCATTTAAATGATTGTTAAATTAACGAGTTTTAAATGCAAATTAAAATAAAAAAAAGAATTTTAATAATATATGGTCTAAGGACGTTTTATTTAAATGAAACCGGTTGAAAAAAACTGGCAATATCGAAGCAAAACGTTTTCAAGTTTTTCGCTTTTATTCGATCCATCCTCGTAGAATTCGTAATTAATCAATTTAAATGCAAGGAAATATGAAGGACGATACGAAACGGTTCACCGAATTAATTTTTTATAGTACATTGTTGCAATCAATATTTTATAAATTAATTATCTGTGCAAGTTAATTATCGTTTATTTAGAAAAGTTATTAATAACTTATGTGGTCTTTAAATTTTTATGTTTGTGACAATAAATTAAAAATTAGGTTAAATGCTAATAAATTATTGGTTTAAAAGTTCATATAAAAATCCGTTATTATCACTAAAACTACATAAATTTATGCCTACTCTAACACGAATAGAGTTATTAATGTTAACAGTTGTGCACATTACCATTTTTTAATCGAAAAATGTTAATTTTCTTAAACAAAAAATAAATTCTTTATTGAAGATTAATTTTGATGTTTCGCGGAGGTTTTTAGTTTCGAGTTCATTAAAAATAAATTTCAAAGTAATCACCGTTTCTGAAAAAATTGATAATAATAAATCGCAATTAAGGCGCATAATAATCTCATTATCTTAGTTAGTATTATTATCTAGAGGTACTTAAAAAGTTGCTTGAAAAAATATTGAGAATATAAAATGCGCTATAAAATGTCGACTACTTTTATTTTTTTCTCTTTTAGGTTATTCTTTACTATATTACGTTTTGTTTTCTAGTCTGATGCTATCTTCTCTTTTTGGTGGTATTATGTCAGGCAATCGCTGCATCCATAAAAGTTATCTTATTGTTATATCATACGTTCTACTTTCTTTCTGGTTTCTTTTGCTTTCTCTTCTTCTTAACCAACAAGTGTCTGCTTTATCTATATCTTTTTTCTTGTAACTTAATAAATTATTTAAAATAAAATGAAGAACTTGTTCAGTAATGTATTTACAGTACCGATTAAAAGTTAAATGCAAAACAGCTTTTTAGCTAAAATTAATAGATATACAAATCATTTAATTAATTTTTATGTATGGTTTCTTAGATAACCTAATAGAAATTTAAGGATAAAAATGTTAAAAATGTAAATTGCGGATTTGAAAAACCAATTTTTCAATAGTTTAGAAATGTGCCTAGGAGAAAATAATATTCAAAATATTTAAAAAAATCGTAGCGAAACCTACAATCAAACAATAAGTCTCTGGTGTCATGAGAAAAATATGGAACTGGGGATAACCGATCAAGAACTGGAAAGAGGTGATAAAATGATCTTCTGTTAATGTTAGCAGGTCTGATTGGATGACATCGTTTGAAGAAGCCCTTGATATCGAAGAAAATTTTTTTTAAATTCTTCAAAAAATATTTGAACTGGAAAATAAAAGAAGTCTGAAAAGATGTCTAAAGTAAATTTAATTTGTTTTCTTTCGAAGGTATAAGGTCATGTTCAGCGTCCTGCTAACAAAAAACATTATATCAAATATCAAGTTGCCATTATAAAGCTTAATGGTGCAAACGTCATGGTGTGGGGCTGCTTTCCCCGTGATGGTATTGGATCTCTGCACAAAATTGATGGCATTATGGATCGGATGGATTTTTCAACAAGATAATAAATAATCCAAGACGTCAAGCAAGATGAAAAGTTACATTCTTGAGTGACCCAAATCTGAATCCGATAGAGAATTTGTGAGAAAAGCTCGAATGACGTTATAAGAAGTAAAACTTACCGAAATACGACGCAGTTGTGGGAATCTTCGCAGAGAAAATGGTACGAAATACCAATAGAGCGTTCAACGAAGCTCATTTTGAAAATTTTGAGAAGATGGAAGAAACATGTTGGAATTTCAAAAAGTTGTTATAGAAAAACTTCTTCGCAATTTACTTTTAGGCGGTACTCTATAATGGAATATGTAATAAAGTGTGTATTTATTAAAATAGGAGTATGCAGATGAAAGTTTAATTGAATATCTGTACATATTTAGAATTAGTAGGATGTAACTACGATAAACAGGAAGAGTAACGTTGAATTATGTAATATATTTTATGCTTCTAACCTTATAAGAGTATCACTATCTTACAATAATTTATACATTATGTACGGTATGTATATAGTTTGTACTTAAAACCTTGGGCTGTGTTTGTAAGTGTAAGTACGTAGTGCACCTGTACAGTAAAACTATGCAGATATTTGTATTTTATTGAATTAAGCAACGCCCACTAAAAATATTATTAATGATACTAATGCATTTACTTTAGGTACTTAAAACCTAATAGGTACTTGGCAGTGTTACCAATTAATCTTGTACGATATGTATAGGAGTGTCTGTTATTTGTAATCAAATGTCCATATATCTAAGCTTTATAATAATAGGCAGTCATGTTAGATGAAAGGAGGTCATAAGTATATTATATATCGTAATTTGTATTTATCAGTCGGGTTTGTTCTTTTCGATATCATCCACCACCACCTTTTCAAATAGTAAATTATAGCTTCTACTGGCGGGTCATGGTAACTAAAAGGAATTTGCTTATCACCATCTAACCAGGAAACACCGTTAATCCTTAGATAATTTCAATTACAATGCTAATTGATATCAATATTAATTATGAACATAACCACATTTTCCAAAAATGGAACCGCCAATAACATTCTTTATTTACGTTGGGAAAAAATCGAAAGTACCCAATATAAATTTAATTAAATGTATGCATTAATAACATTATTACAAATTTATTCTAATAAGCAATGACTCATTAATTTTTATAGCAAATTGATATACAAAATCAATTTTATAGGTATTAATCACTCGCAAACTGTCTCATAAAAATCTTGTCGCACATTAAACTTTCTTACCTCTTTGGCACTTTCTTCTAATACGTTCAATAAATCTGCATGGTTCGTTTCACAACTGTGTCTACAAATTTTTAAATAGTGGGTAATCGAATTGCCGTTCCATATAAAATTAGCTTATTGTTTTGAATTTACGAATGCAGTAAATGAAAGCAAGAAGAATGGTAAAAATTTTAAATGTCCCTATAGTTCTTGTGTCATCGTGCAAAAACTGTATTTATTGTTTTGCTAGTTGCTCACCCAATCATGCATCACACTTTCAACGTTTTCTATGTTTGGGTGGTTTGCAAAAGAATCAACTCGGAATTCCGCTGTCTATGGAGAAAGTGTTTGGAATTCGAGCCCGTGTTCTTCCGTTTGATTATTATACAAATTTGGAGTTGAACTGCTCTCGTTATTTTTATTATAATTATTATTTACGAGTGTTCCAAATTGTGACATTAAAAAAATGTAATTTAATTTAATTTAACAAATTATTTCCAAATTAATCTAAATTATACCTTTGTAAGTATTAATCTTTCGTTACCTTAATGATTACTGCTATTGTGTTAGAAGACAAATTTGTTTTAAATTCGTGTTACTTAAGCGTTTAAAAAATGTATGTCAATGATACTGGCTCTTAGAGCAACTATTAATTCTAAGAGGTTTCATATGATGCCATTGTAGAAACTGGTGATCTTTTGACACGAAACATAATTTCGTTGACTAATCTTCATTATTACTAACCAAATAACAGCTTCTAAAGTTTAATAGTGCACTAGAGTGGTAAAATACATAAATGAGTGGTTATTTATCATTGAAATATTCTTGCAGGAGAGATGTGATTAAAGATATTCTTGGGAATGTAAAGTAACGGTAGGTCTTGTTAAATTGCTTCTGCACTAGTGATATCAACGAAGTTGTATATGATATGCTAGAAAAAAAGATTAATTGAACTACAAGTTTAATGGTTTGGCGAGATAATTATTAGAGTATTTTGTTTTCTTGAAATAACGAAGTTATTTGAAAATGAGATTTTTGCAAGATGAAATATTTTCCCACATTTGAAAGCCCAAGATTTTCGGTCATCACGATATCCTTTCTGGACTTCGCATAGGTAACTCGAAACTTATAATTAAAATTTTAATTAATAACTTCTACTGTACCTCATTCAATGTTTTTCGACCTCGTCTATAGGAATTCTCCGCAATCCACACACCGATACATAATTAAGCTTTGCAAAGGTCACTTTTAAATAATGAGATTGAGCCTAGCGACCATGTAAAACGGAAATACATTGTATGAAACAATTTTGACACAATGTGCTCAAAAAGCGTGAAGGAGATAAGCTAGATGAAGGAAATAGTCTGTCCCATGGATGTTAACAAGGATGAAGCTATGCGAAAGTACTTGGTCAAAACGAGAAAGCTATATTTGGGCTGAAAAATTTTTACAATCAGCAGTCATCCTTAATTCCTCGGGCGTTGTAAATTTGTTTTTGTCGAGGAACAATAATATGGAAAACGGTATACCAAGTTATTTACAGGTCTTAAAAAAGTTATTGATTGATATAAATTATATTATCTCAAATCATGAAGAATTTATTTTTACTTTTTACTTTCAAGTTATAACTTCATGTCATAAATAACGCGCAAACATATAAAGTCATTTTTTTTACTCGAGACGTATTCTTTATTCAAAAATAAAATAATTTCGTTGTAGGGGGTTAACAGTGTGTTGCAGACCATTGCGTTTAATGTTATGCCATTGCCCACCCACATGTACTATTCACTTGCTAAAGACACCAAACGTCAAGTTTTTGAATATAAATTACTTTTGGCAAGGTTCTCGTATCTTTATTTGCTTTTTACGATATCAACAATTTTCATTTAAATAACAACTTAATTTAGTACGTAATTAATTTTTTATAACTTTCGAAGATGAGCCTATACAGGATCATAAAAGAGAGTGCGTTAATGAAGATAAAAAAGTTTTTTATAATTTTTAGTTTTTAAATTCCAAATTAATATTTTATGATTTCATTTCTAATTATTTCGTAATGTTAATTCTAATAAGTTTTCTCGTTAGAAATTTTTATAACAAAATTTAGACCAATTTAGATGTAAATTTAATTGGAAACTAAACTTCTGTTGATTGTTTTGTATTTTATTTTGCAATTTAAATATTGTAGAATCATTAAAAATGTTAATGACTACACTATGTAATAAATGTCACAATATTTGAAACAACAAATAAATAGAGGTAATTTACTTAATCACCAAGCATTTTTTAAAATGTATGCTAGACAGAAACCGGTCAGGAATTTTGAATTTTTTAGTAGATATTATTATTTTAAAAATCCATAAAAACAGTAATGAACCTAATGGGGATGCTATATTACAACGAATGCTACAAAGAAAAATTATACTGGTCGTGAATTTAAAAAGGAACCCTAAAATTAAAAAGTAATTTTAGAATTTTCTGTGAAAATTATTCAGCACACTTAAACCATCTATGTGATTTATCGCGATATTTATTACTATGTGTTAATAATATGGAAAATTACATAGTAGGTTTTTAATGTTTTTCATAAAACTAAAGAACCTACACGGAACAAATCGATACCCATGTCAAGAATTTTTTAACGTTTTATGGCATACTTCGTAACTTCCCGTTTTTTTATTTTTAAATATAAAAATTATAATGAGAATGTGCTGTAAATAATGGTACATCAGGATAATATGCTATGCCGTAATTTTTCAAAATTTTTTATTGAACATTAAAGCGAAGTAATGAGGGCGAGGTTTAACCGGACCGCTTTATTTACAATATAACCATATTTGTTTATTTTATTATTTTTTAATTAATTAATTAATTTTCCAAAAAATTAAACTTTTTCCGTTGTCGTCATGTTTATGGTAAGCAGGTGGGACACATTCAGTATATTATGGGGATTATGTCCCTATCGGTCTTCTGACGATATTAAATTAATTTCTTTAATCATTTTGACCTTAAAATCTTGTCAAATCTCTATTTTTGAAATGATTCAGTTTGGTAAATATTACCTGATAGGATCTATTATTATGGCACAAGCAGTATGGACCGTGGTTCCATCTAATCGATACCATATCCCCAGTTAGATGATACTAACGATGCCACACAAATCTCTGCAAGATCCAAATGACGCATAGCAAAATAGCATCTGGTATGTTGTTGATTGTCTTGGTTATGCAGCCCAAAGGCCGCACTGATTAGCGTACAGACATAATATAAGTAAATTTAGGCTATTGCATATTTAATTATTACGTGATTGCTTTTGTTGTGCGAGGAGGGGAACAAAACAGAACAATTTGGCCTTTAGATTTACAGACACACAGATTTAACGTGCAGCTAAATAGCTAAATTTAAGCTACTATATTTAGCGATGCTTTATTTTTCCCATAGAAGTGCTTTTAATAAATATTTAAGCAACAATCCCGACAAGGCAAAATAGTTACATTACAGATTCCACTGGTGGGTTTGCAGATTTCGGCCGCTCGTAGCCATGTAGTAGGAAAACAGGCGGCAAAATGGCGATGTTAAGATAAAATGACTGGGAAAATACAAAAACTGCATGAAATAGAATCTTTATGTGAGTATGCTCATGTTCAAAAAATAATGACAATTTCGCTTAATCCCAGATGATATTGGGACAAAACAAATTGACAACAACTTGTCAATCAATTAAGTTAGCATCAATGCTAACTTAGCAGTGCTAACTTATGGTACAGAGAGAATGGTTCTTAACAATGCAATGATAAGAAAACTATAAGTCACCCAATGATCTATCGAGAGACACATGATAGAGGTTACCTTTCGAGATCATATACCCAACACTGAAGTTCGAAACAGGTCCAAAGTAACAGACATAATACATCGATTGTGTAAGCTGAGATGGAACTGGATAAGCCACGTTGCTAGTGAAAGACAACTGATGGAAGCATCGAGCAATCGAGTGGCGACCACGAAGCCAAAAGAGAACTGGGTGCAGAAGCAGGGGATAGACAGTAATGGAAGAATATGGAAAGTCTTATATCCGACGATGGATGATATGAATTCTTTGATTTTTTGCGAATAATAATCATACTCGTAAATATCACAAAACACAAATATTTCAACTGTCTCAATATATTTGTCTGCACCCTGTTGATTACCGTTTTGATTGCATGGTATCCAAGGACCGCAATGATTAAATCTGCGGACACAAAGATACACAAAATTTCAAATATTATATAATTTAATTAATACGTGATTACCTTGGTTGTGCGGCCCAAAGGCCGCACAGGCGAGGATGGCTAAATGCATCAATTTACTGTTATATTATATAAGCTATTATATTTAGTGATTGTCTTATTTTTCCTATAAAGTTGTTGTTTAAAAAACACCCGATGAGCCAAAATGGGTAAATTGCAGATTTCGCTATTGGGTCAGTTTCTGGATTGTATCTTTACGGGATTACGATTTTCGAAATTTTGTCATTGACCTTCTCTTGGGCTTCTTATGGTTTTTTATGGTTTGTGAAACTGTGACAGAGGCCTTAAATAAAAATTGTTTACAATAAAGCAACCATGAATTATTAAAATCATTAAACAACTTCATAAGCATTTTATATAGCCTATCAATTATTATTTTACATTGTGTAAAATTAAAAATAAATGATGTAGAAGCTTAAGAAGCAATAAAAATACCCTCTTGCGAATTTTACAATCAAATTGGTGTCGATCGTTTAAGTTTCGTTTGAGCTTCAAAGGTTTTTAATAAAAATTCAATTGTTTAGAACAATTTTGGGAGGGGACTGTAGAAATACTATCTCCTCTCCCCATTGTGATCTTTTAAAAATTAATACTTGCCTTTTTTAATATTAAAACAAACAAACTATTTTAATTGTTATCAGCAACGCCAACATTTTGTGCGCTACTTGCTCGGAGCGATGTTTAGAATTTCATTATCGTTAAACCGCTCTAACTGTTCACCGATAAGAAAAAAATTACAATTGGCGGAGGGGGCTAGCATTTCTACAGCCCCGTCCGAAATTGTTCTAAACAATTGAATTTTTTGGAATTGAAAACATTTGACACTAAATTCTAAATCCATTAAAAAATTCATGGCCGGAGGGGGGGGTACCTTACTTGCACACTATAAAAATTGAGCTAAATCGCGCAACAAATTCGCAACGAAATACAGCGCACTTTATTGCAACAGTCTAAACTATTAGAACATTTACAAACGTTTTTGGCGGCAGTCTGGAGCCTCTTAAGGTGCCATGCACTCAAACTTTTATCGCCAACTAATAATTTACTTTAATTAGTATTTTAAATCGTAAATTTTAATTGTTTCAATGTGTCTCATGTCCGAATCTACCGCACTTTGGCTGTGATGTATGAGAAAATCGCATGCCAATTTTAAGTTTATTTAGTTATTTTTTTTTAATTTTTCACCTTTTTTTATTCCATTCAATTTATTATTTTGACGTACGAAACAAATTATTTAGGTAAAGCTTGAAGTTGTTACAACGCAACGTCGAGGTGTGATGTTTGTTAACACAACAATTTTCGTGTTCCTTTTATTTGATGTAAGGATAAAAGTTTTGTTTATACGGCTAGTAAAATGTTGGAAATCCAAGTCAATAATAATTATTTCATATTAAAACGCATATTTGTTTAGCGATAGTGACACGATTAAATGAGTTAGTATTTTATGCTCTTGTGGCTTAATTGTAAGCATTTTAAAAGCATACATTGTTAAAGCTTTAAGGAGCGCCCTTAAAACTCCTAATTATATTACATACGCCGAAACTCGCGTACAAACAATGGAAGTTTCGAAAAGGGTCATTACTCTCGTATTCGATCCGTTGTTTTATGATCGTATTTTTACTTTAATAACTGTTCTGTCAAACTGCAATGTGCATTTACGACATTTTTTAAACATTGCAATGTATGTATTTTTGACCTTTTTGAAGACCTTGAAGCGTGCTCATTTTTTAATGCATAAAATGATATTTACAGGTGTAACGGTCCGTTCTTGGCGAATATGTTGTGCATTCCATAACAGAATCATGGCTGTTAAGATTTATTGTTATTTAATTATTATGGGTGTGAGACATTATAAGAGTGAACATATAACTTACAGAACGAATATCTTATGTAAATCAGGGCAAAAAACTGTTTTTCTTTAAAATCGTTTGGGTATTTCTGTTTTCTCAGAAGAAAATTCCTGGCGATCAATCTGCAACCGTTTAATTTAAACTGCTATAGTTTTAAACATTAACATATTAAAGAGTCATGTCTATTTCTCTATGAGCATATTATATATGAGAGGTTAACGTACAGATGAAAATATAAAATGTACGTACACACCTAATAACTAACATTTACGATGTATTATATGCGATATTGTTCTATGCGATACCTACAGAAACATTAAACTATAGGATGGGTATTTTTAAACAAACAGCAATTAAATTGTGAATAGAAATTAGTTTTGGTTATTAAATATTATAACCTTTCCTATTTGCTATGCTAATCATGTTATGTTCGATATGTGCAGGCTTTACTTTCACTATCACTTGTTTGTTTAAATTTTTTAAGTTGAAAATTTTGACTGAGCAATGATTTTGCATGAGAATGTGTAATGTGATGAAATTTCACGCTCACGTTCAATTTTTAAATGAGAATGTACCCAGTTTTGTTAAGAAATTTACACCTGCTACAAAAATACAGGTATGACAAGTCGTAAACCTTATTTTGGTACGTGCTTACTTTAAAAGTCACATTGCCTCTTAATTTTCTTCCAAACTTGTTTGCACAAATTATGACAAAAATCAACATTGTATGGAACAACGACCATTTCGTGGTCGTAACATAAATATAATTATGGAGGTGCGTGCTGTATCGATTGAAAAAGCTTTGACAAATCGGAAGGGTTTACAACTTGACGAACGTGATGTTAAGATCCAGCAGTGATTATGGAGAAAGTCGATTTGAATTATTATGGATGATGTGGAAGTCATAACAATGCTACTATTGGAAAAGCGTAAATGAAATTTGTAATGTCTATATAAGTTACTTAGTAATAGATTTTCATTTCTAAGAAAACAAATTACTGTGAAAGTTGCTGAAAGTCGTCTGTAAACGCATTGAAAACCTGTCGGTTGCAAGATGGAAAGCATTGAACTTGTAACAATTAATGCTAAACCACAAACTGCAAGTTGCTTGCAAAATTGCAAAATTATACCTTGCAGTGTATTACAATGTGTCGATATAATTTGTAATATGAACAAGTCGATACGCCGTTCCATCAATATTTCATAAAATATTACGATTGAATTAAATGGACAAGATTGAAAATTCTTCTAGATCTTCAATTAATAATGGATTAAGGAAAAGAACATCGAGTGGTTTTCCAGTATAAATTATAAGATGGTGGTTGGGTTGTCATGATGTATAAATCGTATGCATGGATATATTTCTTGAGCGCGATAAGAGAAATAGGAGTAACAAATGGAACTACAAATTACATTTGTGTCTTCTCCATAATTTATACTTACTTATTTAACTTTTACAACTAATGTCGGAGGGCGAACTAGAGATCACAGTTACATACGCTGCATACAAACTCTCGCTATAATGTCACATTGGAATGTACAAGTGCACTCCCTTGTTAGGATCTAAGATGGCATTGCCTTAAAACAATGCAATTCTGTAGAAATTATGTGGTCTTTCTTGAGAGACTCCAGTTTTTACAAAACTCGAAACATTTATCTAAATACTTGGCCATTTTTGTTATATTTAACGTTCATGAGAAGACAACAAAATGGCTTAAATATACTTCTAGGCAATTAACAAGACTGATAGGGTTGAAATAAGAAAATCTACTGCTTTTATTGAGAAAGTGGAACTTTTATTGATTATCCAAGACCTCGATTTACTTATAATAGCAATTAAAAGCCATTTAGTTGTTGCATTCAATAAATATGTTCGTAAAATATGTAGGCTAATGCAACGATTAAAATTTATCGATTTGTATGGAGGGAAATTTTAAAATTTAATGACACAATTGAAATTTTAGGAAACAACTCATGCATGTATTATTTCAAATCAGAAAATTCAATGGAGCTATAAATTATTACATGTATCTCTTAATGCATACCACAACTTTATAGTTTTATCGTAGCATTTTCAATTTGGTCGCGAACGTTTTTACAAAAAGTTTTTTCGCACTTTATTTGTACGCTGAGACAATTTGTGGTCTAACCGGTTTTCAATTACTAAATTTGTCATCAAATATATTTTGGTAACGAAAACGATACCGTGTAAGCAACTTGGATCATCTTTTTTCAAAAATAAAATTAGCGATAGTTATTAATAGTCGTGCTAGCTCGTGATGGTTTTTTTTGGGATCAACAAAACAAATTTAATTATTAATCAGGTTTTTTGGTCAAGCAACATTTTTGTATACAACTGTAACTTTAATCAATACTATATTATGCACTGCTTGCTTCTTTTAATGGTCTTTCACACCTTTACTCTTGAATGGTTATGTTTTATAAGAACTTCCACTTTTCTGGTCGTTTTTGCAGCCCTCCAGTTGCTAATTCGGTAGATATTTTGCCTAATCTAACTTCAGGGCTGAATATAACCTAATAATTTCTGAACACAAAGAGGTGGCCACCTAACCGATAAACCGCGACTTCGTGACCGTCTAGCGTCTTTTCTCACATTGTATTTTTACAATTGAGACATATTATGAACCCAGTCGTTGAAATTCCCCATGAAGATAACGTGTACACAAAATGCAGCCAACGAATCAAAATAAACGGAATGAAATAACATAAAATTGTTCGTTTCGTATAATTTGATTTCAATTTGTTCCAATTTAATATTGGATAACCATGTGGATTTTGCATATTATAAAATAAATTCGTAATAAAATTTCAATATGTTACAAAATTAGTAAATGTTCAGAAATATTCAATAAATTAATAATAAATGAGGTTTGAACCCCAAAGGTAAAAAAGTTAGATCGTTTAAAAGATTGTGAAATTATAAACTCTACCAACATTGCTCTGAGCAAGTAGCGTACAGAATTTTAGTGTTACGGATGATTACTAACGCAGTTCTTATTTTTTAACATTGAAAAGGAAAACCATCATCGTAAATAAAAATAATTTGCCTAATTTTAAATGGGCCTAATAAAACGGGTATTCAAACGTATCAACTTTGGTAACTCACCATAACATTTTAGAAGGAAAATTTCAGACTTATAGTTATACAAAATTAACCAAAATCAAATTTTTAGATAAATAATTAAGTGAATAACCGGATACCATGCGATAGTTTTATTAATTTCTGGACTCTGTGTCCACTTCTTTAATTATGGTATCACATACATTGCATATATATTATAATAATAATGCAACAAATTAATTCTTTTTAAATTTCCAGTTAAATAACTTACATAATTATAATCTTGTGCATAAATTAATATATAAGTTAATTAACTTGAATTAAAATTAAATGATAATTTATTACATTAATATTTCCAATGAATTGATTTTTAGCTTGTTGAAAATATATTTAAAATTAACCTTTCATGTTTAACTATAAGCTAATAACTATTTTCAATAAGTTAAAATATCCACAGTTCTTTTAAAATATCATACGAGTATTATATTAATTTTAAATTGTATTTCGTTTTTTAAATCCAAGTTATTGAAATGAAGCTTACACAAAATTAATTTATACCAAATATAAATTTAAAAAAATAAATATAATTTTTAAATATTTTCAACACGTTAAAAAATCAATACTTTAAATTTAATTTTGATTAATAAACTTGTAGATTCGTAACGCCCATTCATTTATCACGATATTTTGCAGAACCAGCTACTACAAAGTTGAAATTTTACATGGTTGTTGCTTATTTTTAAAGTATTAAACATTTTTTAACTTTTTGAAACTATTTGAATTATAAATATTTACTTTTTTAAAATCCAAATTATTGAAATGAAACTTACATGATAACCCTTATCGAAATCTTGAAAAGTCCCCGTAAGAGGGCGAAAGATATTGCCATATCTTCATAATATTTAAACTATTAATTGCATGTAAGTTACGTTTCAATAACTTTGATTAAAAAAAAGCTTATGTTTC
The DNA here is from genome assembly GCA_932274525.1 of Podabrus alpinus. Lineage (NCBI taxonomy): Eukaryota > Metazoa > Arthropoda > Insecta > Coleoptera > Cantharidae > Podabrus > Podabrus alpinus. The sequence continues at coordinate 20,582,051 of OW026454.1, forward strand.
ATTAAGTTATTTAACTAGCACATTTTTGCTAAAGGTAGATAACGTGACAACATAAATACTATATATGGGGACGTGCATAAATTATTTCCCACACGGGGAGGGGGACAGTTTACGTTAATTTTCAAAATTTACGACATTTATTGGCTTACCTAATTGAATTATAATATATATATTATTCAGTTATGGTGATAATCACGTACTAAATAATGCAGCTGTAGTGTATAATAATAGAAAACCGACTTGATTGATAAAATTGATAAAATTATTTAAAGTATTTACTTCTTTGCAAAATGGCTACGTATAACAGAATTCAATAAAGAAATTCAACAAGAAAATAATTTACAGTGAAAATTATAAACGTGTTGAGACTTAGGCTGCTGCTTCATATTATTGACCCCGTCAATAACGCAAAAATATTTAAATTTCAAATTTAAAACATAATATTATCCAGTTCCACGAATCAACGATTTTTTTTCTTTAGTAGTAGCTCATTATAAATGATTCTCTTCCATTCCCAGAAAATACAAGAAATGCAGACCAGCTTGGTGCTACCCGAACTGCACCACGGCTTATCAGGGGTCATTTCTTGTACCCAGGTAAATGTAATCCCTTGACCGAACTGCACCACGGTCAAATGTCGTTCCGTAATCGCTTTACCGAATTGCACCACGAGCAAACCGAGCAGGTATCACAAGCAAACAGATAATATAAATAAATAAATACACAAATATCTAAATTCTTTGCAATTTAAATTTCGAGTTTAATATATTAATTCATCTTATATTATACATGGTCGGAGCAGGTATTAATAAAATAATAACCCAAAACAGTGAAAAAATTAAATTTTTTTTGCCTTCGAATTTTGGGGTGTGCATTCGATAAGGAGGGTAATCCATCGTCAAAACCTACTCTTCCGGGGCGCCCCTCCGCTCCGCTCCGGGTTGCACCCCTCCAGAGCGGTTTTGACTCTGGTTACTAGGCTAAACATACGAGAAGCGCCACCGATCAAGAAAACCGGGATAAATGCAACCGGGATGTGAGAGACCCTCGAAATAGCATTAAAAAGTATAGTCGCGGTATGCGGCAGTTATCTATTACGTTTAACCCCCAAAAAATCGCGTAAAAACAAAAAATAATCGATGTTACATGTAGGAGGCATCAGGTTAAACTCCAGCATTGTGCTTTAACTTTTAACAATAAAACCACCTTACCTAAAATATTACAATAGAGGTGGTGCAATTCGGACGACCGACCCTTGGTGAGGTGTTTACCTGAAATTACGGTGGTGCAATTCGGGTAGGAGATTTGTGAACTAATCTTTTCGTGGTGCAATTCGGGTGCACCGGACCAGCTTTAGGGGGGTGGTCGTGTTTTTATCTCGCTAGCACCAAGATTTTTTTCGTCCAACGCTATAGTTGTAAAAATTCAATTTCTATCACCCTTTAATAAATGATTTAAAAATGGGTAGTTTTATTGTATTCCATTAGAAATTACGAGCAAAAATACGGTTTATAATTTTTTTTCGACTAACCGAATTATTTGATCATTGGCGAATGATCTGGCAGATCGTTTTGCATTTTCAAAACAAAAATTATCATTTTTAAAATTCCAAAACCACTCACGAACAGCATTTTCCATATTGTGTGAATTGCTGCTAATGCAGAGTACCTGGTTCGACTCCGGGGGTAGTAAGAACTTTATTCCGGGCGTCTCCACTCGGAAAACCACCGAGGTTTAATTTTCCAGCAAAAATTAACAGAATCTTCGATTTTTTTCTATTAATTATTATTAGATATTTATTATCAACTTTTGAAAGGGCATACAATTTCAAAAAGTATAAGTGTGGTTGAAGTTAAAAAAAAAGAAGAAGAAAAAACCGTTTTAACTTATTTAATTATATTTGAGCAATTTTCAAAGAAATTTCACAATTGTAATATCTTTCCCTTTTTTCATGCTATGAAAACTATTTTAGGTACTATTCGTAAAGGTTTTACTTATTAACTTTGATTTTGTAGTATCAGTTAGACAACCCTTATGGGAGTTTTGCGAACACATAGTGGAGTTCAAAAGGTTCAAAATAAATTGCCTGATCCCCAATCACAAACCTCTTACAAATTCTACTAATACAAATTAAGAATAACAATAGAAAAACAATTTATTACGACTTCAAATTAAGTGGCGTCATCTGCACATTACCTTTGTAACTACAGCAGGTGTTTCCTTAATTCCTATAAAGTTTGCCAATCTGATATTATACAATTTTCCTGTCTTAATCCCGCATCCTGCAATACATAAATCCTTTGGACAGTTCTCCATTTACTCTCACATGCTCTTACTTTGTTCTGGGTTTCATCTCGTGTCATTTTTATCAGACAAATTAGCTTTGCTGGTATCGCCAGCAGAGCATCATATCCTTCACTTATGAAAGCCTGTTTAAAATCTCGGAACAGTGCGAATGTGATCAATCCATGTTCATCTGTCTTTTCTAAACCCACTTTGATATTCGGCTATTGTTTCTTCAGAGTAAATTCTTAGTTTGTTCTTTATACAGATTCACACACTCCGTTTTGCCACATTTTGTATGTATGGGCCATATCAAGGTTATCTTCAATAACTTGGGCATATATTCCTTTTTCCAAATCTCTTGAATCAGTTTCACAATCATTTCATGTAATTTCCTTCTTCCTTACTTGATCATTTTTGCCTGGTTCCCATTTTCTCCTACACTAATGTTATTTTTCAGGCTTTGTATTACTTCCGTCAAGTCAGGCACGATAGATAAATAGATGTAGTATTACTTCCAAAATCTCTTCCCAATTTGGTACCTCATTACTAAGATTTTCCTTTTCTCTGTCTAATTGCTTGAAGTTACTGTCTTTACTTAAGAGTGCCTGAAAATATTCTGCCCATCTTTCAATTATCTCTTCTTATATAATATGTCCCCACTAAATTATGTGGGGTAGTTTTTCTTTACCTTTTTGACCCATTAATGAACATTTCTTATTTCTGTTTCAATATTTTTCTTCTATTTCTGCTATTTTTCAAATATTGTAATCTCGCGTCTGTCCTGTTATTATTTTCTTACTCCGTTTACGTTGCTCTTCGTAGTTTTTTCTTATCTTTTTCAGTTCTTATTCTAAGCATTATTTCTCTTAAGGCTCCACGTTTCCATATTTCATCTTCACGTTGTTTTTCGTACCATTCTTTTGTTATTTTTCCGTCTTGTGCAATTTAGACCCCGAAAGAGTGAAATAAAAGTAGAAACATCAGTGGTTAGCCTTTGTGGATGGTACGAACAAAATGCTAACTGTATGAGGCTGAAAAGCTTGTTTATTAGAGCAAGGAAGAAAAATTAAGTATATGATATGGGAAGAACAACTTTTCAGACCAGATCAAACATTGAATCTCAAATTAAATGAATGGCAAACGTTGAATTTTGAAGAACTAGAATTTTTTACCTATTTGGGAGCGGTTATAGCAAGGAAACCGGATAATGAGCATGGGCTCAAATTAATCAACAATTGCGGAGAAAGCAGGATCAAATAATTCTGGAAGTATAGGAAAGAAAGATCCTGAGTCGATTTTTGGAGGGAAAGAAGTGAACGGACAGTGAATGAGAAGAGCGAAGTATAGTAAACTTTGTAAAAACCCAGATATTATAATGGTTGGGGTATGTAGTGGAATGAATGAGATAAGAGTGCCCAAGATAGTATGGGTTTAGAAGAAGGGAAAAACCAGAAAACTGTACAAGATCTGAAATTAGAAACAGAACGCGAGGGATAGAAACAAGCAAAGGGCCTGCTAGGGCTATCAATAATAGAATAATATATTATAGTAAAACTAGGAAATTTTGAGATAGCAAACTTGATACATACACCCATATTTCACCACACACGGTGTTTTATAAAATCCATCCTATCATTTGTATTATATAATTATTTATTATCATAATACTCGAATGAATAATACTAAAAAAATTGATACCATGTAATAATGCATAATATTTGTGTAGATAAACGAATCAAGGTTCACAATTAACTTTCATCTATCAGCTAATAAAATGCTTCACCCACTGTGACAATAAAATAGAAACCTATTTAACATGTTCGACAATGGAATAAATTTATTTTGTAAATAATTTTGTAAACAATGGTTATTTTGGTTTATTTGTAAAGTAGGTTCGCATTTAAATTTTAAATTATAACGCGAGGCATCGAATATCTGTCAATTTAAAAATTATGAAAGTCGTTTAAGTAACAATAATACCTTAGATTTCAATATTAATTTAAAATTTAATTTCCTATTCGATTGTTACCTGTAATTTTCAATTGAAATGTGACAGAAGAAGAAGAAGAAAGACCATTGCAAGAAGGAATTGCGCCAAGTTCTGACTAATACGTCTGACTATGTTAACGTTCCAGTGTTAACGACAAAATTTCTTAAGTAGGTGTGTATACTAGAGAGGCATTAGTTTGTTAAAATAATTACAACTTTTAAGTGTTTAATTGTTGTCGTTTAGTAAGTCAGTGCAGGTTTTCGTGTTGGTGAAAAAACTGAAACATAATTTTAGGTATAAACTTTCTAAAGTGTACAATAATATGTATCATAATTTGCAACTTATGGAAATTAAACGATAATTGCTAATTAGCTCACATTGTCATGAAGCAATTAGCTTAGAATTGAGTGTTCATTTATATCTTAACTAATGACAGAAGTGCTATACGGTAAGCAAAATACTAACACACGTTGGACTTGTAAATTAATCATAAAACTTTTACTTGTAAACTAATTTTACGATAAGTGAAATTTTATTATTTGTAACACTTTCTAAGATAATTTTATTAAATCATAAATTGGACAATAAAGATGCTGCAGTAAATTTTCAATTTGGAGTGCTGCTAAAGAGAACGTCCAACTTCCACCCCGAACACGAAATTTTAATTGCTTTTCGAAATATTTAATTAAACGTACAGTTTTATTTTAATTTTTCAGTCATATATCAAGGAACCAAGTCTGTTTAACTGACAAAATATAATTTATCAAAGTTGCCAGTTTCTTTCTGCGCCCACACTTTCATTTCATCTTGATTTTTTTCACAGTTTATTTTACTGTGCATTTCTAAATATCAGCCCGATAACAATGGATTGCAACCTTTGGAACATCAATTTGTAATTTTAGTTGTTGCAACAATTTATAAATTTGATGCTATCCATCTAACCGAATGATTTCAATCTAAAAGCCCATCATGTAGTTTAGATACCTGAGTTACGTGCAATCAGAGACTCGGTATTCTCAGAACTTCATCTCAGGTACGCCCAGAATCACATATTTTAACCATGATACATAAAATTTTTTGAAATACCAAAATCAATTTAAATTATTAACTTTGCGACGCAATGGTACCTCTTGGTTTACTTTGCACCAAAAATACTGGCGTCTTTTCCAAACCACATCATTGATCATTATCTTTGACTATTAGAAATAAAACTTATCATTTTCTAACTTTCAGTTTTAATATCTATGAGTTAATTTAACCGATAGACCGAGCAATTTTTGCTTTCTCATAATCATATCTTTATGAAGTGGTTTGACTCTCACCTTTATGAAATATAACTTATACAACTCGTTAGAATGATGAATTGGGTGTCATTCTTAGGTGAAAGTAGACAGTTTTTTAATTTTATTATTGATAACCCATTGTATAAATTATGCAATTTTGATGGATAGGTAGATTGTATTTTAAAATTTTTGGTATACAATCAAAAGTAATTCATAAAATTGCAAGTTCTTCAGGTCTAAAGTTGGTCATAGGTTTCCATAATACAAATTGACAACTTTCACACACATGAAATGTCCATCAAGGTGTGTTAGGTGAAAAAACCCACATAAGTGTTATTTATTCTTGTAGATATTTCCTTCCGTATAATTAACTGATTACAAGGAAGGAAGTCATGCGTTAAACAACGGCGTGTGTCTAGTGTTCCGCAGTAGTGTTTTGGGCGAAATCACTTCTCTAAGCTTTTAACGACACACATTTGAGATTGTTTCATCGATACGTAACAAACCTTCCTCGTCTCTTAATTATGTCTGACCCCATTAGCTCGGTTCTGCTATTTAATTTCTTGGCATCAGTATAGGGATTATTATAAGATTCCAGAGAAAGTAGTCCATAGGTGTAAGGTCTGATGATTTCGCAGGTCAAGCATCCAAGTTTCCTCGACCTATTCAACTGAGGACGACTGATACGGTTTATTTATTACCATTGGATCCAAAATGACCATAACAGTTATTGCGGATCCACGTTTAATATGCACGTATGTTGAACATGAACTTTTCAGTATTCGAAGCTATTGTTATTTGTTCGATATGGAAATTTCAGGCGTAAATCATAATTATTATTTACTCTGCTTGGTGTATTATACCACTATTTTGTAACTTCAATAGTCCGGGAAGATTATATTCAATGAAAACGTAATATTTACAATACCTTCCAAAATGATTTATTATTGTAAAGTGAAACAAACCTGACCGGACGTACTTAATGTGAAGCTTTTTCGATAAAACTTAACTATTATGGCTAACTGAAAGTCAAGTACCCATTGTAACTCGCTATCGTTTACATCTTTTGACTATTGGAAATTAAAAATTTTGTCTCCATACTACAGACATACTAATCTGAACACTAAATTCAGAACGGGTTGAAGGATTACGTCCGTATTGTAAAAAAATAGAGGAAGTTCTTTGAAAGTAGTTTTGTAATGCCATACAATGCAGTTTTCTTTTTCTTCGCTCTTAAAAACCAAATTACTGTCATTATTCCCAAGTTTACATTGAATTGAATAAGATTTTCAGACAATTTTATGAAAGTGCTATAACAAGAAATTATCGATGATGATGCCATTTATATGGTTTAATTTACATTGCAGTAAAGCTATTTAAAATTTCGAATCTTGGTTTATAAGGTGTGGTTTAACGACACCGTATAAATGAAGAAAATTGTTTCTGCGCGCACAAGAATTAAATATTTTGTAACTGTGATTGCATAAAATGTAATAATTGTGGTCACACAAAATGCATTCCTACTAGTTGAGTTGATTCTAATATTCATTTATTGTGAAGATACGCAATTTTAATCTACGAAGATTCTCATTTCACTATTTATGTTGCTATTGTAACTTTAATGGAAGTAACCGAGCATATCTTCGCAATTTCCAAGTGAATTTATGCTTGACTATTAGATTAAACCATTAAGAATGCGCTTTGGATACTCACATACTTATTACATACTTGCTGATTCTGTTCAGATAATATAATTAATAATGATCCAATGGCGAGTACTAAAGGGCGTACAAGTCCACTTCATCTTCCTGCTTTCGATGAATTACCATGCGTGTAAAAGCTATAAAGTATGTGGAAAATGTTGGTCTGTTAATTTCAACACCGTCTTCTAACGTACGGTTATTTGTTACCAAAGGAAGAAAATTATTTAAAACCTTTTGAAAGTTAATTGCGGCTTTTTTATGTTTTGCCACGATGACCTCCTTTGACGTATATACGTGCACAACGTCGGTATAACCTCAAAATGTTGCAAGCATTTTGGACCAAAACTGCAATTAGGCTTACCCTCCAAACTCACTTTATGAGTTTACCCTTTTATGGTATCATAAATAAATAAGTATGAAATAACTCTTAAATGTTGAGAATGATGTTGACAGGCGTCTTTCAGATTAGATCTTCATCGATATAGAGAGTCAAAACTCACAAAATTAGCTTTTATGATTTTCTCATAAATAACGCAAAAGTTAACACTTTTTTGTGGCATGAAAATGGACAAATTCCTGCAGCAAATTGTATTGTAAATATAAAATGTTGAAAAAATGCAACAAAAATAAACGAAGTATAGGTACAGTGAAACTGAACTTGAAAATAGCTATAGCTTTGAGGAGGTGAAAATAATGAGGTCAATATTGGGTGCGATCGTTGCGGTAGATGAGCGTAAAACACATAATTTAGATAAATACATTCATGTTTATTTATAAAAAAAACCATAAAACACCAGGATATGTTAATGGAAGATTAAGCAAGAAGAGGAAGGTTCATGATCAACATTATAATACAAGAAATGTAGATCAATACAATTTTCTAACTTTTATAATGAGGTTTTCGCAGAACTTTTTGTTTGTTCCTAAACGGCACAAGGATTCGTGCCATAACAGCAACTATCAAAACATTATTGCTAAAAGGATAATTTTAAGTAAATAAAGACATGGTAAAATGTATGAGCCCCCCCCCCCCCCCGATAAAAGTTACCAATGGTCAATGCAAATAAAGTTCTGAAACAAACATTAAAAAATGTTCTATGAAATTGCTGCAGTGGTACTTTTGTTAACTCATATTCGGGGGATTTTCCATCCCCATCGGTTTCCTTTTTCCACTTTATATTTTAAAATTAAACTTAATATTTTAAAAGTAACACAAGAAGCATTACTAGAATTAGTAAGCAGTATTAGGGTCTCTGACATTATAGAAATATTTTTACACCACCACAGCACGTGGATCGCATGGAAGCTTAAATGCTGTAAATGTTTGCGTTTATTCTAACGGTTATTGATTAAAGCTTCTTTGGAATTACATTACTCAAAAGTCACGAGCAGCCACTGGAGTTAGGATGTGTAATGAGGTTTCATGTAAATTATTACGTAACAGTAAAATTGAGTTTATTCTTCAAAAAATCTCAAGTCAAAGAAAAATTGCAGCTGGGTAAAGAGAGCTTAATATAATGAAATATTAAGGAATAGAAACAAAAAGACGAAAACTAAATTAATATAAAGGTGTTAAGTGTCAAAGAATAAAACGTTATTGACTTAGGCTTCTGAAGTGTTATATGCGCAACGATAAGAGAAAAAGAAAAAACTTAGGATACAAAGAATTATACTAGGTACAAAAAAGAGTTCAGGTCGAAAATGAAGACATGAAGGATTCATAAAGATCTAGGACATAAAATGCTTTGAACAATTTATAAAAAAAAAGTAATTGAGACAACAAACGGATTGGCTGAAAGAGACCAAGCGAGGAAAGATACAGGGGAAGAACAAGAACAATATGGGAACCTTCAATCGGAAGACAATATTATATTATTATTACATTCTACTGGAGGAAAAAATCCAAAAGTAAAACAATACAGGAAAAAATCCTTAATATTATAAACTTTGGTGCAGAATCCATAACTTCGTGATTAAAAACGAAAGTATTTACTAGATCTACATATTTTATTATTAATTAAGTAATTAGAATTTGATAACTGTTATTTTATCCCTAAAATATTAAATTTTGGCTATTCCAAAAAAACTTATAAAATGCCACAGTCAAAGTGTAGAAATTTTTCCTTGGATTATTTTACTGATTACCATATTATCAAGATTGAAAGATATGGAGAAAAATTACGAATAAAGCTAAGTTATACAGAAGTAAAGTAGCAATTTTCGGAAAGTAATGGACGTTTTATGATGATGATGATTTTATGATAAAAAACCCAAAAGTTGAAATGTATTTCATAGAAATGTGATCAAACACGAAAATTTCATTTAGTTGTCTTACTTTTTTGTGGCATTAAATTGGGTGCATTCTTCGAGCAAATTGTTAGGTCTAAGAAATTATTGCGAATTTTTTGTTTTAATCTGTGGCAATTGGAGCAAATTTTGAAACACGTGTAATAATAGACTAGCAAAACTAGTGGCACTTTTACTTTTGCCGTAAAAATGTTGTTTCTATTGTAGGTCCATTACTTCTTAAAATATGTAACAGTGCAAAATTTTGCAAACCTGTTTTTAGGTAGCACAGACCTAATTATAATTGACTTATTTATTGTAATCATTAGGATATAAAATAACTACAAAATTCTTGCTAAACGCGTTTTTGGAGCACCGATGTTTTTCATTATAAAAAAAATACAAACTAGCTTCATTTTCTTTGGCAAATTAACTTGTTAGAATTACCTTGAAGTAATATTGAATTTTAATCAAATAAGGTTGATTTTCATTCTTTTATGTGAAGTAATTCAAATATCTTGTTTTTGAAGTAATTAACCGTACGTTCTCAGTACATTGTATATTTTACTTGGCTAAGTAGCGTCTCAAGGCCGGATCTGTTTCATGTACGAACTCGAATCAACTTTTCCCTTACCTTTTTTGCCTTAAAAACCCAACTGATTATTCTGGGATGCTTAATAGAGGAAGAAGTTCTCACTTTTTCGACACTTATCTTTTTATAAATTGTTATATTAGAAGTTGAGTTTATTAAGTCAATCACTGTCTTCAGATCGGTCGGTTAAAACCTGGTATGACAGCAAGTTACCATTTTGAGTTTATTTTAATGGATATAATTTAAAAACACCGTGTTGCTTCCCAAACGATTGAATTGGCATTATTGCCTTTTTTTGTTTTTCTGATGAGATGTCTTCCAAGCGAAAAATTACCTGTGGGTACATGGTAATGAAAGTCCAAACCTAAAAACTTTATTACGGTTATATTTTTGTTATACTTTTTCAATTTCGTCACAACTAAAATTCCGAATAGATAAATTTTACTTTCGTACGTGTCGCGTATTGTTCTTTAATAAGTGGGTACCACTTTTAGGTTATTGTGTACCAAGATGATGAACAGAATAATTACAGTTTATACTGCCGTAAATTTCACTTACACTAAAACGTAATTTTTCTCCGTGGGAATAATTATGCTTTTTAAGTCGATAAGTCGACAATTGCAAAATAAGTGAAAGACTTTCACTAAAAGGGCGGTGACTTGGCCTTTGGCGGTCGGCGAAAATTCAAATAATTTTCAATACAATCAAGTCGAACATCTGTTTTACAGTTTCAGTTGCAAAGATACGTAACCGAGTAAGTAGGAATTGCAAAGAATTCTGATTAATATTTATGAAACGGGAATAAAGTCCATTTGAAATTTTGTAACTGACAGTTCCGTTAAGATTCACGCTACTGTTTAATTTTTTTCCCTACACTTATTTATTCTTTTGTATTTCGACTTCTTCGCCTGCTTAATTAAGAATAATGAAATTGCGATTTCATTGCACATTTATATCTTGGACAGGCACAGAATAGATTTTGAAGTTTGATTACCACAACTATTATTATTAGCTCTTATTAAATAGTAATCAATTTTCTGGAATTTTTCTAACTGTAGATTAAAATTGATTACGTCTTGGGTTCTTTTCGGGAGGTTCAGCAAAATCGAAAGTACAGGAAATAATTTAAATTTAATTCCGGCGATTAAGAAAATCATGTCTGCAGAAAACGTCAAGTTTTTGACTTGCAGCAATTACTTTCCCTATAAAATTATAGAGACGAGATCCATATGGACAGATTAATTTTACCATAAGAGATGCTTACTTAAAATTAATGATGGAAATAAATGAAATGGTTTTTTATGCTGGTGGTTATATTTTAATAGTAATTTCTTTATATGAACAAAATTAAATAATTATTATGAGTAATAGTCGGGAAAGTTGATATTTTAAATGTGAAAGAGAAATCATCTATACTAAACTAATGTCTAGTTTTTGTTTGATTATTAAGTGAAGGAGTGTCTCCATGAACCAGTTTCTGCTTAGAAATCTAGGATTAAATATTGAGACTTTTCTACTTCTAAATTAAATCTTCATATTTAGTTTTTGAATCACTTCCACATCTAAATTTGGTACTTGCTGATTAAGAGATAATAATTGAAGTAATTTTTAAATGTTTGTCATTTCAAATTTCTCTTTACAAAACTTTCATCATTACCACGTACTTATTTCATCTATTGTATTGATACATAGTCGGAATATTTCCAATCAGATTTAAGATAATTAAGACGGTCGCTTTTAGATTTGAAACGGCATCGTAAATTGCATTTACTCATTGCGGATAAAATATGTAAAATACTCATGCATGATGTGAAGCGAATCACGATAGAAGAACATCTTGATTCGATTTTCAAATTATATTTAGATTATAGTTTAATTTGACGTGTTAAGATAAAAGTACTCATTGATACCGTTAAAATTGAATCTAAGATAATTAAAATTTAAGTACTATTAAATAACACATGCAAGTATAAGAAAGTTTAATTTACATACAAATAAGACATAAACACAATTTCGTGACTAGCTAAGTTTAAACGTATGTGTAATTTTACTTATGTATTAAAAATTGGGCCCCCTTGCGAGTGTGTGCGCGAGTCTGCGATGCCGGAGGGCTTTGCTTTCACATCGTCTGTTACATTATATTAATATTTATTAATTATTCTTAGCAAATTTAGATATAACAAGCGTCGTGATCAATTTTAAAATACAATGGCGAGGCAATTTACTAGAAAATAATAAATCGAAAGTTGTTGTAGTTCAAAGGTGTTAAATGATTATTAAGATTAAAAGTCGGTTTAATTCTTTATACTAAATTATTCAATATTTGTGCGTAATTTTAAACAATGACAGCTGGTATTTTGAGAAAGTTAATAAGCTCTTTTGTTTTGTTTCATAATTTTAATTGTCGAATTTGTAACACCCTTTTCTCACAATTAGACCACCTTAATTTTTTATCTCCGTCCTCCTATTTCAGATCGTTAATATTTTTATTTCGCGATTGGAAACTTGCGAAAAGAGGAAATATTAGGGAACGTAACCATGATACTATGCCGGAAACGAATATTAGCCAATTTTTTTTACAAGACGGGTTTGATATATTAAATAGAAATGTATATGCCTATATGTCTAAACGTAAAGCAGATTCCAGATTTTAACACATCCACGTAAATGGTGTAATCGATATTTAAACGTTTAATTACTTCGAAGTTTAAATAAACCATCATGCATATACTATGTTTAATCAGGTTTATACCGTGTAATAAGAAAATATTCAAAGTACACATAAATAAACTACCATATACCATATAGGTATTTTGAAAATATTTGTCTTTCAAACATCAGCACACTGGAGATACCATAGAGATAAATCAGATTTTTATAAACGGAATACTAGCATTATATCTACATATTAGTTTAATGATAGAGCTTTGAGTCTGAAGTTTAAATTTATTGATTTCTATCGATCGATTCTTGTGGTGTAATATATTTTCTTTCGATATGGTGAATAAAAACCACAAAAATTCCTGAAAGGTGTTGTAACGGTTATTATTATTATTTATAAATATGGGGTGTTCACAAGTGTACTTAAATTTTCTATCGATATCTAATTGTAGCTCTCTATTGTTTTAGGCTGAAAGATTAGCAGATTATGGAAGATTAATGGGGGGATCACAACCATCACTCGATGGAAGAAAACGCGATTTAGATCGTATACAAGATTTGTTTCCGCAAGATTATTTAGGATTACACGAACAAGAACCTGCTTCTTATAATATTGTAAGTTCACAAGATTTAATTTTAGAATTCGACATTTTTATGTCTTTTTTTTTATTACATTTTTTCGAGATGTATTCATAAATATCATTTAGAAAGACTCGTTACTACATGGAATGTGGCTTAACTCGGTTAGCATACACTTGTTCTTATTGCAAAATCGTTTTGTATGTACGTACGTACGTGTATGTACTCACTATGTATGTACAAATGTAAATTACAGACGCGTTACGTGTTTCGATTACTTTGAAATTTGAAAGCGTTTAAATTTTCGAGACCTATTGATTTTACGTGCTTAAAATTTTTCAAAATATTTTATTGCATTGCCACTGATGGAAAGTTCATGTATTTTAATACTTATTATAAATTACATACTTGAAGTGCCTACTTAGCCACATAAAACGATAATAAAACGTAAATGTTATTACTTTACTAACATCCGCAAAATAGCTTTTTTTTCAATGATGAAATATTTTTACAGAAAACTAGAACTTTTCGTAAAAAATCACTAGGAGATTTACACATACAAGACCATGGTATTTGTCAAACCAACAGGATGTTTATCGTCGAAGCTCCTTGTGCAATGGCACCATCAAATGCACCTTTACAAGCAAAAGCCAGACATTTATTTCTATTTTCTGATTTACTACTGGTTGCTAAACCACGCTCTACTGGTACCTTTAAATTGAAGGTATGTATAATAATTACTATTAGTGAATGGTCACACAAATAAATTATTTCTTTGAAACAAAAACAACCTTGATCCACTGTACCAACTATTTCAGTACAATATATTTTTCTTTCTTCTCAACAGGAATGCGTAAGAGTTTCGGAATTATGGTTAGCCCCACATTCTGAATGTGAAACTGGATTTTTATTAGGTTATCCAGCCCCGGCAAGAACGTACGTCGTTACATTTTGCACCCAAGCCGCAAGAGACTCTTGGTGGAGAGAAATACAACAAGCGCTAGCAGTTCAATTAAGATTAGAACCACCAACGACCAATATAAAAGTTGTTTATCGCGATCCCCTTAGCGGAACAGAATGCGTAAGTTTTTTTGTTTCTTATCCATTATTAGTTCACTAACACTGGATTTCACAGTCAAAAACCCTTGGCATTGGCCCCGAAACAAACACAGGCGATATAGCTCGTCTTGCATTAGACGACTCTCGAGTGCCCGAAAATGGTTACACCTTGTGGGCGAAAGAAAGAGATTCCGCGCCTTGTCCTTTACTCGGAATCGAACGACCACATTCTATTCAATTAGCAAGGTACGATAATTTTTTATTTCGCCGAAAAATATTTAAATTGATTTTATTTTTAGACTGCGCCAGTCACTTTGTACAGAAGAAGGATTTGATTTAACACACTGCAACAATAATAGAATTCCAAGCGGAATAATTTTCGAATTAAAAGCCAACTGTAAACCTACGCCCAAAAAGTAAATCCTCGCTACTATAAGCTTGATTTCTTTATGTTAAGTCTTTTGTATTTTAGAGCGTCTTTAAAATTATTTCGTAAAAATACTAACCGTTTATTTGGAGTGCCTTTATCAAGAGTTTGTGCCAATAACACGTTACCTCCCCCAATAAGTGTCATATTACGGGGCCTTTTTCAAAATGGTCCTCACACCCATGGAATTTTCAGACGATGTGCGTCAGCTAGAGCGCTTCGAGAGTTAAGAGATAAAATAGATAACCAATGTAAGTTTCAAATTATTTTAACAATTTTTTTAATTAAAACCTAACGTAATCACTTTTACAGATCCAACCATATGTGAAGAATTAACGAGTACAACGCCACTTCTTCTCGCTTCATTACTGAAAGACTTTTTACGTAGCCTTCCAGAACCGTTACTCAGTGGGAACGCGCAGGAATGGTTAAATGCTTCCAGCACGGGGCGGATAGAGCACGTCCGACGATTGGTGACTCAACTTCCAAGCGAAAATCATATGTTGTTGGCACATGTTATATGCGTTTTGTACCATGTTGCAAAAAGATCGCGGTATAACATGATGTCAGCCTCAAATTTGGGTAGGTTTTTCTAACAAACAAAAATGTTGCCAACATACTAAACTTTGAACCTGTAGGACTCTGCGTTGGTCCAAGTTTGCTTTGGGATTCAAGCCAAAATGCACCAATGAGAACTTTACCAACTTTAATTGAATTACTCATCAATAACTGCCAGGTTCTTTTTGGTTCACAAGTGGTCACTCTACTGGGTGAACCAGCAAATGATAGTGGTGCTGAAGAATCGGATAGCTTAAACTGTAAGTTGTTTTTGGAAACTATTCGAATGAGTTTTTAAATTTTGGTTTATTTTTAGCGCTTGGTTTATCGTTAGATAGTGTCGAGTTAAGCAAAGATCAAAAATCTTTAAGCAGGGATTCGGGTTTAACTCTTTCTGAAGATGATAGAGACAGTCCAGGTTTAAATTTCAACAGTATTAGTAACAATTTTCACCGTTCAGATTGGGCCAGACAGGCGGCGCGTATTAGATCGATAGACAATACTTGGATCGAAGAAGATGAAGCTTTTTGTGCTTCGAGTGAAAGTTTGTGTGGACCACCTATACCACCACGTAGACCACCTATATTAAGGCACCTGCCACCTGTACATTTACCACCAATTTATCGTCCTCCACCTCCACCTCCGACAACATATGCTACTGCAAGGTTATTGCTAGTGACCGATTCTGAGAGTGAAAGTTATGTATAAATTTTTTACGATCGATTTTATACTTTTTTACGTTTGTAGTTTATTTTTTTATGAAATTTTTATAATACAAATTTGATGAATGATGCCTGAAAATTGTATATATTGTAAATATATTCTTTTAATATTTGTGCTTACTTATTGTAAGTGCCTTGTACTGTGTTCGAGCCATTAATTATGTTACTATTATATTAGAAAAGTTATATATTTGAGTAAAATTGTATTACATAAGTGTACCTCTATCGATGTTTAGCTTGTATACAGAATTTTTTGACTTTTTTTAATTAAAAGAAGAATCTTATTATGAAAATAATTTTATATGGACAAAATATATTATTTTTGTTTGTATTTATGGCTTTTATTTATAGACCCAAATATATCACTGCAGAAAAAAGTAGGTAAGTTGTTATCCAGAGCTGCCAACAAAAGAACTGTGATTTGGAAATTTGTGGATTTAAGGGAAAAAGTTTTTTCTTGTAAGTATAAAAATCAATTAATTCATTACAATGCATTCTGTTTTAGGTGGTTCAACCTGGAGGTTTTTTTTTGTTATAAATTACAAGAGGAAAGACAAGTAAATTGAACTAAGAAATTCTGCCTGTTTTAGGAACTACACAAAAAAATTTCAAATTAGAGTTTCTGTATTCATTGAAATTCTATCAAAATTTTGAGTGAATCGTTTTTATATACAAGTATTTTTCTGGTTCTTGTTCTTACAGGACTTTTTACAGGTTCTATCAATGAAACACCGAACGACTTTAAAATCTTACAGGACACAACGTTTTAGAGTTTAGACCACTTTTTATCAATATTTTAGGGTCGCATATATTATTTCCGTAGGAATTTGTTTGATCACGCGTTTTATTAACTTTTTACCCTGTTAAGATTATTTCAATTTTGGATTCATTAAACTGAAATTTTAAATAGCCCAAAATAATAATCACAGGATAGAAGGTCCTGTGATTATGGTGTCCACATATCAGGATGGATAAAAGATACTCTATTATTTTAAAGGAATTTCAACGCGTTCTTAAAATCGTGCGCGTTTTGGGCAGTCTTGATGGTGTACCCATCATCAGTTCTGATAATTCAGAAACTGCTTCACATCTTTCAAAAGTGTGTCAAACAATTTTCTATATAATATTCTGAATTAATTTTGTTCCCAGGTTCAACCAAAAATTGGTCTGATGGTTCCAAAATTTGGTATTCCCATGAACACCATAACACCCTTTGATAACTTAAAGTGATATAATCCCAGTGGACCCTGGTCTGTTTTAGTAACAGTTTCTTCGTTAGTTTTAGGTTTTAATTTTTTACTTAAATTATACGATTATACTTTAAATCCGTTAATTCCTGATTTGTTTGAGTTGGAGTTGGTGATTTATTTCCTGTAATACAATTTTTTTTGTAGCTAGAGATTGTAGGTTTTAAAAATTAAAATGCTGATCTTGATAATTTTTGTATCATAAAAACTACATTTCTGTTCTAAAAGTTTAAAAATTATAATTTTTTGATCTGTAACTGATGTTTGAAAATTGATCTAAATGACCTCAATAAGTTTATATCATGTATTTAGAACAATTGGAATTTTGTTGAAAAGATAAGGACTATTCGTAAATTTTTTGAATTTTCTTTAATAGGAAGCTAGCAAAGAGATGATTTGATATTATCTAATGTGCTTAAATATTTTTCATCGCGTAATTTATCATTCAACATGGTAATTCTGGGTAAAAGGTACGCATCCTTTTCAGACACTTCAAAAAAAAACACGACAGTGGCTTGGTGTGATCCCTGGTTTAAATCTCGAACTTGATGGAATTTCTTAGAGCGGCGGTGAACATCACCACTTTGTGGATGAGTTAAGTTCTCTCAGAAAATGGATCGTGAAGACTTTGCAGAAAAGCATAGTAACAATAATCCGCATAGAATGGAAAAGCTTGAAATGAATGAATGAATCTACACAATAACGATAAGCTTTCTTATTTGGTTTTCTAATTAATATTATGAGGGAAGCCTAAGGCTATCAGAAGATTCGACTATTCAGTTCTGTATTTAAAAATTATTAAAAAAAAGCAGAAGAATAATTATTTTGATATAAGGGCATCTAAATTTAAAAGTGGAAAATACCAAAGAAAACAAGCAATTTTGGCAAACGTTTCAAGACAAAACGTTTTGTCGCATTATAAAGCATTTTATTTAATCTAAAAACATGATAGATAAAAACGTTTTGAAACAAAATGTTTTGTTTTGCCTTAAAGCATTTTGTCTTGCTTTGAAACGTTCTGTCTTATTTTAAAACGTTTTGTTTCGTCTTAAAACGATTTAATCAGTTTGTTTTCTGATCAAGCAAACCGTTTCAAAGCGAAACAAAACGTTTTAAGACAATAAAAAACGCTTTAAGACAAGATATAACGCTTTAAGAAAACAAAACATTTTGTTTCTAAACGTTTTGTTCTATCATGTTTTTAGATAAAACAAAATGTTTTGTCTTAAAACGCTTTGCTCTATCAATGTGCATGCAAATTTGAAACAATATATTATACCTTATTTATTACTTTTACTATGAGAAGCAATGCTTTGCTAACTGTTAAATTTTTTTATTGCTTGAAAAATAGTCCTCGAAATTTTCATTCAATTTCATACATTTCCCAACAAATTCAATACTACTGATGGAGATAAGGTAATAATAATAACACCGTGGAAAAGTTACACTATGTATTAACATAAAAATAATCTTTATAAATAATATCAACAATTATAAACAATGATTAAATTACAAACATAAAAATTAAGATTTTATTTATAAGGATTTTTACAAGTTGAACATTTTATACAATTACATGCACTAAGATGACCCTAATAAAGTAATCAGAATAATTATAAAAAAATTTTGCCACTAAACCATTATTTTCTATCACCTCAAAAGTAAATTCACAATAATTTATCAAATGCTGGTACCTTGAGATTCTTGTTATTTTGTCTTGAAACCGTGTTTTTCTCTATTATTTTTTGAAATTAGTATTTTTGTGAATAGATTGTGTAATGGATTAGAAAGCATTTCAAACGGGTTATCTTTTTGTAAAATATATAGATCGAGTTGACCTTTTCACCTAAGCTGTAGGTTTTCTTTTAGAACACTCATAGAGGATTTTCAAACCTTCAACTAAAGCAATAGTCTGTTCCTTCCTGAAAGAGATTGGATACCATTAGGCGCTCCTAATGTGTTATCTTTCAATCGACTACAAACCCTTTTTGTTTAGTACGCCATACTGTACTGATAGTTGACACGATCAAACACTGCAAATACTAGCTGAAGTTTCTGTACAGTACCTATAGATAGATAACTCTCAACGATTTGTGTGTCGGAATGGTCCCAATTTATACGAAATCGGAGCTCTTTTATCAAATTTTCCCAATTCAAAAATTGTTTTGACATCCGCCTTCCACAATCAACATATTTTTCAAAGTCTATGAGGAGCTTTTATGCATTGAAATCCGCATATACATGATATTCTCTTTTTTCCCATGCCCAAGAAGTGCTCTGCTGGATTAGAAGTAAAATTTGAAATTCAGATGCATAAGTCTCAATGGAATGATCGTTTAGAAATGATTTCTTGTGTAATCTGAACATGGTTTCTCTTAGTATAAGTATCCCTTTTACTTCTCTCACATAGTTTTTCCCTCGCAAAAAAGACTCGACTACATTTACTCTAAACACTGAACACTCAACAAACGCTAATGCTCCCAAAACAAATACAATATTTCTGAACTTTTCTGAATTTTACGTACAATAGGGTACATTCGTCATAGCCTATTGGTATGTAGATTTTGGTCCAACTTGTCGAGATTACTATTAAAATTCAATATTTTCCAAACCTCTCTATCTTCTACCTTTCGGAACCATTCGCGCCCGACTAATTTTTTTTTATTGAATCGGGTCAACTCTTTTGGGTCTGCCTCTACTTCGATTTGATTTGGTTTCCAGCTTGTTATCCTCATAATCCACTTTTCTTTTTTTTGCCTCGCTATATGGCCCGCCCAACTCCACTTCAGTTCTGCAGCTCGTTCAATCACATCTGCCAATCTTGTTATACAAGTTATACGAGATCTATACGAGCCTATACAGAATAAATGGACATGGAAGAGTCCAGATAGAATAACTGAAAATGTAATTGATCAGATACTCTCTAACAGTAGAAAAATATGTAAAGATATTACCGCCTTAAACCGTTTGAACACATGAAGCGACCACAGGCTAGTGTGATCTAAAATTATAGAAAATACCAGACTAGATAGCAAAAAACTACTCCAAAGGCCAAGATTTGCAACAGATATAAAACTGGAAGCAAGGAACAACAATATCAACAAGAATTTGTAACGGTTTAAAATTTGCCGCCGAATTCTTTGGGTTTTGGAACCAGTGACCGTTGGTACGAGCGAAAAATGCGCAGAAGTAGGTACGCAGGGACTTGACTTGATACGTTCGCTCGAGTAAGACGTGGTTGTGTGTGTTGTGCGAAAATTTTGTTGAAGCCGGATTTTGGGAGAAGAATTGGTTAGTTGTTACCATCCAGTGGCGAGCTGGGATTATCTTCTCGAATCCGTATGTTTGGGAAGCTCATTTTTTTTTGATTATTTTACCGGGAGCTCTCATCAGCCTTTAAGGGATTAGAAGCTAAACAAATTTTCCGTATGCCGCTAATCAACGAAATTTGAGGTATCGTATCATTTTTGGTTAGTAATTTATTGTAATAATTATTAATTATTTGATTGATTTAATTATCAAAACTTGTACATTTTGTGTAAATATTTAGTGATTTTGGTTGATAATCAAACATATGGTTTGATAAAATTTTGTGTGGTCCGCCATTATTTTGCTCAGTTCTTTGTGGGACTGCGCGTTAGATATTTGCGCTTTCTATGCGCAAGCAATTATTATTTTTTTTGAGTTTATAAAATTTCTTCGTTGTTTCAAAATTTTCCGTATGCCCTGATCTCATGCTGGATTTTGTTTGAATAATTATCTTTCCAAGCTAGCCGGCAAGATTTACAACGATAGCTCGTGTTTTCTCGATTTTCTTTTGGATCGAGTTATCTATTCTATCATAACGACGTATGGTACATTTGAACGAAATCGAGTGGCGCCTTCTCCATCTTTTTTTTTCCTTCGTCGTCTTAATTAACACCTATTGGATAGAAATTATTTCAACACCGAGTATTAACTCTACAATTCGTGAGGAATCTTTTTTTTCTTACGTCACATTTAGCGTCCAACTTTCAAACGTGGCAAGTAGCGCCCAACTTTTTAAGTGTTACATTTGGAAAAATTCGTGAGGAATTTTAACCGTTTCAAATTAAGGAAGAAACTGAGCCCTACCAAATCCCTCCAGAGCATAGACATAAATCCAGATCCTCAACAAAATAAAACTAAACATTCAGGTAGCAACAAAGAAAATCTGTGTAAGGGAAAAAATGCCAACTAAAGGAGCAAACAAGAAATGTAGACCGATCAGCAGATCACTATAAAGTCCTTAATGAAGGAACACAAAAAGCAATCCGTAAAAATGTGAGGGTGTATAGAACCAGAATAATACAAAAAGTTATTGAAGACAACGCATGTATGAAAGTACTGAGCTCAAATCTATCGACAGGGAATTCTAGAATAGTAGAGACAAAAAAAAACAAAATGGCACTGGAGTATCTGACAAAAACCAGATTTTCAAGGTAATAGAAGACTTCTATCGTACACTATACGAGTCAAAAACACTGGACCCGACGGTAACGTCTAAATGTACCATCTTAAATAAAATATAGGGTCACAAGAAAAGCTTGAAATTACTGAAGAAGAATTAAAAACAACTCCGAGATAAATTAAAAATAGAAAATGCCCTGGAGAAGACCGAATCACGATAGAAATGTTGTAGAATAGAGGAACAAGTTTGGAAGAAGCAATGATTGTTCTGCTGAATAGATGCCTACAAGAGGGAATAATTCCAATATAGTGGTGCAACTAAAAATTCATGAAAGGAGATCACACGAACGTAGAGAACTATAGACCAAAAAGTCTACTGCTACACCTCTAAAAGATCTTTACAAAAATAATGACAAACCGCTAAATGAATAAGTTTGACTTTTATCAAACTGTAGAACAGGCGGGCTTTTGCAAGGGGTTTAGTAACATGGGGCATATCTAAACAAACTTCACGGTCCAGGGGATGAACCTCCAGGATCCACTTAATATGCGTTTTCCCTCTGGTATGGACGGTATTGACTTTCTGAGCCAAGAAATTCCGGCCATTTTGACTACCTCGGGGTAATTCTTCTCAATTTCCAGGACTATTTGGTCCTTGGAAACGGATTTATCCACCGTTTTGATCGCAATTGACGGCCAGGTTGCTGAAAGCTCCCGGGCCTCCAATTGTTTCTCCACTAGTAGTCTGTTGCCTACTAGCTTCTTCATCGAAGGGTGGGAGGATTCCATCACGACACCTTTATTCTTGATCAGATAGAGCCCATCTGGAGTTATACCGAGATCCGCAAGCCTGATACTAGTCTGGGCGGTTTTAGTGTCTTCTGCTGATTGGGAAGAGGTATCCTCTCCAGGGTAGATAATTACCTTAAACTTCCTCTGTGATACTGTGTTTCGAGGGTTGCTGACGGCAGCCCTCTTCGCTGCCTCCAGGTAATCTGTGGAGGGGGGGTTCTGCTTCTTTGATTCTTCCTAAGGGTAAGAATCCATTGTCCTGGGTTCCCGGATCTTGAGGGGGTTCGGGGGGGGGTTAGGGGCGATAGGGCCACCTTTTCTATTATTGATTTGGACGGGGGAGGGGAGGCTGAAGGCTCTCCCGTTCCTTGTCCGTTTCGTATGATAATTTCATTACAGAGCCTCAGTTTCACACTCTCTATGTTTTTTACCTTTTCGAGGGACCCTTCTCTGAAGGTAATTGCTTTTTTACTTCTTAATAGAAATCTTCTTATTACATGCGCATCGCCCATTACATTTTCGGCCAATTGGTTAACTTATACATTGGTTGACACCAGCTCCTGGGTTGCTGGTGTTATTTCTTCATTTTCCCTAGTTTCGCTTGCTTCTGTAGTTTCGTTATTTTCTTCTCTTTCTTTTTCCTTTGCTAATTCCTGTTCCGATTCTGCCTCTTCTGAATTTTCTTACTCTTTTGCTTGTTTTGCTAATCTGGATCGCTTCCTTTGGCTTTTATTCGGTTTCGTTTTTGCTTCCAGTTTGGTGTTTGCCTCCGGTTGAGTTTCGCAGTCCGAGCTATAAGTTTCTTCGTCCATTTTTTCTTCGCTCATTTAGTTTTTCTTTCTTTCTGAATCTTGGGATTATGAATAATCCCGATTCTTCCTCCGATTCATTGTCTTTACTAGTTCTTTTCGAATTTTTGTTGACGCTGACACTTCTTCTCATTCTTTTCGGCTCACCGCCTGGGTAGATGTTGTCGGTACTTTTCCAATTTCGTTTCCGCTATTTTTTGATTTTTTTCGTTACTTCTCGCTGATAAGACCGTATCGTCCATCTTGATTCCGCACTTTTCTACATGGCGTAACCCAGGTAGATGTTTACTCTCTGTAATGGGGTACTTTCTATGTAGATTGTCTTGTTGCTTTTTGACATTATTTTAGTTTTAATTTGGTTTACATATATATGCAGGCCTATCCTTATGTAATGCTTTATTTAGATCTTTTATCATTTCTTCGAGTTCCTGTATATCATTGTTGATGATTAAAA
This sequence comes from Podabrus alpinus, assembly GCA_932274525.1. NCBI lineage: Eukaryota > Metazoa > Arthropoda > Insecta > Coleoptera > Cantharidae > Podabrus > Podabrus alpinus. The sequence goes on from OW026454.1 coordinate 20,605,927, forward strand.
TATCGTCCGCGAAGCGTAGGTAATCTATATATTAATACCCTTTTTATCCCAATTTATAAGTTGATTGAATACATCCATCAAATCCAAGTTGAAGAGTTTTGGAGACATTGGATCACCTTGTCCTTTATATATTTCAATTGAATTTGTAGTTGTATCGCTTTGCACCTTAATCTCCATTTTTGCACCACTATACATACTAATATGTACCTATAAATAATTTTTTTTTTATGAGACTGGAGGACCTCGAATTTACTCTTGCAATGTCCAGCGCATTGCAAGAGGGATTATATTCAGTAAATTTTTTTATCAGCAAATGAAGAACTGCTTGTTCTTTTGGTTGGTAAAAATCCAGTTTTTTGCTAGCCGATTTTTTGCTATTCTGGAAAACAGTAATTTTTTAAATAGTAATACCACTTCTGTGTTTTCCATGCTTTTGGGATTGTATCTTCCAACAAGCATTCGTTCAAAAGCCAGTTTAAAAGTTTTTCAATAATATTGTTCCACCCAGTTTCAGCATCTCACTTGTTATCTAATCTTCACCTGCTTTGCAATGAAGCTGCAGTTTGACACTGCTTCCATTCTCTTAAAATATTCCCTTATTTCATCATTTGTTAGGTGGTATTTAGTTAATACCCACATTGATTATCTTTCCTCTTTCAGGTGGCTGGTGGCTTATTTATTGCCGACATTTGCAATAAAACTCATTAATCGCAGATGTAATCTTTTCTTTGCTAGTTACTATATTTCCATTTCTATTCCTTATCGTTGGAATCATTTGTTTACATGTTCATAACCTTGATCTTAGCACTTTCATATTTAAATTTGTTACTATTGTTTCTTGTACTAGCTTTGTATTGTAATTTCTTACATCTCTTCCCACTTCTCTTTTTGCCTCTTTATTTATTGCTTCATTAATCAATCGTTTGCAATCGTTATTGCTTCATTAAGGTTTGAATCTTTTGGTGTTTTTCTTCTTTTCTCTATTAGTTTCAACGTATTCACTGTAAGCTTCTTATTATTTGATGTTGTTGCTTGAGTGCATATTTTTCATGCACCTATCTGTATGCGTGTTGCCAATTTTTCTATAACCTTTTAAAAGATTTTTCTTCATTTGGTACTTGTTAAAAGTACTTTCTCCTGTAATCTGTTACTCTTCTCTTTATCGTGTCTGTTGTTGGAAATTTATGTTTTTTAATAAGTGTATTTCTTTCTATTTTCATAGTTGCTATGACTAGTCGATGGTCACTGCCTGTATCGAAATAACATATTCCTGCATATTCTTCGGTTATTCGACAGAATGTAATCGATTTCATTATTTGTTAAGTTGGATTGTTACATATGGATTGTACACCATTTGTAATAAAGCTTGCTCTTAAGATTCCACATTTGCAAATACCGTCATTTTTCCAAATCTTCATCATCTTCTCTTTCAATGTTATCAACTTCTTCCAAGCATTTTGGGTCTATATTAAATAATGCACTGAAAAAGTTCTAGAGACATCCTGAAGACCACCGAAAATTATGGAATTAAGGATTGGAAGGATTTTCAAGTTACCATAAAAATAAAATACTTTCAATGATATTTTGTTTAATTAACGAGTATTTCAAAGCTATATAATAGCCAAATCATAAAAAATAAAGCGTAATGTAATTAAATATAATAATTTGTAATTAATTATTATTAATTAAAGCTCTTGGACACACATATTATATTATTTTTAATTTAAGTTATTGTTCGAAACCATCGCTGTATGATCCCGGACTATCAATTGTACTAGAAGAACTACCAATACTTTCACATGCTTCTAAGAACAGGTCAGGATTTACCATTTCCATTACTCTCCAAGCCAGAGATTTTTCTAAAATTTGAAAATAAAATTAGAAACCAGTCAAAAAGTTGCTAAGCGTTTCAAAATTTTAAAAGCAAAAATGAAACTCACCAAAATGAACATTCTCTTTAATTGTATCTGTGTCTTCGCAATACTGAAGAGCAGCTTTTCTCAAATTTTCGCATCCATATTGGTCTGCCAATAGTAAAATATTTGGAACATTAGTAGGAGTCATACTTTCTAACAGATGCCTTTCACATAAGGCTGTTAATCCTGGTAAATTAAGACGCGTTGATAATGGTAATAATTTATTTGCATGCAAATCTGTATTATCGACTTTGTCTGTGTAGATATATCGAAACAGTTCCTTTACTGTATCGTAGTTTAATACTGACAGATCCAACTTATACTTTAAATTCTAAAAGTACATTTAAAGTAAATAAAAGTTAACAAAAGAGAAATAAAACTTCTTACTGGATTTTGAGAATCTTGGTGACTTTGTAACATAGAACTAAGTTTTTGACTTCTAGCCTTAATAAGTAAACTATTAACTCTAAATGGTTCTTCTCCATTATGGGCCGAACATTGCACTATTGTATCAGAATACTCTTCAGATTCTGTTGCTAATACTCTTGCTAAGTCTTGTGATAAACTATGTTTCTCTTCCTCACTTTGTATAATTTGAACTTTAACCATTATTCTAACATCTTTTTCTAAAAAAAAATTATAAGTTAGTAAAATGAGGAAAACATTCGGAAAAATAAAAACTTACCACTATCTACGTGTCGGTCGTGAATCCCAAGTGTTTTATATCCAATCGATAAAAGATCACGATTATTTTCTAAATTTAAAATTGTATTTGAGATATCACAAAATTCCCAATATTTAATACTAGCGTCCCAAATACCGAACTGATACCGCACTCGAGCTTGGCCGGTGTCTTCCGTTTCACAACCGGCTAAATTTAAACATAACACCAAAGGATTTGCAATCTTCTTTCCGTTAGGTCCTGCAAAACAAAACAAATTCTATTAATATTTGAAAAATTAAAAAAAAACGTAGTCTTACCTTTCCAAAACCGCACGGAGACATTCCAGTATGTGCTCAATCCGTTAACAGAGCATCTAAATTCGGGACTGTCTAAGCAGTCACGTTTTGCAACCATCTTTCTAAAGTTTCTAATTCTCCATATTTTTCTAAAGACAACATCTGAAGCTACTGGAACTTGAAGATCTTCGGATACAGTTCCTATATCGTAATCCAACACATTGTTGGATTTCGAGTTCTTTGACGAACTTTTACGCATTTTTATTTGACTGTAAATAAAAACAATTTTATTAGATTCATTATTAAAAGGGGCTTTTAAATTTAGAATATTCAAATTTAAATTTAGAATGTAACTAAATTTTTGAGTGCTATGTAACAAGAAAGTTGCGTAGTCAACATACGTATTTAATTTATTACTTTTATTTATAATAAATGGAAAATTTTGAAAATGCGCGTTATTAAATTTATCCTTAATGGAATTTTACATTGTTCTGTTTTATTTCAATCAATTAAAAAAGTACTAGAATAAATTCAAGTGTCAGCTATTCAACGTGCAATAATTTATCTAGGTAAATTTTGACCTTGTCATATTATGTAAAAAAAACTTCAAAATTTTATTTTGAAAATAAAAAATTAATCTTAAATTGGATTAATTGTTTTTAAATTTTAGAAAATATGAATTTAATGAAGTTTGATTATTCTGTAACAATAAATATTTATTAAATAGTCATATGACTAAAGTTTACATCTTTAATTAATTGTATTACAAGAATTAAAGGCAATTAAACGAATTGTTATTATGATTTCTAGAAAATGTTTTATTTATCACATGACGGCCGTAATTATGTATGTATCTGGACTCCATAATTTGGACATTGATCTGTACCGTGACACTTTTTTTATCGGTATGCCTTTTTATGCTTCATTTGATGTTTTGTGTTAATTTTTGATAACAACAGTGTTGTTAGGATAACATGAACAAAAGTTCGATTGAAACAGCTTATCGTGGTTTTTATGCAAAAATTATAGCAGAATGACTAATATGTTTTCATATAAAAGCTGCAGAGATGATAAGGTAATTCCTAAAAGACAAAGTTCCGTTATAATAAATATTGTCCTTCATTGTGATAAACGATAACTTCGTTTATTTGGCGTTTACCAGTGGCGTTCTTACACGAAGAAGGTAAATATTTTGTCTTTGATGACCTTGAGGTGACCGAAAAATGTATACCAAGAGGCTAAGCGGTGCCGACATTGTGTACGAAGATAAAATTAGGTTACAAAAATTTTCAGGTGGAAGAACGAAGAAGAAAGTAAGGTTCTGCAGAAAACTTTAAAACGCTTCAAGGTTCTAGTAAGTGCTTGTACGCTACTGGTATATTTTATCTACAATTTAAATCAGGCATGAATATGGATAACCTTATTAAACCGATGATAAAAAAAATTAATAGGTTTAGTTGTTTTACGTGATATTTTCCTGTTGACAAAGAGGAAGAAAAATAAATTAGAAACGGTTTTACCAAGGTTTTTGGCTAAATCGAATAGAATGTTGGAATATATAGTAAAATGATGCAATAAAACCAATATACCTTGAATCAAAATTATATTATGTGAAATAGTGACTTATGGGTATCCATGTTGGTTTATCTGAAGAGAGCAAAGTAAACGACAAAATATTGAGCACATTTATCTGCCTATTGTTATGGTGGTGATACTGAATCTGATTTTTTCTAGAAACTCCTTGTGTTAGTTTATAAAAGATATCATAAAAAAAATACTTGAAATCGACATTGAAAATAATTTCATTGTTTCAAAGTGGAAGTTATCGATTGGTATTCAAGAGTCGATTGTTACATTTCATGAATACACAAACTTATCGATAAAACGAATGACCTATGAAAAATGAAAAGGAAATTTCGCAATTTAAAGAAATTTCTTATACAGCAAAAAAATTCATGACACCAATTTTAATAATAACCCATAAATTGTTACCATGTTAATAATTCATTACTCACTAATTTTATCACAACTTCCTTTTAAAATTATAGCGGATACCTGATAAGGCCTACATTTATCATTGTGTGAAAAACAAAATTTTTTTATATTAAATGAACTACGCAACTTCGTTTAAAATGGAAAATATGGATCAAAATGAACAAAAAATTAAGGTGCCAAATTTTTATAGGGTCAGGATAAAATACAAATAAAAAATTAAAATGAAACTTACCTAAGAAAACTATAACACTTTCAAAATTGATTTCACACCGTGAAAAGTGAAATTACTTTCTTTGAAGCGAAGTAAATTTGTACACTAAATAAAACTCGAAACTGGAGAAAATTTCCTGGTGTTCGATGCCCACTACTAAATTTTATGTTTTATAATATGCAACCACAATAATAATGATTGGTATAAGTAGTCTCGGAATCCCTCTCCTCGTGACGCAATCAATTGATATACTCAGCCATTCATTGACCACGTGCATGAGTAGCACACAATGATATCGTCGCTCAAAACCTTACATCAACACATCATAATAGAAATTATATGTAGTAGACACTGTGTCTGTTTTCATATCTCATCGCTTTCTAAGAAAATATGTTTTCTTGTGGTATTTAAAAGATTTTGTAAATGCGCAAGTATTTAAAACGTCTTCGTTAATTCGTAATAATTAATTACGATTAGATAATGACGTCACTTGATTCTACATTAACATACAAGTTCAACGTCTTGTTTTGTATACATTTTCTTCAAGGTAGAGCAGAAAGTTTCACGATAAAATCGGCGGAAAAAAGACGAAGAGTTAGCATCATTAAGCTTAACTTCAGGTGCAGAATTTTTGGATTTTTTTGGAAATCGCCAGAATTAATTTCGTATTCCTTTGTCAAGGCGCCTTCTATGCTAATATCCTGCCTTGCTCAGTTCTGGTAATAATTTCAAATACAAGTTACTGTAAATAAGGTCGAGCAGGACATATCTAATAAAACACCTAACACGAAACTGGTAGCTGCTGTAGAAAAAAATTTATTAAAAATAATTACAGTTTCGTTTTCCCAGACTTCAAACCTTACCTTGATCTTAAATTCTTGCTTGGCGAAAGGTTGAAGAATATAATATGTGTGTAATAAAATGTGAGAACTCTAGAATGGATTTCCATATTATCATACTTACTCAGTCGCTTTAAATACGAGTATCTCGAAAATTTTCCTTTCATTTACTGCCTGTTTATTTTGTAAATTAAATGAAATCGTGGAAAAGTCTTGTAAATCTAATTTTGTTTTCAAATGAAGCTTTACGGTTAGATTTTGGGCAAAGTTTGATGACCATGCCTCCTTTTAGTCTAATATTTACTTTTGGGAAATTTTTGTAAAAGAAGTCAATTATTGCAATTCTTCCTTATAAATTATAAATTGAAAAAAATAATTCTTATCTCTTTTAAAATCATAAACAAAAAATAATAATTTCATATTGAAATCGGTCAATAAAATGTACATAAAACTATTCAGGCAATTTTAGATTAACTTGAAGTGAAGTGCATACAGTAACATTTTAATCAACGACGTAGTGACTCGAAAAAGTCCTCGGGCATCTAATAAAAATTGCAATAACTGCAATGTAATTCGATTTTTACAAGTAATTTGGGAAGAAAACGGCGGTTTAAACTTCCCATTTGATCAATTATTCCTTAAGGTCACCGATAAACACAAAAAAGTTTAAAAAAATTCAACCACAAACAGAAATTATAAGGTTTAAATCATTGCATAGTTGCAATTCTAATTAAATTATGTATGAAGAAGTCCTCGGGCACCATATATTATATTACTGTAACGCTTCCTAGAATTGTGCAATAGTTTTAAAATGCAGTTGATGCATTTTGTAAATAGTAGAGATGACATTAAGCTCAGTCTTAATCTTGACATTGAATATTTAGCACAATGGAGCGTAAAAATACCAAATACACAAGTTTCGATTTAAGACAATTAGTTATTTTTCATTCTGCCAATGGAAAATCGCAGCGGGAAATTGGGAAGTTACTCAATATGAGCAAGAGTACTGTAGCGGATATTGTTAAGCGCTTTAACAAAGAAGATCGGATCGATTTCAAAGAAAAAAGTGGCCGTCCACGTATATTAACATATAGAGATGAGAATTGTATTGTAAGAAAAGTTAAAAAAGACCCTAGAATTAGTGCGCCTAAATTACAAACTCAAGTGCTACACGAACTAGGGAAGAATGTGCATGTGGATACAATTCGCAAAGTTTTAAAAAAAGAAGGGTACAATGGCCGGGTGGCTAGGAAAAAGCCATTTGTAAGTCAAGTTAATAGGAAGAAACGCCTTATTTACGCTAAAGAGTACCTATAGAAAAAGACATAGCATGGTGGAACGATGTTATATTTGCAGACGAGAGTAAATATAACATCTACGGTTCTGACGGTCGAACCATGGTGTGGCGTAAAGCCAATGAAGAACTGAATCCCAAAAATTTATGTGGTACGATCAAACATGGACTTGGAAATGTCCTTGTTTGGGGTTGTATTTCCACTCAGGGGACAGGCAAATTAGTTGTGATCGACGGCATAATGGACCGTTTTAAATATTTACAATTACTTCAAGAGAATTTGTTACCAAGTGCGGCCCAAATGGGAATTCAAAACAGTTTTAAATATTACGAGGATAACGATCCGAAACATAAATCCCATTTAGTGCAAGAATTTCTTTTATAATATAAATGTCCCAAAGTATTGCATCCGCCCGCTCAGTCACCCGATCTTAATCCCATAGAAAATCTATGGGATGAATTAGAACGTAGGATACGAACCACCCCTATAAACAACAAACAACATTTAATTCGACGTTTACAGGAGGAATGGGCTCTTATAAGCGAAGACTATTTAAAAAAAAATAATTTGTAACATGCCCAATCGACTCAGAGACGTTATAAAACAAAAAGGATACCCCACAAAATATTAATTTTTTCAGTTTCCCTAAACTACTGTGCTAATTTATGTAGTGCCCGAGGACTTGTTCATACATAATTTAATTAGAATTGCAACTATACAATGATTAGAACCTTATAATTTCTGTTTGTGGTTGAATTTTTTTAAACTTTTTTGTGTTTATCGGTGACCTTAAGGAATAATTGATCAAATGGTAAGTTGAAACCGATGTTTTCTTCCCAAATTACTTGAAAAAATCGAATTACATTGAAGTTATTGCAATTTTTATTAGATGCCCGAGGACTTTTTCGAGTCACTTAGTTGAAGGCTGTAGATTTTAGTTAAAAATTTAAAAAACACTAAAAAATTTAAGATAATTCAAAATTAATTCGTAATTAGTTCATAAACATAGCTATTTCGAGTTCAATTTTGCCAATTACCATAATTCAAGCATGTAAAATTAAGCTGTATCACTTATCATATTCATATCAGAAAGGTTAAAGTAGATAATAAGCAATATGATTCTGATAACATAAATTAATACATTATTTACAAAATATTGTCAAAATTTTATAAGAGGAAAGTACCCAAGAAAATTACGCATTCTTGGGAAATTTAATGTAACATTTATTTAGCCCAGCTTTTAGATACCCATTGGGTGGAAATAATTAGAAAAAGGACATTTTTCCTGCACAGTTCCACCTTGCAGATTTTCAAATTAAGTTCAGTACGAAACAGGGGATAATATTTCCCAAAAAGGGCCCAAACATCACAAAGTCGTGAATTGATATAATTAGGTATTAACAATAGTCCAGGCTTCACAGTTTTAGTTTCTGCCGTTTTCTCCTTCAATTGGCAAATTTAGTTCTTCCAATGTGGTTGTACAACTGTAGTTCGGTTAATTTCATTTATAGTGAAAATTATCAGTAGGTAATCCAAAATTTAAGAGAACAAAATTATCTACAAAATATATTTTTGCAAAAATTTTCTCACTAAGCCAAACATGGAAGTCCCCAAAGTTATTTAAAATCCCCTGTCGGTCTCTAACTTGATTAGGGATTTCAATCCCGTTAATTTAGGTTTTTGTCTATAACTGGCTTAATTTCTGATTTACTAAAAATTTCATCAGATCAAAATTAAGGAGCATACAATTCGTTCTAGGAAGTAGTACGCAATAGAAAAATTCAGAAAATTCCAAATGGAGTTTTTCAATATTTGCCTGCGTCGTACTTTACTTGAACTAAAAATTAATTCCAGAAAGCTGAATGCGCTTATTTTACAAAATTGAATTAGGAAAAATGTTTTTCAATAATTCCTATTTCGAATAAATTTTTTACATGTAATTTTCGTCATCTGAAATGAATTCTGCAATAATTATTTGATAAGAGCATTTTGTGCTCTTCAAGTTTGACCTAATGATAATTTTCTCTAAGTATGTAATTAAGTGGGTTATAAACAATAAATGTTAAAACGTTGTAGGAGGAAATAAAATTATCATCATGCCTACTATAAATTTCGAAATTTTTTACTAGCTAATCATTATTTCGACTTCGTTGCCTGTATTACAAATTAACCTAGAAGAACTCCTGAGCTAAATCTAAACAAATTATTTCTTTCTTTCCTGTAGCTCTTTTCTCTTTTCGACAAAGAGCCCTATAAATAAATTAATGTTTATAGATTTTTTCTTAAAATAACGTAGTTTCCAAATTTTGATACAAACTGTTTTTCTATTCGTATGACGCAAAATTGGTTTAGAGAAGAGTGAAATTAACCCATTAGCAAATCGAAAATTACTCCAAGTACATAAGGTAGGTTGCCCGATTAACGCCCACCTAAGGGTTTTCTATCAGATATCTCAAAAACCCTATAACTGTTGAAATATAAACTACTTTTATTTTCAATAAAATATAGCATTTCAATAAAACGAATAGCACCATGCAGAGGAATGCCAACGTGGCAACTGAATACACACACCACCCCCTTTAAATCCCCACACTTAGGGGTTTTCATCTTTTCTGTGTCTCTGAATATTGTTGGTTGGGCGTTATTAGGACCCGGGCGTTAATCGGGCAACCTACCTTAGAGAATAAAATTTTAAGTAGAACAAAAATTAGCTTTGCAAATTTATGACTTTCCAAAAAACCTAGGTTAGGTTAGGTTTAGGTTTTTTTTTAGCTCGACGCAGGGAGGAGAAATCTCGTGCGAGACACCCACTTAATCGAAGTGGATAGTGTCAGACTTCACTGACTAAAACTCCCCCCTACCAAGCACCCGGGTTTCGCCGTCAGGCATTTCTTCCGGGATGCTCGGTCCGAGATGTCGGGAACTTCGACATCTCCCGCCCTGGATGTTCGGGCAGATGCGTTGGGTCTGCAGTATCGTGTGCAGACCCGCCTTTTTCGTTCGGGCCTCCAAGTTCCTCTCCTCATGTATGGCTTTCTGGGTGCTCAGTCAGGTAGGGGGCATTGCGATGGAATTCGATGAAAAGTGTGCTCTTTCGCATGCCTCTCTTCTACCTGTCCGAGTTTTCCTCCTCGTTGGGTGGCCTCCTGGTTTGACGGTCGGGTAGGGGGCATTGCGATGGAATTCGATGTTACGTGGGCTCTTTCGCATGCCACTCTTCTACCCGACCGTGTTTGGCCTCGGATCACTGATGTTCAGTGTCGGTATCCTCCCCCGTATGGGCAGCGGCGGCCCGTTGTTCGGTTCTTCCTGCTGCCTCCTTACACCTCAGGATGTTTGTGATGAGGGTGTTTATCCGCTGCCAATGGGCCTCGTCGACGAGCATTGCTTCGACCAGGTCTTCGGGAGTCATTGTGTACCCCAGTGCAAGCGAGACCATTGTTCTCTCGCGCTCCCATCTCCAGCACTGGAAGAGGGAGTGTTCCGCGGTATCGATTTCGTCGCAGAACCTGCACCTGGGGCTTCCCAATATGCCGAATCGATGCAGGTAGTACGCAAAACAGCCGTGCCATGACAGCATTTGTGTGAGGTGGTAGCTCACCTGTCCATGCCGCCTCTCGACCCATCTCTTGATGTTGGGGATGAGTCTGCGGGTCCACAAGCCGCAAGTTGCCTCCTCCCACCTGGCCTGCCAACTTTCGGCCACCTCGCTTCCGGCACCCCCTACTCCGTCGTAGGTTGTGCTCCTTGCTAGTGCGAGGAGGTCGATGGGGGGCATCGACGCCAGAACGAGGGCCGCGTCGACCGAGACCGTCCTGTAAGCGCAGGAAACGCGCAGCGCCGTTCTGCGCTGGACGCTCAGCAGACGCTAACAGAATAGCTACATTTGAAACGACTAATTCATGACTTTTTAATTTTTAGGACCTTTACGACAAATTTGCCTCTGTTCCGGTTCGAGCCTGGTATCGAAAATTCAGAGCTGGGTTTCGAGAGATTTAAGTTAAAAAAGTTACATTTCTGAGCTGTTTTACGCAATAAATGAATGATTGACAAATCCATTAGATTACATCGTACCGCAAGTCGCGATGAAAATTTTTACTAAATAACTTTTATTTAAAAAATATTGAATTTGTTTATATAATGTTACAAATATTATAAATCAAGTTATTCATTAATTTAAAGCAAACTCATTCACGAGGTCGCTGGATACATTCTACTATCTTTTTTGTTTAGAACTGTGGATTGATTTCAAAGAATAGTTTTGGTGCGTTAAACTCATGTTGAGTTTGTTGTTGAATCGTAGCAATGAAACTTTACAATTTTGATTTATTGCTTTACAGCAGAAGTTGTTCCGTTGTTTTTGACAAAAATGAATTATTCGTAATAAATCGTCAGAGGCAGTGGAGGTCTTAATAGGGTGACATAATAACTGCAAACCTAATACTGGATTAATCTTGGAAGGCAGAAAGAGGTTGAATAAAAAGATAAAAAAAGATATAAAGTGCTAACTTACTCACACTTAATCAACCTTTGTTCGCACACTAAAACGAGTTTATTTCCGTTACAAAAAAATTATTGCTCAGGAATCAACCTTCCAGTGTGTTACTTTACACGAACGCAAACAAAAAGGATTATCTCACAACAACCCCAATCGCTCGCGCTAGAAGAAAAAACGCCTAAGCCATGGGGATATTGCAATTTCTTGTGGCTAGGGTAAAACCTTATCTAACCATTAGTTACAATAATCATAATAATGTAAAATTATAGTTTGGTGTAGGTTTGATTAAACAATTTTATTGCCAGACGTTTCGGGCCATTTAATTTTGGCCCATTTTCAAGACTAAAACATTTTCATGTTATCTATTATCCATAGAATGAATAATATTTTATATTGAATACAATAATTATTTGCGTACGTGGGTAAGCAAATGCTCAATAAAAACTAACGTATTAAATAAATATAAGTAGTACCAAAATAAATGAATACTTAATGATTGACAAGATTGGGTAGCGCTGATTAAAATTTACAAAAGATTCAGAAAATTCTATAACACCGATGTAATTGGCGATTAGAAATAATTGCGCAACATCAAAGGTCAAAGTTACGCATACATAAAACTATAGGGGATATCATAAGTAATTCGCATTCAATTAAATAGGAATCTATAAACCACTGAACTTAAAGCAATGCAGCCATTCAGCTACCGTTTGTATCCAGCGCCGCTATCAGCTCTTCCTCTGAACGTTGCAGGGATGGAAGGAGTCATTCATCACACGAGAGAAGATTCGTCGAAATTTTGCATACACGTGCTGATTATTAAGTTGTCGGACGAAGCCCTATCACAACCCCGGTATCGAGAAAGATGAGAATGAAACTTGCGTCAAAGTACTCCACGGTTTTTCATGTAGAATGTAATATGAACAAGTTGATTGATTCAAAAATAATTCTTCAAGCCAAAGACTCCTTAAAAAATTAGGTCCCCAATCATAAATGAGTTATAATCGTGCAGTATTCAAGAAAAAACACATCCACACTGATCAAAATTTCCTCAATACGACGTACAAAATTGAGCACACCGGTTGAACGTAGCACAAAAACTTTGCAGTTCCGCAACTTCGAGTGCAATTCCATGGAATTGATAATAATTTTGTGAAAATACTCCTAATAAGTTTTCCGCAACCAACAGAAAAATTCCCCCAAAACAAAATCTCCAATCTAAAGAGGTAAACAAACAAAAATTACTATTAAATTTATTATTTTTTTAAATATTAGAGTAGCGCCTTAACTGCAAGACATTGCAGGAGATATTTTTACATTGTATTTGATGATTTTATCTCGTATTGTTATGGTGTTTTTTTTTCTGGTTTAAATTTGTGGATGCAAACCAATGGCTAGGATACACCCCAAAACCCGCATGATACTATAACCATGGATGTCAACCATCAATCCCTGAATCCCAGCCTGTCTGCGGGTCGCATCGTATACTTGACACTCGGTTAATATGTGTCCCACTCTTAGGGCTATCTGACAACTTTGGCAATGTGAGGAGGTAATTTTGTTTAAAAGCAAAAATTGAACCATGAATTTAACAACTATACGGGGAAAAATACAATTACGGTATTTTGGACGAAATATTGTTTTCTCTTCATCTTTGCTTTTTACTTCCCTATAAGGAAGTATTGTAATCATGAAAAAATTCGATGTCGATATTTTAACGGAAATATCCGTTTTCAGCATTTCTGAATCCGTTTTGACTACTTTCGCAATGATGTCTGTATGTATGTATGTATGTATGTCTGTCTGTATGGATGTATGTAACGCAAAATGTCTGTAAGTTCTGTATCTCTGGAACGAATTGTTATATAGTAACCAAATTTCATATTTAACACTTTAATCGGTATACAAAGGCACCATTTGATTTTGGAGGAAATCCTTAAACCGGAAGTAGCACTTCATTTGAAGGACGAAATGGTTTTTCTTAACTATCTCAGGAACGAATTGTTATCTAGTAACCAAATTTCATATTTAACACTTTAATCAGTATACTAAAGCACCATGTGATTTTGGAGGAAATCCCTAAACCGGAAGTAGCACTTTACTTGAAGGACGAAATGGTTTTTCTTCAATATCTCAGGAACAAATTTGTTATATAGTAACCAAATTTCATATTTAACACTTTAATCAATATACGAAAGAACCATTTGATTTTGGAGGAAATCCCTAAACCGGAAATGGCACTTTACTTGAAGGACGAAATAGTTTTTCTTCAATATCTCAGGAACGAATTGGTATATAGTAACCAAATTTCATATTTAACACTTTAATCGGTATACGAAAGCACCATTTGATTTTGGAGCAAATCCCTAAACCGGAAGTAGCACTTTACTTGAAGGACGAAATGGTTTTTCTTAAATATATTACGATAAATATTTTATTGATGAATTTTTATTTTTTAAATTTAAATAATATTTCTGCGAATCTTTAGATGAACGATGAAGGAATGATTCCTTATAGGGAAGTCATGTGCTGGCCACATCAGATTTTTTACTTCCCTATAAGGAAGTATTGTAATCATGAAAAAATTCGATGTCGATATTTTAACGGAAATATCCGTTTTGAGCATTTCTGAATCCGTTTTGACAACTTTCGCAATGATGTCTGTATGTATGTATGTCTGTATGTATGTGTGTATGGATGTATGTAACGCAAAATGTCTGTAAGTTCTGTATCTCTGGAACGAATTGTTATATAGTAACAAAATTTCATATTTAACACTTTAATCGGTATACAAAGGCACCATTTGATTTTGGAGGAAATCCTTAAACCGGAAGTAGCACTTCACTTGAAGGACGAAATGGTTTTTCTTAAATATCTCAGGAACGAATTGTTATCTAGTAACCAAATTTCATATTTAACACTTTAATCAGTATACTAAAGCACCATGTGATTTTGGAGGAAATCCCTAAACCGGAAGTAGCACTTTACTTGAAGGACGAAATGGTTTTTCTTCAATATCTCAGGAACAAATTGTTATATAGTAACCAAATTTCATATTTAACACTTTAATCGGTATACAAAGGCACCATTTGATTTTGGAGGAAATCCTTAAACCGGATGTAGCACTTCACTTGAAGGACGAAATGGTTTTTCTTCAATATCTCAGGAACAAATTGTTATAGTAACCAAATTTCATATTTAACACTTTAATCAATATACGAAAGAACCATTTGATTTTGGAGGAAATCCCTAAACCGGAAATGGCACTTTACTTGAAGGACGAAATAGTTTTTCTTCAATATCTCAGGAACGAATTGTTATAATATAGTAACCAAATTTCATATTTAACACTTTAATCGGTATACGAAAGCACCATTTGATTTTGGAGCAAATCCCTAAACCGGAAGTAGCACTTTACTTGAATGACGAAATGGTTTTTCTTAAATATATTATGATAAATATTTTATTGAAGAATTTTTATTTTTTAATCAAAATTAAAGCAAATAAAATTTTCTATAAATATATAAATAAATAAATATTTCTGCGAATCTTTAGATGAACGATGAAGGAATGATTCCTTATAGGGAAGTCATGTGCTGGCCACATCAGATTTTTTACCTTTGCAACATCGTTCTGGTATTTACAAATCTAGTAACATTTATCCTACCACGTTTGTTTAGTCTTAAGATTGAATTGATGATTATACTAATATTTATATAATCGTCCTTTGTGCTTCTATGCATATTAAGGACAATAACAAGGACCTTGGGGAATTGTTCCTTTTTAAAAGCATCGCACTTTTTTCAACTTTTTGACGGCAAAAATTTTAATTGTTTACGCTTGGCCTGTTTAAATACAATATATGAAAACGGATTTAAAATGATGTAATAAATAATTATAATAGATAATATTGAACCATTATTCTTGCTGTAGTATTCCAAATATTATATTTAATACTAATTTTTTTGTATTATATAGGTATAGTTGTTAATATATTATAACCTTTCCCCATTTGTTTATTCATGTTGAACACATGATCTGTTAAAATATGAGCAATTAGGGAATTGAGTTAGTGTATCAACACCTACTTTATAACGTTTTTCTGCAGGCCAAGTGTTTGGATTGCTTCCAAATAGAAGTTTTCGAAACAAATAATATTTGTTATATTATATATAAATAATGTCATGTATTATATTAATACAATACACAACATAAAATTGTGCGTATATAAAGGCTGTAAAATAATAAAAACACAAAATAAATGTTCAAACCCAAGATCAGATATAGTTGTGTAAATTTCAATTCAAATTAATTCAGTGACTTCACCACTTAAAATAATAAAATTAAAAAATTTCTTTTATAGGTTCCAATAAATTAATTTATTGCATTAAACATTCGAAGCTTTTCGTGGTATGCAATTTGTTTTAACATAAATGAAGGTATGTGACAGGTGGAACGCGCTCAGGAAGAAGACGGAAATAAGGTGAAATAGCACATTCCTCGAGAAAACATATCCGCTTTTAAGAAATCGAATTTTTGAGTATAATCTTTAACACATTGTGAAAATTAATTTTATAGGAGTATATCATTAAAAAAAAACAGAAACAAAAAATTGTATGTTCTACTTTAAATAACAAACGTTATGTAAACTATTAGCATTATGCGTATAGCCCAGGGAAATATTTAGAACAAATTTAAACAAATTAAAATAAATTAAGTGTAAACATAGTCCAATTATTTGAAATATACAAACACTATTAATAGTTCATCTCTTTATGATAAAACCATAATAAATGCAAATTTTCACCTACTACAGCAACAAGCAGAAAATATAATTCTTGAATTTTTGGCATTGAAAAATAATTATTGCAGCTTTAAGTTCTATTAAAATGTTTACTAATGAAGTACACTCTAGGTACTATTATTATTTATTATTATATATTATTAGATTATTACTATTTATTATATACTATTAAATGCTATTAAGTTATCGATATTTACTAGGTACAAAATGCATGTAACTAAAATAAAAATCGTAGGTTCATTGAAAACCAGAAAACTGGATTCACATAAATCACGAAATTGTCTTGTATTTATTTGTAAAAAAAGTATGTAGTAGGTAATCTAGAAGTAAAAACGATCTCTTTATCTTAAAACCCATTCCAAATATGGTGGTACTGTCTACTGAAGGCACCTATATAATGAGTAATTCAGTACATCTGCTGGCTTAATTTACTCTTAATTGATTTTATTAAACCACCAAGAATAATTTGAAATTTTTAGAAAGTATATTTTTAAATGTATGTGCAAATGTGTAATCCAATTATAAGGCTAAAAATATCTCTTGTTCTTTCACTACAGTCATCGAACTTTTAAAAGATTTCCATCTAAGTTATCGATAAGGAAAAAACAAGCAATTATGAATTATGTGTTGATTAATTACGAAATGATTAGATCTTTTTACATTATAAAATTTCTATTTTCATTGTTTTTCTATTTGCTTAAAGTATTCCATTTATAAAACAACTTGTTTTTTTAATACTTAAATTGTGTTAATTGTTGTATTTTTGCCCAACTATTTATTGTACTAGCTAGTGTGAAACACCACAATTTCACATCCTTTAATTAATGTTATATTTTTATTGCATAGTAACTGGTTGTTTCAATTATATAATTAAAAAGAGTCAAAAGTCCTTCTTTCTTCGAATTTCTGCAATATCACAAACTAATGTTTTATTACTGAACATGATTTATCTATACCGCTTTGATAATTTATGCTTTTCTGGTCAAATATGACTTTTTGTTATTGCCAACAATTATTTATGATGAAAATGAAATATTGTCTCGAAATAGCTTTTAAATCATTATAATGAGAAGGAAACAGGTAGTCTTTCTTTTCCGTTCTGAACACCTTCATCTTTCATATTTTTAACATACTGGGGTTTTTGAACTAAACTTACATAGTTATAGTATGGGGAATCGGGGAAGGTAGAAAAATCTTTTGTTTTCCCAAAAATAAATATCAATCTGGTAGTCTATTATTTCAAATAAATGGTATCGTAAGTATACAATTTTGTATTTCCTTCTCACGCTCAAGAAAAAAAGATTGATATGGTATGGTTACATAATCGTACAGAAAAAGAGAGAAAGGTTTGGGAATGGACTCCTGTTGGAAGACGAAGAAGGGGACTACCCTGAAGAACTTGGGCACAAGGTGTAGAAGAAGCCATGTTGGGCGGTTGGGCCGTATGGCTATATACGCCTAATAGACCAGGCAATGAAGATTTTGGAACAGTAGTTATATTGGGGACAATGAAACCTATACCAGTAGATTCAGAAAATTGTCCTGAATCACATATCCAAATGGAGTGGAGATCGAAATTTTGTAAATATTTTTAATTAACAAAAAACTGTTGGAAAAACGCCAAAAAGCGCCACAAACACCCATAACTTCTTTTTAATACATGCGATTGACAAAATAAAAATACCAGTGTGTAGCGCAGAAAATACTCTACAAATTGTAAGCGGGACGGTCTGGCCTAGGACTAATAGTTTATTTATAATTAATTGAGGAAAATATGCTAACCTGAATTTTCCCAAACGATCAGCTGTAAGCGTAAGGAACGCCCACTGCTGCGCGCTTCCTTCTTCCTGTACTTCCTTTACTTCCTGTACAGAGAACCTGTGGAGGACGAAGACGATGACTATGAGGAAGGCAACCAATACACCAAAGCGCCAGAAGAGGAAGAATCGATGATGGTCGATGAAGACAATGATCCGGACAGCGACTGTGAGGCAACAACAAGCAAAAGACCACGTTTGGATTAAAAGAATCCGATGGAAAATGGTAAAGTACCATGATTGTTGATGCAATGGATAATCCATATATATAATGTAGAGATTAACAATTTAATCAATGTAGTTCATCATTTTCAGAAATCACGAACAAGTTGTCAACGTGAACGTTTCAAACGAGAGGATCATTCTACTACAACTTCAATCATCATTCATAATTTCTACCATGCATTTATATCACGATTCACGAATTCTTTGTATTGTTCCTGATCTGTCATATTATATGTATCAATTTTTTTTAGCATTATAAAACTCCATGTACTTATACCTTTCTCCTGGAACTGGATTATTTCACCTGTCTTACGATTATTCCACTCATTATATGATTGTTTGTTTATATAATATGGAACATGAATAAAATTTAATTATTCCTCAGTTCTCTATTTGATTAATAATTCTAAGCCCTGATTTTCAATAACTATTTTGTATTGTGGCAATGTCAATCAGAATGAA
Source organism: Podabrus alpinus (assembly GCA_932274525.1). Taxonomy (NCBI): domain Eukaryota; kingdom Metazoa; phylum Arthropoda; class Insecta; order Coleoptera; family Cantharidae; genus Podabrus; species Podabrus alpinus. Next base: position 20,624,949 of record OW026454.1, read on the forward strand.
TAATTTATGGGAATGAATATCTATATTCTCCCTTGACAAAAAAAAATATCCTCCCTTAACTGACATATTCCGATAAACGAGGCCATCAATTTTTATAACAATGAGCTGGAAAGTTGATCTGGGAAAGTCTCAATTTGAATTGCTTGCGCGTGGCGCGCACTGGAGGAGGCCGCGCGCGCAGCAGTGGGCGTTCCTTACGCTTACAGCTGATAGTTTGGGAAAATTCAGGTTAGCATATTTTCCTCAATTAATTATAAATAAACTATTAGTCCTAGGCCAGACCGTCCCGCTTACAATTTGTAGAGTATTTTCTGCGCTACACACTGGTATTTTTATTTTGTCAATCGCATGTATTAAAAAGAAGTTATGGGTGTTTGTGGCGCTTTTTGGCGTTTTTCCAACAGTTTTTTGTTAATTAAAAATATTTACAAAATTCCCATCTCCACTCCATTTGGATATGTGATTCAGGACAATTTTCTGAATCTAATGGTATAGGTTTCATTTTCCCCAATATAAATGACGTTTTATGGCTTTTTAACGTCTTCATTGCCTGGTCTATAATGGCGTATGGATTGCGGAAAACGGCGCATGCTGTATTAACCTCGCAAATATATTATATGCTCGATTGCGCCTAAAAATGTGCAAAAAGGGAACTTATTGATAGATATACCACTCGCACTACATTGAACCAGAATCAAACACTCCAAAAGGAAGCAGTAGTGAACATTCACATGTATGATCCAAGCAAGAGTTAAATTGGTTCGATGTATTGCCAATTCAAACCAAAAAGTTAGGTTTCACTTCTCAATTAAGAATATTAAAAAAATGTGTTCCTATACATTCTAGGATAGGGGTTTGAGCTTTTAATCTTTACATTTTTTAAATGAAGGAATAAAAAGAAGAGATATTTATCTTCAGAAAATCCAATGCTTTCAAGAAAGTTTCTATAGAATTCACAAGTGAAAATCAAGCATTAAGATATTCTTCAAATAATAATCTAAAATTAATTGAATATCTAACCGGGATGCTGAGTTTTCCCCCATATCAAAAAGAATAGGGCTAAGAGGAAAATATCAAAAAGTAACCATTACATTACAAAGACTTGCATTCCTTCAAGAATATAGTCACCCCCTTCCAGGGCTTTTGATCAATCCATTTTATGAGGTGGATTATTAATCTTTTCTCTCCTGTTTTTTCGTTGTTCTTACAGTTTTTCATGCAATCTTTCCTTCTCTACTACGCTTCTCCACACCACCCTATGCTGGCATATTCCTCTCTAGTTACCACTTGCCATCTCCTTCAAATCCTACTGGAGCCGTCCAACCATCTCAATCATGGCCTTCATCATTCCTATTTGATATTCAGTCCAACCTCTGTAGCTCTATCAGTCAAGTCTACAAACATTTTTTTCAATCTTCACCAAGATCTTGCAATGAATACAACATCATCCATAATATGCTATGATCTGTCGCTCTTGATTTACTATGGCGTCCCTCCAGTTCATAAATCTTCCTGCCTTTTCCAATGCTATGTTGAGCAGAATTGACGACAGTGTATCACCCGGTCTCACTCCGGTTCCGACTGCAAATGCTTCCGTTTCCCCGTTTTCCGTTTACTAACCTTATAAGTTTGCTAGGAATTTTCATTTTCTGCTTTATTTAAAACAAACACCCTCTCGTAAATCAATGAACAGAAGGTGCAAATCAAGATTGTGTTCTTGACATTTTTCTGTAATTCGATTCTATTATACTCTTCTATTATGTCCTCTGGATAGTTAGGTGGCAGTGTTATACCCCTGTAGTTTTAACATTCGTCCAATTTGCCCTTTTTGTGTATTGGTATTATTGTTTCTATATACCAGTCGTCAGGTATTTCTTCTTTGTCCCATATTCTACAGGTCAGCTCTTTAATTTTTTTGGAATTGTTCACCGTCGTTCTTCAACATTCCCGCATAAATTTAATCTCCTATTGCTTTATTATTTTTCATTTTTCTTATTATGTTGTTAATTTTTTCCTGTGTCGATTTTTATAATATTTACTCTTCACCTCTTATCTCCATTTTTTGTTCTTAGACTTCGTCTTCCCTGCTTAGTAGTTTCACAAAGTGTCTTCTCCATATATCATTTATTCTCTCTTTATCGTCTTCAATTGAATCCACTTTACTTTTCATTGCGTTTGTCTTCACTGTGGTTCTTAATTGCTTTATAAAAGTTCTTTGCATTATTTTTTCTTAAAATAACCATAGTAAATGTAAATGCGCCGACAGAAGAGAAAGACATCCAAATACAATATAAAAATAGTCCTGGGAGACTTTAATGTTAAGATTAATACAGAATCCAACGAGAATGGAAAACCGCTGATCGGTTTTTCAACGGAAAGAAAAATCATAATTGCAAGCACTTTTCTGAACATAAGGCAATCTAAAAAGGCACTTGGATGATACCCGATAGTAATCTAACCAATCAAATTGGCCATAATTTAATGGAAAAGAGAAATTAATAATGTATAAGGGATAAGAAAAGCTACACGGGAGCTATTCCTGGTAGGAATAAGTCAAATTATATCAATCAATGAAAGAGAAATAAATAATAAACAAGAGAAATAAGAATAAGATAAATTTGATTAGAGAAAAATAAAGACAGATACGAAGATGTAACTAATAACAGAAAAATTGAGAACAAAAATGTCCACATCAAAGAAGGAGCGAAATTCATTTAAACGGCAACAATACAAGCGAAAAGAAAAAGAAAGATTGATTTGATAGCGAATGCCAAAATGAAATAAGGAAACAAGAGGATTCTAGAAGAAAAATAATCCAAACGCAAACAATAATTATTGGTGATAGACGTAACTATGATAATCGGAGTAGAAAATTGAGAAAAGTGTGCCGAGACAAGAAAAGAAAAACAAATTGGAGATGCTCGAAGAAATATACAGAAACAAGGAAATTATGAACTTTTATCAAGGTACTAAAAATGGTAAAACAGATCATTAAACAAGCACAACCTATTGCAAAGGGAGAGATGGTAATCTGATAGGAGAGGAAGAAGAAGTATTTAATTAAAATTTGGCGACTCAATCAATATAGTTGTTGTGGAGGGCAAGTTTAAAAGTCTAAGATCTAGAAGAAGATTGCCAACAAGTGCGATTGATTGGCACACAAGGACCATAATCGAAGGGCATGGTCTTTAGCGGTCAACAAAGCGTCTATATAAGGTCACTATATACTTTTTTAAGGGTGAAGGATAGAGGAGGACATTTCAATGTCTATAACTAACTTGAGCAATATTGAATTGACATTATTCGGTCATTAGTATATTTTAAAATACATTATCTTTCTAACATAACCTTTATCATAAAAAGTACCAACAGTCAGGGCCGTCTCTATAATCAGCGATTCAATAAATGGTAGCAGTCAAATTGTAAATTCAAAATAATCACTTTTCGCTGTGATATCCATCTCCTCAGATCCGCACTAGTAAATGAAAATTCAAATTAATTGGTGCTGTAATGGAAAGTAGTTGACCCTTATGCCTAATATAGAATCGTGATATAAAATATAGCTAAATAAATACTAGGTGCCCTTAACAATGGTTGAACCTGACTCCTAAATGTAGTTGGACGGTCCTGCATATCTTGTAAAATGTCAGACCGTATGACCTTTTAGTTATAGGATTTTAATACTGTAACAAAATTTTCTTTTTAATTCTGGCTATGCCGCTGTCGATATAATTACTATAATAAACGTAAATTTTCAAATTCCAATTTTGAAAAACGTAAATTAGCTTCGCGGTTATCACACAAATTATTGTTGTGTAACTGATAACGATTAGGTATTCACAAAAAAATATACCTATGTATGTACATAAATATACGTAGTATGTATGTGTTTTCCAAGTTTTATTGTTTTTCATAATATTGTTATGAATTAATGTTTTTATTTATATGGTGTTGTCCAAATCTTACGCAATGTAGACTATTTTAATGGGTACTTAGTACAATATTATCGTATTTGTGAGAAAATAACATCGATTTAAATTTAAATCGAGTACCTATTAGTTAATATTTATTTACTTACCCTATTTTTGTTTATTTTATTTGAAATTTTATCAGTATTTGTATAGAATTGGGGAAAATACAGATGAAGCAAAATATCCGGTAGGGGAGCATGGGTAACAGTGAGACGCTTTTTTTCTGATACCCTAAACTAGGATATTATTCTTAGTTATAATTAAAATTTATTTCTTACCTGTGTTATGTATTCTAGCAAACATTATATATGTACATGGTTGTTTTAACCACATGGGTGGACATTAATTTTTAGGACGAATAAAATATTTTTTGGTATTTATTTACTAAAAATTATAGACACAATATTGTGTTTTCAATCATAATAGTTCGTAACATTATTTTTAAAATGTTAGGAAAGACTGCTTAATTTATTCATAATCGATTCAGGAAATCACTGTTAATAATTACTTTTACCTCCCAGAAACCAATAGCACCTCATAATTACGAAAACTGCCACCACAGATGCATACTTAATATTTTAGACTAAAGTGCCATGTACTATGTGATGGGATTAGAATTGAAAATATTTCAAATGTCTCACTGTTGACCATTCTCCCCTAGGTAAGAAATTTTTTTAGGTTGTTTCAAATTATGCAGTTTTAATTTTATTTTAAATTTAAAAATTGAAACGACGACCCACTAAAAGTGACATCGATATATCGAAATTTGTAAGTATATTGATAAAATATTTATGTCATTTAAGAAAACAAAGTTAATCACATTCCCACAGACAAACCGTAGCAGACAGTAATGAATCGATTGAATATAAAAGATTATTGACCTATTGATAACCAATAAAATAATATAGGGGTAGATCAGTGGCGTCGCCAGATTTTCAGGTTTGGGTGGGCTGTACTTAAGAGAGACCAATATTAATTTAAATGTTTCAGCAGAAATAACTGGTAAATGCTGTACCAAAATTTGTATTTGTATTTGCAAGGTATCAACAGATAAACCATTTTATTTAGGGATATACCCACGCTAACGAATTATAAGTTCACAGTTTTACCTACAGACTAGACGTGCATGTGCATAATACTACCTACAGTTTAACATGGAATCCGAACCACGGCACAAATAAGTCGGGAGTAGATGGGATTCAAACTCAGATAATCAGGTTCACAGTTCAACTCCCTCACCACCACACCATTAAATAAATTTTATGTTTATGCTATTCTTGGATTAAAATGCCATTTAAGTGTATATTTTTAAAGACTAAAGTTTAACTTCAAATCTCAAAGGATATAAAGCGAATTTAAATCATTAGGGACTCCTTACGTGATTATATTAAAATTACAATATTAACCTCAGGTCTTAAGTAGATCACTAATTTCTCATGTGATTTTGTGCCGTCGAAATAATGCACTTAAGGTCCCTTGAAAAGTATTTTTGACAATATTTTAGGTTGTTTTTTAATATTGTATTAATCATTTTTTAATGCGTTTTCATTATTCTGAGAAATATACCGTTTTTTGAACAGACGAAAGTTAAAATTAATGTTTATTTACTTAAAATAGCTAATAAATAATTAATATGTCAAATTGATAAGATTATTTTTATTTGATTTTTAATATACTATTTACTATTTGCTTAAAAAAAGGGCACATTATCTTATCGTTGCCTTATATTTTGTTAAAACAAACCGGCTAAGTAAAGATTATCAAAACTGGACTTGATGATCCTTCACCTTTGAGCAATTTATCTTTCGTCTTGGAATTTTAGTTTCTGGAATATTCCGTTTCCTACACAAATTTCACAATCCAAAATGGTTAGTTTTTCATAAATTTTGGGTTATCTAGGTCATTGAAATTCAATAGTAAAGGAATTATTGGAAGTGATAACTTGCGATTTAACATATTATGCGTTGGAAAAGTTAAAATGTAAATTAGCAAAATTATTATCAGATTATCTAATCGTATTAACTTTCAAATCAATCAAAACATGTTTGTTTGTAATTTGTATAATTAAATTAACATAAAATTATTGAAATATAAAAATCGTCTGATTTGAAAAACATACACTCGTGTTTGATATTAACAAAGCTATTAAGTTGTTTACAATATATAAAATTTATCTAAAAGTCATTATTTTTCCAGTTACAAAATTGTTTATTTTCCGTGTCTCTTTTTATTTTACCTGTGCAATATGTTCTTGAGAATTAATTTATTAATTTATTTACTACTTTATTATAAATATAAGTACAATCGCACTGCACTGGTGTGATGATGGCAGGGCCGGCTTAAGGTGGATGAAGGATGCAGGACATTATGACAGATCACCTCGAAGATATGTACATAAAAATATAAAAAATTTTATCAGAGTAGTTGTAATAATATTTTATGTTAATGTCATGTTATAGGTTGTTATGTACTTTTATAATACTAATATTTTTTTCTAGAATGTTCGCGAATGCAATAATTTTTTAATTCGTTTTTTAAATTGTACAGTTGCTTGATAATTCCCATTAAGGATAAAATAGAATTTTGTAGTAACTTCATATTTAAACAATTAGTATGTATTGCGGTGTTCTAATTTAATTATTACTTCTGCAAGACACCCGCTATATTTACTTTCCGAACCCCTAGGTAAGGAAAGTATTGTTATCAGTCAAAATTTGACCCCCCAATTTTTTGACAGATGTTCACGTTTTGAGGTCCCCTGAATCCATTTTTATCATTTTTGGAAGGATGTCTGTATGTATGTGTGTATGTGTGGGTCCCTCGTAAGTAGCGAGGACATTAGTCCACTGTTCAGCGGCGTTGTGAGGACATTTTTTGTTGTGAGGACCGATACCACGTCCTCGGAAGTTCTGGACCCCAGAACTGCGTTCTACAGTGTTTTCTGGTCATGAGGGTACCTTAAACATTAGTGTGTCAGTAGGTCCTCATAACACCGTTTGAAGTTGGATATGTAGTTCACACTATTTCCGCAAGGAGCGCATAAAAAATGTATAATATACACTACATCTGATCTCTACGTTACTATTAAGGACCATCATACACAATCCGATTCTACGATCCTTACGCTATTTCTAAGGACCTACATACACACCAACATTGTAATTGAATTCGTTTGGCAACGTAGCTACGTCTGATAAACTTAGGTACGTTAAATACAACTTTATATTTAGTTATGCATAGTTGCGCATTATTTATCGACGAGATTGAAATTCTTATAATACACTACGTTTTAATAATAATACTGATAAATTAAAATTTAAAATTTTATTAGGTATATTATTCATTATAAATGTAGTGTGATTGAAAAATTGTTTTGAATTTTTCTAAGTTTAACGTGGTTTAACGTTTCAAGTATAATTTGGTTATTATTATAGTAAATTTTTAATCAAACGCATATTCACGAGCACATTGGTGCAACTGTGCACCACACACGGGCGGCCGAATTCAGTAGCGGTCGAAAATGAACAAAAAGCATAAAATGTCCTCGAAATGCAAAAATATAATTTCTACTGGAAATGAAGAGGTGATGTTAATGAATTCTAAAAGTTAAAATAGTGTATAATAATAATATTAGGTACCTAATAATAATATTATTACCCATTAATATGTATTGAAAGAAATTTTTTCCGCACATCATTCGTTAAAATGCGGACGGAACATCAGAAGCATGTTTTATTACAAATTCTAATTTCTATTAGAATGCTCACGTGACTTGTAGAAAGAGGTCTCTTTCCAATCATCGGAGGCTTTCACTCTAGCTTGAACCATTTACTTTAACATCAATATTTCTTAAAAAAAATTACAAAATAATTTACAAATAATGAAAAAGATGTTAAGGTCTAAGGTCTGGTTCAAAAAAATAAAAGTCCAAATTATGCGCACCTACTGGAGAGCTAAGAATAAAGTAACAATGTAAACAAAACGGATACTACATATATACACCAACATTAAACATTTATAAAATTATTTACGATTTCTAGTATAATAAATATAATTATTATAAAATCGTTATTATTTTTAACTATGCCACTATTTCATGCTACTTAAATGTTGTGTTTACACCTCTGTATGTAATGTGTATACGGTGTATTGATAAGACAGAAATTTTATACATAAGTTGCTACGTATTAATAAACACAAAGCTAAGTTTTGTCACGTTTGAATATTATTTAAAAATCTTATTAAAGAGATCTTTAAAAGAAGTTTCGTAAATCTCACATCAGTAAATCAATTTTTGCATTTAATTTATAGCTGCCCGTGTCTTTAGGACACTGTACATAATAATATGGAACGGCGGCTCTATTTCCGGATAAATTTCAAAATTTTTGGTCTTCTTTTGATGTTCACGAATCTCGCTAAAATGTTTGCAACTGCGAACAAATCATTTTACGGACATATAATTTGTAAGAGGATCCAAATGAGACAACAAAATCAAAAATTCATGCAAGTAAAATTTATATGTATATAGTAGCTTCAAGGGCGTTTATCAAATTTAGGTGCATGTCACTGGCCCCCCCCAAATCGATTTTTTTTAATGAAATTAGTATCAATCGTTTGAGCATCGTTAGAGCCTGAATGAGCTTCTATTCCTGTCGTTTGAGCCTCAAAGGTCACGGAGTTATTCGCTAAAACTTTTTGGGGGGGGGGCTGTTGACACGTCCCAAATGGAATTTTGGGATGAAATTGGTGTCAAACGTTTGAGCATCGTTAGAGCCTGAATGAGCTTCCATTCCCATCGTTTCAGCCTCAACCGTCGCGGAGTTATTCGCGAAAACTTTGGGGGGGGGGGCTGGCGACATGTTTTTCCATTTACCTTCCTATTTAGAATTTTTGTATGAAACTGGTGCCAATCGATAGAGCATCGTTAGAGCCTCAATGAGCTTCTATGCCCATCACTTTAATTTCATTTTCTAGAAAGTTACGGGTATTTAAAATTTTTGAGAACTCCGAGCAAGTTACATCTGGTAATATTCGACTTTTTTACTTTATAAACATTTTCTCGGTTTTAATACTAGTTTTTTTTAAGTACAACCACAAATTTAAAAAAAATTGTGAACCAACAGAATCGGGTTTTTTTTAAATTTGTGGTTGGACTGATATTTTTTGTGGAATTGAGTTATAAATACCATTAAATGCATTTTTGCATGATCTGTCTTCTGGTAGAATCGGCTAATTTCTATACAAAATATTTCATCAAGTAACACTGTAAAGTATATTTTTCTCAGTAACATAATATTATGTAAATATAAATTCATTTAAAAAAAAGCAATTTAAAGATGTTATACAAACTATTCCAAAATTTTCGTATATTCTTGAAAATTAAAATCCGTTAGGTGCTTATAATGGTATTTCGAAGAAATAATAGTTTGCCTACCCTAAGTTATACAAATAAAAACAACTATCTGATTTTATCAGAGCTTTCCTGTAAAATTTTTATAGTGAAACAGTAAGTTAATGATTTTTTATATAAGAGCTTTACTAATTGCATTGCAATAATATTCAAAGAGAGATGTCTTTGTAGTGCAATATTATCAAGTTTGGATTATTATAATTCTGAGGTGCGTCACTGCCCCCCCCCCCCCAATCGATTTTTTTAATGAAATTAGTATCAATCGTAATAATGGTATTTCTTCGAAAACCATTAAAAGCACCTAACGGATTTTAATTGTCAAGAATATACGAAAATTATGGAATAGTTTGTATAACATCTCTAAATTGCTTTTTTTTAAATGAATTTATATTTACATAATATTATGTTACTGAGCAAAATATACTTTACAGTGTTACTTGATGAAATATTTTGTATAGAAATTAGCCGATTCTACCAGAAGACAGATCATGCAAAAATGCATTTAATGGTATTTATAACTCAATTCCACAAAAAATATCAGTCCAACTACAAATTTAAAAAAAAACACGATTCTGTTGGTTCATAATTTTTTTTAAATTTGTGGTTGTACTTAAAAAAACTAAGTATTAAAACCGAGAAAATGTTTATAAAGTAAAAAAGTCGAATATTACCAGATGTAACTTGCTCGGAGTTCTCAAAAATTTTAAATACCCGTAACTTTCTAGAAAATGATATTAAAGTGATGGGCATAGAAGCTCATTGAGGCTCTAACGATGATCTATCGATTGGCACCAGTTTCATACAAAAATTCGAAATAGGAAGGTAAACGGAAAAACATGTCGCCAGCCCCCCCCCCCCCCCAAAGTTTTCGCGAATAACTCCGCGACGGTTGAGGCTCAAACGATGGGAATGGAAGCTCATTCAGGCTCTAACGATGATCAAACGTTTGACACCAATTTCATCCCAAAATTCCATTTGGGGGGGGCCAACGTGTCAACAGCCCCCCCCCCCCAAAGTTTTCGCGAATAGCTCGGCGACGGTTGAGGCTTAAACGATGGGAATGGAAGCTCATTCAGGCTCTAACGAAGCTCAAACGTTTGACACCAATTTCATCCCAAAATTCCATTTGGGGGGGCCAACGTGTCAACAGCCCCCCCCCCCCCAAAGTTTTAGCGAATAACTCCGTGACCTTTGAGGCTCAAACGACAGGAATAGAAGCTCATTCAGGCTCTAACGATGCTCAAACGATTGATACTAATTTCATTAAAAAAATCGATTTGGGGGGGACCAGTGACATGCACCTATCAAATTTCGCTAGTGCGGATAATTTTTTGAGTAGACTTAATTTTACATAAAAGTTAAATAAGTAACTTTTTTATACGCATTTCATTATTATACCATTTCCACTTCTGTTTGAAGTTATTTATATTGAACAGCAGCAAATTGTGTGTACAGTAGAACTCGGATGTAACGAACTCAGTTATAGCGTTATACGGCATGGCTATAAGGCAATGTGAATGTTTTATCAAAAAATGACTAGGTATTTTTGTTTTTCATGGCTGTTCATCTTGACCGTTAACTTAATTCCTAATAAACAGATACGTATGCAGTTCGTAGGCAATAGACCTTGGAGCACGTCACCGTAATTAGATAAAGAAAATTACTGTATAAATAGATTCATCATTACTCTTCATAAAAATTACATTCATATGTAGAATATTTTTATCGCCAAAATTGTGAAATTTTATTAATAGTAAAATAATAACTGATGGTCAACTTACTCTTGTCGGTAACAATTTAATATTTTATGAGCTTTGGTTGCTTGGCAAAATAAATCAGCAGACATTGATTAAAAGTCCTGAGCGTATAGCGCAAGGGTTCGTTTTTAAAAATACAGTTCGAATTTGTAAAATTATAATCTCATCAGAATAGTTAGAGCATTAACTATAAGTTTTAACTTAACGGTAACCAATTCAATTTTTAAAATAATTTTTACCATAAGATTTGGTTGTTCGTGACCGTTTCTTCCCTAAAAATACCTGTATAAAGCTAGCATCCCCACTTTCTCAAACTAAAAAAAAATAAAATAGTCTATAATTATGTGTAAATTATATGCTTTTTAAAAATCCGTATTCCGAAAGTTCAGCTCTGAACTCAGCTGAAGTTTGGCAGAAGTGATGCAAATTTTAAAAGCTCCGAGCAAGTTGCGCGTGGGAATATTCAATTTTAATTCGATTTCATAAAAATGTTCTCAAACATTTTGAGATTGGTAATTAAGTTAAAATTTATACTATGTAAGTAAACCAGATATCGTGTTAAGAATTAAAAATAATTACTAAAAGCGTAAAAATTTTAAAAAATGGCATTAAATAAATGGTATTAAAAAAAGAATTCAAAATTGCCATGTAGTCATAAACGGCCGTTTCACCGTTAATTTGCGGATTCCAAAAATCCAAAAAGAACTCCAAAAATTTCATTTGATTTTTTTAAAATTTGTTAGTTACATTTATGCAAATAAAAATATTTATCGAGTAACTATAAGTAGTGTGATGCATACTATATTGAGAAAATTTTATGTACAAAACCCACCCAAAAAATTTTTTATTTTTGCTGGATAGTGGAAAAGTCCCGCCAATTTCTTATGAGCATTTTATGTGGGTTGGTTCAAGGTTCAAGCGGTTTAAGCTATCCTGACTTGCAATAATTATGCAAGCAGGACTCAGCATTTTAATTATGTTTTACCAACGGTTTTTCTATGCATCATTCATTTGTTATGAGCTTTTTTTAATATCTTGAAATATTACTTCAATTGTTGTAAAATTTACTTCAAATTGATGCAGACAAACATAAGTTCAAATTAAAAAAAAGTTCCGATGTGCAAAATGTTTATTGCTTACTTCGGCATTCTATGCTTCCTCATTGCTCTTCAAACAGAAGTAGATTATCGTATTACCGCGTTATCAAATTAAAAAGAAAAGTTACTTATTAGTCACATACGGCGGTTTGATAAATTTTTTTACGTTAATTGAAACAAACCTCGAGATAAATATTCCGAAATATTTACTTACATTTCATGATTTCAATTACAACTTATTCGAAATCACTGATCTAGTAGATCATATTGAAAATTTTACAAAAACAAATCTTCAAGAAATCATAGACGAGTTCAACATCGAACATTTAAAAAATAATAATTGATTAGACACCTTTTTCGATAATATTATTGATTACTCTTAATTTTAATATTAATACGTTAAACATTTTTTCCTATAGAAATTGTAAAATTCAATAGGTATGTAATAAATATATAAGTGACCTCGTATACACCATTTAATTGGATATAATAAACACATCAAGCGAGAATTGGCAACACCGGTAAGTCCTCATAAGAAGGACCCCGCAAATCATTATAAAAGTAAAGTCCTCACAAAGCACTCAATGTAAAACTGGCTACAATTTAATTAGAGTGTATCGCAATAAGCTTATAACTTTTAAAATACATACAAAACATTACATAGAATGCACTCTTAATATTACTTATACAACCCTTCTTTCATGAGGTCCTCGCAGAATGTATTGTTTATCAAATGTCTTCACAAGACCCCCTAGACACGTATAGGTGTGTGTATGTGTGTATGTATGTATGTGTGTATGTACGTCTGTGAACACGATAGCGTCTAAACGAAGCAAGCAAATGATTCCAAATTTTGCATATAAGCTTTTTCCTGTCGTAGGACGAAGCCAGATGAAAATAATTTAAATCGTGTAACGGGAAAGGGGGGTTTACCTGGAGCTATTATGACATTATGCGTCATAACTTCGAAACGAAATTAAATATGTAAAAATATTAATAACAAAAAATTAGCGCTATGGAATATCCTACATTTTTTGTCCTACAAGTTTTTCTCTAAAATATACAGGGCGTTTCAAAAAATTTTGTATTTGTAAAAATTTTTTGTATTTGTAAATAAAATAGTAAACCGCATTCTACTAACGAAAATAAGATGAAAAGTTTCTAATAACATGGGTTCAAAAATGCTTCGTTTGCAAGATATAGGCATTCAAAAGTTTTTTTCTTCCTATTTTGGCAAAATATGAAATTTTTCATCGATTTACTGTTGAAATTATGTAACCATTTTATTTAAAAAAATAATATAAAAATTTGCGTCTGTTCGGAAAGTTATGCGATGGCCACATCAGATTTTTTTTTTATTTGATTACTTTTGAAAATTGATTTTAAAATTATTGAATCCCACAGCTAGCTCTTTATAAATTTACCTGGCATGAAAATCTTTCTCTTCAGTAGTCGGTTCTGCGCTCTTATTCTGAAATTAAATGTTTTTGTAGGGATAGAAAAATCCCCGAATGATACGCTTATGTTTTGAACAATTGATAATTTATTTTATTTTTCATAAAATTATGCAAACACAAATCTTATACTAATAAACATGATAAACAATAAACAACAAATTCTTATAATCTACGCGTACTCCAACCCCAAAGTTAATTACGTATTCCCGTGAAACCGGTTTAATGTTATTTAAATTTTTCACTCACGTCGCGTTATAAATATTAAGTTTGTATTCTTACCACCCGTAGATGTCGCTCTTTTGTGTAATATTTCTGCTTTGGATCTTGTCTTCCAAGCTTTTACCAGAATCCAGAAATTTGTCTCCAATCTCGTTTCTGTGTTTGTGCATCAATGCTCCTGTGATTATAATAAGATCGTTTCATCCAATTTACATACCATCTTTCCACAATTGTTCCAAGTAAGTATCGTTGCACTTTTTATCTAACCTCACTTATTTTTCTCTTTTTACATGTACTTATAATTATTTACTTTTTAGTTCTACACACTTTGAATATTGATTTTCAATCAATTAAGAAACTTTTTCCGGAGCCGAAATTTACACGTGCTCCCCGCTTTGGCTATTGTGTGAGAAGCATTTATTTATCGAGCCGTTGCTAGGGTTTTGAAAAAATTCCTTTTTTTTATTCTAACTTTATGTGTGTGCATTTGAAGTAATATCTGATATTCAATTAATATCTTCAATTTGTTCAATTAATATTCAATTATTTTGAACATTTCAGTATTAGTTTTTTGGAAAATATTTTAAGATATAATTGAATTTCCACTTTTCTTTAAACCGGATACCATACAATACGTACAATCAAATAGAGTCAGGGGTGGTTTCATTAAAATATGACGAAATAAAAACGAAAATCATACACAAAAATTATTAAAATTTATTAATAACACTAAAGAATGAATTTATTTAAACACAGTTAAAAGTTTTAATTTAAAGAAAAATGCCCAATTAAAAATTATAAAAAGTAAAATACCTGAAGGTCATTCCAGCTCTAATCAACTGAAGATTTGTCTTGACCCACACCAAATTTGACGAACTTAGTTTTTAACGTAAATTTGACGAAACTTAGTACACGCTATCATTATTATTTGTTAGCGGGTGTGGTGCTTTCCACCACTGCACTGAAGCTTAAGCCTATTGTGCCCCGTTCGCCTCCAGACTGTGCAACGCCAGCAACTCAGCAGCGCCCAGGCGTCTTGTGCTAAGCCGCTTTTTTGATCGCGGCCCTTTTACGCCACCAAGACACCCCAGGCGCCTTGTGCGAAGCTACTTTTTCGATCGGCCCTTTACGCCACCAAGACACCCCCCCACCATCGGCCGCGACCCCGGTTTCTCAATGAGTCCCGGTACTAGCACCCGGTTCTTCCAGAGTCCCGCAGGCCACTGCCATCGTAGGTCACCAGCTTGGCGTACGACGAGGGTCCGATGAAGCGCTGCACAGTTGATGAGGGTAGAGGCGAATTTTTTTGTGACCCTAACTTGTTGTTATTGACCCTAACAAGTCAGGGGGACCGCCGGCTTAACGTGTCCTCCGAAACACGGCCGACCGCAGTTCATTTTGTAAGTCGGTCACCCACACACAGAAAAAGGTTTACTTGAAGGTGAGTATAATGATTTACTTAGCGATATCTATTTGTATCAACTTTTTTATTAATCTTCTCGACAATATGAAATCTTCCAGACAATAAAAACAATTGCTTACAAATAATATTTGCGCTAAGCTGTTAAAATGTTATTTTGAGCTTTAAAAAGAATTCTATTAACATTGGCAATTAACACTTAAATTAAAGATTTTACTTGCTTTAGTTGATTTGCATTTGTGTTGCTTTAAAACGTCCTGGTATTGCAGTGAATATACGAAATACTTTATCCAATACTTTTTTTCATTATTAAAGTAATCC
Organism: Podabrus alpinus; assembly: GCA_932274525.1. NCBI lineage: Eukaryota > Metazoa > Arthropoda > Insecta > Coleoptera > Cantharidae > Podabrus > Podabrus alpinus. The sequence goes on from OW026454.1 coordinate 20,640,601, forward strand.
TACCTAAAGTTTAACGGAAATATAAAAATAGTTGATATGACTTTATATTTTCTTGAAGGAACTATCTATAAACTTGCAAAGTTGCAAAAGTTGCAACTTTGCAGATTCAAGTTGATTGCGGTTGAACGGTTGAAACTATTCATTATTGTGCCAGTGTTTGTTGCGTTTGTTATATGGTTAGCTACTTTGTTGGAAAAATGGAAGAATTGTTAGAAAGTTGGGGTTTGTCTCAATTAATTAGCAAATTTAAAGGTAAGTTAATACTTATTAACTTATTAGGATAAGTTCGCACTGACCAGCAGGTATTTGGATCTTGGAAACTGTAATAGTTACAGACGCGGTTATAAATGTTGAAAATTACTTTTCATTTTAGAGTTACGTAGTACCAAGTAGTACTACTATATTAAAAAACATTTTTTTTAATTTTTGATTTTATTACTTTATTGCGTTATTTGAATTAAAAACCTAAGTTATAAACTTTAATAATTTATAATAAATGATAATTATTATAAAAGCACATTCCAGGATGCAGGTAACAACCGAAGTCAAAGTAGTAATATAATACCGATAACATGAAGGATGTGACTGCATAGGATGATGTCATACCTCAGTTAAAAATGCAAACGCAAATTTTTATCCATTTTTATCTAATAAGCTTAATTTTTCTTTTAATTAAAAATAATAATTTTCATTTGAAGTTTGAATATTGAAAAACATATTTCGTCGGCTTACTGCTAAAGATAACTCCAAAATGATAGTTTTGAGTAAAACTGATTTTAAAGTTTGATTCACCAAAAACAGGTTAACAAAAGTTAAAATTGAACTTCTTAATACTCCTTTAATATTTGACTTACAGCTATCAGGTTTTGTCAAAATGTAGTTTGCTCTTATTTGAATGCAATCATGTATATAACTCATTTTGTCCAAAAATGGAGTTATTTTGTTTTGGCAGTAAGCCGACGATTTGTTCTTGGTTTGAGAAATATTTTTTCTGCGTGATGTAAAGGTAGCATTTATCGTTGAGCATATGAGAATTTTTTCTTTATCCTTATTATTTATTGGTCACTGCGTGCTCTTCAAATTTTATACTAGGGTCTTTTTTGTTCAGAAAATGATATGACGGAAGAAACTATTTATGAACTAAATGACGAGATGTTGAAGGAATTAGTACCGTCTATCGGTTTAAGAATTATTTTGAAAAACAAAATTAGCCAACAGAAATTGAGTACGGAAGTAAGTACCTAAAAAATCAAAACTTATATTATTTCATTAATATTTAATATAACGCAGATAACCGCTAATACGAAAGTTATACTTTTAAACACATCAAGCTTATCAGATCCTGATACAGAAAGCCTTGTAAGTGCGCCTTCACCATCATCGTCAACATGTTCTGGTTTGGGGGAATTAATACCACAATATAATCAACATAGCTTCATTGATGGTTCAGAACAATTTATTAAGAGCGTACAGTTCCCACAATTTGACTTGCAAGAATTACTCGATTCTTCCTCTGGGAAAAGTGTTTTAAATTTTTATAAAAAACATAATGTTTTAGATGGCCAACAGCGAAATATATTGGTAGATATTATTGTAAAAAACTTGTTCAACTATTTTCTACAACAGTAAGCTCTTTAGAACTATAGTAGTTGTTAAAAATGCTAACATGTCATTTTCTTATATGTATAACAGCCGACTTAAGCACGAAGATTATTTAGCTATCGTGTCCAAAATAATAGCACTGTTTCCTACAGAAAATCCAGGTACATATTATGTACCAGCAATATCGAAGGAAAATTCTTGCATCAACAAACCAATCCTTACCAGAGGCAAATTGGTCGACAAATTTAAAAATTTAATTAGATTGTCAGGTTCAAGAAAACGTATTAAAACTCAAAAAGAAGATAATACTACAAAACACTTTAAAGCGTTAGGTAGTATGCCTAAACAATTTTTTGCAAATTATTTATTTTATAAGATCTTTTATACTTATTAGATGCTATAAATAACGACAAAATTTGGCTAACCCACAGGAGGGAACCATTAGAAGAAGTGTTAATAAAATGGGAAAACACTTTCGAAATACGGCAAAACACAAACTACATAAATGTGCACAATTTTATACAAGATTGGCCAATACTTCTGGAAAATAGTAACATGTGTGAATCACTGGTATACCTACATAATAATTTTTCTTTTATTACATTTTATTTATTTACAACAATAACGATAATACCCTTAGTAAATTAATGTTTTATTTACATTATAGATTAATAGCGATTTTGATCGAATGCATCCCAATTGTGGTTTGAATCTATACACAAAGTGGACAGATTTTTTTATATGTCGTCGGCTTACTGCCAAAACAAGATAACTCCATTTTTGGACAAAATGAGTTATATACATGATTGCATTCAAATAAGAGCAAATTACATTTTGACAAAACCTGATAACTGTAAGTCAAATATTAAAGGAGTATTAGGCATTTCATTTTTAACTAACTCCAACTTGTTTGTCGTGAATAACGCTAAAATAAGTTAAGTGCAGTTAACTTATTGTCATAAAATGATCCAACCTTTGAAGTTTTGCTAAAACAAGATAAGTGATATTATAATAATAAAATTATGTACATTATGATTCATTCTGACCTAAGGTATTATTTTACTGCAATCTTGCAAGAAACTCATTTTACATTATTTTTATAACGACGATAAGAATTTACCACCACAAACCATCACTCTGTTAATTTATGTGAATCAGTCAGGCCCGTAGCCAGGATTTCATTTGGGGGGGTTCACTTGTAAAGGGGGTTCCCCTTTTTATTACAAATTTTTTTAAGTTTTATTTATTTTATATATTAAACTACTTCTTTACAAATATTTTAAAAGTAAAATTTTCGGGGGTTCCCCTTCCGCGAATTTTTATTACAAACAAATTTTTTCAATATTTTATTTTTCTTAATTTATTTTTATTTAAAACAAACATTATAGTCCAGCCAAGGAAGGTTTTTAGTTTGCAAAAAATCCGGGCAAGCTGAATTTTGGCAGAGATGTACATTGGAGTGTTGTAATGAACCCCCCAAAAGTCCCATAAAATCCAACGCCGGCGTCCCCCACAATCGGGGGTTTTAGCTCTCCCAGCGCGATTTTTTGCCGATAACTCGCTTATTTATGCTTGTATTAAAAATTATGATCAGACCATAATTGAAGAGCATAAAATTCTCTATAAAAAATTTTTTTTTTCATATTTTTCCATGGCACACTAATACTTAAATTATTGACCGAAAACACAACCCACCCTTAAAATGGCACAATATTGATTCGTTGCAGGGGGAGAAATGTTTTCGGGCACGGGAAATGCTTTTAATAATAAATTAATTGAAATTGTGGTCAAGGTTGGAAAATGAAGAGAAAAATAATTTTTTTCAAAATTTGCCCAAGTTATAGTATCTTCCAAGTAACGAAACCGAAATTTTGGTTTGAGCTTACAGAAGATCCGGGCAAGCTGAAATTTGGCAAAGATGTATATTGAAGTGTTCTAATAAACCCCCAAAATTTCTCATAAAAATCCCAAGCCGGCGTTCCCCTAAATGAGGATTTGTTTGGAAATGAGGAAATTTGGAAAAAACTTTTTCCAAAAGATACCTATTCTATTTTCGAAATTCAAATGTTTTACTTTTAAAATTTTTGTCTTTTAAAAACTTCGGGGGGGGGGGGCACGTGCCCCCAGGTGCCCCCTCCTGGCTACGGGCCTGGAATCAGTTATGTTTCAAAGTTAATTGTGAATAGTGTTTTATAATAACTTAACAAAATGAATTCTATAGCTTCTTTACTAGTTGAACTAGCATTGGAAAAATTTAATGACGGTAAGTTATTTTAAAATTATACACAATCGAAGACAAATTCTTTTTGATTTTAACTATAAATGTTTATTAGTTAAAGTTAAAAATTACGATTTCATAGATTTTTATTGAGTACAAACTTTTCCAATAGCTAATCCTGAACCGAGACCGGGTTGGAATCCAAAAATAATCACCTTCTTTTATTGCTTTTTATTATGGGAATGATTAAAAAATTAGTATAAATATCTAATTAACGATGACGTCGAATAACCAAAATTGTGTTACGATGATTGACACCTAGAACAAGAAAGTATACAATAAATACTAGGCGTCGAAAATGATAGTTTTATTATACGATTTATAACGGTGAAACATGAAGGAAGGTATTGGATGTTATTATTGGAAAGGTAAGAAAATTATTAGTCATTTGGGATAATATTATCATAAATTTTATTTTCCGATTGAAGAATGCGTAAAATCCCGGAATATACAAAAAATTTAAAAATCGGTACAGAACAGCATCGAAAAAATTTCGACATCAATATTCCATTTTTTTCATATTGCTTATCAATTAGATAAATAAATTATTATTAATTATAGTAATAACTATACAACACATTTTATTATCTAATAAGTAGAAGTATCTAATTACCGGCGGCTTCTGCAGCTTGAGTTGTACAAATTTACAACTCTCGCGTCACAAGCCGGCCTGGTATAGAAATGCATGTTTTATCAGGGGAAGTACACGCGTCCACGTGGACTCGCAAAGAGAATTTTCGTAATAGAAATATTATCCAATAATAAGTCCTTATTCTAAATATTAACCAATTACAACTAGACTACTCCACGTGGATAATTTTACCAGCCTGGCTTCTGAAATTCGATACTTGTTATCAGCAGCTTCAAGAAGCTACAGTGAGTGCGGTCCCGTATAAGCCAATGCATTACAAATTTTGCTTAGCAGGCGAGCGGCACGAAGCAGGCTGCAAGAAGCTCTAATGAAATGCGGGATTTAGTGTACGAAAGTACAAAGATTTGTTAAAGCTCTGTAAAGATGGAGTAATTCCAGACGAATTTCATCCATGGTATCAATCAATACCAACCGATACCGATATCGTAGATCGAATTCCCGAACCTGCACTGGAAGAGTTGTCATCCGAAGAGGACAATAATTAATAAATATTTTTAAGGTTATTATGTTAGGTTTTTTGAATAAAAATGTTCAACATTATGAGTATTTTATTTCAATTCTGCAAGACTAGAAAAATAATAGGTATAAATTAAATTACTCTTATTCAGCTATAGTAATAATTGTCGACTTAAGATGAATAATATGTTGCATTTCCTATGCACTTATCTTGTTTTGCAATAAGCCTCCATTGTACAACGATTGTACTTATCTTGTTTTTACAGTAAGCGGACAATAAATATTAATTATAAACAATATGAAAATACTTAGAGTGTTGAAACTTGGCAAATATAAAGTTCTAATATCAATAAGTAGAATTGTTGTCCAAAAATATTCAAAAAATTCATATTCGATTTATCTCGTGCATTCAAACATTAAAATCAGTTTTACTCAAAACTATCATTTTGGAGTTATCTTGTTTTAGCAGTAAGCCGACGATGTGTTAGTAGTTTAAAGACTATAAGAAAAGATACCACTGCTTACAATCTTCAGTTATTGTTAGACGAGGATGAATTATCATATGGTGTGTATTTACTAAATTCATACTATAACAAGTAGATTTTCTTAAAATTATATTTTTAGACTCCAGAGTAGTTATAAACCTAACATTAATTATACATATGCTACCACCGAAAGGAAGGATAACATTGCAAAAGAAGCATTGGAAGTTCAGCACCCAAGAATGCATCGATTCCATTATAATACATGCAAAAGTAAGAAATATTTATTTATAGTTCAATTGCTTAATTTTTTTTTATTTAGACTCCTGGAGACATTGAACGATTAATAGAAGAACAAAAAGAAAAGTGCCTATTGAGAAATCAGCCAGTTCAACCTTACATAATTATTGAAGGACCAACGATTAAAGCGCTCAGAAATTTTTATATCATAATTGATGATATACGATTTAAAGGACAAACATTTCTACAGTGTTTAGATATATGTTTTAAGTCATTTTTTATCTTGCGTGCACGATATCCTGTTCAGTCGGAACATATTTGGCTACTCTTACAAAAAGGTGTCTACAAAATTAACACCATATATGATAAAACTTTCCCAAATATTGTAGATGTTATAGATACTGCAATTACAGTTGTCTAAATTTGGAAATAATATAGTGTAAGTAGATTGTATTATTGTCGTAGAGTTACGTTACATTATAGGTACCATATTTAATCGTTTATAACAGATTATCTTAATAATTTTTAATTATGGAGTGTAATATGTGTTCAGCTACCTTTTTAAATGTCAATAAGCTAATCTTCCATTTGGAGTATGTATGTACATAAATGTGAAGCGTTTTGTTGTCCCTTTAAAAACTGCAAAAGAAATTTTCATCAGCGTCATAAGTTAAAAAATCATTTATTTACTCAACATTCTAATTATTGTCATTTAAATTTAAGCAAGGATAATAATAATTTATCTGCTAATCAAATTATAAACGAAGAAATAGAATCTTACACGTCTCCAAAAAATGTTATTCCTCAGATTGCAGAAAAATTTGAATCAGTTGATGAAATATTTGAAAAATTTAAAACCGTTTTAAATACTAATGTTAATAAATTAATAGCGTCATTATATACAAATTTAGCTTTAAATCGTAGTATGGTTCAAAAAATTATCGAATTTTGCATTGATTTTCTCTCTAATAAATTAATTGATATACTTGTAAAAATCAGTACAAATTTTAAGAACATCATTAATCCAAAAAATATTAGTCTAGCCGAATGTATGAGTATTTTGCTAATAGCCTTAAAAAATTGTTTTTCTAATTTAGACACCGAATACAAAAGATTTAAAGAATTTGAAACTTCTAATTGTTTTATACGCCCTGCACAGTTTAACCTAGGAACTTGTCCAGATAATGCACTTAGAAACGGTAATACCACACTAATATTAAAAAGTAGTACATACTCATATGTGTCAATAAAGAGTCAATTGAAAAATTTTTTAGAAACTAAGGGAACATTAAATAAGATTTTGGAGTATCAAAAAGAGCTTTTAAATTCGTGTAATGAATTTGCATTTAATATTGTACAAGCTAATCTATATAAAAGTGTTTTGACTTCTAACGATAAAAAAGTTGTATTGCCTATAATATTGTATTATGATGACATTGAAATCAGCAATCCTCTTGGCAGTCATTCTGGTATATACAAAATTGGTGCTGTTTATTATACTATAGGTAGTATTCCACCAAGTTATGGAAGCAGATTAGAAAATATTTTTTTATGTCAATTATTTCATGCTTCGGACCGAAAGAAATTTGGTAACTTAAAATTATTTGCTACATTGGTAGAAGAATTAAAATATTTAGAAGACAACGGTATTGAAATCATCAGCAAAGACAATAATATAATTACCCCAGTATATTTTCAATTAATATCTGTAGTTGGAGATAACTTAGGAGTGCATTCATTATTTGGATTAACTGAAAGTTTTTCGGCGACTCATTATTGTAGATTTTGTAAAACTTCTAAATTAGAAATGCAAACATTAGTAAACCAAAATGTTGAAAATCTTAGAAGGGTAGTTGAATATGATCATCATTTACAATCTCAGATTTACGGGGTTAAAGAATATTGCGTGTTTCACCAACTTGCAAATTTTCACATTTATAATAATATTGCATGCGATATTATGCATGATCTTATGGAAGGTGTTACATCGGTATGACATGGCACTAATAATAAAGCGTTTGATCAACGAAAAATATTTTACACTTAACGTTCTCAATGCTAGAATAAAATACTTTTCCTATAACTTATATGAAAAAAACCTTCCTCCTAACATACAACAAACGCATTTAGACAATGGCAACATTATTATTTCAGCATCAGAAATGTTGAATATTGTAAGAAATTTTACTTTTATAATAGGGGATTTAATACCGGAAAATAATCCAACTTGGAACTTTTTTTTGAAATTGTTTGAAATTACAAATATTTTAACATCCTCTTCAATTTGTGATGCTACTCTTGAGTTGTTAGATGTTTTAATTACAGAACATCATCAAATGTATATAGAATTATTTAACGTAACATTAAAACCAAAGCATCATTTCTTAGTGCATTACTCAACAATTATAAAAGCTATTGGACCACCCAGATATCTGTCATGCATGAGGTTTGAAGCAAAACATTCGGAACTTAAATCAATTGCTCAAAGTATAAAAAGTCGAGTCAACTTACCATATACACTTGCTCTTAAAATGCAACTTAATAGTACATTTAGATACATCTCTAACACAGGATTAGATAACCATATTTCATATGGTTCTATTTATGAAGTAACTGACCAAGATATAATTAATTTAACTGTTTCTAATAATTTTTTGGACCAATACTCGTATATAAAGTGGTACTCATTCAACGGAATTACATTTAATAATAATTGTGCAATACAATATGATTCTGAATTTGACCAACCCAACTTTTTTCAAATTAGGCATATATTAATGCATAATGATGACAAAAGTAGTTGTTATTTCATATGTAAAAAGCTGAAAAATTTAGGTTATAACTTACATTATCGAGCTTACAATGTGGAACAAACGAAGGAAGAATGTATTCTAATAAATAGATCTGATGCCGAATCGAATTTTCCTACAAAACTTCAGATTTTAGCTACTGGTGATTTATATATTACAAATCCAATTTTATAAATTCCACGTACTAATATTTTACTCCTAATTAAAAGTTATTAGATACTTTTGGGCTAGATTAATTAAATTAATAGGGTGCACTCCCGAAGTTTACTGCATCCCACCCGACTCGCCTTGTAAGTGTAGTTATTTCATTGCTTTCTTAGTTTTTAATTTTCTATAATATGGTATCTAACTTTTTATTTTAGTTTTATTATTATTTTTTATTATATATTATACAATTATAGTTATTTCATTGCTTTTTTAGTTTTTAATTTTCTATATGGTACCTAACTTTTTATTTTAGTTTTATTAGTATTTTTATATTATATATTATACAATTGTAGTTATTTCATTGCTTTTTTAGTTTTTAATTTTTTATATATGGCAACTTTTTATTTTCATTTGTAATTTCATTTGTAAAATAATTTCTTTAAATACATTTTTTAAATTTATATTTTACTACTTTTTATAAGCATTACTTTTTATTTATAGTAAGTGTATCTATTATTTTAACTAACTATTCCCACATGATTACTGCAATATAATGAAGGATTTCTTTTAACACCTTTATTTATTTACACGAACATTATGATTTATTTAAAGTAATTTAATAAATTAATAGCTACAAACTGTAAAATAGTTCTTGTAAACTTTTTGTATAGTTGTTCTAACACTATCGTTATTTAACCAAATCTACTGTATATTTGACACAAACAGATCAAAAAGTTAAATTTATTAATCTAGAGGTTCTGTTAAATATATGAACGCATTAAATGAAATAATGGAAGGTTTTCATCGCAAATAAAGCAAATCTTTAAGTAGATGCAAATTATTTACTTGAGCTAAGTTTATAATTCTAAAATCAAGTAATAATAATGTTGGATTTTTAAATATTTCATATAGTTCGTATAAACTGATCATAGATTTCGGTATATATAAACGTAAAATGTGTTCAGAACAAGTATAATATGTTCGTGGCAACCATTCCTTTCTCTGTGTGCACCCAAGTGGTTTGCCCGAAGAAGTGTTGCTTGCATGCGAATATCGAATAGCTCGATTTCGAACAGCATATCTAATGCGGTCGACACACGCTATCATAGTAATAAATAAAATTTACAAATTTAAGGATTTGTCTCAAAGGGCTTTGGGCTTCCCAAAAAACAAAAAAAAATTAGTAGAACGCCAACGCGCTTTCACAGTAAATGATGATAATGAAAATGTGGACACATAATCAACTGACATTAACAATGTAACACCACCAAAGACGTACAAAAGACTCTTCAGAATCCGCCATAAAACGTCGGGATGCCCAAGGAAGACGAATTTGTCAACTCATATTAACATAATCAATATTCATGCTAAAAATCTATAGTACAATATTTTGAAGAGAATTTAATTAGCTTTAATTTTATATTTTACTGTTTTTAGCGTCAAGTCAAAAAATAGTCGAAAAATCGAAAAAAAAACGGATTTTTGCCCGCTTCTCCATATTTTTCATTAACTTTTAGTAACCGAACCCAACCTCGTCCCACGATAAAATTGTCAAATCAATAGCACAAAAACCAATAAATAAATTAAGAAAACAGCGACTCACATAGAAATAAGGTTAATATTATAAAATGAACTTCTTTAGGGGTTGAAAAAATAAAATATGGTTAAAAATTTAAATATAATGTTTATATAAACATTTTTATTTTTAATTTTAGACCACTGTGAATGGAGTTACAGTCCTTTTTCCTACAAGTCGACACAGAAACTTTTTGACTATTTAAGGGATCAAAACAAAAAACAAAGGCCGTTTAAAAACAAAAACAAATTTTGTGCCCTACCATTGAGTTATAATAATTTGCCGCCTGCAGAAATTGCTGGGGGGGGGGATACCATGCAACATATGAGGGGGTTAAAGCCATAGTGATGTAAGTCACATTTTTGTAAAAATTTTGTAAAATTGACTTTTAAAGATATGCCTACAATACATAACTCAAATTTTACAAAAATTTGACTTACACTACTATGGCTTTCTTCTTCTTAAAGTACCGTATCCGCTCAGCGAACGTTGGTTATCAACTTGACCGAAGTCAAGATGACTTAACTATTAGGGAAAGAAATTTAATGGGGTGGTTTCCCGTTGCCTTCCCCATAGCCTACAGGTTTATATTGGGCTTGAAGATCACAGCAGTATATCCGGCGCGACTAGGTATAGAACCACGGTTTCCCGCTTGCTAGTCTGCCGGTGTAAGCTTAACTGCCACACTATGGCTTTAACCCCTTCATATTATGGAGATCAGAGTTTCTATTCCATTTCTTATTTGAATATGGTATTTAATTTGACAATGAAAAGCATTAATATTTTCAAAGTAACACAAAAAAAATGTTACCTTTTTGTTAAAATTTTGTACCCTCTCACTGAAACAAGTCACGAAGTCGCCGCCACTGCCAAGACGACTAATTCATAAAACTAATTTTTACATTGGAGTTTATTTGTATGTAAAATTCTGTTTTGATTTTGTTTGATTGCATAAATTGTAAACAACCTGTTTTGTAATTTCTATTCCCTCATATTGTTACTATTCACTCGTTACTCATGTTGTGGTAATAAATTATTATTATTAGCATATAAAAGCCACAATATATTCAAGTGACTTTAAAGAATATGGACTCTATTATGAGGTTATGGCATGAAAAGTAAAATCTTAATTATTCCGTTCCACGAACAATTAAAATGAAATCTTAAATAAAATGCTTGACTTCGTGTGAATTACTATGAATTTTAACTTTGAATCAAATTTAGTATAAACAGCGATTTAAAAAAATAAGACCGCCATCTAACTAACTTAGCATAATGTCGTTCAAGCTTTGAAAGTTTAAAATCTGTCGATATTTCAAATTAAAGTCAGCTTTCGGGATATAGATGTCACCGCTTACTCAAAAATATCAATTATTATTTCATGATTTGCACATTGCAAACTTTCTATGAAACTTTAAAATAATGTTATCATGCTAAACACATTTTTTTAAAGAAATACAAAAAGTATAATAAGAGTACTTGATAAAATTTTATAGTACTGTTTTTATAGCTTTAACTTTCAATTGTATAATTTTATGCAAATCGAAGTTAAAATGGTCAAATCAACGTGGTTTTTGAAGTGAAATGCGCACCAGTAGCATAGCAAGGTGGTGTTTTGGCGCCCCCCCCCCCTCATTAGAAAAGAAATATGAAAACCGTACACCAACAAATAAGGTTATTAGAGGGGGGGATGTGCAAACAAATCCAATCAAGATTGATTGGGATCCAGTATTCCGTCGCTACCGTGTTATATGACTTGGTATTTAAAATAGACCCCCCCCCCCCGACCCCAAATATGCCAGTGATATTTACTGGGAAGTCCTTAGATAAATAAAGTTAATAAACAACAATAGGCATTACAGAATATAATTTATTATACCACGATTTTATATTGTCATTATTTGTACGGTATATTACCACTTTAGCTGTCACAAATACTTACTACGTACATATAACATGACTAAAGTACGTTTTGCTTTTATTTGATACAAACTGGAAGAAGATATTTCGTGTACAGCGAAATAAAACAATTTAGCCATTGCTACATTACATTATAGAAATGTCATATTTTCACATTATTTAGAACGTAATAACGGACAATGTTTGGTTTTTTTTTATTGATATATAATAACATAATATTTATTTTTACCTCTTTTACCAAATCTTAAAAAAGATTACCTTGGAAATTTTTTTTATTTGTATTTGAACATGAGCCTCCGTGGCGCAATTGGTTAGCGCGTTCGGCTGTTAACCGAAAGGTTGGTGGTTCGAGTCCACCCGGGGGCGATTTTTTTATTTTGTAAAAATCAAGATAGGTTGGCGGGCAAAGTGGTGCACGTAGTCGAAGTTAAATTTCCTTTAAAATATTTTTGTTTTGGCAGCTTTTTGTCCTATTTCTAGATATCAACCCAGACATATAAGAAAACTTGTAAGAATATTTCTAATTTTTGATAATTATTGGGGAAGATTGATATTATTGTTGATATTCAGATAAGTGTAGTTGTTTCTTTTAGTCAAGATCCATACTAATGCGTCGTAGAAGACATAGACTCGTTTAAGAATGACCTGAAAATGTCCGCTTCTTCTTCATGGTTCCTTTCGACGTAAGACGTTGGCCATCATCATGGCTATCCTAACCCTATCCGTGACGATTCTAAACCGAGACTGCGTACTGATATGGAACCACTCTCTCAAGTTTTTCAACTAGGAGATTTTTCTTCATCCCACATCTCTTCTTCCGTAAATCTTCCCCTGCAGAATCAGTCTCAATATTTCTTATTCCCCCCCCCCCACGGGAACCTCGGCAAAACCAATTTTAGAGTAGACGGGGCTTGAACTCCATACCTTGCTTTAAAACATCAGTAATCTAATTGACTACCCTTAAATAAAACTAATTCTATAAAATGTTATAATTCAATTTTTTAAATTTAATATCCCACATTAGTATCCACTGTTACGTTATTAAATTTTAATATTCTTTTTCGAACTACGACAATTTTCTGTTTCCAAATGGTGTAATATTCGTATGTAACAGCATAAGGGTTCCGACTATATTCAAAGATTCAGCGAGTACAGGTTTTAGCAAGGAGATTGCACGAACGTAGCGCAGCGGAGTCGGAACCCGCGTTGCTGTTTGGATGATAATTCCGTGAAGAAACGACACAACTTCGAATAAAAACGAATTTTTATGTGAAATAAAAATCAAAAAATTTATATAAAGTAGTGTTTCTATGGTTATTATGACTATTAGACGCATTAAAATTTGGAGGTTAAATATAATTGAAGTAGTGTTTCTATGGTTATTGTGTAGCAGATTTGACAATTTTAAGCATTACTTTGTATGTCACCCCCTGTGGCGAAATGGTGATAGTACATGGTTTGCAATGTGAACATCCGAGGTTCGAATCTTGCCGACGGCGAATTATTTCATATAAAAAATGGATAATTATTATCAAAACAATTTAAAATATTTAAATTGACCAAAGGTTATTTGAAATATATTCGTAGGATTATATTTGAATATTTGAATATAAATTCCTAGGGTTCAATATAACTGGATATTGCACTAGGTGCACGATATGTATTCGTTTATCTACAATGTAAATTAACGCACTCTGATTGGTCGAAACGACCATCATGTGACACTGAATGCAATTATCATATATAATATATTAAGTGCATTTTTGATTATCGGTAACAATTTGACTACGTTGCTATGAAAACTTTGTTGTCAAGTAAATGTCCGAATGCGAAGCATGAGGATATTTACTACTGACAACAAAGTTTGAATATAGCAATGTAGTCAAATTGGACGATAATCAATAATGCACGTAATAAATTCGGTAAGACTATTGCACACATTAGAATTTGGAGGTTAAATATAATTGAAGTAGTGTTTCTATGGTTATTGTGTAGCAGATTTGACAATTTAAAGCATTACTTTGTATGTCACTGCTGTGGCGAAATGGTGATAGTACATGAGTACATGATTAGCAATGAGAATATCCGAGGTTCGAATCTTGGCGACGGCGAATTTTTATTTCATATAAAAAATGTATCACATGATATAAAGTAAACGTACACAATTATCAAAAAGAAGCATATGTGCAATTATCAAAGCAACTTGAACAATTATCGCGTAATTCTAACTCCATTGGTTAGAATTGATCGGATCCCTAAATATCATTGGTTGATGTTAGTCATGTGACACATGTGTGCAATAGTCAATTATATCCTACGGTCATAATTTTTATTTTATTTCAACATTCACAGAAACTACCCCTATTATACTAATTTATTTGTTCAGATTTTGACAAGAAGTAAACAATTTTAAAATTAAAAAGTGTTCTGAGAACACATGCTAGATACAAAATAATTTTAGTGAATAGGAGTAATACAAAAAATCAATTAGTTTTCACAGAATTTTGAGTTGCCTGAAATCAGTTAACGTCATATCGCACCATTTGGAGAACAATAAATAATTAGTCTATTTATTGTCAGGTTTGAACGGTTTATCGTCACGTTATATCTTGTTCAATTCAATTGTCAGTTACGTATACAACCAATTTCTGTGATTGGCTTTTTAAAAAATATGTTAAGATCATTGGATCCCCTATTTTAAAAAAAGATTTCTTAAATTTTAAAAGAAAAGAATCAAGCATTAAGTTGACAAACTCTGAAGAGATGAGATGTAAAATTTGTACATCTTATGTAAAAATCAACTTAGTCAATTTTATAGAGTTCTAACTATTTGTTTTATAGTTAATCAACGACTAGAATAAAGCAATAATAAGTAATCAACAAATGTGAGAAACGCCAATATAATAAATTATCTTGGCTAAAAAACGCGTTTCTAATGGTAAAAAAAGGAGATAACTTGAATTTTTCCTAATTAAAGTGGAGCGAGAAAATTATAAATTAATAGTTAATAAATGTGCGCGACGCTAATACAATAATTTAGTTGATACAAGTGCGAAATAAATAAATAAACAATATTAATTAAAAATATGTTTCCCATTGTGAGAACAAAGAATATTTTAAACTTTTATGTATTGGAATAGTGCAAACAATAAGAACTGGCAACTAATGAAGATTATTCTAAGTTATTACATTCCAAAAACTTACTAAGGTAATTTTTTAATTTAATTTTAAGATAAATAGTGTGATAGGACATTCTTTTTTATAATTTTTAATATTAAACTTTTAGTTAAATTATAAACGCCACTTAAGCATACTTTCATAATTATAATTGTTTTTGTACAAATTAATTTTTATTTGTTTATTATATTTAAATTTTTGTAGTTGTTATGCTTTTT
Source organism: Podabrus alpinus (assembly GCA_932274525.1). Taxonomy (NCBI): domain Eukaryota; kingdom Metazoa; phylum Arthropoda; class Insecta; order Coleoptera; family Cantharidae; genus Podabrus; species Podabrus alpinus. The sequence continues at coordinate 20,656,159 of OW026454.1, forward strand.
ATTCTTCGTATAACTTTTCCTTATTTAGTGAAACTTATAAACATAAGAGCCTGAGATAAGTAAAAACCGGTGAGTATTTTAGCTAGGGGATAATTCACATATGTGAGATTATAAGAATCTCTGATTGCCAATTAAAGTCAGGGGTTCGCAACACCACCTTCCTTCATAGGAAGACCCTTCCTTCATAAAAATTACATGGAGCGACTGCAAGTACCTAACTTATTTTTACTATTTTTCCTTTTCTTCATAGTTCTACTTCACGTATGTGCTAAAGTTAAGATTAGTAGTACTACGATAATTTAATTAATGGGGTAGTTTTTCATTGCTTTCCGCATAGATTCATATTGAACTTGAGATTTTATATTTTAGACTTTATTGTAAGTACAATGCCTACAAAGTTACAGCATAGATTTTGTTATGCAATTACTTTTTATATTTCTGAATACTCAATCGAACAATGACAATCCTGTCTCCAAATTAGTGTTATTTATATTCCTACCCCACGATAATTATTTTTAAGAGTGCCTTTTTATATTCATCTAAGATTGATTCGTTTCATTTTTGATAATAAATCAATAATTTTTAGATTCCAGTATTGTTTTAAGTCCACATGTCGGTCGTTAAATCTATTCAAAATAATTTTCGTTAAAAGCTATATTGTAGGAAAACGGCTAGTTTCTCACGTTTTTGGTCCAAGACGCAATTAATGTCAGCACCCTAACTTGGAGAAACTATAAATTTAATCATTTACCGCAAGATTGAACGTTAATTGTTGCGTTACGGTTACACTTATTCCGTTCGATTGTCGGTTGCGTAGATCTATAACTTCTTGTGATTGATTTTCAAAATTTTTACCATTACGATCACTGGTTCACTCCATTTTTGAGAAATAATTTTAAAGAGTTTACGAGAAGATTGACAACTGCTGAAGAGGTAAGACATAATTGTATGTCTTACATCAATTTGATCGGTTTTATCAAGTTTTTGATAATTATTTAAATATTAATCAGTTAAGAAATTTGTGATTTATATCAATTTATATTTAGATTTATAAACATAAGGCTCTGGGATAAGTAAACCGGTGAGTATTAGTCAAGGGGTATTAATTTACTTGTGGGATCATAAGGAATCTCTGAAGTGCCGATATTAAAGTAAGGGGAACGTAATCATTTATAGGGAGTGGATAGAAGAGTTACAAACAATATAAAAAAAAACAATCATGAGACCGCAAAAGAAGCGCTAGGTGATAGATAAAAAAAGGAGAATAGAAAAGTTTTGGTGGAATGGTAGAGTAGAAGCTTTAATACTTATAAAAATAATATGTCAGAAATGGTTAACGACGCAGAATCCAGAAGCAGATGTGTTACGATAACCAGAGAGGTAAATAAAATGAGTTTCAAACGCAAAAAATGTCACATACAATAGAAAATGTAATTAAATCGATAGTTCGGCGGACCAAATAATAATAAGCCCAAGACGACGACATCTCATAAATGATGACGAAACTGACGGAAACCTATCAAAAATGGGGTTTAAAAGTGAATTTCGACAAAACTAAATATCTAAAATTATAAAAGCAAACAGGGAGTACAAATATTTGGATGTGGACATATCGATACCTTAAAAGAATACTGTAACAACTCAAAATTCATAGTTTTGAGATACTGACGTTTAAAAGACGCATGATAATTATGGTAGATGGTAAAATGATTTTACCATCATATAACCTTGTGCTAAGAAATATATAGATAAATATTTTGTAAATATTTAATTATTTTGTAAATATATGATGATAATAATTACTATGAGTCTTTTAAACGTCAATATCTCAAAACTATGAATTTTGAGTTGTTACAGTATTCTTTTAAGGTATCGATATCTGAAGAAAGAAACTGTCAAAAGGAAATGTCGAGTAGAATAATACACACAAAACTAGTTATACAAAATTAAATGTACTTCACCAAAGGATCTAAGGACAACAAGAGAGAAGAGAATATGGCCAAAAACATTCTCATCTATCTATTTAACAAGATTATCCCTGTTCATCTCTGGGAAATAACAAAAAGAAATAAAAATAGAGACTTTTGATGACGGAAACAGATTTCTTATGACGAAGCTGCGAGCTAAGCAGACGACAACATATTAGAACTGAAGAAATAAGATATAAATGAGAATAAATGAAGCAATAACGGAAGAAGTGGAAAGAAGGCAATTGCTATGGTATGGGCATATGACGAATAGAGGGCACAAAAATATGGACGTTGACCGGAAAGAGAAAAACGAGGCCGTCCTCCAAGAAGATGGAATGAAGAGATACATAAAGCTATAGAAAAGAGGTAGGTAGAAGAATATCTATGGCAAGACAGCAACCTCTGGCACTCATACAAAACGGATGTATTCTTATCTTATCTGGTTTTGAATATTTTCATTATTTAAATATTTTGATAAACAGTTTTTGGAAAAACTTATTTTTAATGATTATATTACTTAAGTAGTTCTCAGTGTTTGAAAATGTCCTATCGCGTGATATTTGTGAACATTGTATTTTAACTTCGGTTGTTAATTAACTACTCAAAATTGTATATCCATAATAGGCAACTCATATCCTACACTTTAGCTCGAAAACTATTGTTGAGAAGCGACTACTAATTTCCACCTGAGCAGGGATATCATAAGTTGTCACTGATGACTGCCTGACCGCAAAATTTGGAAAATCTAAGAGTTGAGCGCTAGGTGACTCAATAAACAAACAAGATAGACAGAAATATGAAGAACAAACCAATTAAAATAAGTGATAGACGTTTTACTCATGCTATGTTCTCCTGATACTAAGGAGTTAAGCACAATTGCCCCTTCTTACTAAACTCCCGGTGATGAGTCGCTCAAGGGTGGGTTCCTAATGAACGGTCAATATTAGAGGCGATCTTATGAATATTTATTGGCTCTCTCGGGATGTCTAGTTGCTTTCCTTTTTTTAAGAAAAAAAAAATAAAAAACTTTCATTAGCTTATGAGTAATATTTATTATAAACAAAAGAAAATTGATTGAAATATTTTTCATGAAATAAATGTTTACACAAATGTTTTGGATCTCAAATCCAATATAAAATGAATCTTTAGAATTAAGAACAATTGATACAAAATAATCTTTCAAAATAAAGAGGTGTCCACTCTTTATTCCGACGTGCTTGATTGTTAGACCAATCAAGTCTCTCGCTTTACACTAGCGGGCATAAATGTTTAAAATAATATTTGCTGCTTATTCAAAGCATAAAGTATTGTTAAACTAAATAATAAAACTTTTAATGAAAACTTTTCACTGAGGGTAATGAAAAATGCACTCTGTAAGAAGTCTTTTTTCCAAATCCTGTATTAACACGCTGATGGCCAATTGTATAATAAAATTATAGAAATCATAAATTCACAGTACCTGTCTCCTTGACAATGAAGTTTTTAAATTTTAAAAGGATATTACTTCGTTTGTTGTGTGTGGCCTACTTTAGTGTACACATTTGATGAGTCAACATCGGTGCGTTGATCGTCATTTTCATCTTATTTGACCTCACATAAAGTTGTTTCCGCATCGACTAGTGATTGAATTTTACATTTGTCGTTTGTATTTTTCCAATTGAAGATTTCCAAAAACGTTGAGAGGTAAGTTACTTTTATTTGACAATGTTATTATTATCCAGAAAGTTTTATGTGAGTCGAGTTCGTAGATTATAACCATTTTAATAACATTATGAGCATCCATTACTGTCCTTGAGTTTATTTTTAGATCTGGTTTCAATCCAACTGAAAAATTCTAACCTCCAATTGTTAGTAAACAAATAATTTCGGATCCCATCGCAAATATTTTATCGAGCGCTTAAAATGCGTGCACTCTGTTAGAATTCACGAAGTCAACTGATTTTTCATCGAAAATCGATATGATTGGCATGCCTGTGCGAATGAAGTAAGTCAAATCCGTTTATTTTCAAATTTATTTCTTTCTAATAAATAATTTTGATTGCAGATTCACCCCTTGTACCAATCTCGGTTTCCTTTGAGGTGTTTTTCCATGCAGTTTTGCTGGTATATTGCGTTTTTATGCTGTATTTGGATTGTCCATTGACTCATGTTCTCCATTGTTGTTGTTTTCTTTGATGTTACACAAATTTGACCCTTATTTACTAATTTGTCAATTTACCCTTCGAAATTACTCACATTAGATGCATGAAACAATTACATAATTTTTGATATGATCACATTTTTACAAAGAATGTTATTCATAGAATAAATCAGTTTACAAATTCTTACATTTTTATAGGTTATCATCATTAACACATTTTTACAAATTTTCAGCTAATTAAGTTTTTTGTTTCATTTCTGATGTGACAATCATCAGTCTATTTAAACTTAGCAAGGTTTATCATCTTTTGTCCATCCTGAGAGACTCAAGTAAAGTTAGAAAATTGAAATTTTAGAAAAATAAAAATTTCTCGTAGAGCAAATTTTTAAAGTGCCTACCGATTTAGAATTTTATGCTTATTTTGAATTTATTATTCATTTTTGTATTGGGAGTCTTTATTTATCATTTTGAGACATAGCAATAAGTACTCTGTGTCGTTGAAAGTAATTGAATGTTCTGCAAAAGGTGTGGGTGCTGACTTAGCTGACAATATGTTAGCATACTTACGTGTAAGACAGAAATTCTTCCATCTAGTTCTCTTCCTTCAACGTCTCCGAGTGAAGAGCTTTTATATCCATTTATGCTGATTGATAATCTCATTGGAGAAGAGGATACGGTAATCGTGTCAATCTTCATAGAGGTATTTATTATTTTTGAAGTCAAAAACTATACCAGCAGACTGAAGGAATTCAATACTTAAAAGCATCTGACTTTCGATATTTTCGGGGATGGAAATCGATATTGTAGTTGTGGTGCGATATTCAGTTGATTATGTTCACTTTGGAGGACATTGTGAGGACTTTTTGTTTTACGATATACTAAAATTATTGGTCATTTTGATGGAAACTTAGTTGAAGGAGGAATTAGAAATTGTAATTCTGCGACCTCTTCAGAATTGCATTTTTTAATGGCGTATTGTAAAAATTCAAAGTAAAATATACATAAATAACAATAATTAATAGTTTTAAACATAATATAATCAATAATGATAAAGAGTTTCAATAGAACGTAACACAATGGCAAATTTATTAACTATTCATTTGTTCTTATCCGGATCTTCAGTTAAACCTGACCGTCTCGGAATACATTTTCCAACTGATTTTATTTTTAAATTCCTTAATTGATTCCATTGCCTTTTCCAAAATTTTATTCCACAGTTTATCTTCTAAATTTTTATTTCAATTTATTTTTCAAAATCATTTTCCAATTATAACATTTTACATCGCCGAAATTATTGCTGTTAGATGTTCAATATGCCACCGCCTTTCAAGCTATAAAATCTGCTATATCGTTTGTGAGGAATTAATTCAATTTCCCTTCGCCATAAAATCTCAAGCATTTATTATCTCTTCCCGTCTCTAAGTTACTAAACAAGATCTCCAAAACAAATTCCGTCCATCCGCCGTTCATATCTTAATCATATTAAAAAAACTAACCATGGGGTACGATGCACCAACTTTTCCCAATTTCAATTCATGTCCTAAACCACTTAATCCGAATATACTTCGTATATTTTTTAATGCATGCTCACACTTTAAATAATTTATGAAGATAATTCATTGGACCTTGAGTATGAGTAAATTGTCTGGCATATCATCGCAATACCTAGATGTTTCAAGTAACCAATTGAATATCACAACGAACATCAACCGTCAGAGTCACATTCAGAATCAGCCATCAAAGAAAATATAGCATATAAAAATCATAAAAAATAGTGTGTAACTTAACTTTATCGTATGACATCTTTCGGCGTTATTTACGATTCTATTCGTGAAACTCGTCTCCTTGTGCACTGGTAGATTAAAAAATATAAATTAAATTTTCTATTTTCAAAGAACTACGAAATCGAATATACCTGTGATATCCTCAATAGATCCACTGAAAGTTTACAATGCTCAGCTTAAGTTTTAAAATTATAGGTATTTTTCGTAATTTCGGCGTTAAGGTAACAACTAAAATATAATTTTATTTTAAACTATATTCTTTTACATAGGTAATATCTTTTATCATATTTTAGATTTTCTATAGAAATTTGGCTTTATATCAATGTCCTTGTTGAAATATTCCGCGAAATATATATGTAGGTACTTTACTCATTAAACGCTAATATCACAGCTAAATCTGCAAATAAATCAACCTGTCCTCACTTTCGATACCAAATAAATTGACTTGCAAACTGTAGGTTTGCATACTATGATGCCTACGTACTACTTTGGTGTTTGTGACCTGAATTTTGATTTAGCTATTACGTTTATCCACATTAATAACATGAACTTCTAGTTGATCACTTTGTAGCAGTGGTTCTTAACCGCTGTGCCTAGGAACACAATGTCGACAATATTATGAATATTATTTAAAAAAAATTTAATCAATTGTTTTTAAATTATAAATCTGTAATCTATAGTACGGTATGTCGATACGCATTTTATTGTTAGTTTTATAACCTTATAGTCCAGGCAAGATACATTTTTAGGTTACAAAATATTCCGGCTAATTGAAATTTGGCAGATACGTACTGTGCTGTTAAAAAGTATTCGAACAAACATAACTTACCTTATTACAATACAGGCTTTACATTAAAAAAAAATAATTTGGGCACGTTTTAGTTTAATTAGTGGGAAAAAGTACATCATGCATAGCATTAAATAATTTTCATAACATCAGCAGTAATTAATTATTCTAAAAATAACATAAAGAGGAAATATGCACAACAAACGTAAAACCATCAAATGCAATTGATATCGATAGATAACAACATTCTGGTTAGTTATGAAATTAAACTGATGTTAGTGCTCTTACCACTAGTTGGATATAAAAATTGGAAAACAGTAAAAATTGGAAAACAGTAAAAATTGGAAAACAGTAAAAATTGTTTAAAGTTTTCCGATGTTTTCAGTTCATTAATTATTATTATTTTGTATTTCAAGACTTAATTTTGAATAAACTATTAAAAATGGGCACAAAAAAATATATTATAAAAGATAGATTGAAAAACATAAATTATTATCAGGAAGGTTCAATAATGAAAGAAATTTGTGGAAAGACAAACAAATCCAATGGTTAAATAGATTGAACATCAAAAAGTTTCAAAAATATATTCTGCAGAGCATTTCTAAAAAAATAGAAGTAAGCATCCTAAAAAGTTTTCGAATTAAGCAAAACCATACTTAAAATTGTCCGCTTTAAGTTTTAAAAAGAAAACTGGTCGACAATTGGTTAAGGATCTTCAAGATGCATTTTTTTAAATCCAGACTATTAGAATATGAAGTAGCAAACAGAAACCTTTACTTCAGAGTGTAAATAAGCAGAAGAGATTAAAATTTGCAAAATAGCATAAACCATGGCCGCTGCATAACTGAAAGCAAATGCCGATTAACTCTAGAACTTAATGTTTGTTTTGTTTGTCCTATATAGCTTTTTCCACATCCGCAGTTTACTTTATAAACCACGTTTGCCCGGTCTAAGGGCGGGTCCATCCCCTTTGTGTTGGTGAAAAGTAACCTTCCCAACGTGTTGTGGTTACGGAAGACAAGTGTCAATTCACCGTTGACCACCATTTGCTTTGCGATCGGCTAGACATGAAGTTACGGGATACAGCCCGGTATTTTTGAATTTTTGAAGAATAATTCCTGCCACAGGTGACTACTATGGAAATAGTGATGAACCAGATTTACAAGTGGACACTTACGAAGAATGGGAGAAACATTTGGGGCAATTAATGATATTTATAAGGAAGGTTAGAAATTAGAGCCGGAGAAGGACAATATTTCGGAGATTAGTCCGTTAAATTTGAGATTTTTTTGAATCCGAGTTTGAGATATTTTGTACCGTTTCCTCCCGATAGATTCGATTGGGTGGCTTAAGATTATTTTAATAGTGTACTGGTTTTTGTTCGGAAAGCTTTCCTTCTGCAGGGGAAGGCTTCCAAGTTTAGTTTTGAGATCGTCGGAAGACTCAGATGAAATATAGAGTTTAGCAGATATATTTCTTAAGGTCAAATAAGGAACCCCACCTGACGCGGTCATACCGGGAGAAAATTCTGAAGATCATATTATTCAACAACGTGCTTATCGACGAAGACCAACAAGCGCTAGCGTAAGTTAAAAAATGTTTGAGAACCCTATCATAAGGTCAAATAATTGTAAAATATCAATAATTGTAATATTGTGAAACATTAGGTTTACGGTGGTAAAGCACGTCTATAAAATTTTTCCCGTTTTTTTAACATTAATAATAAAACGGGTGGCGTCCAAATTTGATTTGTTGTCGTTTTTTTTTCGCGTATTGGATTCCTTACCCGCGGCCCGCTAATTAATTTGAGCTGCCGGAGCTGTAGCCTTAAGAAAGGTACGAGGGTGCTACACAAGTGGCAGTTAAATGGTTTAAAGTTAAACCGTCCCGACAACCCAATAACTTTCCTATTTCTAATTGTTACTGGACGAGATACTGTTTGTTGATCTTATAATCATTATATGTAAATATGCGAGGAGAAAGCCTGGAGAAGAATATAAAGTAGAATATATAGTACCTACAGTCAAACATAGGGAGAGTCTGTGATGGTTTGGGGGTGATTTGGAGCGGCAGAAGTTGGAGATCTTCTACGTATAAAGGGAAACTTAAATGCAGAACAATATTTGGAGGTTATTAAAAATCATATGATTCCTTTTGGATTGAAACTAATTGGAAAACATTTTATACTACAAAAAGTTAATGACCCAAGCAAGGGCAAACTGCTAGATGAGTAAAAGAATATTTAGATGAGAAACAAAACATTTGAGAATGGGAATGGTTCAATTGGCCCACTCGAAGCCATTTATGGGAATACCTCGACAGATTGAAGAACGAGAAAAGTCCAATAAATTCGAAAGACTTGTGCAAAGATACTTCTGATAGAATGGAACAAATACCGCATAATATTCAAAAAATTAACATATAGCATATATTTTAGAAAGAATAATTAAGACAATTATTCAAGATTAAGGATGTCATACCAAATTTAAAATTTTTTAATTTAGAATTATTATCATCACCATCAATTCCATCATAGATTAGGTCGTTGACCTGCTCCGGTCCATCTCTTTTTTTTCAGTTGTCCAACATCTCTGTGTCCTCGAGTTTATATCTACATATAAGTTTGTAGGGGTATTCTCTGATCCATTTTGAGCGGTTTTCTACTACTCCATCGTTGAGGTTCGACGAGGTTCGTAGGTCTTCTTTTATATTATCGTGTCTTATTCGGCCTGATCTTTTAATATTTTGGACCCCTCTGAGTTATTTATGAAATTTTTGGTGTGGTGACGAAGGAATTGAACTGTGGAACTGTTTGCCTGAGTTCGAATCTCAACTACTCCCGAATTATTTGTGCCGTGGTTTGGATTCCACGTAAAGTTGTAGCTCCTATTATGTACATGCACGTATAGTCTGTAAGTATAATAAAATTGTGAACTTAAAATTCATTAATGTGGGTTTATCCCTAAACAAAATGGTTTATCTATTTTATATTTTATATTAGTGCCTTAATCACTACATATAATGTATATTTCAATGTCCGATTGAACTCTCCAAAATTCCTTGTCGTCTTTTCACCCTCAACATGGTTTTTCACTTGTAACTCTCTTAATTTTATTTTGGCAGAAAATTATAATCAAACTCAATTGAAGAGGACAAAATTCTCTACAAAATAAATTTGATAGAATTTACTTTAGATGATCAAGATGTTATGTAAAAAAAATTATTCAGAATAAGAATTATTCAAAAATTATGTTCCCTTTTCAATTTTTTAAAATAGAACGCATTTCACTTTTCGAGAATTGATTTTTACTTCTGGAATAGTATGAGCATTATGGAGTTCGCAAATTTTATAGAGAATTGTATATTCTAAAATTTTAGTCTAATTGTAACTTTTCGTAAATTGCAAAGTAAGCTATATAGTAATTAGCAAAAAAACCATTTGGCAGACTAAAATATTTAATTTATTGGAAGAGGCTACAACGGCAAGTAAGTTTGAGGGGTTCATTCGGACCCCAAAAAAATATATCTACCAAATTTCAGTTTGCCTGGATTTTTTGCAAGATTTTGTTCTGATTCCTTCCCTGGGCTTGAGTGATTTTGGGATTCTGCAAATTTTTTATAAAATAAAATACTCCGTGACTTTGAAAAGGTTAAGAACCACTGGTTTAGAGGTAAATTAAAGGGATACGCAATCTGATCACCGATTTTCAGTAATTATAAAGCTGCAATTGCATTTAATTAATGGCGATAATTTTTATTATCCATTTCCAAATCGAGTTCTGTTTAGTTATTGATAGCATTTCACTAGAAATATCTATTTTCTCTCGAATCCTTTATTAATTTCTTCCGTAGAATTTCATATAAAATATTGATGTCACTTTCCTTGTAAGGATTGACCGTGCTTTTCGTACAAAGAATTCTTTTCATCAAATGATACTGAAGGAATTCGCATTTCTTTAGATGAAAAATCGAAGAAAACTTGACAAGAACTGTAACGGTTTCAAACTCTTACTACTTCAGGCTATATTGACTATACTGATTGTGGGTAGAATAGTAAGGTATATTGAGTAAAAGGAATTGTTTAACGTAAACTGCATACTCGACTTATTGCTCAATTAAGTTCTACGCTGACTGCTCTTATCAGTGTCAATTTATTACAATGATTACTGTGCGTATGAATGAGTTTTGATGTCAATATTACACATTCACAAACTAAAATGGATCGATAGGGCAAGTCAATGCATGTGGGAGCATACAAAAATTATTACGAATTTATCGAGTATATTAAATCACATTATATGGCACAATATGGAAGGCAATTAGATTTTGAAGAAATTTTAATTTTCAATTATCTACAATTGGAAATGAAATCTTTTGAGAAAAGTAGCCGATTAATTAAACTACGCTTTGCTATATTATGCTAACAAGACTTCAGCAAAGTTTGATAAACAACCTAACTTATATTAAATTAGGTCTCCATGGAATATAGAAATCGATCACTTCGCAGAAGTTCTATCATATTTAATTGAATGAAGATTTCATCTGTACTATAATTGCACGAATACAAAGAGCTTAAATTCGCTGATTTAGTGGTCTATCCCTATGCAAGATAATAACTCAAACTGCACGTAGGCAAGCGTCACAGGATAAACAGACAGGATTTGTCTTGCGCTTTAAGGACTCCCCCGCTAAAATTTCCAGTATATAACCGACGCCGAGCGTCGTCGAACGTTATGAACTCTTTCACGTTTCACGAATATTGTTGGTTTTATTTAATTTGTGTTCGTGTAATACGTGTTGCATACAAAGCAACAGTGTGAATTTAAAAATTTTAATCCACACTTATTTTAAATATTTTTGAAATTTTTCTTTTATAAATAATGATTTATATTTATTTTCCGCCGAAAATTTTATTATCAAGTGCTGTTTTGTGGTTTTTTGTCTTTGTTGCGGTAAGTGGACGATTAAAATTTTAATTTAAAAACTGAAAAAACTTACAGTTTATAAACGGGTGCTGAAAGCACTTTCTAAAAAACTTTCGATACCGTATTTATGAATTAATTTTAGAGATTAAAGTGATTACTTTTTTCTCACTTCAATGCCTTTTTTGTTATGATTTTATCAGTGTATCTTGTTCACTGTCCCATCAAAAAAGTTTTGAATCGTTAAGCTAAAATATTGAAGTTAAAAATTTGTTTAATTTTAATTTATAAACCGAATTAGCGAAAGGCGCTATGCTAAAACTTTTTTCCGCTACGTGACGTAATTAAGCTTTAAAATCCTGTTAAACATTAATATTTAAATTTCCCATAACTTTTGGGCGCATGCATTAAACATCAAGTTTATTTAGTGAAGTGGAAAATTAAATTTTCCTAAAAAGATTTCTTACAGGTTATGAATAATAAAATTATTCAGAGAGGCACAACCGATTACTTAATAATCAGCACGTGCTCTTATAAATCTACTCAATGTAAACACTATTAAAATGCATTACCTAGCAACTTTTTTGGAAAAAAAAGTAATAATAAATAAAGTAACGTGCAGAATTTCCGACTTACTTACTTCTGCAATCTTAATTCAATATCTACTATTTACAGAACGTATTGTTCAATCAAACGAAGATTTATAAAAGCTTTGTAAAAAGAAAATTTGATTTCTAAATCTTTGCATAGTCAATAGTAATCGATACGGCTTTCGATATGTCCATTATCTGTTAGAAAATGTCTGAAACTGATATTTAATATAGTTTTCAGTTTCTCGAAATCAATTATTTTATTTAATAAAAGTTAAAAATGTATTACGTATTTATTTATAAAAAAGTAACTTGAAGTACCTATTTAAAATATTTTAATTGCAAAATTAATTTACATTAGCTGTAATTTGCTGTTGGTTTATAAAAAATTTGGCCTATTAAAAGTTAGTTTGTTCGCTACCAGCTAATTTTATTAAAATATTTTTAATTAAACAGGTATAATATATAATAGCTAATTAAATGTGTAAATTAAAAAAGATGCGCTTAAAAGGAAACTGTTATAATTAAATAAAACTTTTTTTCATTCAAAATATTGCTTCTTTTAACGAAAACTGGCGAGAGAACAATCCTTTGAGATTTTTATTCGTGGCCATTTCAATATACACAAAAGATGAAAAAAATTTAGAAACAAGTATAATTTTTTTACGTTAATATAAAACACGCAAAAAATAGATAGTAGGTGTGATATGACATCTTCAATTTATTTATTCTATTTCAGAAAATATTATTATTTCAGTCGAAGAATTAAAAAATCTTACAAAATGTTTGAAACTGTCATTGGCAGCTATATAAATTTTTATGTAGGAAGCAAGGTTTTCATGTCTCTGTTCCCCCATCTGGAGAAGTCAGCTGCATGTGTTCAGGGGTGAAAACTTTTAAAGCTTATAAATTTGTTCCCAAAGGATTTTTTTCATTTTACAACTAAAGCTAACCGAAATCCTTCAGTCTCTTACCAAATTTCAAATAATTTTTTTATCAATTACAAGTTGGACATTTTTTTAGATTAAACATTACTTGCATTTTTGATTTTTACCCAAAGTTTCTTTCAATTTATTTTTTTGTATATTAAAATTATACAATAATAATTATTGAATGTAAAAAACTACTTTTCGGGTGTAAAGGAATGTAATCAAACGACTATCTACCGTTAGCCAACGTTTCGATTAATTTATTTAATCATCTTCAGGGCTGGAATTACAGAAGTGTAAAATAAATAAATTATTATGTACAAGTAAAAACGTATACTACATACCAAACAGTAGCTGATGGCAAATGTTAGATTACGTATAAATGTGGACAATAGGAATAAATAAATAATTGTACAAATTGATCAATAATTAATTAATTAAAAACTAAAAAATTATTAAACTTGGTATTTAAAAATTAAAACACGATGATTAAAACACAATGTGTCAACGCCAAACGTAAACAAAATAAAATAAAATATTTTAAAAAATATAATCCACATTGCGAAACACACTAGACAAAAAACACTAATAAGACCAAAAAAGCCATCAGAGCAAACATTAAAAACCGTCCAACTCGCCAAGGTGCCAAAATGCACTATCTATCAGGTCTCTCGATTTTAATCTTGTAATTCTGCAGTAAATTAAGGTAACCATTATTTATGCATGAATAATCACTCTGGATATTAATGTTATTTTTGTTCGTCGATATAACAGCAGCTTCAATAAACAACCTCTTGTTGTAGCATTTCTCTGAAGCAAGAATCTGAACACCTTCATCTTTAAAATTATGATGTTTGTTTATTGAATGATGTGCTAGACCCGTTTTTGTTTTCCCCAGTCGGATGTCGTAATGATGTTGGTATACCCGCTTGGATAATCTCTGGGAAGTTTGTCCTATATATTGATGCTGGCATTCAGAGCAATTAATCATATACACTACATTGGACCTATCCAAGACTGGTATTAAGTCTTTGGTTCTTGAAAAAATGATATTGTTAAGGGTCAAAGGTGTGCGGAATGCTAAATGTAAATTATCACTCAAAATGCAGTCCTTAAAAATGTGTTTAAGTTTATCAGCTAACTTAGGATGGTAAGTAATCTTACTAAATTTAGAATTTTCTTTAGGTTCTTCAAATGAAACCTCATGTTTAACAAATGGTACCTTCCCTCTAAACAGAATGTTATCAAGTAAACGACCAGGATAGCCGTTTTTTAATAGTTGTTGTTTGAGTTCATGTAATCTCACACCTATGTAGTTGTTGGGTACACAATTGTGTAAACGGTATTTTAATGTGTTAATAACACTAATCTTCTGTTCTGTTATAGTGGTCATGGAAGGAATTTGAAGGAATGTCTATCTGCACCTCAAAGTGAAACTTGGGATGTTTGCCACTTCGAAAGTTTTCAAGTTATAAAGAGGAAACACAAACATTTTTAGTACATTCCTCTCTTTATTTTGTTCAGCAACATAAATGCTTTCTGAATGATATCCTGCGTTTTATTATCCTAAATTTTGTGATACGATGGCTTAAAAAGTATATTTTCGTTAAGCTTCATGATAACTTTCATCTGTCAGATACATAAATCCGTAATTTTCGTTATTGCTTTATTGCATTTTTTGCAGCACTGCGTGTACCTTGTGTATATTGAACAAGTTGCTAGTTCATTTATGAAAGCAGAAGCACAGATAATAATGACAAAAATGAATGCTTTGAAAAGTTACTTAACACAAATAGTGCTAGATAACATTAGGTAATTTAAACAGAAGAATGAGAAATAAAAATAATATTCTGGTCATGGAAAAATAAAGACTGAAAATTAATGGAAATGACAACGACCTCAAATCGATAGACGTAGTGAATAGAACGAGCATGCTACGGTGCTATTCAAAATCATACTTGAATAACCACGAAAAATAAACACAAGTTAACGTGGAACCAATCCACAAAGAATAAAATCTATAATAGATTGTGGTATTACGAAACAGAGGAGTACAATTGAGGTGCAAGATGTTAGAACATTACAAAGTAAAAACTCGTGAAAGTGACTACTATTTGGTGAGAAACAATTTTTTTTACCAAATTGGAGCAACAAATATAAAAACAAAATTAGAAGAACTGTAAAAAATAAGCAAACTTATAAATTTTCAATATAGAAATTCTAGAAAACTAAACCACAAGATATAATAAGAGATTGGTCAATAAATCGAAAAAAAGAGTTTTGAAAAGTTGGAGATTCGATTTAAAGAAGTCACAACCAGGGAATTTAGAGAACTGATGAGATGTAATAAGATCGAAACATGTATTTCTTTGTTAGAATTCTCTGATTGTAACTTCTCTAAATTGCTTAAATTCACATAATCGGTTAAGTTTCCTTTGCCCAACACTGTAAAGGATTCGTAATGAAGTCCTTTATATACATCTGTCTTTGAATTAGGACTTCCATTTTTTGGATTGAAGTTAACAAAATAGATGTAAAAAGAATAGTCCACATTGTCTCCATGTTGTCCAGTTCAAGCAAAAGTCAAGAATTATAGATTATTGAAGAAAACAATGTTTGAACATTGAAATGAATATTGACGTCGAAAGATCTTAAGGATGAAACAATGAAAAGAATGTGGAAAAATTCTATTAAACAAATTAAAAAGCACTACCAAAGTGTATTAACAGAAGGAAGACGTTAATTCAAAGGTATTATAGTAAATCACAACATCGTAGTACAAGGATATCCAATAACAGTAGACAGCAATTAGAACAGAAATAGAAATGGAAAATAAAATATTAAAATCTAAACTGCAGACCCGGCGGAATGAAAACGGTATAACTATGATTGCCTTACACGATTAATCAATTAATAGATGCGTAAATGGAAAAGCGTTTTAATGGAGAAAAGTATATATTTTTATCATCTATAAAAAAGGAAATTAAAGGATCTCTTTAATTACCAATTAATTTCGGGCACTAATTGTGTTCAGTAGGGTCGTGTGTTGCGTAGCGACTAAAAAACACATTATGTAACTGAATTTTCTTTACGATCCAATTAATTGAAAAGAAAGCTGACTACGCAAGAATTATACCTCAGAAATTTCGGGAGTTTGATTGGCTGATACACCAAAAATACCTTAGTTAACTCTGACTCGAGGATGATGTTCTGTTATATACAACTGCCTCTAAGAGTAGTAGAAAATCCACATAAATAAAAATTGTGCAACTATGGTTAAAGTTGTAAATCTATTAACAGAAGAATTTCAAAGAACTAGAAAACTTATTCGTCAGGACTGCTGTATGTGTTACCATCCATATTTAGATTTATTTCGAACAGGTACTTGAACGATGTAAAAATATAAATTTGATTTTCATACACCTTTTACAAACTTTCAAATATGTAATGCCCAAAACAATTTCAAAATTATTACTCTTTTTTCAAATTTCCAGCGTGGCCGCCTCGGTGAAGGTCAATCCGACACTGGCTTAAATTTTGGCTCTCCCTCGTGTTATTACCGTGAAAACATATCACTAACATAAAAAATAAATTCCCCTAACAATAATTTTTCAAATTCAAATAAATAAAATTATTCATATTAGCACAAAATGAAATCCTTTTAGAAAAATTGCGACAATGTACACCCTCTGCTTTGCCAAGTCCGATGCCTTTAGTACAGGAGGATTTAGAATAGATGATGAAAAATTTACAATGTGGCCTGATAATAAATAAAAAACATAGTATTTTTGTATTGGAAGAGCACATGGTGAAATGACTTTAGAAGATGGTAGTTTTATAAAGGGGCGTACAAATTTTAAATTCGTGAAAATAAAAAGAAAAAACATATAAAGACGAAAAGCAATAACTAATATACAAAATTATTACACAAGAGACAGAAAATACCAAATGTATGGGATAATAGTGTGAAGTATAATTACATATGGATCTAAGGTCTGGAAATTGGGGGTTGGAGATACGAAGAAACTTTCGCTTCGGAAATGGACTTCTGGAGAAGATCAAATAGAGCATCAGAGACGAAATTAATGAAAGCATACTATAATATACAACATCATGGCAAATCAATCATCATAGCTTCAAAGTTCCTAGGACAGAAAAAAGTGAGGAAGACCTAGAAGGATCTAGAGAGAACGAAGGATTAGACAGGTTATTTTACTCAAGACTTTGGAAGTAAATATCCTGAATTCGAATCACAGTAGCTCATAAAATAAAATTATCTGTGTCGTGGTTCGAATTCCACGTTAAGCTGTAGGCCCTACAGGTTTATCTTCCAACACATGCGTGAAAATTAAATGGTTAATATTGCCTATTATGGGTTTGCCTGTTGGAAATCAAACTGATTATGATTATAAAACTGATTTATAGATACTCGTAGATAGAAATTGCAACTGAAAAGCAATTTTATTTTACTTCAACTATTAGGTACTATCTTATATAAAATCCATTTAACTATTTTAGGAAATAATACCTCGACATACAATTTTTGGTACATTAGTATCACAAAAATTATGAATTGGATATAAGCGGACGCATCAAAAGTTGCTACGTAAGCTATAATAAGTAACAAAGCTTTTCCATTTAGCTAGCGATGCAATTAACTCTACTATTAAACGAATCGATGCACGATTAAGTTTTAACATAATAGGGTATAATATAATAATATATGGTAGTATATCTTCAGTGATGTAAAAAAATGTCAAAGAAAACGTAATAAAATAAATTTATAAACACGAAATCCGACAAAAATATAATTTTCAATATAATAAAAAAAATAATTATTATGTAGATAGCTTTTGATGGATACATTTCAAAGGGTTGTAATTATTCTCATCTGTTAAAGCTGCACACTACGAGTACATTTATGTACCTACTTTAAATTTTAAAACGGTTCACTTTGTAGTTTAGTTCAATACCTGTTTTCCACATTCTGTTTTGTTTACAATTTATCCCGTTTTCGGTTTTCCTCGTAGTTAGCGTTCAAGGTTCATCCAAAAATTAAAAGGGACAAAGTTTACGCTTAACTTTATATTGTTATGCCTTAATTAACAGGGAAACGTTTCAATTATCTAACTAGATTTAGATTTTGAAGTGACTGTTTCATGAAATATAAGGATTCTATAATTAAGATTAATTTGGTTTATGTATTTAATATAAGAGGTGGTCATAGCTTTGGCAGTTAAGTGCGTCTACTGCTAATGTGAAACGCTCGGATCGAATCCGGGCAGGGTAAGAACTTTATTCTGGCCGTCTTTCCTCGGAAGGCAGCGGCAAACCACCGAGGTAATTTGCCAAGAGCGCCCATCTCAACATGAAGTGTATTACACTTCCCGTGGTTCGGAGCCCACGTTAAACAAGTAGGTCCTCTATGTATGTGAAAACACTTAGAACGCACATCACATGCATAGAAAGAGATGGGTCACGACGTTCGGAAACGAACAACACGACTAAGAAGATTTAATATCAATAATTATTATAAATTATATTAATAGTCGATAGTAAACAATTTGATAGAGCGATTATTTTTAGCTGATGCAATAAATTCTCATATATATGATTAAATAACAGAAAAGCCAATAAAGGAAATTCAACCTTTAACTTCAGGATATGAATAATATATCTAATCCATAGGGAAATTGACAAAACTCCATTTAATTTAATTTTATTTTCATTTCTTTGTCTTCGTAATATCTATTTGAATCGAGTTGAAACCTGATAATATAGTAATGCATAGAATCTCATATAAAATATTATTTACTTAAGTGAATTCCCTATTCGATTTTTAAATTTCAATTAATTGAAATTTTCCCGTATTCCTGATTACCAAACGCAAACAATAATAATATATTAAAATTTTAAATTGGTTTGAAAATTTCATTCTGAAAGTTAATTCAAAATTCCACTTCCAATATTGAACATAGCAAAAGTTAAACTTTAAACATTGAGAATTTTCTAGCCTATTGAATTTAGCGAGCCTTATATTTTTAATTGAATTTTACTCATTTTTGCTTTCTGATTGCTAATTATTTTGTTTTATGTACACGTAATTACTTGTAATACGCAAATTAATTTATTTACCACTTCAGAATTTTCTTCTTTAGAAGAATAATCAAAATTTTAATTTCAAATATAATTAATTTTGTAATTAAGAATATATCACGTAATGTACCGTAAATTTCTTCAAACGTTAAGATGCCTAACTATAAAATTAACACCTTTACAATTGCTTCATTTTCATTTTCAATTTAAATTTCCATTTTTTCTATACCTTTCACCCAGCAGCGACGCGACGCATTAAATAAATTAAAACAAGTTGTGCAAAAAGTAGTATGAGGAATGTCATAGCAATATACCTTTATTTTATATTCCTTAGTAAAAGCTCAGCAATTATTTGTATTTTTATTTTTCCTTGCATCTTAGAAAAGAAAACAGATTGAACAATTATGTTGAACAGTTAGACTAATATTTTTTCTAACTCAGTTAATTGATCTTCCCACATAAACCATCAAAAATGGACCACCCTGTATGCAGTTTTAATATCTAAATAATTGACATAAAAGTTTGTTGTGCACGTATACCTATTAATACTGCCCTTGCATGTTATAATTTAATTGACTAGCTATATTACACAGAGGTTTATGTTCATAACATGTTTTAACATAAATGAACAAAGATATGAATTTATACAACATATTACGAAGCATTGTTATACTTTGTATCAATGTGAATTTAGAGTATCCCTAAAGTACTACTTGAAAGGACTTAAATAAAATACGAACAAACACGGAAATATAATAATAGAAATTAAATATTATTAAAAAATAAAAAATTAACTTATTTCATTTTGTTGCAGACAAAATCGGAAGTTGTCCTGTCGGATTGTGAAATAGAAAAATTATTGAAATCGCTGCTAATATCCCCAAATGATCACACAATCCAGGCACAAGCATTACGTCAACGACTTGCTAATTTAATTCGTCAGGGTGTTAACGAACAAACTGACAATGGAATTGAAGAAAAACGTTCGATAAGCTCTTTAGCAAGATGGAATGACTTGCCGAATACTAAAAGAAATGTGCAAGCGTTAGCAAGGGCAGGTTATTTGAACAACCTACGCGACGACACTGACATAAACGATAACGATTCAAATTTTAAGCGCGATATTTTCTATGCAAACGACAATAACGATAAAGAGCAATTTGACGAAATGCGAGAAGAGGAGGTTAAACGAGGAATACAATCGCTTGCTAGAAATGGTGAGCTACCCCACAATCGTCAAGAAATGGAAGAGCTATTAGACGAGTTGTACGAAAAACGAAATATCGGGAGCCTTGCACGTGATTATAATTTTCCAAATTATGGTAAGCGATTTTTGGGAGCATTAGCAAGAAACGGCGATTTACGATACAACTCAAATAAACGTAATATTGCTTCGATTGTACGTAATGGGAAACCGAACAATTTTAATTCTCCAAAAAATCATTTACTTTACGGATACGACGCTTTTAAACGAAATATTGGTTCGTTAGCAAGAAATGGTGAAAAGCCTGGGAAACGAAACGTCGCAGCTTTATTGAGGCAAGATAATTATCTCAACAGAAAGCACGAACAAGAGTCGAACGAAGACACAGAACAGGATATCGAACTGGAAACTGAAAGTCCCTCCGAAAAAAACGAAGAGGATAATAATGCCGGATATAAGCGTAACATAGCCTCCATTAAGTCGAGTTATAAACCTAAATATAAAAGATCCGTTTCGAATGATTCGAATAATTACAGACGTAAACGACAAGCTGATTATTACGAAGATTTAAATGAAGAATATTTACAACCAGTTTATCAAAATCAAAATAGTTATTACGATGAGCTGAATGAACTGATGGGAGATTCGTATCCGACCGCTGATAAGAGATTCTTAGGTAAGATAACCAATTTTTTAATTAATTAAATTAAAGCATCATTAATTGCTTAAAATATCAATCAGAGACTTACTTTATTCTTTAATAATGTTATTTCCTGTATTTATTTAAAGTAGATAATTCAAATGAGCTACATTCGCAAATTCGCATACCAATTTGAAATTCTTGATATGTTACGTTTGGCTGTAGTATGCAATTTGGTTTAAACTTCCAGAACAGCACTAATTAAATACATTAAGAATCGAACAATGTAATTCGTAGAATTTCAAAATTAAGCTCTTGTGAGCCGATTTTATCCCCGATAATTCTCGTTCGGATTATTTCAAACTAAACGGATATAAAAAGCATGTGGTTTTTAGTAATCCTTTCACAAAATGTTATTTTTATTCTTACATTTTATATTTATATTAAAAATTTAGCACATCGTACGCAACAATTTGCCGTGTTGCTGAATTCGGCTTGATTAGAAAATTTGACGAAAAAGATTACGCTTTTTGAGGTTTTTTTTATCATACAACATTTATTTACTCTTTGTGACAAAGTCGGAATAAAAATATTTCCTTACAGGGTGATAAAGTACAAGGAGGTTGTAACAATTTTGAAGGACTAGAAAATAATTAAATTAATGAAAACTGAATTTTTGAAAATGTAATAAAGCGTTATTTTATCGTTATTTCGAATTTGCAATTGCATATTGTATTATTATCATGTCTGTACTTATTTTAGTGTAACCTAAAAAAATGCACAAAGCACTTTTCAGAATTTTTCTAAAAAAAGTACGAATTTTCACACGTAAATTACACCGTAGATATAATTCGTCAACGTTCTCGTCGCAATGTGAGATCTTCAGACATTAGCATGTAATAATCATTAATTTAACCAAAATTCGATAATTGATCTCCAAAATTTGTTTAATAAATAAAAAATAGTAGCATTTCGTTAAAAAGATTGCCAATGAAAATCTTTAATTCTACCCTCCCTCACTCACTCATCAAAAATCCGTGATTGGCTTATAATGCACCAATCAAAGAGTTCAGTTTCCTGAGTATAAAATTAAGATAGTATAAATATTAAAATCGGAGAATTGCTATTAATTTTCCAGGAGCATCCGTAATCTATTTATCTATTCATATAATGCGGATTCGTTTGAAGCAAGGGACGCCGGATACGAAATCCTAACATCGAGACGTTAGGTATGATTGTGAACCGGGCGAATTTATAGTATAATTTGTGAAGACATTTCACATGCGATCAGTCGGAAAAATATTGAACAATGACGGCCCACATTTATGGGAATAAACACCCTAAGTGCGGCACAATCCTGGTAATCACATAAGTGACGCCAATAATTCCAATAGCAGCGAATTGCCGATTTTGGTTTTATGGGTGACTTCTGATTGGTCAAATAATATTTGAAATCGAACTTAGCGGAAAATTATTTCAAGGGTTTCGGGAATCTATGTACAATGCGGGAAAATAGAAACGCGCTCAATATTTTGCGATATTCACAAAAAATGTAATCTCACTTAACCAGACTTTAAATTCATACAAATATTAATCCAGGATTATAATAAGTCTACAGCAGTGCTTTGGTATGATCGCTGGTTGAGTTACAGCGCGGAAATTGTGGGTTCGCTTCAGAAACTTAGCGGAATTTCTTAGCGCGGCCCTCCGGTGAACATCAATACTCTGTGGATAAATTAAGTTGAAAGTAAACGAAAAAGAAGAGGATTGATACAACTCAAAAACTGGATCGTGAAGACTTTGCAAAGAAGCAGAGTAGCAATATCTCAGATGAAACGGAAAGCTTGATCATATAAAGTTTTGATATTTTTCTCGAAACATGGAATACCGAACCTACGTTACACCCAAGCAAATTTTCAGCTTTTCAGGTGGTTTAGAAGTGGACCATGTTTTATCCAAGTTGCTTTTGAATTATAGAAAATAGTATAAAAACAAATCAAACAGTTCCAGTGAGACTGAAAGCCAAACAACTATGGCTTACATTTTTGGTCATAAACCTCTTAAGTGCGGCCTTCAGGCCGCACAACCACGGTAATTACGTTCTAGATGACTAAAGCGACCGGAAGGTCTCCTATACCAGCTAGTCATATACAAAATCTTTAAAAATAGGCGATAAATGAGAAAATATTAATAAAATGAGTGAAGCTTACCTTGAAAGTAAAAGAAATTTAAATCGTCCATTTCTAGGTTTTTAATTAAAATGTCATGAAAGAATTACATTTTACTTGTTTCTATTGTTGAAATTAATATTGTATATAACTTCAAGAGTAAACTAAAAGTAATAATATCCAAAAAGGAGTTTCTTTTATATGACTATGAAAAGTGAAAACACACTTTTAATTTTTACAAGTTGAAATTTAGCGATGATATTCTGGAAGTTATTTGAAAACTCACCTATTCTGCTTTAAAATTATTATTTAATTTGCAAGGTATAATATTAATATATTAATTGTATTCAAATTAATTACATTTAAATTTCTGGTGGTGATGTTTGATTTTTTATATTTCCAGCAATTTGTACTTATTTTGGAAATATTCTTAAATTTAAAACGCTTTCATTGATAATCTTCATTTTAACGATTCTTACATACCACTTATAATGAGATCAATAGGGTATTGAGATCACTTTTGCGAATTACCGTTCGGCCGTATATGACTGCATAGAAAAATCATCGTGTATATAGTGATCAAAATTCGGTTTATACTATCTAATTTTTGTTAAAATGTTTAAAATACAGGACAGACTGCTTCGATTTTCAGACGTATTATAAATTTGAACTTTTTATAAAAAATTTACACCGCCAAAAATTATAAACAAACAAAATCAAATTATTTTTTTAAAATCCCATTAGAGGAATGTTTCTTCTATTTTTCAATTTTTATGTTTAAATAAAACATTTACTTAAACTAAACTAAACTAAATTAAATTAAACAAAACATAAATAAAACACATATAGGTAAACAAAACACCAGCAGTGTGGCGTTAAGCTTACACCGGCAGACTAGCGAGCGGGAAACCGTGGTTCTATACCTAGTCGCGCCGGATATACTGCTGTGATCTTCAAACCCAATATAAATCTGAGGGCTATGGGGAAGGAAACGGGAAACCACCCCATTAAATTTCTTTCCCTAGTTAAGTCATCTTGACTTCGGTCAAGTTGATTACCAACGTTCGCTGAGCGGATACGGTACTTTAAGAAGAAAGAAGATGTTTAAATAATGTTTCCAATAAAAAAAATTAATTAGATGATTTTCTGTTTATTCGAATCATCGGTTATTGTGATCAAAAACCGCGAGTCCTAATATGGATCACATTAAGCGACGTCTACTATGTTTTACTATTTTTTTGAATTAAATTTCCCAATTTTTGTTTAATTAATGATTATTTATTGAACTGAAGATTCCAAATAACGATGAATAAATAGCGCCCTGCTGCAGTTTTCTATTTATTTAATTTATTATTTTCCACGGTATTTTAAAAATTTTCACATTCTTTATGAACCCCTTCCCCCTTTATACCACTTCAACGAAATATTTGTATTTCGGAATTATCATAAATGCTACATAAATAGCACTT
Organism: Podabrus alpinus; assembly: GCA_932274525.1. NCBI lineage: Eukaryota > Metazoa > Arthropoda > Insecta > Coleoptera > Cantharidae > Podabrus > Podabrus alpinus. The sequence continues at coordinate 20,680,858 of OW026454.1, forward strand.
GCTAAAACATATCTTCGGATGTACTACATCAAACCGTTAAAATTAAAATAGTTTAGCTTTCAGTTAAATTTTTAGTTAAAATTCTTAATACAAGATTATCACTTAATTACTTAAAAATTGCTTGCTATTTGCGTTTTCATTTTCTAATTTATGTACATAGTACATACGCGGTTACGCAGCAGACTATGCGTTCCTAAAAATACCAAAAGCAGTTTACTTTGTAGTCTTAATTATATAATGTTTCAAAAAATCAAATACTTTTAAGTTTTTAAATTTCCAACAATTTTTAATATTATGATATTTATTTAAAACCCTAATTTAAGCTAAACCCAGAAGCTTACATAACTTACCGAGAATATTGAGAATTATCGAACTCACATGGCAGATAACGTGATTACTTACATTCAATTATTAAGCCTTCGAATTGTTATTTTTCGTTAACATTTTCTTTTTGAGATAAAATGTGTCAAGGAACAAAAAATTGGATCAATAAAAATTACTATCACATGAAATAAAAGTTCCTGGAAATTTTATAACAAACATTATGTAGGAAACGAGCTTTCCTTTCTATGGCCATTGATTTCCTTTTGCGACTGTTGTAAAAACCATTTCAGTGTTATAGGCAGCTGGTCGTATATGGGGAAAGCGGGAACATATATTTAATACCCAGAAGCCCGTGATTGTGTATAAAAATTTAATATTAGTAAGTTAGCTTTAGTATTCAGGTCGCTATTTTCAGAAAATAATTAAAGCTTATTAATTCAACATTTCATTATAAAAGTTTAATTTCACCGTAATTACCGCTTATAGGAAAGTTTTATTTTGATATAAAGTACTTGATAAGCGTAAGCCCAAAATAAGTAAAGTTTATAACGTCGTTGTTGTGTGTAAACTTGTTTGTAATAAACTTGGATTAAGCACAAGTTAGTTAAATTAAACAAAGTGGTAAAGTTTCGCTAGTTTTGTGGGTTAAACTACATAGTTATGAATAAATATGCAGTTGCCCGTTTAAACAAAAGTATTTATAATATGAGTTTCTAAAACAAATAATTTCGAATGAGTAAATATTCCACTAAGTTAGGTTTAACATAATTAGGTTCAGTAGCAAGAAGCGGATGGCCATCTTCTCTCGTCAAATATGGCAGTCCTGAAAAAAGACATATAGGATCGTTGGCAAGATTAGGGTGGTTACCCTCGTTGCGAAGTATTCGAAGATTCAACAGGTCTGGTAGATCGACAAATTACGAAGATTATGATATATGCAGGTCAGAATGTGTGCAACATCTTCCTCATCTATAGATGTTTTCTTTTACTTCTTCGTAGTTGAATTGATGTTAAATGTTGTACATTTGTAGTTTATGTTGTAGAAGAATTTCTTAAAAACAAGTGGTCGAAATGTTCCCTTTTTATTTTCAATTATTTGACGCTATTATTGTTTTCCTTTGCGTTATTATTCGGGCCAGCATCAGCAACTCCAGTACAAATTTGATCGTTAGTTTAGATTTATGAACGACATTTAGTAAATAGCATTATTATAAGATTCCGCGTTTTTGCACAGCAAATTTCAATTTCAAGTTATAATAGTGCTTCATAATAACTTAGAGCGATTGTAATTATTTTTATGTTTTATGTAGGTTTTAGTAAGAAAATTGAAATTTTCCAGTTTCCATTTAAAGCTTAAAATTGTGCTGCCGTTGCTAAATACTAAAATTGTTTTCAATTACAGGCAGGCTTCCCCAAATGGGCAAAACGAGAAAGACACCTACACCAAAACTTCGCAGGAAAATAAAAGAATTTTTTTAATTCCTGCTACCGACAATGTACGCGTAACAAGATTTCCTATGGGACCTCGCAACTACTAAATTACATTCCAATTTTAACGAAATAATTATTTTCATAGAATACAAATTTATAAACTACAGATATCAAAATCTAAATGATTCAACTTTTGTTAACATATCTTTCAAATTTATTCCATATCAAATAAAAATATCAAACATGCTATTCGTCGTAACTATTCAATCAAGAATATCATATGAAACATATTCAGTAGAATATATTTTAAAAGTAGATGTTAGAATAGCAAGATATGCAAAATGGTCATTTGATAAGTTTTGTCTCTTTTTCTTTCTATTTTGTAATTTTCGTCGGCTGGACTTAATATTACCAAATAAAAATGTAACTTTTGACAATATATTTGATAAGAATGCTGTGTAAGACAATAGTTTAGAAACACATACTAACATTCTGACAATAAATGTTTAAATATAGACAATAAAAATATGTCGAATCTAATTATATTATTATAAAAATATATTGACTTTTGTCTTTACATGTTTATTTAGTGTTAAATAATATATATGTAAAATTATGTAAGAAGATTATAAGTACAATAAATAAATAATAAAACAGAAACTTTTCTATTTTTTTTAATCTGCAATAAAATAAGTCTTTTGATAAAATTACTTTTAAGGAATCCCGCTTACAAATCTACACTTTATACTCTGAAATTTTTCCATTTTCGCAGACCAGAGTGCGGCAGGAATTTTTTTCTGATCATTTTAAAAGGATTAATGGAAGAGTCGGTCATAGCTTTTGCGGTTCAGTTCAGCAAAATGCCCGATTCGAATCCGGGCAGAGTATTAACTTTATTCTGACCGTTTCTGCTCGGAAGGCAATGGCAAACTACCGAGGTAATCTGCTATGAGCGTTGGTCTCGAAGTGTATGTAATAATAATCCGAACGCACATCACATGCACGACTGAATAAGAATGGAAAGGAAATTTGGCGTCCGATAATTTAACGGAAAATTCAAACTACAGTTGGGCTCAAATAAATTAGCACACAACCCAAATTCTGATTAAAGAAAACATCCCACATATAATAAATTTAGGACGTCGTTTAATTTAAACGAGAACATAAATTAAAAAAATTTTCGGCAAAGATCAATAAAAGCCGTATGTTACCAACATCGTACATTAATAATACATAATGACGCAAGTGCCAATTCATTTGATCCCAGCTGTAAAAAACTTAGCTAAACCAAGCGGAAGCAATATATGAGTCAAACATTCAGAGGTTCATAAAACTGCTGTTGATAAAATATATTTACTAATACTTATAGGTTCATTGCTGTTAATTGCTACATACTCGTAGATGCGTAAAAATATTCAGAGGTTCCTACAGCCGGTGTTAACAGAGATATTTTCGAAATCATGTAAAAGGTAACAGAAAACCTGCTGCACATTATGATCCTTGTAATGAAAAAAGAATTTTTAACACTAACATAAAAACTTATTATTTTAATAATCCGTAAGAAAAATGTGAACAGGAAAGCTTCCAGACCGAACAATGTCTAAGTCGAGATAATAAAGATAATAAACGGCAGAGTACCAACAAACAATCTTGGGCATTATGAATAGCTGTGCTGGGACGGTGTCTTCCGTAAAAACTGAAACAAGCAATGCTGGTCCTACTGAGGCAAGGGGACAAGCCCCCGTAACAACCCAACTCATATAGACTAATTTGTTTACTGAACAATGTCGCAAAGCTCTATTAAAGACTGATACTGGCCAGACCTAGAGTGCAAATCGTGAGAAGGGGAGATCTGAGCATGGAACAATATGGATTCAGAAAGGGCAGATCTAATATTGGCTGCCTAAAGAGAATAATAAGTGAAGCAACAGCAGGTACCTGGCGTACTCGGAACACAATCGTGATCCAAATAGCTCATTCGCAGTTGCCCATCACTATGCTTTTCCATTCTTGCCGGTCTTCTGCATTTCTTATTGTTGTAGGGGTCCCCTTTGTAGGGGTCGCGTCATAATGTTTTTTATTTGATCGATCCATCTACTGGGTGTTCTACCCCTAGGTCTCCTACCTTCTACCTTTTCCTGAACCACCAAATTTTCCAGGTTTAACCCATCTCTACGCATATACGACGAAATATTGCAGGATGCGTCGTCGGCGTATGGTCGACAATCTGTCCTTTATTTTCAACTACTGCAATATCGACACGTTTGTTCTTCACTCTATGGAATTCTCAGCAGACATTTCCAGCACCACATCTCGAAGGCCTCAATGCAGCGTCAATTCAACATCTTAATGGTCCATGACTCGACGCCATACAGAAAATTGAGAAAATTAAGGTCTTAACAAGATGTATATTGGTATTAGTGGTGATTTGTTTGTCGATCCACACCTTCTTCAATTTAGTCATGGCTCCGCGTGCCATTGCAGTGCGTCTGTTGATTTCTTTTTCCGATTCATCTCCACCGGCCACCAATTATTAACCAAGGTACAGAAATTCAATTACTTTTTCCACTTGTGTTAGTCGATTTCCCGTTGTTAGGGTGCCACACCTCTATCGATAACCATTAGTTTGGTTTTTTCCAAGTTCATTGTTAATCCCAAGACTTCACTTTCTTTACTGACTAATTGTAACATATCAACGAATTTGCCTTCATTGTTAGCAACGTGGTGTTATCCGCGTATCTTCCCGAAGGGGGCGATCGACATGCCCCCGTCGTATTCATCCAAAACCTTTCTCATAATATATTCACCATACACGTTAAAGTTGAGGTCAATAGCATCCGATTAAAAAAATCTATTTAATTTGGTGGTAAAAAAAATTAAAATATTTGGGACACTTCATGAGGAGAGAAAGATATGGGGATTTGAGACTGATATTGCAAGGAAAGATTCGGCGAAGACGTGGTGGGGGAACAAGAAGAATTTCTTGGTTGAAGAACCCAAGAGAGTGGTTTCATACCAGTACAAGGTTCTTGTTTAGAGCCGCCGCGGATCAAGTCAAGATAGTCATGATGATAGCCAACCTTCAACGTGGAGAGGAACTACGAAGAAGAAGAAATTTGGTGGGATGGCGGCACATTGGTAGGGGAACTAGACAAAAGAACGGTAGCCCCCTGCATAAAAAACCTTATTAATAGCTATCTTTCAGAAGGAATCCTTGTAATAAACGAGGAGACCCAACAGGACGTGATTTAAATCATCAGAGGTGTCCCGCAGGGATCGGTGTTAGGCACAACGCTGTGGAGCCTCATGTACTATATAATGAGGTTCTGCTTCCTGAAAACACCAAGTTAATTGGTTTCGCAAACGACTTGTCTATGCTCGCGTCTGCAAGGATGCACTGAAAAAAATTGTTTGTGATAAATCTGCATAGCGTTGTGCATTGCAAATTGTACAGTCTGCAAACACAAATTGTGCAGTTTTTGAATCTACCGTTTGCTAAATAAAGGTAAACTTTTGTACCTGAAAATTTCTATTGAAACCTTCATAACTGCTTACACTTATTCTACCCAATATTGTGCATTTTTAATTTTACGGGTACCAACCCAATTTGTGCATATTTTTTACCCAGAGTATGCTACAAAAAGGAAAATTTTGTACTTGAATAGTTGTGTATTCTTTTTTTGAAACATTACAACATTAAAATTTTTTTACAAATTTTAAAATTAAACTCTAACTTGTAAAAATTTCCTTTCAATTTTAAAACAAATCATATTAAAGCCATAAATAAAAATAATGTTTGCCACGATTTTTGGTACATTAAAAATTATAAATTAATATGAAATATAATAGAAATGACTATTCAAACTTTTTAAAATTAAATTATTTTTGAATTCCTAACCAATTTTAAATTGCAGCAAGTAGTTACCTTTTTGTATTTCACAATTAATTTTTCTACATTTTTTTACCCCTGTTTTCTTGTTCGTAACTTTTAAGTGTGGTAGGTTTAAATGTGGATTTTCTAAGAATTTAGAAAAATATAAGCCTTCATTATAATAATAATAATAATGTACTAATGCCCAGACTATTATGCCCGTACTTAAGGATTGATCCCTGATTTAGGATAAATCCTAAAATTTCCTTTCTGATTGGTCGAAACTGGAAATCATATAAAAAAATATGATTGGTAGGAAACTATTATAATTGCTGAATCTAGGGATTAATTCTCGACTATTAGTACGGACCATGGACTTAAATTGTACCGTTTTTTTTTAAATTTTATATATTTTTTGTTAAAATACCAAATAAAATAAGTTTTGAGATGGATAGTTTTGTAATAGAATTATTATCAGCATGGGATATGTCCCATTTAATCGAAGTATTTGAAGGTAAGGAGAATTTTTTTAATATTATGTACAATTTTTATCATTTTTATCCGTTGCATTAGTTAAAAATTTGGTAAGGAGGTACAGAGTACCGAGTACCATTACAGGTACAGGTACAGGTGCAAAAGGATAACTTTGCAATTTGTTTTTACAACTACCAATTAACACCCCTATTCTCTAACTTCTAGCGTTATCTTTCGGATCGTTAAGAACCGTAAAGCTCGGTTTACACCTAAAATTTCAGTGCAAACAATTGTAGTTCAAGCTATAATTTTACGTGTAAATCAAACTTTACAGATTTTAACGATCCGAAAAATAACGTTTTGAGTTAGTGAATAGGGGTGTTAGTGTGCAAAATCGGTCGCAAACAAAATCGCATCAAGTGCAGTTTACGTTATGCGATTTTTCTTGCGAGTTTCCTAAGACAAGGATAGTGCTATTTACACTTTGTGAGTGTGAGAAAGAAACTAGCAAAATCTTAAGGTTAGTACTAGCGAGGACACTCACGTCCAAAAGTTCGAATAACTATTTTTGATAGTTTTCTAAATTAAAGAATAATTTTTATATAAAATCATTTTTAGAATATGTAATTTATTAATGTTGAGATAAAATAATTAATAAAAAGTTACCTAATTGTTTACAAAATTATTAACAAATGTATTTATTACTTTCAAAACTGAATATTTTCTAACGTGAGTGTACTAGTTCAACCAATCAACTCGAGAATTATAATTTTTACTAAACGTGGCACTGTATTATTATTTAATGTCAAATTAATTACAAATTTCAAAATATTTGAAAAAATTATACTTCAATACAATAGGTTTGTTCGTGCTGTAAACTGCACTTTATTCTTGTTGCCGGTAACCTTAAATTATGTGCACACGTGGTGCGCAAATAATATTTTTTTGTGTTTTTAAATTAAAATAATTAGAAATTCATTCGGTTTCAATTATAATCTAACAATAAGATGTCTGTTTATAAATTTGGTTTGGTTTTGCGATTAGTAATACCTGTTTTAATTTTAAAATATTTTGTAGGAAATTTTAACCTTAAAATTTTAGTCACGCTTTTAAAATTTTGTTTTCAGGAAGCGAAATTGGAGAAAATCTTTTCCACACTCTGACGGAAGCAGATATTAAAGAATTGATCCCAAAATTAGGTTCTAGAAAACGCTTTATGATCAAATATGAGGAATTTAAAAATTCTTTTACTTTAAATCAGGTGAACTTCAGTGAACAACTTTTTAATTTTAATTACACACTATACAAATTTTAGGCTTTAGAAGAAAACATCATAATAAATGAATCTGATGCTTTAGAAGGCATAGTTGGTTTGGATGTCCCGATAAAATCTGATACGAGTACTATAATATACGAACAGCATACTCCTACATCATCGACCTACAATAATTCAAGCGAAGTAGCTAATAATGTAAGAATTTTCTTTATTCCATGTTTTATTACATTAACATACCTAATTTAAGTATATCTGGTTCACATGCGGGAGTCCATAAAGTTGGTACCGTTTACGTAACATTGGCTTCTATGCCCAAAGAATATTTGTCACGATTGGAAAATATTTTTATATTTGCTCTTTTACCACGAAATGGGTAACTTTGCAAGGAACTAGTTATCATCCGAACGATTGCCTTGTTTTAAATCAAACGGAAGATAAACTGTTTCCTGAATTCGGAAAAATTTTAACAATTGTTATTCACAATTTAAACAGTGGTCCTACAATATTTTTTGAATGTGAAGTATTTAAAGCAATCGGTTTTGAACGACATTTTTAATCATATAAAATTCAGAAAATGTCCAACACTTTTACAATTTATTATTAATGCTCGTGATTTATTAATGTACGTACCTTGTCTTGTAACGACTGTTAATTATAAATTGTATGCTTGTTTAAGATGTAATGTATGATTGTTTATTTTGCAAACTGTTTTTATTATAATTTATATTGTGAATTTGTATATAAGTAGTTTGTATATTTTTTGTGAATTTTTAATAAATAATATTGCTTTTTAATCATTATTGAATTTTTATTTAAATATAGGGGAGACTAGGGAGACATGATACACTGGGAGGTTTGATACAGTCTTAAGGCCGCGCTGCAGAAAGTGGTGGGGGAACCTTTCTTCATAGTACAAATTTTTGCCATTTCTTAGTTACAGGAAAATACATTGGTGGCGCTGGCGGTACTATTCGTATTCAAAAATAATTTATTTAGCACGTGATAAACTGTAAGTTTTCGATTACCGACAATTTGTTCTGTTCGTTTTTCGCATACTATCTCTCTTGTTTGAGTGTAAGCTAGGTAGGTTAACCCAATGATAATCTCTCTTTATTGTTAAGAAGTAATAAATAAAAGAAGTGTAAATAAGTATTATATAAAATATGAAATGTCCACTATAGCATTTTTAAAGGGTACCTAGATGCAAGAAGCACTAAATAAGGTTTTCCTTTTTGCATAATACCTTTTTGCAGTTACCGTTTCGCAAATCAATAAAATACATACAAAAACAATAATTATTTGAATTTTGCTATTTATTATTATAATTTATAACTTATAAGATATTTTTAATTGGGTATAGGTAGGTCTTTGAATGTTTTAAATATCCAACCAACGTTTCGGGTCGTTTACATGTGGTCCATTTTCAAGGCTAAAAAGAAATTAAATTATTATAATATAAATGGTAGTGCTTTTTTTTACAATTTATATTATAATTTAATTCATTTTTAGCCTTGAAAATGAACCACATGTAAACGGCCCGAAACGTTGGTTAATATTTACAGCATTAAAAGACCTACATATATACCCAATTAAAAATATCTTATAATTGAACAAGATATAAGATCAACTCTAATACAAACATTTAATATAATTTATAACACTTATCTATAAATTACATGTCTAATTTTTTATGGCATTTAAAATGTATGGAGGATCTGCACAACGTTTTCTTTTTCCGATGTTGTCTCTTACTATTTCAGGTAACTTATTATCAGGTAAAAATAATCATATACCCTAGGTACCTACTGCTTATTTTAACATTCTCTTTGCTAAGCATAATATTACTATAGTAGAGTCTAGAGTGCAAACTCGCTTTTATTTTCACTTGTGTGGGCATTTTGAGGTAAAAAGTAACAACCTATCCAAAAATGTTCCTGGTGCTTCACACATTGGGTATAAATTGGGACATAAAAAATAGATCATTTTATAAATAATAAAAATATAATTTTCCCTATTAATCCCTATTAAAAATTCTTAAACTTAAAAAAATAAAAACATTTTATTTTAAAAAATATTCAATATTTTCAGGCCGGCCCGGCCCTGCAAATACGTGTTTTGTTGTTTAAAAATTTATATTTATAGCAAAACCGTGTGGGGTCATCCATTAATTATTACGTAAGGGTTTGGGGGATATCCAATACCCCGGATATCTTAAGGACCCTTACGAAGGGGGGGGTCCGACGTATTCCTTGCGTAAGTTTCTTAAAATATTTTGCGTCAAAAAATGCAGCCGCAGCACACGAAAGCTTTGCAACACTCTTCGAAATACGCTAAAGCAACGGCTAGACTTGTTCTTACTCGACGTGAGGACGAACTCTTGTGCGTGACGCATGACGAAAAAACGGGAGCAGAAGACGTTGAATGGAGAAACGAAGCTGAAGTAAAAATATAAGTGCCTGATATAAGGAAAATCTTGTCACTGACACTGGTGATGTTGTCTGCTTTATTGCGCATAATATACAATCTATATCAGAATGGCTAGCTCCTACATGGACTGACCTTTAATTTAATTTCAAATTTTTTGTATTAATTTTTTTATGTAATTAATTATCTATATATATTAACTTATATCTATGTAAATGAAAATTTAATTTAAAGTTTTGTATAATTATCTATATAATATATTATTATTCATATTTTATAAATATAAGGGGCGGAGAGGGGGGGTCAAAATTAATTTTCTTTTAAATAATCCTTACGTAAGATGTGGGGGGGTGCCACAATCTTACGTACCCTTACGTGGGGGAGGGAGGGGATCCAAAATTACAAAAATCATCCTTACGTAATTAATGGACGGCCTCTTTGTGGTAAAGCAATTTTTGAGGAATCTTACAACTTTTAGGACAAATATTTGTCTTTTATATTCGCGGCACTAAATTAGTTTCAAAATTAGTAACATTGTGTAACTAAAATAACGTCTTTAGTTACAAAATATAACTAAAATAGTTACAAAATATAACTAAACACGTTATTTTGTACAGTTGGAAAAATAGGCATATTATTTTTTTATTACTTAAAATTTTTTTGAGTTGATAATCCCTTTCAAAATTTGTATGCAAGAAATTATGTACTTCGTGGCTAAACCGTTTCGACACCGCAAAAATATAAAATGTTATTTTTTAATACAAATAAGCAGAATTACTGTCACCTTATTACGCGCATCGGGCGCACCCTTAGATTTTGCGTTTATGATCTATTAAACTTATATTTTAAATTTCGAATCGATCCGTTGAAAATTACTCTTTGAGAAAACATTTTTAGGTCGGGTTGTAAAAATAAAAGATTGAAACATTCGCTCAACTAATAAATTTACGTTTTGCAAATGCACAATAATCTTAAGAATTGTATAGTTAGGAAAGTATCATCAAATATTTTAATACACGTACAATAAACCATACGGTAGATGAGGAAGTGTTAATAATGTTGACGTAGCATTAATCCATAATTCACCTCATCAGCAATAAATTCTCTATTCATTAACGTTGCAAACTAAACGTCAACTCATACCTATACTTTACTATAATCTTTCAAACGACTGAGAGAAACTTTTATGCGATCCATAAATCCACGTCGGCCGTCGATACAAAAAACGGGCACGTGCGATGGTAAGACCATAGGAACGAATGCATTCGACATCGTTATCTTAGACAGGCATCGACTTGCAAACTCATGTGTTAATTTTTAACATGGAAAGCATAGCGATTTCGCAATTTTAAAACTTCGATAAAAACCAACAAAAAGTGCAAAAGTTAGACCCTTTTCGTCCGACCAGACGAGCAAAAAATTGTTTTGCTCGCACGTGTCCTGCAAAACTTCTCGATACACTTTGCATGGAGAAAGAAGAAAGTGTGCTCTCACACTCTAGGTATTGTCCAATTAAATCACGTCTCCCTTCTTTCTAAATTTATAGGACCCAATTACAAGGATCCAAATCAATCAGTAAGTGGGAAAAATCCTAAATCAGAGTAGGGAGAATGCATAAATTGAGCTACAAATTGCATATTCGGAGAGATTCACTTGGAATCTGATACTACCTTTTTCGTATCTTAGCGCTTCCAAAAGCGGAATTAACTATCGAGGTCTCACATTTATTAGAGATCTTTAAATAAATACAAGTCATTTGTGCTAAAAATTAGTGTGTGTCAACTGCAGGTACTATCGAACAATTAATATCGTCAATTGTTATTAAACAATTCATATTTTATCGAACCAGAATATCGTCAATTGTTAATAAACAATTAATATTTTATCGAACCAGAATATCGTCAATTGTTATTAAACAATTAATATTTTATCAAACCAGAATATCGTCAATTGTTATTAAGCAATTAATATTTTATCGAACCAGAATATCGTCAATTGTTGCTAAACCTTCAATATTTTATCGAACATTAATATCGTCAATTGTTGCTAATATTTAATAAGTGATCGAACAATTAATATCGTCTATTGTTACTGAACATTGAATCAATTATCGGACTTGTTATACCATCTGCTTATCACGTTAATCACGACGAGTTATTGCTTGCCGCTCATAAGGCAAGTACGTAGCATTGCTTTTATCGAATGGTACAAAACAGGTGTTGCACTTCCAACCCATGTGTGCATTCCAATCGTTCTTTTTTTATCGGACACCACATTAACATTTCTTACTTAGACAGTGCCGGCTTGAATTATTTGTCACTTCGCGAATAACTAACATAGTGAATTATTTCGTACGGAGACCCCTATTTTATCGTGAAATACAGTGCGTGAACCACCCTGTTATTTCACCACCTTCCGATTTGAAGAGTTTTTGGGAAGCTGGTTATGACGCTGCCCTTCTGATATGGTTTGAGACATCACATTCAGCTTCATTCTACGTTCTGAAGACGAAATCTCACTCCTGAAGGACCCGTCATCGACTTTACCTAGAGGTCGAACATCAACCACCCAAATTAAGTAAGAAACCTTTTTATGTTTTTAAGATTGTGATGTTAATTGGTCCTATTGACCATTAGTTGTGTTTATGAACGTTCAGTTCAACCCTGGAAGACGATATCGCAACCATTTTGTATACCTTTTATTTAACTTAATATTATTATCTATTATTAACGTAACTTTTACCACGCCATTCGAGCGTTCAGAATGTAACCAAACAATTTAACGTAACGTTTCAAGTTTAGTATTGTAGCTAAAGTTTGTTTGTCCCGTTGTTGGGAATTTTGATGATCAATTGCATTGATTAAGTTCCATGATCAATTTTATGAATCATAGTTTTGAATATTATCAAGTTGCGCTTAAGTAACTATTTATTTTGGTGGAGTGCTGTATTCAATACGCCCCCCTTTCATGCAAATTAACCTTGTGTATTTTTGTAAGAGTAATTGTTTTACGAGTATTAGTTTCGCAACGGAAACCACACGGAAAGGTTCCGTCAACTGTACATATTTATTTTTATACAAGACATGTAAATTTGATAGTATCTTGTGTAAACTTTGTCAACTCCCCCCTGATATTATTTTATTTAATACATTTTTATTATTTCCCAACTTTGTGTGTTATTATTATTGTTGTGTTAATGTTTATTTAGCTATTTTCACCAACGGAAAGTTCGCCTCCTGTAAAGGTAAGGTCATTGAGCGAGGTTTTTCCGGAGTGAGAGTTCGCTGTAAGATCATCAAGTTGTCGCGTACCAGCTTGGAAGGTGTGATAACCAGTCCCCTTCAAAGAGATTCATTTCTTCGTATGCGTGGCGCCCATTTAAACTCCCGCGTGTATATTAACCCCACCGATTTTGACTTAACTCCCCCCCCGTGTAAATTATTCACACCGATTTTGACAATTTTTAGAATCGCGATCGAGGATTGCCCGGTCGTCGATAGGAAATACACGCTTTGCGACGTGCCGTCACACGACCCTTTCGTTCCATTCACCAACCCACCCCTTCGCGACTTTGAGCTAGCCAACCTTTTATTACCTGTTGGAAAGGTGTCGTGGATGCAGAACGTGGTGTAACAGGATAATAATTTGGCGCCCAACGTGGTGCTATCGATAAAGCCCTTCTGGCATGTTATGGTATCGAATTTTTTTTTTGTTTGTAAAACAAGTAAATTCCAAATTAATTTTTGTAGGTTTAAAAAATAATTTAGCGTCCAACTAGGCGGCTGTCAAGAAAGCCCTTTTGGCACATTATATCGAATTTTTGTTAGTTAATCAAGTAAAATAGTACCGACGCGCATGAATGGACTAACGAGATTCCATAACGCCCCCCTATTTAAATTTAAAAGTGAAAATTATCGCGATTTTAAGATCAAATATTGTATTTCCGTTTACCATTAGTTGTTCAGAGAACAAAGTAGAGTCGTGTTCCGCGAATCCTTTTTTGTATTTAATTAAATTTATTCATTTCGATTAATAATGGCATTCAGGATTGTACCGGACAAATTGCGAAAGGACGAGGTCCAATACGAATTAAAGATTAGAGGTTTACCTTTTCACGGTTCGGTAAAAGAATTACGTGATGAATTAGTAATAGCCCTTGATAAAGAAGAAGAAGGCGAAAGTTACGCTTTAGCGTGGTATCCGTTTACCTTTGCAGAAGATTTGGTGGCATTAAGAGCCGGCTTATTGATTCTTCATAGACTACTTGGTCGCTTGGAAGTTTCACGAGACCAAGAACCTAACGTAGAAATCGAGGTAGAAACGAAGTTAGCACATTACTTTAATAGATTATCCCGATCAAAACCCTTTTTAGTAAAAGATAAAAATTCAAAACGAACAGTTATGGACGAATTAGAAGAATGTAGATCCGCGTACCGCTTATTTGTAGCAAATTCTCGAACGGAGCGAGATTCATTATCGAATATCGTGGCCGAAATTAGTCGAGAGACCCCAGTAGAACCAGAAGTAATCGTAACTTCAAATCCAGTTTCATTAAATATTAACCCCCCTCCGGTTGAGGTAGGGCAGAAAAGTTATTGTACGAAATCAACACCTGTTGTCAAGTGGCGATTAAAGTTTTCCGGTGAAGCAAAAAGTATTTCGATCACTGCATTTTTAGAAAGAGTCAATGAATTAATTGTTGCTAGACGTGTAAATTTAAGTCAACTCTTCGAAGAGGCGATTGACCTGTTCGAGGGTAAAGCATTATTGTGGTTTCGCGCAAATAGAGATAAGGCATTTACTTGGTCAGAATTAGTAGTATTATTAAATGCACAATTTCGACCAGCTGACTATGACGTCAGATTACTTGAGGAAATTACACGTAGAACTCAAGGGAACGAGGAAAATTTGGCAATGTATGTAGCAATGTTAAAAACGATGTTTGCTCGTTTAGTCATCCCATTATCGGAAGAAAGACAATTAAGTATCGCATTACGAAACTTAAACCCATTTTATATTGCACAGTTAGGTTTTACCGAAATTACGTCTTTTGATAGGCTAATTGAACTCGGGCGCATTCTCGAAGCGCGTAGGTTGACCATTTCCAATTACGCACCGCCGTCAAAGAGGAAAAACGACTTAGAACCAGATGTAGCTTATACCCATTTGAGTGTACCGACTCAAGAAAATGATCGCGCACCGCGTGCCGAATCAACGTCTTTTAATAAATCACGAAATAATAAACGATCTGTAAATAAACCGACTTTTAAAAGTCGCAATAGCGCTGTCGAAGTTTTTAGTAAAACTTCAAGTAATAATTCTTGTTGGAATTGTGGTGGCACAGGACATTTAGCGTCGCGTTGTACCGTTCCGCCGAAACAAATATATTGCTATCGCTGTGGGAGAAAAGGTGAAACAACAAAAACCTGCCCCCACTGTAACCCCAGTCAGAGTAGAAGGAGTTCGGAAAACTCTTCCGGGACTCATTAGGACGTGGTCACCTAGTGAACTCCCGCAAGTCTGTAAATTCGACCCATTTTCATAAGGTGTTAGCTAAACGAAAAGATAACATTAAAACTATATTAGATTATGTATTAGAGGATTCAAGACATGATAATCGTCCCCATGTAAGAGTCAATGTTCTCGGTTGTGAAATTTTAGCCCTCCTGGACTCAGGAGCGACCAACACGATTTTAGGCGAAGAAGGTTGGAATATTTTACAATCTACCGGTGTAAAAATTCAACTTGACTCCACGTTACGACCAAAGTGTACCGTAGCAGACGGTGAAATTATAAACAGTATCGGGATAGCTCAATTACCCATTAGATTGCAGCATCGTGTCGCCCATATTTCAGTCATTGTGGTACCAAAGTTTTCACACGCACTTATTTTAGGTGTAGATTTTTGGGAATCCATCGGTTTCGTCCCTGATTTGAAAAACAAATCGTGGTATTTCGGGAAACCCCAAGTTACATCTGTAATTACCGACAAGAAAACACCCTTAGGAAATCTTTTCAATTTATCAGTTGAGGAACGTCAGCGTTTAGATAAGGTCATTGACCTACATTTTCGGACTAAGGTCAAAGAACTCGGTTGTACTGACCTAGTGCAACATGTTATTAAAACCGACTCAATGCCGATTAAACAGCGTTATTATCCGGTTAACCCTAGTGTACAAGCACATATCGATAAAGAATTAGATCATATGCTTAAGTTAGGTGTAATAGAACGATCATCTAGTGGTTGGTCAAACCCCATTTTGTTAGTCAAAAAGAAAGACAAATCATATCGATTTTGTGTCGATTTCAGGAAATTAAATCAAGTATCCGAGAAGGACGCGTACCCAATCCCGTATGTGTCCTCAATTTTAGATCGTCTTCGAGACGCACGGTTTATAACGTCCCTGGACATTAAGTCAGCGTATTGGCAAATTCCTGTCGAGGAAAATTCCAAAAAATATACCGCCTTTACAGTACCCGGACGTGGATTGTTTCAATTCACCAGGATGCCCTTCGGGCTTCATAATGCTCCTGCTACTTGGATGAGGCTGATAGATCAAGTTCTAGGTCCCGATCTCGAACCCTTTGTATTCGTATACCTGGATGACATCATCATCTGTACATCCACCTTCGAAAAACATCTTGAAGTGTTACAGGAAGTTTTTTCTCGGTTACGTACCGCAGGTCTATCATTAGGGAAAGACAAATGTCACTTTTGTCAACCCGAATTGAAATATTTAGGATACGTGATCAACGCAAATGGATTACTTGCAGATCCAGATAAGGTAGCGGCAATTACGCGTATACCAGCCCCTCGTACGGTTAAAGAAATTCGGCAATTAATAGGTATGGCTTCGTGGTACCGCAGATTTATCCCGCAGTTCTCAACAATCCTTGCACCGCTCACAGCGTTGTTAAGAAAAAATTCCAAGTTCATTTGGGATGAACCTTGTGAAGTAGCGTTTACGACTATTAAGAATTGTTTAGTTTCAGCCCCTATTCTATCGTGCCCTGATTTTAGCGTCCCCTTTACCGTACAGACAGACGCATCCGGTTTTGGACTCGGAGGAGTCCTCAGCCAAACCATTGACGAGAAAGAACAAGTCATTTGTTATATTAGTAGGTCATTAACTCGTAATGAACGAAATTATTCCGTTACGGAACGAGAATGTTTAGCAGTTTTGTGGGCAGTAGAGAAATTAAGACCCTATCTCGAAGCTTCACATTTCACGGTCATTACCGATCACCATTCCCTGATTTGGTTAAATAATCTGGAAAACCCCTCAGGACGTTTATGTCGTTGGGCTCTCAGGTTACAACAGTACGATTTCAAAATCATCCACCGAAAAGGAAAGGATCATTTAGTCCCTGACGCTTTATCGCGCACTGTTCCCGAAATAACGTCAGTATTAGTTGACCCTGTTCAAGTTAGAAAGTCACCCGATAAAGTAAAGAATCCAGTAGATAACGACCAACCCTTAATTAACTCGCATACCGATCGTTGGTACTATCGAATGTTGAAGAATGTCAGAAGAGACCCCCTTCAGTTTAGGAAATGGCAAGTTATTGAGGACGAATTATTTAAACAAGTAAAAGTTCGATATCCATCTCTATCGGATAGAGAGTGTCAATGGAGAACAGTAGTTCCGAAATTTAGCAGAAAGAAAATCATTTCCGAGTGTCACGATAAACCTACTTCCGGTCATTTAGGAGTTTTAAAAACATTTGATCGAGTAGCTCATGAGTATTATTGGCCGAAGATGAAGACCGATATTACTCGTTATGTAAATAAGTGTCCAGTTTGTATGGCTCATAAGCCTGAACAGCAAAAACCCCGTGGTTTTATGTCCCGTCATCCCGTAGTAACTAGGCCATGGCAAATGATATCCATCGATATAGTGGGACCACTGCCTCGGTCGACTAAAGGTTACACTCATATTTTATCGATTGTGGATTGTTTTACTAAATTTGCATTATTTTACCCTTTACGTACAGCTACCGCATCTCAGGTCATTCAAAAACTTGAAGATAACGTTTTGTTAGTGTTTGGAGCCCCACAGTATATTTTGACTGATAACGGAGTCCAATTTAGAAGTAAGGAATTTCAAAAAATGATACAGAAATATAATACCCGAATTATCTTTAATGCATATTACCACCCCCAAGCGAATCCTGTTGAAAGGGTGAATCGTGTTTTAAAAACTATGTTAGCTTCTTACGTTAACGATAATCATAAGAGTTGGGATATTTATCTCCCCCAGGTTGCTTGCGCAGTACGAACTGCACTGCATGAAGTCATAGGAATGACTCCGTATTTCGCAAATTTCGGTCGAGAGATGATCATGTCCGGTGGACAGCGTATCGAAACAGCTGATCAGAACACGCTGAAAGACATAACGTTTGCCGATCGTGACGAACTTAAACGACGTGCATTAGCACTAGGTGATGTTTACGATGACATCACCAAAAGATTAGAAAGCGCTTATGAGAAATCTAAAATTGTTTATGATTTAAGACGACGTCCGTCGAATTTCGATGTCGGTGATACCGTGGATAGACGTAATTATGTTTTATCCGATGCATCGAAGCATTTTAATGCAAAGTTAGCTCCAAAATTTGTAGGACCTTTTGTTATTCATAAGAAACTTTCGAACACCACATTTGTACTGTCAGACACCACAGGAGTGAGACCTGGTGCATGGCACGCCAAGGACTTGAAGTCAAGCCCCGATTAAAGTTCAGGTTAGGATTTAAGTATGTTTTTTGTTGAACTTAATTTTGAAGTTCAAATTTTCTAATTAGTTTATAGGTACAGTTTGGAAGTTTACGCATCCACCTAGTGGACCCGTAGAAGGTTGTTTTTGACTTTCACGTAGTTAATTTACGTTAAGTTTTTTTTGAATTCAATACCGACCCTTAAGGTAAAGTTTTTCAAATTTTTTTTGAATTTAGTATCGACTTTTACCGTAAAGTTTTTAAAATTTTTTTTGAATTTAATACCGACATTTATAGTAAGGTTTTTTAAATTTAGTTGGGAGTTTAGTTTGTCGATTTAAGTTAGAGTTTTCTTTTGAAAGTTCTTTTTTTTCTAACGCACCTTGTAAGGAGATTTTTTTTTTGTGTCGAATTTTATTGTTGTAGTGCGGTTGCGTTGGTTGATAGTTGTTTAGAGTAACCCGCTTCTCATTGAGTTATCGTATTATCAGGCTGGACCTAGTTCCACTGTCAGATAAAATTTTTTTGGACGTCAATCCAGTGTGGAATGTCGATCCAAACCCCGGGGTTATTGAGTAATTTCGTGGACATAGTCCATCCCTCGGCACATTATCGTCCCATATATTTTTTTCTTCTCGTAGTTTGGCGATTTATAATCTGCCCCAAAGGAACCTTCTTGGAAAGGGAGCTTTGTACAGGAGTAGTGGTTAAACTCGAAACAACAACCTGGGAAATTTACCTTGTTAGGGAATAACAGATCGACCACCATCGGCCTACGCAGTTAGGACATCTGTCGGTCCACGGAAGGACAATTCGATCATTAGTTTGTATTTTTTTCTCCCCCCCCTTTTTTTTCTCTCTCTCCTCTACGACATTTGGAAAATAAATAGAAAATTAGGGATGAACTTGTATATCTGATCCATTCATCCCAGAGGCCATTGTAGATTTGATCGCGCCTTTCTTAAATTTCACCTTAGATTCGGGCCCAACCCAAACTAGAATTCGGCGTCTCTGTTGTTAATTGTGGGTCTCACGGCAAGCGAAGGATCGCGTGATTTCGCGAACCGCCCTCTCTTATGACAGTCACAACGACTTTAGAAGTGATTAGGACCTCGAATATTTTCCTTGTGTGTAACTTTTATTCTTTTATTGTGTAATTAGCAGTTTAGGTTGAGTTTCGGTGTAATTAATTTTAAGGTATCGATTTAATCAATGTTAAGTTTAGATATTATGTAGATAGATTGAAGACGTTAGGGGAAAGGAAGTTATTTAACGGTATCTCGAGCGTATAGAGTAAAATTACAGACCCAATAAGTAATCAGGTCTTTAGTTGGTTTTTTTTGTTTATCACGCATGATGGTAGGAGTTGCGAATTTCGTTTTTTTTTATCGAACGTTTAAGGAAGTAGTTTACGCGAAGTTAGAGGGTATACTTATCGGTCCATTGGAGTAACTACCCAATAAATCGCTTAGGTAGACCAAGTATAGATTGGTGTTGCGGTGGCTTAGTTACCCAACGTCCTCATCAGTCATACGTTAATTTTGTGGTCAATTTTGATTTTTGTTTGGAAGAACGATTGTGTTCTCCCCCCTTTTTTTTGAATGAAATGTAGTAGAGTCACTTCATACGTTTACAGTAAACATTAGAGGTGCAACTCAGACAGTTGTCACCATGTCGAGCCCTAACCAAATTACGTTTTTGTGGGAATATTTTTTTCTCGTGGGTAAACAACAATTTTAGTCCCGGTTTAGTCAATTAACTCCCCCCCCCGACTACCGAATTGTATATAGAACCAGCATTGAGAATTAGTCCGTGTAAGACATTAAACTACTCTTCTCACTTTTAGCTTTAGATTTTTAAGATTTTGTTCTCTCACGACGTGATAGTTACGTCCCGAACTTTATGTCGCTGTTGTTATGGTTTTGAAAAATAGTCCGCGTAAGACGTTAAACTACCCTTCTCAATTTTTACTTCCATATTTTTCAGATTTTGTTCACGTACAACGTGATCGTCACGAACGTCGTGTTACTGTTGTTTCTTTTTTGGAAGTGTCGGTGTTTTCCGACGCACGTCCAAGAATACCGGTATAGGAGTATCTGAAATGACGTGAACATTTTTCTTTTTTTCTTTTTCTTCTCGTACTCTAGTGCATAGGTGCTTAACCCTTGCATTCTTTTCTTTAGGATTAAGGTATAACGCTCAGTATCTGTGAACATTTCGTTCATTTTGTAACGACATTGACCCTCGGTTGGAGTCACGATAAGTTCCCGATATTTTTTTGGTTTTCAACCATATTGACTCTCGGTTGGAGTCAAAGTAAGTTCCCGATATTTTTTTGGTTTTCAACCATGTTGACTCTCGGTTGGAGTCAAAATAAGTTCCCGATATTTTTTTTGGTTTTCAACCATGTTGACTCTCGGTTGGAGTCAAAATAAGTTCCCGATATTTTTTTCGGTTTTCAACCATATTGACCCTCGGTTGGAGTCACGATAAGTTCCCTATATTTTTTTTGATTTTCAACCATGTTGACTCTCGGTTGATGTCATGGTACTACCCTGGGATCCAGGCACTTTACAAATTGCCCGACTCCGAAGTATTATGTCACCATCTTGGAGCAAGACCCTCTTGTTACATTCCTTACACTTTTGTGACATATAGATCTGGTGGATACGTTCCACTCATATGGTGTCGCCATCTTGGGCGAGCATTGTCGCTTTGCGCGATTTGCGCGTAGATTGGAGATTTCCCCCGGTGTCAGTCACCGCTGGATTTCCCGATCAACCGTCCGTGAAAGACACTAAACTACCTTTCTCGCTTTTTTTTTCACCTCCAGATTTTTCAGGTTTTGTCGAGTGTGGTATGTTCATACTTTGCATAGGAGGTACAGGCGTTCCTTGGATTGGAGTTTCCAGTCGGCGCTTACCGCCGTTGGACTCCACCAGTCAAGTTGACGTCGGGTATTCTCAAGTAGGAAGTTTTTCCAAGTTTTTTTTCATGGAAATGTCCCGATCATTTCGGAGTAGCGTTCTCGTTTTCGTCGGTGTAATTCGGAGATTCGGTCCCTTCGGTTATACTGACAAAGACAATCCCTACCCCCGTATAGGGTTCAGTTTTTCTGGTTTTATTTCATATTTGGTGCTCGTTGTATCATTGTTGACGACTGATACTCCCGTCTCGTCAACTCGAGCTCTGTAGCGTATATATCTTTTAAAAAGTATCGCATATTTAGTTGTGCGACCACGAGTTGTGTAACTTGTACCTTTTGATATGGGTGTCGGTTCGGTACCGTCCCACTCTCGTCCCGCCGGACTCCATATCCCTTATATCGCGTCTTTCGCGAATTTTGGATCACGCCTATCGTGATCCTTTATTAGTCTTTACTTGTTGGTTCGGAGATTCAGCCCCTCCGGTCAACACGATTGACGCGGCATTCGTGCCCCATTTTTTTCTCGTGCTGCACGCTCTCGTGCGTAGATCCGTGTTCAACCCGGACGGTTCGAGGATTTGGTCCCTCGACTGTCCCTTGTAGGTTGTCACCCCACCCTAATTTTTTTTTGAGAAAACCCCCCCCTATTTTTTTTCTTTTTCTCGTGGTTAGATCCGTGTTCAACCCGGACGGTTCGAGGATTTGCTCCCTCGACTGTCCCTTGTAGGTTGTTATCCCGTCCCGTTTCGTATTACGATTTATGCCCCACTATTTTTCCCGGTTGCATCCGTGTTTAACTCGGACGGTTCGAGGATTTGGTCCCTCAACTGTCCCTTGTAGGTTGCTACCCCTCACTTTTTTAACCCCCCCCTCCCCCACTCTTATCTCTTACCCCCCCATCACTACCTCTTCTCTCTCTTCCGATCATCTCGTCTGGATCGAAGTCATGATGAAGGTGGATGGTCTCCCAAACGGCTTTGTAAATTTGATCAAGCTAAGCGCAAGTTTTTTTCTCTGTTTCACCAACGATAAATGATAAAACAGACAGTCCCCATCTACTGAAGTGCCCCAAACGGCTTTTGTAAATTTGATCCAGCCAAGCACACGTTTTTTTTTACTCTGTTTTTTCAACGTATTGAAAAAGGCAGACAGTCCCCATCGACTGAACCATTTTAGAGAAGGCTTTGTAAATATGAGTACGCCAAGGAAGTGTTACCTTAGCTCAGGTCTACCTTGATCTAGAGTCCGGTGTCTTCACAGACATTTGTGGGTCCCACGGCCAGCGAATGATCGCGTGATTTCGCGAACCGCCCTCTCATGTAGGAGTCACTACGACTCACGGGTTGATTAAGCCTAGGGTTAGGTGAACCTTCTCTCTCTTTCCCGGCATATACGTATAGTCTAGTCACTAGCTGAGTAGTTGTTTCAACACTACAAGTGTTGATGGTTTATCGCAGGACAGTTTGTGTTTCGGTTGAGGTTGCGCGCGTCCCAGTTGAAGAGTAGTTAGGGATAACAACTCTTGACGTAAGGGGAGTGTCACCTTATTACGCGCATCGGGCGCACCCTTAGATTTTGCGTTTATGATCTATTAAACTTATATTTTAAATTTCGAATCGATCCGTTGAAAATTACTCTTTGAGAAAACATTTTTAGGTCGGGTTGTAAAAATAAAAGATTGAAACATTCGCTCAACTAATAAATTTACGTTTTGCAAATGCACAATAATCTTAAGAATTGTATAGTTAGGAAAGTATCATCAAATATTTTAATACACGTACAATAAACCATACGGTAGATGAGGAAGTGTTAATAATGTTGACGTAGCATTAATCCATAATTCACCTCATCAGCAATAAATTCTCTATTCATTAACGTTGCAAACTAAACGTCAACTCATACCTATACTTTACTATAATCTTTCAAACGACTGAGAGAAACTTTTATGCGATCCATAAATCCACGTCGGCCGTCGATACAAAAAACGGGCACGTGCGATGGTAAGACCATGGGAACGAATGCATTCGACATCGTTATCTTAGACAGGCATCGACTTGCAAACTCATGTGTTAATTTTTAACATGGAAAGCATAGCGATTTCGCAATTTTAAAACTTCGATAAAAACCAACAAAAAGTGCAAAAGTTAGACCCTTTTCGTCCGACCAGACGAGCAAAAAATTGTTTTGCTCGCACGTGTCCTGCAAAACTTCTCGATACACTTTGCATGGAGAAAGAAGAAAGTGTGCTCTCACACTCTAGGTATTGTCCAATTAAATCACGTCTCCCTTCTTTCTAAATTTATAGGACCCAATTACAAGGATCCAAATCAATCAGTAAGTGGGAAAAATCCTAAATCAGAGTAGGGAGAATGCATAAATTGAGCTACAAATTGCATATTCGGAGAGATTCACTTGGAATCTGATACTACCTTTTTCGTATCTTAGCGCTTCCAAAAGCGGAATTAACTATCGAGGTCTCACATTTATTAGAGATCTTTAAATAAATACAAGTCATTTGTGCTAAAAATTAGTGTGTGTCAACTGCAGGTACTATCGAACAATTAATATCGTCAATTGTTATTAAACAATTCATATTTTATCGAACCAGAATATCGTCAATTGTTAATAAACAATTAATATTTTATCGAACCAGAATATCGTCAATTGTTATTAAACAATTAATATTTTATCAAACCAGAATATCGTCAATTGTTATTAAGCAATTAATATTTTATCGAACCAGAATATCGTCAATTGTTGCTAAACCTTCAATATTTTATCGAACATTAATATCGTCAATTGTTGCTAATATTTAATAAGTGATCGAACAATTAATATCGTCTATTGTTACTGAACATTGAATCAATTATCGGACTTGTTATACCATCTGCTTATCACGTTAATCACGACGAGTTATTGCTTGCCGCTCATAAGGCAAGTACGTAGCATTGCTTTTATCGAATGGTACAAAACAGGTGTTGCACTTCCAACCCATGTGTGCATTCCAATCGTTCTTTTTTTATCGGACACCACATTAACATTTCTTACTTAGACAGTGCCGGCTTGAATTATTTGTCACTTCGCGAATAACTAACATAGTGAATTATTTCGTACGGAGACCCCTATTTTATCGTGAAATACAGTGCGTGAACCACCCTGTTATTTCACCACCTTCCGATTTGAAGAGTTTTTGGGAAGCTGGTTATGACGCTGCCCTTCTGATATGGTTTGAGACATCACATTCAGCTTCATTCTACGTTCTGAAGACGAAATCTCACTCCTGAAGGACCCGTCATCGACTTTACCTAGAGGTCGAACATCAACCACCCAAATTAAGTAAGAAACCTTTTTATGTTTTTAAGATTGTGATGTTAATTGGTCCTATTGACCATTAGTTGTGTTTATGAACGTTCAGTTCAACCCTGGAAGACGATATCGCAACCATTTTGTATACCTTTTATTTAACTTAATATTATTATCTATTATTAACGTAACTTTTACCACGCCATTCGAGCGTTCAGAATGTAACCAAACAATTTAACGTAACGTTTCAAGTTTAGTATTGTAGCTAAAGTTTGTTTGTCCCGTTGTTGGGAATTTTGATGATCAATTGCATTGATTAAGTTCCATGATCAATTTTATGAATCATAGTTTTGAATATTATCAAGTTGCGCTTAAGTAACTATTTATTTTGGTGGAGTGCTGTATTCAATACGCCCCCCTTTCATGCAAATTAACCTTGTGTATTTTTGTAAGAGTAATTGTTTTACGAGTATTAGTTTCGCAACGGAAACCACACGGAAAGGTTCCGTCAACTGTACATATTTATTTTTATACAAGACATGTAAATTTGATAGTATCTTGTGTAAACTTTGTCAACTCCCCCCTGATATTATTTTATTTAATACATTTTTATTATTTCCCAACTTTGTGTGTTATTATTATTGTTGTGTTAATGTTTATTTAGCTATTTTCACCAACGGAAAGTTCGCCTCCTGTAAAGGTAAGGTCATTGAGCGAGGTTTTTCCGGAGTGAGAGTTCGCTGTAAGATCATCAAGTTGTCGCGTACCAGCTTGGAAGGTGTGATAACCAGTCCCCTTCAAAGAGATTCATTTCTTCGTATGCGTGGCGCCCATTTAAACTCCCGCGTGTATATTAACCCCACCGATTTTGACTTAACTCCCCCCCCGTGTAAATTATTCACACCGATTTTGACAATTTTTAGAATCGCGATCGAGGATTGCCCGGTCGTCGATAGGAAATACACGCTTTGCGACGTGCCGTCACACGACCCTTTCGTTCCATTCACCAACCCACCCCTTCGCGACTTTGAGCTAGCCAACCTTTTATTACCTGTTGGAAAGGTGTCGTGGATGCAGAACGTGGTGTAACATTACATACAAAAAATTCAATATAAAGTTTTCAATTTATTTTGACGTCTTTAATAAACGGAAGCGAAAGAAATTTACATTTTCGAAAATTCTTTGCACAAAATTCAATATATAAAAAGTTATTCGCCCGGCACCGATTTTTCTACATTGCGTTTTTCATTTCTCCAAATTTAAAAAGAGCATCAAGGATAAACATTTTTCTATTTTAAAAAATTTTAGCAATTATTCAAAATCAAATCCATAAAAAAATTTTCAGTTGCCATGTCTGAGGTTTCGACAGCAAACATCTGGTGGTGGTAATTTGGTTCTTAGAGTGGTTCTTAGTGTCGTGCTCAACACTCTTCTGGTATGACGACCAATGTCTCCACACATAGAATCGAATTTACCATAAGTATTTGGCCACCTCTAAATTTAATTTTTTTAAAATTTACTGACATTTGTTTTTAAAAATGTACAGTTATTAAAATTGTGGCCACCTTATTACGTCATAATTCCAAAGAAATTTAATTATTTATCCCAGAAATAAGCCGAGAGGGATTTATTTATGAATACCTGAGGTAATTCAGGAACAATGCCGCTACTACATTGGAGTTTCTGGGAAATTATTTTAAAATTACCCATCTATTAAATAGTTACATATTTATTTACCCAATAAACGAATAAGACAAATCTGTATATACTGTAATTTATAGACCAGTGTTATAAATGAATAATAAATAGCACAATTCAAATAATTATTGGTTTTTAATGTATTTTATTGATATGTGAAACGCTAACCTTTTATTTTAGTATTATGCAAAAAAAACCTTATTTAGCGCTTCTTGTATATACATTTTAAAAATGCAATAGTGGACATTTAATATTTTATATAATACTTATTTACACTTCTTTTATTTATTACTTCTTAACAATAAAGAGAGATTATCATTGGGTTAACCTAGCTTGCTTAAAAAGGAACCATGCATTTCATATTATTATCAGGTAAAAATAATCCTATCTAGGTACCTACTGCAGTTTTGTAATTAGGAAAATACATTCTAAAATATTTCAAATACAAGAATCTAAACGAAACTTAGCGAGCTAACACGAGTTTAAAATAATTTATTTGCGCCATCTATGAGGGAACCCTTGAACCCTTTGTGCATTAAGTTGATTTTATATAGTTTAAAACTCCACTAAGGGCACTTTTTGATTTACATGTTTTGTATAAGTTTTCTATAATTGATGATGAAATCGCTTCAAAATCAGGTTTTGTCCTTATAATGATGTGCAGAAGGCAATAAGGAAATTTCATTAAGATCGGTTGTCATAAAAATTCAAAATTGTCCGTTTTCATAAATTAAATTAACCTATTTACTTTTAATTTAAAGCGCTCAAAATTGGTTATTGCCTTCAATAGTCTTTTCTTATTAATATAAAAAAAGAATTACATTGATACGACGTTTCGTTTTTTAAATTTGTACAAAAGATTAGAGGCTTCTTTCAACATCATATCTACTCTCCTCTCTGCAGCGCGCTCTTAAATTTGCCGCTTAAAGTTTTCAAAGTTTAGCACCGTGGGTAACAATGATGCACTGCCGATAAAATAACACGTCTGTATCAGTTCTGTTAAATTTGTTCAAAGTGTGATGTGGTGAAAGCAAAATATCTGTTTTTGGTGCATATTTTGTACTTATTGAAAAGGTAAGTGTAAGCATTTTATTGAAAACTAGTTTATATTATGTAGTCTATTGTAATTACATTGAATTGTGTATAGTTTTAGCTATAATTTAAGGTATAAATCATTGCCACACTTTAAAGTTAAGTTCTATAAAATTCAAAGTTTTGTAAAAATGTGATACAAAGGAGACTTGATACAGTTATATGAGGGGAGACTTGATACATGTATCATGCCTCCCGGTATTAAAGTTTGTTGAAATTAATTTTTATTTTGATTTTAGAATGCCATTTAAGTGGGTGAGAAAGACGAACCGGGTTCCTCCTTCGCCTGAACGAATGGAGAAGGCTGTGGAAGAAGTTTTGAATGGAGGTAAACTTCGAACCACTGCCACAAAATACCATATAGATAAAATGACACTACGAAGATATGTTTATAAACATAAGGAAACAGGAGGTGGAATCAAGTACTTTCCAACCTTTTCATCTTCACAAATATTGACAACCGCGGAAGAAAAGAGCCTAGCAGAATATTTATTAACTGCTGCCAAAATGAATTATGGTTTCACATCTAATGAGACAAGAAAATTTGCATATATGTACGCTTTAAAGAATGAAAAGAAAATTCCTGAAAACTGGAGCAAAAACGAAAAAGCATCATATGACTGGCTCCGAGGATTTATGGAAATAAATAAAGAACTTTCGTTGCGAACACCTGAACCAACAAGTCTCTCTCGTGGGACTGCTTTTAACCAACATGGTTGGGGAATTTTATAATCTGCTTAGAGAAGTATTTGAACGAAATCATTTTGGACCAGAATCAATATTTAATTGCGACGAAACAGGGGTACAAACTGTCCATAAACCCAGTAAAATAATTTCACGAAAAGGACAAAAGCAGGTGTCTAAAGTCACATCAGGAGAGCGTGGACAGACAGTTACAGTCCTTTGCACTATTAGTGCAATAGGCAATTCAGTTCCTCCTTTCTTTGTATTTCCTCGGGTTCGCGAGCAAGATTATATGTCAAATGGGGCACCTCCAGGATCAAATTGAGATTTCCAGTCAACTTTCAAAAATATGATAACGTTATTTAAGGATTAGAAAGTAGTTCATAATTATTTGTTATCTATACAATTATAATAAATGTTTCAAACAAAATTTGTACTTTTTCTTATTGTGTATCAAAACTCCCCGGTATTGTATCAAACCTCCCTTACTATGGGAGGTTTGATACACTATTCCATTTTTGAAACATTTGACATTATCTCCAATTGCAGCTTAAACTGACAGATTTTGAAGTACTCACAGTTTAGTACAGTCTAATGATTTTACAAGGTACCTAACGTAATATTTACAAAATTATTATTTTAATTGATTTTTTGGTTTTAGTATTAAGTGTATCAAACCTCCCCACTCTCCCCTACAATGAGTAATTTTTTTATATAACAAGATACTTCAAACTTGCATTATTTTGTTCAGAAATATGCAGAATTTTTTTCTAGAAATATACAAATTTTTGTATTTGCAATATGGACAATTTTTTCTAGAAATATGCAAATTTTTGTATTTGAAATATGGACAATTTTTGCTAGCAATACACATATTTTGATATAGAATTATCACAATTTTGTATTCAGATATTCTGCATATTTATTGTGCAGATTTTAAACTCAATAAGTGGGATATTTTTCTACTCAAATTTGGTACCTGAAAATTACACAATTGGGTTGTTTACCTGCTTAAAAAGGTTGACCCAAACGTTGACATCCTTTCAACACAATATTGGGTTTAGCGCCAATCTGAACACAAATTGTGCAAGAATATTGCGTAATTGTGTAAATTATAGCCACAATTTTCTTTCAGTGTGGAAGAAACGCTGATAGCTAACGTCATTAAGACCATTATCGCGATCACACTATGGATGGAGAGCAGAGGACACCAATTCGGTCCGCATAAGACGGAGGCTGTTTTGTTCACTGCCAGACGGAAAATTGGAAGAGTGGTGTTCCAAACGGTCAATAACAATGCGTTGTCCACAAAAAACTGGACAACGCATCT
The DNA here is from genome assembly GCA_932274525.1 of Podabrus alpinus. Classification (NCBI taxonomy): domain Eukaryota; kingdom Metazoa; phylum Arthropoda; class Insecta; order Coleoptera; family Cantharidae; genus Podabrus; species Podabrus alpinus. Next base: position 20,710,406 of record OW026454.1, read on the forward strand.
TGTTAGAGTTGTCCAGTTTTCCACTCCCATCGTTCGCAGGTCCTCTTGCAATGCTTCCAGACACATCCTTAGTCTTCCTCTTCTTTGCGACCTTCAATCCCTATCTATCTGTATTATCCGTGTTATATTTGCCTCTCTCTCCAAACAAACTCATTACTTTTACATTTTTCAATCTACGCCATTCATCATCGTCTACTTGTCGTCTTCTATAAATTTTTCGCAGTATCTTTCTCTCCCATAGTTCAATCTTTTTTACTGGCGCTTTTATTTATTTTATTCATCAATTACAAGATGCGTAATGTTGTAATTTGTAGGTCAATTATTCTTTTCAGCCACTATGCAATTTATTAGAATGAACTTTTATTAACTTCTTACCATTTGGTTTAATGTTCAATGAACATTTAATTTCGTTCTAAGAACATTTCATTTCTATAGCGTGGAAATTTCATTGTAACAATCCTTTTTTGATGTTTCTTAATTTGAGTTGGTTTTTTATTCGTCAGATGTCATATTTTCAATTACTTGTCCAATTTGTACATGGACGTCGCCGACGATCAAAGAATTATACTTGCAGTGGGACGACTCATTTTAACCAACCTTGAGTGCCCTAATGAAATTTTACTACCTGTGTTGGCAAAACTTTATTGCAAATTTTTGAATTGTTATCAGGTTAGCACTTATTTAAGTGGTTTTAGATTTTACTCCATTAGATCTGGTTATTGGAAAATGGATCGTTACACGTAATTGATCTTTGTTAATGTGTATTCGGAGTAATTATATTACTTACATAGTAGTTACTTACATTAATTTCAATACAACAATGTTAATATGGATGGAAGGAAAGAAAATAAAAAATCTATGGTATGCAGATGACATTGTCAGAAATTATGATTATGATAAATTATGATTATAGATATGGCCAACAATAGCTTACCTTGTAAACAGTTTTCACTACTTAGGCTCAACAATAAACAACAAGGAAGGGGGGGTAAAGAAGATATTAGAAGACAGCTGACGACTGCCAAAATATCATTGACGAAACTTATTAAAGCTGCAGATGAACCCTGGACGGCACACCGCACTAATACCTCGATAATGCAGGAAGTCCAAATCACCAAGACGGATTCAGACAGCCAAACAAAGATACTTGAGATATCTCGGGCATGCAGCAAGATAACGGACGCCAGGGAGAGAACTATTGGGGAAGTAAAGATGGAGGGACGCCGATCTAGGGTAAGATCGTCAGTAAGCTGAATCCTAGTCACAATCCTATTGGATTGGAATTTCTTAATTGGAATATGATAGATGGAATTGATGAGTCCAGTTCAATCCAGTTGTTTTAATGGATTACTCCATCAAAGTGGTTTCATTTTAATTCACAACTTTTTATTACCGTTTTCTCTCAATTTAGTTGTTATATATTTTATATATCGTAATGTCCCAGATTTTGGAATTGAGAAACACACCGCCCCCATATTTTACCCATTTTGGTGAGGTAATAAAACAATTTTTTTCCACTTTTTTTGTTTTATTAACTTCGCCATTATACAAATACAATTTTTTGTCCATATTTTTCGAATTGTTTGCAATTATTTGGAAAAACAAATTTTCATATTGTTAAGTGCTCGTATTTAAAATAAACAAAACCAAGTTATTTCATTATTAAACTAAAAAACTGCATATAAAGCTGCAGAACTCGACTCTATTGTGTGATGAAATTAAAATATTGCAAGCCAATGCAAATTTCAACTTTTTCAAATACCAACTCGGCAAATTTTATTCAAAACTAATTATAAATTTTAGTAAGTAAGGGTACTTACTAATATATAAATTTTCATGACTTTAGAAGGAGAAAACATTTAGTTTTTTAATGTTAACGTCCAGACACTCCAGGTGGACCTTTTTTGTAAAGTATTTTATCATTAACTTTTTTGTGCTATTCAGGGAGTTTAAGAAATAGTCCTGATTTTATATCATAAAATAAAAAAATTCATAACAGATATTCACAAAAGAACCTGTAGAAAATATAATGCTTTATAAAAGAATTTTCAGAAATATGAAAAGTCAAAAAGGAATATTTAAATAAAACAGTTTTGTATTCAATTTTCTCGAGCTCGGGTTCGAAATATTAAATTATAGTAAAATGTATTTTGCTATCTCGATCAAGATCAAAATATACATATTTTTACTTTTCAAAAATCTGGTAGTATCTACATTGGATATTTTATTTAGATGCACTAAGTAAGCAATATAATAGGAACCTAATTAGATGGATGTGAAAAATTCTACGGTACGGTACTGTACTGTAAAAATGATAATTGTTACAATAATCATTAAAATAATAAAAAAATATTCTATAATTAATACAAAAAAATTCTTTGTAATGAAATACGGATGCAACATTTTATTTAAAAATTTATTAATATATACACAGTGTTCCCTAATAGCCTCTTTACATTTTTTATAATACAAGAACATGTCAAAAATTTATAAGATTCTATAAAATAAAGTATAATATTTTCCTAAACTTACTAGTATAAATTTTATAAATATTTTGATTGGTAAGTTATACTTAACAAAAATTGCAAACAGAACAATTTTAACTATTTACAGTAAATTTAATATACAGGGTGTTTTGAAATACTAATAATGCACATTTATTTTAAAATTAAAATATTTTGCTGGTAGTACGGTTAGCAAAATCGATGGATGATAAGCAAATTTGAAAATAAATGTCCCATGGTATAGCCAAAATTATATTTGATAAAGGTCAAGCCTCACATCAAATTAAAATTCACATGTTTTCTCTTGAAAATATTTTATTGGAAGTGCTTTACGAAAAGGGATATTTTGGAATTAAAGCTCTCTGTTATTAACAAAGTAAACATTTAATTGTCAAGATTTAATGAGATTCAAAATCTCGTATTTTGAAATCATTTTAATCCTACACAAAAATTCCTCATTTGATATTTGTTTAAATATTTATGATAACACGCCACCCACCTCTTTGATAAAATTGTAAAATAGACGCCCTTCTAAAATGAATTAATAAAACGGCAAATTTTAGCGAGACAATATTTTTTTATACAAAATACAATGATTGTGAGAAATGTTGTCAAGCATAACTCCAAAATTCTCAAACTTCACTTCAGAATCGCTGATCAATAACTTAATTTTATTTTTAAATTGATTGAAGCAGGTATATAAATTTATTGTTTGTTTTTAAAAATTAATAAAACATAAATGTATTTAAAAAAATGTATAAGCTAAGTAAACAGTAATGAAATTTAATTTGATTTTTCAAAAGAGCTTTGCTGGAAAATGTTAGGTAGTACTACCTATATAAAATTAATTAAAATTGTATTGTTTGCTTAGCTTCTTCAAACTTTTTAAAAGAAAAGTTAGTAAAAAAATTAGTAAATTATGATCAGAACATTGATTTTTAAATTATATCAACCTGAATAATATTAGTTGATAGAAAATATTAAATATGTTTTTATATCTAGGAACCTAACAAAGATAACAAAGGTTGATACAATTTTTTTTAGTATTTCAGTATATTTGCAAAACACCCTATATAGAGAGTACTTCATAAGTTACATTACTAACAAGGCAGTAAAATCACAATAATTTTGTTAAAATTGAAAGCTCGTTTTCGACATTCACAAAATTTTCTTGAGTCTAAAATAAAAGCACTAAGCCCAATAATTTTTTGCAGCGTTGACGGAATATTGTGATTGAGCAAAAACGTCGTTAACATTGTAAGATAAATTTTCCGGCTGTAAATTCATGGACAATTGACTCCATTCCCCAGTTTTGTTCCACGATGTAGTCGCTTGAGAATTTTCTTGATTTCCTACGCCAATTTCTTTTTGCTCGGTTTCTTTATGAACACGACTCACCACACTATTTAGGTTATTTAAGCTGTTTGCTTGCGCGTGAGCAGCTTGCGCTTGTGCAACTTGAGCTTGAGCAGCTTGAACCTGTGCAACTTGAGCTTGAGCCATGGCATAATTTGCATCGAAAATTGCCGAATAGTCAGTTCTACTAACATCTTGATGGGACGGATTAAAAGAACTTTGTTGTAGCATATTATAATTAACGAAATGGGAGTTTCTCCAATCGTGTTGTCCACCATCGGTGGTATATTGGCAAGCCATATTTGATAAAGGAAGAGACGCAAAACTTAACGCTGCGGCAGGATTTGTATTTCCCGCGTGCTTCCGTAAGCGTGCCCTTCGATTTGAAAACCAAACCTGCGATATAAAAATTTTAATTTCAACAATCATAAAATATAATTTTTTGACTAACCTGAATTCGAGCTTCGGTGAGACTCGTTTGTTGTGCAAGTTCTTCCCTGGTATACACATCTGGATATTGGGTTCTTGTAAAAGCTCTTTCTAACGCTTCAAGTTGTTCCCCTGTGAAAGTGGTTCTTGAACGACGTTGTTTTCGTTTTAATGGAATTCCAGGTTCAGACTCGGTATCGCTTTCATCTTCTCTTCCTGTATTAAAAATTTTGATAATAAATTAAGTTTATGAAGCGCTTCAAGTAAAAAACAATTTATTTTAATATTGATATAGTGCACGGCAATTTTTTTATGTTTGTCTTTAATTTATAAAATCAGGTTTACACATCGCGCATATAATTGAAATGAAAACAATGTTTATGAACCGCTTTGTCGGCAAACTTTATCGCCAACATATTTAGAACCGCCATCTTGAGAAAGCCTCAGTCGTTTCACGCTGATTACACTATTGTGATATTGTTTATTTTCTTTGAAATTGAGATGTGATTGAGTACGAATGCCTAACAGGTTGATAATGAGTGTGCACGATATGCATTTTTCTATAAGTAGAAAATCAATACGCTATAATGCAAAACATATTTATCATTTTGCAAACTACTCGATCCATCAAATTCGCGTAAAATTTGCCGTACTATTTTGACTAAATAACGTTTAATGTTCACCGTCGACAATATAATTATCTGAATTCCATTCCAGAAAATGAAATTTAATTAAAAATTCTCTGAAGGAAAATAAAACTTGTGTTGACTACTATTTTAGCTACCCTTTTCATCATTTTTCAATTTGCAGCTAATAAATTGAATCATAACTGTAACAAACAGAAACCAAGTTGACCATTACGGTGTTCTCAAGTGACTCTCAAATACAATGCTGTTATGTAATAATTAACACCTAATTATTTTCCAATACAATAAGTTGCAGGTATAATGTGTTAAATATAAACAATAACTAACATAAAATAAATTCCTTCACTAATGTCCATAAGTCTATTAAATCACGATACCTACACATCAGTATCTTGAAATTAATTATTTTTCAACATTTATTTTTGTTAAAATTGGTTCACCGATCAGAAAGTATGCGATTCAGCCACACAATTGCGATGTAGATTAAATTTAGTAGCTGATAAAATTAAATGCTCAAAACCAGCGGTTACAAATTTACGGTCACTGTGCTAATGCATCCAGTGTGGCCCACGGATTGATTTCCTGTTACATATGTATTTATTAAATAAAATTTTTACAGCAATATTGTTAAGTAACGATCAATTTTTATGTTTAATATTTAATTGAATTACGAAATGCTTCAATTTCCTATCACAAGAATGTTAATTTTCAGGACCTCATAAAAGTTAGCTTTTTGAATTATTTTAAGAAACTGGAAGCAGTATTTATTTGAAATGTTCACTGTGCGACTTTATCAAGTCGCTTTTATTCAAATCATAAAATTTAACTTCTCCTTTCAAGTGTAATCTTTATAATTACAAAGTCGATAACAATTTAATGATTACAGTACGATACGGATACCTACCAGAAAAGTAGAACGGGAGGTAAAATTTCAAACAAGAAAATTATGCACTATGGTGTTCCACAAGGTTCAGTATTGGTTCGTTACTTTTTGTGACCTACATCAACAATAGAGTTTTCTGTTATGCTATTGTTAAAATTGTAGTGCCATGTTAGGAATAAAAGTCGTAATTCTTTAATTTTTTGAAATTTTCAGTTTAACACAACTATTAAAACTTGAAAATCAATTACTGCTAAAGTTCGAAGAATTAGTAAATCCTATTAGCGCTAAACTGGCGATTTAAAATCTAAATAGTAATTAAAATGGCTATACTAGATAATAGAATATATCCTATTACAACACAAGGCTATATTAAATACTTAATTTTTTACAAATTTAATAACTTTACTAATACAAGGAAATTTTTTACTACTAACTTCTCTTGGTAAACTTCAAAGTAATTTGTACTCAGTAGATTGCTATATGTGGGGGGGGGGGGATTAGTAAGTACCGTAAAAATGGTACAAATTAGAAAAATTTTATTTTTCAACGTAATCTCCTTGAAGCTCAAGGCACTTGGTACTTTGAATTAATTTTTCTAAACCACTGACAAAAAATTGCTTCGATTGCCTTGCAAAATAGCTTTCTACAGCATGCATTAGCTCTTCCTTTAATTTTTGTAATAATCCTGCATAATACACAGAGAAAAATAATATAGTCAATTTACTGCAACGTTATAGCAAAATTAATATTTTGAAGTACATTTTACAATAATTGAAGTATTAATTGCTTCACGCGTATAGTAAATATTACTATAAGTTTGATGTAATATCAATTTATTTTTAATTAATATTTAAAATAATATTTAGCAAAATATAAAAAAATCCCTATAAACATGAACTTCAAAAGTTTTCTAAAAATTACTTCAAATTGGTGTGAGGTTGATTTGGACTTCAATTTGAAGTAAACATTACTTCAAAACACCAAAAATTTTTCTCTGTGTAGATGCGCGTTATCCTCTCTTTACGACACAGGTAATCAATTAACAGAATTCCCTCGGCATTCCAAGAAATTGTGGCGATAATCTTGCCAGCGGACGGTTTGAGTTTTAAACTTCGTAAGTGGTGGTTTTCCCTTTTCTATCCACTTCATAGACTCTTGTTTGAATTCGGGGTCAGAATAATAATGAATACATATCACATTACCTGTTGTAATGTTATTTAAAATTTTTCTCGGATCGGCTTCGCACATTTCCAAAAATTGCTTAGAAGTTTAGGCTCTAAAATACTTCTGTTGAGGAGACAGCAAACGTTGTACCCATCTTACACTTGCTATTGATACATGAAAATGATCGTATAAAGTCGCATGGATAGTACCCTATACAGGGTGTCCCCGTGACCGTGAAGAACCTTTGAGGTGGTGATAAAGGACACTTTTCTAAGACAAATTTTCAAATAAAATTTTTGCCCAAGTCCAAACTTATTACTTAGCTCCGATATTATTGATTTTTTAAGGTTAATTGATTAGAACTTTTTTAAAGATCATTCGCTTGTCTACAAATTAGGTTATAACCCCTTGGGGTTATATTATTGTTCTAGGTGTCAATCATCCTAACACAATTTTGGTTATTCGATGTCATCGTTAATTTGTTACGATGATTGATACCTAGAACAAGAATGTATAAAATAAATAGTACGCGTCGAAGGAAGGTACTGGATGTTATTATTGGAAAGGTAAGAAAATTATTAGTAATTTGGGATAATATTATGATAAATTTTATTTTCCGATTGAAGAATGCGTAAAATCCCGGAATATACAAAAAATTTAAAAATCGGTACATTGAAAAAATTTCGACATCAATATTCAATTTTTTTCATATTGCTTATCAATTACATAAATAAATTATTATTAGTAATAACTTTACAACACATATTATTATCTAATATTTAGAAGTATCTAATTACCGCCGGCTTCTGCAGCTTGACTTGAAAAAATTTACAACTCTCGCGTGACAAGCCCGCCTGGTATACAAATGCATCTTTCATCAGGGTCCACGTGGACCTGACGTCGACCTGCTAAGAGAATTTTCGTAATACAAATATTATCCAATAATAAGTTCTCATTCTAAATATTAACCAATTACAACTACACTACTCCATGTCGAGCATTTTATATTATCCAATAATAAGTCCTTATTCTAAATATTAACCAATTACGTACAGTACTCCGCGTGGACTACTTTACAAGCCGGGCTGGTGAAATTCGATACTTGGCTGGTGAAATTCGATACATTTTATGACCTGCTTCTACCTGGCTTCTACCAGCCGAAGTGAGTTTGGTTCCATAAGAGTCAATGCATTACAAATTTAATTTAGAAGCTGGGCTGGAGAAGCTCGGCTGCTAGAAGCTATAATGAAATGCGGGCTTTAAAGCTATAGTTTACAGCGATAGAAGAAAGCCCGAAACCAGAGAGGAATTAATGGAAAGAATACAGATAGGTGTGACAGAACTTAACGAAAGAAGCGCCATTATAAATAATACCGTGCAACACCTTTTGAAAAGAGCACGCCTGTGTGCTGAAAATGAGGGAGGCCATTTTGAGCATGTATTAAATTAATTTTGTGAATTTATTTTTTTTACCTACACCTTGTTCATTATTTTCAGAGTTTCTGTAAAAACGGTTGGTTGTCCAAAAAAATTTATTTGACGAAAGTTGTAGCCCGTTAAATTCTCTATCCGGTTTGGGCCATTAGTTTTTCTCTTAGACGTTTCGTTTAAGAGATACGGGGTTCGCAAGAAAATTAAAAAAAAACCTGAGTTTTTTAAACATTTTTTCCCTTAATTTAATTTATAACTCGAAATCCATTGATTCTAGACGATAAGGGGTTATAACCTAATTTGTAGACAAGCGAATAATCTTTAAAAAAGTTCTAATCCATTAACCTTAAAAAATCAATGATATCGGAGCTATGGCCGTTTGAAATCAGAAATTCAAAAAATTGCTTTAAACCCCCCAAGGGTTTGGACTTGGGCAAAAATTTTATTTGAAAATTTATCTTAGAAAAGTGTCCTTTATCACCACCTCAAAGGTTCTCCACGGTCACGGGGACACCCTGTATATGAAAAATTCACGTCTTGAAATATTTTTATCACATCATATCGTCCCCTTAATACTATAACTAGGTAACTTGAAATTACTGATATTGAGTAAATGGAGTTTAAAGTTTACAATTGCAAAAAAAAGTATTAAACTTCAAAATTATTTTTGTTTTAACGTTTGAAACTTTAGCTACTTATGTAAGTTAAATATATTTAATACCCTCACAGTCTAATGTTTTATATTTTAGGAAATTTTTAATTAGAAGTAAGATATCTACATAGTTATAGCACTAATAAAAATTTGAAAAATCAGACTTATCTAGTTCTTTTATTTTATTTTAACTTTGTATGTTTCAAAATAAGTTTTATTCATAACGACTGATAAATAATAATACATAATACAAAATAAGATAGAGAAATTACATAATTATTATAAAGAATAGAACTACTGTTTCATCACTATAAAACTTCACTGCTGATAATTGCACAAATAGATATCTCAACTGTCTTGTGAAGGTCGCGGACGTACTACACGTAACGTTCGGAATTTGCACAACAAGGTATCTCAAGTTATCCACTTATAGCATAACAGCATTGAAGGGATCTGGGACTTATCTACTTTTAGTAAGTGGATATTTGATATTTAGAAACATAATAGAACATTTTTAGTTGTTTAGAACACTAAATAAAGTGATTAAAATTAGGTGGGCACATGTAGCTAACTCAAAATAGCCAAAATTCGAGTTACCTAGTTATAGTACTAAGGGCACGATATAGACTAGTGGCGGTTTGTGACTTATTTCAATGAGAGGGCAAAAAAATTTAAAGAAAAAGGAAACATATAACAATACTGTAATAAATTTTTCTGTTACTTTGATAAACTCTTCATTGTCCAATTAAATACTCAATTCAACACTAAGAAATGAAAATAGAAACCAACGGATGGTACGCCAAAGGATTTTTCTTCTTGGGACGACATCTTGGTTCCAAAAACCAACACCCTAACCTTTCGGCCATTTACTCACCGAGAAATGTATTGGGTGACAGAACTTGAGAACAAAATTAATTTCTATTGTTATAAAATGCTTTTTTTTTGTATAAAATTTTGTAAAGGGGTTATGTTGAAAAACTTGAGAGAAAGATATTTCCTCTCAAATTTGCAAAGAGTACCTCTCCCTCGGAAATTCCGCTTTTATAGATTAGACTTCGGTTTAGTCAAGTTAACCCTGGATCCACAAGGTGATGTTGTTGGTGTATATTTAACAAGGTGGCGTCATATATGACACCAAATTATTTCTTTAATAAAGAGCTTAAATCACCCTAGATGAATAATCGGGTGTACCAGCACGAGGGAAGGAAAAATTCTAGAAGATTTGTAGAGGACACATTTGAGCGCAGGCATTGCCCTCGCTCGTTAAATACCCTTGCCAAAACCTGACCCGAGTGATAGGAATGTTAAAGTATTTTTTTCCCTCCTGAGCTACTGTTCCGTTGATTATTCATCAAAATTAGACTTTTTTCGGTGCAGAAAGTTTAATTTCCTTGGGAAAACTTCTCTTTTATTTAATTCTAACGCGCGTTACTCCGTGCAACAGGAAACAGGAGTACAAAACCAACCCATCAGGAATAAAATTTATATAAAATTTAACTCTCATTCAACACTCTTACATTTCTACACCTGTTAAATATTTCCCTAGGAAAATACTCAATAGAACAGGTTCCCTAGGGCTTATACCGGCAGAAGTGCCGATTTAATTAGAGTTACGTGGCCAAAGCACCCAATCGTACTCGCTCTCTGTATAGTTTCCTATGTGTTAACTTATAGGTAAAATTTAAGGAAAAAAGAATAATTTATGCAAATAAGCAACGCAACGTAAAGATTCCTCATACAAGCCCTAGGGATTGTGGAGCTCTCACTTATGTACAACCACAAATAGAGCTCTTTGATTGGTTCAAATGTCATTACATTGTATATATATGAGGTGAATAATCAACCAAACCAAACAGTACTTGAGAAGTTTAAAATATTCGCACATTGTACTCGAAGCAGTTTTTTTAGCGCTGCATTTAACTCGTGCTACGCTTTTAAAAACCTGTTCTTGAAAAAACGCGAAAAACCTGTTCTTGGGGAAATATTCGAATATTTTTCTTTCCTTGGTGCTGTCACACCCAAAAGTAATCTTAGTTAAAGCATTCGTAAGGATAGAAAGAGGAGCAACTAAAGCTAAACTGATTATAAATGAAGATAAGACAATGTTTATGAAGTACCATACAGGAAGATATGAAGAGTTGAGTGACACACGAATAAATAACTGGTATATTGCCATGGTACAAATGATAAAAAATTAAGAAATTTGTTTGTAATCTTGAAATTTTGATTTGATAATGATACGTGCTCAGTTTTTGTTAATAGGATAGACCGGAAACTTCCAAAATTTGGTTTAGTATAAAATTTGGTGCATGTGCAATAAATTTTTGGATAATTGAATTAGAAAAAGAAATTGAAGTTCAAAATTAAGTAGCGCAATCAGTGAGCGCACGTGTATTCGACCAGGTACGTTTGTATTAATTTTAATGGCGTTTACGTTTACAAAATTTACTTTTGTGGTAGACTTGGAGACGATAAGAGCGGTATAGAATACAATTTTGGTTAGAATCGACAGTTAGTTCCTTTGCGTTAGGAAACTGTTTTTTGAATTTGCGAGAGCCTTGACCGCTTTAGTGTGATTTTTTATGATATACGCTACTATACCAATATTATGCTTTGGGATTGATCACTGCTCAACGCTGGTTTTTAGATCTTCACTTGTATTTTATCGTTTGCTTTTGAGCATTTATAAATTGAAGATTACATCTCATTTGAAAGGATTTAATATTCAAAGTTTTTTTCTGTAAGTAGCTTATGTCAATTTTAATATAAACAAGTGACGGTCTATTGTTCTACTTGCAGATAACGCCTTACGCTTATGTTCGTGATCCCTCATAACACGTACGAGGTAAAGTTGGTCTCCTCCATTATTTTCATTTACTACAAGCAATCCCTTGTAGAGTTCTAGTTACCAACTTCTAGTAACTTCGTTTGGTTATCGCCTGGCCTGGTAGTCAACTGGAATTTGGTATCTGACTGTTGCTTCCATCCTCAGCGATCAACGTAAGAAGTCAGCATAAGGTCAATGTTTTGCGACTGTCTTGATCTGCCTGGGTGTGATTTCTTTTATTTTACCTGCGCACCACTGGGTATTTTAGAAACGGTTTGGTTTACTCCTACCGTAGTTTACAGCATCAGCGACATTAGATTATATTCAAGAGATATCTATCGTATAAGCAAGTCAAGCGTGCTCTTCTTTCTACATTACGCCGAGTTTCTACCAATATTGAGCTGCCCTTCGTAATTTTGGGTATCCAAGCTAGTTTTGTTAAGGGTACGCTTACAATCATGTTGCCCAAGAAATATTTTCTTAATACCAGTCCTCAACCTTTTATTACCAGCAACTCAGCAAATTTTCAATTCTCTTGCCTACCGAGTTAGCCACTAAGACATATTGCCAGTTATTCTGAGATTTGGTTATAGTTGAGGGATTACATTCCCAAACTGTTATTTTTCTCCGTGGCACCACATTTTCACCAAGCGAAAATCAAAAAGTTAAAGTTATAATTTCTCATAAATTTAAAAAAAACTCTAAATAGACTAAAAGTGCTGGAAGTTTGAAAAAAGCATCTTCATTTTGCGTTTGAAATAAAGAAGTCAATCTGTAACCCTCGCTCAAAATTGAGTCCCCCCCCAAAAAAATTGGCCTAAATTCATCTTCTGTATATCATAAATATGTGTAAGTATAGTGTATTTCAAATTAATTGGAATTAAAAAAAGTCTAGCATCAAATTACGTTGTTATAAAAACATACAAACTTGTATGTCAGTCGCAAAGAGAATTTTCGTAATAGAAATATTATCCAATAATAAGTCCTTATTATAAATATTAACCAATTAGAACTACACTACTCCACGTGGAGTATGAAATGCGGGCTTTCGTTGGCGCGATAATCTTATCTCTTATATTGTTTTTCCTTGCATAGTTTGTATGTTTTTATAACAACGTAATTTGATGCTAGACTTTTTTTAATTCCAATTAATTTGAAATACACTATACAATTATATTGTAGTCACCGAATTTTGATTACATTATGTCAAAATTGATCATAAACTTGTAGATTGTTAAGAAATGTAATTCGAAAGTGGAAGAATAACTGAAGAAAAGCGATAATTTCCATAAAAGAAGTATGAAATAAAAGTTTTAAATTTAAACATAAATTTCGACATTTTTAAACAGAAGCAGAAATAATTTATGAAATTCAATGGTTTGAGTAGTGTGATCACATAAATTCATTACATTAGCATACATTAACATTCATAAACGGTTTAGAAAATAAATTGTAAAACAACATGACATCAAGTGTAATAAACGTAAAGCCATTACAAAAGTATCGTGTAACTTTAACGTTGTTTTAATTAATTCCAAAATTTGTTGATTTAAACAGGAACATAATCAAGTTATTAAAAAAATTTCTTTAAAGATTCAGTACACTGTAAAAAATGTACAAACAAAAATTTAACGCGCAAGTTGAAAGGAAGTATAACTCATTGCATTATGCATAAATTCATCCCCCATGAACACACCTCCACTTAATTTTTTTTTATTATTTGAACTATTTACCAATTTCGAAATACAATTTAACAATGCATCATACAGAACGTATCTAAAAATAAAAATAAAAAGGGAACCAATATATGCTATTATTGCAAAGATAAATAAAATGCAACGACGCGTGGTTGAAATGAAATTTCAAATTAAATAACTTCCAGTTTCCATTTACAATTTTTGATTGCTCTTAGCCTTGGGTGGTTAATTTCTGGGCAATACTTTTTTCCTTTATCGTTTAAGCAATGTGTTATATACGGAATATCATGAAAGAGTGCGTAAAATCTTCATTTCGTTACCTCGCATTCAAAATTATCTCATGCATGGAGCGAGAGGGAAACGAAATAAATAATGTAAACTAATTACACGGATTATTTAACCTAAAATCACTTTTATACGTTTATTTTATTTTTTAAACACGCCCACATTTTAATTATTAAATAATAACTTGAAATTTTAGTTCAAAAACAATAGACCATAAACAATATTCTTGCATTTTTATGTACAATGCAGTTGATGTATGTAGGATTTACCTAAGATAAATGTGGTAATAAATATTCGCCATAGTTTACAATAAGAAAATTTTGTTAAAGCGTTTTATTGAGTAAAAGTAATTTTGTACATATGTGTGGTCTTTTATTTAAATTGCAAATTTGTTATAATTTATGACGAATAAAATTGAAATATGTTTATATATTTTGATTAACTTTATAAGGCAATATAAATCTAAAGTGACGCCAGTTATTAAATATTAATTTATTTCAGAATCTATCGATATTCTATGATTGGCCTTATAAACTACCAGACGTGACTGGTACATGGAAAATAATTGTATATGGTTATGATTAGGAGTCACAGCTTTTATATGTGAATTGTTTGATTACCAGTTCAACTAGAATAATAATTAACGGTGGTATATTGAATCTAAATGAAGCAAACATATAATTACTTATTAAATTGTTCATTGTTTTCATCAATTCACTTTCAACTTTTTACTTTGTTGCATTGTGATTACTTTAACGCAATTATCAGATAACTTTTTAAGAAAAGGCAATTTTCTACGCGAACTACTTATTAAGTCATTACAACTTGTCAAATTAGGAAGTAGGTATTTGAATTGATCAAAATATGCATTCAAATATGATCGGTGTAATTCAATATAGCTTTCATGCAATGGAGAGAAACTTGATTAGATTTTATTGCACTATATAAATTTGTTTACAAACCAAATTTAATTAAATTTTGTTAATTTCATTACGGTTACAAAAAGTTTTACTCTCGTTTTAAGTAAATACATTCGAAGAGATTAAAATATATCTTACTGAACGGAAGGCGCTTTTCGCCTTCATCACATCCTTTGATGTTGGATTACAGCGCTCGACGATCTTTTGAAAATAGGGTTTTAGATTTTATTTTCCATCTAAATAGAAAATAATATCTTTAATATTATTTGGAAAGTTATTAGTACCTACTACCTGAATATTATAAATATTTAATGTGCCTAATTGAAAGAGGTTCACTGAAAATAAATTTGTCAAGATCATAAACATCAAATCTACAATATAAAAAAGGTTTATAAATTAAAAGCACAAGACATTGATTATAACGATTAATCAATAATAATAGAAATGACTACTGTAATAGTTCGACATGGAAATTAATAAAAAAAAGAAGCATTACTTTTAGAGTGCAAAACATAATATAAATCGGTTATGAATATTTAAAAGTAATATTTTAAATAATATTTTATGACAAATGAAATATATAGTGCATCAAAGTGTTAAATGATAAATGCTTAAATTTAAAAGCATTGACCTTAGGAGGGCAATTTGACTGGACCCCCTTGAGGAGCTAGAATGGCTAATGAATCACCTTTAAAAAATTCTAATTGGAATAATTAATAACAAATTTTCTATTATTATTATGATTATTACCACTATTATGTCTTTAACAAAATTAAATTGGTAGTTTTTAAATTCATAAATTTTCTAGATATTAGGAAATTTAAGGCAGAAACTTTTTGGAAAATGATTTAACTGTTTTTCTCAATTCGAAATAGGAAAAACTGTCTCCTGCTGCTTAAACCAAGTTTTTATGAAATTTTTCTTTATGGGCGTTAAATTTGAGTTAAATGTGAAATAAGATTTATTTATCCACATACGTAAATTTATCTTATTTATACATAATTATACGTAAAAGCATGCATTTATATTTCAAAATAATTTTAATATTACAGAATAAAATCTAAATACAGTCAGGTCCGCTTATAACGAGCACATGTTATAGCGAGCGTTCGGTTTTAGCGAGTAATTTCGCAAGTTACCAAAAATCATCCATTAAACTTAATACATTTTCGGTTCGTATACAACGAGCTCGGATTAATGAGCACATCGGTTATAACAAGCAATTTGTTTTGCAAAAAAAAAGTTGATCGAGCTTTACTTGAGTGGTTTAAGCAAAAAAGATCTCAAAACATTCCCATAAGTGGACCAATATTACAGCAAACAGCAGAAGAGTTTTCCAAATTATTATCTCCTAATAATGTAGTCTGTGTACTCGAAAGGCTGGGTAGATCGTTTTAAGAAGAGATACCACATTTCTTCTAGTAAAATTCATGGAGAAGCTGCAAGTGTTTCTTCACAAACAACAAGAGATTGGCTTGAGAAAATTTGGCCTGAAATACGGCGAGGTTATTCTGACAATGACATTTTTAATGGGGATGAGACAGGACTATTTTACAAGCTTACCCCAAACCAAACTCTCAAATTTCAAAAAGAAAAATGCCATGGAGGCAAGAAATGTAGAGAAAGAATTACTGTTTGTTTGTGCGAATAGGACAGGCACAGAAAAAATATAATTACTTGTCATTGGTAAATCAAAAGCACCCCGATGTTTTAAAACCTGTAAAGTGTTACCTAGGTGTTACCTGTTAATTATACAGCCAATAAATAGGCATGGGTAACTTCAGAAATTTTTAAAAAAGAATTAAGAAGTTGGGATTCTAATCTACAAAAACATTATACTATTTACATGTTTTATATCCATAATATTTTTTTTATTACGTTAATAATAAATCAGTTATAAAGAGTATGAACCCCATTTAAAAACGTTTATAGCGAGGGCTCGCTTATAACAAGTACTTTTTGCGAGCACCATCAGCGCACTCGCTATAAGCGGACCTAACTGTATTACATAACATTTGTATATTTATAATAATAATTTTGAATTATTTGAATTTAAATGTAATCTTCCTATAAAATGTTGGGTATTGTAATTGTAACGAATATTTTTCTTTCAGTGAATGTCCGGATTTGCTGCACACCGAATTTTTTTTCAAACATCACAGACAACCCAAATTTACATAACTATTATATAGGTACATAAATCCTGATCTCAATCAACTTACCCGATAAAGCCTATTTGTTAACAAGGGTATTATTCTTTGGATATTTTTAAGGTACCTATTTGAGCATTTTAGGCTTTTGGAATGTTTCCAAAATTTTAAATTAAAACTATAAACAGAAAATATAAAAACGAGAATGGCCGGAATTATAGTGTACAAAATCCCATGCCAAAATTGTTTTGGATCTTATATTGGTCAGCTAGCATAGAGGTTGAATTATAGATTAGATTGTATTAGTACATAAATGATTGTAAGAAAAGCGGAAAACTATCAGGTAAAACAGCAAATCATGAAAATGTAAAGCAGATACAAACATCAGTCAATTTTCGAGAAGACATACTACATACAGAAGCTGAGTGTTATCTATACCAGGGGTGGGCAACCTTTTGTATAACAGGGGCCAGAATAATATTTATGTTTCATCCGCGGGCCTTAGTAGTTAATGGACACATTTTTGTTACTTGTATTTTTTTATGAAAATATAAAAACAATAATATAACAAAGTTAATTAAGTAGGGAAATGCTACTAATTTGACCACCCTTAGCATTTTTGCTCATAACTCATCTTCAAATTGAAATTGTTTGGATTCCTTTACACCATTGGAAAGAAGAGGTCTTTAGCTAAAATTTTGCTAAAGATAGTTATTAGATTACTCAAGAAACAAAAGAGTTATGACCATTCTCCCGAAGAGTCGAAAATTGGAAATTTAAATTTTTGGCATGTAAGTTGACCACCCCCTAAAAAGTTGCTGAAAAGTCAAAAAACTTAAATGAAACCAACTGATATACAAAATTAATGATCTTTTATTGAGTTTTAAGTACAAAAGTTAAAAAAAATATAAAAAAGAATAAAAAAACACAAAAAGATGAATTAATTAATCATCATCACTTGATGATATAAATAATGTTATAAAAATTGGTTTTACAATGCAAACAGTAGAAAAACTGGGGTGGTCATCTTACATGCCACAAATGTGGTCATCTTACATTTTCGACCATTTTGAAACGCACACAAACCCAAACACACAAACACGATTATGTTTGGAATTCACTTTGAATCATTAAAATTCAATGAAAAACAAGTTAAGCACATATATTTACCTTGCAATTTGAACGAAAATAATCACTTTATCAACGCACACAAAAATCAATATTTTAATATTTCTCAATTTTGTTTTACACAATGTCTACAGGAACTACTGCGTCGCGTCTGGACGTTTCTAAACTACATAAAAATTGATGGCCATGTCAATGAGCACGTGGGCAGTTAAAATTTCGGAGTTGCCATTTGTAGTTTCTTCAAAAAGACTGGGTGGTCATCTTACATGCATGGTCAACTTACATGCTTTTCCCCTACTATATTTATTTCTTTTATCATTTATAACAAATTACAAAGAAATGAAAAAAATAAGTAAGTATTAATCACAAAACAGTAAATATAAATGAAAACAAATTTTAATTTCACTTTAAAACCATTCATTTACTACGACACTACGTGACTACACGGGGGATTCCCCGAACGAAGAAACGAATTGCCGAACATTTCCGACGTTAAACGATTATTGAACATTTCCGACGTTAAACGATTATTGAACATATCCGAAGTTTCTGCGTTACGACTTTCTATGTTACGACGTTAGTACTAAATTATGAACAAAGACGTAGCTATGTGTGTTTAATTTAAATAAGACGAATTATATCGAAAATTAAACTGTAGATCTCTCCTTTTTCCTTATGTTAGGTACTAACCTAATCCTTTTCTTTAAAATTTTTGTTTTTGAAAATATTTATTTATTATTTCTTCTAAAGATCTCGCGGGCCGGATTAGAACTTTACACGGGCCGGAGTTGGCCCGCGGGCCGGAGCTTGCCCACCGTTGATCTACATATACTATGTAATGTCAGGTGTTGATTGGGTATAATGTCCTTGGTTGATTGTACTGAAATTATCAGAAAGCGTGGTTTATTGGACAAATATTATTTATTCCAGTAAGTTGTTTCAAAATTTAAATTTTATTGGTAATACTTTGAGTTTTAATTTTGTATTTTAAGTTTTGAATTTAACGACTATCATTGAGGCGACGGTTATGGCCCGAATGTTAGCGAGATCAACTTCTAATGCAAGGTTTCCCGGTTCGACTTCGAGTGCAATCTAAAATTTCTTGACCGCCTCGCGGCTCAGTGCTTCGGAGGGCACGTAAAGCCGTCGGTCCCCATGTGTTAACGATTTGCCATCATAACAATAAAAAATCGAAGGCCATCCCAGTAAGCTACCTAAGATGTAAAAACATATCCATAGAGCTAATTGAATAAATTAGTTAAACAACAGGTCATAGATATTAAATTGTGAAAATACCACTTATTGTTTGTAAAAGTGTTTTTGTATTTACCATTTATGTATTTGTGTAAAGTATTTAATTCGTCTAATGTCAACACATGACTAACAGTGAAATTGGATAAGATTGCTTGTAATTGTAATATTGAGATCTTCTGAAGATTTATTGAGGCTTCTGAAGAAGCCACAATAAAGTTAGGCGAAACGTTGACCTTTAACACAGTGCTTTGAATTTGATACCTTGCCCAATTTCTTGGTTATTTATTATAATAAATCACTAAAATTATCAACTTACATAAATACGTATCAGAAGCATACTGGTTAGGGAGATATCATTTAAATATATAATACTCCTGCACATGCATACAAAGCTCATGCGTACAGCAATGATGAGGAAATACCATCAGCATAGTGCGTAAACGCAGATTAAGCTCGCCAAAAATGGATTGCATTCGCCGTAACGTATAACCATAGTTTCGATCTTACTTCCGAAGGAAACTGATTTCCTCATATATACATACTGATGAAGCAATACCATCGTCACGACTCGCCAATTTTTCTCTTGAAAAATAATGAAAAAAAAATCTTTTTTTTCATTTTTAAACCTTATTTTGGGAAAAAGTGACATAACTGTGGAAAAATGTGAAACCAGCTTGTATAACTCCCATCCTAGAAGTGCTATATTGACATTTTCGTGGAAAAATGAAACTAGTGGAAAAACTGACCAGGAAGCATGTAAAATAAGATATAAGGCAATGAAAGGTGATGGAAAGGGAAATCATAACAGGACTAAAATAAAGTTGAAAATATTTTATTCTGAATTTCTCTAAATAATAGCAAAATGATTTCCGATAACAAATTATAACTGCAGTCAACAGAAAACCATCAATGACGGTAAAACCATTAAAAAAAGATATGTAATATTTAAAACAAACTTGAAAAATAGTAAGCAATGGGGAAAAATAAAACAATGTTGGTTACTTATCAACCACGGAAAATGGTTTTTGAAATAAATGTTTTATATTATTTTGTTTTGTTTTGTCTTGTTTTTTATTGGAGTTTTCCAATTTTGAGAGAAATGTAGTTTGGACTCGTCCAATTAACAATTACATACGAAATACGGAATATCTTAAAAGTAACTGTTTTTAAGACTGATATGCTTTAAATCAAGTTTTTGATTATGTTATGATAAGGTCGAGATCGTATTAAATCAGAATCTTGCAAATAAAGTGTTTCTAATTTGCATTCGCGCCGTTTCTCATTTTTCCTAATTTATGTTTCACTTTTTTTCTGTAGAAAAACACACATTATGAAAAATAAAACAAACATGGCATTTCATTTTTACACCTTATTTTGAGAAAATGTGAGCGTCAAAACCACACAGTTTTCATTAGTTTTGTAAAATGCAAAAGCTACACTTAAGAAAAGTTTATATAAAATTTCCCTACTACTCTTTAATCAAAAATTAGTAATTAGTCGTTATTGTCAAAAATTTAGATTTTGGATTAATCGTTAATTTGAAATTTCTTGAAAATTACTTGTCTCTGATTAAAAACCTGAACATTATTTTGTCACAAAATTAATTTCGTACAAAATCGACTTCTTGATATTTTGTCGAATGCATTACCGTTATCGAATTACATTATTACACATAAACTGGTGAGTCAACGTCTTTGTTTTATTGCTTACAGAAAATGATAATCAATTCTTTTATAAATGTACACTATAACTCGGATATAACGAACCTAAAAGACCGACAAACCGAGTTTTAAAAATAGTTTTTAAAAAATGGCAAACTGCTTGTAAAAGTATTATTGGACAGGAAGGACTTTCATTTTTATTCGTTACAACCGATTTCGTTCAATTATATTATAGATATATATTTTGAATGGGAAACTTTATTAATAGCTTTTCCATTCATTTGTTTCCATTGATACGTTTGTTCATACTTTCTAGTTTCACCATATTTTTCAAAGTTTTTGGATAATTAGAATTTAGAATTAAAAAATTGTTAATATACCATTTTGGTATTTCTTACAGTTGTTGCAGCGTTTTTTATTTTTTATTTTCATTTATTTATTTTTATTATCAGAAAGTAAATTATGTCACCGATTATCTTTTTCTGCACAAGATTTTCAATATTTGCCATACTGTTTGACAATTTACCGATAATATAATATTATGCATAGCAAAAACGACATTACAAAGGAAATATAGGGGCTCAACCTTCGCTTCGTACCACCTTTCACCAAGATATTAATCGTTCGTCAGGTTAATTAAATTATTTTTTAAATTGTTTTCATTTAGACAATTTCTTTTGGAACATCTTGAAAATTGAATTATATTCTAAATTTTGTGGTAAAATTTATCATAAAATAAATGTACTACAACATCCCTTTCGATCAAAATTTCAGAACAGACACCATAATAAATTTAGTAAGCGCAAAAGATGTAGATATACTTTTTAATGTGATTTTAATAATTAAGTCCCACTTTAGATTTAATGATGTTCGTATATTTACTCAACAATGCCTCAATATGAATTGAAATTAAATAATTAAAGTGACGGGGGAAATGACGGAGAAAATTACCTACATAATAATATTAATTTGGCTTTTGTCTTTTATGATTATTTCTAGTTCTTGCAACACGAAATTAAAATTTCATAGCAATAACGAAGTTAGGTACTATATTAGTTACAAAAGTAATTATTATAAAACTACAGGGTGAACTCAAAAATACTCGAAACTCTTGGAGTCCGGGAGCTGCTATTCTCACATAAATATTTAAATAATCATAACAGGCTCTCAACAATTTTTGAGATATCCCCATAATTTCTATAATTATTAATAATATATTGAACTGTAATTCAATGTATTTCAGGTTTTTCAGAAAAATTTTATAAAAAAATAAATTCAAATAAACATTTAAAAAATTGTTATTATTTAACGCCTTTATAGGCGTTAAATGTGAAATAAGATTTATAGATATTAAATAGTTAATTAAACGTGAATTATTATTTATTTAGTATAAGCTTTCGATACTGTAAATACCATCATCATATGTATTAAAACAATTAAAACAAAAACGTTTTTACGTTTAATTACTGTGTAATTTAAAATAATAATTTTATTTTAGTTAAAAGCGGTTATAAAAGTCTTATATTTATTTAAATAATTTTATATTTAATTATTGATATATTAAATACTTTTTTGCGCGACTATGCTCTATTTGGTTGTTTACCGCGTCTGTTTCCACGACAGTAAGTTTTGTTTACTAGTTGCTAAGGATAAGGCGACGGTAAGTATTTTTAGCGTTCTAGAACGGTAAGTGAATTTATTCAACATTAATTGTTATAGCAACGTAATGCAAACTTTGACATTAAGGCAACTTGATATAAAGAGACTAACATATTTTTTATTTATTAAGTACACATTTAAATGTTTTTTAATAAATTTAGTCGCGCAAAAAACGTCATAAGCATCTCGAACATTAAGGACTACCTATCTCAGACAATAATTGGAGTCGTCGCTTCGCTCCTCCTCCAAACAATTGTCTTCGATCGGTAAAATGTCCTTACTGTTCTTGATACTTAATATACTATTGCGCAAGAGAAATAAATAATAAATTTTTTGTTATTCATTATTCAATTTCTTTCGTTGCATATTTTAGCCGGGAACTATTTCAATTACTTTTATTTAAAATTTTGTCTAAATTTAAAATAATTTATTATTAATAGTAATTTCTTGTATAAAATATTTTACCCAAAGGTATTTTATCACTATAGTAGCTATAATTCATTTTTAAATGCATAAGTTTAATGGCCAAGTTCATTTAACTATATTAATTAACTAGCTCCGCTATTATACATACATGTTTATACGTTTACGCTGAAAATATTTCAATAATTTATTGGAAATTGTTTTCAACATCAATGCGGAAGTTGACGTTAATATACACCTCGAACAATAACAGCAAATTTAAATGAGGAGTAAACGTATAAAATCTTCGATTTTCACCTTTTCTCTCTTTTTCTATCCTTTTGACTACAATAGTACGGTTATCCTTGTTTCATAATATATTTAATCACCGAACCTACTGGGAACGCCTGCTGGTCAATTAGACAGGTATTTGAGGCCCACACAGGTTGGCATTGTTTCCTAAACTATAATGCAATAAAGAACAAAATCATAGTTTTTAAAAGTCGCGCCTTAAACACATTCCTATCCACTAATTACTTTTTCGATAAATTTTAGAAAAATTCCTAAAAGCTTCTCAATCAGTTTATATCATGCAATAAGGTTCCTAGTTCTTTCTTTGTACTTGATTAGTACAAAGACGAAGAATTAAGGATTTTTAATCCTACTGAGTGTTACAAGATCACACTTGCCAATTTCTCGAAACAGTTTGTTAAGTAAACTGGCAGGACAATGTAGCTAACATTACTAAATCTTCTTAAATAATAAAATATTATTTAATTTTTGAGAATTATGTAACACTTAATAAATAAAAAAGTGTTAAAAGTCCATTGCAAAGAATCAAGCAATAAATTTGCCAACATAACCATTAGGTTAGCCCATTAAAAATTTTGAAGATTAATTACCTGAAGCCCAACTAAATCACACCTGACTAATTTTTCACGTAGACTTTTTTGCTATTAATTAGGTAGAAACTCTGTCTACGCAAAATTGAATCTCCAGAAAAAAACGTGTTTCTAAACTTAAACGGATAAGTTTCTTCTAGTTTTTTGTTCCGTGTAAAAAACGAAACTAAATACTGCAAAAGTCAGGATTATAATATGACATCAATCAATGAAAGCTAAATCTAAGCCGGAAGGACGTTGACGA
Source organism: Podabrus alpinus (assembly GCA_932274525.1). Taxonomy (NCBI): domain Eukaryota; kingdom Metazoa; phylum Arthropoda; class Insecta; order Coleoptera; family Cantharidae; genus Podabrus; species Podabrus alpinus. The sequence goes on from OW026454.1 coordinate 20,734,601, forward strand.
TTTATATTGTAAAGAAATCAGGACAACTTAAAGAATCTTAACATATATTAACACTGTGGTTTCACACTCTGGAACAGGTCGGCCCCTTTGGCGGTCTGTGCCCCAACTAACTTACAATGGGGCTTATTGTGGTACCAGTGTCCTGTTCTAGCGGCATCTTTGGCGGCAATACTTGGCATGGCCACCCTCTGAGATCGCAAGATTTATGAACATTACGCTGTTTATAGGTTTGTGGCCCAACATACACGCTAAGGTTGACAAAGTCCCTTGTCGGATTAATGTTAATCGTGATTATTTTGATCAAATTTTTTAGGTGACATTAACATGGCATATTTGTTGCACGTTTTCATACCATGTTATATTTCATATATCCATCCACTTTCTGCATTTGTTTAGAAACAAATTACGTAAAAAGTTAATTACTAACGATTAGTCTAAAAAGTTAGAGTTATGATCGTAGTTCCATTTGACCTTTGCATAATCTAATAATGAGTTTCTTCCACATAATCTCACTTTAAAATTGGTTGATTTTATTATATTGTACTCGTAAAAACCAACAACCTTTTAGTTTAAAAATTAAAAGTTATAAGTATACCCAAAGATGTTTAATATTGCAGTAGTTAAACAAACTTCCTGAGTCAATTATGAACTTTTAAGCATAAAATCCACTAAAAATACGTATAAAAATTCTTTACATTATTTCAAAATTACTTTGCATTTTTCTGATTCATCTATAGCATTGTCTCCTTGCAACTTCTTTACTGGAAAAGTCTGAACGAATCTAATCACATTATTTGTTTTTATAGTTTAACCAAATTAAACAGCGCCGTAGGCGATTTCTAAATATTTTGAACAGTTTAAAACATAATTATAAAATAGCTAACGAATGGTAATTATTTATCGAAAGTATTAATAAATACTGGTAGTCCAGAAAAAAGTCGTACGCGAGCCGAATGTAGTGCATTATTTTAAGCTACCTTTTACCACTTAGGCCACTGATGTTTTTTGACATCATCACTCAACATTATTTTTATGATCTTTCCATACGGAGTACCAATGCCAGAGTATTGTATATTGAATACTAATAGTTTTGACATAACATCGCTTGAAAAGTAGAGGTAATCCGATTTTCGAAAATTCCGAGCAAGTTACGTATGGGAACATTCAACTTGAATACGACTGTATCTCAGATTGAAATTCATTATTGAGATTATTAGATAAAACAAATAAATTGGTATAGATACATAAAATTAATTTACTTTCATTCGAGTAAACTGGAAAATCGCTCTTAACAAAATAGTACCAATTTAACCCATGAACCAGATTTAACAAAGATTTAGAAGAATATTTGGCCAACAAAATATATAAAAATATAAACAAAAACGTGGATTACAGTTAGAAAGTAAATTGAAATGAAATAATTGATGAAAAGTTGAATTAAAGAGAAAAGAGAAATTCATTCTCCACAAAAAATTGGTAAGAATAAATATTTTAAAAAATGATAGAAATTTCAACATGAAAAACAATAACTTGGAAGGAAAAGATGTTTCATTAATTAATCCTTTTATCTTTGACAACATTTTTCAGATTAATTTTGGGATGTGGTTTGATGAAATTCACATTCGAGACTTAATAATCAAGCAAAGGAAAACTGAAGATTTTAGGAAAAAAAACAACTTTCAAAACTGAGAATTTTGTAGCGTTTGAAATTTGTAATTATTCATCAAGTTGTAATGTGCATCCAAAAACATTACTTAAAAGTAATCTGCAAGAACTAATTATAAAATTTCTGTCGAACCGAAAACTTCGAGGAGTTGTCCATTTTCAACCTCCGGAATTCAATTCTGCACCGCAACTGCAAATTGGGCATTACCATAGGATGTTCCTTAAGGACTCCAAAACCTAAGTTAACTGATGCGACTTCAAGGTTGATGCGGAATAAGTTTCAGGAAGAACTTTACTTCATCCATTACTTATATCATATTAAAAGTAAAATTGTATTCCAATTTTACTTGAAAATCAATGGTTCTCAACTTTGGGTCAGCGATTAAGGAAGTGATATTTGATAGATCCAAGAAATTTTTTATATTAAATCATAAATAAAATAACAAAACAAACATTTGGTTGCAAAAGTGTTTGGTTTGGGTGATTTATTTAAAACATTCAAAAAGAAAATAATTTCTTAGAAAGAAAAATGTTAAAAATCCAGATTTGTTTAATTCCATTGCAAGAATTTGTTTTTTTTTATAGTGTCAATAATGAATTTTAAACCGATGAAATCGAATTAAAACTTAATGTTCCTACGCAAAACTTCCTTGGAGTTTTTGAAAATTAAGCACTTTTCAAGTGGTCTTAGTGTCAAAGCGGTTATAGCTCAACTTTTGAGATATGGATTTTTAAAAACCATATAATTTTCACATAATTTTGGTATACGAATTTTTTCATGTAGTAGGATTCGTACTACGGATTACCAACTTACAAAGATGGAGGTGCTGAGTTTATATAAAGCTCTGAAACAATAAGTTAGTAAAATTTTTAGAAGGTTCAGAAGATTAGTACTCAATTTATACATAGTGACCGACAATTTTTTTTGGATTTTGAGAAAGTGGTTGAAAATCTACCATATCCATCGAAAATCAAATAAAAATATACAAAACAATTAAGAGACCAAGATTATGGACCATTGGCGAAGAACTATGGGGTTGTTCTGTTACTCAAGTATGTCCAATATTGTTGGAAAAAACTCCCTGATGCAAACAATCACACGCTGCATACATATCTTAAAAAATATTTAAAAGCACAAAAACACCATTTGGAGCTAGAAGATGTTCCAATTTCCAGTTAAAATTAGGAAACAATATCGTGGCCTTATTAGCACAACGATAGGAAAGAGAAAACGATTGTGGTGTCGCTGATAACTAAAATGTAAAAGCTTAAGAAAATTTACTTCACGACTCCATTTCTAGACAAAAGTCGAGCTTTTAATAAGGTGTGATAAGAAGGACCATATAATAATTAAAATTTAACCGCAAAATTTAAGCGCAAAATAAAAATTAACCTTCCTCATCATTGTTGCCAGATATTCAAATATTATCTTAGCAATAGATATTTCTTGGTAAAGCAACGAAACGATGACTTAATTTTACAGTTCCCAAAGGAAGGGTCCACGGTCCTCTCATGTATTTATATACAACCACGACCTACCTTCAACAAAATTCACTACAGTAACTCTCACTTAAAATCGAAAAATTTGCTACCAAGCAATTGCACATGTCTTACATTAACTCTACTTACTTCAAACAAACATTTTACTAATGGTCTATTCATGCTTGACGTAATTTAATTTATTTCTATTTCATTCTATTTAATTTTGCGCTAAGAAATTGGCCCGGTTCATGGTAGTCATTTAAAAGTGCAAAAAGTGTCATGGCCGCCTAAACATCAGCTGTTCACAACAACTTGAATTAAACAAAATTTCGAATTGCCTTATCGTTTCGATCAATACTGTATCATTCATTGCAAATACCAAACAAGTTAACTACTTCACAAAATATCAATTTATAATTTTAATTCAACTTCTTAGGATAGATAGGTTATATTTTTTATTTTGAATATCACGCTATCACGCTCATGCGCAGATACAATCATTTAAGAAGTTGACCAATATTTCCTTACGTTAAATTAAATTACGGTGCCTTAAATGTAGCACGAACGCCTATAGGTGGTTACGTACATTTAACTTTCTTAAATTAAAATACGTTAATAGTTATTTACGATATAAGTGTTAAAAGTGAGTTTTTATTTTGTTAGTGGGGAATTTTACGAAACGAGCGATAGCGAGTTGAGCAACCCCCACGAACAAAATAAAATCACTTTTAACATGTATATCGTACAATATTTTTTATACAACTGTTAATAGGTCTTGTTTGATGAGTAAATTTTTTTGCGAATTGAAACATGACTACATCACGACATGCTGATTTTTGTGACTATCGCATTCACATATCATGTGACGAACATCAACCAATTTGATTTACAAATAAATTACTAAAACAAAACCAGAACCTGCGACAAATTAATTAATGACATTTGTGTATATCAATGCAACCTAATATTATTTTTTTCGTAAATTTTTTGAATTATAGCTATAACTCGGGAACGACGCTAGATATCGAAAAACTGAGCAAAAAAATGCCCCCTCGCTCTATTCAGTCGATTTGTCGGTAGGAAGGCATATGCAAAAATTCAGGGCGAATTGTTCTAATTCTAATGTGTATGTTACTATTTATAAATAAATTATAAACTAATTACCACTAGTGTTAAAAAGCTTTATTTTACTAGTGCTAAAAATATTTTTAACATGCTACCTTATAAAATTGAATTTCTAACCTGGGTAAATTGAACTAAAAGTGTCATTTTTAATGTCAGTTGTATAAAAAATAAATTACGTTAAATATTTTCCCTGAACGCACCATAACTCTAACCTAAAGTTTGTATTACATCAGGCAACTTCTGCTCAGGATTGTGTACGAAACGCGCAAATACTATGAACTCGTCTAAGCGCAGAAATTGCGGTAATAAATTGCCTCATGTAATAAAGGCTTAACTTAAAATAACAGTTTTAAAAGATTTGTATCTTTATTTTTTTATTGGACCTTGACGTTCTGTCAATTGGCCAGACTTATGTAAATTTAGAAGTAATACTTAAAGCGTGTTGATGTTCAGGGCTGAGGTAAGAAACTCCGTGTAGTCTGCCATTCGAACAAGTAATTTGCGCTCCGTAACTCAACCAGCGATCATACAAGCCACTTGTGTTTAGTTTTTCTTGATAGCGTATTGCTGCTATACTTGACGAGTTTTAATTTTTAAATATTATATTCTGGACTGTTCGAAAATGGTTAAGTATAGCGAAAATATGCCATAAAATTGATTAATTGATCACGATGTTTTCTATTCCATTCGGAATATACATAGTAGCTATTTTGCTTCTGCAAAGGCTTTACGATCCAGTTTTTGAGGTGGATTCAACCTTTTCTTTCTCATTTGCTTTACAACTTAACTTAACTACAGCGCGGTGATGTTCACCGGAGGACCGCGTTAAGTAATGTTGTCAAATCAGCAATTCGAAGCCAGAATTTTGTGTGAACCAGCGATCATACCAAACTTTTAGTAACTCTAATTGCTAGCTTCTTCGATTGTACTGCATAATTATTGTGTATCTGAACAAATTATAAAACCGGCTAAAACAGTGGAGAATAAAAGCCAAAAACCCATATGACTATGAAAAGAGACATCTGTCTACCAGTAAAATTCAACAACTGCTAATCACTATGGTCTGAGAAAACGAAATACTTGGCATGCATTTGGACAGACGCTTAACGCGAAAGAAGTACCTACATAATCGCAAAAAGATTATAACTCGGACAGTGACTTCCTAGCACTTCTTCAAGCATAAGGGATTATTTTTCCAGGCCATCCTGAAGCCAATGTGGATGTACTGTATACCTAACATTGTTATACCACGATATATTTTATTCCCTTTCATCATGGAAGAAAATAATGCTGTAGTATCACATATCACAAAAGACTTTGAACTATTCGCTGACCCAAAAAAATACAGACAGTAACGACCTGGTATTGCAATGAAAAACTTAAGAGATATTAAGAATTAATTAAATTAATGTCACATGGCACACCACTTGATCAAAAACTAAGCTGGTTATCCACGAATAGATTGCTTGACCCGAAGGAATTTGTAATCAAATCAAAGTTATTTTTTAATAAATGAAAAATAAGCGAAAAATGAAATTAATAGGTAAAAAAATTGGTAGTCTATTAGCTAAATTTTACATTAGAAATACGTTAGATTAAGTTAAAAGGAGTTAAGTTACGTTAGGTTAGAAATAAGATAGGTTAATTAATAAATTGTTGAAATATTACGTACGTACTTAGAATTACTATGCATTTGGATCAAAACTTGAATTCTGTTCATTGTTTTAACAGTTACGCTTTTATCAAAATTATCGGCACCTGCATCAATGGAAAAGGGTTGTAATATTTTGAGAATTTCATGTAACGATATACTTATCAGTGCGGATATCTTAAAACGATATCCCAAACAAAAGAAGATGTAAATTTAATGTATTAATTTATAAAATAAATTTTATAGCAGTTTTTCTTAAAAGCGAATCAAAATTTAACATGCAAGTAAGTATATAATATTATATACTATTTAAGTTAGAATATCAAACCGTCATCGTCAACTTCATTTATAGATTTATAGCAAAAAAACTTTCAACTCTAACTGTAATATTATAACCATAATGTTAATGGACCCGTTTGCTTGAAATAACCATAAAAACCCACTGTGCATTTTTATTTGAATATAAAATTTTATTCTTTTTCACTTCAACTTTTCACTGTGCTTTGAGAAAACCAAGCGTTGGAAAAATTTATATAATCAAGATAAACCTCACTATAAATAAAGTGATACCAGATATAAAATATGTTTTCATAAAAATAATAAAACTCATCTGATTGGAAAAGACAGATGTTTAAAAAAAGTTTTTCTATTACTATATTGATACAAATATTTTGCTAGTTTGTAATATTCTTTGTAATTATATATAATTACAATTTTATAGCGATTCGCATGACATATTTTTTGTTAAACATATAATTATACCATTTAACATTGATATAATTAACGGTATGTTGGAGGTAGATATGATGTATTATATTTATATGTACGAGTAGGTATCCAATCAATATGTTTTCTAAATCCTTGAAAACTTACATTCGAGTTCACAATTTGTGAATATTAATATTGAAAATTTAATTTCGTTTAAAAAAAAGTTATAAGTAAAATTGTTTAATAACGATATGAAAAAATAGGTACCAAAGTAAGAAATTTTCTATTTACTTCAGTTTAACAGATATTAAAGTTGTTTATTAAAAGTTGAAAAATAATACTCAAAAGGTTGAGGCGCTACTCTTTTTTTTAGTCAAAATAAAGGAAAAGGAAAAATATTTGTGTTATTCTTATTCTTGTAACAAATTAATATCAAGGATTTTGCAAAATTACAAATAAAGCACAATACCCTCTTTAGAGTATTTACAACAAACATAATTCGTCTACACATTGTAAATTGCATTCAAAAGGATTTTCTTTTTCTCTATTCCAGGGTATGTGAAGGAAGGCGGTATTTTCACAAGCAATTGACTGCATTCTCTGGTATTCATAGTATTCATATAGTTGACAACAGAACAACGCTTTGCGGCACTTTCATGATCTTTTGCAAGCCGCCCTTAAGAGCGCGCTGCGGAAAGAGAGAGAGGGAATGATGTTGAAAGAAGCCTCTAATCTTTTGTACAAATTTAAAAAACTAAACGTCGTATCAATGTAATTCGTTTTTATATTAATAAGAAAAGACTATTGAAGGCAATAACCAATTTTGAGCGCTTTAAATTAAAAGTATATAGGTTAATTTAATTTATGAAAAAGGACAATTTTGAATTTTTATGACAACCGATCTTAATGAAACTTCGTTATTGCCTTCTGCAGATCATTATAAGGACAAAACCTGATTTTGAAGCGATTTCATCATCAATTATAGAAAACTTGTACAAAACTTGTAAATCAAAAAGTGCCCTTAGTGGAGTTTTAAACTATATAAAATCAACTTAATGCACAAAGGGTTCAAGGGTTCCCTTAGATATGGCGCAAATAATTTTTTTAAATTTTTTAAATCTCTACAAAAGATTAGAGGCTTCTTTCAACATCATATCTACTGCTTCCCTCTCTCTCTTTCCGCAGCGCGCTCTTAAACTATAATGGTGCAAACTCTGAAGCCTTGACTGTAAAATAATCACATACATAAACATGACATGGATTTAGCAATTTTGAAAAATATTTTATAGTTGTAATACTACAACCACGCGGTTATTATTAGCGTTTAAATGATTATGGCAATATGTAATTAATGTGATTTTAAAAATTCCTTAGATGTTTCTAGGCGATCTTTATTAATAGGAAGTGGAAGGCAGCCAGAAACGCCTCTTCTTTTACCTTTGCTGTGGTAGACCGACCGGCACCAAATTGGGCCACCCCGAATTACTTTGTTAGGATATGAATTACGATCGAATATTATATAACAGCTTTTAAAGTCAAGTTTTTTCAATGAAACCCATCGACAAACAAGATACATAATTATGCCAATTAAATCGATAGAAAAACATCTTCATTTTTATATATTTTTTTGTAATGCAAAAAATGGAAATTAATTTTAGTACATTTTTATTTTCTTGTTTTGAGATATATCGAAACCAGTAAGTTATAAAACTGAAACTCATAAAAAATTTCCAATAAAAACATTCATTTCAAAGAATTACTTTATTTTGGAAATTCAATCTCAAAAATGATTTGAATTGTGCATAATGTGGTGGGCGCTATAAAGTTAAACCAATTTAATAATTTTACTTCCTAATATAGTAATCGTCAAAAACATCAATATGTATAATGGTTAATTAAAAAAATAATTGATTGTTATATTTTGAATTGCGATTGTTATAATCTCAAAATTGTTTAGTTTAATTTCAACCGTACGGTTTAATTTGTAAATTATTAATCTCGTAAAAGTTTATGGTTAGCATGTACACTTCAAATATAAAATTGCTAAATGAGGCGGCTGCTTTGAGCTATATGACGAGCCGATGGCTTTCTCATTCGAAACAGAAATACTACATTGAGCTTCGTTTTCTCTCCTAATTGTACTGCACAGAAGTGTAAAAATGATCGACGTATGTGAGTTCAGGGATGGATGGAATATTGTCGGTTAAATGGTTTAGACTTCTAACGATCAAAATTATATGAGTTGAAAAGAAACTAAAGCGTGATTAAGGTTGTCAGAGCGAGGTAGAACGAACACGTGTTCCTCGAGAATCTGTCTCATTAACATATTAAGACATTTCTTTGAAATTTTGCCGGCACAGTTTAAAATCATTGATTATATTTTTTAAGTTTTTGTAGTTGGATATTCAAAATTTTTTTGTGGCGTGTAAAAATGTCAATTGAAATATAGATTTTTTGTTCTCACCTCCAAGAATTCCATCAATTGTGTAATCCTTTTTTCCTTCGGGATCTTCACGTCGTCCGCCAGTACCACCTCTAAGTAATCGACTGATTGATGAAACACTGGGAGGATCGGTAACTCCTTCCTATAAAAAATTGGTTTTTAATTTATAAATACAAAGAAAATTAATTAAAATTAAAGAGCTCGTAAAATTTAATAATGTAAAATACAAAAATTACAATCGATAACGTCGTTTGTGTGGGAATCAATATGAGTAATATAGGGAACAAATTAAATTAATCTGAAAAAAATTCCTGTATGTATAGGTAGAATATTTTTCAATAAAACTGAAAGCGGAAGTCTTCAAGTATTTTAAATGGAAAATTTGATATGATATAATACTGGGTGCATTATAATATGAGACAAGATAAAAAAAAACAAATGTTTCATCGTAAATAATTTTATAGCAAAATTATGTAATACGATATTAATAAATGTTGATTAATAATTAATAAATTGTATTTAAAATATAAATAAATAAACTTTAGCTGTCTTTTATGTTAAAATGGTTATGTATGTAGTACATAATTTTAAAAACCTGGCACGTATATGTGATGAGAGCAAACTAACTTGAAACGTTTATACTAGTACTTATATTATTATTTATTATATTTATTTGATTATCAATGATGCTGTTGTGTATATTTTCTTATCAATCACTCTATAATTCTATTATTAAATTATACATAATAAATTTGATTATGTATTACTTTTGAAATAAAGTAATATTTGATTATGTAAATATAATTTGAAGAATTAGTAAATATTGATTATTGAAACAATGACATATTAAATTCGAGTACAGTTCAGAGCAAGTTATGAAGTTGAAAATTTTAAAAAGTATCCTTTGATTTATTTCTTAAAATAAAAATTCCAATTACCTTCATGGTTAGAAACTCATAAAAGTAACAATTTCATATACCCTGACAATTTTTTTTTAATTTCTCATTATTTCAAGTATATTCTACAACTATTACTTTTACTGATAAAAGTGCTCGTATATAATTAAGGGCAGTTGACATTATAAAATTTTGCTTAAAATTTTCGTTAAAATTTCTTTAAAATTTCTTAAAATTTGTAGATTTGCTGATTTGTGTTTACACCTTAAAATTATTTTACGAAATATTTACCCGATGCAAAAACATCAAGTGATAAGTTGTGCAATTTTAGCAACTGTATTGTTGTTAAATCTATATAGAAAAAAAAGTCCATTAGAAAACAAAGAATTAGAAAAATTTGGTCCCGAAAGTGGCTTCAAAGACGTGATTGTGGTCGAGGTTTGTCGAATTTAGTTTTCAAATTTCTTTCTACACTTTCTTGACTATCCATCTTTTCAACAATAATAATAATATAAAATATTAGAATACATAATAAAAATAGGTTAGTTACATATCATAATAATAACAATGTACCTACTACCAACGGAAAGCAGTGATACAACCTGATATCACCAAACACACCATAAAACTCACTATATTTTACGTAAAATTTTAAGGAAATAGGTGCTGTCCTATTCCTTAAAATTCGTTAAAATTTATCTTAAAAGTTCTTTTAAAGAAAATTTTAAGGTGTAAACAGTGAAATTTTTGTCTTATAAAAATTTTAAGCAAAATTTTAAACAAAATTTTATAATGTAAACAGGCTTTTCTCGTATTTTCATTAATTTTAATATTGTTTCTTGAGTAACTTCGATAATAAACTATTATAGTAATCAAACAGAAAATGAGTGCTGGCTTATCTGATCCCTTTCGACGACCAATTAATTTTATGAATGCCAATCTGAAAGCGTCAAGGTGCTTACACATGGTCATATCTGGCATATAATTCCATTGTTTCGGCACTTGTTAGAACGCCTACCCTCGCTTACCTACATTGAGCGAGCGATTTCAGGACATATTTTACTTTTTTTAGTTACTAATTACTTGTTGGAGTATTTTTCCCCTGTCCAATTGCTAATAAATATTGTAATTTTTAGCTTCATAATAGAAGGAAACGCACAAGATTTGACACGGAGCTTTCTTTTACACGTCGATGTCACTAGCCTTAACTTGGGACACTGAAAGAGGATATCCAGTAAAACCAACTGCATTGGTCTGTAAGCAGCTGCGCTCTGAGAATTTCTTGAGAGTGGAGACCTAATAGATCAGAACAGTCTTAAGAGAAAAATCGAAGGCGAAATGGAATTACATCACAACGGTGATGATATCGCGGTGTGGAAGGCAACAAAAAACCACCACACTCTTATTTCAAGAACGATCAACATAGCTGTAAAACTAAAAAATGGCTCCAAGTAGGAGTGGCCCTTGAATGTGTCAAGGGTGCAAATAATATCCCGATCGGGTAAGAAGATTGTGACGTGGAATGTAAGAAATATGTTTCAAGCAAGAAAGTAGCAAAAAACAATGCAAGAGATTGCAGATTTATGTATTGGGCATTAGCGAAAGGTGATGAATGGACAGTGGAAGGTGCGATGCAGATGATGGTGTTATTTACTATGTTATATCTAAGTAAACTGAGAGATCAGTAAAAAGCTGCGTTCTATACATAGAGAGAATTATACTACTACAAGTGAGATAAATATTGCACAAGTATATGTACGTTCCCACTGCAGACACAGGTGAACTAACCTTGGAAGAATTCTACGAGCAAATGATAGCAGTTTTCAAAGAAGCACAAGATATGCATTATAATGGCCTACTTGAATGCAAAAATTGGAAATGTCAAATATAAAAGTTCTGTGAGCAAATATGGACTGGGAAAAAGAAATGACAGAGGAGATTGTATGATACAGTTTTGTAAAGAAGAAGATTTAGTTTAACCATACATTTTAAAGCACCACCACGAAGAATTTACACATAGAGATTTCGAATAGATAATACGCAGAATATTGCTAGAAATCAGGTTGATTTCATATTAATCGATAGAAGATATAAAATAGTATAAGGTCCACTAAGACATATACTGGAGAGGATGTTAATTTGGACCACAATCCAGTAGTAGATATACTAAATACTAACTTCAAGAAAGTTCTCATAAAATGATATAAAAATGGAATAGCTATACTAAGTAAACTGAAACAACTTGAAACTTAAGGAACAAGCTGATAGAAATTCTTGCAGAAAACCAAACGCAAGGAGCCAATACAGACAATATAAGGGAAAAGATGAAACAAACAATAAATAAAAGCTACAAAGAAAATTAAAAACAGATGCGAGAGTGAAGAAAAAGAAATGGAAGACTTACGAGATTATGAAATTGATGAATCGGAGAAAATTATTATAAACTTCCTATTATATAAAAACATAAACAGAGAAATAACAAAAACTTATCGTTTTAGCAAAAGCAAAAGAAAGTTGGATGATGGAAAGCTGCAATGAAATTGAGGAGTATCAAAAAAAGGTAGGATATGTTTAATGTGCATAAAAAGATAAAGGAAACTATTGGAGAGTACAAAAACAAGGGAAGAGATGTGCTGCTGGACAAAGTTGGAAAAATATCAATGAATACAGAGACAAAACTGAATATGTATATAAAAACAGCTACCTAGTAGAACAGCAGGCTTTCGACTCCGTGAAAAGATAAAAGTTATATGAGACGTTGCGGGAACTGAAAATACCAACAAAGCTGATAAGGTTAATATAGATGACGATGAGAAAATCTAACGCGACATTCAATTTTGGAACAAATGAAACTGGCAGCTTTGAAATAAATAGCGGAGTGAGACAGGGATGTGCTGTCGGCGACCTTGTTTAATCTTGCTACAGAAAATATTACGAGAAAATTATAGGATGCAGAGGAACGATAGTAACAAAAAAATCCCAAAATTGCCATAATATGCAGACGATCTTGTAATTATTTCTAGAGCAAGGAGAAAAATTATACACTTATTTAAGGAAATAGAAGACCAAGCAGCGCTAATAGAGTTAAAAATAAATGGAACTAAGACAAAATACATGAAAATTACGAGAAAAGATAATACAAAAACAAGAACTGAATTAAGAATTGACAAAGAGGTTTTCGAAGAAGTGCAGAAAATTAAATATCTAGGGTACAATTAATTAAATGTGAACAACGACCGAGCTGAAGAAATAAAAGAGAAGATTTAGCTGGGATGGAAAGCTTTCAACGCCAATAAGAAATTTCTCGAGAACAAGAGCCTGTCAATAAAGACAAAAGTGAGTATATACGAGACGTTTGTCAGATCTGTGGTGTCATAAGCAGGAGAGATGTTAAATTTAACAAAGAGAGAAGAACAGAAATTGAGAGTCTTTGAAAGAAAAATATTGCGACTAATTGTTTGACCAAAAAGGAGTAGCAAAGATGTTTACAGGATGAGAACAAATTGCGAAGTGATGAAAGTTGCTAGAAACGAAGATATTGTGAGGTATAAAAAATCGAGAAGAATTGATGGGCTTGGACGTGTCACAATAAGGAAGGCGGAATGGGTTCTGAGACAAATAATGGAAAGAAAGCTGACAGAGACAAGATGCAGGGGAAGAACAAGAGCTAGATTGTTGCTCCAGGTGATTGAGGACCTGAAGGCCATGGGGATAGCAAACTGGGGGAAGAGGTGTCAAGACCGGAAAAGATGGAGAAGGGTGGCGAAAGAAGCCAAAAGATTCACTAAGATAAATATGAGATGGGGAGCGATCCGCCTCCTGAAAGGGATCATGAAGACTTATTATTTTGTGAAATTGGCATATTCATTGGGAATGGACGCCTTATTATTAGGAAATTTGAATTGTTCATAAAATTCAGTCTTAATTTTAAAATAATTTTTGTGGAAATGACTTTTGTTCAAAATGCTATTGTTTGAGGCGAAAAGGAGCTTTGATTGAACCAGCAGTAGTATAAAATAATATATACTTTTTTTTTTTTGAAGTAACGGTCGGAACTTTTCACTGTAATAGTATTTAAACGTTGTGCCCTCCAATTGAAACAAGTCACAGGCCGCTACTGTGATTAATCAGTGCTATAAATTGGAGCCAAATGCTTGCTTTAAATCAAGAAAGTCTCAACAAATCGTCACCATATGAATTTATTATTCAGATTTCAACAGGCGCGGTTCCCAACGAGCCGAAATATACTTGGTTCTCCATTCTAGCACTAATGTTTCGACTTCAGCGTCATCTTCATTATTAAGTATTGCGGTATTTATAAGTAGGACATATACTCATAATCTTCTGTGTTCGTTCTACCGTTTGGAAACAGTTTTACATGCTGAATAATTAGGAAATTTCCAATTTTTAATTTAAGTACAAGATTATTTTAATTTGTTTTCTTCATTTTTATCCACTTTCTACCTGTACCCCAAGTAATTTTTATATTCCATTTATATTTCTTACGAAAATTAGCACTAACTTTAATATCCAGAATGAGGAAGTTAAACTGTTGCTAATATTCCCGAATTATTTGTGCGCCGTGGTTTGAATTCCAAGTCAAACTATAAGTTTCATTTAATGCTTATAACGTCTATTTGCTATATTTCATAATTTTGTAGAAAGTTGAATCCTAAAAGAAAGCGTAATAACTAAAAACATAGCGCCAATCAATACCACAAAGCTAGCAAAATAATAATAAATTATATCTTAATAAATTGTGAACAGAGTTTTGATCATTCTAGAATATTTTTCTATTTTCGTCAGATTTATACAAGATGATTCAGAACCAGACCATAAAACTTTATTATGTATATCTGGCAGCTAAATATAATGTAAAACATTGTAATTATCCATAATCTGATTTCATCACTTTCTGTTTATAAATCTTTAATCCTTTAATTATACAAAATAACTTTATACCCCACAGGATTAAACAGGCGAGCGATTTTATTGAACTTAGTTGTTTATAATGTAAATCTTCAAGATTAGTAAAGTTAAAACAACTTTAAATTAAAAACATTTTATGTTTGTTCAGGTTCCATCTAGGAAAATTTTACTTTTTGAATGAATAAAATATTTTATTTGCATTGTCAACTTTGAAAATGAAATATTTAAGAAATGGTTTAAGAAGTTCACAAGAAAATTACTTTTAAAAGTTTTAAATTATCCCTTATCCCGTCTAATAAAAAGTTGACAATTAATCGACCTCAATAATATTGCATTGTATTATTTGCCTTTATATAAAATTAAATATCTTCGTGCAAACATCCATAAATATTTCAATGGGCTGTTCTCTAAAATGTGATTTTGTACTCGTAAAAAAACTAGAGGCAAATTTGGAATTAACATATTAGATATTTTTATCTCTCCCTCGTGGAGGCTGCTCATTGACTTATTTTTATTAAATTATTTTATTGGAAATATTTCAAAATAATAATAGAATTAAGTGATTGCCCTTTAATGTGCATTAGGCTGCATTTAAAAAAAAATGACGATATTTTCATCTTTTAAAATCCCAGCCGTTCCAGACAGAAAACATGCAGTTCCTTTAAATTAAAGTATTGTTATTTTAATTCAACGTTTACGATATCTACCATGATTTGTCATTGATTCTTGACTATTATCGATAGCGATAAAGGAACAAGGAATTTCCGAAAGTAGGAAGATGGGAACAACCAAAAATTGGATGGTTGAAGCAGTTTAGTGGTAGCACAGAATAAAATACATGGAGACCATAGATATACAATTCTTGGGCGTAAATTTTAATATTTTGTAATATATTGTTAGTACACAATTTATTGGTAGCTAGTGCGGCACGAGCAGTCGAAATTCGGCAGCTTTTTAAATGAATTGAAATATTTTTTGGACTGGGCGGCAAGAAGTTGTCACGATTTAATTATTTTTAAAAAATAAGTCTAAATTTTAAGAAACAAGTTATGCGATTTAAAATTGAAACAGCGGGCTGAAAATTTTCCTAAAGGAAATTTTAGAATTAATAAAATAAAAATATGGAAATCTATCTCAATATATGAATTTAATCGCATACTTCTTCAGCGAGATGATGCTGAAATATGTTTCTAAATTAGCATACTAACCCTAGCGTTCCATTTGTAAATCAGGACTGTTAGGAGAATCAAAGCAGATAGAAAGTTGCGGTTTACAGCATAACACATATGGCACGATCAGCCTATTCCACCCTGTGCTGTTTGTAGCGCGAACGAGTGAATTAATTATTATTATGAAAATATGTTAAAAAATACTATATAATAAATATTTATATAATGGAGGTAGTATATTACAGAAGTCCGCTTGTTTTTACATTTTTTAATTTATTCACTTCACTTGTAATATCCACAAAATCCATAAATGCAACAGAGGACTTAAATAAATTATAAATTTCCTCTGAAAATTTACATTTATAGCATCACAAATTTTCTCGTGAAATGCACTGTCTATCTGACAATTAAGGGAATTAAAAATAATATAATAAAGCAGAAACGAAATTAAGTAAATCTTAATTTAATAAAACTGGAAAGTTTGTCGCATACACTTGTTGCACAGAGTTCTTAATTAAAACTGTGAATTTTCCTAAAGCTTGACTTTTATTTGAAATTTGTCTGCTCCCAAGCATTTATACGCGAAAACAAAATTATGGTTCCTATTTCTATGCAAAAAAATGTATACCATTGAAATTAATTTTGTTCAATCTACATTATTTGTTTTAGAACTGAAATTTAATTTAAACTTAATTTTTAACTAAACATAAAAGTGTCGTTTGAATACAATTACTGCGTATATTCACTTAACGGTTAAATTAATTTTAGTGTTAAAATTTAGATTTTCAATAATATTTACAATGGATTGAAATGTAATTATAGAAAAATCATTATTTTAAAAATAGTGCACGATCAATAGTTTCAAAATTTATTGTTAAATTACCAAAAAATACTTAATTTCCTTTTATTTCTATATATAGCGCAGTTAAAACCTGTGTATTAAATTAAATTTTCCCATTTCTAAATGTTTTCTAGAGTCTTTATTACATCAAATCACTGGTACTCAAACCAATGTGCCACGGCACATTATGGCGTGCAAGTGAATTAAAAATGTGCCGCTATAAAAATGTTCAACAATATTTTTATGAGCCATTTCGATTCTCATATTTGTACGAATTTGGATTTCACGGTAGGTACTTGCAAAGTTGATTTTCTAGACTTGGGTTTCGGCAAAGAAATTAAAAACTAACGAAATCGAATTATGACATAGTCTGATACTTGAACATTTGAACAATTCACTTCACTTGAACAATTTTCATTCATAATTGAATACCTATATCAAATTCATTCATTCAAGATAAACCAGAAGGATATTCTTCAGTGGATTTAGAAAATTTAATAGAAATTATAGTATAAACTCGATAGTGTGAACACAAAATATAGATTTACACATTTTACAATATTGAGTAATCATAGAAAAATTGGATGTTTACAGGATCTACCTTATATGTTCATTTATTCGAATGCTTACGTTATCGAACTTGTACTGTAATTCAGACAGCTAACTAAATAAAAAATCGAAGGTGGTTTGTTGCTCATTATTCTTTGAAGCGAATTATGCGAAGAATATCCCGAATTGTTAAGACATGTAATCCAAATATTATTGCCGTATGCCTGTTTTCCCTAATACACTTCTGATTCGATAATATTTATTTTAGTTACCAACCTAAAAAAGTTTCAGTGTAGTCTTTATGCCGCACAACTATATTATACGTACATTGAAAAACTAATCTTCATAGTATCAATGAACTGGGTTGCATGTAATGAAATTCACGAATTTGATGACGAACAAATTCATTAATTTAATAAATTCTTTCATTAATACCATAAAAATTTCACAAGTACAGTCAATTTTTAATGATTGATTGAAATTCGTTGATTCGATAAACAGTATCTTTGTGTTTAAGACAGTTTTTGTTAAGTATATGAAATTCATGTCATTGCATAACGCACTTTTAAATTCTAATTGATTAATTTTTTTGGTATTAACCTAAAAACGACGCTACTACGATGATAATCATAATGATGCAGGTATGGCAAAGCATAAATAATTTCATTCGGCTTATTAAAAGCATACATAATTTACTGGTAGATTTAAAGAAAATGTATCTTTTTATTTTTATCTTTCTTTTTTTTTAGAAATTTTTATAGCTCCAAGGGTTCGCAAAGTTTCAAATATTTTGAAAAGGTTCTGCTACAAAAACGTTTGAGAAATGTTGTTGTAGGCAACCTTCTATAAACAAAAGTTAAAAAGTTTTAGTTACACTGCATTAAAGGTACTATATAAAATTTTATTTCAAATTGTAATAGTGCGTGTGATCATTACCCTGGTCAATGCATTTGAAATTTATATTAGTAAAATAATAGAGTAGCAACAATCTTATCTACTTCTGTGTTTTATTACTTTTACAAAATAAAGGAGTTTATTTCATTTATTAAATTGAATTTTAGAAATTATTACGTTAAATAAATAATTAAATAAATTTTATTTTCGTAAGATTTCAGCAAGGATTTATAGTTAACATCCTTAACTTGTTAATTTTTAAAGTTTAATTTAATTAGAAATCAATCAAGAAGAAATCAAGGACGTCGTTTAAAAAATTACCACAAGCCTGGTCAAGTGGAACAGAATGTCAATGACAAATGGTAGATCTGCAGCTCTGGATGGAATACCAATAGAATTAAGTACTAAGCATAGAGGAGAAGCACTGCGGGAAAGAACTACCATACTGGAAGAAATATAGGGTACCTAATGAATGGACAACATCTTACATAGTGTTAATTTTTAAAAATGGAGACAAGAGAGTCCCAATAATCTATCGACGTTTTGCGCTAACTAATGGAGGAAGTCAAAGGAATAATAGTAGAAGATCAAAACTATTTTGTTCCTGGTAGATCCTGTGTGGATAACCTATTTACTCACCAAAAACTAATCTAAAAAAAGGATTGCAATATGACAAAAAGTCCATCTGGCCATTATAGATTTGAAAAAAGCCTATGACTCGGTACCCAGATGTAAACTGTGGAAAGTATTACACAATATGAATGTCCATATAATAAAAACCGTGCATTAATAATGTGAAACTGACTCGAGTTGACGAAATAAACGATCTGCGGATTAGTCTGGCCTACGATTTATCGTTCAAAGCCCACACTATCAATGTCTGCTAATTGGATTCTTGAATGAATTGTACACCTCACATGTACAAGTAGGGCAGAAACTATCTAAACTAAAAGAAAATCCGACAAAGTGAAAAAAAATGTCTCCATTACTGTTCAATCTATATTATATTGAGAGCGCTGTTCAAAACTGGAATGATGGTCTTCTCATCAATGATAAACATCTGTTTACAGTGAGCTTTGCAGACGACCAGGTGGTGGTAGCGCAGGATCTGCACGACCTATAGTTCATGATAAGAATACTATACACCGAATATAAAAATTGGGGACTACAAATAAATCCAAATCAAACAGGTGGAAGGATTTAAATATCTGCGAGCGATTATCACTAAAGGGGGCCTGGAATAGACAAAATAAGAAGCAGAATTCAGCAAATCATAAAGATTGTGGGAGCGTTGAACTCCTTTTGGGTGGGATAACAATATCTGAAATAAACACAAAAACAATTCGGAAAAGTTATGTTACGGATGTGAACTTTGCAGCTTAAATGCGCACATACAAAAAGACTAATGACAGCCGAAATGGACTACCTACAAAGAACTCCTTGAGTATCCAGGTTGCAACATGTAAGAAACAAACAGGTACGAAATCCAATGAAGATGTATTCCTAAAAATTGAGAAACAACATATTACCAAAAAGGCTGCTGAAGTGGGCACCTCCAGGAAGAAGGAAGCATGGAAGACCTAGGAGATCTTGGAACGATGTGATAAGGAAGGTTATGGCAGAATGAAACCTAGAATAAGGAGATTATACCAATGGCGAAAGATGGAGATTGATAAACAATTTCTAGTTGTATGGTGCAATATTCTCTAGTTAATTTAATATTAAGTTGTATTGTTAAGTAACTTCGAAATGTTAATTAAATTTCTGGTAATAACTTACTTTATTATATAATTTAATAGTTATTTATACAAGTGTGAGAAATGCATAATTATCACACGTGTGTGGTGATTGTCTGGGATACGGGTAGTTGGCCGGAAGCTTGGACCAAATCTGTGTTACTGCCTTTCCACAGAAAAGGTCAAAAGAACATCTGTGACAACTACAGCTTAATTGCGCTAATATCACATGCTAGTAGAATACTACTGTATGTGATTAACAGACGCCTAAAACACTATCTGTCATGGTAAATCGCCGTAAAACAGGTAAGGTTTGTGGAGAACAAAGGCGCCAGAGAACAAATCTTCAACCTACGCTTGATAATGGAAAAATGAAGAGAATTTAATACCACTATATCTGGGTTCCATAATTACAAATAATGATGGATACTGCAGATCAGAAATTAGACGTCGCCGTCGCATAGAAATTGCCAGAGTAACCGCAAAAAATATACATAAAATATGGACTGATAGGCATATCACACGCAACACTAAAAAACATTAGAACTCGGAAACTTAGTTCATGAGAAAATGCGATGAAGAAAAATGAACGCTTTCGAATTGTGGTGCTGACTACTGAGGGTATTCTGAAGGAAAAAAAAGACAAACGTTTCCATTTTGGACGAAATTCAGGAACCGGTAAGACTTTCCAACCTCAATGAGAGTGTAATGGCAAGGTTCTTTGGGCATGTACAGCGTAGAAAGCCAGACAATAAGGATAGATTGGTTGTACAAGGATTGGTTTAAGGCAAAAGAACGCGAGGTCGCCCGGCAATGAAATGTACTAACCAAATCAAGGAAATTAGAGGCGGCACATTAGAGCAAGCCACAAAAATAGCCTGGAACAGATGTCGATGGAAGAACATCATAAGGAGAAATATTGAAGATAAATATTCTCAGAGGGTCACGACGCTTTGGATAAGAAGCATACGACTAAGAAGAAGAGTGGTAATTGTACAACGTAGTATTAGCTCAAAATTAAAAAATCCTCCGATAAATAACGGAGTTGTGGGAACCTGATGATTAAATATTTGGGCCCCCTTAAAACGAAAAGGGTAAAATTTGTTTAGGTTTTATGATTTTCCTCCGAAAATCGAAACCTATGTCTGTGCAAAAATTAATGCTGTAAATCAGGAAAAAGCGGTAATGTTATTTTTCGCATTAGTGCAGTAAAGTGATTCGTTTTCTTAAACAAATGCTTTTACAAGGTAGGTCTTTTCACACGGTAGTAGGTAAAATAAAATATACACACTGTTCTGCTTTTGCTGAGCAGAATCCAATAAATAATTGTAGGTTTTAAATACCACAATGTATTATTTTACATATTTGGACGAACTCTTATTGGAAAGTTGGTAAAGAAATGTCTTTATTTCTTTGTATTTTTATTGATTAAAAATAAATACATTTTTTTCCAGTTTTAAAGATCTCTTTTTGTTAATAATTTGATAACAAAATTGTGCGGTATGTTTATCTAAACTATTAATTATCTTGTTATTATAGGTATCTTTGCGATTCAGAGTGTATGTACATTATAAGGTGGCAATAAAAAAATACTTTCAAATGCATAAACCAATATGCATGGTGAAATAATAGAAAAATCCTGTACTTTCGTACAGGAATTTTGTACATTTTTGCATGGCCTTCAACTGTTAGTTCTGTATAAGGTCGAGTGGGGTAAAAATGAAACACTCGAAACTTGTGGTAAAAGTGAAACAAGCTTGTAATTAATTAAGAATTTCATTTATAACAAAATTTCAAATGAAAATATTTCCCTTATACTTTGCTCTCAAGGATATAAAAATATGAAATATATATTATATCTTCGTAGTCGCACTTTGTTAATCGATCTAAAAACATGTAAAAGTAATTTTTACTCTATAACTGTCGTATAAGAAGTTTTGGTTTTATATTGATTTTGCACATAAATGAATGGTAATGACGTTTTTAAACAGTTTTCCTGGTGGTTCTATTTTTTTCAGGAATGCATCAATTAGCACTTGTACTATTATGGAAGTTACAGCCTGATTTCACATTTTCCCACGCTTGTTTTACTTTTTGCTAAAAATGAGGTTTAAAGTGAAACACTGTTTTTTATTTTGTTAATGATTGATTTACGTCTAATTAAACAAATGTATGCATAATAATTAACAAGCCCACGTAAAACTGCATCTAACAGGAATAATAGAAATTTTAACTTGTCTTTTTAATTGCGCTAAAACTCGAAAGTTTTATATTCTGTTTCTTATTTACCCCACGCCACCCTACTTAAAACTTATAGTTTCTAAGTTATTTTACTTTCAAAAAATAATTTGCATTTCTTACTTGGAAAGCTACGAAATAAATGAAAACTTAATAATACTCGTAAAATAACACTTAATAGGAAATATGTCAATTTAGACATGATTGCATTAAATTAAAAAAAAATTGTTCGTAACAAACACGAAGTAAAGATTACTAACTGAACTAAAATGATTTTGTTATAATTAAACATCGACGTATTTCATGAGGAAAATTAATTAGAAAATTTAATATTGCACTCTTTTCGTCGAGTTATTGTTGTGATGCGTTTCGATCTCGAACGATCTTCGTCGCGCACAGTATTAAATTAGTAAATCACACGATATAGTAAAAGAAATGATGATTTTATTATCTTCGTACATTTAAAATTTATTTACTTTTTTCCGCAGTAGTAAGTACTTAATTATGTAAAAGTACGGAAAAAGTTACGGAGAGAGAGAATTTTTACGTGTAATTTAGTCCAATCAAAGTTAGAAATGTACTGAATTTAATACGTAACGTTGAATTTAAAAAACGTATTAGCGAAATTCGTGTAAACGTGGTAACAAGCTGTCGTATTTAAAATGCCAACTTAAATTTACAGCCATTTTTACAGCTTAACTTTTGACAACTTATTGAACTTGAAAATTCGTACGTAAAAATCGGTTCGAAATATACACGAAATTTCTTGGCTTGAATTTCCGGTGGACATTCGGTGATTATGTACCATAATTTTTTGCCTCTATTTACCTCAACATGGCAATTGGAATTTGTAATTTAATTTAAAAAAAACATTTAAAGTTAAACCAATTTGAAAATAATGAAAGAAAAAAGGTAAAAACAGATATAGGAAAATACAGATAAAACGCCTTAAAATGGGAATACAATTTAAATGCAATTACATTGTGAGGTGGAAATCCTCGGGGATTAATAAATTTACACAATACAAGTACTTTATCGTTCGTTGTAAAGAAATTTTACTGTAGGCAAATAATCAAAACTTTTCACCAGTGAAGTCTGAAGTGATTCATCATTCAGACAGGTTATTGCAAATTTTCAGGGACGTGACAAAAGGGTCGAATCCGAATTAACCCTTGTGAATTAGATGGGTTTACTTAAAAAAAAACTTCTGTCGATTATTGAGAACTCAATATGTGTGAAACATTTCAATATACTTTCTATAATATTTTTCTCAATTTATGTCGAAATGTTCGTTTAGTAAAATACATTGTAAGATTGTATTGTCAAGTTTGAACATACACGTTTTGCTTTAGCCGAACACGTAACGTTTTGCTCTAAATTGCAAATTAAACGTAATTTTATTTAGGAAGTAAAACGTGATAGAAATAAACTTCGTTATGATCTCTGTTAACTGTAAGAAAATATTTGGTCCAATATAGAGCGTGAGTTAATACACCTCTTCTGTGTCTGTTTCTCTCATGAATTCCGGTATATAACATGGGCGTAGATATTGCATGCCCTCCAGTTTGTGTCGTACTTTTATATAATATAAGGATTATGCAAATTATTTGCACCATTTTTTCTCCTTTTTTTTACAAAACCGCATTTTTCTATTTAAAACCGTCTAATTTTAACTGCCAATAATTTAAGCATAATAATAATAATGCAAGACCACTTAAATATCACATAAATGTAGCAGTTAAGCTGCTGAATAAGCGTCATGAAACGCACTTAAAATAAGTGTACTTCCTTTACATTTCTTTAAAATAACCGATTTTAATGTTTACTACGTGTATTAAACAAACATAATTTAATGTTCTAACCATTTAAATAGATCAAAGTATCAATAGTATTAATTAAATTGTACGAGTAAAATGATATTATTATTTAAAATTTTCAATTATGATTAAACGTTTTTTATTAACATAATAAATTTACTATACTTGCACATTATACCAGCAATCTTTATAATTCAGTCTAGCTATATCTTCTTTTTATTGCCAGTTAACAATATAAAATATTTATTATAATTATAGCTTCTGGCTTCAAGTTTTAATAATTTTATATATTAACGCCAGTATGTACCTAATTAAATTGTAAATTATTATATTGATTAACATATTGTTTTTGTTTAATTAATTCTTTATGGGTTTTTATTTATTAAAAATTGATTTAAGGCAACGCCTTCGCAAAATTGTAACTTTAATTAATTGTCAAGTGTTTAAACTTAACAAATAGAACATAATAATAATATTGTTCAGGAAATAAGTCGACATTTATATTATTAAAAATGAATGGTATTTTAATTTGGGTTTTGAAATCCATAACTCATTTCGCTCAGTTCGCGTTAACCATTTTGATAAAAAATATTTATAATACACCGTATATAAATTTTTAAAAAGTGAAAATAAAAAGTGTATGAAAATTGCAAAAAACAATGTGACTTGTTTTGAATAATATTTCAAAAGTTATTGAATTACAGACAATACAAGATACGCCACTGATAAACAATAAAGTTGAAGAAAGGAAGGCGTTTCTGTACGTTTATCAGCCGCGGGGGCAACATTAGATTGCAGGCTTTTCGAGATGATATCGACAGATGTCCAGCAAGTAATTTGAAGGCGGTACGGCACGTTCTTCATGTCCGAGTTACATAAAAGAACTATTATTGCGATCTGTCCTCTGGCACGCGGATTCTTTGATACGCGCCGCCAATATTTAAAACAACTTGCTTTCAACAACGGTTAGTCATATGATTTTTATCTCCAAGTAGCACAGAATAACTTACAGATAACATACCTTGATGAGCTTCTCTCTTATTTCCCATGAAAATATTCCTGGATTCTGACGTTTAATTTGTTCTATGCGAGTTTCTACTTCTGGGGTTGCTACGCGTGGTTTCGATCCCCCAATAACTCCCGGTCGGATGCTACCAGTTTCTTGATAACGATTTAAAATTTTTGATACACAGCCGTGCGACACCCTTAATTGCCTCGATATCACACATGGTCGAATTCCCGCTGCAGCCATTTCCACAATTTTTAATCGAATATGATTTGGTAACGGGCGACCGTTAATGAATACTCCCCCAAGTTGATTTATACGACCTTGACCTAAAATGATAAAAAAAATTCAGTAATATTTTTGTTAACTAAGTCATCAATGTATATTGTATTAAGTTTTAAAAAAAAATTTGATTTGAATTAAATAATTCGTTTCAATAATAGGTAATACTGCTGGTCCAACTACTGTTTTTTGACAAATCTTAAATCGAGTCCAGTTAATTAATTATGTATTATAATGACGACTACGAGTTTCACTCTAAAGAGAACTGAATTAAATGATCATTATGACATATCATTTTAATGTTTACTCATAGAGTAAATTGACGTGAAAACTACTGTTATAAATTGTTGACTCCACTGTCACTTCGTCGAGCAAATTTTTGTTATTGAATTGAATAACAATAAATAATGTTACTTTTTAATATATTTAAATATCATTTTAATTATAGCCACATCTTGGAATTTGACTTGAAGCTGATGCCTTCGGGATTACAAACTTAAGTGTTATACAGGGTGTATTTTTTTATATCACTTATATAGGGTTTATCCAAAAACCGACTTTTTGGAAAACCGGGTTTCGAATTCAATATTTCCAAAAAAACCGGTTTTAGCCGGTTTTAGAATTTTTGTCAAAAAAAATAGAATA
Organism: Podabrus alpinus; assembly: GCA_932274525.1. NCBI lineage: Eukaryota > Metazoa > Arthropoda > Insecta > Coleoptera > Cantharidae > Podabrus > Podabrus alpinus. Next base: position 20,760,677 of record OW026454.1, read on the forward strand.
GGGAAAAATATTTTATTTAGTTTATATAAAATAACAAAAAACGAAATCAATATCAAAGTCAAAATATAAAAAAAATTTAAGGATTACATATTACCATATTATTACTTACGCAAAATAACGAAAACTTAAACAAAAATTTCAAATAATATTTATATTATTTTTGCTGATTTTAATTTCTCCTAAGAAAATATGATTTTAAAAAAACATAAAATATCCACTGAACGGTGGCTAAGCCTTTTTCTTATTTTGGACACAATATTGCCTGAAATTGAAAATACTCGTTCACTAGTTACTGAGCTTGGTTTTATAGTTTTCAGGGCATCAAATAACAAATTAATCGAAGTTTTTTGTTCTTTTATTCGTTGCCTCAAATAATGAAAATTCACCTTTCAGTGATGTCTTTGGATTTGTAAGTTTTTCTTCAGGGTCTTCATACTTTGATGAGTAGTTTCTTCAATTTGCTCTTCATCAGAATCAGTTTCCACATAAGAATTTGGAAATATTCTAGACAATATCTTTCCAAATAACTTAATAATTTCTGTTTTTGAAGCTAAAGAAAGTTTGTTTGCTGCCCGTTGCATAAAATGAATAGCAAATCAAATAAGTTTAAAATTAATTTTTAGATAATAATATGAATTCTTTAAACCGGTTTTCTTAATTTAAAAACCGGTTTTCGAATGTGACAAATTTACTGTAAAAACCGTCAAACCCTATCACTTAATACCTGCAGTTCTTTACATTTTAATTAGTATAGAATTTATGTTAATTATGTTTTCGCATTATAATATATTACTGTGATCTGTTTTTTCACTACATTGGCATTGGCTAGCAGTAAAAGATAAAGCTTGGTTTTGGGTTCCATATCGTTCAAGAAAAGTCCAAAATTAGATTTATTTGCTCTAAACAGCAATTTTTGTTATATTAAAAAACTAAGTTCTTTAGTTGTTATTGAATAAAACTGTTTGTGAAAAATATAATAAAATGATATTTAATAAAAGCGGAGATGTGCTTAAAATAAATTTAAATGAAGAATAAATCCGCAATAAAAATTCACCTAGTTGTCTCTTACGATGTTATGTTTTTCATTACGGCAAAAACGTAAATCAGTTTTAATTCGCTTTGACAATAACAGCTTATAGGAATGTTATAATTTTTCCATTAGGCACAGAAATTTAAACAAACATTGTGACACTGACAACGTGGTCTTAAGTTCTCTTCGTTAATATACAGGATGATCCGTAATAAATGGGATATATTTTAATAAATTCGACTGTACTGTGTTTTTAATAGAAAATTATTATGACACTTAAAATTTTTGTGTATAGGTGTATACCATCGACACATTGGAAAAAAATGTATTTAAAATAAAACGTGGATACCTACGAAAAACATTGCTGAAAACCGGGAAGGAAGAAATTAAGTATTAAACTACCTTTATATATTTCAATTGCTGCTGCAAAAGAAAAAGGTTCGGCACTTGGAATTTAACAAAATTTGGAACTTCCTGTTAGTGTAAGATGTGTGCAATAAATTCTTATAACCAATGGGCATTTCAAATGGACAAATATGATAGCAAGGCTTCCTGTAACTAAACAAAACGAAAGACCACATGGAATATCGAAATGTTCTTTTTTCTGATGAAAAACAATTTAATTTGGTGGGGCCGGATGGTTTTAAGTTTTATTCGCACAATTTGAACAAATTTTGAAACAAAAAAAAGCTTATGATATGAGCTGAATTTTTGTTCTCTGGAAAGACGCCAATCTATTGGACAGATAGATAAAAAAACATGGACTTACTGAAAAATGTGGTAAGTAGCTTTGGGAAAAAATCAAGAAGAAAATTATATATTTCAGTAAAATACAACACTTGTGAAGTGGTACGTACGCTCCCTGTCTCAATCTGGATTGAGAATCCTTGGGGAATACAAGCACATATTAAGGTATACGAAAATTCCAAACAATAGCTGACATTGCAAGCTTGAAATATGCCATCAAACTCGTGTGGACGAATATTCCTTTAAAGCAAGCCCAAAATTTAATTTTTGGTATACAAGATACAATTTTTGAATATTATAATATTGAAATCAAAAGAAGTGACTTATTACAATATTAAATTGACTGAACTTATAGCAATTTCGCTTTAGTTTTGCACCTCTTCAGGTAATTTCAGGTAGGAAACTTTATAAATGAGAATTTTTTACTCCATAACCGGATAAAATATTGTATTTGTGTAGAATAATAATTATTGGCCTACGGATAAATATAATATCACCAAAATATTATAATTTAGCGTGAGCTTAAAACAATTTCGATCACTGTATATCAGGCGCAGTCATAAGAATTCAGTCGCAAGGCCAAAATTTTGCTAATGCAATTTGGAATACACCTTTAGATTAATTTTCACAGAGTTTTTCGCGAAGGGTTTGGTACAATCAAAGGCTTGTGCAAGTAATTTTTTTTAAACTATTAAAGCGATTTCAGCCTCAATTAACTAACCAGTAAATTCGAGAAAGCTTATGCAAAGTTTCATAAAAAATAATTAAGAAATGCGACATGTGCATCTGAACGCAAAGGGATAAAGCAACTCGATGAAAAAAGTCTTAGCTCGCCTTCGGCTCTCTGGGACTTAATTAATTAGTTTTTGAATTAAAAAATAATTTATTTCCGCAACTAATTAAAATAGAAAAAAATTTGTTGAAATAATCTTCGAAATGACATCCCAAACTATACATAAAATTATTATAATATTCTGATATTATAGTACATGTAGGTTTATCATCATGTATTATGAATATTATGATACTAAAGGTAAGTATAGCAATTTAATATAATATTATGTATACAGTTTATTAAAAACTACAATTTTTATCGTCGTACAAATTCCTTGCTATTTTAGAGCTTAAATCTAAACATTATCTAAATACTTTCAGAAATTGTTTCTCATAAAATAGCAAATTACGTATACATCCCTTAGATAAAATTTGAAGCACATTTTCTTTCTATTTCCGGAAAAATTCCAGCATAATTAGTTAAAATGCTAAAATCGTTTGAAATAACTACAATAATTTTCAGAAAAATGTGCAATCGAACTACAAAAGCGTCATAATAATTGAGGTTAATTGACACCTTTAAAAGAAAAAGTTATTTCCCAGGTCAGACAAACCGTGTAGATAATGCAAAAAATTGAGCATGATGTGTCTCGATCTCCCGGAGATTCGTGACCACAAATTTTTTTAGAAATCGTTGATCTACCACTTCATTATTGGGTTTATAAATTTTATAAATTCATCGACAGAAATTGGGATTCAAGTGCCTACTTTCAAATCTCATGAATCAAAATTTTCCTTCTAATTACTACTATAAAAAAATTTAAAAAAAGCAAAAAAACTCGGGCATATCTACACGACTAAAAACAGGTCTTCAATCTCATAAGAATCACAAAACCTCTGAGAAGTCAAAAATCTACTCTGAGGTAGAACATTTTAAGTAAAATTTCTTCTCAGTATCACAAACCTTGCTGACACCAGGACAACTTGTGAGCTCAAAGGGCAAAATTTTGCTAGTTTTTCACATACTACAACGTGTAAGCATATTCCAGGAACGAAAATAAGAAAATGCTGGAACTGACAGTATGCGCGCTCTTCGGAAAACATCTCTATATTTATCTCTTTGGGACATTCCATAGGTGGCTCTCACCGCTCGCTTTTGGAACTTCAAGATACTGGCAGTTCCAGTTGAAGCTCCTCACAATAAGGTAGCATATTTAATGCATGTATGAAAATTGGCAAAATATGCGGCCCTAGCACCGTATGGCGAGATGATGCTTGCTATCCTTCTTATAGTATATGAAGGTCCAATTTTAAATCAGTTTAGAGGGCAATGTCCAAAATTTTAGCTTCTGAGGATCTCCGACTCCTAAATAATTCTTTCTGGGTCTTTTAGATGCATAACTTTAAACCATTTCATGTTAACCACATTTTTAGCTACTTTCGCACATCCACACGAACGAGTTGGATACAAGAATGTTGAGTTATCCGCGTATAAGACAACCTCACTATTAACCACAGATTGATCACTTACGAATGACAAATAATAGAGGGGTCAATATTGATTCATGTGGTACATCAAGACAAACAACTCTTTTCGGCTCAAACGCTCTGTTCAAATCTATAAAGGATGCTTGCATGTCAATTATGACATTCAGCGAGTTCATCGTGAAAGCTGCTATTGTAATCTGTTATGATATTTCGAAAATAAGTCATTTAATTCAAAATAGTAAATAGCTTGGCCATTCTTAATTAATGTAATAGTTAGCTTCTCGAATACTTTGGATACTATAGACGGTAGAGATATTGGTCTATAATTTCCGGAGTTTTCCACATCACCGTTTTGGGTGGGAAAGGAAGGAAACACTTCTTCCCTTACACATATTGAATAAGACTGCCAAATGCTCTAAATCGTGTTTCAACAACTTTGTTTGAACAAAGTGCTATGAGGTTATGAGGTTTAACGAAAACCTAACAGAAACGCTAAAATATTTTAATTTGATAGTAAGTCACAAGACCTACTCAGAAATTTTATTTAAAAGGATTTAAAAATTATATTTTATTTACCACTTTGTGACAGGGTAGGACTTGAAATATATGAGAAAATGGGTAATGACATCAAACTATTATTCGTGTTTCAATTTTTTTTTCAAGTTTTTTTCAAATACTTTCACGATTTTTTTTCCTCAAATATTTCAAATCCTACTCTGTCACAAAGTGGAAAATAAAAAAATGTTTTTTAAGTTATGCCTTCTCAGTTACTGTTAAAATTCAAATATTTTAACGTTTCCGTTAAGTTTTTGTTAAAATTTATAGGTATGTAATAATATTATATAGTACCTATACCTATACTATTTTTACATATTTTCAGACTTTGTTATAAATAACAAATAGGTAATAAAATGCCGTATTAAGGACTGTTGACTTATTCCGGCTTTTTTACGTTGTTTTTTTACGTCCTCTTTTTAATTACACGCTATCAATTAAACACAAGCCATAAAGAAGCTGATTTATAGTAAAATTGTTTGTGATACTATTTTCTGGTATTTCAGCTACAAATGGTTATGTATTGCAAAATATATTATTGTCGTCAAACTGTTATACATAAATATGGATTTTTCTTTCTTTTTCTCCAGTGGCGATTTCGTCACCGAACGTTTTGTCTTTCTCTCATATTATGTCTGTGATATTATGCAATTGAAGTATATTCACATATTTTATATCTAGGCGACATACAATTTTAACTTGGGCTCCGAACTACGGGAAAAGTAATAAGTATAAACTAAAGGCGGTGTGACACTTGGCCAACTTTGCAAACAATTTGCTAACAAAATTTAGAATTTTCGCACGCGTTTTCTAGTCGATTGAAAATTCGCACGGTAAGTGGCGATAAGAAGTTTTTATTTCTGGTCGCCTTGGGTTGTTTAGTACCAAAAGGAACGTGATAATGGATTCAAATTGTCAATTTTTTAATTACCGTTTAAGCAGAGCTAGACGGAAATGTTTGATATTCGTTTATTAAAATAATTGCAACTTGCTCTTGCGACCACGTCACTATATTCAAAACACTTTAATAACCGAATTAAGAAATATAAATATTTATACAGGGTGTCCCCGTGACCGTGGAGAACCTTTGAGGTGGTGATAAAGGACACTTTTCTAAGACAAATTTTCAAATAAAATTTTTGCCCAAGTCCAAACCCTTGGGGGGTACCTCCCTTTAAAGCAATTTTTTGAATTTCTGATTTAAAAAATCTCAATTTGATTTATAGCATTTGTTTTAATGTTAAAACATTGTTAAAACGCTACAATACGTTTTAACAAATCAAATTGAGATTTTTAGTAATTATGTGAATTTATATTTTTTACCTACACCTTGTTCATTATTTTCAGAGTTTCTGTGAAAACGGTTGGTTGCCCAAAAAAATTTATTTGACGAAAGTTGTAGTCCATTAAATTCCCTATCCGGTTTGGGCCGTTAGTTTTTCTCTTAGACGTTTCGTTTAAGAGATACGGGGTTCGCAAGAAAATTTAAAAAAAAACCTGAATTTTTTAAACATTTTTTCCCTTAATTTACTTTATAACTCGAAATCCGTTGATTCTAGACGATAAGGGGTTATAACATAATTTGTAGACAAGCGAATTATCTTTAAAAAAGTTCTAATCCATTAACCTTAACAAATCAATAATATCGGAGCTATGGCCGTTTGAAATCAGAAATTCAAAAAATTGCTTTAAAAGGAGGTACCCCCAAGGGTTTGGACTTGGGCAAAAAATTTATTTGAAAATTTGTCTTAGAAAAGTGTCCTTTATCACCACCTCAAAGGTTCTCCACGGTCACGGGGACACCCTGTATAACATATTTTATAACCAAACTTTTACCTACTCACAAAAAAACAACAAAAATATACCTCACCTTTGAATATTCTTGTGCGCAATTTTACACGCAGATCTTGCAAGAAAATATAGAAGTATTCCTAAAAAGAATTTACAACATAATTTTCTAGCAAATTTACGCGTTTTTCACTTGTGTATTATACGCAAATTTACAACAAAATTTACACAAGTGTCATACCGCCTTAAATATATCAATGAATTGCCATTGATTTCTTAGGGAAGATGGGCAAAGTAAAAGTTTTACTTAGGATCGAAGCAATTACCTTGAAATTAGCAGTCTAGACGCTAACTTGTAAGTTATGACGATCTTTCCATGCAAGTGGGAAATGAGGATATTAACAAAATAAATTAATTATGAAACTCTCTATTTTACACCTAATTAACGCATCTTGGCTAAGATCGAGTATGACGGACCTACTATATAACGTACTTAGTTTCCCCAGAATCGAAACTACTACTTCACCTTAACAGCACAGCACTCTATAAAAATAACTAAATAAATAGAAAAAGGGATTTATTTAGTAAAATGAAATATCACCTTAGAAAAAACACCTATAGTTGTTATCTAAAATGTAAAATTAATTTGTGGGTTATAAGGGAAGCAACAGGAAACCACCCAATTCAACGATTAGTGGTGTGGATTGTGGTGGTAAAGATTCAACATTTTCTCCCCGTCTTAATAATTTTTAAAGAATTAGTGGAAAAAGTGCAGGTGAAAAGATCAGTCTATAGAGGATTTTCACCATTATTGCATTAGAGAATTGGTGTGAAAGTTCTATTCCAAACGAATAATTTTTAAACAAAATTGATCAGCCGGAAAACGTTACGGTTTCCACCCATAAAATGTATGGAATGTCGTAATTCCCCTCAGTTTTAATTCTTTAATATGAAAATTGATGCTAGTATAAAATTATATGGCGAAGAAATTTTATATGTATAGTTATTGGAAAATATAGCTAATACAATAAGCCACTTCCCAAAAGATTGTAATTAGGAAATAATTCCAGGAAAGCTGGAAATCATTTTTTTAATCATTTTATTTCAAGTATGTGGACAGTATTCTAAGCTTTTCCGTTCAACGCCATATTGGAAAGAAGACCCCGAAATGCGAATTTTCGCAAATAACTCGTTGAACATTGATGGCTTCGAATTCCTGGAATTATTTCCGAATTGGGGATTATTTTACACTCTGAGGATTAGTCTTTAAATTTGTAATGAAATCCAGAAAGAATGAAATATTCTGAATTTGAAAAAAGGGGGTGGTAAAATTTGAAGTAAAAAGTTATAAAAACTATAGAAAATTATGCATTTTCCAGGCTTTCCAATGCTTCTGGCAGCTGCGTAGTTGATTATTGAGTGCCGTGCTCATAAGGATTTTTGATCATCACACGGATGAAAATTTCCTTGATTTTTAAACGATTTGGCCAAAGGGCCTTTGATTTTGTATTTTGTCAGTCCTTGACCTTTTATCCTCGAACAAGCTAACCTTAGAGGTCCCCCTTGGTCATTGAAGAATTAAGAAATAAAGCCTTTTGGTGCAAAAATGAATTTGTCGTAAATGTCTTCGCATTTATTGGCCATAGTAGAAATAATTAAAAAAATAAAGTTAGCAAATATATTATACAAAAAAGATAACAAAACATTGTTCTCACGAGCAACCGTTTTCATAGGATGACGACCTTGAATATCTATCGACATATTAAATTGTAGTAAAAAGTTTACTTACTAAAAGAGTGTAATCTTTTAAATTTGAGGAAGAGGATTTTCGGTGTGTCCGTTGCAAACAATATATCAAAAGCACTATAGAAATTTTGCAACTGGTTTGAGAAATGGTTTGAATGTCATAATCATTTTTGAAAAATGGAACAAAGCAAGTATGGCTTTTTTGAATTGGACTAATCGGTGTTGAAAAATTAATCTATTACAATGCATATAAAATTGGAACAATTGCAATAAAATGTTATAAGTAATTGGAAAACTACTCACTTCACTGATATGAAATTAAAACGCTGGCGCTTGAAGATGTTGGCATGGAAAAAAGTATACATATTTACATCCATTTATGCATTTATAAATTTATAATATCTGAACTTTATTTTATACTCTAATTTTTAGGTGATCTTATTTTTGATATATAATGGGATTGGATAAATTTCTGTTTCAATTAATTGTTTTTCAGACAATTCAATCGGTCAAATTTTTTAATTCTCCGCATATCTAGTTTTGTTAAATCGCCTGTGGCGCTTGATTTTAGGTTAAATTCCCTCTTGCTTATTCGAATTTAGTTGAAACTAATTTTTGAGCAGAATATCAGTTTTAGAACCTTTGGTCAATGGCTTGTGTGCCCTTTAGATGAAAAATTCAAACAAATATTTATTGTGGTGAACTACCCACAGTTTAACATGGAATTGGAGGACAAGAACTACAAGTCATTCAAACTTGAGAATACATCAAAGTATCACAATTAGATTAAAATTTACTTAACTAAGTAAGGATAATAAATTTTGAATTAAATTATATTTCTTGAGATTTTCTAATAATAATAATTATTTTCAACTTTAATTAAGTCTCATAGTCGTAGACTTTTCAAGCAGCTTAATCTAGTTCCAAAAAAATAGATTTGATGAAAAAGTTTAACAACCATAGTACAGTTATAGTATTAGCGCATTCTGTTTGAAATAAAAACTATATTAAGCATTAAACATTTTATTTATTTTTTTGTTGCAAAACCGTTCAGGAATATAAACTGCGCTTGACAAATTGAATATAAAAAGCAACGTCTTATTACTATGTGGCGGAGGTTTTGAAGTTTATTTACCAGAAAATATTTTTGTGGCAAATTCATTCTTTAATGATTTTTTAATCATTTTACAGGGGTGGGCTTGAGTAATTTGGAAGTCCATATCGAATCTTGACTACTATAATTTGTGTCAGGATTGGAGATTTGCCTTAGGACATAGCTTGAGTGATAGATGAACTGCTTTCCTTCGTCGACATACTATATTAATTATTTTATTTTGTAAACAGAGGACGAAATATCTAAAATACCACTTTAATTTAATTTTTAGTTATAGTTACCAATATTAATACAAGTGTAGTAGATAATTAAAATAAAAATATAGAAACGGAGTCGATGATTGAATATTTAAATTAATCTTGAGAGCTATTGAAGTTGTTGAAAAATACACTCTCTTGAATTTTATGAATTATGTATTACAGGATGTAGAACTTTTTGTAAAATTGACCACTAATATTGAGTAAAAATTGAAAAATAACACACATCTGTCATATACCTTTTTTGTTATGAAAACTTATACGTCTACTATTATACTTCCACAATGGTTTACGGTTTTAAGTTTTCATGTAATTCAGTTTTGAAAGAAACGGAGGCAATTTTTTAGATAAAAATAACTTTCCTTTAAATGTGAAAACTCGTGAGTGACACGTTTCGGGTTTTCAAACAAACAAATCGAAGAATTGATATGAAAGTGATCCGGCGGAAATCGATATCAAGTGATATTGGGTGAGCTTTATTAAGCTACACCACAAAAAGTAATCTTTTGATAGCCTAAGGCAAAACAACAACGGCTTTGACACCATCAACCAGTTTTACAATCATCCTTACCTTGGAAAGGATGTCCACCAAAAATAGGTCGTATATCCATACTTTAATTTACAATTTCACGCAAACTTTAGGCTTAACGATGTATTTAAATTGGTAGTCCTTTGATTTTAACAAAATCATTTGAAACTTCGCGTAGATAATCGATTTAAAAGTCTCAGCCAAATTTTTAAGTCATTGACTTTCTAGTTTCAAAATTTTTTATTTCAGTCCTTGAAGAAATTATGTAGATTATCGCAATTTTCGAATTTTCAAACTAATCAACACTGTTTTATACTAGCACTATGAAAACTGTACATAAACTGAATTATAAAGCATAACATTTTCAATTGAAGGAAAAAAATAATTTTGCAACTGGTTGTAAAGTGATCTTCGGTACCATTGGTTAGAAAGACTCATATGTCCCATTGTATTACGGGAAATCAGTTTTGAGCAAGTATTATAACACCTTAATGCACTTTTTCAAAGTAACGCAAAACCAACACTTATTTCTATGCAGTTTAAGTGCATACATGCAAGGGAGGGACTCGCTATTATTATTTAGATGCCAACTATACCGGTGGGTACTAATGGGAGGTACTGTAAACTGGTACAGCCTTACAACATGCAAAATATTGGTAAAAAGATTATTAAATTATTTTTCATTGATTACCTTATATGGAAATAGGTGAAAGTTTTAAGATGGTTACCAAATATAATATTTTATTAATCAAAAGTTGCACTTTATAATACAATAAGGACAATAAACTTAAATCCTGACACTCGATATAAATTTTTTCGTTTGAACACATCTTTTAAAGATGTGTTCATACAGGGTGCTTTGCAATGCTATGTCAATACTGAAAATATTCACTGTTGATGAATGTGATTTTTCAATTTTACAATAAATACGTTTTGTTATATATCTACAGTCGAAATATTACCATTGCAAAAATCTTGTAAGAAATGATAATTATCTGCCTATTCTACATAATATTATGCTTCAATTTTTGTTCAATTTTGATTTTCGTTTGTTTTGTTGATTTTTATAAAGATTTTTTGTTTTTTTATTATTTTTTCTATACGATAAAAAGTATGTCAAATAATATACTGCTATGGACAAACTAAAAGTGAACTAAAGTGGCTTGCGTGAACACTGGTTGAGTTACAGAGCGCTAATTCCGGATTCGAATAACAGACCTCGTGGAATTTCTTAGCTCGGCCTTCCGGTATATGCGTCAAGCCGAGCACTATGTCTAATAACCTATACATTGTTCTACCTTGAAATACAAATACAACAAAATTGGTTTAAATAAGAAAAAGCTAATTAACAAAGCAAGCCATTCTTACACCGAACCTCTCTTCAAATTTGAAAAAAAATCTTGGATCTAATACTACTTTTGTTCAATCACTTTATATTAACTATCCACAATTTGTAGAGAGAAATAAAATCACCAGGAATTGTCCTTTGTTTTATAATTTTAGATATTAATCAGTATACCACAGTCCACTTCATGATCCTTGACAGTAACAGCATGTAACAGAAATGTAATATACATATTTTGCGGTATCCCATAATATTGAATTTGTTGATGACATATTGATGACGAGTGTATGGTAATTAAATAGATTTGGTTTTTTTTAAATTATGGGTATGTAAAGCCATATAATAATGTAGGGGAAACCGAGGTACTAAACTAGAAGGCAGGAATTAATCAGTTAGTGTAGAACTGACTAATGACAGAAAGAGTGGTTTTATGTAATAGTTGTAATATGTATATTTTGCACAGTTTTTTTAGTGGTAAGTTATTATAATACAAATAGAGATTTAATTGCATGAAAAAGTTGGCAAATTAATTTGCAGTAACAAATAGTTTTAGAGGTTAAGATAATAGCATGCGCTTCGGTGTAAATTGCAACAGTTGTTATGGGGCAAATTAAATCAGGTGTTGCAACTTACTCCGTGAATTTTTCAGTCTATTAACACCCTGTTAAAATCCTACAATTCGAAACATGATGACATACAGCCAAGTACATCAACCTGCAACATTATTCAATATGCAAATCCCTGTGCAGAAATGGACCAGTGAAAATGAATTACTCCAAAAACATTTTTACCAGAATTTGTAAGACCATTACCCGAAGCAGGACCTCGTTTACAATATTAAACAATAGTGGTCGAAAACGAAGAAAGACGGCTATTTCAACAGACAACCCCGAAAAAGAAGCCTTAGAAAATGAAGAAAAAATCAGAAATAACAAAAAATTTAAGAAAATGACAAAAGTTATAAAGCGGCTTGGTAATTCGTTAGATGAAGAGCTATTAATTTAAAAAAATAGTAAAACAAGAGAAGGACTTCATCAAGTGCTATAAAAAATGTTATAAAAAACATTAGCAGTTCTTCAGAAGATGACGAAACAATTTGTTTCACGTTGCCCTATGCTATGTTGCAAATTACCCCAGAACTGGGGCATATTGCAATTATTTTTCAAAAATGTTTATTACTTTAATTATTAATATAATTATTATTTTTCTTATGTAGTTATGTTCCTTAAGAGTTATTTTTATTTTGTCAGTTAAAAATTAATTAAAGAATTTAGATTTGGTTTTAAAAATTTATAATGTGAATTTTGTTGCAACCTACCTCGGTCTCCCCTACACATACTGTAATACCCTAATAAAATTAATTGTTTAAATATAAACCATAATACTTACTATGTTTCGATCTATTTTGGAACTTTTGACATTGCAGCATTATCCAAATAACAAGTTTGATTTTTGAAGTATGATTTTTGCATTAAAAAAGTATATTCTTACATAATGTTCTTCTTTATTATTTGACCACACTCTTCAATATTCCCATGAGCTTGTTAAAAAGTTAAGAAATATTAACGATAAATCCAACGGTTCTTAAATAAAATTACAACTCTTCCAATTCCATAGAATTCCTAGTTTTTGTATTGTGTTAAAAGAATAGTTTTTTAATAAAAAGACAGAACAAGTGTAAATGAATGAGCTAATTTTTCAATCTCACTAGTGAGTTATTCGCATCTGTATTCATTTAAAATCGCCATAGTTATTAGAAATCCATTATTAAGAGGTACTATATTGGATTAAATTTTAAACTTGTACGAAAGATAAAATATTGAATTTTCAAGTCAAACCGTGATTTTTTGGTATAGAGCAAAGATTTAATATTTTTCATAACTCGATAGCTTAAAGGGGAATTCAAAATACTGTTCTCAGAAATTCATTCTGGAACAGTTCAAATTTGGAAATTCTAAAAGAACAGATTTTGAATACCAAACTATACCTCCAACTTTGTAACTTGATAATATAAAGAATTAGCAGAAGTTCTATTGCTAAACTACTGATGCTAAAGGCATTAGTTCGAATCCGGCAGGAGTCTAAACTTCTTTAGTTTAGATGACCGTTTCCGTGCTTTGGAGGGCACATAAAGTTGAGAGTCCCCCTGATATGTGCTCTGTCAAACAGGATAATAAAATCACCCCCATCCCTCATCCACTGCATAATGCTTGACTTCTTTGGGGCTTCGGGCCAGGTAGCGTAGTCCAGTGGCCATCCATCGGCTGCACCTAGCACTGGCGAGGTGCGAATCATGAGACTTTTAAGAACTCGATCATCGAGCGGGCGTTCCTGGTTCATAGTGCCTGCCTTTGTTCGGGGAATTCTGGTCAGATGTCGAAGTGGAGAGGCTTCTAACGGCTGCTGTCATGCCTAACATTGTCGGTACTGTGGCTCAATCTAGGGGTGAGCAACAAATGGAAGCAGGAAGTTTATACTTGCCCCTCTCCTGAAATCCTGAATCCTAAAATTTTAGCAGAAGTGCATTAAAACAATAATATTACGAAGATAATAAACAACGTGGGTGGGTGAACGGCTGACAGGTTAGCGTGTTAGTTTCTCGTGCCAGGATCCACAGGTTCAACTCCTGTGTGATGGTGCTATATCTATAGAATGAATTTTTGCTCACCAAGTGACTAACTGCTGGCCGCAGATAACTTACCCGATCGGAGTGGACGGTGTAAAAATTGTCTATTCCCGTAGTTAGGAATCCACGTTAAGCTGTAGGTCCTCTGTCTCGTCACGCAGTTTCAACAGGCAACGAACACAGATAGGGAGGAAATCGGAAGACGTAGAACGTTGTAAAAACCGATGTATACAAAATACAAGAAAATAAACAACAATGGAAAAATGATTTCTTGATAAGTTTCCTATGATTAAATATTTGGGTATATCCCTTTTTCATCGATAGTAGTACATATGAATGTGAATTTAAATGTTCACTTTATGTCAACTATTATATTTAAATAAAGCACTGCTTTACTCATCAAGTTCCAGTTTCATTTTTGAAAAACATTGGGATGGATAGTCCAATAACTAAGATTACTTGTTGATTGTTTTCCTGACATCCTAGTTGGAAAAATGCAGTTGCTGGAAATATTACATTTTTGTCTGGATCCTATGTTGTACCATTTTGGTGACAACAGTAAGACTATGATGATATTTAACCTAAAATAATCAATACAATATTCTGTGGGTCTCCCAATTATAATAATTTACAACCGTAAAAAGGTAGTGGAAATCCTCTCAGGTAAACAGTTAAAATATTTAAATCCGTTTGAGTGAGAATTTAGTCAAATGTACATACCTAACTATTTTTTGAAGTCGAAATTTATCATTAACTTCATAACATTTATGTAGAATATGCCTAGGAATATGCCTTAAAAATGTTCTCTTGCTGAACCAAAATGTTTGCTTTCAATGTTTTTACTTACGAGTTCCTCTATTATGTCGTTTCACATTAACACCACAGTACCCAAGGGCGCCCGCAGGGAGGGGCCAGGGGGGGCCATTGCCCCCCCTGAGAATCAGGATAGTGCGCATAAATTTTTGTCAGGTTTTAGTGTTTTGAAAAATTTAGAATGTCCAAAATGAATAAATATCGGCAATTCCGCATAAACGCCGGGATAAGGTTACGTTAACGAAAAACATGACTACATAAATAACCAAACCCTAGTATTCATGCATGCTAGTATTATTATAGCGAAAGAAACAACGTAATTGACAACAATAAGCAAGACACTGAAGAGCAAGTGATACTTAGTCTATGGTAATGGTAGGCAGCAAGGCAGGGGTTGCTGCGTTGACTGACTGTACATTCTGTTGACTGACTGTACCCTCTTAAACTGTCACGTACACACGTCGGCGTCAGTCAGTGTCTAGCTGTTGTTGTGTTAAGTCGTATATTCAGTGTAGAAGTGAAATTAATTTTCATTTGGCGATATTGTGTTCAGTGTGATTTTGTTAGCTACAGGAGAGTTTAAAATGGACATAAGAAAGTTTTTTAATAAACGTTTAAAAACCGATCACGTCATACATGCTGTTGACAACGATAATCAGTGTAAAGATCTAACAGAAGACAATGTTTGTATCAACTTTGCATCCAGCAGTAATGCAGAACATTCAGTAAACACTAGTAACATTAACGTTGCTGATGTAGGCCTACAAGCAGATTATTGTTCTCAACCATCGACTTCTGCACATACCACCTCATCAACACCTAATATAAAAGGTAATACTAACGACTCGTTTGATATCGGTAACTGCCTTGATAATATCCCGACAAATAATTATGTAATTTACTCAATGTTAACAAACCCATGGAAGCCTGATTCAAGCTACAATTTTAAAGATGATGTAATAGCAGGAAAGCGCCCATTTCTTAGAGAATGGTATAATACATACCCTTGGTTAGCTTACTCCCGAAGTGGAAAAGGTGCTCTTTGCAAGTCATGTGTTTTATTTAAGCCCCGTGTTAGCCATGGAAGCTATCAAAGTGGATTCATCACACGCCCATTCAATAATTATAAAGAGTTTCATGAATATGCTAAATGTCACGCTCTTTCGCAATGGCACCGCGAGGCTGTGGAAAAGTCTAGTAATTTCTTGTCAGTTATGGACGGTGAAAAGCAAAGTGTCGATGTTCTTGTCAATGAAGGGTTAGCTCACCAGATTGAATCAAACAGAAATAAACTGAAACCTATTGTTTCGTCTATAATGTTTTGTGCTACACACGATCTACCATTAAGAGGAAAACAAGATACGCATGCTGTTTTTAACGACCTTTTGCGTTTCAGAGAAGAGTCTGGAGATGTTACTTTAGCAGACCATCTGAAACATGGGCCCAAAAATGCCAGCTACATATCCCATCGAGTTCAAAATGAGTTGATTGAAACTAGCGCAAATGTTTTAAGAAATGAACTGATTGGTAAAATAAATTCAAATGAAATATTTTCCATATTGGCTGACGAGACAATGGATATTTCAGGGGTGGAACAATTGTCCCTTGGTGTTAGATATTTTGACACCTCCGACAAATGTATCAAGGAGGATTTCCTAGGTTTTACACCTTTACAGGATGGTTTGGGTGCTGAAAATGTAGCAAGTGCAATCATCTCTACATTAACATCATGGGGTTTAAACTTAAATAACGTTGTAGGACAGGGCTATGATGGATGTAGTACAATGGCTGGTCATATTACTGGTGTACATAAAAGAATCAATGAAAAATTTCCTATGGCTCTGTATTTCCATTGCTCTAGCCATAAGCTCAATTTAGTCGTCAATGATTTGAATAGGCTACCACAAGTTAGAAATACTGTTGGAACAGTAAAAGAGGTTATTAAGTTTTTTCGTGAAAATGGACAGAGGAGAGCGGTTATTGGGACACTGCAGAAACTGTGTGAAACCAGATGGACTGAAAAGTATAAAGCAATAAGAAAGTTCAATGAACAGTTTGTTGATATAGCTCAAGCTCTAGAAAACTTATCTATGGAAGGAAATAAGGACACGAGGCAGAAAGCATTTCAACTCCACTGTGCTGTAACAACAACATCATTCTTAATATGTATGCAAGTAATAGCTGTGTACTCCAGTAAACTTGAAATCGTAACTCAAATGCTGCAAAGTCCAAGTGTTGACTTATTAAAAGTTTCAACACACATACAAAGGTTAGCTGAAATTTTTAAAAGCGACAGAACAAATAGTGTAGAAGAGTTCGCCAAAATAATGTTGACCGTCGAACAAAATGCTGCAGCTCTGTGTGTTACTCTCACAAAGCCACGAGTCATTGGTGGAACACAAATACATCGATCAAACCAACCATCTGAGACCTTAAATGATTATTTTAGAGTGTCGGTGTTTCTTCCATATTTAGACTCTTTGGTGCAATCCTTGAGTGACAGGTTTTCAGAAAAAAACCAACCTGCTTTTGAAATATTTAACATGCATCCAAAAGTCATGAAAGCCCTTCCCAAAGAAAAATACGAAAGTTCTGTGGTAAAAATTGCTGAAATGTATGGAAAGTTGTTAGACAACTTTAAGGACGAATCAGTCCTATGGTATGACCTGTGGGCAAACACACCAGCTGATTATAAGGACTTGGAGAAAATGCACCTTATAGATGTTCTGCAACACGAACATGTTTTCTTTTTACCGTCAGTTGCTAAGGCACTCAAGATTGCACTGTGTTTACCACCAACAACTTGTACTATTGAGAGGTCATTCAGGTGAGAATAATAGTTAAATTTTTTTTAAATTGCATGCAAATTTACTTAGATTTTATAGGTCTAACTTATTTATTTTTTATTCCATTTCTGCATAATAGTCTTTTAAAATATATACTAAGTCAAGTATACCAGTAGTTGGCAGAAATTTAGTTTACAATGGTTAATTTCGTTTATAGGAGTAAAAATGGTTTATATCTTTAAAATGTTTACTGTTATGTTTCTTTACAGTACTCTGAGACGAGTAAAAACTTGGATAAGGAGCACCATGTCAAACGATCGGCTTACCGGCCTCTGTCTACTGTCTGTTCATAGGAACACAGTAAAACAACAAAAAGATGAGCTAATAGAAAAGACCATCAATGTTTTTGGAATGGATAAGAGAAGAGTACAATTCTTGTTCACGTCATAATATTTTACATCCATTCAGATCATGTCACACCTAAGTTCATTTTGAAGCAAATACATATTACTTTAAAACATTTTTGACTTTTACTTTTTTACTGTAAAGTGTCATACCCCCCAGACCCCCCGGTGGCCTTGCCCCCCCTGGGAAAATATTCTGCGGGCGCCCTTGACAGTACCAGAAATGTCTGATGTGTACCGTGCAAGTTTAGTGGTCGTCACTTACGGACGCTTTGGATTGTTGGTACTTGAGCAAGATTTCCAGTTTGTTAATTCTGGGAAATTTGGAAAAAATTAACCAAATTTGGGAAAATGTCGAAGGCCACTAGATTTTGTTTGCGACCGTTAAGTTGTTCGTCTATCGTGAACATCTTACCATAGTTCGATTTGGTAGATAGCTACCAAAGTTTGAATTCTGGGGTATCACTATGATTTATTCAGATTTCTTTGATGGTCAGCATTTGGTTTTGTGCTTGGTCTATTTCGTTTCTGGGTTTTCGACACCTGTCATATTCGATTCCTGCATGGTTATCTGGTTGAGTAATCAGTTGGTTATATTCAGTGCAAGTGCATAAATAATGAGTAGTATTTTTTGTTATATTAGAGAAATGTGTATTGTTCATCATCTCTAAGTATGAGATATCAGTGTACAAATTGTGCTTTTTCTATTAGGTTATCGATGTTTATTGCTATTATGCTATTACAGATTGCGATAATAATTTATAATACCACCGTATAAGGTAAATTTTGTGCACGCATTTATATATTTTCAGTTGTGTTGGAATTAAGAATCTGTAATTGGTGTCATTGCTAGGAGTCTCTATTTATCTTTTGTAAATCTTGGTTGTTAATGAGATTTTTGTTCACTTAAACGAGGTACAACTCTTGTGCTAGGCTATAGAATGTGACATTATGATGATACATCAAATTGCGCACAATTTGATAAATTTATCATGTTAATGTTTTCATCCACTTCCTCAACAGATGTTCAAGCAAGAATAATTCATGAACCAAATCTCAAAGTATTTGTTTAAAAGAATGGTAGGGAAATCACCTACAGTGATCTTCTACTAGCTCGAGAAGGTATGTGAGAGTCGTAGTTTAGCTATGATAGGGGATACTCGGGATTCTTCATTAAAAATAAAACATTATATTGACATTATCAAACAGAATGAAAATAATCAACATATATGCAAAAATCGTAATATAACGCTCACCAGCCTTAAACAAATAGACGATCCCAAATATAATTGAATAAAATGGTCCAGCAAAAATTTAGTAAATAACAATGGTATACAAAAGGTAAATGAGCCAAGAATAGGGACCTCGCAATGACACAAATTACAGGTTAATGATAAAAATGCAATTATAAGACTTACGACCTAACTCCTCTTAGAACTATTCGGGTTAAGTGTACAAAATTTACCTTATACAGTGGTATTGTAAATTATCACAATCTGCAATAACAATAAATGTTGTGGAAGTTTAATCAAAATACTATGTTTGCACTGATATCTCACAGAGATTATGATCGACAAATATACTAAGGTGTTATAAAAACTCCTTCCTTCTCAGTCCTTTTACCCTCATGAGGATTTGGTGACCCATCTCGTTCTATCTCTTTCTATGAATATGATGTGCGTTAAAATTGTTTTCACATACATAGAGGACCTATTTGTTTAACGTGGGCTCCGAACCACGGGAAGTGTACTACACTTCATTTCGAGATGGATTTTCTTGGCAGATTACCTCGGTGGTTTGCCATTGCCTGCCGAGGAGAGACAGTCAGAATAAATTTCTTACCCTGCCCGGATTCGATCCGAGCGTTTCGCATTAGCAGTAGACGCACTTAATTGCCAAGCTATGACCGCCTCTGTATAAAGATATAAATAAAAAAAAATAAAAATTACTTATTGATTAATTTCACTTGGAACCAATAGAGGACACAGTTTGTAAAATTATCCTCATAAAAAAACTTGCAACTGATAACCAAAAACCAAACAGGAATCCAGTATGACAGGTTTCGAATATCCGGCAACGAAGTCAATCGCATTTAAACTTTGGCAACCATCAAACCAAATCGTACTATAAGGTGTTAACAGCGCACGGACACCTTATCGATGTCAAACAACATACTATGATAACCTTCGTCGTCTTCCCAAATTCGACTGAAAGATTTGCGATAACCACAAAGACTTCCAAATACCAACAAGATGTAAAAAACTTCATCCAAAAATGCAGTTAAAAGAATCCAGTTATCCATCCACCATCGGAATTCAACAATCGGGAAACCCCAGCATCAAGCATTCGTGCGTGACGACCATTCTAGCGGAACTCTCGATTGAAGCTTCATAACCTAACGTGGTCCACACCAAGGATTTCTTCTGCAATGGCGCTAGTATAAGACGAAATAATATATGTGTGAACTTTTTTTGTTTTCTTTTGAGTCGCTCACCTTTTTATATATTGAATCTACGACTCTATAATAAAAGTTAAATTTTTCATTAAAAGAATGGAATTTTACTTACAATCAAGCTAAAGAGGAAATATATAATTTTATGTAGTTAAGTCTGAAAAAGAGTTAAGCAATTTATTAAATTAATTAACAAAAAATAATTATCGTATATGTGGAAGAGTAAAAAAACTGAGTAGATCTTAATTTTTTTAAGTATGTATAATATATTTACGGTATTGATAAATCTTTGGCCGGGAGGAATAAGAACATAAGTCAAAAAACATTTTTTCAGGAGAAGATTTTTTGTTACTGTGCACTTTATTACTTCTTATGGGAATGCTCAAATATGTTGAAAAACAACAAACGATTGTGATCACTTTTGACTTGTGTGCTTTTACCATTAGATTCGGAATATCAATAACTGTACATAGGTGTTAAAATCTCAAAACCGAATTTTATTGACTTATGTTCTTATTCCTCCCGGCTAAAGAAATAGTATACCTATCAAGTTGGTGTTTGAAGGTCTAACAGAAAGTTACAATTACCTTGAAATTTCTAATTTTAGTGACAGTATAACAATTATTTGATTAAAGTTCAATTTCTTTTTTTTTAACAAAATAGTTAAACCTTGATTAGCAGTGGCAAAATCTTTATTTCATATAGCAAGAATACATTTTTGATATAAAAATCATGACGAATATTTCTCAGAAAATGTTGGATTATCTCTGCTATAGGGAACTAGTGACAAGCAACACGGCACCTAGCGGAAATTTTGTCGAACTAAGTTAAATGAGTAGTATCGTTTATTTTGCGCAATTTTGCGTATGTTGTAGTGGTGATTTTAAAAGTTTTCGACGATTAACAAAATTTTCTAATAATATACTTCGATATGAGCGCTAATCAATATTGTTCAGTGCCTCAATGTTCATCTTGGGCAAAGAAAAATCCGGAGTTAAGTTTTCATTTATTTCCCACGGCTGAAAAACACAATACCCTCGTGGTAAATAAATTGGGAGTAAATTTATTGCAGAAGATTGGATGCACAATGCTACAATATTTATTTTGTTCAGCTTCGCTTCTATTAATGTTTTACCACATAGAACAACGTGCCCTGCGTTTAAAACTGCTTCGCCTTCATAAACACATCTAGATGTTTCAGCCCCTCTAAATATTTGAGATAGTCAAGAAGACTTAATCTTAATTTGTAAGATTCTGACATATCTGCAAATTTTAAAAATTAAACATAAAACCCCACGTCGAAAATAAGCGATCTAAAACTCACCTAACCGTATATATTATTTAACTGCAGGAAGATGAACTACTAAACAACACTAACCGTAATTAGTCTTAAACAAAATAACAAGTTCACTTGGAAAAAGGAATGAAAAACTCGTAAAATACAACAAAACACAAGCACCGCTGTCAAACGAATGTGTTTTAACTTAGTTCACATTTTTACCCAGCGGCGCTGCGATCTTAATCTCATATCTCTATAGAAAAGATGAGTAACGACTCTTCTGTCAAGAAGTATAACGACTGCGGGAAATTCACATAAACTCAAGGGAGTATTTTAGGAAATTTAGTTAAATGATTACAATATATTGTGAATTTTTTTGCACAGTACTATTATGGATTTTTTAATGACAACTGATATCTATAGAAAAAATTAATTGTTTAATTTATGAACAGCAAATTTAATTTTGTACATTTTTTTTATTCAAGAAAAGGAAGAAATTCTTATAAAGCCAACTTAAAAAACTTAAAATTAAAACTGAAAAAGTTATAAAAATTTCTGCATAAAATGTATTCGGTAATGAGTTGACCCTCCATTGTTTCGAATAACTTCAAAAAGTCGATTGGACATGGACGAAATTAGCTTAATTTTAATTCATTTGGTGCCAAGGAGTTCCAGACGGAACTCAGTGCTATTTTAAGTTCATCAATAGAGTTAAACTGCTTTCCCTTTTCATACAAACATTTCGCAAGGATCCCCCATAAGTTTTCGATCAGATTTAAGTCCGGACTTTTGGCTGGCCAGTCTAAAATTTTGATGTCTTTTTCTTCAAACCATTGGTTTACATGTGAGAGTTGTGTATAGCGGCATTATCTTTATGAAAACTAAAGGATATGCCGCACAGTTCTTCGGAACGTTCCACCCCATATCACACTACCTTCATTGAAGTTCCTGCTCATTCTAACTTTTTTTACACAACGTAAATAGTGCCAATAGGACTGAAATTCGTCTGCACCATCCAGGTTAAATTGTTTCTCATCACTAAACATTAGGTGATCCCATTGGTTTGTCCATGCCATATGCTTTCTTGCAAATTCTATTCTGTTTGAATTTGCAAAAACGTGATTTTCCACGAACGATGTGTGAAAAGTCTGAAGATTCAAAAATATATTCTAGTTACTTTTATTTAATATTTTAAATTTTTATATTATAGTAAACGTCAAATACATCAAAAGAAAATAAATGGTAAATCATTATTTTTTTTAATTTAGAATTTACTTTTACTAATTACTTTTCACTTTCTAAATAAGCAAATAACTTATTAATTGCAAAATGCAAATAAAAGTTCGTTATGTAAATTTCTATACTTACTAACCATTTTTACCTGGTTTTAATTTGAAATAATTAGCGGAGCGGGAAATTACCTATTACCTAATAGGTACGCTCATTTTACGTGTTAAATCGCTAGGTACCATTGGGCAATTCAACATCCGATATATTAGAAATGTAACTATTTCTAATAGGTATTCATGACCAGCGTCATCAAATTTCTTCCATTCATTATTTGGTCTTATTCTGATGCTTCCCTTAATGAAGAAATTGTTCGACATTTTGTGCACATGGTCCACATCTCTTTTTTAGCTTTCTCGCGTCCCTGTTTCCTATTGGCTTATAAGACTATTATTGATAGTCTTACATAATGTTCAATCCATCTTTGGCCTACAATCTATGGTGTATAATCAATTTTCTACCATCTTGGAGTGTGTATATATTAATTTATGTTCTTCCTGATATCTTTCCAATTCTATCATGCATCCTTCTGTTGCTCTTAAGAATCATATCCCATATCATTCGATTTCAAAGCCACAACTTACGGTATATTATGATAATTTTCAATTTTTCTGTGGTGAATTTCAACTATTTATATTGGAAGTACAAATTATTGTGTATATTTACAATTTTGATTAAGGAATTCTATAAATTTTGTAATTTATTGTTGGTGAAAACTTATTAAAATATACCACGTTTGAACTAAGGAGTAGTTTTGAAACTCCTTCAAAATTTGTTGGTCACAATTCATCAGCTTTATTTGGAATAGAATATTTCAAGTATTATTTCGCTTCATTTGCTGATTAATTGTGATTAGTAGTTTTCAGAGAATCAAATTATCACATAGGTATAATAAAAGGTATTGGAAAATCAGCCATATGGAAACTATTGAGTGTGAAGATTCAATATATTTTTGATTAGTTTATAAACTATCCAATTTCAACTGGCTAATATAAAAACTGTTATTCTGGTAATACATAATAACCAATACCTTGGCTAGTATACAGACTAAGAAAATACACGATAATTTAGCTAATTAAAATAATCAAAATTTTTATAATTATTTTTTAACAAAATTCTGTCCATCTGTTTGGAATTTTCGGGTATTAAAAATGTATGTTTTTTTTGTTAAAAATGTATTTACTTTGTAGATTATAATGTATAATTTTTCACTATAATTATTCTATAATCATCAGAGAACTGTGTACTAAATTTAAAATTTTTGAAATTCCAGGAGTTAAAATTTTGTCGCGTTTTTTTAATGGTTTAAGGAAAACATTTTTCTAACCTAAAATAATAAGAGTTTACTAAATTTCCTTAGTTTATATACTAGCCAATGTTTTGGTTATTATGTACAGGGGTTTTCAACAGGGATTTTTGCAGCTGCACTTTTGGATATGGTTTTGGACATAAGTAATATAGGTATGGCAAGTAAAAGGTCTACAATTTATTATAATTTCTTCAATTTCAACCGAAAATCGTATGAAAATAATTAAAATCCACTAAGAAAATGGTGAATCTGAAAACTACGACATATCACAAAATTTTAGATATTTTCAGTTATTATAATCGACATTTTGAGACCGGTATTAAAAATTTGGTGGTTAAATTTGAGTCTATTGGTTCGGTACATACCAACAACAATACGTGTTTATTCTGGTTGCTGCTGTAAGTGAAATGGTTGAGGATTATTCCAATTTTATTAATTCCAGGATGTTCTCAGCAATTGGGCCTATCCACAAGCATCGCCTGAAAAATTTTGCATAAAGATTTGGATCTAAACTTTATAAAGTTCAGTTAGTGTGAGAATTAAAGTCAGCTGATCATTCTATTCGTCGACAATTCACTAATTTCATCCTTGAACAAGGTGATGATTTTCCTAAAAAAGCATCATGGTGCGCTTTCAGGTCTGGGGTCTGCAGGAGTAATTGGGAAGTATTATTTTGAAAATAAGGCTGGTAACGCTGTTATTGTCAAATTTTACAAATTTTATTCGGCCTATTATGTAGACTTTTACATTATAATATAGCAATAAATAAATATCGACTTTTATCCAAAATATGCATTTTATTTCAATTTTAAAAAGAGAAGTCCCTGTTCGAAAGTCCTTTATTAGGACAGTGTAGCGGCACAAAGTGGTGCGCTTATAACATTTTCAAAACTTAGCTATGTATATGGACATATGTATTTTGTCACTACTGTTGTTCAATTTTTTGCCACAATTTGCAAATTTCCAAACATGGATAAATTCATATTTTTTATTTAATTTTATTTATTTTATGTAGTATGTAATTTTTTTTTAATATTTAAGAAATTATTTTTTACTAATTTAATGCTTTTTCTGTATTTAAGGAATGTTTAATACAATTTAGAATTATCTTCCAGGTGGTCTACGATTTTCTGAGTTTCATACAATACGCCAACAAGGCGTTACATTAGTTATGGTAAAGCCCCGTTTCCCTTGTCATGCAGTGGTCCACTTTTAGTAGAAATGCATCAAGCATTCTTGAAGAAATTTTGCAAAAACTTTTTATTTTTATTAGTACAAAATTTGTACTGCGATATGAAAATAATTCTGACCTGATAATTGAATTTTGCAGTTATAAAAAGTAATAAGAAAAGAGGTACATGATGATTTAAATTTTCAATTATGGAGGGACAATTAAATGATAATAATTCAATAAACATTTTCTGTTTTAAATAATTTAAAAATATTTTCAAGTGCTGTAATGTACATAATTTGTATTTAATTACTTTGCTATATTATTATCGCCAGTAGCATACGAAATGATTTTTCAACTCATCGTTTGTTGTAAGACAATGCCGCCATTACTTGAAAAATTTAAGTAATTGGTAATTGCCCCAGTAAATTAAATTTTGATAAGCTCCACTTAACAATAAGACAAATTTAATTAGAGAGAAAAAATAATAACCGCCACAAGCTGCTTTAAATAACAATAACACAAACAAAGAAAGAGTCGATTAAAATTAAAACGTAAAATTTATTCCGATTTTAATTTGCCTATTTGAAGCCGAGGTTTGATTTAAAAAATTTGCCTTGAGTTTACCATGGAGCTTTTAAGTTTCGATGGGTTACACTTTTTTAACAATACATACCGATAGTTGTCTTTCGAAACGACTTTTTTATGTCCCCCGCAGGCACCGGGCTCTTTTTGCTTTCAAACCGAGTAATTTTTACTTTTATAGCATTTGTGTCGTATTTTGATTTTTTTCAAAGCTTTAAGTGTTATTACGTTAATGTAATTTACTCTTTTTAGCTTTGTTTAACGTGAAAATATATAGTAAAAATGTACGTATAGTATGTACAAAATATCGTAAAATAATTTAAAATATCGCGTAGGGGTATAATATAATAATATTAATGATTTAATATTAATTTGTGCGTACACGTATTCATCTAACCCACGTTTATTACACATAAAGATTTGATTTACAACTTAGATGTCGTAAAACTTACTATGTATTAAAATTATAGAAAAGAAAAGTAGAATCATTTTTATTAACAATTTATATCATTTTTTGACTTTGCACTTTTAAATATGTTAAGGTTGACCTATAGGTAGATGCAGTTTTACGATATAAACCTTTAGAATGGACGTAAATGAGAAGATAAAATTTATTTATAGCGTATTAAAATTTCAATACAAAAAATCAAGCGGGATCTCACTTATAAGTCGACGTGATTTTCAATATATTTAACAACACTTTAGGTTACATTATGGCTATTGTTGTTGGAACCTGGTTTGAATGGGTATACGAAGTGAGTTTAAGAATATAACTAACAATGAAAGACATTAAAGAAACCGCAGAATTATACAGCAACTATTTGATTTAATTAATAAATGTGTAATCGATTTAAATTTAATTAAGCCAATAATACAATACGATATCATTTGCAATGACAGTTCAAACTATACTTTAAAATAAATTAAACAAAAAGGCTGCATCATGCCTTTTTCGTTACGGATTATTATAAAATAGGTTCCGCTTTTTTGAGAAGCTACTGTAATTTTTACGCTTCTAATATCTAACAAACTAATATTTCTAAAACGGTTATTATTCAATTATGTTGTCAACACTTTTTCAACTTTTTTATTGTTTTTCTTAAATTTCGTGCTCAGCAAGGTGGTGGAAAATTTTACTTATTTAACGGGAAAAATACAAAAGAAAATTCTGCTGGTACGGTACATATTATAATAAAATTTACCGCCTCTCAAAAATCCGTGCAAAACTTTTTCTTATTTAATTTAAATCTCTTCAAAATTTTACCAAAACTAAGTGGAAAAGTATAAAAATATCAAGTGCATTGTATATTAATGAAGTATGCGTTTTAGTCATCCTTATCCATCTCTATCAATCACGGAAGGAGTTCAATGAAGGTTTACTGGACCTACATCGACGACACCTGCAGTCCTGCTCATGATATACGTACCTACAATTATTATGAAACAACACTACCAGCCAAGTAAATAAACATTATAGCGACAGAAAAGACATTATTTTGTCTTGTAAATAAAAAGAAATAAATTTTTATAAAACAATAAATATTAACATTCTTTCGCTTAATTACAATTTTTATTATACACCAATAGTAAAGTTTCTTTTACTGCCGTTATTTATGTACTGAAGGAAGCTAATTAAAGTTCTTATAATATTAACATTTTACGGTGATATAAGAATATTGTAATGTGATCGTGAGAAAATGAAGTTTTAACAGAAATTGTGTGAAATTATATGAAATTTAAACAAATAATAAATTTATTTTAGTTAAAATTGTCGTTATTTTTCAGTCGTATATAATTTTTCTCACACACTGCTTTAGCAAAAGTATAAAAATTTTTAAAATGTTGATGGTTGATTTATTTTACTGCTAACAATAAAATTTTTACAAATAGAATCTGTAAATGCGTAATACATGAAGTAGTAATTTAGAACTTTATTTTTCTAATTACAATTTACTGCAAAATTTTATATTCATTCACACATACAAAATTATCTTACTTGTAATGCTATGTTATTTGATATAGCATAAATATATGCTATTCATACATACATATTAAAATTTGGCTTTCCGCAAAAAGAAATAAAACCTACGCAAAAATTCTATAGGTAATTTGTTTTAGTACCATAGATTATTTGTACCATGGTTTGAATTGTACGTTAAACTAAATTCGTATTGTGGATTTACCCGAATGTAAAATAATCGTATTACAAAAATGTTGTTTTTTTAATATTATGGGAAAGAAATATGAAATATTTGATTTTGGCTATAAAAACTTAAAAATTAAACTGAGCTAAAAAAATACAGAAATTTTACGTATAGATAACATTTTAATCTATTGATTTCCATTATCATCCCAATTTCATAGAACATTATTTACTCTAAAACGTTAGCAATACAAACTGTCCAATTATTACTTTCCCATTTACGTAGTAAAGGAAAGTATTGTTATCGAGTTAAAAAAAAATTTTGAGTTAGCATTTTTCCCATGGTCTATGAGCCCATACGAATTGTTTAAGACCAATTTTGGAATGATGTCCGGATGTGTGTGTGATGTATGAAGTGTGATGTATGAAGTATGAAGTGTGATGTATGAAGTATGAAGTGTGATGTGTGGTGATTCTATCGTCAACGTTTTCAGACAAACGCGTGCACCGATTGAGTTGAAATTTTATACACTAGTTTGAAGTAGCTGTCTAAAGAGCTGATTAGATTTTGGTTGAAAACTGTCCATTTTTAACCCCCTTTTTAGGGGAATGAAAATTGTTAAAGAGCATTGCCGCTTCCCGGTGGAACATATGAGTTTGAATCTTTCAATCGAAAGAGCTTATTTTTCCGCATCTGATGATACCCCACACTTGATACTTCCCTCTTAAATTATTGTTAAAATGCAAAAATAAAATAAGCGCTCTTAAAAGAATATGGTTTGCCTTGGATAATTTTGATCAGTTAAAGTGATTTGTATTGTTCATTACTATAATTTAATATTTTAACTAATTTACTTATATAAACATGTTATGTAATTAATATAAAACGAATTTTTTAATTACTTATAAAAAATTAATTCTGACGTCATTACGCCCATAGTTAAAATTTGATTGCATATAGACAGCACGGCATTCCGCAAATTTCTAATTACCATGTTAAATTACAAATTAAATTTCGTAACTTTGATATCTCAAAGTAATTTGTGTATTTTATCGAGTTAAAATTTTTTTGAGTTAACATCTTTTTTATTAATATAAAATGAAGTGGAATCTACTATTTTTAAATAGAATATAAATTTGAAAGAATAATTTATTATTATAATACGTAGATGAAAAATGCTATCGCACCTAAATTTCTATAGAAAGTGATACCCAATTTTAATTTGTAATTTTTTTACAAAAACACTTCTTTTTATATTAGGCTTGCAAATTCACTACGTTCCAAGTAACGTAAAATATTTAAATTTGACAGTATAGACCGTAATAATACCGCAGTGTAAATAATTTGACGTAAAATTTTGCGTAAAATTGCTTTCTGTCGTCAAATTTACTGGATATTCCAGAGATTTTTGACTCAGTAAAAATGAATAATATTTTTCTTGTTAATATATTTATTAAAAAATATTTTATTACCATGAAACCTCATAATAAGGTATGTCAAATCAGGCGAAGCTCAAGGGGGTGAGCAGGATGGGCTCCTGCTCAAAGCGCTTTCTTTCGGGGGTTGCCAAACCAAATTTCTAGGATAAAATTCAAGTGGTGTCTTTGTTCATTTGAACAAAAACATTTTAGATATTACAAAAACAAATGCAGATACGCAGCGCCATTAGTTACAGTAAAACATATAGCACATTTATGTACCTACTTGCATTTTCCAAAATATTCAACATTGATAGCTAAAAACCCACATTCTATAAATCAATTATCGCTTATTTATATGACTTCGATAATTATTTATATGAATTCGAACTTTGTGAAAACATTTTTATCCACCAAAATTAGTTGTTTTTCTATTGTTGCGTCACTACCTACTTGTTGCGATAAATCGCAATGGTGCTCCTCTTAACATTAAAAATCTAAAAATTGCACAGTTTTTCTACTCAAAAACAGAATTACTGACTTATTGTTTGAATTAAATCGAACTATTATTGAACGATTTTGTACATTTACGCAAATTTTCACTCAATACGCTGCGAAAACCTTAACAAAGAAGAAAAAAACTATTATGCTGTGGTTCTAACCCCAAAATTTGTATTTGGTAACGGAAGAAAAACAGCCAGAACTCACACCAGAGCGATGGAAATGAATGGACATGGATCAGAGATACTTTGTGCCAGAAATTTGGTAATTCTAAAAATTGATTTTAATTTACATAAAATAAAATTGAATTGCTTAAAGATAAAGGTGTGATTGAAAGAAAATTGTGGGTGATAAATAAAATAATTGTTTGATTGTAGGGAAGAGAATGGATTAAGAAGAAATGTTACTGGAATTGGATAATAAAAATAAGTTTAATTTAAGCTAAGTATTACAGCAACTTTTAATTGGCGGGCGCAAAGTGTGGCATCTTTAATTGGCGATCCAATGTGGGTCTTTGTAAAAATCATTTTATAAAAATTTGAATACCAGAAGTTCTTCGTCTTTTTGTTCACTTTCCGTATTAGGCATTAACAATTGCCTGTTACGGTTTCCATCTCTTTCTCGACCTACCTAGGCTTCTCTTTCCTTTTGGTTTGCATTTGTGGATTTTTCTGTCTTCACTCACCCTTTTCAAATGCTTCCAAATACTGAAAGTAAATTTTAAAGTGTGGTAAATTAAACGTTAATTTGCAAATTTTATCTTACAACGAACCTTCAATCTGGTGTTGATGATAGGACATTTTATTAGCGAGATATTGGCATACCAAATAGTGGTGAAGAAGATAATAAATAAAACCGACTATTTGAGATTGGTGTTTGAGTTTTTTTTGTTCTCAAACACTCGGTGTTGAACTGAAAACATTGATAAGACAAGGTTTTAAATAAGGCTTGTAAGAAGACATCATGAGAAAAATTAGACATGAGATGGAAACAAACAATTAATATAATATATTGAAAAAGATGTATACAAACAAAATGAAAATAAAAGCAGACATGAATGCTAGTATTGCTAAATTAAAACGAAAGATCCTTTTAACAGCTGTAACGAATTTTTACACTCGTTACGAATTATAACATCATTATTTCCAACACCGTGTATATAAGATTCTGAAATCGACCGGTTTCGTTCAATTTTCCGTAATCGCTCGGCGAAGCAGCCATCTTGCCTTATTGCATTTGATCAAGTAGTTGAGTCGAATTTTTGTTCCGACTAATTTTGCTAATTAGACGAGTAATTAATTGATTTGATCATTTAAATTGGTGGATGGATGTTTTGCGCTACTGCGGATTTATTTAAAACATCATTTCAATTATTTCCAACACATGTGTTATTAATCAAGAACACATTTTTCGCTAAGGGCTGTTTTTAAAACTGTAGTTTTAACCAACGATTTATTCTTGCTGATGTCAACTCAAGTCAAGTCATTTTATGGAATATTGATAATAAATTACACACTGGAAAACGACAACTTCAGGAGTATTATTAAATCTTTGAGGTTCTCTTTAACCAACGAATTTTATGGTGTTCCCGACCTAATCAATTGCAGCTGCTTCCGTATTATCAGTGCAGCCGATTACAAGACGTATTTCAATTCATCTCTGGTGCTACAGAAGTCAAATTTGGAGTCCGCTTCATTGTCACGAGCGAGTATTTTGTATTTGTTTAATTCTACCAAGGTACCTTTGGGGTGAGTTACAATTTTGTAAGACTTGTAGATTTGTTTCTGTACATTTAACTACACCATTTTATTATTATTTACGTATCAGCTCGCTGATTTTATATGAATTGTGGTTGCATTATACTGCCACAGCTGTTGTACAGTAATTTCAACGAATATAATTTGTTTACCATTATTTTTTTGCATTCTTTATTTCTATTGCATCATTTGAACTTACAACCCATGACTCTAGCTTCCGCTAAATACGAGTTGGTTTAAACGTACATCAGGGTTACTGCCGACAGCAAATTTTACTGTCATTTTTTTGGCAGATGTTATTTTGACACCTTGTAATACCAAAGATCTCATTAGTCTTCGGAACTTACAAGGGTGGAAAAATTTACACAGCATCGCAAGATTAAGTAATGAATCAGTAATTGTCAGAAAAATCGAAAAAAAATTTAAAAAAAGAAGAAATTAAAGCAAAAACGTTATTGAGTCATTTTTCATTAGAAGCCAAAAGGAAAATGAGAATAAGCAACAATATTGATAGGCAAGAAAAAGAAATTAGTGTAGTTGAATGCGCGTGTAAAAACAAAATAGAACAAGAGTGCGATGTACGCTTATTGAAGATTTAGACGCGATTGAATCCATAAAGCAGTAAAGAGAAGCATGGTTGTAAAACGAAATGAAGGCATGGTAGAAACATTCGAGAAAATAATAAAAGAAGTATTCGACAATAGCTTGGCTGGAAAATATCTAGATAATGAAAATTTAAAGTGTAAATTAACAACAATTATTTTTTTCAGCACAATATTGTAAAATAAATTGGTTCCACTAAGGATGAAAAGAAATATGGAGATGGATCATCTACTTTCTAAGTTGTGGAAGTCTAGGATTAGAATCTTTCCTGGATGCATATAAGATGGCGATGGAAAAGTTAGAGAAGACCCAGAATTATAGATGGACCATGGACACCATTATCAATTAGAAACATGGGTTTGAATATGTAAAGTTGCTATTATGTATATTTGGAATTCAACACTGATTATTACAAAGTTTGATAAATTTAGGAGTGATTAAAGAATGATTAATTTAAGAAAATGTGTAAATAGATCGATTTATAATAATTTTTGATTTCTAGATACTTATGTTGTAAATATTTTAAATAAGATATTAGGAATAATTCAAAATTATTGTGATATGGATGCGATTTGCTATGAACATTTTGAATTGACCAAGTGATTTGATTTGATATTTGATGATTTCTAGAGTTTGATTTTCTCAACTCAACCCCAGTATCTTTATTCTTATTAGGCCGTTAACAGATTAAATCTTATTTTTTTGTGAAATTAAATTTATTTTCTTTGGGTAATTATTGCTTGTGACAGATTAGAGCTCCTTATTTCTATTCTCCTTCTCTGATTTACTTTGCTTAACTATAATTTTTTGTATTAATGAAACTTCCACACACATGAAATGTTCTATTATTAAGGTAACAAAATTTACATACATAGTATAATTCTTTCAACAGATAAATCTCAACAAAAAATATTTAACTAGCTTTTTACAGCTTAACATTCGTTCATGGATCTGCTATACTGCTTCGAAATTTGTCCCTACATCATTCCATAATTATTCCTGATATTTTATCAATTCCAAATTTTGCCTTTATATACCAGTCCAATTACTGAAGAACTTATTGAGTTTTTAACTCTATGTTTATTGATCATTTCTTATCAATATGTACACGTCTTTTTTCGGGAGCACATTTATTTTCGTCTTCCCCTTATCATCTTCCAAAAAATTGTTATTCTGTTTCCTGGAAACCCAAATATATTTTTAAAAACAACCTTTCCCGCAATTCATATATAATTCTGTTTTTCAATTTCTCTGGACTTCTCACAACTCCACACAACCGGTTTTTATCATTTTCTTGCTGTTATTTTTATTTTTACATTTTATTTTATTAGCAATTTCATTAAGTTATAAGCAGTTTTAGGGTATCATTACAATACCCATGATTTTAGTTATAGTATAATAGAAATAACATTTGATTGAAATTTGAAAAAGAGAAAAAAGGGTTTTGGGATATTGTGAAATTGTAAAATTTCCTGATTTTCAAGGGGGACGATGCTGTTATTCGTACGCCAAAACTTATATTCCATGTGGGAGAAGAAATATATGGATTTATAATTTGAATGAAGTGAACGTGGAGAACGAGATGAGCGCATTGGAGAACAGAACGAACTCACACCAGAACGATGAATAAATGAACGGACGTGGGTCCATTAATTGTCAGTAATTTGTTAATTTTAAAAAGTGGTTTTAATTTAATAAAAACTAAATTGAATTGTTTAAAGATGAAGGTGCGTTTGATTGAAAATTGTGGGTGATAAATGAAAGAAGAAGTAATTATTTGATTGAAAGTTAATTTATGGATGAATGATTATTGGAAAATTGTTAATAATAATTGGAATTTGATAATTAATTTAGCTAAGTATTACAGCAATATATAAATTTTTTTATAAGGAATTTAATTTCCTACAAGAAGTTCGTGTTGGCATATTTGTAAATTTATGTAATAGTTTAGGCGTGGAATTTATTCAAAGTCGCTGATACAACAGCATCAAAAGTCCGTATTTATAAAAATTATAGTTATAAGTTATAGTGAAAGCAATAATATCAACATAGTATGACCGAACAAATAATACATTTTCAAATAGATTTCTTACGGAAGAAAAACTAACATTTTTTGAGTAAAAAGAACATTTTTTAGTTAAAAGGAAAAATTCGCCGATTGTGGTGGGCGCAATTCTTATCATTAACCCATTGTTAAAAATATCTTGAGCCGGGCCTGTGTCAAAGGGATATACGGATATTTAGTGTATATGTTACCGTAAAAGTAGATAATGCAGTGAAAGTAAACAATTACTAGGGATTTCCGTTTTTAATTTGTACGATATATCGCGATAATTCCTAATCGATTTATCTTTGGGAAAAAACTTTAGTAAGAAAGTTGTTCATAATGTAGTCCACTCCGCGACGGTGCATTATTTTTTGCGATCCGTTCGACAGCGCCAAAGGTAGCTCCATAAAAGTGGGCGGAAATGTAATTAAAGTTAGCGGCGCGCTCAGCGCCCGAAACAGATCTACGACCTAGGTATTTTTTTGCAGAAATGCAAATCTAAATTCGAGAGGAAGCGAATGATACCAAAAAATCGAAACTTTAACCTGAAAATAAGGAAAATTGTATACATTTCCTAACAATACGCTTTCACGGTAACATATATATTGTTTAAAACTTTAAGTAGACGAGAAATCTATAAACAAACTCGTGGAATCAGTAATTAGTCTTTTATCATTTAAACCATAAAATTGATGAGTTATTGTTATTATTTTTCATTGTTCCAACATATGTATATCTGATGATACCAACATCATTGTTGAAGAATTGTATTTAAGGTTGAAACAGCTGTAATATTATAATATTAAGGGTTTTGAAATTATTAATTATCTGATGCTTATTTTTCAGTTCATAATAATTCTGGTAACGGTTCAGGAACATTTATTGCTTCCACGAGGTTGCTGTTGGATTTCTTGGTTTCATATACGGATTAAATGCTCGCGTGCTCACCTACATTTTTAAATAGTTGTTAAACAATCAGTAAACTATAATTAAATTTCGTTTTTTCTTCAAAAATTCAAATTTAAACTACTTGATTTTATACATTTTACATATAAACTGTATACTTTGCTAATTTGCAGGTAGTGTAATATAAACTAACCAATTTTTAATTATTAAAAGTTTAGTTGAGTATAGACATTGACTTATATGTCACTGTCAATTTAAATACTATGTTTTACCTGAAGATCCTAAACAAAGGTGAAACGGCCGTAGAATTGCTATATTTAAACAACCTAGTTCATGTAAGTTAGTTTTCATTAATTTAATAATTAATCTGGGTTTACTAATCTTTACTGATTTTCATCTTCTTATTCATCTTAATAGCATAATATTGTAATATATTATGTAGTTATGCCCAGAAATTGTATCAGATTGGATACGTGATGGTTCCAAGTTCTGCTTGGAACTTCCAAGTATCCAGGATTTTGCCGAGATATCTTGTGGAGCTTTTATTTTCTTATTTAGTTTTCCTGTTAACCGAAATTTCGGATGTCTTGTCTGGGTTCAGTATAGCAATTTGTTGGACTAACATTTCCATCGCTTCTTGAAGTCTTTCCTGTGTTGCGTCGTTGTCTTCCATTATATTATATTAGGGGAATTCATATTACAACTAGCCCAAAGATTACTAAGTTAGTGTGAAACTTATTAGGGGTTTTATAAACATAAACAATGTCGAATTTTAGCAGGTGTAGGTATAGTTTGTTTCACTATAATTGGAATTATAAAAAGTCATAGCATCAAATTACGTTGATATAAAAACGTACAAACTATGCGACGAAATATAATATAGAGATAAGGTTAATTATTTTAATCTCGCACCAGCCTTTAGCAATGCATATGCTGTCTTGGTTGATACGATAATCTTATCTCTATTATGTTTCGTCGTATAGTTTGTACGTTTTTATATCAACGTAATTTGATGCTATGACTTTTTTTAATTCCATTTATAGTGAAACAAACTATACACAATTTATTTAATAAACTTCACGAATCGACGTTAATACTCATAATTGGTGTTTAATATATATTTATAATATTTCTTATCTTATGTAAAATTTTGTTGCATGTAGGTGTGTGTAGGCAAAAAAGTATATATTTTATAATATAAGTATATTTCTTTTGTTAAAGTATTCATTGAGGTATATGATCAACAGATTATGTAAAGTGGCTTTGAATGGCTTATATATAGTACAAAGAAATTGGAAAACAACAAGTAATAGCTTATAATGTTGGTATTGAGAAGAAAATGGAAAATGGAAATCACTCATAAAACAAAACTACTCACAAATACGGGCTCTTTGCACAGCATTTTCCATGACCGTACGCAAGGTTTCTATTTTCTCTGAGTCTCAATAATTGATCTTTAACCGGAATACAAAACCGCAATAAGTTTTATTCATTACCGGATATCATACGTAGTACGATATGTCCATTTAAATCTCCAATGGAATTCTTTGTAATTTGCAAAAACCAGAAAATGACAAAGATGGAAAATGAACAAGTTATGACTTTTTCAAACTTTTCAGTTTTTCAGAAGCCACCTTGTATGTATACACATTCTAAACCCATTGCAAAAGAATTAAGCAATATTGAAAGGATAATACGATTAAACTTTTTATATTCTGTAGATAAATACCGGAGGAAATTATTATGAAGGCTCTGATTCTTTCATTGACTTTTTAAATATGATTGAACTAAATTATTTGGAAAAGTGAAAAATAAATAGAAGACGGTCATGGTCTGAACGTTAGCGCAATCAACTGCTAACGCAAGGCGCCCCGGTTCGACTCCGGGTATTGACTAAAAATTTCTTGGCCGTCTTTCGTGTTTCGGAGGACACGTTAAGCAGGCGGTCCCCCTGTGTTAATGATTTGCCATCATAACAGTAAAAAACAGGGTGCAGGCACATCGAAAGGCAAGCCTAGCAAGCTACCTGAGATGTAAAAACCAAAACTGCTCACAGAACCAACAGTGCCTCTGACAGGCATATAGTTGGGAAGTACAGGACGTAGTCCTAGCGTAAGAAGAAGAAGAAGAAGAAAAATAAATAAATAAAAACCTTGTGGAGAAGATGGAACTTTCAAATTTATTTTTTAAATTTGTTTTTCAGTTTCAATCTCTTGACTAATTTAACATAATTGCGTTCCATCTGAAGATATCCAATAAAATTTAAATACCAACGTAGTAGTCGAATATTTTCGAATTTTTCTTTAGATTTTCTATACATTTGAAACTCTTTATATGTTTATTTTTATATCTACTTTAAAATATTTCGTTTTATTTATTGATTCGACTGTCGTATGCACATATAATTTTTATTTTATTTGAACATTGCAATTTAGCATTTGAAAGATTCTTCTTTACCTAATGAAGCGTTTTTAAAATTTTACAAAAATAAATTTATGATTTTAGAAAATTGTATTATTATTATGTATTGGCAAATTAATGTGTTCTAAGACAACAGTTTTACAAAATTGTTTTTGTAAGTATTCGAAATCGTTTTGAACTAGACCGATTTTGTCTAAATGAAAAATGCAGAAAATTTGCCAAAATAGATTTTTACTGCGAAAAGTTAGTAACTACTTGTTCGTGCTAAATTGGTTAACTTTTAATGGTTAAATTAAATGATTAAGAGTGCATTATTTTCAGATTTATATTATGTACTTAATATATTATCTAATGAAAATTAGGTTTTGGGTTTTCCCATATTGGGCAGTGCCCAGGGCGAAAATTAGCGCCAATTCAGAAATAATTCCAGAAAATTTGGAAATTAGTTTAATTGCTTTATTCAAAGTCTATAAGTCAACATCCTAATTTTTCCTCATTGTGCAAGGTCTGTTTTCGATATCATATTGGAAAGAAGATGCCGAAATGGGAGATTTCTCAAATATCTCGTTGAAAGTTGATTTTACTGCAGTCAGTTATTATCATTATAACTGTTCAATCAAATAAATCAAATAACAAATCAAATTTTATACAAGATAAAATTTCTACAAAAGAAGGTCCTCGGCATATGTTTTCGTGAAATCAACCCTTCTAGATATAGTCACAAGAATTCTAGAATACTCACTCAACTACAAGCAATAATAGTCCAGTCATTAGGTTACTAAGAAAAATGGGTCTGCGGTAAGTAACTTGAATTTGCAATTTTTTTATGGAACCGTTTAATTTGGCATTGAAAAATAGTTTTGAACATCAGGCTCGAACTGGAGCTCGACAATTATAGGAACTAGAACAATTTTTATTTACTATGATATAAAAAGCAGGACCACAA
Source organism: Podabrus alpinus (assembly GCA_932274525.1). Taxonomy (NCBI): domain Eukaryota; kingdom Metazoa; phylum Arthropoda; class Insecta; order Coleoptera; family Cantharidae; genus Podabrus; species Podabrus alpinus. The sequence continues at coordinate 20,799,505 of OW026454.1, forward strand.
TAATTTATTGTAAACTTTTCGAATTATTCGCAAAATCGTTAATTAGTGAAAGTTCGTTTAAACCTCGCATCCTACTCAGGGAACTGCACAACAGCATTCTTTAAGAATGTACTATCAAATTTAAACGAGGTACTAAAACAACAAGAATCCTATATAATGGTGTTAGATAACTTTAAACTGTAACGTGTTTCCTACAACTACTATTAAAAAACAAGCTCCACAGAAACGCCTTACAACTATATGCCGTCCTGAGTTAAAACGTCCTAACCATAACAAATTGGTTTTCGAGAAGGAAAAGTGGTTTACAGAAGGTATTAAATACTATTTTATAATGAAAACAGCGTTATAACATCTACATTAATCCACTTTTCTAATAAATCCTAAAAGCATAGTGACAGTTAGGACGTTCTAACTAAGAAATCAATATTTATATAGAGCAGCTTAAAGTTTTTGGAAAGTTATTTCAATGCTGCATCATTTAAATATAGTGCGGAAAATCTAGATGAAGAAACTGATCAAGGTAATAAATTTATTTCCGGAAAGAACTACAAAATATCTCTGTATATCGTATACTATTATAAGTTGGATAAGATTGATTACGAAGAAGAAAATAATTATAGCAGTATAAAACAAGTGCTATTCAACTTTTACACTTTTTTTTTGTTTAAAATTTTATCCTCGATAAGATGAATATCATAAGATTTCTTTGAAATGAATTCTAGCCTGAAAGCAATACACAAAGAAGACTACGCACCAAAAAATTAAATCTTTTCTTTACCATAAGTAGCTACAAATAATAAAAATAGGCCTAAAATTCGGTACCTGCAATCTAAACGACTGATTTGACTACAAATGTTATTGGTATCATTATTATAAATAATTTTATGTTCTAAAGAAACGTACGTATAGTTTGTTGCCCTTTCTTGTTTATTTTTCTAAATATTTTAGACAAAACAAACAGCGTCGAGTTCTTTGTTTCTAAGATTGTTAATAACTTTTTAGCACGTAGTAATTTTTCCAAGAGAATTGAAGGCCACTTACGTATACTCAAACCAAAGCGATTCATGGTCTTTGCAAGCTGGGAAGACTAATTGACGGGATTTATATTAAACTTTTTTAAATATAAGTCCCAAATAAACAAAAAAGGAAAGTTCAAGTCTGGAATTTTCTCAGAAGTGGATACAGCCACCTTTGTTGAGGGAAGATATCAAAGTACCGGTGCCTTCATATCTTTGCTGCATTGTATGGCATCCCTAGCTTCGGATTGTGTTATGGCTAGTTATTTTCACAGAGCTCTTCTTCTGTTTTCAGAGAGAAGACCGGAAAGAGATGAGTTGCAATTTTATTTAATTTTGTTTTGAGCCGAACTGCTAGAAGATTATGGTGTGAGATTATCGGCAGCGAGATATGCATGTCTTTTCGTTTTTCATGCAGTTTTGCATCTTTAGTTTACCATCACGTAGTATATTCGATTTCTTAGTATTTCATCTTTTCTGTCTGTAGGCGACCTTCATGTGTCGAAAGTTTATAAAATAGTATATATTTTAATATCACATCACTCTTTTAACACTGCAGACAATCACCTCGGGCGTTGCGCTCCCCAAGCCCCCAGTCTCCAATATACTTTCCAACATTTCCTTTTCTCCTTTGGATTTTAGCGTTTAGGTCTCCCATTACTATAGTTATATCTTTGCTTCTTGTCAATTTGATCTCGTCATAGAATACTTCTATTTTCTCCTCGTCTTTATCGGAGCATGGAACGTAACTTATAATTTCAACAGCATGACGCGATCAGAGACTGGTACGAAATTTGTAACACTCTTCTTTGTTTTCTTATTTACAATGACAGCTACACTTTGCCTATGATAAATACTATTATTTCCGAAACAGTGTACTACGTTGGCTCCTATGTGGAATCTGGTTTCGCTGATGACCAGTATTTCTAAGTTGAGTCTTTTCATCTCATATATTGAGGGTTTTCCTGTTTCGTAATACATACTGCATACGTTTCATGTTCCAATTTTCATTGCTCACCCTGGGATTGTTAGCACACTTTGAACTGAGGGCCTTGATAATTGTCTCCCGTTGCCTTCGTCATCGTAGAGTCATAGCCTTTGTGTTGATTCAACTCCGCCTATAATTATCTAGTATGCACCTTTGCCAACATCAGTTGTCTTCGGCCGAACATCATTACCACAATCAGTATTGATGCTGCTGCTGTCCAGAAACAGAATGTTTCACCACATCTGACCACCTTCACGTAGTTTAGCCTGCAGCTCAATGCTTGCTTTTGTTTAGCCTGCAGTTACGCGAGGTGTGACATAAGGAGCCATAAGTAATTCCTAATCCTCATAGATTTCTAAAAAATACTGTATTTACTATCATTTCTATTATTATGTATAATAAGGAGAAGCATGTATGTAAAAAGTATAATTTGTACATTATTAATTACATACCTAGTATATACCAACTATTATAAGAAATTATTATATTACATTATACGATACCAAGAATTTATTATGGAAGTATTCAAGAATTATTATTGAAGTAGGTTCTTATTATCAAAGCAAAGAGTATTAGCAAATACGAGTATGTTATGGTAGTGATTAGGGTAATGAGGTGGTGTTAATAGGACAACATATTAACAAGTACCCACTGCATTAATTATCGGCTTTAAATACAGATCTATACTATGATATTCGATTTACAAATTCAATTTTTTTGCTGTACGAATTTGAAAGAAAATCTCTGACACCTAAATTTTTAATGTTATATTACACTTTTTCAGTAGTCATTTTCTTATTCTGTCGGTGTTCGAGGGAAGGACAGTGTCAACATTTCATTGATAAAAATAGGCCACCTACCGAAATGGCATTTTTAATTAAATTTTATTTAAGTTATCTATAATTAAAATAATAATTTAATTAATCTCATCACAATTTAGTTATATTTGTGCTAGTTCTATAGTGGGATATGTGACCCACTAAAAATAAGCGGCGTGGGTTCGAATTCCATATCCGCCTGCTGGGCGAGCGTAATGACCATAGCTGTCAAAAATGTTTAATTAAATAATAAATAAATAAGTTGTATCTGTTTATGCAATACTCCATTACAAAATTTAAATCTTGTAATTTCTCGAAAATTACTACATTTTTACAGGGACCTCAAAGAGGAAAAATTGAACTTTTCAGTAATACCCAACATTACCTATGTATATTTCTATTTAAATGCATTTTGACGACGTCCTTGCTTCCAATATAATATAGCTAATAGGTAAATACTGCCACAACTGCAGAAACCTCAACACTTTAAATACAAGCAGATATTCAAGAAGTAACGCCCAAAATCAGAAAATATTTTAAGAACACTGTGTGATCAACAGCAAAGAGTCGCTACATTATATCCAGCCCTAAAGCTTAGAAACCTCATGCAGTCACCACGTTGTATTCGATGAACAAAAGTTGCTTTTAGTTTTTGTTACGTTCATTTGTATACAAATTTTAATACTATAGGTACCATAATGCTATAGGTATTACAATCAAATATACTGAAAATGTGTTATTTTAAACATGAATATCGACGTATCCGAGTTTTCTATTCAAACAGAATAATAAGAAGAAACTAATTATACATATAAATAATTGCTAGCACGGGCAGCCATCCGGCCGTTTTAATTCATCTAGGGCACGGTTGCCTGTTTGTTGTGCGGCCTAAAGGCCCTACTGCTTACCTTACAGGTACTAATAAATTTAGGATATTATTATATTTCTATTAATTAATTATAACTAACTATGCCACATTATCTATATATAAATGTTAGGTTATATCGATATGTACTATATAGAAATAAGTGAGCAGTAATGCACTTATTAATGTAAATTTATTATATAAATTTATGTAACTCGAGTTACATGTCATCAATTTGCCTGACATTAAAAATGTACTGTGTGCAAAGTGTCAAACCCCGAAACAATATTGTAGTATAGAAGAACTTAGCTATGCCATAAATCGAATCTATTCGTATTCAGTATGTTAAACACGTTAAAGATATATTCGTAAGACAGGAAGCTATTCCTGACATATTCCACACAATTCAAACTTCAAAATGAATATAAAAGCAAAACGTATTACTCCCAAGAGTATGCTCAAACAAGTAACCAATGTTAAGAGTGTCTTTATTCTTCTAACCACTTTTACTTCTGCATTCTGTATATTTTAAACATCAGGGGAGTGATTAATTTTATTTTAATATAATAGCAGTTTAAAATGTATGACAACATTTCATTGAAAAATTTTTGGTTTGCATTAAACGAAAACATTCTTACTGATAAAAGATTTTCGTGGAAACCAAAACTGTACAAACTTTTTAACTACTACAGTTTAATTAATTAAGCAAATTTTTGAATTTTTTAAAGAAATTATTATCGGTAGGTAGAAATTAGGAATTATTTAATTTAAGTGAATATTAAATAATGAAGATTCTATAAGGACGATTAGTAGCTGGTAAATTTTCATCGCTCTTCACCTACAAATTTGACATTAACAACCATTACAATTTGATTATTATACCTCCTCTATCTATAACAAACAAACTTACCTTATAATTTATTAAATTTATTAACGTGTCATTCGCAAACTCGAATAATAAATTTCACATTCAAGTTTTATTTTGCCTTTTGGTAACAATTTTATTGTTATCTATAAATCAAATTTATTAATAGATAAATTTAAATTACTTTACAAGTATTATTCTGAATATTAATTACTAACTTTTATTGATTCAAAATTGAACAAATCAAATATTAGTTTTTCTAAGTCAATTATTACCAAGTTGATTTATGGTAAAATCAGATTATATCTAATCTTAGTTTACCTTTTTATAATTGTTTTCTAATACCTTGTGGGAGTTTTTTATTTTTATCACTTATTTATTTATTACACTTTCAAGGAATAAACTTTCAGCTAATAAAACTGTTTAACTGTTGTTACTTGAATTTCTAACAGATTTCCAAAATCTGTTATGTAACCCCTGATGATGAGTTTAATAATTTATATTTCCATTTCTGGCTTCTAAATTGTTAATAAAACTGATATATGTACAGTAAGTTTATTAAATTTAAACATTGCTATTGTGCTTGTTTACATTTTTAATTAGGGGACTTTGTTTTGGATTGGTTGCAAGAAACGATTTTTGGCATTTCCGGAGAATATTTTTCACCAACAGAGACTTTTGCATCGTATCGCGCTAAAGGTACACGTGTGATTTGATTTTAAGTTCTAATGAAAGAATTATGTTTGCTTCGTCTCTAGAGGCCACCGAATGGAAGAGTTTTTGGGCTTTGCATCGTTAGATGAAGAAATTTTGGTTGTGTTGCATTTAAGCCTTTATGGATGATCCAACAGCCATTACCCGTTATTATTTGAGGATTTACGGTCATATGCAGTTTTTGGCTGTGCGAGGAATTGGATTCATGTCGATCAACTTGGTAGTTCGATTTATCTATTATAATGCAAGTCCCATTCCTGTTCGATATCTTCTATCTGCCATACGTTTAGCAGATTACATTAAGCTAAGGTCGTATTTCTTGCACATTTATAGAAGACGCTTATTGGGGGTTTATTTATTTTTGGAAAGCATTGTGGTTTTCCGATGCACAACATATCTTTTTGGACGTTTGCTACCATATACCAAGTGATTTATTATTTTGTTTTTTCCATGGCGGATATTATAGGCCATATTTATTAATATTATATTTTATATGCTTTTGTTTAAATTCCGCCGCCCAACCTGGCCAGTCATTCATTAATAATTGAACATTGTAACCAATCTCCAACAGCCAAGCAATTTTATTGTACATGTACCGTTCGTGTATTTATTGGGATTAATAAACGCGAACGATTGGGATTGTGTTATCCTAACCATAGTTTCTCGTATCTTGGATTTGTGCAGGATTCTTATATATTGGAGATTTGACTCAGGTGTATTTTTGATGACAATATTTTTTGGAATGTTAATAAATGTTGGATTACTACGATACTGGTAGTACCCAGATATTTTATCTCAAAAGGCTTGAGCTAGCACAGGCTAAATTTTTTACCGCAATTATAAGAACTACATCGAGCCTGATGATTTTTAAAAAACAGTTTATTTCAGTTAAAATAACGGTACGGTGCCACTGTATTATTCTGAACTCTATTTCCAGTTATTTATCTCAAAAACCGAGTCCTAATTAATTCTTCGCTCTAATGTGAAGTTAAATTTACAGTAGTAAATTGATTTCTAACTCAATTCTAATTGTAAATAATCTCTTTGAAGATACGGTTTCACTAATTGTATTTTTATCTAGAAAATTTCAATCCGATTAATCAAATATTAGTCTACTTTGTTGATTTTCTATTAATAAGTAATCCAATTTTATTGTTCCGTTTCAATGTATAAGTCGTTACGTATACACAGAGAAAAATCTGCAGCATACTTGAAAGCAATTTTTTTTTGTTAAAATAAAAATTTCCAAAGAGGGACAATTGCGAAAAACCATAAGGAAAAAAGGGAAGTCGTTTTTTCTTCCTCTTCTTATAACTGGTAGCACCTTGTATTGGAACCAATGTGTGCATGTGAACATTACAGTTGCCGGCATATTTTAAATTTGCGATCCGTGCATTATTAAAAACATAAAGTATTTTAATTGGTTCTGTTAATTGTTACTGGGTAATAAATTGAATCAGTGGCATAAGCTCCTGGTATAAAATAACTTGTAATCTTGCATTGTTAATGAACTCTGTGCTGTCTAGTGAGGTAAAGGTATCGAGTATAGGGTCTGAAAGACTTCTCTGAAAGGCACATATATTTTAGGAGATAAATTTGAAAACTTTCAATTTTCATGGAAGTAAAACGAGATACGATCCCATCTTACCTATATATTGAATATCAGGGTAATCCATTTTACCTACACTATTATCAATATTTATTTTTATTTGTTTTCAGATGCCTTCCATACATATAAGAAAATCCGAACATTAATCTTGGTCTAACAAAGCAATGTCCGAAGCAAAAAAGAAATATTGCCTATCCCACTTTATCTCCTAGTGTGGGCAAATGGGAATTTTTTCACTCTTCAAAAACGAATTTTTTCGGCACTTATTTTTCAAATTGAATCAACGTCTTGAGTATCTACATTTGAGAGACAGACATGATCACAAAAATAATGTTCCCCAATTTCGGCTCTTTTAGTCAGATATCTTCGAAACTATTGCACCCTAAACTTAAGTAGGTATCCCATTTTAGGCAACCTTCTCCTACAAAAAAAATTTTCATGAAAAATATAACAAATTTTTTTTATATAAAATACTTAAATCTTGAATTACAGTATTTAAAAATGATTCTAAATTAAACTGAAACAATAGCTTTTTTTTTTTTTTTTTTTTTTTTTTTTGTATTATTACAATCTGCTAATTAATTAACAATAAGTAATTCGGTATGATAAAGATACAAATTGACATGATAAAGATACAAATTGACATGCGTGAGTTTTTCCCAGTGGATAACTCTCTTAAGACAATACCGTTGTAACAACGGGTAGATTGTGAAATGTGAGATTCTTATAAGACTAAGTCCAAGGGATCTCGTCGTCTAAGTCTTCTTACTTGTGGTGGGTTTAATAGACTTGCGGCTTCAGGGTTTGGATGAGCTTGTAGTCTGCATTGATATCGCTCGCTATGACTTCTTATTACCTCTTGAATTGTTGGAATGTTCAGTTGTTCGTGAATTACTTTGTTGGGATAATATGAGGGCACGTTGGCAATTATTTTTAATACCTTATTTTGGTAGGTTTGTATTGGTAGGTTTGTAATTTGGCTATATTTGTGGCACTAGAAACAATAGCTGTTCGTTTTTAAATTTTTAATGTTTATGTGCACCAATCAAGTGATTTGGAATTTAATTAAATTTGTAAAATACAATGGATGCTTCTTAATAACAATGGCTTTTTATCGTAATCGTATTTTGATTCCAAAACTCTGCAACTAGTATATATAGAAATCATCATTAGTATTTTATTTTTCTTCATTTTTGCAAAATGTTAAATCATTAGATACCATATTTTTTATGGAATATTTTTGTATTATTGTAATCTGGAAGTAGTATAATATTTAATGAATAATATACAGATGTTATGATATCGGTTTGCAAATGTTATTTTAACTGGAATTAATTAAAATTATTTTTTTTACAGTTCTGCAATAACCTTATATCTATGTAATGAAGTAACATTTTACAAAATCTAAATTACCATAATGACATTATATGGTTAATAAAAGTACTATATAGCTTTTTCAAGAAATGTCTTATTTTGCTTTTTATTACACAACATAAGCAACACTTATGAAAGTTTAAAATGGACAGCAATTTTCTTCGCTTGGATTCAATAAAATTGATTAGATTTGTCTTTACCAGTTTCCATGAATAACATATAAAGTTGTAATATTGTCGGATAATAATAGTTTCTATTATCATCATAAAATATTTCAAAATTCTATTTTTGTAGTAATTATAAAAAAACTTGTTAACCTTTTTTAACAGCAAATTAAAATAATTATAAAATTATAAATGCAAAGATTTTATTGCCAATAGTCTGCACAGCACCATCAAGGGTGGCCCTCGTCAATGAAAGACTGCTGGTTTGGCGCCTATGGGTACCAGAGGGTTACGGTGGTTTAACCATCGCTCCGCCTTGTAACTAACGTACCAATCCCAATGGGTAACTAAAATAACAAAGAAAACCGACTCGATATAGGCGGTTCTTGCCTACACCTTCTGGAGGTGTTGGATACACCGACGGTCATCAACTTGGTCAGTTTCTTCTAGAAGTTCGATACTGACGTTCAGTAGGTTCCCAGTGGTACTCAAATTTTTGTCAAGTTTCGTTACCCAAAATAGTTCACCCACTACGTGTTTGTGAGTTATAAAAGTGACCAGTACTCAGTGATAAAAAGTGCAGGTTTTCCAGTAAATGGCAGCTTCTGCTCTAAATATGGCACCCTATTTTACCGGTTATCCATTTCAAGGTAAATTTATATCAAATATTATACAATTTCCCTTGACCTTTATTGCGATAATAATTTTACTAGAACCTACAAATCATTTAAATTGTGAGTCTCGTTAAGTTTAAATAACACTTAACTAAAGAAATGGGAAACTGTTAGGTTATACCGTCATAAATTTTTCTAGTAATTTGCTATCAAGGGATTAATATATTTAGGGAAAATGTAACAGTCTGTGATTGGTAGTGGGAAAAAGTTTTGCTTGAAAAAATTAAACAACTTTTCACATGTGATCGTATTAGAACACAAAGAATATTTCAAAATTATAACAAAAAGTAGACGCCTGACAATCATATAAAAAGAGTTAATGAATTCTATAATGTGTCGGATCAAGATGGGATATAATGTTGTTGCCATGTTGGCTTATGTCAGGTTTACTTGAGATAAACATCATCTTTTAAAGCTAGAGGTGATTGTAATGCAGCCTACACTATGTTAATGCCCCTAATGCATGTAAAACTTGAGTTAAATCTGTATTATTACCTTATCTATGTATCTTGATACAGACGCCCATAAATTAAATATTCAAATTTGTTTTACACACTAGTCTTCACATCAAAAATTATTATGACTTGATTGGTACTTTACATTTTGCCGTAGCACATTTTTAATATTAATTGAAATAAAGCACAATATTAGTTTAACATAATTTTATGTAATAAAAAAGAATTGAATTTGCATAATTAAGTGTAAATTTTAATTATAAATGCTCAACCACCATAGGCAATTTAATTTAAAATGTGATCAAATAAGTTGGGTTACAGTTTAACATGTGGGGTTCCTAAACGGTTCAGTAGGTATAACATCAAAACTATTAATTTTAAATTGTCAAAAAATTAATTTCAATTAATTTAATGACTTGCGTTCTCACATTAGTAGATTTGAATAAAGGTTTCTCGTAAGGATTAAATATTATTCGAGCTAGGACAACACACGAAAATAAATAATAGTAACCTCCAATTTTCTGCTTGTACCCAGGGTCAGTGTTTGAGTATACCGCCAGCAAGGGTGCTCGAGTTGAATTATAGTTAACCATGTGTTGGTTACAATAGCAACTTTTTTCATTTTATTCTCCTAATGTACATTAAAATTTGCGAAATATTTTACAACTTGGTCATATCAAGTTACATTCTCATTAGTGGAAAACGTTTAGCTTGCCCTAATTTTAAAATATATTTGGATGATTCATCTCGTCTAAATTACCCTAACCTAGGGTGTTTTAACCTAGTTTTATATTACGTGTTTAGAATGCAAAACAATTGGGTTAATTTCAGACCTTTAGCATTGTTTTTCTTTTTTAATTTCTCTGAGATTGTATTGTATGCAGTAAATGAGAGGAAATATTAACAATCTAAGAAAATTCAATAAGCTTTTGGCATTAAATTGTTGGTTATTGCCTTCATCGGATGTTTTAAATTTGTTTCTTTTTAATATTACCTTTCACAATTTTCAATATTTTTCTTATATAGTTTCAAGATGCATAATGTACACGATGTTGTTTATATAAGCTCTTGACAAGCATATCTACTACTATATGATGTATAGTTATTTTCAATATTATACTACCCAGTGCCTGTCAATATACTAATAACTGAATCAAACGATGCTAAAGAAATAACAATAATACTTAATACAATCAAAGTTTTTATTGAACAGCAATTTATTAAAAATTATACAACTTGTTCATTTTATTTATTCTGTGTATCATCTTATTCTTTATAAAGATTATAATTTATATGTACCTACATACATTTACTACATTATTAACTTGTAAAATTAAAATTAAAAATCAACAAGCTAATAAAAAATACCAGACGTAAACTTCTCTTGTAAACTTTCAGCAGTAGAGCAGTTGACGATAACTTAGCAAATAACTGAATAGGTACATGGAAACAGATATATAGGTATACGGATTTAATCGATTTTAGATTTTTGGTGTCACCACCTCTAGAATTTCGCATTGCATTTCCATGAAATAATTTCTTGGTTGTTGCAAAAATTTTAGCATTTATTGAGCAGAGAAAATATGCTAAATTATTGTCACTATCTACGAATTTTACGAACATAATGCGAAGTTCGAGAGGATCAAACGAAGACCAAAAAATTGAAAGTCGACCGGAAACTAAAGAAAGGGTTAAAAAAAGAAGCAGTAGAAAATATATAAAAATGATGTTATGAAAAGTGTTAATGAATTAACAAGTGGGCCCTCCCTCCTTGTCGATAGTAATAAGCCACAAACTGGATGTCCATTTCAACAGTTTTATCCCAATATTTCCTGAACCAAAATAATATATGACGATTGATTTATGTAAAGACAAATTTTTAAATCTTACCACCTTAAATGTAAAATCTTAAATAGCGCCTTACCCTTATTTATAGTTATAGGAAAATGCTATCCCTTTACGCAAAAGAAATTTAATCAGTCGATTTCATAGATTCAAGTTAGGTATAACAAAATGCAATTTTTTATTCAAAATATCTTCCGAATCACGCGATACACTAATATATTCCTACTGGACTCGATACCTTCTGAGCCCCCCCCCCCCCCCCCCGGCTGTAATATAAATTCATTTTACCTGATATAATCTAATAATATTTAAACAACTTTAGTAAACCATTTCTTTCGTCAATTTTTAACCCCCTATTACATTGATGTTCATATTTTTTATATTCTTGGAGTGTCTGTAATTACAGTCAAAGAGTAAAACGATAATTACCCTATTAAAAAAATTGTTTTGGTGATAAAAGTTGGCGGTTAAATCCTAACTGTGTTGACTACTAATGCCAAAAATTCCCAGTTCAACTCCGGCCGAAGTAATAACATTATTTTGACTGAGGCATTACCTGCTTAGTTAACCTTCTCATAATTAGCGTATTACACTGCCGTGGTTCGCAGCCCACGTTAATTGCATGTCCCCTATGAGTAAGGAAACACTTCGCAGGAATACTATAGACACAAGAAAATACAATAATGCAGAACTTCATATCAAACTATCAGATTCCAATATTAATTGTTTAATATTAAATATTTACTATCAAAATGGGATAAAATTTAGAATGTATTTTGTTACAAATTCCAATGTATTTCGAAATAATGCAAAACCCGAGAAAATTTATATTAACTCTCCACTACTGACATGTTTTTATATAACACGAGTACTAACGTCGGTCTGTGGGACCCATTCAAAATACACTTTCACTTGCCGGATGTTACGAAACGTACTAAACTATTTGATTTGAAGGTACTGACAACCCTCATCCCTTAGCTGTTATCGTTTTAAATTTACAGTTAAAACTAGAAGTCGTCGGTCTGTGAGACCGACTGTTAGTACTGGAGGGTTAAGACTAATCAATTTCAAGTTCGGATTAAACAAAAATTCAGAAAAATTCATAGTATACATTATAATTATAATATTTTACATGATATATCGCTCATATTTAAAGATTCGTCCCTAATATATTAATAATATAATTGACGCAACTTTTTCATATGCTTGAATATCTATTTTATCTCAAAAAACATTGATTAGTCCCAATTTTGTTGCTCAAACCGTCGATGTATGTTTTCCTGTATTTTACGTTTTTCCCTCTTTATGCATAATGCCAATTTTTAGCCCAAGGAATGCTAAGCAAGTTTTCAATTTATTGCTTCTAATTTTTGAAACATTTTATCCATTCTCTGGCTTAGTTTCGCCAATATTATATGTAAAATAATATCACATTCTTCAAGGTTTAACCATTTCAACTATGAGAAATGTCTTGACAATAATTACTAGGTACTCAAACATTTTAAGAAATCCCCTTCTTCTTCTGGTGCCGATCGGTTCTCGGATGTTGGCGACCATCATAGCAATTCTCACTTTGTCTGCTGCCGCTCGGAAAAGACCAGTTGTTGACGCACCAAACCAGGTTCTGAGGTTTTTCAGCCACGATATCCTTCTTGGTCCTGGACCTCTCTTTCCAAGTACTTTGCCTTGCAGAACCAACTGTGGAAGGTCATACCTTTTTGCATTTCTCATTATGTGGCCCAAGTACTCCAGTTTTCTGATTTTTACCGTTTTAAGTATCTCCGTTTCCTTATCCATGCGCCGGAGTACATCTCTGTTCGTTACATGTTGAACCCAGGATATTCTTAACATGCGTCTATAGATCCACATCTCAAAAGCCTCTAACTTCTTGCTAGATGCTTCAGTCAGGGTCCACGCCTCCGCCCCATACAACAACACCGGGAACACATAGCAGCGCACCACTCTCATCTTCATTGACACGCTAAGATCGTGACTTCTGAAAAGGCTTGACATCTTCACAAATGTAGCTCTAGCCTGTTCAATACGACATTTAATTTCTAATGAATGGTCCCATTTCTCTCCGACTGTAGTTCCTAGGTATTTGTATTTATTTACCCTCTCTATCTGTTTGTTGTTGACAGTTAGTCGTCCTGGAGGTATCACTTCTTTACTGATAACCATATATTTAGTCTTCGCAGTGTTTAGTCTCAATCCATATTCTTCACTTTTCTTTGTTACTCTATTCATCAGATCTTGCAGACTCTGTAGGCTATCCGCAAATACCACAGTATCGTCCTCATATCTGATATTATTGAGACATTCGCCGTTAACCAGTATTCCTTCATATAAACCATCTAGAGCCTCCCGGAATATTTCTTCCGAATATAAATTGAACATATTTCAATATTTCAAAAAGGATGTTTTTTAGCTGTATGAGAACTTCAAATGGAAATAAAACTTTAAAAAATTAATGTAATGTTTTTTATTATTTATTTATGACAATTTCGTTCATAATAATTCAACCAATAGGATGTTACAATCTCATCAATTTGAACCAATCATAATCTACTTCCTTTGACAATACAGACCACGGTGGTGTATTGTCGCGGCAATACGACCACCGTGGTCTGTATTGTCAAATTTCCATAGTAACGATGGAAACTACGTGAAGGCATACTATAAATTATTTGTTGTCAGAAAAAATTGAAATTTTATTTACGAAATTGTCAAACGAATTCCACACGATACTATAAAATTGTCGGTTAATTTTTAAACCATGGAATCTTCGTGTTTGTCGCCATTTAAAATCACCATTCGTGCTAAAGCACTCATGGTGATTTTAAGGGCGACAAACACTCAGTTCCAGTTTCAAAAATTATTGCCGACAATTTGATAGTCTCTTGTGGTATTATATATGACAATTTCGTTCATAATAATTCAACCAATAGGATGTTACAATCTCATCAATTTGAACCAATCATAATCTACTTCCTTTGACAATACAGACCACGGTGGTGTATTGTCGCGGCAATACGACCACCGTGGTCTGTATTGTCAAATTTCCATATAGTAACGATGGAAACTACGTGAACGCATACTATAAATTATTTGCTGTCAGAAAAAATTGAAATTTTATTTACGAAATTGTCAAACGAATTCCACACGATACTATAAAATTGTCGGTTAATTTTTAAACCATGGAATCTTCGTGTTTGTCGCCATTTAAAATCACCATTCGTGCTAAAGCACTCATGGTGATTTTAAGGGCGACAAACACTCAGTTCCAGTTTCAAAAATTATTGCCGACAATTTGATAGTCTCTTGTGGTATTATATATGAAAGTAAATTTAATTCCATTTATGATTTGAAAATGATTTCCGTGACCACCACGACTAATCGTTACGAAGCGCATCCGATCAGTCCAATTTTTGACCACTTTTTCCAATATATTTGGCCTTATTTCATAAATGGCTTGTTGAATATTGACCTCCAATCCTTCCAGAGTTGTTGATTTGTTAACATAAACCATAACATACCCCCAAATAAAATAATCTGACGGCGTCAAATCACACAATTTTGGGGGCCAATAAATCGTTGGTTTCGTTGGCTGTCTGACACGTAGCACCATCCTGTTGAAACCCTAAGTTGACGATGTTTAACTCTTGGATTTTTGGATAAAAATGTATTGAGAATGTGTCGATATCTCACACCATTCACCTTAACGGTAGCTCCTTCCACATTTCGAAAGAAATATGGACCGATGCTGCCTTTAGCGTGTATTCCACACCAAACAGTCAATTTTAATGGATGCAATAGAATCTTAAGTCGCAAATTTTATCAGTGGTGGTTTTAGCAAACAAGCAGGTTATGCCTGGCCTACCGGAAAAATGCGGACATAAATAGTATTTTTTATGTATCCAACTTATAATAATGAACAATAGAGACAATTTATTTTCATTACTTTTTGAGTGTTTTCATTATTTATACTCAAAATTGCTAAATTTTCCACATTTGTCCAAGTAAATCATTATTTTAGCGACGGTGGTAACGCACCGTCATATTAACAAGATAATTCAAAATTGAAAGCAACTATAGTTTCTAGATTTCGTTTACCACTTAATTAATTAAACACTCAAAAATCAAGAGCTTTGATTTAAGATATTTAGAAATACGAAAAATTGTTTTAAGGGGCTTCCCTTGGGGGTTTAATTATAAAAAAATTTAATTATTAAAAGGCCCTATATATTAATTTATAAAAAAGAAACCGCCTCTCGTGGCTTGTATCTATGCTTAACAAGCTGCTGGCCTGGATACTATCAAGCTAATTAATATTATAAAATAGCTCATTTTAAATATCCTGATGCATACGTTTGTATTTCCTGTAATTCCTATAATTTTATTTAATAATGACAAAACGTAGTACTATAATTCTTAATTCAAAAAATATAATCTTATATTAAATGAAACGTTATATTAATATGTTGTTTGCAACATTACAACAGCAAGTAGCAATAGAAATTTATTGCTAAAGATTGGGTGCCATTTTTAAAAAGAGATTTGTGACGGCCAGTTCGGTCTGAGAACAATTCGGCGCGGTAATATTTTTAAATGAAAAATTTATCCGTTTTGCAAAAATGTATCTATGTATTATAATAATATTAATCCTGAGAAGCAATGAAATAGTGCTAATAAATCCTAGGTGTATTTAACTAAACCAACTTCAATATTTACTCTTTAATAAGCTACCATTAAAAGCACATGTCGTTTAATTTAATATTGTTTTAAATGTAGTGAAACCACGAATATCTATAAATTGTAATGTAATACAAGAAAAGAAAGAATTTATATGCGGTCTACCATAAATTGTAACTTATTGTAGTAATATCAATAAATAAAAAATATGGCTGCTGAAATGCTATACAAGTTTTATAACAAAAACTATGTTTTAACAAAGTAGCCAATGGTTTAATTTATCATAGATTATTAAATTATAAAAACATTTCAGAATCATAAAAGAAAATAAAATTAATTTTAAAAGGGTTCCCGTCGATCATAAATTAATTCCAGTACACTGTCCACCTCATAACTAATTCAGCACAAAGTAAGCTACTTTTTGTAGAAAAAAATAACAAACTCAAATGTCATGTGTAACTTTATTGTATAATAAATGGCATATTTTTTACGAAATGACCACCACAAATGCTTAAAAATGAGCAAGAAGTGTCTGAGTTACCATCTGACTGTATTACGTGTGTGATATGCGAGGTGGGCGTGCGGACGTTTAAGAAAATGAAAAGCCGGTCCCGACCAGCGGTTTCTTTGATCTCACTAATGCCTGTTTTCATCAGCCAGATACTACACCTGATACCTGATGCCATCTCACAAAAGCGGCACTAAAATATAACCCAATAAACACTAATTATGCGGAAGAAACCGTTACTACTCGCACTGTAATTGTCTTAAAGAGCTTTTACGTCCAACTCTTTCAGATTCATCACATATATTTTCAGCTTCTCTTTCTAAACACTAAAATTATGCAAAAATTGCATAATTTGTGCACCATCAATTAGAACCAAAAATTACCCTGCGAGTCCACGAACCAAAACTGATGATTTATAATTCAGAACGCAAGAAGCCTACAAGAACGCTTTTGGCCAAATTTGATTTATCCAAGATTTGCTAAATTGTACGTTGGTAACCCTTTTAGTTAATAACGCTCAATTAAACAAAAATGCACTGCCTTAAGTACCTAAACAAAATTCGTGATGCAGTTAATTTAGGCCTAAAAGAGTCATAAATCTTGTTTTTAATATACATATTGGAGAAAGAAGAAACTTCTTAAAATCGATACGAGTGTTGAAAAATTAAAATTTATTTCACACTTCACATTTAACAACCGCAACTTCAGAATGATGATCCTAATTTACACATATTAGTCGAAGAAATGAAACAACACCTCTAGCTAAAATTTATCATTCATTTCAAAATTTTGTTAATAAAAAGCATATTTTTAGCTCTTTAACGTCCACACAACAAAAGAATTAATAAGCGGCGACTTTTATAAAATAAAGTACCTAGGAAACAACGCCAAATTTCTTAATTTGTTTCGAAATTTCAAACTTATAAAATAATCATCAATCATAGTTTTAGTCATCTATGCAACCTGGGCGCCATTTTTGCTAAATAAAAATATTTTTACCGTTGTTGCATCCTATCTAAAAAGTGATCGTTCAAGCTTGAGCAAAACTTATAATTTACACTCCACTGGTAATATTATAATACTTAAGATAATATATCTACGCAGTAATAAAATTAAGATTATTAACATCGTCCCAATAATGAAAAATCAATCAAAACTGTTAGTAATTCAAAATAGGATTTACAATAAAATTAAATTTGCTTATTTCTTTTATCCAAATTCCTTTGAATTGATAAATCCACTCAATCTTTTGTGAGTCGACCCACATCTTCATTGCATTATTCTAAACTTAATAATAGATATTATTGTAACTACTTATATCTGTTTTCAATAACCCAAAAAATGATTAAATTATTATAATACAAGATTTAAATTTTTTGAATCGAAATCTCTTTTGTACACCAAAAATGACCAATACAATTTTTCACTTAACTGCATTTGGACACATGCGTTTAAATTTAAGACTTTTATTGTAAACATTATCGGGTGGTCTCTTCTTTTCATGTAAAATAGTCTAAAATACTCGGTGAACGCACGATTGACCAATTTTCTGTTCCATTTGGTTTACTAAAAGGTGGCTATTGTTGCACTTTGTGTATTTACAATCCTCATTCTTTAATCATTACATTTCAAGAGTATCTGCCGTATAATGTAAAGCTCAATTTTTAAATAAACTTGATTTTTTCATCAATTGAGTAAATTGTAAGCATTTCACCTTAACTTGAAAGCAGTTTCATATATTATGCAAATCACAAAGTTGCATGCGTCAGACCACTTCACAAAATTAATCTCCCGCAAAACTATGACCACTTTAAATGTAATTTTGTTCTTTTTAATCATCGTTTCAATTTTTTTCAGGGCAAGGACGTGTAAATCAATTAGGTGGCGTTTTTATCAACGGGCGTCCTTTGCCAAATCACACTCGTCTAAGAATTGTTGAAATGGCCGCTGCTGGAATTCGCCCATGCGTTATATCAAGACAGCTTCGAGTGTCTCATGGTTGCGTATCGAAGATCTTAAATCGCTACCAAGAAACTGGTAGTATCAGACCAGGTGTTATAGGGGGATCAAAACCAAGAGTTGCGACTGCAGAAGTCGAAACCAGAATTGAACAATTAAAGAGAGATAATCCCGGCATTTTTTCTTGGGAGATTAGAGATAAACTTGTCAAGGTGAGATTTTGGTTTCTTTTATGTTTTATAAAAACAACACTTAATTCGTCATTCAAATTGACATAACAATCTTTGATCATCTTAATCCCAAGATTATCAAAACACCCAAGTTTATTTTGCTGTTTTATTTTCAGGAGGGGATTTGCGATAAAACCAGTGCTCCTTCCGTTAGCTCGATCAGCCGTTTACTTCGCGGTGGCCGAAAAGACGATTTGGATCGTAAAAACCATTCAATCGATGGTATATTAGGTGAGTTTTGTTTTTGTACAATTTATACCAGAAAATTGATTGATAAAAACGAAAAAACAATTTACAAAGTTCCGTATTTGAAATACAAACAAGTTTTTGTTTTTAAATTGTTCCGTATCGTGAATCCGCCATAAAAAGTAATAATAATTTAATAACAAAACTGCTTCATTACACTGAAGCGTATCTATCAAAAAATCATGACACCTCTTAAAAATTACTGTAAAATTTTAACGCACGTTTATTTGGGACCTCACAAGTTGAATAAGGGAATGACGAATCAAAATTGCATCTTCATTCAAGAAATTTAAGTATAGTGATAGTATTGATTATCGTTTCCCGATTAGCATCATTGTAATTGATAATCAAAGTTTGATGATTGATTTTGTAGTTCTAAAAATAGATTTTATTTTGACATAATTTTTGTCGCATAATATAACAACGATTGCTAGACTCGTTGAAATTATTTTATGCCAGAAACGGTAAGCGTAGCAAAATGAAATAAATCTAAGAATGTACGATTATTATACGAAGAAACCAGTTGGTTGGCCGACAAAGGAATTGCAAAATTAAATAACAATCAAGGAATTAAAACAGCAATTATATGTTAGTTATTCCGTCGAACCATACATATGGTAATTTGATACTGTTTGAATAGCATTTTACTTTGAAAAACGCCGATAAATTAGCTTTCAATTTTTTTAATTTAATTTTAATTAACAAATCGGCTAGGTGATCAAAAACACTTTTTTCGAATTTCAGGACCAACTTCTTCCTGTGAGGATAGCGATACCGAATCGGAACCTGGAATTCCATTAAAACGAAAACAGCGTCGATCAAGAACAACATTTACCGGAGAACAATTGGAAGCTTTAGAGCGGGCGTTTGGACGAACGCAATATCCAGACGTTTACACACGCGAAGAACTTGCCCAAAAAACTAAGCTTACCGAAGCTCGCGTTCAGGTTTGGTTTTCAAATCGACGGGCAAGACTTAGGAAGCAATTAAATTCTCAGCAGCTAAACGCGTTTAATACCATGAGCCTTCAATCCGCTTTTCCAGTACAACATCAATATTCCGATCCTGCATTCAATCAAAGTTCATGGCCCTCTCAAAGTTATGCTTCCGCAGCTGCTTTAAGCGGTTCTTCCCTTAGTTCTACCCTTTCTGCCAGTGCCTTACCCCATTCGACCCTTGCATCGAGCGCTATTGGAAATTCCAGTATAGGCACCACAACAGCTTTAGGTGGAACCTCTTCCAGTACAACCACAAGTGCCCCATCGCAGACTTCTTTATATAACTCCTACAACTCCTCTCCATTGGAACAAAGTAATGTTCTAAACGCAAATCAGTTTGGATACAACATGGCGCAAATTTCACCTAATCAACATGGAGTTGGATCTCAACAGTCGGGCGTTTGGAGTCGACACCCTTCAAACAACAAAATGTCTGAAAACCTATCGAGTTGGCATGAAAACTATGGGTAAGCTTAATATTTCTTACACACCTATACACGATTTTATTATTTTTGTTATCAGTATTTTAATATTTTAATTACTTTGTGGTGCATTCTAAAAGAACTATAATTTTAATTTAATTACGTATTGTTTTAACTAATCCAATCTGCATTTGAAAAATTACAATCGGCGATTGAAACTGTTATGACAGTTTTCCTAGCCATGATTAGTACCTGTTAACGAACAATGGCATTAAAGTTCGCAATTTAAAACTATTTAATGCCGATTAGATACATTTAATGTTTGAGTGACTGTGGAGTTAAAATATTGGCTGGTGCTGGCATTTGACATTTTCACATTTATTATTCATCTTAAAGCGTATTTTGTTTCTTTGTATTATCGAACGTACGTGACTTTTAACTTTTAGTGTATTGCATCTACCATATAAAGGTAATTTCTATGTTGCAAAACCAGAATATGTTACGTATATTTTTACTCATTTAAAGCCAATGATTACGCTCAGGAATTTTTTTAATTTTTTATGGCGTAACATTCATCTTTTTAGAACTTCCACGCTGAAAGCGTCAATTGTCGAGGAAAACGTAACGCCACTGGGTTTTTTGATTTAAAAAATTAATTAATATAAAAAAAAAATAATTTGTTTAAAGAAATTTCTTATTCATAAAACTTTCAATATTGGTGTAACAAACGTAAAGAAAAACATTGATAAGGCAATCGCATTATACTTTATACCTTTCCCTCGTGCAATAAAAATTTAACTAAATTAAAAAATTTTATGATCAATTATTTTTTTTAATGAATGTAATTTACTTTTTCAGCACTTTTATAGGTTTTAAGAAATTACAACTTTGAGCTATTTTCAAATTAGGTTTTAGAAAGGTGAAATAACTGAAATAATATGCTTGTATATTATACAAATTAGAAGAACGTGCATTGCGATTTGATTAATTCACAATTTGATGTCGATATCAATAAAAATTACGATTATAAGATCGTAAATATATTTTTAGTTGCGCTAAAAATTCGACGTTTCTGATATAATTTTTCCGTCTTCAGTCGTTCGGTATAATTCTATTAAAATTTGAATATCAAATTGAGTAATATACTGACGAATTTTATTTCAAGAAAGTTTCTCTTCCACATTGTATCATCAGTGGTTAATTTAATCGTCACACCAAGTTTTCTACCGTATAATTTAATCTTTGCACGATGTTCGAATCGCACTCAATGATTGCGTACTTTAGTAGTAGATCTATCTTAAAAAAATTCTTCATGACAAGATACGAGTTCAGTAACTCAGTTAAAAGTAAAATAAAAATTTTTGAACTTCCTCATTTTAATGATGTACAAGAATAATCTGTTCGACTTTATAATTGATAGTTGCAATGCACATTCAAAATAATACGGTAGTAGATGCAATTAATTTGTGTCGGTTCACTTAATGAAAGCTTACTTCATTTTACTTGTCTTAAATATGCTTGGAGGTTATTTATTAAAGATATATAATTAATTTAAGCAATAATTTAAATTAATAGCCACTTTTAAATATTTGCCTTTTGTTAAATTTATTTATTTGCAAATATATGACCTATTTTTACTTCGTGACATATAGGTACCTAATAAATATTTTACAAAATTAATTTGCATTTATACAATTTTTATGAATAAATTCTTCTGTTTTGTAATATTTTTCCATTTAAATTTATAATTCTTGTTTATAAACCTTTAGTTACGGTTATCATCAACTAAATGTAAATTTTGCTTTTTTGTATTTTATTAGGTTTTTTCATATTATATTACTACGTAACAAATTATTTACCGATTTGAAATTACACAACTTGTTTTTTATTTACAAAATTTTCCTTTTCAGTTTCTTTGCTGGATCTCATTACGGTGCCCATTCGCCAAGTGAAGCAAAATCTGGTTACCCATATTTTGGAAGTATGGAAATGTGTACTAGTCGAGTTCACTAAATAGCAATAATATTTTTTTATACTATTATGTAGTTGTATATTTTTGTATATATTTAAAATTGGCAATATAATTACTACTTTTGTGATTTTTACATTATTAAAATTTTAAATACTTATGCGTAGTACTATAAAATGTGTGATGGACCGCATAAGTTGTAAATATTGATTTGTAAATACAAATTATTTATCATACAAACAATAAATTATCCGCTTTAGCAAGCATTGTTTTATTACGTATAAATATTTATTAAATTACCCATACACTAATTAATAATGGGTAATTCATTAAAGGTATAGAGATGGGTTTCCTTTAAAAATAAGCGGGTCAATCGTAATACCAGTTCGGTTGTATAAAAATTTTATAAAACAGATCAACCGCTTTTGAAAATTTTAGCAATTATGTATGTATTGAAGTTAATATTAAATTGAATTTTTTTAATAATCGCTTAATAACCGCTTTTTATCGACTTTTAACTTGGTACTTAATCATCCACGGTGGTCCACAAACCACACCTTTATAACATCGGTAAACAAGTGATCCGAAATTAAAAACACCTATTAATTTAATACTCTTTAAGTGTACAAATTAAATTATTTATTTTTTCAAAAATTTTGATTATGAGTGCTGAAATAAATTGAATCATCACAAATTGTGAAAGCTATACATAAAATTTATTGTGTAAGTATGATTTATGGTGTTTTGTGTCAAAAATAATTTAGTACCCTAAGGTGGGTAAAATTAATTTTGTGTGTTAATAAGTGCGATGAAATTAGGTCACAACATGAATTTAAAAATATAATTCGACAAAACATCATTTTCCATTGTTATACCTAATAATCGTAAAATAAATTTCACTTCGTTAAGTACTCATCAGTAGGTAGGTATAACTGCTAAACAGTTAATTTCTTATAGGTAGTAAAGAATTACAAAAATATATAAAGGGGTAATTAAGTTCACGGAGAGAAATATTTAATAGCCAATATTTTTAAAAAAGTTATAGCAAAAAATTTAACTGTGTTTAGTCTAATTTACTTTATTTTAATTTATTTGCTTCCATTGAGTATAAAAAGTTTTGCAGTTATACTTTTCTTATAATGCAATATTACGGCTATTAATATTTCCCTGTTACTGGAATATTTAAAAAGAAATAAAAAATAAAATGGAATGCTTTTCGCTGCCTTTTTGTCGAAATTTTGGAATTATTTACCTATACAAAGTTGAAAGCCAATATCAAAAACCACACTTGAAAAATGATAAATTGATAACGATTCTTTAAAGCGATAAATTTTGATATAATTGTAACAACGTATTTCCTGTCACCAATCAATATTTATGCTATTTCACGCCTGGTGCAATATAAAATTAGCATAAAATCTTGTTTGTAAAATTTGTAATAGAAAATTGAATTATTTTGCACTTTACCTGATATTCAGCACCAATTCACTAAAAGTTTTGAATAACCTTACAATATTATTAATGCAAGAATTATTTATTGATGCTGACTTGTGCTATACTTCCATCAGTTGTTTGTTTATTTACAGATAAATATACCTTTTTGCGATATCAAAATTAAACAATCAAGGGTGCATCCAGGGAAAGCTAATTTTTTTACAATTTTAGTGCTTGTATTAAAGGTTTTTTTATGCTTGAAAATGTATGTGGGTAATGAACCCCTCACCCTGGTATCCGCCATTGAAAAATTGAAAAAAATTTCTTAAATCCGTTAACCGTAATCTATAATCCGTACAAAACGACGTGAAATCATAAATATTTTCCGCTTCTTCTATTTCGTATATGGAAGTTACTCCATGCTCTATATTTATAATCTAGATACCTACTCTACATATTTATATTCTATGAAAATAATGGATTCTGGTTAGCCCCATCAAGATACATTTTGAATTTATCAAGTACAGGGGTATAGCTATCCCACCAGCTCAGAGGGCCATCAACCCTCGTAGTTTAAAATTCAGAAATTCATTTATTGGCGTAAATGTAGTTTTTGTATATTCCTACTTAGCGCTCATTGTGCTAAACTACCACAAAATTGTACGTGAAAATATCTAACACCAATCCCATCCAGGGTAGAAATAATTTGGAAGCGATCGGGAATTGAACCTAAGATCGTATGCCCTGTAATCAAGGTTTCTTTCTCCACCATGAATTTCATACCCGTCGCTTAGGCATCAGACATACGTTTCAATATAATTTAAGCGATAAAAAGATTCCATTTCTATAGTTTGAACTTTGATTAGTTGCTACGATACTTTTTTATCAATTGATTAAAAATACACCTGCTTATATTTAAAATAAATAAAAATATATAAATAATTATTATTAGATTATCAAAATGAATGTTTAATTTAAAACATCTACTTAAGAAGGCAATAACCTATTGCTGGACAGCACCGTATGTATAGGGCAGGGCGAAGGGGGTGCCTAAAAGGGTAATTCAACTTAAAATAAAAAATTAGATAAATGATGAAAAAATGAAAAACATTAATTCAAAAAATGATAGTAATTTTTTATAAACAACAAAATTTTGGTCTATTAGAGCTAATCACGTCTTGCCACTTGCTAATAGTTAAGACAAAGGGATCTAAGTTTAGCCCCCCCCCCCCAGCCGGCCGGATGCTTTTATGAACCTTTACTATAAATAATAATCGCAAAAATTACGCTTCAGTTCAAAATTTCTCCAATACATACTTCTATCTGTAATTTAGTTTTCATATTTTTCTATTGAAAACTTTTGTGAAATATCTGAATAAGGCAAAACTTCAAAAGTATGAACAGGTTTTTATTAACAATAAGTATAAATAACAAATTTTAGAAGCAGCAAAAAACAATCAACTGAAATTGATTAGTATTGGATAACATCTTTTATTGAATTAAAATTTTATAAAAATACAATAGTATTTATTATTTATTTTAATTTAATAAAACAAAACTAGATACTATTTTTTAATGACAAATACTGCGTGGATGTCAAAATTGTTGTGATAACTTTTTAGGTTATCAAAATAATTTACAAACCGCAAATATACGAGTAGGTTACGGAAAGATTCACTTAGGCGAATATATTTAATTTTAGGGAAACTATTTTTCTTTCTAAAGCCGAAAGCTAGATCGTAATTGTCGTGGTTGTGCGGTCCAAAGGCCGCAGTGTAACTTTTTAAGCTGTCAAAATAATTTACGAATCACAAGTGGGTTACAAACACATGCACATAATCTATTATTACATTTAAAAATTTTAAACTAATTAATTAACTAGTAAATGATTGCCTTCATTGTGCGGCCTGAAGGCCGCACTGATCAGTTCTCCAGATTACCATGGATAGATAAAGAAGGATTGGATTTATAGGCATTTATACATATTTTAGGATTGCTAAATCACCCTGGTTTTGTTTCTTGGTATTTCAGATGATTTATAGGATGATACCATTTTTATACATAATAATTATATTTAACGCCTAGAAATCAATGGAAAGTGTGAAAGCATAGCAATCGTAGAATATGTGCAAATGTCTATATATCAAAAATATAATAATTAATAGTTAGAATGAGCGACCGTCCGGCTACTTTTAGTCAACTAGTATGTGATTGGCTTAATTGTATTGCCTAAAGGCTGCACTTCGGGGGGGGGGGGGGGGTTACCGTTATAGGCAGATTCACACACGGGGATACAACATGTCCACCAGGTGGCATGAAAAAACCATCTATCGAACTGAAAAAATATAAAATATTTTTGACAGGTCGTGGTTCCACAAGAGCTATCCCTCTATATATAATCCTCTTTGCTCCCGGTAAGAACAATGACACTTTTTCAAAACAACGCAAACCTTGCACATAAACGCCAAAAACGAGGTAAAATCTTTATTGAGTGTATATTAACAAAATAGTACTTCAACCATTTACATGCGAATAGACATCGTGTGTTATATACATGGACAAAACTTCATCATAAATTTAAAAGTGAAATGAAGAAAACACTAAATGAAAGTGCGCTATATGATGTGGACGAATTCTTCCAAATTGAGTTGAGATGAAAACCAGCAACTACTGATCTCCACCATTTAGGACTGATGTAAATTAATTTTGTACTTAGTAACCTAATAAAGATTATTATTATTATTATTATCCATTTATTTTGGGACTCACATACATTGTGGAGATTAGAATAAGATGGGGGAATAACTCCAACCATCCAATTCTTTACATTTTAGTGTTATTATCTTATTATCTACAATTAAGTATTTAAAAGTATAAATTTTGAAATTTAAAAAATTTAAAAATAAATTTAATTTTGAGAATTTAAAAAATTTAAAAATAAATTTAATTTTGAGAATTTAAAAATTTCCTGACAATGTGGCATGTTTCCAAAATTACTGCTTTTTGAATTTGTACGAATAATTTAGAAGATAGGTCCAATTTTGACAAGTGGGTTTATTATTATAAGAAAAATTTATTGGGTCAATTATTTCAGACAAACAATAAATTAATTTTTCCCACTAATTATCAATAAAAATTTTAATTTTAACAAGATTATCATCATAATGTGTGGAGCAAGTTATCAAATGGGTGGAAATAGAGTCCTTCAAATTTAATTTTTACCATTCAAGTTTTCTTATCTTTAATTTAAGTTTTCTTTAGCACATAGAACTTTAAATTATTCAAAAAAAAACAGTTTCTTACCGCACGTTATATTTATCATCTCTTTGAGGCTACCAATCAACAACTTTCATTAAATTCTTCCTGTGCACAGACAGCATTCTAAAGATTTTTGTAAGAAGTTCTTATATTATAATATCCGGATATATTTAAATCCACTTTAATTTGCAATTATTTTCAATATTAACTTTCAATAATTGTCTTCACCCACAAATTCGAAATTCCATGTGACTATCAATTTTCATTATCAAACACAATCACCATTTATTTTTTTGTGCCAAATCCATCATCTTCAAAGTTAATTACTCCATTCATTTTCCATAATACAGCACAAATCTCACATTACAATTTTAATTCCTTGATTCAACTTTACATGTTCATCCTTTCCAAAACTCTTTATCTAATCTCTACTATACCATTTCTTGATTAAACTTTAAAAAAATCAAAAATTATCATGACAATAAATATAATATCTGAAGAGCACAATTTAGGTGGAGTTCTTCCGGTAGCATGGTTAGTCACATTTGCGTTAAGTGGGCACTTTTCGATCAACTGTTCAATTTTTTAATTTGTTTTGGCACCCCTTAAATGTACCCCGAATTGCGGGATATGCTAGGCTGGTAGTTACATCACTGAGATGTTATTCGAAGTTTGAGATACGACTAATGAACGTAGAGGTCTAAGACAAAAATAGATTAGAATTTCAAAAAATGATGTATGTAATAAATCTAAAACTTTACAGAGTATCGATTTTCACCGGAGGGCTGAACTAAGAAATTTTCTAACCCGAAATTTTTGTTCAGTAATTCAATCAGTAATCACACGAAGTCACTGCTGTGATTGTGATTGTTTATTAACTCTGGAGAAAATATATAATTTTTTATTATAATAATTCATTTTTAAAGTTTGGATTTATTATTATTATTAATTTTTTAATTCCAAATTTTCCGATATTATGCAATACTTCTAGATAACAATTAATTGTAAAAGTTGCCTGATCTGTTTAAATGGAATTATTTTAAATTTAAAAAAATCAGCGCGGAAATTCAGTGCTCGAATTGCGGACTCCACCGAATTTATTAGCACGGCCTTCCGGTGAACATCAACACGTTATGGATTTAGTCCGGCCAAGAACGTCTAGATCAAGAAATAAATAATAATAATATTATTATTATTATACTTCAGTATTTTCATAAAACGTTTAACGGAGTTTTACCACTAACAGATTGTGAGTTAAGTCAACAGACATTTTTTTATTGGTTAGGTAGTTTTAACGATCTGTTAAAAGTTGGCAATAAAAATTATGATTGATTTAAGTCGTTGCTCGAGCAAGAAATTTTGAAAATAACAAAATTTTTCCTCACTTCCATGAAAACTCCGGAAAATGTGGATGACATATCAGATAATAAATTATACCTAAAAATTGTACAAAGCTTTCTGCTTGTACAATTTTCCCTTCCGCTTTAAATAAATAGTTCTTCCGATTTAAAACTAAAAGGCATGACTTTTTAACTTTCAAAATGTGAATTGAATGTGTACCTGATCTATAGCTACCTTATAATTCTATAAGATGAGATAGTGTTGCGGGCCCCCCACGGTGGTCCCCCGGGAGATCTCATACATTCTTGTCGTTGAAAAACACCACTTTGCAGGTCTCACCTTATTGTACCTTTTATGTTGTTTCTATTGTTGTAGTTTGTCAACTATACCGGTGTCTCTTCTTGTATACTGCTTGTTGACAACCCAAGATATATTTCCTCTGAAATGGAACACTTGATTTTATGTTATGACACCAAACAGTGTTGAAGTGGAAATTTAACTTTCTTTCAACATTTTCAAAAATTAGAAACAAAAGCGATACTTACAATTTTAGAGTTATTTACTGAATATCAGTTTACCATTTATGGTAAACAACAATAATTTAAATAGTATACGTGTAAATTACCTATAAATATTTCGCACGAGACTTTCAAAACCGCTTACTTAGTTGTAAATTATAAAAATTGATTGATTTATTTTCAGTTCCAAGAGTTTTAACTTCAATGAACAACCTTATTTTACGATACTCTTTCAGTGGAAGACGTTCATTTTCTCTACAATTTCTATAAATACACCAGGCGAGAATGAGAAAAATTAAATTAGCATCAAATGGCACATAGCGCAAACGGAAAACAAATACTTTAATTATTTTTCGCGTATGACATCCGGAACGTAATATTAAAATTTTGGTGTTATTCCTTAAAAATTTAAATTGTAAATTTTAAGAAATCAAAAAACTTATTCAGAATTTGCAGTTACTATAAATCAGTGTCGTTTATAAAAGCTTAAGATGATGAATGGCTAACATTATGGTTGTAGAATGGGTGTTCATCTTCTAAGTAGACACTAAAGATGGTCATTTTGGTTTATGATGCTACCAATAATTAGGTATATAATAAAGTAAAAATATGAATAAAAATTAGTAACGGCTATAAGATTAGAAGGACATAGCAAAATATTATACAACAGTATATACAAAAAACTAGATACATTTTGAAGTAAAGCTAACGACTTTAGAGTAAGTGATCACTTTACTACTGGGTAATAATTTCGACACAGCGTCCATAAATGCCTTATATTTCAAAGATTTAGGGCAACATAAAAACATCATTGGTATAACAGACAGTTTTACAACGCCCTGTATAAAAATACCCATGTAACCATAGCTTCTCTTAATTGTTTTACAACTTCCAGTTTTTGCTACTGTATGTGTATGGATTTTGGAATTTAAACCTCGCCATCATAAATCGTTCCGACGTCGATAATTCAGCAGCTCGAAATTGAAACCTTACAGTAGAAATGAATATATTTTAATGAAATACCGACACGTGTGCTTTGAATAAAAATAAAATCATAAAATTGCGGAATATAAAACTATAGCAAAACGACACGACTCAATAAAAGACACCTGTACGACATTCTTTGACAATTATTTGCGCTCTCGAATTTGATACGCACATCGAACATAGCCGTGAAATAGTACGAAAATATAACACAAGAAGTTACTCGGTATATGCAATCTAAAACACAATTGCTATTATTAAATAAATTAAAATAATCGAACTGCACATTTTACTCTAAACGCAACAAAAAAACAACTCCAATGTTATTTTGAAACGTTCCTTGGAGAATAATCGATCATAAAATTTTACAACATACAAATAATCACCTTTTGGGAGTTACAAGGCAAGACCCAAAATTTTATTTCATTTCAACTAATAAACTATTCTCCATTAAACTCATGGTGGCCCAAAACGTTGTAATGCAATGTAGAATAGCAAATGTCGAACTTATGAATGGGCTATAATACCCAATAGTAGAACTTAATTTACCATAACGAGTATTGGCCTTTTGAGGACAAAGTGCCGCTCTACTTTATATTTTATAATAGTCGATTCTTGTGTGGGCATTACACATGTAAACGGGAAAACACAAATGTAATTTTAAAATAACAGCATTATTGAAATTGTGTGGATTGAAGATTTTAGTTATCCGGTAATATTTGGTAATTTTTCGTTTTACGTAAGTTACAAGTAGACATTTTGTAAACACATGAAAATAGTGTCAAATAAACTTGTTTACTTCTATGTGCTACAAAATTTCACGTATTTAATTGCGTATAATTTCATAACCGTTCGGTTTAAACAAAATGAATGAAACATAATTTTTCATTTTCTTATATAATTTTGTTTGTTTTATTTTTTTTTACTCATTTTCATCTCCTTCCTTCTATAGAATAATTAGGTACTATATTATTACTATTTTTATTATTAAAACAAAACCAAGTACGAGAAAGAAGGATAATTTATTAAAATATTACAATAAATTACATTATATTATATTTTTTCACATTACGGGAATTTGAATCGCAGCTTATCTTCAACTATTTGTGCCATGTTTCGGATTCCACGTTAAGCTGTAGGTCTCGTGCACGTGACCGTATAGTCAGTAAGTAATAACTGCTTAATTGTAATTCGATAATATGTGGGTTTATCTTAAATATTAGCTTTATCCGTAAATATCGTAAACATTTTCACAATATTTGTAAAATTCAAACTCCTCACTCGAAATATTTTTCTCTAGTTTTCTATTTTTATACGCCAGTTTCCATATTTTCTGCGCAAAGTATTGCGATACTAAAAATAAAACTGACGAAGGAAAAGATATTCTATTACGAGACAGATTTACAAAAAGTATTAAAAGGGTTTTTTAAAAACGAGTAGCTACTATACATTTCGACATAGAAAATTCTTCTTTAGATATACCCTATAAATCTACGACTATTCATTGGCGTAATATTATGTGAGTCGTCAATTCAAATAATTTTGTTGTGAATTATTCAAGTGTGATCAGGAATCTCTTCACAATTTGATTTATTTTATGATAGTCTACCGGTTTGATATCGTCTTAAGTATAACAGACTCAATTATTAATTATTACTGTTATTAGGTAAGTTTTAGGGGAGGTTGGGTTATGACAAACGGGGTAAGCCGACCAATGCTTGTTACAGACCAAACCGTAAATAATTTACAATTCTTTCATACAATAAATTGCCATTACAAATATGTACTGTCAACCGGGGTGAAATTGATAATACTGGGGCGATTTGATAACTTTTAATATCACCAAATTGAAACTCAATGTGGGGCTAAACGAATTTTTTTCGATTTTTAAAAATATTTAAATCGTATGGAATTAATTGGTAAGAAAATATAAATTTAAAATGACTCAAATAGGGATTTTAGCACAAATTTTTCAATCTTTTTAGATCTTATCATTTCATTTTTAGAACTAAATTTTCCGTAAGTCAAAGAAAACATTAAACCTTTTGAGATTTTAATTTACAGCATTCGTTATAATTTCTCAAAAAAGAAACTGTATGCCTCTGTAGCAGGGGTAGAGAAACTGATAAGTTCATGCAAATTGAAATAGAAATACAGGCCCAGCAAAGAATAATATATTTATTACTTAATTTTTATTCAAGACCGAAATTATTTCTGTAAATGTCGTCCTAAGGTAATTTATAATAATTTAATACCGAATATTAATAGATGTGTATAAGACGACGTGACCGGCCGCAGGCGTCCTCGAGGATTCTCTGGAATCTGAATTGATTGCATTTATTAAAATTATCTATGTAATGTATAATAATCACCATCTTAGGGAAATGCGCATGTATGGATTAACGAGATTCTGTCGAGCATTGAATAAATGGATTAATGATATCCGTTTCTGTCTGGTAAAGTTATAGAATACTGAATTAATCCGACATAAATAATATTTAATTATGTCGTATTAAATTATTATAGGCGGTCATTGTCCTAGTAGTTGGAGCGATCATCTACCGATGCTAAAGGCACTGGTTAGGGTCTGAGAGAGCTACTCATCTTTCTGAATTTCTTTCTTTCTATGACCGTCTCTCCTACCAATCCGCATTGGTCAGCGTGGCTCGGTATGGCTCAAAACCCTTCTCTAAACAAACGGAGGTCTGCTCAGTAGTGAGCAAAGATAACTAGAAGTAAACTTATTATCTAATACCTATAATTTCACCAGGCATAGGCGAATATCGTTAATCCACTTATGAGCGTCAGTAATAGACAGATACTATGAAAGATCCAAATATTTTAATAATAAAACTTTATATAATTTACATAATATTCGTCTTATTGATTGCTAATAAAAGTCAAGTGCTCAAGAAGAAACGAAAAATTTGCTTGTTTTACATTGTTTTGAGTCTTAAAACCAATGTCTTTATGTTTTAACGGGGCACTGGTCCTGTTGCCACGAAATTTTAAAAAATTGATCCAAACAATGGTGAAAAATAGGTATGTATTAGACAAGGACAGGATTAGGAATGACAGCGACAACATACGAACTGTCAAGACAACTTACCCACAGAATATACAGGGGTGATTGTTAATATAAACATTTCAATCGTTTCAACCATTTATCGAAAACGTTAAATATAACGGGCCCGTTAAGTCATTAAAGTGAAGAGTTATGTGTCATACATAAAATAAGCATAACTATGATTGATTTAACGGTACCACTGTGATATTCAGTTTCGGCACATAGTTGAACTTCCTGTGGTTCGGAGTCCACGTATAACAAGTACATAGGTCCTCTATGCACGAGAAAACACTTAAAATGCACATCGCATACATAGGAGATGGATCACAATGCTTCTGTAAAAAATCATAACGATGATGAGGGGTTTCAGTAAGATGGACCTGCAGTTTATCGTCGGTTCCATACGACTACAGTCATGTTAAATATTGGATATCGGAATTTACTTTTAATATCTCGACAGTTATATCAGGAATCTAATCTGGGATAATCGCACATAAATTTTATAATTTTTACAATATCGAAAAGCGACCCTTGTAGTTGAACGTTCATATGAAGTCCAATGATTCTAAAAACCAGTTAGACTCCGTGCCAAAGCTCAAAAGTTATACAATGCGCGAAGGAGCAACCAAGAGGGCGAAATACATACATATAAATGTTACGTGAAAACATTAGCTTGGAGCGAAAATTTAAAAAATGTGAATAAAAAAAGACGTAATTACTCGTTCTTGAAAATTAACATGAAAAAAATATAATATCACTAGGCATGTAATTTAATAAAAAACTTATTGTTATTTATTTTATTTTGAACTTTGCTTATTAAAAATAATTTGTAAAATCAATATTATGTTCGGAACATAATATCAGTCTTCGAGGTTTTTTTTTTAGGTTATGATGTTCTTCCTGATTTTTAAACACTTTTTAATATCTACTTTGTAGATTTTAAATAAAAATCACACCAGTGCATACGTAGGGCCTGTCAGCCCCATGCTTTAAATCGACGATTGTTTGGATATTTCAGGAAAATAAGATAATTTTTGAAATCGATATAATTTATTAAACTTGCTGAACACTGCTAAAGTCGCAATAATTTACATTGTAACCAGTAACATTGAAGTTGTATAATAATTATTGTATTAAGTGCAGTTTACGTTATGCCATTTTGGTTACAAGTTGTCATAATACGCAATTCTAATCGTAATATTTGCTTATGAGTTCACCCTCGGGCTGTATCGTATGCCGAATCTTATAAAGTGAACTTCGAATTATTTGATTTTTACCTACTTGTAAACAAAATCACATAACGTAAACTGCACTTTACGGTGACGTGCAATAATTGTAAAGATACTTTTGATAAAATTCAAATTCCGTCATTGTAGTCTTAGGAGATGGCATTTTAATATTTTTCTTTGGCGTAGAAAATGTAGTTCCCGGAGGTTTTTCAACTCCTTCTTTCATAATGGTTTTCACACTTCGAATAGAAACTCCAGTAGCCAAAGATACCTTTACATACAGCGGTCTGCCTTTACATTGCTCCTGCTGAATAAAAAAAAGATATTGCTCGATTAACCTAAAAAAATATTTTCGTTTACAAACCTAAATTAAATAAATTTCGTTATAACTTACCTTCAAATAATAAAAACTGATGTGAAATAGCCTGAAAGAAGACTGATTTTTATTTAATGATAATGTTGGATTAACCTAAAAATAATATTTTCGTTTTTTATTTACAAAACTAATTTTAACAAATTTTATTACTTACCATCAAACAATAGAACCTGTTAAATAGCCTTAAAGAAGGCTGATTGTTATTTATATTATGAAATAATACTAACATCATTTAATAATAAAACGCGAAATTTGTGTAAAACTGTCAAACGAAAGTAAACATTCAACGAATGTTTTCTAGTTGGGCTTTTTAGCATTTGGACGTGTTTTCGTTATTGCGCCGATGACAGTATAACTTTTGACTTTTGAAATCTACTCTACCGTAGAAAGTTCTTTCTCTAAATTTTAAATGATTAATTAACATATCCTAAGTTGCTTTACTTTCAAATCATCAAATCCATTATTTAGGATTATTGGGATTGGAATACAATTTTGGGCGACGCTATTTGTATATTTTGTATATTTGTATGATTGTGTATATTTTGAATGTTACTGCATTTCCAATTGATTAATTTGGGATTTTGAGGGAATTCAACTATTTTCGTAAATACGTCACAACTTCTTATCTACCTAGCTACGATTATCGATTGGAACATCCGAACATCTGTGGTTAGTTGCTATTTGGAAAAATCTAAATCTTTGTTTGGTAATTCGTTAACCCGACAATTTACTTTAATTCATCCACGACAAGCTTCCGTTTGGCTGCTGTTTACACCCACCAAATTGTTTCACTATCCTTAATTTAGTATTAGACGACAGAAGATATCATTTTAGTCCAGTGGTGCATCGTCCAGATAACAGATGAGCTAACTTGACTGTTATATGCAGTTTCCCCACCGTAAATTTGATCAATTTGATTGCGAAATTACAGACAAGGCATTCATTTCGTTTATCGGTGCAAACAATTCACAGGTATGATTTTGGTTTATTTAAATTACGCCCGAACTTAAAAGACTTAAAAATTATTATGGTAATGTATCCACAAAACATTAATAGTTATAAAGCGGCAATAAATATGTGCACGAAATAACTTGGTCGAACAAAAATTATAACAGTTAATTTATCTTAATTCAAATTTAATTGTTGCTCATTTTGCACACTCTCTTTCGTCTTCAACAACTTCAGTTTGACTATTGACCAATATGTTTTAATAGACCTGAGTTGTAGGTAATTTTGTAGGTTGACTTCCTTATGGTCACGACTGTGACACCATTCTGGCCATACCATTCCATGGTTAGACCACCGTAATGACAAGAGGTTAAGTCTGCCCAAAAAGGTACTGAAACTTTGTGTGATTTAATGAAAAGCAGTACTATTTTTTGTAGAGACTCTTCGACATAGAATTTTTGGTTGGCAGTCCCTGTTGATACGAAAATTCCGCTCTTGACGCCATATGTGCATATTGCCTGCCAATTCCAATATTTCTTTCAAACTTTGTCAAGCTTTTTTCCTTTAAATTTCGCAGGAATCAATCCGCGTTTCTTTGCTGTGTAAAATTGCTGTCTCGGAATTTGTTTGAGGTCGGGCTATACGCAAGTCTCATCGTCCATGACAATGCAGTTAAAATAATTGTGAATCATCTTGTCATACAGTTTTTGAGTCCGAGTTTTTGCAATTTTGGTTTATTAGTCATTGTGATTGGGAACAGAATTTACTTGGAAAGACTTCAAATTAGCTTGCTTACGTAGGTATTTTTTGTACATAATATGATGATGACATATTGACTTTTTTGCAACATCTCTCACAAAGTTTTGCCCCTAATGTGGTCCGAACTTGATGTCAAAAACCTAAAACTTTTTTTCTAATTCTAAACTGAAGAGTTTATACAAAAAATCATATTTCCCAGTTATTACCATGCTAAAGTCTTAAATTACTGGACTAGAAGAACAATTCAAAATGTAAAATTGCCAATTGTATCAATTTATTAAATTGTTAACTGTAATTGTCAACTAAACAAATTGCTAATTGCAAGTATCAATTAAGCAAATTATGACTTCGAAGTCGCAATTGAAAATTAGAAAAATATTTTTTACAAAGTACGTGGCGTCAGAATGCCTTCGTATTTTATACTACCTATATTAAACAATTGCACAAATTGTTTTGTTACATTTTCCAAATGCCCAATCTAAGACTTGGTGCTACTACAATATTTTAATATTCCTTTTTAACATATTGTATAGTTTGTTTCAGAATAATTGAAATTAAAAAAAGTCATAGCATCAAATTACGTTGATATAAAAACGTATAAACTATAAACGAAACATAATGTATAGAGATAAGGTTAATTATTTTAATCTCGCGCTAGCCTTTAGCAATGCATATGCTTGGTTGACAGCATATATCTTATCACATAGTTCGTACGCTTTTATATCAACGCAATTTGATTCAATGACTTTTTTTAATTTCAATTATTCTGAAACAAACTATACTATGTCTTACTTTTCGTAAAACCTTTTTGAAATTAAACCTGGATGTCACCGTTGCTGTTTAGAAGCTGAACTTGATCTTGCAAATCCTGAAATAATTATAAAAATTACGATATTTATATTATAAACACAATTATCGCATGCATCTGAAAATTGCAGAACGAGCC
Organism: Podabrus alpinus; assembly: GCA_932274525.1. Lineage (NCBI taxonomy): Eukaryota > Metazoa > Arthropoda > Insecta > Coleoptera > Cantharidae > Podabrus > Podabrus alpinus. The sequence goes on from OW026454.1 coordinate 20,836,776, forward strand.
GTAGGCGAGTTTTTAATCAGTCAAGTTTTCAATATATGTAGCAATAAGCCATTTTTAAATATGTACGAGAATAATTTAAATTTTAATGATCAATTTAGTTATATAAAACATCTTAAATATTCTTAATGTTGATGGAAATTATTACTAAAATAACTTCTCTGTATTTTGAAAGTCAGATAAATTTAAATAATTTAATAGTAAATTTTATATGAAAAAGATTTATCGGGCCTGTGTATTTTCAGGTTAAAATTTCAATCTGCATTTTCAGGTGTAATAAAGTAATTTTTAAGAGCTTATTACTTAATATTATTTTTTATTTTCTTGATTACGTATAATTACCAAAATTATATAAAATTATAATAGAACTGCATGAATTTCTTAGCTAAGCAGAGGGACCGTTTTAAATTATGTAATAAGTAGGAATATAAGAATTTTATTATTTCATTTATTTCATAATAATATGTAAACTGGAATGTCAATGTTTAGAATTAGATATAAAAGAAAAATGAAAAAATGGATCCAAGTTAAGATTTATATAAACCCTCTGAACATTGAAGTATTACTTAAGATTCCGTACATTTCCCGTTCTTGAAATTAAGTCTAAAATTGCGGGTATACACCTACTCCTGTCACATAACATTAACTAACTGAAAAATAACTTCACCCTACAAAACTGCTTTCAGGATATTTTATGAACTAAACTAATTTATTTTGAAAGTGAATTACGTACGTTGTCCTTTTTCAATTTAGCTACCTATTTAGAAATTGTTTTACTTCATTTTACAATTAAATGTTAAATTAGTAATACGCGAGGTTCTTGAACAACAAAGGAGATAATTAAAGAAAATTATGTATCAAGTAAATGCATTTTTTTGAAAAGTATGTTGAAATTTAGTGCTCGGAGCAAATCAGAATATATAATACCTGTTGTTTAAAAAAGGGCGTGTGGTTTAACGTAGGAAGTTAAATATTAGTTTGCGCTTGCTTGTAATTTGCAAAATTTTTCTTACGATGATAAATAGTTGACAACTATCACCGCCATGTTGTACTAAATTCTACATGTAAGTATCGAACAATGCACAACTAAACGACCCGATTTTAATGCTGATATCCCATTGGTAAATCGCATTTACAGGGATATTCTGACACCATTGTAACTGATTTCACAACGGCAGCTGCGATTTTTCCCTTACACTTTTGATCTTTATGGGTTTTGCTCGTTGATTGTAAACGGGCTAAGAATAAATGTAAATTTGGCGTAACGCGAGGAAGTGATTGAATTTTATGATCCCTTAGACCTGACGTGTAGGACGATAGGACATGTGCTCAAGTTCAAAGACGAATTTTGCTACAAAAATCGCCGTAACTAAATAGCGAAACATTCGCTTTACCTTTTTAAAAACCCAACCGAAACAGCTGTAATTATCAAAAATAAAACTACGATAAATATTATACTTATTTTTTACTATAAATTTTTATCAATCACTTATTGTAACCAAAACTACATAGTAATATATATTCGATTTTTAGAAAAACAAGGAAAAATCATTAAATAGGAAACGAAATTGTTTACAACATTTGCAAAAATGTTGTCAACAATTTAGTGTTACTAACTGTACTTACAGAAGAAAAATATATCGGCGTAGGGTGCTACCTATTTTTCACACAATACAAAACATATACAGGGTGGCCCTTGACATCCGTGCTAATCAACTTTGAAAAGAACATTCGAATACGAAATTTTTAATCAAAATTAAGCGTGAAGCGTGCAGACCGGCAGCTGAACGCTAAATATCTTCCCCATCTCATTTTATCACATATTTAACCGTATACATCTTATTCGCTTTAGTACATATTTATTCCTATGATAATGATCAAGAGAAAAGCATGAGAAATTCCCTTCATCCATAGTTATAATATTTGTTCGACAAAGATGGAACACTTAAATAATAGAAGCTAATCGCTGCCTTTTCCGTTAAGTTTGCGTATAAAATATGGATGAAAATTATCATACGTTCTGGCTACGCTTTCTTTAGAGATATTATGGAACAGCTACGACGTACTTTCGGTAGTTAATACGGAACATTAGGGGAAAATTTTAGAGAACGTGTTTCGAAAATTGGGGATATTACGCTTAAACTACTTGATACCTTGTCTTAAGTGTAATAATTGTATTTGTTCTGCCTTTTTAGTACCTCAAATAATCATATTTTATGTGTGATTATACAAATAAAGGAACCGTGATGAATGAATAATCGCTTATATCTATAACCTTAAATTTTGCTCATTAAATTTATATTTTTGCTTAAGCATTCAATTTTCGATAGACCAATGAAAATTTATTAGAAACCACTAAATCAAAAGAAAGTACCTTCTTTGTATAGAAAAGAAAATAAACAGCAAAGAAAAGCTTAGAATAGAATTAAAATGTTTTAGTAAATGAAAACTTCGTTCCACAATTCCAACATCGCTAATAACATTGTATAGGCAACTAATTTTGTAAAAGAACCACAAAAAGTAAAAAATTTGAATAAACAATATAAAATCAAAAAATGATTGTTAGTCGACACTATTTGCGAGACAAAGCGTCGTTTTTATTTTGGTATTATTTTACGATTATGTCGGACATTATTATTGACATTTATCTGCTTTTCGTTGTAATGTAAAGCGAGTTTAAAAGAATAAGAAGAGAAAAGCGCAACTTTTGCAGCAATGCAATCATTTTTGGAATCGACGCGTGAGCTTTAGGTCTTCACGCTGATCAGCGGCAGCTTTGGCTTGCCGACGAAACAAAATATTAATCGGTTATTCCGAGTCGCCTTTGAATTTTTACTATTTTCTTTGGCTGTTTGCGATTAATCAATAGTTAAACTATCTAAGCTATAAAATTGTTGCTAATTTGATCGTATGCTGAGAGTTTTATTAAATTATTTAAAAACTTGTATGAGTACAAATTTTATGATTCTCTCAGAACATTTCTCAGCAGGAAGACAATATAAAAGGTGAATTAAATTTGTTCTGAGACATCTAGACGTTTTATTTGTTTACGCTTAATTCTTTGGGAAAATTACCTTATACTTACTTGTAATTTGTACAATTACTGACAGACGCATATTATACAAGTTTTCCGTTAACACCGTAATATGTAGTAAATTAACTTTTCTTTTTAATTATCTATGATGTGACAACATTTTTTCATTACTCTACAAGTTTTATTAATTTACTAAAAAAATGTTTTCTTTTTTCCAAGTTTTATCCCCGATATAAAATTTGGTACTTCATACGTTTAAAATGATAATAAAACGCTTGTTTTACTACAAAGGCCATGGCGTGGTATAAAAAATAATTCGAGTATTTCATCACCCATAAATTCTGAATTATCCAGGTGTACGACATAAATCCGGAAATAAATCATTGGTAAAAGTTAAAAAATTTATTGCTTTTATACACAAACAGTGAAAACAAAAATAAAATGTAATCATATGACTTCAGATTTTTTATCCAGGATTGCAGCCGTCGATATCAAAAAAAGAAACAGGAAGAAAAGATAAATAATCGTTTAATTCGTGGTTCATGTAGTGAAATTTAAAAGTAACCCATATCATCGGTATTTTAGAATCATCAAAGATGTAATTGAAAATGTTAATCAATAAAAAAATAATATTACTTAGAAATATAATAGCGTTTTGGTCGTATGAGTCATCATAAAACCTCTTCTTATTCTAGGACTACGTCCTGTATTTCTCAATATGATGCCTAGTGCTGTCAGTCCCGAGATTCGAATGTCCAGCTATCATACCATTGTTTTGAATGTCTTTCCTGTGGTTTTGGGGTGCTTGGCTTTCCCCACATAGCTACTTTTGGTCGACAGTCCTTCGTTATTACTTTGACATGTTTATTGCTTCGCTTATTCTTTTTCTGTCGAACAGTATATAATCAGTTATCACGCGCAAGATTTTCATCTTCATGGTTCTCATTAGCTGTTTCGTCTCCGCTCTTATTTCCGCATTTATGTCATGATGGCTCTTATGCATGCTTTGCTTCCATTGCTCATGTATTTGTTACGCCACATATCTCTGAAGAATCATTGTACAGCTGAAGCTTTTGCTAGTTTGAGATTTTACTTCATGGTATCGATTGCGGTTGGTCGTTTTGTTATGTTGGTCAGGTACCCATCTTTTTCTCGGTCTTCCCACACTTCTTTTTCCCAGTGGTTTATATCTCTTTGCTGCTAGTGGCAGTCTCTCTTCGGCCATTCTTTAGCGGTGTTCACTCCTTCTCTTGTTGTTTTCTCCGAGTTGGCTTTGGAGTTTGTTTATTTTTAGTTCCTCGTAGGAATCTCATTTCGTGTGCTTGTATTTTGCTTTCATCTTTTGTTGTTAGAGCCCAGGTCTCACTACCGTATGTTAATGTTGGAAGGGTGATCGTTTTATAAAGCCTTCTGCGTGTGCCTAAGTAGTTAAAACTCATAGCTTGTTCTATGATTTTATTGTTCACTATAATTTGGATTTCACAGGATCTCTAACGATAATTAGCGACTTTATTTTTCCATTTTCGTATTAAATTATTCTGCTGTTTTTCAAATTTATATAGCTTTTGGAGATTGTATTTGCCTTCCCCTACATCTACATCATCCGCATAGCAAACCATTATAATTTTCTGTTCTCATTTTGTAACCACTACCAGCTTATTATCCTTACTCAAATCTTTGACAATGGTTATAATACTTTAGCCCATATCCTTCTGATTCAGGATTTTAATTACATCTGTCAATTTTACCCTGTCAAAATCCTGGGAAGGGTCGGCAAAACATCTAAACCTTCTTCTTCTACTCTTATTAAGAAGTCTTCTTCGTAACATAGTTCTATAGGACCTGTCCTATTACTAATTTATGTATTAGTTCTAAGAGCATTTTTGGTTTCTACATCTCAGGTAGCTCGCTAGGCTATCCTTTCGATGTGCCTGCACGTTATTTTTTACTGTTATGATGTCAAATCATTAATACAGGGGCACCGCCGTCTTTAAGTGCCCTCCGAAGCACGGGAGACGCTCAAGAAATTTTAGACTGTACCCGGAGTCGAACCGGGGAGCCCTACGTGAGCAGTTGATCGCTGATTAACTATCAAAACCGATTTGTTAAATTCTACAATCTTCTCTGTAATCTGCTGGTGGACCGATTTAGTCGAAATCCCTGTTGCTCTGCGCTGATGCCGTATTTAACAATTTCGTCTGGTATCATTTTTGTCGGTAGCTTTTGTATATAATTCCATAGGAATATTCCCGCTAGTTTCCTGTGTTTGTCTTCTCTTCCTTTTTAAATATGGGATTGATTGTGTTTTCTTTCCGTTGTTTTGATATTTTCCCACTACGTGAGGTATTCATTCTTTTGTTCGAGCACTTCCGCCGCATTTTATCATCTCGTTAGTGATGTTGTCAATTTGTAAGGATTTTCTGTTCTTCCGTTACTGTTTGTTCTGTGCCTTCTTTTTTACTTTCCCATTTACGTAGTGAAGTACATTGTATTGCCTACCCCTGCATTGCATTACATTGCATTGCATTGTATTACGTTGTAGTCTATTGAATTGTATAACATTGCATGGCATTACATGGCGTTGCGTGGCATTTCATGGCGTTGCATGGTATTATATTAATAATAATAATAATGATTTAAATAGATGAACTCTAGTGGGATAGTGGATCGCAATAAAACAAATAAGTTGTCACGTCAACGTTTCGGAAGCATTTATTGTTCCATCATCAGGACTAAACAACTGGATGTAATTTCGTTTTCTGCGTTAATCATGAAGCAGGTCAATGCTGAAGGCCATGGGATCACAATCATCAGTGGTGTCAAAAATAAAATTTTGCAAACTCATATCATTCGAGTAGTCCAATAATAAATGTAAAACTAACAATATAAACCATAAAAACTTAACAATTGTAAATATGAAATACAAATAACAAAATATCACAAATAAATATACATTAAAACAGCCAAATCAGAGGCAATTGGACAAGAATTTGTTGGTTAATAATGATTTATTTACGGAATAATTCCTTTTAAATAATACATCAAATTACAAATTGAAGTAAAGCCAACAAGATAACAAAAGTAATGGGAAATAAAAATAAATAAATAAAAATAAACGAATACCTCGCGTTACATGTTCAGGTTGCGCCGAATCAATGCTTTGAAATGCCCTAAAGAACAAACCATCGGTAAAATCCAGATTGCTATTTGCGTTACCAAGATTGGATAGCCTTGCCAATGGTGAATGCAACCCGTAATTGGTCCTATGATAATCTGCTCAGAACAGATGCGGATTACAAACCCAGATAGGCTCAATCTGATTATATTGTATTGCATTGCATTACATCGCATTGCATTGCTTCACATTGAATTGCATCACATTGCATTGCATCCATTGCATAACATTGCATTACTGAGCTCAGCACTCTTACATATGTCCAAACTTTGAAAACGGTGAAATCTTGTGTTAGTTATTATAATAAAATCTATTACCGATTTTTGTCTTCTTGAGTTTTAAAAGTGTATCTGAGGTGCGCATTGCATTACATTGTATTGGATAGCATAACATAGCATGGCATGCAATGGCATTGCATCGAATTGCTTTGTTCATTGCATTGTGGTGCACTATGTTGCATTGTGTTGCATAGGATTATATGGCATTGCATGCGTTGCGTGTTATTTCATTGTATAATATGGCATGGTATCGTATTGTATTGCATTGTATGGCATTGTATTAAATTGTATTGCATTATATAGAATTTTATTGCAGTGCATTGTATAGAATTTCATGGCATTTCATTAGCATATCATGGCATAGCTTAGCATGGCATAACATAGCATTGCATTGTATAGCTTAGAATTAGTATTGTATAGAAAAAATTGAAGTATTTTCTTAAGATAACAATACATTTGAAGAACTGCTACATTGTATATTATTATAAAGGCATGAAATATGCACATATTTACCATAGTATTCCATTGGTAATTTTTTAATATCTTGTTTTATCTCAATTTTCTTACCTTTCCTTTGTATTCCCACTAGGTTTTTTATCCATTTTTACACACGAAATTTTCTAAACTATTTGATTACAAATCAAGAAAATATTCCAATCAAGAAATGTTTTATTAAATTTTGTAATAATACTCAGAATGCAATAATGCTAAGGCTTTGCACAATTCACAACCTTGCTACGCGATAGGTACGCCACTGGATAGTACATCCGCGATATTGATATCACGATTGAAAAATCGCGTTCATTAAGGTCAAAAACAGCTGTAATATGTTTTGGGTTTTGCGATTCAAAATAATTCAGAATGAACAATAAATTTAAACGTAAATAAATACTAAATAATAAAATTTTCATTTGGTATGGCTTTTTAATATGTTATTAATATTTTATGGGAGTATGCAGATGTCGAATATGCATACTCATCAAAACCAAATGAAATGTCCTCTCTGCAACTTGAACAGCTCTGCCAGTAAATCCAACTTCCACGTCCTCGTCGTAACCCCTGGTAATACATGGAGTACTTGATACACCATGTAGCAAACGGAAGTGGGTGAAAGGTGGGTGGGTGAAAGGTGAAAGTGAAAAACTGGATCTTTTCGGCTAAGGGAGTAAACCCTAACAGAAAATCTCGGCCCTCCAGATCGGGGGTTGGGTCGTCGGGCCAGCTCCTCGGCACTCGGAAAAACCAAATTAAATTGCTAAATTTACCAGTACCAGCCTCGGAACAGATAAGGATTTTAACAATAGACGACATAGGCAACGGAAACGGACTATGAATTTTGGAATTTGGAATGTTCAAGGATTGAGAAATAAACAACAAGAAATCCAGATGGAATTAAAAGAAAGAAATGTTGACATTGCCGTACTCTCAGAAACGAAAAAGAAGGGGAAGGGTAGTGAAATGTGGAAAGACCATATCCATCTCTACAGCGGGGTACCTAAAAGTGACAGAGCTAAACAAGGAGTATCGATAGTGATAAAGAAAAGCTTAAGAAGACATTTAAAATCGTGGGTACTAATTAACGAAAGACTCATTAAAGTGACTCTCCATATTCGAGGAAGAATATTTCATGTAGTAGGTGTCTATGCTCCCAATGACGACGCTCCAGTTTTACAAAAAGAAACATTCGAAGATTTGTTAAGAGAAATAATAGACGCAATACCCACATCCCAAGAAATCGTTATAGCAGGGGATTTCAATGCAAGAGTAGGTAGAGAACAAAGGGATCCGGTGGTCGGACAACATGGCGAAGACACTTTGAATGATAATGGACAACGTCTAAGAAATATATGCGAACAATATGAATTAAAGATAACGAAGACGTTCTTCCAACATAAAAACATCCATAAATTTACATGGCATCGTGAAACCGGAGATCTAAAAACGTTAATAGACTATATCGTTGTAAGACAGAAACATAGATTTCTTATAAAGGATGTCAGAGCAAAAAGAGGATCTGTATGTGGGTCCGACCACTACCTTGTTGTAGCAAAAATAGACCTTCCCTATGATAAAATAGATAAAAACAAAAACAACACCCTGTCAGAAACGGAAAATAAGAACAACAAAATCAGATACAACCTGCAATCACTAGAAGATAAAAGTACACGGTATCTATATCGAAGACGACTACAACAGAAATTAAATATCTAGAAATCTAGTGTGGTTAGCAAAAAAAGATATAAGAAGTGAAAGAAAATATAAACAACTTAATAGAGAGGAAAAAGAGAAGTCACTTTGAAGAAAAACAAATTGTGGATTCAGAAATGTCAGTACATAGATCAGCACGTGGGTGGATCAAGAAGCTCGGAGGCTTGGAAATTAATTAAAACTATGCGAACAACAGAAAACGATCGACTATCAGGAATGAGTATCTCTTTGAGCGACTGGAAAAAATATTTTAGTAATCTATTAACGGAAACCAGGCCAAATATTAGTAACGAACCAATAATTACCCAACAAACACATGAAATTGAAGTGAAATTGGAACATGTTGAAGCCTCATGTAAAAATATGAAAAACCGTAAATCGCCTGGACCAGGAGGTATTCCAGCGGAGTTACTGAAATACGGGCCTAAGAAACTACATGTGATGTTAAAACATCTATTTCAACGTTGCATAAATGGGGAAAATACACCAAAACAATGGAGAACATCAATTATAACACCAATCTTTAAAAAAAGGATGTAGACAAGACCCATCAAATTATAGAGGTATTTCAGTAATATGTGCCGTTGGAAGACTATACTCAAAAATATTAAAAACCTTTATTGAAAAGGAGATAGAAGGAAAAGAGGCTGAAGAACAAGCTAGCTTTCGAGCAGGAAGATCCACAGTAGATAATATTTTTACCCTGGAAATGATCGTGGAAAAGAGGACTCAACGTGCTAGAGATTCACACTTGGCTTTCATAGATGTAGAGAAGGCATATGACAACATCCCAATTAACAAGCTGTGGATTGCAATGGAACAATGCCGGATAAATAAAACGCTGATATGGGCTACAAAAAATTTATACGCGAAAAATACAACAAGAATTAAGTCTCACAATATGGTATCTGAAGAATTTACAATTTACAAAGGCCTGAGACAAGGCTGTTGCCTTTCTCCAACCCTATTTAAAATATATTTAAATGAAGCACTTGGAAAATGGCAAAAACAATGTAAGAATATGGGGATACAAATAAACGACGACACGCTATCTACCCTTTATTTTGCTGATGATCAAGTAGTGATTGCAGAAGACGAAATTGATCTCAGCTACATGGTGCGAAAACTCAAGGAACAATACAAGAAAGCCGGTCTGAATATAAACATGAAAAAGTCAGAGTACTTGAGCGTGGGTACAGAGGAGATACAAGATCTGGACATGGAGGATGAGTTAATGAATGGCACTAAAGCATACACATATCTGGGAGTTATATTTGACAAGACGGGTAGCAGTTGTAAAGAGATTGAAAAAAGAATAAATAAGGGAAGGTATGTTATACGAACTTTGAATGGTGTTCTGTGGGATAAAGATATAAGAAAGGCTACGAAGAAAATGATATACAAAGCCATAATAGAAAGTACAGTAACCTACGGAGCTGAAGTATGGGATATCACTGCAAGAAACAAGCAAAGACTTGGAGCAATGGAGATGGACTTCTGGCGTAGAAGCGCTGGCAAATCAAGACTCGACAGAGTGAAAAATTACTAAATCCGAAGAATTATGGAAGTACGATCGACCGTAGTAGAGGAAATTGAGCGTAAACAATTGATATGGTTCGGGCATGTGAATAGGATGCCTGAAGAGAGATGGCCGAAGAAGACGCTTATATGGATACCTCCAGAAAGAAGAAAAAGAGGTCGACCACGGTTAAGCTGGAGAAAAGGAATCGACGAGGCAATGTCAGCGAGAGGTCTGGAGGAGGAACTTTGTCTGGACAGAGGAGAATGGAAACTGGGGACGGAGAAACGGCGCCAGCTGTAGAAATGATCCGTTATATATATTACAATGATCAAGGTACGGATGGACCCCGTCAATCGCAATTTAATAAAATTTTCAATGTTACTGATTATCACGACTAGCTGGGTTCTTATTGCATGTAGACTTGTTAATCTCAGTAGTGGTTTCTTTAGGAAATTGTATATTAAATCTTTTAGAGCTGTAAAATAAATAGCCGGGAATACAAGAATCCCCAAAAATAATCCGTTTTGTAATGATAATTTTTATTATGCTAATTATCAATAATTTTGATGAAAATAAACGTATACAAATATTAAACAGTTCCTTATTATTTAAATTCCTCACAATTAAATCTAAAAGTGTGGCGTCGTATTTTAAAATTCCGCACTCGTTGCACAGATATAAGTTTTTGTAAAAGTTTTCGCTTACCCTGTATAAATATTGTTCTCTCCTCCTTTTTGGTATAGCGCATGTGTAGTGGTCAATGTTGCTTCCCGTGGATGATCTTGTATTCACATCGATTTCTCCAGATTTATCTTCGATAAAATTTTTAACCCTCGTGGCAAGATTCACGATCGGTAAGTATTTTATATTTATTTTACCGTATTTACCTTCACATTTATGTTTAATCACTGTATTTTTGTAGATTTCACCTTTTTATCATAATTTTTATGCAATTAATTAATTATAATATTCGAGCCGCTTAAATTACACGTGCGATCTCGATACAAAACCCAGGGAAGACCTTTTTTTGTTTTTTATATCGTCAAGGTGATACAAATTCATTACTACTTGATTATTTAACCATAAATTCTGTAGGTAAGTCGAAACCACCATCTTTTTTTTTTAATTTAAAATTGTCTTTTAATTTATTTTTCTTATGTTTTTAGGTTAACCGTTGACTTGAAGCACATAATTTCTAGTTACCACTTGAATTGTCGATGGTTTCTCGGATGACCTATCACTCTGTTTTTAATTAATTTTATCGACGCACACGTAATGTTTAAATTTTTATACATAATGTTTCAACAAATTATTTCTAACACCTTAACTAATAAATTTTACATGTAGTTTATAAATTTCTTATAACTAAACAATTTTATTATATTATTTTTAACAATTTTTGTCATTACGGATTTTAAATTGAACATTTTAATTTATTTTGTTAACCCTTGTATTCTTTATGATTATGATTTAAATGATTCTATTTGTTTTGACTTTGTAATGATAATAATAAACCTCCTATTTAAATTAACAAGTTCCATGCATTAATTTTTTTATTCAAGCAAAAATGAATGTTCGTGTTACGAGTGACGTCTCCTCCAGATATCACCGTAATATATTGCTGTGTAGCCTCGGAGCTTTGTTAGGCTTGCACTCTGAACTGTTAATGACTTGTACGAGTGTACGTAAAAGTACCTCGTCAATAGAAATATGAGCAAATTATTCTCGACAAATATAAATAAAATAAATTGATACCTCGGCTTGACTATTTCGGATAGCACAGACTTACCTTTTCCCAGGCTGAGTTCCTTCCTTAGCCAAATCTTAAATCTGAAATGCAATCTAGTGGCTTTTGGAATGATAATACATAAATGATGCTCCGTCTTATAGCAAATCGTTTTTTATTATTATTATTAATTTCCAAATGTAAATATTTAAAGTTAATAAAATTCTTATTTCTAATTACAAAATCTTAATTCTATAATAAAACTAACGTTTTCCCGCACGTGTAAAGTTAATCGTTAATTTGCACAAAATTTATGTTTTTAATAATTTTTAATGTAACGGTACCTTTATTTGGTGTAATTCTTTTCGTTGGGTTCATATACCATGAAGTTATACGGTGGTATTCGTTCGATGGCCTTCAAGGGTGCGTGATCTAACTGGATTGAATTCCCTCGTGGTAGTTTTTGTATCGTGACTAAAGTTTTCGTTCGAAATAATAGCGAATCTTCTCAATTTTGCACAGATTTTCACTTTTTGAAATACGTAAGTATAGTATTCTCTCAATTACTAACTTTTTAATCACTTTCTTAATCAAATTTTATTATATTTTTCACCTTTTAGCTGGACACAAAAATTTGCCACACATTTACTTTTATTAAGCAATCAACAACCATTAATCAACAATCCATTGTTTTTACCCTAGTTACCTGTATTTTCAAGGCACTTCTGATTTTTCATTTATCGAAAATAAAATCGATTTATTTTGACGTAAAATTTCCAGGTCCGTACTTAGCTCAAAATGATTTGTAAAATTTTAATGAAATTTTTATGTTTCAGATTTATTTTGAAGTAGTAACATCTCCTGTGGTCTTCCAGTAAACCTTTTGAAGAATATGTTTTTCGCATTCGTGGTACATTGAGTTTACGGCGCACTTTGACACGTAAATTTTGTTATTTTAATAGTTCTACGTTTCAACACATGTTTATAACTAATACTTTTAACAAATTGTTTTTGATTTCAAATTACATTTTTATATATCACTACTTAAATTAATTTACAATTTTAACAAACCTTTATTTTAAAAACTGAATTAAAACGTTGCATTTGGATTTACATTGTTTTCTCATTCCGTGACCTTATCTTCATTAAATTTATGACGTTAAAACAATTCTTTGGTGTCGGATAAAACCCTTTCGTTTGAACAAATAAGTCTCGTGCTACCTTTGTTAATAAATTAAAAACATTGACTCAAAACGTGATCATTTCTATTGACGTGGTTTTGGTACACCGCATTTACCTCCTGTTAATTAAAATTTATCCGAAAATACCTAATTTTTGTGATAAATTTCTTAATTAACACACACGTGCATTAACTCATGAACACAACAAACTAAATTTTTAATGTAACGTTTAGTAATGATTATCACTAATATTCAAAATTAAATCATTAAATTATATCAAATGTAAAAAAAAAATCAACTAAATGAATTCAATAAACTAACTAACCATATTCAAAATTAACTATCTAAATTATAAAAGTATTTGAAAACTCCCTAACTAATCATGTTAACACAACTAACTAATTATATAAAAATTCAAACTAACCTATTTATTTTGACGAATAAATTTGACCAAGGTTTCTATTATGATTTTATATTATTTAAATTCTAAAATTTTTATTAACTTTGTACTTTGCTGTTCTTAAAACTTGATTCTTTATTTTTTATTAATTTTCCAATCTTTGACCTATTTATTTATATTTGGGTGATTTCTACCTTTAGTTTTTATAATTTTCAATCATTAAACTTTAATTCCTAGCTTCATATTATTATTTGGTATTCTTTATCTTACTTTAATCAATATTTTCCTATATAATTCCCCATTATTATTTTGGTAACCTATTCTCGGTCCCATTTCAATTCATATAACTTCATATAATCTCATAATTATTTCATTAAATTCCACATTATTTATCTAGTTACTCCGTTTGAGTTAACCATTATTTATCTAATTTTCCCCCCTTGTATCTCTTATTGTATTCAATTGAATACCAATTTTATTGAAAACTTCCCGATCTGTTCAAATTAAATTCATAATTATTTACCTAAGTTTATGTTTCACCCAAATTCTAAATTTCAAACTTTTTCCTTTTAATCAATGAAATTATTTTATTAAATTATTTTTAAATTGAAAATTCTTAATAACATTTTCCTTTATAAATTTTTGACTGTCATAAAACGTATCATCTTTAATAATCTTATCTTGGTCAAATTCTTCTAAAGTCTTCATGTTCTAATAGCTTCAATCAAATTTACATTGCTATATCATGTTCACATCATATTGTAATTGTCATATTCGGTACTTGTCTTATTCATGCCTTAAAATTATTTACAATTGTCTTTAATTCTTACTATTTCTCTAGCGGTTTATTTAGAAGTTGTTAAAATTTTATTTGTTTTTTCTTTTTAAGTTTCGCTATGGTTTTATTAACCATAATACCTCCTGCTATTTTTATCAGCGGTCAATTATGAAGTTGTAAACATTTAGTGACTTAAGTTTCGCTGTGGAGCGTTGTCCACCATAATGGTCCCATCGTCCCATCGAAAAATCATATCAATGTGGAACCGACCTCTTATTATATCCGAATCGGGATGTCGTATTTGGTAAGTACATTCACCTACTTTCTCATCTATAATGAAAGGTCCTTCGTAGGGAAGTTGAAGTTTTTGGCATTCATTGTGCTCTCTTCGGCCCAATCGTAACTTTTTAACAATTACCCAATCTCCAATTTCAAAATTGCATTTTTTCTTAATTTTCTTGTTCATTTTTCGGGTATATTTTTGACTTCTTTTCTTGAGTCTTTTCCTAACTTCTTCAAGTATTTCATCATGTTCTTTTTCAGATTGATTATATATCCATGGTCTTTCCGGCTGTTGGTTCAACATGAGGAAATGTGGCGTTCTTTCCGTCGCTATGCTTGGGGTATGATTAATGAAGTTTTCTACTGTTTCGAGTTTACTATACCATGAAGTTTGATCATCGTGTACCAGGAGTCTGAGGAATTTAATCGTTTCCTGGACATACCTCTCACAGATGTTTCCTTGTGGATGTCGTATGGAACAATACGTGACTTTCACACCACGTTCTTCCCAATGCTGTCTAAAACGTTGGTTATCGAAGTAAGTTGCATTATCAACTAAAATTCTTTTTGGCTTAATAATTTCGTTGCAGAAACGATCCAGAAGTTCCAGCGAAATGTCCGTTGTACATGCTACCGTTGGATATAATTGGACGAATTTTGTGAAAGCATCAACTACGACGAAGATGTTATGAAACTCACTACTGGCTATTAAATTACCGATATAATCAACTGCAACTAACTCCCCAGGTTGTTCTAGTTTTAAGCTTTGCACGATATTTTGGTTATGAAAATTTTTAAATTTCCCCATTTGGCATAATGTACATTGGTTAATGGTACGCTTTATAATTTTTAAATCTTTATGGCAGAAATAATTCTCCCTGAACATAAGCCACGTTCTCTTGATGCCGGCATGCCCAAATTTTGATAACAATGACTCCATAGTTTCCGGACTCTCGAACTGGGGTTTTGTGACTGCGTTTAGCCCCCTTGCGTCTAAACATAATCTTAAACTACCGTCTTTCTTTTTAACAATAACGAGTGGGTTTAAATAAGCTGTCGGAGATTTTATTATGATGCCATCATTTAGCATCTTTTGAATTTCTAATTGCACCTGGTGTTTGTAACATTGCGGAATAGGGTAAGTCTTACAGCGGAATAGCTTGTCTTTGATAATTTGTAACTTGTGCACGTAATTTTTCGCGGTACCCGACTCCTGATTTATCAATGCATCGTATTTCGTGAATAATTTTATAACTTCTTGGGTGTAATCATTTGGACAATCTAATTTTATGTTTTTCAAATCCCCTTTGTTTTTATTTATTAACTGTGTATCCCAATTAACATTTCTTAAACCTTCTTCCCTGTCATAATTAACATAATTAACATTGTATTCCCCTTCTATTAAATTTTCTACTAACATTTCCGGTTCATTCCCAGTAGTGATTTGATTACCTAAATTGTTTGTCCAAGTGATCTCTTTGTTTAATATTTTTACTACTTTCCGTTCTGCATTAATGATCATATTAAATCTATTTATTAAGTCGATTCCGAGTATGCATTGCATGGATAAATTTTTAATAATTAAAATCGATTCTTTTATGATTACATCCCCTATTTTAATTGTCGCGAGTACGCTTTCGTTTGCAGACGAGAACTTTTTCTGGTTTGGCGTTACCAAATTTACTATCTTTGTTTTTAAAATTGTATTTTTTAAAATTTTCTTGATTTTTCGAAATTACCCCCTGATTTATTAATGAAATTTCTGCCCCTGTATCTATTAAACAATTTACCTGAACGTTATTAATATTTACCATAATGTATGGCAACAAATCAAATTTATTTTCATTATTTAATCCCCCCGTATTTTCGATACTGATAAACTCTTTGGGATGCTGATAAGAGCTTATCTGCATATTCATTGGCACGCCGTTTATTGAAAATCCTGTGGGGAAGATGCTTCTTCTTCCACAGCAGGTGTCCTATTTATCGTAACACTATTAATCGGTCTGTTTTCTGTATTGACTGACGTTCGGTTTGGGAAACGTTCGTCGCCCCCTTGTTGATTGTTTTGGTCGTTTGTGCGATTGTCATAACTACGCCAGTTTGACTCAAATCTACCTCCTCTCTGAAAACGTCCACGATAACCCTGATTATAATTTCGATTGTTTCCGTAATAGTTACCTCGACCAAAATTATTTCGATTTGAGTTGTACCCTGCGTTACGATCATCCTGACTATCCCGATTGTTAGTATTAAAATTATTATAACCACCCCTACGATTTTCAAAATTATTTTCATTTCTACCGTAATTATTATTGTTCTGGTTATAATTTCCAGATCGTTCGTAACGGTTGTATCTATTGTCCTGATTATTGCGATTGTCGTTCCCATTATTGTGATAAGTGCGCTGGTTATTCGATTCGCGTTGCCCCCCTGAATAATTGTTAAAAGTTCTAGTCGCGTTATTGTAGCTTGACCTATTGGCTCTTTCGTCCATGTTAACCGCATCTGTTCTCCTTAACAATTTCGATAATTCGGATATCGTGTTTATATTTTCCAGAGCTACCCGATTAATTATATCTTGGCAGAAATGATTAGATAAGTGTTCAACGATTTCTTCCTCGGAGACTTCCGGTTCAAGTTGCGTTACCTCGTTAATGATGTTCTCCGCGTAATCATTGCGGCGACCGTACCCTTTAAATCTACCGTTCATTAACTCGTTGCGTATTCGCCCCTGAGCTTGCTTGTCCCAGTAACGATCTAGAAATAGTCTTTCGAAACCGACAAAATCTTCAAATTTATCTTGCACACACCCGAACCATTTTTTAGCATTGCCACCCATCATTGAGCAGATGCAATTTTTAAATTTGTTCACATCGCGGATGTGACTTGTGCTGCGGTTCGCGTATTTGATAAATTGTTTAGGGTTAAAGTCCCCTTTTTCGTAGAACTTTATTGCTTGCCCGTTGTTTGTCGGCCACGTGATGTCTTGTAAAGCCGATAAAGTTATAGAACCGTTCGTGCTTTCACCTTTTATTTTTACGTTTTCTTCGAGTAATTTTAGTTTTTCGCCCTGATCATTTAATTTCAGTTCTACCCGATTTTCTAATTTACACACCTCTTGACTCATATCCGTTTTTGACTTCACAATTTGTTCTTCCAAAATTTGTTGTGTTTGTATCATTTTATTATTAATATCAATTTTCGGCACTATTTGACTTTTAATTTCTGCTACCTCTTCACTTAATTCATACACATTTTCTTTTACCTTTTGTACACTTGAATTTGTGTCGTTTATTGCCTGAGCAAATTTAGTTTCAATTTCCTCTTTACATTTTTGTAAATTCTCCCTGAGTTCCCTCTTCGTGTCTTCTGTATTTTTAATAACTACTTCTATTTTATCGTTCAATTCATTTTTGGTTTCTTTCAACTCCTTTCTGGAGTCCTCTGTACTTTTTAAAATTAAGTCTGCCTTCTTTCTGTCTTCTGCTGCTTTCATTTGAGCATCTTTCATGTACTCCATCATTATATCCCATCGTTGCTGCTCTTCTGTTATTACGACCTTCGGTGTCTCGTCAACATCTAACTGGATTAACATTTCACCTCTTATACCTTCCTCGGTTATCGACACACCTTCTTCTGACGTTTCTTCTTCCTCTACTTCCGGATTTTTCTTTTCATACCTTATTGTCCTTTCAGATTTTTCTGCCATTTTTGATTTATGTTTTAAATTTTTGTTCAATTTAATTTTAAGGAAATAGTTATTAAGTGAATTATGACGTAATTTTAATTTTAGTAATAAGAATATTTTTAATTTTAGTTTTAAGAAAATTGTTAGTTTTAATATCAACGTTATGACTAATTTTAATGAATTTTCTCGTTGTAATTAACCTATCTATTAATTTAATTATATTAACCTAATTTTACTCGTGGTACGAGGTTATTCGAGGTGACTCGAGCCTCACGTTGTTGCGCCAAAAAGTGCTGTGTGCTGACGTAGCCTCACGTTGGGCTAGCCAAAAAGTGCTGTGTAGCCTCGGAGCTTTGTTAGGCTTGCACTCTGAACTGTTAATGACTTGTACGAGTGTACGTAAAAGTACCTCGTCAATAGAAATATGAGCAAATTATTCTCGACAAATATAAATAAAATAAATTGATACCTCGGCTTGACTATTTCGGATAGCACAGACTTACCTTTTCCCAGGCTGAGTTCCTTCCTTAGCCAAATCTTAAATCTGAAATGCAATCTAGTGGCTTTTGGAATGATAATACATAAATGATGCTCCGTCTTATAGCAAATCGTTTTTTATTATTATTATTAATTTCCAAATGTAAATATTTAAAGTTAATAAAATTCTTATTTCTAATTACAAAATCTTAATTCTATAATAAAACTAACGTTTTCCCGCACGTGTAAAGTTAATCGTTAATTTGCACAAAATTTATGTTTTTAATAATTTTTAATGTAACGGTACCTTTATTTGGTGTAATTCTTTTCGTTGGGTTCATATACCATGAAGTTATACGGTGGTATTCGTTCGATGGCCTTCAAGGGTGCGTGATCTAACTGGATTGAATTCCCTCGTGGTAGTTTTTGTATCGTGACTAAAGTTTTCGTTCGAAATAATAGCGAATCTTCTCAATTTTGCACAGATTTTCACTTTTTGAAATACGTAAGTATAGTATTCTCTCAATTACTAACTTTTTAATCACTTTCTTAATCAAATTTTATTATATTTTTCACCTTTTAGCTGGACACAAAAATTTGCCACACATTTACTTTTATTAAGCAATCAACAACCATTAATCAACAATCCATTGTTTTTACCCTAGTTACCTGTATTTTCAAGGCACTTCTGATTTTTCATTTATCGAAAATAAAATCGATTTATTTTGACGTAAAATTTCCAGGTCCGTACTTAGCTCAAAATGATTTGTAAAATTTTAATGAAATTTTTATGTTTCAGATTTATTTTGAAGTAGTAACATCTCCTGTGGTCTTCCAGTAAACCTTTTGAAGAATATGTTTTTCGCATTCGTGGTACATTGAGTTTACGGCGCACTTTGACACGTAAATTTTGTTATTTTAATAGTTCTACGTTTCAACACATTTTTATAACTAATACTTTTAACAAATTGTTTTTGATTTCAAATTACATTTTTATATATCACTACTTAAATTAATTTACAATTTTAACAAACCTTTATTTTAAAAACTGAATTAAAACGTTGCATTTGGATTTACATTGTTTTCTCATTCCGTGACCTTATCTTCATTAAATTTATGACGTTAAAACAATTCTTTGGTGTCGGATAAAACCCTTTCGTTTGAACAAATAAGTCTCGTGCTACCTTTGTTAATAAATTAAAAACATTGACTCAAAACGTGATCATTTCTATTGACGTGGTTTTGGTACACCGCAATATATTAATATTTTCCAATATTTCGGACCATTAAATTTAGCCCATTTTCTAGCCATTTGGAATATTTTATTTATTTCTTTCGGGGACCTTTTTTCATGCCTAAAGCATTGGGAATAGCTTTTGGAAATATATCTACTTAAAAGACCTTCATATAC
This sequence comes from Podabrus alpinus, assembly GCA_932274525.1. Classification (NCBI taxonomy): domain Eukaryota; kingdom Metazoa; phylum Arthropoda; class Insecta; order Coleoptera; family Cantharidae; genus Podabrus; species Podabrus alpinus. Next base: position 20,856,936 of record OW026454.1, read on the forward strand.
CCAATTAAAATTGTATTATTTATCAAAAAAGGTCAACTAATCTACAAGTATATAAGTAAATAAATTCTATAAACAAACATTTTAAAAATTCTTAAAATAATGAAAATTGTATATGAAACTCTGGAAATTTGACTTATTAGGTTGTAGAGGGAGGAGGTGAAATTTATTCACAAATTAGAAAAATGATTCAATCTTGATAGATTCTCTTCGGGAAAACATAATCAATAAATTAAGAACACTTAGCAGTTAGAAGACAGTAATTACGAGATCAAAACCAGTAAAGTCATAGTATTTTAAAATTTATTTGTTAATTCCCCTCCCCTTCTTTGATAATTTGAAATGTCCTTATATATATATATATAGCATTATATAGAAATTAAATAGAATTTTAGTCCTTATATAGAAAATAGTATCGTATTCAATTTTTTGTTTTATCTAATTTTTGTTTTGGTGAAAGATTTTTTTGCATTAGAACTTACTGAAAAGAAAATTTTATTTAATGTTAAGTTTATAAGACTTCAAAAAGATAATTATTCACATTATTCGATAAATAATGAAGTTTTAATTGGGTATAGGTCTTTTAAATATGTTATTAATATTTTCCAACCTTTTGTTTAATACCCAATTAAAACTTTAATAATTATTCACATTTACAAAATAATAAAATTAAATTATACCTATACCAACTTTGTGCTAAAAATTGACCTTAATTAAGAAATTAAATTTGAAACAAGAACAACTGACGATCAGGAAACTGAAACCAGTGCTCTGAGTGAGTTAAGCGGTTAAGTAAAATTCTAATTTTACCTCTGTTGAATAAAATTTTTTTTTTAAACTAATTACTCAAAAACTACACGGCCGATTTCATTTTAAAAACCTCAAAATATGCATCTTGTTCTTTTTTTCAGTGCAAAGGTTCATAAAAATTAGATAGTTAACGGACCAACATTCTGGTAACCAAAGTGGAAGAAGCTGTGAGTAAAGTACATAACTCCGCTTCGCTAGGTGTTAACAAAACTGGAAGAGTTTTTTCGTTTTACGATTAGTGAAATATAATGTAATAATAATAATGCGTATTAATAATATGTAATAAATTTTATACTAATCCCTTTATAGCTTCAAATTTAAATTTACAACAAAAAATTGTCGTGGTCAACTGGTGTAATTTAAAACTAAGAATCGGGAACTCATTTTCGATTATCAATCTAGCTTCAGGAGGATTGGAATTAACTACACCTTGTATGTACTAGATAAACTTCATGGTCAAGTTGATACAATTCAACTCGTGCAAAATTAATTCACTCTATTAAAAATGAGTATTTAGACATTATTTAAAAAAAAAATCTGCGTTCAGATTTTTTTTAAATCCGAAAATATAAAGAACTTTAGAACTTTATCTGACAATTTTGTATTTTGAGTTCTGCCCTGCAGAATATTTTAGATAACTTATTTCAACCATATTTTGATTCTATACATGTTAATGCTTCATGGACGAATTTCAAAAGGAACGGAACTGGGTTAAATAAATTTTTTTCTGCCTTATTTAATTTTGTTCTTATTTTTTAAGAAATTATGTAATTATTTTTATAATATATAGATAATAATATACAATTATAGTTAGTACCAATTTGTTATAGTCAACATTTTTTGTCATTAGTTTATTCTTACGACCTCTGGAAATATCTATATAATAGCAACTTACGTCAAAAGAATGATAGGAAAATGAGATATATTATTATAAGTTTATAACAAATAGTATCTTGTCAATATATGTTCATAGAGTTATATAAATTGACAAAGAATGCAAAACTCAAGTAGGATTTAAAATATAGTCGATATAATAAGGTACAAATGAAAAAGAGAAAAATTTCAACATTCAATTTCTCTAAATACTTATCATCAAACGAATTGCTTTATGGGATTTCTAACAATATCTAAGTAATTCTGTCTGTTATGTTGGTATAAATGAGTTTGAGATCATGAAGACCAATAAATAAGAAAAATAAAGTAAATAATAAATTTTATATAAAACGCTTATAAGGATTTATGATGTCAAAAGGCTAAAGAGATCTCAACTTCCATCAGGTTTTTGCGATATCATTAAAAAATTTAATTAAACCAATTTAGCTTTTTTATTTTAAGTGAAGGGGAATTATCGTCAAGTCTCCAATCAGTTTTATTTTACCACTCTTTATATGCTTTCATCATAATATGTTATTATGTTAATAGCTTAATTTTAAATTCAATTTGGAAAAAATTCAAATAGTTTTCACATATTATATGTACATACATAATATATAAGTATTTTTAAAATAACAACTATACTACGATAAAAAGAGATTTTATATTAAATTTATACCTATGTGTATATAAAAATTAAATACTTTTTAAAACAAATTACTTGCAACAATTAATTTTGATATCGAGATTCTAATAGTATGTGGAAAATTAAGTACTAATTTATATTTCATTTTTCAACTACTATACAAGGATTCAAGGCCTGTACTACATCATCCAGCATTTTCTGCTATTAACCGGCGGCTTCATATATAATAATTACTTATACTAAGTAATAACTAAGTACAAACTGGGTAACCCGAAGAAAAGTATAAGCAGATTTCATACCATCAAGCAAATAAGCTTTAGGTAACTTGCAATAAAGGTTAAAACGCAATAATGCAAATATAACTTGATTCACCAGAAAAATCATTTTAACATTGGAATATATAATTATCAAGTGTCATTCATCACTTTCAGTAATAGCATATTATCCTTGATGAGATCTCTTAATTAACTTGGTATAAAATCTCAAAATATATGAAAATGAAAATTTCCTTGTGACTGATGAACCACAACTGCTCGAATTTTTAATTTCCGGAATTATCACGACGCCTGATGACTATTGATTTAATTTGTTAGATTATATTATGCAATGTTAAATGTATCTAAACGATTACACAAAATATTATTTTAAAATTTATACAACACGATGAAAAAAATAACAAAGACAGTTTCGATGTGATAATCATCATCAATATTATAATACAGATTTAAATTCTACTAATTTTCTAATAGTGAAAAGGTTACGATTTTTAAATTGATAATTAATTAGTTTTTTTTTAGAATATACATAACCTTTATTGCTAGCTTTGTTATTAACAATTATTACTTTATAGAATGTAAGATACCAACATGTTCCTCCGAATAGTAATAAATTAATATTTTATGTAGGCTAATTTTATGTTCCTAACGATCAATTAGCTGTGTTGCTATACATTAATTACTTATATTACTTTGCCATTGTACCTGCCTTACTTTGATGTTATGGAGCTCTTGTGATACAGTAATTTAATTTTAATAACATTTTAATATTTTAAATGCAATGAAATTTTAAAATAGCTCATATTTTATAAGGGAGGTCGGAGATAGTAAGTTGTCAGATTTTGTTGTTTATGTTATTATAATATAATTATTATTAAAAAATATTTGAATGCAAAATAATGTTCTAACGACACTGTAGATTAAATCAGATTAACGTGATGCACTATGCTATAAATCTATATTTGATTAAAGTGATTACTTTAATTAATTACATACCTTTTTACTTTAATTACTTTGATTAAAAGCTGAAAAAAGGGCTTTGGAAAGGGATGTTTGTTGCGTGTTGAAATATATTTCTTCGCAATTGCAAATGTTAGCAGCTTCATTTATTTATTTAAGCTATCTGTTAAGGCTTAACAGATAGCTGCTTTCATGAGCGTACATAGCACGTATTTTATCATTGTGTAGTTACAAATTATCATCGAGTGGCTAAACGTATTTCAATTACTTAATTATTCAATTGTTTGTTTTTTGGGTGTATCAATTCCATCACACCATTCAAAAGAAAGTAATGATCCATACAGTTTTTTAGATCAGCAAATGCAATTAGGGCAAGATATTTGGTGATTACGCAGCGTCAGATCAAAATTTCTGCTGATAATCTAAATTCACTGGTGTAAATTTAGTGAGCCTGGTAAACTTTAAACATCCAAGTCGGTTAAAATTTGACAATGTAAAATTATGCCGACCTCCCCCCCCCCCCCCGCAGCATTTTGAATTATAGTATTTTAAGTACCGGTATTGATATACAAGATATTGACAAAATTCATCAAAATTGTATTTGGTAGCTGAAATACTTCAATGTTGTGTTTGGTTACTGGGTTTTAAAATTATTATAAGCATTTAAAATACTTTTATTTCATTTTGGAATCATAACCTTGTTTTTTAGCACGGAAATGGGGGCATAATATGGCTTTTATAGCCCGAGGGCCTATAAAGTTGCTAAGCAATGACAACAATATCAAAATAAAAAAGTTAGTCCAGACTCTGTTTTTTGCGCGATCGATCTGAAATTTTGCATATGCCTTCCTACCGCCAATTCACGACCTTACGAGGGGAGGAGAATTTTTTGCTCAGTTTTTCGATATCTAGTGCCGTTTTCGAGTTATTGCTAAATCAAAAAATGAATTCTCGCCCCTCCAAGTTTCTCGCCATAGGAACCATGGCACACCAAAAATTCATAGCATAAACAAAATGGCATGATATTTTTTCTCAAAATACTTAATTCTTCAATTTTGACAATTCAAGTACCAAGTACCAAAATGAAATAAAACGTTGTATGTACCACGGGCACAATCAATAGATTATAGCACCGAGGGTAATTTAAAGCCCTAAGCTAACGCGTCGGGCTTTAAATTACCCTCGGTGCTATAATCTATTGATTGTGCCCTTGATACATAAATAACTATTACGGTAGTTCAATTATGATTCTGGTAATTAAATAATTTTTGCAGTATTTGAAATATCCACAATTATGGGTTCGAATTGCGGACTTCACGAAATTTCTTAGTATGGCCCTCCGGTGAACATCAACACTCTGTGAATGATATCGCGGATAATACGGCGTTCCCTTCGTTGCGTTGAATTATAAAATAAGGGGAGTGGATAAATGAAGAAGCCTTGGGTCTGAACGGCATATTGTGCTAAATTGTATGTATGTATGTATGTATGTATTTATATACAAGATATTGATAAAATTCGTCCGATTTAGGGCTGAGTCGCAATCCAGCTTAAGTTTTGCTGAATCTTTTATTGTAAGGCTTCGAATTGTTTTGCTACAGTCAGTGACTGTTTTTATACTGTTATTTTCAGATTATGGTGTCTCATGGTACCAAATTCTGAATACCAGTATTGCAATCCCTAAAAGTTACCATTTACAAATAATAAAAATGTATCCTCCTATTCCAAATTTTATTTTTATTATTCCAATATTGAGGTATGGCAATAGTTCTTAACCAATATATTTACATATGTGCCTCACCCCTTCAACTTCATAACTACGAAACTCCAAGATTTTGGTCAACAATAACAAGTCTCCTGCCTGCCCGTCCTAAATTTATGAGAGAATCTAGTAAACATAGTTTGATTTTAAATAGGTATTGTAATGTTCTTTGCTTGGCTGTAGTGGCAAGTCAAAAGGATGAACAAGTTAGAAATCAGAAATTTAAATAAATGTGCAATTATTAATAAAATCATGGCAAGATGATAAAACGATTAACTCGTAAAATGAAATTAAAATTAGAACATGTTAAAATAATTATTAGTTAAAAATTTTGTTAGTTAAGAAATTGTTGTAAAACTAGGTTAATTTGTGATTAATTGTGCTATGCGCACTTAAAAAAAAAAGGTTTCATGGTGACTTTTGTGTAATGGATTGATGAAATAAACTAAACGGACGATTTTTCGCTTCAAAATAAACATTCAAGTGCATCATATTCGAATTAGCGGATCGTTCCTAAAAAAACATTATTTGAATTAAAAATCAAGTGTTGAAATTATCGATTTTTTTACCTGCCAATAGAAAAACTTTATAACATAAAAACTTAACAGGCGTTGGAATTGGCAACGAAAATGATATCCTTGGTAACATGTTTGTTGACCTTAACAACGTAATAATTTAGCCAAGATGTGCACGTAATTTTGGTTGTTCCAGAGATTTTTATAAAAACATGTGTTAAAAACCCGAAATAGGGTTAAGTGAATGTGGATTGACCTAAAAGGAGGTTATATTATATAATAATAGTAAAATTTGATAAGTGCACTGACCAAGTTGTAAAAAAATATGTTAAAAACGGCTGGGATGTAGTTGGATTTTCGAAGGTTAAATGGTTAAAAACACAACGATAATTTGTAGAGAAATTGTGGGTAAGCGAACGACAAGCCACGTAAAATGAAGAAATGATGCAATCAAGAAGTGAGGTTAAAATATTTAACTATACAGTGCGGGAATTTTGAACACAAAAAAAGGTCAGAAATATTATATTTATAAACATTTATTTGCATAAATCAATTTAATATTAAAGAAATTTGTTATATTTAATTTTAAGGCGTGTGCGTAAAACTTTATTTGTTTCTATGACGACCATTTATGAAAATTTCATTAAAAATCAAATTGCCATGATAATTTTATTTTCAATTTAAATCAAATAAATAAATATTGAAAAATTATGAATCTTGTTCATTTGGAAGATAAGCGAATGCAGTAAAGAAAATTTATTAACAATAAAAGAATTTTTCTATATAAAATTAAGAGCTAGCCGTGGTGACCTACAAAAATGTATCCACAAAAGTTATCAATGTGGGATAAGCATCCAGGTAAGGGCAAATTTCATCGAAAGCATAATTAATTAATAAGGTGAGGGGAACATTGCATATTTATTTATCGTACCAACGATTAAGGCAAATAAACATTACATATTTATTTGTCGGCACAACGTGAAGGGTAATTAAGGCACGATACATTACAGTATATTATAATATGAAATACACGAATTGTTTGATCTTGTATCGTCTAGTCTAGAATTGCCTATGTACTAAACTCCTGCTACAGTGCTTTGTGTACAGTGCTACTTATAAATTATTTGCACCATGGTTTGGAATTCACGTTAAGCAGTAGGTACTTATTCATTGTGTCAATGAATATAATAAAACAAAAGTTTCCATTTAATCATATACCTAGTAGGTACACATAACATAATATTGAGGACAGTTTATGTTATGAAATATTTCCAACAGTATTTGTGACAAATTTTTTCATCTCATTTCAGTATATCACTAAAGTATTCGACACAACACACCGCGAGTGATAGGGGAAAGCGCGAGCAAGAAGTTCTATTCTATGAAGCCTGCGTGAGACGATGGCGATTGGGTTTCACCGACTTGACCAAAATTGCTTCATATTGAGAAACACATTTCCCTTTATACTAAACTATAAATATTAAAATATAATATAAACTTTGTAACTTTTATCCGATTCCCCAGAGATTTTAATTGCAAAATAATCCCAGAAAAGCTGAAAATCGTTTTAATCGCTTTATTTCAAGTCTACAGTCAACATCTTAAGTTTTCAGCATCCTATGAGGTCTGCGTTCGATACCAGGCCCTGAAATGAGAGCTTTCCACGCAAATTTTACGGAAAATGAATTGTTATCAATAATATTTCAATATAAAATTCTCTGCAAAAATCGTTCTGAGAATATTTTTTCAGATTCTTGTAGATTCCGTACCAAATTTGAATATGGAGATACGTTCTTAAAGAATGCTACTGTATGACCGGGTAGGACTGGTAAAGATTCGAGGCTGAAACGGTTTTTCACTAACGATTTGCAAATAATTCTAACCTTAATATTTTCTGAATCTCTAGTGCGCTATTATCAGTAAATTTTTTCAATAAATGGATGGCCTGTCTTGGCCATAAAGGGTGTTTTTTTAGCTGCATGAGAACTTCAAATTAAAATAAAACATTAAAAAATTGATGGAATATTTTTTTTATTATTATTTTATGATTTGAAAATGATTTGCCGCAATGATTGGACGCCACCAGATTACTATTTTTGATGGTATGTTAAATCATGGTTCATGCTAACAAACCAACAACTCTGGAAGCATTGGAGGTCAATATTCAGCAAGCCATTTATGAAATAAGGCCAGAAATATTGGAAAAGGGGTCAAAAATTGGACTAATCAGATGCGATTCGTAACATTTAGTCGTGGTAGTAACATGCCGGAAATCATTTTCAAATCATAAATGGCATTCAATTTACTTTCATAAAAACATAATAAAGAAAAACATTCCATCAATTTTTTAATACTTTATTTCAATTTGAAGTTCTCATGCAGCTAAAAAACCCAATCAAGTAAAATTTGTTTTTTTTTGTCTTACTTGATTGATGTTGATGTGAAGACCAAATCTATGATTGTTTTGCATCCCTCCGATCGTGAGCAATTGTACATTGTAAACCTTGCAAGCTGTGTGTGGATAGAATGGTATCATCCAAACTTTGTTTATGTATGATTTTAGATTTTTTAAGCAATTCCGATAGCAAAATTACTTTTGCAGTATTTGAAATACTTTGTCAGTAATTGAAATCGAGGGCGAATCCAGCTTCAATCTTGGGGTGGGAGTAAACTCGCTACATTGTGATAAAAATGAAAAACAAATATTTTTCTGTATATTTTCAGGAATTTTGGAATTCTTGATCAGAGTAATGACTCTTTTTCGCCAGAATTTGATCATCAAATCATGGTGCAGGTTAGTCACACGTATATTATATATCAGAGCAGATCATTGCATGAAATAAAATTAGCAATGCACCAAGAAGATAATAATATGCTTTATCGGATATAAATTTTGAAAATTTTGTTTTGATAAAAGTGAACTTGAATAAAAACATTTAAGATTATAAAGGTTAAATAATAAAGTCTTTAATTTTAATTGCAATTCATTAATCTTAAAGACGTCTTATACTTCTAACAGTTGGGTTCATAATGCCTCCTCCCCAATCTGTTCTTTTACACTTTTCTTAATAGTTATTAAAATTTCTATGTTTATAAATATTCACTTCCAACATTTTTATAGTTTGTGTGAGATTATAATGTGGACCGTGACAACGTGCCCCTAGTAATATGAAAACTAAACAGTCAGTCCACTGTTCTCAACACAACTATTGATTATTGTTCTTGCAGTCGGCCAACTATCGATTATTCTTCTTTACACTCTTTGGGTAATTTAGGGGTGATTGAATTACTTTTTGCTTAAATTTTAAGTATTTGAATTAGTTACTCATAATTTGATAATTGAAATGCTTTCTCTTTGTGAAATACGTTATGAAATGCAAAATATTTACGTAATGTAAAATGAATAATTTTAATTTTTTATTGTTGTATAAATTATTGTATTATTATTACTAGATTCCTAATGGCTAAAGGCGCCCGAAGGCCTTCAGCCTCATCTAGACATTACCGCCGCTGGATAATGCGGGAGAAGAAGAGGGGTTAAGCAAAATGAGGGAGTAAAAGTAATTTAGTGAGTAAAGTGTTACTTTTCTTCTCGAAACATAACAGAGACATTAAAAGAAGAGGGGGTAAGTTAAATGCAGGAGTAACAGAGGGAGGTAAGCAAAATGCGGAGGTAAAAGAGGAGGGTAATCAAACAATTTAAGTATTGTGTACCCAAAAGCAGTTCAAAAACAGAATTAAAACACAAACACTTTCTTTCCTTGAGTGGCATTGCAACGCATGCCGGGTTCCAGCTAGTAATTATATAAAATATAAAAATAATTTTTTGCGTCTTTTTGGGCCTGCGTCCTTTCGGTCGCGTCTTTTTGTCCTATTAGACCGTAAAACTTAGTAGATGGCTTGTCCTTCCCCCTACTTCCCAATTTTCTCGATGAATCCGTCCCAAAATTTTTGCAATTTTTAATTCTTTTTTTGATCTGCCTTGGCTTTCCAATTTGTTTGTTTAAATTTTTTTAATCTTAATTTCCTTCTAGATCAAAATGTTTCCTTCTTGTTTTAATTTTGTAATACTTCATGTTTAAAATTTTTGTTAGCATTAAATTTTATTATTTTAAGTTTATTTTTACTTTTCTTTTCTTGACTTAATTTTAATTTCTGATCTTCTTACATCTCTAGCTATGAATTTTCTTCTTGCGCCGAATCTTGTATTAATCCAGTTTTTACAATTTCATCTTCTTTCATTTCTTACAATACGAAACTTATAAATTCTGTTTAATTCCGTTGGTTTTCCTTTGGTGATCGATTCGTCTGCATTTAGGTGGTGATCAATTGTTATTGTTGGTATTTGTTCTTCTATTCTGATCTCTTCAGTAACTGTTGTAATTTTAATATCATTCATTTCTTTACACATGATTTCCATTTCTTTTATAAATTTATGTGCTTCATTTCATCCTCTATTTTGGTATTCTATCATTTTTATAGTACTTCTTATATTTTGAATATTAAACTTCTCCTTCATCTTTTTTAAACATTTAATCAAATAGGTTTCCTCCACTTCTGGAACACGTTGTGTATTCGAAAAAGGTGGAGTTGCAAAATCTTCAGGTATGTTGTCATATCCGTACCCTTCCCATTTTTCATTCTCATCTTCATCTATTCTTCATCAATAACATCAATGTTAAACAAAATATTATTACATTTAATCTCTACAGTAAGTAAAATTTATAATTATCAATTTTTTTTTATTTCGCGCTTCGCACACACCCAGCACAAACATCCAGCCAACATTAAAATTATAATTCAGTAATCCGCATTTACAATTTATTTGAACTTCTTATCATAACAATTATCATAACTATCTTATCATAACAATCATTCGTGCACACTTCCCATTGGTTCATTTTTAAGTTTACAACCTAAAAACTTTCGAGGACGACGTTTAGGCCTCATAACCGTTGAATTTATGTACAAGGAAACTGCCAATGGAAGTTCGATATTAATATTGAGGGTAAAGATAGATAGATACATTGTTGCCAACTAAAATAAATGCTTCAAGTAGTTTCGGTTTATTACCATCTTCAGAATACACTATAAAGTACCATAATGTAAGAGAATTAATAAATAAATTACGATAGTTCACAAAAATAATATATGAAATAAATTGAGTTTTATTAGGTTTACTTTAGCTTGCTAATTTTTAATATAATGATGGTTTACATTTACCAAATGTAATACCAATGTTTAAAAAATGTAATCACGCGAAGTTTAAATACTCATTTAAACACAACCCGGTGTTGCGTTTTATCAATAACTATTTTAATTAAAGCACTGTTCTGAATTTTACAACGACAAATTTTAATCTTTGTGGTGGATGTCACGACTACGACAGAACGACTACTAAAATTATTTTATTTTAATCTTCCTCGATGTTGATTAATGAAAAATGATTCTAATTAACATTTTTTTAATGTATATTCGGCAAAGCACTCCATCTATAAAAAAATTGATTTAATCTACTTAGAAAAAAAAGCATGAAATTCGATTAAACCAATTTATTATAATAAAGTCTACAGTTTAAAAATTTTGCATCATGTCGTAGTTTTTTTTAAATCAAGTTTTTTGAAATTAAAGAAACATAAAAATGCATAAATTAAGTTAAATTTCCATTAAAATTAATTGAGAAAAATATTTTTATATTTGAATAATTACTTGTAAATATTAACGCTTTTCCGCACAAGCGGTGCTGTATGGTGGTTTTAATAATATTTTTCACATAAACACATACATATTTAAAGTGTAAAAAATTTGTTGAGCGAAACGCGCGAACTTACCCTGCTTCCCCTATTGCATCACACTATGACTACACGCTTGCAGCCTAACAAATGAGAATGTCATAGGGATGGCGAAAGCATTCCCATTAATGATATACTATAACTATAATTATTATACGTAGTAGTGTTTATAGTGAATTTTAATATTATGCAAATAATCTATACCATGGGCAGTATCAGGTATATTCAACTATGAATAATTAATGTATTAAACATGAGTAGGTCGTATTTAAATTTTGGATTACCATTTAGCATTTATTCATAAATTGCAAAACTTGTACAAAGTAGAAAAATAATTTAGGTACTAACTACTATATTAGTAGATGAACGTATATTTGCCAATAAAATCCTAGTCTTATCAATGTTAATAAAAACAATGCAGTAAAATACAAATCGTGCTAAAGATGGAGATATTGAGCTTGAAATTAAAAATACTTAAATCCTTTTTGAAAGTTGTGTTCGTGTATTATTATCAAACCTGAAACGCTTCTGTTTGTATACATTTACAATTAAACACAATACAATGAAAATTTGTTAATGTTACGCCACGAAAGGAAAATATTTATACTGGAATGATAATGCAAAACGAAAATTTAGCACCACTATACATATTTAATGAAATGGAAAGCTAACATTGATATTGGAACCACCGCCACCGGTGATTATATTTTTAAAAAAATGATTTGTAAATATATAGCATTAGGGAATTGCCCTTAATTTCTGTATACCCAGCAAATATGAAAATATAACACAATAATATCTCCCGAAATTTAATGAGAATTTACGGTATTAATTTAAGGCTTAAGGCTATATAACATTTTTCAATCTGTAGATTTCAATCTATAATAGCTATATTTAAACAAACCAATTCCCACTTTTTTCGTGGAAAATGTATCAAAATATCGAAATATTTAATTGAAACAAGAAAAACTTTTATGAATAGAATATTTTCAAAAACGACTAATATTAAAATAATATTATATTTTAAATATTTGTACATCGATCTGGAATGAGTTAAATATTATTTATTTTAAAAGCGGAGGGGGGCGAAATTGAATTGAAAAATTATAAAAAACTATAGAATACGACATCGAATAAATTATAATCGAAACTAAAATTTGAAAACATAAGAGTAGAAAATGAAAAATCAAAACATATATTGCCATGTATCGCTACTGTAAAATTAGAATTTTTTTGATTTTTATAGGGGGAGTGAAATGGCACTTAATTAATAATGCTCCCGACCAGCTTGTATGAGACTCTTTTAATTGGGCGTGTAAGTAGTCCGATTATGAGGAAAAGACACCTCGTCTGGTTACCAACTCGCAACTCAACTGAATGATACAAAATTTTAGTCTGTACCAGGATCTGTTCACACCTGCTGTATTTATTAAACAAAAATGCACTCAAATAAAAAATCTCCTCATTCCTCATTCAAACCTTGTTCATTTATTGTTACAAACAATATTATTAACGAAACAAATTATAAATCCTAAAAACTAAACAAATCAAGTGTACAAAAGAATTTATGCTAAAAACTAACGTCCCTCCCCGATTGATCGCACCAATCAAATTAAAAAATTATTGTCTAACGACCTTTTAAAAAAAAAACGCGCACACAAATTTTATTGTCTTACCGATTATTCTCCCGTCGACGATTACTGTTCTTGTTGCACCACACTCGAGTAGCCTATGTAGAAGTGAATTAGCTCAAAATTTCTTCTTTTAAAATAACCATCAGAGAAATATTCGTCCACCATTGATCGTTCCCAACGAAATATTCTTCCTTTAACCGATGAGTAAATTACTAATGCCCAGTTTCAGCAACTTTAATTTAGGAATTTAATCATAGATTAAATATTTAATCATAGATTAGGTCCGATTTGGGTTTTAGCAATATAATTTTTAACACAGGTTAAATTTAATCAATGATTAGCGTAATCATAGATTAAATCTGTAGTTTGGGTTGTAGCAACGTTAATTTATGCTTAACACAGGTTAAATACCCAAAGTATTTAATTACTAGTTGACCAGTGATTAAAGTTAAATTACCAAAAACCTAACCTCCTTTTATTATAGAAAAGTGTGTAAATACGCAATTAATATAAATTTGACCGTCTCATACAGAGAAAACCAGAGAAAAAAATTATTACAATTTTGTTTAAAATGTTTTTTTCAAATTCCAGGCGTGATAGGTGCCATCGACTGCACACACGTGCGGATTAATTTTTAAAGCTTTATTAAATTTACAATAAAATAAAATAAAAGATTAATATTTTTTTATGAGCACCCGAGTACTTTTTGAGAAAAAAAATTCAGTTATTAACAAATTAACAATTTATTTATCAATATCACGTAATTTTACATTTAGTAGCCGCAATTGTCTTCCTTCTCTACTTCTTATAATTTTTTGTTCTTTTCTGTGCCATTTCAGTAAAATATATGTAAAATATAAAATATTTCAATGAACTGTATTCACAGAATATAGGTTATAAACCTCACTTGTTGATAATTTTCGAACTAATTGAACTACTTGCATAGTATGAAGTAGGCGTTGTTGTCGTTTCAGGAGTACCACCATAACTATTCTACACATAATCCGAGATTAACTAATTACATATTAGAAAAGGTTGCTACAACCCATTCAAAATTTAACAACGGATTATTTTTAATTTGTGTTAACTAACACAGGTTAAGGTTAAGGTTGCTGAAACCGGCCCTAAGCATTGAATAACTCAAACTTTCCATCATCGTTCACCCATAACCATAAAAACTATCCAGTCGTAATCAAAATTTTCACCCAACAGATGTCACAGCTTTTCAATATTAATTTCTCTTTCTCAAATTTACCATTACTTTTGCGAATCATTAACCATCTCAAAAATATGTCCTTAATATGCTCTGGCGTACACCATCAAAATTCAACTCATAAAAATCCAAATACCTTTCGATTCTCACTGACATTATGCGAATCTCTTCAAAATACGTCCTTACGTGTCGAGAGGCACATCGTGAGTTTTTTTAATCTGCAAAATTCCCATGGGCAGGCGCGTTTCACTAATTCTCGAAATTGTCCGCAAAATAAATCCGTCCTTCTTCATCAGTTATCCACTTTATTTTTACACACTGCTATTTGCGTGTTTACCCAACTTAACAGATTTTTACAATTACCCAATTTGTTTAATTCTGCATAATGAAATATTTTTCCTAACTTTATAATTTATTTCTTACACTTTATAATCAGGACCTGTTGAAGAGACTTTACTTGAGTTTCGTATTTATCTGAACCAACAGCATTTTTTAACATCTCTGTAGGTATTTTCAAACCCTGGTATAGTTAAGCAAACAAAATTCTAGCCTCTAAACTAACTTAATACGATCGTGTCTTTTCCTTGAAACAGTCTCATTTTGGACCACCGCAATATGGAAAACTTTGAATTGAAAAGGAGAAAAAGTTAAAATAATTACATATAATAAAATAACAGAAATATTGAGAAAAGTAAATTTATTTTTTAAAAATATAAAAAAATTACAAATTGTAAAATAACAATAAATCGAAGAAACGACGAAGAAAAATAATAAGGTAAGACGCAAAATACAATAAATCAAACTGAAAAACGACCGAAAATGAATAAATTAGGAAATTACTAAAACAAATTGAAAACAACTTATCTTACGAGGGGTCGTCTTTATATTCCCGGACTGGGCTGTTTTGAATTTTGATGCAATTTTTCATTATGCTGTTTTTTAATCACATATGCCTTAGTAACCTGTGTGGCAATTTACAAAAAAATGGCATCATTATTAATTTTATTATCTGTCAGTTTGTGTCGTCGCGCGTTGTATATGTATCGAAATGAATAAAATCGAGATCTGTGAACAATTCTTGTCGCGCTGTGGAGATGAACCAGATTTAATTATCAATCGATTTGTCACTGGAGATGAAACCTGGGTTCATCATTATGATCCTAAATCGAAACAAGAGTCGATGCAGTGGCATGTTAAGGGTTCCAGCCATCCCAAGAAGTTTAAAGTCACCCCTTCTGCAGGAAAAATAATGGCAACAATTTTTTGGGACTCTCAGGGAATTTTGCTGATTGATTATATGAATAAGGGTAGTACGGTAACGGGAGAGTATTATGCAAACCTGATGCATCGCCTTAGAGATGCTATTAAAGTGAAGAAACGCGAAAAACTGACGCAAGGTGTCTTGTTGCTCCACGACAATGCACAAGTGCACAAGTCCAGACTTTCAAAAGCTCCTGTTGCTGATTGTGGCTTCGAAGAAATTGAACATGCGCCTTATAGTCCAGATCTAGCACCCAGTGACTATTTTTTGTTCCCGAATCTCAAAAAAACACTAAGGGGGACAAAATTTAGGGACAATGACGAAATGAATCAAATGAATATTTTTATACTGGATTAAAGATGTTATTGAAACGGTGTTATACCTGTATTCAAAAGCAGGGAACTATATTGAAAAATAAAATTTTGTTGTTGCTCTAGTCTTTTGTTTTCATGCCTAGTCCGGGAATATAAAAACTACCCCTCGTAACATCGACTACTGGACCATTAAAAACTTTTTAGAATGGCTGTCAAGAAGTAGACCTTACTAACAGTAAATTTAATAACCAAAATATATTTTCGGTTTTCAATAAAAAAAACTGTAAATTTAGAAGCCACATTTGGTCCTCGCTCCATTGGGAATTTTTTACCGGAATTATTGTCAACCCTTTGAGCTTCATTTCAGCTTCCATATAAATCGTTTGAACAGTAAGTATCCCGAAGGTCTTGTGGAAACTTTAGGATGGCGCTGTAGAAACAACGCCCCCCCCCCGCCCCATCTCGAATTTTTTAATAAATTGGTGTCAATCGTTTAAGCTTCAAGAGCTTCTATTCTAGTCAAAGGTTCTTAATAATAATTCAATGTTTAGAATAAGTTTGGGAATGACTGTAGAAATACTACCCCCCTTATATCGTAAATTTTCTAATAAAATTAATACTAATCGTTCGAGAATCGTTTGAACTTCAATTCCCATCGTTTGAACCTCATAAGTAAAATAGTGGACTATGCAATTGTAAAATGTTTAACATTGCTCTAAGCAAGTAGTGAACGGAATTTTAGCGTTGCTGATAATAATATTAAAAGAGTTTTTATTTTTAATATTAAAAAAATTCATCATGATCGATATAAATAACACTGCTCAACGCTGATTTTCCAATGAATTCTTTCTGAACGAGTTTTGGGTAAAGTGATATATTTCATTTTTGTGAAATTCCGGAAGTAAATCGCATAAAATATTACAACTTCTTTACTTTTAAAAAGTTCTTTCGTTTTTAAAAACTACAATAAATTTTGCAAAACTGAAGGAATATTCGGCTTTACAACATTCCTGGCTGAAAAGAATTCCTTTTGTAAATTAGTGTAAGTAGCCAATCTAGCAGTGGCTTGGTGTGATCACTGATTGAGTTACGGGCCGAACATTCAAAAACAAAACCAGATCTTAACAACCATTTACTATTTACAGTATTGCACAGCTTTGCATTCAAGGATCTTAATGGACAACAACAACTCTTCTGTCATCTTCTAGCCGGGGAAATGAATCAACACTGGACAAAGTAGTTTTCTAAAATAAAAATTTTCCTTTTCTTCCATTTGTCGTGGATAGATTTATTTTTAAATTTAATGGCGGAAATAAAGCTAAGCTTGAAACAATCGCGCCAAAAGCGTTCCAAGGGAACCTACGGGTTCTTGCTTTGAAAATTTTTGAAGCTATGCTTCTTATCGCACGGGTATTGCACGTGTATTTTGCACGGGTATCGCACGGGCAGTTAACTGAAAAAAATCGTTCGTCACACAAAATCGTCACACAAAATCGTCACGGAAATATGTAACGCAAATTCGTCACACAAATTTCGACCGCGACTTTCAAATTTCAAACTTCCCTTCAAACACCATAACTCCGGAACCGAGAGGGCTAGGACCCTGGGAATGGTGGCTATGGATAGGGGGCGGAAGTGGCAACCGCCCCCGACCCCACGCCGCCCCCGCCGCCTCCAACCGGTTTTTAGGGGAAATAGTTTTTTGACAAAACTAAAAAAATTAAAACATTTTTTTTTTAAATTAAAACCCCCCCCCTCCCCTTTTCGTGGGTCGGCAAAAAACGTCAAAAAAATTTTCAAAATTTTTATTTTTCAAAAATTTGGAGCTAGTTTTAGTTTTTTCACAAAATTAAAAAATTCCCGCCCCCCCCCTTTCTCCCTTTTCGTGGGTCGGAAAAAAACGTCGAAAAAATTTTCCCGTATTCTTATAAGCAAATTGGAGGCCGAAGGCCGACCCGTATTCTTAAATGCCAGTGGGAGGCCGAAGGCCGACCCGACCCGTGGTCTCTAAATCAAGTGGGAGGCCGAACGCCGAGCAGTATTCTTATAAGCACGTTGGAGGCCGAAGGCCGACCCATATTCATAAATGCCAGTGGGAGGCCGACCCGACCCGTGTTCTCTAAAGCCAGTGGGAGGCAACCGCCCCCGACCCCACGCCGCCCCCGCCGCCTCCAACCGGTTTTAAGGGAAAATAGTTTTTGACCAAACTAAAAAAATTAAAACATTTTTTTTTAAATTAAAACCCCCCTCCCCTTTTCGTGGGTCGGCAAAAAACGTCAAAAAAATTTTCAAAATTTTTATTTTTCAAAAATTTTGAAGCTAGTTTTAGTTTTTTGATAAAACTAACAAAATTTAAAAATGCCCCCCCATTCTCCCTTTTCGTGGGTCGGCAAAAAACGTCGAAAAAATTATAAGAAATTCTTATAAGCAAGTTGGAGGCCGAGGGCCGACCCGTATTCTTAAATGCCAGTGGGAGGCCGAAGGCCGACCCGACCCGTGTTCTCTAAAGCAAGTGGGAGGCCGAAGGCCGACCCGTATTCTTATAAGCACGTTGGAGGCCGAAGGCCGGCCCGTATTCTTAAATGCCAGTGGGAGGCCGAAGGCCGACCCGTGTTCTTGAAAGGCAAGTGGGACGCCGACCCGTAGTTTTATAAGCAAGTTGGAGGCCGACCCGACCCGACCCGTGTTCTCAAAAGCAAGTGGGAGCAAGCATAACTCCGGTACCGAGAGTGCTAGGACCCTGGGAATGGTGGCTATGGATAGGGGGCGGAGGTGGCAACCACCCCCCCGACCCCACGCCGCCCCCGCCGCCTCAACCTCCAACCGGTTTTTAGGGAAAATAGTTTTTTGACAAAACTAAAAAAATTTAAAAAAAAACCTTTTCGTGGGTCGGCAAAAAACGTCGAAAAAATTTTAAAAATTTTTCACAAAAAGGCCGAAGGCCGAACAACTGTGGCCTTTACGGATCTAGTATGGTCCTCCCCCTGTGAGACCGAAGGCCGAACAACAACTGGCAATCACGGACTAGCAGTCCAGACAGCTGAAGGCATATAAATATAATCTATTATGGTCCGCCCTGTGAGGCCGATGGCCGAACAACTATGGCCTTCACGGATTTTTTTATATTAATTTATTCGAAGGTATTTTAGTTATAAGGCTATTAAGATTTGAAAGTTTAAAGATGTGTTTTTATAATTATTTGGGAGTTTTTTTAATAATATACTCGTATATCTCGTAGTATCTCGTAATAATATCTCGTAGATCCACAACGTACCGATGTTTATCGGAGGGAGATGATAAATTTCGTGTGGTCCACGATTCAAACCTGGAACTTCCGCTCTGTAACGCAATCAGCGACTACCTCAACGTACTGCTATAATTGTGTATAACGATAAAGATAATTTTTTCTTTTTTATATTAAAAAATGAAACTGTTTTAATTATTCATTCGTTCTTAGTTTAAACGTCCTTCTTCTTCTTCTTTCTACTCTTTCTTTAGGATTATCTTCCTGTTTATAACCAACTTTTATTATTCGATTATAAGCTATCTCGCCATCTTTTCCTAGGGCGTCCCACATTCCTTCTTTCTTTTGGGCGGCTGTCTCTTGCTTTCTTTACTAGCCTGGTTTCGTCCATTCTTGTTATGTGGTCATTCCATAGCTTTCGCCTGTCGGTAATCCAATTCGTGATGTTTGTGATGTTGCAGGTTTCTCGTATGTTTATGTTAGGTATTCTGTCTTTTCTTGTTTTTCCGAGTATTCTTCTCAGTGTCTTCATCTCTGCCACTTCAGTTTGTCTTTTCGTTGATGCGGTGTCCGGTCTAGTCTCGGCTGCGTACGTGAGGATCGGCCTTATTACGCTCTTGTATATTCTCACGTTTGCGTCTCTTTGTATGTGTTTGTTGTTCCAAATTAGATCGTTCATGCATCCAGACACTCTGTTTGCTTTCATGTTTTGTTCATTTGTCTCTTTTTGTATTTGCCTATCACATGTTAATTTTACTCCTAAATAGCTAATCTCCATCACCTGCTCTACAATTTCGTCTTCGATTACCAATTTACATCTCACAGGATCCTTTGCAATCGTCATAGATTTAGTTTTTTGTGTAGATATTTCCATATTATGCTGTCGGCATGTTCTGTTGAATGTGTATAGGAGTCGTTGGAGGTCATTTTCGTTTTCTGCTATCAATATAGCGTCGTCTGCGTAACAGATGATATTAAATTCACCAGCACCCATTTTATATCCTTTCATGTTTTTTACCGACTTGATTATTTCATCCATTACTATGTTGAAAAGCAAGGGACTTAGCGAATCTCCTTGTCTAATTCCTTTTTCAGCAGAGATTGCATGTGACATCTCCCCCGTTGCTTTTTATTCGTATTTTGTTGTTTGTGTATATATCTTTTACAAGTTCTATAATGGAAGTTGGTATGTTTTTCTTGTTCAGTATTGATAGGATGTCTTGTAGTGGTATTCTGTCGAATGCTTTGTGTAGAACCACTAGGCATATAAATGCTGGTTTGTCATGTTCTATTGATTTTTCTATCACCTGTCGTACAATAAATATTGCATCAGTGCACGATCTGTCAGTACGGAATCCGTGTTGCTCTTCTTGGAGTTCCCCATATTCGATGATTTTTTTGGGTTGGATTTTTGTGGTGAGTTTGAGGGTCACATTAAATAGCTTGATTCCCCGATAGTTTTCTGCTTTTTTTTTGTCGCCTTTCTTGAATATTGGTATTAGTATGCTCGTTTTCCATTCATCTGGAATATGTTTATTCTCAGTTATCTTATTTAGCAGTTTGCTTATTTGTTCGTGCAGTTTTGCTCCTCCATACTTTAGCAGCTCGTTACTGATTCCGTCTTCTCCAGTTGATTTCCTGTTTCTTAGTTTCTTTATAGCTTTATCTATCTCGTGTGGTGTGATGTCGACAGTTATATTATCTTCTATAATTTTTACTTGGTTTTGCGTATCTTCATTGCGGAAGAGGTGCGTAAAGTATTCTATTAGAGGTATTTCTTTTATTCTATTAGGGGAATTAGGGGTATTTTTTGTGTTTCAATGTATTCTTTTAGTTCCCTTCTTTGATTGCGAATCGTTTTCCATATTTGTTTTTGCAGGCCAAAGAAGTCGTGTTCCATTTCTTTTGAGAATTTTTCCCAATATTCTCTTTTGATTTTTCTTATTTCTTCATTAACCAAGTTTCGGGTTACTTTGTATTCTTGGTATGACTCCGGTGTTTTCATATCTCGGTATTTCCTGTATGCTTCTCTTTTCTCTTCTGCTAGGTGTTTGACTTCTTCGCAGAACCAAGGTGTTTTCTTTGTTTTGCATTGGTTTTTATTTGTTAACACTTTTCTTTGACCGATCGCCTCTTTTGCGGCGCTTTCTATGTTTTGTTTAACTTTTTCCCATGCCGCGTTTACATCGTCTTCTTGCAGTATTTCGTTGAGCTGCACCTTTTCAGCAAGTCTTTTCTTGCATAGTTCTCTGACACTTTCATCTCCGAGTGATTCAATGTTAAATTTTAGTTCATATTTTGGTTGTTCTTTAGCTTGACTTTGTAGGGATAGTCTTAGTTTTCCCAGAACCAGTTTATGATCACTTCCTATGTCGGCTGACGTCAGGCATCGAACATCTAGCACTTGGGCAGGTTGGATTATTCTATTAGTTATTATATAGTCTATTGTACTTTTGTACCCTCTAGTGTTTTCCCATGTGTATTTGTGCTGCATTTTGTGGTCAAAGAATGTGTTATTGATTCTTATTTCGTTTTGAGCGCAGAACGAGATCAAGCGTTCCCCGTTATCATTCTTGGTTTCTTCGTTGAATCGTTGTTTGACTCCTGGAATTATATCTTGGCCTGTTCGTGCATTTAAGTCCCCTAGTATTATTATTATTTCTTCTTTATCTATACTGTCGATGGTTTCTTGTAGATCTTCGTAGAATCCATCCTTTTCATGTGAGGGTTTACAGTCTTCTGGTGCATATGTTGAGATTATGTTGATTTTATTTTGGGCCTGTAGTTTGACTAGTAGAATTCGTTGCGATATATAGCGACTTTCTTCTATGCTGTTTTTATATTTATCGTGTAGCAGGAGTCCAACTCCCTCTTTTGCTTTCTTTTCTATTCCCACTCCGCTATAAATGAGAATGTAGTTTTCGCATTGGATTATTCCTTTTCCCTTTTTCCTTTAGGACGTTTAAACGTCCTAAGTAACAAATAGGTTTGCGGGGAAAACATTACTTTATGTAAATGCTATAACGCTTTACCTTGTTGCGAAATTAGAGGTTTGATTTATTCCGATAGAGATAAATTTGTTCTTTCTTTTGGTATAACTGCCTAAGTCAGTTTAATTTTCAGCTTTTCGCAGTAGTTACTTAGTGATATGCCTGTAATAACATTACATTTTATAATAAATATGTAAAAATATAATTATATATCCCTCAAACTGTTTGTTAGTACACCAAATTCAATTATGCCCAAAATTTGTTTTGCCATTATCTCAGTTTGACAATATTGACTTTAGCACTTTTTCGCAATCAACACAGATTTAATGCCTTCTGTTTATGCTTACATTAAAATTCTTGTTAAATTAAATTAAACTGACGTGACGGTAACCTTATAAATGTGTTAATTAGAACGTCTTAATTAAATACGTTAGTATTATAAGCAAGGCTAAAATTCTGTATGCAACTTGCTCGGAGCGATGTTAAAAATGTTTACAATTGCAGTCTTTAAAACGTTACAACTTTTTCCTATGAAAAAATAGCAGCTGATTGAAGCTCGAACGATTAGTGTTAATGCTAAACTAAACTTTAAACTTCCAGGTTCGTAGGTACTGAGTGCATCGTAAGTGCACAGAGAAAAAGGTTTCTTTAAAAATAAAAAATATATTTCTTTGCAGAATATTTATTTGGATCTGCTATAGCACATTTCGATATAACTATAAACTTTTGATTCAATACCAGCGTTTATTTCAATAAAATAAAATTAGTTACCACCAAAGAAACATTTATTTGCCACTATTTAATAAAAGGGTTTTTTGAGTAAAAGGTAATTTATTAAATACAAATAAATCTTTTTCTCTGTGTGGTTCTACAGCTTACAATCTCCTATCGAGAGCTTCAAAATAGAACTAACTGCCTTTAAAAAACTCAACTTCTCTCAAATTCAATAATTTTTACTATTATAAAATTATTAATGACTCTTTCCGCGAAACCTCTGATCTCACTATTGTAACCAGTGGCGTACCTAGGGGGGGCGGGGGGGGGGGCGGTCCGCCCCGGGACCGCCCCGGGCCCCTTTACTAAGGGGGCCCCACCCAAAAATAAATAATTCCATGTTTCTCAAGTGAGCGAGCTCGTTCGTGGCTCAGTCGTTCAGAGAGCGTCGGTTTCGGAGCTGCGTTGCGTCGTGCTGAACGTCGTAGATTCAATTGTTCGAATTCGGGCTCTTACGATAAAACTTTTTATCAGTTTAACATTTTTAACAGTAATGATAATTGATGACCTCGGACTGCACGAGTTTGTTCCCTTATTCTATCTATTATTTCTCTGCACAGGGCAATAGCTTATGGAAGACGGTTATATTAAGGCAAAAAAAGGCTAGCCACATTAAAAAGTTTTTTTTTTGAGGGTGAGGGGGGCCTCCAAAATAAATCCGCCCCGGGCCCCAAGTGGTCTAGGTACGCCGCTGATTGTAACTAAATTAAAAACAATTGTAAAATTGACTCATTTCGTTTTAAGACCAAAACTAAATGGCTCGTTAAAAAAACATTATTACTTACAAACTAATTTTTGGATTTTAGAAACTATTCATTATTAGGAACAATATTCTTCCAAAATCCTCTGATATATTTAAAACGATCCCGTATGATTTGTGTTGTCCATCAATACAATCCAAACTTAACGACAGAATTTGTAAGATGTGCAATTTATATTTTACTTCTTTTAGTCATATTGCGTAATCATTCTCGCCAACATCGTCGTCGTCGTCTGCTTCACGGTGTAGGCCCCAGGCCTGTTCCGATTTCTAATCAGCCCACCTCTTCCTTGGACGTCCAACATCTCTTCTCACACTTGGATCATATTTCATGGCACTCTTTGGCAAACGCTGATCTTCCATTCTAGCCAACATAGAAATAAAAACAAAGCATTAGTTCCGGTGAAAAAAGTAAGACCAATAAGAATGGCGGACTTTAGGCAAAAAAACTAATGGTTATCATTGCAAATGAAGAAAATGGGTGAAAGCGTGGACTGGCTGGATGAAGATTAGATAATTCACGTATTCAGGGGGGGGGGGGGGGGGCTAGAATTTCTACAGACCTCCTAAAATTGTCCTAAAAAATTGATATCTTATTATGGCTGTATACCCGCTTTTATCGAAAATTCGATATTCAAGTCTAGTTTTACGAACGTTAATTAACTTTAACCTGTATTAAAAATTATAACCATAATAGCAATAATTAAAAAGCATTGATTAGTTAACTACACTTTAATCATAGATTGAGCCTTAATTAATGTTCGTGAAACTGGCAATAAGTAAGTGCGATAAATATGCATTATTTGGTGTATAATAACGATAACCGACTAATATACCATGAATTTGAACCAAGTGGAGTTAAAAAAAAAAGAAAATGAGAAAGATACCCGTATTTTAGCGTTAACGTTAATGAATTTTATTTATAATTTTAGAACTTTAGTTTTCAAAAAAGCTTGCTAATTTTTTTTATTTAAATTCGTGTATTTTAGAAATACAATGCAAAATAAATTTTTAAGCTTTATTGGAAAAAATTATAAATAAATCTTGAAAGAACCTTTGAAGCTGAAATGATGGAAATAAAAGCTCATTAAAAGTCAAACGATTGAGACTAATTTTGATAAAAAATTCAAGATGAGTGGGAACGAAATGTGCCTGCATTTAAACCTTCAAAAAAGTTGTGCAAACTGTAAAAATTGTTTGAGCTTTTAAAACCCGAATAAAATAAAGATTTGCATTGATATCAGAAAAAACAAGTCAATGAATGTATGGATGGGAAACTAAGTTTCTGTAATTATGGAGATCTTCTGGTTTACTTTTTGAATCACTTTTAATGTTAAATGCCATCCAAGTTCTTGTTTCACCTCAAATTAAAAGTCTAGCATTTTTAGGATACCAATAAGTGTTTAAATTTTTAAAGGTTCCCTATTTATTATTTCGAAACCTGGAATACATATTAAGATGCAGTTTGCGGTGAATTTCAAAGAAATTTTATTGACAATGGTGAAAAATAAGAACTTTATTTACAATCATAATCAGTGATCATGTTTGTGCGATAATGCAGAGGCCTATATTTGCTATTATTATTCACTAATATTGGATCTAATCTCGGGGTCCAGAAATCCAGGCGACGGGCGTCTTTAAGGGAGATTAATGGAGACCGCTGTAACCCCCCGTTTTCGAAATTTAATTTATAATTTATTTTAAATTTTGTTTTCGCTCCCGCTGCAAAAATATTTCATATACTTCATAATATATATAATTATAGCTCCAATTACAGAACAATTCAGTTCAACGTGTCATTCAAATTAAAAACTAGATTCAAATTTATATGATCAGATCTGGTATTCCCCTCCATTACCCAGCACACATCAAACTTACAGTCAAGAAACAATATGGTAATTTTATACGAGAAACTAAAGCACAATCTGTCTTAATGAGAAACAAATTACCTACTTGAAATACTGAATTCGCCAGGTGTTGTTGATTTCAAATTAACTTATATACACACATTGAAATTTTGCTGGTCCAAAAATATTAACTTTTATGGAGTAATATTTTAGACTATCTAAATCGGAATATCATTTGAGCACTCTCATTTTCTCACCATCATTTATACATAAAAATGAGATACACTTAACAATACCAGAATCAATATCGCTAAAAATAATCATAATATATTACAAGTATTTATAGAAGCATTTAAAAATTTATGTTAATAACAACCCCTTTGTTCGTTCCCCAATTTTTACAGGACGAATTTAATATAAATCAAACGTATAAAAGCAATATAGTCACTAGCTAACTGCGTGTGACGAATTTGAACCATTTCGAGAACGGAAACTAAGTTATTTGCTCTTGTCCTATTTCCTATTTGGTAAAGTTACAACTTCGATACAGCATACAGCTTCACACAAAACCAAATTCATTGGCTTGGAATATTTCAACTTAACCGGGAATATGTATCTTGTATGTTGAGAGCAATACTAAAACTTTCCCTTCTAATAAATTTCAAAATGTGGTGACAAAAACAAATAAGTACCTGAAAGTAAATCTATTAAAAATCTTTTCAGAATCTTTCAACTGAAATTGAGCCGTCACAGAAATAAGTAAACTAGGTTTTTGCGAAAAGGATTAAAATGAAAGTTTTTAAATGAAGTGTCACAACGTTGTAAGGATTAGACCATTTATAGTTAAAATAGTCTTAAAAATGTGTCACGTGCACAGACATCAATTATTGACAGCTTTTGACTCCTACCATACACATCAGTCTAAAAACCTCAAATATTTTCATTTTTGACTCACCCAATTTTCAGTGACACATTTCCTAAAAGTGCTTATATTATGTGTATTTAATTAAATATTAATTTATTTCTTGGAAATTCAAAGTTTTAACACTATGGCGGTTAATTTATTTTTTTCGGCCATATGAGCAAGAGCATCTCTACAGGTACCTATAATTACGTACATTGATTTAATTTAAGTTAAATCACCGAACGCATTTGTTAAGTTACCCTCATTATTCTCTGTCATTTGAATTATAAGTATTAAGTCAGTGGCGGAACAGAATCGCAAAAGCAGGAAGGTGGAAAATGTGAATTTTACATAACACATTAATTATTCATAAACATTTATTTGGTTGTAAAATGAAACCAATTTTACTTTTTCGCGATCTTAAAGGTTTTACTTTTCAGAATGATACATTTACAAAATAAAACTTTCGATCTATGCCGTTCAGAAAATCTACAACCGCGAGATTAAATGGTTGGCTTGGCAAAAGTATTTAATGGGGTTCTAGTGAGAGTGTTATTTTCAAAGCGGAAAACGACCAAGCAGAAAGCTCTCAATTTTATATTTATGTTCTAGACCACACCCAAATATCACAAATTGTAATTCACTGAATTCAAATAATTACACTTTCCACAGGAAAAGTCAGTAGTTTGTTAAATGTTAATTTAACCAAATAAAATAGTTACATTAACTAAATTATCGCGGTACTTCTTGAGTAATGTTTTATCCCTTCGAATTTCCTTCCACATTTGGTTATGCTATTTTTGCATGGTTTTTGAAATTCTCGCACGTATTTGGGGTAGTTTTAACAGAAACGACAAAGTTAATTTATAGACCAAAAAATTAATTTAAAAACAAAGCTAACTTAGAAATCCCAGTGTCAGTGACAACTATTGAAAATCGCAAGTTAATTCCAATTTGATAGCAAAATGCCTGTCAATTTATTTGAGATTAATTTGAACAAATCAAATAAGACGAACGGAGATGTTCTTGTTTGATTACGCTGTTAATTTATCGTTCTGAAAAAGATCTTATAAGCTCACTTATTTTCAGTTAGGTGTAATAATTAATCAAAATGGTGTTACCTAAATACTCGATCTACGCCCCTGATTATATTTTAAGTTAAATCTTGAACCTGTCTCATAAATTCATCAACCTTTTCTACCACTACTTAAGTTTTTTTAATTTTTAAGTGACCGCCTGTTTAAGCTATTTTTCATAAAAATTAGATGGAAAAACAAAACGTCGCTCCTCGCGTCTGCCCAGCTTAGCCTTTTGAAAATCTAATAAATGACAGTAATTTATTTTTCTATAATAACAAATATTAAACACACTTTTAATAAATAATTGAGGTCTTTGCGGTATCTTTCGAAGAACCTTAGCATTATGAATAATTTTCCAGCAAGTATACGACCTTCGCAGGTTTGAGTTATTTATGAGGCATTTATAAAAAACTGCTACAATTAACAAATTAGATATCATTTTTCAAAACGATACGCTGTAACTTTTGAAAATTGAATTTTAGTAGTTTTGAAACTGATAAATTAGGTGTTTTGTAATTTTTTGGTTCACACATTAACTTAAATTAATTTTCGAGCTTCTAAACCTGTAGCTTTTAATATTAACTTTGAATATCAATAGCTGGGTAAGGTATTTCATTTTGGAAAAATGGATTTTTTTTAAATTAAGTTTGTTATTTTAAAATGTTTCAAAGAGAGTTACCGTGTGTGACTTTGATAAGGGTTGGTATTTGGTGCTTTTTAATATAAATTCTTCTTACTTCGTGCACTAGTAACTATATGAGTAAAAAGGCTTTGCAGCTTTGATTCTATTTGACAATTGATTTTCTTTCGTTTTAATGAAGCTTAAGAACTTGACTGGCGTAATACCAAAATAATGGGCAACTGCACAAAATAAATTAAAAAGTTTTCCTTTTAAGACGGAAGGAAGTGGGTTTTACAGTCTTTGAAGATGCTACTTGTAATTGATATTATTTATTTGCTTTTTTATACAAAAGCTTGAAAAGCTCGAGCGTAAGAAAGTTCAAATATTATAATTTAGTACTTAAATGAAATTCGAATAATTATTAATAATATTTAAATGGAGTTCAAATAATTTTTAAGCTGATTAACCAAGAATTATAAAAAAGTTGCCTACCACATTAACTTATATTTTCAAATACAAAATTTGAAGTTTTAGAAATTAGACAAGGCGTAGGGGTAGGGTGGTACAACGATTAACTTAAATGACTACAAATTAAGTAGATATACGAGTGTTAGAATATTTTTTAGGTGTATATTGATAAACTGGCTCTTACTAAACTTATAAAAATGAAGAGAATTAGAAGTCGAAATTACAATTTTCAAAGGAAATTTAAGACATACGCGACATCTCTGGTGAAATAGAGAAGGTGTTATTAATACCCTTACAAAAATATAACCAGTTAATTATTAAGTTAGCTATGGTTTCCTAGAGGGTGCGCAACGGTATTGGAAGAAGATTTCTACAACTCCTGCCAAACCGCAAAATCACTGAATTTATGAAAAATTAACTTCTGCAACCAATATTACTTACAGGAGATCCGTGTGGAAAGGGGCACCGACTACGAATACTGAAATCGTGAGCTCGAATTGCACGCCGCCTGTAGGATCGGATATAAAATTACTATAAAATTCAAATAGGTCTTTTAACTTTTTTGCTTAACCCTTAAACGCTATCGCGCGGTCTCTGAGACCGCATCAAGTTTTAATTTGTGATTATTTTACGCATCTTTCAAAATTAGTCATTATGGCTTTTAGTATACCTTTAAGTTACATCTCTCCTAGTATGTTGACAAACGACGGTAGTCGAAAGTTGCCCTGTTTTATTTTTAGAAAGAAATCAAATAAGCTAGCGGTCACTGATTGGTGTTGTGATTTTTGCGAAATAATTGATTTTTTTAATTTTCACAATCTTATATATAAAAATGCTTGTATGTATGTATGTATGTATGTGTGTGGGTATGTATGTTCCGCATAGACGCCTAAATCCCGTAACTGTGGGCGTTGAAACTTTCACGAGATCTGGCGAGGATCAAGAGTAAATTTTTCGTCGTCTTAGATTTTAGTAATGCGCCACGATAAGACGGTCATCTTGAGTTGAACCATTTACGAGAAGGTAGTTGTCATGGTTTTGAAAAATTTGGACGAAAAAAATTAATTTGACAAATTAATCTGACGTTAACATTAAAAGTTATACAGGGTAAAACAAAAATGGTGAAGCAACTTTGACATTAAAAGTATAACCCTAAAATTCTGACATTGGCATATGATGTACAGGGTACAACATAAATAGTGCGCGTTTTAGCAAGGCTCACCCCCCAACTCCTTTCATAATAACCTAGAGTGACCCTTAGAGTGTTGAGTACCCCCTGGGCCCCCCGATAGTGTCAAAGTGACGGAATTAACTATATAACCTAAAAATCATTTTGCACATACAGGGTAAAACATAAATAGTGCGCGTTCTAACTAAGTGCCCCCCCCCTTTCCTAACACCCAGTGAGACCTGCTCTTTGGTGTAGGGTACCCCCTTGGCGCCGCGCCCCCCGGATAGCGTCAAAGTGACGGAACTAATTACATAACCTTAAAATCATTTTTCACATACAGGGTAAAACATAAATAGTGCGCGTTTTAGCAAGACGGCCCCCCTTTTCATAACCTAGAGAGTGACCCTGATAGTGTTGAGTAGCCCCCATGGGCCCCCCGATAGTGTCATAGTGACGGCATTAACTACATAACCTAAAAATCATTTTGCATATACAGGGTAAAACATAAATAGTGCGCGTTTTAGCAAGACGGGCCCCCTTTTCATAACCTAGAGAGTGACCCTGATAGTGTTGAATAGCCCCCATGGGCCCCCCGATAGTGTCATAGTGACGGCATTAACTACATAACCTAAAAATCATTTTGCATATACAGGGTAAAACATAAATAGTGCGCGTTCTAACTAAGTGGCCCCCTTTCCTAACGCAGTGAGACCTGCTCTTTGGTGTAGAGTACCCCCTTGGCTCCCCCCGATAGTGTCAAAGTGACAGACCTAATCACATAACCTTAAAATCATTTTGTATATACAGGGTAAAACATAAATAGTGCGCGTTTTAGCAATACGGGCCCCCTTTTCATAACCTAGAGTGACCCTGATAGTGTCGAGTACCCCCTGGGCCCCCGATAGTGTCAAAGTGACAGAATTAACTACTATCGTAACACAGTGAGACCTCTTTGGTGTAGAGTACTCCCGGGCCCCATGATAGTGTCAAAGTGACGGAAAGTGAAGTGAAAAACATACGAGTGATACAAGTAGAGTGGAAATAATACACATGCAGAGTACCCCCGGGCCCCCTGATGAGAGTCAAAGTGACGGAAAGTGAAGTGAAAAACATACGAGTGACACTAATAAAGTAAAGTGGAAATAATACACATACAGTACTACCCGAAATAAATTTCACACCTAAGATTATGTGACCCAATTACAATACAACGTCAGGGAAAGCCAATTGTTCTATACCCCTACGCCAAAGTCCAAATGAAATTCTTCTTTGTTTCTAATAAAATTCATAATAAAATTCTTCAAAATTTAAGATCAGTCCTACTGACGTGTGCCCCTGCGATTCAAAAAGTAGGCAGACTCTGCAACATTTATTGTTTTGCTGCCCAAGATATACCAACACCAGACACACTTATACTAACCATTGCCACTTTTATAATATTTCACGTTTCGACCTTACACAAATCGCAAAAAACAGTTTCATATCAAAATTATTCACCAAATTCTGCAAATCAATAATCAATACACTAAAAGCGTTCAATACCATCCCTTAATCTACTTCCATATGAATTTGTTTGTACTCACACTTGGCACTAAAAATTTAATACCATCAGTTCTCATTTTTGTTTTTAATTCCATCCATTTTTAACTTTCTAAACGTTTACCGTTTTATGTTCCATTTTATATATTTAAACATTTTTTTTTTTTAATTGCTGTTCGTGTTATACAATTTATTATTGGTTGCTGCCATTTGTGCTTCAGCTTAAGTTACATAATATTATTATTACGTCTCGAAAGAGCCTTATTAGTATTATTAATTTGTTATTGCTGTTCCAGTTATCCAATTTATTATTTGCCACCCATTTTTACTCGAGCCCATGTATTATTGTTATATGTATATTGTTAAAATTTTATTTTATTTATCCATTCACATTTCATCCCATCTATCAAATATGTTCACCCGCATTTTCATATTGTTAAATATTTAAATAATTTATTGTTATTAATCTGTATAAATTAGCAGAATATACACTTCTTCCCGGGTGGTTTAGCCTGAGAAGAAAAAATGAAAAAAAAAAATAAAATTCACATATTGGTGGTCTTTAGACACGCCCTTTTTAAAAGTGGAAATTTTTTTTGACATTTACCCCCACTTAAAGAGTTTTTACTAAAGTCTAGAATAAATTCTTCATATTTGGTATATCAATAGGTAACATAAAACAATTTTATAAAAATAAATTTTTCTCAGAAATTTAAAAAAATATATATCTGATTCCCCCTAATCATCTAAATGAATAATACGAAAAAAAATTTTTTAAATTATCCGCACAAAAAAGTTTTTTTTTGAACTTCATCGATCATCACCAAAATTGATATCTGATTCCCCCTAATCATCTAAATGAATAATACGAAAAAAAAATTTTTAAATTATCCGCACAAAAAAAAGTTTTTTTTTACCTTCATCGATCATCACCAAAATTGATATCTGATTTCCCCTAATCATCTAAATGAATAATCTTCTTCTTTAAGTGCCGTGCCTGATTTCAGACGTAGGCGACCTCTCTCCTATGTATGTGTCGTGCGTTTGAAGTATTATCACACACATAGGGGACCTACTGCTTAACGCGGGCTCCGAACCGCGGGAAGTGTATACACTTCATCTCCAGAGAGGCTGTACCAGGCAGATTACACCTCGGTGGTTTGCCATTGCCTTCCGAGGGGAGACCGTCAGAATAAAGTTTTACTGAGCCCGGAGTTGAACCAGGTATTTAGCATTAGCAGCAACGCACTTAACCACTAAGCTGGCGACCGTCTGATAATACTACGATAATACTAAAAATGAATAATACGAAAGAAAATTTTAAAATTATTAGTAAATACATCCGAAACTGTCAGGATTCGATATTACTACTTTTAATGTAAATTTTTTTGTTTTTTCATAATTTGTATAATTATTTCGAATAATTTATATTTGGATAAACAATTCTTTGAGTGGCATAAAAATTAAATTCGGGCAGGACAACGTCTGCCGGGTCAGCTAGTTTATTTATAATTATTCAAGTATGTACTTAAAAAAAGTATCATTACTTTGTGTAAATATTTTTTAGAATAAGTAAAAAAATTAAATTTTAGTTATGTAGTATGAATGCGTGAATAAGTACCATATTAATATGGTAATAATTTCTTTTTGTGTTATTAAATGTTATTAAAAATTGAAAATGAATTGGTTTTAAATTTTTTCTGACTTACTAGAATACCAACTAAGACATCTGTTACAAAAAAAAACCAAAAAGTTAAGTTGTACGTGAATTAACGAAAAGAATAAAGCGCGGTCTCTGAGACCGCACGGTAGTGATAGTGTGACAATTATTTGACGGTAGTGGTTAAGGGTTAAACAATAATTTCCAATTAAAAATTTCAATTTAAAAAAGAAACTTTTATGAAAAATAATGTGGTATTTTTAGTACGAATTTTTGTAAACAAAATTCGAAAATACTAATTCTACTTCTTCTCCATTCCTTACGGAATATTGCCGCATTATTTGATGTTCTTGAACCCATTTTTTTGGGGGTGGATTAGTAGTTACTATTTTATTTATTATTACTACTTACAATTAGCTACTAAGCTAGCTCTTCAATGACTCTTTTCCATAAGAATCTTTGTATTTCATTCCTTTCAGTTCAAGTTTTCTGCTTTGTTTCGGGTGTAGAGTAACCTTTGTATAGAATTCTCTAGAATTTATTTCTTTCTATTTCATAAATGGCAGTAATAGCCATCCATAAATATCCAAATATAGCAAGTGAAATGTTACAAAAAAAACCCTCAGCGAAATAGAAAAATGGTTGAAGGAGTCGAGAATCAAAGTGAACGAGTCAAAGTCGGTGCAGATAACCTTTACGCTTAAGAGAAATACATGTCTACCTGTACTCCTGAATGGTCGTCAACTCCCTCAGATGGATGAAGTTAAGTACCTGGGATTACACCTAGATAGAAGGCTGACCTGGCAAAAGCATATATTTACGAAAAGGAAGCACAAGGAATACAAACTACGAAATTTGTACTGGATAATAAACAGAACGTCAACAGCTAGTTATAAATAAAGTCAAATAAAAAAAAAATTTCATAAATTATTTCGTTAATAGTTAAAGTTCCTTATTCGCGGGGGATACGTTCCATAACTATGCCGCGAATACAGAAACCGTGAATAAGGAGCTTTAACGTACTTTGTTGTTTCTTCATTTTACACATCTTCGCCGTCTCTCGGTTCGTTTCTTTATATTTTTCTCTATATTCTGAAGTTTGTATTTTCACAAAATTTTCACTCTGTTTTTTCTTGTTAACTTCCTCTTGCACAGCTTGCCCAAATTTTTGTTGTGCAATTTCCTTTTTAAATTTTTCCACTGCGAATCTCTTGCTTTGCGTTTGGTTACTTCTTTAATTATTTTATTTCCATCACAACCATGTTGTGGTTTGTATCAACACATAATATGACTGCTGCTTTATTTCCTTCAGTTCCTTCTCAAGAATCTCTGTACGGCTTCTGTTAGGTCTGGCACATTTACCATTTTAATTTCTTTTATTACGGTATTATTTCTTTTTCATGCCGTTTCCTGGTTTTCCATTACATTTTCCAGTATTTCAATCTTTCGTGTCTGCTGTAGTTTCTCGATGTTCCAGCTTCTCTCTTTAACTTAGATCTTCTCCTGTATTTCTTTTATCTCCTCTTTAATCTTCTCATCTCATCTTTGTTCTTCTTGAAGCCCTATTTCATCCCCTGTCATTTCTCCAATGGCTTTTAATGTAATTATTTTCCATTACATGGAATTCTAACTTATTACTCTTATAGTTTTATTCCACTACAACTGATTATCCTGCAATTTTCTTACTTGATTGGAAATTGTCACCACCGTTCTTCGGTGGTTTTATATCTTCCGGTTAAAATAAGCAGTTATTTGGTTGTCACTATTTGCGCGCTTTCGCTCTCTGAAATCTGTTTTGGTTGTCTTTTGCCTGTTTATGCCATTATCACTCATTAGGTCTTCCTCTAGTTTGGATGTCGTGTATAGTTGTATGGTTTTTCACCAACGCGAAGAAAACAACGTCCCGGTCAACCCCTTGGAGATCGAAGCTTTCTTTGAAAATGTTTTATTTGGGTTGCCTACCTAGCTCACAAACATTTCTATTTAACTATCTCACCTGTTACTTCTTTCTTTATTCTAGGGGAACAAGACAATATCGCAGACTAAAATGAAGGTTACAATAATGAAATTTTTAATTTATTTTCGTTAATTTTGACTTTTTATTTTTTAACAGGATTATTCTACTTGTCTACAATTATAATTTATTCTTTAATTAAGTTTACCTGGTGCTGGTGTAATGATACTGAAACTTACTCGTAAGCTATCCGTTTTACTAATTTTTCAATCCTTGAAATAATTTTCTTTTTTTAATTTTTAATTCGTTGTTCATAGGGTTTTAGTTGGTACTCATAGCTAAAATTTAATTATTTTATCATTAATGTGAATTAAACAATTAAACATGTATTTAATAGTACAGAAAAATTAGATTAAAAATCTCAAATAGCGAGGTATTTAAATTAGCTGCAAAACTAAATTTCTACCAAATTATTCCCATTCGTAGGCCTAATATAAAATGTACCTAACTCCATTTTACAATAGAACAAAACAACTGTTTAAAATATCATAAAAATAATAAAGAAACAAATCTAAACTAAACAAATATAAATGCGTTCCCGACGAAATTTATTTTTATTTAGTTCAGTTTTGTTAATGAATTCACAGAATTTATTTTAAGCTGTTTTTTTTGCTCTACCACTGTATAATGGTGTCAAATGGAGTTAGGCACATTTCTATTAGGCCGACGCAACGCATTGTAGATTTCACTAATCTACAAACTAATGTCCGTACTAAAAAGACTTGAGACCTAATCTAGGATTAAGCCTCATATTTCTTTAAAATTCCTGTTGTTGATATTATAACTACTAACTAAATTTTAATAATCTGATTGGTAGAAACTCGAATTGGCGAATCTAGGATTAATCCTCCGACTCACTCAGTACGGACATAAAAGTCCCTAAATATTTAATAGCGATATTCATTTCTTCAATGTTTCTCTTCTTCAAAAAAATGTATGTAATACAGTAGAACCCCGATTATCGCTAGTCTCGGTTATCCGACTGTGCAAATATAAAATCTGCTTTATCGGAGCCTTGTCGATTACAAAAACTTTCTAATGTACGATGATGAATCAGTGGGATAATGAGTTAAGTGATTAGTAAGTTTATAGTAATAGTTTATGTATAAATATTACATAAATGTGTATTTTATCATTTTTAGTAAATCAGAAATCAGAAGTGTTGTAGTTTGTAATATGTAAAATCTCTTAATAAATACGGTGTAATTATTACGGTAAATACAGTGGCGGCTTGCTATAATAGGTGCCAAAGAGCCATTGCATTACCATAACACACCAGCTTCTACATTTTTAAAATCTTTTATAAATATTTACATTGGTTTTATCATATTTTTGTAAAATCTTAAATAAATTTTTAATTTATTAGTCTTCCATTTTGCACAATTTTGCAGATTTTCAATTGTTGATCATCTGCAGCCAGGGGTTAGGAAGACCTAAAAATTTAAAATTTTTATATTCCAGAGCACGATTGGAGTTGATCGGTTCACTTAAAAAATTACATTCAGGAAATATCTAAAACTTAAACTGTATAGTATAAACCAGGGGGATATGCGGGTATGGAATATTTTCCAGGTTATGGATTTCATGAATAGTATGAAAGGCATTGAGATGAGAGATAAAATAGATATGTTTTATTTTATAGAGATTTAAAGCCTTGATAATTTCCATCGCGCGTAATTGGGGGCATCCTGTTAAAAATTATTGTATCTTATTTGAGGAAAACACGCTTTACTATTCCATTACTATTTTTTGTTGACTCCTACTCTAAGTTGACCATTGCTTAGAAAATAAGAATTTTATTTCCGAACAGCGCAATAGAAAAGCAGTATGTAGATGGGAGAAAGAGATATGTTGGAAGCCATTTTCTCAACGAAGAATAGGAGCCAGGCCGCAGGTGTAACGTGTTGCAAATCGAAGTTTGACCCCGGCTGAAAAAATCACTTTCAGTTGAACTCTAGCAATGAACTTTATTTAAAACAATCTAGCGGCACCACTGTATAAACTTGTATAAACCCACGAGAATGATGTGCATCTGAACATTTTTACAAAAATTTGTGTAATCCGAGTTTTTCATTATTCGAAGTACCTCCTCCCCAGATTAGCTCAAATAATCGAGATTGTACTGTATATTTAACAGCAAATACCCTTTGACATTTACAATTTTCTTAAAATGCTTCCTTTCTCGCACTTCCAACTTTGAAAGCGAATGACTTCTGATTTTATATTATAATAAGAACTGAAATTACTGGTTCCAAAGCACAGAATTGAGTACGCCCTTATATTTAATCGTTAATCCCATGTCAATAAAGTGGAACCTTATCAGGTGGACTGTCAATATTGACTACTAAAAGCATTGATAGTTTCTTGAGAACATTTAGTGACAAAAAGTAATTATTGCACAACATAAGACACTCAACAGGAGAAGTAAGGAAAAATAGGCGAATAGAAACAAATAACATAATAGATATTATTATCTCCAAAATGGAAACTCCGCAAGCGACAGAGGCAAACGTCTCCAACTATACAAAAATATGAACGAATAGGAAAAAGTGATCCAATCGTTTTCTGAAAACTTTGGAAAATATATAAATTTCAGAACAAAGGTAAGGAATATGCTAAGAATTAAAGAAAATGTACTTACCGGCTTAAAAAGCGCTGAAAGAACACGCTACTCGAAGCCAATAGATTTAGAGAGTACCGCAAGCTAAGGTACGGCCGCCATGTTTATCCTGTCAACTATTATAAGAACCAAATGCTTTTTTTTTCAATTTTTCTGTATTAGTTACCCATACTAGGGAGTTCATTGCACTACTTTAGAAAGTAATGAACTGCCGCTACTTGGTGGAACTTCAAAGAACTGGCAGGGGTGTAGTATATATAAGGCATTTAATCACCTGTTAGGGCCCGAAATTTTTAAGGGGTCTATAATATCCTTTTTTCATTTTTATGCTTTTTTTGCTTTATGTAAAAATTTTTATATTATAAGATCACCATTTTGGCCATAAAATTGTTCAAAATTGGGCGACACTTTTTCCATAATAACACAGGTTCGACAACGCCAAGACCAATAATGAACTAAACCAGAGCAGTGGAATCAAAAAGCAATTAAATTCAATGTAATGATGGTATTTCCTTCTTAATTATGTGCCAAATAAGACCCATAGAAATGAAAGAAAAAATGTTGGAATGTAGATTTCCAGCTTAAAATTTGCATACGATCTCGATTAATTACAGCTAAACGAAATCACAAAAGAAATACGCAGAGACGACTTTTAAGAAAACTGGCTCTTAATCTGGATGGATTCAAAAGAAAAAAAAATGTTTTCAATTTGTTGCTTAAATCTGAAAGGTATAGAATCTGATCGGAAATAAGCAATTAAATGCTTTTTAGGTTTCAGGCTTATTAGAGCAGCAAATCCAAACCATCCAGCCAGGCTACTGTATTGTATGTCAAGGGAGAGTACCAGCTATAGACAAATTTTGTCGTGGTTTGTATTCCACGTTATAATGTAAGTCGTTGTTTAAGTTTAGTCAGTTGTGATTTGGTCTTGCGGATGTGTTCCGATTTTACAGTGGTTATTATGCGCAAATTGAATTGACCTATTATTTAATAATTACTTACATATTATGTACAGATAAAATAAAGAAAATTAAACAAACAGTTCAATGATTATTGATGTTAAGGTAAAACATCGTCATCATTGGGTTAATTTATTCATATTTATAGAAACAGCTTCTAGATTAATGTTAATACATGGTTGGTAATTGATTCAAAAACAATAATTAAATTTGTACTTTACATAACTTTAGCACGGATGCATTAGATTTTTAAACAACTCGCTCTGCAAGGTTAATTATTGTTAATAACTGATACTACATAATATTATAAAAAAATATTTTAGAAAGCACTTTAACGAGGATTTGGTATCCCAGCTTCTGAAAGGAAAATCATTATATGGTTCGAATGTTATTTTCCATAGCGAAGTCCATAGATAAAAATGCTAAAAATTAGTAGAAATAAAATAATATAAATATTAGAGAAGCAACCAGAAAATAGGCAAAATTGGTAACACTGCTCTATAAAGCTTGACGCTAGTTTGAAATTCAAATTTTAAAATCACCAAGCATCAGGTGATTTGGAAAGGTATCTACTGATTTTAAATATGAAAACTGAACAGTAAATTTCTCTAAAAAAAGTAATGTTTTTACTCATACGAGGGTCAAGCTGAATTTATTGAGAATAAAATAGATCTAGTAAGTTGTTAAAAATAAAACATGCGGTATTATTTAGAGAAACTCTTTATCTGTCATTTGAAGTTTAGAAGTTGAAAATACGTTCGTTATAACTCAAGTTACTAATTTTTTAAAGTGACATTGCAAGTGAAAACATGGAATTAACAAGAGAGCTTTTTCGAATCATGATTTATTATGATTTTAAAAAAGATTTAAGCGCTTACGAGTGCAAAGAGAGTTTAGATTCAACTTTTAGTGAACAAGCACCTTCCTTGGCTACAATTTACCGATGGTATAAGGAATTTGAACGCGAAAGGAATTCCGTTCAGCATCAAAAAGGAGCAGGACGTCCTTCTACCGCTGTTACCGACAAAAACATTGCTGCTGTTAAAAAAATAATTAAAGAGGACAATAAATCCACTTATGGGGTAATAGAGCATCAACTCAAGATTGGATTCTGAGCTGTTAAAACAATCATACACGATCACCTGCATTTAAAAAAAGTGGTCCGTCGTTTTGTGCCGCAGCACCTTTCTGATTTCCAAAAAGCAGAGCGTGTAAGAATTTGCCATGAAACTCTAAATTTGTTAAATAATGGCGGACACCACATTTATTCCAAAATCGTGACAGGTGACGAAACTTATATTTCCTTTTTCGACATACCTACTCGTCAAGAGAGTCGTGTATGGATTCACGAAGATGAGGAAACTCCAACAATGATCAAGAAACAGCGAGCTATGAAAAAAGTTATGTATGCGGTATTCTTCAGAAGTACGGGCCTAGTAAATGCCATTAAGCTAGATGGACAAAAGACAGTTACAGCTAAATGGTACACTGAAAAATGTTTACCTAATGTGTTCAGTAAAGTTCCAGCCAAGAGAATTATGCTCCACCATGATAATGCATCATCCCATTCGGCAGCTATAACTCGCCAGTTTTTGGCTGAAAAAAATATAAAAGTCATAGAACATCCGCCGTACTCACCTGATTTAGCAATGTGCGACTTTTGGCTATTTTATGGGCTTAAAAATAATTTGCGGGGCAGAAGGTTTTCGTCTGAAGAAGAGATTGATACCGCAGTTCATACTTATTTTGAAGGTGTTCCGAAAAAAGATTGGTTGGGAGCTTTTAAGCAATGGAAAGAAAGAATGGTCAAGTGTATCATTGTTGGAGGGAATTACTTTGAGCATATTTAAAATAAAATCCTAGAAAATATTAACCGTGTTTTTTATTCTCAATAAATTCAGCTTGACCCTCGTACCCATAAT
Organism: Podabrus alpinus; assembly: GCA_932274525.1. Lineage (NCBI taxonomy): Eukaryota > Metazoa > Arthropoda > Insecta > Coleoptera > Cantharidae > Podabrus > Podabrus alpinus. The sequence goes on from OW026454.1 coordinate 20,897,561, forward strand.
TATATTGCGCCCACTATAAGTATCCAAAATTTAAGATTTACCACTCTGTACCTCTTTGAAAAAATTTCCAATAACGATAATAATTATTATTAATTTTCAGAATTGATAAGGGCCAATATTGGTAATGATAAATTTAATATAATATTGTATAATTTTTATAATTGTATAAATATTGTTTAAGGAAAAATTAATGTTTCTAGAATTTACAACAGAATTGTCAAGAAATTTAAAAGAAATACTAAATGCAATAATTAAAGTTTGTTGTGCGTATATGTATGTAACATTTTCGTGAAATTAGAAAATTACAGCATTTCCTTAATCACTACAATAAGAATTAGTACAGAGGAAAGTACGCATCAGATGCTTCTGATTTCTGAAAACTAATTAAAAAAAGTTTAATATTTTTATTTACTCCAACATTTCAGATAATTACCTACTTACTTAGTTTATTTCTCATGCAAGTGATGTTATTAACAATTGTTCATTAATAATTCAAGGATGATAAATTAATAAAAACCCTATATATTTGTCTCGTCCCCCACTTTTCCTAATATGTGATTCATATATAATATAAGCATCATTTTAAAGTAACATTATCGTTAATATTTTCGTGATTAGAACGACAAATTCAATAAAATGTTTAAAATTTTATGTGTAATTGTCATAATATTCAGTTTTACATGTAAGTAGATAAAGTGTTTAGTCGATTAAGATGTTACGTACAATTATTTTGATACCTAATCATTTCCGTTTAAAATTCAAGGATTCCCTTTAGTAATTCTAATGACACGCCAATCGTTTGCTATAAAATCGACGTAGTTAATAAAAAGCAAAGACGTAATATCGAAAATTATTTGGAAATTTTTTTGAATTTCTGTTTTTGTGTTGCTCTCGTGCTAGATATTTGATACTAGAATGGGACACCGGCCTACTTATTGATAAGAGGGTTATCACATAATGACTTCTAACCTTTGCCAACAGTAATTGTTTAATAATTTTTTAATTTTAGAAATAGTTTTCCATTAACAAAATATAGTTTAAAAATGTGACTTTCTGCATTTTCACTATAATTCATTTTATTAAAAAAAATAATTATTAACTGGAATTGACAACATTTATCATTCATTATTATAATATTTTTAAATTGCATCGTCAATAAGTTAGATTATTTATAAATAAAATATTACCATCAGGAAATTATAAAAATTTGAATAAGCTAGAAATTTTTTTCAATATCTCAATAAATAAATCTCAATAAATTTTAAATTAAAACCAAAAAATTCCTTTTTAGCTCGGCAATTTTTAGTTGTTCTTATATTTGAAATTTTTCAGATGGACAAGAATCACTAATCATACCATCATTTGACGGATGTATACCAAACAAGGAATACAAAGTAGAATGCAATTCGTGCCTATGCACTCCTCAAGGAAAATTCGGAGCTTGCACATTAGCAGCATGCCCACATGGTAAATTAATTATGTTAAATCTCGTCAACTTTTTTTAGTTGAGCTACAATTTTTTTCTTCTTAATCTACGACGTTCGGGTTTTTCTAGCAATAACACTATAAACAAATTAAATTTTTTTGTCATGGTAGTTAAAACACAATTTCAAATATTACACTAATAATATACACTTTAAAAAAATTCCAAATAATATAATTATTTGATGAACAGCTCCTGAAAAATGTTCGCCTGGCCAAATACAATTTGATGGATGTAATACTTGCAATTGTGCAAACGGAATTTGGGCCTGTACTGACAAATTTTGCTTTGATGGAAACCGTCGAAAACGTCACATTGGTAAAATATTACACACATTTTATTACCTACACAATTTGCACCCAAACACGTTTGCACTGGTAGTTAGGAATTTTTTTACCTCACGATTGTATAATTTAGTAATATTTACACCACTAATGGTTTCCATATTTTAGGATTAGATGAGTGCAAACCAGGTGATACTAAAACTGATGGTTGTGAAAGCTGTTTTTGTTATACTCCACCCCATAACAAATATTCAGTATGGGCTTGCACCACCACTTGCGAAGCCACAATAAGATCAAAACGAGGTAAATTTTACTCATTAGTTTTCTTTTAACAATAATTTTCATAACTTTTTTAGGAGTCCAAACGTGTAGGGTAGGTGACTTCAGGTATGAAGACTGCAACCCCTGCACATGTACGGAAGATCAATTTGGAAATACCTCGTGGTCTTGCGCAAGAATGTTTTGTCTTCCTCGGCGGCGAAGAGGTACGTTCAGTTCTTTTATTAGTTTTTACTAAGTATTTGTAAAGCTAAAGCTTGGTTACACTGTAACTGTAATATTGAAATCAATTGAAATGATCACACTTGTAAGAATTATATAAAAAATTTACAAATACTTCGTAATATCGCCGACTTGCACAAATTCTTACAAGTGTTATATTGTCCTCAGATGTTAATGTAGGATCAGATTTTAAAGACACCCCTTGTGCTCCAAATGATTTTTTCCAACTACCAAATTGCATAACGTGTTACTGCAACAGCGCCAAAACTGGATATTTATGCAGCGACAGTGTTTGTTCAGATGAAAATAATTCAACTGAACGTAGTAATAAAATTATACCACAAAGCAACTCCTTAAATCTTGTTAATAACGGTGTACCGAAAAGCTCAACAGAAACTCCACAAGAAATTAACAGATCTCCTAACGATGATGAGGTATTAGTAGCCAAAAGTTCAACCGGAACTCCAAACGAATTGCACGACACTGTTAAAACTGATGCAGTAGAAGAAAGTAGTCCTAATAGCGTGGAAAACTAAATCGAATTAAGGATATCCTTAAAAATTACCTCATATCAGTTGGATATTATTTTAAGCAGTGCATGTGATTATTGTAAATATAAATAACGCTTACCTCATATTTTTCTTAACGAGCCAAAGAATAAATATGTGCCATTTAAACGAGAAGTAACCCAGTTTTAGCTATTTAATAAATTGTTAGAATAGAAAAATTTTATATTATGTTTATTGTATACTACATAAATGTAATTTTAGGTATTAACAACATGGATTAATTAAAACCACAAAATAAGTATTGTAATGTTTAGATTCCAAGTATTAAATTTTATTTCTAATGTACGAGGTAAAAAAATAACAGGTAAATAAAATTTTAAAGTATTACTGATTTCATGAAGGCTTTTATTTAACAACCTTGTATTAACTGTACAAATATAAAAATATAAAAACATAAGCATATTATGATCAATAAATTAACATCTTGAAAATTTTGAATGCCATTGAATTTTTTTACAATAACTTAGCTTCTTATCGCTACAACTTTACAACTGCTGAGTGAGTGTTCATCATCACTTAACCCAATTATTAATATTTCTGATTGCAAATTTAATTAACTCTAAGAAAAATTTTGATCCGGAATTAATTTAATTACACCAATTAAAAAATCATTTAATTTTCACCTTAATATTCATAATAATCATCTGGTTCATTACCTGTACTTTCCTTCATCATGTCTAAAGCCGCTTTAGCAGCACGCACATCTTTAGAATAATCTGGTTTTTTGAAACTTTCTTCTTTATAATTTTTGACTATGTTATTGGATACCGAAGATTCTTTTTGAATTTCTTTTTGATTTTCATGATGATTTTCGGGCAGTGCATATTCTTTGACCGATTCACTAGTGGAGGCAGTGACTGCTGTTGTGACAGTCAAAGTGTATTCTTTGAATGTGTTGACTAAATCAATTGTTTCATTTTGAACAGGTGGTGTTGAATTTAAATTTTTTGGGCTTTCAGTTTTCGAAAATATCATTTTATCATCAATTCTGCTCGTTTCTGATGATCCACTACCTAATTCATCAGAATCACCACTGCCTTCGTAATCGTAATAATCACCAAATTGACCAGAACTAACAATTTCATCATCGTTATTCCCAGAACCTTCTAAAGTGGTCTTGGAATGAATATCTTGTGTTGTTAACATTGTGCTCAATGTAGTAGTATCGTTATCAATGTCAATAAAATCTGAAATACTTTCGGAATCCTCTAAACTAGATATCGTCGTAGTAATCCTAGAATTAGGTGTAAATGGAATTTCGTTACTAATTGTTGTCGTTTCATCATCCTGTGTATCATAGTAATAATCATCGTTCAAACCAATAAATTGGTTAGGTTTGCTTACCTCCATAACACTGGAAATCTCCAAAGAAGTAGTGGAAGAAATAGTTGTTATTTCTGTTGTTGAGTACCCATCTTCCGTATTGCTTGAAACAGCGCTATATTCATTAACGAAAGAAGTAGTTGGAGATGTTGTTTCAACGATTTCACTACTTCCACTTTCCTCAACTTCGCCCCTAAATTTTCCAAATTGTTTCCAGTAATGAGCCGCATGTCTAAACAATTTCTTGCCATTTATCAGATTTACTAAAGCGATAACACCTGTATTTTTATTTTCTTTATGAAAATCTCCTGAACCCATCACATTGTCATCGTCGCCACTGCCTTCAGAATAATCAACATCATCTTCAAATTCGTCGATATGATTTTTAGAAGTTTTTATTACCCTATTAATATTTTTAATGTTAATAATGACTCCTTTTATATTTTTAAAATGCTTATGTCCCTTGTGTTCCTTATTTTCCACTTCTTTACCGGTGGAAGAAATGACTGAAGATGTTGTTTCATTATCACCGCTTCCAAGTTCATCAGTTTCTTTTTTATAGCCTCCAATGTTGTCATCTTTTATCGTTACGTAATTTTTATCAGTAGAAGAAATTATTGAAGTTGTTTCTTTGTTATTGCCGCTTTCATCGTCATATTTGTTTTTTTCATCAATTTCTATATCGTTATCTCTAATAATGCCACCGTATTCTTTCATTACGTAATTTTTACCGGTGGAAGAAATTACTGCAGATGTTGTGTGACTTTCTATGTTATCACCGCTTCCTTCGTCATATTTATTTTCCTCGTCAATTTCTTTGTCGTTGTCATATTCTTTCGTTACGAAATTTTTACCGGTGGAAGAAATTATTAAAGATATATCGGAAGTTTCTGTGATATCACCGCTTCCTTCTTCATATTTAGTTTTCTCATCAATTTTTTCGTTATAGTCTCCAGAACCATCGTATTCCTTCTTGACGTAATATGGAGTTGAAGACACTACATCATCACCATGGCCACTACCTTCAAAATAATCTGCGTCATCTTCAAAACCACCAATATCTTTGATATTTTTTTTAATATTTTCTATGAAAACAGCTTTTATATTTTTATTTGGTATACGTTTAATTTGGTTGTGATTTTTGATAAAATGATGGCGACTTTGTTTCTTTTTTTCACTATCCGTTGTGCGAATTGTTGTGGTTGCTAAACTTTTGTTGTCAAACATTTGCTTATCGCTTTCCAGATTTCTTTCGATAATATCATCATCGATGTTGATGACCTCATTATTTAGTAAGTCAGTAGGTTTTTTTGTAGTAGATTCATAATTTTCAGTAAGAGGTTTTGGTTCAAATATTTCATAATAATTTCTTTCAAACTCTTCACCGCTTTCTTCTGCCGTTTCATTAAAAAGCGAATTTTCTTCAAGCTTTTCTAAAGGTTTTACAACAGTTGAATAGTTTTCAGCTAAAATTGTGTCCGAATTATCAAGTGAAGTACTAATTTTCAAAAATGGTAATATAGATGCCAGTGATATTAAAGAATCAGGTGCATTAAAACTAACTTGTCCGGATTCATTCGCAAGAATTTTCGTTAAATTTGCTGAAAGTTTAACTTTGACACGTTCAAGCAAAGTCGCGTTTGAAATATCGAAGGAAAGCGTATTTGCTAGAGATGAATTTTCTGCGGGAAATTCAAAAATTTGAAGCTTGTTCACATGAAGTGGCTGAACACACACATTATGGATGTAACAATCATCACGACAGCATTTTAAACCACGAGGACACGTCACATCAGATCGACATCGATATTGAACATCATATTTTAGGGGAATGTAGCAGGGTTTTGGTTGAGGACAACTGGTTTCATCCACTAATTTGATATCATCTATTTCATAATTTAAAAGTTGCGAGTAGTTGAGTAATCCTGTCAAATATTTTACATAACTAAGCCTGTATTTACTTATCTAAACCATTTTAATACGCACCTATATTTCGAGAATTAGTAAAAACACTACACATTAGTAAAATAAACACATGTAACACATTAACCATTTTTATGTAAGTTAGTACTGACTTTGTGAATATAAATAATAATGTCTCATAAACGCAATCTTTCTCTTTTTATTTGCATTTTGATAGCACACGAGTAGCGAGTTCTACCTTAATAAGCAAAACGGAAATTGATAAATATTCAAGAATCCGTTCGATATTTTTAGAAATTACTATACTAAAATAAATTAAACACAGAAATTCCAGTATTAGTAATATCGTAATGTACTCAACATCAACATAGTTTTTATGACCATAATCTAAAAATTTGTTTAAATAATTATCTTCGTCATAGAAGCGAGAATTGTTTAATTAATCTGATTTATCAATAGCCAGGTACATATTTAAAGTTAGCCCTAGTAAAATAAAGGTGTGTATTATTATCATTTCAAGGCTTTAATAATGCAAAACAATCATTTTGCATTAGCACAAACTGTAATTTGCAAATAATCTGGAAAGTTTTGCGGTAATCCAAAAATGCAAAATTTGCAAAAATAAAACCATTAAAATGAATATTTAATTGTTCTTTAGGTAAATTGCAGTAATAAAATTTAGAAGGCGAAAAAATTCCAAAAAAGTATTGGTATTTTCCACGCTATCAGTTTTTAGTATCTTCTATTTCTTTTTATTGCACAAATTTAGTTAAATCGGACTGCTCAATATTTTGATGTTGCTCTTAATTTATACATTTTGATGGGTTTTGCAGTTTTATTGGTCCGATTCTACAGAACTCAAAAAGATGACACCCGTGAGGAGTCTAACATTTACCCTCCGCAGATGAAATTTGAGAAGACCCGCAATAAATGATTGTTCATGATGAAATTTAGACTGAAACTAAAACATGGAGTCATCAATAAGTGTACCCAAAACTTCACTCAGTACATCTTCCTTACCACTTCTTCAAGCTTAACGCTGTTGAACTTCAGAATCCAGATGAATCGTAATTTAACAAGATAAGCTGTTACCAATTTACATAGAATTAGAAAAGCAACTTTATCAATTAAATTTCTTTTTAATCGAATTTAATTTCATTAAAATAATTGATTAAGATTAATTTTTACCGTTTTAAATAAAGAAAATTCATCAGTAATTGTCAAAATAAATTTCAAATAATCTAAGAGCAAAATACCTTCAGCATCCCAAAAAATATTGTGCTGATCTTACCAACTACATAAAGCCTGTTCACGAAATTTACGTGGAGGGAGAGATTCTGGATGACGCCATTCCGTACTTTAGGTGTAGGCTCAATATTGAAGTGATGAACCCTTGTTTTATCAACCGTAACGTAGATCGAGAAAATGTTTTGAAATACCATTAAACAAGGCTAGAATTATTACGTTTAACTCCTTTCTTCCATACCTATTTTAATATTCCAATTAACACTGCTATCTAAGTCACCACAGCCGCGCAGATACTTCTATATACATGATGGGAAAATAGTGATGTAACGGTCCTATAATTAGTAACAAATATAGAAGTCATCATCATCATCAAACTTCCTGGATTAGGCTAAAGCCTGTTACGGCGCGGCGTCCATCGTTTCCTCGTTGCCCAACTTCTCTTTTTCCTTTAGGATGGAATCCTATTTTCAGTTTAGTGGTCTACGGTTGTCCATTCTGTTGTCCATATATTCACACCATCATTGTCGGTATGTCTTAATAGACTTCATCAATGGTTTAATGTTAAGCTGGTGTCGTATTTCTTCGCTTCGTATTCTGTCAAAGTTGGTGAAGCCCTTTGCGGCTCTCAGGAATTGCATCTCTGAAGTTTGAATTTTGCTCTCGCCTCTTTTTACAATGACCGATGTACTACACTCGTAGATCAATGTTGGTATTTCTGCAGTTTTATAGAATTTTAGGCGGGTATCCTTTGCAGTTTTGTTTTTAGTATTTATGGATTTTGCCGCATGTAGCTCTAAAGCTCTAAATAGATGGTCATAGCTTTGGCAGTTAAGTGCGTCTACTGCTAATGCGAAACTCTCGGATCGAATCCAGGCAGAGTAAGAACTTTATTCTGGCCATCTCTCCTCGGAAGGCAATTGCAAACCACCGAGGTAATTTGCCAAGTGTATTACACTTCCCGTGGTTCGGAGCCCACGTTAAACAAGTAGGTCCTCTGTGTATATGAAAGCACTTGGAACGCACATCACATGCATAGAAAGAGATGGGTCACGACGTTCGGAAACGAACAATACGACTTACAAGAAGAAGCTCTAAATTAGGGATGAGCAACCTTGTTTTATAACGAACCAGCTACAAATTTTAAAATGTTGTGCGGGCCGCATGTAAGAAACTTATGATAATACAAACACTGAATTATCTCTTTATTAACAAAATAAACCTAGTAAACCTAACCATAAAAATCAAAATGTAAAATCTGTGAAGGGCCGCACGAAAGAGTGAGGTGGGCTGCGGGTTACTCATTCCTGCTATAAATCTATTCAGTTTGTTTTGTATGCGGTTATTTAAAATTAAAATATCGAAATTGTTCAGTTATGAATCCTTGTACAAGTGTCCTTATTGGGTCTTTTCCGGCAAAAACCATCGTTTTTTTACGTATGAGATGTAGTTTGTGAACCTCTATTCCGAGATCATTTTCTGTTTCTTGGAATACCACTTGGTCATCAGCACAAAGCATTGTGACCAGTTTTCTGTTGTTGTTAACTTGAATTCCTTTCTTGTGCTCGTTTTTCCACCGTGGTATCATACCGCCTAAGTAGTGTATATTGAAAAACGTTGGCGACAGACCGCATCCTTGTCGAACGCCCCGATAGTATATTAATGCTAATGGATACATTTTATTTAAACTATGAGTAAAGAAACTAATAACAATAGATAACAGTAATGACAAATGATAATGATAACAAATAGGTAATGACTTAGCAATGGGCAAAACTTAACTAAACGACAAAATAACTATAGAGAACGATTAACAATAACGATAATAACAAAACCATATAACAAACCAAAATAAACTATAAATTGAAAACTTTTATATTAATGACCACCCTAGAGGAGCTAAGCGCAAAGACACTCTAGAACTTCCAGGGGCAGGACAATTTGTTAAGATTTCGGATTAGAAGTTAAGTAAGTTAAGAATGATAGAAGATAACAATGTAAAAAGTGCAGAAAGATTAATCATTAAAAGATTTAAGAGAAGAGACTATAATGTTTATAAATTTTGATAGAGATACCAAACGGCTGCTTCTTTGGCACACGAATCTGCAACTTCATTTCCCTCTATGCCACAGTGAGCTCTAAACCACGTTGAGAACGTTAATCGCAGATTTATTTGCAAAGACAGTTCGAAACCTCTGTTTGCCCTAATGGCGTATACCCTTTAGATAGAACGCAGCCAACGCAGCACATATTTGTATTTTAGTACTCCACTCCAAATACTTGCCCTATAAGTATTGTTCATAATTGAAAAGTAGATCTTCTAGCTTCAATGCTTATGACACGATACTTTTCACAGTTGGTTCTGTTACCCTTCTTTTTGCCTTCTGTTTACTTTCTTCTGTTTACCTTCGTCAACAGCCATTCCCTCGGAATTGCAGCCCTTCTCCAACACATATTCATGAAATGCAGTGGTCGAAATGTCAAAATGGCATATTGAAACAATTCTGAATTTAAGTTATTATTCTTATTCGAGTTCAGTATAATCGATGGTAGAACTTTGTACAACAGAATTCTGCCAAAGACTCTTGTAGTGTTCAATCCACTCTTATTTATTTACGGAGTCTTTATTTAGCCGTTCATGGCTTTGTATGCAAATTCGGTTCTTCTATGTCAACCATATTCGACCTTACTGATCAAGCTCCCTCATGATTTTTGATGTGCTTCTCTGCATAAATCTTTAGCTTGATTTAGTAAGAATCAGCATTATTATGCACCAAGAAAATAACATAGATGAAGCTGACCCATCACTAAGTCTCATAATGACAATTAAAAACATTAACGTACTATTTTTCGTTTTGACTATAAATAAGGGAATTGCCCACACTCACTAAAGAGAGTTCGACTACAAGTTTAGAGGGTCAAACCTCTTTAACCTTCTAATATTGGGGAACATAAGAAGATCTGAAGCCAAGATGTTTGGACGAAAGATGAGTCGGTGTTGGTACTTCTTAAAGCAATTTCTTCCTTGACAGTGGCCATGCTCAGGTCACGATGTCCGACTGGAAGCGTTGTAATCTCCAAATATATGATTCACTAGCAGAAACGCACAACTATATGCCATAATATGACCACACAGGTTTGATGATGGCTTTATAACTCACAAATTGATTATTCATGCTGAGGAAAGGGTTTTTACTCATCAACCAAAACACTTTGGGGCAGATAAGGCCTAACTGCAACCGTTTCTTCCAAACATATTTTGCCTATGTTAGGCGTCCATCCAGATGAAGATTGAGGTATTTGACTTCTTTACTTTGCAGATGAAGATTGAGGTATTTGACTTCCTTACTTTGCGAGATAGGAGTGTTGTTAATGAAACCGCAGGACAAGTCCCCCTCCTAAGACTAAACGTGATATGGGTTGATTTTGCGCTGTTGAAAAAATAATGGGAGTGAAAATGTTTCTAATTCAATTCTATGTTAAAAGTATTATATTGACCATTCGGGTAATCCCAGCGCAAATAACGTTCAAAGTTTGCTAACAAATCGTCATTTTTTGCCCCTACGTATTGGTGAAAATAAATTGTTTAATTTTGAAGGTACACGTAGTTTGATGTAGTGGCGAATGAGTTGAACTGTGAACCTGATTGTCTGAGTTCGAATTTCACTACTTCCGACTTATTTGTGCTGTGATTCGGATTACACCTAAAGCTTTAGGTACTATTATGTACATGCATGTACGGTATGTAGCAATGGCGGCTCGCGACTTCTTTAAATGTGAGTAAGGAAATATATAAATTTACTTGTTTACTTCCAAAATATTTTAATTCTATTGATGGCCATTAGAATAAATGCAAACTTTAACCAAGTGTAGTGTTTCAAATGCTGATCATTGATGATCGAAAACCTCAAAAAATCATGCCTTACTTTGAAAATATTATTACTCTTCATTTTAATGGTCTTCCTGATCACCATATACTGGTGTACTCCATACCCCCCAGACTCCCGGTCTCAGCACGCTCCAATTTTTTAGAACTTCATTTACAGTAGCGATTGGTGCCGTTTTTCAATGGAAACATTTACTTAAAATTATTATTTTTCCAATTATTTTTGGACAGCTGTTGTTTCTGGTTTTGGATAGGAGGGCTTTCTCTCAAGGTTTTCATCCGGGACTGCAAAGAAAGCCGACGTATTTGTGTGGACTCAGGATCGCATCAAGTGATAGAAAAATTGAACGCCCAGCATAATTACGCCTAAGTTATTACGTTATGCCTAATCGATTTCTTCATGATTGTTTACCAGTTGATACTTCTTATTTTCATGGTATTACATTATTTTTTCAATAATTCACAATAATTAATTAATCGTAATAATAATTTATTTACGAGCAAAAAAAGTACAAATGTTAAACTGCCTGAACCTCAAAGTTGTGCGCGATGCCACGAAGGTAAGCGTCGATTTCGAAGTTCAATGGACCTAGACTATCCCGAAAGTACTCCACGGTTCTCTTGATGTTGGCAGCGGTTGTTCGGTGTCACACACGACCTGTCGAAGGTGCAGATCCCTCCACGTACTGATCAATGCTCAGTTCGTTTGTATAATCTGTTCCGTTTTTAAGATCTCTATAAATTTCCAAATAGAGGGATGGCATCCACTCAATAAAGAATGAAAACCCAGGTGTCACCCTTCAACAGAGTTGTTTATCTTAGGGTCAATCAAGCTGGCCTCGTAACAGTTCCAGAGTTGGATGGAACCAATCTTGGGGGTTTTTCGGGTATCGCTGTTACAAAGTCGGTCAATCCAGTTATCCTCAAAATATTCAAGAAGATGATCGTGGATATCTCCATTATCAACATTAGACGGAGATTCGGTTAATTGTACGAATGACATAACAACATCATCGGGAGGGACGATGATATTCGATTTTTTTTATAGAACATTTTAAGCGATTAGATAAAAAAATTTTAGGAGTAAACGATTAATTTCCCAATTATTATTGATATTTTGATTATTGGTTATATGAGTATACCGAGTATACCGAGTATACTGTAGAATTTAATATCCGTGGAGTTTTCCGTCAAGAAAGTATTAAGTATTCGACAAGATACTCTATCTGTATTATTTACTTTATTATTTACAAAAATATACACTGACTTTTCAATATAAAATAACTATCCCACCCTGGGTTCACACACCTAAACTCCCAACATGGTCAGGGGTATATTCCATTATTTAGGATTCCGTAGGTTGGTAGCTGGCTAACCAACCTACTGAATATTCAAATCGTTAATACCCGCCATGCAGGGACGGCTCCATACACTACATTTACTCCCCCTTTAAATGTTGAGACGATCAGGAGGTCGTGTTACTCGAGTGGACCTTCTAATCGGGATTTCTGTAGGTGCCCCTTGACTTGGCGGAATGCCTATACGCGGCGGTCGAGGTGACGACATATCTTGACTAGAATTATTATCCCCCACCACTCCGGTTTCTCCTTGTCGTGGACCATGGTCGACCTCCTTCGCCTCCCCCATGAAAACGTCTTTCTGCCCTACGTCCTCGTTCGGCTGACTTGTGATACTAACTTCCCTTTTATCTAACAACATTTCCGTTCTTCCTACTGGTTGTTGAATCTGGGGATCCTGGACGCTGGGTTCTCCGGCAGGTGCACTTCTTAGCATATCCTTGTGAACATGCTTTATTGTCCCATTTACCGATACTAAGTATGTGTTGAAACTAATCACCCTCACGACTTTCCCTTTTACCCATTTGATTCCAGAGTGCTCATTTTTATTTTTCACGTACACCATTTCTCCATTACTGTACAATTTCGTATTGCGTACCGACCGCGCCACCGTTTCCTTTTGACCAACCCTGATACTTTCTTGTACATTAACTGCTGGCTTGATCAAATCGAATCTTACTCTTGGTTTCATTCTTAGCACGCATTCTGATGGGCACATCCCCGTTACCGTGCTTGGCGTGTTCCGATACGAGAATAAGAAATGCGCCAAACGTTCTTTTATTTCGTTCTCTGTCAGTCGCTGTACTGTCCTTGGTATTGCTTTCTCCAGCGCCCTTTTGACCGTTTGTACCCCCCTTTCTGCTAGCCCATTTGACTGAGGATGATATGGTGGTGATTTTACTGGCCTTATGCCATTTGATTGACAAAATTTCACAAATTCTTGCCCGCTGAAGGGGGGGCCGTTGTCTGATACTAGCTCCACTGGTAAACCTACGACCGAAATGATCTCTTTTAGTGCCACTATTACCTCTTTTGCTGACGTTCCTTTGTTCATAAATTTCACATCTATCCACTTTGACTTGCTATCGACCCAAATCAAAAAATTGTAGCCGAATTTATGAAATAGGTCGATATGTACCCTTTGAAAATTGTTGGTTGCACTTGGCCATGGTTGTAGCGGCGCGTCCGCTCTATAATTTTGTACTTCTTGGCATCGGTCACACAATGTGATAAACTTTTCGATGTCCTCGTTCATCCCTGGCCACCAACAATATGAACGCATTAACATTTTGGATCTTACCACGCCAATGTGTTGGTCGTGAAATAGTTCTAAAACCGACTGACGTATCTTCTCCGGGATGACCACCTTATTGCCCCACATTAAACAATTGGATTCCACCGACAACTCCTGTCGCTTTGCAAAATAAGGCTTAAATCTTTCATCTTTGACTGCTCCCGGCCAACCTTTCCATGTAAGTTCCAATACCTTTGATATTACCTCATCTGCCTTAGATGCCGCTGCTACGTCTATATGGCTCAGAGGTGCGCACTCGACTGTGTTAAACGAGTACAATGCTTCTGGTATATTAGTAGTTTCTTTTAGCGGTAACCTTGACAGTGCATCCGCATTACCGATATTTTTCCCTTTTCTGTATTCTATTGTATAACTATAACCCGATAGAATAATTGCCCATCTTTGGAGGCGATTTGCCGATGTTATGGGGATTCTCGAATTACTGCCGAATATGTATTGCAGTGGCTGATGATCGGTGATTAACGTAAACTTTCGCCCAAATACAAACTTATGGAACTTCTTTACAGCGAACATTATTGCCAGTGCTTCCCGTTCGATCTGTGAATACCCTTTCTCCGCATCCGATAGCGTTGATGACGCGAACATTATCGGTCTATCTTGGCCCTCCATTCGGTGACTTAGTACTGCTCCTACTCCGTAAGAGCTGGCGTCGCTTGTTATGAATAGAGGCGCTTCGGGATCATAATGTACTAATACCTTATCCGTGATTAATAGATCTTTACTTTCTTTAAAACACTTCTCGCACTCCGCTGACCATACGAATGGCACCTCCTTCTTGCACAATTCGTATAACGGTTTCAACTTGGATGACAGCATCGGAATGAACTGCCCGTAATAATTTAATAAGCCCAGGTATGATTTTATTTGCGATACGTTTCCTGGATTGGGTGTGCTTCTAATAGCTTCCAACTTGTCTTCGCATGGACTTATGCCTGCTTCACTCACTACATGCCCAAGAAATTTAAGCTTCGTCTTAAAGAATTCACACTTCTTGCCATTGACCTTGATATTGTATTTCTGTAACTGTTTCAGCACCTTAGAGACATTTTCATGGCATTCTTGCAACGAACTTCCCGAAATAACTACATCATCCAAATAACATCTGGTTCTTGGCAACCCCGCTGTTACAGAATCCATGAACGATTGGAAAATACCAGGCGCCGAGCTGACTCCGTACGTTAACCTTAGAAATCGAAACAAGCCCAAATGTGTATTTATGGTCAGCAGTTCCCTTGATGCCTCATCTACTTCTAACTGCTGATAGGCCCCCTTCAAGTCTAACACCGTGAAGTACTTACTTCCACTCAGAGTCGCGAAAATATCCGATGGTGTTGGTAGCGAACAGCAACTAGTTTCCAAATTTGGATTTAAGGTCCGCTTGAAGTCCACGCATATCCTTACTTCTTTGTCCTTTTTCGGTACCACCACGATGGGACTTGCCCACGCACTATGTTCTACTTTCACCAAAACCTTCGACTTGACTAACCTGTTTATTTCTTCTTCTACTTTTGCCTTCAGTGCGTAGGGCATCTCGTATGCCCTGTGGAATACTGGTTTTACGTTTTCTTTTAATCGAATGCTGGCTGTGAATTCTTTGATTGGTCGTACCATATCTTCGTCGAATACACTCTTAAACGTATCTGCCAAACGTTTTCTTAATTGTTCACTGTCGACCGTGATATTCCCCCTTTGAAGTATGTGGTTAATTCTATCTTCTTTCGTAATCTGTTCGCTTAGTAACTTCTGCCAACCTGGTTTCATCGCCGATAACCAGTTTCTTCCTAACAATGGCGTGAATTTGTTCCCACTATCTATTATTACCAACGGCAATTCTTTGTACCATTTATCGTTTATGCATACGTTCACATGCGTTTCACCTACGATCTTGACCGTTTCTCCTGTAACCACTCTGAGTTTGAATGGAACCGGCTTAATATCACATAAACCCCGTAACCGACTGAAATCTTTAATGTGTAGTACGGACTTGCATGCTCCTGTATCAATTTCGAATTCGAACTGGACCTTTCCTAATATCGCTTTGACCATCACCGGTGAATCACTACTTGACTTTCCTAGGTGATTCAGATGTGATAGGATTTTAACTTCTTCTTCCTCGACATTGGCTACTCTTTTTGTGCTCCTGCATACGTATTTGGTGTGACCTTTCTTTTTACACATAAAACATTCCCAATTAATGGCTGGACACTTAGCTGGATCATGATACCTTCCACAACGAAAACAATCTTTACTAGGTCGAGCCTCTTTCGGCCCTCCCTGACCTTGATCCCTTCTTTGAAATGTCTTTCTTTGCAACTGGTTGACTTGCGCATCATCGTGAATTATCCGTCTTTGATTCTCTGCTGCTTCATCGTTAATTGCAATTTCGCTTGCCCTGCTAAATGTTAGCGTTTCCGATTCGCCAAATAGCTTCTTCTGTGTATCCGAATTGACCAGTCCACACACCAATCGGTCTCTCAGCGCTTGATCTAAGAAACCTTCGAACTTGCAGTCACGAGCCAGATCTTTTAACGCCGAAATAAATGTCTCAATCTTCTCGTATTCATCTTGCTTCCGATTATAGAAGTTGAACCGCTTTACAAATATACTCGATACTGACCTGTATTTTTCTTTCAATACTGTTACTAATTCTACATACGTCTTTCCCTCAGTCGTTCCAGGATATAGTGCATTCTTTATTACCTTGTAACTTTTCGCGCCTATGCATGACAACAGATACGCCGCCTGCACGTCTGGATTGATCGCATTTGCTATAAAATAAAACCTTAACCTTTCTTCCCATGATTCGAAATCTTCCACTTCTTCGTTAAACTCTTGAATCTTTGCCATTACATCCCTTGACTGTTGAATTCGTTCCGTTTCCCGTCGCCAATATTAAGTATTCGACAAGATACTCTATCTGTATTATTTACTTTATTATTTACAAAAATATACACTGACTTTTCAATATAAAATAACTATCCCACCCTGGGTTCACACACCTAAACTCCCAACATGGTCAGGGGTATATTCCATTATTTAGGATTCCGTAGGTTGGTAGCTGGCTAACCAACCTACTGAATATTCAAATCGTTAATACCCGCCATGCAGGGACGGCTCCATACACTACAGAAAGCAGATTCAATAGTAATTTACATCACAACTAATAAATACATCCGCCCCCCCTCCGAGTTCTAGTCGCTATTCCGGACGAACTATAACTTTTACGTCAAAATCTGTTGTATAATGTGTTATTTAATTGCATACGATTTATTTCCGTTAAAATGACTTTTAAAGACATTTTAGAACCTTACTTAAACTTTGAACGTTGTTTTGAGAGTTGGATGCAAATTGATAAATATTTTCTTTTCCATTCTTCCCTTCATTCGACAAAGGTTCGGAAAAAACAATTCCTACAAATAAGGAGCCCCCATTGAGAATGCTTTTTTTTGCAAGAAAAGGATGTTTCATCCCCCGCACAGGTGGAAACTTTTCGGATCATTATTCCTGACCCCAATGAGACGCCATTGTTATGAATATTCACGAATATCTCGCTTTGCGTACTCAATCACTTGACTTGAGAGAGGTCGCCAACGTCCGGGAGACCGGATATGGCACACGAAGAAGAAGAAGATTGAAAATAAAGTGGATGAAATTTTCTATAGAAAAGATGTTCTACTTTTTTTACGGTACTAACGATTGTTTGCAGAGTTACAGCCATTAGAACGCGAAGTACATAATATGTGCCATTCTGTGTTTATTACATTAATTACAATTATTTGATATTCTACGTGCTTTATTTTTGATGCACGCTTTTAAACAATTTACCTTATTATTTTCAAAAAATTATTTTTCTATAATAAAGAAACTTACTGTTATAATTATTTTATTGGTCATCAGGTGGCAGGCTCAAAGCTTTCGTAATTCAGGTGTGATGTATTTTAAAAGGCAATCTACCTCAAGGTAGCGGTTGGTAGTTCCAAATAACAACACGGATGGCACCACCTACATGAAATAATCAAAAACTAACCTAGTCCAGGATAACACCCGCTAGGTGGTGGGTGCGTTATATTATTTCACAAATTCAAATTTGATATTCCTACACAAGTTTAACTGAATTTGCTCTTTGATAATAATTATTGTCATATTTTTATAATTTCATTTACATTGATTTAAAAAACTCAATTGCATATTATTTTATGATTAATGAAATTACTAGTTTATGCAAAAATATGAGCTACATTAAACATACACAAGGACATAAAAATTAAAAAAATTATCATGCATTCGATATTTATATATTTTGTGTAATTTTTCAACTGATTCATTTTATTGTTTACCGCATTATTATTACCAACAGGAAAATGAAAAAGTTGAATCTCTGAAAAACCTTTACCTACATACCAAACCCAAGCACCGACATAATCACCATAAATTGTTGGTGTAACATCTTCATCAATTAACAACCCACTTTAAAAACAACTTAATTTTTGATTAAACATTAATGTGTTTTAGTTAAAAATATAAATGTGTCGTCATTATCGTTTAAGGTATACAAAGTTGCTTTCACAGGGCGCCAGTATTATATGAGCACCATAACGGGGACGCATTTTGTCTGGCAGCTGAAAGGACCAAATCCTTAAAATGTTTATACGTACCACGATAACGTTACAACTTGGTACATTATTTAAGGAGCTTACATTTATAAGAAACAAATTTTAATAATGGATAACACATAAGAGGAGTTTTCTGGAAAGTAAACCACGTGTAACAGAAAGTCAAAAATTTTGTTTACTATAATAGCTGTGCTCAAATACTTTTTATGTGACCAAATTATGGAAAAAAATGTCTTAAGTAGTTTATTTCTTGTTTAATTTAAATTATATGCTTACCTCAAAACCGTAATGACATCCATAAAGACCTCCAGGATATACTTAACCGTATGCGGTGTTGAAATATACAATTAGAATTTTTAATCAAATTTTAATTTCAGATAAATTGGGTAATAAATTCGTTCGAATGTTTTCAAAAATATTGCGGTACCTAATCAGAATCACATGGAATGTCCTAATTTCAAATAAAGACGATTATTGTTAAGTACATGCGTTAGAAATAAATTTCATATAATTAGAGATACGACTTAAGATTAGAGAACATTTTTTTTATTACCGTTGAACATTTTAATTAATGGCGACAATAAGTAAAACATAAGATCAACTTATCGATAAAAATTTTAGATTAATTGTTGTTATATTTTACTTTTAACATACCTGTACCTACACGTTTTATTTAATGTTAAATTTAAAAAAAAATGTTAAAAATGATTTCGATAAATTAAAAAATAATTTGCATATTTAATTAAATTTCTGAACCACTTACTTATTTACATTCCTAATTGTTTATGTTTCTGATTTAGATTTAAAAAATCTAACTAGGTATTGGTACCTATAGTGACTTTACATGAAGTATGTGTTTTACTAACGACCTTCGTGTTCCTATAAGTGAAGGTCAGATAACTATGAAAGGTAACACGATTATTACCCAATAGGCATAATTAAATTGCGATTCACTATCACAATTTTTTAAACGTAGGTACAGGTACCCACTAAAAGTTTAGTGGTTGAAAATCGCTTGTAAAAGTGAGACATCCGTGATCGTGGTGATCATTAATTTTCTAAATAAAAAACTACTTAATTGCGAGGTGTGGAAATCTAAATATTATAAATCGTGATATAAAATCTCACAAAAAATCTGAACAAATAATTTTTCATGCCCAAGGAACTCATTGGGTCGTTCGATTAGTAGAAAAATTAATTAAACTTGTTTGTGCGTTCGAATTTCTGGACCGATATTAAAATTAATAATTACATGTTCAAGTCAATCTATATTTTAATTATCCAACCAAGAGGTAGCCCACATGATTACAATTTTTTTTCTGAATGGAACTGAAACTAATAGTTCAAATCTCATCAAATGATTCGAGTATACTCATTTTCACTCATTAAATCGTACAATTCATGTCGGTGAAATTACATTGCCATTTCAAAATTGTAAGATCATTACCATTGAAAGCATTTAAACTGCCCAATGTCAGATAATTACTTACCTACTCCTTTCTTATGCATACAATTAACGACATGTACTACAATTAAAGCGAATTTTCTTATTGATTACAATGCTATGTAGAGGAAATACATAAAATTTTATTTTCCATTTACGAAACAACTTGCAGAAAATTTATTTATGCAAATTAGACTTTTGCACTATGCAATTCTGCATTCGATTTGTAGTGCGGAAATTGCACAAACAAATACTACAGATTGAGAATTTCAATTGCAATTAACGGTTCCTGTTACAACTTTTTATAATTCAAGAGATTCACCATCATATTATATGAGAGCATGTTTGGTATCATTATTTTCTTTGAGATACTTTCTATTTGAATTTGTTACCTGCGTAATCAACCGATTGAAGATGTAAATTTTATAAATAATAGAAAATATTTTTTAATTTGTTAACATTTCAATAATAATATTTTAAAACTAATAACTACAAATCAATATAATATTAGGTAAGTAATTAAATTAAACTCGGAATCATAAGCTTTCTACAGCAGTTGCGGCATTCTTTTTTCATTATTTTTTTAAATAATTTAGTTTCTTTTAATTTGAAAAGGACAGCATCAAATTTATTGAATTGCTTGTTAATTGGAAAATATTTATTATTACCTTAAGAATAATTTTATAATTTTTTTAAACACCAAGATTTTACTTTGCTCGCCGATAGAATTTCGCTTTATTGACAAAAACGCAGAACAGCCAATTTAATTTTACATAATATCGGATATTATGCACCTTTAAATTCTTCATCTGGTCATTTATTTCTTTTTGATTTCGTATTTGCTACTGCGGTGCTATTTTTTTAATGCGCATTATCAGGTGTTTGTTTAAACATTCAGAGTTCCTTCGTCATTAGGAGTTTTTTTAAATTTAGCAGCATGGGAATTTTTAAAACCATTTTCTTTAATGGTAAACAACAGGTATATTTTTTGTATAAAATACCACATTTAACTTTTTTTTATATATTTATTATTGCTACTAAGAAACACTAACTGAATAATTAATAACGTATTTAAAAATTTTCAAGTGGTCGTTCGTTTGGATGAAACTTTCTAAAGCTTTACGAAATTTTCAGCTATCGTTTTTCTTGCAATTGGTTGAGGAGTTGGCGGCTGGCACAAATCCTTGTCGCCAAAATTGACAAAATTATGGTCATATATTATACAACACAACACTGTTAATTCTTTTTAGGAAAGAAGTATGTACAATGAGGCGGTCATAGCTTTGGCAAAGGTTTCTATCTCTTTGACCATCATTGATTGTGAATATTAATGATATTTTTGATAGGTTATATGCTTCGCAAAATCCTCTCCCAACCATTTGTAATGTACCTGCTTGATGCTTGACATCTTTCCAAGAGTACTTTGGTTTTCTTCCACCAGCAATTGAATTTTTTGAAGCTTGCAAGATTGCAGTCCAAGAACTTTTTTCGTCACTTGTTTTCATCTCATGAATAACTTCCTTCATTAATTAACACGAATTATCAACAGTAATTTGTTAGTTATTGCTTTCCTAGACGACCTTTGGTCAGAGTCTTTCCAATTTTGATCTTCTGCAGTTTTTTCTTAAGCAGTTCATTTCTATAGCCAGCAATTTTCGTCTATTTACTCCACTTAAATCCCACACTTCTACGCCATACAATATCACACTTCGGACTATAGATTTGTATATTTTTTTCATTCTTTCATTATTATTCTCCCATAAGATTGAATTTAGTGCTCCTAAAGTTTTTCTGCCCTTGATTATTTATTCCTTAACTTCACCATTAACTACTTCCTACCTTGTTCAGTATTACTCCCAGATATTTACATTTAGGCACCCATTCTATTAGCTTTCCCTTTAAAGTGAGGGCACTACATTCTAGGTTTCACACAATGAGATATTCGCAATTATTCAAATTTATCGTCCGGCTTTTGTATATTCTTCATCAAATTTTTTGGACATATAACTCAGATCCTGTTCATCTTCCGCTATCACAACCTATGTCCCGTATTTCTACACTTCTTGTGCAAACAACGTGGCCATCGACGACATCGTAGAAGCCCAAAGGCAAAAGGATAACCACCACAACGCAAAGCTCGAAGAGCTCCACAATGAACTCAGATGAGGATTTGTGATTTTATGGATAAATCTGCAAAAGTTTAACGAGAAGAGGGCAGATTCACTGAGAAGAAGCTCGAGGAGCTCCAAATGGGGAAAATTGGGACCCAGCGGAAGTTGGTAGAACTCAAGGAGACTCTCAGTGAAAGAATTCCTTCACCCGCTCCAAAGAAGCCGAAAAAGGGAAGAAACGCAGTAGCACCAAAACCCAGGGGCAACCAACCGGCAACCAAGGAGCAATTCCACCATCTCAAATAGCTGAGGTGGGAACACAGGAGTTCGAAGTTGCTGCAACACAGCAGGAACTCATGACAAAAGCGAGGGAGAAGCAGAAATGCAAAGCACGGTCACCCCGGTGACAGATCAGGAATCATTAGAACCTCAAGCGGAGCCCACCTTTGTGCTGCAGCCGCAGCAAAGGAGGGCCGCCGACAGGAGAACCAACAGATCCACCCATAGCCACGCAGTGGTCCGGCCCAGTACCCAAGCAACACCCAGATCCGGCTATAATAATCAATCTTAAGCAAGCTAGGAACCAGAGTGAATATGTAGATGTGCTCAAACTGCTTAAGAGCAAATTGAACAGGGAAGCCGTCTCTATTATAATAAAGACTACTAGATTAACCCAAGCCGGGAATGCCATCCTGGTTTTGGAAAACAAGGAAGACGTCCCCGATAGACTTCTCTCAGAGGTTCGAGCCGTGGCGGGCGACCTTAGAGTGAACGCCCGCTTTCCTAAAGCGGTCGCTAAGATCTTGTTGATTCGAAACTTGGACCCCGCAGTCAGCACGGAAGTTATAGTGCAAAGTATGCGCACGGTCACCGGGGCTGAAGGGCGCATAAACCTCCAGTCCCTAAGATCACCAAGCAATGGCACCCAGTAAGGCACTATCAAATGTTACATCGGAAATGCAAGCACACTGCTCGCCGCAAGGAAAATCCGCGTTGGTTTCTCTATGTAGAGCGTGTAGACTGTCTATAATACGAGATGCTACCGATTCTGGGTCTCTGACCACGAATCGTTAGAATGCGGGGATCCAGACAGGCGGGAAAAGTGTTGGAACTGCTGTAAACTGGGTCATACGGCAGGCATGTGCGATAAGACCACTCCCACCTGCGCATATTGCGGGGCCGAAGGCCACAGGACCACTAGCAATAGATGCCCAGGCGATAACAGCAGAACAACAGCTATAACAACAACAGTAGCAACAAAAGCAACAACAACATAACTAGTGAACCTGCGGACCAGAAGGGGCTTGAAAACGCCAACATAAACTCAAGTGCGCGACGCGATCGGGACTCCAAATGGCAGCGGGAAAACCAACACAGTTACAGCAAACAAGTTAAAATTAACAAGCGCCAAAAACAGACAAGTCCCGTAAGGGCAAAGCAAATTAAATAAATAACTGCGAAATCGTGACGAAACAATAGACTAAGTCCCGAAAGGGAAAATTGTATTCGATCTATATGTAATAACTGTTGTCTCTCTTGTTTTTATTGTAGGAATGCAGATCGTCTTTTTTGCAGCAACTACTTAAGTGCTGCACCCATTTCTGTTTTCCGATACTTTCCAAATTAATTCCCGATTTTCTGGATGTTCTGGCAGATTTAATAGTTTTCAAAGTTTGAGAGCTGTGGGTTCCGCCCATTATAATCGCATTATATCGAACATATTATTTAAATCAGATCTTAATATGGATAATCCTACTTCTTTAAATGGTTTGTCAAAATACTCATAATCATAGTGTAATACCACTGCTAGATCATCAGCACGGGTAAATTTACGAGAAGCTGTAACCGTCAAATCTGAGCTGTATAAATTAAATAGAAACGAAGCTAATACAGAACCTTGCAGAAGACCAGAGTCCTATAATTAATCGATTCTCAATTTAAGTGAATTTTAAATAATCGATCCGATAATAAAGTAGATATCAAATAGGTCGCCTTTTTATATTTTAGATTTTTGAACAACTTCAATAATAGTTCACTGTTCCGCACTGCATTTTATATTACCCAAAAATTAAATTTGGCCCCCGCTGTAGCCTCGTACCTCGTTAAAACGGTAATTTACATGTAAAAACGCGAAAAAACCAATGACAGTTAATAAATAATAATTAGCACTGCTAAACGCAATTTAATAATCCTGTTATAATAACAATAACAATTATCGAGAAATGAAATCACTTTCTTAGGTAATCTGAAATGAAAGCAACTATTCCTATAATGCTGGGACAAATTAATGATAAATTTTGGATGAAATAAATAAAACCACTGACGAGTATGCGTTTAATCATAACAAGCTAATTCTTTTCTTCGGGAAGTTTAAACTTGGACTCCATAAGTAATTTTTTATACAACTGACATTAAAAATGACACTTTTAGTTCAATTTACCCAGGTTAGAAATTCAATTTTATAAGGTAGCATGTTAAAAATATTTTTAACACTAGTAAAATAAAGCTTTTTAACACTAGTGGTAATTAGTTTATAATTTATTTATAAATAGTAACATACACATTAGAATTAGAACAATTCGCTCTGAATTTTTGCATATGCCTTCCTACCGACAAATCGGCTGAATAGAGCGAGGGGGGGATTTTTTTGCTCAGTTTTTCGATATCTAGCGTCGTTCCCGAGTTATAGCTATAATTCAAAAAATTTACAAAAAAAATAATATTAGGTTGCATTGATATACACAAATGTCATTAATTAATTTGTCGCAGGTTCTGGTTTTGTTTTAGTAATTTATTTGTAAATCAAATTAGTTGATGTTCGTCACATGATATGTGAATGCGATAGTCACAAAAATCAGCATGTCGTGATGTAGTCATGTTTCAATTCGCAAAAAAATTTACTCATCAAACAAGACCTATTAACAGTTGTATAAAAAATATTGTACGATATACATGTTAAAAGTGATTTTATTTTGTTCGTGGGGGTTGCTCAACTCGCTATCGCTCGTTTCGCAAAATTCCCCACTAACAAAATAAAAACTCACTTTTAACACTTATATCGTAAATAACTATTATTATCGAATATTTATTTTTAGTTTTAGGGTTTTTTATGCGTCATTAAAGATCTCAGTTTTATATTTTTACGAATCATTAAAAGTTGTTTTTAGGATACAAACTACAGTACATAACATTGTATAACAAAGTAAAAAAATATAATAATAATAAGCATGCTGACAAAAACTTTTATGTTTTGGACGTAGAAAAAAATTTGAAAACCAAAAATTGGCTCAAATATTCTCAAAGCATTGCTGAATAATATAAAAAAACTCCCGGCTTCATTGATCTCTGCCTTTGTAAGTCCTCGAACAAAATTTTTAAGATTTTACCCTTCGTTCTTCTTCACGTTGTATTTTTGAAACAACGATATTGTGCTTTTCCGTAGCACTGCCTAAGGTTTTTAAGTTACGAAATTCCACATCGACCATGTCCTCTTCATCCATTGATCTTGCCTTGAATTATCAATTGAAGCAGCTCATATTTTTCACCTCATTTACCGAATAGTAAACTATACCTTCATTGGTACTACACTTCCCACTAACCGACCATTGGCATCACGTTTCTACCAAGTACGTCAGTATGCAATCTTTGCATTTCTTGAATGACGTTTTGGAGTTTTCTTGCTTAGAACACGTTGCGCACAATCCATGTCGCAATCTTCTTGACCGAGAAGAAAAGTTTTGGTTGAGTAAAATAAATAATAAAAAAATCTGTAAAGCCCTAAGCCATTGCTGAATAACATACTGCAACTACCAAAATCTAAAACGTCGGCTTTATTAACGTATCTTTGTAAGTCTACTGCACAAAACTGTTGGGTTTGACCCAAAAAAAATTCAGGAAACCTTTTTATATGTGATCGTATTAAAATAAACTACTTTTCCCAATACTAACTGTTTCATAAACTTGGTTGATCACAATTTCCTTTTAGAAGACTTGCAAAGACAGAAATTACCAAAACCGGGGTTTTGTATGTGTTCAAAAAGGCATCGGAAACATTTAAATCAATTCTTAGCTTTACAATATTTTTCTAGGTTAAAATGTAAAATTTTTAGGCGGAAGACTTATAAAATCAAAAACCAATGATGCCGGCATTTAACACTTGAGAGTTTTGGTATGTTGTTCGGCAATGCCTTGGGGACATTTGGGGACATAATTTTCAGTAAAAAGGAGGAAACACAACTAATACCTCCTACTTCTGAAACATTAATTTTAAACTCTTTCCCTTCCTGTAAAACCTTTCCCCTAAGAGTGCGATTTTTTAAAATTAAGAATAAGGCTAAAATTTCGTTTTTTAAGTTTTGATTTAGGTGAAAATTTTAAAAAAAGAAGCAATTTTACAGGCCATTTTTTTCTAATAAATTTCTATATTATAGGAATTCTCCAATAATTGAAAAACAATGACGTCATACCCGCAAATTCAAATTCAAAATTAGTTCAGCCTTAATGTATTGAAGTCAAAAATATATCAAAATATAACTTCTATGTAAAAATGTAGTAACTAAGTAATACTTTTACTAATTTATCTCACTATCTGTATGTCTATAACGCTAAATTGAATAGTCAATCCTTCCACTATTGCGGCCTATAGGCCACACAACCAGGTCAATCGCAATTTACGATTCTTAAAAGCCTACATCAATGAAACATAATATTCATATTAACATTGTATTAATTATTTTCTCATTGATTACATTTTTATTTGTGCAGGATTGTCATCGTTGTGCGGCTTAAAGGCCGCACTGAAACCATTTTAGTATCCAATTAGTAACCAAAATCCAATAAGAATGTGTTGTGAACAAATATGTAGGAAAAAGATGGTGTTCTGTTCTAAGGCCGCTCTGATTCGTGATTGCTCAGATTGTGCGGCCTAAAGACCGCACTGAGGGTACGGATCATCAACTCCATTTGTTTATGTTTCGTATTAAGCAGTGGCGGTTTAGTCTAAAGTCTAAAGGGCACACTGGCACGTACTATTTTAATCCAAAATTGGAAATAACTATACAAAATTAAATTTAAAAAGTCTCCTATTGAAAAACCCCAGTGGGTCTGGGGGTATCGGATTCCTCGTAGCAGTTGGTTATCAGGCGGTAAAATATTAAAAAATATTTTATGCTTGTGCCTTACTTTTCTGCTGCCCCCCCCCCCCCGACACCCTGGTTAAAGTAAAAATATAAAATAAAGCTTTTTATAGGAATTAAATTATTTTGTAAGTAAAAGAGTAAATTTATATATTTCCTTTTTATTTAAATTTTGTGTATGAAGTACGAAGGAAAAATGCACGAAGGAAAAATGCACGAAGGAAAATATAAGTTATGAAAGTTTCAATCGAATATTTTGATGCATAAAATTCAATAAAAAATATATTTACTACTTTTGAATTCACCTATACAAAGTTTTTAAATGGAAAAACTTGTTTTTTGCTTACTTTTTTTATTTATTTTATTTTGAAAATTCATTGCACCCATGTCTTTCAAAAAGTGTAAAAGGTTCGGGTACGTCTAAAGAAAATTTAGATGGAAAAAATTAAATAAAATAATTTTTCGTGACGGCGAAATGGCCAACGGCACCAGCGAGGTGTCCTAGGCCAATTTTGAACTGCCAACATATTGTGATTGCACGAACAATTAATTTTTTTTAAATAAGCAAGCAACCAGATATTGAATTACCCAAAGCCGGTTTACGGATCTCAAAAGATTACGGATCTTAGGCAATTGATGACTAGTTTGCCTAGCCCAAAGTTTGCCTCTGATTATAAATCCTTTTTCAAAACAGTAATAAACAACCCTGTAAGTTTCCTTTATTGTTTGAAAAAAGAGTTTGTATTCTAATCTGTCGCTCCAAAATGGAACAGTGAATAATTAAAATAGCCCAGGCATTTTAGATGAAATTTTACTAAAATTTTATTAAATGTTTTTAAATTATTGGTGAACAACATACTAAACTTCCCAAGATATCCAACGCTGGGTTAATTGATTTTTGTTCCATTATTAGGTATTTTACCCAAAACTTTTAGATTTGGACTCGGAAAAAATATGGTACTCTAAAAATTGGCTGGAATCCTGGAATATTCTTAAGGCATTGCTAAACAACTTAATAAAACTTCCAAGACTTCAGATTTGCCACTTGTGGGAATAAATGCGCGTTAATCGGTAATTCAATTTGTACTGCAGCTGAAATTTTATTGCTTTTGAGAAGCGTAAATTATGTATAAAGTACTGATGAGATTTGAAAAGAGTAAAATACGTGCTTACATTAAATGAGTGATATTGAAGCTTTGAACGTGGTAAATAGTTATCTATTTTGCATATTCCGAGTTAATATTATCTTGATATTATTTTCACATCTTTTATACTAAATAATAAATAAAGGGTTAAACGACCTTTTATTAAAAAAAATTTCAGCGTCAATTATAGATAAATTTTCAGCAAAAAATGCAAAATGAAGATTGTTGTAGTACATTCATAATCTCAAATAAATATTTACAAAAAATTGTATTTGCCCACTTATACGTCCTCATACAGGGCATCAGGTCCTAGCATATAGGCGAATTGGGCAACTAAAAATATTTGCGCATTTCAACGATATTTTAATCTTGAATTTATATTACATATTTGCAAGTTACGTAACTTTAAATAAACACTGAATAAACTTAATTCCTCCTTTTTAATTTGAAAAACTTTATCAAAATGAAGCGTGGTTCTCAGCCCACGTGAAACTATAGGTTTCCTATGTGGGTGGTTACACTTCGCACGTATACCAAATCCATAGGAAAGAATATTAACACGAAATCAAGATCATGAACGTGTTAGAAGTGGAATTGGCTTAATTTCCGTGAAATCGTAAAATCGAAATTTTTAGTTCATTGATCACTGAGAAAAAAAATTGTTTTTAATAGTTGTTGACATCACTGACTAATAATAAAAAATAATTTTTTGGTAATCTTCAAAATAAAAGCACCTCTACAGTGAATTTTTAGATTGTTAAAATAAATTTTACAGATAAATTAATAATTTTTTGTTAACACTTGATTTTGTTTGCGGATCACAAAAATATGTTCGCGGGCCACCAGTTCAACAGCGCTGCTATAAATAATAGAACATAATCGTAATTCTATTGGACTAATTGTCGTAACAATGAACTCGATAACCTATACTTGTAGATAAATTTAAATAACCATTGAGCTTAATTTATGCCAACAATTTAATAATATTAAGCGTAAGATGTGTACCACATTTGGATTATTTAGTGTGATAATTCTTTTATGGATTCACTTAATTGGTAAATTAGACTCGAGTAAATTATTGTGCGTCGATTGTGGGACTGAAGTTAACTTTGATGAATATCCTTGCTGCATGAAAAACATTCCTGAAGTACCTGAAGTGGAAAATTTTTCAAATCAAATAAATCATTATGTGCAGCTTCCATGTAAGTGAAATTAATTTATTTTTATAACTGCCAGGTATGATTGTGAAGCGTTTTATTGTGAATACAAAAAAATGTAACGGCACTTTTATTTTCTGATTAATCGAACCCCCTTATCCATTGATTAACTTCTTAGTCGTAAAATTTGCTGCTAGACGCATTAATTTATTATTAAAATTTTGCTAATGAAATATTTTATTCTTGGTTTTACGACGAACTATAAATTTTGTTTACGAACAACTTTAAAATTAATTTGTTATAAAGGGTGTTCATGTAGGATGTTGATATGATTTTTATATTTTTTACTACAGGCTACACGAGTTCAACATCCACTCCAACTACAAGTCCTTGTTCAATTACGACCACGCCGACATCAAACAGTAATTTTTTTTACTAAAGTTTCAATATTTTTAATTTGGCTTATTATTTTTATAGGATGTCCTGAAACTGGTCAACACAGCATAAAGCAGTGTGCATTACATAGAAGATTATATCCGAATCCTGGACGTTGCTACTTCGACTCCGATTGTTTGGAACCATTTAACGTGTGCTGTTTTGACAGTTGCTATTTAAAAAAAATTTGTAAAACATACGGTATAATTCAAAAAACTATAAATTAGATCGAAAAATTTGAACTATACGTTTAAATCGATAGCTATTAAAGACCTTTTTAATTTATGAATTTAATCCTGATGCCTACCTACCTAACCACAATTTTTTATTACCAATTTTTGATTGGATATCTAACAACGTTGAAAATTTCTATCAGGCGTAAATAACTCTTATCACAAACTTTTTTGATTTGCAATTTCCACAATCGGTTTTTAATATGAAACTAATTTTCAATCCACCTTTAAAAATTGATTTGAATTTTCAATTTGATTTTAAAACAATTTTGTAGATCGCATTGCAACTTGTTTACATTCACGTATTGGATTCGCTTGATAACAGGATTTTATGCCAATTTAAATTAGTTTTTCGATAATTATTTTTTATTCTTTTTGGGGATTTTCAAATACTTTATAAACTTTTGGTTGGCGTAGCAGTAATCGTTGTAAATAAAAAGGCAAAAATTTGAATTAGAAACAATTTATTAGAAATCTTTTCAGATAAGAATCAAAATCTATAGAAACTTTATAAAAATCTTAAAATTCTATTTCAGGTACAAAAATATATACATCTTAATCTAACATCACAATATTAAAGCTAAATTCGTTACAATAATTTTATAACACAATGTGAACAATAATAAACAAAGTAAAAAAAGGTTTAACTTTTACATTCGCTTAAAAAATTCTACTTTCATAAACTTAACTTAAAACTTAAATTGAAATCACATCACCAGGGCCTCCACATTGGGGCTGGAATATTTGGCGCCACCGCGGTTCCGGGAGATGTTGGAGGTGTGTAATTTTGAGAATACTGTGCACTAGGAGAATCACATTCCAGCGAACGAATACACGTACCCAAATGTTGTAATAAATTTCTTCCAGCGACAGGATCAGCAGGATCCGCTGGGGATGTTAAAAATTGTGAAACTTCTTGAGCACACTGTGAAAATCCGGCACGAAATCGATCGGCATACGATTGTTCTCCAGGTAACACAAGTTGATGTTGTCGTTTTAAACTATGAAGATGTCGAACTGTCAATTCCAAAATATCAGCTTTTTCTAACTTGGAAACATTTTCACCTTCACTTTGAAGAGCCGTAACCATAAGTTCTTTAAGTTCATCCAAACAACGATTTATTCGCGCTCTTCTTTTGCGTTCCAGCATCGGCTTCATTACTTTTCGATATTGATAAGTTCTAGAAATTGGTTCTTCTCCAAATTCACCATTTTGGACCATATAAGCGGTAGGTGCCATTACACTCGTAAACTTTTCAACACAACACAAAATTATAAACACTGTTAGCTGCTCAGAGCTCGGTTAGTCAATGTGTCTTCGATACCAGCAGAAATGGTTTTATATGAATCGATGTGGAGGGGCGCCCTAAAGGAATTTTACACCTAAATGAAGTACGGCACGTTGTTTTTTTATGTTTACCGTCTTTTTCTTACCCATTGTGGGGTTATATTGTTATTTTTTAACAACGTTATGAATGGGGCGTTTTTGTTGAGCACCCTTTTATTACGTCGAATGACCGCCACATGCTTCTACATCATGAGAACTTTTGTAATTTTTTAAAACGATTACCTACTTGATTAAAATTTTTAATAGTAAAATTTTTGTTTTCAGTAAATAATTTTTAAAACGATGAAAGGTCAACAATTTAGCTTCCTCCTTTGTTTCCCAAATTGAAAATAATAAGTGTATTTTTTGGGGTGGTAAAATTTTGAAATCGTATTTTAAAATAAACCAATTAATTTATGGAAATGAAATAAGGAATCAATTTCTTATAATTGAAAGCTAAGGGGTAACTTGATTAGGTAACTATTTTGAAAGGGACCACTGTTTGACTATCACCATCTTTATCTGTATTATGCAAACGTGATGTTTGTATTTCAGTCTGTTAGGTGATAGTCGCTACGTAACCAGGTGCTGTCGAGTGTGTCTGTAAAGGCATCTGTACATAGCCCGTGGGAACGGACCAAGTCTTCACGTCCCACGAAAGCAGGCAGTTGCTAGGATCCGTGTAGGATGTGGTCGTACTGTGCGCTCGTGCTTTGTTTTCATGGTTGGGCACGGTACCGGCGCGGGCCGAACGGACGTCGCATTTTAAAAAGTTTTTGCATCGGAATTTAGGGTAACTTTTTCTCTATGCCAGCCTATGCTCCATAATAAATTTTAATTCTTCAACACTTTACATTAATAATGCATTTCTTGAACTTAATTTCCGTTTCTGACTCGAAAATGCATTTTGCATGAAACTGCAACTTCAGAGGTGGAACGAATAAATATTAAAATTTTATAACATAATTACGATATGGAAATAATTAATAAAAACTGAAGGAAACCGAAGAAAAGTGAGTCATTTACGGCACAAAGAATCTCGTGAGAACTTAAATTTGTTTAATTTCTTGAATAATTAAATCTTAGCCATGTCTTCTAAACTGTAAACAGTATAATTAATTGCAATAAACTGTCCAACTGTTACTGACAGTTTCAATTTTGAACGGGCCGTATCCTGTTTATTATCATATCGATATTTGTAAATGATTGGGCAATGATTGTATTTCTTATTTTTATACCGGTAGGTCAAAATCGTTTAAATTTGCAATATAGAGGTATTCCGCCAATTTTCCTAAGTTTGACCGAAAGAAAAAGGAAGTAATCATTTTTTGTTGTCTTAACACACGCACGGATTGATGTAGATAAAATTTCTGAACTTTCCCACGATATTTCTTGGTTTGCCAGTCGCGTGGTTGCGATTGAGTTTAGCTTCTTTGGAAATTCTCATTTCGTCACGCAAATATAATTCTAGACAAGTCAAGGCTTTAATGTTTTTCATACAGTGAAAGATGAACATCCACAAGATTGCATGGTTAAATCAAACTGTTACTTTTCTGCGCAACCCTTTCTAACGCTACGATTTGTTTTGATTTATTTTCATCAACATTTTAATTGGTTCCCCATAAGATTTCCCACAAGAAGCTTCTTTCAACTTTTTAATATTCACACGTTCATTATAAAAATGCGAGGCTATTACTGCTATTACATTAACGAGTGCACCTACCCAGCTATAAAGAAGATTCCGTAATTGCAATTTTATTAGCAACACTTAAAAATAATTTATAAAAAAACAGTGGTTTGGTGTGGACCAATCGCGGATTCGGCCTTCCGACGATCATTGGTTTTGGCCAATTGACAAACGTCAAGGTCAAAAGAGAAAAAAAATAATTACACCTTGATTTCTAAATCTGTTTGTTAAATCACATAAGGAACTGGAAACTGGAAATGAGTCAGTCACAATTTATGATAAAAAAAGCACAGTTACGTTTACATATAGAAAAAGGTGCATTTTGCCAAAATCGCTTTTAAATTTTTTAATTTTCGATATTATAAAAAATAATGGGTGCTTAACAAGGATAGTAGCAAAAATAATTACAAAAAAGCAATACAGTAATGCTTACCTTGTATCTGAGTAGGAGGTTTGGCATAATTAGACTTCCGTTGGATCGTGGGAAACTACAGCAGGTGCTACAAACTCTCCATCTTTTTTCAGAATTACATTAACACACATACATTAAACAAGGACTAATAAAATTGTGATTTAATTAATATGACGTTTCTTACGAACAGCTTTATCAAAAGTAATGGGTACAAATCTGCAATCCATTTTTAACTTTACATAATGATAATGTTTTTTGCTACAGTTTTGAAAAAGGGCATGGAAATAGAACTGCTGCTATAACCAAAAATAATTTCTTCTTAGAAGTTAGTGTGAAAATCACCTATTCCGAGTTTTTTTCGATCTTGAATTTAAGCTTTAGGGTACTGCATCTCTTTTATTTTGAATACTTTGGTTTGCACTATTATTTTCTGACCACAATCTGCTACTATGCATAAGCAACCTTAAATTATATTATTACCTCCAGCTACTAGTTAAGTTTTGGAAATGATTGCAAATAATCAAACCACTTCTTTCAAACATGATGAAGACGTGAAATTTCAACTTAGCCAACATATTTTCCCGATAGTTTTCGCGAAGTTTTTTTTGCACCAGTAGCAAAGTTGGTCAAAAGCTTCGAGCTACAATTTAATCAAACGACGTGGTGCAGCCGTTTTACAACGAAATTGGCACTGCAAAACCAAAAAATAAAAGCGAAACCAAATCCTTAATCAACTTGGGTTTAATTTAAGCAACGAAGCGCACTGATTGTAATTGGCACATAATTGTGGGAGAGGTTTGTTCAATCAGTTAACGGAAGCAGTAATCAAAGTCTGCTGTGAGGCACGGACGGTTTGATTCTCACGGTGCACGAGCCCCACGCCTTCTGCCTACGACTGCATGTTTATCACTCTTGTTTGTTGTTACAGCAATTTTATGGACTAGCAGATAACAAATCTTATTTTCTAACAATTTCTACTGCATATTATTCTTCGACCACGAGAATTATTTTGAAACCGTTGCACAAGGAATCTTATTATAAAAGCATCATATCCAATGTCCTAACGGAAACTGTGGAATCCGTAAAATATACCAACGGTGTGTTGTTAATAAAAAGTTTGTATATTGTGTCTAATTCTTACACTATCAATCAACCTGTATAGATAAAACATTGTTGAACGTAGCCATATGAATAGAAAACGATGGTACACCGCCTATGCACAGGAATGCTCATAAATTATTAGGTATTGTTTACAAATTAACGTTATGTAATTATCTATTGTTTCCATCTATAGACTTCCTGAAAGAATGCAAGTCCTTGGGAAGGACTTGACAACTCAAATTTTTTAAAATCGCCAACGGAATTACAAAAAAGTATTTTTTACTGGTTTGTTCAATAAACACTAATTGGTACGGACAAAGAATGATTCAAATTCCATATATGTGAATCATCGAGAAAACGATTTACAGATATACAAAGAAAATTAATGATTTTGACTAGGGTATTATTAAAAACCCACATACTATAAAATTTATTCTCAAAATTCCGGTGAAACGTACGATTAAATTACGTCCTATAGCATAATCAAATCTTTTTTAAAGTACACAGGACAGAACCGGCCTCGATTTAATGAAGCAACAGGTTATGACGCCATCATGATGTTCCGATAAGTTATCTCAAACCGTTGGTTTTGAGTTTGGCTTCGGCTGTACAAATGGCCGAAATTCCAAACCGCATGCTAAATTTGAATCCAACCTGAACACGGATTCCAAACATGCAGGCAGGCCCAAAATGCCCATAAAGTAAGAATTTAAGAACATAAATGTTTTACAATATTAAAAGCTTTTAGATTAATCGCAAGCAATAAAAAGAATTTTATTCAAATTTTTTTCTAGTCAAAACCGGCTAGAACCTGAGAAATTAAAAATTGGAGCGATGGATAAGAAAGTCTAGGAGTTAACTCTAGAACTATCAATCGATGTGGTAATCTAGACATAAGAGGAAGATAAGACTAATCATAATTTTATTTTGATTTAGTAATGTCGAAATATTTTCAATCCATCTCTGTGTTAAGAAGCCATCATAAGTTAGCAGTGTTAGCACGTGTTAGCGGCAGGTGCGAGTCGCACGCGGTAGCTTCTTCCCCTTACCTCTGCAATCCCTCACAAGCCATAGCAGAAGCGTGGGAAAGGCTCCTCTCATAGCTTCCCAAAACAGCGAGCGCATCACAGCACACGGGTGACCTCACGCGCGTGAATAATCAACATGTCTCTTTCTATTACTCGTTTTTAGCCTGTCCGAAGTATATCCTTTCTCTTTTACTCCTGCAAGTATTTCAAAAGATGCACGAGTGGTAATGGACTTTATAGCCCCGTGCCATGCAATATCAGTCATAATACTTTGTATCCTTTTCCGATACCATCGCACCACATAGGTTTAGTCGTGTTCTTCATTTTGATTTTACTTTCAGAAAATAACACACGTGAATGTATATCCGTTTTTCTTTAACCCATTGTGATTCAACAGGTAGTTATCTCCTTTTATAGCGAACAAGATAACGATATAAAAATGTAACATCCTACCTGACAAGTAACGCTCAACTTTTGAAAGTGGCAATGACAGAAACTATGCGGGTACTAATGTAATTAACAAATTGATTTTGTACATAATTAGCAGATTGATAAATTATTATTGCAAAAAGGAATTCGCCGCCAAAATAATTGCAAAATAAATTACATCAGCAAAATCAATAGCTATAATCCTGATATAAAAAAGTTAACCGATTTTTATTTTAGTAATTAGCCAATATATTAAACTTCATTATTTAATTATAATTTAAAAATTAATTAAAATAAAAAAATTTCAAATTTAAGTTGCATGATAAATTAATATAGGAATATAGTTTTATTAATTTATTTTCTGTTTGAAAGCCTGTCGTCAGTTAATAATTATTATAAATTTTAAATTTAAAAATTAATTACAATAATAATTTTAGATTTCAATAATAGTCAGTCGCCCAGGGGCTAGAAAATTTATGTAGCTACATAAATATTGAACTAACCATTTTCGGAAAATATTATTATTATTTCTGATCCCTCCGAAGCCGCACGCCCCCGCTACTACAGGAGTGACCAGTTTCAAAAATTAGTTGTGCGGAAATAATTAGCAAACGGTTAGTGCTACGATCAAAATGCAGTGCTTTGACTCACCGCTGTATTTATTATGATGACACCTAAAAAATTTTAATCTACACTCAAATAGAACACATCATTTATAACTTTCAAGTTGCCGAAACTTGTCGTATAAACTGCATATTTCTTAATTTAATTTTATTTTTATTGAATTATCTGCATATTATTATACAGTAAAATTTTTACCATTTAGGAAATGAATAATAATATATTAATTTATATAAACTACTACATAATTATTTTGTTCACGTTATATTTAAAATTTTAATTTAACAGAAAAATTTCTGACCGCCCCCGTATGGAACTTCTAAATGCACCACTGGTGTGCTTAGTACAAATTAGTCAAATGTTTTAAATGGAATAGTGCGTGGTACTGGTTTTCTTGATAAGGTACGAGTCTCATTACTAGCTAAATTGGACACTTTCGTTTTTGCCCACGTTATAATTATTATTATTGTTTATCAGTTATCAACAAATTTTAAATAACTAAACTGGTATTTTGAATTTTTTTATTATGGCAGAGCTGCGAACGAACATTCATTCATCTTTTGTCCAATTGTCTGTAACGCCTTTGAGAATGAATTTACTTTCCGCTTATTGGAAGAACCAGCCTTCGGGATATTGTGACCAGAAATTCGCCAACTGAACTGATCTTTTTTCGAGTTGATTCACGACTTCTCCAATTTTGGACATTGCTTGCAGCAGATGTAATTATTATTATTATTGCTTTTTAATTATATTACTGCTCATGTTCGTGTTGAGGTCGCCAAACTCGGCGGACTTTTATATAAGATAATTTACATGAGTCTAAGTAAACAAAATTGATGGCAGGGGCGGACTGCCCACATGGAGAACGCGGATAAATTTGCATATGTTTACTCTTTTAGTTTCCGTCTGGACATCGGGATACAAATTTGCAGTTCCTTGAGTATCTCAAATATTGAAATATTATAACGCTTGCAATCTAACTAAGGCGGCCGAGAAATGAGCCACGCGCCATGGTACATCACCAAGAATTTCAAGTAAACCAATGGCGATTTTAACGAACAGTCAGGTTAGGCCTGGCCTACCCAAAAAATGTAGACAAAAATAATATTTTTTATGCACTTATAATTCAGAAAATTACAAATTTCTTCGCATTTCCCTATGCAAATCGTTCTTTTAACGACGGTGGTAACGCACCATAATTATAGATTGTAAAATAATTTGCATTGAAATTTTACTCTATTTCACACCCTTTCAAACGCTCTAACTTTTTTACCTTTGGGTTTCAAACGATGTGTATACTCTATACTGTATAAAAAAAATTCGCGATGAGGGGGCTGTTGTTTCTGCAACCCCCACCCCACAGTTTTTGAGAATAACTTCGCAATGCGTGAAGTACAAACGATTTTAATAGAAGTTCATTGGAGGGAGCTCAAACGTTTGATACTAATTTAATTAAAAAATTCGCAATGGAGATAGAAGCTTAGAAACTGCAGTAAGTGTACAACTTGACAAGGAAAGCGAAATTGAACGTGAAATGTCACTCAATATCACACTCCTTTCCAACTTTTTTTTATCGGAATTGAAGTTCATCAGAGCTCAAACTCCGATTTTTAATTTTTATTTTATGAAAAAAATCATCTTAGAAAAAAACATTTCTACAGCCCCTCCCAAAATTGTTTCTAAAGAATTGAATTATTATTAAAAACCTTTTGGGTACAAACGGTTTTTATGGAAGCTCTTTGGAGCTTAAACGTTTGACAATAATGTTATAAATAAAAATCTGGCTGGGGGGGGGGGGGGGCAAAATGGACCTCGCTTCAAGATAGAAATAAGAAAAATTTATTTCTGAGGACTTCCCCAGAGGGTTGTGTTCAGACAGTCAGTTAAATTTTCCTTAAGAAAACGGCTTCTATTACCATCTTCGAGCTTTGTATTGATCAGTGGAAGACCCTTACATTACTTTATAAAGAAAATCTCTTTCAGTAACGTGTATCTATCCTTAACAAGCTGCTGGCCTATCCAATATTTTACCACGCAAGCCGCCCCTGAGGTAAACCCATTCAAAGCTGAAATCCAACTCTCAGAAAAACAATTTATCGTCGTGACCAAAATGCATTAGTTAACATTGCATCAACAAAGTTTTTTTGCAGCTACAGCAAAGCTTTTGCTGTTACAAAAAATATTTGTTGAAGTAATTCATTGAATCTTCAATCAAATGGTATTTTCTGTTGATGCTAATTTTGTTGAAACTACAAAAACATGTTTCTAAGTGAAACCATAGGCAATCATAACTAGGTTCTTATTAATAATCAGGATTTTTCAACAAGGACTTGGTTTTTTAATAGGAGCAATTATGGATATAGTGAAAGTTTTGTGACATAATTTATGTCAAATAGAAGGTCTACAATTTATTATAATGCCTTCAATTTTAGAGACATTGCGCCCCCCCCCCCAACGCGAATTTTTTTAAGGAAATTAGTGTCAAACGTTTGAGCTCCAATTGGTTTTAATTCCCGTCGTTTTAACCCTGAAGGTGAAAAAAGAAAGTGTTTCAAAGATTATGAAATTATAAATTTTTAAGCAACATCGCTCCGAGCAAGTAGCGCGCAGATTTTTATCGTTGCTGTGATAAGAATTAAAATGAATTTAATTTTGTTAAATTAAAAAATAAAACGAGCACCTATAAAAATAATTTGCCAGCACTGGCGTGAGTTATTCGCGAATTTTCTCTTAATTGCGAAAATTTTAAAATCTTTTAATTAAATAACATTTTTGAATAAAATTTGAGCTTCGAAGGTTTTCAATAAAAATTCAATTCTTTAGAACAATTATTTTATGAGGGGCTGCAGAAACGTAAGTGATTTTACTTTCCCATTTACGTAGTAAAGGAAAGTATTGTTATCGAGTTAAAAAAAAATTTTGAGTTAGCATTTTTCCCATGGTCTATGAGCCCATACGAATTGTTTAAGACCAATTTTGGAATGATGTCCGGATGTGTGTGTGATGTATGAAGTGTGATGTATGAAGTGTGATGTATGAAGTATGAAGTATGAAGTGTGATGTGTGGTGATTCTATCGTCAACGTTTTCAGACAAACGCGTGCACCAATTGAGTTGAAATTTTACACACTAGTTTGAAGTAACTGTCTAAAGAGCTGATTAGATTTTGGTTGAAAACCGTCCATTTTTAACCCCTTTTTTAGGGGAATGAAAATTGTTAAAGAGTATTGCCGCTTCCCGGTGGAACATATGAGATTGAAAATCATATCAATCGAAAGAGATTATTTTTCCGCATCTTTTGATACCCCACACTTGATATTTCCATCTTAAATTATTGTTAAAATGCAAAAATAAAATAAGCGCTATTAAATGAATATGGTTTGCCTTGGATAATTTTGATCTGTCAAAGTGATTTGTATTGTTCATTACTATAATTTAATATTTTAACTAATTTACTTGTATAAACATATTATGTAATTAATATCAAACGAATTTTTTAATTACTTATAAAAAATTAATTCTGACGTCATTACGCCCATAGTTAAAATTTGATTGCATATAGACGGCACGGCATTCCGCAAATTTCTAATTTTTTTTTGGAAAATGACAATTTTAAAAATTTTTCAATGCAAACATAGTATATAATTGTTAAAATGAAAATATAAAATAAGTGCTTTTAAAAAATATGAGTTACCATGTTAAATTACAAATTATCACAGTATTACAGTAATTTGGGTATTTTATAGAGTTAAAAATTTTTTTGAGTTAACATCTGTTTTATTAATATTTAATATAAAATAAAGTAGAATCTACTAAATGGGAAAGTAATGTGTTGTCACATCAGATTTTTTTTAATAATATTAACACCAATCGATCGAGAATGATTTGAGTCCCAATGAGCTTCAATTTCCATCGTTTCAACCCCAAAGATAAAAAAGTTAAAGTGTTGAAAAGATTGTAAAATTGTAAGGTGATGATGCTTATTTTCCTTTTTAATATTAAAAAATAAAAACCATTTTAATTATTATCAACACTAAAATTGTGCGCCCCACTTGCTTGGTGTGAAGTTGCTAAAATTTACAATTTCATAATCTTTGAAACGTTCCTAACTTTTTATCTGTGAGCGATTCCCGATCGATTGGTGTAAATTTTTTTAAAAACATCACTTCGTAAAAAAAGCATTTCTTCAAAATTTTTCTAAAGTGAAAGTGTTGAGGAAGATCCAGATTTATCAATTCCACGGTGTTTTCAGCAATTGGGCCTATCGAATGGCGAATTTTGCAAAAAGATTCTAAAACCTTCCGACCATTCTGTTCGTCTGCAATGCACTAATTTCATCCTCGAACAATGTGATGGTTGCCCTGAAAAAGTCTTCCTCTCAGATGAAGGTCAATTTTATTCAGAAAATCTAATAGTGATTGTTATGAAGCCTTTACATTCCACTCGTGTTACTGTTTGATGCGCATTTTACGCTGGAGGAGCAATTGGACCGTAGTTTCTTGAAAATGAGGATCTAAACGCTGTTAATGTCAATGGATTGCATTGATACATTTTTTTGGCCTATTATTGATGATATTATGAATGTGAGTGATATGTGGATTTAAGGCCGTTACACTATTTCTTCTGGGATATGTGAAAGATCAAGTCTAAGCAGGTAATCCATAATCCATTGACTTTTTGAAAACCAACATCCGACACATAATTGCCGAGATGGAGCAGCAACTACCTATGCAAGAAATGAAAATTTTGGCAAAAAGATCGACGTCTGTACACGTGGCAGACCTTGTCCGATATTATTTTTCATTCACAAATTATATGTAATAAAGAAATTCAAAGCTTTCATTCAAAATACGTATTTTATTCAAAATTTAAACACAAAGCTCCTGGTAAAAAGCCATTTAGTACGAAGGTTCAAAAGATTTGATTTTCAAGATTTACCAAGAAGATTAAGATTTCGTTGGTTTATATTTAAAATAATAATACGTTTTAATTTACTATAATAATATAATGTACATGTACATAGTTTTTAAATATTTAAGGTAAATAATTTTCATTAGCAACTGTCGTTGGACAGTTTACCTTTCAAGTCAATAGCAGTCATTAACTTTTACTTATTGTACCTAAAGGTGCAGATTGTAAAATAAATAAAAGGAGTTTAAAAAAAAGTTCTGTTCAAGTTCTATTATGCAGTGCTGTCATACTTCATACATAAGGTATACGATATTACAATCATAATTATATGATTATTTATTATTTTCTTATTTGCATTTAATAAATTGCATTATTTTATTTTGAAGCATGATAAATTAAGTAACCTGCTGCGTATCTGGATCCTGTAGGGCAGGGGTGTCCAAATTTGTCCACAGTAAAGGATAATTTTTAAATACGGTTTTATTGGTGTGCTGCTATTGGATTGTTAGTCCGATGATCCGCAGGATATTGTTTCGAGGACATTATATTATGTTTTAATAAGCCGGAAAATAACGTACAAATAAAATCATTAACTTGTAAGGACATTTTCATGTTATGGGTTACCCGGACTGCCTTTATTTTGTTAATATTGTTTTACTGTTTGTAGGAAAATTAATATTGATATAATATGTGAACACAGTAGTTACATTTAAACTAACGGTTAAAATTCATTTATTGTAACATTTCAGTTGTAAATATTTTATAACGCCAAAAATTGGAAGTGAAATTCAATTACAATTTAACGCGGTACTGTTTAGTATTATTTATATAACAGTAGTCTT
The DNA here is from genome assembly GCA_932274525.1 of Podabrus alpinus. Classification (NCBI taxonomy): domain Eukaryota; kingdom Metazoa; phylum Arthropoda; class Insecta; order Coleoptera; family Cantharidae; genus Podabrus; species Podabrus alpinus. The sequence goes on from OW026454.1 coordinate 20,940,078, forward strand.
GTCATAAATAAAATGTTTACACATTTTCTCTGCCTTGGGCGCATCAAAAAGCTATTATTATTTTTTGATATTATAGATATTTATTATGGACAAGTATGAATTAAATGGTATCTTGTGTAAATATGACTAAAATGGCAATGGAAATTACAAATAAAATTTCGAATTCCTTCTCGCGTATACTATTAGTATTATTTATTATAAAGATAGCAGCCATACGAGGAGAAATTTGGGACCTTCAAAGTTATAATAATGAAATATCAAAAATATAATAATTTTGACTGCAATTCTATAGGTCAATTAAAATTTAAGTTTTTGTTATTTTTTAAAATGTAGCATTTTATTCTCTATTGTGTTGGGTGTTGATCATTATCTTAAAAAGAAAAATATTTTTATTTACATTTGTAGTACACAGTGCTTAACAATAATTTAAAATTTGAAAATGTTAGATTATATTAGTGTGATGTCATTACCCCTTCAAGTTGGACAACCTGCCAAACACTGACTCCAAAGAAAATGTTGCATAATATGGGAATTTATATGGTGGTTCTGTTCCAAGTGGTTTATTTCGTTTCAATCAATTTTTAAATAATTTTAATAGCACATTGTCTATTTATATAGAAGCATATTATATACTTATGTAAATAAAAAACATCATCATTACATTTTATACATTCTTATACGTATTTTAATTTTGACTTTAAATTTAAGCCGCATTATTCGAGTTATTGCACCTTTTAACAAAATATTGTGTAATGTAATATAAATTTATTAAACTCGTGCACATTAAACACAGCAACCATGATACTTTAGAGACCACCAATACGCCCCAATAGGGTGTACCAAAATTAATAAAATATTATCATAATTGAAATACTTGTCTAAGGTGTAATATACAATCTCAAGCAGAAGTCCGCAAACCCGCACCTTGAATTATGCATAATTAAGCGTTTTAAATTAATCGAGTAATTTGTTATAGGGGAAAAATATTAATTGTACGCACCCTGGTGGCTGTAATATCAACTAAATATTTGACGTCTTAATTAATTAAAATTATTTTAAAATTAATTAAAATACGTTAAATTTATTATTTTTTATTAAATTATTTATTTATTACTTAGTTGTAATGTATTATTATCGTTCAAAACCAAATCAAAGTATTTCTGAGCGAGGTCATGCGAGGTTATATCATTAGCGTGACGTCACGTTGATGTTGCTTACAGCGCACCATCGTTAATATATCTCCCCTATAGCATCGAACACCGAACAGCCATGTAATATGGGCACTTTTCAAATGCCGTTGAACGGTGTCTCGAATACTGCAAAACGAGACCGTTCCTAGTGTTATAAATACTACTAATTGCAAGACTATTGAATATGCTCAGGTTACTTGATCCTTGCATACAACAACAACAATTATTGGTCTACTATTATAAAAACGAAGTAAAACGTTCTCTTTATTTTCCAATAGAAAAAATAGTCAGTCTACGTTAAACCAAATGGTAATTGTAGTGGGTTACAAATCCACCAACATCCTTTAAATTTTAACGCAGGACCAACTTATTGACTGGTTGCTAAAATACCGATGAGGCACAAAGGGTTTGGGTAGGGGCGAATTGGGAACTTAATTCGGTCCTGGACAATGTGAGGAGACCGGTTCACCGATCAGTTATAACTCGTAACTGTTTTCAATAGGAAGGCACAAAATTGAAAGAAAAAGAAAAAAAAAGTTTTTAAATGTTTTACATCCTGATCAGTGATCGCCATATACTGTGGGGTATTCCATAACCCCCAGACCCCCCCCCCCCCCCGGTCACTGTAATCGTCAATTTTACAAAACTTTTTTTTTCGATGTGCGGGGGGCATAAATTATTTGTTAAAAGACGATTATAAATTCACCCTATTTTTATTTACTTATTTATATAATATTATTATTTTTATGTTTACTATTGTATAGTTGTTGTTGAATCAGGTAAAACATTTAATTCGCCCGATTGTTGCTATATGGCTATGTAATTATTCATTTTTTTAACATGAACAATTTTAAAGACATCAGTCCGATTATCTTCTTTTGTACAACACTATCAGTACATGGGCGTAACTACAGCTATATCAACTGCAGAAATTATAAAAGTTCCACCAAAGTGGAGGCTAGTGGTTTGCTATAATGGAGGGGGGGGGGGCGATTACAAATAAAGTATTTAATGATAATATGTATAATTATATAAAAATTATATGTAATTAATGGCATTGCATCCTGTTCTTGATAAGGCGGCCCCCCATCCAGAAATATGAGTTTTGTTTGCTTTAACCCTTTAGTTTGGCATCGGAGAAAATCCTTCTAGTTTCCGACCTCAAGATCGATCCAGAACAGGAAGAAGTTTATCGAAGAAGGTCTCAAAAATTATATATTCTTTTTTAGTTATAAAAACGTCAAAAAAGTCACACATTCGAAAGTGTCATTTCATGGAAATCTATTTTAATTTTCTGTTTTGTTGTAGAAAAATAAAATCAAGACACAAACTCTAGTGTGAAGTTATTTTTACAGGGTAATGCAATTTTATTATGGTCTCAATCCCTTCGAGGGAGGATAAAGGTTGAACAATTTCGAATTACAATAAATGATTATCGGAATTTCTATGAAAAGGGCCGAAAGGGAAGCAACTGAGGCCTACACTCATGGTCGTTATTTTCAGTGCGGCCTTCAGGCCGCAAAACCAAAGCAATCACGTTCTAGATGGCTACAGGCAGCTGTTGGGCCATTTATTCCAGGTAGTAACTATTAAACCAGTAAACACTTAACGTGACGACTGCACAATTTACACTGAGCTAGTTAGGTTACGCCTGGAGCCTGATTCCAATTGTACGTTCAGAGCATGACCACCCACGTTTATCTGTCTACATATCTGTGCAGTCTATTAAATTAATTATACTTTCTTGGTTTAAACTTTAAAACGAGAAAAATATTAAAAAAATGACATTTTTAAACAAAATTAAATAAGCAATCATTAGAATAAGTGGAAAAATTTGGACAAATTAAAAAATAACTTCGTTATCGATCTATGTTTCGTAGACATATTTTGTTCTTTTCAAGGATCTAGAAGAATATTCTTTCATGCATAGCAAAAACAATCAAAATCACAAAATATTTTAATTTGTCGAAAAATTCCCCACTATCCTATTAATTGATTAGTTATTGATTTGGACGTGATTAGTGAACAAGAGAACAAAAACAAAATTAAATATTTTTGTGAATAAAAATATCGTTTTGAGATTTGTTTTATTTGTTATGATATATGCCATGGTTCTTGGCCCCTTATAGCGAGCCGCCACTATAATATATAACATATAATAGAATTATTAGTAAAATATAAAATCTTTTTTTGTTATAATTCGAATAGTTTTTGAGATACAGCTTTTGAATAAAATTAATTTTCATTAAAATGTAAATTTCAAAGAAAATGATAAAATTTTATTTTTTGAAAATAGTTTCTTCTCCTAGGAATCTTATGATTCACAGTTATTTACATAACAATGCCGCAAAGTTGTACTTTACTGGGCGAGTCAACGGATTACAGGACGAGCCGCAGGACGAGAAGCCCGGAAGTCGACGAGTTCAGTAACGGAGGTGTATACGAGTATTCTATGTTTTTTGTGATCAGCTATGACCACCACCAATGAATTAAAAGATATTAGACTGTATCTTTGCAGAGTTTAAGTGATCACTTTTATTTGATGTGCTGATCTTTATTCTAGGAGCGGAAAATATTTGTGTCACTTTTCTGGTCTTGTTCTGTAGATACGTATGTCTTTTTCAATCTAAAATGAAAGAGAAGTATCGAGGATTTAATTATGTGCAATTTGTGCCATTCTTACCAACAAAAAACGAATTTTTTTACCGGGGGCATCTTCCAAAATGAATAATGCTTTCTTTTTAGCTTTACTTAAAAATACACCAAAAAATCAGTAAATTTTGGAACAACTAAAACCCTCGCAATACATATTTAAAAAATCTAAAAGCCTACAGTTAGGGCTCTATTAGCTGTAGAGCCCTAAAAATTGTACACATAAATATGTACATAATAATATATTATCCTTCTTTACGTCAGATGAATGAAAAAAATTAATTCTACATCAAAACTAAATTATTTAGGCAAAAATCGAAATAAAATTAGGGAAAATTTTTTTTTAGTTCCACAATTTATTATAATAATTATTTAGTTTAATTTCGCTAGTATGTTATTATAGAATGGGTTAATGTACGAATTTGTGGGTTTTGCAGTGGTGACTTGCCCTAAGGGGCACCAGGGCACGTAGATAGGCTCCCATCCACAACCGAAAACAACAAATATCCAAAATTAATGGGGAAAATAATAAATTAAAAATAAAATTCCGTCTTTTCCTCTAATCCTTTTTAAATAGGTACAAATTTCGAGACGCATGTCAATATCTATATTATATTCTCATTTTCTTTATTTTTGTCCACGTTTTCGACTGAAGATGAAAATATTATAGATTCTCGAAACGCGTTTCGAATTTTGTAATTAAAAAGAACTTCGGAGAAAAAGACTGAATTTTATATTTATTTTATTAAATTAAAAATGTAAATGTAAGAATATTAAAATGTATACAAGGACTAATTATTGATAGTTTGAGAGTGCGAATTGTGTCGATTTACACTTTAATTTTGTGAGAAATTACAAAATTTTAATGATCGATTTTGACATTTTTAAATTTGAATTTAAATTAAAGTAAATTAGGGCGAAGGGCTGCTATTACCTCGAAGGGAATACTGATGCCAATTAAGAATTCCTACTAAATTTCAAAAAATTTCTCTGCTATGAGCATGAAAATTGTAATATGTTTAACTTAACTATGAATAAAAAATGTAATGCAATGTAATCCGAAATAAAAAAATACTCAAAAATATTGGGTAAATGATTTTTGATATAAATATAATAATTTTAGGTATACCTATTTTTTCCTGGATTTTGAAATTTTATGCCCTTCCATCGAAAAAAATCACGCAATGAATTGCAATGAAGTTCTTAAAAATTGGTAACTGAAGAGGTCGCGGGGGAGGGGGGGGGGGGTCTGGCCAAGCATAGGTGATCAGGCAGTAAAACATTAAAAAATATTTTGTGCTGTTGCTTTATTTTTCAGTATTCCATAAACCCCAGTTCCTCCTGTCGCTATTTTCTCTTTCTATTGTTGACTTGAGTATTTAAAATGCACAATGTGGATTATTAATATTTTTTAAATAGCACTAGAAGTTGTACACCCCTACAACACGAGGTCTCATTGATGCCTAATTTTTTTGAAGATTTGTGATCATCTGTGGTCAGTATTTGGAGCGATTTGGAACTATCGAATAAGGCTTCTGTAGAATTAAATTACTTTAGTACCTAACAGAAGTAAGGATAAATTTATATTTTTACATTTTCTTGTTCTTTGAATTTTGTTTCCTTCTTTTTTTGGATGTTTGGAACCTTTTTCGACAAATTTTAACCCTGTTCCGGTTCGAGTTTGATGTCAAAAACTAGAAGATATAAAATAAATTCAAATTTTAGCTTCCGTTTGCAATAAACTAACAATTATCTACTCCACAATCAAGGTGGTCTCCACAACAGCCAGGAGCGAGGATAAACAAAACCACGTGTATTACAATACCTTGAAGGTTAATTCATGTAGTCTCAAAAGTGGTAAAAATTATAGAGAACTCGGAAAAGAAATTGCCTCTATGGAAAGTTTAACAGTCGAGAAATCCCCAACGAACAAATTTCAAAATATTTTGAAAACTGTGAGGATCAGGTTTCGAAGATATTAAAATTTTTAATTTAGTTTACACTAATACTGGTTGTAAATTTGATTCGCGATGTATAATATTACAAAAAGTTATTACCGTTTTAATGCATTTTAGGATTATGTTAATATTATACTATGTGATTTTTCAGTTATTAAAATTAATATTAAAATACACTTTAAAAATTAACTATTTAGTCGCACTGTATCCGGTAGATCTTGCTTGCATAAAATTAACCATAACTTCTGTGTAATCGTGGTTATCGTTTTAAAAGTTTTAGTGCCTTCCCCCAAATACCACCAGTAATTTTTTATTGCAATTACAAATTTTTTAATTTTGTCGCTTTAAAACGAAATATGAATATGAAATTTAAGAACTGTCTAGCAACCCCAAAACAACGTGAACAATTACGTTTTCACGAATATTTGATAATATCTCAGTTTGGGTGTATAGTACTTTAGAATAAAATATAGATTTATTGAAAACAAAGTACACTAAATTATTTAGAGAAATGATTTTAAACTTTTTTTTTGTTAATCGATCGGTTATGGTATTACAGTCATTAGAGCCCGTGGTATTATTTAAATATTAATTAAATATAAAAAAGTTTGTGGTAATGTTTACAGCGTAGGGAAAAGGGATTAAATATGCGTACTTCGATACAAGAAAATTAAGGGTGGTTTGCCGATCTGTCGATCTTTAAAAAAGGTTAAAATTTATTTAAAAACTTTATTGGAAGGTTAATTAAATATTATGTTAAAATTATTTCTGCACATTTGCTTTCAGCAGTGTTTACTGTTATCTTCAGATAGATAAATACTTCTCATAGTTCATGCGAAAATAATTTTGATTTGTTGTACCTATAATTAGCTAGTTAATTTTTGAAGTTTAATTTAATGTTTATTTTAATAGATCATAAATAGCGAGGATGAGGTAATGAGGAACTGTATCTACGAATTTAATAAATAATTTTTTGCAAAATGCATCAGTTGAATGAGATCGGTTCATTGATATCGAACAAGTTTAGATACAGTCGTTATGGAACATTTCAACGCTAAAATTAACGATAAATATTTTATTAAATACTGAGTGGTTTGTTTAATATTTATTACCTATATTTCGCTGGTTATTAAATATTTTATTTATCTACAATCTAAACTGTGACATTTTACACATTCCATAATATGTTGTTTGTACTTTATTCTTATGTATGTAGATACATACTATGAATATGAATATATAAAATGAGATTTTTGATTTTATAGTTAATATCATTCAAGTTGTTGTAGTGCCACCCACAAATACTAACACATTACATAAATATCTATTCTGCATCTTTATATGACAACTGGCTTGTTTTAACAATCGAATCGATTAAATACAAATAACACAAAAGACATAAAGTTTTATGGCACCCAAAGATTGATTGTAATCACAGTATTTCTATTTTATTTTTTAAATTAGTAGCTTCTATAATTTACTGTTTATAGTTTTGCTTTACCACCCATAATAATATTTTATGGCAAAATTGTAACTCAAGTAATTGTGGTTGATTGATGTAAAAGTTCCTTCACGTCGCCCGGTGCGGCGTTTTGATTCCCTGGTAGTAGTCTCCCCTAATGCTCATTGCATAATTGTTCACAATGTGACACTCGTTAACTTCCCTTATTTACTTCCGAGTTCCGGGTTTCTTATTGGTTCTTATTTATCCCCTTGAATACATTTAATAGTTAGTTTGGGATTGTGATTGCAGTATCTAGTGTGATTTTGGCGAGTTCGTATGTCTGATGAATTTAATAGATGCACATCAGTAATGGAAATTTGTACAGGAATTCATTAATTACAGAATTAAATCCACGTGCGCGTTCTAACATAGCAAGGCAGAAAAATTATGTGTTACCTAATCTTCTATAAATTAATATACAGTGCAATATATAAATTGTTGTGATGTTGATGTTGAGGTGACTATAAGTGCACTTGAAAAACATTTTTATTTTAGAAAAGCAATAAAACGCACTTGATATCAAGGCTGGCGTCACGCTTTTCCATCTTTATTTACAAAATAAATAATTAACAAAAAAGTTTAAATAATTTACAAGTGGTTCATTAATTTTTAATAAACTTGTCTTTCTGAACTTTGATTTATACAGCTCATTGGCTAAAATTTTAATTTAAAATTAGTTTGTTTTAATTTCTCATACTATTAAAAAAACTGGTCTATTAATTACAAGAAAACAGACTGAATTTGTCATATACATGGAGCCACATAAAAATTAAAAAAAATGAATAAAATTGATATTCGTAATCCGGTAGCTTAATAGTGGGACCAGATAACCGATTAAGAAACACCTGCCTAGAATTCTCACGGTCTCTCATCTTTAAATGATGCCCCCCTACCTTATAAGAGTAAAAAGAAGTCATTGCATCATGCGATGGTTTAAATTTGTAGGGTCGTTATAAGATTTTCTATACAATATGCCGAGGGCAAATAATCTTAGGTTTTGCTGGTTTTGCTTTCGAATTAGTTAACGTTTTTTTCTTGTTCTACATAATACAATCGTTTGGGGGAGGAAGGGAAACTTTTTCACTTTCAAATTTTAAAGGGCCAAGATCTGTTCCCACATAAATATAATAGAAATTAACCTGTTTTGGTAATTTTTTATCTCGACGGTAGCACCTGTGGACTTTGAATCAAAATTGGTTACAATAAAGGTAATTTTGAATAGCTTTCTTTATTTAATGTGACGTAAGATTTATTTCTTCGAAAAAAAAGTTTATGGTGGGTAGTAAGTTATTTTAAAACTTAAAAGGGGTTATATATTTTTATTATTAGCTTGTTAAAATCTCACGAATAATAATTTTAATCTTAATTTTTGTTGTATAAATGTTACCTAAAGGAATAAACGGACATAAAATGTGTTATAAAATCATATAAAAACTTAACTCGTTTTATAGCATCATAATAATTAAGTAAAGCTACCATAATTATGGGCAATTTTACTGCCATTTTAATTTTAGTGTATAGGGAAGCACAATCACGACGTTCTCCAGTAAAGCTATTCGTTCTCACATAGGAACTACACGAGTTTCTTCTGCTACCACACAATTACCTACACAACGTAGTATCACTTTTTAACATCGGATTTTATATTTAATTTAATCACTTTAATATTTTCTTATATCAAGCTTTGTTCCCAACTTGGTTTCTAGTTTAATAATACCTCAACACTTTTGAATCATGATACTTTAATAACACTTCCCGACTCGCAATTATTAAAATAAGTACATATTTCCACTACTTTTTAATATGTTGGGGTTTTCAGTTTTTTTGAACCATTTTTTTCAACTGCATTATTAAATTTTTTCACGATCAATACGAAGTTCTTAAAACATGCAATTTACCTAATAAAGTTATGATTTCTGCAATTAAGGATTACATTCCGTTATATCAAACTTCGGAGCTTTTAAAAATCAAGTCCAAGTATGCTGAAAAGAAAGTTGTTTTTTGATGAAAGTTACTGAAGTGCACTCACTGATAATTTTTTTGTATCCTATAATTTTGAGTTTGTGGCGAAGGGCGTTTAAAAACCCCTTAATTCTAATAGAAAAAATTGAGTTTGTATTGTGGTTGCGGACTGGAAAATTTCTCAATTGCGTCGTCTTTTTTATGTCTTTATGTCGTTTTCAGTTTTTAAAAATTTAGCGTTAAAAAAAAGCATCTTAAAATAAATTATTCCTTAATTTGTGGCCTATAGGTATACGCGTAATTTTTATATTTCGAAGCAACAATTTTTTTGCTATTTTTCATTGCTGTGCCCTCCCAAAACAAAAAGTCCTATCTGAAAATAGCTGTTCTTTGGTCGTATGGATTGATAAAGATGTTTTCTTTTTGTACACTAAATTCTAAATTACAAAGTACTGTAAAGTTTGAGAATTTCATAATAACGATAAAATTTTGCTTCAAGTGAAAAATTTGCCATGAAGTATACTAAAGTAAAATGCATTTGGTTAAATTTTGTAGATAGGACTTTTTGTTTTAGGGGAGCAGTGCTGATTTACAGAAAGTTCTTTCAGCACTAAACGTACTTAGCTTAAGCTGTTTCATAGATTTTACATCTCCCCCTTCCCCCTCGTCGACAATAAGAGGTCAACGTAATTTAATACAAAAATAGAGAAAATTATTATTGCAAGCTTTAACAATTATTTAATTGTCCGACGTTTCAGGCCATTTATATTTGGCCCATTTTCAAGTTTTCTGAAGATGAATAAAAATTAATGAATAGAATTTTTTCTATATTTCCTTCTTCCGTGTTACAAATTTTGGAAATTCAACTATTGGCATCTTATATATAGTTAGTGTACAATAACTCAATGTTTAAACAGTCAATATTATTATTGACTGCCTGTTCTTGCTTTGACTATGAATCTTGACTGTGCAAACATTGAGTTAATGCACTCTAAGATGCCAACAGCTGAGTTTCCAAAATTGAAGACCCTGATGAAAGATGGGGATAAGTAACGTTTTCCAAACTTTTCAGGAGAAGCAAAATAAATTTTTTTTTATTCGTTTTTTATAGTGGTATTGTGTCCCAATGAAAGAGAGTAACGTATATTTTTAATTTTAATTTAATATTACTATAACTTTCGACAATATGGCATAAAAATGATGTACGGTGCAAGAACGGGATTGTTACACACATAATTTTGGATCAAATCATGTTGACTGCAAGAACGGGATATGTAACACAAACATAAAGACTGAAATAAACCGAATTTTTTTATTAAAACTACTACTAGAATCTTGATAAGGGTCTTCCACATCAACTACACTTTCGTCGGTACCACTCATAATTTTAATCTTAAATTTAACTAGAAAACACTGTAAAACTACCATGAAATTCAATGGTTTATTCCAGACTTCTAATTGCACCTGCACGTTGCAAGAAGGGGACATGATAACATATGTAGGATAAACAATAAATATAAAGTGCAAGAATGGGATATGTTAAGTGTACATATCCCATTCTTGCACCTTTTTGTTCGAGGGGATATGTTATTTTCACTTGTAGCTCCGAATTTATTAAAAAAAAAATTCCATAATTTTACCAAGCGAAGAATGTTCGTTTTAGAACCCAAATCTGCAAAAATCTTACTTTTCAAATTTTTGTACATATCCCCTTCTTGCACCAGGGTCTTCAATTATCACTCGGAAAAAGATAATACAGAACAAACTGCATTCATTAATTGTATTTAAAGGCGTCTAAATTTTATATTCACCTTCATCTTCAAACGCTTTTAAAATGGGCCCGATGTAAATTGCCCCAATAATAATTTTCACTATTATTATCAAAAAAGTCAACTCTATTTACAAATAATATACTATTATAATAAATATACAATGAATGAAGAAAAGTGGAATTAGTTTTAAAAATTAATGAAAACTTCTTGGCAATTGGAGCTTGTAGAAGCCACTTTATTGTAAAACTTCTAGGCATATCTAGGGGGGGCAAAAATATTTTTAAATTTTTTTGCCTAAAATAAATTCGTTTTCCTGTTCGTATGACGTACAAGTGGTTCATAAATCAGTGCAACTATTAGAAACTAAATCCTCTGTAAAACTCCGTATAGAAAAACTTCATACCCTAATGGGGGCTTAGCTGTAGAATTTCAAAGCTGATCATGTTTTAACCCCTCTTAAAGACTGCTTTTCAGTCTTTAAGGTTTTCACAATTTACTCTCTTAAAAATTCTGAGAATTAAGAATTAAAGTAAATGAAATTCTATGTAAGACTTGAAAGAAAAAATTGTTCTGGCGCGACTACTTTTGGTCTACCATTTGTTTTGTTAATTGTTACTGCTGGCATCTATTTTGGGGAGGGAGGATTATTTTGATTTTGAAGTGTCTAAACCCTCTCAGGCCCTTCTTAGTTGCGCTTATGTCTGACCTCCAAATTTTCACAAAATCGTCTGTGGCACTATTAATGAAGATATTATAAACACTTTTGAAGAAAGGTTAGCAACTTCGAAGTCTGAAATTAAGAATTAGTCCAGGCAACGAAGCTATAAAAATGACTGATGCTTACAAAATTCCGGACAAATTGAAATTTGGTACACAGGTGTATGTATTTGAGTGTCTGAATATACCCCCCCAAAAAGTCCCTAAAATTTCCTAGATTTGGTAATTTTAGTTCCTCTAACGTAGTGGTTCGTCTATAATTCACTTAATTTTAGTATTACCATTGATTTTATATACTTATAGATGTTGCACGCAATGTTAAATTTGGTTATAAGTTGGAGAACTTTGTACGCCAGATGGTGCTTTAAATCACCTAATCGCCACGCAGCGTACAAAGTTATTACTAACTAGCCATGTACATCTGTTACAATGGTTTCAAACTTAGATATGTACTTACTTAGAGCAGGTAATAAATCCTTTATTGGGGGTTTATGTAGATTATAACAAGGGTTTCTTTTAACAAAAACATTCCTTTATGATTTTAACAATACTGTTTGCTAAGATCCCACTTAAAATTTATTTTTACTTTCGTTTGCAAGATATGGGCATTTTCAAATATTTTTATTTTCAAAAAATTCGTAATAAAATAGCACGGTTTTCAAGAAAGTTTCTTTTTGATAACTCTCTCCTATTTGTTTTGAACATTTTAGTTTAGAATTCGTAATTCCAACGATTTTCAATGAATTCCAAGGATTATTAAAGATTTGCAAGAAACTCCAAGAATTTACAAATGTTTTAAAAAGTTTTCAACAATTTAGTAGGCATTCCAGAGATTTTTAAGGTATTGCAAGATTTCAACGATTTCTAAGGAATTCCTAGTGATTTGCGAAAAATTCCCCGTGATTTTCAACGAATTAAAAACAAAATAAATAAATATTTAAGTATACAAAACTCGGAAAACAAAATTTCAAAGATTTACGTGTACGCTGATATCCTATGATTTTCAAATATTTCCAAGGAATTCCAATGCTTTCCAAAGAATTTGAAAGATTTACAAAGAACACCGAGGATTTCTAAAGAATTCCAAGGATTTACTTTGCAAAATATTTGAAGGAATTCCAACGACTTTCAAAGGTTTCCAGGATTCCTCCTATGGAATACGCTTTGGGGTCGTCCATAAATTACGTCACGCTCCTGGGGGGGGGTCCGACCTTTGTGGCGTTAGGGGTCGGGGGAGGTTCAAAATTGTGACGTCACAATTATAGGTATATAAGTAAATGAAACAATAAAAGTTACAATATAATAATAATAGTTTAAGTTTATTTTAGTGCTAATAAATATGTAGTGAACCTGATCAACCGGATTAAAGAGATTATCAACCGGATTAAAGAGATTATCTTTGATTGGTAACAAGTTTATTCTATATAAGCGTAACATTTTATTTTAATAAACACAACTTCTCGAAGCTAATTAATTTGTAATTCCAACAAATATGTCTTATTCAAAGTGTAATTACGCTGGTTGCAATGAAAAGAAAAAAGGATTGCAAACTGTTAGGTTTTATGGTTTTCCTACTCAAGATGAAGAACGGTGTAAACAATGGGTCCTGTGTTCGGGAAATTTAAGCTTGATAGATGTCGATATCGAAAAATTAAAGATGATGTCCATATGTGAGCTGCATTTTGATAATGTGTCGTTTGTTAATGAAACCCATCATCGACTTATACCATCTGCAATTCCTAAACATTTTGACGAGATGCAAAATGAGAATTATTCGTCAATCGTAGAAGTGGAATCGTCTTCGCCAAAACAAAATATAACGGAAGCTTCGATTGAGCAATCTCGTAGTGTGGAATATTCGCCAATGAAAGTCAACGTACCAACTAGAACATATTGTAATAAGTCTCGAAGTTTTGCAGATTCCCAATTATTAAATGAGGACTTTATAACTGAACCCGATGAAAATGAAGAATTAAGAAGGAATACACTATTACACTCAAAGAAAATAATAGGTAAAATCAACTAAAAAGAGCATATGAAACGGCGTCTATCTAGTTCCATGGTTAAATCAACCACAAAATAATAGTTAAACCATTTTTGTTACCATACAATTTTAATTGTTATTTTGAACTAAGAAATAGTTGGTAAACAATTTTTTAAGTTAAGTAACAATTTTTTTAGTTCTACGACAACTTTATTTGTTCATATAAACAAATTAATAGTAGTTCAGTATATTATTTAATATTTATAATAAAAATATAATAAATAAAAATATTTAATTTTTGTAATTAACCATATTTCTTCGTTTCAGCTGTTAAATTTTAACAATTTTAAACAATTTGATTAATTATTTTATTAACAACTCGACACTATTTACAATATTATTTAATCATTAATTTTACCATATTATGCTTCCATCCTCCGTATCTGTGTATCTGGAAATAACTGAAAATTTATAAATCACTTAAAATTTACTTACATTTTTTTTCGTCCAAACAAGATTCGAACCAAAGCCGCAACGTGCATACAGATTTGAACGTACCTGCTTACTCGTCGAAGCTGGAAGGGTGTACTTAAACGAATGTTGATTTTTGATGAACAACTTCATTTATCATAATTCATAGATTAAAAATTCAGTGTTAAATTAAAATAAAAATAAAATATTTTCTGAAATGTTTCTCAGATCAATTTTATACTATTATGAATTATTTAAAATTGTTTAATTAAATTTGAAAATTTTTTAACAGCTTAATTTTAAAGAAATCTTTAGTTTTTGATAAAAGTTGCTAAGTTTAAAAACACATTTTGTAGTCACTATGCAACGTGTATTTTAATAATACATTTTTCATTTATTAAATACACAAATAATTTGAAAAAATACATAACAATTTATCCCTTTGGAATTATTTTAAGCATCACATTTTAAGGGATTTTAAAAGTACCGTTACGGTCAGGTAATAAACTAGAAAATAGAATTTTTATGACAATTTTTTTCCTAGAACTGCAAATGATGGTTGATTTGGATTAAAAATCTTTTAAAAGGTCACAGGTGTAACATAAAGCAAGAAAATTAATAAAATTCCCACCCGATCTAATACGTTTGGCCAAAATCCGGGGTGATCTAATACTTTAGCCACGGCTGTATTTGTATTTTTCAATTTCAGAAAATATTCCAAGATACCGTTAATTTATAACGTTAATTTAGCTTGATTAATTTATAAAATCAAATTTTTTTCAAAAAAGTTTTATATTATTTTTATAATTAAACAAATTGCACGATCAGAAAATTTTTGTATCACTAGGTGGAAAGAACTGAAAATTGCAAAATTGCATTAAGAAAAAATACAATATCATAAAGGTCGGTAGCAGAACAATTTTATGTTTACATAAACATATCAACTAGTTGATTTTGCTGTAATATTTGTTTATATAACAATTATAAAGGTAAGCAAACTATTACTATGTTAGATTTAACCATTTGATAATAGTTAAATGTAAAATTGAACGCGTTGGTAGTTTGATTTTACAAAATTTAACAAATTAATAGTTAGATGACAAAATAATAGTCAAATGTGCCTATTTTTTAAGTAGGTTTTCATTTTGTTGTCCAACAATTTTTTAGTAGTTGTAATAACAATCCACTTTGGTTTGAAAATACTATTAATGTAGTTTGATTTTACAAAATTGACTAGATTGTTAGCTAAACATTTAATTTAGTTGAATTAACCTATACTATTTCTTTGAGTGTATCGTCATTTCTTTTGGCAGAAACACCACGTAAAGGAAAAAAGCGCCCCCGTTCCGAAGAACATGATACGCCACGTAAAAAAACATTAAAAAGAAGGATTCAAAGAAAGAACCTTCTTTTGTCCAGGTCACGTGCAACTGTCTTGAAATTGAAAAAAGGAGTAAATTCAAAGAAAGAAACTGATTTTTCAGAAATTTTAAACAGACTTAATCCAGAATTACGAACTTTAGTTAATATGAAAATAAATCATAAACCTCGACAAAACTGGAAGGAAGAAGAAAAGCTTCTAGCGATGAAATTCTTTTATAAATCCCCTACTTTATATAAACACATGCTCAACAAAATGAACTTTACCCTGCCAGCCGTGGACACTATAAGAAAATGGTTACAAGTATTGAATTTGCAAGCTGGATTTCAAACGAAATGTATAACTAAAATGGCGGAGAAGATTAGAACAATGTCTAAACAAGAAAGAAATTGTATAATTTTAATGGATGAAATGGCAATCAAGCAATCTCTGGATTATAATGAACGGTTAGATTTGATTGAAGGCTATGAAGATTTAGGAGAAATCATTGGACGGAGCGTCAAGTTAGGTAAGCAAGCTTTAGTTTTCATGGTTAGGGGTCTTTTCAACAATTGGAAGTTTCCACTAGCTTATTTCATTTCAGCAGGTTCGGTAAAAGCAGATTCTTTAAAAACGTTACTTATGCAATGCCTAGCAGTAACCTCAAATATGAATTTAAAAGTTCACGCGATAACGTGTGATCAAGGTTCGAATAACCGCGCGGTCTATACAGCATTAGGAGTTACAACAGAAAAACCGTATTTCTATTTTAAAGAAAAGAAAGTGTTTGCCCTTTTTGATGTGCCGCACCTTATCAAAAGTGTAAGAAATACGTTAATAAAACAAGATATCTTAGTAACTGGTAAGAAGGTATCTTGGGAAGATGTTAGGAAAACGTTTAAAATAGACCGAGATAATTGTTTGTCGAATGCTCTTTTAAGAATAACCGAAGCCCACGTGAGTCCAAATAATTTTCAAAAAATGAGTGTGAAATTGGCCACCCAAGTGTTTAGTAAAACGTTTTACGCGGGGATTGTAACTGCCGTAGCAATTGGGGATCTGAAAAGCGATACTGCTTTAAATACTGCAAGTTTTTTGTTAAAAATGAATAACCTATTTGATTGTTTAAATTCCAAAGTGTTGTACGAAGCAAATAAATTGAAAGGCGCCATTTGTTTAAAAAATGAGGAATCCCTAAAATATTTAGAAGAATGTTTGGTTTGGATTCGAACTTGGAAGGTTCCAAAAAACACTCCGTTTTGTTTTAACGGATTTCTACAAACAATTAAGCGAATTATTTCTTTATGGAACGCGATAAAAGAAGATCACAAGTTTCTTTTAACAAATAGGCTTTGTCAAGATCCAATTGAAAATTTGTTTTCCCAAATACGCCATAGAAACGGATATAATCCCAATCCTTCTGCAAAGCAATTTAGGTTATCTCTACAAGGAATTATTTCATCGTGTCTGGAGAAAGAATGCACAACTTCAAATTGCGAGAACGATGAAGATAAATTAATTAATTTGGAAGAAAAAATCGAGTTCTCTGGAGATTTGCCTGTGGTATCAGAAACTATATCCGATTTTACTGATATCTTTGAAGTGGAAATGGAATCAACATCATCGTCCTCCGATGAGGACTGTAGCATAAAGGAAAACTATGAAGCATGCTCAGTGAACTACTTTGCAGGTTATTTAGCTCAATCCTGTATTAAAAAGTTTGGGTGATGTAAATATTGTGTAGAAGAACTTCAAAAAGGTAACACTGATTTAGTTGATAAGAATGAAATGTTGATTTTGTCTAGGGATTACGGCGTAGATGAAACTAAAATACAATTTTTAAAAAGACCCAGCACTGCTTTCATTCAAATTATCAGCATATGTCTAGGGCATATACAACAAGTCCTATAATAAAATATTTTACACCAGGGGTATTAAAGATTCCATATTTCAAAAAATCGTGAACAATGATACAATTAAAAAGTGGATCACTGACAAGAAGTGTGAAGAACATAAATTTTTTTTAATAAACCGTTTACTGCAAACGTAACTGTTCCGTACATGTAAAATACAGATTGAGAAGAAAGATAAACAAAGTGCAACAAGAAAACTTAATATTTTAAAAAACCAATAATAAGTACATGAAAAATTAGATATTTTCCAGAATTTATTTTGTTGTATAATTTTCATATTAATAAATTTTTGCAAATAACTTTAATTATTATTAAACCTATGAATCTAATATTTGGTAAATAGAAAAGAAAATTTCAACCTTCAAAGATTGTAATACCTTTTACCCTAGTAACACAAACCAAAAATAGACGCAAAAAAACCTAATATTCTACCATAAATAGACGATTTATACCAGATATAAACGATAAATAAACTATAGTGTGTTACTTGGGTATTAATGGCTTTATGCATCTTTAGGACTTAATGGTATGTCAGGTAAATTTAGGTAATCTTCATAATATAGCTTTTTTTCAAACCAACTTTACTGTAAATAAAGTTGTTAACATTTTAGCTAGGTAGCAGCACTTTATGACAACTTTTTGACGAATAATTTTCTATAACCTACACTCCTATTACGTGCCACATCTATAAGTATATATAATCAATGGTATTACTGAAAATTATCCGATCTTCAATTTTGGTTTGATGATAATTTTTCCTAAAAAAGAAAGTAAGCTAAAAACCATGTTGGAGGAACTAAAATTATCAATTGGTAGAGAAGCGACAGGCGTTTATTTTGACTTTTGGGGGGCCTTTCGTGCACTCAAATACACAACGTGTGTGCAAAATTTCACCTCGCCCAAATTTTATGCAGGCTAAAAGTGTTCCTTGCCTGGACTAATAGGAACGAGTATACATAGACAGGACATGCATAAAACTTTGTAGGTTTTATGATTTTTTGATTAAGTTTGTATTTTTGTAACTTATAAGCTACTTGCGACCTGCAACTTTGTAACTACTTTGTAAATTGTGTTAAATCGTTATTTATACATATAATCGACACTAGGTAATTATATTATTTGTGCGGGTACGTATTATAATTATAAACTCGTTCACTTCTTGTGTTACCAGATATTTTGACATATGCACATACTATATACCGCGAGGAGCATTTGTAGCTAGCAATTTTTTTTATATCGATAATCAAGTTACTTTATTAATATACCAAATAGCCGGAGGTGGTATTTTCGTATTGTTTGGGTACTGACCGTTGTAGTAGATTGGCCTGTTCAGTCGTTGTTGCTTGATGCTGATTGTATGTTAGTGGGATTCGGATTTTTGTTGGGCTATTTTCATAGAAAAAATACTTGGAATAATCCGATTAACTTGGATTATTGATTATTTTTTGGACAAGTTATCGTACTCCATTTCTAAGGCTGGAGTCTCACTGAAAGCAGCTAAATAAAATTGCATTAATTCAATTGGTTCAAACCGACTTCAAAAACCCACTCACCCATAAATTAGCTACTTCCATTAGTTGAATTTCAGTTTGTGGTTGATGGTGACTGCAGTAAGACGCAGTCTAATGTCCAGTCTCCAGTTTAATGAAAGAATTAAACAACAAATATTATTATAATTACGATAAATTATAGTTTAAATTCCAAATCAGTTATGTATGCATAATGTTTGAAATTTTAAATTTCGTGAATTTCATGACTCGCATGAAATTTGGCATGATATCATAAGGGTTATTTTAAGATATTAGGCCACTTTAAATTTTATCCAGGGGCTTAAAATCTAAGATGGCGGTCAAAATTTAAATCTTCTACGCGTAGCATTTTACAATCGGAAGCCACTGTATTAAAAAAATTGTTTTTGAGTTGTTCATCCATAGTTGAAGATGCCTTCATTTGCAAAAAAAGGTTTTTAGATGCATTGTAGAGGCCGGTTATTGGGTATATCGGAAAAATTCTGGCTAGTATTTATGTGTTAGTGGTTTTGGCATACATCGATGTATCGTTTCTGGATACAACTTAAAGCTGCATCCCTTATTATTTACACAAAGAAAAAGCCTCATCAACTAGTGTGGTTATTCTTGACCATTATTAACAGAGCAAGTGATTATTCCGGGATACGATTCCGTGGTTTGGATTCCACGTCACTATTTAATCAATGATCCATCCCGACCTGTATTGCTTGCATTGCAAAAAGCACAATTCGAAATTTACGAACTCCACTGTTCCAGGTAACATCCATACCGATGAAGGAGGTACAGAACTACGCCCTGGTAGTATATACACAGTGCCATGAAGACAAAGCAAGGCAAGATTCTATCAAATTAAAAGTATCAAAATAAAAAAATAAAAGTGATCTCTTAACAGTTTATGATAAATAACCACAACGCTTGTTACAAGTTTTGTTTTTGCCCAACTTTGACTTCTTCAAACAGAGCGAGAAGGACTTTTGAGGCAATCGAGATAAGGTTGTTTAATGTCCTTCTTACATATCCGATTCTTGCAGCTCAAATCGGGTAAAGCGGAACTGAAGCGCTGAGCATACGGAGTTGAAAATTTTTTGAGGCTGATAATGGATTATGTTTAATTTTCTTCCTTTTGCATTACGATGATTTGTTTAAACGTAATTTCTTTTGCATTTGACTTTGATTTTGTACAGATTTGATTTGATTTGATTTTGAAAATGTAACAAAAAAACCAAAATGTAAAAACACAAATGCAGTTTCTTTCCGAGGCATAAAATAAAAAACATTGATACCACTAAAAATTTTAATGAAAATTTGAGATTTACTTACCGCAAAATGTATAGGTTGAATAAGTAATATTTGAAGATAATGTATAAAAAACGAGAATGAAGTTTGGAATGCAAGCAATGTTCTCACGTACTGCTTTGTGGTTTTACGTAATTTAACAGACGGAATAATTTGGATGTCTGCACTTAATTTTGGCATATGGTTCGATATTGGAAACTAAATTGCTTTTGTCGATCTTGTTTCAAAATTTTATAAATTCTACTTAATTAATTTGCTCATAAGTATTTAGCATTAAGAAAAATGTGTTACTCGCCAAAAAAGGAAAACCTTACGAGCTTGACATTCCATTTTTAATTGTATTGGTTCGATTAATCATTTCAAAATACTTGTTTTGGTTACTTTTTCTTCTAATTTTGGTAAATAAATTAACTTTAATGGGAACCACTGTGCATCTTTATCTCTTTGGTCACTATTATGTTTAATTTTGTATTATCATAGACTTTATGGAAGGAAAAAGGAATAATGTCAACAAAAAGAATCATTTCTGGAAGCTTCATGGTGTTGATTTCCAATTTTTGTTTGCTCTTTTAGTTTATGCTCTTTAAACAGCACAAAGGGCTACGAAGGATAATTAAATTGTGCTTTTCAAAAGTCAACACAAAGGTGTGTGTGTGTTGTTGAATTGTGACATAAAACGGAACAATCGAGCCAAAGTTTTCATTTGTTCAAAGGTACTGATTTTTTTTACTGGAATGATTTAGTCATAAAAATCCGTACAACTACAATTGGAAACTACAGTCTTATGTAGTTAGTTTTCCACGGAAAATTTGGGATATTTGATTAATTGTGCACTTTATTTTATGAGCATTTTCGGATTTTTTTGCAAAAGAAAGGCACCCATAGTGGAATACTTTTATAAAATCTTAAGTTCAACAATCTTACGTTAATTAGCAAATTAAAATGCCTGTATATTTGTCTTCCTCATTAATATTTAACAGATATGAACCATGTGCCATACGTAGGCAACATTCATACAAAGGCGATTACTCTTAAAAGATACGTGGGAAAATCGGGCAGGTGTTTAGTGTAGTTTGCAACTACTTTTCTGTTTAGTGTATGGAATTATGTCTTTAAGGCATGTTTATGTTTTATAATTTATACAAGATTCATGAAATTATTTCTAGATTTTTTTTATGTAAAACGATAATTGAATAAACTTAAAGAAGTCGTTGTCACCTTTAGATTTTCAATGTCAATACCCTTAAAGAGAAATAAACAAAAATTTTACATTTAAAAATAAGATTAGCCGATACTTATACATTCGTTTTTTGATATAAAAATATTTTTAAGTGACCATTTTCATTCATTATCGTACATTTTATGGGCTAAATTTTTCTTCTAGCTGTCGCTATCCCGATAAAATCTGATCACCAGAAATTCAATTATAGTTGAATTTATGTTTGGCAACGCTTTTCAAATTTATACCAGCATTGTCGAAATTCTTGTAAACTTTGACCAAACTGCAAAAAAGATGAAGACGGTTTCCGCTAATTACGACAAAGTCAAAACGTTAGGACCCATCAGGATTTTGACCCGATTTGGGCGATATTTATTAAGTTTTTATCGGGTTCAACGAATTCGCAATGCCAAAAAGATGAAAACAGTTTCCGCTAATTAGGGAGTCAAAACGTTTGCACCTAGGTGTTTGACCCGATTTGGGTCAAGTTTATTAATGTTTTTGTAGGGTTTTAAAATTACTCTTTTCTTAGCTTATCTGGTCAAGTAATAAAAATAAAAATTAAAAAAGCATTATTATTTTTTTAAATGTCTCGAGGTCTAATAATGGTGTTACTTTTTCTTTTCACCAACTTTCAAGTACAAACAACCTGCAATTGTCGTCTGTGTCTTGTGTTCGGCTTGCGACAAGCACGAGTTTGTTCTTCAATGGAATCCTTGAGCGTAATTGTTACTTCGTCAAGTTACTTTGTTATAAAATTATATCCTATAACCAACGTTCATTATAAATCTAAATTGTTTTGTATCGTTTATGCCTTTGGCGCTTCTACGTTAGGGAGTGTAATATAATTACGGTCATCCTACTTACAAACCATTATTTAGACGTCAAAATTATATTTCATAAATGTTAAAACTATTAATTTGTCACAAATAAATACCTATAGGAATTCTTCAGTTAAACATTTTTCTTTATCGACTTTTGCAATAAAAGGAGATTAAAGAGTCTTTGACTTCCTACAGAAAAAAAGGATGCCAAAATATTTTGGAACAAAGAGCAACTTGTCGTGTGCATTTTCAACCCTTTTTCAGTTGGTAAATGCAACCGTTGCACACACACGCGTTTAGCACGCCTTTCTTCTATCCGATATGTTCCATCTTCAAAGAGAAGATATCTAAAAGATGCTGTTCGCGTTATGTGTTCACGTCACGGCCTACTAGACCAGGGTGGCAGGTGCTGATGGACCCTGGGAACCTCGACTCTGTGCTCTTTCCCACACCAATGTGCACCTGGCTCTTCGCACTCTTGTCACACACACGCACACACGTGCAAGAGGGTGATCTTGATATCAAAATCTTTCGAAATTAAAAATTCCGCTGATTACTTACATATTTTCACAAAAAAAGTGATCCATTTTTTTAATTATGCAAATGATTCCGCTCATTCAAAATTAATTTTACTTTCTCGCGATGGCTATAATTTCAAATGTTGAAATTATTAAATTAAAATTTGTATATTACGACAAACTAGATGAAAACCAGTTTAGGAATAATAATCTACTGGAACATTAATGAGCTGTCCACCTACAACAAAATTGATGAGGGTTTGCGGTGATCACTTTCTTCTATTCGTGATTAGCTGAAATCTTTTGATTATTGGGAACAAAAATTTGTATGGTCTAATTTCTTATGGTCTCAAAAATTTGGTCATTTACAAACTTTATTTATGATTATCTGCCGCAAAATTTATGAGCTTAACTTTTTTTCCTATTAATTTTTTGCTGTTTTGTTGCAATTTTTAGTTCGGCAAACTAATTTATATTAGGTTTTAATTAAGGTGGATTAATTTATATTGAGTTTCTCGAGTATCGCTGCGGGCCATCTTATAAAATATAATACTGAACGGAGAATAACATGTTCCATCGGAGATTATGAATATTTAGTAGGTGAACGATTATTGTTAAACACTGGTTTGAAATTGTTTGATCGCAAATAAATGAAGAGCTTAAGTATAATGGATGACTACTATTTTTACCGCGATTTTGACAGAGCCGGGGAAAAACTCGGATTTCTTCTCATTACTTTTGCATTTGACAAATTTGAAATGTAGGAAGTTCAATTTTGAAATTAACCTTCATAATACCAAGTGTCTTGATGAAAAAATCGGCATAGCTTCAAAAAATCTAACGCGTAATGATGATAGTATTCCAACAGTTCAATTAATCTTGATGTAAATGTTCAGAATAAACTTGAATTAACTAAATGAAGCTACTTAAAATGTAATTTAATAGTAATTCCTTCTAATCATTAATTTCTTGTTTCGAAGCTGCAAAAAAGATTAATGTAAGTAGAAAAGAATGTTATTATAGATTTCAAACACAAATTACAGTTTCGAGAAGTTGAATGAAAACATGGACATGTTATTAACAAATATGCAACAACATCAATAGCAACAAAAGCGACAGGTACAAAAAGTAATTTACAGAAGTAGTTTTCTTAATACAATGGCCTCGGAGTCAATCAAGACCTCTTCTTAACTTTTTTGTTCCTACCGTGTTTATTATACCAGCTCAAGCCCGGTAGCTGTTTCTAAATGGTTGAACAGCGGACAAGATTTATTTTCTTCGTCATATAACAACCAAATACTTATCAAACAAAGAAAGACGGATACTTTATGTTTGACTCTTCTCATCACTATTAAACCGGCATAATTTTAAAAATAACTTTTTATATTAACATTAAATTGTTTCTCTTCCAACACTCCTGGATAATTTATATTTGGAATTAAATGATCGTCTTCTTTTGATATATAATGTGGTCATTCACCCAACTTTATAATTTCAAATAAGTATTATGGATATACTATACTATTACAATTTTTTCTATAACTTCAGGAATTTCTTTTGTTTCTTTTCCTAACAGTGCCAGTGGGAAGTTAAAAATTTGTTTTTCCAAAAGTCATTAAAATACCCTACAAATATTCACTGGACGTTGGTTATAGAGAAAACCTTCAGGCTATTTGCGACTGTTACATACGACCACCTACACTTTCAATTTTCAGTACGTTACAGCAACGTGTGACCGGTAAATTTCCGGTTTGATTAAATAATTATTACAAAATCAATAACCGCACTTGTATAAAGGTTAAACAATTTCTAGTGGGTGGATAAGTTTTTGTACAAAAAAGTATAACATGAAAAGCTCTGGTTTATTTTATGAAAAGAATCTTCGCTGGTGACGGTTAGAAAAAGCTCGCGCTATGTAGCTTTTAGGTTCTGCGCGCGCCTTGCGCGTGTGCAGCGCGCGCTAAAAGTGCGGCAAGCCTCAGGTTCTCTATGGACAGGTAGGCCCTACTCTACCTATAAAACGCTTACCTTGTGTGTGTTGGGCACACTTTGGTTCTGATCCTGTTGTAGTAACATACAGTTTTCCTTCACCTCAAATAAACGAAATATTTTTCAAAATGTGTTTCAAAAATGGTCATTCTGAAATAACAACAAAAATTGCATCACCAAGATCTGCATGGCGTCGTATGATGAAACAGGTAATTACATATTTTTTATTTAATATTTACTCACGTATTTACAAGTTCATTGTTCTAATTAACATTTAATTTTGCCTCGAGATTACTAATTAGTCTTAGTTTATATTTATTTACGTATTCTCGTGCGAATTTCTTGGAGACATCAACGATAGGTCACGAACGTAACCTTACAATATTGTTTTCAAGTTTCATTTTTTATCTTGCAAATTAACTAAATATTAATTATATTTATTTTTTTAGCCCGTAAAGCCTCGTTTATCACGTAAAGTCATCAAATCTGCAAGGGTAAATCTCAATCGTTACTGGAACAAGTTCGAAGAGATGGCAGCCAACAAAGTGCCCTTGACGTTTCTGACGCCAATAGAGAATACAATAATTTCCTGTGTTGACAATGAAATCAATGAAAACATCTTAAACGAAAGGCAAGATCTTGGTAAATAAAATTTATAACCTCAACTTTCATAAATTGTACATAATATGCACAGCTTTTATAGCTTTATTATTTTTAAGAATTTGTTTAATTCGACTGAAAATGATACTCATTAGTTAGAAATTAAACTGCTCTGTGATATAAAAAGATTTATTAGTTATATAATTTTATCGTCTTCCATTATGTATAGTAAAAATTTGTATATAGCTATAGAAAGCACATGAAGTAGTTGCTCAAGCTTTAATTTTAAATTTATAATTATTTTTAGGCACACAGTTTTGATTTCAATTAAATTTCAGTATTATTTAAATGTTTCCATTTAAATAATAAATAATTGAAATGAAAACTTTTAAATTTAACATGACGTTTCTGTGATAGCAAGCTTTAATTATTTTTAAGCAAATTATATTTTGTTAATTCCTATCATCATCAATTCACACTTCACACAGAAAAAAATCATTTTTTACAACCGGGAATTTTTATATATTTTATTTAAATATTTATCTAGTTTTAGTTTGGAAATCAAAAGGCCGCATAGTGTCAATTACTTATAGATTATAATTTTGCACATTTAATTTGTAGATAGGAAATTAGTTTTTAAATATAGTTTAAACATCATGCACTTTATTTTGCACTTGTACATCAATAACACACGCGATTTTGCACTTTAGGTTGCCTCGGTATTTTAATTTCATTATTATTTCGTAGTTTTACAACGCTCACAGTAAAGCTATGTGATATTTGGAGTATGAACTAGGTTTTTTTGGCAACTACGTATAAATGTTTATGTATTTTGTTTAAAATTGTATATTATATCTGTGATATCAGCTTCTATGATTTCGGGAATTAGGTTTAAGCTTCTTTTTAATTAATGTAAGTTTTAGTTTGAGAACTTATTATTTACTTTAATATTATATATAATACATTGTAGTAATTTTAGAATAATGATTATTGTAATAATTTTCCGGAGAAAGCTTTATAATGCTAATTTTAGAATAATAGAAAATGTTTACTTTATTATCTTCGAATGTAATTTTTTTAACTTTTTTATTAAAAATAAATACAATGGCCATACGTAATATATATTTTTATTTTTAGAAACGTTTTAGTTTCTTCTTATAAGTTTTGACTTATTTACCTATATGTATACTAAATTTGCTCCCCGAATTGGTTGATTCTGTATAAAAATTTACAGCTCAAAAGTGACTTTTTAATTTTGTAAAATGAACTTGAAGAACAAAGTTATAAAGTTAATATTGTGGTATCGATATAATATTACTGATTACTGCACACATGAAAAACCCTACAATCAATAAATTAACGGCTTTTTACGCTTTTCAAAAAGGAACTAAATGAAGATTTCACGAGTTTGAGCGATTGGTGTGAAGCACCACAAACCTTGGTTTAGAATCCATTTCCATTAAATTGTGAACCATTAAAATTCAAAATTACGAGTACATTACTAATAAAATATACCCAGTGGCGGCTCGTGATTTGTTTCAATGGGAGGGCACGAAATTTAAACAATTAGGAAAATAGAGGTACCCTTATTGTAAAACTGTATATTTATAGTAACTCAGATATTATGCCGTTTTGAGAAAATCCATGTTGAAATTTCTTTCAACAATCAAATCAAATTTTCTTCTTTCTTCTAAAAATTCTTAATTAATTTTCGCAATCAAGTCAGAATTCTTATTTATTAGTAACCAAGTCAAATTAATTTCTTAAATGTAGTGGCGGATTGTGGTTTGCTATAATGACGGAGGGGGGGTACGACAGAAAATTAAATTGTTTTAAATCTGTGACGTCGAATTTTTCAATATTCAGCTGCGAGAGTTCACATTAAACAATATTATTCCGAATTGATATCTTATCTTGAGGGGATGCGCCCCGTCGCCTGCCCCATACAAGCCACCGCTGAATATACCTCAGTGCAGCAGTGGTTTAGTGGGAATGGTAAGCGTCCGCAATCAAGCAGTGGCATGCTATAGTGGTATAAAATAAGCAATTACGGATAGAATATTTATTTTACCTGTACCGAGTCTATAGTTTTTTCCGTTTACCCCTTGAATTCTTCAATGCAAAAATACTTTAGACCATGCAGACGATGTAGGCGTAGACCCATAACATAATTTTGCTAAAAAATGGTATGCATGCATCCCAACTTAAAATTCAAATTAATGTGTGTCAATATTTCAGTTAAGAGGATGGGTAGAGTTGAACATGGAATTAATTTTGCCACTATAATGACCCAGGAATTGTTTTTGATTTCCATAATAAAAACAAATAAATACTAGTTTGTTTGTTTACTATATTTGGTAAGTTGCTCATTTAATACAAAATTGTAATTTTTTGTTAACATATTATTTGTAAGAATATTATATGAAGGTCTTTTATTTGATCATTGTTTCAGAAGGTCATAAGGCCAAAGTAATTAACTACTATTATTTGCTGAGTAAAGATTAATTTGTAAGAATTTTTTTTCGGCCTAAATATTTTTTAAAGTCAATCAAGTCAGTTTTGGCCATTGATGTGGGGGCACATTTGAACACCATTGAAAGATGTCTCCGTGTTTCATCACAATAATTGATATTTTAAAAAATTACCATTATAGAGATTATTATATTATTTCTTGGCATTCAAGGCATTCAAGAGCATTCAAGGCATTCTTGGCAATTGTCAATACTGACAATGTCAGTTTACAGTAGTGATGGACTGTTGGATCATGAGCGGATATAAATTAAGATAAAACAATGTTGTTTCAATTTCTTTAATGAAATTTTTTATGGATGGCTCCCTAGAGATTAATACAGAAAAAATTTAAATATTTTTTAAATTAATTTATTATTATAAAAATATAAATATGTACATTAATTTACATTTAATTCGCCAAGGTATGTTAAACGCCTTTCATATTATCATGAGTCAAAAGTCCATCATAAAAGTAATCATTGGGTTTAAAAAGAGTATTCACTAATTTCTTAACTTTAATGTTAATGTCAGTTTAATAATACACATCTATAAAATACAAAAAATCAACACCTCATAATATTATGATCGACATTGAAATTAATTTAAAAAACCATCAAATATAAAACTGATTATTGTAAATAAACTAATGCACGTAAAAAAAAATTATTAATTTTCTATATATTGATATTATACTGTTAATCATTTAATCCTTTGCGGTCTTGCCGATATACATACTTAAAATAGAGCCTAGTATGTTTTCTTAGAAAATAAAATAGGGTTAATCCCTAGTTCCTACTATTGTGCGCCAATATCTCTGAAACTAAACATACAATTATTGCTTTAAAAATTGAGGATTTTGTTCAGTTGAGTATGAGTTACAACATAATTATTTAAAATTCAGTGAAATTAATCAGAATTCAAAAACTCTACGGTTAGTGCGAGGTCCTTTGATCTCGCAGACCTGCGGAACAAGGATATTTTCCAGTGCACTGAACAACACATAAACATATCATTAGATAAATATGCCTGGTTCTTTAGGCGAAAGTCATGGACATTAAGTTCACCTCGGATTTAATGCTTCATTACATTCCAACACTTTTTTGTATTACGCCGTCCATTAAAACCCAATGAAAGAGATCCAATAGTAGTCATATCAAGAGGTCCTTCAACATGATCCTCTGTTTTTTCGCTAGGGTTAGACAGTTACAGAATCTCTATCGTTTTGTTGGATTTATCACAACCCTGACATGTAATAACTATCTAGAAATTCAATTATAAATTGTATGTTGGTGTTATCTTAAATTTGGGTTCCAAGAAGGAGAATGTATTGAACCTCTTGCTTTCAGGCACCCAATCAAGCTTGTCCTAAGCTTGGGATAACTCAAGTAGTAAACTGCTATACCGAAACTCGGAGGTGGCATAATGGGTCCGTTAATTGTGGTCTAAGTGTATACGACCTTTTGTTTGGCCTCCACATCCAATCCAGAATCCAAAAATATTGAAGATTTCAATTAATTTCGGTTAATGTATAACGAAATTATGAACACAAAAAAAGATCGTAAATCTTCAATCAACAAACAGGCCAAAATTTAAACTTAGAATTTGGGATTTGTTTCCCAAAAGTTTCTGGTTAGTAAAATCAGACTTACTGTGCGTTATTGTTCAATAATTGCTTGCAAAATTCCTGTGAAAATGATCTGTTTTAAGACCTTGTACGTTGTTACAAAGGGCGGAGGTAAATGTGCCACCAAATGTACCTGACCAGAAAAGGGTACCGGTAAATGTGCCACCGACCAAAAGGGTTCTTCAAATGAACACAGGTATTTGTGCCACTAACAGTGAAAAAATTAAATTTTTTTTGCCTTCGAATTTTGGGGTGTGCATTCGATAAGGAGGGTAATCCATCGTCAAAACCTACCCTTACGGGGCGCCGCTGCGCTCCACTCCGCGTTGCACCCCTCCAGGGCGGTTTTGACTCTGGTTACTAGGCTGAACATACGAGAAGGCGCCACACATCAAGAAAACCGGGATAAATGAAACCGGGATGTGAGAGACCCTCGAAATAGCATTAAAAAGTATAGTTGCGGTATGGGGCAGTAAACTATTACGTTTCACCCCCAAAAAATCGTGTAAAAACAAAAAATAATCGATGTTACATGTAGGAGATGCATCAGGTAGATGCCGTTTTCTCCGGTGGCACAAATACCTGTGTACTTTTAATATCCTAAATTCGTAGCAGGTAGAATAACATTACTGGTGGCACATTTACCACCGCCCGTTACAAAGAAAGTAGTGTGACAATATGATTGTGATAATTATTGTTAAAAAATATATAATGGAATGTTTATAATAATATGATTACTGGTATTATTATTGAAAAAAAAATTTTTTTGCATAATATTATATTATTCAAAGTTTATTTAATTACAATAATATTAAATTGATACGAATAGGTAGGCCTTTATGGTAAATATTTAAGAATTTTGAAATACCTTTGCTGATTAATGATATTCACAATGCCTAATGTAAAAACTGAAGAGTTACATATCTTACAATTAGTAACATTTTAGTAGATAGTGCATTATTTCTTTTTTAATATTAACGAAAAGAAATTTTCGTAGAAGCTTATTAATTATTATTAGAATGAAGTGACGAAATATGGAATATGTACCTAATACGGAAAATCGTTGTATTTCTTTTATTACACTAGCGACAATCAGTAATAAGTATTATATATGGATAAATCACACCTTAAAAGCAATACTGCATTACACAAATTTGAGCGTTTCACCACTAGCATTAGTCACATGGGAATCAATTAACTATTTATGTTATTGCCATGTTTTAATAACTTTTTATTGAGTCAGTAAATTTTGTTTTATCACATACTGTAAGTAATAGCAATAGTACAATCATCGGTATGCAGAAGGATGACTAACAACATTACGCAAGTTATTTTTTACGAATATAAAAGTAGTGTTTGAGTACATTTGTTTCATTAAAAATTAGATTAGTTCCTAATATGGAATACTTATTCGTAGTGTTATATAAAGCCAGAAAAGACACGCTTTTAAAGTTTTACAAGACGATGGCAACTCTGGTTCTCATATATATGGATGTGAGTCTTGGGTAACCTTGGAAAAAGACAAGCCTAGAATACAGGCCACCGAAATGAAATTCCTACGAAGAGTGAAAGGATGTACAAGATAGGATAGAGTTAGAAACTCCGACATAAGGAAAAATCTACAATGTCAATGAAAAGGTACAGGAATATCGGATGAAATGGAAAGAACATGTAGAAAGAATGAAAGACGGAAAAATTGCGAAGCAAATTCTAAATTACAAACCACATGGTCAAAGAAATGTCGAGGCGTCCACGCAAAAGATGGAAAGACGTGTGAAGTCGGAACAGGCTATCCAAAGCCTAATAATCTA
Source organism: Podabrus alpinus (assembly GCA_932274525.1). Lineage (NCBI taxonomy): Eukaryota > Metazoa > Arthropoda > Insecta > Coleoptera > Cantharidae > Podabrus > Podabrus alpinus. Next base: position 20,971,482 of record OW026454.1, read on the forward strand.
TGAAGTATAGCAGAAGAAGAAGATATGGAATACTTGCACATTTAGAATAGAAAAGATGTATGGATGTTTTGTAGTGAAAACTTTTCTAATGAGCACAGGGAAAACTTTGGGTGGAATGAATTTAATGTTACCAATGGACACTTGAGATCTGCTATGGAGGTGATAATTAACATATCGTACTTGATTATTCAATATTTGCAAATAAATCTAAAATCTTTGCAAATAAGGGCCTTAAAGTCGTATTTTTGTTTGCCCTACGCAGATTTAAGTCAAGTAATTTACTTTCATTTTAATATTATGTTCATACTATTGTGTACACTGTTTTTAAAGTGGTGAAAACACTTTGTTGATAATTTTACGAAATACCTTCTAATTGTGATAGCTTTTCTGTCAAATGGACAAATGGCTAAAACTGTATCCGCGAGTATATCCCGCCGTGGTCCACATGGGCCTATCAAAAATGAGAATTTAAGTTGAGTACAACAAGCTGCCGGCTATCTATCGAGTACAACAATAGAGTGAGACAGAGCATACAAGTTGTACTCGGCCGTTTCCAAAAAGACGCTCTCACAACGGAGTGGGAGCATACAGTTGTACATACAAGAGCCCCCCCCCACCAAAGAGTGCAAGAGTGGGAGAACACAAGTTGCATCCGGGCGGTCGGCAAAAATGCCGACTAAAAATTTTTTTTTTTTTTCGATTTTCTGGAATGACCATAACGGAGCATCACGGCGTAGCCGTCCTTCTCCTTCATCTGACAATGGCATCTGACGTTGGGAAGTTGTGGAGGCCGGTGGGCCTCTCGAAATGTAGCGCTGGGCTAGAATGGCTGGTAAATACCAGGGGACTAAAACCTTTACCTTTACCTGATATGTATTTGATGGAGCATCCCGGCGCAGCCGGCCTTCTCCTTCATCTGAAAGAATACATTAATGACATTGGAATTTATAGAGACCGGTGGGTCTCTGGGAATTGGCGCTTGGCGGACTGACTGGTAAAAACCTGAGCTGTGACTGTGAAAATGTAATATGAGAAGAAAAAGAAAATTTTTACGTTTGCCGATATAGTAGAGTCCCTAATTCGAAGAAAGAAATTATGAATTAATTTCTATTGATGACCTCGAAGTGATTGGCTTCTACTTGGAACTAGTCAGAATTGGCGACTAGTGGGATTATAGTGATACTATGGGGGGTGATTTATCGAATCTTGTGAAAATTGATCGAAAAATTACACAAATCTAGTGAATAAATTCACTTTCGAAGAGAATTTGTGTAAGTTAAACCTGTGAACATACATTAGTCTGTGTGGGGGTGAGTTATGGTCAGGAGTTGTCCGTGGTCAGGAGTGATTTGGGACGGGGAATGAAAAAGTCGGCTGGGTTGTATTGACCTAGTTGATTTACTAGTGGGTTTTCTGAGAATTTGGATTTGTTGTAGAGATTGGTGGCATGTTTACGATTAAGAGTGTTAATGAGGTCTAGTTTGGCGTCTGCATGTAGTCGCCTGTTAGTGACGTAATAGGGGGCGCTGAAAATAGCTCGGAGATTTTTGTTTTGGATGACTTGAAGTTTATTTATGGCCCTGGGGCGTGCATATCCCCAGACAGGGGAGGCATAAATCATTGTCGGGCGGATTATGGCTTTGTATAATCTTAGTTTGTTAGCGGGTGACATGGTACTTTTTGCGTTCATGAGGACGAACAATCTATTGAAGAGGCATTTGGCTTTACCGGTTGCGGAGGAAATGTGAGCGTCCCATTTGAGGCGCCGGTCCATGGTAATGCCAAGGTACTTGACCTTGGTTTTCCAGGGGATTTGCTCCTCAAACATCCAGACACTGGAGTTGTGAGGCTTGCAACGATTTCGAAACATGATCGCGGAACTTTTGCTCGAGTTAACCTCGATGCGCCAAGTTTCGTACCACCTTCCGAGATCGGTGATCGCCTCCTGGAGGCGGGTTGTGGCTATGTCCGGGTGGATTGAGGATGTGTATATTGCAGTGTCATCTGCATATAGTGAAATTTTTGTTGCGGGATCTAAGGGGGTTGGAATGTCGCTCATGAAGATGTTAAACAGTGAAGCTGCAAGGATCGATCCCTGGGGGACCCCGGAGGTGATGGGGCGCTTTGTGGATCTGGTGTTCATGAGTTTGACTTGGAGATTTCTGTCGTGAAGGTAGGAGGCAATAAGTCGGACTAGTGGAATTTGAATTTTGGATTGAAGCATTTTGAACAGGAGGCCTTCGTGCCAGACCTTATCGAAAGCTTTCGATACGTCGAGTAGCACTAGGCCGGTGAATTCTTTTTTGTTGAGTGCCTGCGTGACGTGCTCAACTAATCGGAGGGCTTGGTGGGTCGTGCTGTGTCCAGCACGGAAGCCGAATTGTTCGTTTTGAATAATACTGTTATCGAACATGGCTTCTTGGAGACGGGTGAGAATGACTTTTTCAACTACTTTTCCGATGGAGGGGAGCAGGCTGATTGGTCTATAGCTTTTCGGAAGTTTGAGATTTTGACCGGGTTTGGGGATTACCACTACGTCAGCGGTTTTCCATATTTGTGGGTAGTAGTTGAGTCGAAAACATGCGTTAATTATGCCGGTGATGGCAACTTGGGCTTTTTGGGGGAGTTCTTTGAGGGCGGTATTGGTGATGCCATCGGGACCTGGGGCTTTCCTCTTTTTGAGGCGTTTAATGGCAATGGTGACCTCCAGAAGGGAGGCGGGGGTGATATGTGTGTCATCGGAGGTGTTTAGGGTGGTGGTGACATAATTTTCGACCGAATTAATATGGTCTTGGTCTAATCTTGTGGTGTTGGGGGAGCATTGAGCTTGGAGGCTGTCGGCGAAGATTTCAGCCTTTTCAAGATCGCTCCGGGCAATAGTGCCGTCAGGGCGGGAGAGAATTGGGATGGTGACTTTCTTTTTCCCCTGGAGGGCGGCGGCCATGCGCCATGCGGACATGTCTTTAAATGATAGGGAGTTAATGGTGTCTAACCATTCATTGTCATGAAATTCTTTGACTTTAACGTCTACTTGCTCTTTGAGCCGGTTGAATGACCTTTGGTCATCAGGGCTGCGAGTTCGCCGGGCGAGTTTCCTCGCTCGGTTTTTGGCTCTGATAAGATCTTTGAGGGAGGGAGTGAGTTTGTCTCTGACGTCCGTGGTGTTGACTTCAAATGAAGTTTCGTCAACGGATTTTTTGATGTTGTCTTGGAAATTGGCAATGAATTGGTCTAGGTCAGTGGGGGACTCAAAGAATGGGATTGGTCCAAGGTTTTTTGACAGAGTGTCTTTGAAAGAGGTCCAGTCTGTTGTCGTTCTCGTGGGAGGGCCTTTTGGGGGTAACAGCGGTCCAAGTGTCAGGAGGACCGGGTAGTGATCTGAGTTTAGTTCTTCGCTGGTGGAGATGTCGTATTGGAGTTGTACGTCTTTGAAAATGGCTATGTCCAGAATGGACGGCGTACCTGCGTTAGAAAAGTGGGTGGGGGAGGTGGGAGCGATGATCGCGAAGTCCAGCTCGTTTGCTAGTGAAAGAAGGTCACGTCCTACATGGTTTGTGTGTTTACACAACCAGTTGGAGTGTTTAGCATTGAAATCGCCGGCGATGATCTTCGCGTCGGGGCCTTCGAGGAGGGTTTCTAGGTCCTCTTTGAGGATGCGTTGCTGAGGGCGATTATAGACGGAGGAGATTTGCAACCAACCGTGATGTGCGGTGTGGATGCTCACCGTGGTGACTTCAAGGTACTCTAGGTCGGGGGTCGGTATTGCAACGTGTTCGATGGATGATTTTACGTAAATTGCGGTTCCGCCGCCGCGTCCGTCACGGTCATTCCTATAAAGTGAATAGCAAGGGAGTTTTGCCAGTTGGCCAGCTCTGAAGTGGGTTTCGTTGACCAAGATTACGTCAAGGTCGTGATCGTGCGCGAACGCGAGAAGTTCATTTCGTTTGGCTGAAAGGCCGTTGGCGTTCCAAAAAGCCGTCTGCAAAGTGGTGGGTTGGAATCTGGGTTTAGACATTAACGGGTGTGATATTAGTGGCTTTGGCGTTCATGATTATTTCAATATTGCGGACGAGTTCGGCATTGGCATTGAAATTACGGAGTTGTTCAAAAATTGCTTTTGTTTGTCGGGAGGGAGTCTCATCGTAGGAGGTGGTGGGCGTGGGGGTGGCGTGAGTTGCTTCCCTGTGAGGGGCATGCCGACTAGCGACTCCCAGATAGGAAGGTCGATTGGGGCCTTGGGAGGAGGGGTAATTGTAAGTGGGGCGGTCAGCGAAGCGGGAAGCTGCTTCGCGGGCTGAAAGTTCTCGCCTCTTGGGCTTAGGGAACGAAACGCAACCTTTGTAGTTTGCGGGGTTGTTTCCTGTGCAGTTAGCGCAGGTGGCTGGGTCTTCACGGATTTTTTGACAAGCCGGAGTGAGGTGATCCCCTGCGCATTTAACGCATTTGGGTGGGGCGCGGCAGAGGGTTTGGGCGTGCCCGAACCGTTGGCAACGGTGGCATTGACCGACCTCTGTACGTTTGTGAGGGGTTTCGGTGCGGGTATTTATGGACAGGACCGATGTCATGTCAAAAATTCTCTTGCCATCTGAGTTGTGGGTTAGATGGACAAGGTATAATGGCATAGGGGGACTAAAAATGCTAATGTACCCCTATATATTACTCGATGACGAAAAGTTGACTTGCTAGTAGTAAACGTAACGCCATCTGGCGGAATGACCTACCCAAATTAGGACGAAAATAAATAAAACCAAAAATTTCAATGTAATAAACAAAAATTTATTCAAAGTAAAAAAAAGTACGTATAATTTGACGTTTAAAAGTCACTAGGATGAATTTATGCGAGTAAATTGTGACAAAAAGTCACAATTTTTGATTGTTGGAAAACCGTGAGATGGCGCCACATTTAGCAAATTTAGTCAACTTTTCGTGCGAAGTAATGATAAGGATGAATATATGCGAAAATAAATTGAATTTATTTTTTTGGGAATACCGAAAGATGGCGCCACATTTAGCAAATTTAGTCAACTTTTCAGGCGAAGTAATGATGAATTATATGCGAAAATAAATTGAATTTATTTTTTTGGGAATACCGAAAGATGGCGCCACATTTAACAAATTTGGTCAACTTTTCGTGTGAAGTAATGATAAGGACCATCATTGCGAATTTTCGCCCCGCCTTTTTCGGCGGGATCTACTCTCCAAAACAGCAACTCCGGCTAAAATAGCACGATGTTCGTACAGTTTTATTTTGCGCGACAGCCCTCGCGCAAAAAAAAACTGTACTCGCATCATGCTAACAACTTTAGCCCTAGTGCTGTTACATACGATAATATTCCTTATTATTTTAGAAATTTTCTCAAACTTCTATTGAACAAAATGAAAATGGAATTCCATATTTGGTCACTTGACTACATTATTAACTTTTAATCGTGTTGCGTGTTACACCAGTTTGTAGCACAGAACTGAAATAAGGGTGGGATTAAACAGTTTCAAATGGGTTCAAGTTAATTTAATAAAGTACAGACTTGTTTTATAAAATAATGGTTTCAAGAGCTTTTTACAATTTTTTTAATTATGGGGTATTATCCCTAATTTCAAATAATAAAAGAAATTCTTTTTCGGCTTTTACACGCATTTCAGTCAGCCGTCATTAATAAATTTTCTGAACGGTTATTATTTTTATATATTTTTTCTTTTGATGGAAATTTTATTATTTTGTTTTTTATTAGTTTTTATTATTTAACCCCTCCGCAGTTCACCAAAACCCAAAATTATTACATCAGACTACAATTTTGTAAAGGGAATGTTTTTAACAAATTGGAAACAATTGAGTTCTTTTAGTTTTATTTTTAATTGTTGTTTAGGTAACTCATGCTTTTTCACAAAATATAACATCGAATGAAATTTAATTTAATAATTTTTCATAGCATTTTCGCGATCGGAGAAAAAGTAGTTAAAAAAAGAAAAAGGCATAATTTATTTTAATTATGCTTTGCAGAAATTTATTCGGATGTGCGCAATAAATTTATACTTTTTGCACTAAATACACAAATAACTATTAACGTCACATCCAGACAGTGTCATTTTTATTATAATATAATGCTTTTCTTCATAATATAAAATAATATTATTTAAAGTAAAGCAAAGCGTCATGTTTAAATTTCTGTTAGGGTTATGGTAAATTTTATCAAAAAAATTGTATGATTTTAATTTACAAAATGAAAGTTTCTTTTAAACAGTGTCTTGAAAAATAAAATTGTTGAATTACATTTTTTCTCCTCCTTTATCGTTCACGTTAAACAAATCTGTGCACCCATTCAATAAGGGTTAAAAATTGAATTCGATATTCGATTCTTGTTGAGTTGATATCAAAACATTGCGTAATTGTCTAATTTTCCTTTTAAGGAATCATTTTCAAGTATTTATTGAGAGGCAAGGGTAAATAAATGTTTATATAAAAAATGTATAAAGTTGTTGATTTATTGATAATTTTTAAACGTCGACTATTACACGTTGACATATTTATTTTAGTAAGTTACAAATAAAGGTGTAAATGTAGAATTGTGATGGGAATCGCAAATAAGGAATTTTACCTTCGATGTAATAATTCTTTACCATAAACTAATTATACGGCCATTATAAAAAATGCGAATTATTTCTTCACATTACTGTTACTTTGAAGAAACATTTCACATCCATGACTAAAATATTATGAACAATTTAAAAAGTTTATTTGCGTGAAATTTTTAAATTATTGATAAGGAACGATTATATTTACACTAACATAAAAGATTGCAATCTTTATTAGGTACATTACAAATTTTATTGATGTGTGTACATAAGACTTGACGACTGAACTAATCGCTACATATTTTTTAAACGATTATTTAATTTAATAGAAATAATTATAGAATTTAAAATTATATAAAATATAATTGAACCGGAGTGTTTCCACACGTGTAAATCGATCTAAATATGTTCTAAGTACATAATTTGTCATTTTGGTGACACGATTTTTAAATAACAATTAATGGACTTGAAAGTCTAAGTATAAAAAGCTCACGTTTCAACAAACAAAAAGCAATCCATACACACAAAGCTTCCTAACGTAAATATCTAGACGAAAATCTTTCAATCCCAATTCAAATTAATTCCTTAAGCTACAGGGATAATTGCAGAAGCCATAAATACATAACAATAGCTAAAGACCCAGGTTTGTACACAATATAACAACATAATAGGCATCCAACAATTGGTTAACCATTTTAAAGACTTTTGGGCATCCATTGTTAAATCACGTGTTGGCTCTTTGTTACTTTACTTAGAACGCGACAGTATACTTTAAATTACTCGAGCAAATTCACAAGAAGTTAAGGAAGGCTCACAGTATAATTTAAAAACACGTGCTAAGGTTGTAGTTAAAAACTCTATTGTTATAGTGAGACGTATCGATATTTTTGGGCCAACAAATTTCTAAAGCTTGAAAAATACAATTAAAGGCTCAAGTTTTCAGTAAAAGTGTTAACAAATATTTTTTATGGAATAATAATTGGATATAAAAATATTGCCAATGTTCATTCTTTTTGGTACAGTCAGTCATGTAGTGATAATTGTGGTAATTAAGTTAACTTTTCAAAAGCGGACTTAATTAACAATTTTAAAAGTTTCATTAGCATAAATCACGAATATCGTTAATTTATCCATTTAGTTCATAACTAATAGTTCCGATACCTCCTCCAACCACCTCTGCCAGCCTACCCTTGAACCAAACCCACTTAACTAATATAAAGACCGTATGTATTTACTAATATTTACCACATGTTGATTTTCACAAAATATTTACAGCAACCCCTAAGTCGTTTCGTTAAAATTTTAAAAGATAAGCGTAGAAAATTCATGGTGGTTCGATGCAATTATGCTTTTATATTTTCTAAAGAAAGTGTGTTTCTTATTGGTTCAAGTATTAAATTACCGAGCGGTGTCTTACGCATTCCTTTTAAGAGACACAGGGGTTGAAACCAAGTTGGGTTGCAGATATATCTGCTAAAAATATTAAATTTCAGTCGCGTTCTCACGATGGCTGAACACGTGTATATCCAACACGTGGTTCGTTACTTGATGAACAGAAACCATGAAAAATTAACGGAAAGTAAACAAACAGTATGGATTTTTCAGCAAAAAAATATTTTCAGGGGACGGAAATACTCGAAACTTCACCACCCAAAAATACGACTTTTAAGGTTTCTTTTTAGGGCAATTAAAATAACTTTTAAATTGTTTCCGTTCTGAGAAACATAAAAATCAAGTGGGTGATCAATATGAAATTCTATGGAATTTCGGCTTTTAGTCGACCAAAATCCCTACTGTTATTTTTAATAAATATATCTTTCGTTGTGGTTTCGCCTTACCTTTTAACATTATAATAAAATATTTAAATTTCTTCGTGGGATATCGAATTACTTTGCATAATACACTTCCAAAAGTTTGCACCTTCGTTCCACGAATATAATATTTGGTATTGGTATCACAAAAAAATTGCGTCTTGGGAGAGCGAAATTTTTGAATTTTCTAATTTATCGCATAAATGAAACTAAGTTTTTAACGATTCAATAATAAATAATAATCCAAGGACAAAACTCTATAATATAAATTTTAGCAGTTTAATTAACAATTCACTACATTGCCTCAGGGTGTAGAATCCCTAATTTCCAGGTTAAAAGTGAATTTCTTTTAGTAGATTTACTTACATAATATATTATAATATTATTGATAAAGTGCTATCCAATTTGATTACTGTTGTTCTATTAATAAAATATTAAATTTTGGTTTTTCCAAAATACTTGAATCCTTCATTCACAGTGTAGAAAGTTTTTAATTGATGATTGTTTACCTATGAATATTATCCTTAGATTATTTTACCGATTGCGGTTTTCAGCAGGGCCGGCCTGATAACTACCAATATTTTGGTACGAAAGTATTATAAACGGATTTTTTTTACTGTTTTAAGTATTTGATATGATAAAAATATTATAGTAATATGTAGAAAATTTATAAAAATAATGCTCTCAACGCCAAATGTATTTAAAAATTTGAATTTCACTTTATTCTTTTTGTTTAAAAAATTTATTTTTGACTGAATTTTTCTTATCTTTCTTTTGTTGGTCATGTTATATATTAACAGTCCCACGGAAGATTTTTCTTTATCATAGTTTAAAAGGTATGTTTCATTTTAACATAACCTTCGACCACTAATAACCAATAAGCCAAAAATTTTGAAAAGCTACAAAAATCAGACAAATCAATTGATCTAAAATAAATTTGAGTGCAATTAATTATTACCAAAATTCTTGCAAAAGAGCAACATTATTTCTGTTGAGTAATTGTATATAAGTATAAATTCAACTAAATTTTCTTTTTCGGGAAATTTACTCTTGAATTTTCTTCTAATAACGGTATCATTAGAATTAATATACTAAAACGGAAATCACCTCAGTGCCAGTCCTTCCTTGAGGTTATAGTAGGCTAAATAATAAATAAAGGTTAAATAATAGAACAATGTAAAATTTTTTATCTTTTCTTCACAAAGGTGATATCATGGAAGAAAATCAGAAAAACGTACTTTCAGTAGTGGACTGATATCTAATTGTCTGTTTTTCGTAAGGTAAAATGTTCGGCCAATTCCAGATCACCTGGTAAGCTGAAATTTTGCACAGACGTAGGTTCGATATTCCTTGCTACGAGAAAAATTGCATAACTTACCATATTATTGCTTCACTACAACTACATTAATTATATAACTATAAATAATATTTCCCCACTGAAAAAGTTATCAACGTTTCTCCGATTTTATTAGGTGCATCCTGTATGATCTTAAATGACATCTTTCCTCCCTCTTAGCTTTCCAAGTGATCAAGAAGAGGTCTAAAATGTATTTTACAAACTTATTTTTATTAGAGCAGACAGCAATAATACTTTGCACCGAGCAAAATCGAAATCTTTCAAGTTCTAATCCACCAAAGAAGTTATTGGCATTTCTCCAATTTTATTAGACACACCATGTATGGTGGTAAGCTTTTGTACCACTTAGCTTCGCCATTTACTTCGCTTTCAACTCTTAAGAGTTTCTTGAAAGTTATTGTTACCGCAAAGATTATTAAATTTTAGTGTAATAATAAAATAATGAACTCATCAGAAGTGTCAATTTTCCTGGTACATTATTCTGAAATGGAGGAATATTTATATATCCTTATGGAAGTTGGTTCAGTATTTCTTGTGCCAAGATAAAAATAAATAATAAAGGTGCCACCACGTATAAACAAACTGGAAAGCTCTGCACACCTCTCATTGCTTCATCAAATAATATGAACTTGAAATGTTGCGTTAGGCAAGAATTGGCCTAACGTGGTGCTGTTTTTTGGAACGTGCACAGTAATGGATCCTGACTTTATCATAAAATCAGCCATTCCATAAAATATTTTGCTATTCCCGTAGAACTTCTTTGAATTCCTTTACTTTTACCGTTTAATGAATTGTAATGAAATGAATCCAATTTTCTTGGAGAATTTTAAAAACCCTACATTTTGAGAACCCCTTAATGCTTCCATTTAAAAACCAACAGATTGAGTAAGAAAACAGGAAAAAAGCGCCGCGGGCGATTTTGTCAAGTTCAAGTATGCCTGCAATCAATAATTAACTTTTTATTTTAACTTGAATAAATTTTTTTTAAATTGGATCATTTGTGGATTGTCCCAAAATTGTCGGCTTCAATTGCCTCATTTTGCACCGCTTTTCTTGATTGCCAATTTTTACTATATAATTTCGTACTAAAGTCTTTATATTGTAATTTTTAGTGTTCGTTTGATTCCTAATTTATGAAATTCTATACCAGTTGTCCTCAAATTACGACTTGCGGAAGTTATTTGTCATGTTCACAAACATTATTATCGTTCCAAGAATAAAAATGTAGAGATAATGTAAAGTAATAATAATAATTATTGTTGCTAATAAATATTAATATTGTTATAAAAGTTACAGATATTAAATTAAACTTCTAAAATTAATTAGTTGATTAAACAATAAATATATAAAATAAAAAATAAGCATCTGAAGAGAGCAGTAAACACTGCTGAAAGTTTATGAGAAACATATTCTTGATTTACTGTTTAATTAACTAATTAACCATTAAAGTTTAATTTTATATTAATTTTAAATAGTGAAAAAATAATAAATTATAAATAAAAATTCGTCGTTTTCTCCAAAGTCCTTTGTCCTTTGAAAAAAAAACGAATTTTTATTTATAATTATTATTACACAACTCCAAAATATTGGCAAAATAATTTTTGATATTTTGAAAAATTAATATTTGAAAAGTCATAAAAATAAAGATACGAGAATAGCGAAAAAATTATTGTATCCGATCCGGTCATCGTTAGAAAGCGCTTATTATTAAGCACTTTTATTAACGTTTTCAAAATGGTTTTATCCATGTGGTTTGAAATAAAGATTATTATTGATTGATGTGGCCCCCATCGCTTCCCCATCACTGAACGCTTCCTCAAATTTTGATTCTTACTTACAAAGATCTACGAATATTTCCTTAATATAGAAAAGTGTTAAGCAGTGTTGTATGACGATGACCAAAACGTTGATAGAAAAGTACTGCAATTCTGTCGGCGTTAATATAAACTAATAAGTGCATAAGATAAATAGGAGTTTACATGAGCCTTATTTGTTCTACTGGCTATAATCGATGTTTTTAAAATATTCTAAACATCAAAAGTGCTAATTTTCGGCCACATTCAATTTTACCATCGGATGATTTTTCAGCCTATTAAAATTATGAACTTTCTTACAAAATTAAAAATAAATTAATGTTATATTTATCTTTATAATTGGAACCACGAACAATTTTTTTTAAAGTTTCTAATGCTCAAATTCATAGTCGTTACTTAAGTACAAGTACTTACTCAAGAGTCAAATTTATATTGCACAGAAGCATTTTCGGGCAAAACCACTTGGAAATTCTGAAACTTAGTATAAAAACTAAGATGAAATACATTGATAAAAATCAATTACTCAAGTAGAAAGGGGTTAATTTTTCAAGTAAAGTTGTATGTGCAAGTAACACTTTGTCTATGAATACGACCGTATGCCATTTATTAACGGCCAAAAGAAAACAGTTTGCAAAACAAATTTTGTCTGAAACTCAAAGGTTCAAGGTGTCAATTTTCACACACTATGTGAAGGTAAAATCAAGTAATTCGCTTTAATTACCACATTTTACATTATTAAAACTGGAAATAAAAAAATTAAAACTGCCATCAAGCAGTGGAACCTTGAAGTCGTCCCGACCAATCTGTACATTTTTGGCGCCTATACCTCATTAATTCTTAAAATTTTTGGAAATATAATTAAAATTTCCGGGATTTTCTGTAGTATCGTTTTACTGAAATTTGTACCAGAAGAGACGTTTTTCCCTCTTATCAGATGAATATTTACGGCAGACCTAAGTCCAGGTATTAAATATGTTATCAGACAAGAGTTCAGATGTGTTTGCAAACACTTGATCCAAAATTGATATTGCACTTGATGCACAACAGAATGGAAAATGTTTCTTATCTGTCAAGCTCTTTTATCTTTGAAAGATGATAATTAATGAGGGTTACGTGTTCACGAAAGTGAACTGCCTTAACAAGTTTTAAATGAAAAGACAGTATATGGGAGGAACAACAGGCATACGTCGCTTTCTTACAAATTTTGTAGTAATTTGATATTCCATTTAGATCACAACTTTTTGTCACATCCTTAGATATTTTTAGAATATCCAATAAATTTGACTCAAGTATAGACAAACATAAATGTGATAAGAAAAATATGATTAAGTAGAAAATGTTCGTACCTGCTTCAGTCCACTCAAACTAAGCAAGGACAAAATTCACATAACATCTTGAAAAGATGATAAAACAGTCATTAATTTGAAGTTTTGAAGTTTGTCAAGTACCTTTTTAATAGATACCATACAAAAATTTTATTAATTTCAAGTTTTTGAGATACGTAGTATCGACAGCTCGAAACCGATAAGATAAAATTTTGTTGAAAATGTTAATTCCGATTTTATCTGCTTTAATTAGCCGGATGTTAATCATTTAAGATTGACATTTGATTATACATTTTTAAAAATTATTTTTCTTGGAGAAATATTGTGAATGTAGAGGCATAACCGGATAAATTTCAATTGAGAAATAATTAAATTATACAAAGTCGATCAAGTTGATATTTAATAATCGGTTTTCACAAACAAGGTGGCTTGTTAAACCTTGCGTTATACTACCACCTACCTCGTTAATTATTGTTTCATTAATTACTGTTTTTAAGTCATTCCATTCATTGAAAATTAAATACGATTAGTGTTGCTATTCTGGTTAATTTGGATGAATGAAGATTTGTCAAAATGTATAGCAAAGCTTGAGATACAAAGAAGAAACTTAATATTAATGGAAATAATTATACACACTCTAAACTGAAAATTGCATGAAAATTTCCTAACGAGCTTCTTCATTGCGTTATTGCGTTGAAATTCACGCCACATTAAAGTTCCAACCTCTTACAATTTCTTTTACGAAAAAGAGCAATACAAAAGTTAGCCTTCCAAAAATTCAAAAGTATTATTATTCAATATTCAATATACTGAACGTGCCGATACACAAAGGACCTAGTGTTATTGACGATGTCGGTAAATCAGTTGTGAGTTGCCGGCGGAGGTGGCCATTCGATCCGGTTGAACAAAATTATATACTGGACGTCGTTGTATCAAAGAAGGATAGATTTCTTTTCCGACCACGTCGTTAAGTCCTCTTTTGGTATTCTGAACACGTGTTTTTCGATGAATTTTCGGCTAATATATTATCCTAATTATAGGTTTTCATAATTAATGCGTCAAGTTGTTGCCAAAACTGCAGACTGATTAATTGTTAACTGCATCAGAATTAATATATTAATTTGAGAAGTAGGGTGATTTTGTTTATGATGGTTTAGTTTTAAAGGTTATTATTATTAACAGATTTGCAGTTGCCTTTTAGAACAAGATTATTAAAAAACAATAAACATTCACTCAATTGAGAGTAAGTATTAATTATTGCATAACGATTTTCTTATAACTTTCAAAATGGATACATCTTTTAGCAATTTTAATTGCATAAATGTTATTAATTACTAATTGCCATAATTGCTATCAAAGTTATAAATTATAAGAATTTGTAGATTTATTAATTATTTTAAGATTAGGTAACAAAAACTGTTTCAATTAATTTCACTAATTGAACCTAATCAGTAATAATAAAATAACCAGTGTAACTTACAAAATTTTGCAAATTTTGCTTCAAGTTGCACAAACATTTTCCCTATTATGTAACATTAAGAAATTGAGTACACGAAGTGGTTCCATTTGATATGGTCTGAAAAAAAGACATCTAATAGGTACCTAAAGAAGTTATAGGCAACTATGATGGGAAAAATTATTTGGAGAAATGTGTGTATGCGTGTAATTCTTCAGGTCTAAAAATGCAAATTTCCAGAAGAAGTATGTAATTTATATAAACTGCAATGTAAGCCATTAATTAAATTTTATTACACTGATATAAAGCTTCCATTAAAATGCTCCTGGTGGTAATGTAAACATTGTAATTAAAATATTAGTTTAATTAGTCGTATACGAATTTAACTTATATCCGTTAGGTGCACTAAAATGGTAGCAAATATATATCTAACAAATTAAGACATTTAATTTTATATGCCAATAGATATTGTAGTAATACCATTCTAGTATTATAACATCACAGCAAAAATTTCCTTGTAAATGGCAGTATATGCAAATGAACTGCTACCTACCTATGTACATACTAGCTATCGACATCACAATTCAAACGATTTTAATTTTACCGAGTTGTTTATAGGAGATTGAAAGAAAAAATTCTAAACTATTATTTATATTCATTCATAATGTACCTATATTATATATAAATAATATTATGTATATATATGATACTTTTCTGATAATACTAACTCATAATACAAATTGGAGATCATCATCTGATTATTCTTCTCCGTTTTGGGTCTTGCATATGAAGGGTACAGGGGAAGAAGGCGATTAGTCACATTTTCTAAAATGTTCAGGAGAGCGTTTTAAACAATTTGAGCCTGTGCCATTTGCTTTGTACGGATTATTTTCAAACCCTTATAATTCCTGACTGAACACATTTTTGCTAAAAACAAATATACCAAATCATAGTATTCACCTCTAGCTACAAGATAGCGCAAAAATCTAATTTTGTCATTTTACTGACTTATCGCCTACTTCCCCTGTGCCCTTCATATGTGTGTGGGATTTTTGATAAATAAAAAATCACACATAAACTATTAAGAATATATTTTTCAAACGTCAGCAATTAATAACAAATTGGTAATAATAATTAAACAAAACATTTTCTGGCACCACTGATCAAATCCAACGGTCGCCACACTACTCCCCTTCGAGTGATGAAGTCACGACAAACCTTGCGGGTAACTTGATTCGTCTTCCCGATCTTGATGTTGAATCGTCGGGTTGGAGACGTTGGTCTTGAAAGGTTACCTTTTTGGTTCCGGCTGTTTTGGTCGTGATGTTTTTTAGTGCTGTGGGACTTGGTAGTTGGAGGTTGTTTGGCTCATCGTCTGTCTCTTCGGTAAACGCTGCTTTTAATCTATTAATAGTGATCTCTTGGTTTTTTCCTTTTATTTCCAAAATGAATGTGGCGTTCTTACGTTCCATAACTTTAAATGGGCCATCATACGGTGGTGTTAACGGCGGTGTAACGGCGTCGTTCCGAACAAAAACATATTTGCAATCTTTAAGCTCTTTTTGTATAAATGTTGGTCGTTTTGAATCGTGATTTGTAGCTTGCGTCGGTTTTAAATTTTCCATCATGTTTTTAAATTTGATGACGAATTCGTTTTGAGGCGAGTTATCTACGTATTCGAAAAATTCGCCTGGCAATCTTAACGTAGTACCGTATGTTAATTCTGCCGGTGTTGCGCCAATGTCCTCTTTTATTGTTGAGCGATATCCTAATAAAATTGTCGGTATTACGTCGACCCAATTGTTGGTACGATGGCATTTAATTGCGGCTTTGATTGTTCTGTGGAATCTCTCGATCATACCGTTTGCTTCTGGGTGATAGGCTGTGGTTCTTAAATGTTTTATACCCAGAATTCTAGTTAATTCGTTGAACAAATTTGATTCAAATTGTCTTCCTCTATCGGTCGTAATCTTAAGTGGAATACCAAACCTCGAGATCCATCCACTAATTAAGGCTTTCGCAACGGTTTCGGCGGTGATGTCTTGAATAGGTATAATTTCGGGCCAACGGGTGAACCTATCAATGCAAGTTAAACAATAGGTGAAACCTTGAGATGTTGGGAGCGGCCCTACCAAATCGATATTGACATGACTAAACCTCTCGTCTGGAACCAGAAAACCCGTAATCGGTGTTTTATTATGTCGATATACCTTGGATCTTTGACATGCAATACAGTTTTTTGCCATTTTATTACAATCTTTTCGAATAGAAGGCCAGACAAATCTGTCAGTGATTGATTTAGTCGAAGATTTTATGCCTGGGTGTGATAAATTGTGGATCTGATTGAAAACGGTTTGTCGGAACGATTCGGTTACATAAGGTCTCAATCTACCGGTGGATACATCGCAATAAATTTGTTTCTTGACGTTCGGTACTGTGCACAATCTTAATTGTAATGATGTTTTTAAGTTTTTGCAGTTTAAATATGTTTGTAACTCTTGATCGCGTTCTTGTTGTTTGGCCAAAAATTCGTAATCCACCACATTTTGCCTTTGATCAATTGTTTCGACTCGTGATCTGCTATCTGCTATTATATTTTCGGAACCAGGAACATGTCGGATACTTGTTGAAAATTGACTGAAATAATCTATTTGTCGTAATTGACGAGGTGAAGCTTGATCCGTTTTTTTGTCGAACATGAATATCAACGGTTTGTGATCGGTATATATATCGTGAAAAACCTGCCTTCTAACGATGTTCGAAAATGTTTTACCGCTTGATATACTCCCAATAGCTCCCTGTCGTAGGTGCTATAGCGCTTTTGCGTTTCCGTAAGACGTTTCGAGTAAAAACCTAACGGCTGTAATTTTCCTTTTGTCAGTTGATGTAGTGCCGCTCCAACAGAACTGTCTGAAGCATCCACGTATAAACATACTTCAGCATCGACGGAAGGGTGTGCTAACAATACGGCATTCGATAATTCTTCCTTACATTTTTCGAAAGCAACCAAAGCATCGTTATTCCAGGTGATTACCGTATTATCATTTCTCTTATTTCCTGTTAATAATTTTTGTAGTATACCTTGGGATATCACTGCGTGCGGGATACATCGCTTATAAAAATTGATTGAAGCTAGGAATCTTCTTAACTCTTTTGCTACCTGGGTTGTGGAAAATTTTTTATAACTTCAATTTTTTCGGGCAATGGAAGTATTCCATCTTTGTTAATAACGTGCCCTAAAAAATTAATTTCTTTTTTAAAAAATTCGCACTTTGATACGTTAATTTTTAAACCATACTCCCGTAATCTTTGGAATACCAGTCGTATATGCTTCGAATGTTCATCTAGATTCTTTGACGCAATTACGATATCATCGATGTACTTAAAAACGAAATTGAGGCCTTTAAGTACTTGATCGATAAGACGTTGAAATGTCTGTGCTGCGTTTCGTAATCCAAACGTCATTACGGCAAATTCAAACAGTCCAAAGGGTGTAATTATTGCTGTTTTCGGTATGTCGTTTTTGTGTACGGGTATCTGATGATATGCTTTCGTTAGATCTATTTTCGTAAAAATTTGTGAATCTGATATATTTAGAGTAGCATCTTGGATATATGGGACTGGGTATCTGTCGGGTATGGTTACTGCATTCAATCTCCGATAGTCTCCGCATAGACGCCAATCGCCGTTCTTCTTTAACACCATATGCAGTGGACTGGCCCAGGGGGAATTAGACGGACGACAAATACCTAGTTGTACCATGTGCTCGAACTCTTCTTTTGCTATTTTGTATTTTTCAGGAGGTAATCTTCGTGGTTTTGCAAAAACCGGTGGTCCATGCGTTTCTATGTGGTGGAATACGCTTGAGTTGATTTTTGAATTGACCGTCACGTTGGCTTGAGTTAGATCACTGAATTCTTGGAGCAATTGTCCGTGTTCGGAACCGATGGGGAATGAGGTAATGTTGACTTCGGAATTGTAAACTGTTTCGATTTCTCCCGTAATTTTTAATTGGGTATTCTTGTCCATAATTTTTTTGTTGCTTAAATCTACCAACAACTGGAACTTCTTTAAAAAATCTGCTCCTATTATTGGTTTTGTTACATCTGCAATAACAAAAGGCCATGCAAAGTTTCGACGGAGACCAAGGTTTAACGTTAATAATCTTTGGCCGTACGTTGATATTGTAGAACCATTTGCGGCGTACAGTTTGGTATCGTTGAGTTTATGTTTCTTATCTAGTGGTGTTGGGGGTATCAGCGAAAGATCCGATCCAGTGTCTACTAAAAATTTCATGTTTAATTTTCGATCGAATATAAACAAGCGGCTGGATTGTGTGCGCAATACCTCATCTGTCGCTAGGGGTGAGTATTGCTCCGCTAGTTTTTTTGGTTCTTGGTATTAAACTTACACCAATCCGTACATTTCCTTGCGTTATCCTTAAATTTAAAATGATACCAACATATATCATACGTTTTTTGTGTCGATGGGCTCCGGTTTCTTGATGAACTGCGATTTCTTGAAGGCGATCTGCTACGTTCGAATCTGGTCGCCAGGATTTCCACTTGTTTGGTCAGGGCATCGACTTGCTTTGATAAGTTATCGCTGTTATTTGTGTTTTGTGGTGTTGCTGCGATGGCGAATGTTTCAAATTTTGCCATTTCCATGATTTTGTCAGCTGCCTCTGCTTTGTTTTTTAATCCGGTTTCTAGGCAACTAATGATCGATCTTGTAGTTTCCGGTAGTTTGCTAAGCCACAGCGATTCTAAAACTGATTCTGTCATGCACGATCCGTTCAAGTCCTTCATCTTTCGAAGAAGTGAGGAGGGTTTACTGTCACCTAGGTCTATGCCTTGTAATAGTTTTTTGAGCTTCTTCTCTTGTGAGTCAGCGTATTCGTTTATCAATTGTATTTTCACAGCTTCATATTTTTGGTCCTGTGGTGGGTTTCTTATTATGTCAGCCACTACGTCGAGGTATCGGGGGTCTAATGAAGCTATAATGGTATCGAATTTAGTTTGATCCGCCTTGATTCCATTATTTCGAAACTGGGCTTCCACTTAGTGGAACCACAGGTCGGGTTTTGTTGGGTGGAACGGAGGCACTTTGGTGGAAATTTTGTTTGTTTCGAAATGGGTGTGCTCTTGTAGTACCGAATTCTGTGTTTGTGAGGTTTGCTGTTGTTGTGTCCTTAATTCTGTGACTTGAATAAGCAAATCCTGAATTCTTCGTTCCATATCTGTTATTGATGGTTGATTATTTTCGGAATTGTTGCCTGGTTCGTTGGTGTTCGACATTTTCGGTTGCACGTGGTTGGTTTGCCAATTCCGAAAAAAAACGACAATAATTTACCGTAGAATTGGTTATGCTCACGTTTGTTACTCCGTGTTGATGTTGCAACGGTGATTTCAACGGTGGGGTCACCAGTGTGGGATTTTTGATGAATAAAAAATCACACATAAACTATTAAGAATATATTTTTCAAACGTCAGCAATTAATAACAAATTGGTAATAATAATTAAACAAAACATTTTCTGGCACCACTGATCAATTCCAACGGTCGCCACATGTGTATTAATTTAGACAAACCGCTCTTCCCTTCCATTATTACTCATAAAATACATGTACTTTCCTTTGTTAATTATTATGGAATCTTCACGAGTCCTGTTCCTATGGTGAAGCATCTTTTTGTTGGGGATCCAATCCGTGGATTTTTTCTGGAACTGGAAAAAATTTATATAATATGGAAAGATTCCATATTATATAAATTTGAAATTAATAATTGTATTTTATTCTATTCTCGTGTTATCACGAAATACCAAGCAATGCAGCGTGTGGTTCATACTTGGATCTTGGATGGCTGACCATTTTAACGTTCAAAGAACCAATAATGCCACAAGTGCATATAAAATAAGAGGAAGAGACGAAAATACAGGAATTAGATTTAATTTAGTATGAAATGTTAGTTGTCAACTGCATATTTATGTGTATTCCATAAAAACTGTCATGGAATAAGCTAATGCTAAGTACTCGGTTCGTCTCCGAAGTAAGAACATTTCTGACCGTCATGAGACCTGAGTGAGATGTAATCTGCTAAAAATGAACTTTGCACAGTAGTTTTTTAAATGTTTTGCTTTATTAATGCTAATTACATATTATTAAATTTTATTATTGTTAATTTTAGCTTTATAATTTTTACAATATCGTTTTACAAATTTCAAGAGGTAATAATTTGCATATAATTATGCATTTGAACTGAGAGTTAAAATGTCTTACTTTGACATTTCAGTATACAGGTTTCATTTTTGAAAATAATTATGTTAAATTAGCAGTGGTAGTATGGTCTCGAAAACGGTGTGAAAGTCGAATACACCCTCTTTAGACATTTCTAGTAATGCCTCTGTGGTCAGAAGCAGCTCTGCCAAATCTCGTCATATCCCCTGACTGTAGTCGTAAAATACTGTAGCTATTAGGAAAGGATGAAAGATCTTGGTCTTCTAATAGGAAGTTCGAGCGTTGGGCCAGCACCTCATCACCTGTAAAAAAAACCTTTTTTTGCTTTTGTACATATATCCACGCCGGTCCTACTAATTATGAGACAAAGATGATCAGTTATTAAACCTTAGGATTGCAAAGTTAAAAGAGGAGCAGATTCTGGATCTGACCACTACCTGGTGATCGCCAAATTAATGTTCCAATACATGTAGGTCAGATGGCTGCTAGGTTTAAATTATACTTACTGCAGCAACCCATTGTTCGGCAATTGTATAAAAATAGATTAAATGGGGAATTGGACAAAAAACACAAAGAAGCGTGAATGTGGAGGAAGAATATGGAAATATTAGGAAAGCGAGAAATAAATCAACAGCAGAAGCCCTAGGAATATGTGATGTTAGTTGGCTAACAAACGAAGTATACGAAATGATAATAGAAAAGAAGCAACTGTATTACGATTGGTTAACAACAAAAACAGTAGTGAGGAGGGAAAAATATAAAAGCAAGGATTGAGACGGAAGAAAGAGAAGCGGCGAAAAAATATAATATTGGGAACAGAATTGTATACACATAGAAAATTTAATTGGTTGAGCCCAAATAACGGAGATATGAAGATCAATTAAGCAGATGAAAACAAATAACGCTAACGCTTTGAAGAACTTGATTAGTATAAAAGAATAGAATAACCACTATGGAGACCTGTTTGCAGAAAACGGGACGGAATTCCTTAATGATTCACCATAACAACACCACAGTGAGGTAAACGAAGAGATTAATATAACTTGGATAAGATGAAAAATGAAAGATCACTGGGTCTCTGGGATTTGATATCTGACTGTTTTAAAATAAATACAGTTCCAAAAAGATGTAATATCGTTATTTAAGAATGGCGACAGAATGGACCCAAAGTATTATAGAGGACTGAGTATAACGGGCACCTTGAGTAGACTTTTGTCAAGATTGTACAAGAGACGTTGAGACATATACAATAGGGGATGACCAAAGCGTTTTTATTCTTAGTAGATCATGCATTGATTAATTTATTCAACTTCAGCAAACACTAGAGAAAAGGATAAGAATAGAACAGGAGGTCCACTTGACTTTTATTGCTTTGGAGAAAGCATCCTTAAGCTCAAGCTTTGGGAATTGTTACAGGAGGTGGGCGCCAATGGGAAACTGGACAAAATCATATGGGAGCTCTACAGAAACAATATAATAGGTTCTTTCCAACCCACAGTTCTGTTACTGTTCACAACCTGTAATCGGACTGTTAAATGCGCCTGCGCTAATGAATCCCGTAAAATTACTGCAGTTCACAAATTGTCAAGTTGAAATGCTTTTAGAACAAGAACAGAACTTTTTTTGATAACGCTTCTGTCATTTCATCAGCAATTATTTTCCACATGGCTTTGAAATTTTTAATTTGCATGGTGCCAACTATTTCCCGGTATTTTTTGTATAAGTCAATTAACATTTTAGTATAATTCACCGTCCATGAGAATGATTCCTCATTTGACGGTGCATTATTTTCTATAATAAATCCTATATTTATATCAAGAATTATGTTAAATTGTATGTATATAATTCCTTACTTGTCGAGTTACTTCCTGAAGCCATAATCAAAACAAATAAAAACAACAAATAATCAAACAAATAAAATAACAATTCCTAATCTGCTAATCTGCACATGCTAATCATCAAGTAGGTTAACCCTTTCAGACCTGACTTTTTTGGCTAAACGAAAAAATAATTTTTTTACTAATTTCGTGTTAGTATGTTCTAAAAAATGTTTTTTGTGAGTTTCATAATTTTCTGATTTTTATATTCGGAGATATAGGCATGCAAACTATAATGTGCATAACAGGTAAAACGTGATAACAGATTTAAACAGCTGACGAAATCAATGTTTATACACCAAGGTCAATATGATAACTACCAGAGAGAAAAAAATTAGGCGTTTATTTGGCGTTTATTCGCCCCTATTTGGGTAAATTATTCTCAACCAAAGTTGTGTTATTTAAAAAAAAATTGTTGATTACATTTCTTATCATAATTAATATGATGGTTTGTGTAGCTAATGGAATATTTTTAATATTTTTATTGGATTTCTCGTGAGTTTTTCATTTAAAAATCACCTCTATCTAGCTTATAATTTTATCAATAACCATAGAATAATATTATAATAAAACCTATGCACACTATAGTGTGCCTGGGTCTTAAAGGGTTAATAGGTTATGCTGGCAATTTTTATTAAATTTATAAGAACAGCGACAACGCGTTTTTGCGGGACAATTAGTAATCGCTTGGTAGCAAGGACCGCTAGAACAGTCCTATAACAGGTCTGTTACAGTTCCGAATGTGGTTGGAAAACGTTTTAGTGGTAATTTCAGAATTTCGAACTTGTAATATTTGTGGTTGGAAAGGATATTTACTAACGCGCATGCTCAACAGTCCGATTACCGCTCTAGAACCGTCGGTTGGAAAGAACCTAATATATTACGGTGATTCAATCGGCAATAAACTGATAGCATGAAAATTCTTTTACAACGGAGGAGGTTTTCCGAAGGTATAATAAAAATTTAAATGAATACACATAGTTTAAAATACCGGTAAGGAATAGAAAGGTTCACCAATGATATGGAAAAATAATAAAATCCACAAATTAATGCATATAAAGAAATTTTGTTAAGTGTAAGAAATTGTTAA
Organism: Podabrus alpinus; assembly: GCA_932274525.1. NCBI lineage: Eukaryota > Metazoa > Arthropoda > Insecta > Coleoptera > Cantharidae > Podabrus > Podabrus alpinus. The sequence continues at coordinate 20,995,017 of OW026454.1, forward strand.
TTAATTAATTAAAATTGTATAATTAGGTTAGTTTAAGTGGTGCGTTAATAACTAAGAGATTATGTGGGTTATTAAATCGGTTGGACGATAATGCAACTTGAGATTATCCGAGGCTTCTGATGTAGTGCGAACGAACAATTATCGGCAGGTCGTTATGACAACGGTTGATGCAAAAGGTTGAACGCTGAAATCAAAAATGTGTAAATAATTATCTTATGATAAGAATTATCAAACGTGCGGTATAAACTTACATAAATGAATAAATATCCAAGTAGGATGAAAAAAGGGAATTTCGTCAAAAACCCTGGAAACGGAATGATAAACAAACGCTTCTCACACGAGTGCCAAAGCGAGGAGGACGTATAAATTTCGTCTCCTAAAAACGCTTCTTAAATTGATTGAAAATCAATCTTCAAAGTGTGTAGAACTAAAAAGAAATTGAGTAAAATTAAATGTTACAAAGAAAGTTAAGTGAGGTTAGAAAGATAAAAGTGGATGTTACCTACTTGTGATAATTTTTGGAGAGTGATGGTATGTGATTGGGATCAATCAATATTAAAATAGTCACTGGAGCACTGATGCACGAATACAAAGGCGAGTTACAAAGAGAATTTTTGGAAATTCTTACAATCTTGGACAACGTGATCAAAGACAAGAAGTTGATGCGAAGAATAGCGGCATCTGCGGTCGGTAAGATAAACTTTACTAATTACATCGCGGCGCGAGTGGATAATTTAAAAACGATAAAAACGAATTCAGCGGCACCACGTAATAAACTTTGGGGTACGCGTAGGTTTAAGAATTTGATGTTCATTGTTGATTATTTTTTTTGTTTTATTATAAGATTTGTGTTTTTGAATTGTTTTTGATGAGTAATAAATTGAATTGTCTTAAAAGAGTTCATAGGCGTATCATTGGGGAATTTTTGTATTCCTACAAAACCTTTAATTTCAGAAAAAGTTTTGAACCGACTACTGAAGAGAAAGTTTTTCATGCAAGGTAAATAAAATAAGAGCTAGCTGTGGAAATTTAAAAAATTTAAAAAGATTAATTTTTCTATTAAAATTCATTAAACATGCATGTGACCCGTTAAATGAGCAGGCCGGCACATAGCAATATGTACGTAAAGATTGGAATAAATTTATCAAAATCTCTTACTAACCTAGGGGCGTTGTTTTTCACCGTAGCTATTTAACACATAATTAAGTAGAGATACTGCTAAGGAAATGGTAGAGTTATTGCGGGGAATGGGAATTCCTATTGGAGATGGCACGCTTTTCACTCTGAACTTTTGCGACGATCTGGAATTTATGATAAACAGATTGTACCAAGAATTTCAAAAGTGGGGTTTGGAGATCTGTATGACTAAGACCGAATTTGGTGTCCAATTTTGAGGTGTTGATTAATGATGATGTTACGGTTAAACAGATAGGCTCTATTAAGTACCGGGGTGCCACTGTTGATAAGAATGATACAAGCTACGAAAAACTAAAGAACAGAATACGAGAGGACTGAAAAGTTCTAGGTTGCATAAACTCACTGAGGTGGAATTAAAACATATCAACCAAAACTGAAAACCGTTTGGGACAGGTCATTGTGGAATCCGTCCTATGCTACGCTAGTGAGGTATGAACAGTAGATGCGGAAATGAAGAGAAGACTGAATGCTGTCGAGATGAATTATCTAAGAAGAGGAGGAAGAATATGAAAACTGCAACACATTAGAACCGAGGTTGTCAGAGAGCGTATGGAAGCAAATGACACTGTTAATAACAGAATTGAAAGGTTTGAAATGGTTTGGACACCCGATGAGGATAAAAACCAATCATGGCCTTAACCAGTTTATCAATGGTCCCCTACAGGAAAGAAAAAACGCGGAAAACCAAGAAAATCGTGGAATTAAGGAGTCGGATAGAAATTTGGACGAAGAACAAAAACGAAACAGAGAGGAACGTGAAAACCGTTGTTATCTTTATTGTCAAATGCCATGTAACATATCATTAATTTATGTACTCTATTGTACCTACACAAATCCGAAAATATATATTATTATAAATATATTAAATTACAATAATATTATATTACTTCTCGAGGTTATGAAATAGTAGATTAAATCCTCCAAACCAAAGGAATTTTGTTGAAATGGGTTTAAATAAATAGGAAAAGCATCTAATGTAATTAAAAATTACATAATTAAAATAAAAGACACTTGAAAAATGAAGATTGAAGTTGGGTTTCATTATAGGAAGTGCATAAAATATTTTATATTGTTATTTGTATTGTTGATGTATCGTTAAATTAAAAATCGTGAATTTTCTGTTAAGTTTGATCGCAATTTAACCATTGTTTCAACTAAGAATCTTGACTGACCGAATAACCAAACGTAAATACAAGGAAATTTTAGGGTTAAACTAATTTTAATCGGTTATAAAAATTTATTACTCAACCATAAAAGTGTTTTGTGATTTGACATTTGAAGGGGGCATTCAAATTCGCCGAAAATACTTAAAAAATCAATATCTGCGGCTTTAATTGCCATTCTTTCGTATTAATTATGGTTTTTGCAGCGTTCCAAATTAAAGCTCAAGGTAATTTATAACTCGGCCAACAATTGCTCGATTTAAATTAATTATGCCGATATAAATCCGGTCCTCTTTTCTGTGTTAATTAAAATTAATTATAACTACCTGATTAGGTACTGATTACATTTTTTAAGGAAAATTTATGTTATTGTCCGTAAATAGGTAAGTACATACTATATTTTTTATTTGTATTAAGAATCCTGATAAAATTGATAACATACCAAAAGCCAGGGTTGGACTACAAATTTTCGTGCGGGAAATTTTAAGGCGTTCCTCTGTAGCGACGGCCACTATCAAATTACAGAAGTCGACAAAAATATCTACAAGAAAAATTTTTAATTAAAAGTACTGTAGATATTTTAAACCCAGTTTTCTAATTTATGATGTATTGTGTAAAACTGCAGACTTCCCTCGAGATAAAAAGCAAATTTTTAATTTTTGTATAAAAAATTCGATGTAATTGGAAATATGTAGTAATCAATAAAACGAAAATGGACCAATATAATGTATAAGGTAAACTTTTGATTGGCTGACTTACAGCGTTTGATATGTTGGTATAATAGGATAAGGTTGACTTACGTTAGGTTCAATTCCCAGTAATTCCTAAATTATTCATGCGGTGGTTAAGATTCCACACAAAATTTGATGCAACTATAATATTTTTTATATTTTTGAGGTCTGGAAATTAGCTCTCTGAAGAGCTACTGAAACTTAAAATCGGTTTATTTTTCTATAAATTATGCAGCTATTTTTGAAAATTTCAGACCTTTTAATTACAAGAAAGTTTAAAGATTTTCAATAAAACTAAAACCGCGAACAAAGCTATGAGTGTGAGCTAATATTAATTCAAAATTCAAACTAAAAAATTTCTGCTGAGGAAAGAAACAATGTCAGAAAGACATTGTCAGTTCGCCTCTGTATAAAATGTTAAATAATATCAATTGCCACAGGGACAAATTATCACGCTATATACAATTTATTTATAATTCAATAGATTACATTTAATTATCTTGAGAAGTGCTCTTTCGCAATTGCACGCGTGCCTTTCGGGACAACAATAAGTATTTTATGTCTACTATTACGGAAAGTTATTTCAAGTTTATAATTATATATGTAGGTACATTTATTAGATATTTACTAAAATAACAACTAATCTAATGTAACTTAAAATTTGAATTTTTACAACATATACTGTTAAATTTTGAGCATAGCGCATATAGTACCTAGCAAGTATCCACTTAAACATTATTAAAAGTCTATATCAATTCAGGTGTGGACACCTGTTATTTAAAACAAGCTCTTCAAGCCGCACCAGGGCGGAGAAAATCCAGAGGTAACAAAATCCCGAATAAAAATAAATCAGAAAATAATTCACTAAACTGTTTTCAGAATACAGTAGAATTCCGGTTATCCGAATATTCCGGAAAATGTATGAAAAAGTAATGGGAAAATAAAGAATGAGAATTAAATGGAAATTAATTAGTTTAATACTAGGAGTTATACAAAAAGTTCATTATAGCAGAGTTGTCATTGAAACAAGTTCGTTATAAGCGGATTTTACAGCACGTGCAAAAAGTCAACTTATTTCCTAATCAATTCTTCAAGCCAGGGATTTTAGTTTTTTCGCCGGATTTTAATTTTAATGCGTATATACAAGAGGTAAGTGCATACATCAATATTTTGGCAAATATTTACATATTAAAAATTGTAGTAGTTATTGCGTGTCACAATATTATGTTCTAATTATTTCAGTATTTTCAAGCCATTATAGATTTAAAAACCAATTTGCACTAAATTATTGTCTCAATTTTAGCCGTTAAAGTGCTCGATAATGAATGTTAATAAACTTGATGGTTGACTTAAGAAATACCTGTAAGTTAAGTTAATTTCTAATTATCTGGTGGTTGTTAAACGTTTAAGGTAATTTCAAGTGCTAATTGATTTTCTTTTCTATTTTAATTATAAAAAACAGTATAGTTAATTATATTGTCAGATCAAATGCTCACGTTAAAATGTATAAACTGATATTAACAATTTGTAAACTAATAAGTAATTACAAGCTGTAATTAGTTTTGTTTATATGTAATTGCCGGAAAGAAAAAATAATATAGTATTTGTGAATCACGTAATTCGTAAAATTAGACCACCAAGAAGGAACCTACCACGCTCCAATGCAGATCATAATTGTAATAACCACCAAAGAAGAACTGGATTTTTTATTCTTAAATCTTGGTTGATTAAAAAAAAGATTAAATAATACACACAGTATTAAAAAAACATGCAAAGAAAAGAATTTAAATTGCTGGCTACTGGTTTCTAGGGAATCTATTTTTAAAATTAAATTGGCTCGTAATTATTGTGATAAAGTATAAGTAGCGGCGTTAAAGAAGTTCTTAATTGCGTTAAATCTTCTTTAAATAAGGGTTGGATTTAATGACTATTGATACAGAATTCCGAACAGGATTTATCGTCTGTAATTTTAATTGCTTCATTTTTGTTATTGCTTTGTTGTTCTTTATTGTTAGAAAAGCGGAAATACATATAAATATATTCAAAAAAAATGGAAGATAATAATGCACAATTTTTGGGTAATAGTAAGGCTGAATTCCGGTGCAAATAAAAATTTATTGAGCGAAATCAAATATGCGTAAATTTGCAAAACTTAAAAATATATGGATTCAATTGTGGGTTCGAACATCTTTACAAATACCAGAAATATTTATTCGCTGAAGCGCAAAGCTTGCAATATCCTTTATATTTCTTTAATAAAAGAAAATATTCTTAGTACATTTTAAAACGTAGAACAGCAAGGGCAAATGTGTTATATTATATTATTATAAAGAAGTAATTTCTTCACGGCTAGATGGTTAGCAAGCAAAGCCGAAATAAAATGGGCAAAACTGTAGAGATTGTATCTTAAGATTTTAACAATACTCGAGCCCGAGCCAATTCTTTCATAGGGTCCTTTTGACCGCCAATGTTTGGTTAGCTGTCGGTCGGATAGCAGATTTCGATACACAATAGCGTCTTGCCCTTTATGCTCCACAGATCCCTGATCGGATGAATACTGATAAGATGAAAGATAATTTTTATTTTAGAGTAAATCTATCTAGATGTAGATCTACATCGACAGATGTTTCACTGATATTAAGTTCTAGATCTAAGATAACATCAAATCTCTAAAAATATATTCTTTGAATCACCTTTTTGTTGTATTGTGCTTTATCTTCATGCTCATCAAAGAACTTTATCCCGATCTAATCTTAATTAAATCTAAGATAACTTTATTAATGCTAAGATGAAAATTTGTTAGGAGCTTTTAATGGGCATAAAATTCACTTCGCATTATAATCGTTGAGACAAACTTAACGCTTTTGCAATAATTAAGTTTTTATTGTGATGAGAAAATGTTTAATTATCGTTTAAAAATAAATCGTACAATCATAACACGGACTATGGTTATGACGTGCTTAAAATTTGACTAAAACTAAATAAATCTAAGTCAACGTATTGAAATTTGTAACGCATTTTTCGTGGTACGAATCTGAAATTTTTCGGTTTCTCTATGGTTCTTACGAACAATAGAAAACTTTAGTATATGCGTTTAATTTTATACAAATACTCTTAAAACTTTGTTAGAGTTGCCATCTGGTAAAATTATAAACGATTCTTATATTATTGTAGACCAAATTCGATGCGCAAGAATGGAAAGCATGAAAAGCTCAAAACGACGTTACTAAGCTAAAAAGACTTATATTTATTGTTTCGTTTTATACTTAAGGTTATTTATTGAAATTCATTGTTGAAAAAATTGTGTAAAATAGACAATTACGTACTAATAAAAATAATTACTTCAAGTTTCTTTGAAGGATGCGAAGCGAAAACTTTTTAAATTAAGCGTCAAGCTAATAAGGCATACAAATGTTATTAGTATTCGGTGTTTATCTTGAGAAACCTTTGTTACTTTTACAAACTTTACTATATTTGGAGTACGCAAATGGAAGCAGATAAAGAAAACAAATTTGAAAACCCACTTATCGGCCTAAAACATCAACGAATTTGCAAACATTTACCTAAATCTACAGGTAATGCTTTTATATTATTAAGGACAATATCGTAGATATATCTACGCGTCAACCAATATTTGGAAAGCTCGGATGAATGCGCATTCTCTAAGGTTAAAATTTCAATATTTACACAATTTTACGTACTAGATGTTTGCGTTAAGCTCTTATATATACCTGAAAGCTTCTATCATGATCCTAGATAACTCTTAGAGACGTATACAAAAATTTGAGTGTGTTTTTTCTTGTCAATATTTGAAATCAAGTGTGGTCGAGTGGAGTTCGTCTAAAAATTTCTTGACATTTCTAAAATAAACGAATTCAAATAAGCAGATGTTTCGAAAATATTTTTTCTTCAAAAGATTTTCTAATAACACCATTATAATATTATTGGTAACTCAATATTTTTGTGAGATTATTTCGTGTAATGTAATGGCTTTGTTGTGTAATATTTGCCTCATCTGATATGTTTGGGTTTGTTATTATATTGCAAAGACTAAAATCATTTGAGCACATAATTGGATCTGTCACAAAAATATTATCCTTGCTTAACATAATCTACAAGATCTTTAAAAATAACAGCGATTTAAAAAATGTCCAAATTAAAACATTTTTACAAAATTTCAAAATTTTTAGTTTTTCATCGGAAATTTCCTTTGTAAACCACCACACGTGTTGACAAAACCGATACGTTAAAGACCATAATTTATCCCGATTCTTTGACGTCAAAAATTGATTCTGTGTCATATAAAATGTATTCAAAGGTTTTTGAAAACCACACCAACCAAATGTGTGATTTCTTTAGTAACCAGCCCTGTCTTGCCCAGTTCGGCCTTTGTCAAACCCAGTACCCTTAGAAGTTTTAACACTATTTTTGATTTTTAAAATAACACAGAAGCTGTCAGTAAAAGAACCTTTTGTCCATATATTAAGGCAACTTAAGAACGTTTATTGAAAGAAAAATTCTATTTTTAATCGTTTTCAAAAGTCGTAACATAAACGTGACTCAAAACGAGAGTTAACAAAGATTCGAATAGTATTTCTTTAAATTCAAGAAACCGTAGCTTATAAGGGTGACCTACAGGGGTGACATTGATTTTCAACCTTGTTTGAAATGGTGTATCGTTAACGACTCGAATGGTGGAGTTGTTACGTAATTTAGTGTAACATTCTCACTTTAAAAATGAGTCAAATTTCAGTTTTTTAAAACGACTTCCTCCTTATGTCTTCTTGATTTGATCCACACGTGTCTGCCTCCTTTTTATAATATTCAAAAACCTAAACACACAAGTTAATATTTTGAAAACGCAAAAAAAATTTTAACTGAAAGTTGTTAAAATTTGATAACCACCCCCAATGAAGTAATTTAAAAATTAAGGCAACTTATAATAAAGAAAACAGGTATAAAGTATAACTTAAATATTGAATAAAGATCGAAAATCTTTAAGAGTATTTGTTAGCGCCCTGTTGTACAAAGACCTCATACGAGGTTACTATACCGTAAACTGATTTGCCTATTTTGTTGTTATCCTTAGACCTAGTTTAGAATTTTGTATGGATATACGCCACAAAAGCTTCTTTGTGTTTGATCTTAGGTTAAAAGCAAAAGATACGATGTTATTATCTTTTCTTTATTATTTTTTCTAACGTGACATGGTTGATACGTAACTCACTTGATTTACTTCTGCTTAAGGAAGTATTTACTACTCAAAAGGCGTATAACATTATTTTCTGCTTCCTTACTTTGCTTGTTTAATTTTTAGATTTAAAATAGATCGACGCTATTAAAAATTATTCATGGATCGACGCATTCCAATTTATTCGACAGAAATTAATAAACGCGTCGTGTTTTCTCGCACAGATGATTTAATTCACCCTCGTTGTATTCTTTTCAATTTACTTACTTTAACAAAAAATATGGCATATTTATTGTCAACACTTTGTATATATGATTTGCTAAAGAAATATTTAAAAATATTGTAACACGTGAACGTTGTCGGTTTTTTAATATTGTAAATAATTCTTTACAATGATAACAAGTTTTTCATATAGCATAGTTTTCTAGGAGATATTCAATTATTCTTCCACTCACATATTTAATGTGTATAATTTTAATGTTTTTTTTTTCAGAGAAACCAGTCTTTCAGCACGAGAGCAAAGAGGGCTGAGACGAGGCATCAATAATTAGGTACATCAAGTAATATAATGATACAATGATCAATGGTTTTTTTTTACCAATTTATCTTTCCACGAAATGTTTAATGATAACGGAATTTTCTATCACAATTAAGATATGAGGAAATACCCGTATACAATTTTTAATATGTCTTTGCTTTAATGAAATCATTAAAATAATATTTTAAATTATTTTAATTTATGTGGAAAAATCAACTGCAGGTTTAAAAAAATCTATATTACCGAAAAGGAAATTTTCGTAAAATATTATTGAAGATGTGAGTACTTTACCCACTGAAAATCTATTACAAGGTTTTTTCCAAACCCTAATAATTAGCAAATAATAATATATTCTAAAAATTAAAGTGAATTTTATGTTAATTTGCTTATTTTTGAAATAGTAATAAATTTACTTTCACTGGTAGGCGGCAGAAAATACTTTATTTATATCGCTAGGCCAGAAATTGAACTTATGCGAGTATTTGGAGATTTTTTAACAATCCGAGGCGAATAGCCGAAAGCTGCAATACGAGTACTCGCAAAAACAGTTTCTGGACGTGTGTTGTTTTCTATCCAATATTTATTGGATACATCCCTATCATTTTTGCATCCCTATCATTTTTTATCCTTGATAAAAAGATAGCCGTCCTCGTGAAATGCGGGCTGTCTATTCCCCTAACCGTCATCGTCCCAAACGGATCCAATCCAAACTTAAAATTCTTTTTGTCAAGAAAAATTTTCAATTGGTACTTTTTCTTGTTTTTATACGGTTTCCTTCTTTTACTTTTTTCACTTTAGAACCAATTTTCTTCTTTATATTTGCTTCTATCCCATTTTTATTTTCTCGCTTTCTATTGTTGCTGATGTCCTTCCTTTTACGTCCTAATTTTTAACTCTTGGAACCAAACCTCTCCCTTTTCCGTGGTTTTATAATTTTCCTTTTTCCTTATTCATCTTATTTATTATTCATCTTCAAGGCTATTGCGATGATTACAATTTAAATTGTTTTATTTTCGTCTTCTGTATCTATTGTTATTACCTGTTGTTTCTTTTCCATTTAGCACATATTATTCGAAATATTCCTCCATTGCTTAAAGTTTTTCATCTTTTTCTTTTGTTGCTTGCATCAAATTTTCTTCCAACTGTTTCAGATATTTAATTTGGTTTTTCTTCAATTAATAATAATGAAGCTTCCCATTCCCTTGTGAATATTGCCGCATCATGTGATGCTCTTAAGTCTATTTCTTGGGGTGGACTAGTCCCCGTATTTACGAATTTTCTTAATACTCTGTCTGTTATGTCATTCATCCTCTTTCTATAATCCATCTACTTTCCTTCATTGTTTCTTGTCCTGCGCCCTCGGTGGTCAGTATATCACTTCCATCTCTCTCAAGTGATCACCACCTGGTCCCTCCATCTTGCTCCTAGTCCTAGTCTCTCCTATTCGACATAAGATGCCCATTTCAATGTCCCAACCATTCGATCCTAAGCAACTTAATGTATTCACTATGTTTTTGCCTTCCAATTAATTTGATATTTCAACTAATTTTTATCGTACGCGTTAAAAACGTTTAATCCGTTTTTTCACTTTTCATATAGGGTCTTTCAATAGCCACGCCTGAACTTTCACAGCAGATTGTGGTTATGCTTGATATGACAGCGCTGTCATTCTGTGACGTTTGTATTCTGCCATAGCTGTCATTTGATCATGGAAAATTACACGCTTCAACAACGCGTCGAAATCGTGAAAATCTTATATATAAAAGTGCTTGTATGTATGTATGTGTGTGGGTATGTTCCGCATAGACGCCTAAATCCCGTAACTGTGGGCGTTGAAACTTTCACGAGATCTGGCGAGGATCAAGAGTAAACTTTTCGTCGTCTTTGATTTTAGTAATTCGCCACCATAAGACGATCATCTGCAGTTAAACGCTTCAGGTCAACGTCGTTGTCATAGTTACGTTGCGATTTTGACACTAAAAGTTTAATTAAATGACATTGACATATAGTCAGTAGCGGCTCGCGAATAGGGGGCACAACTTTGACATAAGAATGTTAACCTTAAAAATGACATTGACATAACCTTAAAATCATTTTGTACATACAGGGTAAAACATAAATAGTGCGCGTTTTAGCAAGACGGGCCCCCTTTTCATAACCTAGAGAGTGACCCTGATAGTGTTGAGTAGCCCCCATGGGCCCCCCGATAGTGTCAAAGTGACGGCATTAACTACATAACCTAAAAATCATTTTGCATATACAGGGTAAAACATAAATAGTGCGCGTTTTAGCAAGACGGGCCCCCTTTTCATAACCTAGAGAGTGACCCTGATAGTGTTGAATAGCCCCCATGGGCCCCCCGATAGTGTCATAGTGACGGCATTAACTACATAACCTAAAAATCATTTTGCATATACAGGGTAAAACATAAATAGTGCGCGTTCTAACTAAGTGGCCCCCTTTCCTAACGCAGTGAGACCTGCTCTTTGGTGTAGAGTACCCTTTTGGCGCCCCCTGATAGTGTCAAAGTGACAGACGTGATCACATAACCTTAAAATCATTTTGTATATACAGGGTAAAACATAAATAGTGCGCGTTTTAGCAAGACGCGTCTTGCTAAAACGCCCGCGGGCCCCCTTTTCATAACCTAGAGTGACCCTGATAGTGTCGAGTAACCCCATGGCCCCCCGATAGTGTCAAAGTGACAGAATTAATTACTATCGTAACACAGAGAGACCTCTTTGGTGTAGAGTACTCCCGGGCCCCCTGATAGTGTCAAAGTGACGGAAAGTGAAGTGAAAAACATACGAGTGATACTAATAAAGTAAAGTGGAAATAATACACATGCAGAGTACCCCCGGGCCCCCTGATAAGAGTCAAAGTGACGGAAAGTGAAGTGAAAAACATACGAGTGACACTAATAAAGTAAAGTGGAAATAATACACATACAGTACTACCCGAAATAAATTTCACACCTAAGATTATGTGACCCAATTACAATACAACGTCAGGGAAAGCCAATTGTTCTATACCCCTACGCCAAAGTCCAAATCAAATTCTTCTTTGTTTCTAATAAAATTCACATATTGGTGGTCTTTAGACACGCCCTTTTTAAAAGTGGAAATTTTTTTTGACATACCCCCACTTAAAGAGTTTTTACTAAAGTCTAGAATAAATTCTTCATATTTGGTATATCAATAGGTAACATAAAACAATTTTATAAAAATAAATTTTTCCCCCTCCACCACAAAATTTTGGACTAAAGACACTCAGAAATTTAAAAAAATATATATCTGATTCCCCCTAATCATCTAAATGAATAATACGAAAAAAAAATTTTTAAATTATCCGCACAAAAAAGTTTTTTTTTTTAACTTCATCGATCATCACCAAAATTGATATCTGATTTCCCCTAATCCCTAAATAAATCCTAATCCCTAAATAAAAATTAAATTCGGGCAGGACAACGTCTGCCGGGTCAGCTAGTTTATTATAAAAATTCGTGCTCTGTCCGCCAAACGTTTAGCGAGCTACATGGAATTTTCGGTCGACATGGGCGTCCTGCCGAGAGCTCAATTCAACGACTTATTGCGAAATTCGAGGAAACCGGCTCAGTTGCTAATCGAGCAGTGCCTGTGCGTCGCCGGAACGTTCGGTCGGAAGAGAATATTGCTGTTGTTGCTGAAAGTGTGCGTGATGACCGAAACATCTCAGTTTTGCACGGCGTCAGGTATCGAGAAATGATAACCAATTTTTTTTGGCCCGAATTGGATGATATGGACTTAGAGAACACGTGGTTCCAGCAAGACGGCGCTACGTGTCACACAGCGGGTGAAACGGTGGAGTTATTGAAGGAAAAGTTTCCAGGTCGCGTTATTTCAAAATAAGGTGACATTAATTGGCCTGCGAGATCGTGCGATATAACGCCCTTAGACTTTTTTCTTTGGGGCTCCGTTAAGTCACTGGCCTATGCCAATAAACCAGCAACAATTCTCGACCTGGAGAACAACGTAATTCAAGCCATTGCTGCTATCCAGCCCGATTTATGTCGAAAAGTCATCCAAAATTGGATCTCCCGGATCTACACTTGCAAACGAAGTCGCGGAGGCCATTTGAACGATATTATTTTTAAAACATAATGGCATTGAATATACTTCAATCCGAAATAAAGATATCCGTCATATCACACATACAACTCTTTTTATTCAATTTTAAAGATCGAGCGCTCTTATTGAAAGACCCTTTAGATTTTGATCTTAATATTTTTCCCAATATTTTGTTCCATTCCATGATATGCTCTATTTTCCAATACAATTCTCTCAGTTACAATTTCCTCTCCTTCATATTGAGTCTCTAATATTTGAAAGTATCTACCTCTTCAAATTATATCTTTATTCCTTCTTTTATTGTTCCATCTCCCCTATGGCGCTTCATATATTTTGTTTTAGACTGATTTACAAGTAATTCCTCTTTCATTGCTTCCCTTCGTAGATTTATAAACATTTACACAAATGCGTTACATGATTTTGTTACTATCATTACGTCATCAGCATACGCGATTATTTGAGCTTCTTTGTTAATGATCGATTCTCTACAATTGCTTCTTCATGCAATTCCTTCTAATGCAATGTTGGTTAGAGTCGCTAAGGGTGTATCTTCTTGTCTTACCCCTAAATTTATTGCAAATTCTTCTGTTCTGTCTCTTTTTAATGCTATTCATTTTTCCCGGGATCTTCATGTTTTACATTTCTTTAAGAAATGTTTTCTATTAACTTTATCAAACTCTTGTTTGAAATCTATGAAAATTATCTCCATAGTCATGTCAAATACATAGCATCTCTCTAGTATTTGTGTTAATGCAAACAATGCATTTGTTGGTTTGCCTTGTATCCACAATCTCCTAGCAGTTTTTCGGTATGTTGCATTAATCGAGAGTGAATCGTCTTCGACAATATTTTATATTTCCCTGTTCTTCTTGCATTCTGTGGTATTTCCTTTCTTATGTGTCGTCTTATATGACGCTAGCTGCACCACATTCCAGGGGCATCTTTTCTCTTCTCCATACTCTGAATATCAGTACATACATTCTTTCCCATAGTGAATCTTCGCCAGATTTTGTGAATTCGCAATCTATATTTCCTACATTTTGTAGGTTTGCATCATTTTTACTGTTCCCATAAATTCTTCATAATTTATTTCAGGGAAAATTTCTTTATTTTCATGTACATTTGTACATGTTTTCTCAAGGCTGTGTTTCATCCCAGAATCTTCATTCAAAAGCATCTGGAAGTTTTCCTTCCATATGATTTTTAATTCTTCCTTTTCCAAAATTTTCTTTTATTTGGTTTATTTTAATATTTTTAATTTCTTTTGTCATACGAAACTGAGGATTTTGGTTTTATTTCTGCTAATGTAGTCCAGGCAAGGAAGGTTTTTAGCTTGCAAAAAATCCGGGCAAGCTGAATTTTGGTAGAGATGTACATTGGACTGTTCTAATGAACCTCCTAAAAGTCCCATAAAATCCCACACCGGCGTCCCCCGCAATCGGGGGTTTTAGCTCCACTAACGCGATTTTTTTGCCTATAACTCGCTTATTTACGCTTGTATGAAACATCATTATCAGACCATAATTGAAGACCCTGGTGCAAGAAGGGGATATGTACATGTGTTTACAACGTTACTTATCCCCTTCTTGCACCAGGGTCTTCAATTGAAGAGCATAAAATTGTCTAAAAAATAGATTTTTTTCAAATTTTTCCATAGGTTGGAAAATGAAGAGAAAAATGGATATTTCAAAATTTGCCCAAGTTATAGTATCTTCCAGGTTACGGAACCGAAATTTTGGCTTGAGCTGACAGAAGGTTCGGGCAAGCTGAAATTTGGCAAAGATGTATATTGAAGTGTTCTAATAAACCCCCAAAATGACTCATAAAAATCCCAAGCCGGCGTTCCCCCAAATGAGGATTTTAGTCCCCTAGGTGCGGTTTTCGCCTATAGCTCACGTATTTTTACTTTTACGAAAAATTACCATTAAACAAAGTTTAATTTGCCTATTACCGTATATATTGTAGTACTACCTACTGCAGCGCCACAAGTTATAGAGAATTTTATGTTCTTCAACTTTGCTTAAAGCTGGTTCACACTATGCAACTTCTCATGTGACTTGATCATAAGAAAAATCATATCTAAAATCATAAGAAACGCTAATATCACATGACCAACAACTTTTAAGTTCACACTATACAATATTGCTTATGACTTTTCGTATGATTTAAACTGTCACAATACTGTCTACTGTCAAAAATGTTGTAATTAACCTAAGTTTATAGCAGTTTGTAGTCTCTAGTGTGGGGTTGATCATCGTTTCTAGCATGCATATTGCAATAAAATTTTTTTTTTGGGTCATACAAACAGGGATACTGCTCATAACAACTTATCAGCTGTTGTAAGCTTTCTTTAGTCCATTCATACTAAAAAATCAATTGTAATATTTTTATAAAACTAATTTTTTGATTAACAGAAATTAAATAAAATAACAATTAAATAATACTAAGACCCGTTTTACCATAATAATAAATTTTCAAAGAATTTGAAATTTTCAAAATTTAAAATTAAAATTTAAAAAATAAATTTTAATTATCAAATTAATTTTAATAATTTTTTGATTAACAGAAATTAAATAAAATAACAATTAAATAATACTAAGACCCGTTTTACCATAATAATAAATTTTCAAAGAATTTTAAATTTTCAAAATTTAAAATTAAAATTTAAAAAATAAATTTTAATTATCAAATTAATTTTAATAAATAGAATAAACGGAATAAACAAATCTGAATTACTAACCACAATATTACAAATGCCAACCATATAATGTTAAAATCTTAAAAAAAAGCGGTTTATTCAAAAATATCATACAAGAAGTCATAGCAAAATAGACACGGTTCTATTCTGAAAATCACTTATTATTTTGCTATTATTTGCTTATGACTTTAGCTATGACTTCAATAATACATAAAATCATATAGTCTGAACGTAAAAATCGTAGTCATATGAGAAGTGATATGACTTGTCACGTGAGAAGTTGCATAGTGTGAACCATATTTTACTGGTAATTTTTCGTAAAAGTAAAAATACGTGAGCTATAGGCGAAACACTTCACTTAGGGGGCTAAAATCCTCATTTGAGGAAACTCCGGCTTGGGATTTTTATGAGACATTTTGGGGGTTTATTAGAACCCTTCAATATACATCTTTTCCAAATTTCAGCTTGCCCGGACCTTCTGTAAGAATTTCGGTTCCGTAACCTGGAAGATACTATAACTTGGGTAAATTTTGAAAAAATCCATTTTTCTCTTCATTTTCCAACCTTTGCTCAAGTTTTAATTAATTTACTTTAAAATCACTTCCCGTGCCTGAAAACATTTCTCTCCCTGCAAGGAATCAATATTAAGCCATTTTAAGGGTGAGTCGTGTTTTGGGTCAATTATTTCAATATTAGTGTGCTATGGAAAAATTTGAAAACAACCTATTTTATAGAGAATTTTATGCTCTTCAATTATGCTCTGATAATAATTTTTCATACAAGCGTAAATAAGCGAGTTATCGGCAAAAAATCGCGTTGGAGGAGCTAAAACCCCCGATTGCGGGGGACGCCGGCGTTTGATTTTATGAAACTTTTAGGAGGTTCATTAGAACAGTCCAATGTACTTCTCTACCAAAATTCAGCTTGCCCGGATTTTTTGCAAGCTCAAGCCAATTGTTCGGCTTCGTTGCCTGGACTAATGCGTTCATTTTTATTTTAATATCACATTAGGTCCTAGTGATTCCCAAAACTTTCCATTATCTTCGCGAATCTCTTGCACGATCGTTTTCATTTTCTGTGTTTTTTCTAGCATTTTTTCCACATGCTTTTTAATTTCTTTATCGTTTCCTGCGACATGTGCCGCTAGTGCCGCTCTCTATCATTCTCTTGTTAATCTGCATTTTTATCACAATTTTATCACAATTATTTATTTATATCAATTCTACTCAATCCACCGGTTAGTTTCTTAATTTGAATTCTTTATGAATGTATTATTTTAATTTCAAGTTTTAATCCAACTGTTTGAATTTATTCATACCGTACTTATACAGCATTTTCCCGATAAAATTCACACCTGCACGTTGAGGCTCCAAAAATTCAAACTTTCTGTTTCTTACTGAATTTTCACAAATTAATATTCTTATCTTCCTATTTTTGCTCTGCACCTTATCTCTTTCTTCTTCTAAACACTCATCTATCTTCCCTGTTGCCAATAAAAAAAAAGTTTTACTTTTATCCACTTTATCCACTCAATGCAACAGTTCTTCATTAAGGAATTTATGTGCAGTATTGAGTGAAATTGGTGTGTCTTCGAACCTACAAACCATGGATTTAGAAATTTCGTTCTGGCTATTTCACAATTGAAGGTGAAGCACGTTTTGGTCGGCCTCAGCACATTGATAGTGGTTAAATGAAGGCATTAATTGATATGAATCCTCATAAAACCTTGAAAGAATTCGCGAAGAAGATTAATGCGAATCACTCGACCATATAATATAATATACACATTCGTCAAATTGGATTCGTTTTCTAATATGGAATCATCTGAAACAAATTTATTTAGCAGTTTCCACATATTGCAGTTTTCACATAGTAACATATTTTAGGAACTTTAATTTGAAAATTCTGTCTCATATAAAATGGAAATAATTTTTGTTTTCCGAAAGCGGTTATCTACACAAAGAAAAGTTACTCCAGCTTTCGCCTCTTTGCCTTATCTAGGAGTTCATGATTGTTACGGTCCCCGTTAAGATCCATCAAAAATAATTAAATTGTAAATCACCCTGTATGTAATATTCGTTTATTCGCGCTATAACATAATAACATTTCATAACTGGAATAATAAGTTTCAAAATAAACAAAGAAATTAATTATTTTCATAAGTTTGTATTTACAAAGTAGTTTTATTCTCTAACTACGCATCATAAAATAAAAAAAAAGGTTTATGTAGCATTTTTCTTAACGTTCAAATTGAAAGTGATGTCATTAGACTTCAACGAATAATTATAACCATCTTTGTCAAGCGCACTTTCTTCGTTTCATATTAAAAATTATTGAAGCCGTTTGAATCTTTTCTGATTGGCTAGTAACCGCCAAGGACACAATTGCATGAAGGTATGCATAGGAAAATTATGTTGATATGCGCGGGGCGAGGACAGTGTTCTTCTAATCGTCAAGACGCTCGCATCTAAGTATACGACAAAAGTATGCAAATTGAAATAATTATCTACAAAAAAAAAATATCTATTAGTTAAAATCATACTATGGTAATACAAATACCTGAATCAATTTATAAAGAAAAATATGATAATATTATTATCAGAGTAACATTTAATCTCAAGTGCCTTCATAAAATATGAATCGGTGAACATCTAAGAATAAATCGAAATAATTGTGTTTATCATTAATTCAAATACAAAACTAACTATGTTCCAGTTATATTCTACCAATATTTGTTAAAAGAAATCAGTTTAAAAAACAATAATCGTCAATACTTCATAAACGTGCTTACGAAGGACAAAACGTGCTGCGCAATTAAAGGTTGTACCACGCGAGTGCATTCTATTCAAAACCTCGTTTTCACAACAAAGTTATTAAAACATTTATTACCAAAAAGTGTAATAAAATTATAAACTTCCGGAATATGAGAATCTTTAACAATCTACGCATTCGTGAAAATTTGAAGAGTTGCAGTTGCATTCAAGAAAACTTTAATATCCAACCTCCAGCGAAAGCCATCTTTTCCGCCACGTTTGACCATATTAGTGCTTCACCGCGAAACAACACATTCAAATCGTATGTAATCCTCAAAGAAAGGTACCATATTAATCTATTATTTTGATGTATGCATTTATGTTATTTGTCAATAATTTTAAGAAAGTATGAACGAGACGGATGCATCTTAATTTTAAGATTTCATCATATTTTAATAACCTAACAAAATTTTATGTACAAAGAAAGTCAAAATATATGTATAAAGCTGATGTCTTGTTTTCGTTCTTCGTATGTTATTCTCAATAAGTTTTCGTAGCAACCCAACCCCCTGAGAAAGAGAAGCCAGTAAGTATTCTGAAGACGACGTCCGAATCGCCTACGGACTACAGACGTATCAAGTGGCGCCCATCTTGAAGGCTTCGATAATTCTATAGAAAATCGAACGAAATTATTGAGAATAAATGTGCGAGAGCAAAAACTTGATTCTGTGTTTTATGCATTGTTTTATTGTAATTGGCTTTACAAACAAGGTTATTGATTTTAATGTTAATAAGTTAACGATATCAAAAATCTGTGCGTTTATCGTGAGTACGGCAGAATAACGCGAGTGCGAATTATTATTAAAAAATCATCAAAAACAACATCCGCGAAAATGGATCCGGCGCACCTGAGTGACAAAGAGCTTGCATTTGAAATTTTATGTCGGGGTGTTGGGTTACACACCACGCGATTAGCGAATGTATTTTTGTTAACAAACTTGATGCACCAAGTTGCACCAATAACAAATGTTCCTTTTGCGTGGGACATAAATTCAAAGCAACTCGAGGAAACATTGGAAGATATAAATACAAAAATTAAAAGTGAATTAATTAGAGTGAATATTAACGAAATCACTTCGCGTTTATTACATGCCGATCAGCGGCTAACCATGATGAGAGAAGTTTTAATAATTAAAGACGATGACGAAATAAGAATATTTGAACTGATAATAAAAAATATTGAAGAAGCGATCGTAATAATTAGAGACCAAGTAAAATTAAATAAAGCTGCCGACATAAAATTCGCGAAAACAAACACGAATACAATTAAAAATGAACCATTATATAAATGGAACATTAAATTTTCGGGTCACTCTTCCAAAGAAGATCCTATAGAATTTTTAGAAAGAGTTGAAGATTTGCGTGTAGCTCGTCAAATGTCAAAAGAGGAACTTTTTACCTCGGCACACGATTTATTTACCGGTGACGGGATTATATTTTGCCGGAACGCTAAAAACAAAAGTAGTACGTGGGAAGAATTTATTAAATTGTTTAAAGAGGAATTTTTATCTTCTGATTATGAATTTCAATTATTAAAACAGATTCACAAACGAATTCAAAGTACCAACGAAAATGTATTAGCGTTTATCGATAATATTCAATCATTATATGAAAGATTCGAAAATCCAGTAAATGAAAGCGAAATGGTCAAACAAATAACCAGAAATTTAAACCCATTCTTTGCAAATCACGTAATTTCGCAGCAAATTGATACTTTATCAGAATTAAAAATTAAATGTAAAAAGATTCAAGAATTACAAGACTACAATTCGTCATACGCGGCGCGATCTAACTATAACCACAATTATGTGGCAAATACTAAAAAAACAATTCCCCGATGTTGGAATTGTCAAAAAATGGGTCACGTTTATTTTAATTGTAAAGAAAAAACAGGTGATTGTAGGCAAACTCCCATTAAAGCAAAATCAAACGACTTAATACAAGTCAATGCGATAAATCCACGATTGGAGACGCGGTCACCGCGGTATGGTGTTCAACACCGAACAGTAAAGTCAACGACTCGCACTTTTAAACATGACCCACCAGAATGGAAAAAATGGTTGCAAAAAATAAAGTCTTTTTGTACGGACGGTAAATTAAATAAAAACCAGAAAGTAGCCGCAACCCTCTCAAAAAAACCATTTGATAATCGACCATATTTACAAATCCAATTTTGTAATAAAAATTTTATGGCTTTAGTAGATTCTGGAAGTAACGTGTCTGTTTTGGGAAAGAAAAGTATTGATTTAATAAATAGGTTTTCTCTAAAAACAAATAAATCACCGAGCCAAAATATTTGTGTAGCTAATGGATCTTCAGCCGAAATAGTCGGGGAGATATACCTCGCGGTGACCATAGATAAAGTCGTTCGAAATATAAAATTTTATCTGGTACCAACCCTCGATAGTCCGATAATATTAGGCACCGATTTTTGCTCTGCTTTCGATATGGCAATTGATTTTACTGATCTGTCTTGGAAAATCCCCAAGCAAATAAAAATTCAAAGTATAGAAAAGAAAAATAAAAATTTATTAAAGCGCGAACAACACCGTCCCGAAAAATCAAATATTGTACCGAATATGTCATCTCGTGATCCTTGTTCTATAAACTTCAAAACTTTACAGAACGACCAATTTAAAGGTATTCGACAAAAAGTAGCCGACATAATGCTTGAGGTTGAAAATTTTACTGGTATCGTAAATGATAAACAATACATCTATCTAGAAGAAATGTTGACCAGAACCTTGATTGAGCTGGACGGAATAGAAACAAAGGGCGAAAATAAGATAAAACAAGCCCGAAAAAAGCTTGTAAATTATATTCAATCTTGTATTTCTGATTTAGAAGCTAAATCGTCTAATAAAAACCTAGAAAATTGTATTTTAAATTTAAAAATGTTACAAAAAGACAAATGGTATAATAATTTAATTCAAAAAATAACTAGATCCCCGAAAAATTATCCTACTTTTAAAATTCAAAACGAATTAATTTATAAATTCGTACCTAACAAATCGGTAAACTCCACTAATTTTTTAGAATGGAAAATAGTAGTCCCTAAGGCTCACCGAAAGGAAATTTTAAGTGCGATACACAGGGATCCTAAAGCGGTTCATTTAGGTACTTTTAAAACCACAGTTCGAATCTCTGAATTTTATTATTGGCCAGGAATGGCTAATGATATAAAATATTACATCCAAAATTGTAATAAATGTAGCTTAAAAAAATCTCTGCATAGCGATCAACCTAATTCAAAAAGCCAAAATTATAACAATTCAATCGAACGTCCTTTATCTTACCAAGAAGGTGATTATGTTTGGATACGTAATTACTTATGGTCGAACACAGATAATAAATCTATGACAAAATCAGTCCCTAGGTACCTAAAATGCCAAGTCGTAAAGAAATTAGGAGATTCAGCGTATAAACTGCTTAACGCCCAAGGCGAAAACATGGGTATGTGGCATATTAACGACTTAACGCCAATGGCATCCCCTTAAGATATTTCAAAATTGGATTAATGGTCCTGGTGGCATGACCTTAAACTGCATCCCCAAGTTTTTTATTTTTCACAATTACTTATTCTTTACTTTTTTATTACATAGGGTAACTAAATTTAAATCAATGGTCCCTGGTACGACCTAAAAATGCGTCTATAGAAAGGTCCTCTATGACCAAGGAACGATTATTTTTATAATCAAAGCTTAATTTTTTTCCAGTGGTTAAATTAGGAATAATGGTCCCTGGTATGACTTGAAAATACGCCTAGAACGGTTATCTTTATAACCAAGAAACGATTATCTTTTATAATCACGAAAATAATTATTTATAATTATTAACTTCCTAATTTTCCCCTGTAACTAAATTTGGACAAACGGTCCAGGAATATGACCTTAAACTATACCGCTCTTAAATTCAAAATTACCTTTGTATAAATCAGTAAAAGTAAATTTCAAAAACTAATGTTCAAAATAATACAATAATAATAAATTAATATTTGCCGAACCGATATAATCGTCGTTTTAGATAAGCCAGTATTAAAGGAATTATCAACCCACAAGGGAAAGAATAATATCCATGTCTTGGTTAAAAATCAAAAAAAAAACGATAACGATTGATTTCGGAAAAGAATAAATTTTTTGCTTATCCACTATCTTTCAGAATAACTACACCAAAACGTAAGATTAAATTTTCTATGGTGATAATACGGTTTCTATAAAAACCAATTTACGATATTTCAAATTTATTTGGTGTTTAAAAAGAAATAACAATTATCTTGCAATAAAAATTGCCTTGTTTTAAGTAAACAGATTTATTAACGTAGAAATATTTTCGGTAACTTTAATAAATTACCATACGGTATTGTGAGAGATTAAATAACTTCCAACGAAGTTAATTATTTTGATAATGTACTACCTATTCTAAAAGAAACATAATTTTATGCTAGTAAAATTAAAAGATAAGAACTCGTCAGCTGTCTGCTCTCCTGACGACAATTCTTTATAATAATACGTTACCTTGAACTTGGCTTAGAAGCGATAAGAAACGATGTTGCTTTTCTTTTAATCTATATATTCAAGGAATGAGCACTTTGAAAAATATTAAATTTTTTAAATACGACTTGTTTCCCTAAACCCTATCTGAAGGATAAAACAATAAATTGTGTCTAATTTTCCCGAAATAGCTAATCGTGAAAAAAACATAGTTTATTTAGTGTATGTCCAAAATATCCGGAACTAGCTACTTCGCCTGTTTTGAACAATGCATGATAATCTCCAGATAGTAAGTTTGATTATTCAAATAAGCAACATATTTCAATCTAATTCCGCAATAGTGGAAAAATTAAAGCCGGGATTTCAATAAAATATCTTTAGAATTGAAAGTTAATGTTATATTTATGACCCTTTCCTTTATAATGCATTAGTACACAATTAAAAGTAAAAACTAAGATAGACCAAGATAAAAGCGAAAGGGATTTGAAGAAAGCAAAATTAAATTTGTATTAGCGTTGTAAAAATATTGCCTCGAAAGCGTCGTATGTTTGTAAAATGCACACAACTAAATTGTACTTGAAGAGTAGCGACCTTGCACTAGAAATACGATAACGTGCTATAATAAAAAGAAATAATTTCTACAATATTAAAATCGTTGAGTAAAATTGGCAAATTTATGTCTCTTTTTGGTTTAAAGTAAATTATTAAAATTCTAGATTGACGAAATTAAAATCAAAGTTAATTCATCGTAATGCATTTTGTTATAAACTATATTAATAGTAATTTAGCAAGTATGATTTGCATAATAAGCTTTAATAGAATAAAGAAAAATTTTATGTGTACAATATTTACTAATATGCTGAAATGCTATAATTTAACGTAAACATTATCTTTCAAAGTAATAAATTTAACGAAATTATTTCAAGAAATCTTGAAGTGTTAAAGCAACACTCTGAAACAAAAGTACTTGTATGCGAATGAAGGTCACTACGTCTATCTAATAACAAAATAAATTCTTTTACCTTTGGTTGTACAATTTAAAAATACACTCGAATAAAGCAACCTTTTATTAAGTAAAGGTAAATAATAAATCCACTTTAACAGGATAACAATTGTAATTTTTTATTGTTAACAAATGATTTTCTGGTTGTGGGATGCACTTCGTCTAATACGAGAGATATGCGGTTCCCCGAATTACTTGATAAGATTATCTTAGCATATTAAAGCCAGAAGAAGGAATTTCCTAGTTGTTTATCTTATTCTGAAGCTACGTAATAATGAGTCATACTTTTTACATGCAATGATTAACGAAGTTTGTTGAACCGTTAATTATAATTTTTTTATCTCCGAAGTCTTGTTAAGATAAATAATAAACAAAACTAAAGCTCACCGCACACTGGACGGCATATTACTACTTATATTGGCTTTTTAATGATTTCACTTGTATATATAATTCGTGTTCTTATTATTAAATCCAATTATTAAGTACTTGATTTTGACAATTTAAAAATGAGTTGACTATATAATACGGGAAATTAGACCCTGTCAAAAGTCATCCTCATTATTTAATTAAAATGATACAGTTAATATAATTATTTTACCTATATATTAATTTTTATAATAAACTTAAAATATTACTCTTACATTATAGTAAGCCTTTCTAACCATAATTTAGTTTAATAAGCATATTCCCATAATAATTCCATTTTATGCCAATAATAATTTGTCTAATACGAATAATAATTTTATCATTTCAACCAACTGGTTGTAATATCTTTTGAATAATTTAGATTAAAACAGTATTCTACCATATTTCGAAATATGTAATATTAATAATTTTTTAAATGGCATAATTAATCGTGTTCATTTGGGCTACACAATCTTCGACTAGATTGGAGTAGGGGAAGCCAGGCCTGTACGGTAAAATCTGATAACATGACCCGGATTGTTATTAAGACCCGTTCTCGCTAAATGTTTCTTCCTTTCTGCATAATCAATGAACACTGATACAATTTTTAACAGCCTCTTTTTGTTTTCTCTGAAAACTATTGATGAAGTAAGAATATTTTCATATAGAAAATTTCTTTAAGTTTGTCCAATAAAATGAAAATGTGAATTCTTTAATTCACTTACTTACAATTTTTTCATTGAAACAGAAATAAATCTGTTTGCTACTTAAGACGAAAATAAAATACTGCTTTTTGACTAATTACATTTTATCATATCCCTTAATTTTTTATCATTTGTAATAAATATCCTACTTTAATTAAATAAAACTAGTTAGTTTACGTTCATTATCAATTGGGATTATTGTAATTAACCTATCCAAAATGATTGTTGCATTTCCTAAGTATAATGCGACTAATTTTAGCAAAAATTTTTTTTCTCGATTATCTCTGTGTAATATCTTTGCAAATGACCTCATCAATTGATTGTCGTAAATCCAATTCAATATCCAGCCGTGATTAAAATCACTGGATTCAACAAGATGGGTCAAGACGATCTTCAATTTGGTTAATTATTTCTAATTTTTTATATAATCACTCTTTCGTAGGAGAGGAAACAATGTCCGCTTCGTAAAACGAAAAAATAAATTATTAAGTCGAAAAAATTTTCTTTTTAGAAATTCTGTTAGGTGCGATATTCAAATTGGTCGTGCACTCTTCGACTATAGTATAGTAAGGGAAACTAAGTCTGTACGATTTCCTAATGGGATGATCCGGATTCTCACCAAGGCCCGTTCTCACTGAAATTTCTCCTTCCTTAAAGTTGTGTGAATGTTTACACCATTTTGAATATTTTCATCGCTGTTTTTATAAACAACAATGAAGAATCCTTTAATTCACTCATTGAAATTGTTTTAATTTTAAAACTACTAGGTTCCAATTTGTAAATATGATTCTTTGGATACCAACCACCACTATTGTTCCAATTTGTAAATATGATCGGTTGAACAAAAACCCTTCTATATTTTAACTTGTAAATGTGATTTGTTAAAATATGACATCTTATAAATTACTAGTTGTTAGAAAATGATGTCCTCGTTTGAAGTAGATCTCACTCTAGTCCCTGCTTAACTTGTATGATAACTCTAGCTTGATGACCCGAATTCTCGCCAAGACCCATTCTCGTGAACGCAGTGTACTTAGTTTGATTTTCCAAAAACCAAGGATAAATTTTCAATGATAGCTTTAATTTATAAACTCCACAAACTCTACTAGAGATTTCTTGTTTACTCTAAAAGATCAAAACTAAAACAAGTGGCGTCCAACAAACAATTACTGCCGTTGTCCTTCAAGTTAAGTCGAAGGCAATGGGTAGTCCTCAATCCTGTATTATAGTATTCATAATAAATCTTTTCAACGTACGCTGTATCATTCCTATCCTGTCTTATAATATTAAGTTAATTTAAGTCTAAATATATTTAAGTAATTTCATACCTCTGACTTAAGGTTAAATGTACAAGAAACTATTTTTTTTAAAATTTTTTTTTTGTAACTAATTAGCGTGTTACGGTCCCCGTTAAGATCCATCAAAAATAATTAAATTGTAAATCACCCTGTATGTAATATTCGTTTATTCGCGCTATAACATAATAACATTTCATAACTGGAATAATAAGTTTCAAAATAAACAAAGAAATTAATTATTTTCATAAGTTTGTATTTACAAAGTAGTTTTATTCTCTAACTACGCATCATAAAATAAAAAAAAAGGTTTATGTAGCATTTTTCTTAACGTTCAAATTGAAAGTGATGTCATTAGACTTCAACGAATAATTATAACCATCTTTGTCAAGCGCACTTTCTTCGTTTCATATTAAAAATTATTGAAGCCGTTTGAATCTTTTCTGATTGGCTAGTAACCGCCAAGGACACAATTGCATGAAGGTATGCATAGGAAAATTATGTTGATATGCGCGGGGCGAGGACAGTGTTCTTCTAATCGTCAAGACGCTCGCATCTAAGTATACGACAAAAGTATGCAAATTGAAATAATTATCTACAAAAAAAAAATATCTATTAGTTAAAATCATACTATGGTAATACAAATACCTGAATCAATTTATAAAGAAAAATATGATAATATTATTATCAGAGTAACATTTAATCTCAAGTGCCTTCATAAAATATGAATCGGTGAACATCTAAGAATAAATCGAAATAATTGTGTTTATCATTAATTCAAATACAAAACTAACTATGTTCCAGTTATATTCTACCAATATTTGTTAAAAGAAATCAGTTTAAAAAACAATAATCGTCAATACTTCATAAACGTGCTTACGAAGGACAAAACGTGCTGCGCAATTAAAGGTTGTACCACGCGAGTGCATTCTATTCAAAACCTCGTTTTCACAACAAAGTTATTAAAACATTTATTACCAAAAAGTGTAATAAAATTATAAACTTCCGGAATATGAGAATCTTTAACAATCTACGCATTCGTGAAAATTTGAAGAGTTGCAGTTGCATTCAAGAAAACTTTAATATCCAACCTCCAGCGAAAGCCATCTTTTCCGCCACGTTTGACCATATTAGTGCTTCACCGCGAAACAACACATTCAAATCGTATGTAATCCTCAAAGAAAGGTACCATATTAATCTATTATTTTGATGTATGCATTTATGTTATTTGTCAATAATTTTAAGAAAGTATGAACGAGACGGATGCATCTTAATTTTAAGATTTCATCATATTTTAATAACCTAACAAAATTTTATGTACAAAGAAAGTCAAAATATATGTATAAAGCTGATGTCTTGTTTTCGTTCTTCGTATGTTATTCTCAATAAGTTTTCGTAGCAACCCAACCCCCTGAGAAAGAGAAGCCAGTAAGTATTCTGAAGACGACGTCCGAATCGCCTACGGACTACAGACGTATCATGATCCTTGTTCATCAATCTCAGAACCTCTTTATTGCTTGTATGCGTCTGCCGCGATATTCTCAGCATAAATCGATAACATCATATCTGGAATAGGATGCTGCGATCCTATTCAATATTTGCACATTGAGTGTCCATGATTCGCACCCTGTCGCGTATGTAAAGTATAAGATCCTTGTTTGTCAGTAGTGGCTCCCTTATTTTAAAGGTATTTCTCGCCATCTGGATGCGAACTCTGATCTCTTCGGAATATTCCGTTTTATCATTTCTCCAACTTCTTAAATATTTGAACTGTCCCACTGTCTTTCCCACTATTCTGTTTTGTCGGGACAGTTCTATCCCGATTTGTAAAGATTGTTAAATAATGCTGCGAATTTATCGTACATCATATTATTCTCTCGTCATTCAATAGTTTTAATATTTCTACAGGAACGTCATCTGGTCCAACGGGTTTGTTTCTCTTAGCTTGACATTATAGTGAATTCGACTTCTCATAAATGTCTCTAGTTTAAATACAATTTCATCAGATTTTTCTGTGTTGTGATTCGAATTCCACGTTAAACTGTTGGTTTCACAGTTGGTACTTGAATAAATAAATTGTTTTATTGCAATTATGGTTATCGTATGAGAAATTCTGCCGCCACTAATAAGTACAAAGGGTGTATCTACAATTTTAATAAAAAATTAGTTCAAGTACTTTAATATTAGCTGTAGGAGTCGGAATTCAAATAAAACAGAGTTTTCTAAGGCGACCATAAAAACTGCAGGTACGCGCTTTGTGCTTAGTAGGTCAGAATTATCGTACAAGGTGGTAATAAATAAATGAATAATAAAATTATATGATTTAAATGAATCATTTTTAAAATTAAATAGCTTCAAAGTTCAGTCTACTTCAAAATAATTTTGCAAGTATACATAAAGTAAGTACCTACTACTGATTTCATAACACGTCAAACTATGATTTATTGACGCACGTAGTGCATTTTGCTTTGTACTTAGAGCCACTTTAATAATTTTATCAAAATTTAAAAATACATGAAACTTGAATCTGTTCTTGGTTAATTTAAAAACAATCTTTTAGTTAATTTTAAAAAAGATAAAAATAAATGTTAATAATTAAAATAAATTTATTAAAGTTTTGATTACTTTTAATAAGTAATAAGGAGACGGTCGTCAGCTTAGCGGTTAAGTGCGTTGCTGCTAATGCTAAATACCTGGTTCAACTCCGGGCTCAGTAAAACTTTATTCTGACCGTCTCCCCTCGGAAGGCAATGGCAAACCACCGAGGTGTAATCTGCCTGGTATAGCCTCTCTGGAGATGAAGTGTATACACTTCCCGCGGTTCGGAGCCCGCGTTAAGCAGTAGGTCCCCTATGTGTGTGATAATACTTCAAACGCACAACACATGCATAGGAGAGAGGTCGCCTACGTCTGAAATCAGGCACGGCACTTAAAGAAGAAAGAAGAATAAGTAATAAATTTTAATAAAGCTGTGTCAGCTCCCTCTAGTATCCCTAAATATACAACTTCTCATTTTTCTAATTTTTTCTCTACACTAAAATAATATTCATATTATTATTGTAACTATTATTTAAAAAAATACTAATTGATATAAATATTAAAATTATATAATGTGTATTACATTTTTATTTCGTTTCTTAAATGTTTACTTCCTTTAACTCCAGGTTCATTATAATTATTTGATGTAATTAAGGATGTAAATTTTGTAATTAAGTCGTTGCTAATACTATATTTAAAATTGATAATACACGAACCAAACAAAGTAAAATATATTATTTTTTATTTTAGTAACCAAGTACAGTATATTTATGTAAAAGTACTTTTTTGTATTTTTAATCAATTTTAACCTTTTTTTATTTTTTGTATTCTCGCTATTCGCAACAAAGTTAACAACACTCGACAGTACAGATTATAAAATTAAATTATTGCTAACAGAAATAACTAGCATGAAATTATAATAATTTCAAGAATAAATAAGACTTGGAAAAAAATTTAAAGCTGCTGAAACGACAAGATCCTTTAAAGAAACCGTCCTTGAAAGGAGAATATAACACATTCTTAATATTACATTCTAGTAAAAAATAATAATCACAACTCCTTACAACAAATCCAATCTTTACAGCCCTCATAATCGTAAACCTCACCCCCAACCACTATTTCGGTAAAATCGACTAAAGATCGGCGTCTCCCCTATCTATTATCCTATAATAACTTGGCAGAACAAGTGAAGCATAAACTTATTTTACCTTTTGAATTGTACCTGTCAAAGGTACTACAACAATCTTACAAAAACGGTCCTTAAATAGAGGTTTCAAATGTCCCGTTTTTACCTGATGCTTTGTCCTTACCGTTTTCTTTACTGTTGCATTGAATAATAGTCCTTCAATTTCAATCCAATCTAAAAAATAATTAATATCACAAAAAATCAAATAAAGGTAAAGCAGTGGAAATGCGAAAGGACGATAAATTAACACGTAAGTATTTGACAAAATTAAAATCAAATTGGCCCCAAAACAGGATTAATTTACTGGCAATTATTTGGTTTTGTTCTTTCCATACTTAATTATACCTTCAACATTGTAATGGACATACCTATCAAGCAACTATAAATATAAAAACAAAACGGTGTTTTAAGGTATTAACACCGTATTTGGTAGTAACATTAAGCACACCTGCCATCAGGACCTTTAAACTTTTTATCAAAAAAATCTTTACAATTAAACTGAATAGAATGCGAGTGTTCGATGAGATTTAAGCTTTTTTGAATCTTAAAAATTATTATATCTCTTGGTATCTGAAACCTGATATTATTATTTTTTATATTTTATTATATTTCACACTTGTATGGTTTATTTGTTTAGTGACACCTAATACCATTTATAAGGGCGCAAGTGTTTCGTAATAAAGATTCACCTCACCCCAGGTTGTGTATATTATTACCGCGATTTTTAACTTGATATTGGCAGGTTTCATTTTCAAACTTCTGCCTTCTCAAATTATGTTTTTCAACAAGTTTTTTTTTGTAAATAATGAGGTTTTATTTTAAAGCTTGGTACTTAGTTCCTTTCAGAAGACCCCGTCAGTTATCGAAGCCTGGGAAAAATTCCCCTAGGTGTTTGAATTTAATTTCATACCTTAGTTACTTATGCAACTTTAACCCCCCATGTAATTGTTTATCGTACCCCTCTAGTTAGGGGGTCACTTATATTTCCGAATAATGTTTGACTCATTCGTATTTTAAATTTCGCTGATGCACATCGTGCTCATCTTAAGTTTTTGTTAATATAAAAAAAATTAAGTTTGGTATTTTATGCCAATGTTTTGCATGGTTCCAAGTGTTCTTGTGACGGAGGACAAAAATCAAAACAGCGCCACAGGTAACCAATAATTTTATAACTTCATTATAATTATCAGAATTAATTTTTTTAAACTTGTTTGATGTAATAATTATAACAATTAATTTTGATATCTACCGTACCATGGTAGCAACAGGAAATAGGTAGTACCTATATGCAAATACTTTACATAATTTTAATTTCTATGCAAAACGTTTTCAAAATTAGTTTTTTATATCCACAAAATTAACTGAGATTTTATTTTCTTCCAGTTGTAAATTTTATAAAAAGGCTGCCTTTCATCACCATAGGAAGCTTACCATATTATTGTTCTCCACACGACAGACAATATATTTTGTAGTCGTCGCTTTATTACAAGGTAATAAATTATTATAATTATTATCCAATTAACTATTGTATAGTTTAACTGTAGAAATAATAATTTTGGTATGCTAATGCCAATCATCACATATCAGAATAACATTTCGTTCTGGTTTCAGGATTTCATTGGGGTCCTACACAAAAATATGGCTTTCACTGAAGAAGTCGAAATTCTTAACTTAAAATTGTCGTTTATTCCTTTATTGTTTTAGTGGCCAAAATTTAATAGTTGTCGTAAAGTTTAATAGTTACTTTTGAAGATGTGGTATCTTTGTATCCTACCTACACAGCTATGAAAATCCAGTTTTACAAGAAAAACTTAAACCTATTTCAACTTCCATGTTTTTCAATTATAAATATCAACTTCTTATATGTATTTTTTGTTGGTATCACAACTGGAAAATATAACGTAATCAATAATTATTACGGCATTAAAAGTCCCATAAATTACCTTCTCCGAAAATTTATATTAAAGTTTCAAATTACTTTCATACGGTCTGAATACATTAAGCATTAAGATTTCTTATCAATAAAACATTTAATTATAAATTTCTTTTGCAATTTAAATAATTTTGGTATCTTAAATATTTTGTAAATGTGTCCGTGGTGTCACAAACTTGTGAAAACTGTCTTTAGAGCCATTTATCAATATCAAGTGTATGTAGGTTAATGGAGAGTTCAAGTATCATCAAGTACCTACATATTTGAGAATATTTATTTTTTGTTTATTTCTGAAATTTATATTTGGGTAATGAACTGTCACATTTAAATAATTTATAACCTGCTATAAGCATTTATAAATTATCAAATTTGACAGGTAAAATTTAAACTGCCATTTTTGGTATAGGCAATATACGAGTAGTACACAGTAAATTTAATAATTTTCAAATTATTAAAAATAAGAGGATAATATTTGACTCTTGACCTTATCTTCTCACCTCCAGTTGTGGTTGCACTGGAGGTGAAAAGATTGGCCTTTGGATAGATTAATTAGAATAAAAAGTAACCAATTTAAATTTCGTCATCTTTTTTGGTAACTCAAAAAAGGTTTGGGTTCTCACCATAAATCTTGATAGTAGTATAGTAGTAGTTCATTTTCAAAAAGGAAGCGAATAATGGTTTTGGTGGCACTTCCTTTGTGTGCAATAGGCCTTACGAGTGAGTCACTCTCTTTGCATAGTATTGCAATAATACCACCCCCATTGTTGTTTTTTCTTGGTTGCTTTTTAGTTCGTGGGAGAAATTGCGTAAGCTTTCAGGATCTTTCAACTTTCCTTTTCAGGATCTTGCAAGTTTAAACTTGTCGTTTACACCACCACCTGCACCTTTTTAACCCACATCGTTCATATTATGCAAGACCTACCCCAATAATATTATAATTAGTGAATACAATCAATTAATTATAACGTCCATAAGCAATGAGTTCCTCCTTGGTAAAATTAATGAATTCCTAGTTAAGACATGTCGTGCAAAAAACAATCAGATTGTAAAAGTAATTTTGTTATAAAATTAAGTTGATTTTAACTATTTTATTTGATTGCAGGTACAATTTGTTATTTTAGCATCGATTAGTGGCGATAAAATCGACCTGAGTAATTACGTAATTTTACGTATTTTAGTAGTGGCAGCTGCTACGAAATGATTCACCTTATACAGGTTTCGACTTGTACAAAATCTCAAGAATAAGGTAACGTGTTATTTACACTTTTTAAGCGCTTCCTTTATTCAACAACAATGACCACCGCTCTATTTTAAACGTGACGTGTATTTTAATTTCTTAAGGCGAAAATTAATTTTTGCATTTGTAGGTAAGAAGAAAAATAACCCAGAACACGTGCTAAAGAATCGAGTCCATCGGTCACCATACTTTCAACAATTCACGTCTTACCTTTTGAATATATGATGTATAAACGCAGGTAAATAAATTCTTGATTTTTCAAAAGTTCAAAACAACCCTTAACTGATTTCCAATTCCATGTACCCTTTGCACAATTGAATCCCTCGGATGCAGGAATTTAAATTATATTCTTACAGGTAACTGACCATACTCAACCTGCTTGTGACGTGTAGACGAGTTACCGTAGCATTATTGCATCAAAAAACGGGTACCTACATTCAATAGAATTCCAAATTTAAGTATAAAAATGTATGTATGTGTATCAAATGTAAGGGTATAGGATCCGCAAGGAAATTTGAAAAGGGTCAAGAAGATTACAATAGTGCATCGCGGGTGTATTAAAAGAAATTGAAAGGTGGTGAGCAAATCTTTATGAAAACACCCCTACGCTTACCATCTGCTTTTGAATGTGTGGGAACATCGAAGAGATCGCGATTCCCACGCCCTATACACACATTTGCTATCCTTGTTAAGTGTATACAAGACGACATATGACGGTTTCGCTTGAGGACCCAGCCGAAAATATGCACACCTGCCCCTATACTCAACTCTCATAGGTCCGGGTAAACTCTCGATGGTTCCCCTACTTCACCCTTAGGGCTTCTGACGTCACTTTTTCCTATATATACTCACACACTTGTTTGAAATTTTAATCCAACTCGTGGTTAGTTCGAGCTACTATATTGTGCAGTAAAAGTTTTATAAACGATTTATAAATATTCATCATGTCTACCTACAACGATTTTATCGTGTCGTCCAACAACAGCATCAACGACAACAAGTTAAACGCTAAGAAAGCGAAATCAACTATTCATCAACTTAAACAATTATTGAAACCAATTTTCGCGCTTATCAAAAACAAGAAGAAGAACACGTACAGAAGAAATGTTCAACCTGAAGAATTCGAATCCGAAATTGATCAAAACAACGCAAATGAACTTCTCGAATCACAAATCTTCGATGAAATCGACAACTGCGATGACTTTGCTGCAGTACCAGTTTACAACGACGGTCATATGGATCTGTTGGAAGTTTTTCGAGGTCAACGGTATATTCCAGTTCACTTCGCAAGAACTGAGGCTGGCACATTTTTCTGGACATCCATCATCGGCGCCGACTGTGACGTTTCACCTTACGGCGATAAAAATTCATACACATCTCATCAAACTCCAGAATTACAAGTTCCAAGCGACCGATGGGCTCAAGCATAAACATTCAAATTATGCAAACATTTAAATCTATGGGTGATATTTTGCTTTAATGTGCCTTAAATTTTTTATATTTTTTATAGTACTATGTTGTAAATAATTTTTTTACTTGTGATTCGACTTTGATGTCTTTGTGATAATAATAATATTGTTCATAATTTTACATTATGTAAATGTGTGATATGAGCTTTAATCAGATTTTGTATTGTACTGTTATGTATCCACAATGTCTTCCGATTTAATTTTAAGAATGATTTTTAAATAAATATTTTTATGAAATTTTTTGACTTTAATTGAAAACTAGGTAAAAAAAGCAAAAAAATACAGTCTTGAGTGAAAAAAAGATAAGCACCAACAATAAAAACAAAACAGGTAGTAATTTAAAAAAATTAATTAAAAACTGGTATTTTATCTTCAAGTGTGTCAAATACCGTGGGCATTATCAAATGATTTGATTCGATATCTCGGTCCATAAAGCAAGATTCTGCTTAAATTTTTGAGGGAAGTGTCGTGGAATGTATCTCTGTAGAATGAATATAAAAATTCAGGTAACAGGTCAGTAGACCAAGCTCGTAACAGTTACCATAAAGGGCGGTTTAACTTTGACGAATGTTTCATTTCTTACAATTTATTTGGTCCACTGTACCACAACCTACCTGTTAAATTTGTGTAAAGATTTTAAGCTGATTTCAGCCACGGATTTTATGTACAGTCCATAGCTTAATTTTTCAAACTCTAGAATTTTTGTTCATAATTTTTCAATATTTAGATGAAATGAAATATTTTGATAAAGATCGGTTGGATTTCAAAAAGAAATAGTAAACGCTGACCGAAATCAAATTTAACCACACCGCTAATCTTGGAATACGATTACATTCCATCCCTTTTAAGTTTACGAATCAATCTCACGAAGATGATCGCTGTAAGTAAATACGTGACCCAATAATTTATAAAAACTGAAACTGTATTTTTTATTTAATAATGGAATTGAAAATTGGCTGGTAATCTTTTCCCTAATTGACAGTCAATCTCTTTTATTTTTCCTGTATCTCATCAAGAGTTTGTTAAAAAAGGTAAAAGGCTATCGGATCATCATCGGTCTGGCCACAACCGTAACTAATCATTTACATCCTGCAGTCACCCTGTGACCGCCCACCTTACTTATACCTTTTTTACACCCTGAATACCGGCACCTAATAGACCTGCACGTGAATTGCTCCAGGCTACGTCAAAATAGTTCGAAATGGCTTGAGACTTAACTTTTAAGTGGGCACAAGGGTTTGGTATGTTTTACGATAAAGAAAACAGGAAAGAAAACTAACTTGTAATGACCAACAAAAATATAATGATAAATCGGTGTGGATGTTGAACAAAAGGAAGACTGATGAAGTGTCTACATCGTTGATCGTTTAGATAATAATGAAATAATTTATTTTTGATGAATTCCCTAAAAGCAATGAAATTAAAAAAGGAATATTTGGACGAATAAATATTTAACCATTAAGTCCAGACAACCATCGCTCTGCACGAAACCCGACAATTTAGTTGAGAACATTGAACTCTTATTAATATTTTGATACGCATTTTTTTACTTTATGCACGTTGCATATAACTAACGAACACTAATTATAATTGCTATAGAATCTTAACAGTATTTCTATTTTTTTGCAATAAGCGATTAGAAAGCCTTAAACCGTTTCAGCACGATTTTGAAAGTTATTACCTCAAGTAATCAAAGTTCTGAAGATTTAAAAATACTATCGTTATATAATTTATATATTTTAAATCAGGAACATCGATTTAGGAGAATAAAATAAAGGATTTAAGGATTCGTGAAGTTGCAGTAAACGGTAGGTAGATACCGATGATAAAAAAAATTGAGAAATCAATTTTTCCTTGTGTCATTTGCATAATCTTACTCATAATCAAATCATAATCTGCATAATACTTGCCTATCTTCATTCTTCAATCTTTTTTTAATCCTACGTTACAATGCCCAGTTTACCTGCATTCTAATGGATACTTAGAGGTTCATAATTAATGTTAATCTGTTTATGAATAATCCTATGCAATAAAACCTTTCAAGTCCTCAAAAGTTTGGAAAAAGAGGCTGTACTAAACTATACAACAGGTAATAGTAAGTACTTTTGATAAGATACTTCTGCAGATTAGAAAGATTTTAGTATAAAGGAAACCTTTTTCCTTTAATTTTATATTTATGTGCCAAACAAATAAAGAAATAATAAATATACATTCTTTAAAATGTGTAGAAAAAACTGGCATACCGAGGTGGGTCAAAAGTCACTTGACATTAAAAGGTATTAATTAAACTTATTGTTTATTTTAAATATCCTTTTGCATTATGCATTATTTTTAATTTATAATTTTATTATTGCTTTATTACAACAATAAAATTACTTTAATTGTTTTAATTGGCGAAAATAAGCATTTCATTGTTTTTTATCTCAACCATTTACCTGGGAATAACCCATATGTTCCAATGTTTCACATTTATTTGCATGCTTAAGATAAACCCGTAGGACCTATAGCTTAACGTGGAATCAAAACCACTACACATATAATTTTGTTGGAACTACTGGTATTCGCATCCTGTACCATTGCATCCAAAGTGAGGAACCTTTACCTTTCAGACCAAACTAACCCATTATTATTCAAATCTAATCAAAGACTTATTTGATGAAAAGTCGAGTGCGTCAAGTAGATAAGTTTTACGCCAACATTTAAAATTGAAAAGGAAACAAGTCGAGTAATTAAAATTAAAATTATTTAGTGGTAAGTGACTTTTGGCACACCAAAAGTACAGTTTCTCTTTATTGTATCAAACTCTTGCCAGGTTTTCTGTGTTGAATTTATCTCAACAAAATTATTGGAAACTGTGCGTGATTAAATTTCAGAACAATGAAGCCAAGATGAGAAAACTTTGATACCTAAGTAAATGAAGATAAATTATGTTGTACTGCTTTCAAAAATTAAATTTTTTTCTAATAGGGAAGTGAATAAATGATGTGTGAACTTTAACAACTTTTTTTACTTCTTTTACTTTTTGACATGAAACACCCTGTATTTCTATAATATAAAGCTAAAATAAAATGTTTGTTTGTCCGAAAAAAAAAATCCAACTATCAGATGGGGTATTATTACCTTTAAATTTGGTATACAGTTAGATAATGCTATGATGCTATTTATATATGACGGGAAAAATTTTAAATCCCAAAATTCCTAACCTTGAGAACCTTCATACGAAGGACGAGTATATCAGTTACTTATTTTGTGATTTCTAGTATAAATAATGCAATGAAAGAAAGAAAGAAAAGCTCCACGTGAAATAATCCATAATAAATTGTATCAATTTCAACAGATCACATAATATACATAGTGAAGCTTATACTCGAATACAGGGTGTAGAAGTACCTACTTCACGCCACGTGCATCGAGTTTCAATGTTACATTATTTCTTCCATAATTATTTTAGAGAACTATTAGAAATAAATTTTTTGAAGAGAAAATACTGCACCCGTATAATATATGTTTTTATAGATTATCTTTAGAGTAGTCTGAAAATTTCTAATTTCCTGGTTAAAATCCAAGTGAATTAAACACAATTAGGACAATGAACGAAAAATGTTCACAATAGATATACTTAGTAAGCCGAAAACTGGGAGGGCTTGTAAATAAAATTTGAACAAGCTAAAATTTTGCAGACATCTGTTGGGGATTGGGGATTTTATGTTCTTGATGTGATTCATTCTGGGTGTATAACTGGCACAAAATTCCCTACAGAATAATTTTTTTCAACATTTTCGTCGAGTCAAAGCAAGGAAGTTGAAAAAATGGTTAGACTTGACAAAAATATCTGGACAAGCTGAAATTTTGCATCCATGTTGTGTATATGAGTGTCCCAACGAACCCTCCAAATTTTCTTTAAAATTCCCTGTGGGCATCCACCCTAATCAGGGAAAGATCCCGGAAAAGTTCGTGGGGTGAGGAAGAAATCCCCATGAATCGTTTTTATTTATTCCCCTCCCCCTGTTTCTGTCCTTGAGCCTCATTAAGAATTTTAGTCACATTAACGTAGTTTTTCGCCTAGTTCTCGCTTCATTTTAGTGTTATGGAAAGTTCTCATCAAATAAAAGTTGAAGAGCATAAAATTCTCGACAAGATATAGGTTTTTCAACTTTAAAAAAACTTTTTGAAGGTTCATTCGGTCACTCAAACATATTACGCCTGCCGAATTTGAGCTTGGCCGGATTTTTTGCAAGCTAAAAGTGTTTCTAGCGTGGTATGTTATTATTAACCTGATAAGATGTTAGGCTTTAAGTACTATAGAATTTGATAACTGTTCTATACATAAAATATTACATTTTGGATTTTCCAAAATACTTGAAAATGTAAAACCCCCACATTCAATGTGGAGAAGTGATGGCTTTCACTTCCTTGTGAATTACCTAAGTCACCTGATTTTTTCCTTTGATTAGTTTACTGCTTACCTTATTTTATATATTTGGATGTCTCTAATTTATATATCTCTTGTTATTAAGAATATTCCAACAAAACGTGATTGGAAATACCTTAATATACAAAATTAGCTATATTTCATCTTAACAAATATGTACGTTTGTTAGTTGTACAAGGTGTTTATTATAGAAGGTCAAATATTGCAAAACTTTCAAATACTATTATATTGGCATTTTTGTGTATTTGTAACGCTAAATTGAGCGGTTGAGTCGATAATCCGTTTCCTTGGTGAGGCTTGCAGGTTGTAAAATTTTGCCAATCACAAATAAGTGCGGCTTTCAGGCCGCACAACCAAAACAATTGTGTACTACATGTTAAAATATTATATTATAGCCTAAATTTATCTGTGAATCTTTAATGCCAATCAGTTATATCTGCAATCCTTAATTGATTTGCTAAGATGATCCGTCCCCCTCAGTGAGGCCTTAGGCCGTTCGTATAATATATCAAATCATTTTTGTGTGTCTGGTACGCTAAATTAGATTCCTGATTGTTAACCTAATTATTATACAAAAATTAAAATTTGTTGGTCGCTCAAAAATAGCCTAAATTTGATACCCTCAACTCAAGAGGTTGTCAAGAAAGTTTTCCCGAACAATCACAAAAATTTTAAAAACTATAAATCGATTTGTGAAAGAGTAATTCTGGAACCTAAAAATGAAGATAAAAACAGCTTCCTGACTCCGCTATGACATACAAATATTATCGATATTGAACAGACTGTGTTTTATTCCATTGAGTTAGATTTCCATTAATGATATTGCGTAATCTAGATCCGCTTAAATTATGCAAGAAACTAATACTAAATATGTTACAAACTACAACATTAACTGGCGGTGCTAAAGGAGAATATATTTTATGTTCATTCCACGCATTCCTATAATTTCCACCGATATGCCATTCGATTTTAAATGTTTACAGTATCCAATGCGACTTGCATCCGCAATTACTATAAATAAACCTTAAGGGCAGTCACTTGTGGTAGCAGGCATAAACTTACAAAGCCCGTGCTTTCTCCGTGTTTTCCCCCATGGTCAACTGTACGTTGCTTGCTCCAGAGTAGACTTACCGAAAAATGTGCTGATTTTATCGTCAAGCATTAAAATAATTAATTAGAAATGTTCCTAGTTACAGCTCGGAAATTCTGGGTTCGCATAGCGGATATGACAGAATTTCTTAACGCGGGCTTTCCCCGGTGACCATATCAACACGCTGTGGATAACTTATGCTACTGAAGTAAAGTAGCAATATTCGGAATGGATGGAAAAGTTTGAATTGAAAGCTCATGCAAAAATACTTTTGATTTAGCTGTTAATTAACTAGTTAATTTTTACAGTTAATTTTTAGTATTAAGTAGCTGGATACCCGATTTCGCCAGGGGCAATGTTATTAGTGGAATAATTTACTACAAAATTTCAATATAAACCATATTGGTTGATTTTTCTATCTCTCTCTCTCTCAGTATCCATCGCCCTGCGAAAGGACATAGTGGCATCAACAATGCACTCTCGAGAACATAATCGGGTGGTTTCATCCGCCTTTGGAGGGGGTTTCTCCCCTCCAGGATAAGAGAGTGCCCTTCTTCTTCAAGACAAAGGTGAGTACTTATCTCGATACTCGGTCAGTCCCTGTCTACGTTAGCCATCTTAGATGTTGCCCGTCTAGTACCACGTGGAGGTGT
This sequence comes from Podabrus alpinus, assembly GCA_932274525.1. Classification (NCBI taxonomy): domain Eukaryota; kingdom Metazoa; phylum Arthropoda; class Insecta; order Coleoptera; family Cantharidae; genus Podabrus; species Podabrus alpinus. The sequence continues at coordinate 21,035,889 of OW026454.1, forward strand.
AGATCAGGAGTTTCACTTCATTTTTACCAGGACCTTACGGCATTTCCTGCCAACTCCAGTACTTTAACTAGAAGATTTTTCTATAGGGGAGTACATAAACAGTTTGTTAGGTGTTCCTACTCTTGAACTTCTCACATACGGTTGAACTTCTCACATACGGTTGAACATGGCAAAACTTAGTCTTATTGGAAATTGCAAGCGTTTAAACTGGCGTTGCTTGGGTTTAGTCTGTTTAGGGGGAAATTCGATTGATGTGCTATTCAATAATTAATGCGTAGCTTGATTGGTAATCAACTCATCATTATCATCATGTTCCAGCGCTAAAAGTTCTATCTTTCGACAAATGCCTTATCTATCTGTCGTCATATTTCTATATCCACTGTCAGTCTCATACACTGCTTGCCCACTATTTTCTCAACGCCATCTCTCCATCTTTCTCGAGGTCTTCCGCAATTATTTTCCTGTCCTAGGTCTCGTCTCCACTCTGCGATCCTTCTACTACACCTATCATTCTGTCTTCTTCCCAAATGACCTGTCCATTGACACTTAAGCTCGGCTATGCGTTCAGTCACATTTTTAACCTTGGTCTTGCTTCTTATCCAGACGTTTGTCTTCCTGTTTTGCAACCTCAATTCAAATCGTCTCAATTCCCGGCCGTAATCTCAGTACTAATCCATTCTTCATTCAATCGCGTCCCCGTGGTCTCCCTTCCCGAATCTCTCTTCAAGAATTTCTGCTCTATTTTAACACAAAACCATCCGCAGGATCATACAGAATCACTGTGCCAAATTTAGTTGGGATTGGTCAAAGGGCCTAGGAATATATTGCGAACAAACGCACAAACAAACTCTTTTATATAATGTACCTATATAGATTTCAATAGTCATCTATAGTTATCCAGTTATTTACGTCATGAAAAAGGACCCTTTTTTAAAAAAGGCGTAAACGTGACATGCAAATAACCTGTTATTTAACCCTATAATTATTTGACATTAGAAAACAACCCCAAGTTTTTCATTTCATCGCTTCGGACAAGAATAGGGGCAAATTTGTTAAAGAAAATTCCAAAACATAAAGGAATGAATTATTCATTTCCTGTGCCGTGACCTGGCACAACTATTTAAATTTTAAAATTCAAAAAATGGGAGACCAACTTCACGGACCCTCCTATGCGTCCTATTTAATTATTTTTAAATTATTTTAATATTAAATTAAATATTAAATCATGTGTAAAACTAAATAAAAAGTAATATGTTATCTCTTATAGTTTCCGAAATACAGCTTCCAATTTTTATTTAAGGTTATAGAACCTCAGTTTGTTTAGTTAAATTTTTTTCCAGAAAAACGTTAATTTTTGAAGTATGTCGTAGACTATTTTTTCCATTTATCTGACATGAAAGTGGTTCCCAGGTGAAACCCAAATAAATTCTCTGCAAGTCTCTACAGGGAATAATTTTTTAGCCCTAATAAAGCCGTAGTTCAATTTCAATAGAATTGAAAAAGCAAGTTTTTCAAAAAGACTTACACCCGAACAACGCTTCCAAATTATTGAAACTTATTATCAAAATTCGTGCTCTGTGAAAAATGTGTTTCGCGCACTTCGACCATTTTATGCTCGTTATAATCGACCTACGATTTCGAACTTTTTTTTGCCCAAAATGCACGAACTGGATCTGGTCGTCATGTGGTTTCAGCAAGACCATGACAGCACGTGAAACAATGGTCCTATTGAGAGATGAGTTCGATGAGCAACTTATCTTATTTTCTCTCACGTTTTGAGCCAGAAAGTTGGCCGCCTAGATCGTGCGATTTGACGCCTTTAGACTATTATTTGTGGGGTTACGTGAAGTCACTCGTCTATGCCAATAAACCAAAGACGATTTTAGCCTTGGAAAACAACATCACACGTGTTATCGGTGAGATTCCATCCGAAATGCTCGAAAAAGTGGTTCAAAGTTGAACCTTTCGTATGGACCACTGAAAGCGTAGTCGTGGTCAACATTTACATGAAATAATCTTTAAAAAGTAAATGGCAAGCATTGATTTATCGGCTCAAATAAAAGTTTTATACACATTTGCAATTTTTTTTTGTTTATTTTCAAAAATAAAAACCAAACGCTTAAGAAATCACCCTTTACATGAAATTTTGGGTAAAACTATAACCGAAAGAATGCTCTAACTCTAGTAATTATGGAGATACACTAGGAAAAAGAAAAGCATTTAAGAAAAATTCACAAATGAGGTGATTTTTGAGACCTCCTGCACCAAATTTGCCCCTGGCCTGGACTGAGTCTGATGTCAAAAACTTAGGAGCTCTTTTCTAATGCCAAACTAAAGGGTTTACATAAATAAAAACATATCTTTGAAATATAATTGGAAACACAGATCAAACAAATTACAATGTGTACCATATTAAATAAAAGTTAGAACTTTATTGTGCTCCTCAAAAAACCCGCTCTTGTAGTTTACGGTAGTTTGTGCATGCAAATTTAATTGATATTTTGAACAGTAAGGAAGCCATCGCAGAAATCCACACCCTTGATGCATACAATTCCTTTTTAATTTAAAAAGATTTAAGATAGAATACGAATACCTGAACTGTTTACGACAGACCAATAAAACATCGTAACAAATGCATTAAAAATAAATTTTACCTGGAGATAAAAAATGCATAAAAACTAGGTAAATATATTTGCATTCTAAAAGAATCATTGTTAAATTTTTCGACAGGTGCTATTATATAAAGTTATATTGGATTATAGTGGCAGGTACCTTACCTTTAATTTTTTCTGGGGTAGCGACCTGTTAGACCTAAAAGAACCGTTTTGCTAACATTGATCAGGTTGAAATGAAATATGTAGGTAAATATCAAAAACGCATCCCCATCAATTTAAAAAAATACTCAACTTCCATGTTGAATTTAGCCCACATATTGAGTTGCATACTTAAAAATGCTCAAAACTGAGGAAATAAAAAATATTAAGCAGCATGTGTTATTTAAAATATTCCGTGATTAAGCTTCCCCTTCAAATTTAACTTATCCCACGATCCTAACCTTACTATAAAAAAACACGTGGTAGAAGTACGCCCTTTAAACATTCCGGGTGAAACGTGACTGAATATTTTCCCGCCTAAATTATAATCACAATTACGTAAAATGTTATTGTCGATTGATTATTGATTTTTAAAGACGCTTTTCGTGACTGCTATTCAATCCAATAACCCAATTAAAAAAATTAATTAATTTACTTGCGAGGACTCTTCATGAAATAAATTAAAACTAATTTTTTAAGAAAATAATGGAATGACGCTACAATGCATATAGTGGGTAATTTTTCTTATTGTGTTCTGCTACGATCCTTTTAAATTTGAGTAATTCGTTTACCCACTTCACAATTGTTGGTCACGAGAAACGCTCACTTCTATCTCAAGCTAAACACGTGTTCGTTCTTCTTCCGTGGGAATAAAGGCAGATGTGCGTATCAAAGCCTTTTTCATAAAAGTTCTTTTTGACCCACACCTCAAGAATCATGCATATTAATCTTCGTGATCTTTAAGTGCATACTTGTATGCAACTGATCACTACCTTTCAATTATGAGATCATGTCTGTCACTTTAAAACTAATCAGGAAGTACTTAGGCATTAAAATAATCCTCGTTATTAATGACCGTAATTTCTCGTCTTAAAATTTTTAAATAGCAAACATAAAGTTGAAAAACATTTTTCGTTTGCATTTACACATTTAACATAATCTGAATAATTTCGGAACGAACACGCGTGGCATTGTATACGTTGTAATATCATTATCGTTCCAATTCCCTTGATAAAGGTCACGAACCAATTTCCTCCCTCGATGTCCTCGACCTATGCATGTGCGCGTAAGGGTAGGTTATCCCGGTAGCGATCATGACCGTGAGGTCGCCTGTGTAGGGGTCGAGGACTTGGCCTGGCCTCACCTCGTTTTACCCTTGCAAAATTGGACCGAATCCTTGTAACCGTGTCAAGGATTGTCCTATTTATCCTCTATTGTAATTTCCGTTTCCAATGTTTGACACGTGCGCTAAATGATCCAAAAATTTAACATACAAAGTCTAAATTTAATTACAAGACTCAAATCAATTATAAAAACACAATTTATCTTCGTAAATGTTATGTACGAGTAGATTTAATTAAACACGATAAATCAACTGAATACAATGTAAATCAAATATATTTAAAAATAGAAGTTCAAGATATTTTTACATTTTTTTATGAAGGATATGAATCAATGCTTAGCGGAGTCGTGAGTTTAAATCCTAAATTCGACTGTTATAGGTGAGCAAATAGCAGAGGTGGGATTCGAACATGATATCATACGATTGTTAATAATATTAATTACATTGTATGATTACTGAATAAATTGTTACAGGTCACAATTAATTATTAACTTAATTAATTGATTTTAAAACAACTTTCAACATTTTAAAAAAGTTGAGGAAAAATAAAATCAAAATTCACTTACTTTAATTACATAAAGAGTGAAATTGGCAAACATTTCTTAATTTTATGTGTAATTAAGCCAAATAATCAAGGGACGTGATCAAGATTTCAAAAATTCATTTATCAAAAATGTAAAAGTTGCCGAAGTTTTTTTTAAACATTTACAATAATAATTATAACTTTCAAAACAACTTCAGTTTTAATTTTTAGGTAATTTTGAAGTGAAGATTTGTAATATAAAGCATCTTATCATATTAAGCATTAATAAGTATAAGGAGGGGTAGTTGACCATTGCCCTTCACTTTTAAATTTTATTTAAATTACATTCTATTTTTGTTTTCACACATTTAGACCTAAACCATTTTTACAATTTCGACAAACCCATCAACCGAATTATAAGGCGTTAGTTTGTTATACTTACCGACTGGCATGGAATCCTTAACTTACTGGCTTAACGTGGAATCCTAACCACGCCATAAATAATTTGGTATAGTCCCTGGGATTCAAATATAGGTATAATATGATTTAATGGCCCGAAAGTCCAACTCCCTGTACATAACTACACCAACTGCCTGTAATGTTATCAATCATAAATGTTAATCGCAATTTTTACTTTTTTCAAGATATCTGTGAATAGTTTGCGTGTTAATTTTTCGTGCCAAGGATAACAACGGCGAATTTAGGGACGCCAAATTTATCAGCAGAAATTGCACATTTAGAAAAAAGCAATAAAATAAATTAAAAAGTTACTATTTTATAATTGCTGAGTTTGTATCGATCAGTTTAAGAAAAAATAGTCTAAGTCATTTTACGTCTCGAAAGCTGGGTGGAAATAACTCGGAAACTTGACTTTTTGACTAAACCCTCTAAAGTTGGCATTGAATAAAAACCCCCATGTGTTCCATATCAAACCCTTGAATTGTTCGCCCAAAATAGGTATTAGCAAAATTTAAATTAAAAAAATTTTGTGCGAAAACTAAAAAATATTGCTCTAGCCCTTACAAATTCCAAGATAAATCTTTCCGGATTCTTCCATAAAACCCTAATTTTTTTTAGATTATTTCTCAAGAGTACTTAATTTTTAGTTTTCGATGTAGTCATTTTGTTCTACTCATCTGAAGCGAAAGTGATCCATAGATCAGATGTAAACTAAATTCTCTGTAAAGCTCCTTATAAAACATCGTTCTAGTGTTAATAGGACCTTAGCTGTAAGCTTTCAAAGTAGATCATTTTTTATCAAAATTTTATAGATTTCTTCCGAATCTAATTTTACCCCATTTACTCATTTTTAGTGCTTGCTACGACAAGAAAAGTACACTGTAAAAAAAGCACGTAAAAATACATTCAAATACGTGTAATTTTACATTCAAAATTATACTAAAATTACATATTGTGTATTATTCCATTGATAATAATGTGAAATTACATTATTATCAATGGAATAATACACAATATGTATTTTTACTATTATTTTGAATGTAAAAATTACACGTATTTGAATGTATTTTCACGTACTTTTTTTACAGTGTATATAATAACGATAGAAAATCACCTTCTTGAAGTGAAAATTGTATAAATTATGTATAATTAAGTCCTCTGAAATTATCGTTTATCATATTTAGTTCTGGGATTTTCGGAAAAAATAATTCTTCCAAAAATCTACGTTTGACAATTTACAAAATTGAATGAAAATTAGAGGAGTAGCAACAATGTAGTCACCCGGAATTTAAAGATTTCCTAGGGATATTCGGAAAGCTGTAGGTTTATATACATAGTAGAAATGACCATAAATATTTATGGAATATTAAAAAACGAAAAAAATTGAAAAAAAAACGGGTGTAGATTTTTCGGTTGCTTCTTACTTTTAACGTTCAACTTGGGAAAACAAATCGTTTGCACAAATACAAATAGGACGGGGGCGACAATGGTATTATTGAAAAGGTCTTTCAAATGTAAGCAGGTTTCGTAGGAAAAAAAATTATTGCCCCCCCCCCTTTCGATAAATAATTATATTAAAGTTAAATTATAGGCAATTACTATATAAAAAAGTTCAAATGTTCAAACTGCCTTCCATGTATACTTCTAAATACTTTTGAACACTTTTCTTTACTTAATGATGGGCAAACATTGCTAGTTCTCACCTTCACATCATCTCTCGTTGTAGGTTTTTGTGCATACACTATATGCTTGATACGATCCTAGAGAAAAAATCTAACCGGGTACAATCGGATGACCTTGGAGGTCATGCGAACTTTTCCAATTCACCGATTGGGGAAAAGCTGAACCACTGTGTTCCTGGTAATCAATGAAAAATTATTTGGGCAGCCATCTTGCTGAAATTACATTATTGCTCGCGCCCCAAGAGGAACATTTCCAACAATTAGAGAAAATCTCCACGTAAAAAATTACAATACCTTATCGCATTAAGGGTCCCTTCGAAACAATTAGGGCCTATCCTTTTTTCACCAAGTAAACCACACCATGTTTAGATGTTGATTGTCAATAGTTCGCAGCCAATGAGGGTTTGTCTGCGACCAGTAATGAACATTTTGGATGTTGACCTCTTTGGTGCTTTTAAAAGTAGCCCTGGTTACTCCATAAAACTGTCCTGTGAAAGTAAAGGCTTGTATTTAATAACCAAGTACAGAAAATAAGTCAACTTTGAAAATCATTTCGCTTAACTCTTGGAGTATGTTAATGTGGTATGGATGAAAGCTACAATCTTTCAATAAGTACTACGCGTGCAGCCAAGCACCGGAAAACATTGAAGGATTGACAGACACCTTAAGTATATCTTTCGACATAAAGTCGTTCAGAGGTTCTGTAATTTTTACCACATTGTCATAATAATATTAACATATCGTAAGCTTCTAAATTCGAAAATACCATTGTTTTAATTTCTGATTGACGCAGTAACAATCAAAGCGTAACTCGATTCAGGTTAATAATAAAATTAAACTGTAACACAATCTTATCGCAAAGAGGTGAGCACAAAAACGAATCAATGCCAATGATATTAAACAAAGACTTATTAATATCACATTGTTTTCTAGCGTACACTTTTATCATTGCTCAAATTTAAAAGTGAAAAAGTTAGCCATTGTTCAATTGAACTTTAATGGAATGTTCCTCAAAAGGGGTGGGGGTAATAAAATCTTTTTCCTACCTTGCTTATTTTTGAAAGATTTTTTCAACGATACCATTTCGACCTCCCGTGCTATTATTTGAAAATATGGAGTTTTCAGGCAGAATGCCAGCATTTCCAGGGAATGCCAGTATCTCACCATTCGATCCTTCATGTAGGCTTTTGTGATCAAAATTTTTCCCAATCCTCTACCATTAACCGTTTTTGAAAAAAAATGCATGATACGGGTGGTCTATCTCACCCTGTAGTTGCGGAGCAAATGCGTACTCTTTCGTCAACATTTTTTATTATAATAAAATATTGACCAAACTGGTCAGTAACTAAACATTTAACTGTGAGAAGTGCTGTTTATTTGTGTACTAAATATTTCATTATATTTTGGCATATTTTTTGCATTATTTGGTCAATTTTTTTTTTGCTATAATGTTGCTTTTCAGTTGCTAAATTATTGAAGGTTTATTTGCATAGATCTTTGCCATTAAATTATTAAATAGCATCAAAGAAAAAAATCTGGTGCTGTCAAATCAGGTGAACAAGCTGGTCAATCGATGATACCAGATCTTGACGTCAATCGTTCATGTAATGCTTTCTGCAAACTGTTTCTTTATGGCGCGAGCTGTGTGTGATGCCATGTCGCACCGTCCTGTTGAAACCACGTGCACCGCAGGCTTTGTTCATCAATTTCAGAGTAAAAAATTTTTTTTTCTTGTGCACGACGCAACGTCTAACAGGTTCCCAGATCTTCACATAACACTTTCTCTTACAACATCGATGTTTTGTGGCATACGTGCTATACAAACTCTTCCAGGCTTCGACAAACCTTGCACAGTATAACTGTGCTATTATTACTTACACTTTTTATTATTGGTTTTGAAGAAAAAGTAGGTAATTTTTCTTCGAAAGGTCAAAATTGATTATTCATTTTTTTTAAAGGTTTTAATAACCATAAGACGTTGTGGGGCAGTTTTGCAATGTTAAATTCAATAAAGGTTTAATAAAAAAAATCGCATTTCCGAGTTGATATCTAAGTTTGTTTTACTGTTAATTATTGTATTGTAGGCATTTCTTGTTACAAAACAAATTTTAATTTTATAAAAACTAGATACCTATTTGTTTCTTTTTACATATTTTATACAATTTTTAATAGACATATTAGGAAAAAATAATTAAAAAGTAAGAATGTTGCAATATGAAATCTGTGTAGATTATGAATCTAAAGGGCTCGCCACATAGCCTGTGCTGTGCTATGCTATGCTCCGTGTTATGTCAACACAAACGTTGAACAATGGCATGGTCATGCGCAAAATGGACCATGCCATTGTTCAACGTTTGTGTTGACATAACACAGAGCATAGCATAGCACAGCACAGGCTATGTGGCGAGCCCTTATGTATATCCATGCTTTTTATTTTTTGTCAAACACGGGTGGCGGAGGGGGCTAGTAATAATAGGAAGGCATTCATAATAACAATTATTAATTATTGGGTAGGAGCGCAAATATATCACGATTTGTCTAAATTCAAATTTTCCCATATTTCAGCAATGTTGGTTACTTGTCTATTTTATTTTTAAACGTTTTTTGTGCAATCATCACAACATATTGCTAATTCAAAATAACAATAAGGTAAGTGAAGGTAATTATGCTACCTTAAGCTTTTTTTTTATATATTTCTGAGGATAGGCGGAAGAAATAAAAATAGATACCACCAAGAAGAATTTTTTGGGTACAAGAAAAACAATATTTGAGAGCTTTACCTGTCTTTTCAACTTGAAAAGATTTGTTTTTCAAAAAGTTGGGAAACTGGGGTATTTACCAACCTATGTGGGCAAATACGGCACACAAATAAATTGTTTAAATAAATTAATGTTACTCTTGTTGACACTTTGAAGCACAATTGTATCCTCATCAAAATCAGGCAATGGAACTGCTTCTTGGTGTGGAAGTCGCAGGGCTTTCATTGTTCACAGCAACTACTTATCATCATCATCAGATTGATGATATCATTCAACATCGGGGTTGAACGGATAAATTCCTGTTGAAGAAAATCCAGATTTAATATTAGATTGTGACATAGCCTTATCCCAACAGTGTGTCATGATTCTTCCAAAGACAAGTTTAGAAATTGCCCTATCGCTATTCATATTCCAGTATTTTTGAACTTCAGCATTCCAATAATGCTCGAACGCGCGGAACACAGCTTTACCGAGAGACTGTAGCTCATGTGTTGCATTTCTGAGCAAACAATACAACACAATCTAATGCCTTTCTGCGTCGTTGGCAATGGATGACGCAACCATTTCTAAAAGTGCTAATTGTCATTGATCCTTTCGGTATCATTTCAGCTACAGTTCCAGGTGGCGTATCCATCAACCATTCCTTTTTAAATCGTTGACCTTCGAAGATAGCTCATTAGATATTTTCAGTTAAATGCAATCTTGAGCGTCGTAATGTCGTTTTCCCAGCGCATCTGTGGAGTTCCTCTTCCTCCTCGCCCCCAGCCAAGAACGCCGTTGCTGGATTATTGCATTCCATTGTTTTTGCTTGCGTTGTGTCTGGCCCATTTTTATTTTATTCTCACAACGTACTTTACTATGTCTGTTACTCCAATTATTCTTCTTATCCATGCGTAAGTTTTTATATCTCTTAAAATAATGTGAAGCATAGATCTTTCATTTCTGTTTGAGTCTTGACCAATTTATTCACATTGGCTTTTAATAACCTCCATATCTATGCATCGTGGGATATGGTAAGCTGAATACATTGATCAAACACCCGGATATTGAGGTGTAGTCGGGGTGTAGTATAGTACCTATGCTTTTGTTTTTAAGGATGTAACTTATTTTTTCGCCATGACTAAAGAAAATAATGCTTTTTAATAGATTTATTGCAGAAAATGGTCTCCTTTTTTTTATCTGAAGATGTAACCTTGTTAACATGAGCAGAAAGTAACACTTTGTGTTCATGTTATATCAGGTTACATATTTTCTGACGATGTTATATCAGGTTTCATTTATGTATTTGGGTGTACATAATAACTTTTACCGTCACTTTGTAATTAACCATATCGGCTTGCCTAATTTTCATTAGGGTGACGAGTGTATCCAGATATTTTAAATTATAAAAATAAAATTAAATTATGTTAAAGTATTCCTTATTTAATTTTATTGTAATCATTTAGTTTGTTGTTCTTTCTTGATGTGACTCTGTCAATGAGAAAAAGCTGCATACGTGGTTCGCATAAAAATAATTCTTTACGTAATTTACAAGCTACCGGAACTCGCCTTTCGGGCTCGTTCCGACTACTTGCTTGCTCATTCCGTAAAGTCTACTTATCTCTGCAGTCTAGTTTTCTCTCCCGAGTTAATATTTATTAGCCTTTTCTATTGGCATTTCTTTGGTAGTTATGTTTTCATCGTCTACGACGTTCGTCACATGTTTTGTCTCTCTTTGTAGGTTTATCTGTTGTCCGTTTTGGTTGGCTACTATTATCTAACAAGTTTATTTACTATATCTTTTCAAATATTTCCGATATTACTACTATTTCGTTCGCAAATCACAGGTTATTTAGTTTCTGTCCATTTTTGTACATTATATCATTTTCTGCGGCGCGTGCATTGATTTTAAAAAAATATGCAACCTTAGGTGAAATTTCCGGTGCACCCGAATTGCACCACGAAAAGATTAGTTCACAAATCTCCTACCCAAATTGCACCACCGTAATTTCAGGTAAACACCTCACCAAGGGTCGATCGTCCGAATTGCACCACCTCTATGAGAAAACGGCATCTACCTGATGCCTCCTACACAGTGGCGTACCTAGGGGGGGGCGGGGGGGGGGGCGGTCCGCCCCGGGCCCCTTTACTAAGGGGCCCCACCCAAAAATAAATAATTCCATGTTTCTCAAGTGAGCGAGCTCGTTCGTGGCTCAGTCGTTCAGAGAGCGTCGGTTTCGGAGCTGCGTTGCGTCGTGCTGAACGTCGTAGATTCAATTGTTCGAATTCGGGCTCTTACGATAAAACTTTTTATCAGTTTAACATTTTTAACAGTAATGATAATTGATGACCTCGGACTGCACGAGTTTGTTCCCTTATTCTATCTATTATTTCTCTGCACAGGGCAATAGCTTATGGAAGACGGTTAGATTAAGGCAAAAAAAGGCTAGCCACATTAAAAAGTTTTTTTTTTGAGGGTGAGGGGGGCCTCCAAAATAAATCCGCCCCGGGCCCCAAGTGGTCTAGGTACGCCACTGCTCCTACATGTAACATCGATTATTTTTTGTTTTTACGCAATTTTTTGGGGGTGAAACGTAATAGTTTACTGCCCTATACCGCAACTATACTTTTTAATGCTATTTCGAGGGTCTCTCACATCCCGGTTTCATTTATCCCGGTTTTCTTGATGTGTGGCGCCTTCTCGTATGTTTAGCCTAGTAACCAGAGTCAAAACCGCCCTGGAGGGGTGCAACGCGGAGCGGAGCGCAACGGCGCCTCGTAAGGGTAGGTTTTGACGATGGATTACCCTCCTTATCGAATGCACACCCCAAAATTCGAAGGCAAAAAAATTTTAATTTTTTCACTGTTTTGGGTTATTTTATTAATACCTGCTCCGACCCTGTATAATATAATATGAATTAATATATTAAACTCGAAATTTAAATTGCAAAGAATTTAGATATTTGTGTATTTATTTCTTTATATTATCTGTTTGCTTGTGATACCTGCTCGGTTTGCTCGTGGTGCAATTCGGTAAAGCGATTACGGAACGACATTAGACCGTGGTGCAGTTCGGTCAAGGGATTACATTTACCTGGGTACAAGAAATGACCCCTGATAAGCCGTGGTGCAGTTCGGGTAGCACCGAAATTTCAGCCGTAATACTTAGATCACTGATTTAAAAAGCTGCAATTTTTGAAGCACTGGAAAGAATTTACAAGTCAAGTTGTTCATAAAAAGGAGCAACACTAGTTGTGTTCACAGACAAAAATATTAACTCTGAGATTGTCCTCCCTTTTCTCTAAATATTCTCCAAGATTTGAAATTTTATAAAACCGCATTTTACAAATCAAAATATCTAAATAAAATGTAAATATTGGGGTGAAATCCATTGAAATAGACATACGGTATGTGTTTTAGGCCGTGTTCGGTCTGGCACTTTTTTCGCTTTGAAGTTCCGTCGAATGCATTCTGATGGTTCGATTTGGAGCTTTTGCGCCTTTTCAAACGCTGTAGTTCCGTCCATTTTGGCAGCTTCAGAATCAGAATGCATTTGACGGAGCTTCGAAGCGAAAAAAGTGCCAGACCGAACACGGCCCTCGTAATAGGGAAGGGAAGCCCGCTGTTCCCCTGTTTTACCTTTCAGTTTTAAAAGATCACAACACAAAATTGTTAGAATCTTTACCTGAGTCATTTATCCTTTCGGCTTACTACGTAATGTTTTATATACTACTTCCTTTCAATTATGGTATTGTCTATTTGCTTTTCAAAGTAATCAAATTACTTTTGGAAAAAATTTTTTGGACGCCTATACACCGTATAAAACCATAGGTCGAAGCAAAGCAGATTTTATAAACCAAAATTATACCGAAAACGCCCAAATTTTGGCCCGCAGTCAACAGTAGAGTATGTTCTAATTATTAGAACCTTTATATTATAATTTATTAAAACATTATAAGAAAACACATCTAACAAAATTTCAGTTACGCCACTGGTAGGTAGTACCAGCAAAAAACCATTCTGTAAATAAAAATTGATTAATTTTTTACATCGCCATTGTTTGCCATAAATCTCAAGAAAAATATTATATTTATTATATTTTACTGTTTGGTGTGTTGGTGTAACATGCCATAAAAAAGTAATTGATCGACTAACTAACCAGTGAGTAGACTTAATAAGTGCCCCCGAGTTAAAAGTTTGAACACTACACACAGGGGCGGATCTAGTTTCTTTTGGGCCTGAGGCTAACTATGTTATGGAACCTTTTCTGTAGTTGCATTTTGTAACAATGCAGTGCCAGTGAGCGACATAGACTTTAAAAAATGGTTCACCAACAATTGTCGTCCATATAATGCCCAAAAACCAAGAAAGATTGAAAAAATTTAGCTCCCGTAATGTAGATCCGTCACTGACTACGCAATATTGATTAGTTGTTGAAGCAAGAGGTTTATCAGTTATCACCGTAGGTGTTGTAAATTTCCTTATTGTTATAGATAAATAAAATCTTGTAGCTTTTTATGTTTTTAGAATTATAATTCAAGTCGTTAAAAATAAAGAAAAATGCTAAGGAGATCTACCCACGTAAGTTCGTTGATGACCTTTCTTCCAATCAAATAATATCTTTGTATGGTTCCCAGACATTAAAATGGTAAAGGCGTGTGTTGTTTGTTATTGAATTTACACTTGCGGTGATGCTGGATGGAAAGTTAAATAGTTCCCAGGAGGTGACCCGTGCCAGGGTCAAAGGTGGTCACGAGCTCAGCCACCGAACTTGCTATAAACGACTCGAGGCTCTTTGTTTGTGACTCATTCTTTAATGCCAGAGCACACGTTCCCATGCAGCCTACGGCTTCAAGAGAATTGTAGGCACATACCTACGTGTACTATTACGAACGACCTACCACGAAAAAGGAAATTTCAAGGCAAATAAATTTATCTGCATTTTTGATATTGGCAAAATTGCACCCACAATGTTGACCTCTTTAATTCACAAAATACATATCGAAAACGAGACTTTCTTAATTAGCATATTTTGTTAACATTCTTTAGCATAGTTTTATTGTTAATTAGTGACACGATTGTGGAGTCGGGGAACTGTAGAGTGAAACGATGTATATGGAGGTGGCAACTTTAAGACCGTGGGAACGATCGAACGGACACGCTTCATGACTAAGGTATGCGGGCACGGCCCAGCTTGAATGTAATCAGTGAGCGGTTACACGCGTGCTGGGCACGGGATCTTGCGATCACTTGATTAATCTCGAGTAGAATCGTACTTCATTTAGAAACTACTTGCTTGTTTGTCCATCGTCGGTATGTTTTGTAGAGTAATCTGTATACTATTAAATTGATGTTGCAACGGATTTACTGCGATATTCTGATGTAACATTATGTTTATACACCAATTCTAAATCATGAGAATTTTGTTGTATAACTAGGTTTGGAAAGCACCGATAGGTCAACTGATCTATGCCCATAAATGTATACGATGATGCAAAACCGACAAACTTCAATTTTTCAACATATCTGATAAAATACTACTTTTGCCCATTTTTGGACAACTCGTTCCATTGTCCGGTTGTTCAATACCAAGCCAAGTCGGTGATTAATATGGTTTAAGTTTTCAATTTTTCAACCGTCCGTGTACTCGCACGATTGGGCGGAAAATCTAATTTAGGTGGTCAACCCATTAATTTTCTATTTCAATTTTTTGTTCCCAATCCATAATTATTAACGGTTACAACTGTAAATTGTAGGTAGAAAAGTGTCACATAAAGAGTCAGATTGTGGGTAGAAAATAGTTCTAGTTTGTAAAGTATATTTTTGGTTCTCACATACCCGAATTGATTCTAAAAATTGATTTAGTTTGTCAGTGCCTGTAATCTGCTGTTGTACTTAAACAAAATGATTGGTAGTACAATTGTCCTCTAAAAGTCATTGTATATTTATCTGTTTTGCTCAATGCGTAGGTATAAACAAAGTACTCGACTTTTGTTATTACACACTTGACCACTTTAATAATAATTGTTTATCAATCAATACATTGAGATTATATAGATAGCAAAAATGCTTAGTCTTAGATTTTGTAAGTGCATTGATGATTGTACGTATTCGAGTAGTAGTGCCTACGTGGAGGTTATAAAATTTTGTCCTGCGCACGTTTTATTACTTTAAAGTGCATTTTTAGTATTGAGAAAATGAAGCGAAGCATTTACCACTTCTGTAATTTTTGAATAGATGAGACTAGGAAGAATGTAGAGGAAGATTATAGCCACGCCGACCGTAAGGGGGGGAGCTAAGGGCTGTCGACAGAATAAAAAATAATTTAAGATTTCAGATAAGTAACTCTTAGTTACAGGTTTTGCTTTAAGTTAAAGTAACTAAAAACTTGAACCAACAGTTAGTTACCTGAAATTTTAACTAGAGGTGTAAGGTCGGCCTTTCTGATAGGTTACATATAATTCAGCCGTCAGTTTCTCCTCATAGAAATAATTAATGGGATCAAGACGGGAAATCTTCAAGTCATCATACTTGTACGAAGTCTTTAAAACTGATTCTGATATTTGAATCTTTTGGCATGGTTGTGCGGCCGAATGCCGCATTAGAGGTGTTTTAGGTTGGTAACTAAAAGATTATCCAAGCCGAAGTGCATTAGGGAATGACGTCATTTGGGTGTTATCTATAAGATATTATTAAAATAACCCATTTGATTATTGTACGCGTATATTTTCTTTTAGTGTTTTAATTTTTTTAATGATATCTACTAAATACATTATTTAATTTCCGCGCAGACTTCGTCGAAAGTGAAAGGGTGTCATATGTTGTCCTCAGTTGGGAGGACTACAAATTAAATGTTTGATTAAAGAAACAGTATAATAAAATGTTATCGGTGTGAGGGGGGAGAGCGCAATTTCTTCGTTCTTACACTAACTGGAACTGTATAAGATGTATCTAGACGAAAATATTATTGGATATTGTTGGTCTCCCCACGGCTGTTTAATTTTGAGAAAAAAAAGTAAAGTAAAAATAGAAGTGTTTATAATTTTAAAAAAATAATTAATAATAATTGTATTTTCGCTGGTTGGAGCGCGTTGTTTTTGTGGTCTTCCAAAACGATTGTAAGGCCGCTTTGTAGAAGACGCCTTCCTGACAATCTCAAGAGGCAAAGGTTGCAGTGAACGAAATAATAAAAAACTAATACTTGACTTTGTAGCACTTTAATTTGTTTGATATTAATATTCACTTGGCGCAGACAGATCGAAAGCTTGTGAATCGACTTGCCTGCTTGACTTGTTGTAAGTAAGTGTGTGATAAAAGAATGATGATTACAGAGGAAGGCGCGACGGTGGCCGTTATTCGAAGTAAACTGTGTGGGCGTTAAGGGCGCCACATTTGAATAACAGTAGAAACGACTTAACAATAATCATTCGCGAGTGAAGAATTTTGTTAAAGCAGTGATTAGGCACAATGGATATAAAATTTCTGAAAACCTCAGGGTTTTATTTTAAATGGCTTCGTTGTCCTAAAAACACCACAATATGTGTTCTTCCATTTTAATTTCTATATTTTAAAACTTAGACCAGTTAGTCGAAGTATTTTGACGGACGTTGCCAAAAATTCTTCTTTAAACTTTATCATCAGGATGCACCTTCATCAAGAAAATAAAAATATAAATCATTTGTTAAGCAAAATCTCGTATTTATCGGAGAAACGCTGATGACTTCTTCCGCGGTGCGAAATTTAAAGTTTTGCGATTGGTTTCGCAACATAGAACCTAAATTCGTACAAAAGTTCAGCTTCTCAGGTGGCCTAGAAGTAGCCAAAAAAAGTTTTTTGAAGTTGCTTTTATAGTACAGAAAAAAATAGTCGTAAAGCAAATTAAACCGCGGTAAAACCCGATTGTTGCTAGCTTCTTGGCCTTAATTAATTAAACACCTTTTTGGTTCGCTCATAACAATTTTATTGATAAATACAATACTAAATAATGAATAACAAAATAACAACGTCTTCAAATACTCCTTGAACAAATCAACAAATGAGCAAAATGTAGTCCGAAAACTGTTTATTACTTACAATGCGTAATTGCAGTTTAGGCTCACAAAAATTGACTCTGGAGCAATTTGTCCAGTCTTGAAATATTTTTTTGCTTGATCTGAAAACAAGCCGATTAAAACGTTCTAAGACAAAACAAAACATTTTGATCCATCATGTTTTTAGATGAAACAAAATGCTTTTTAATGATATAAAAGGTTTTGTTTCGCATGCAGCCTTAGGGCGCCTGTGGCAGTTCAATATATTTCTAAAGAAAAAATTGTTCGTATCACTTTGAACGCTAGTAATAACTTTTGAACTTTCAATTAAAGTAAAGTTAAATTAAAATGTGAAAATACTGCAGATGTCAATTGAATAAATAATTGGAAAAAACACTCTTCTGCAGAAAATACTTCATTAATTGTAGCCGTTTAATTTATTAATTGCTGCTACAATTAATAAAGAATTTTCTGCTGAAGAGTCTTTTCTTAGAACTTTTATATTTCATTTTCATTTTGCTATAAGATTTAAAATCCAAAATATGTAGATTACGATATTTTTTTTTAAATTAGGTATTGATTTAATTTTCCGTTGTTATTCCTCAAAATTTTGATTATCGTATGTAACAGCATAAGGGTTCCGACTATATTCAAAGATTCAGCGAATATAGGTTTTAGCAAGGAGATTGCACGAGCGTAGCGCAGCGGAGTGAGTGTCAATCTCCTTGCTAAAACCTGTACGAGATGAATCTTTGAATATTGTCGGAACCCGCGTTGCTGTTTGGATGATAATTCCGTGAAGAAACGACACAACTTCGAATAAAAACGAATTTTTATATGAAATTAAAAAAAAATATATAAATGAAGTAGTGTTTCTATGGTTATTATGATTATTGGACGCATTAGAATTTGGAGGTTAAATATAAATAAAGTAGTGTTTCTAATATGGTCTTTATGTAGCAGATTTGACAATTTAAAGCATTACCTTGTATGTCAGCTGCGTGGCGTAACTGTCATAGTACATGGTTTGCAATGTGAACATCCGAGGTTCGAATCTTGCCAACGGCGAATTTTTATTTCATATAAAAAATGTATAACATGATATAAAGAAACATACACAATTATTATCAAAACAATTTAAAATATTTTTTTTTTATTTGAGAGTTGCGTTTATAACTGCTAGGGTCATTACGCTTAGTATCATACATATTGTTTGGTTTTGTTATTTGATTGTTTTTAGTTCATAATTGTTTGTATAGATTCGATA
Source organism: Podabrus alpinus (assembly GCA_932274525.1). Classification (NCBI taxonomy): domain Eukaryota; kingdom Metazoa; phylum Arthropoda; class Insecta; order Coleoptera; family Cantharidae; genus Podabrus; species Podabrus alpinus. Next base: position 21,054,524 of record OW026454.1, read on the forward strand.
TTTTGACAAATTTTATAAGTTTGTTAATGGCTTCTTCTTCATTTGCTAAGACTTCTTTTATTTGTCCTTCTAATTTTGCTTCTTTGCGGAATTCTTTATATTTTTGACAGTTCGTGATGATGTGAGAGACTGAAAGTAGTTCACCGCATGTTTCGCATTGCGGGGGTTCACACCTGTCCATGAGGTACGAGTGTGTGAGTTTTGAGTGACCTGTGCGCATTCTACTTAGTACAATTTCTTCTATTCTGTTTTCTCTGTGCGATGTCATCCATTCTATTGTCTCTTCCTTTATATTTTGGAGCTTGTTAAAAATTTCGGAGTTCCAGGTTATTTTTCTGTGGAGTTCTATTCTCCGTCTTGCCAAGCTTATCAAGTCTTTGCTCGTTGTTATTGGATAGAAAGTTCCATTAAAATATTTAAATTGTGGTTATTTTAAATATATTCGTAGGATTTCAATATAACTGGGATATTTGAATATAAAGTCGTAGGATTTCAATATAACTGGATATTGCACTAGGTGCACGAATTGTATTCGTTTATCTACAATGTAAATTAACGCACGCTGATTGGTCGAAACGACCATCATGTGACACTGAATGCAATTATCGGTGGGATTATTTTGTCAATTGCAGGTTGCAGGCTTGGGAAGGAGGAGGGCCGGTGAGAGGACCCTGGGAGCAGGAGGAGGTTTGGGATTTAGAGGGCTCTTGGGAGCGGGATGCTTAGCCCTCACCTGGTGTTCCTCCGCATTGTCGTCGTCCGTTCAACCGCTGTCTGGATCGATTTTGTCGCTGCCAGCTGCAGCTTTGGCCCCATTAGCGAGAAACTGGAACTTGTTGGGTGAAAGAAAGTCATGAGAAGGGGAAGTTGGCGTTACTTGCTTAGGCTGTGTTGGTTTTTTTCCACTGCGAGGACGCCTTTTCTTGCTTTCTGGCTCTTTGAACGGCGGTTCTTGGGTGGACATACAACCGTCTGCGAGGTTTTCCCGTTATTGACGTCGCAGGTGGTGCTCCAAATCCTTCGTGACTTCCTCCCCGTCGGCTATCAACCTCAACATCACCTTGGGTAATGGTAATGGGGTTTTCTCCTTCTTGGTCATGATGTGCAAATTCGTACTAAGTTCGTTACTGCGAAGAATTTTACGAAAATAAGTATCGTGTCATAAGGCCCTAGAGCCTAGAGGACTCAAATGTTCAGAAATGTTAAATAAAAATATTTGAATAATGATTTTAGCTTTTACGGTAGGATGTCAAAAAGTATTGTATATATTTTACTAAGGCTCAGTTGTTCAGTTTCGGGTTATCTTTTAACCTGGATTATTTTCCATAGAAATTATTGTTTCTAAAATTGTTTTCATGGAAAATAATTCAGGTTAAAAGATAACCTAATACCTTTGCTAATACTGAACAACTGGGCCTAAAGTGAAAATATTAAATTAAACTTTAAAAATTAACTAGTTAATTTAACAATAAATCAAAGTATCTCGATAAATCAATACTAACAATTTAAATTAATTATACCTATAAAAAGTGCATAATAATATTTAAATCATAAATCTAGTTCTGATTTATTGTTTAATTTTCCTAGTAGTAGAAAATCAGATATTCCAAAATTAAAATCAACTATTAGAATAGTTCCAAGATCAATGCCCATATTAGTAGCGATCATGGACGAATTCTTCCAGCTGCCTGGTTAAGTTTTGCAATAAATTGTTATTCGATGTTTTTTAAAGTTTTGCACATTTGATTTTGTTAATTTTAGCTGATTATTGTTTGATGTTTTTAAAATTTATTATTTATACTGATTATTAATAAAAACCTGTAATCTTGAAAAAAAGAGTATGAATAATATTGCGTTAATTCTTCGAATCTGGAATCAAATTGAATGAATGTGAACATGAACATGAAACAAAATATGAAGAATTATTCATAAGTATAATTGGTAAGAACATCTTTTCCTCGCTGTATCTTTGGTTTTGATTTACTTTTGCGACAATACTCCCAAAAAATAACACCTACCGTTTAACATGGATTCCAAACCACGGCATAAGTAATTTGGGAGTATCTGAACTTTCACCGGAAGTCCAAAGTGCCTTCCATTATACCAAACTACATCGTGCTTAAATCAAATCTTAAAATGCATCATACTCAAGGTGCGAATGACGTTCCCAAGTAACGTGCGTGTTGTGCTTTTTATCATAATGGTTCATGACTAAAAAACTTGGTAAGACGTAGGTACTACACCACAAAAGGTGACAAAAAATATTGTCGCCTAATTTTGTGGTTCCTGGTGACCTTCCTGCATCGGGTAATAATTTGAACAATTTTTTCCATTATACTTTTTTGTAGGATGAAAAATTCAACACAATTAACGTCAGTTTTTTATGCTAATAGCTATACATCTAGTAACCTTCTATTATTGCTTCATTGCATTTTGCCTAAAAATTACATCTATGCCGTAAATATAATAATTATTACAACTTTCACTATCATTAACTTTATTATTAACTTCCGTTAACTTTGAACATCAGATTCTCACGCGCTAAAATGTCGACGCTTTGTCGGACATTTCTTAAAGTGGTAACATTTAAGTGTTTTTACCTGTTTTATCTAAAAGTGTTCAAGTTTTATCCATTTATTTAAAACGTTTCCATATATGACATTAATTAGTATACAGAACGAATCAATCAAGCAAGGAGAAGTTAATTATTCATTTTCTCAAATTCGAATATTAATTTATACAAATTTCAAAATATAAATTTGCATTCGTAGGATGTGACGAACTATGAACTTATGGTAATTTTAAACTCTAAAGAATAACTGTTTTGTGAAATGTTGACTAACAAAGTGACCTAAAATTTACATGAAACTGAACTACAAGTATCAGATAAAAATATTGGACGGATGAGATGTAAAATCCAAAATATGTCATTTTTGCCAACTTCTAGTGCTTTGTTTTCAAAATATTTTCAGAATGTGCCATCAACTCAAAAAAAATTGTCAGCTATTATAAATCGTTCTTTATCCTTCATCAATCGGCTTGAAAAATTTGACACTCAACTTATTAATGACTTCCAAACGTGAAACTTGAAATTATGACAACTGCAATCTCAAAACTGTCCTCCTTTCTTCTGATAGTTTTAGTTTGGTATCATAAATCTGATGCTATCTGTTTCGACAATCGGATCTCAACCCCGAAATTTTTTAATTATCAAAATTAACTGGAACTAAAAATTATGAAGTATTAAGAGAAAAATTCGTTCAATTAAACACCTCGTGCGATTAGATTAATTGGTGATATAAAGGAAACGTGATCGATTAAGATTGAGCCTTAAAGATAAACACCAACTTTTTTTCTTATCTAAACTCTTTGAAATGGCCGCTTATCGAAGGAAAGTTTTAAGAGTTATTTTATTCAAAAATTTTATGTTTAGTAAAAACGAACATCCTACATTTAATTTACCTAATTTTATCATAATAAAAGTTAAATTATGCATCCTTTTCTAGAAAGGAATTCAGAGGTAACTTAACCAATCTTCGCAGGTATTTAGGGGAGATTTCTTATAACAACTGCCCTTCTTTCCCACGATTTGAGAAGCGTTGGCCATATGTCGTCGTTCTTGCCATAATAGGGTACGCACATACATAAGCGGACAAAAACTACCAAGGGTATAAGATGTGATAATTGAAAGGTGTTCTTTTAGCGTGGGAATCCATCTTCGAATGTGCATTATTTACCCTATATTTTAGTAACTCTTTTTGTTCCTTCTTGTTTTGTGGACGGAAAACTACCGGTTTTTGTATAAACGAACGTGCTCTGCACGCGGGTATTGTTGGTTTTTATGTAGATTTACAGGGTTGTGTATTTGTTACAAAGTGTGTTTAGAACGTGGAATGCACACTTTTGAAATTCATTTTCTTTTGTAAACAGCTTTCGATTTCATAAGTGAAATTTATTTTTATCACAGTTTCAATAAACCTTGAATTTGTATTGATCTTACATCGATTATTGTATCCCAATCCAGCAATCGTCAAGATTTTTGATGTAATTTACGTATTACATGCGAATATGGTGACTTGTATTAATTGTAATCTCGAGGGCAATACTCGATCGTTTTGCAATAGTTATTGGAACATTGACGCAAAACAGAAAAGGTTGTTGATAATGTATAAGTAGTATTAATCGATATAAAATATTGAAAATTGTGTCAACTAATGTATAAGATTAGATTTTTTATTCGTCTCGCTTCTTATATTGATGACCATTGCTTAATTGACAGTTGTAGTGAATGTAAAAAGCTCACACCATTAATTTCAATTTAATGGCGTCTTGATGTCTCACATTTCTATTAGAATCCACTTAACTTCACATTACTTTCAAAATCATATACAAAAAAATTGATTAAAATTACGAATTCTTTTATGCTGCGAAGATTGTATCAATTTACAATTGATTATATGTTAACCTTGTATGCCAATTAAACGTGTTAACGATGGTAATGTCAAAACTGTAATTAGATTCAAAGGAAAAAATTGTATATGCAATTTTTCTATCTAACACTATCGTTATCAATCGAGCAATAAATTCATTATCTTCATGTCGCAGATTACAACCTATCACAATTTGGCATATGGGCGTTAAATGAGAAATATCAACATCATGGATAATGTAGTGATTAAACCCGTCTTTATTCAACCAGTTTTACCAATACAAAATTCTATCTTTCTTCAACTTCCTGTCGACTGTGGGAAAATGAGGCAGGTGCTAGCGTTCTGTTAATCACAGCATGCATAGGATTTTTTTACATACTTGATTGTCCAATTTCTTTCTCTAAAATTCTACTTTTTATCGATCCACACAGATTCTTATCTTATTTTAAAATAGTGCAATTTTGCATAAAATAATGATTAGTTGCGCTACGTAACTTTGAAATTTTTTAATCAATTCGAGTGGTGGTGGAACGGTGATTGTTTTCTCTGTATCTATTTATGTTCTTCCTACTTGATTGTGAGAAGCACGTGCTCGTTTCGCGTTCCCACGGTAGTTTATGGTCCCCCTTACGTCACCCTACATTGCATGGGTAGCGTTGGTTCATTGAATCACTGATTACGCGGCCTACTGCTGTTGTTCGTGACTGTCCGCAATATAATAAATGAATAACAATTACTATTTCTATTTAACCTGTATATAATTTCGCCGACGGTCCCTTTTGACAGTTAAAGTCGCCCTCACAAAATTGATACTTAATTATCGAGATAAGGGAGTAGGCGTTCTGACGCATTCGACGGAGGAAGCGGTCGGCTATGTCTTAATTTATCAGAATTGATAACCGTCAAACCGTAAGGATGTAAGGATGTATTAGCGGACGGTAAACCACGCGTTCGCACACGGATGAATGGTGCTGGCATTTCGTCCTGGTTATGGTAGCCTTGCTAAGCGGGAACGCAAGGTCGCCATGTATTGTAAATGACAATGAATATACTTATGCCAGGCACGTGATATCCTGTTATTCATCGTAAAAATACAAACGCCACTAATTCCATTTGTCACAACGTCAATTATCGAATTAATTATCACTTACGCAATCTGTTTGTTTGGTATATTGAACAATTATCAGAAAATTACTCTTTGAAAAGTCACTTAGCGTGTGTAAAAAGCTACTTAATTGTCGAAATTTTGAGTGTGTACCTACGTTAATTATCAGCACACACGTACCTACAGAAACAATTTGCAATTCACTTTAAAATAAAAAAATTCTCCAATTAACCGTTGAACACTACATTATTGATAACAATTTTGTGGGAGTGTCAAACTTAAGCGTTCACATTACATATTAAAATAACGCCACCCCATACACAATCCTCAAGTGGATATAATCCAAATATATGCAGATGACGAATTCGTTAACTACCCAGGAATTTAAAAAGCCACTTCTCACCTCATCCGTTCACATCAAATTAGTATAAAAATTGAGGTACGTAATCTTAAAAAAATAATTTCACTTTTCATTAGCTCAAGGAAAAGATTTAAAATTGCTAATTTATTGGATATTAATGTTCGATAGGTCGTAAATATGCCTATATTATAGGAGGTAGTTCACGTTATGATACGTAATTAAAGATTTGCTCAAAACGAATAGAAACTTGTGCGTGTAGGCGTACGTGTTCAATAATTCATAAATTTTATTTTAATTAAACGATTTTCACTTGGTTCGAGTAATTGGTTACTTTTCGACTTGCCAAAAAAATTCGTTAATAATCCACTTTTAAGCGCCCGAAAGGGTGGTTTTCATAAACAACAAAGTGAGCAGGAATCATAAGACACGTGTTAGAGAAGAACAAAACGGGTGAAGCAATTTGAAAATAAATTCGTGCACAATCTCAGCACGAGTGTGCAAAAGAGAAGAAAAATTTCCGTTAATAGATGAGTAAACGAGATGGAATGTAGCGTTTTCTAATTCATTTCTAATGGTGATGGGTGCAAGCAAGACGTTTAGAAAGAGATAAATAATCACCAGCTGCACGCGCTGACACAGGTGGCCAAAGTGTGGGAACGAGCTGGCTTCTGCGATTCCCACGATCCGGAGCTTGGGCTTGCGACCAACACACACCTGGGTTTCGTATATAAGGCGAGCCCCTACTACTTTGAGTCATTCAGAGCTTAACGCTTGTGGAGTTAACAACGTTTTAAAACGAAAGTTTAGTGAAGTGCGATTTATTAGTTTGCGAATATTTTTTGAACATGTCTTACGAAATGTTAGCCGTCGAAGAACCTCAACCTATTTCAAGAACCTACCAATACAGGAAGGTCATGAAACCAATGTTAGAAAGAAAACGAAGAGCAAGAATTAACCGTTGCTTGGACGAACTCAAAGAACTTATGGTTTCTGCTTTACAAAGTGAAGGTGAAAATGTATCAAAGTTGGAAAAAGCCGATATTTTGGAATTGACCGTCCGTCATCTTCATAAGTTACGTCGTCAACAGCGACTTGCAGCAAATCCAGTAATCGATGCGGATAGATTTCGCGCCGGATTCACACATTGTGCAAACGAAGTGTCGCGTTGTTTAGCAGCAGTTCCTGGAGTTGATGTGCAATTGGGTACCAAATTAATGACCCACCTTGGGCATCGACTTAACGAAATGGATAAAGTATCACCTTTGGTTATACAAGTGTCAAGTCCATACACACCGCCAGGATCACCAGCACCCGAAAGTACGATGACAAATTCGTACGCAATGCCTTTAACGCCAGCATCATCTACATCCTCACGCCACATCTTATCACCAAATCAACCTATGGATTGTTCCACAACGGGCTTATTAAAAGTAGCTCAAAAAACCGAAGAAGTTTGGAGACCATGGTAAACCAATTGGCAAATTTAAATTATTAAATTGTCGTCTTCCATTAATTTTAATTTTTTTCGATTTGTTATGTAAATAATGAACAAAATCTCACTGTGTCTTTCAGTTTTATGTAGTTTGGTAAATTTGCTCAATTGCTTTAATTAATTTAGGTTGTAGTTTTTAAGTATAATTCAAAGAGATTGATCTCTATTTATAAATTTGTAGAGCTATAAAAATATGTAAATTTTTATCTTATAAATGGTAATTCAAATAATTGCCAAGTGATATACTCAAAGTTGGTACCTGTGATTTCATAATTTTGATGATGCACCACATTATAGTTATGTAGTAATATTTTGAAAATCAAAATTATTTGCCTTGGTGTGATTGTGCAAAAATTAAAGTATTTGTATTATGCGCAATACTGTGATACATGTTTGTATTTTTATAAAAGATTTTCAAATAAATATAATCTGTTACTTAAAAATAAAAATTTCTTTTATTCCTTTATTTTCAGGTACTTTAAAAGTTATTCCAACAAAAAATTAAGTTGGTCGAAAGTGTGCAAAAGTATTAACCAAATTGCATGGTGAAATGCAAAATTTGAACAGATAATATAAACAAGTTTTCGAAAATTAAAGAAGAGAAATTGTTCAAAACAAAAAGGACGAATATGATTCATACATTCTACCCGTCATAACGAACAAATACAATGCATACAAATTTTCAAAAAAAATGTGAGAATGCCCTTTAAAATATGAATCATAGACTTATGTATATGTGAAAACCCATGATGCATCCACTTTTACACTTGATAAACGGTAAGTATTTGGACATTGACTGATCAAAATTACAAGTTTTATGGATTAGCATCTTTTAAATTTTTGAAATTCAAATTTTTGCAAATTGATTAATATCGTTAAAATCGTCACTTTCTTATGCTGGGAAAAAATTTGTAACGGATTGATTTAAATTTTAGACGGTCGATGCGCCCTCTATAATATCATAGATGAACTATCCAATAATTTGTTGGTTTGAGCACTACTTCTAAAACTGCTACAGTTTTAGTTGAAAAATGTGGCTATTTTGGTTGTGGAATAACAGATGGCGGCAATGTGGGTATTCGAAAAAATATAAATATAATGCATTGGTAAAATGATAAAATACGCAGAATATAAATTTGAAAAAATTTCATAATTGATATTTGGAATCAATTAGAATCCTATTTTGTCTTGGGAAGGTTAATTCTGAAGACGATAAAATGGTATAAATATTTTTGAACGGAGCCCCTAACCAGCAAGGTTTCCTTTCGGTTTTGGAATAACTGCTAATGGAAAAGTATTATTTAATGTATGTACTATGTAAATCGTATAGCTTTTCCAGCCACATTTGTTATGTCTCTTATTATACTAGGATTGAATGAAAACTCTACACATCGGACCATCAAAATTTGTCTGATTTTGGTAAATTTTATTTAGTCCCTTTGTGATTTTATAATATTTGCCGATGTTATTTTTCTATTATAATATTTAACAGTCCATTTTGTTGGATATTAAACAGTATCCCATGAATTACTTTCTGAATCTTGCAAATTGTCTGTTAAATGTTTAGATTCTTGAAAATCTTCAAGCTTCAGATGTGTTTAACAGTAAAGTTGGCGTATTATTTTTACTTTTGAAAATTTTGACAATATGGGTAACAGCGTGACAGTGACACATTTAAAATGACTAACAGTAAGACGTTCTGTTTCTTATTACAATTTTTAAAGTTCTGTTTGGCGTAGGAAAAGTTTCAATTTACCAGGATGCCTAGAAATTTTGGAACATTTTATGATGAAAAAATCACTAGAAGTAGAAGAAATTTTCAAAGAAAGAAGTATAAGATCGGTAGCAAAAAAGGGACATTTGGTCATTGTTCAGGCAGACATCACCAAATCCATGTTTAACGATTTTGAGATTTTTCGTGCTATAGGTACGGATATCAAATTATGTGTTTCTTATACCTAGTAAAAATATTTAAGTCCTATGAGTCACCAAATTTTCATAAAATCAGGTGCAAGTTTTCATTAAGTCCAGAATCATGCTACGTTACACAGGCAGAAGTGATGTTAACTAAGCTCTCCTGAAAAATCACTAATTTGGAGTTAGTGATGTTTGCCTGAACGAATTGTCGTTAAAAGACATGAAGATAGAAACAAGAGAGCTGAAATTCCACCCTCAATGGACCAAATGGAATAGCCCTCAGTCCCCTGAAAAAGGATGAGATGTTGGCTTGCGGCCTAGAAGATCAGTTCAGCCCAAAAGCTGACATAGATCCGATAGTAGCGTAGCACACCAGGAAAGTCGAAGACGAGATAAGGAGGAGATTGGCAGAAATAACGTCGCGGTTTAACAAGTTAAATGTCGCCCCGGCGACATTTAATGAATTACTCACAACTATTGTCCGAACGCTAAACACGAAAAAGGCCCTCGGGTCTTGTGGGATCACGAATAGGGTAATTTCAGAATTTCCAAAAAAAAGCTCACGCAGCTATGCCTACAATAGTAAACGCCATGTTGAAACTCAGGCACTTTCCATCTAGGTGGAAAGTGGCGGACGTCATTATGTTCCCTAAACCCAACCAAAACCTGAACAACGCGAAATAGATTATTACCCTGCCTGGGTAAACTAGCAGAAAAAGTTACCGTAGTCAGATTACACCAAGCCACGGAGGAAAACCAAACTATTCCCAAGGAAGAGTTTGGATTTCGCTCAGGGCATTCAACAGTATATCAGGTGGTTAGGTTAGTGGAACAAAGGTGGAACATATCATGCTAAATTGGAACAAGAAGCAGTCTACGGGGGCTGTGTTCCTGGATGTCGCCAAGGCTTTCGACAAAGTAGGACATCAGGGCTTACTTTTCAAAATGCTGGAAGTCGGCATCCAAGCGGAAATGGTGAAACTAGTAGAGTCGTTCCTGGAGCTTAGGAAGTTTCGCGTAAAACTTTAAGACACTCGCTCCGCTTTAATGTGCATCACAGCAGGTGTCCCTTAAGGAAGCATCCTGTCTTCCAGGCTCGTCTCTATTTTTATCCACGACTTACCATGCGCAACAGGGAGGAAGATAAACAAACGGAGATCGCGTTATACGTGGACGACAGGGCGGTTTACAGCAGCGCGAGAAAAGCTTCTTTTATAATTAGACGTCTTCAACGCCATTTAGATAAACTAGAAAAATGGTTCAGCGTCTAGTGCATAGGGGTTAACCCTAGCAAAAGTATGACAACCTTCTTTTCTAGATATTGCTATGACCTCCCTTATATTAAAAGTTAGACACGTCTTTTAAGTTGGGCGCCACATTCAAATAGAATGAAAAATATAAAAAAAATGTAATAGATTAAATTTGCGTGCTAAAATTTAATTATAGAGTTCACCAACTCGTCCCTCTTGTTTAGCTCAGTCCGAAAGTTTCTCAAGGATGTGCAGGTATTAATGATTAATTAGGGGAAGTTGCTTATTAAGTTGAAAATTTTGTTTTAATGATAGAAAAATATTTGTTGACTTTGAGTAAAAATGCTTAATTGTTTTTATCAGATAAACGATCCACTTCATTATGTTCTGAATGATCTTTAAAATTTTGAATACTGACCTGTAAATGTTTGATAATAATAATAAAAGATTGCATCAATTTAGAAATGATTTTTATATTCAATAATATCGCAATGCGCAAATAATCAATTTAACAAAATACACAGATATCATATCCGTCACCAGAATGTTTTGCAAATAATCAAAAATGTTGAATTAAGCGATCCTTTTCCTTCCTCTGCTCTTCCAAATGCTTACATAAATTTAAGTTTTTCCGTTATCCAAACGGGTTAAATGTTTTTGTAATAATATGGTTGCTTTTGGTAAAGCGTAAAATAAAAGAAAATAATGTTTTGTTTTGAAATATTTATAAAATAGGGTAGCCGAAAATTCACCTTTCACAGTCTTTTCCCAGCATCCTGTACGTAAAATGCTGAAGGCTAAAGTTAATAAAAATAATAAACGTTTTCAAATACCTTTTGAATTTATAATCCGGACTTTTATATAAGTCTGCGCTGAAAAACACTTTCTTGCTAAACACAGGCGCACTATGAGACACTTCCACAATCAGATGTTGTAGTTGATATGACACGCTGGATCTTCTCTTCTTTGGATTGACTTGTTGTTACAGTCATTATCCAAATTTAACTTTCAATTGGTGTTGTTTAAATATATTGTATGCCGGTAAGTAGTTTTAAATTACATAATCCTCGGATATTTGTGAATTGAGTTGAGTATTAACATCTTTTACTTTCTGAAATTTGCAACTAGGTTCGCCATCTTGATTCTCATCGACCAAAATTATAGAATTGGTGGATCACGTTACAATACGACCATCGAGTTCAAACATTAAAATTCAACTAACTTTGCTTGCGCAAATTACCAATTTGAGACGATTTTAACAACTTGTGAGTCAAATTTGTTCCTTTTTGTGATTTTTATTTTAATGAAATTTTATGTAATTTCCAGAGTTGGATCCATATTTGAAGAGATTACTTATATGATGCTTTCCAGTTGAATTCCATCACAGTAGTTGACTTGGTAACCATTCGAAGAAGTACATTTGACCATTTTCACTATCACGTTTCACTTATCAACCTTTATTGAATTTTCACCCTTATGTACCTTTTTACAATTTTTGGACATGAATTTATGATCATCATACACAATTATATAAAATAGAATTTTGGTTATAAACAGATTTTCATATAACAAGTTATTCAAAGAGATTTATCAATTCAAAGTTTATAAACGTGCAAAATTTACACAAATTATGTGTAAATTTCATCATTTCTAAGATAAAGCATCTTATGAGAAGATTTGGACTTGTTCACCTTCAAATTGAATGTATTTAGCAGGTTTTGATATAGCTTTCTCATCTTTAAAGATCTTATTAAGTTTATAATACGTGAAATAGAGTTGGATGTGTTTATCTGTTAAATCTAATGTTTAAAATTAGCTTAATTTTCTTGAATATTATGATTAATTCAGTTTTTGCAACTATTTGTGTTGTGTGGGGTCATTTTAAATCACAGCAATATGTTAAAAATAATTACAGTCGACTCTCGATAATTTGAATCTCTCGATAAATTGAATTTTTTCCCGGTCGAAAAAATGTTTTTTGTTGAAAAAATGTGAATGTTTAAAATAATAAATCTCGAATTTATTTTGTTATTTGGTAATTGTTAAAAAATATAATAATAAAAATTAAAAATAATAAAAAAAAGTAATAAACTCTTGGTAATTTGAAATTTTTCTCTGGTCCCTTGAGTTTCAATTTATCGAGAGTCGACTGTACATCGAAAGGACAAACGAAGATAACGTTCCCACAACTTGCCTACGGATGTATGGCACCGAAATCCCTTGGAGCAACACCTCCAAATATTTGGGGGTGAACCTCGATAAGAGCCTCCGGTGGGGTCAACATACAACGGACGCAAGGAACAAAGCCAGGGCAGTACTAAGTCAGCTGCAACCATTTATCAGAAGTAATAGCAAGTGTTCCATGAAAAACTAGATTAGGTTATATAAGGCATGCGTCAGACCCGTAATTACGTACGCCTGCGAGGCTTGGTGTACGCGGCAGAGTCTTACTTGAAGAAATTCCGCGTAGTTCAAAGCATCGCACTGAGACGAATCATGAATGCTCCTAGATACGTCAAAAGATACAAATATCCCTTTCAGGTTTCTCTTTTAGGCTTCTCTTTCAGAGTCCAGGGAAGGGGCTGGTTTTCCTGCTCACCGCGCAAAGTGGCAGGGAGGATATTTTATTTTTAATTTCACATCTAGGTAATTCGATTCCACAAATATAACAGAAGTAATTAAGAATAAAGGACTTTAGAAGAAATACTAGTAACTCTAATGTTTGGTTTTTAGTTTCAGGTTGCCAATACTTTTTCACATTTATATTTTACGAATTAATTTTTGTTTGTTGTAACTTTAAGTCCGCCGTTTTGTTATGAGAATTTTTTTAGTAATTCTGCACAAATAAATTACTTAATTTCTTATTTGTTTAATTTAGGGAAACGTTTCTGTTCTATCAGAGGCTGATTGTCAATACTTTATCTTGGCACTCTACATGTAAGTTCAACTCTAGAAAACTAACATCTTCTGAACAGCTTTTAATCGAACAAATTTATTTTAACGTTTCTGATTTCATTTTTCTTGACATTGTCTAACATGTTATATTTCAATTCTGATTTTTTGTTCATTCGTTGGACCATTTTAACCATTTTTTAACTTGTAAGTTTTTGTGAATTTTTGTATTTGCACCTTTCCTAAGAGATAATTAATGTTATTTTCAGACCACGTCTGATGATGTCCCTGAATCAATAGGGATAAAACTAATCACGTTTGTGTACATCTAGCCGAAAAATATTTAAAAAATTACTATTTGAGGTTAATATGTACAAAAAGTAAAGCAAAATATTAAGTACATATTACCTGCTTACCTGTGTACTTACTTGGTTTTTACTTGTGAAATTAATAAAATAAAAACCAATTACGTCCAGGAGATACGCAGAGAGCAGAAAGCAAGGAACAATAGGGAAGATGCATAAATTTTTTTTATAGCGTAGTTGGATCAAAAATAACTAAATATACTAATTAATGCTATTTAATTTATTTATTTTGGTTTTGATAATAATTTAAAAAATATTTAAAAATCCGTCAATTTGAATTGAAGGAAACGACCGCGCAATTTGCCATTAACTTGTGACGTCACGAGTCCGAATTTTACATTCATTTATATTATTTTTCTGTGGTTTTGTGCTTTGAAAGTTGAAGTTTGTTAGTGTTAAAAGCTGTTATTTATCATAATTAAATCAATTAAAAAGCAAACGCGTTGCGTTTAAGGTCACATGATTTATTTTAAATTATCATTGAATTTTAAAATGGATTATTTATAACAAGATACAATAAATAGAAGTTATTTTTGCTGATTTGATATTTAATATATAGGATTAATCGGAAAATACTGTTTTAACTAAATTTTTTTATTCATGCATGTTCCCCATTTCCTTTTTTTGCATAATTTAAATTTAAAAAATATGTATAGAAAATTATATAGGTACCTACTACTAATTGGCGACAAACTTCGTTCAAGTTAATTTTAAAACTTTCAACGATTTATTTAAATTTTTAAATTGCGTGAAGGACGGAAAGTCTATCTGTAGTAGAATCAGAACAGCAACTTAGATGTTCAGATTTTTAATGTCAATGAGATAATATATAATTAACTAGCGCCTGCGGCGCTAGACATACGTATAGTAAACAGAACCAACACATTATGAACAATTTTTTTATTATTTCAAGTTTAAAATGACTGTGGGCATGTAACCGACGTTGGAGAAAATGTTTGTTGCTCCGAATGAAGTCATTTGAAAGCATGAGTTGTACTTGCGAATGTTTAGCAGGAAGTGTTTTGAAATTGCAGTGGTGCCAATAAGATAACTTAGAAGCGGCTCAGGTGGATCAATCAGCGGTGGCAAAACAACTTTGCCGTTCGAACAACACATTCCTGGTGATTCCTTAGCGAACTTCGAAACACGACAATGCAAGCAAAGTTTGTTCATAACACCTATTGCTACATCCTCGTGATTCATGTAATCGTAGTTTTTGTCGTAATTAAATGCTTCCAATGTTAAATTCAATTTTTGTCTTGATGGAACTAATTCCAAAAACGGTTTGCCCGTCCATTTCTGGCGTAAATAAGAGCGCTACATACGTCCAAAGTTTTTACACAATTTTCACTTTTCAATTAATCTTCAGGTAAAGTTAAATCTTCCGCAAAGAGGTGGATCTTCCACGAAGAGGTGGGTCTGCGTCTTCTTGCACAATTCCGGCGAGTTTTTCTTTAGAAAACCAATTAAAAACAAATTAATCTTCAGGTAAAGTTAAATCTTCCGCAAAGAGGTGGATCTTCCACGAAGAGGTGGATTTGCGTCTTCTTGCACAATTCCGGCGAGTTCTGCGACCTATATAAAGTCTTCCTCACAGGGGGAAGACCATAATAGATCGGTGAAGGCCATAGTTGTTCGGCCTTCGGCCTCACAGGGTGAAACCATAATAGATCCGTGAAGGCCATAGTTGTTCGGCCTTCGGCCTCACAGACCGGACCATAATAGATCCGTGAAGGCCACAGTTGTTCGGCCTTCGACCTCACAGACCGGACCATAATAGATCCGTGAAGGCCATAGTTGTTCGGCCTTCGGCCTCACAGGGCGGACAATAATAGATCCGTGAAGGCCAAAGTTGTTCGGCCTTCATCTGTCATCTGTCATCTCATCTGTCATCCGTCATCTCATCTGTCATCCGTCATCTCATCTGTCATCCGTCATCTGTCATCCGTCATCTGTCACCCGTCATCTGTCATCTCATCTGTCATCTGTCATACATACATACATCCAGACACACATACATACACACATACATACATAATCTTCACGTAAAGTTACATCTTCATGTAAAGTTAAATCTGTATGTGCAAAATGATTTTTAGGTTATGTAGTTAATGCCGTCACTTTGACACTATCGGGGGGCCCATGGGGGCTATTCAACACTATCAGGGTCACTCTCTAGGTTATGAAAAGGGGGCCCGTCTTGCTAAAACGCGCACTATTTATGTTTTACCCTGTATATGCAAAATGATTTTTGATAATTTTAAAAATATTGTGCAACGCTACTGACTATAATATGTCAATGTCATTTTTAAGGTTAGTCAAAGTTGTGCCCCCTATTTGTCGAGCCGGTACTGACTATAATATGTCAAAGTCATTGAATCTTTATTGTGCAACGCTACTGACTATAATATGTCAATGTCATTTTTAAGGTTAGTCAAAGTTGTGCCCCCTATTTTTCGAGCCGCTACTGACTATAATATGTCAATGTCATTGAATTAATCTTTTAGCGTCAAAATCGCATCGTAACTATGACAACTACTGTGACCTGAAGTGTTTAACTGCTGATGACCGTCTTATGGTGACGAATTACTAAATTCAAAGACGACGAAAAGTTTACTCTTGAATGTCGCCAGATCTCGTGAAAGTTTCAACGCCCACAGTTACGGGGTTTAGGCGTCTATGCGGAACATACATACATACCCACACACACACATACAAGCATTTTTATATATAAGATGGCATGTTTCGGTGCAATTTTTTTAATTTCAAATATCACTACTAAATACATACCATTCCTTTTGTTTATTCATAACGAAAGAATCCGTTTAATGAGTAAGGAAGGTGTAACATGCTTGCCAGTAGGCGACTAAAAGCGTAATTTTAATTATATGCTACCTATTTAGTTCCAAGAAACTTCATGCAGAATTAAGAGATTTATACTCACTTCCTGCTATACACCTAATTAAATATTTTAACAAAGTGTAATTGTTAGATTAAAGGTCGCAAAGTAGCAAATTTTACATAACGAACCTTAATTAAGTAATCTTCATTATAATTTCATTTTGCTTTATTATACGAGGGCTATTTTTTTATTAACTTCTATTAGGTTGGCAATGGATTGTCAGTTATCATATTGACATGGCGCTTGCGTGATAGTGTTAAGTCATCTATCTGTCAAAACTTCCTAACCGGGTAAGCCATTGCGCAGCGTAGTTTTTATGTGAGTGTTGTTTTATCATGGCCACTATACTCGAAGCTCCCGCCAAATACGAGATTCGATCTGTGATCCGTTTTCTCCAAGCTGAAGGCAGTCCTGCGGCTGAAATTCATCGAAGTTTATCTGTAGTGTATGGGGAAAAGATTATCGGGAAGGACGAACTGACGTTCATGAAGTTGGGGGTCAGGGACGGAAATCCGTAGCAACAAATGAGATTATCGAAAATGTGAACAAAGCGGTTCAAGAGCGCCGCCGGTTTACAATCTCTGAGCTGTCTACTGATTTTCTTCAAATCTCTCGATCAGCACTTTATAACATTTTTACAGTACAATTAGGCTACCATAAATTTTGTGCACGATGGGTCCCCAAACAGCTCACAGACGTTCACAAAATCCAGCGAATGAGTTCTGCGTTAACATTTTTGCAACGCTACAGTGACGAAGGAGAAAGGTTTTTAAGAAATATTGTAACGGGGGATGAAACGTGGGTTCAGTTTGAGAACGCCGAAACAAAAGAGCAATCGAAACAATGGATGCATACTAAATCGCCCAACAAACCAAAGAAGTTTAAACAAACTTTTTCCAACAAAAAGCTTATGGCTACTGTGTTTTGGGATTGTAAAGGAGTCTTACTAGTGGAGTTCATGGATCCTGGGACAACAATTACTGCAGCCACGTATTGTGAAACCCTTAAACGTTTACGGAGAGCAATACAAAACAAAAGCAATACAAAAACAAAATGTTGTCATCAGGAATTGTCCTTCTGCATGATAACGCACGACCCCATACAGCAAGAATAGCAGCAGAACTGCTTAAGAAATTCCGATGGGAGGTGTTCGAGCACCCGCCTTACAGCCCGGACTTGGCACCAAGCGATTTCCATTTGTTCAACAAGATGAAAGCATGGTTGGGACAGCAGAGGTTCAACAATAACGAGGAGCTAAAAACCTGTGTGAAAATTTGGCTGAAAATCCAGGCGGCAACATTTTATGAGGAGGGTATA
Source organism: Podabrus alpinus (assembly GCA_932274525.1). Lineage (NCBI taxonomy): Eukaryota > Metazoa > Arthropoda > Insecta > Coleoptera > Cantharidae > Podabrus > Podabrus alpinus. The sequence goes on from OW026454.1 coordinate 21,072,555, forward strand.
CAAAAGCTGGTGCCCCGTTACGACAAATGCCTCAATCTCGGTGGCGACTATGTTGAAAAATAGCTGACATGTATGAGCAACTACCTATTGTATAATATATTAAAATTTTTCCTATTTGCCTTATTTGCTTTTACTAGCTTAATGGAAGTTGATTAAAAAATAGCCCTCGTACTACATATTGCAATATGCCAATCGCTAAAATGTGTTCGTCGTGTTGGTATTCAAAAATTATACCACTATATACGGGTTGATGCATAAGTTTGTAGGGTTTTCTTTTAAATTTAAAATTTAATTTTTTAAATATAAAAAATACATAAATTAATCAATAATATATTCTCCTGCATTTTTTATGATTGACTCCCAACGTTCTGGCAGTTTTCCGATTCCACGCATGAAGAAATTTTTCTGAACGGCAACGGAATCTTCTCATCGACAGATTCTTTAAATTGTAAATCTTCTTAAACACCAAGATGTATTTATTACATCAAGATTTATTGTAAAAGATTTCACTATTAATGAATTTCAGTTAAACACCATGTGAATGCCACTTTTAAATTTGATACAATTTTAATATGTGCCTGGGTCTATACAAATTTATCTTGTACATTAGGCCATGGTTCCAAATCACATACTCGTCGATTGGCCGTTTTAAATGTACCTCATATCCAAAATAGGTATGCAGTATTTTACGCAGGATCTCTCCACGACTAATTTATGGAGAACAAAACTTGTTATCCGAATTAAAAATTTCTTATAGTTTTCCAGATTAGCCTTGCATAGAACCACAATTTCCTATTTTTGCCCAAATTGCCGTAATTTTTAGTTTTCGATGACGACTTCTTCCTATTCTGGCACAAAAGTGGTCTACAAATGAATGAAACTAAATTCAATTCTTAGTAAAATTCTGCATAGAACAACTTTGTAGTAATAGGGCCCTCGTTGTGGGTTTTGAAGATGAAAATTTTTAGACTACTTTTTGAAGGATGTTTTTCAGGATTTCTGTTTTTCAAAAAATGGTATAAATTCCACAGAATTAAATCCTCTACAACTTTCATTCATCGCATTTATACATGAAATTCCTAGGAAAAGAAATAATTTAGAAAAACTAAATTTTATAATTTTCACCAAAATTGCAATGAAATCTTAGGGTCTTTATTTGGGAAGTCTTCATTATCTTAAGTATCTTAACTTCAGTATCTTAAAAAATATATTCGTAGAATTTACATGTACTGCCGTGAAATAAAAAGTATTATTAATTTATATCGCGGGGAAAACAACGGCACTTTTTTTTCTTCTCCAACTAGCTCAGCAATGGGACTCTATAAGGGCGTAATATTGGGTTCAGCGGAGTTACAAAAATACACTCCACTATTGTAAATAAATTGTAAATGATTTCAATAAAACAATTGTGAATATCGTACACCTGGAACCTACTTGTGCTCCGATGCTGTGGAAACTTATTAATCAAATCAAATAGAATTCCTCCTCCATAAACTGTTTTTTTATTCATTTACAAATTTTAAAAACGAAACAGAATTATGCATTATAATTATTAACAAATTAAGTTTACAAATGGTAAATACCTAATCTAAAAATATACCCCCAAGAATTAATCGCACTTGTTAAATAAAAAATAATGTTTATGATCGGTTTTTTAAATAATACATGTAAAATTCTCAGTCTTAACAGTAAAGCTGGATTTATAGTTTGACGTACTGTAAACGTAGACGCACTGCAAAAAGATCGACTAGAGAATTTAGGTACTCTTGTTTATAAATAAACGTAGACGCATGACGTAACGTAAGAGAAACGGACTGTAACGTAAGAGTTGGTCAACTTTAATCTTTTACAGTGCGTTTCTTACGTCCGATCAATCAAAAGAAAGAATTCTGTGTGTTTAATATATTATTATGTGTATATTTGAATTTAAATTATTTTTTAATTTGAATTTAAATTATTTTACGGTTGCCTATGTTAGTAGAAACTACCAACTGTACATGTAATTTCACGATTTGTATAATTTGTAGGTTATGTTGAATCGTTGAATGTCACTCACTTTATTTTCTATTATCACCTCTACGCATGCGCGAAAATTCCGTTCCGTCGATTTATAAATTTAAAAATATCTTACAGTCCGTTTCTTACTTATCCAGTGCGTCTACGTTTACAGTACGTCAAACTATAAATCCAGCTTAACAAAAAAAATATATAACTTTACTAACATCGTAGGGAATTTAGATGTTCTTATGCAGTCAGTCGCCGGCGTCATCAAGGCTTCCATCCGTATTGTGGATCCAATTGTAATTTGAACTTCAGTAAAAACAACTAACCATAAATATTGAACGATTTTTTCTCCAAATTTTATATAATATAATAAATTGCAGGTAACCATTTTATTAGTTCTTCTTTTAGACAAAACTTGCACATCAACGATACCCAAAATTATACCTCGTTCTAAAAACCAATTAACAAAAATACGTCCTTACTTGTCTACGGACGCGGTCAGAATTTTCTTAACAAAATAAATACATCCTCTCCCATTTACGAATGCGGGCAGAGTTCCAATTAACAAAATGAATACGTCCTCACTCATTCATGGACACGGGGAGAGTCCTCGTTCCTCGCTCTTGTTAGCCCAATCTTATCTTCCCTTCCAATCCTGTCAAGCAGGCGCAATTTGCAAACCTCCAAACTTTCAAAATTCAAAATTCCTTCAACACAGATTTTTCATGCACATTCCCTACTTATCTAAGTTCCATCAACTCACTATTACTTAATGCCACTATCACTTGTTTTGTAATGCGGGCCTAACTAATTCACAAATTTATCCTACTTAACTTGTTATTCGTTACTTTGATCAAACGAAATACTTCATAATTTTGCTTCTGATAATAACACATTTTATAAACAGACTATCTGGTGAAGAAATTCTATTCCAGTAACTCAGTGAATTAGACAAAACAGCTGAAGTTAGAAAGTACATGTCAGATCCAGGTATAAATCGTCAACAAACTTTAATATCGTGATTATGAATTTTTATTTTGTAGTGGATGCATTTTCAATTCAACCGACCCCCATTTGGAACAGCGCAGTACATAATATACTGAAAATTATGTTCACTTTGCACCTTAGACTATTTGCAAAAATTTAAAAAGTTTCTGAAAATGTTAATAAACGACTAAATTTGAAAACTCACTGCTAGGGTCTTATTGGGGATGGAAGGTTATTTTATATGGGGATTTATAAATAATTGAGCCTAGTTTTACTCATCTGTGGGCAATTTTTACACTACAAACGTCTATGTCGAAATCAGAAAACTACAATGATTTGGAAAAAAATTACAAGAGTTGTTTGGATGGCTATATTTCGGAATTTATAGAGGCTAGAACTTTTTTAAAAGTTTTTTTCAGAATTTGTTGAAGCTTGATTTTCCTACTAACTATTTTTCAACGACTTGGTGATTTTCGAGTTATTGCTATTTGTTTATAATTTAATGAAAAATATTTACTTTCTTTAGTTACAAAAAATTATTTTAAAAGAATCGAAAGGCTTGGTCTCCTCACATTTTCCAACATGGAATTAAGTTATTCCCAATCCGCCACAGGATCTTAAAGAAAATAAATTCTTTATCGCTTTTAATACAAGGATGGTCATAAGTCATAACGTACATATTGCGATATCGAGATACCACGTCAATGGAAGTACGTTATTTAAGTTTCGGTAAAATTTTATTATCAATAAAGCATGTGACTTATCAAAGTAATCAGAAAAACTTCGTCCGATACCAAGAAATTTAGTTCAAAGTCAAATGATTTATAAAAAAAAGGACATAAAGCAGGTTTGAATAAAATAAATTTTAGATGTAACTTTTAATAATTGTCTTTGTTGAAAATGTTTAATTTATAGTAAATGAAAGATTGTTAGTAATAAGAAAGGTATTTCAAAAGTTAGAATATTGTTAATTGATTGATTAATGTAAAAATTTATGTTAGCGTTAAATTTAAATAAGTTTGTTAAATCATTACGTGAGTTCGACGTGTCACAAGTTAATGAACTGTGTATGGAAATTTCATGTCCAGCATCTTTATTTATTCAACCACGAAGCACTTAGGAAGAAGTCAATCCAATCTGAAAATATAAAAATTTTACTTATAAAATTTCAACGAGTCACAATGTGCTTAATACAGACCTGTAACATGAAAATTTCGATAATATTGATTTTTCCGATCAACCAATAAAATGCGTCTACACAAACATCGAGATGGCTATGAATTTCGAGATAGAAAATTAAAAAAGAATCGAAGAGGTCCTTGTGTTAGATTTCACACGAAAATGGTGGCGAATTTTAATCGTCCTAATAAAAATTGATCTTATAGTGAAAATAATTTGTGAAAGTATAAAATACGAGTGTAAAAATCAAGAAATTAATTACTTACCTACGTAAATAAAAACATAAGTTGAAAAACGTAAAGGATTGATAATATTTCAAGAGAATTAAAAATCGACACAAAACGAGGTCAATAAACTGCAAGTGTAAACTTTTTCATGGTAATAAACCCATCCGAGTGTAATTTTGGTGCGCAATTGTACCATCTCCAGTTCAAATAACGAAAAGATCCCTGAATTTACTAAGGTAACGTGCACATTAAACTACAATTTTAAAATAACTAAGTGAAATTTTCGGACTCCATACGACACGTGTTTTTCTTTATTTAACGTTCAGAATTTTGATAATTAGATTTAATAATAGAACTTTTTAATATAACAAAACCTTTATTTACATTTGTGTGCTAAATAAAAACATTATTAATTTTGTAACGAAGGATATTTATTTTGACCTGTTCCGCGACATAAATTTATTTACAGTATTGGTCAAGGAACGAACTCACCCTGTACAAGGTAAGACACATGCACTACGAACCAGCTAAGCCGAGGCAGATTATTTCAATTTATTTGTATTTACTAAATTTCACATACTTTTCCATTGACGGGGTACATTTCTGTACACTCGTACAAACATTAAATATTAAAAACGTTTAGCTCCGGTGAGGCAGAGGCCTTCACAGCAATTTTGGCTACGTGTGGCAGTATTAGGAGTCAAAGCTCATTACAATATAATCTCAGATTATACTCTATGAAAGAAATATATACGATTACCGGTAATTAATCTAATTAATTGTATAATGGTTAGATATGTAAATACGTTCAGATATTTGCGTAAATACCGAGTAAATACCTAGAGAGGTTATCAAAAAATGTGTTAATATTTTATACATAAGTATATTAAAAAAATAATGAATTAAATATTTTTGTGTTCCTTTTATTTTTTTTGATATGGAAACTGGAAAATGTTAATGCCATTCTTTCCAGTTAAAATATGCCATTAACTAAATAATCCCATATACTAGAAAGCCTATATAAATGGGTATAACTGTGTCGAATTTACAATGCATTTGTGCCTTTCTCGCAGATTATATTCTTGTGCATCTCGTTTTATTTGCTTTTAAATATTATATTAACGATTGGTTAAATCAACAATTTAGAAACTTTATTATTTAAGTCGGTAAATTTAATAACAAAGGAAAGACCTTCATGGCAGAAGATAACAACTGCTGTAAGTAGATTTTAATTTATTATTTCATTATACCTATACTTAATATTTATATACACTTCCTACACAAACCTGCAACTTTCGTTTAACGATCTAAGTATAAAAGAAAAATGAAAAGTAACAAAAATAAAACGAAACCAACTTTTGGAGAAAATTTAAAATCTTATCTTTCCGAATACTGCGAAGCATCAACTATCCACGGCTTTAAATATTTAGGAGAACGTGGACGTCATATATTTGAAAGGATAATATGGATTGCAATCCTTATTGTCGTATGGACTGCCTGTGCACTTTTAACTTCCAAAATATACCATAAATGGAAAATCTCACCGGTTCTTGTATCTTTTGAAACGACCGAAACCTCCATTCGAACAATTCCATTTCCGTCTATTACAATTTGTCCACAAACCAAAACTTCCATTGATTTCAACTACACTTTAGCACTATTAAAAAAAAGTAGTGGATTGTATCTAACAGAAGCCGAGTAAGTTTCAAAACTTATTTTTATAACTATTTTAATTGTTCCGTTCTCTAGAGAAGATAAATTAAATAGCATGTCACTTGTTTGCCAAGGAAAACTCGTAAGCATAATTTCAAATTATACGGAACCTAACTTTGTAAACGATTCGAATATAAACTTATTAAAAATGGTAATTATACATGTGTGTTCTTTTTAATAAAAAATAATATTTCATATTATTTTTAGTTAGCGTTACCCATATTTGACAAGGATTTTTGGAGCGTGTCTTGGTTAGGTAACAAGATCGAATTGGATCAGTTTGTTTATACCGAGGCAGGTTATTGTTACAATTTTAACGGGCTGCATATCGATGAAATTTTAAGAAATCCTGAGTAAGTTTAGTTAATTTTATATCAAAATATCGAATGACAATAAATTATGTACCGTTTAGAGAATATTCAGAAGTGGAAAATAATGATAATCAAAAAGTAGATCATTGGTTCTACGAAGGAGGTTATGGGAAAGATGATAACTTAGATAAATATCCTCGAAGAGCGTTTGTAGCTGGAATTTCTGGAGGAGTAAAATTTAATATTTTTACTGATAATAAAAATTTGGACTATATTTGTGGAAATGCTATACAAGGTTTCAAAGTAAATATCTGGGATAGCATCACTAATGGTACTCTATTCAGACCAATAAAATATTTTTTAGGTTGAAATACATCATCCTGCAGAATTACCCAATATGAATCGTCATTTTTTGCTTCCACTAAACAGCGATGTAATGGTTTCGATAAAGCCAAATATTATTACGGTTAGTGAAGAACTAAAATCGTATAAACCTAAAGATCGAAAGTGCTATTTCTCTGATGAAAGACCTTTACTATATTATAAAAAATATACCCAAAATAATTGCATTTCGGAGTGTATAGCAAATTACACATTAACGCAGTGCAAATGTTTAGCATTTTATATGCCAAGTAATTTGAATTAAGTTAGTTAGTGTTGACTATTTTCAAAAATTGTATACATTTCAGAAGCTAAAGAAACTCAAATTTGTGGTTCTGGTAATCGTAAATGTTTAGAAGAATGCGAAGGTTTTTTCAAACCTAAAAACAATACTTATTTTTGTTTAATTAATCTTTTTTTAGTGAATTACACTTTATCTTCTAAACCCGAAGATTTACAATTGTCCAATATTGGAGACTGCGATTGTTTACCATCTTGTGTAAATGTGGAATTTAATGCTGAAATATCTCAAAGTATTTGGGATTGGAAAGAATTATCAAGATACTTTTCAGTTTTAAATAGCAGTCTTGTACAGAACGTCGATACTGAGAAGTAAGTTCATAATTTAAAACTTCAAGATTGGATTACCGGATTGTAACTCTTTCAGTGACCATTTATCATCCATGTCGGTTTATTACAAAGAAACACAGTTTTTGAGTTCAAAACGACACGAACTTTTTGGAATTGTCGAATTTCTATCCAACATTGGTGGATTATTAGGTTTATTTATTGGATTTTCGGTAACTTCGGTGATAGAAATTGTTCATTTTGCCACTTTTCGTTTAATTTCCAACATTAAAATATATGGAAAGCAATATTGGTCCGGCGACAAAAATCTAAAAAACAGAAATTGAAGTCTGTTTAAAAATATTTAGACAAATTTTAGTTTAGCAGTTGTACGTATTTACTGCAAGAAAAAGAAAATAAATTCCTCATTAAAATTTAATCTGAAATGATACAACAAACCGACAGCAGATACTCGGCGCTTATTTTAATGATGTAAAAATATTAATAACTTGGTCCAAATCAACTTATAATTATTACTCCTGTCATTTAACACACATACGTACGTTAAAAATGAAATTTTCTTTCTAAGATGGTTAATATTTTTTCTTTAATTTAAATTTATCTTTACAATTAAGCTTAGTTACAATATATTTGATATATTCTGTATTCTTTGCAAAGGAGACCTAAATATTAATTAATTCTCTTCTTCAATTCTCTTCCTGCTAGCGTCTTATCAATCTGGCTAAAGTTAAAATTATGGAGAATGCCATATACCACGTTAATAACATCTCCTTAAAGTGTCGTATTCGTACAGCGAACGTTGGTTATCAACTTAACCGAAGCCAGTATGACTGACTAGTGAAAGAAATTTAATGGGATGGTTTCCCGTTGCCTTCCTCATAGCCTACAGATATATTAGGCTTGAAGATCACAGCAGTATATCCGGCACAACTAGGTATAGAACCACGGTTTCTCGCTCGCTAGTCTGCTATTGTAAGGTTTTACGCCACATTTTTGGTCAGTACAGAATACATAAAGTGCAGAAGAAGTCTAAATTTAAATGGGATCGAGTTGGATCTGTACCCATTCGGCCGTACCATGAAACCGTGCCTAAATGTCCAGTTTCTCTTTCACCCTGTATTAAAAATTGTTATTACACATTTCTATAATTTTTTAATTTAATTTTTGGTATATATAATTTATAAAATAAATTTAACCAAAAACTATACAAACCGAAAGCGACCATACAGAGGCTAGGACCTAGTGATATCCTTGGACTTTTCTATGGTTTCTAAGGCAAATAATTGTCCACTGCAGTGTTTAGCGAAACAACTTGCAGATTCAAGCTTTTTTTAATCAAACGCGAAATAATTTGTTATTGATCTATTAAAATGTGTTCTTATCGAAATTTTGTATTATTGTGCGTATCTTATTATTGCAATACGGATGATTTGCAAGGCGATTTACATAAATTAACTGTCTAAATTTTTTAATTATTTTTAAGATAACGCTATCTATAAAAAGCTGTGTTAAATTTTTGCAAGTGTAAGTTTTACTACTAATTAATGATATATTATTATGAATTTTGTAGCATGCACAATATAGAAATTGTAAACTTGGTAAGTGAACGAACTTGATGCGAAGATGCGAAGAACGAAGTGAATGCACTAATAATTTTGCATTATATGTACAACGATTATTGATTACTTTCGTCTAGCTTTTTATTAAGATTTTCCATAGCCTCCATAATTAGATTCCAATCTATTTTAACTATTCTTATCTCAGGGTGACAGTAGGTTCAATTTCATGTCATTTTATAAATATTTTAGACGCCCCACGGCTTTGGTTTGCCAATTGCTTCTGTTAATTAATTTCAAACCCCACATTGTAGCGCCAATTGATTTGACTTTGGGTTAGCCAAATTGGTTTGTTTTTAATAATTTTATAAATCTTTAATTTTAAAATTTTTAAACGTTGTATAGCTTCAAACGGATATGGTTTTCTTGCAACCATTTGCTATATTTTTGTGTGTCTTACAAATGTACACCATCACTTTTCCAACACAAAATTTTTATCATCTACTTCTTAGAGGCCGTCCATAAAGGATGTCCACCCCTGGAGGGGGAGAGTTACAAAATGTGACCAAGTGTGACCAGGGGCGGGGGGTGACGTCCACATAAAAATCCCATTTTTGGAATTTATAAGAAAATTGTTTTTGAATGTTTTCATGTAATTTTTTCGGTGCACCCGAATTGCACCACGAAAAGATTAGTTCACAAATCTCCTACCCGAATTGCACCACCGTAATTTCAGGTAAACACCTCACCAAGGGTCGGTCGTCCGAATTGCACCACCTCTATTGTAATATTTTAGGTAAGGTGGTTTTATTGTTAAAAGTTAAAGTACAATGCTGGAGTTTAACCTGATGCCTCCTACATGTAACATCGATTATTTTTTGTTTTTACGCGATTTTTTGGGGGTTAAACGTAATAGATAACTGCCGCATACCGCGACTATACTTTTTAATGCTATTTCGAGGGTCTCTCACATCCCGGTTGCATTTATCCCGGTTTTCTTGATCGGTGGCGCGTCTCGTATGTTTAGCCTAGTAACCAGAGTCAAAACCGCTCTGGAGGGGTGCAACCCGGAGCGGAGCGGAGGGGCGCCCCGGAAGACTAGGTTTTGACGATGGATTACCCTCCTTATCGAATGCACACCCCAAAATTCGAAGGCAAAAAAAATTAATTTTTTCACTGTTTTGGGTTATTATTTTATTAATACCTGCTCCGACCCTGTATAATATAATATGAATTAATATATTAAACTCGAAATTTAAATTGCAAAGAATTTAGATATTTGTGTATTTATTTCTTTATATTATCTGTTTGCTTGTGATACCTGCTCGGTTTGCTCGTGGTGCAATTCGGTAAAGCGATTACGGAACGACATTTGACCGTGGTGCAGTTCGGTCAAGGGATTACATTTACCTGGGTACAAGAAATGACCCCTGATAAGCCGTGGTGCAGTTCGGGTAGCACCAATTTTTTATAAAAAGAATTATTTACTTCTTAAATTCCAAATGTCGTGTCAACAATGTCATGTTAAGTTTGAATTTAGACAAATATGGGGGGGTCTTTGATTTGCGACCATAGGACGTTCCTGTGGGGGCAGGAGGTCCGAAGATTGTGACCAACTTTGATAAGAAGGGGAAGGGGGGTTGAAAAGTCGGAAAAATTGCGGACGTACTTTATGGATGAAATCTTTCTTTTATTCGGGTCTTAGTAGTCGAGAGCCACTAATTAAAATACTTAACCGGTAAAGTAAATTGCCGAATAAAAGGAATGCAATCTTAAGTATCATTCACATAGACTTAGTGCAGAAGTGTAATATTGGTACTGCAGTGGCAAGAATCGTTTTAAGTTCGGATCATTCACATAACGTGGTAAGAACAAGGGTGATTTCGTATTATTATGTTGGTAGCGACATCAAATTAACCTTCAAATAATGCGTATATAAGCGTAATGCCACGATTAATACTCAATTATTTGTTATTTGTACATATTTTGTCCTCACCTTCATAGTCTAAAATACTTAAATTCAGGTTTATAATTTTTTCCTGAAGCAAACAAACCTCCATCTCACTTTTCATGCCAAACACTACTTAATTAAATATGGTAGAAAGTTCTTAAGTTCCCTATATCCATAATTGTATAAAATTCAACAAAATCTATGTAAGAAACATACTTATCAATAAATATTTTAAATTAAAATTAATTAATACTAAATTTTCAACTTTAAGTTTAGAATTCAAAAATATCTCGCCATTAAATGGCATGCGTCAAAATGCGCATCATCTGATTGGTTGCGTGTAACAGTGGTGTACTGCAGAAGTTAAAAAGCTTGTAGCTTCTGCAGTACCACTACCATATCAATCTTACCGCTTAAGTCAATGTGAACGTTCTCATAAGAAACAGTTGGCCAAACTTTCCTACCTTACCGGCTTACCGCTAATCCTGCACTAAGCCTATGTGAATGAAGCTTTAGTTCATTTGTATATTATTAATTAGTATGTGCAGTTAACCCGGGGAATAGAATGGTGCAATGGCGCTTCTGCTCACGTAGAACAAATATTTATCATTTTATATTCCCGCGGTTTGCAAATATATGCAAAATTAGGAAAGGTTCTGTGAAAATTAATTATCAGCTAAATACAAATTAACATAGCAACAAAATATGATCTAGTAGTTAAATACGCTCCAGTCTTGAATAATTAAAGTCGGTAACAAATGTTCATTCGCATTGAATCACGCAATCACGTCTTGATAAGCAAATTCACCAAAATACAAATAATCAAATATACGACCTTAGAGGCTGTCCATTAATGATGTCAAACAATTTAGGACCAAACTAACCCCCCTCCCTCTTGCCACACTTGGTCACAAAATAGTATGAGACCCCCCCGAAATGATGTCACAAACTTTTTATTTTTAAGCCCCCCCCCTCTGGCGAGTCCCATCATACATAATTTTCTGCAAAAAAATTACTGCGGAGAATTCATAAAAATTTTAAATCTTAAACGTGAACCAGGGCCGGCAAGATCGTGACGTCACAAGGAAGCATATCCCCCCATTACCCCATGCCACACTTTGTCACAAGTTGACGAAACCCCCCCCCCCAAATGTGTGACATCATTTATGGACAGCCGCTTAAGGTGAAGTCGCAGAAACTTGCATTACCATTTATTAAACAGGAGTTCGTGAACATCCAACTGTTGGATGAATGGAAACTTGACAACTCCTTGAGAGTCTGGATACTCGGGAAAACTAAGTGTTCTTTGAGTTGAGCCAATATGGGAGGTGTTGGGGAAATGCCACTATCTAAATAGAGATCCTAATGAGAATCAAGTAAGCAGGCCGGTCGACTGAGTTCCTACTTAGAATGAATTAAGCAGGATTTTTGGAGTGAGTTCCTACTTAGAACCTGTTATTAGATAAAGAAAAGAATAACCTCTAGCCAAAAAAAGAATAATTATCAATTACCTGATAGTCGATTCTTGTGAAAATAAAAATGGAGTTCACTTGGGTTTTCACAAATTAAAGATATATGTGAATTCTTTGAAGCAATGGTAGGAACTGAAGCGTCGAGTGCATTCCTGCTCAAAAATTTCTAAACGATGGGAGACATGCGTGAATTAACGCTCCTAGGCTCTATGCACTCATTTGGAAAACGACAATTTAAATAATATACAGGGCGTGTAAAATATGAACGATACACTATCATCCAATGCTTAAACACTTTTCAAACTTAATATTTATACACTTTTTTAATTAATATTTTATTTTAAAAACTCCCATAAAAATTTTACCATCCCTGCTCAAGCAAGGCTCAAGAACCAACAACTATCTTTGTCAGATTCAGTTGTCCATCTTCGCGTCGCTTCTCACCATAAAACAAACATAGTGCCAATAGAAATATAAAATCGCTAAATATTTAAATTACGCAAATTTTATTAAAAAACACGACAATATATTAGGTATAATCAATTCAACCCTTTTACCCGTAGGTGGTAGGTGTAGACTATTATTTACAATCAACTATTTACAAAATGTGTCCATTCCTTCCTGTTCCTAGCCAGTTGTTTTGCCTCTTGCATTGACTTTCCTTTATTTGTCATAACTTTTTCTACTATTCTATTCCAGGTCTCCGGCAGTCTACCTGTTCTTCTGTACTCGTCTCTCGCTTCCCAAACTTTTCTTTTTTTTTATTTATTAAAGGTCAGGTAGGCTCTGTAATAGAAGCATCCCTTAAACTTGATAGTCCTATGTATGGGTACAGATAAAGTGCATCCGTTGCGTTACTTCAAATGGTGACAATAAGATATTCTGTTAAAAACTGACTGCAAGTAACAGGAAATACTAGATTTATATACACCAAATAAAAATAAGCCAAACTGTAGTTCACAAAAAGCTTGTAAATTTAATATATTCAAAGCATGATAGGATGACGTAATATGGGCAAAACGGTCTATATTAAATGCATAACGTTGGCAGGCGTAAAACTTGCAGTTTATTTCTAAGATATTCTGTGATGTTATCATAGTAGACATTAGAGTAGAAGTCTTCAATATAGCGCAGTACCAAACTTAGGACCAGGTTCCATTGGACTTAGGCTTTACAGAGACTTAAACTTGATGTAGCCGACACTTCAGATGCTTTTGACATGGGCATCTAAGTTTAAGCCCGAGTTCCATATAACACCTAGATTTTTAGCTTTTTAGGATATCGTTCCATCATATTCGTTCAGCAGCAGTACGACAACGACAGTAACCCATGCAGAGACATACCGTTTTGCCGGGATTGAGTAACAAACCATTATCAGTGGACCGGCGAAGTACCAACTCAAAATTGTGATTAAAGTTATCAATGGCTTAATTGATGAACAACGGATTACACAAATTATACAGCTGAATATGATCGGTGTATAAATGAATCTTGTGCTATCCGGTAGCACATTTTCACGTCGACTGTGTAAATTTCAAAGAGAAGAGAACCAAGCAGATTATCTTGGGTAACACCTCGTTTGATGGTAAACTCACCACGAACAATTTCGTCCATTTTAACCCGTTGGTTTCTTCGTTCAAGTAGTTAATCAGTAACTTGAGTGCAGAACTACTCGTCCATAGTACGGAAGTTTACTAATAAGTAGGTCATGGTTGATTACGCCAAATGCTTTACTGTAGTTGAAGAGAATCATAATTGTCGCTTTGGAGTTATCAATGATTTTTATAACATGACTCAAAGCTTCTTCTTCTACAGTCGTGTGCTTCTTTGACAGAAGCGTCGTGACCCATCTCTTTCTATGCATGTGATGTGCGTTTCAAATTATTTTCACATACATAGAGGACCTACTTGTTTAACGTGGGCTCAGAACCACCGAAAGTGTAATACGCTTCATTTCGAGATGGACACTTATGGCAGATTACCTCGGTGGTTTGCCATTGCCTGCCGAGGAGAGAGCTGCCTGGAAATGAACCGAGAGTTTCGCATTAGCAGTAGACGCATTTAACTGCCAAAGCTATGACCGCCGCTATGCAGAGATTTACAGAGCATTTAATCTATTTTCACTTATCTGTTTTTTGACACTTTTGTGTCAGATGAATAGGTAAAAAAGGCTACATCAAAAGCTGAAATTTACGTTAATTCGAGCAAAAATCAAAAAAAATATTGTAAATGGAAATGCTGTGTCTAGGGCGCTATGGGCCATAGAAGAAGTTTTTAGCCTTTGCTCACAATTTTATTTAGTATAATTTTGTTTAAAAATAATATTTATTTTAGAAATACAGGGCATCGGAAATGGCCAATTCATAACTTTTCACCTTGCTAGTCCAGTCCAGACTTGCTTGTACCACCGGATAGCTGCTAACGAATTTAAATATAAAACAATGCAAATTTTATAATTGCACAGATACGTTTACTTGCTATCAAAGGATTATAATATCGTATTATGTACTACTTTATTTATGTAACGAGTTTGTTACGAAGTTGTACGATGTACTAAGCTAATTTTTAAGTGCAACAACACGGTTCCTTATATGAGCCATTCATTCAGATAACACAAGAGCTATGTAAAACGGTATTGTTGTGATGGATGTAGAGCAGTAATTTTGGGAGAATTTGTCGCATTGCATGCCATGTAAAGTTGCATAAAAAGTATACAAATTTGTTACTGGATAATGGCAGAAATTTACACAGGAAATAAGTTAGGTAAGTACCACATTATTTTCAAGTGTCGCAATTTAGTAATTTCCTATAAATTTATAAATTAAAACATAAACACAGAACAAAAGTATTTATAATACCTAAACAATTTTATAATTACCGATCACTTACTCTTCAATAGCACGACAAATTAATACATTTAAAAATACATTCTATTATTTATTTCAGATTGGAGTAACAATAAGCAGTACTCAAAAACAAAATCTAACATCGTAGAAGAAATTCCACTAAATTCGGAGATATCAAATCCAAAACACGATAAAAATTCATCTCGTCCTGAAAACCTAAGTTACTATTTTTCCCAGTATTGTGCTGCCAGCAGTATCCACGGAATTCAATATATCGGCGAGCGTGGCCGATTTATTATAGAAAGGCAAGATGACTTAAATGATTATCAATTCCCTAATCCAATATTTGCAGAATTCTATGGTCTGCCGTTATATTCATTTTATCATGTTTTTGCTTATTTATGATCATTAAATCGTATAATAAGTGGCAAGAATCTCCTGTTATTGTGACCTTTGCCACAACGGAAACACCGATTTGGGAGGTACCTTTTCCAGCCGTTACGATATGCCCAGAAGTCAAAACCAATCCGGACGTTTTTAATTACACCGATGTGTACTTGAGGAAACTATTTGAAAAAAACATTACAGAGGAGGAGTAAACAGTAACATTTTTTATTTTGAAAAAATTTAATTAGCTTTTTGTAGGGAAAGGGCGTTCAACAATTTGGCATTAATTTGCCATGGAATAGTTCCATTAAAAGTTCTTGAAAATTTAGATATGAACTTGACCGTTAACGATGACGCAATAGACGATATAATGACGGCAAGTATAATTTTCAACATCTCAAATATGAGCATGTATCAGATTTATTTTAATAGCTGTTTGAGTCTAGCTTTACAAATGAAACGATTGAAACTCATTGGCTTGGAAAAGAACTAACTGATATGGAATATACAAAAATTTTGACAGAAGAAGGAGTTTGTATTAGCTTCAATATGTTAAGTGCCGCTCATATATTAAGAGATCCGAAGTAAAATTTATGAAATAACATTTGAAAATGGTAATAACGCTGACAATTTTAGGTCTTATCTTATGTCGGAACATAAAATGTCACTAGAAAATGAATGGAATTTAAGAGACGGTTATTCCAGTGATGCAGGCTACGATTCCTATCCGAAAAGAACATTTGTATCCGGATTAAAAGGAGGTGTTAAATTTTATCTATTTACTAATCATAGTTATTTGAGTTACATGTGTGGCGATGGAATACAAGGATTTAAGGTGATTATTAGAATAGATCGAATTTTGATGCAAATTATAAATCATCATAATAAAGTTTAGAGGTGCAGAAGAACCAAATAAGATAAAACAATATTTAAATTTAGAATTACAACGTATTATCTCAATTGTTGATTAAATTAGGTAAAATTGTACTAACAAGGTATTTAAGCTATCTTGACATGTTCAACCTACTACTACTCATTAGTAAATTTATATAATTGAGCCTACGTTTTGTGTTCCAATTTATACTCGTAGTACTATTGGGACCACTTTTCGTATCTACAGTGTGGTCCACTTTTATTGATGTTTATAAGATAACCCGAGACTGAACAGCTGGGCTTTAACCTAACTTTTTCTTCTAGGTTATGATTCATCATCCCTTTGAACTACCAGATTTTAATAAACACATTCGTTTACCGTTGGACGAATACGTTCAAATAGGAGTTAAACCAAAAATGATGACAGTTTCGGAAAATCTCAAAAGCTATAGTCCTGATATTAGAAATTGTTATTTTTCGGATCAAAGGCGATTAAAATTTTTTACAAATTATACACAAAATAATTGTATGAGCGAATGTTTAGCCAATTACACTTTGATGGAATGCAAGTGCTTGCCTTTTTATATGCCAAGTACGTAGGCATTTTCACTTACAAGAAAATATCAAGGTAGTTATAATATAAAATTTCAGAAGATTCCAATACTCCCATTTGTGGTTTAGGAAGCCTCGATTGTACGGAGCAATGTAAAGGTGATTTAAATTTAGTTTTGGCTAATACGTGTTTATGTCTATTTGCATCGTTTTAGTGGATATTGGTAATCCAGAAGTTGATACAGGAAACTGGACCAGTTGTAATTGTTTACCATCTTGTGCTTCCTTAGAATACGATATAGAGATATCTCAAAGTAATTGGAATTGGCGAAAGTTCTTTTTACTAATCGAAAAAGTAATAGGCTTTAAATTAGATAGCATTGATTTTAAAAAGTAAAATATTGTTAATTTTTGTAAGTTAATATTAAAAAAGTGATTATTTTTAGAGATCACGTTTCAGCTTTATCGGTATACTACAAAGAACTGCAATTTATGACTTCAGAAAGACACGAACTGTATGGGTATGTGGATTTCTTTTCCAACACTGGAGGTCTTTTGGGACTCTTTATAGGATTTTCTGTAACATCGATCATAGAAATTTTATATTTTTTGACGTTACGTCTAATATGCAATTTGAAGATTTATGGGAAAAGAGTTTGGTCAGGAGATTCTGGACTATTAAGAAAAGAAAAAGAAGATAGATCTTTGTAACTAAATCGGTTAACTCGCTGAAATGATGTTTGAAATACTTTGTTGTTTAAAAGTAAAAATCAACTATACAAATTTTTACTTGATCTCTTCTGTTATTAGATTAGGAATGAGCAGAATTACTTTTAGAGAAAAATCGGGGGGTTGGTCACCGAAAAAAAATGTGGAGGTACACCAAAATTTCAAAATTTGCCAGAAAATTGCAAGCAACCTTAAAATGTGTAGGAAATTGAAACTAATATTGTAGAAAATTATTGTAAACCATTGCACACATTTGCAACATCTTGTATACCGAAATTACAGAGTGATTAACCTCCCGGAAAAAATCGAACAACGGCTTTTATTATAGGCTTTGTGGTTATTAAGGTTCTACTACAGTAATTTTCAAAGTTGTGAAACTTTTTAATTGATAAGAATAGTTTTGGAGTGGATTGAAATTATTCTCTTTGGTAAAATATTTGCAAATATATGCAAAATATTTTGTAATTATTAGATGAGAACACCATTTACAATACTATAACAATAAAAGCGCTTAATTTATTTTGGACGGATAGGATAGATTTTCTTCTAATTAGGCAATAAATTATAGTATAACCTTTATGTCCATTTCCTTTCTTTTTGTGAATATTTGAAATTACTTATTTATAAGTACTACTTTAATATCAAAAAACATTATCCCAATATTTTTGGAGTTATGTAAGAAATTAAAAATAAAACTAATTTATATTTGACTATTGAAATGCAGAGCAACTAAAAATAACCCGTTAATCGTAATGAGTAATAAGTCATTAAAAATAGCATAAGTGCATTTATTTCATTTTGGAATCATAACCATGTTTTTTAGCACGGAAATGCGGGCATAATATGGCTTTTATAGCCCGAGGGCCTATAAAGTTGCTAAGCAATGATGACAATATCAAAACAAAAAAGTTAGTCCAGACTCTGTTTTTTTTGCGCGATCGATCTGAAATTTTGCATATGCCTTCCTACCGCCAATTCACGGGGGTAGTACCTTGCGAGGGGAGGGGGAGAATTTTTGCTCAGTTTAGTGCTGTTTTCGAGTTATTGCTAAATAAAAAAATTAATTCTCGCCCCTCCAAGTTTCTCGCCATAGGAACCATGGCACACTAAAAATTCATAGCACAAACAAAATGACATGATATTTTTTCTCAAAATACTTAATTCTTCAATTTTGACAAAATGACCAAAATGAAATAAAACGTTGTATGTGCCCTTGATACATAAATAACTATTATCGTATGATACAGCACAAGGGTAAGGACAATGCTCAAAGATTCAGCGAGTCAAAGACTCAAAGACTCGCTCCGCTGCGCTACGCTCGTGCAATCTCCTTGCTAAAACCTCTACTCGCTGAATCTTTGAGTATTGTCCGAACCCGCGTTGCTGTTGCGATGATAATTCCGTGAATAAACGCCACAACTTAAAAGCACAACATCACATACGAAAATCGACATTCCAAACGCCATTTTTAATGTCGAAAATGGTGAAACAAATTGACCATATCGCACCACAATCATTGCAAAAATCCGTAAGTACCGAAAAAATGGAAGCATAATCGCACTAAATTTGTAATATTAAATTCGTTAGAAGTACATTGCTTTAAGTCAACTCGGGTGGGAGCTAATGCGTTGATGGTAGTATATAACCGGTTTCCTACATCGGATGCTAGGTACCGTTCGTCACGTATGAATTCTTTTACGCCCCACTACAAATATCCGATATTCTCCTAGGGTATTTCGGATATTTTTATTTTCGGGTATTATTCGACTGTGCATGCGTCGTATCCATATAATGTACAATGTAAAATAGCGCACACTGATTGGTCGGAACCACCATAATATGACCCTGAGTGGAATTATCGCAAATTTACCGATAACAATTTTGACAATGGAAATCGTGTTTCTTAAAAGCAAAAGAGTATAGGGAAGAGTACCACCGCTATGTCCTGGTCTCGTCGGGACGTGGTCCGGTGGGCTTACCCGATGGATTATAGTTAGGTTTATGATTCACAACAGTTTGAACTCCCCGATTTTACTCAGGGGAACTTGCTTGAGATTTGCATTTTTTTCTTCTACTCTCCTATGTGCCTGATCACACAGATATGGGACCTACAACTTACCGTGAATTCCGAAGTGCGGAAAGTGTCACGCACTTCCAATTTGAGAAGGTTTTTTAAGTGGTGGGAATAAAATTTGTACTTTGCTCGGAATCGAACCGGCCTTTTTATTATGCCAACATCAGGAAGACCTGGTTCTGGAGAGGTTGTTTTATGCTATATATGTGGAATATTAAATACTATAAGAGCTTAATGGCTGATTGCCATCATTGGCGAATTTAAGAAAGTATATTTAGTTTAAACAAAACCTAAAAAACAAAAGATGTTTTAGATGCTTAGGAAAAAAGGTGAGTCTATTTATAATCTGGTTGAGTTAGGTACACATTCGGATAGAGCTGGTCAATATGGAAAATAAGGAACATTCGATTGAACGCTAGAAAGACGGAAACCATTGTTTGTGCTAGAAAGCGTACCAATCATAGAGTCTTCCAACCTTTGACCATTGACTGGCAACAAATTAAACCAACAACGACAGTGAAATACCTTGGGGTGACTATGGGCACTCTGATGAAAGGGAGGGAAATGAGCTCAGCAGACAAAGTGATTTTTTTCAGAAGTCTACTAAGACCAACAATAACAGGCGTACCCTGCATGGGCTGGTGTGTCCAAGACCAGACTACGACCACTGCAGGTTTACCAAACTCGCTGCCTCGGGCTTATCACATGATTAGATCGATTCACAAGACTAACAACACTGCACGACGAGACCAATATAGAATTTTTAAAATACCATATAACGAGCCTTTCTGACAAATTTTACGCTAAACAAATGAAAACTAACGACATCACCAGAGGCATTACTAAAGACAACACAAGACGTAAATACAAATTACAATTCCAAAACTTAGCAACATTTAACATGTTGTGACAACAAAATAATAACGACAACCAATAGCTCCAACGCTTCTGTAAATAATGCCCAATTATTAACAAAACCGCTAATAAAGGCGCAAAAATAATTTATTTTCTACAGAATAATTTTTTAGTTAACTAGTATGTGACGTCATTAATTTGTTTATTTATTAATTCGGTTATTTTTTTAGACTGGTGTTCTACAAAAACGCTAAATAATACTATTTGAACGAAAATGATAAAATATAAAATAAATTAATTATTCCGAATTTTTTGTAAGCCAATAGGCTAAAATTATCAAAACTGGAGATATGTGTAAGCACGAGGGGCTCCAAACTAAAGACAAATATTAAATGTAGGATAAATAGCTGCATATTGTGCGAGTGAATTATCTTGCATCAATTGTAAAATTGATAATTTTTGAATAAAATTATTTTTGATTTGATTTTTTTCTTACTTTCTAATAGAAAATAATTTCTTTCATTATTAATAATCTCAATTATCTAAAACAATGTAAAAACTAAAAAGTATTCATCGACTTACACTCTAGATAAGATGTAGAAACCACTACAAATGCGAAAAAAATTATGTATGTAGATGAAAGGTTTACAAAAAAGTCGTGGTATGTTTCAGCATTTGCTATAGGTATATTTTCCTTTTACAAAATACTGATAAAATCATTATTTCAGTATAATTAGTGCAGTATTAATTAAAATTTCTACGCATAAATCAAACTTATTTTTAATAATTTGTTGAAAACTAATTTTTTATTTTATTTTCTAAAAATGTATAAGAAAAATTGTTAAAGTAATTAGGTCAGGATCGGGAAAAGCAAAGAAATAACTTTAAAAATATCCAATTATTATAGTATCCCATATAGATCCCATTAGTTCAATATTAATGATAATATTCAATTTAGATACTTAAAAATAACTAAGATATCAACATTTAGATTATGAAAAATAGTTTTATATGCATTTACCAAATAGTTAATTAAAATTGTCAATATATATATACGAGTATCACGCTTTTATCTGTAATGGTTACATATAATTATTATCTTGGTGAAAACTTTATTGTAACATGTGAAGTGTAAAAGGGCGCAATTCTATTTTAGGTATGTAGATTAATCGAATAAATTCCATTAAATAGTATTATTATAATATAGCTTGTTTTACCACGTAAATCAAACTGAAAACAGAAAACAGCCTTAATAAAACTATTATTTATTAAGGCGTTCCGATTCAACACATTAAAAACAATTTCATAAATGTTCTGATATTTACAATTGTCAATTTACATTTTACAAATTGACAATATTGTAAGGTTAAACTGCCAACTATAAATGTAAATTGACAATATTGTAAAGTGCCAACTAAACAAATAGACAATTAGTACAAGCGTAATTGGTAATAATTTTATGAGCAAACTACCAATAACACGACATAATTATTTTTGTAAAATATATTTTCTATAATTGAACTATCGGGTTGATGCATAAGCTCGTTGCGTTTTTTCTTAATTTTAAATTTAATTTTTTAAATATAAAAAATACATATTGTTTATGATTGACTCCCAACGCTCTGGCAGTTTTTCGATTCTACGTCTGAAGAAAAACGGTGGTTTGGAGGTGAAGAAGTCGTCGAGCCAGTTTTGAAGAGCAACGTCGTTATTAAATGAGATTCCGCGGAGATTGTTGGATAGAGAGCGGAAAAGATGAAATTCTGATGGAGCAAGATCAGAAGAATACAGCGGATGTGGAATAACCTTCCAACCGAGGTCTTAAATAGCTACTTTTGTAATGTTAGCAGCATGCGGATGGGCATTATCATGCTGCAAAACCACTTGATGCAGTCTTGCCGGTCGTTTTTTTGAATTGCAGCCTCCAGGCGACGCAGTTGTTGACAATTAACCTCCTAAGTGATGGTTACATTCCTCGGAAGCAATTCATAGTAGATGTCGCCTTCTTTATCGCACCAGATGCACAACATTACCTTGCGTGGATCGCCACCAGCTATTGCACGAGGATTTGCTTGTTTGTTAGGGCTCAGCCATTTCTTTCTGTTCTTGATGTTGATGTAAAGGCACCATTTTTGTCACTAGTAACAATTTGGGACAACACCGGCCGATGTTGTTGACGAGCTAAACGATAACGATCAAGCAAAGGAGCATAAATGGCAACACGCTGATTTTTGTTGTTTTCGCTCAAAACGTATGGTACCCAAACACCTAACTTTTGAACTTTGCCCATGGAATACAAATGTCGTACGATAGTTGATTGGTCACAATTCATCATTTTGCCAAATTCCCGAGTTGATTGAAGTGGATCATCACGAATTGAAGCATTTAATCGGTCTTCAGCAAAGCCGGATGGTCTCCCTGAATGAAGGAAATTATTCATATCAAAATGCCCCTTTTTGAAATGAGAAAACATTTTCGTGCAGTACTTTCCACGATGGCGTTCTCTCCATTAACGCAACAAATGGTTCTAGCGGCCTCCGATGCCTTAACTCCTCGGTTAAATTCAAACAAAAGGATATGTCGGAAATGTTCATTTTTTTTGTACTTGACACTCAATTTTCTTTAGCCAACAATTACCCCTAACTTTCTACAAATTGAAAAATTCTAGAAAAATTCAATAAAACAATACTATGGTATTAAAATAACATTGATATTTCTCAAACAAATTTGTTTCCAAAGCAAAAACGCTAAGAACTTATGCATCAACCGGATATTAGGTTTTATTTTAAAACATATTCAAAAATTGCGCTTGTAGCGACTCTATGGAGTATATCACATAATTAATGTTTGGCCTTCTAGAAGTTTAGCCGGAAAAATTGAAAATGAACAAAGATGAAAAGTCTAATTTGACTGAAAACTTTAAGAACTACTTTTCTGAGTACTGTTCTGCTAGTAGCATTCATGGAATCCAATACTTAGGCGAACGTGGAAGATCTGTCTTTGAGAGGCAAGTCAAATATTATAAAAGTTACCAATTTTTAATTTTTAATTTACAGAATTTTATGGATTATAATCATATCTTTATTATCATTTGCTTGTATATTTCTAATTATCAAATCTTATAAGAAATGGGAAATGTCTCCCGTTATTGTATCGTTTGCCACAACCGAAACACCAATTTGGGAAATACCATTTCCAGCAGTTACGATTTGTCCGGAAGTTAAAACTGATCCAAATATTTTCAATTATACTGATATATTCATAAAAAAGATGGTATTGCAAGAAAATATTACAGAGAGAGAGTACGTATAGTAAAATTTATTATTTATATCAGCAGAATTATTTATTCTAAAAGAAAGTAGATATCTATACTAATTTGGAATTTTCAGAAATGATCTACTTTTAAAGTTAGGGCTAATATGTCCAGAAGTTTTTAAATTATTAGATGTTTATTATAACCAAACTATAAATGCAACTATTGATGGTACCGATTTTGTAGACGATATAATAGAGGTAAAATTGTGAAACCTAAAACGAGAGATTGAAGTAAGAGTGTAAAAGTCACTTCAAGCTTGAGCTTGAAACTTGAGCTTTATATACTATTTTATGCAACAGAGAAAGTGAAATAACATCAACGTTAAAAAATTTCTAAATTAAAAATATTTCCCGAATTAAACCTTAGAAAATTATTTTCGATTATTTTTTAGGAAAAGTGTGTATAAAAAATATTGAAATATCTAAATATGATTTTAAATATCATAAAAGTTTTCTTATGAAACCATGAGATTAAATTAAGTATTTTACTCTACGAGAGAATGAACAAGGTTACGTATCTCAGAAATGCGATAATAAGGATCAGTTTCACTCTCTTCGTTGCATAATCTACGTAATATATTCTTCCCTATTCTACCTAACTCTATGTTTTAGCTATTCGATTATACTTCACCGTTGGAATCAATTCTAACTTTATGGAATGGTGAACATGTACCATCAACGGAGTATACCAAAATTTTATCAGAAGAAGGGGTTTGTGTTAGTTTTAATATAGTAAATCCCAATAGCATATTTAGGAATTCCATGTAAATTCGAAGTAGCTGACATATGGCCACGTTATTACTTTTTAAATTTTAGATCGTATTTTGAAAATAGCAGTAACACTAGAGATAATATAGAACATTGGTCTTTGGAGCATGGATATTCAAGAGACGCAGGTGACGATGTTATTCCAAGACGAACATTTTTATCTGGCATAAAAGGCGGTGCATCATTTTATATGTTTGTTAATGATAGTTTTTTAGACTATATGTGTGGTGATGGAGTTCAAGGATATAAGGTGTATTAAATTTAATTTTTATATTAAATTGACATTCATATTAATTATAATATAAACTGTTTTTGATAGGTTATGATTCATCATCCATTTGAACTTCCTGATTTTAGTAAATACATACGTTTACCATTAGATGAATATGTTCAAGTAGGCATACGGCCTAATATGATTACAGTTTCGGAAAATTTGAAAAGTTATAGTCCCCATGCTAGAAGCTGTTACTTTTCGGAACAAAGGCAACTACAATATTTTAACAACTATAGCGCAAATAACTGCATGATTGAATGCTTAGCTAATTATACACTAAGCGAATGCGAGTGTTTACCATTTTATATGCCAAGTAAGTTAATTCTACTTGCTTCAAAAGTTGCGTATTAGCAATGTTATTTTTTTAGAAGTTCCAAATGTACCAACGTGTGGTTTCGGAAGCCACGTATGTGTAGAGAAATCTAAAGGTAACGAATGTTATGTTGCGATAAGTTTAATTTCATTTTTTAATTGGTTCAAGTTTTAATCGAATAAAATTTATTTAATTGATTCTAAATTTTTATTTTCTTTCAGTGGGTTTCGGTAAAAATGAGCTGCACAATAAAACTTTGACAAAATGTGATTGTCTACCATCGTGTGCATCATTGGAATATGAAATTGATATATCTCAAACTAGTTGGAACTGGAGAAAATATTTTTTACTGTTAGAAAGTGTAATGGGACCAATATCACAAATGGATTTTAAAAAGTATGCATGATAATTAATTAATTAATTAGAATTTGTGTTTTTAAATTATTGTTATATTGTTCGATGTAATGATGCTACAATGGCGAAACCGGTTATCCAAAATATAACAATTTTACGAACACAAATCGCCTATTTAATTAATTATTTAATACATATAAGTTTGCATTATAGACAACTATTTAAATTTATTTAAAATTCAAAATATAAATTTGAAGGGATTAGGGTTTGTCGAAAATAAACAAATCACAACTTATATTTTTAAAATATAAAAGCTAAATTATTATCTGCTTCTTCTTCTAGTGCCGTATCCACTGTGGACGTTTGAGATCATCATAGTCCATTTCACCTTGTCAGTCTTTGCTCTAAACAGCGTTGAAGAAGTCATTCCGGTCGATGTAACATTCTGTAATGGTTCTCTTCCATTCCTGAAGCCAAACTGAGTCTCACTTAGATGTTATTCAATTTTTCGGAAGATTCTTTCATGTATCACGTTTATAAAGATCTTAAGTATGTGGCTCATGAGACTATAATGGTTTTATGCTCTTCGCATTAGGTTTCTTCTGTATCGGTATAAATATTGAAGTTATCCGATCTTGAGGGATATCACCCGTGTCGTATATTCTATTAAAAAACCTTATTAGGAAGTCAGTCTGATCTTCTTCTAATAGTTTTAAGAGTTCCCCGTGTACTTTGTCTGGGCCTGTTGCCTTGTTGTCTTTCAGTTTTCTCACTGCCTTCAGTAGTTCAGTCTTTGTAATGGTTAACCCTTCGAAGTCGTCAATTATCGGTATTTCTCCCTTCTTACTATCTCCAAGTAACTGCTTCATGTATGTACCCATCTCTCTTTCCGTTGGCCATGGTCCACAAGTATTTCTCCTTCCCTGTTTGTGAGTATACACATACTTCTAGGTTTCCACATGTCTGCCACCTCTTTCATTCTTTTATGTAAGTTGAAGGTGTCGTGTTTGCTTTCTAATACCTCGATCTCCTCGCACAATTCCCTCAGCCAATACTCCTTTGCTTTTTTATTTTTTTGCTTGATCATTTTGTTTATTGTATTTTATTGGCAGGTATTTTTGTTTCTATGTAGTCTTCTTTAATCTATTAGTTGCATGATCTCATCAGTCATCCATTTCTTTCTTTTTTCACCCTTCTCTGATTCTAAGTGCTGATTTACTGTTGCGACTAACATGTTCTTGATTTGTTTCCATGATATTTCCGTGTCTTTATCATTGTCATCATTTAGCCGTATTTCCATGATTTGTTCATTAGATTAAAATTATTCTTCTTCTTGTTCGGTACGCCCGTGCCAGGGCATCGTGACAGCTTTCATGACGAACAGTTCTTAACCGTGTCTCTCCATAGCTCTCTGTTTATGGCGTTGTGCGCACATTCATGTACCGATGAGCCCGTTAGATTATTTATCTGGTCTACATATCGCGAAGGAGACCGACCTCTTGGTCTCTTGCCCTCTATCTTGTCCTGGACAACGTGTTTCTCGAGCGCTCCGTCTCCGCGTTTCATGATGTGGCCAAAGTATTTTAGCATTGCCTTATTTATGGATGTACTTAGTCTCTCTTGGATGTTAAGCTCATTCAAGATGGATGCGTTTGTTTGTCCCTCCGTCCATGACACCCTCAGCATTCTCCGCCAGCAAAACATCTCAAAAGCCTCTATACGTCGCCAATCTGCCGCCTTTATGGTCCAGCTATCTGAAGCGTATGTCACTATCGGGAAGTTTAGAGATTGGACAAGTCTTGTTTTAGTAGATTTCGATATTCCTCGATCTTTCCATAATCGCATCAGTTTTGCCACTGCTGATTTTGCCAGCGTGATTCCATGTCTAATTCTGCTTTCGCAACCCCCGGTGTTTATGATGCGGACGCCGAGATACATTATTATGTAATTGTGCCAGAGCTACCTCAAACTTCCGATTAGGTTGATTTTCCGTATTCTAGCTATGATAAGTTTCTTTGACGTTTTTTAATTTATTGTTCTGTATTTGGTTCCATTAGTATTGCAATTGTTGGTACATGTTGGTACTCGTTTTTATTTTAATATATATGTAAGTAGTTAAAATTAAGATAATACCTAATTGATCCACTATCTATTTTTAAATGAGAATGTGTTTTAATATAACATTCACTAAAAAGAGCAACAACAGCCGGCGCCGTCTTCAGAATTATGACTAAATGAAAATACGTACTAGTTAAATTATAATTTTAATCAGGTTTTATCAGCGATGTTCACTGATCTTGAAACTGATGGAACTTTTGTCTTGCATAATATATTGTTTTATATACCAGTAATATGGCTAGGTTAATTTATAAATTAATTGATTGATGTAATATTTTAAATTAGTCGTGATTCTGACGACGGCATCGGCTGTTGTTATTCAACGATAAGGTGAAGTGAATGAGATTGTGAAAAATTTAACTAGTATTGTTGTTACTATTTTAGGGATCACGTATCTTACTTATGCATATATTACAAAGAACTATATTTTATGACATCAGAAAGAAGTGAACTCTATGGTTATGTGGATTTCTTTTCTAATACTGGCGGTCTGTTGGGATTATTTGTAGGATTTTCTGTAACATCAGCAATAGAAATTTTATATTTTTTAACTATACGTTTAATACGTAACCTGAAAAAGTATGGAATAAAGATTTCATCAGAAAATCCTGAAACGTTAAATTCTGATAAATGATGAAAGTAACAAAGTTGTAGGTAATATAAGATTAGAAAATCGTAACTTACTACATAATATGTATTTACTCGCATATCTGCTATAATTTATTTTCAATCTTTTTGTAACACTGCAATATAATCTACATATTATTATAAAGATATAGAACTGTAATAATGGAAAACGCTAGAAAAATTATATGCATCATAAATTAATAAATTAATGAAAAAAAAATTTAACTATATGCCCGAAAAATAGATCGCCATCAGTGCTCTATTACTGAAATTAGAAAATGAATGTTCTGATGGCTTACAATAATAGTACCTATATTAAATACCAGGGACTTAAATGCACTATTAACAATCCACGTAAGTCCTGCGGTGTACACATTATTTTATACAATTACGGGACTTAAATTTAATAATTTCAACACAATCTTTTTGGCCTTGGAAACAATCTATTTATTTTTATGCAATCCTTGCGTGTTTATCGTGCTTTTACTACTACTTTTGCGGTTCGTAATGACCTTCTTCAGTCCCACGTTAAACAGTGCGGGACTAAATTTTAGTTTAGTCCCGCACCGTTTAACATGGGGGACTAAATTTTAATTTAGTCCCTCATAAATATTACCACTTACTTTTGTCACATCAATCTCAACGTGCTGGGTTATCTTACGTTAGTATTATTTATCTTGTCGGTTTCCCATTGCTACGACTGCAAATTTCATAGTTTGCAAATTTATTTCAATTTTTCTTTTCGGCTATTTTTTGTCGGTAGTTATTAGGATTTCATAAAATGGTATACACAACTCGTGGCTAAAGCGCCATTAAATCTCTTGTGCTTGCGACCACTTGGAGGAGGGGTCGCTATCGCAACCCCACCTCCGCGTGTTCGCAATCCGCACGCGAGATTAAATGGCCTGCTTTAACCACTAGGTGTGTAACATACTATTACTTAAATCAATTGGAATGCCTTGAGATTTAAAGTTATACTTTAGTCTCCTTAAAAGGGATTTAACTAAAAGGGACTTAAAAAGGACTTAAATAGCAGTTTAAGTAATAGAATTCCTTAAACTTTAACCTCGACTTCGTCTCAGGAAAAAACTTCACACTCAGGATTAATAATGCATTTCAGTCCCTTGGTATATAATATACTATTATTTTGCTAAGCTTATTCTTTTACTTTACGCACTAGGGTGTCATAATATGGCGATCTATTTTTCAGGGAGAAATAGGATAAATTTGTCTAGCATTTTTCATCTTTACGGCTCTTTACGACACACTAGGTGAGATTCTTCGGTGGTTATATTATTTTTTAATTTTATTTTAAAGAAATGCCCTATTTATTTTTATTGTTGAAAATTATTGTTAATGTAATTAGAGCACTTCGATAAAACAAATAAAATATTTAAAAAGTATCCAATTAGTTTAAATCCGATTAGTTCAGTATTAATGCTAATATTTAATTTGGATAGTTAAAAATATTTATGCGTAATTTATGCACGATTTATGCAAAAGATATGACATTTTTACGAATTTACAAAGTAATGAAAATTTGTTAATATATTGTGCGCTTTTGTAAGGCGTGAAGTGTTCAACGAATAATTCTGGTTCAGGTATGTATAGAAATTGGTGCAGTCAATTTTACCCAATAAAATGAAAGACAATAGTGCTGGCAATACAAAATCAAAATAATACTATAAATAATCGAATTAACTAATTATGATGTTCTAACATATTAAGTACATTATGATGAAAATATTTTACTTCAAATTTTAAAACGCAGTTTAAAATTTGTTGATAAGATTGTAGC
The DNA here is from genome assembly GCA_932274525.1 of Podabrus alpinus. Classification (NCBI taxonomy): domain Eukaryota; kingdom Metazoa; phylum Arthropoda; class Insecta; order Coleoptera; family Cantharidae; genus Podabrus; species Podabrus alpinus. Next base: position 21,102,807 of record OW026454.1, read on the forward strand.
AAGTTTTGTTTAATTTGTTAGTTAAAATTGTTCTCAGAGTGTATCTTACCATAGATGGAAAGGTTCCTTAAGAATAATTATGGCGAATTGCCAGAAGTATTGCCGATAAATTTAGCTGAAAGCAACTATAATTATTTTAACACCTTTTTATACTGAAGTATGTATTAGTTTTAGTACCGATAAACCAATGGAAAAAATGGAAAATTTTCAAATAAATTCGGAAAAATTAAAAATTACCGAAAATAAAAAATCAAATTTGACTACAAACTTGAAGAACTACTTTACTGAGTACTGTTTAGCTAGTAGTATTCATGGAATTCAATACTTAGGGGAACGTGGAAGATTTGCGATTGAAAGGCAAGACAAAAATTATAAAATTTAACAACCTTCAAATTTAAATTTATAGAACTTTATGGTTTATCGTTATATCATTATTATCATCTGTTTGTATATTTCTGATTATTCAATCTTACAAGAAATGGGAAACTTCTCCCGTTATTGTATCGTTTGCCACAACTGAAACACCAATTTGGGAAATACCATTTCCTGCTGTTACGATTTGTCCGGAAATCAAAACCAATCCAGATATTTTTAATTATACTGATATATTCTTAAGGAAGTTGGTACTGCAAGAAAATATTACAGAGAGAGAGTGAGTATAATCATGTGCCTGCAGAATGTTTTATTTTTTCTATTATCTATATAAAATACATATTTTCTTAAATTTATTTGCCTACTAGATCTAATATTTGACTAAAATTAAAAGAAGGGAATTATTAGAAATTAGTAGTTTTTTGACCCACGTGATAAGCTGGAACAACTTGGAATTTTTTAAATATAATATATATTGTGGTGTTTCGTTAGCTTAAATCGAATCAACGACAGATATTTTTTTTATGAAAAATTAATTTTTTTAAACTTTTGTTTTCTCGTTATACTCAAAATTCTGTTTTTCTTATATGTGATAACTTTTTTGTTTTTAAAATAATTCAATTCTTCAATTTTATTAATTTTTTGTTTAATAAATTTTTTTACAATACAAAAATATGGGTTACTTAATAAAATATGGTTTTTACACATAAAGAAAAATTAATTGCGCCTCTATAACATAAATTGTTCTGAGATAAAAAAGTCATTCGGCTTACAAACACACATGTGATTGTAGCATAGTTTTTATTTGTAATAAAGTTTCACTGATTTAAAAAGTTTTATAAATTTAAATACCTTGTCGTTCTTCTGTTTGTTTTTGTTCATAACACTCGATTAACATACCAGCTTCTTACGTAGGTTGATTTCAAATATTTCACCATACCAATTTTACGTAAACCAAATCCACAATTAAATTTTACAAATAATTTATGGTTATTTTTTCTACCATTGATTTCCAATGACATCGACCGTTTTTTGTTTCTCTTAATTTCAATTAATTTAATTTTCCACTTCTAAAACTATTTGAGAATCCACTTTGAATTTTACTTTTAAATTTACTTTGAAAATCCACTTTTATTGATTGAAAAATCACCGCTTGATTGATTCTCCTTCTTGTTCATCCAAGAACGAATACGTCCATGTTTTTCTGTCGTTGCTGAAATATCTTTACCACGCCTGTGCAAATTGCAATTCAGCGCTTTTGATTGGTTGATTTTGTGGATCTTTGCTTGCAATTTTTAAATGTGTCCATGCGTGGACGTTCTCGAAAATTTCCAAATCTTCCGAGTGTCAGTTCGCGCACTTGTGTTTTTAAAATACACGCATGACTTTAGGTACATAATTTAAATTTAAAATTTTTGAATACAAATAAAATTTTTGATTTGTTTTAATAAAAACAAATCTAGTCTTTTAGGAACATACTCCAGACTTGTAAAATTGAATAAAATTTGAAGAATTATTACTGTTTAATTTGATTTAAATGATTGTTGACCATAAATATTTTTTGTATAACGAAATTATAAAGTTGACATGAATTAATTTTTTTTTATAAAATTTTGAATTTATTTTTAGAAAAATTTTGCTAAATTGTGATATTTGATTGAAGACAGTTCAATATATATCTATATGGTGAGCGAATGGCTGAAATGCTAGCGTGTTCGCTTTCAAGCCAAGATTCACGGGTTCAAATCCTGTGAGGTGCTATCTATAGAAGAAATTTTCGCTCACCAAATGTCTATCTGCTGACCCCAGATAACATTATTTATGGCAAAAATCTTCCCTGATCGGAGTAGGCGGTGTTAAAAATCGTCTATTCCCGTGGTTCGGAATCCACGTTAAGCTGTAGGTCCTCTGTGCTCGTCACACATTTTCAACACGCAACGAGCAGAGACAGGGAGGTATCGGGAAAATGTCGCAAGACGTTCATAACCGAATATACATACAAATATAATATATAATAATAATTTTTTAAATAATGGTAGTCCTAGAGGTCATCATGGAGTTACTTGTTACCTTCAAACCAAGGCACGTTTATTGGTAACCATTGTTATGTTTTGAGTTACTTGGAGATTTTTGAGGTTTGTTTGTGATGTATTCATCCATTCTGGGCAGGCGTATGTAATAATCAGTCTCAAAACCTTTTATATAATATAAGCAGTGCGTTTTAGATTTCAAATTTTAATGATTGGCAATATTATTATTAAAAGATAAAATTGAGTAAACATCCAAAGCATCATCTATAACCAGCGGCGATAGTAACCTAAGATTCCTTTTACTATCAGTAACCAATATCACATGATTCACCCTCACAGACAAAGATGAACTATTACATCGATTCTGGTCAAAGACTTTAACTCTTAAATGCTTCTAAAGTTTAACTTTAATTTTGATTACAATAACCAATAAAAATCGACAGTTTTATTTTAAAGGCGGTGCTAAAATTAAATGATTAATCTCTCTCCATTGGTTAGCTTTCATTACTTAAATCTCTAAAATTTAAAAGAACGGCAAAAATCGCCATATCGTCTGTGTAATTCTAATACCTCGTAAGCCTCAAAAATATGAAAATCGGGTTATGATGTTTTTGTATTCTGTAAGCCACACTCGACCATTTTAGTATTACACGTAGCCCAAAAAAAATAGTTTAAGAATTAAAACGGTTTTCCAATACCTCGTTTGCTAAAGTGCATATACAAACTTAAACAGTTTCTTTAATTTATCTCAGAACTTGCATTTTGGGTATACGAGGTATTAGAATTACACACGATACACTTACAACGGTATGCTCATACGCAGGTTGTGTGACGTCACGTGCGAATTGGAATTGTGATGCGAACCATCTTGCGCTTTTGCGCAAATACACCGGTTATTTTCCATTTTTTTGATAATATTTATTATTAATATCTACTAATCACACCCCCACCTATCCGAATTTCAAAGAAAAATTCAAATCGGAGCAAAAAAATTTCACTCGATTCGAAGGGAACGTGTGATGCATTTCCCCGCGTTTGCCTTGGGAGCCGCCGCATGTTCGATGTTCATTTTCCCTACTTTTAAAAAGTCGATTTTGGGGTTGTTTTTCAACGGTTCTCGAAAATTTTTGTTTCATAAAACAACATACCATTTTTTAGGTTTATTTTATCCTCACGATGACATGCAACAATCCATTTTATTTTAGAAATGTCTTCAATTTGTGGAAATCGGAAGTATTTGATTTTCGTCCCTTTTGTCGTTTTATTATTATTACCACATTTCGCAACTGCACAACCCGGCATTTTCGAATTTAATAATAGAATTTTCACAAATTCGAATAATTTCAAATAATTAGAATTCGACAGATAATTTGAGTTCACGAGTACAGTTCGTACCACGTTCGTATACGATCGTTTGTAATTTAATTCGCACGTGACGTAATGCGCGATAGTATACGTGTTTGAGAAAAATAATAAGCATACCGTTGTAAGTGTATCGTGGAATTACACAGACGATATACTATGTATGTAAGGTATATATAACCCCTTTAACTTGCAATTATAAAAGGTATAAAACTTCGTATAGGTAAATAAATTTTCTAGTCTTTTAAGTAAACAATTATACGATAATAGAAAAATCTTGCGTGAAAAGATTGATTTCCGTACTACATATCAAGTTGATGCATAAGTTCGTAGCGTTTTTGGTTTCCTAGGTAAGAGTGCTTTGGAAACAAATTTGTTTGAGAAATATCGTTATCATTTTAATGCCATAGTATTGTTTTATTGAATACTTCTTGAATTTTTCAATTTGTAGAAAGTTAGGGGTAGTAGTTGGCTAACGAAAATGGAGTGTCAAGTACAAAAAAATGAACATTTTCGACATGTCCTTTTGTTTGAGTTTAACCGGGGAGTTAAGGCATCGGAGGCACTAGAACCATTTGTGCCGTTTACGGAGAGAATAACGCCATCGTGGAAAGTACTGCACGAAAATGGTTTTCTCGTTTCAACAAGGGGCATTTTGATGTGAATGATTTCCCACGTTCAGGGAGACAATCCGGATCTGATGAAGATCGATTAAATGCTTCCATTCGTGATGATCCACGTCAATCAACTTGGAAATTGGGCAATATGATGAATTGTGACCAATTAACTATCGGAGGACATTTGCATTCCATGGGCAAAGTTTAAAAGTTAGGTGTTTGGGTACCATACGTTTTGAGCGAAAACAACAAAAATCAGCGTGTTACCATTTGTGCTTCTTTGCTTGCTCGTCATCGTTTAGCTCGTCAACAATATCACCCGTTTTTGTCCCAAATTGTTACTGGTGACGAAAAATGGTGCCTTTACATTAACAATGTTTGTACATCTGGTGGGATAAAGAAGGCGTCATCTACTATGAATTGCTTCCGAGGAATATAACCATCATTTCTGAGGTTTCTTGTCAACAACTGCGTCGCCTGGAGGCTGCAATTCAAGAAAAACGACCGGCAAGACGGCATCAAGTGGTTTTGCATCATGATAATGCCCGTCCGCATACTGCGAACATTCCATAAGCCGCTATTCAAGATCTCGGTTGGGAGGTTATTCCACATCCGCCCTATTCTCCTGATCTTGCTCCATCAGATTTTCATCTCTTCCGCTCTCTATCCAACAATCTCCGCGGAATCTCATTTAATAACGACGTTGCTCTTCAAAACTGGCTCGACGACTTCTTCACCTCCAAACCACCGGATTTCTTCAGGGGCGGAATAGAAAAAGTGCCAGAACGTTGGGAGTCAATCATAAACAATGCAGGAGAATATATTATTAATTAGTTTATGTATTTTTTATATTTAAAAAATTAAATTTTAAGTTAAATAAAAAGCGCTACGAACTTATTATGCAGGAACCCGATTATAAAAACCTACGAAAAAGATCATTTTTAGCTCTTTTTAGCTATTAAATGGAGCTACAATTATGTACATATACTTTTCAGAAATAGTCTACTTCTTAAGTTAGGTTTAATATGTCCACTAATTTTTAAAAACATAGACGCTTTTCGTGATTACAATAACAATTCAATTCTTGATGGTGACGATTTTGTAGACGATATAATGATGGTAAGAAATTAAAACCTAATAACTTTATTTTAGTAGGTACCTGACCTTATATTTTAGCTGTTCGACCATACTTCACCAATGGATGCAATTCACACTTTTTGGAATGACGAACCTGTATCTACATCAGAATATACTAAAATTTTGACAGAAGAAGGTGTTTGTGTTAGTTTTAATATAATAAATCCTCATAGTATATTTAGGGATACAATGTAAAATTGAAGTAGCTTATAGATGGTCACATTATTACTTTAGAAATTTTAGCCCTTATTTTGAAAATAGCAGTAAAACTAGGAATATAAATCATTGGTCTTTGGAGCATGGATATTCAAGAGACGCAGGTGACGATGTTATTCCAAGACGAACATTTTTATCTGGCATAAAAGGCGGTGCATCATTTTATATGTTTGTTAATGATAGTTTTTTAGACTATATGTGTGGTGATGGTGTTCAAGGATTCAAGGTTGGTTATTTTCATCACAATTGCCGATATCAAATCTAGTCGAAAATCTTCATAATAAATAAATTATGATAAATATGTTGCACTCTTCCAGCATATAAAATAAATAAAGTATTTTTATTATTTTGTTATGCGTTTCGGCATCAAACTGATATCATCCGACGAAAAATTAAATTAAAATTATGAACATTTAAGAAAATAAGAATCCTTACATATTATAAAATTTAATTATTTAATTCATATATGAGAAGAGTGCTTTTGTTTATTGTGATTTATTTTATTTTACAGTTTTTTTTATACTGATTAATCCGATACTGATTTTAACAGATTATGATTCATCATCCGTTTGAACTTCCTGATTTTAGTAAATACATACGTGTACCATTAGACGAATATGTACAAGTAGGTATAAGGCCTAAAATGATCACAGTTTCGGAAAATTTAAAAAGTTATAGTCCCCATGCTAAAAACTGTTACTTTCCGGAACAACGGCATTTAAAGTATTTCTACAATTATACCCAAAATAACTGTATGATTGAATGTTTAGCTAACTATACACTAAGCGAATGCGAATGCTTACCGTTTTATTTGCCAAGTAAGTTAATTATATTTCTTTCAAAAGATTGAGTATTATCGCTATTATTCTAGAGATTCCAAATATTCCAACTTGTGGTTTGGGAAGTCACATATGTGTAGAAAAGTCTAAAGGTAACCAAGGATGTATTCTAATGTTAATTATTATTTTGTTTAATTTATTTGTGCCGTAAAGCCAGACGCTTTTTTGATGGGGTTCTTCTAATTATTTTTATTTTATTCCTTTCTGGTTAAGGTACATGCACAATTTTATCTACCTCTATTTCAAAAATGTCCAGACGGTAATTAAAAGTACTCAATTTTTCTTATTCTACCTCCATTTTTATGCCGTTAACTAGTGATATTCAATTCCTACATATACGCTGGATAAATATTCATATCATCATGAATTACATCAATTGAAAACCAAGAAATAATTTTGCCTAGCATAAATGGTTGTATGTAGAGGTGGACATCGCTTTGACAGTTAAGTACGTCTACTGCTAAACGCCCGGATCGAATCCGTCTCTCCTCGGCAGGCAATGGCAAACCACCGAGATAATCTGCCAAGAAAATCCATCTCAAAATTCCCATGGTTCGGAGCCCACGTTAAACTAGCATGACCTCTATGTATGTGAAAACAATTTAAAAGTACATCACATGCACAGAAGAGATAGAAAGAGCTGGTTCACCAAACCCTCATTATGGTAAAAGGACTGAGAAAGAAGAAACGGTTGTGATTTCGTGGTTAGCTATCCAAATTATATACGTAGTAATGGAAATATCAATATAAGTTACCAGCATATAAAAATTGAGTTAAGAATGCAATACTTCGCTACTTAACAGCATCAAAAGCGTAATTTTAATGCAGATCGTAGAAAAACTAAATTTTAATTGATTATTTACTAGCAATTTTAAACGTAATAATATTTAATTAATTTTAAATTTCTCTTTTCTTTTAGTGGGTTTCGGTAAAAATGAGCTGCACAATAAAACTTTGACAAAATGTGATTGCTTACCATCGTGCGCTTCGTTGGAATATGAAATAGATATATCTCAAACTAGTTGGACTTGGAGAAATTTTTTTTTATTACTGGAAAGAGTAAGAGGAACTTTGCCAATGATGAATTTTAAAAAGTAAACGTGATACTTCGATAAAAATTTTATTTGTATTTATATTATTTACCTTGTTGATTTCTTTGGCTGGCCCATTTGATAACTTGAAGGTGTTACGTGTTACATTTTTCTGATCCTTTAGTTAAAAATTTCCATAAATTTCATTTTTGAACAAATCATTCGGAAACAACTGGTGACCCTTCAAAACGTTGAATGGAGATGTACTTAATTTTTCTATACAATTTTGTTCAATTCATTCAATTTTTGCAATTCCATCATGTGATCATTTGTTGTGACATTTCTATTCAATAAGATGTGCCATTTTAAATTGCGCGGAATTTCCGCTCTATAGATTTGAGAGCGCTCGTATTTGCCATACGTCATTTACAGATCGACCAACGTATAGTTATTGTGAAAACACATTACCAAAATGGTGAAAATTTTGCAGTTTTACAAGAAGTGTACGTGTAAGAACGTTAAGCAGGCGGTCTCCTATGTTAATTATTTGAAGAAGAAGAGTTCTCGTTACATGTTAACAAATTTGTTGTGGCCAAAATTAGGTGATATGGATCTGGAGGATATGTGGTTTCCGCAAGATGGGACAATATGCCATACAGAAAACTAAACAATAACTTTATGGCTTTCAAAATTTGAAGATTGCGCTATCTCTTGACGTGCTGACATCAATTGGCTGCCTAGACCTAGCGATTTGACGGCATTAGATTTTATTTTGGGCCATTTGAAGGGAAAAGTCCATGTGGACAAATTTCAAACGATGGTGGAACTCAACAATATTCGATATGAAATTGCAAAAATTGAGTCACATTTATGCGAAAACGTAATGGAAAATTTTGCCAAAAGTATGATGCCATGCCACCAGAGCCGTGCAGGACACTTGCATGATGTTGTGTTCTTTATGTTAAAATAAAAATTTTCCAATTTTTCCTATTATTATTAATGCGTTTCCTAACAAATCAAAATGACACCTCTTATTGCATCATCATTTAAAAAATAAAATATTTTGTGTCTATTCGGAAACGTTTAAGTATATAAAATCAACATTATATGTAGTTCAAGATACTGAATTGCTTTCCTATATTTTAATAGAAGAATTAAATAATATACTTCTTGTTTTAGGGATCACGTGTCGTTTTTATGCATATATTATAAAGAATTATATTTTATGACATCACAAAGAAGTGAACTGTATGGATATGTGGATTTTTTTTCAAACATTGGAGGTCTTTTGGGGTTATTTGTAGGATTTTCTGTAACATCGGCAATTGAAATTTTATATTTTTTAACTTTACGCCTAACATGCAATCTTAGAAAGTATGGAATAAAGATTTGGTCAGGGAATTCTGAAATGTTAAATGATAATATCGACATTCAATAAGTTGTGTAAGGATGTACCTATATTGGAAATTTACAATATTATTTAAATCATTTTGTAACATTTAAATGTATTCGGCGCTTTTGTGTATATTATGGTAACTATCTGATAGCTACATAAACCTTCTGGAAGTTTTATACCTAGCACAGTTCAAAAGATTATAAACAGATCGTGTTACTAAATTAGAAGTCATAGTAAATTGCTTCAATATTGGAATTGATTGTTTTCATTGTTAGTTTAGCAATTAATAAAGTCTTCCAATTTAGTAACGTCATTTGACCATCACCTTTGAACCTGCACTAAGTATTTCCAAAAATATCAATAAGATTTGCCGGATTTGCCTATATATAATCAAAGTCTATTCTTAGTACATATTATGTATAACTTAATAACAGTAATTATAACAACTTCTTTAAAACACCTAAAAATCTATGTCTACTTATTATTCAACTCTAGAGAGAAAAGATTTAGTGAAAATAAAACAAAAAGTACAATACTGAATGCCATGAAACTTTATTAAATGTTGGTTTACTTACATAAATAGATTAACTTGGTACAAATATTTTCAACAAGTTAAAAAATCAATATTTTAAAGCTTCTTAAACTACTTTCAATATTTTGTAATGACAAATTGGAAATTATTAATGAAATAAAGTACGGCTATATTTCCAGAGTGAAACATACTGAATTTATCTTTGTAATTTTTTACTAATAACTTTTGTATTTTATTTTCATATTTTATGTAGTGATATCCGTGAGTTAAATGGCTTTCACATCACAAAACAGTATTGGTTTTGAAAGTATGATGCAGTTGTAACATTATCTGACCTCCCTATCTCTGATGAGAAGATAGCTTGATCAAACACGCTCACGCAGAAAAATAAATTTCCACTTATTTTGCGTGAAGCCCTGATGTTCGTTTAAACCAGCTCGTTGTAGCGGCAAGTCAGAGCCGCGGATTTTCTCAAATGAATTCCCCAAAGAAGATCGTTGCTAGAAGGTGATAAAATTTACGACGTCCGATAGCAACTGCACCAGCCGACCAGGATGTACAGAAGCAAAGACATTACCACCAAAACCTCTTCCTGAATTAATAAAGAGGACGTCCGAGTGGTAGTAAAAATCCCAACAAATGATGGAACCACTACGAACTTCCAGATAACCAACCAATCGTAAGCCCCCGATGAACCTGTCCACCGCTGTACTTTTGTCGTGCATCGCTACCTTCTTTCTATATAATCCTTTTCAAATAAAAATGACACAAATAAAAATAAACACAAAAAAATATCAAGCATAAAATTTCAAATACGAGATTCGAAACTATGCTGACCACTTAAGAATCTCTTTGCCTTTGCCTTAAGCCAGCACTGCACGATGTTACCTTAGTTAATTATACTGATTATACGTTGTTTAAATTTTATCAAAGAAAACATTATTTCTCACAAATAATGATTTAGAAAATATAACATTTTAATATTTATATCTACGCGTGCGAGCGCAAAAAAAGATAAAATTGCCTTAATCAATTTTATGCAGAAACACGAAACCTCTGCATAAAATTACAAACTTGGCAAAACTTCCCAATAAAAAAAATACAAGGCGAGAGAAATATCCAAAATGCTAAAACACAAAAATATCAAAACTTAAACAAAATCTGTTTCAATTGGGATTTTACACTACCGATGATGGCGCTAGCGTCAACTTCAATGTCTACGTTAACGGGTATACCTCAGTAGAATGTTGATTTGTTTATACGGGTGACACGGATGTAAAATTTGTAATTATCGATTACAATTAAAGATTAAACACTGCACTGAATTAAAAATCTCACAAAAACAAACTCAAATACTATTAACACACGTTAAAAGAAACTGAGGTATACCCGATCGGGTAGTTACAATTGCTGTCGTATGGTGGCGTTTGGTTAATGTAAAATCCCAATAGATAGTGATACAAACTCTAGGTGGTCGAAGCAAAAATTGGCCGGCTTGATTAACGTCTGCCTCTGCGAAGTAATTAGCAACAAATTTTGGTGACTTACCAGTTTGAACGAATTCAAATCCTTCAAATAAAGTATGGATACTGAGGTCCGACAAAAATAACGTACGATACGGGAAAAATCCACCATCCATCACAACGAATTTCTAATCCCCGATGGGATGCTTTGGCTATTAATGTTCCAGTTGCTAATTTTTTAATTAAACATGTCTCAACTAATACTGTGCATATATTATAAAGAACTCTATTTTATCACATCAGAACGAAGTGAACTGTATGGATATGTATGTGGATTTTTTTTCGAATACTGGAGGACTTTTGGGGTTATTTGTAGGATTTTCTGTAACATCAGCAATATAAATTTTATATTTTTTAACTTTACGCCTAATATGTAACCTTAAAAAGTATGGAATTAAGATTTGGTCAGCGAATTCTGAAATGTTAAATCGTTATAATAAAAACTAATAAGTTGTGTATATTCGAAACTCACAACATTATTTAAATTATTTTGTAACATTGAAAAGTAATCTGAACTTTTGTTTATATTATAGTATCTAATAGGTAAACCTTATGGTAGTTTTGTACATGGTACAGGTCAATAGATTACCAACAGATAGTGCTACTAAATTAGAAGACGTAGTAAATTGCTTTAATATTGGAACTATTTGTTTTTATTTGTGGTTTAGCAATTCATAAGACTTCCAAGTTAGTGTAACTAAATGAAAGTAATTATAAAGACTTCTTCAAAATACGTAAAAATCTATGTCTATTTATTATTCAGCTCCAAAAAGAAAAAACTTAATGAAAACAAAAACTCATTAAAAGGGTACCATACTGAGAGAGGGTACAATTATATATTTGTAACCTATTACAAACATTTTCAACAAGTTAAAATGTTAATACTTTAAATGTTTAAATTATTATTTATATTTTTCAGCACAAGTTCATTAAGCTACTTTCATTATTTTGTAAGGACAAATTGGAAATTATTATTGAAAATGAAACAAAGCACGACTATATTAATTTACAGATTGCAACATGCTGAATTCATCTTCGTAACATTTTAATAATAACTTAAGAGCACACTTGTTCAAAAATTTGCAATTAAGTTAATGTTTAATTATTGTAAACAACACATTCATATTCAGTAATCAAACATGGTAATGACGGTGTAACTTAGCATAAGTTGACCACATCATTATGAGAGCGATTTAAAAATTTAAAATATACATACATAAGTGTGTTTACAATGAGTAACCGAAAACTAAATAAATGGACCACGCACCAGTGGAATATCCGAACTACAAGGTAAAAGTATCAAAATTAGTCTAAAAGGTACCAGTGACCTTAACCCTTGTAAGTGTGGAAGACTGATCCAATAAAGTTCTCATGACTTAAGCGTCATACAAATTCCTTGTGGACTAATAAAAAGAAGAAAAAATCAATCGTAAAACAAAGTAAGTCGCGGCAGTCGAGTTGCGCGTGTTTAACTTTAGATGCAATTGTGCCTTTAAAATTTTGATGTACATTATTAAACTATCTAAAACTTTTTTTAAATAAAATCTTGTATCGCTAAGTAAATTAAATATAGTAAAAACATCAAGAAAAAGCGGGAGCGCGAATCATGAGGGTCGCATCAGTTTTCCACAGGTAAGATAATGGAATATTATTCCACTTTCTTTCGCAATGATCCGTTACAATGTTTTGATTGTAGCTGTAAATTTCTATATATATTGTCATGTTATCTTGATCATTAGGGGTAGGTCTGGTGTAATTGGGTGTTTTTTCAGTGAAATGCTCGTACTGTGATAGTCATTTCAAATGCCATGAGAATAGAGAATAACTTGCACCTACAGTTTCTTGATACTCCGTTAATGAACTGCTTGCTTCATATTACCTGAAAGATAACAAATGTAACTAATTGTGCAGAGAGATGTAATAAAAATTATGTAAGGGACAAGAGAAGATTTAGTTGTTTTGATTTTAAATAAGTTTGGATTAAATCAAAAATAAAATTTTATTTGTAAAAGTGTAGGGGAATATTTAAATTGTTGTGATGTTTGAAGCGAATGCGCGAATTGATAAGAAATTTTGGTGGGACCAGAAAAGAAGAATTTTAGCAGTCTCGTTTCGTCCAGGAAAGTAGAAGGACGTAATTTTGAGAGTGGAGTTCCGTCCATCAAAGAGTGAGGACGTAATTTTGAAAAGTCGAGTTTCGTCCAGGTAATAGTGAGGACGTAATTATTGAGTCTTGTTCCGAAGGTTGGAACGTGAACACGTAGTTGGAGAGAAGAGACGTGATTTTTGATTGAAAAATTGGAAAATTTGGGGACGATCTACACGTCCATGATAAGATTGGAAAATAATTAATAATTAAGTTGAGAATGAATTAAAAGTAAAATTAAAATTGTTGAAATTTATGAAATTTTTGGAACCACTGCAACTTGGTATAGTCGAGGATATTGATGGTTATGTTTTTGAGTCATATAAAATAGGAAAGTTTATTGAAAATCCTACCTACCTGAACGTTCACCCAGTCAATTGGCGAGTTTCGATCGATCAACTATACACCCTGGAATTCTTCGTGTTATGGGCTCTGGTTTTACACTTCAACACATCTTCCTGGTTGCCCGCCGTACGTCCTACATCGAATGTGCACAAACAATCGGTAAGAGTTGCGTATACACTTTTCGTAACATTAAGTTCGCGCGTGATTTAAAATTTTGGGTTTTATTAAACATTTTAGTATTAGTTAATTTCTTGTAAATTTTGATTTAATCTTATAATGAAAATTTCTCTTTTGTCTTATTTGATATTTCTGTTTATTAATAAATGGCATTCTTGTTGTACATTAGTTACATTTTGTTTTGATTTAAATACAGCAGGAAGTAAAAGAAAATAAGGTGCAAGATAACAAGTATTTTTTCGATTTTTATGGAAGTTATTTATTAATTACAATTTGATTGAGCATTTACTGAATTGACGACCCACTTTTGACCCTGAAAGAGTTCTCATTGCTGGCCGGTGCATAATAAATTAAGTGACATCTAATTCTTTGATATAGAAATTTACAGTAGCAATACATGGCAATATATAAATATATAGTATTATATATTGTTACTCCTATAGTATACAACTTTTATTCTTATCAATTAATTAAATTTTCAATTCGAACTGGATTCAATTTTTTATTTTAATAACCTTGAATTCCATATTACACCATCGGAGGTGGCTTTTTCTGAAGAAATAGAGGATAACAATTCAAATGGCGAAATGGAAGATAATATGGAATTAGCATTTGAAATTGAAGAGAACACTGAAAGCTTGTTAGAACTCGTTGTTGGTCACGAAGAGAAAAACGTGTCAGCTGGTGCTTTATAATATTTCTTCTTCTCTTTAAACAATTCTTCATTATTTGTTGTACTCGTACCTATAATATAAAACTTTAGATGGAGCAGTTTCAGCAACAGGTTTAATTAGGCAGCCACTCTTTTCCATTTATGATAATTACATCATGCTTATGTACCATCTACAATGCTTCGTTTTTTTCTTAGACCCCTCTTGTAAAAGCAAAGTCTTCGTCTCTTTAACTTCACCACTTCGGTCGTTGTATTCATCAACGTTTAAAAACGATTTATTATCATTGCGTTTTGCTTGAATTGTGAAGTTAATAATTTCATTAAATCACCTACGCATTTCGTTGAGATCAATGATATCCATCTATCTTCTGTCCGTTAACGCCAATGGCCAGGCAATGACGTCAATGCCCGAATTGTCATCATTCACCATAACATATACAAATATATTTCGTTACATTTCGTATACGTACTTTATCAAGTAGTGGCCAAATAAAAGTTGAGCGAAGTTACGCTCCACATGAACTTTACTTCAACTATCTAAAAAATTACAAATGATTTCAAAGAGTTTGCAGTTGTAGAAAAGTTGGACTGTATTTCTCAGTAATTTGTGGGAGCTGAGCTGTCAAGAACAGTCGTGTACGAATGTTGATATTGATAAAGTTTCTTTCGACAACAATCAAGCAGTACAAGTAGAACTCCTAATATTTTTTCAGAGAAAAGGACCATGATGAATCTAAGGACACCAAACGAATCGAGATTTACATTATGAACATCTCTGAAGATGTTTTTGTTATTTGAATTTGTTAACTTAGCAATATTAATTCGATTTTTCGAATTTATCGAACGTCGTGCGACATTTTCCGACTCCTCCTGTCTGTGCTCGGTGCGGGTTGAAAATGTGTAACGAGCACAAAGCACCTACAGCTTAACGTGGATTCAGAACCACGGGAAATATATAATTTTTACACCGTCCACCAAAATCTTCGATAATGTAATCTGGGGCCAGCAGATGGACATTTGGTAAGCGAAAAATCCTTCTAAAGTGCACATTACACGGGGCCTTCGGCTGCAGCAACTTCTGTGCAGAACAGTATACGCAAAGCGCAAATACATGAACTCGTCTCTACGCAGAAATTGCATGCAGCCGAACGCCCCGTGTAATGTGCACTTAAAGAGAGCACATCTTACAGGATTTGAAACCGTGAATCTTGACATGAAAAGTTAACACGCAATTTGCTCATATAATAAATTATATTCATTATAGTTTATAATATATAATAAAATTATAACAACTTAAATTCATATAATAAATATTATTTATGTTGCAAATCTATAGTACCACTAATTGCCTGCGCTACGTCGCCGTCGCGTCGCTGCTATCTGTAACCTTTACGGAAGTTTAAATTTAGTACGTTTTTGAATCTAAATGCACTCGTTAATTTATAGTTGCATATTTCACATCATAAATTGTTCCATATAAGATAATTACGTATTCTACTAATGAGAAAAATTCCACTGGTGTTAAACTATCATAGTTTAAGCATTTTAGAAGTTAACCCTTAACAAACTTAAAAATCGGATAAAATAGAACCATCAGCTATCTGTTTTCAATGTTGATTAAAAATTACTAACTATAACAGGTAAGCTGTGTAAATTTTTATACCACAATTTCTTTTTACATTATTTGACTATTAGTGTACTTGGTGAGTAAAACGTACGTGCACCTAAAATTAGCCTAATATTATAGTAATTGAAATGTAATCAATTTAACATTTCAGCTAAGTTACTTAAGTAAAATTACCAATAGGAGCTAAAATCCACCCTAAATAGTTCAAAATTAATTTTAATAGTATTTTAAAACTTTATAATTAATCGGGCTCGTTAAACTCTTGGGGGTTGCATATAAGGTAGGTGCTCCAATTATTGCCATGTTCTTAATATTGCAGGGTTGCATATAAGGTAGGTGCTCCAATTATTGCCATGTTCTTAATATTGCCACCTTTATTAAATTCCGTCAGTGGGTTCTTTTTGTCATAATCGCACTGTAAGTATATTTTTCTAATGTAAATGAAGAAATGATACGCAAAGCAAAAAAATGCAATAGTCGGCAGCAACCTTCAAAAAAATAGGAGAGTGTGATTTGTGAGTTCCTGCTGTAAAAAAGTTCCCGTTTAAACCGGGTGTTACACGTTTGTTGACAACGATTTTATCAAAGGGTGATAACGGTGTAAGGTAGGTACAATCAATTACTTTCTTGACCTATATTGTATCAATCTAAATTTCAAAGACATATTATATGAATAAACCGTCGTTTGTATCTGAGAATCTCTGATCCTAATATTGTCATGTGAATTACTGCTAAATATTGCCATGGCAATATTATGAACCTACCATAAAAATGTGATTTAAGAAAAACGTATTGGTTCTTCTTGGTTTTGTTTAGTATTCCAAGAAAATCGACAAGCCGATATGAGGTTGTGCTCTAAATGTAACCGATACGTTCTTAAAGAGTGTGTAGGGCTCACAAAGGATGACAAGAATATTTTCATTTCCGAGAATGTACTTAAAATGTACTTAAAATTTTTTTTATATACACATTTTCATAATTTGCTCTTCATGTTTCTTTTATTGCCAATACCACGGCAATATTTGGGACCTACGTTCCAAATATTGTCAGTTGGCAATTTTTACTTTCCGAACCCCTAGGTAAGGAAAGTATTGTTATCTGGCAAAATTTGACCCCCTAATTTTTTGACAGATGTTCACGTTTTGAGGTCCCCTGAATCCATTTTTATCATTTTTGGAAGGATGTCAGGGTGTATGTATGTGTGTGTGTACGTCTGTGAACACTATAGCGTCTAAATGAAGCAAGCAAATCATTCCAAATTTTGCATATAAGCTTTTTCCTGTCGTAGGACGCAGCCAGATGAAAATAAATTAAATCGTGTAACGGGAAAGGGGGGGTTTACCTGGAGCTATTATGATATTATGCGTCATAACTTCGAAACGAAATTAAATATGTAAAAATATTAATAACAAAAAATTAGCGCTATGGAATTTCCTACATTTTTTGTCCTACAAGTTTTTCTCTAAAATATACAGGGCGTTTCAAAACTTTTTGTATTTGTAAATAAAATAGTAAAACGCATTCTACTAATGAAACTAAGATGAAAAGTTTCTAATAACATGGGTCCAAAAATGCTTCGTTTGCAAGATATAGACATTCAAAAGTTTTTTTCTTCCTATTTTGGCAAAATATGAAATTTTTCATCGATTTACTGTTGAAATTATGTAACCATTTTATTTAAAAATATAATATAAAAATTTACGTCTGTTCGGAAAGTTATGCGATGGCCACATCAGATTTTTTTAAATGATTATTATTTGTTTTACAGTTAATATAGTTTGTTTATTGTTTATATTTTGGAATAGAGGGATGTTTATTGTATAATGTACCCAAGTTACAGAACATTACAAATAAATTTGACTGTAATAAAAATTAATATGTCTTAGCATGGCAATATTTGGGCCATTTACCTTATTTAGAAATTCATTTTATCATTCATTATCGTTTATATCCATTCTGCATATTATATACATACTATATGTACGTACTTGCACGATAATTAATTGTCATGCTTAACATTACATTGACAGAATACTCAAGAAAAATAAAAACCCCCAATTTCAAATTTTAGAATTGAAAATATAAAACAGAAATTATACTTTTCAAAATTTCCAAAAAAATGGACGAAACTCCTTTTACGGAATTCCATAAGATACAGGTAAACCCTTCAGAAGCCAATCGAGGAAGAAAGAATCCTGCATCATGTTGTGTAAACGCTATTTCATACTTTTGTAATTTTTGCGACAATACGAGCATACATGGTTTCAAGTTTTTTGGTGAATCAAAACGCAACATTTTCGAGAAGTATACAAAATGTTTATACCGTCCTTTGGAAAGTTGATTAATATATTATAAAAATTTCAGATTATACTGGTTCCTAATTATAAACTTAGCAATTTTTGGCGCCGGTGTTTTAATTTATAATTCCTATATTAAATGGGTTAGATCACCTATAGTAGTCACATTTGCAATGACTGAAACACCCATATGGGAGATTCCATTTCCTGCTGTTACAATTTGTCCAGAAGTTAATGCAAGTCCAACAGTATTTAACTATACAGACGTGTATCTTAAATATTGGAACAAGATTAATACAACAAAAAAAGAGTGAAGTTTAATCGACAATTAAAACTAAATAATGTTAATTATATTTTTAGGGACAAGTTCTTCAAATTATTTTCATTAGTTTGTAATGAAAAATTGGAGTTTATTAATGAAACCGAAACAAAATATATTTCTAGTAATGATAAGTTTAACTTCATATCTGTAATTCTCATTATTATATTATTTTCCATATTTTAACCATACATATTTTAGAACTTTGCTCTATCTGGATTTGAAAATTGTAAATGGTTAGATGATGAGTTTGATTGTGACGATGAGCTATCACCTACAGAGACAAATGAAGGATGGTGTTTTACCTTCAATATGTTAACCCACTATGATATATACTACTTGAATTTCGAGTGTGTACAGAAGTATGCGAATATAATATAATACTAATACTTGTCTATATCTTAGCGACATAACAGAAAACCACAAATCATCAAAAACCAAATTGAAATCATGGTCGTTAGAAAGCGGTTATCCAAATAATGTTGGGTTGGATACATATCCACACCGAACAATGATTTCGGGAGTTAATGGAGGATTGCAAATTGATTTCGAAGTGAACGAAGACGATTTAGATTACTTGTGTACGGATCTACAAGGATATAAGGTAAAATTTTAAACTGATAAACTTGTAAATACTAAATGGTTATTTTATCGCAGGTTGCATTGCATCATCCAGCGGAAGAACCCAATATGGATAAATATTTTAGGGTTCCATTAGATCAGGTTGTTGTTGCGGGTATTAAACCCAGCATGATAACAACAGCGGAAGAAATTGAAGTTTACAAACCAGAAGACAGACAGTGTTATGTGCCTGGAGAAAAAATTCTTGGTTACTATAAATATTATTCCCAACAAAATTGTTTAGACGAATGTATGCTGAATTTTACCCTCAGTGAATGTGGCTGCACTCCATTTTATAGTCCAAGTAATTCATTATAGTCATAGTAGTTTTTTATTCTGTAAATAACATTACAAAATTTTAGTAAGCGATACTGAAGTAATATGTGGTGCTGGAAGTAAAAAATGTATTAATAAAGCAAAAGGTTAGTGATTGATTTCAATTTCTGTACATAAGGGAATTACGTTTAACGTGCATTTTAGTTGAGTTTCTTGCGAGGGAAGTCAATGCAAGGATACAGAATAAAAAAATTAAAATAGGAGATGGGTGTGGTTGTTTACCTGCATGTACATCGATTGAATTTGAATCAGAGACTTCACAAACTGAATGGAATTGGAAAATAAAATCCGAAGTACATCTCAATAAATCAGATCCTGATTTTAATCCTTTGAAAAAGTGAGATCAAGGTTAGTGTTCCATCAAATTTTAATATTTTTTTGCATTAGGAAGCACAAGTCAAGGTTGTTGGTATATTACAAAGATTTGCAATTTATGACATCTGAAAGACACGAATTATATGGAACAGTCGACTTTTTAGCAAATTGCGGAGGATTGCTTGGTTTGTGTTGTGGATTTTCGTTTACTTCATTGATGGAAATTATTTATTACTTAACACTCAGATTGTTAAGTAATGTGCACAAATTTGGTTGTAAATTATGGTCTGGATCTGAGCAATTAATTGAAGAGAGTGATGATTTGCATAAATAACTGTTAATAACCCATCTAGGACAAAATATCGTTAGACGGTAATCCCGACAAGACAAAATCCCGGAAAGACCAATTTGATTGTATAGTTTTTTCGGTTTTATTAAAATAAATTTAACCAATATTCAATATTTTATTTAAATTGAAATTCCAATTCAATCGTTTTTAATTATTAAGCTTTGTTTGTATGCATCGGTTTTTTAACGTTCTATACTTCTTCCGATTTCCCTGTCTGTGCTCGTTGCGTGTTGAAACTGTATGACGAGCACAGAGGACCTACAGCTTAACGTGGATTCCGAACCACGGGGATAGACGATTTTTACATCGTCTACTCCAACCAGTGAAGTTTTTGAGCCATATTATATAATGTTACCTGTGGCCAGCAGATAGACATTTGGTGAGCGAAAAATCCTTCTATAGATAGCACCTCACAGGATTTGAACCTATGAATGTCGGCATGAGAAGTTAACACGCTACCCGCTCAGCCATTCACCCACCTTAATTATTAAGCTAATACCATTTTATTATTGATAAGGTTGGTAACAATGACATTGAATAAAACTTTTGTCTAAAAGTTTCGAAGTACGGACGTACGGACTGGTCTGATGTAGGGAAATCCACTGCCAACAATTTTGTTTAACCTGGCTTTAGAGTTTACTATGCATAAAGGTAAAGGTCTATAGAGAAGGCGAAGTTTGCCCATGGTTTGGCGATCTTGCTGACAACACCCAAATAATTTCAAGATGTTACGAAGAGATTATTAAAGCAGCTTTAGAGATAGTAGGTTTAGTGGCAAACGAAGGAAAACAATAAATTTGACAAGAAGGTAGCCATTGGCTTACAAGGTGAATTTATGGATCTAAAATTGTGAAAGGATGTAATGAGACAGTCACTGATAAAAAGGAGATACAAAACTCAAGCTCAGATGCGAATTAAAACGATAAATTTAATGTAAAGTTCTGGAAAAACGTCAAAGAACATGTCCAAGTCAAAATTTACAAATACAAAATCTACCTTGTTTAAAGTTCAATCTAAAGGTGATTGGAAGAAATAAAATTTTTTTAAATAAATCACGGCCTAGTAATTTAATTGAATTTAAAAAGGGGAAACCACTGATGGGAAGCCTTGAACGGTGTTTAGGTATTCAGTTTCCCTAATACTTTCTGTTGCAAAGCTAATCACCTCTTTTTGAATTGTTCAGAGACAATTTGTTGTATACCAGGTGGGTGTGTAATGATGTACAGCAGAATTTTTGACACATAAATCAGAAACTTGGTTCCCTCCGATTCCGCAATGAGCTTTAACCCATAAAAGTTGGATGCCGGTTTAGCTCTTTATCTGGAGAAGTGAACGATGGATAGAATTGACTATTGGATAGTGAAACTTCTGTTTTGAATGTAAGTCAGCGCAGATACTCAGCCAGAGAACGTGCACACAGAAAACAATCTTCTGGGAGATATCCAATTCAGAGGAATGTCAATCGCATATAGCTCAGTTTGAACAAGCGAAACTTGTATGACTCGCTGATGACCTCCCTGTCTTTCAACTAGTTTCCATCCATAAAAATACCAGCACATACCCAGTCGCCTATTCGATCTACTTTCGTAAACACTGCAGTTTGTCTGTATAGGGGATAAGCATCGGTATGTACGATTCTGTAAGACGATATCATCAGAAAGCAGATCAAACGTTACATCCCTTTTCACCTTCTCTACCCTCGCGACCCCAAAGGTTGTATTCGTCTAATATGACGTTTCGTTCAACCTGAACGCCTACCAAGACCTTAATGTATTTTTTTGTATTTTAAAAAATCCTAAATTCCTTAAATCCTCTACTAGGTTTGAGGGAAATTATGTATGAAATTTGTTTTGTACACAATGTAATTTTAAATTAAAGAATAATCTATTTATAAATAGTCGGACATTATATCTCCCATGACCTTTTAATGAACTTTGAAATTGGCATAATAATTTACAATCGAACTGATGTCAATATCTTTTCTTTTATGCTTTGAGTCAATACATGATTAGTTACTAGAAATTCTAAAAAAAGTTATTTTAATGAGATAAGGAACTATTCGCATTTCCGATAGTTTGATATAGTAATTTGGTTTACAATAATTACTCATTGACAGTTCAACACATATTTTATAATGCATTAATAAATAATTAGGTAGGTACATAGATAAATTTTTTTACGTTTATTTCAAACATTTTTCACCTGTATTTGTATTATATTAAAATTATACTCGAATAAATTTTTTTACTATAAATATTTTTTAATAAAATTGCATTTCTAATATATTTTTGCACAAGTTTAAAAGAAGAGGGGTAAAAAAAAGGAATGAAGTAAATAAAGACGCTTACAAAGTTAAATTTTTAAATTAAAAATAGTAGGTTATAAGTACAATGAAGATCTGTTCATCATTATTGTGAATCATCAGTTGCATTGACTCAGAACAAAACCTCTAATCGATCGAAAGTTTTTAGTTTTCTATAAGGAAAACAATATTCTAAAATTTGGAAAGTATGGATGGCATATATTTTACTCAACCATTTGAAATTAATTTAAAAGAAAAAGAAGATAAACAAAAAGAGAAAAAGAAAGCACGTCCATGTTGTCAAAATACAACCTTATACTTTTGTAATTTTTGTGAGAATACAAGTATACATGGGTTCAAATTTTTTGGCGAACGACACCGAAATTTTTTTGAGAGGTAAGTTCTTGTACTACACCGAATTAAATTTATCCCAAAGCCTTTGAACTGTATTTATTTAATTTTAGGCTATTTTGGTTCGTCATAATAACTGGTGCATTTTGTGCATCTGGAAGTTTGATCTACAGTACATATAGGAAATGGATAACTTCACCGATATTGGTTTCTTTTGCTACGGCGGAAACTCCAATCTGGCAAGTTCCATTTCCTGCAGTTACGATTTGTTCAGAAACTAATGCGGATCCTTTATATTTTAATTACTCCGACGTGTATTTGAAATATGTGAATAATGAAAGTACCACAGATGAAGAGTATGATATGATTACATTTTGAATTGGGAACTAAATATAAATAAAATATTAATGTTTTTAGAAATAGATATTTCAATATTTATTCTCTTCTTTGCAACGAAGAACTGGAATTTATTAATGAACTTCAAACCAGGTTCCTCTCTGATGATGAAAGGTTTGATTTAGTTAATGTAAAAGTCTACAATAGCTCAGAGCATACCAGTTTATAAAATTGTTTATTCTAGTCATTTTGTGGCATGAGTCTTGAAAAATGTAAATGGTTAGGAAATGAGATAGACTGTGAAGATTCATTATCATATCATTCAACCAGTGAAGGGTGGTGCAAAACGTTCAACATGCTTTCCTACGACGACATTTATGTAGATACAGAGTGTGTGCAGCAAACAATCATTGATGCCATTAATTGCCAATCATTAATTGCCTTTATTTTAGTGCAATCTATGACAATCATACGAAAAATAGCACAGGGATCCAAGCGTGGTCATTGGAAGATGGCTATTCAGATAGTGCTGGATTAAACGCTTATCCACGTAGAACCATGATATCGGGAGTTAACGGTGGTTTCCAAATAGATTTCAATGTTTACGAAGACGATTTAGACTATTTATGTACCGATTTGCAAGGATATAAAGTAACTATAGCTTTTAAACAAATAAACCGTTAATTAATAACTCTTAGATTGCACTACATCATCCAGCTGAAGCTCCTAATATGGACAAATATTTTCGGGTACCCCTAAATCAAGTAGTCGTTGCAGGAATTAGTCCAAGAATGATAACTACTTCAGAAGAAATTAAATCTTATTCGCCGGAAGATAGACAGTGCTATGTATCTGGAGAGAAAACACTAAGTTTATTTAAATTATATTCACAACAGAATTGCTTATTTGAGTGCTTGGCAAATTTTACTTTAGTTGAATGTAACTGCACCGCTTTTTATGTATCTGGTAAGTAATTTATATTTTCGACCTTTAATTCCAATAAATTCTTAACATCATTTAGATAGAAATACGGTATGCGGTGCAGGAAGTAGAAGATGTATTGACAATGCAAAAAGTTAGGAACAATTCATGTAATTCTACATATAAGTGTAAGTTTTCATTAGAATTATTGTAGTTGCATTTATTCAAAAAGAAGTACGCTCTAAAGTCAAAGATGACAATAATATTGGAGAAAATCAATGCAGTTGTTTACCAGCTTGTACTTCAATCGAATTTGATGCTGAAACTTCTCAAACCAATTGGGATTGGAGAAAAATATATAAAATGAAATATAATTATACGGAATCCGATACCTTTTACGGAAAGTATGTTGAAATTTTAATTATTTTCCCGCTTCTATCCCGTTTCGCTTACCAAATAAATACCTGCTGGACCTAGATAATAAGGATCTGGAAACGTCCCGCTTGAGAAGTCCAAGCGGGATGTTCGGATTATTTGAAACGTTGCCAAAAAAATAAATTGGTTTAAATTTTCCATATTATTGCGACAAGAAAGTTATAAATAGTATTTGGGTTTTTCAATTTTGCAATTTTTAGGACACATAAATCAAGGCTTTTGGTATACTACAAAGATTCTCAGTTTATGACATCCGAACGACACGAATTGTTCGGAACAATTGACCTATTAGCTAACTGTGGAGGACTTTTAGGTTTATGTTGTGGATTTTCCTTTATTTCTTTAATGGAAATTATTTATTATTTATCACTTCGACTATTTAGCAACGTAAAAAGATTTGGATGGAAATTTTGGTCTGGATCTAAGGAACTCGTTGATAATAAAGATGAATAGAAAATATTATATGCATTTAGATTTAATTCCATTAAAACATTCGATTGATTTAAGATATTTAAAATAAATTTTATTATCGACACATTTTTCAAGAATGCATCGTTTCAAAGAAAATGCTCTCATTCTTAGCTGCTTCGTTGCGTTACTTAACAAACGCTGCTCGAAATGCTTATCAAACCTTTTTGTTATTAGATTGTAAAATCTTTTCTTATCAAAAACCATTGAATTGTTATCAATATCGTAATACACAATCATGTTACTTATTAAATTGATTAAAACATTAATGAACTAGAAGGGAGGGAGGCCTAATAAGCCTAGGAAGCGATTGGGTGCTCGATTGATATCAATTCGATTGAGTGAGAAATTTGACAATGTGAATATTTTGTTAATAACAAATTAGTAAATCAATCATAGGCGATGTATATTAGAATGAGTAAATTTGGATATATATTGTTGTGTCACCTCCCCTTTTGTCGCTTTTATGGACAGAGGACGTGCGACAACAAATCGAAGAGCACCTACCTTCTATTTAAAACTCTTGGCTCTCAGGGTGCCTAATCGTTAAGCTTTATTTGACTTGATCGGCGAAACACAAAAAGGACACAATTCAAAATGAACAAATTTTAATAAACACATAAGATGAATCAAATGAACAAACGTTTCTTAAAATTAAAGACAAACAAACTAAAATCTAAATGTTTACTCAAATACCTGCGAGGTAAGCTTAGCTGGGCACTTGTTTCGACGCACCTTCGTAATTTGTCGTGGTTTCCAAATTCTCCTGGAAGCTTCTGTTACTCGTCGCCGTTCCAATACTCGAGGTATAGTGGAATTGGCTCTATTCAGTCCAATCGCCCCAACTGTGGGGTTATTGGCTTTGTCGTGCGTGCTTAGCACTTGACTTCAAACTTCCAACTTCGGACTTTATTTTTTCGGAGCAAATAATTTTTCGACTATCACTTGCTTGCAACTTTTTCCGAACGAACCTTTTTTTTATCTTCCTTGTTTTTTTGTACCAAGGTGATCCTTTTTCATTTTTTTTTATTTCTTGCCATCCAGATTTATCTTATTTGATTTGAAAACCTCGTTTCCTTGCCTTTTACCTCGCACTCGCATTTTAATTAATAATAACAAACTTAAATTTAAACAATGATTAACCCTAACAAATACAATTCTAAAAACACATGGCAACAAACAATAATTGTGTCTCTTTCGATGTATTGCTATAAAATAAGCGAATTGACACTCGTTCGCGGTAGACACAACATTTCGCCCCCTGCAAAGCTTCCACAAAGAGGTGTCCTCAAGAACCTGGCTTTTGGTAAGCCTCTTTGCATTCATACTTGTGTCCACTTTCATACATCGGTCTCATTCTCTCTTTATCTCGTGATTATTCATTAACATTCATTCACCACTATTTCCCTCTCTCAATTCAATCATTCTCTCTGGTACTCCCCTATTCATGACGACTTATTCTTCATTGTCTTCGCAATGGTATCTCCCCTTTTTATGACTTGCTCCCGATGAGCCTACGCCATCTTTTAATCTCCCCTTTTTATCGACTTATTGTTGACATGCCATCCAGGTCATGCCTGCGCGATTCTTTTCCCTTTTGTGTGACTTGCTCCAATAGCCTACGTCACTTGAATTTCCCCTTTTGTACGGGCATGCAATGCTACCGTCATTTCATTTCCCCCCTTTTTGTGCGTCGATGATGGTTTGTTTGAGTCCATTGTTGAGAAATTTTCCTCTAACATTTGATTGTCGGCATGACTTCACGCCCGAGGTATTGCTAGTTGGTGTTCGCGTTAATAGAATCATCCGGTTGCCCTCGTATTGGGTCCGTCACGTAGATTGAAACATGTGCCGAGTTTCCTGTAATTCGCCCCCATGATGTTACCACAATTATTTGTCTGTCCGATTGACATTTAAAATCATTCTTGTCAATTAACTGTGTGACATTGACGTTTCAATGTTAAAACTTCCCTTTTCCCTTTTTCAAACTTGGCCTAAACATGATTTGATAAATTTTACCCACTTTTAATTAATATAATTTCTAAGCTGTGCCTAAAATGGATTTGTACGTTGGTCCTCTACGGAAAATTCGCCCCCGTCGCGTATACCGTGGCTCGCGTTGTGGTAGCCATTGGTTCGCCGGTGCGATCAACCTCGATGCGGTTGATGTCTCTGTTTTCCGTTTTATTTTCCGACCGTCCATCGCGTTGGTTGTTACCATTTCGCCAGTTTTGGTGGCGTTGACCATTGTCCTGGTTACCCCAACGTTGATGCGGACTTGGACCGTACAGTGGCCCTTCGCCCCCATTCGCTCGTGCATCTTGTGTATCGGGCCGCGGATACCAATCTCGCTCTTCCCGACGTGCACTTTGATGTGGTGAACTTTGTCGCGCCCCCTCCGTCTTAAATTCGACGCTTTCGTCGAACCGCTTGAGCAACTCCAGGAATCCCTCGATTGTCACAATTTTCTCAATACCAATTCTGGCCTTGAGTTCTTTTTCAAAATGACCCCCCATGATCCGAACTAACAATACCTCTTCGTATTTTGGTTCTACCTGAAGGGCTTGGTTAATGAGTCGTAAGGCGTAATTCTCGCGTGTCTCATTGTTATTTTTGTATTTCCCCCCATTAATCGTTTCCTTCACCTTGTTTTGTTCAACGTCTCCCCAATATTTCCGCATAAACAGTACCTTAAATTCCTCGAAATTGGTGATGCTCTCCTCAATCATGCTGAACCATATTTCAGCATGTCCCTTCATGGTCGACCGGATTATGTTTTTCTGCCGAGTTTCGTCCTTGATTTTGGCAATGTGGTTACCTAAATTTTTTATAAATATTTTGGGATTTATTTTCCCGTCGTCATAAAATTTGGTATACCTGTCGATATCCCAATCTCGGTAGCTGTGATTGCGTAGTACCTCGACAATATCTCCCATTGACTTATCCACCCCGTTTACCTTTAAAGCCTTTACCTCTTCCCGTATTGCTGATAAATCGCTTCCTATTTCCGTGACCTCATCTGTCACTTTGACTTCCAGCTCATTAAGTTTGACATTCACTTGTTCAAACCGTCTGTTTGCCCCTTTCTCTAAACCTTTGAATCGTTTCTCACTTTCACCCTCGCATTCTTGAACATGAACATTGATGGTGTTCATCACCCTCAAAATTTCCGTATCAATTTTGGCATTTGTACGTTCACAATTTTCCTGCATGATAGTCATGTTTTGTTGCACTTCCGCAAATTTTGTTTCAAATTTTGCATCCTGAATGTCAAACTTGACATTCATGGCTGCAAAATTTTCATTTACACTGTCGAATTTTGCATTTACTCGAGCAAAATTCTCATTCATGCTCACCTTGTTATCATCAAATTTTTCCGTCATATTAATATTATTGACGTCAAATTTGTCATTCATGCTATTAAATTTTTCCGTTATGTTAATATTATTGTCATCAAATTTGTCATTCATGCTATTAATTTTTTCCGTTATACTGACATTATTTTCATTAATGACTTCTTTAAGTCCCCCAATCATTCTGGCATTATCTTCCCTCATCATTCTGAACATTCTTTCCATCGGATCTTCTGGGATCGGCGCCACGTGTACTTCCGGTACCTCGTGTTGCTCTGGGATCTCTACTTCCACATTCTCTCCATCATCACTCTCACTCCCATGATCCCCACATTCTTTCCTGCTCATACTTCGTGTATTCATGATTTATTTAGGACCTCTTTTGCTATCCACCTTTCAAGTCGTTCGTGTACGTGCCTACTCGTTGGGTGTCCACTTTTGTTGTGTCACCTCCCCTTTTGTCGCTTTTATGGACAGAGGACGTGCGACAACAAATCGAAGAGCACCTACCTTCTATTTAAAACTCTTGGCTCTCAGGGTGCCTAATCGTTAAGCTTTATTTGACTTGATCGGCGAAACACAAAAAGGACACAATTCAAAATGAACAAATTTTAATAAACACATAAGATGAATCAAATGAACAAACGTTTCTTAAAATTAAAGACAAACAAACTAAAATCTAAATGTTTACTCAAATACCTGCGAGGTAAGCTTAGCTGGGCACTTGTTTCGACGCACCTTCGTAATTTGTCGTGGTTTCCAAATTCTCCTGGAAGCTTCTGTTACTCGTCGCCGTTCCAATACTCGAGGTATAGTGGAATTGGCTCTATTCAGTCCAATCGCCCCAACTGTGGGGTTATTGGCTTTGTCGTGCGTGCTTAGCACTTGACTTCAAACTTCCAACTTCGGACTTTATTTTTTCGGAGCAAATAATTTTTCGACTATCACTTGCTTGCAACTTTTTCCGAACGAACCTTTTTTTTATCTTCCTTGTTTTTTTGTACCAAGGTGATCCTTTTTCATTTTTTTTAATTTCTTGCCATCCAGATTTATCTTATTTGATTTGAAAACCTCGTTTCCTTGCCTTTTACCTCGCACTCGCATTTTAATTAATAATAACAAACTTAAATTTAAACAATGATTAACCCTAACAAATACAATTCTAAAAACACATGGCAACAAACAATAATTGTGTCTCTTTCGATGTATTGCTATAAAATAAGCGAATTGACACTCGTTCGCGGTAGACACAACAATATATTATACGATTGATTGTATTGTGCAGCCTAAAGGTCACACTGGAAGTTTTATAGCGACAGTTGCTCATTACTATACAGTTGCCTCATAGGCCCTTTGTGCAAAGGGCGACTAGCTTTTACTAGCGTCGAGAGCAGGGATGTTCGCAGGATCTTTTACACATTCATGCGGTTGTTGTTCAACTAACTTGGAAAAACAATGCTGGTATTTATGGGCGCCAGGTGAGCATAATAAAACAATTAAAAAGAGTAAAGAGTCTTGTTTTATTTTCACACCAAAATGAAGTCAAAAAAAGATGGGTTTGACGTGTGCTTCTGAATTTAATATCTGACAAATACACAAACATTTAACAAATAACAATTTTTTTTTAAATTTATTTAAGTGCTTTAATATCTAGATCATAGCACTAAGTGAGAAATTGAGTTTTATAATTTGGAAATTAAATCGGTGCGGTTCAGAAAACTATAGAGTAATTGAATGTTTTTAGGGTGGTCTGCCAGGATTTCCCGTAGGGTTAATAACAATTTAAAATAGGAACCGAGCTGATGGTTCGGCCCCACAGAAAAATAATAAAAAAATACAAGTGAAAGCTGAAAATACTTTGAAGGGGCAACTCAACATAAAGCAATTAACAATTGGGGAGCTCTGACGGATCACACTCAATAAAACAGTCCAACGTATCTAAATAACTCATCAACGCGCAAATCAGCGTTAAAACATTTGAATAAAAATTCAGTTACAGATAATTTTCCAATGGTCAAAAATGCAAATGCAACTTAACCACAATGAACAAACGGGTTCCGATTTACCCCTATCTCAATCGAGTTCTCAATATAATTTGTGATCCTTCGTATCCGTAGTCATGCGAAACCAAGCTACAACATACAAAATTGATTACAACCTAACCTAGTCCATCAACTGTAAAGGGCTCGCCACATAGCCTGTGCTGTGCTATGCTCTGTGTTATGTCAACACAAACGTTGAACAATGTCATGGTCATGCGCAAAATAGCATAGCAACTCATAACGTCATAACTATGTGAACGTCACTATTGAAACCCTATGTTTCTACTTCAATAGTATTTGACATTGGCATAGCACAGCACAGGCTATGTGGCGAGCCCTTAACACTCCATCTTTAACCTTGAAGATGTACAAAAGTGATAGCAAAAGTTTTTCAAATACGCCGTCACATTTTCTTAAAAATATTGAAGTCCAATTCGCTTGAATGTAAGATTCCATCAGGAAAACCAAAACTAATTTCGAACGTTATCCTCGTCATCAAAAATAAATTCCAAACTTGGCCTTTGACGTCACCAACTGATCACAATCTTAAGATCAGATAATTTGAAACAAAAAAGCTTCTGAAATTCAAATTCTCCACAGTGGATCAAATAATAAAAATATCAGCGAATGCCATAACCAGTGGAATGCCTATCAGTTTCTCCTTAACAAAATTATCCACCACTGAGAAATAATTTACATTCAAATTCTATCATATATTACAAAAAACCATAATTTACCATGATTTATTAAACTGCCGTGTTTTAAAACTTTAAACGAAAAGATAGTTATAGAGAAAGATCTCCCTCAATATTAGCTATCTGCGCAATGTTCTACAGATTTTGATGTATCGCATAACATCGTAGTACCACAACATTTCTCGAAAATATATATTTTTTAGTAGGATTGATATAGGGGCAGTTTTCTCCGTTC
This sequence comes from Podabrus alpinus, assembly GCA_932274525.1. Classification (NCBI taxonomy): domain Eukaryota; kingdom Metazoa; phylum Arthropoda; class Insecta; order Coleoptera; family Cantharidae; genus Podabrus; species Podabrus alpinus. The sequence continues at coordinate 21,134,205 of OW026454.1, forward strand.
TGGCACACTCACGAGAGAAGTCCCATCCATATTGGTTATCTTAAAATTTTTCTGATGATTTTGACGGGAGACTAATTTTAAGCGAGACGTGCCCAAAGCGGATAGACTTGTTTATATCCAAATGAAAAATATATCGCAAGTAATTTATGCACTTTTAGAATTATCTACTAGAAGTAAAGTTCAATACCAATAACCTGTTAATTGTCCTTGACACGGTGATTACATGAAAAAAAAAGTTTATAACTGTTATAATATATTTAATTTTAGTTTTAACGTGACTTTTTTAATCCAAATCTTAACGTACCCGCTTTGGACACGCCTTCTCTACCAATAAATATTATTGTTAAAAATCAGTAAGTAGCCAGATTTCGTGTCATTGAATTAAAATGGTGGGAGACTAGCGAAATGAATGCGAATTTTCAAGTTGCCATAATGTAGTTTAAATCAAACTTACTAACAAGAATATACCTAGTAGGTGTATTAAGTAGGTCAAATACCTACTGTATTTCATTTCACTGTCATACATTATTTTTTTGTTATATAAACATGCATGCACAATCAATGACGTGACAATGTTCTCATCACCATAGGTAAGTTTACATTTTATCAAATAGTAGTATGCCAAACAGCTGATTCAATAATAAATATTCACCAAATAATTCAATGGGTAGATTAAAATAATTATTTAAAAACTACATGGGTCGTACTTAACAATATAAATTTAAAATATTTCTTGGGCTAATCGGTTTACACGTAAATCATAAAATATTTTGTCAAACTAACTAATAAGTAATTGACGTTATCGTTCATATCAAATTATAATGGCACGTTGAGTATAATATATTATGTAGTATAGTGCAACCAGTGCAATCCAGAACGATTTTCGGAGATAAATCAGTGGGTTTCAAAAGTTTATCGCATGAAGTTCTAGAAGAAGCTGCCATAATTTTAGAAGAGGGTTCCGAAAGTTATATACATTTCTCGTGAAAAGTATTAAAATAAACTTTAAAAATTAACAAGCTAATTAAACAGTAAAAAAAAGTAAAAACTGATTAGGTGGGTATTACCTACTGTATAAATTTAGATATTTTCAGAAAAACATTTGAAGAAGTTAGGAACATTACTTCAAAAGCTAATTAACATCATCTATAAAATTTACAAGAACCTAACCCAAGAAACAGCATTTTAAAACTTTATGGATGCGGTATGGAAGAACATGGAGGATATCGAAGAAACTTATTTTACAAACTCACATAAGGTCACCAATCCGAATGGTAACAAAAATAGCATACGACCATCATGGGGCCAAAACTTGCTTTTGTATTTTTGCAATTTTTGTGACAATACCAGTATACACGGATACAAGTTTTTCGGTGAGAGGAAACGAAACATTTTTGAGAAGTAACAAATAAGCAAAATTTCAAATTCCACTTAAAAATATTTGTTTTGCAGAATATATTGGTTTCTCGTTATACTAGGAACTATTATTGCATCGTTGTATTTAATTCACAATACATATAGGAAGTGGATTAATTCGCCTATACTTGTGACATTTGCAAACACAGAAACCCCGATATGGAATATTCCATTTCCCGCGGTTACAATTTGTCCAGAAACCGCTATAGATCCGTTAATGTTTAATTTTACCGATACGTATTTAAAATATCTAAAGAATTTACCAACTACCGACGAAGAGTAAGATTATATTTAAAATCAAAATATCAAATCGTTTCGTTATTTATTTAATTCTAGAGATGAATCATTTAAAACATTTTCTCTAATTTGCAATGAAGATTTAGACTTTATTAATGAAACCGAAACGAAGTATCTTTCCTTATTTGAGTTTGTGCAACTATATATGGTAAATTGAATTTTTGTAATGACCAATAACATCCTTTTTTTCATAACTTATTTTAGTCGTTTAGTGATATAGGATTGAAATCCTGCAAGTGGATGGGAGATGACATTGATTGTTATAGTTCATTAGCACTTATTCCGACAAGCGAGGGACTGTGCAGTACATTCAATATGCTGCAATATGACGAAGTGTATGTTTCTGTAGAGTACGTATGGTGAGGCCACACCATCTACGTTCTACATAACAATTATTTTGATTTTAGCGAGCAACTGAAAAGTCGCAAGTTAAATATAAAGACCAAGTTATGGTCATTAGAGGAAGGTTATCCACCAAATGCTGGTTTAAGTGCCTATCCACGTAGGACAATAATTTCTGGAGTCAATGGAGGATTACAAATTGATTTCGAGCTAGATGAAGACATGGCAGATTACTTCTGCTCTGATATACAAGGCTATAAAGTATAATTTCAATATTTGCTTGTCTTGAGAAAATAATTATTATTTTAACAGATAGCACTTCACCATCCAGCCGAAGTCCCCAACATGGACAGATTTTTTCGGGTTCCACTTGATCAAGTCGTTATCGCAGGGATAAAGGCAAGGATGATAACCACATCAGATGAAATTAAACCTTACAAGCCGGAAAAACGACAGTGTTATCTTCCCGGTGAAAAAAATCTGACCATGTTTCAAATTTATTCTCAGCAGAATTGCTTGGCTGACTGTATTGTTAAATTCGCATTAAGTAGATGCGGTTGTGCACCATTTTACTTGCGTGGTAATTATAGTTAATATTTGAAAGCGATTTTGTGTTGCTTACGAAACGGTAAATTATTTAGGTACAAATGAAAAGGTGTGCGGAGCTGGAAGTAAAAGATGTCTCAATAAAGCAAGAGGTAAAATGAATAAGTTATTTTAAGTTTAGTCCTAATCCATGGTATTTTAGTTAAATTTCTTGAACAAGAAGTGAATTTTAAATTAAAGAGTGACAAAGGTGACATAAATAGCGAATGTAATTGTTTGCCTGCTTGCACTTCAATTGAGTTCGACTCCGAAACTTCCCAAACTGATTGGAATTGGAAGAAAGAACATAGGATAGTGCATAATTATTCTGATGCGTACTACACAAAGTAATTTTGAAAATTTAGTACCTGAAAATGAAATTTGTTTTTAAATTTTTCTGCAGGAAGCACAAATCCAGGCTGTTGGTATATTATAAGGGTTTGCAGTTCATGACATCGGAAAGACACGAACTGTTTGGTACTGTTGACTTTTTAGCTAATTGTGGAGGATTGTTGGGATTATGTTGCGGATTCTCATTTACTTCATTGATGGAAGTTATATATTATTTAACTTTTCGAATATGGAGTAATATTTACAAGTTTGGATACAAAGTATGGGCTTGATAAGCTTATCAGACCGTAGTATCGGAATATTGTAAATTTTTGACTGATAAAGTTGTAATTTAATATAGTATTTGTTTTAAGAAAACTAATTTATTAATAGAACTATAAGGAATCTTTTATTTAAGGATGTAATAATCTACGCCCGAATAAAAAAACTTTAAACTTTATAGTTTTAAAATTATTATACATATTATAAGTACAACCTCCTTACACATGTAATAAATGTAGCGGAATGTGGAATGGACCTATTGACTGATTTCTTAATTCAAAGATAAATAATTTTAATACTCGTAAAATACAGCAAATCAATAAATATTTCGCATTCAATCTTAGATTAAATTTATAAACAAACGAGATTTTATTCTCAGATTCTTATTTTGCAGTTCCCTTTCATACAAGAAAAACTTTAGTATCTGGATGGTAATTTTTTTCGGTCCTATTCAAGAATCGAAATTTATGACCTTTGTAGAAAACGATCTCGTCCGAAATATAAGTAATGGAATAGGATCTCGGGTATGCGGAACGATAAATAAAACAATGTTGTTTAAGTCGACGTTTCGGGACTATATTGTACCCTATTTATATTTATATGTATGCTATGAGTTTTGACATCTTGATTTTATATTTTTCTTTGTATTTGTTAAATGTGTTTTACGGTTTTAATGTGTTACCTGTATTTTTATATTATTTTATTTTTTGACAAATCCGCCGTTTACACGGATCTTACGTTCATTTTATACAACATTTTTTTAATTGTTTTGAATTTGACTCAACCGATGTGTTTTGGCTTGCTGCAGCGTTTTTGTTTTGCTTCAATGTATGTATCACAACCAGTCCACCTAGTTTTTGAGGTAGGTCATACACCCTCAGATATGTTGCGTGATTTTACCCTGTGTTCTTGTTTTTTTGTAGTCCTGAGGATGGGTACAATATAGTCCCGAAACGTCGACTTAAACAACATTGTTTTATTTATCGTTCCGCATACTCGAGATCCTATTCCATTATTTATGACCTTTACTAGTAGGTGAAATACCTATTAAATTTATACAATTTGTTGTTAAATATTTTGTTTTTAACGTTACGTTTGGGATCCACGTCCTTGCAATTTTATATGGTGGGAGGTCACTGTAACCTTATATGAAATTAAAAATAAAACCATTTCTCTTTCACACGTGGTTACCTAATCTTTGTTTTATTTATATTATCAGCTTTTGTTATACAAACATTCATACACAAGATTACGGATTATGTGCAATTTACATCGCAGTATTACAAACTTTGATCTCTACCTAGCAAAGCATGTCGTGTATTATTTTTTATTGCTGATAAGAAGTAATGTGTAATAGTGCGTAAGTTTCAATACGAAGGAATCCGAATTCCTGCAAATCAACAGGTAAAGTTCCTTTCCTATATTATAATCTACTTTGTAGTTGTAGTAGCTACTGCAGATAGTACGTTTTTGGACAACTACCAATTAATCTTATCTTTAGATACATTACAATAACAATTACAACCTTGTTAACTTATTACTACACCACATAAATTATAAACATAGTACATTTATGGTAATTTTATTAATGTGGATTTATTGAGCATATCATGATTAATTACATACGATCCGGGCAATGAGAAATAATAATAAACCACCTAATACATAATATACCTTCCAAGTACAGTGTAATCCGGTTGTAATGAACTTCAAGGAGTCAAAGGAATAATGGGCCCATTATAAGCGAATGTCCGTCTTATCATTCAAATTTACTTGTCTTTATTGTTTGATCTCCAAAAGGGCTACAATATCATATTGCAGAAATTGTTATATAAAATTTGTGATATTTTAAATCCTAAAAATTAATTACATTAGTCATCCCACAAGGTGAGGGGAAGCTAATCGCAATTTAAAATGCACATTTACAATTTGCATAAAATGTATTTAATTATCTAATTTAATTAATTAATTATAAATAAACAAATAAATTAATTTTTACCATTATCAATAAAAATTTAAATTTTAACAAAATTATCTTTATACAAAATATGTGGTGAATGTTATCAAATGTCTGGAATTTTAATTCTAGTGTTATTTCCTTATATATAGTTCAGTCAAATTAGATTAAAATATAGCGAATAGAAAAAATAACTGGTAAAAAGCTATAAATTGGTGGATGCCTTTACCTTGGCATACTATTGAACATACTAAAAGTCCTGATGTCTATATGCACGGCTCGATCCGCCATCTTGGAAAGAAGGTGCTCCAAGTCAGGTTATTTCTTATATCTCGGTAATCGTTGATCCTATCGCATTTAAGGTTATAATAAAAAATAAAGCTCATTAAATTCTCTATAAAAAAGGTTCAATACATTTTTTTCATATGTTTAATAGTTTCTTTGTAATACATCAGTGAATACGTAATTAACTTTTACTTTCCGAACCCCTAGGTAAGGAAAGTATTGTTATCAGGCAAAATTTGACCCCCCAATTATTTTACAGATGTTCACGTTTTGAGGTCCCCATAATCCATTTTTATCATTTTTGGAAGGATGACTGGGTGTATGTGTGTGTGTATGTACGTATGTGAACACGATAGCGTCTAAACGAAGCAAGCAAATCGTTCCAAATTTTGCATATAAGCTTTTTCCTGTCGTAGGACGAAGCCAGATGAAAATAAATTAAATCGCGTAACGGGAAAGGGGGGTTTACCTGGAGCTATTACGACATTATGCGTCATAACTTCGAAACTAAATTAAATATGTAAAAATATTAATAACAAAAAATTACCGCTATAGAATTTCCTACATTTTTTGTCCTACAAGTTTTTCTCTAAAATATACAGGGCGTTTCAAAAAATTTTGTATTTGTAAAAAAATTTTGTATTTGTAAATAAAATAGTAAAACGCATTCTACTAATGAAAATAAGATGAAAAGTTTCTAATAACATGGGTCCAAAAATGCTTCGTTTGCAAGATATAGGCATTCAAATGTTTTTTTCTTCCTATTTTGGCAAAATATGAAATTTTTCATCGATTTACTGTTGAAATTATGTAACCATTTTATTTAAAAATATAATATAAAAATTTGCGTCTGTTCGGAAAGTTATGCGATGGCCACATCAGATTTTTATGTCTGGGCTTTACTCTGAAATCTATGATTGTAAGTTAAGTTTGGGTTTACCCAATTTAATTTTTTAAAAAACACTTAAAACTTTGATTTCATTTATTAATTAAAATTTATTACAAACTTGATTTTTATTGAATTCTAACACTTAACTAAAACTACTTCTATTTTTGCAATTGATGCATTTCCCACGGGAAATGCAAATTCGGTTCCCGTCCACTGGACCGACTTTCAACCGACCGACTCAGCTTGAACCGACCGACTTTCAACCGACCGACTTTCAACGGACCGACTTTCAACGGACCGACTTTCAACCGACCGACTTTTAACGGACCGACTATTTTTTCGACCGACTTTCAACGGACCGACTTTCAACCGACCGACTTTCAACCGACCGACTTTTAACGGACCGACTATTTTTTCGACCGACTATCGATACTACCCGAAGGTGATCACTACAAGAATGATATCCAATTCGACTATTTGTCACATCATATATTAGTTTCATTTTACAGCCATGACAACTGTGAGGTGTCTAGGAATCCTTCGGGAAACCTGGCCTCAATCGTTCCCTCCCTATTATTTCCACGGCAACCAAACCAACAGAGTTATGGATCTGCCAAGGTCAGAACTCCCCCCCCCCCCAACGACGCTTTAACCAAAAACTCACTATATTGCTTAATAAGAAAGATAAACGATTGAGGCCAGGTTTCCCGAAGGATTCCTAGACACCTCACAGTTGTCATGGCTGTAAAATGAAACTATATGATGTGACAAATAATCGAATTGGAAATCATTCTTGTAGTGATCACCTTCGGGTAGTATCGATAGTCGGTCGAAAAAATAGTCGGTCCGTTAAAAGTCGGTCCGTTAAAAGTCGGTCCGTTAAAAGTCGGTCGGTTGAAAGTCGGTCGGTTCAAGCTGAGTCGGTCGGTTGAAAGTCGGTCCAGTGGACGGTCACGGCAAATTCAGTAACACTAGATAAAGGAAGTATTTATCTAGTGTGAGCACTTTAATTATAGAATATAACTTGTACACGTTAGAAAATTTTGCAAACGAAGCATTTTTGGACCCATGTTATTAGAAACTTTTCATCTTATTTTCATTAGTAGAATGCGTTTTACTATTTTATTTACAAATACAAAAATTTTTTACAAATACAAAATTTTTTGAAACGCCCTGTATATTTTAGAGAAAAACTTGTAGGACAAAAAATGTAGGAAATTCTATAGCGGTAATTTTTTGTTATTAATATTTTTACATATTTAATTTCGTTTCGAAGTTATGACGCATAATGTCGTAATAGCTCCAGGTAAACCCCCCTTTCCCGTTACACGATTTAATTTATTTTCATCTGGTTTCGTCCTACGACAGGAAAAAGCTTATATGCAAAATTTGGAACGATTTGCTTGCTTCGTTTAGACGCTATCGTGTTCACATACGTACATACACACACACATACATACAGACATCTTTCCAAAAATGATAAAAATGGATTATGGGGACCTCAAAACGTGAACATCTGTAAAATAATTGGGGGGTCAAATTTTGCCTGATAACAATACTTTCCTTACCTAGGGGTTCGGAAAGTAAAAGTTAATTACGTATTCACTGATGTATTACAAAGAAACTATTGAACATATGAGAAAAATGTATTGAACCTTTTTTATAGAGAATTTAATGAGCTTTATTTTTTATTATAACCTTAAATGCGATAGGATCAACGATTACCGAGATATAAGAAATAACCTGACTTGGAGCACCTTTTTTCCAAGATGGCGGATCGAGCCGTGCATATAGACATCAGGACTTTTAGTATGTTTAATAGTATGCCAAGGTAAAGGCATCCACCAATTTATAGCTTTTTACCGATTATTTTTTCTATTTTTTCTAATTTGACTGAACTAATAATAATATGTAGAACTTTAAATTATTTAACCTTTAACTACTCGCGCTAAGTACACCAACATCAAAATGTTTCCCAAAAGCTATAATCAATAAATGCTAGAACATATTTGCTTAATAAATGTTTAGTAAACAATAATAAACATAATATTTACAAAACATAATAAGAGATTTTTACTAAAATCTAAAAAAATACCAAACAAAATGTCACAAATCTTTGATTACTCGATTTCAGAATTTCAGATTTTTTTTTGTTTTCTAGAATCTACATATAGTTACCATTTGGCGGTAAATAAAATTCAAGCTGTTTCGTTGAATACTTTAAAATATATAGCGATATCGAAATCAGCGATAATAATGGTGATTTTTATTTCTTTATCTTGCACCACGAGTGTAACAAAGTGCGATATAGTTTCATGCGATTACACAAGTACTCGCGTGGTGTATTCTATACACCACGTGCAACCACATAGAAATTAAAAGCAAATGTACAGCTATAACAACGAAATTGACTAGGGTTGTTCTGAACACCTCAATAATAGGTTAGGTGGATAGGTTAGATCAGATTAGGGCATTTAACACAAATGGCAGCTTCTTAAATGCAAGTGGTGTACTGAGTACACCAACGTGAGCAGTTAAAGGTTAAACAAACAGTTTCTAAAGGGTCATTCACATCCACGTAACGTACGTTCCGGACATACAATACGTAACGTAAGGAAAGTTGAAATGCATTGTGTCAAATGGCACCATTCACATTCGAAAAAACATGGCAGACGTAACGTAACGTAACAAAAAGTTCGTTCAGCGTCATTCACATCCACGTAACGTACGTTCCGGACATAGAATACGTAACGTAGAAAACGTAGTTTTTTATGTGCCATTCACATCCACTTTATTACTTACCTTCTTCCTTACCTGTCCTCCCGGGTGTCCGCCGTCAGGCATTGCTTCCGGGATGATGTGTCCTAGAATCGGACCACGTTCTTCTCCTTTGATATCCTAGTTTGTCGGCCGGGTAGGGGGCAATGCGATGGAACTCGCGTGTGGCGTGTGCTCTTCCGCACGCCTCTCTTCTACCTGTCCGGGTTTCGCGTCGAATCGTTAGTCCTCCATTTGTGTGTCGTCCTCCGTTTGTGTGTCGTCCTCCGTTTGTGTGTCCTCCGTTAGAGTAGCGGCGGCGGCTGCCTGTTGCTCGGCTCTCCCGGCTGCCTCCTTACATCTTAATATGGTGGTGACGAGGGTAGTTATCAGCTGCCACTGTGTCTCGTCGACAAGCATTGCTTCGATTAGGTCCTCGGGAGTCATCGTGTACCCCAGTGCTAGGGAGACCATTGTCCTCTCGCGTTCCCATCTCCAACAGTGGAAAAGGGAGTGTTCCGCGGTGTCGATTTCCTCGCAATACCTGCAACGAGGGCTTGCCAACTTTCCGAATCTGTGTAGGTAGTGGGCAAAGCAGCCGTGCCCTGACAGCATTTGTGTGAGGTGGAAGCTTACTTGTCCGTGCCGTCTTTCGATCCATCTTTTGATGTTGGGGATTAGTCGTCGGGTCCACAAGCCGCAAGTTGCCATCTCCCATCTAGCCTGCCAAATCTCGGTCATCTCCTTCCCGGCATCCTCTGCTCCTTCGTATGTTCTGCCTCTTGCCAAGGCGAGAAGGTCGATTGGGGGCATCGACGCCAAGACGAGGGCCGCGTCGAGCGAGACCGTCCTATAGGCGCAGGAAACTCGTAGCGCCATTCTTCGCTGGACGCTTAGCAATCTCTGTGCGTTCCTGTTTACTCGGAGTGCTTCGTGCCATATCGGCACTTAGTTTACTATGTTTTTACTATGTTTCCATAGAAACGAAAAGCACGGGCACCTGTATTTGCATTGGCTATCGGTTGACAGTTTGACAGCATTAATTTTTGTGACTTAACCTTAAAATTGAAAATACAGTAAAAGGGGTGTTGACTAATAAAATGTAAGCATCTCCATTGGTCAAACATAAAAAACATAACGTACAAGTTGAAGTTGAACGAACTTTTTGTTACGTTACGTTATGTCTCCCATGTTTTTTCGAATGTGAATGGTGCCATTTGAAACAATGCATTTCAACTTTCCTTACGTTACGTATTCTATGTCCGGAACGTACGTTACGTGGATGTGAATGACCCTTTAAACTTCAACTTGTACGTTATGTTTTTTATGTTTGACCAATGGAGATGCTTTCATTTTATTAGGCAACACCCCTTTTACTGTATTTTCAATTTTAAGGTTAAGTCACAAAAATGAATGCTGTCAAACTGTCAACCGATAGCCAATGCAAATACAGGTGCCCGTGCTTTTCGTTTCTATGGAAACATAGTATAAACATAGTAAACTAAGTGGATGTGAATGGCAAATAAAATACTACGTTTTCTATGTTACGTATTGTATGTCCGGTACGTACGTTACGTGGATGTGAATGACCCTTTATGTCGGGTTTCCACCAAACAGACTGTTTTAAAAACAGTTCCGTTTTTAAAAAATTAAAAAAACATGTTTTGATTTTTTCCAAATGTTCTGGTTTTTAAAACAGACTGTTCCAAAGGTTTTGTTGCTAGTGTTTTGTTCTCTTTATCCAATGTTCAAAAAATGTCCGACGACGATGGTTTTAAAATTATTAACAGTGTTTTTCTTAATGAATGATATCCAAAACAGCAAAGTCAAGATATTGGATTAGTTCTCGATTAAAAAACAGAATTAATTGCGGCACAGAAAAAATTTGAATAAATCACCTGGACAAATCAGCAGTAAGCACTTGTTGATGATAACTTGAGCTCAAATGTCGCAGAGAACAAAAGTACGTGTTCAACAAACACCGACTGAAAAACAAGCACAAACTTGTTTTCTTTTGATCTACCCACTCGAGATGAGAAAGTGTTTTGTTTACTAAAACACTGTTTTCAGACAAAAATGTTTTACGAACTGTTCTGTGTTTACAAAACATTGATGTTTTGTTGAGGAAACAGTTTTTGTTTGTGTTTCTTGTTATGTCTGTGTGGTGGAAACCCGGAATTACTGCGCGTTACATTAATCTTCTTTTTGATAGTACCAATTAGCTACTATTTTCAAATTCTTCCTGAGTACAGAAAACATTCAAAAAATTTTCCATTTTGACCATAATAAATTTTTGTAGAAAAGCTTCATGAGGCTCTGATATAGTTACATCCAATTTTATTTACAATATTCCCAGAATTGATTCTCAATTGTCCTCATTTACAAACGCGAAATTCCATGTGACTATCAATTTTTCTTATCCAACACAATCACAGTATCACAATTTTCATTTTTTTAACAAATCTATCAACTTCAAAATCAAAACATTACATTCATTTTCCCAAAACATACCAAAATCTTATATTATTTCAATTTAAATTTTCTTTATCTAACTTTCACATGTCCATTCGTTCCAAAAACGTTTCATCTACCCCCCTTCGTCCGTTATCTTCGCACTGTGCTGGTCAAAATTTTTAAAACTATTCAATTCCGGTACCTAACCAATTTTCAATCAATTTATTTTTAAATTTCACCCCTTAATTTAAATTCACAATAAATGTTAACTTGCTCTCACGAAATTATAAAATCGTATCATACAAAATTCATGAAACCAAACAAATCAAATTTTTAAAAATCATAAATAAAAACACACCAATTCTATTAGTTTGCGTATATTATACTAATTGGCAAATCCAAAATTTCAAATAACTAAAATGTTTTCTTTTATTACGCAAGGTTTACTTATCAGATCTCTGTTTTAAAAATAAATCAAAAATCATAAAATATCATGGCAATATGTTGACATTCAATGAAATTTTAATATGTTGAAATTTAATATATGATTACAATATTATAATCATAGTAACAATAATTAAAATGCATTGTATTTGGTCAGAGATTAGCTTTTTCTCTTTGAGACTCTTTGGGAAACATCTAACGTTATTTTGAAGCGAGATTTCTGAAGACCTGGCATACAGTCTTTTTCTGGACTGATTTTATTGGGGAAAAGGATAAAAATGTTTATACTGTGTATCATAGATTATATCATAGTTATCGTTCGTGAAACCGGCCCTGAGAGTTCTAAAAAAATATATACTATAAGAAATATTTTGTTATATATGGAAAATGTATTGTATAACGTATTTTGCGTTTTTGAGTATTTACATAATTTTGCGTTCACAAAAAGTTAATAATAGTATTAATTTATTACATTTCTCGTATTGCAAAGTTTAGACGGTGAAGGTATTCCATCCTGTAGGTTATAACTTTTTTGACTTTATCGCAATTTTAAATATCTTCAACGCCTAAACTATCAGATTTTATTTTTAGGACATTTCACTCTTGAAAAAATGTCAATAATAGCAGTTCGATTTAATTCACAATTCAAACAACAAGCCAGTAAATTCCATTATTGAGTAGAGCTGTTGAGCAACTTTATAGATTCTTTACGTTAAGGGTGGGACTGAGGGATCTAAACATGTATTTCCAATTTGACCCCATTAGATAAACCATCCGCTCTGTGAGTCTTTACATTGTCGTGAATGAATCAATTTAATTATTGAACAATAAATCTGACTATTACATATGGCAGATCATCCTGCGAATCGAATTTTTTTATTCCGATACTCCATTCCGATAGTAAAAGAACTTGAACCACCATAAAGCAATCCCGTATAAATTCGTTAAGGTAACGAAATTAATATTGTGTATCAAATGAGCTGCTATGTAATAATACCTCAGATAGAGATCGTCCTTCAGCCGATATGGTTTATGTTATTCAAAAATCAACGAAAGCAAAATTCAATATTTTAAGAGTATTTGATTTGGAGCGCAAACAGAGAGCGCCCTCGGTTGGAGCACACTCCTCGCACCTCTTAAGCCGGGCCTTTCATACGCAAGATATCTCTAAAAAATCACAAACCTGCCGGACAGCGATGAAGACTGATATGTTAATTGTGGTCATTCCTTTATCTCTTAAAAGTCCATAAACTCTAAGGAAAGGCGGGACTAAAAGAAAATTGTTGATTTTAATTGGATAGTTTAGTCAAACTAAAGTTTAGATACATTTAAGACTTAAAGAAAAGGACCAGAATCGTCACATAACGCCCGATTATTAAGATTCATTTTATAAGGTTCGGTTAAACTCCGGAATAGCTTAACCGAGAACTGGCTTAATTTCGACGTATAAATAACACACCCAACCAATTAAACTAAAATTTGTAACTTGATAACGTAACAAAAATAATCATTAATTTCATTTTAGTTATTATTTGTGGTAGTATCATAAATATATTATGTAGATATATATATTGAACTGGAAATTCGTTTTTTATAAGTATAACTCTTTCTCGGTCGCAGGACGCAAGGTTGATTGTTCGGATGGGAACAATTTTTATAGTTTCTGGTACATCTCTCTTGATCATTGAGTAGCCAGTAAAAGACCCAAATTTGTAAATCAGGGTCATTGACCTGCGACAAAGATTATGGTTACCAAAATTTCGTTAATTTAGTATTTCAGTATAAAGGAGATTCAAACTTACTTGTATAATGACATTGCCTTATGTTATATTGTATTTTGCTATGTTTTTTCCGCCAACAATTAATTTTTGTACATAAGGGTCAGTTTCGCAGTAAGTGCATTTATGTTTATAACCTTTGAATTGAAAAATTAAAAATTAGTGCGTTTCAACTAAATAACAAGTGCCATCAAAATACATTATTAAAAAGAAGATTTACCTGATATGTTTCGTAACCAGATGATCAGCATTTTCGCCTACGAATTTAAATATTTTTGAATTGGAAAGACGTCATTTCCGGTAGTTTGGCCAAAGCTATAAAAGGGGGTGAAACTTATCATTCTCTCTCATTCGTTTTTGATACTTGCCAGAGTAAACATTGATGATTTTAATAAATTTGGATACTTTCGAATTTCATGGTTGGTAATTTTTTGAAAAACTGGATGGTTGGACAACCTGTCTGGATATTTCTGACGTCTATGGAAGATTTTTCGTTAATTATTTCGATTAATATTATTGATATTGGATTCAAGTTATATTTTGGAAAATCGTTGTTGAAAATAGTAACTATTGTTGATATTAATAACACGGCTAAGTTATGTCGTGCCCCTTTATGGTAATTGATGTTCAAAGTTTGATAATCCCTGGAAAGATAAGTTTGGTTAATTCCGTTGATGTACTAATCTACAAATTGGAAATAATATTGTACGTACCTGGATCAGCAGCAGATGAAAATAAGGCTTTCCGTGCAGTCGTAGTTACGAAACATATCTCTGAGGTTGTGATCGATGCGTCATCATTTGTACCGGGAACAAATCTAATAAAAACCAGTGGCGGACTTTTAGGTGAGCATATTTGTAAAATTATTTTTTTTAGAACTGCATTACCTTTTTATAAAAACATTTTCGTTTTATTTGTTGGCGAACAATATTTGTACTTTGTTAAAACTGTGTATTTGCTACATTTTTCAATAAGTTTGAATTTACCAAATTTAAATAGCCATAATCTTTGTCCATTTGGTATTGTAAATAAAACCAAGTTTACTGTTTACGACGGATTGATTTATTTTTGTTATTTCAACCAAGGGGGCAACATCGATAGAGAGGTATTAGAAACCTATAGTAAATTAAGCGGGGTACACCCACATATTAGCGTTCGTATCTGGAGTTACAGGTTGGTTAAGTTAAATATTTTAAAGCAAGCGTTGTATTTATTGAAGCGATCTATCCTAGTTCAGCATTTCATAAATATAAGTACAAAAGAGTTTCAAAATAAAGTTAATGCTCTAGAGCTGGTCGAGGTGAAAGAGGTTGTGTTTGTGAAGATAGCAGCTGAAGCCCAAAGTACGGTTAATATCACAACATCTTTAGTGATTACCCAACGTGGGGCTTTTTGCATATTTGGGCGATACAATCGTTACACCCCAAATATCACAACAATATATTGTAGATGTATATTTCTGAGTGACACAGTATTATCATTATTATTATTAGTTACCTACGACGATTACGAAAATGTGTTTTGGATTTATTACACATTGACATAGGGTATTACAAAAAATATATAGAAAATGGGAAAAAACTATCAGAAGGATATATGCCATGCGAACTAAAGACATGTAGGAAGTGTAGATGCCATGCTAATCCGAAAAAATTTTGGGGGTGGTTAGATGGCGCGAGAGCGCCTTGCGAACCTAAAACACTCTTGGGAAAGGTAGATGGGGAAAAATACGTCTTGCGAACCAAAGACATACGTTCCCGGAAAGGAAGCTTAATTCAGCTCCCTATTTGCAGAGAAAAATTTTCCCTTTACTTCAAAGTATGGGTAGAACATTTAAAATTGTGATTTTTACACATTGCATCTATTTAGTTTTTAATATAAAAAATACGACGATTAGATAGTTTTTATTCATTAAGATTTCTGCAAATTTATTGAATTTTTGAAAACAATTAAATACATTAAAGTTTCTTTGTGCTCTCTGTTATTTCATCTAATACTGCAGCAACAGTACTAAATTATTTTTTTGGCATAAACTTATACTATATTATCAATTTATAAAAAATATATATCATTAATATTAACAACAATTAGTTTGTAATCAATCAAGTTCATGAACCCTACGTGATCGTATGCAATGTGGAATACATTTTATTATACATTAACACACATCACAGATATCTCACAAATGAGCCGCGATTTCGCGGGTTATAATGAACATAATTAAGATCATTATTAATATTTGCTATTTTCATCACTCATTATAGTGACTAATATAATAATGAATGCACTTTAGACATTGCAATGTCGTTTTCCATAATATTGTATAGAAGTTGGTGTTCTAATATAATATAGAAGTTACACAGTTTTCGAAAAAGCACCCAAGGATGGAAGAAACTCCTTTTACGGCATCCCATAAGGTGAAGGTAAAATCCCAAGAAGCCAAGAGAAAAAAAAGAAAAGACCCATCTTGTTGTAAAAACACTACTTCATACTTTTGCAACTTTTGTGATAATACGAGCATACATGGTTTCAAGTTCCTTGGCGAATTAAAACGCAACATTTTCGAGAAGTAATAAATGAAATTTTTATATCGTTGAATTGCCAATTATTAATATTCATTGTAATTATAGATTATATTGGTTCCTGATTATTAACTCAGCAATTGTTGGAGCTGGATTTTTGATTTATAATGCCTATAGGAAATGGGATACTTCACCTATTGTGGTCACATTTGCAATGACTGAAACTCCAATTTGGCACATTCCATTTCCTGCTATTACAATTTGTGCAGAAACTAATGCAGATCCAACTGTATTTAACTATACCGACGTGTATCTTAAATATTGGAACAAGATTAATACCACGGAAGCAGAGTAAAGTTCAATTAACAGTTAAAAGCAAGCAGTAGCATTTAAATTTTTAGGGACAATTACTTTAAACTATTTTCATTAGTGTGTAATGAGAAATTGGAGTTTATTAATCAAAACGACACAAGATATATTTCTGAGGAAGAACATTTTGATTTCATATTTGTAATGATTAGATAATAACTTCTTCTTCTGGTTTTCTTATTATATCAAATATTTTAGAGTTTTGCTGAAACGGGACTTCAAAAATGTAAGTGGTTAGATGAAGAGATTGATTGTGAAAATGATCTAGAAGGTATTGTTACAAGTGAAGGATGGTGCCAAACCTTCAATATGTTATCATACGATGATATATACCTAACTCCTAGGTCTGTACAGAAGTAATTAAGTAATTAAATTGTAACTCTACGCGTCTTTATTTTAGCGACATCAATGAAAACCTTACCAAAGCAAAACCCAAATTGAAATCGTGGTCGTTAGAAAGCGGTTATCCAATTAATGCCGGGCTGGATTCATATCCGCGCCGAACAGTTCTTTCTGGAGTTAATGGAGGATTGCAAATTGACTTCGAAGTAAACGAAGAAGATCTAGATTATTTGTGTACCGATTTACAGGGATATAAGGTAAAATTTAAACTGAAAAACTTGTAACACACAAATGTTTTGTTTCGCAGGTTACTTTGCATCATCCAGCGGAAGAACCCGATATGGATAAATATTTTCGAGTTCCATTAGATCAGGTTGTTGTTGCCGGTATTAGGCCTAGCATGATAACGACAACAGAAGAAATTAAAGGTTATAAACCAGAAGACCGGCAGTGTTATGTACCCGGAGAAAAAATTCTTGGTTACTATAAATATTATTCGCAACAAAATTGTTTAACCGAATGTATGCTGAATTTTACCGTTAGTAAATGTGGATGCACTCCATTTTATAATCTAAGTAAGTTATTATAATCATAGTAACTTTTTATTTCGTAAATTAAATATTTCAAAAATTTCAGTAAGTGACAATTTAACAGTGTGTGGTGCTGGAAGTAAGAAATGTGCTAATAGAGCAAAAGGTTAGAAATTGAATTCAATTTCCCAATTCTACATGACCATTTTAAACACGCATTTTAGTTGAGTTTCTTCAGAGGGAAGTCAATGCTAGGATGCACGATAAAAAAGGAGAAATACGTGACGAGTGTGGTTGCCTACCAGCATGCACCTCGATTGAATTCGACTCGGAAACTTCTCAAACTGATTGGAATTGGAAGAAAATATACGAATTACATCCGGACAAATCAGATGCCGGTTTTAAATCTTTTAAAACGTGAGATAAAGTTTTGTGTCGTATTAAATTGTAAATTTTTTTAACCTTAGGAAGCACAAGTCAAGGCTTTTGGTATATTACAAAGATTTACAATTTATGACCTCTGAGAGGCACGAATTATATGGAATGGTAGACTTTTTAGCAAATTGCGGAGGATTACTAGGCCTTTGTTGTGGATTTTCGTTTACTTCCTTAATGGAGATTATTTATTACTTAACACTGAGATTGTTAAGTAACGTGCATAAATTTGGTTGTAAATTATGGTCTGGATCTGAGGAACTAATTGAAAAAGAGGATTATGATGATGATTATTTATACAAATAACTTTGATTTTTGAAAACAAAAGTGATAAACGTTCTCATCTTAATTGTGGTTTCAACTCAAAGAAGAATTTGATATTTTGACCTCTAGTTTGTTGTACTGTGTAAAATACGGATTTCAACATGAATTTTTAAATGCTTCATTTTGTAAGAGTTATTAGCTATGTAATAAAAAATTCGCCATTAATTTGTTTTACAATATTTCTTATTATTTTGGCGTAGGACAGTTTTAACCGATTATAGCAATTGCAAGACAAGAAATTGGACTTAAAACCATTATTAAATATAAATTGCGTGTTTGTTTCCTGTTTAACTAATTTTTAACCTTGACTAGGGTTGTACCAAGCAAAACATAATTTGCATTATACATGTCTCTACTTAAGTGAAATGAGCTGTGATTACTAACATTATTATATTTTTATGCAACAAAGGAACACGGGAATCCTCAAACAATAGAGAATGGTATCGCTTTAGTACGAATTTAGTACGAAAAATTAGTACGAATCTTAGGTTAAAAATTCGAAGGTAAACAATTAAATAAAATAAAACAAACCGATTGTTTTGAATTCTTCTTGCAGTTTATTAAAAGATACTCATGATGGCTCATTTCACGTTTTGGTCTCAAACGACCACCATCAAGACGAAGTATCACAAGTATGTCAACATTTGACGAATATAAGAGATATCTTGTAATTTAGTTGATGTTAATCTGTATTTATAATATAACGCGGCTTTGTCTTGAAAATGGTCAATCTTAAGACCATTCTTAAGAAGTAATTTCTTCTTTTTTAATTATTTTAATTGATACAATCTTACAAACAAACTCAATATTAGAGGTTTCCCTCTCCATCGTTTTACTTCTCTACAGAAGCGTCGTGACCAATCTTTTCTATGCATATCATTTGCGTTCGGAGTGTTTTTAAATATATAGAGATGACCAACTTGTTTAATGTGGATTCCTAACCAGGGAAAGTGTAATCGACTTCCTTTCTAGATGGGTTTACCATTTGCTTCCGAGGAGAGACGGTCAGAATAAAGTTCTTACTCTGCCCGCAGTAGAATCAAGCATTTCGCATCCGAAATAGAGGCACTTTCCCGCTAAGTGTTGACCGTCTGCCAATGTTAGATTAGATAAATAATAGGCTATGCAAGTGCAATTTCATGCGCACTTTATACATTATTGCTCTTTTTTTTAGATATAGGACTGTCTCTTGTTACTTTGCCTCTCGCTGGAGCTTGGTGGAAGAGGATTGCCACCTTTGGCCCTATCTCTTAGGTCAGCGCTCCGCAACCTTTTCTCACCTACGACACACCAAAGTTCCTCCTAGAATTCCGCGGCACATCAAAAACAAATTTTGAATGGGTTTCACCCCCGCCCAGGCTGTTGAGCTTTTTTTTTAGGGATTGAGGGGGGGGTTGCACTCAAAGAAACAGCTATGAGGCAAGGGGGGTCGGGTGTCACCCCCCAGGCAGATGGGTGATGTGTTATCCCCGCCTCGGCTGATGACCTTTTTTTTTTTTTTTTTAGTGGTTGCACCTAAGGAAACGTTTTATTACACTAGGAATTACAATTCACAAAACAAAACAGAAAAAGCAAATATTGTCTTATTTGACCGCGGCACACCTGTATCGGCTCACGGCACACCAGTGTGCCGTGGCACACCGGTTGCGGAGCGCTGTCTTAGGTGGTCGTCCAGGTAGTTTCCATATGCAAATTCGCATTGTGTCCGTTTTCATAGTCCGTTCTTTGCTTGTGTCGTTATCATGAAGTTCGTCCTGTTCCGAGGAAACTTGTGAATTTTATGAGCGCTTTTTTGTTTTCCGAATGGTAGGGTGGTAGTAACCTTGCCTTTCAACCTTCCCGTTTATCTGGGCTTAGTACCGGCAAAAAGGGCATAAATAGAACGGCTCGATCCATCCAACCTAATTGCAGGATTATCATAAAATGTAATTCAAATTTTCTTGAAAGTATTGAGTTAGGTATCGTCATGAAAGAAGAAGATGAAAGAAGATTTCTTTAAGCAACGAAATTAGTAATAAATACTTAAATATGACAATTTTTTGCGTATAATTTATGTCTTTCTGGGGTGGGAGAACATTTTCTATTAACAGTTTACATTACAAGCATTCCTTTACATAATTATTATGATTTTGGGTTATCAGCTATTTATTTCGGAATATTATAGACTTCGATCATTAGTAAGAAAATCATATCGAGATAGTTTTAATTGCCAATAAGAAGTAATGCGTAAAAGTGCGTAGTTTCAATACGAAAGAATATGCAGTTTTCAGAATAAAACAGGTACAGTTCCATTATTAAATAACATGTAATAAAATTTAAAGTATTGCAGAAACATTTCTGGATTACTACAAAAAATAATTAATTTTGTCGTTAAATTACAACAATAACATTTAAACCCAAGTTAATACTCAGGCTCCCTAAGCTTGCTTAAGGAAGTAATTTCAATTGAAACTTTTATTGCAATTTTTATCTTTTATTAACTTTATTTTATCTTTTATCAAAGTTCACTTTGATCAGTTCATTTTGACCTGGTTTCCTCAGCTCTTCCATTCCGACCAAGATATCATGATCGAGTAGTAGATTGGTGGGGGAGCAAACCTACATGGGAAAAAAAAAGAATTTTTATTATAGTGCACCTGTGCGAGAGTGCGCGAGTGCTTCGCGTGTCGCACAAGTGTGCACCACTAAACCATTTTAATTTAATTGTTATATTTTATCTTTCCGTTACCATTTTTATTTTTAGTTAATCTTATATCGTTATGCCATTGTTCATTTGTTAAACCATTTTATTATTGTATTCCATTTTCACGTTAGTCATAGTTAATTTATTTACATATATATGAGGAGCCTATTTACAAAGACGGACGTCTCCATGTCATGTCAATTTTCAGTAGAGGCAATTTTATACTGTTATGGTAATTTTATGCGCGTGGGCTTATTTAACAATATCAACAGCAATATTATATTAAAACTTTTTTTTATTCATTTATGTATGTTGATGCATAAGTTCGTAGCGTTTTTTTTTAATTTAAAATTTAATTTTTTAAATATAAAAAATACATAAACTAATCAATAATATAATCTCCTGCATTCTTTATGATTGACTCCCAACGTTCCGGCAGTTTTTCGATTCTATGCATGAAGAAATCCGGTGCTTTGGAGGTGAAGATGTCGTCGAGTCAGTTCTAAAGAGCAACGTCATTATTAAATGAGATTCCGTGGAGATTGTTGGATAGAATGCGGAAAATGAAAATATGATGAACCAAGATCTGGAGAATAGGGTGGATGTGGAATAACCTCCCAACTGAGGTTTCGAATAGCTGCTTTTGTAATGTTAGCAGTATGCGGACGGGCATTATCATGCTGCAAAACCACTTGATGTCTCTTGCCGGTCGTTTTTATTGAATTGGAACCTCCAGGCGACGCAGTTGTTGACAATAAACCTAAGAAGTGATGGTTACATTCCTCAGAAGCAATTCCTAGTAGATAACGCCTTCTTTATCCCACCAGATGCATAATATTACCTTGCGTGAATGGGCACCAGCTTTTGCACGAGGATTTGCTTGCTTGTTAAGGCTCAGCCATTCCTTTCTGTTCTTGATGTTGATGTAAAGGCATCATTTTTCATCACCAGTAACAATTTGGGACAAAAACGGGCGATGTTGTTGTCGAGCTAAACGATGACGAGCAAGCAAAGAAGCACAAATGGTAACACGCTGATTTTTTTTTGCTCAAAATGTATGGTACCTAAACACCCAACTTTTGAACTTTGCCCATGGAATGCAAATGTCGTACGATAGTTGATTTGTCACAATTCATCATATTGCCCGATTCCCGACTTGATTGATGTGGATCATCACGAATTGAAGCATTTAATCGGTCTTCATTAAAGCCGGATGGTCTCCCTGAACGTGGGAAATCATTCATATCAAAATGCCCTTTTTTGAAACGAGAAAACCATTTTCGTGCAGTACTGTCCACGATGGCGTTCTCTCCGTAAAATGGCACAAATGCTTCTAGCGGCCTCCGATGCCTTAACTCCTCGATTAAACTCAATCAAAAGGATATGTCGGAAATGTCTATTTTTTGTACTTGACACTCCATTTTCTTTAGCCAACAATTACCCCTAACTTTCTACAAATTGGAAAATTCAAGAAGTTTTTAGCATTAAAATGACACTGACAAAAACGTTACGAACTTATGCATCAATCTGACAAAATTCATTAAATTTGTGGTAGTAGCACAGCACAGGTTGTCAGCTATTATCTACAAAATTAATGGTACCTACTATTATTAATAATATTATCAGTTACATAATTATGTACTACATATAGATACATAATATTAATAAAACCAAATATATTAATAAAATATATCTGTAGAAGAGAGTTCTTAAAGCTATGTGCCCGCTCCCGAAAAAGTTTTTACAGTTTTCTGACTTTATTTCGAGATAATTTTTTTCTCGGGAAAAATTGTGGACAAGACCGAAAGGTATCACTTAATAAGGTTTTTTGAATGCCATAATCTTTCTTCCTAGTTTTTCATCTGGCGATGATTCTGAAGATGGTCTTGTTGGTTAATGTCCTTTTGGACGCATGTTAAGTTAAATATAATATAAATATAGCACATTATTGATTATAAGGGCCGATTCTTCAACTACAATTTTAAAACTAAATTAACGGTTAGTTTTCAATCAATCAAGTTCGTTAATTCTATGTCTCATTTCACAAATATACCGCGATTTTCGCGAGCTATAATGAACATAATTTATTATCGCCATTAGTATTATTTGCTATGTTCATCACTCATCACAGTGACTAATTAATGGAATTTGGCTGTCATCAGCACGATAATTAATTTTCATGCCTAATATCATGTCTTACAGATATATTCCAAACATATCCAATACCAAAAGTTCAAAATACTTCATTTCTTTAAAAAAATTATATAAAAGAAAAGTCACAAAGCATTTCAAGAAGTCCTAAAAGATGGAAGAAACTCCTTTTACAGAATCTCATAACGTTAAGGTAAAATTTCAAGAAGCTAAGAAAGACAGAAAAAAACAACCAACTTGTGGTGCAAACGCTAACTCATATTTTTGCAACTTTTGTGATAATACGAGCATACATGGTTTCAAGTTTTTCGGCGAACACAAACGCAACATCTTCGAGAAGTAAACCAAACTTTTATACCATTGGAAAGTTTTTGGCAATATTATAATTTTAGATTATATTGGTTTCTGATTATCATCGCAGCAATTTTTGGAGCTGGTATCTTCATTTATAATGCTTATATAAAATGGATTACCTCACCTATAGTAGTCACGTTTGCAATGACCGAAACTCCTATTTGGCAAATTCCATTTCCTGCTGTTACAATTTGTCCAGAAACCAATGCAAATCCTGTAGTATTTAATTATACTGACGTATATTCTAAATATTGGAACAAAATTAATACAACAGAAGAAGAGTTAAGTTTGTTTTATAATTAAAAACAGTTAATATTATTTATATTTTTAGGGACGATTACTTTAAACTATTTTCGTTAGTTTGTAATGAGAATTTGGAATTTATTGATGAAAACGAAACAAAATATATTTCCCTTGAACAGCATTCTAGGTTCATATATGTAATATTTTGATAATAAGTTCTTCTGCGATTATTTTCATTACACTTAATATTGTAGAACTTT
Source organism: Podabrus alpinus (assembly GCA_932274525.1). Taxonomy (NCBI): domain Eukaryota; kingdom Metazoa; phylum Arthropoda; class Insecta; order Coleoptera; family Cantharidae; genus Podabrus; species Podabrus alpinus. The sequence continues at coordinate 21,158,234 of OW026454.1, forward strand.
GCTGACGCCGGACTTGAAAATTGTAAATGGTTAGAAGATGAGATTGATTGTGAAGATGAGATATCAGAGACATCAGCTACTGAGGGATGGTGTCGCACATTCAATATGTTACCCTACGACGATGTATACCGGACTTCCGAGTATGTATAACATAATGTATGTGACACATAATAATATGTTTCTTCATGTTAGAGAAATTAATGAAACCCAAGCATCAAAATCCAAATTGAAATCATGGTCGTTAGAAAGTGGCTATCCAATTAATGCTGGATTGGATGCATTTCCGCGTCGAACAGTGATATCGGGAGTTAATGGAGGATTGCAAATTGATTTCGAAGTAAACGAAGAACATCTAGATTATTTGTGTACCGATTTACAGGGATATAAGGTAAAATTTAAACTGAAAAACTTGTAACATACAAATGTTTTGTTTCGCAGGTTACCTTGCATCATCCAGCTGAAGAACCCGATATGGATAAATATTTTCGAGTTCCATTAGATCAGGTTGTTGTTGCCGGTATTAGGCCTAGCATGATAACGACAACGGAAGAAATTAAAACTTATAGACCAGAAGACAGACAATGTTATGTGCCTGGAGAAAAAACTCTTGGTTACTATAAATATTATTCCCAACAAAATTGTTTAACCGAATGTATGCTGAATTTTACGGTTAGTAAATGTGGCTGCTCTCCATTCTATAGTCCAAGTAATTTAATACAATATAATATTTTATTTTCTGAATTTACTTACATTAGTAAATTTTAGTAAGCGATACTATATGTGGTGCTGGAAGTAAAAAATGTACTAATAAAGCAAAAGGTTAGAAATTTAATTCCATTACTAAAGAGGATAATTTACAATGTATATTTTAGTGGAGTTCCTTCAGAGGGAAGTGAATGGTAGAATGCATAATATAAAAGGTGAAATAAGTGACGAGTGTGGTTGCTTACCAGCATGTACCTCAATTGAATTCGATTCAGAAACATCCCAAACTGATTGGAATTGGAGAAAAATATATAAATTACACCCGAATCAAGCAGAATTTGATTTAAATTCTTTAAAAAAGTAAGATAAAGGTTTGTCACATAAAATGTTCAGTTATTTGCCTTAGGAAGCATAAATCGAGACTTTTGGTATACTACAAAGATTTGCAATTTATGACGTCTGAGAGACACGAATTATATGGAACAGTAGACTTTTTAGCAAATTGTGGAGGTTTGCTTGGCTTGTGTTGTGGATTTTCGTTTACTTCCTTGATGGAAATTATTTATTACTTAACACTCAGATTATTAAGCAATGTGCATAAATTTGGATCTAAATTATGGTCTGGATCTGAGGAATTAATGCAGAAGGATGACGAAGATGATCATTTAGATATTAAATAATTTTATTTTTTGAAAATAAATGTAATAAGACATGTTCACACGACATGTTCAAGACATTTAGCCAGAGAAGTATTTAATATTATTAATAATGCGTTTATATAATATTATGTAGTATGTACTACAATGTGGGTTTTAATATACATTTATAATTTAATTGGACCATTTTGTAAGAAATGAAATACGATAGGTATCTAATAAATTTTTTTTAAAGAATTATTAATTTGGCGTGGACAATTTTAACTGATAAAAAATGACGACAAATTTGGAATAAAACCGTTATCAAAATATAAATTGCATATCTGCTTCCTGTGCTTCAAATTTTTATCATTTAGCTGTGATTACAACAAATCCGACTTTTATGTGTTAAAGAAACATCAAAATTTAAGAGTAATGCTATTTTAGAAATTTCACCTTTCAATGCTATAATAGCAATTATATTTTAAACGTGTTACCGTACAAAATGAATGTCATAATTGCAGAATATTAATTTGTCATTCCATGTTTCCATCTTTTGGTCTTTTCTCTTGCAGTAGATTTTCTATGTGTTGCACCCATTCCGTATTTCTGATACCTCCCAAGTTAATCCCCGACTTATTTACTATAGATGTTCTTCCAGATTTGATGGTTTTCCAAGCTTCCGAGCTTCAAGTGCCGCCTATATTTATATTGTTCAATATTATCGCATTTTTGTCCCGCTTAGGTGTTTCTTATTTATGACTTGTTTTTTCACATCCCTATTGGCTCATTTATATTCTTCTTTGAATTCTGTATCAATTGGAAGAAAGTTTTGATATAGTTGCTTCTTAGATTTAATTTGTTCTTCAATATCTTCGTCCCACCAATAGAGTTTATTTATCATAGGATTCTGTGTTCCTGAAGATTCCTGTGCAGATTGTAATACACGAGCTGTTGTATGCTCGTATTCTTTTTCTGTTGTCCGTTCCATTACTGTTAATTTTTCTTCTAATCTTCTGCCGAACAAATATTTGGTACTATCCCGTGCGAAGCTCTCCATGTTGTATCTTTTGTTTTTCACTTCAGTATCTTTTACTGTTTTATCTCTCGCAGCATAAGGGGTTATGAATGGTATGTATATTTTTGATATCAGTAAACAATGGTCTGATCCGCAGTCGGCACCTCTGTATACCCTCACATCCTGAATTTTTACACCGGATTGTTGTTTTGTAATAAAATATGATAGTCAATAATTATTGATTTCAGTCCCCTAGTATATCTTTATGTGCAAAAAATGTGTTCGTAATCTTTAGATCGTATTGTTCAAAAAAGTTTATCAATCGTTGGCCGTTATCCTTTACTATATCTTCTGCATGAATACCTTTTACTTTACTATTTCTTTGTTTCCCCACCCTACCATTTAAATCTCCGGTTGTGACGATTTCCTGATGTTCTGAAATATTTTCCATGGTGTTTCTTAGGATATCCTCGAAGTTTTCTTTTACTTGGACCGTTGCGTCATCGTTTGGTGCATGAATTCCTAGAATGGTTATAGTTCTTCCCCTAATAAGGATCGTCATTTGGATGATACTTACGTTCTTTATTAGTTCCCACGATTTAACATATTTTTTCATTTTTTTGAAAATTGCGAAAAAAAATTCAAAATCGGTCTTCTGCGATTTTTCGACGGATTTCTTTAGGTAATCGTTAGTCCTTTATCATACTAAAAAACGGAACCCTGGGTTTCTTACCGAATTCTTCGTCTGAAGTTGAAATTTTTATGAAGGAGTGAAAATTGTGTTTTGCGGCAAAATATTTTTAAACAAATTTCAATTTCAGCTATATTGTTATCATATAACTCATTAAAAAAATTAAAAACACTTAAAATATTTTAACAACATCCTCGAAATCATGAAAAGAAGAGTTTCCTAAAAATGGTCAGGGGGTTCTAATTTTTAGATATGTTTTAAAGTTTGGGGTCCTAATAAAAACTCTGAGTTGGAGACCTCAGCTCAGAAGTACCGCCATTTAAAAAAATGGTGAAAACAAAACGTTTCTTCGCAATATTTCCTTACCAGCTGACTTTAGGACGAAAATGACTTCTATAAATCTTATAGAGAATAAAATTTACTACAACTTCTATCTAAGGTATTTTTCTCTAAGTCGAATAGTTGCTGAGCGCCAGCACTGTTAAATAGAGCACATTTTAGAAAATTTCAAAAACGCTCGATTTTTCCCTGACGTTCTTTTATACTAGAGTAAATATTAATAGACTTTATCATATAATAGACTTTTTTAGAGAGAGTAATCAAAAATTATGAAAAAAAGTCAGAGTACTCTTTTCTCCTGGTCTTCATCCATTTAACCACATCTATATGCCACATTTCCTTTTTATGTCTTCATTTATTTGGTGGTCTTGTAGTGTTAGTCCTGAGATGCATCTTAAAATCCTCATTTCTACAATTCTTACCTTTTGTTTTGTCTTAACTGTCTCAGCTCTCGTTTCTTCTGCGAACGTCAGGACTGGTCAGCGAAACATTTTTTTTATTTAACTCCTTTTTATAATGCAATCTATCCAAATTGGACAATAAGCGTATATGTTAACAAAACTTATATCATAATAAACCATAATCTAAATGAAAATGACTTGCGCATAGTGTTCCAGTGAACATTCTGCCTTTACCATTATTAACTTTGGGTATGCCTAATTACTAGACAGTAATACTTGTTGAAGTATGTAACTAATCGAATCTGGTCATTAGGTCTTCCGGTTGATATCTTTTGAGTCTGCGTAGCTCTTCGTTTGGTGTTACTAATTTATTGGCAAGCTCATTTGGGTGTATTTTAAGTCTTTGGTGGTATCCCACACTAACCTGATGGATCACCTCTTTAACAGTAGCCATTGGAATATCATGTTGTATTACACTATTGGGTACGTATCTACTAGGTGCATCTGTTATAATACGAAGCACTTTATTTTGGAATCTCTGAAGGATCGCAAGGTTTGACTCCGCTGCCGAGCCCCAGAGATGTACTCCGTAGGTCCATATCGGTTTAAGTATGGCTTTATATATTAGAACCTTATTTTCGATTGAGAGCTGGGGAGCTTCGTCCAATGATCCAGTACATCTGGGTTAATTTTATCCCAAGTTGCTTCCGCTACGTGAATATGTGTTTTCGCCAAGTAAGTCGTCTGTCGAGATGCATTCCCAGGTATTTTGCGTCTTCGCTTTGTGGCAACTGACAGTCGTTAAGTTTCACCGGTGGGCAATTGTTTCTCCTCATGGTAAATGTCACGTGTGTTGACTTTGTTTCATTTGCCTTTATTCGCCACTTCTTGAGCCAGTCCTGGAACTTATTTAGGTTATCTTGGAGATTTACAGATGCTATGGTTGGATTGTTGTGCGAAGAAAGGATTGCTGTATCGTCAGCGAAAGTTGCCACTGTGGTATGTTCAGTAGTTGGTAGGTCAGACGTGAATAGCAGGTATAAGACAGGACTGAGGATGCTTCCTTGGGAAACTCCAGAATTTATTGCATAAAGGCCAGTATATTCGTTCTGCTGTATAACTTGAAAGCACCTATCACCAAGATAGGATTCCAAAATCTGATAGTAATGGTAGGGCAAGTCGTTTTTAAGTTTATAGAGCAGTCCAAGGTGCCACACTTTATCAAATGCCTGGCTTATGTCTAGACTCTAGAAATGCCGCCGAGCAGTATCTTTTACCCTCCAGGGCGCTGTTGATGTGTCCGACTATTCTGTGAACCTGTTCAATTGTTCCATGCTGATTTCGGAAGCCAAATTGATGATTAGGAACCAGGTTTCGTTGTTCTATTATAGGTTTTAATTGTAGTAAGTTTTTCAAATATTTTTGACAGTACAGGAAGCAAGCTAATAGGTCGATATGATTTAACATCGTCTAGTTTTTTTCCTGGTTTGGGAATCATCACAATCTGAGCAACCTTCCAGTGATTTGGAAAGTGGTTTATCCTGATGATTGCATTAAAGATCCGCAATATGGCTCCCAGGCATTTGGGAGATATTTCTTGCAGTATCTTTCCTGTAATCAGATCAAATCCAGGGGCCTTCTTTAAGTTTGAATTTGAAACATGATTATATTTGTAGATTAGTATATCTTTTTTGTTAAGCAATAATATCTTAATTGGACAAATACAGGTCTTTTAAATATGTTATTAATGTTTTCCAACGTTTCGGGTCATCAAATATGGGCCATTTTTATTTTTTGCTAAATTAGTTTTAAAATTTTTTATTTTACTGTACAGGGATCGCGTAGTAGATCACCGTAACCTTGCATTTATAAGTTTTGCTTTGAAGCACCGTGGAATTAGTAGCGAAATCATTCAATTTTTAAGGAATGTAATATATAATTTATATTAAAAAAATATAATATTTGCTTATGTTATAATTATTATTATGTGTGTAGCAAATCTGAAAAAAATTAATAATATTGTATTAACAATATTAAAATATTTGCAATCACCGGATATATGTATATATAATTATTAGCTACCAATTAAGGAGTGGTGACTGTTATCGTTATCTTATAATTTGGTTATTTATAAAATGTAAGATTAAGGAATTTAAATAATTTTTACAATACGGAAATGTGTAGTAATACATTTTAAATTTAGAATTTGCTTACACAGCAGTAGCTTGTTAAAATTACTGGTTGAGTTCCAGTACGGGAAACTCCGGGTTCGAATAAATGGGACCTCGTGGAATTTTTTAGATCGCCCCCAGTGAACATTAAGACGATGTTATAAATCGATACAGGATGTATCGCAAATGCAGGACATCGCTTATCCATAAGTTCCTGGGGCCAATATATGACGATTTAACCCAACTTACCTATAGCTAGATGTGCTTCATTAAGTCAGTATTCTACTTCTTCGTGCTTCTGGATTTTAAAAAAATATTTCGTTTAAAACAGAACGCTTGGATCGATTTTAATGATGATCAGTTATGGCACTCCATACAGATGTATGGATCCAAGTTTTAGCGAATATAATCGTGATAATATAACAAGCATTTTCCGAAAGGTAAAAGTAATCTTTTTAACGTCATCGCTATGAATATGTTTAAAGTTTTTCCTTTATGTTCTTTTTGTTCCTCTGTAACTATCTTCGTATTTACTATATGAATATAGTATATACATTAACATCTGATTATGCATTGACATATAGTTGAATCGGTCATTTCAAAAACAACTTAAGTCACATAAGTAACATTTTACAGAAACCAATAAAAACTGCCCAACTTAATAAATAGCAATATTTTTAAAATTTACCCCATTAATTATGGTTTTTGGGGTTTGTGAGGTATATATTCCGTAACTGTTGTAATTTTATTATTCCAAAATTTGAAAATAGAATTTTTTAAAAATCTGTGACTTATGTTGTTTTTGAAGGGAATGATAATTAAACACACAAAAATTAAGTCCAAATATAGGATTTTTATTCTAATTTTTTATTATACAGAAGTCTTTAACAAACTAAACTAAATTAAGACAGATACATTACATTTTTTACTTATTACGGTACGTAATCGTATTCCCCATCACATTCTACGTTACTTCCTTGTGTTTCATCTTCTTCGGTAGGCCAGTTAAAAATTTCTTGATAAAACTGGCTGTGTTCGTGGATGATGCTATCTTCAGCTTGTTTTAAATTATCAATTTTTTTAGAATTTATTGGCACTTTGCTGTTGTAGGCCTTAATGGAAGGAAGTGATACATTGACCGAGGAATTTTTTAATAGTTGGAATGTGTGTTTGATCAAACCATCGATAAAATCATGGGTAACTACAGTACCTTTCCTTGTTGCATCATATTCGAAACTCATATAAGAAGAAGAAGAGAAAGTGTATTTTTGGTCCTTTGGAACTTTTTTGCCGTACGATTCAACGGACAGACAACTTTTTTTATAATAGGATGTCCACCATTTTTTGAATTCATATACTTCGTCTCTTTGAAGCTCTTTTATGGAAAAATTTGCACTCGATTCATTTACTATCTTATAGTATTCATCTGGCACATAAACACGATCGTGTTTTCTTATATTTTTTTTAATAACTCCAAAATCATGGTCATTAGGCAGAAAAGAATGACCTCTTATGGGGAAAAAGTGATAAATTCTGTCAAAACGTTTGCTATCTGTCAATGACAGCAGAAATCTAACCATCGTGTTATTTTTGTTCTGACCAGGACAACCATCACAGAATATATACAGTTGTTTAACATTTGCATCAAAATTATTATTTATATAATCTAATAACATGGAGCATACATCATTTGCCCCCTTGCGAGCTGTACCCTCATGGTACATGTAAAATGTAGAAATGACTGCAAAAACTACATAAGTCACTGACTAATGCTGTTTTTGCAGGGACTTCGAAATGGAATGGCTAGTTTCTCATATTAGGCGGAATGTAACTAATGTAGTTTTTACAGTGAACGTGTAACTACCTCTTTACGTCACAAATCTAATATAATATCATTTTCTGAGAAAACATGACTTATGTTGTTTTTGAAATGACCGATTCAGTTACTTTTCTTTTCTGTACATGCCATACGATAAATAATAATAATATCTTCGTATTATAGTGTTATTGAAAATGCAATAATAATTTATTTATAAAGCAATTACGACATCTAACATACAAATAATGGATGACCAAGTCTCAACATAACTAACGTACTAACTGAACAGTAGTCGTATATACCCCAGGACAACTGAATAGTTTTAAGACCAAATATTTGTGTAACCGATATTTACCGTTTAAGGGTGCTTTTGATATTATTGTTTTTTTAACTTAGAGCACGGTGAAGTTAGTGATAATTGAAAATAGTTCTTGTATCATGGAGGAAACTGCTTATACGGAACTGTATAATTTAAATTGTAATATCAACGAAAAAGGGAAGAAAGAACCAACTTTCTTTCAGAACGCAGCCCTATACTTCGATAACTTTTGTGATAATACAAGCATACATGGTTTTAAGTTTCTCGGCGAACGAAATCGAACCTTTTCCGAAAAGTAATGCAAATTAGATAGAGAATTTAAACTTTAACATTTAATTTTTGCTTGCAGAATTTTCTGGTTTTTGGTATTAATTGGAGCTATAACTTCATCAACATATTTAATTTATGGAACTTACAGAGAATGGATTACTTCACCTATTATGGTTACATTTGCAATGACCGAAACACCTATCTGGAAAATTCCATTTCCTGCTGTTACAGTTTGCCCGGAAATTGTATCAAATGCATCAGTCTTTAATTACACTGACGTGTATCTGAAGTATTCGAATGGATTGGATACGACAGAAGAAGAGTAAGATATTGTTCAGATTAAAATAAACTTGTTTAATACTCTACTATTTTAGAGACTCCTATTTTAATTTATATTCTTTAATATGTAATGAAGACTTAGATTTCATTAATCACACCGAAACGCAATTCATTACTTTAGAAGATACGCAGAAGTTTCTAGATGTAAGTAAATAAGTAATAACATTCGCGCTAAGTAAATAAAAATTAGGATATGCTAATGGGTCATTCCATCTCAAATCAACTGAAAAATAGGCAAAATTAACTCGACCCCCACCAAATTTGACGAAAATTGGTACACACCATCTTAGTAAGAAATAAAAAATACAAATTTAAGGATTTGTCCAAAAGGGCATTCGTTTCGTTGTTTTGGTCGTTCAAAATGTCAAAAAGTTGGTGTGTAGACTTGTAGGAAAACGGCTGTAACTTCGTCCACGGTGGTCTAAATTTAAAAATAAAAAATGTTCTGTAAAGGTAAATGAACGTTCTATCCAAATATTCAATTAATAACCTACACCTTGTTCGTTATTTTCAGAGTTTCTGTGAAAACGGTTGGTTGCCCAAAGAAATTTATTTAACGAAAGTTGTAGTCCGTTAAATTCCCTATCCGGTTTGGGCCGTTAGTTTTTCTCTTAGACGTTTCGTTTAAGAGATACGGGGTTCGCAAGAAAATTAAAAAAAAAACCTGAATTTTTTAAACATTGTTTCCCTTAATTTAATTTATAACTCGAAATCCGTTGATTCTAGACGATAAGGGGTTATGACATAATTTGTAGACAAGCGAATGATCTTTAAAAAGGTTCTAATCCATTAACCTTAAAAAATCAATAATATCGGAGCTATGGCCGTTTTAAATCAGAAATTCAAAAAATTGTTTTAAATGGAGGTACCCCCCAAGGGTTTGGACTTGGGCAAATATTTTATTTGAAAATTTGTCTTAGAAAAGTGTCCTTTATCACCACCTCATAGGTTCTCCACGGTCATGGGGACACCCTGTATATAGTCGGCGCAATCAATAACATTATTAATAAATCAGAAAAAGAATTTTATCACATTTATAATATTAATACAAATAATATGACAAAATTCATTAATTTTTAATACTCGAATACGAGCAGTTGGGTACTTATAGTAAAGTTGTGCACATTAAAATTGCTAATTGCTGAAAAGATCTTCAAAAATTCAAAAAAGCTCCCAAAATTGGTAAAATTTGCTGGTATATTTGTACCCCAAAATTTAATAGTAGTCAACTCCTTCTGGCCTATATTTTAATTTTGATTTTATACTGCCAAACATTATTTTGTAAAATTCAATTTTGCATTCCATATTTTTAATTTATTTTTAGCAACCGAACCCATGCAGATCCCATGATAAAATTTGGCACAAATACTCAGCACAATTGCACAAACAAACAGTAAAAAAATAAACAAAAAAAATCGTTTTTTAAATAGGGTTTGAAATAGGGTTAATATTATAAAATTAATCCAGTTAGGGGTTGAAAAATTAAAATGTGATTGAATATTTGGATAGAACGTTCATTTACCTTTACAGAACATTTTTTATTTTTAAATTTAGACCACCGTGGACGAAGTTACAGCCATTTTCCTACAAGTCTACACACCAACTTTTTGACATTTTGAACGACCAAAACAACGAAACGAATGCCCTTTTGGACAAATCCTTAAATTTGTATTTTTTATTTCTTACTAAGATTGTGTGTACCAATTTTCGTCAAATTTGGTGGGGTTCAGGTAAATTCTTCAGTTGATTTGAGATGGAATGACCGTTACTTAAAAATTTTAAAGAGCTAAAGATATATACTTTATTGTAAAAAACCTTTTTGGGTGTGAAGGAAAGCAATCAAACAAACTTTCCTGCTGCTTTCCTTCACACCCAAAAAGGTTTTTTACAATCTAATAGCTGAGGAAGAAATTTGTGTTAATAATATATACTTTATTTAATCCTATATTATTTAAACCTTTAATTTAATAATAACGCCAAGTAATTTATTTAATAAAATATTTTATACTACTGTAGATGCTTCGACCATTCATTCACTTTAAAAATAAAATTAATGGGGTTATTCTGATAAATTCTTATAGAGGCTATAAGCTCTCGAAGCTATATAACCATGGAGATTACGTCAGTTTTATTATAAAACTGACGTAATCTCCATTATTAAATAGCTTCGAGAGCTTATAGCCTCTATAAGAATTTATCAGAATAACCCCATAAGGCTATAATGGACTATAATCCGATATTAACGCATCTGAATTACAATTAATTCTTAATTTGAACGTAACATATTGCTGTGTCCTGCTCACCATCAAGTTTAGATCACATTAAGAAAACTCATTATGAAAGAATTCAATTTCAGCCACGAAAAATAAATAAAATTCCGTATTTTGTAGGAAACATAAACGTTTGAATGAGTTGTATGCTTATAAAGAATGCCTATTTATTCATCAAATGCATTTAAAAACAAAGAATTGCATGAAAATATGTTACGATTTACATTGTGGGAATTGTTATAAACCGCAATAACCTTATCTTGTGTGAAACAAAAATTTTATATATTTGACATAAAATTAACACCAAATTGTACCTTATTTTGTAAACAACAATTGTTCATTAATGATATTTTCTGTGAAACCTGTAATTACGCCAGTATTCGTACTTACACAAAGTGAATTTAACAAATTTTAGATCAAATAAGTAATAACAAAAATATAAAAAATTGTGCGCTAGTAAAACCTTTTGGCACCTCGTTTCAACTAAAAGAACATCCCATGGATACAACAAGTCACTGGAGTTCAATCAAACTTGGAAATCTGCAAAGAAAAACTGAAACTAAAAATTAATGAAAATCTACATTTATTTACAACTTACCCTGTATGAAGCAATTGATTAGAGAAGATAAGACCGAGCTTATAAAAGTCTTGGCGAACAAAAGATAAAGGTTAGTCGTATTTTAACCATTTTCCAAGTCGCACATTGAAATTTGTGTCCTGAGTAAAATTATTTGATAAATCTGGTGACTTTTGATGAAAAGTCTAGTTTTAAAATTTGTGTTGAAAAAAATCTTTCAAGACAAAAATGGCCGTCTTTTATTTACAATTCTGAAAGTAAATTACATCAATATAATTAATAATCAGCAATTATTGGAGAAGATAAAACATTTTCCACTTACCTTATATATCGAAGAAAAGAATGAACAACAAATTGGATTTGAATTGTTGATGGAAACAATTAAAATTTTAACAATCACTTGAGCCGTTATAAACACTTCTTATACATTAGAATGGTCCAGGATGATATAATCTCATTGGAGCCAATCATAACAACTTACAAGCACGAGAATAAAAGGTTAGATTATATGTTTACCATTTTTAAAACATTGATTTGGTGCGCGATAAATAAAGATTTCCCGCGTAAACAAAACGAACTGCAAATTTTCTTCACATCATTCGAAGAAGAGAAGAAGACAACATTTATTGTAACAACTAATAATTTGTATTTTGCGATTGCGTTATGTTGATATTTTGAATTTAATTTTTGATTTTAATAAACATTCTTTTTAAACGATTCTTTGTCGTCATTGCTTCAAAGAGGCAAAAGCATACCGCCCAACAAACGTCCCAATTTGTCTTTACTGAACCGACCACCCTGAAGTCTCTCATACTGTCTAGCAAAGGAAGCCAAAAAGAAGCTAAATTACCCCAACTACCCTGGGCATTAACAATTAATATTTAGGGGCATAGCAATATGTCGATGATTGTGAATATTTTGCCATTAGTGTGTTAACTATCAAGACTTCCGGCTTTGCTTCCGGTTCAAATACGGTCCATGTAGTACTTGTCCTATAACGTTGTGCCCGGAAAAACCTGAAATTGTATATTCTGTGCAGAATTGACCAGTAGTGCATTTCACGTTTTTCGCGAACTAAACTCGAATTGCTGTCAGATCGGTATTTAGTAGGGTAAACCTGAAGCAAACGGACAAGGTGGCAAACACTGCACAACACAACGTATTTGAGGCAATCGGCCCAATTCTAGGGATATTTTGAGTCCAAACGATTTCAATGAAAGGCCGTAAAGACACAAAGTTTCGAGTTATTACATCAAAGTATAATTTGTTTTAGACGATTACAAAACAAAAAAGAACAAATAGAACGAAAAAATTGTAGAAATTCAGCAGTACAACACAAGTGTGAATAATCATGAATTGAGATAGAATGTAATATGAACTGAAAAAATAGTATGTTAAACAACAAGAGGCGCTTCTGTCTCCAGTTGTTTATACTATTTTATGCAATGCTGACAACAAAAGCCGAAATCGAAATTTGGAAATAACAGTAACAAATTAATAGTAAAGAAATTAAAGGGTCTAGGGTCTATTAATGTATCGCATTGCAAATGATAATATTGGTTATAAAAATAAAGTGAAGATATCCAATAACGATGGCGGACATTCAACACCTACGCGCTGATATGAATAAGTCGTTGCAATCAGATGACGCAATTCCTTACTAAATAAACGTTCAAATAAATAAAATGTCCACAGATATATGTATGTATAATAGTGCAAACGTATATGAAATGTAACAAAACAATATTAAAACCTGCAAGACTGACGAGGTAAAATATGCGATAATATTATGAAACCGTGAGTTTAAATGAGGCCGTGGGATTAAATTAAGAAATAAACACTACGAGAGAAAGAAGAAGGTCATGCGTCTCGCAAAAGTCGTCATAAAATTAAATTTTAAGTGTTAGGATTGCATAAAAATAATTTTGGTGCATTCTACAAGGTATGTTAGTTTATTTTAATAAATAAAATTTATATGTAAACCAGATAGTCCTCTTATAATCCTGAAACGATAAGAAGTGTGATGTTTAATTTATTATGGAAGTTATATTCGCATTTATTATTAAACTGCCACTTTGCCCTAGGTTTACCCTAATAATAATGAATGATATTACTTTGTAATGGCAGATCCTGTATAAACGAAAGTGTCTATAAATTAGATTAATAACTTTTCACTTTTTAGCAGCAATTGAGCGGCTGCCTTTATTTCCGACTTTGGAGCACGGGAAACTCGTGGGTTTCCAGAGCAAGTTTGGCGAAAAACTTGCAATAAATGAGAAACTACACAGAAAAGAACAAAGAGTAGATGAGGGCAAGATACGTATCCTATTAATCTCATATGCGGGACCTATATAAATTACACAAATGTAACTGTCCAAAAGCCAAACAGAAGGGGGTCGGAAAACCCGGAATCAAAATATCTACAAAAGGATAATATTTTAGCCTTATCCCACTGGGTCTATGTAGCTAAACAAAATACCACTGCTCTGAACTAAGTGAGTAGCTTCAAATAAAAGTATCAATAAATCATATCAACAATACAGCAAACTTTGCGCTTGCCGGCTGCTGAACTTAAAACATTCATATTATATGGGAATCCGAAATCCCGTGTCAACGTTTGCAAGCTCGCTTCCGATTTTTCAACGGTCTTTGTCTTTGTCCAAAAAATTAATTCGAAATGTTCGCAACAAACTGAAAAATACAAAGTCACTATAAAATTAATAAGCAAACCAACACCTACAGAGTTTTTCTGCTAAAAAAAAAAGATCTTGAGGTGTTTCAGTTAATCTAACAAAAAAATTAGATGCATCATTAATGAAACTCGATCTTCGCATTCAAATAGCTTTTCTATAGTTTTATATTTTACCGTTATCAAAAAATTATATATTTACGTATGTACTATTCCGTCGCCATTTTTGTCGTCTGTCCTTCCTGTATTCCTAATCGCTGTAATTTAATTGTATATATCGTATAGGCACAAGTTGTAATGCAATTGATACAAGTTAATTATTATTAAATAACTTTTAAGAAATTATTAGCTTTGTTAAACTTAACTTGACAATTAATTTGCATAATATACCTCAATTATTTTAGAATTTTGGATATGACGGAGTGGAAAATTGTAAATGGTTGGGTAAGAAAATTGATTACGAAAAATCATTCGAAAATCTTCTAACGGAAGAAGGATGGTGCACTACATTTAATATGCTAGCTTACAACGATCTCTTTGAACTTAAGTAAGTTACATCATATTAACACAATTTTATCTTTTTTGTACTATATAATTTTAGCGACGAAGATAGAAATAACACATCAAAACCCGCAAAAGTGAAATCATGGTCATTGGAAGAAGGTTATCCTCCAAATGCTGGATTGAATGCATACCCACGTAGGACGACGATTTCCGGAATCAATGGAGGATTACAAATTGATTTTGAATTGGAAGATGACGACTTGGATTATTTATGTTCAGATTTACAAGGCTTCAAGGTAAAAATTAAAATTGTTTTTTCGCTCCTACTTAAGTAAAAGACTCATTATATGTATATCCTTATCGGACTGTCGTAAGCTAATGTTACCGCTTGCTTATGAATTGCTATCGCTTGCTATTTTGTACATCGAAAAAATAGTCTAGAAAAATAAAGATTTGCAATACCCAACATATAACGTTGGATATGGGTCATCATAAGACAGCGTTTTGAGAATTTAACTACCTTATCGTAAAAACCACATGCTCAAAGAACTAATTAAATATATTAGTTAACGAACAAGTCGTAGACCTATATTAAGAGGAAGAAGCAGAAGACCTTATCGTTTACAAGGTTAATCACAATCCCAGATATACATATTTATTTATAATGTTGCTTTGTATTTGTCATAGTCTGAAAATTTAAAACAAAAATGGAATGCATAAAGAAACGAAGTATTTATTAAGGGTACACTAAAAGTGCAATATTTTAATATTTGATTGTCAATACCTTTGTTGCCAGTTTGATGGTGCAGTTTTTTATTCTTTTTTTTAATAAGGGTATTGTAATTCTCTTCCGGTATTATTTGCTCTTTAAATATTTGTTGCATTAACATCTGCAGTTCTTAAGTGCCTGTCCTGAATATTGTAATTTCTCATTTGTGATCTCATCTACACGTTTAGCTTTGATAATTCTTCCTGTGTTGCTTCTATTCCTTTTTCAGCACTAAGCTCTAGATCTAATTTCTGTACAGATTTGTAATTATTTCCCAACATCAGGCAGGTCAAGTTCAAAAAAATTCTTTACAAATGAAGAATTTCATTTTATTTCATTTAGTAGTCACAACACTATTCATTTTACACAAATCAGTATTTATTTGCAAATTGCTGTTTAAAAATAAACGATTATGAATACAATAGTATACATTCCTCTCTCAATGGCTTCATTATAGTTTTGGCGCTTCACATCTCGACAATATATGTATTTTGGCCCACGGCTGTAATGAAGCGTTTTCTACCTCAATATGTAATAATATGTACTATTCCCAAAGAATCGAAAACTGAACTTACTTATATTTTCCCATATAGGTTGCAGTCCATCATCCAGCTGAAGATCCAGACATGAAGAAATACTTTCGTGTTCCTTTAAATCAGGTTGTCTTGGCAGCCATAAAACCAAGAATGATCACTAGTGCAGACAAAATTAAATCGTACGATGTCGTACATAGGCAATGCTATATGCCCGGAGAAAAAGTTCTTTCTACTTATAAAATTTATTCTCAACAAAATTGCTTATTTGATTGCCTAGCAAATTTCACCCTTGCAAAATGTGGTTGTTCGCTATTTTATATAACAGGTATTTTATTACTAATATACATAGGTACTACTTCGAGTTTTTTAAAGATTAATATATTCTGTTTCTAGTGAACGATACAATATGCGGTGCTGGAAGTAAGGAGTGTGTAAATGAAGCAAAAAGTAACAATGTAACTAATTAATTATCGATCTTACTTAATATATTGATTTTTAGTTAATTTTTTTCAAGAAGAAACGAATATTGACTTAAATACTGACTTAAATAGTAATGAAATAGGAGTCACAGAGCATTGTAATTGTTTACCTCCTTGCACATCACTCGAATTTGATGCTGAAACATCTCAAACTGAGTGGAATTGGAGAAAAGCAGAGTCAATAAAATACAATCCAAATGAGTCTGATTTCGATTATCTTAATGACAAGTAGAATTAATTCGTTTAGGTAATGAAATATTTAATTGGGCTTTCTTTTAGGAAGTACAAATCAAGACTCGTAGTATATTATAAAGATTTGCAATTCATGACGTCTGAAAGACATGAATTATATGGACCAATAGATTTTTTAGCAAATTGTGGAGGACTATTAGGATTGTGTTGTGGATTTTCCCTTACTTCTTTAATGGAAATTATTTATTATTTAACACTTAGAATATACAATAATGTTTCTAAATTTGGATATAAAATTTGGTCTGGAGCTGAAGAATTAACCCAAGATAGAAAGGAACGATAATTATGACTCAATTACTATTTAATAAAATCATCAAGTATTTGCTTATGTAAATAAATTATTTTATATATTTTTAATCAAGTTAAAACGATCGTACTAGAAAATTTTTGTGCAAATTCGCCGTGGGCTTAATGTTAATAAAAATAATTTTTTGGTAGTGTAGGTACTATATAAAGCGCATAATTATGTTTAGAGATCTGGTATAGAAATTGTTTCAAACGTCCTCTAATATTGAAAGGTAAAACAAGATTAATTTCAGTATGGATCGGTATGGATGGAAACACTTGTTTCTTCTGGTAAGTTGTTAAACTTTTAGGTAATCACAAGGATAACCATTAATAAAATTTTATACATAATATCTATATATATAAAATTCAATGTATGTATGTATGTATGTATGTATGTATGTTTTCTATACAATTCTACACCGTTTGACCAATCTCTACCAAATTTGGTGTAGAAGCTATTTACAATGCTACAAAAAACATAGGCTACTTTAGAATCTTGCCGCGAACTTTGGTCAAGCGCTGTATTAGCTTGACCAACGTTAGTGCGGATCAACGAATCAACGTTTCAACGGATCAACGTATTAACGAACGATATCTATATATATAAAATTCAATGTATGTATGTAAGAAGAACAGGAGTTGGCAATATCGCTGCGTGCTTTCGAAAATTCCTTATTAGAAGACGAAGGGGAGGAGGAAAAGGAAGAACACAAAGAACAAGAGTAATTGGCAAAAATAAAATAAAGTAAAATTAGAAATTATTGTGGTTTTTGTGAATACTAAACAGTTTTGTTAAACTTTTTTTTTATTAAACCTTGATTTGTATTTTTTATTAATTTATTTATTTAATCCTTTTTTAATACGTTTGGTATTTGCGATGACCAAATAAGTCGCAAGGCCATTATGCGGATTGGATCTAAAAAATACATTTAGGCAAAAATTGAAATTTGGGCAGGACAACGTCTGCCGGGTCAGCTATCTACAAAATTCAATGTATGTATGTATGTATGTATGTTTTCTATACAATTCTACACCGTTTGACCAATCTCTACCAAATTTGGTGTAGAAGCTATTTACAATGCTACAAAAAACATAGGCTACTTTAGAATCTTGCCGCGAACTTTGGTCAAGCGCTGTATTAGCTTGACCAACGTTAGTGCGGATCAACGAATCAACGTTTCAACGGATCAACGTATTAACGAACGATATCTATATATATAAAATTCAATGTATGTATGTAAGAAGAACAGGAGTTGGCAATATCGCTGCGTGCTTTCGAAAATTCCTTATTAGAAGACGAAGGGGAGGAGGAAAAGGAAGAACACAAAGAACAAGAGTAATTGGCAAAAATAAAATAAAGTAAAATTAGAAATTATTGTGGTTTTTGTGAATACTAAACAGTTTTGTTAAACTTTTTTTTTATTAAACCTTGATTTGTATTTTTTATTAATTTATTTATTTAATCCTTTTTTAATACGTTTGGTATTTGCGATGACCAAATAAGTCGCAAGGCCATTATGCGGATTGGATCTAAAAAATACATTTAGGCAAAAATTGAAATTTGGGCAGGACAACGTCTGCCGGGTCAGCTAGTTAGTACTAAAAGAAAATATTTCTAATCTGTGAGAATTGTACACGATTTTCAGTATTATACGATAGAATAATATTAAATATATTTAAAAAAAACTTAAATAATTGTGTTTTTATTTTCTATAATTTTAGTATTATTTATTGTTATTATTTTGACAGATGAAACTACCAAAAAATTTTGTAATTTTATACCTCGATCGGGTATCTCTTTTGTTTTCTAGAAGCAGTCATAAACAATAAACGAATCACTGCAAAATCAGTTCGATGAGTATTCAACGTAACATTTCTTAGTCTTCTTGCACAATTCCGGCGAGTTCCTGCGACCTAAAGTGCTCCGGCCTTATTCGCGGCATTCTGTTCTTTGTAATTATTTGTATTATTTTGAGCGTTGAAATTACTAAATTCTAATATATTTATTAATTTGTTAGTGTTTTTCATTTTCGAATTAAAGCCGCCATCCCGCCATTTGTTGACAGTGTTTTGAATCACTGACAGTATGTCTGTTGACAGTGTTTTGAATCACTGACAGTATGTCAGATTATTTCGATTTTTGACAAATTAAATTTTTTGTTTGCAAGACTTGTGATTTGATTTATCGAAAAAAGCGAATAAATTTTTTCCCCGCTCGAATTTTTTCTCCATTTATGCACGAATAGTTGCGCCTGGACCTACAAAATAACTGTGCAAAATTTGGTTGAGATCGGTCCAAGGGTCTAGGAACGTATAGCGAACAAACAAACACGCACGCAAACACGCACGCAGACAAGCTCTTTTATATAATTTGCAGCATTTGCAAATTAGTGTCGACGTCAAAATTAAAAATCAAAATCGGAGGCGATTTCGGGCAAAATTTAAAATATGCAAAATGTGTATTGCATAATACACATTTAATACACAATAGTAATTCAATTAGAGGAAATTAAATTGAGAGCATTTTAAAATATCCTGAACGTCAAAGGTCAATTTGAGGTATAATAGATTGGGAATTGATTGGAGACCAACGCTCCAAATTGAATGTTTCATTATTTAATTATGTAATAATAATCAATACATTATGTAATACAGCGGAGTATGACTCATTGACGAATTAAAATGGTCAACAAAAGATAAATAAAAATGGCAAAATGTTGAGCCAATTTTCGCCCTTCAATGAGCTAAAATATCTCCAACACAATTTTTTCACAAATTCTCCAAAGAGAAGCTTTGGGATATAATGGAACATCAAAGCCACCCACTGAAGTTAAAAGCCTATAAAACAGCATGACAGTAATTGTAGACCTGGGAGAAAAGCTGTCTCAAGAAATACTAATAAACCAAAGTTTTAAACAAAGATGCTGAATTTCACTTATAGTCTTCAATATATTGACATGTAATTTCAAAAAGGGTAAAATTTCGGTAAGATTCTAAAAATTTATTAATTAAAATACACAGTTAAAAAAATTAATTAAATTACCATATCTGCAGATTTAATTAATTTAATTTTGTTGATTGGAAATTGAATTGATGCGAATAGTAATTCAATTAGAGGAAATTAAATTGAGAGCATTTTAAAATATCCTGAACGTCAAAGGTCAATTTGAGGTATAATAGATTGGGAATTGATTGGAGACCAACGCTCCAATTAAAATAAAAAAATTTCACTACCGGGTTTCAATTTTGGAATACAACAACATATTTTATACCGATCAAGTTTTTAAAAAATAGAAGCAAAAAATAATCTTCAATATATAGTTGAATAATTTATTAACGCTGGATTTAATTTTATACGAGGGTGACAGGAATTTTACAAAAAAATTAGGACGATCTGAAAAGAGCTAATTTCAATAGTTGTACTGGCTATTATGCAAGAACTATAGTTAAAGGTGTCAAGATCATAGTTGGCAAAACTAAAAGCATGACTTTTGAAGGTGGATACCCAATCAGAACAAAAATACTGATAGATACAATATAGAACAAGTTTATTATTATTAAATTTGTGAATTTACGTAAATTCGCGTAAATCAAAGACATAATTTTAATTTAGGTTTTTTAAACTCACAGTATAACGAAAACCTTAGCAAAAATTATATCTACTAATTAGGGTATTCAATTTGTGAAAAGTTGTGCCTTTTAGTTCTGGAAGTGTTTTGGTCATTTCTTGGTTCTTCTGAAATGCAGATGTAAATAACTATTATTAATAACTGTAGGTTAGGGTAACTTTAGCTCACATGTTTAAATTCAATGATTAGAAGACTTGAAATTAAACATATAGGAGCATGGGTAACAGTAAGACGCGGGTAACAGTAAGATATTAGAAATATTTTCGATTCTACTCCCCTCACACAAATAACGGCACTTTAGTATATAATATATTTAACCTTCGAAGGTACCGTTCTATTCAATTTTAATGTAGTATGTATCTGTGGTGACAGTTTTGACAGTCACGAGATGCTATGTATTGATTTTCCAGAGACAAAAGTAATTGCCCTAGTTTAGGACCTTAAAAAGCGTCTCGGTGTTACCCAATCTCCCGCCTTAATTTTTATACAATCTTAAATATATCCAAATGTCCCACGAAAATAATTTGCGATAACCTTCGACCAAATGTGATTATTTGAGCTTCAGGTCAGTCATTTTAGTTTTCGAAACTGATAAGCGAAATAGGAACAATCTTTTTTTTTAAGTTTCCAGTTAAAATATAAAATAACAATTTCAACAAAGAATTGCTAAGAATTACATCAAAAAATAAAAAACTTTACATCGACCAAAGCCACCCCAATTAGTGGGCCAAAGTTACACCCAAAGAAAAAACTTTCAATTCAAACAAAAGAAAAGAGTTATAATTTTATACCTCTAACCTCTTTCTACAATAATGCAACAATTTATTAGAAATTACAGTTACCGAAATATTAAAGAGAATTTAAAAAAAGTATTTTAATGAAAAATATTAAAAGAATTAAAATTGCTATAAATTTGATGAATCATAAAATCATCTAAATGTGGTGCACTTCGGAATTCGATTAAAAATTTGCATTTCTGATTAATATCATATGATCACTGAAAAGTTAAGAACATAAAGAAAATCGTCGATTGATGAAGAATGAAAAACGAAGAAACGTCAAGTAGGTATTTAAAAGTGTTTTTAGAACGCACAAAAGAAATTTTCAGGTTGGAATGCCATCGCTGTATTAAATGGTTAAAATTTTGGTATAGGTAAATTAGATAAATTTCGATGACTCTTTATACCTCATCAAAAATTACAGTTTTATGTATCGTAAATTCTCACCAAACCTGTAACTTATAACGTTGAGATGAAAATCGTAGAAGGGATCTGTAAAATACAAATTTAATACAAAAATAATTCAGCTCAAGTTTTTTCTTATTTGAAAAGGTCGCATTGTTTATCCGAAGTTAAATCGGTGCATTTTCGTTCAAAGATTTTGAAGTAGTTTAACCAAGCAACCAGGGCATAACGATATTGGGCTCATAACATAACATCCCTTTATTGGCGCCCAACGTGGGCCCTTACCACTACACGATCACACCAAGCCACTGCTGTGGTTCTTTACCAACGATCACATTTATGCACATCTATAAAAGAATCACGTAATGGCCCACCGTAACCTAGCATTTATAAGTTTTGCTGTGAAGTACCTTAGAATAATTGGGTAGCAAAATCATTGAATTATTAACAAATGTAATTTATATATTAAAAAATATAATATTTGTTTATTTATAATTATTATTATGCATGTAGCAAATATGCAAAAAAATTAATACTATTATTGTATTATCAATATTCAAATATTTGCAATCACCGGAAATATATTATAATTATTAACTACCAATTAAGGAGTCATTTCTATTATCGTTATCTCAATTTGGTAATTTGGTTATTTTTAAAAAGTATATTAAGGAATTTGAATAATTTTTACATTACGAAAATATGCAGTAGGTATTACATTTTAAATTTAGCATTTGCTTTTACAGCAGTGGAACTCGAAAAACTTAAAATTATTGTTTTTAGAACTTAGTGCACAGTAAACTTAGTGGTATTAATTGAGAAAAAGTACGTGTATCATGCAGAAAACTGCTTCTATGGAACCATATAATTTAAATCATAAAACCAACGAAAAAGGAAAGAAAGAACCAACTTTCTTTCAAAACGCAGCTCTATACTTCTGCAATTTTTGTGATAATACAAGCATACATTCTTTTAAGTTTCTCGGCGAACGAAATCGAAACTATTTCGAAAAGTGATGAAAATTAACTAAAAAAGTTAAACTTTAAAATTAAATATTTCATTGTAGAATTTTTTGGTTTTTGGTATTAATTGGAGCTGTAACTTCATCCACATATTTAATTTACAGAACTTATAGAGAATGGGCTACTTCACCTATTATGGTTACATTTGCAATGACCGAAACTCCAATTTGGAAAATTCCATTTCCTGCTGTTACAATTTGTCCAGAAGTTAAAGCAAATTCGTCAGTCTTTAATTACACGGACGTGTATCTGAAGTATTCGAATGGATTGGATACGACAGAAGAAGAGTAAGATATTGTTCAGATTAAAATAGACTTGATCAATATTGTACTATTTTAGAGACACCTATTTTAATTTATATTCTTTAATATGTAACGAAGATTTGGATTTTATTAATAACACCGAAACGAAATTCATTACTGAAGAAGATACGACGAAGTTCCTAATTGTAAGTAAATATGTAAAATTCTGGCTAAGTAAATAAAAATTACTAATGCCAATAGTAAAAATTTAAAGAACTAATATAAAGGAAATTATTTTATTTAATCTTATATGTATGATTTCGTATTAAAATTAAGTAAATTATTTAATCAGGCCGGCTCAAGGAGGTTGGCAGGATGGGCTCCAGCCGAGGGCTTTCTTTCAGGGGGCGCCAAACTGTACTCTTACAATTTAAATAATAAAGTTAACAAAAAATTCCCCTATTTATATTATTATAGAATTTCTTGATTTTGATTCTAGATAAGATGAGCTTGTAGTGTTATTGCCATGGTTGTATGACATAAAGGCCACACTGGAACTTTTTTTTAACTTGCTCAATAAATAATTAACCGATTATAAATGCGTTAGTAACAAAAGTAAACTTTATATTTACATAAAATAATTGAATTCTCATGTGTCTTTTTCAGTTAAGTCAATAAATAATAAATAAATAAATAAATACATAAATTGTCGTGTTCTGTTGACCATAGGGGGTGGTATGACGTAATTGAGTCATTAATTGAAACACTCATAATTTTATTAACTAAATAAGACCATACAGGTGATTAATGGTTGTATCTGAGTTTTCCTTGATTTAAAGATTGGTTGACTGCTCTGCCTCACAAAATCAGAAGATGCATACGCTGTTGAAACCTGAAAGATCAAATGAAGTTGTAAGAGATAAATATTGGTAGTTGTTTGGTTCATTGAAATTGATAGAAAACAAATTGAATTTATTTTATTTATTTGTTAATGTAGGATTTTGTAAATTAAAGTAAAGTGGCGGTTTGTGAAAATGCATGCGCGAGTAAAACTTTTGGTGGGATTTTTGGAAAATGATAACGGAGCGAGAAGAAAGGACTTCCAAGTCAGCCGTCGGATAGTTCGGACGTGCTGTTCGTGTTAATTTGGAAATAATTTTGGTATGAACTCTCTAGCCAGCGGTCATAGAGTACGGACACGCTGTTTAATTGGAAATTTAGTTTTTGAGTTGATTAAATTAATTAGTAAATTTAAAATAGTTTGAGAATTTATTTAAGAATTTTTGAAGTTAGTTTTCAACAACGGAAGACGTACTGATAATTGCGAAGATAATAAATTGGAAGGTGTTAGTAATTGATGGTTGGCACTTTGATATTGTTTGGGAAGTTGAAATTAAGGTATGGTGAAAATTTTTGGAACCACTGAAAATAATTTTATGGTTATGTTTCGATGGTAATTTTAATTAAAATATTGGATAAAAGCATTAAGTTTACTTACCGATTATTAATTGTACGATCCGAAGAAGGAGATTTATTCGCTGGTCATTCCTGCCTGGTTTGTTTGGGTCGAGATCAGAAGCTGTTTTTTTTATCTTCGACAACGCTCACGTTCCACATACGACAACGGTCGAATCGGAGAATTACTGAAGGACGATATACTCCGGTAAGAGTTTTTTTTTTGTGTGCCGCATTTTCTATTCGAATATAGACGAATCGTTTTACGTTTAAAATTCGGTTGCGCATAAATTTTGGGGGATTTAATTACAAATATTCACTTGTAAAATTTAATTTGTTTAATTTTAAGAAGAACCAATATTTGTCTTAATAATTTTATTATGTTGAATAAATTCCATTGTTTTTCATTTTAACAGCGTATGAGTTTAATTTCATTTATAGCAGTAATAGATCGAGGAGAGAACAGATGCAATTTTCCACTTATTTAAATAATCTTTATAAGAAAGATCACAATTAAGGTGACGTATATGAGTGTTTCGATTAATTTACATGAACCCAAGTTTCGACCCAAAATTACAGAGTCTTTCATGCATTGCTGGCCGGAGCATTATTTAATTAAGTGCCATTTAATTTATCCCGCTATATAAATAAAATTTTGAGTTAAACAGTAGCGATACATGGCAATAAATAAAATTCGCCAATCTGGCGAATGTCAACAATATGCCGATTTCATGTCTAGATAACTCGGTATATTTTTTGAGTAATGCACTTCAAAAACTAATAACGAAAACTTAAAATTTTTCATTTAGCTGGTCGTTTAAACTAATTTCAATGAAATTTTCGAAATCGACAGAAAACACTCTGCCTGGTTTATATTAAGTGGATTTTGAATGAAGCTACGCATTTTTTCAATTAAGAATGGAAAATACTGATCGATCGATCTATATAAATTGTTAAGATGATCTGCATTGTCTAAGTTTTATTTCGTTAGTTTTCCCAGTTTTCGACGGAACCGTTGTTGGAACCTTAAGGGTTCTGTTGAACCTACTTTGGGAACCGCCACTTACAATATAAAGTTTTAAAAATTTCCTTCTGGTAAAAAATAAAATATTGGTAAAAAATAATTCATCTTCATTAACAGCAGTAAATTCAAAAATATCTATTTTATAGAGAATTTTATGCTCTTC
Source organism: Podabrus alpinus (assembly GCA_932274525.1). Taxonomy (NCBI): domain Eukaryota; kingdom Metazoa; phylum Arthropoda; class Insecta; order Coleoptera; family Cantharidae; genus Podabrus; species Podabrus alpinus. The sequence continues at coordinate 21,184,024 of OW026454.1, forward strand.
AATTTTGGCCTGATTATAATTTTTCCTTAAAGTGAAATTAAACGAGTTATAGACGTAAAACTACGTTGGAGGTACTACATAAATTAGCAATTGAGGGAGAAGTCGACAGGTGATATGTAGGGAGGGGGTCATTCGGACACTCAAATACATATCTGCCAAATTTCAGCTCTTCCAGATGTTTTTATAGCTAAAATATTTGCTGGACTGGACTATTAATTAACTAGTTAATTTATAATTATGATATGATTATGATAAAAAATATCAACAACAGCAGTGACTTGGTGTCATCGCTGGATGAGTTATAGAGCGGAAATTGTGGGTTAGAATCACGGACTCGCCCGTAATTTCTTAGCGCAGTCCTCTGGTGAACATCAACAAGCTGTAGATAAATTAATTGGATAGTAAAAGAGAAAGAAGAGGTTTCATCCACCTCAAAAAATGAGTAGCGAAGATTTTGCAGAGTAGCAATATTCCGAATGGAATTGAAAAGCTTGATTATATTTTCACTATATTAACCACGAATCTTTTGATTACAAGGGGGAAGAATTACCTATCACCTGTCACCCCAAATCATTTCAAAATTTTTTTATAGCAAAAGGAACCTTATTAGAGTGTACCGTAAAAATTTCGTCCGAGAAAGTATAGTCAAAATTTTGAGAAAAATCAATTTGAAAAAAGCTAAATTTAACATGTAAATCGCAAGTTTAGGCCACGCCCATAACCGAGGTTATAAATATAACGCACGCTCGCACTGTCGGGAGCGCATTTGTCAGTCTACTGCCGTGCTTATAACATCGCTAGCACAGTCGCCAAACTGAATTAAAAAACGGTTCATGTCAGAACCACAAATATTTTAAGAATATGGTCTCTAAATAAATATAAAAAACTATGGGGAAAACCTAGGCATTGCGGGGCTCTGCCCCGCAGCCGGTTTTGATGGTGCAAATTACTTTTTAGGATGTATCCGGCCCGGCCAGAACTGTGCGCATCAAAAAACCCTACGCCGCTCCGGGGCTCCGGGCGGTTTTTCAATTGCGTGCGCCGCTCCGCGGCAGAGCTAAACATATGAGAAGGCGCCACCCATCAAGAACACCGGGATGAAGGCAACCGGGATCTTAAACCCCCAAAAAATCGCGTAAAAACAAAAAATAATCGATGTTACATGTAGGAGAGACGAGCTGCATCTACCGGTGCGAACCTTTACCTTTACCTGATATGTATATGATGGAGCATCCCGGCGCAGCCGGCCTTCTCCTTCATCTGAAAGAATACATTAGTGACATTGGAATTTATAGAGACCGGTGGGTCTCTGGGAATTGGCGCTTGGCGGACTGACTGGTAAAAACCTGAGCTGTGACTGTGAATATGTAATATGAGAAGAAAAAGAAAATTTTTACGTTTGCCGATATAGTAGAGTCCCTAATTCGAAGAAAGAAATTATGAATTAATTTCTATTGATGACCTCGGAGTGAGTGGCTTCTACTTGGAACTAGTCAGAATTGGCGACTAGTGGGATTATAGTGATGCTATGGGGGGTGATTTAACGAAGCTTGTGATAATTGATCGAAAAATTACACAAATCTAGTGAATAAATTCACTTTCGAAGAGAATTTGTGTAAGTTAAACCTATGTACATACATTAGTCTGTGTGGGGGTGAGTTATGGTCAGGAGTTGTCCGTGGTCAGGAGTGATTTGGGACGGGGAATGAGAAAGTCAGCTGGGTTGTATTGACCTAGTTGGTTTACTAGTGGGTTTTCTGAGAATTTGGATTTGTTGTAGAGATTGGTGGCATGTTTACGATTAAGAGTGTTAATGAGGTCTAGTTTGGCGTCTGCATGTAGTCGTCTGTTAGTGACGTAGTAGGGGGCGCTGAAAATAGCTCGGAGATTTTTGTTTTGAATGACTTGAAGTTTATTTATGGCCCTGGGGCGTGCATATCCCCAGACAGGGGAGGCGTAAATCATTGTCGGGCGGATTATGTCTTCGTATAATCTTAGTTTGTTAGCGGGGGACATGGTACTTTTTGCGTTCATGAGGACGAACAGTCTATTGAAGAGGCATTTGGCTTTACCGGCTGCGGAGGAAATGTGAGCGTCCCATTTGAGGCGCCGGTCCATGGTAATGCCAAGGTACTTGACCTTGGTTTTCCAGGGGATTTGCTCCTCGAACATCCAGACACTGGAGTTGTGAGGCTTGCAACGATTTCGAAACATGATCGCGGAACTTTTGCTCGAGTTAACCTCGATGCGCCAAGTTTCGTACCACCTTCCGAGATCGGTGATCGCCTCCTGGAGGCGGGTTGTGGCTATATCCGGGTGGATTGAGGATGTGTATATTGCAGTGTCATCTGCATATAGTGAAATTTTTGTTGCGGGATCTAAGGGGGTTGGAATGTCACTCATGAAGATGTTAAACAGTGAAGCTGCAAGGATCGAACCCTGGGGGACCCCGGAGGTAATGGGGCGCTTTGTGGATCTGGTGTTCATGAGTTTGACTTGGAGATTTCTGTTGTGAAGGTAGGAGGCAATAAGTCGGACTAGTGGAATTTGAATTTTAGATTGAAGCATTTTGAACAGGAGGCCTTCGTGCCAGACCTTATCGAAAGCTTTCGATACGTCGAGTAGCACTAGGCCGGTGAATTCTTTTTTGTTGAGTGCCTGCGTGACGTGCTCAACTAATCGGAGGGCTTGGTGGGTCGTGCTGTGTCCAGCACGGAAGCCGAATTGTTCGTTTTGAATAATACTGTTATCGAACATGGCTTCTAGGAGACGGATGAGAATGACTTTTTCAACTACTTTTCCGATGGAAGGGAGCAGGCTGATTGGTCTATAGCTTTTCGGAAGTTTGAGATTTTGACCGGGTTTGGGGATTACCACTACGTCAGCGGTTTTCCATATTTGTGGGTAGTAGTTGAGTCGAAAACATGCGTTAATTATGCCGGTGATGGCAACTTTGGCTTTTTGGGGGAGTTCTTTGAGGGTAGTATTGGTGATGCCATCGGGACCTGGGGCTTTCCTCTTTTTGAGGCGTTTAATGGCAATGGTGACGTCCAGAAGGGAGGCGGGGGTAATATGTGTGTCATCGGAGGTGTTTAGGGTGGTGGTGACATAATTTTCGACCGAATTAATATGGTCTTGGTCTAATCTTGTGGTGTTGGGGGAGCATTGAGCTTGGAGGCTGTCGGCGAAGATTTCAGCCTTTTCAAGATCGCTCCGGGCAATAGTGCCGTCAGGGCGGGAGAGAATTGGGATGGTGACTTTCTTTTTTCCCTGGAGGGCGGCGGCCATGCGCCATGCGGACATGTCTTTAAATGAAAGGGAGTTAATGGTGTCTAACCATTCATTGTCATGAAATTCTTTGACTTTAACGTCTACTTGCTCTTTGAGCCGGTTGTATGACCTTTGGTCATCAGGGTTGCGAGTTCGCCGAGCGAGTTTCCTCGCTCGGTTTTTGGCTCTGATAAGATCTTTGAGGGAGGGAGTGAGTTTGTCTCTGACGTCCGTGGTGTTAACTTGAAAAGAGGTTTCGTCAACGGATTTTTTGATGTTGTCTTGGAATTTGGCAATGAATTGGTCTAGGTCAGTGTGTAACGATTTTTTGCAAAACATTACTGACTATTTATTTCGCAACATCCTATATACGGCATTTTTAATCGTCGGATATGTGTGCGCATGTCTGTCAATGGCCATATAGCATTTGCATTTTTCGTTTGTACGAGAGAAGTCAACTCGTGGAATTTTTGCAAATTCTTTGGGATAATTAATGTTTAATTATTGAATACATTATTATAACAACTGACACGTTCGCGGATTAGATAGATCAGTTTATGTAAGTGGCAATTTTTTTAACAACTTAATTTTAACGCATATAATTTTTTACTAGATATGTGCGGAGCTGTCATTTTTATGCTGTCATATTATCTTTAGAGATTTCAATTATAAGTTTTGACATTTCACAACTCAAACTGTCAAAAATTACTTATGTCAACAAACATCAAGTTGATTGCTTTTTACTTGAAATCAATCACACTACCAGGACGACCAGAATATTGAATGATCAGGGTGACCTTTTGGCAAGATCCAGTTTATTTGTTTCCACTTCTAACCAGTCGGCGAAAGAATCTGTCAACATCGTATCCACTATTGGTGACTGCAGGAAGATTAAAGGAGATTCCCGCAATTGTATTGCGTTGTGTTTTGGGCATTGTAGAACCCGAGAGCGCTTTAAGGTTTGTGCCGTATTTTACTTTTTTAATCTGCACTGCAGTGAATTTTGTACACCATATTTTTTTTGCTATCACAATTGCCTTCTGCAATTGTATTGATTCTTGCCTTTGACTTGGTAGCATTCATTAATTTGTTGATTAACTGCTTGTACTGTGCATATGGTAACGATAATTTTATCTTCATTAAACGATTATTTGTTTGTCGTTAGCTTTATTTGCCTGTTCAGTGATCACCTGGAGATTCTAATTATCCACGACCTTTTGCCTCCGCAAAAGAGAAGAGTTAGCTTATACGACCATCAGGGTTTTACGTCTGTCACCGAATTTACTGTTAATATTTATATTGGCAGATGTAAAGTTTTGCTTCTTCGACTCCCCAGGTCTCATTAGCTTGTCGAGCTTAGAGGAGTAAAACATTTTACATTGGCGCCCGCTGTGACGGCCAAATTTTTGATTGAATCTTCAGGGGTTGCTGACGGAAATAAGATTCGTTTGATTGTGCAGTACAACGGTTATTTTTTTGAACTTGATTTTGCTACGAACACCTGTTTTTTATTGATATCTGGTATTGAACTGATTTAGTGTGGTTTGCATTTGTTTGAAATTGATTATTTCAATAATTTTATTATCAGAAGTTTGATAATTTGTTGTGTGACAGCTCTGAGCATATATTTTATTAATATTTTAAACTGCGTTTTTGCAAATTTAACATTTTGCCACGAATTTTTAATTTCAAAATTTAATTACCTGCATAATTATGTCAAATAAAAATCTTTATGTTGCCGCTTTAAATAACGAGGAAGTCCTTGTTGAGTTGACCTTCCGTGTTGAAGACCCAACGTTAATACCTGTTCATAAAAGTACTCGTCGTTCTAATTTAAGAAAATTTTTACTGGAGGAAGCTTTTACCTCACGTTTAGCCGTTCATAAATATACACCATCTGACGTAACCGCAGATTTAAAATTATGTCAAGAAGCTTTATCAGATATTGCTTCGCAAATCGATAAACTCGAAACTCAGCTTGACTTAACTGTGTTAGACAATATTACTAATAGGCTCTCGCATTACAGTAATAGGCTAGATATCATGGAGGGAGCTGGTTTTAAAGACACGGAAAGGGGTAATTTATTGGGCATTTCTAAATCTTTACAAGCACGGGTAGTTAAATTATTGCAAGTTACTGAGGATGATGACGACGAAGTTATCACTCCCAAAGTTAGTAATCCGTCAGGAGCAGAAAATACTGAATCACCTGGTTATGCGTCATTCAGAAAGTCATCTCTTTTACCAGCCGTTGAATTGGCTGAGGTTTTAAAATCAATTTTACCTGTACGAAATAATGATCACGTTGCAATTCACAAATGGAATCTTACATTTGATGGTACGGGAGGTTTTCAGGAAGTTTTTAATTTTATAGAGAGAGCTACAGAACTTTCGAGAACTCGAGGTGTTAGTCCTCAAGAACTTTTTGCTAAGGCAGTAGAATTTTTTTCAGGTGAAGCTTTAATTTGGTACAGAACTTTAGGTCACCATATTGATAACTGGGAGAAATTAATAGAAGCACTTAAATTACGTTTTCTGTCAGTCGATTTTAGTAGAGCTTATTTAGCCGAGATAAACAGTTGCAAACAGAATTCTGATGAATCTGTTAGTAGTTTCATTGAAGCGATGTTTGCGAAATTTGCTCGCGTTTCACCTATTCCTTCTGAAATTGATCAATTATGGACAATCAGAGAGAATATGCTTCCGTCGATTTCACTCGTTATGGGTACGACCTCTATAACCAATAGAGACGAATTTATTAAAATCGCTCAAATGGCTGAACGATTAGCAAAAAAGACTCTCCCGAATGTAGCCTCTACATCTGCTTTAACTTCCGTTACTACTCCTAATGTACCTTCAGCATCACCTTCAGTGAATCCTAGAGGGGCGATTACTTGCTGGAATTGTTTGACGCGTGGTCATTCGTACAGATTCTGTTCCAAACCTACAACGACTTTTTGCTACCTTTGTGGACGCAAGGGAGTTACTTCACTGGTTTGCAGTGGTAACCACTCAAAAAACGCAGTTGGGCTAAGCGGAGTACCTGCTCGCCGCTAGCCTTAAGTATTCGAGCAGATAGGTTGGGATGGAAAGATTGGTTGGTGCACGTAGGCGCTTTTTGCGGATCAACCGCCAATTCTTCCGCCTTATTTATTCACCCCACGTCTGATCAACGTCCACACCTGAATCTTTGTGTCGGCAAAGAGCAACTCACTGCTTTATTAGACTCCGGTGCTAGTGTATCCATATTAGGTACAGATGGGCACTATTTAATAAATTTATTAGATTTAAAAATAGTACGTGACCGAAGCGTATTTTTACGGTCGGCTGATGGCACTTCGCAAGACATTTTAGGCTCGGTTGTTTTGCCTGTTTCTATTTGCGATGTGATCCGTCCCCTCAACGTTTTGGTATGTAACAGCATACGTACATGTTTAACTTTGGGCATTGATTTTTGCAAATTGTTCGGAGTTAAAGCTGATTTTGCCCGGAATCAATTTTTTGTTAATGAAGTACAGTCAATTGAGTCAATCAGAACCGCTGATGACCTCAGTTTAGAACAACAAGTCGCTCTTGCCGCCATTAAAGAAAAATTTATGACACTCTCTCACGACGGGTTAACCAAAACCCACAAAGTTCAACATCATATCGACACTGGAGATGCTGCTCCGTTGAAGCAACGTTTCTATCCACTTTCCCCCGCGATGCGCGAAATTGCTTATAAAGAGCTTGACCAAATGCTTGCGTTGGATCTCGTACGTCCAAGTAAATCTGCGTGGTCTTCCCCTATGCTCTTGGTTAGGAAGAAAGATAATTCTTACCGTTTATGTTTTGATGGTCGCAAGCTTAACCAATTGACAAAGAAGGACGCCTATCCTTTACCTCGTTTAGACGATATACTAACTCGTCTACAGGACGCTCGATATTTAACGTCAATCGACCTCAAAAAAGCATTTTGGCAAATCCCTCTTACTCCTGAATCCTACGAAAAGACCGCCTTTACAGTGCCTGGTCGTGGTCTCTTTCATTATGTTGTAACCCCTTTCGGTATTTCTAATGCTCCAATTACGCAACAACGTCTTATGGATAACATTTTTGGACCCCTTTTGGGAGAAAAAATTTTTGTTTATTTAGACGACATCATCGTCGTTTCTAGCACTTTCAAAGAGCATTTAGAATTACTTGAACAAGTCTACGACAGGTTACTGGATGCCAACCTTACGATTAACATGGATAAGTGTGAGTTCTGTAGGTCCAGTTTGACGTATCTTGGACACGTTATTGATAAGAATGGACTGCACACTGATCCAAATAAAACCAAAGCCATAACTGAATTTGCCAAACCTACGAATACTACGGGGGTTAAGCGATTTTTAGGTATGATAGGGTGGTATAGACGATTTATACCCAATTTTTCAACCTTGTCTGCGCCTATCACCGAGTTACTTAAAGGTCTTGGTAAACGTCAACTTGTTAAATGGACATCTATTGCTACTGAATCGTTTGAGAATTTGAAGAAACAGTTAGTTTCTGCCCCAATCTTAGCTAGTCCTGATTTCAGTAAGCGTTTTTATATTCAATGCGACGCTTCAAATTATGGTTTGGGTTGTTTTTTAAGTCAGGGAGAAGGAGAGGAAGAGCGTGCTATCGCATACGCGTCTAGAACGTTGAATAAACAAGAGCGTAACTATTCTGTCACCGAACGCGAATGTTTAGCGGTCATTTTTGGCATTGAGAAGTTCAGACCTTATGTTGAGGGTACTGAATTTACTGTGATAACGGATCATTATAGTCTTTTATGGTTACTTAATATGAAAGATCCGGTAAACAGATTGGCCCGCTGGAGTGTTCGCTTATCTCAATATTCTTTTAACATCCAACATAGAAAAGGAAAACTGAATGTCGTACCTGACGCATTGTCTCGCGCACCTTTAGAAGTCTCTTCTTTGGAATTGTCCGAAGATGACTTAGATGTGTGGTATCGTCGTATGCTGACCCGAGTCACTAACGCTCCTGATAAGTATCCTGATTGGAGGATCGAATCTGGACGGTTGTACAAACTTATTCCGAATTCACATAATATTGTTTCCAATTTAGTTGAGTGGAAACAATTAGTTCCGAAGTCGCGTCGGATTGACATTTTTAAAGAATGTCATGATGATTCGACTTCCGCTCATTTAGGAACATTAAAAACATTCAATAAGATCGGTGAGTTGTACTACTGGCCCAGGATGCGTGCGGATGTGGCGAGGTATGTGCGGCGATGCGCCGTTTGCTTGTCATCAAAAGCTTGCCAAGGTGGACGATATGGGTTGATGGGTCGAGAAAAGCGAGTACGGTTTCCTTTTCAATGTATTTCGGTAGACTTAATGGGACCATTCCCCAGATCTGCGAAGGGTAATACCATGTTATTAGTTGTCTGCGATTGGTTCACTAAATTTGTTTTGGTGCAACCACTACGTAGAGCCACTTCGAAAGCCATTTGTGATTTTCTAGAAAATCATGTTTTTCTTCTTTTTGGCACTCCGCAGATTTGTCATGTTGATAATGGACCACAGTTCACAAGCCACGAGTTTCGAAAGCTAATGAGCGATTATAACGTAAACCATCTCTTTTATAATGCTTTATACCACCCCCAAGTAAATTTTGTTGAGCGTGTTAATCGAGTTGTCGGTACCGCTATGCGATCATATGTTAAAGAGGATCACAAGACTTGGGATGTGGAAATTCACAAAATCGCTCATGCTATTCGATCTGCCACTCACGATGTAACCGGGTTTACTCCATCTTTTCTCAATCTAGGACGTACCGTACCCGCTAAGGGAGATTATTATGGTCGAATTATGGATTTGAGGGAGGAGGATTTAACTTTGGAAAGTCGCGAAAGGTTGGCTGGGGAGATGAATCGGTTAGATGAATTATTTAAAGATGTAAATAAAAGATTACACGAGGCTTACCAACGAAATGCCACACATTATAATTTTAGGAAGCGTAGTATCCGATTTAAAGCTGGAGACGTAGTTTGGCGTCGAAATTTTGCATTGTCTAATGCCAGCAAACATTTTAGTGGGAAATTAGCTCCTAAATATTTAAAAAGTCGTGTAAAAGAAGTAACCGGTCCATTGACTTACCGTCTAGTGAACGAACGAGGTCGAGAGGTTGGTGTCTACCATATAAAAGATTTAAAACCCCATCCTTCAGCTACTGATTTAGTAGTGGAACCAGATGATCAGGTTGAGAGACGACGTGGAGGTTGATTTAATACCTAGTCCGTAAGTCATAACATCTGACTTACCATTTCCGTGGGTCCACCATTCCCGACTCACTTTCTGTGTTTTAATTTTTTTGTTTTTGTCTTTTTATTAACAGCTGTGAACGTTAACATCCGAAGTTCACAGTTGTACCATCTGAGATTGTTTTCTCTTACTTATTTTGAATTCGTTGCTGATGCAACTGTTGGAAACCCTTTGTTGGTCAAATTTTGATCAAATGCCAATTCGTTTGGAATTTTTATTTTTTTAAAATGTTTCTATGTCCAAAGGACAATGAGTACCTTTGCCCGAAACACATTTCTACTGCTGGGTGAACATTTTTTCTATTCACTTTCGAGCCGTGTGAGATGGGTCCCATGAGGTCCATCTTGTTGTTACGTGCCAGTCGTTGGACCGCCGTACATTTATTTTTCATTCTGGATACAGGTCCTATGTGGTGCTGTACCGAACCAGTTGAGAATCCCAGGGCATGATGATAGCGAGGGATGGTCTCGATAATTTTTTGATTTTGGCTACACGAAGCGTTACGCGCTCAGTCATTTTGGGTTCACGCTTAGGCGGTTTTATTAATGACGTGTCGTCATTAGTGGACACCCACCTTTTTATTATTTTATTATTTAATTATTTGGGTCATTTTAGGATTCTTTGTTTTTTGTTTAATTCCAACATTTGTTTAAGTGCGTCTTCAACGCTTGAGTAGAACTCAGTACATGTTAAGTCTTGCTGCGACTATTATTTTCACGGCATGAAATAATGTTAGGGAGGGGGCAATGTAACGATTTTTTGCAAAACATTACTGACTATTTATTTCGCAACATCCTATATACGGCATTTTTAATCGTCGGATATGTGTGCGCATGTCTGTCAATGGCCATATAGCATTTGCATTTTTCGTTTGTACGAGAGAAGTCAACTCGTGGAATTTTTGCAAATTCTTTGGGATAATTAATGTTTAATTATTGAATACATTATTATAACAACTGACACGTTCGCGGATTAGATAGATCAGTTTATGTAAGTGGCAATTTTTTTAACAACTTAATTTTAACGCATATAATTTTTTACTAGATATGTGCGGAGCTGTCATTTTTATGCTGTCATATTATCTTTAGAGATTTCAATTATAAGTTTTGACATTTCACAACTCAAACTGTCAAAAATTACTTATGTCAACAAACATCAAGTTGATTGCTTTTTACTTGAAATCAATCACACTACCAGGACGACCAGAATATTGAATGATCAGGGTGACCTTTTGGCAAGATCCAGTTTATTTGTTTCCACTTCTAACCAGTCGGCGAAAGAATCTGTCAACATCGTATCCACTATTGGTGACTGCAGGAAGATTAAAGGAGATTCCCGCAATTGTATTGCGTTGTGTTTTGGGCATTGTAGAACCCGAGAGCGCTTTAAGGTTTGTGCCGTATTTTACTTTTTTAATCTGCACTGCAGTGAATTTTGTACACCATATTTTTTTTGCTATCACAATTGCCTTCTGCAATTGTATTGATTCTTGCCTTTGACTTGGTAGCATTCATTAATTTGTTGATTAACTGCTTGTACTGTGCATATGGTAACGATAATTTTATCTTCATTAAACGATTATTTGTTTGTCGTTAGCTTTATTTGCCTGTTCAGTGATCACCTGGAGATTCTAATTATCCACGACCTTTTGCCTCCGCAAAAGAGAAGAGTTAGCTTATACGACCATCAGGGTTTTACGTCTGTCACCGAATTTACTGTTAATATTTATATTGGCAGATGTAAAGTTTTGCTTCTTCGACTCCCCAGGTCTCATTAGCTTGTCGAGCTTAGAGGAGTAAAACATTTTACAAGTGGGGGACTCAAAGAATGGGATTGGTCCAAGGTTTTTTGACAGATTGTCTTTGAAAGAGGTCCAGTCTGTTGTCGTTCTCGTGGGAGGGCCCTTTGGGGGTAACAACGGTCCGAGTGTCAGAAGGACCGGGTAGTGATCTGAGTTTAGTTCTTCGCTGGTGGAGATATCGTATTGGAGTTGTACGTCTTTGAAAATGGCTATGTCCAAGATGGACGGCGTACCTGCGTTAGAAAAGTGGGTGGGGGAGGTGGGAGCGATGATCGCGAAGTCCAGCTCGTCTGCTAGAGAAAGTAGGTCGCGTCCTACATGGTTTGTGTGTTTGCACAACCAGTTGGAGTGTTTAGCATTGAAATCGCCGGCGATGATCTTCGCGTCGGGGCCTTCGAGGAGGGTTTCTAGGTCCTCTTTGAGGATGCGTTGCTGAGGGCGATTATAGACGGAGGAGATTTGCAACCAACCGTGATGTGCGGTGTGGATGCTCACCGTAGTGATTTCAAGGTACTCTAGGTCGGGGGTCGGTATTGCGACGTGTTCGATAGATGATTTTACGTAAATTGCGGTTCCGCCTCCGCGTCCGTCACGGTCATTCCTATAAAGTGAATAGCAAGGGAGTTTTGCCAGTTGGCCAGCTCTGAAGTGTTAGGGTCATTCATTACGCACGGACCGTCAACAAAATGAGCGACGCGCGGAATCTCGTTAGGTTTTTACATGAAAATTAGCTAACTTCAAAATCGATTTACTCAAAATTTTGATAATACATTCTCAGAATTTTTTTGTAGTAGGGGCCTATATAAACCTTCATCTTTCCATTAGGAAGGTTACAAGTCAGTTCGTAATGACAGGTGATAAGACACTCTCACCCAATAATAATTATTAGCTTTCAACAATTAGTGCTGTAAAATTTAATTTTACAATTAATTTGCTTAATATAGCGCAATTTATTATTTTAGAATTTTGGATACGACGGAGTGGATATTTGCAAATGGTTGGGCAAGGAAATTGACTATTTCGAAATATTTAAAGGTGTAATAACTGAAGAAGGAGTGTGTACTACATTTAATATGCTAGCTTTTAACGATCTCTTTGAAACATCTGAGTAAGTTTACATGTAACATAGTTTTAGCACTTTTTTTATTATGTCATTCTAGCGAAGAAGACCAAGAGAATAAATCAAAAGCCACAAATGTGAAATCATGGTCGTTAGAAGAAGGTTATCCTCCAGATGCTGGATTGAATGCATACCCACGCAGGACAATGGTTTCCGGAATCAATGGAGGATTACAAATTGATTTTGAAGTGGACGAGGAAGAATTAGATCATTTATGTTCAGATTTGCAAGGCTTTAAGGTTATCATTAAAATTAGTTATTCATAATTACTTAGTAATTTATTGATTTACTAGTAAATTTTAATAAAACGGAAAAGAAGTTATTACCAACTTAAATAGGTTAGTTCTGGAAGTTCTGGAAGTGGATTTTTAATTACTTTCCAACGTCAGGCAGGTTCCGAAAGTGTCCATTTTGCGAATTAAGAATTTGATTTTAAGTTATGTTATTTAAAATAATAGTCACAACAATGTCGATTGTACAGAAATGAATATTTATTTGCTAATTTTTTCTTTAAAACTAAATTGGTATGACTCGGTGGTCGAAGGTGAATATAAGAGTTAAAAAATAAAAACACACTTTCGTCAAGAAAGTGTATTAAATTAATCTTTTAATTACAATATATCACATAAATGATTATGAATAAAATAACATATTATACTTATCTAGAAAAGGCTTCATTATAGCGTCAGGCTACAGTTGACCTTGGTGCTTCGCGCCGCGGTAGTCTATTTTAGCCTCAGTGTTGTAATGAATTGTTTTCTACATAGGTATGTAATAACCTATTCCCAAAATGTAGAAAAATGAAATTATATTTTCTCACATAGGTCGCACTCCATCATCCAGCTGAAGATCCTGACATGAAGAAATATTTTCGTGTTCCTTTAAATCAGGTTGTTTTAGCAGCTATAAAACCAAGAATGATAACTACTTCAGACAAAATTAAATCTTACGATGCCTTAGATAGGCAATGTTACATGCCCGGAGAAAAAGTTCTTGATAACTATAAAATTTATACTCAACAAAACTGCTTATTTGAGTGCCTAGCAAATTTTACCCTTGCAAAATGTGGTTGTTCACTATTTTATTTAACAGGTATTTTATTACTAATATACTACTCTGAATTTATTTTCTTTCCACAAATTTCACAAAACCAAATTATGTTTCTAGTGAACGATAACGATACTCTATGCGGCGCAGGAAGTAAGGGGTGTGTAAATCAAGCAAAAGGTAACACTATGACTAATTAATTATAGATCCCACGTATGTCGATTTTTAGTTGATTTTCTTCAAGAAGAAACAAACATTAACTTCAATAGTAAAGAAATAGAAGGAACAGGGCATTGCAATTGTTTACCTGCTTGCACATCACTCGAATTTGATGCTGAAACATCTCAAACTGAGTGGAATTGGAGATTAGTAGAGTCAATAAAATACAACCCAAATGATTCTGATTTCGATCATCTTAATGAGAAGTAGAATTGATTCGTTTAGGTTAATGCAATATTTAATTGGGCTTTCCGTTAGGAAGTACAAATCAAGACTAATAGTGTATTTTAAAAATTTACAATTCATGACGTCGGAAAGACATGAATTATATGGACCAATAGATTTTTTAGCAAATTGTGGAGGACTATTAGGATTGTGTTGTGGATTTTCCTTTACTTCTTTAATGGAAATTATTTATTATTTAACACTTAGATTATACAGTAATGTTTCTAAATTTGGATATAAAATTTGGTCTGGATCTGAAGAATTAACTCAAGATAGAAAGGAACGATAATTATGATTCAATTACTATTTAATAAAATCATCAAGTCTTTGCTTATGTAAATAAATTATTTTACATATTTTTAATCAAGCTAAAATGTTTGTACTAGAAAATTTTTATGTAAATTCGCCGTGCGCTTAATGATAATATTTACTTTTTTGGTGTTGTATAAAGCGCATGTGTTTCGAGATCTGGTATAAAAATTGTTTAAAACTTCATCTACAATTGAAAGGTAAAACAAGATTAAATTAAGTATGGATAGAACCGTGTCAAGTGCTGCTGGTAAGTTAACTTTTGGGTAATAATTAATAAAATATATTATTATAAGAAAATATTTAAAATGTATGAAAATTGTAAATGATTTTCAATATTATGGAATAATATTAAGTATTAATCAAAAAAAAATTAGTTAGACTTTTTATTTTGAATATTTTTGAATTTATTCAGTGATATTATTTGTTTGGCAGATGAAACTACTGAAAATTATTGTAACTTTATACTCCGGCAGGTTACCTTAATATTCAGATATATATTTATTTGTAAATATCGAATGTTTACAAACATTTTTATGGTTTTACAGTGTTGTTTTTAGAATCAGTCATATGCGTACTAGGCATTCGGTGATCATTTAAAAATTATAAAGTAATAAACGAATCAATGCAAAATCAATTTTACTTTAAACTCAATGTTACACTAACAATAACTAATAGCATTATCTTATAAAGATATTATATCATGACAATAAATTAATATGTTGCTAATGTAAATAATAGGCTCTGTAAGGAATAAAAAGCAATAAAAGAAAGACGAGAAATTTCTCAATTCAACTTAATTTAGCAACTTAATTTGTTTCGGAAGGTAAACGTACGACAAACGAAAGAAACTTCAAATAGATTGATCTGTTTAAACAAGAAATGTACAGGATTTTCTTTGATATATAAACTAAAATTTTTATAAACTTATTACAATCACTCTTAACTGTGTTTAATAAATAAAATCTTTTGATCTATTGCCAAATACTAACAATTGCGATACCTAGTACTTGCTCTTCAATACATAAAAAAATATACTCACTTTTTACAAGCATATTTTAGGTTACTGTAAACTAAAAATAATCGTACAAAGTGAAATTGTTTGGATAAGCGAAAAACTAATGCACCACATTGCTACCACTATTTATTTTATTGTAAGCAAATAGGTTTGGTAGCAGTTCCAAATAGATATCACATAATTATATACTTAATCGAAAATAAATGTGTTTATATAATAGAAACTTAAACTTTAAACAGACGTATGTTTTTAAGATTCTTCCATTGAAGATGAAACTACAACATATAAGGAAATTCCCTTATTAAGTTTAGAAAATGAATCTCCTTCAGTGCAAAAAGGAACTCTTCAAAGTCAGAAAACATCAAGATCGAAAAATACTTTGGTGTATTTTTATAACTTTTGTGAAAATACCAGTATACACGGTTTCAAATTTATTGGAGAACGAAAAAGAATGTTCCTAGAAAAGTAAATAAATACAAATAAGAGAAGGTAAATTTCTCCGACCCCCCCCCCATGGCGAATTTTTAATAACATTATTGTCAAACATTTAAGCTTCGTTTGAGTTTCAATGAGCATCAATGCAAATCATTTGAACCACGTTCATCGTGAAGATATTCAGCAAAGCTACTTTTAGGGGGGCGAGGGTGTAGAAAATACAGCCTTTACCATTTGAACTCCAATAAGCCTTTATTTCTAATGTTTGAACTTCAAAGGTTTTTAATAAAACTTCAGTTCTTGAGAACAATTTTGGGAGGTGCTGTAGAAATGCCCCCCCCCTCCATCGTGATTGTTTTTATTGTAAAATAATCGGTTGATTTCATAGGTGTAAAGTGAAAGCGTTTTAAAGACTGAAATTGTTAAATTTTAAACGTCACTCCGAGAAAGTATCGCTTAAAATCTTAGCATTCTTAACTAAAAATAATAAGTTTTGCAGTTGGACCATTTTGTCCAGAAACTCATACTTACTAAAAAAGGAAGAAATAATTTACATGAAAAAATATTGGACTAAAATTGATAAAAAATTCCCCGGATTTAATGAAAACTTTAATCATAATAGCATTTTATTAAACAGATTTAGTTTGTTGGATGAATTTAATTTGAATATTTTCGCTAAATCCCGCGAAGGTTCATCTTCAGTTTCAAGTATTTTGAAGTATTTTAAAACAATTATAATTTTAATTCCAGTAATTGCCAATTTCAAGCAAAAGTAGTGCAATTAAAGCATTTAATATAATTAGTAGTTTCTTGCATATTATGGCAACAATAATAAAACTTTTGAGCGTTTCTACATTTTAAATTCTTGAATTTCTTTATTTTTAGGGTTAATACGATAGGAATAGAAGCATAAACGATTCTCGATCGATTAGTATTAATTTCATTAAAAAATCACTATAAGAGGGGCTAGTATTTCTACAGCTCCACCTAACATTTTTTATACGTCTTAAATTTTTAATAATATTAAAAAATAAAAACTGTTCGAGATATTATTATTATTTATAATAATATTATTAATTATTATTAAAATTCTGCGTGCTACTTGCTTGGAGGGAAAATTACAATCGTCTTCTAAAGATTTCTTCAACGTTGCTAATTCTTGTTCACGCTTCGACTTAGGGCCGGTTTTACCATTTTACAGTTGACTACTAGTTGACGTGACTATTAGTTAACGTTGACTAGTAGTTGTAGGCCGCGGTCGGTTTTACAATCGTTTGACAACCTCTAGTCACTTTAACCAACACATCATAGTTGCAAACCATACACTGTACAAGTTTGGTACTACACATCTTAAAAACGTTTACCAAAATGACAGATTTTGTACAAATTAAACGAACGTCTTCACTACCAATAGTCTTTATAAGGTATTCCTAACCTTGCTTTTTGTTTGAAATTCAATGTTTACAATTAAAGGGCCTAGTGGAAAAAGTAGTTAAGTCACTTTTTTTTCAATTTGTTGATTTTTATACTAATTTGTAGAGAATAAATGCCGCAATGTGAAAATGTGCTCAACTACAAATTGAAAAAAAAGTGACTTAACTACTTTTTCCACTAGGCCCTTCAATTTTTATTATCGAAGCTGCTTAAGGATATGCCACAAAAATGATCTTTTCATTCCATAAATTGAAATAATCGACCCATTTTCTTATATCTCCTACGAAGAGCGACTATTTTTCTTCATCACTTGAAATAAAATCAAAATTGGAAAATATTGCGAAAAGTAAACTATTTGTGTAGGTTATAAAGTAAGGTTATGTTTCACCTGACTAGTAGTTGTCAAGCTTAACTACCAAAAAATCCACTAGTCGAATTAACTACTAGTCAACGGACATTTTGTCATTTGACTAGAGATTGTAAATGGCAAAATGATCGTCAACTATTAGTCAAGCGTTAACTAGCACTTGACTAGAGGTGATAAAACCGGCCCTTTTAAGCTTCTGTTGAGCAACAGTGGCATCCAAAGAGTCTAAGGCCCGATTGCACCAAGCTCATTTAAAATCAGTCTATTAAGTGCTAATAGTCTCTTTATTATGAGCCTGTTAATATCAATTCCATAAATTATTTGACGTTAATTTAAGCGTAGATTTACGAGTCAGTTAAACTAAATTACATTGGTGCAACGAATTTTTAAGTTAAATCGCAATATTTAACAGTCATTTCGACTAAATCCTTAAATGGGCTTGGTGCAATCGGCCCTAAGAGTTTGTTATTAAGGGCTTCTAAATTTTCTTTCGAATCGCGTTTCAATTTTTTTGCTGTACTTCTTGTTATTTTTTCCGCTTGCATAGGTCTTCTTGTAATTCGGCAAGTTGACTTTCCATTTTTTTGATTACCTTCTGGGATTGTGCTTTTTGTGCACCTTCATCATCAAACCGAACCACAGCTTTGGCCAATTCTTCTTCCCTAATTCCAACTTTAATAATTGTGATTCTTGCAAATCTGATGCAAGCCATCGTATCGATATTTCTGAATTGCTTCTTTGTTTATCCTAGTAGACATTTGCATCGTATGTAATTTTCCTCATAATTTCCTCACGTTCATCATTGATAGATTGATACGTCTCAATTCTCTAATCTCTCGCTGTAAAGCCTATTTTTCTTCAGCCGATTTCTCCTTACTTTCCCTTCGTTATGTATTTATGTAACTGTCTTATCGTCTTATCTATTCTTTCATTATTTTCTGCACCCTTATCAGTTCTTCCGTCTTTTCCGTAATTATCGAACCCACTTTGTATCTCTTATTACTGATTTGGTATTGTAATGTGCAATTTGTTTTATAAAATAATTTAAAATGATAATTTTTTATCGCCTTTTAAATTGTTGTTACCTCTCAATATACGTTTTCCTCTATATGCAGCTGTGAATAAATTTATACTTTAGCAAAAATATAAATGTGTTTATCAATTGACTTTATAATTTTCTTTATTATGAAAATGGCAATTTTTAATTTTAAATTGAACCGTTATTTTATTAATTTTGCAAATCAAATATGCATTACCATCCCTTGTTACTTGTTACTCTTTATTTTATTACTAATCCTTTCTGCTCCAATTTTTTTTTTAATTTAAATTTTGAAATTTTTTTGTTATAGTAAAATTTTACTCTAATCTCAGGGTAGTTCCGTGGTGTTTTCGAGCCTCAACGTTGTGGCGCCATTTTGGCTGTTTTTTTCCCTTATTCATGAAATATGCCACATATCCTGGTAATTTTAGCTATCGTGTTTTTTTTAACGAAGCCTTTCCAAATTCAATTTTGATCTTCTTCTACTTTTATTAAGAAGTCTCCCTCTTAATATAGGTCCAGGACCTGTTCTTTACTAATTTTTATAATTAGTTCTATGAGTATTTTTATAGTTTTTACATCTCAGGTAGCTTGGTAGACTTGCCTATCGCTATCGATGTGCTTGCACCCTGTTTCTTATTGTTATGATGGCAAATCATTAAAACAGGGGGACTGATGGTTTTACGTGCCCTCTGAAAACACGGAAGACGGTCAAGAAATTTTTAGACTGTACCCGGAGTTGAACCGGGGAACCCTACGTTTGCAGTTGATCGCGCTAACTATCAGGCCATGATCGTCTTCTTCTTTTTTGATGTTTATTGAAATTTTATAAGATGGCGGAGCACCTCTGCTCGTTATACTTTGAAATTCTCCCCATTATTTACTTACTTTTGTACTTTAAGTAAATTCTAAATTTTTGAATCTGGTAACAATCGATTTTATTTTTTAATGATTATTTACAAAATGTTTACCTAGATCGAAAAGATTCTCAAAGTATCGTAATTCCGTACACTTATAATTAATTTGAAATGCTTATAATTTTCTGTATGAGTCGATTTTCCAAACTTAACTTTTATAATTTTCGAATCATCCTTCCAATCCAATACCATATTTTAATTCCAATTCATTAGATCAATACAATCTTGCATCTCTTCCTTGATTTCAGTGTTATTTTTCTTGTTTTCCAAATTAATTATGTCGAATTTTCATGTGCCCAAATTTCATTAATCATCCTTCGTCCATAATACGCCAATTCAATCAACTATTTTTTTCCTTTTGGTAATTACAAAACACTCAATTATCTAGGTTGCCTTGAACCATAAGTCGATCTTCACCCTCTTTAGTGATTAATTCACAATTCTCAATTTCAAAATCCTGCTATTCTGGTAATACCAACTTGCAATAAAATTTTCACGCACCATTTTTAAAATTTCACTCATTTTCAAAATATTTAGGTGTACAAAATTTGAAGAAGAAATATAACATCAACACAAATTTACAATATTATGCCACAGAAAGGTACAATTCCACCCCTGTATAAATTTGGCTTTCATTTCTATGTTGCCATTTCAAGAATTTCAGATCTTTCCAATTTCAAACTTGATGCAACGAGCATTTAAATCTAATTTTCAAAATATAGCGAATTACCAGGCATTGTTGTTTAATAATTTTCAACTGTTATTTCAACTAATAATTCTAGAAATTCGCCAAAATTGTGTCATTCTTGAAATTCCATATCAATTGTGACGGATTTTAGAATCCATCATTTACCTTCAACCCTGTATATTATACTAATTGTTTGAAAGCGATAATAACCGCGTCGACGTGAGGGATTGTTCAAACTGCGCGAAGGAAGTCTTGGTTCAGCTCTTGAACGAGCAAGAAGTCTTGGGTGAACTCTCGAACGAGGAGGTCGACTTTTGTATGTGCTGTGAAGGGATTTTAAGTTTGGGTTCCGAATTTAACAGGATATGGAACGGATATATTATTTGGAATATTGTTTGTTTTCCAAACCCAGTAGGGGATTATAATATATATATTCGTTGATGAGGGATGGTGGATTCTTCCCGTATCGTACGTTTTTTTTGTCGGATCCCATTGTCCATGCTTTCTTTGAAGGATTAGTATCCGTTTAAATTGGTAAGTCGCCAAATTTGTTGCTAATTACTTTGCATATGCATACTTTTATCAACTCGGCCAATTTTTGCTTCGACCACCTGGAGTTTGTTATCGCTATCTATTGAAACAGTTTTTGTTCAGGTTTCAATAATAATTTCTAATTTCATCGTTTGAATTTGCCCTTGGCTAATTAATGTTTTTTGTGTTTTAACATTTTGTGTGTTTCTTTAGCCTTATATTTTTTGATTGGAAAGTTTTGCCAAGTTTATGATTTGTATGAAGGTTTTGTGTTTCTGAATAAAATTGATTAGGCAATCTTATCTCCTTTGCGCTTGCACGCGTGGATATAGATATAGAACTAAGCTAATAATCCCTAGTCAAATGAAGTGTATTTTAAAATAAGAATATATTGGTATTCAAATGAAGTCAAATGAAGTGTATTTTAAAATAAGAATATATTGGTATATATATCTTATTTTAAAATACACTTCATTTGACTAGGGATTATTAGCTTAGTTCAGACGATTATGCTTTTATAACGAGACGTCAACTTTGGTGGCAATGACTTTAAAATACTATATTTTGTTGAATCATTATTTACGAGTTATAATGTTTTCGTTAATAAAATTTAAACCCATTATAATTCACTAAGGTATCATCGTGCAGTGCTGGGGTATTGCATAGGCAAGGAATTCCAATGTGGTTGGCATAGTTTCGAATCTTGTATTTGAAATTTTATGCTTGATATTTTTTGTGTCTATTTTTATTTATGTGTTTTTTTATTTATAAAGGAATGTATAGAAAGAAGGTAGCGATGCACGACCAAAGTACAGGGTGTAGAGTTTTATCGGGGGCTTACGATTGGTTGGTTATATGGAAGTTCGTAGTGGTTCCACCATT
Organism: Podabrus alpinus; assembly: GCA_932274525.1. Classification (NCBI taxonomy): domain Eukaryota; kingdom Metazoa; phylum Arthropoda; class Insecta; order Coleoptera; family Cantharidae; genus Podabrus; species Podabrus alpinus. The sequence goes on from OW026454.1 coordinate 21,205,622, forward strand.
TGTGGGATTTTAATGACCACTCGGACGTTCTCTTAATTAATTCGGGACGAGGTTCTTGGTGGTAATGTCTTTCTGTACATTTCTGTACATCCTGGTCGGCTAATGCAATTACCATCACACATCGCTAATCTTATTATCTTCTAGCAACGACCATCTGATTGCTACTCTATTTTTGTTTTGTTAGCAAAGCTGTTCTTTGATCTTCTTTGGGGCATTCATTTGAGAGAATCCATGACTCTCGCTCCCTGCTACAACGAGCTGGTTTAAACGACCATCAGGGCTTCACACAAAAATAAGTGGAAATTCATTTTTCTGCGTGAGCGAGTTTGATCAAGCTATTTTCTCATCAGAGATAGGGAGGTCAAATAACGTTTCACAATATAATTTTATTACATTGAGAATTGAATACTGTTTAACGTGAGTTTAACCAATCAACTTTGAGAATTACAATTATACGTAATTTGGTCTTCCGGTTTTCACTAAATTACTTGTCTATATGCAAAATAACATATATTCGTTTTTTTATTAAAATCTGACATTCAGTTTCTAATTTATAATGAAGTAGAAGCCAAAAAATTCTAGAAGCAAATATTCCGGCTCACAGAAAGGCAATCGTCATAAAAATTTAACTGTATGCTCCTAATAACTTGTAGAATAAGTGATTTAAATTTCATGAAAATCTGACGTTTTTAGAGTTTATGATAGTATCTACTAAAAGGCTGATTGCATACCTACTGATCAAGCAAAACCGTTTTGAGACAAAAACATTTTTGTTTGATTGTGTTCAAAACTGTTTTTTACATAATATATTAGATATGATTCAACACACACTGATCAAACAAAACATGCTAGCATAATACAACAGTGTCAAACACGAACGAAAGAATTTGTTTGTTTTGTTTGATAACAAATAATAATAATAATTTTTACGAAAAGTTGAAGACAGGCAAATTCTATAGAAATCAGAGAAAATGTGACGTGTCCAAGTTGCCAAGAAATATTTTAAAAACTTAAAACGATAATTGGGTCCAATATGCAACCAATGCCAAGATTTATAGCGATATGTGTATATGTAGTTGTTCGCTATATGAAGGAGAAGAGCTATTCATATGCAACTATTGTGCTACATCTTTTTTTTATTATGTAGCCCATTGTATTATGTCAAAAACCAACCCTTATGTTGAAATTGTTTTGCAGTGGTTGCAAATAAGATAGGGTTGAAGTAACGGTAGACGGTTGATCAGTTAATAAATGTTTAATAACAATAAAAGATAAGAGTTGAGATTGCAATACATATAGGTGTATACACAACAACAGTTGAACAAGTACTTAAATAAAACTAACGAGATGACTAATTTATAAATCTAAGCGGGCCACAGTCATTCATAATATTTATGTTGATGACTTCCGCGTAACTAATTAGATATAAATGAATTTATTTCTTAACACTTCCACCAATTCTTTGTGTTAATTAGTTCCTGTATAATAAATTATTTTCTTGAATCAATGAGACGAATTTCGGATGTACTTATAATAATTAAAATAATAAACCGTTGGAATCAAATCAAGTGGTCGAAAGACATTATTTTTATATGAAATGTTTTGACTATAGTTACTGCAGGTTGCTAAGGTTTAGCTTTGTTAAAGCTTTGTGATTTAACCATAAATATTTATTGACATTAAAATGTCAAATAAATGTTAAATATTTTAATATTTAAAATGTAATCAAAAGTACTAGAACTTAATCTAGTAAAATTGTGAAACTTATTTTCGTCTTCTGGTAATTCGGTAATAAATCTTTTCAGGGTGTTCTTCTCTTTTTGTTAATGGGTGCACCCACAATGACCTTTCGTTTTCTTCCATACATCATACATACTTACAAGTAGTATCCATTGCCAAATAAGTACAGCACAAACTTCATCATCGGATGCCGACATGACACTAAAGTCATCTGTTTTTTCGTTGTATAACAACGTTGGTTGAGCTAACTATTTTACTTTCCCATTTACGTAGTAAAGGAAAGTATTGTTATCGAGTTAAAAAAAAATTTTATCGGAAAACAACGAGAAAACGATGCGTTCCGAACCTCCACTCGGGTGAGAAAACGAAGGTTCCCGGGTCTCGACTAAGTGAACGTTCGGCTGACGGAGAAAATGAATGAAGTTCGGCAGGCGGAGAAAGTGAAGCTTTCCGCGCCTCTTCAAAACCCGACAAAAACCGAGCATTTTGACATTTATTTTATTTTTTAATAAAGTAAAATGTCGCCTTGGTAACCACATATTTATTTCAAAACATGGTCTCGGATTTTTTTTAAATTTGCAATAACTCGATAACGGCGCTAGATATCGAAAAACTGAGCAAAAAATCCACCCCCCCAACCAACCTTGTCACTACTACCCCCGGTGAATTGTCAGTAGGAAGGCATATACAAAAATTCAGATCGATCGCGCGCAAAAAAAAATTTTTAGGTTACTTTCTAATTTTAATTTAATTTATTTTTTTTAATTGTTTTCGTTTTCTCTATGTTTTCCGATAAAATAGTATACTGACCTCGACGATAAAATTCTTTGTTACTGGACTTACAGCTTTAAAAAGCTCGCTAACGCTCGCTTTTCAATATAGCTGTGCGTCCAGTAACGACGAATTTTCTCGCGTCGGACAGTAATATACTATTGAATTAGCATTTTTCCCATGGTCTATGAGCCCATACGAATTGTTTAAGACCAATTTTGGAATGACGTCCGGATGTGTGTATGAAGTGTGTTGTATGAAGTCTGATGTGTGGTTATTCTATCGTCAACGTTTTCAGACAAACGCGTGCACCAATTGAGTTGAAATTTTATACACTAGTTTGAAGTAACTGTCTAAAGAGCTGATTAGATTTTGGTTGAAAACCGTCCATTTTTAACCCCTTTTTAGGGAATGAAAATTGTTAAAGAGCATTGCCGCTTCCCGGTGGAACATATGAGATTGAAACTCATATCAATCGAAAGAGATTATTTTTCCGCATCTTATGATACCCCACACTTGATAGTTCCCTCTTAAATTATTGTTAAAATGCAAAAATACAATAAGCGCTGTTAAAAAAATATAGTTTGCCTTGGATAATTTTGATCCAAGTTTTTATCCAAATTTTGTATTAAACACATAAATTTGAGCAAATCACTCATTCATAATTTAGTGCGTATAGCTACGAGGGTCGTGGAGAGTTGAAATTTTGCATACCCGTGTGGTTTTACGAGGATTGAACGGGAAAATTTTCCCGTTTTTCATGGGACGTAACGGAGGGGGTGAAATGGCGCTTCAAAGTGGTCACAAAATTTCGGCATTCACTTTGGAGAGTTGAAATTTTTCAGGAAGCTCCGGGCGGTGGGCAAGGGGGCGAAACAATTTTTTCTTTTTCGAAATTTTTTTCCAGCGCTTGGCAAGAGGGCTCCTCGCGGTTTTTCGTATTTTTGTATCTACTTCCAGAGTTTTCGTCCGATCGACCTGAAATTTGCTCGAGGGGTGGGGGCGGCGAAAACGGACAATCGGTATGGCCAAATTTTCCAATTTTTGTCCCGCTACCGTTTAAGGGGGGGTAAAAATTGAATAGTTTTTTGCGCCTGGCTCGCTTATTTTCAGATTAAAGTTTCGATTTTTGGGTACGGTCCGCCATCTTTGGCGACTCCAAGTAAATTGAAAATTTCCTATTGCAAAGAGGAAGGTTTATATAGTATACTGATATAATTTAAACCTGCGAATGTATTATCAAAATTTTGAGTAAATCGAATTTGAAGTTTGCAAATTTACATGTAAAATTAACGAGATTCCCGCGCGTCGCTCATTCTGTTGACGGTACGTGCAATATGACTGACCCTAACACTTATAGTATTTCGCACCGGCAGATGCAGCTCGTCTCTCGTATATATTGAACTGTCTTCAACAAAATTACACAATTTACCAAATTTTTTTCATAAAACAAATTCAAAATTTAAAAAAATAAATTTTAACAGGTCAATATTATAATTTCGTCACACAAAAATCTTTATTAGTCAAAATTTAACAAATAAAATAATTCTTCAAATTTATTAAATTAAAAGTCTGGAGCTTGTTCCAAAAAGGACTAGATTTGTTTTTTTTTAAATGAATCAAAAAATATTTGTATTAAAAATTTTAAATTTAAAATGATGTGTGTAAAGTCATGCGTGAATTAAAAAAAACATAAGTGCGCGAAACGACACGCGCAAGTTTTGCAAAAATTCGTTACGTCCAGTTTCGGACACATTTTGAAATCATGAGCCGAAATAAACCAAATCAGCCAATCAAAGGGCGTAAATCAAAATTCGCGCACGCGTGGAAAGAAAATTTCAGCTTAAAAGGAGAACATGGACGCATTCGCGGCTGAAAGGAGATCGATCAAGCGGTGATTTGCCAATCAGTGTGTGGATATTTAACAAGCGGATTTTTAAAAGTGGATATCCAAAGAAAAGTTTCAAAGTGGATCTTTATATGGTTTTCCAAAGTGGAAACTAAAGAAAATTACCAGCAAGAGGGATAAAAAGTGGTCAATCTTATTGAAATTTGATGGTGGAAAAATTAACCACGAATTATTTGAAAAATTCAACGACTGTGGATTTGGTTTATGAACAATTGGTTTGAAAATTTGGAAATCAACCTACGAATGAAATTGGTATGTTTATCGAGTGACATAAACAAATTATTAAACAAAAGACAAGGTATTTTGCATTTTTTTTAAACATTTGAACAGTGAAAATTATTACTTTTAAAAAAAAACATGCTACAATCGCATATGTTATTTGTAAACTAAATGAACTTTTTTATATCTACTGATCAATTTTATAGAGGCGCAATTAATTTCTTTATGTATGACAACATTTATTTACTAACCCATATTTTGAATTGTAAAAAAAATTTTTTATTAAACAAAAAAATTTATAAAATTGAAGAATTGAATTATTTCACTATCAAAAGTTATCACAAATGATAAAAACAGAATTTTGTGTAACGAGAAAATAAAAGTTAAAAAATTAATAAAATTCCAAAATTTATATCTGTCGTGGATTCGAATTTTATGAGCAAAACACCACAGCATATAAAATTTGGCGCCCAACGTGGGGCACGAAACCTCACGATAACCCTGATATTAAGATTCACATGCTCTATTTTGAATATTCAAATAAAAACAATTTAACGATAAACAAAAATTTTTCTAAGGTCAATAAAAACATTTTATTCGACAAATTCAATAAAATTTATGTACGATCTGATAAAAGAGTTTGATTATCAGACAAAATCAATTGAACATTTAGATTATCTGTGTGTAAAATATAGCTTTCTTTTGACATTTAAATCAAACAAACGACAAAATGAGTAAGAAAAAACAGCTGTTAGCATTCATAGATGCAAATCCCATAGAAGTAGACCCAGAGACGATGGACATAGAGAGAAATCCTATAGTCGAAGAAGTTAAAGAGGAAATAATAAAAAATATGGAAGAAAAGGTCGAGGAAAAACAAAGCACGAGTCAAGAAAAACAAACGGAAGAGAAGAAAACAGAAACGATGGATATGATAAAAATATTGTTGGAAAAAATGGATAAAAAATTTGATCAAAACGCAATAAATGTCGATCAAATTAAAAAGGAAATAGATCAAACTAAAGAAATGATTGATAAAGGCTCACAAGAAATAAAAGATGAATTAAAAAAAAATATTGATGAAATTAAATCGACTCAACAGAATATGTGGCAAGATATGTGGAACATGGATGGGGAGATAAAAGATCTGCAAAATACAACAGTAAAGAAAATAGAGTTTAAGGAAACCATAAAAGAAATGAAAGAAGAAGTAAACGGTCGTATTAACCAATTATATGAAAGCGGGGTCATAGTTGAGACAAAACCAGAACATTTTGAAAAACAAATCGTTTCAATTACACAACAGGTTAATATGGAACAAATGAAATCTATTAACAACAAAATAGAAAATATTAATGTTGAAAAAAATGTAATAACAGAAAATTTAAATGTAATAAATAACAAGGTAATAGAAAATGTTCATCGAATAACTTTAATCGGAACTAAACTAATAGAGACAAACAAGATAATAGAAGAAAATAATCAAGAAAGTCACAGTAAAATAGAACAAGTGCATGATGAAATTGCAGGAATAAAAAGCTCAATAAACAATAATTCCATGTGGATTACGCAACAAGGGTTGTACAGAAATCAAAGTACTGGACAGGAAAATGAAGCGAGCAATATCAAAGGCATAATGCAGGAAATCCAATTTGGATTCAATTCCGACAAGATTATGAAATTTCAAGGAGATGGACAGAGAAACCCTCGTTTATTTCTAAAAAATCTAAGGGACGTTACAAATAAAATAAATGACTTGTCTCGATTAAAATCTATAATAAGACATTCATTAAAAGGAGAAGCAGAAAATTGGTTGGGAATAATTGAGGACGATTACAGAAACTTCGCTGAATTTGAACAACTATTTCTTCGACAATATTGGGGGATATCAGAGCAAAGAAAGGTTAGAATAAATCTCAACAATGGGAAGTATAACGATAGAAGAGATAGAACAAAAGAGAGTTACGCCATCAAATACATCAATGAGGCAAAACAATTGGATCCGCCAATGTTTGAGATAGACATCATAAGGAGTTTAGCAAACCATTATGAAGATGAAGTTATAAATCGGGTAGCTATAGAAAATATCGAAAGTACTGAACAATTCATAAATTTATTAAAACGTTTTGACACGATTCAAAGTACAAGCGGAAGAGAAAATATAAACAACAATAATATCAGAAATAATAAAAATACAAATCAAAATTTTAATCACCAACACAGAATACAGAACCAAAATGATAATTGGCACAGGAATCAAAACAATAACTACTCAAATTTTAACAACGATCAAAATAGAAACAACAATTATGCAAATTTTAATAACAACAGAAATAATAATTACCCCAATTTTAACAATAGTCAAAACAGAAACAACAATTATGCAAACTTTAACAACAACAGAAATAACAACTACCCAAATTTTAACAACAATAATAGGAATAATCATAATGGAAACAGAAGAGAATATAATTGGGACAGAAATAATTACAATGGACAGAATAGAAGAGAAGATAATTGGAACAGAAATACTCAGAATGAACAGAGTAGAAGAGAAGACAATTGGAACAGAAATAATCAGAATAATCAACAAAGAAATCATAATTGGAATAACCACCAATCAAATAGAAATAATTGGCACAATAACCAATCGAACAATCAGGAGAGGAACGAACATTCCCAGAATGAAAATACAGATGCTATTAATCGTACAAACAGAGTAAATAATGCCACCACCGCACATGTAAATGCTGTGACAGTAGTGGAAGAACATGGTGGAGATTCTGATAATGAAGTCCAAAATTTTCACTAGAAGACAATTCAACGGGAGTTGAATTGTCTACAAAATTTAAAGAATCGGAAAATAAAAATACTGGACAAATAGATAAACAATTTGCTAATTTTACATTCAAGAAGATGAAGTCAGATGAAGAAACATGTAACGTAGATGTTCCCATAAAAATATGCTACAACAACGCAGAGAATGATAATTTAATTGGATCACCTTATATTTTAATGAACGTTAATGAGATTACTGTAAGGGCATTAATCGATACCGGTGCGGAAATATCCTTGATAAATGAAAAGATAATAGTCATGAATCCAGAAAAATTTCAAGATAGAATTATAAAAACAACGCCAATAAGATTAATCACTCCGAACAACAAAGCTTTCACAGTGATAAATAAAAATTTAAACGCCAATATAACCATTGGAAAATTTAAAAACAATTGCGGGATAATGATTATGCCGAACATGAAAATAGATTGTATCCTTGGAATGGATCTTCTGGAAAAATTTAAAATAGTGGTCGACGTACCAAATAAGAAGATTGAAATGCGTGAGGAAGAGATGGAATGGATAGAAATAGAAAAATATTCAGATAAGAAAGACAGAAAAGATATCAACAACGAAACAACGCTTCAAATAGTAAAAATCAACGAAGGCGACAATTTAATAAATGTAATAAAGGAAAAGTATAGGCACTACATTAGGTTAGGAAGAAAAACAAAATGGGAATTAAACAAAAAAATCTCTAAAGTTAAAAGATTAGCGAAAGGAAGAAGAATAAAACCAAATGCAGTAAGAAATTTAATAAAAAAAATTGGTAACATGGTTAAATTTGAAAAGATAAGGAAAAACCAAGGAAATGAACAGAAAAGGAGAAATTTTACATTTAAGAAAGTAAGATATAAAAAGTCCGAAATCTATCACACCAGTATCCAGAGATGGGATAAAACATGGAAACCAAATACTCCTACGAACGAAATTGATATGGATGAACGCTTAAAAAATGAATGTGCTATAATGTAACCGATTAATGAAAAAATGTACATAAAAATTTTGAATTGAGTTGAATCAGTTAAATTATGTTTAGTTTAAATTTCATAATATTTTTAATAAGTTAAAAACAGTTAACTATTTATGTTTTCGTTAAAAATAATAAAGTTTTAGTTTGAAAATTCAGAGAGGCAAGAAACCTTTAAATTAAAGTTAATGTTGTAAATAAATTCTAAATATTAGTCAGAAAATTAAAAATCATAATACCATGCAAACTTAAATTCCATTTTAAATTTTGAAAATAATAAATAATCAAAAAGGATATTCTTCGGAATATGAAAATTTTCATACTAGCAAAATAACCATACGAATTTCATTGAAGCCAGATTTTAGAAATTTCAATAATTATCCAATACTTTACTAATTCTTAAAATTCCACGAAGGCGTTGAACTGTCTTCAACAAAATTACACAATTTACCAAATTTTTTTCATAAAACAAATTCAAAATTTAAAAAAATAAATTTTAACAGGTCAATATTATAATTTCGTCACACAAAAATCTTTATTAGTCAAAATTTAACAAATAAAATAATTCTTCAAATTTATTAAATTAAAAGTCTGGAGCTTGTTCCAAAAAGGACTAGATTTGTTTTTTTTTAAATGAATCAAAAAATATTTGTATTAAAAATTTTAAATTTAAAATGATGTGTGTAAAGTCATGCGTGAATTAAAAAAAACATAAGTGCGCGAAACGACACGCGCAAGTTTTGCAAAAATTCGTTACGTCCAGTTTCGGACACATTTTGAAATCATGAGCCGAAATAAACCAAATCAGCCAATCAAAGGGCGTAAATCAAAATTCGCGCACGCGTGGAAAGAAAATTTCAGCTTAAAAGGAGAACATGGACGCATTCGCGGCTGAAAGGAGATCGATCAAGCGGTGATTTGCCAATCAGTGTGTGGATATTTAACAAGCGGATTTTTAAAAGTGGATATCCAAAGAAAAGTTTCAAAGTGGATCTTTATATGGTTTTCCAAAGTGGAAACTAAAGAAAATTACCAGCAAGAGGGATAAAAAGTGGTCAATCTTATTGAAATTTGATGGTGGAAAAATTAACCACGAATTATTTGAAAAATTCAACGACTGTGGATTTGGTTTATGAACAATTGGTTTGAAAATTTGGAAATCAACCTACGAATGAAATTGGTATGTTTATCGAGTGACATAAACAAATTATTAAACAAAAGACAAGGTATTTTGCATTTTTTTTAAACATTTGAACAGTGAAAATTATTACTTTTAAAAAAAAACATGCTACAATCGCATATGTTATTTGTAAACTAAATGAACTTTTTTATATCTACTGATCAATTTTATAGAGGCGCAATTAATTTCTTTATGTATGACAACATTTATTTACTAACCCATATTTTGAATTGTAAAAAAAATTTTTTATTAAACAAAAAAATTTATAAAATTGAAGAATTGAATTATTTCACTATCAAAAGTTATCACAAATGATAAAAACAGAATTTTGTGTAACGAGAAAATAAAAGTTAAAAAATTAATAAAATTCCAAAATTTATATCTGTCGTGGATTCGAATTTTATGAGCAAAACACCACAATATGTAACATCGATTATTTTTTGTTTTTACGCGATTTTTTGGTGGTGAAACGTAATAGTTTACTGCCCCATACCGCAACTATACTTTTTAATGCTATTTCAAGGGTCTCTAAGGTCCCGGTTTCATTTATCCCGGTTTTTTTATGGGAGGCGCCTTCTCGTATGTTTAGCATAGTAACCAGAGTCAAAACCGCCCTGGAGGGGTGCAGAGCGGAGCGGAGCGCAGCGGCGCCCCGAAAGGGTAGGTTTTGACGATGGATAAACCTCCCTATCGAATGCACACCCCAAAAATCGAAGAAAAATGCGCTAAATTTACGTACTTTCAAATTGATTTTTCTCGAAATTTTGATAATACATTCGCAAGTGAAATTTTTACAGGATACTCTATAAACCTTCCTCTTTGTTATAGGAAATTTTCAATGTTTTTGGGGTGACCAAAGTTAGGGGACCGTCCCCCGCTTTCGAGCGCTAAGCGAGACGACGATTTTAATTACATATTTTTGCCGTTTTTTGCGTTACGCCGGGCGGCGTCGAACGGATCGCGAAAAATAATACACCGTCGTCGAGCCGACTGTATGCCCGACAAAATTTGTAGATATGTATACTTTTTCTCGAAAAATGAACTGGTTTCGAGTAATCGTGATATACAAATTAAAAAAGGCAAATTTAAAAAATTATGGTTTGCCTTAGTTTAATTTTGATCTGTCCAAGTGATTGTATTGTTTATTACTATAATTTAATATTTTAACTAATTTACTTGTATAAACATGTTGTGTAATTAATATTAAACGAATTTTTTAATTACTTTTAAAATATTAATTCTGACGTCATTACGCCCATAGTTAAAATTTGATTGCACATAGACGGTACGGCATTCCGCAAATTTCTAATTTTTTTTGGAAAATGACAATTTTAAAAAATTTTCAATGCAAACATGTTTATTGTTAAAATGAAAATATAAAATAAGTGCTTTTAAAAAATATGAGTTACCATGTTAAATTACAAATTAAATTTCGTAACTTTGATATCTCAAAGTAATTTGTGTATTTTATCGAGTTAAAAATTTTTTTGAGTTAACATCTGTTTTATTAATATTTAATATAAAATGAAGTGGAATCTACTAAATGGGAAAGTAATGTGTTGTCACATCAGATTTTTTTAAGTGTGTTTTGAGATCAAACAAAACGTTGTCAAGCAAAACAAAATATTTTGCTTACAACGTTTTGCTCTATCCGTCATGTTACGAGGTGAAACAAAATGTTTGTTAGTGCAACAAAACGTTTTGTCTCACAACGTTTTGCTTACTCAGTCTGCGATAAGCCTAAAGCTCAAACTGTTCTCGATCGATTATTCTAAATTGTTGAATTGAATTTGTATTAAAAACCTTTGAAGCTCAACCTATAAGAATAGAAGTTCATTAAAGCTAAAACTAAGCTCCAACGATAGACACCAATGTTATAAAAAAAATTCGCGGTGGGGTTTTGATCGAAGTTTTCAACTTCGCAAAAATATAACAAACGTTTTGAATGGAATCTCATTGAAAATCAAGCGTTTCACACTAATTCAATTAAAATCTTCGCGAGGGAAGGGGGTGCCGAAATGTACCTTATAAAATAATTTTACACATAACTTACTATATTTGAGGTTTCTATTTTAAGGTTATGTTGGTCGATCGTAATATGTGCGGCAATTTGCTGTTCTACTTACTTGATTTATAAAACTTATGATAAATGGATAAAGTCACCTGTTGTAGTTACATTTGCAATGACCGAAACTGCAATTTGGAAAATTCCTTTTCCAGCTGTAACAATCTGTTTGGAATCACATGCAAATCCTTCACTATTTAATTTTTCTAATGTTTATATCAAATATCTTGAAAATCAAAACATAACTGAAGAAGAGTACGAATTCCATGTTATTATCTTTTGTCCTGAGAAATTGAACGTTTTTTTTTAGAATGAAATATTTCCAACTTTTCTCCAATATTTGTAACAAAAAATTGGAATTTATAGATATCAACAAAACTAAGTTTATGGACAGAAGTGACTATAGAAAATTTTTAAATGTAACATTAACACCGGAATTTGTAATTAGTGAATTATTTACATGCAATATTTAAGGCATTCGCTGAATTGCAACCGATTCGTTGTAAGTGGTTAGGAGAACACTATAACTGTAGCAACATATTGTCGTATTCTTTAACTACTGAAGGATGGTGTCGTACATTTAACAATATCCACCATGACGAAATATACAGCAACCCACAGTAAATAAAAGTTGTGAATATTTCAAATTAAATAAATTGGATGTTTCAGTAAATATTTGAAAATTCGTAATGAACATAATAAAAAAATCCAAAAATGGTCTTTAGAGGACGGTTATCCAGATAATGCTGGACTTAATACCTATCCAAGACGAACTTTGCTTTCTGGTGTAGACGGAGGTTTCGAAATAGTATTATATGTCAATAAGGAAGAATTAGATTACACTTGCACGAATTTGCAAGGATTTAAGGTTTTATGACTTTCCATGTTTAACACAAATTTATTAAAGATTCATGTGGTAGGTCACATTGCATCATCCAGCGGAGGAACCAGAGATGGATAAATATTTTCGTGTTCCTCTTGATCAAGCCGTTGTTGTTAACATCAGTCCAAAAATGATTTCAACGTCCAATGATTTAATTTCTTATTTGCCTAAAAACAGGAAGTGTTACTTGAAAGGAGAAAAGATTCTTCAAAATTATTTGGTATACACCCAGAATAATTGCTTATCTGAGTGTTTGAAAAATTATACAATTAAGATGTGTAATTGTACGCCCTTTTATATGGCAGGCAAGTATTTCGAAAATTTTGAACCTAATATAAACTAAGTGCAATATTTATCTCTTTTTATTAGATAACAAAAACACAATTTGTGGTGCAGGAAGTAGAAATTGCATAAAGGATGCGAAAGGTTTGTTTCTAAGCAGATGGGCATTCTTAAATAAAAATTGTTAATTAACATTTCAGTTAACTTTTTATATCAAGAAGTCATTAATAAAACTGATGTACCCAGCAGCGTTTGTAGTTGCCTACCAGGGTGCACCTTAATGGAGTTCGAATATCAAACTTCACAAATAGATTGGGAATGGCAAAAATCAATAAGAAGTAAAACTTATATCAAGGATAATTTAGTAAATAAGTAAGTATACGGTAGTAACACTTTCATGTTGTTTTTCACAGTTATTTCTATTTAGAAGTCGTTTATCAACGTTATCAATTTATTACCAAGACTTGCAGTTTATGACTTCTGAAAGACACGAACTATATGGCCAATTGGATTTTCTGGCCAATTGCGGAGGTCTTCTAGGATTGTGTTGCGGATTTTCGTTTACATCATTAATTGAAATTTTTTATTATTTAACTTTAAGACTTTTTTGTAATATTAAAAAGTTTGGTCTTAAATTTTGGGCCGGAGTCGATGACTAACCAGATAAAATTATTGTATCTAAGTAACTTAATATTTGTGATATTGTGAAAAATTATTACATCGTGTAGAAAATAGTATCAAAATAATAGTTTACTACCAAAATAATTTTCAAAAATATTTTTGAGATATTGGTATACATGGTTTAATTTAAGCCTGGACATGTAAACATTCACTTATATGAAAATGAAACAAAAACAAGTTTTGTGGGAATATCCGAATTAAATAAGTTTGCGTGCTTAATACCTTGAACTTATTACATCCGAACTTTTTTCATGTGCAAGTCGATCATTCATTCTGCTTGCATTGCTAGCGAACGTAGTAGGTAATATACTGTCACAAAAAGTTATTTTTAAATTTCGCGGTGTTTTCCACTTTAATTTAGTTAATTCGATAAAATTAGTAAGGAATTGTAGATAGTTCGGAAATGTGCACATGATATGGATATTACATTGCTATGATTTAAACAATTTTTAAATATTTAATTGCAATGGAACAACCACAATTTGGAAAACATTTAGGTGTGTAAGTATCTGATTAATAATCAATTAAACATTAAAAATGAAATAGTTTATATAACAAGTGAAATAATTTTTTATTTGAATATAAGCTTTCAGCAGTGTGTACTGCTATCATCAGGTGTTTATTAATAACCATAAATTTTATAGAATAATCCAAAAAGTAGGTTAATATTAGGTAATGTTTCACATAAATGCACCATTCAAACATATTTTTACATTTAAAGTAAAAACTAAAAATTATTATTTTTAATAAAACATTTAATTTCACACATTTATATAGTATACTGCTGTGATCTTAATAACAGTTGTCAATTTATTTTGAATTTTGACGTTGAGCCGGAAATTAAATTGATGCTGTGACATTAAGAATTATTAACAAATTGAGATTTTTAAAATGAAAAATAAAGCTTTTAATATTGTTTGCTGAAAAGGTGTTACAGATAATTTTCCACACGCTGAAATTTTTAATTTTTTTTTAAATCAATTTATTATTGGATCAGCTACATGAAGCTATGCACAATATTTTGGACAATTTTGATTTTAACAATAATGCACAACAAATGTAGTTACCTGAAAGCTACAGTGAGATATAACGAAATAGTCAATTTGAGATCATTCATGTTAAAGATTTAAATTGCAATTAGAATTTGAAGTGTGAACATTTCTTTTGCATTTTTTTTTGTTCTATACAAAGAAAGTAATATTATATTGAAATATTTCAATGTGGCATTAAATAAAATGGGCGATAGCAATTGAATTCAATACCTAACTGAAAATCGTATTTTTGCAAGATATCTATCTTACTGTAGCTTTCAGGTAGCGATATTAGTAACCGATTTCGTGAATATTATTTTAAATAAAACAACCCTGCGAGTCTTCGTTTTCAATTGGGTAGTTTCTCGTTTTTGCCAATTTTAAATTGCTCTGCACCACGTCAGTCTTCAAACTTATTAAAATAGTTTTTAGCACATTTTTTATTAAATTGTTGCACTGTAAGCACTTGCAGTTCTTGGTGTAGTTGCTCGTTTGTAATAAACCTAGGGGCTTTGCATATTATTCTTAGTACTTTGTTATGTAGTCGTTGTAATTTGTTAATGTTTATACAGTAGCACTCCTATATAACGAGTACCGGTTATAACGAAAAATAGGATATAACGAATAAATCGTTTGGTCCGTTGCCATTTTGTATACTACTCCTTGTAAAATTTCCCCTCTATAGTGAATATATTTTTGACGTTGAGTTGGATATATCGAGATTTTTGTTTCTTCCCAGATCGGTAATAACGAGAAATTGCGAGAAATTACGGAAGTAGATCGGATATAACGAAAGTTCCTGGAAGAAATAAAGGCACGTGTGGGTCTGAATTACTAGAATTTTAATCAGAAATGTATTTTGCGTGGTAATTGTCACGTCTGCATATTTTTTTCTCAGTCGTTAGCAACTTTTCAAGCAGAGAACACTTCCTGAAATATTCTGTGCCATTATGACGTCCTCTAAAACAAGAAAATCATTTTCTATCAAAGAAAAAATATCAATAATAAAAGAGTTTGAAATTAGTAAAAAGCAAGCTGTAATCTGCAAAGATATTTGGCGAGAGTTACGTTGGCAACAATTTTAATAAAACAGGGATAAGATTATGAGCGCAACTTAGTGAATTCTCATCGGAAGTGAAGAAATTACGTTGTGCAAAAAATGACAAAGTACGTAGATAAAGCTGACCTTACTTGGTTTAGAGTGCATTGCGAATCCAGTGTGCCATACATGGGTCCATGTTAAATGAAAAAGCAGAACAATTTTCGGAAAAAATTGGGAATTTTCCAGAGTTAAAATGGTCAAATGGATTGCTGAATTGTTTTAAAAGTAGACATAACATCAATTACGGTAAAATATATGGTGAATCAAAGTGTTCCTTTTGTTCTTTTTATTAACTTAGCATATTTAGAAAGTACAATTGAAAAAATTAAAATACTCCATTACCGCAAACAAACCAAAATTACAGATTCTTTCCACTAAATCTTGGTAAACATTAGTTGTACATAGTATGTGTATTTTAACTTTCTTATTTAATAAGTTTATTTCATAATACAAATCTATAAACAATTAATTGTCCATGACTGTTTATAGCGAAAATCGATTATAACGAGTAAATATGTTGGTCCCTTGAGTTCTCGTTATAGAGGGCTTCCATTGCATTATATTAGCATACGCGTAAACTGGTCGGATAATTCACTTATAAATTCATATTTCACAACTTACTTTTAAGGATGACTTTTTGCTAATGACTGGATAGAGCATTCCCAATCTTCAGTATGCTTGATTTACCTTTTTGTTTAAATGATATGACCATGTTAGCTTACTGTCCAAGTAAACCCTTATTTAATTTTAGTTCAGTCGATTCAATTTCCTGATTGTATATTGTTGTGCTTGGTAGGATTGCATATCTTTTTAAGCTAAATATTTTTGTTTTTGTTTTATTTGCGTTAAGTTTAATTTTCCATTTTGTACACCAATTTTCAAGAGCAGTAACCTTTTGTTGTAATAGTTCTTGTCCCTCTTCTGTTCCCACCCTAACATTGAATGTACGGTCTTTTAAAAATGATTCAATTACTTATATCTACTATAACTATACCTCGATATTTTTAATCTTATCAGTTTAGATAGCAAGCCAATATGCCATACACGATCAAAAGCCTGGGCCACATCAAAGAACACGGCTAGTGTATGTTGTTTCTTTTCAAATCCTTCTACTATGTATTCATCTATACATTTTCTTAAATAAATATAACAGGTTTTTTATAAATTAATAAATTGCACTCTTCTCGGATAAATCTTTTTTTGTGACGCGTTTTTGTCAAACAAACCATTATACATATTATATAATCTAATAATGCAAGAAATATTTTATAAGTTCTTTCATGTTATACTAATTATAATTTCTGCTTATGTACTATGTGTCCGAAGAAGATCGTCTGAGATCGAAACGCGTCACAAATAAAGATTTATATGAGAAGAGTGCAATGTATTAATTTATTACAATTATTTCCCAAAGTGCATACAAAGTTTATCATGGAAAAAGTTTATAAAAATTCATTAAAATTGGCTCACTTATTTCCGGTGAGTGTAGAGTTGCGAATTCAACAACTGAATAATTCCGGTAAATAACAAATATTTTTCTTTTACCTCTTTAAATTATTATATTTGGCTTCCATTTTGTAATTTTTCTAGTTTCTCAAAAATCCATTTAATCCCGTGTAATTTTCGATTTCGAATTTGATAATTCATCCAGCAATATACATATATCCTTCATTTGCTTTTTATGTTTATTCGTCCAAATTTCCAAAATTTTGTGAAAATTAATTATTGGTCTGTACTAAATTTTTCATTAATCAACCCGGTCTTCACGGATCCTGATTATATAATTTACTTCACAACCCAATCAACAAAAATTCCCTTTTTTATTATAAATTATAAAATCCAACGCTCGCTGGACGATTCAATATTCCGTCCCCCCACTTTAACGGTCAATCGTAGACTCCGCCAAAATTCGAATTCTTGCGCATTTGTCCATAATTAATCAAAATCCTGCTATTCTGATAATACCAACTTGCTGTAAAAATTCTACTCTTATACAATTTTGGCTTACATTCTAGTTATCATTTCAAGAACTTATGATGCTTTCAAATTCAAATTTGATGCAACGATCATTCAAATCTAATTTTAAAGTATAACGAATCAGTAGGTATCACTATTTAATAATTTTCAACTCTGTTTACT
Organism: Podabrus alpinus; assembly: GCA_932274525.1. Classification (NCBI taxonomy): domain Eukaryota; kingdom Metazoa; phylum Arthropoda; class Insecta; order Coleoptera; family Cantharidae; genus Podabrus; species Podabrus alpinus. The sequence continues at coordinate 21,223,432 of OW026454.1, forward strand.
TCAATTAATAATTCTAAAAAATTTTCAAATCTTGGACTTTCTTGAAATCACGTATCAATATTGTCGTGTTCCAAAATGAAACGCGGCAACAAGATATCTTTCCCCCAATTTAGAGCGTTGGTCTCTAATCAGTTCCCAAATTTTTAATCCCCAAAATATCTTTTTGTTGTCGTATTTTTAAATTGCTCTAAAATTTAAAATAAACTTCCAAATTTTTGAAATTGACAACTAAAACATTTTTTTATTTTATGACAAACAATAAGGTGTTATTTCCAAATATTTTAAAATTTAAAAAATTTTATCACATTTCCGAAATTCCACTATAATTAATTTTTAAATGTTCTACCTTATAATTTCTTGCGGCGTCCAATCCTTGTTTCAGTGTTATTTCTCTTGGTTTACAATTTACCAATTTTTATCCACTTCTTCACTTGAATTTTGCCGTTTGCACAAATTCACTTTATATCAAATTACCCTTGCTAGGTAATTATGTAATTCTATATCGACGACTCAATTTTCAATCATCCTATTCTGGAGATCGAACGGCTTTCTAACTCACACTTTATGGCGGTAGATCGTCCACTCTAAAATTTGGCTCACACACTACGCCGGTCAAATGTGGACCCTCTGCTCAATAATTTTTGATCCAGTCTCATTCTAGGTGCAAAACTCAGAAAACCAACTCAGTTCACCATAATTTATCAAAATTAGTTTATTAAATTCTTTTTAAGATTACTACGCATTTTTATAGCTGCGAAATTCAAATTTTATTATCTTACAATTAAATATTTTTTATAAGAAAGTAGACGTTAAATACATACGATATGAAAAAAAAGTTTTTATGGGTTATTCGCTGTTTTGTTAGAAGCCAATTCAAGTTAAGTAATATAGGTTTTTTTATTTGCAATTACTTTAACAATTTAAATTTGATAAAATACCAACAATACACTAATACAAAAACCATTTGCGAAGGTAACCCTTCCGAATAATATGATTACAGCAACTCTTCAAAACATAGGAAATAGGAAATATTCGAAGTGGGCTAAATCTAGAGAATATGAGAACTTCTTTCCTCGTCAAATGCGGTAGTTTTTCCTTCAAAACATCGTTAAAGTAGTTTAATAAGCCTGCTTAATATGGTCCGCTGATCGTTTTTCCTTTTTATAGGTAATCGATGTGGATTATGTCGCGTGCATCCCTTCAAAACTGTAAAAAATGACGCACTATATTCTGCGCTGAAACAGTCCGATGTTCGTACGATAAATTGCAAATGTTATACCACCATTTAGCTTCCTAAGCTGACCCTCAATATGTCAGTAATCTATATTTTATTGTTATGAAGACAAATCATTAACGCAGGGGGACTGATAGCTTTACGTGCCCTTCAAAGCACGGAAACGGTTAATAAATTTTAAACTCAAACTGCTAACTATTAGGCTATGACCGCCATATACTTATTTTGTAATTTTGAAATCTAAATACCTATGTATGTAATGAAAAATAATATAATAGGGAAATTTTCAAATCATTCGAAACTCAAAACAAAAACTTCTCTCAAGATAGAATTTTGCAATTTATATCATCTACTATGTACACTGAAAAAATTATTGTACATAATATTAATAAACGGTAATGTTTAACTGGCATTTCCTTAGTACAATGAATTTATTCATTGGTATAATAAAATATTGCGGAAAGTTTTTAATTGATTTATCACAGCATTTATTAATATTAAGAATCCATGTTTATTAATATAACGAAACTTTTTACATTGGTCAATGTAAAATATTTTTTCTAGCAGTAAATTTTACATTGTGTCAATGAAATTTTTATTTGTGTCAATAAATTCGTTTATAATTCACGTTAATAATATTTAGTAAATTAATTCTTTGTACCGATGCATGATATTATTGAATAATAAACTGTACGTTGAGGCAATTATTATTCAATTGCAGCCCCAATGTATGAGTTACATAGGTTCATTAAAATTATTTTAATATTAAGAAATTTGTTCATTGACAAAATGAATCCGTGTTTAACAATCGAGAATCGCTGTTTCATCGTATGGGATACATTAATTAATAAACAGAAGTTTTTAAGTCAACGAAACTGTTACATTGGCTTAATAATTTTTAACACTGCAATCCACGCGTTTCTCATAAAAAGTGCTGATATGCAGTTCGTCTTATATAAAGAGGAAGTCAGTTATAAGAATGATGATTAGACATTATCTTAGGATATTATTATATTATTTGTTAGTGAACACGGTTAGTGAAGCATTTCAATTTTTATAATCAAGTAAGTGTCTTCGTATATTATCATAGTTTGTTACCCAGCTTACTTCTGTGTGGTATATTTTATAAAAGTCAGGTATGTATCTCTATTTGTTTTCTTTAAATTATAATTTACAATAGATATCTTTATTTATATCGTAGTCAGAGTACAACTGCATAAGTGCAGCCGTGAGTGCAGCTATATTTCTTCAGAATAAGGTAAACTGCAAATTTTAAATAGTTTATTAAATTTCAAGCAACAAAAATAATTATAGTAATCGACTTAAAATGTTATGCTTTATTTGTAAGAAAACTTTTAATTGTTATTATATTTAGGGTTAATAGGCGCAGTAACATTAAATTGCACTTGTTCTTTTTTAAAGTACATTTTTTTTCAATTTGTGTTTATTAATATAAAACCTTAATATTTATTAGAATAAACGAATAAAATCTAAATATCTAAATCAATATTTAAAAGTTATGTTCCTACAGATGGTCAAAATGCAGCATTATTTTGGGCATTACACGGCTACTTTGTACCTACCAGTAAAGTAGTATGCAAAAATGCTGCAACCGGGAAAAATATGACAAAAAAATTTACCAATCTTTCATGTTTATTGGGAAAACACACCAAGAAATTGAAGACAAAATTTTATATTTGAAGAAGTTGAAGACGTCCATCCAACCATTTATTTATTGCATTGGAGAAGAATTAACATCAGTAAAAGAAATAGTTGTTTATTTTGATGAAATTAGATATAAGTTTAATAATTTTCTAAGAGCTGTAGATATTTGCTTTAAAATAATTTATTTGTTTGATTTAGATTTTCCGACTGAATCATTAATGTTTTATAATTTTATAGAAACTTATTTTTACAAATTAAAATCAAAGAATTCATTTCCAAAAGTACATATTTTGTCGGAAAATCTAAAATTAACAAAGAATGCTTGCGAATAATAATAGTACCTATATTGTATATACCTTAATATTCTTATGTACCTATATAATCACAATTTGCAGTAGTCTTAATAGTTTAAATATTAACCAACGTTTCGGGCCCTTTACATGTGCTCCATTTCTATGCTATATATTAATTAATTATAATATAATTCTATAAATTGTAGCGCTTTTTATGAAATTAGTTGATAATGTCAATTTAATAACTATCAATAATTGTGTGTATAAATATACTGTAGTAATAAAAATATTAAGCATAATTTTTTTTCTATACCCTTGTCAAGAAATTATTTAATGGCTGCAATAAATCAAAATAAATCAAAATCAATAAACAGAGTTCGCTAACGCAATGAACAGTTAAGAAAATTCATACATTAAGTCAAATAATTTATTTGTTATGAGAAGAAACAGTATTCATTAATTCAACGAAAGGTTGCGAAAGTTTATACGTTGCGGCAGCGTATTCTTTGATTACGCAATAATCAGTGTTCGTTCATACAACAAATCTAAATCGCTAACTGAACACAATGCTTGACGAACTTTTATTAATTAGTATAATGAACTATTTGTTATTTAATAAACCTGATTATTAATTAATTAAATATAGTTCGTTGTCTGAATTAAATCGTTTGTTGGACCAATTTTAATAAATTTATTGCTTGTCTCAAACAACTTTTTCATTATATTTATGTCGACTTTTGGTTCAGTGTAGTATATCGGTTTAAAAGTATAAAAATAGACTACAATATAGGATGGAATTTTTTTAAATTATGAACTACTTTTTTGTCTTGTCTAAGTAATCATCTTTGTGATTAAAAACGGAAGGCTATAATTACTTATAGTAATTATTTAACTTAACCCACATTGAACATTGATCGATATTTTTATTGAAGAGGCGACAAGGGTGTTTATACTACAAAGGCATCCGTAGAAACTAATAAAAACATCATAAAAAATTCATAAAAATATCATAAAACAAAGAGAGATTAATTTCGGATAAATTAAAAGCTTTTAAATAGCATCTAACGTTTAGGTCGCCATCGCCATATTTGCATAAATAATAATCACTTTAGTATCGCAATAATTTTGAGAACGTCGCAGTGTTATCTATTTGTATAAATTTTAAGGGAAGAAATTTTGTTCCAGCAATAAATTATTAAAAAAACGCAGTAAATTTTGTAATTGTAAAAATTCATCCATAAAAAATTTATTGACGATCAATTAAAAATTAGTACCGGTGCATAGGAACCAAAATCTGAAATGGAATCTAAACAATAAAAGTATCTCTGAAACTTGATCTTAACAATTCTTTTTAGGAAATCAATCCAATAAAAGTTCCGAGGAAATACCATTAAACTTCATATATAATTCAAGCACACCAAATGCCAAACGGTCGCCTGAGCCGACGTTTAAAAAAAATTTAAATAAATATTTTTCCGACTACTGTAGTGCGACAAGTATTCATGGTGTTCAATATGTGGGTGAAAGTGGGCGATTTATCATAGAAAAGTAATAGTAGATAATCAAAAATGCAATAAAAATTATTAATTTTTTATGTTACAGAATTATATGGCTTGTTATTATTATTGCTGTATGGAGCATTTGCCTTATATTAATTATGAAGTCTTACTACAAATGGCAAAATTCACCCGGTATTGTAACGCTAGCTACCACCGAAACTCCAATTTGGGAAATACCTTTTCCAGCAATCACAATTTGCCCAGAAGTTAAATTTAATCCTGCTTTTTTCAATTACTCTAATGTATTGCTTCGTAAAATAATTGGAGACAACTTCACCAATTTTGAGTAATTTTTTTAAATTTTCCAGTATAACTGTTTAAATGCATTTAACGATTTTTAGAGAAGAGTATTTTGATACTACATCTTTAATTTGTAACAAAGACGATATTCCAAATTTCTATGAAATCGCAAATAAAAATGAAGCCGTAGCGGATAAAATTATAAATAATATATACAATGTAAGTGCAGCCATCAAATTTCAGCTTGATGTTTGAGCAATATTCGTTCGTTCGGTATGCAACGGAGAAAAGCTGAGAAAATATACAATTCGATCAATAGTTTACTGTACATTCATATCTTATGAGACGATTTAGAATGAGAAAGTTGTAGAGACGTTTCCTGTGGTCATTATCGCTAAAGTGCGCGAGGCGGAGATAAACAAGGATGAAATACATAAATATAAGTGTTAATTACAACCAATTGCCATTTCAATTGGTTTACTTATCCTAACACAATAAACACTCTAAAATGACCTTGAAGAATACTGATTGTTATTTAAATTATGTTGTAATATTAATATCACTTCGTTCTTTGACGAATTTACGTCTTCTACGTCGAATCTGTAGTGAACATGACCAAAGGAAAACATCTCTACATAAGAGTAGAAATTAGATGTAAAAATAGTATAGTGATTTTAATTGCAGTTACTTACTTCTACTGAAGGTGGTGTTAATTGGGAAACTATATGGCAAGGTAAAAGAATAGAAAACCTATTCCATAGTTTAACTTTGACTGAAGATGGCGCATGTTTCAGTTTTAATATGATTAATATAGCTTCAATATTAAAAATGCCTGGGTAAATATTATATAAAAATTGATTAAATACTTGTAGCTATAAACATTAATGCTGGAATTATAGATTTTATCAGAAGAGAACAGATAAAATTACAACAGCACGACAGTGGTCTTTAGAAGGCGGATATCTAAAAGAAGCTGGAACTGATGTTTATCCGAAAAGAACGTTTGTGTCTGGATTAAAAGGTGGAGTGAAGTTTAATTTTTATGTAAAACGTAGCTATTTAGATTATCTATGTGGAGACAATTTACAGGGATTCAAGGTAGGTCAATTGAGAGAAAAAATATAATTAAAAAATTATAGAAGTATGTTTATCAGGTAATGTTTCACCATCCATTCAATCTGCCTGATCTGGATAAACACATTCGACTACCATTAGATTCGTTTGTACAAGTGGGTATTAAGCCTACTATGATAACAGTTTCAGAGCAATTGAAAGATTATTCTCCTCAAGTTAGAAAATGCTATTTTACAGAGCAAAAACCATTAATGTATTTTAAAAATTACACTCAATCTAATTGTATGATGGAATGTCTAGCCAACTACACTCTGGAACATTGCAAGTGTTTGCCATTTTATTTTCCAAGTAGGTTCTTGCAATATTAACTTTCCAGAGAGAGCTTTCATTACTTGAAATTTTAGAAAATCAAAGTATTCCAACATGTGGTTTAGGCAAAGCAATTTGTGTTGAAGAGTGTAAAGGTAAAAACTTAATTAAAAATTAATTTTCTTAATGTTCATGTAAACTGTTTTAGTGCAAAGCAATACTGCTTCAGATAATTGTGACTGCTTGCCATCGTGTAGTTCTCTAGATTACAATGTAGAAATATCTCAAAGCAATTGGAACTGGCGTGAATATTTCATACGTCTTAACCTGGAAAAGGACCTGAAATCGTCGTTTAATGTTGATTTTAATGAGTAAGTTTTATAAAAATTTTCATGTAAAACTATATTTAATAATTATATATAATTTTAGAGATCATGTGTCATCCTTAACGATATACTACAAGGAAAGTCAATTTATGATATCGGAGAGAAACGAACTCCATGGATACTTAACCTTCTTTTCAGATACCGGAGGTCTGCTAGGATTATTTATAGGATTTTCGGTTACATCCGGATTAGAAATTTTGTATTTTCTTACTTTACGTCTTGGATGTAACATTAAAAAATATGGAAAAAGATTTTGGTCCGGAAATGCTGAATTATTGCGCGCAAAAGAAAATGTTGAGTAAAGAGGTAATTGAAAATAGCGTGTGTATGGTTCTAAATTAATAAAACCATAAGCAAGATCTTCCAGTGAAGAAATTGTAGTTCACTATATTGTCTAATATCTATGTATATTGTCTATGAGACGGTCATAGTTTAGCGATTAAGTGCGTACACGCATATTGAAAAGAATTTCCCTGCATTACGTTTAAATCACACCGCAGCACCAATTCCAACAAGCAACCAATTCGATAGACGACCTCCCCTTCCTTCAGCAGCACGTAACAATCAAAGTCAATCCGCAGGCGTACGTCAACATGACCAACATGCAAGGCATCAACTTTTCAACATTTGCACGAAATCTGCACGGTAGCAGACGAAATCCGTTCGCACACAAATTTGAATGAACTACAATGAGCAATGAAAGATTTTTAATATGCTGATATGACAGCAAGACAAACTCACGGGATCGCTTCAGTTTTTTCAGAATCTCGCCCAATACAGATTCTGAATTGAAAGTAGTAACCTGGAACGTAAACAACATCTTCGGCAAAGTGGATGAAGTTAAAAACTGCCTCTTCTCGAAAAAATAGACATGCTACTGATAGGCGAAACTAAAGAAAAAGTAATAATCTTCTAAATTTTAAAGGCTACGTCGTTCATCGAAAAGATCGTGAATATGATGTAGTAGCCGGCGGAGCGGCAGTGATTATCAAACAAAGCATACCCCACACCAGTACAAATAAACCGGTCTAGGACATTTCACCGCGGCCGAATTACCGCGGCCATATTACCGCGGCCATATCACCGCAGGGACATTTTACCGCAAGACATTTCACCGCAGGGACATATTACCGCAAGCTAAAATACCGCGATATTATAAAATATCATGCAAAAAAAATTTGCAAACGGCCACGACTCACCCCAACTTTGAAAAAAAAAGATTACAGTGGTCAAAACAGCATAAACATTTCACTGTTGTAGATTGGAAAAAGATACAACCAAATAATATTTCAATTAATAACATTTTAACCTTTTATTTTTGAATGTCTTAATTTAATTCCTCCTGTTTAAATTTAAGGTAATACTTAAGGCGGCGTGACACTTGTGTAAATTTTGTTGTAAATTTGCGTGTAAATTTTTACACGAGTGTCAAACACGTAAATTTGCTTGTAAATTTTGTTGCAAATCTGCTAGCAAATTTTTTTGCGAGTGTGTTTGCCACTTGTGTAAAATTTTACCAGAATTACCAGAAGGGTAATTCGCCACATTTAAACCCTATTGAAAATATATAGTCAATTCTTAAACAAGAAATTAATGAAATGGAAATACCAAATAGAGTCATTTTAAAAGAAAAAATAATTTTCGAATGGCAAAATAATTTAAAAATTAAAAAAATGATTAAGTCTTGCATCGAAAGCATTCCAAGACGTATAAATGCAGTTGTTAAAGCCAAGGGTGGAAATACCAAATATTTATTTTTGTAAAATATTTTATCGCTACTCGATCAGTAAGTGAGCAGATAACCCGCTGTACAGACTATGCGTAAGCAGGTGTTCCTTCCCGGCTATCTGTTGCTATAAATAATTTTTGTCTAGAGCTCATTAACTCGTCTAGGGAGATTTTAATGTTCACTTTGCAATTTTTATTTATATTTGCTTTTGAATTAACGTGATCAATTAATCTTTAATTAAAGTTAATTTCAATAACTACATTGGTTATTTAAAAGCGAAAGTATTTTGTATTGTAATCATCTTGCATTATTCGTAAATAGATCTTTCGTTTTTATATGCTTATCACTTTCCTGGTCTTATTCTGCAATTTTAAAGATAAACGCATAAATGAACTACATATTTATTTATGGCTACGCTACAATATTTTGTTTTGAATTTTCTTTAAACATTAATTACATATGGGGTTAGCTATAATTATTGGCGATGTTTTATTTGTTATTAAAGGTAAACGTAACATTGTTACAATTAATGAATTTAAACACTCTACTATCATCATTGTCCTCACTACTTTTTTGAACATAATAATTAACAAGGATGTGCCGCGCTTATCGTTTGGTATGCATTAGATAACTGATTACGCTACTTTTCTTAGTAGCGTTTCCCCGTATAATGTATTTTCTTTACATTGTATAGTGTTTGCTTACATTGTTACGCCTTTTTTGCTGGTCTTCAGCAAGTTATTTTTGCATCATATTTTTATAAATAGTTGCAATATTTTAATTATGTCTGTTTTTAATTATACTTCCTCCAAATTTGTTTATTTATTGTAATTTGGTTCTTACTGATCGAGATTGCGATAAAATATCTTATTTTTCTTCGCCTCGTTAGGGCTTCGGAGAATAATATACTATTAGTACCTATAATAAAAATAATTATAATACAAAAATAGTTATTTTAAAACCAAAATATCAATTAATATTCGTAGATTTACTGAGCGTTCATATTATTTTGTACTGTGTTCATATCATTTTGTCCAAGGACTTAGTGACAAGCTAAACTGACACCCCTATTCACTAACTTCAATCGAAAACGTTTCGATCATCGAAAAGTAGGTGATCGTGAAGTGTCATTTATCGATTGTGGTAAACATTCGTATTCTGTAAACGTAAATCGTATTCGCCCAATTGAAAAATGTTGACCTCAAACTAAACAAAAATTTAATACAACTAAAGATACAAAAACGGACGTTGCCTTTGTATGTTCAAAAGAAAGTACACAATAGCTGAAGACTCATTAGTAAATGATGAAATAATGAAAAGTATGAACATTTTTCGGTAATATGTCCCTGCGGTAAAATGTCTTGCGGTAAAATGTCCCTGCGGTGATATGGCCGCGGTAATTCGGCTGCGGTGAAATGTCCGATCCCGCAAATAAACAGCAGCGGTATGGAAGCCTTGGGAATCAAACTTCAAGTCGGTAAGTTCATTATTGCGGCCATATGTATAACAAACTGGACAATTGCATAGTCAGATAGTCAGTGATAACAATTAATGGAGTTGGAATCATCTAACTATATTGTATATAGACACACACACGCACCACCCCCCTAACGGCAAAACCCCATCCAAAATCGATATATTTTAGTCAAATCAGTCACAGGCATTTCACTTTTAGAATTATTGTCTGACCACAATCCTGTTCAATTTTTCATCAAAAATCGACCAAATCATATCCAACATCTTAGAATAGTTACTTCCTTTAAAGACAGTGATTGGGGCAAATTCAGACACGATTTAGACCGACTAATAACAATAAACCCATTAATAGCAACGCAAACACATGTAAATCGTGAAGTTCAACCTCTAACATCACCAAATCTAAAAATAGCATATCCAAAATTATAAAGATGATATCACGGAATTACTTAGAGATGGTAGAAAACTGAAAACCCCGCATTGCTCAACAAACGGTGGAACTAAACACCATGGTAAAACAACGGCTAACACAGCACAAAAATAAAAAATGGAACCTTCTGTTATTAGCTGCTGCAAAACCGAACTTCAATTACATTTGGAAACTTAACAAATCCATCCGAACACCCCATAATCCTATTCCCAACTTTAAAGCCTCCGAAAATGAATATATTAAGACTGACGAAGGAAAAACGAGCTCTTAGCGGAAACTTTTCAACTTATTCATAAATCCGATAATCAATATACAAATTAACAACTGCAAATAAACGATAGTGCGAACTAATTTACAAGGCAGCAGCCAATACTCAACAAGAAAGAACTATCGAAACCTCTAACTTCACCTTCGGAAATCATAAACCTAATTAAAAAATTGCTCAATGGAAAAACTACAGGCTCTGATTAGATCTAAACCTTAATTCTCAAGAACCTTCCAAATTAATTGCTCTACAACATTATCAATTCATTCATTAAACTTTAATATTTTCCAACCAACTGGAAGGTCGCAAACAGACCAACAAAAGTTATCCTACTCCCACATGATGTAGCGCACCCGACTCACAGTCTAAAACCATTCCAAATTGTCCCAAGCATGTGCTTTAGGTTAATCACTGGCTACTCATCTGCACGAGAATCACCTCTCTTTAGAAATGACCAACACCGAACAACTGCGCGAACACATTGGTAGGATTTCTCTTCAATTTAACAAGACCACAATAAAAAATAGTAAACTAACAAAACATATTGCTGACCTAAACCAAAACACTGCACCATACAGGATCAAATATAAGTTACTACACCAAAACCTCCTGATCGATATGGATTGAATCACTGCCGCTTCGCCGTAACTCAAAATACATCAATATTACTTATTGCTACTTTTGACTTGGTTTTGACCTGCCAAGTTTATCTTGTATATACATTCTATATTTTATTTTATTTTTAATTTTCTTATGTATATTGTAGTTCCTTAAACTTAATTAATTTAGGCAGGTTTTTATCTTAAGTTTTGCTACCTTACAGTCCTTAATAACAATGTAAACACTAACGTTCTAAATTTGTCGAATATCTGTAATTACAGGTAATCCTCCTATAACACGGTATCCAACAACATGGTTTCGTTCTAACACGATCAGAAATTCGCGAAAAACCATGCGGTGTTATACAGAAAAGAAGTGTGGAAGAAAATTAATAAATTGAAAAGTAATTATATTGTGTATTGTTTGACAAATACCTATTATTATGCTAAATTTGTAATAAAATTGAAGTTGCATGTACTCGTATTGACTTAAAAAAAATTGCTTTAAATAACATTTCGGAACCTAACCCCCTTTTTATACTGGCTTTAGGTCTCAAATAACGCGGTTTCACATTCCACTGAATTTTCTAGGAACCTATCTACCGTGTTATAGGAGGGTTACCTGTACTGTAAATTATGTGCATTAAGCGTTAACATCGCTGTATATATTTTATGTAGAGGTAAACGCATTGAATGTAGGAACCCCTGCACCAGCAAAAATTGTAAATCATGCTATTAGTAGACTGTTAACTGTTTCAATCGCTCATGTAATTATTTTGTAAAATGACGAATAAAGATTTTAAAAGCAAAGCGTCTGTTGCTAATACTAAATGCAAAAATAGGTCCTCTAGGTATGCAAAAATAATTCGAACGCACATCATATCACAAACCGGGAATTGTTGATATAGTACATAAAATATTAACTTGACTTTGCATTTGTTGATATCAACATTTCTTACTTATAATTCAGTTTGAGAGGGTCACCATACCTCAACCATGAGAATACAACGATTGCGATAGAAACCACAATTGCTATGAATGACTTTTTCCCAATGGCGGATCATCGCACAGCCGCACGAGGCGCGCGCCTGGGGTCTCGCAATCTAAGGGGCCTCACAATCGTCGAAATCGTGTAAATTTTTGAAATTTTCGCTTGAAAAAGGAAAGAAAGATGGTTTTGTTTTAATTTTAGGGGGCCTTCATATGAAAGAGGAGCCTCCTAATTAGGTTACGCCTGGGGCCTCGCAAAGTCATACAAATTGCAATTTAGGATTACTAAGATTGAACCGAATTTTGATCTGAACCAAATCTAGTTCACGATAAACTATTTGAGAAATAGTTTATCTTTTTATTTTCGGTTAAGCCTTTGGTGGTCGGTATACGGCTAGCTATGTTTTTCTTAGCGGAGGCAGGGTCGTAGGTAGCCTGCAATGCCTTACGAGATTAGCATTAAATGCACAGGGTGAAACGTAAGTGACGGGTTCTAAAAACCGTCACAAGATGCGTATTATTACCGACGCGCTTCGACTTCATTGAGTTATAATTATGTCAAAGTGGCACAGAAGATTAAAAACATTAAAATCATTAAAAACTCATGCATGTACTTGTAAAGCACTTAAAGTAAACTTTAAAAAAATCTTGTGAAAACCAGTAGCGAATATCATAAATCAAAAAGAAACTTAGCAACCTGTCACCCATTTGACGGAAAATCAGATTCTTGTTATTTAACTAGTACTTATAGTATAGGTACTTCTTCTTTCCAACCGTTATTTATCTAGTGCTGGATGTAGGAAACTCTCCCCTATCAAAGGGGAGGGTATGAGCATACCCTCCCCATGGAGGATGACAATACAACACATAGGGAAATTCATCATCATCATCATTCCCGTCACAGATTAGGCCATATTGGTTATTGGCGGAGAAAAGAGTGCGAAACCACTGCCACCCGAAAGTGTGGCAACAACGATGGTCCTATGGGGAGAAAGGAGCCCCCACGAGAGGCCACGATGAAGTGAGCTACGAAGTCACCCAAGCCCCGATGCGACACGGGTCCTTCAACTAAGATTTAACAACCAAAAATACACATATAACTAATTAAATAAATTAATAAAGAACGGGTATTGGACATACATTAAGAAGAAGAATAAATCAAGACTGTTAATGCGCCTTTAGGATTGATCTAACAATTAAGTTGGTAACAATTTATGGTGCAAACAGGCAACATTAAAAATTAATGAATATCCCCATACCCCCATGAAATAAAAGACGTGTGTGAAGAGATGTGAAGAAGAAAAATCAAGAAGAACAAGTAAGCCTGCGTGCTATATAATCGAAGAAAACAAGGAAGTGTGTGCCCAAATTCAAGAACTAAGTATAATTATTGTAAAATTTGTAATTTATAAATAAAATCCAATTGTTAAATAAATCATCGGCAACGGCCAAAACAAAGACTCTTTTCGCTTTTTAATTGTATTATTACAACAGAGGATAGCTGTGAAACGGAAAAGGAAGAATTTTATAGCGAGTTAGAGACATTATGCGAAACTATACCAAGACAAGATATACTGATGGTGCTGGGTGACTTTAACGCCAAAATAGGCAAGGAAAGTTATATCAGGTCAGTTGCAGGAATTTATACAATACACGAAACAACAAACGATAATGGAGAAAGACTATGCAACATGGCGGAAGCAACGGAAACAGTAATCTGCAGTACTAAGTTTAAACATAGGAAGTTGCATAAAATAACATGGGTGTGGCCGGGAGGAAGCACAGAAGAGGGAAACCAGATAGACCATGTACTGATCTCCAAGAAAAATGAAAGAGCTGTAATGGACGTAAGAACTTACAGGGGGGCCAACGCGGACTCGGATCATTATCTGGTTGTAGCGAAGGTAAAACAAGAGAAGACAAAATATGTTAAAAAAGAAAACTGTAATAGAAAGTTGGCAACAGAAAAACTTAACAGTAAAAAGTTACAAAAAGAATACGAAGAACATGTAACGCAGAAAATGACGGCAAAAAATAGAGACAGTAATGTAAATGAGGAGTTGAACAACATCACATCGATCCTGCATACAAGCGCAAAGGAAATTATTGGCTACAGAAAATACAAGAGTAGCAAAGCATGGTTTGACGAGGAATGCATGGAGAGCTGCAGGAAAAAAGCAGAGAGTAGGTTGGAGTGGTTAAGAACTGGACAAAGGGAAGAGAAAGAAAAATATAAAAGATTGTCAAAGAGCGCAGATAAGTTATACAAGATCAAGAAGAATGCACGGATGATGGACAAAATGAAGGAAATAGAAACAAGTAACAAGTACAATAATGCGAAATTATTTTACCAGTTGATAAGGAAGCAAAAAACAAGTAACAGAGTCACGCTAAGAGGCATGAAGGATGAAACGGGAAAGATGGAGGGCGGAAAAGAGAAAATAAAGCAAATATGGATGGGGCACTTCCAGCAACTACTGAACGGAAATCAAGAAAGTAAAGATACGCAAGATGTAATAGAAAACGACGAACAAGAAGTGTTATTGCCGACAAGCGAAGAAATAGCAGAGGTTATCAGTAGAATGAAAAATGGAAAAGCACCGGGGAGGGACGAATTAAACGCGGAGTTTGTAAGATGCTGTGGAGGGGAAGGGGTAGCAAGAGTGTGCGATCTAGTGAAGCAAGTCTGGAGAGAGGAAAAACTGCCTGAAAGATGGAAGGAAGCGGTTATAGTTCCAATAAAAAAGAAGGGCAACGCGGATGAATGCAGAAACTACCGAGGAATAACCCTTCTCAATTCAACA
This sequence comes from Podabrus alpinus, assembly GCA_932274525.1. NCBI lineage: Eukaryota > Metazoa > Arthropoda > Insecta > Coleoptera > Cantharidae > Podabrus > Podabrus alpinus. Next base: position 21,238,485 of record OW026454.1, read on the forward strand.
TACAAGGTGATATCATCAATGATACATATCCGACTGAAGGAATACGCTAAGGTTTTGATAGGCGACTACCAATATGGCTTCATAGAAGGAAGATCAACGACGGGGGCAATACATGTGGTGAAACGAACTATGGAAAAGGCACGTTAATTTTACATCGATTTGCATATGATGTTTGTGGACTTCCAACAGGCCTTCGACAGAGTGAACAGGAAACAATTGTACAGGGCATTGAAAGAGATGAAAATAGCAGCTAAACTAATAAGATTAATAAAGATGACATTAGAAGATACCACAGCATGCGTTAGAATAAAAGAAGATGAAACAGACTTTTTTGAAGTAAATTGTGGTGTGAGACAGGGCGATGCGTTGTCGGCGACGTTGTTCAACATAGTGCTAGAAAAAATAATAAGAACAATAGGTGAACATGGATCAATAACAACGAGAGAAGGTCAAATAATAGCATATGCGGACGATGTGCTGATTATGGCAAGATCGTGTACTAAAATGATGACAATGTTTAAGAGGATGGTTAATGCAGCGAAGGAAATGGGGCTCCTTGTTAACAAGAATGTAATGTATTCTAAATAATACACTAATAATTAACAAAACCTTTATTATAATCAAAAACCTTTTATGCTTGTAACATGGCGGATCATACATAACTGGCCATGTTTCATGGCGTGCACATGCGCATACATTACATTCTCCCCCTTAAAAAAAACTAAACAACATTCTACAAATATTTACAATGGTTACAATATATAATACAAAAATAATAAAAAAAAAAACTTCATGTATACTGTAACCGCTCTATGGGTTTAACCGTACGTTTAGATCGGTTGTTACCTATATGTGCCACTGGAGAAGTTGCCACCTCCAAAACTCTGTCAGTTTGTGGTATTTCTACAAATTCTGAATCTCTAAATTTAAATTTCTTAATTTGATTAATATGTCTCTTCCAAATGAGGTTATTCTGCGAGACCACCTTGACCAAGTATATAGATTTGGCAATTCTCTTAAATATTTCGCCCTTAATCCAAGTTGGCTTTTGCACATTTCGATAATCCTTAACAAACACTGCCTCGCCCAATTCAAATTGTACAAATCGTTTACCCCCATGATACGTTTTTTGCTTATCTTGATGTCTTAGGACCCGATTTCTTATATCAGTCTGCTTGACATTCTGCACTGCCGTGTCCTTATCCGGCAATAAATTATCAAATCTACTCCTAATTTTCCTATTACCAAACATTAAACTCGCTGGACTGACCCCTGTAGTACAATGGGGAGTAACGTGATAATCGAACAACAAATTACAAAGGACTTTATTTAAATCTATCGCGTTGCCATTACCTACAGCGCTCTTGAGAGCCCCCTTTACCGTTTTCACCGCATTTTCGGCTGCCCCATTAGATGAGGGTTGAAAGGGAGGAGATGTAGTATGGATTATATTATTTCCTGTCAAAAAGTTTTGAAATTCAGTAGAACAAAAAGTCTGGGCGTTATCCGTTACTATTTGTTTGGGCAAACCAAACCTTGCAAACGTTGACCTCAATACCTCTATTGTGGCCTTCGATGTAATTGAATGAAGAGGAAACACCTCCATCCACTTGGAGTGAGCATCAATTAATATTAAAAACTGTTTACCCAAAAATGGTCCCATAAAATCTAAATGTAGTCTGTTCCAAACCTCCCCCGGAAAATGCCAATTTTCTAACACTGCCTTGTTAGGATTGCTTTTATTTAACCTACAATTTTGACATGTCCCGCAAATATTTTCAATTTCTCCGTCCAACCCTGGCCACCAAAAATAAGAACGTGCTAAACTTTTCATTTTTACTATCCCCAAATGAGACTTATGCAAATCTTCTAATATGCTTCTTTGCAATATTTTTGGTATGATTAAACGATTATTCCACAATAAACACTCCGCCTCTATACTTAACTCATTTCTAACCCGGTAAAACTGTTTTAATTGTTCATTATGTCTTTCCGGCCATCCATCACTCAAATATGCCTTAATTTGACTCAATGTTTCATCACCTAACGTAGCTTTCTGTACTGTCTTAAAATTTAATGGAAAGTGTTCATTTGTTGAAAAATAATTAATGAAATCTATATCTGTGTCTACCCCTTCATCATTTAAAATTTTTATCGGTAACCGCGACAAACAATCTGCATAATTATGTTGGGAATCCACAAACTTAATGTCGTACTGATAATTTGATAAAATAAGTGCCCATCTGCGTAAGCGATTAGCTGAAAACTGCGGAATACTTTTTGCGGGGTGAAAAATGGTTGTCAACGCTTTACTATCTGTTAATAGCGTAAATTTCCTACCGTATAAATATTGGTTAAATTTCCCCAAAGAAAAAATTATTGCCAACGCCTCCTTTTCCAGTTGACTATATTTTTCTTCCGCCTTTGATAAGGTACGCGACGCATAGGCTACGGGCCTCTCACTGCCATCAGCAAACACATGACTTATCATGCCTCCGATTCCATATTGACTGGCATCGGTACTTAATTTAATCACCAAAGAGGGATTATAATGTGCTAAAATTGGTGCCACCGTCAGCAACTCTTTAATTTTTTTAAAAGCTTCCTCACATTTAGGTGTCCAAAGCCACTCACTACCACTCTTCAGTAAGTTGTACAGAGGATGCATCACAGAAGCTAAGTTTGGTACAAATTGGCCATAATAGTTAATTAACCCTAAAATTGACTTTAATTGTGTGATATTTTCCGGTGTAGGTGCCTGTACAATTGCTTCTACCTTTTCTTTTGCCGTATGTAACCCTTCCTGATTAATCGTAAATCCTAAATACGAAACCTCTCTCATAAAAAATTTACATTTGTTCCACGACACCTTCAAACCCGCCTCCTGTAACCTACTTAAAACCTTTTCCAACCTCCACAAATGTTCCTTACTATTTCTTCCCGTGACCAGGATATCATCCAGAAATACTACCACCCCCTCTATATCTAATAACAAAGATTCCATGATTTTTTGAAATTTTGCCGGGATACTGGCAATTCCAAAAGGTGCCCTGTTAAATTGAAACAACCCCTTATGCGTAGATATGGTTACCAACTTTTTTGATTCTTCATCTAAAAGAATTTGCTGATACGCATTTGACAAATCTAGTTTTGAAAATTGCACCCCACCTTGAAGTTTCACAAATAATTCATTTATACGTGGCAGTGGATATTGATCAATTTCAATAAATGGGTTGAGAGTTACTTTAAAATCCCCACAAATACGGACGGTGCCGTCTTTTTTTAATACTGGAACGATAGGCGTTCCAAATGGACTGTAATCCACCGGTTCTATAACACCCAACCCTTGCAACCTTACCAACTCCGCCTCTACCTTCTTGGTTATTGCAAACGGCAAAGGACGGGCTCTAAAAAAACGCGGAGCAACATTATCTGATCTCCATTTAATTGAAATTACTCCCTTTGTAAAAGTACCCATTCCAGGAGCGAAAACATCCTTAAACTTTTTAATCAAATATTTCAAATCTCTGGGAGATTCTAAAAAATTCAATTGCGATATGCCAAGCTCGAACTGATTAAAAAAATCACGTCCCAGCAGGGGGGGTCCTGCAGCGCTTTCAATTACATATAATTTTAAATCTCTTTCCTCACGTTGGAATTTTACCTTACAAATTATATAACCCAACGGTACAATTTTACCACCATTATACAACTTAAAAATCTTGTTCGTTTGAAATAAAGGTTTATCTTTAAAATTTTCTAAATAAAAAACTTCAGGAACAACAGTCAAAGTTGATCCTGTATCTAAATTAAATGTACATTTAACCTTTTCCACTTCCACCTCTAGCAATATTGGATTCGTCCTTGATTCTAAATTAAACAAACAATCCTCCGAGGAATTCAAATAATTTTGAAAATTTACCTTCCTTTTATTATGACACACTGCTGCTAAATGGCCTTTCCTCCCACAGGAATGACACACATATTCTTTGAACGTACACCTCTCGGTCGCATGATTTTGTCTACCACAAACCCTGCACGCACTTCTTGCAGCTACTGAAGGATACGAGGTCGATACCCTGCTTCTTGATTCCCTTGGATCCATAGATGCTGTACCCTTAGTCCACTTCTTCTGCACACCCTTGTCCGCTGGATATACAAAATGCACTTCCGGTTCCTGTTTCACGCTGCGTAACACCAACTCTCTTGGTTTAACCGCTGATTTTGCCATCGCAATTGATACCACATCCTCCAACTTTGTGTTTTTACTTTCTTCTAATAAACGATCTTGAACCGCCCCTGGATCATAACCCACAATAAATAAATCTCGTAAAACTGTTTGTAACATTATGGCGTCAAATTCACATGTGCCCGCCAAACTTCTTAATCTCGCGATCCACTCTTTTGCCGATTCATTATCTTCCTTTTTTGCATTGTAAAATTTATACCTCGCTGCAAACACTGCTACAGCCGATTTAAAATGATCACTTATTAACTGAATTAATTGACTGTACGTTTTTTCTTCTGGTGGTGTTGGCAGACATAAATTATGTATCAATTGATACGTATCTTCTGTTAACAAATTCAACAAAATTGCCCTTTTTCTAATATCATCTGTTATTTCATTTGCTATGAAATAATTTTCCATGCGTCTTTTATATATCGGCCATATCGCGTTTGTTGCATCGAACTCCCCCAGGTGTCCGACATTTTCTACCCTAGAATTTGTCACTACCGGCGCCGGTGTTACTGACATTTTTACTATAATTACTATTACTCGTTACAATTATTACTAATGCTCCCCCGTGAGTTCACTCGTCGCCACTGTAATGTATTCTAAATAATACACTAATAATTAACAAAACCTTTATTATAATCAAAAACCTTTTATGCTTGTAACATGGCGGATCATACATAACTGGCCATGTTTCATGGCGTGCACATGCGCATACATTACAAAGAATAAGACAAAATACATGAAATGCGACAGAAGAAAATCATGGTGTAGAAATGACATAATAATAGAAAATCAAACATACGAAGAAGTAAGTGACTTTATTTACCTGGGAGTTCAAATCAAAAGAGATAGTAACAGAGATGAAGAGCTAAAAAGAAGAGTGCAACTGGGTAACAGGGCGTATTATGCTAACAAGATAATGTTAAAAGATAAAAAACTAACGAAGACGACAAAAATGAGAATATACGAAACGATGATAAGACCAATAATCACTTACGCGCCAGAAACACTATGTTTGTCACAGCACGATGCGGAAATACTTAGAAGACTTGAAAGAAAAATTCAGAGAACAATCCTGGGACCAATAGTGAAGGGGGGTGAAAAGATAAGGAGGAGAAATAAAGAGATTTTGCAGGAGTGCGATGGAGGGGACATAGTAAAGTTCATAAAGTCGCAGCGAATAAGATGGTTAGGCTTATGTAATGCGAAGTGATGAGGATGCAGTCAAGAGAATAACACTTTGGAGACCCACAGAGGACAGAGCAAGGGGTAGACCACGAGTGAGATGGTGGGACCAGGTGACCGACGACCTGGAAAGGATGGGTATAAAGGACTGGAGGGTGAGGTCGGGTGATAGGACGGAATGGAGAGTGATATTGAGTGAGGCGGCGAGTCATTCCGGGTTATAGATAGTGAGTGTTAATAAAACTAAAAAGTCTAAACATAATGTACATATGGGGTCTAATCCTCCCCGACAAACGGATTTTGTAAATCCCAATAGGGATAGCTATATTCATAATGAATTAATGCTTTGTAATAATAATAATAATTGTATTATTATGCTCTTCTTGTGCCCAGAAATACCAGCATTGTTTTTCCAAGTTAGTTGCAAAACAACCACATGCGTAAAAGATCCTGCAGAAATCTCTGCTCTAGGCGCCGCGCCGGTAAAAGCTAGTCACTCTGTGTAAAAACGGCCTATGAGGCAACGGTGCTACCCGAACTGCACCACGGCTTATCAGGGGTCATTTCTTGTACCCAGGTAAATGTAATCCCTTGACCGAACTGCACCACGGTCAAATGTCGTTCCGTAATCGCTTTACCGAATTGCACCACGAACAAACCGAGCAGGTATCACAAGCAAACAGATAATATAAAGAAATAAATACACAAATATCTAAATTCTTTGCAATTTAAATTTCGAGTTTAATATATTAATTCATATTATATTATACAGGGTCGGAGCAGGTATTAATAAAATAATAACCCAAAACAGTGAAAAAATTAAATTTTTTTGCCTTCGAATTTTGGGGTGTGCATTCGATAAGGAGGGTAATCCATCGTCAAAACCTACTCTTCCGGGGCGCCCCTCCGCTCCGCTCCGGGTTGCACCCCTCCAGAGCGGTTTTGACTCTGGTTACTAGGCTAAACATACGAGAAGCGCCACCGATCAAGAAAACCGGGATAAATGCAACCGGGATGTGAGAGACCCTCGAAATAGCATTAAAAAGTATAGTCGCGGTATGCGGCAGTTATCTATTACGTTTAACCCCCAAAAAATCGCGTAAAAATAATCGATGTTACATGTAGGAGGCATCAGGTTAAACTCCAGCATTGTGCTTTAACTTTTAACAATAAAACCACCTTACCTAAAATATTACAATAGAGGTGGTGCAATTCGGACGACCGACCCTTGGTGAGGTGTTTACCTGAAATTACGGTGGTGCAATTCGGGTAGGAGATTTGTGAACTAATCTTTTCGTGGTGCAATTCGGGTGCACCGGAGGCAACTGTATAGTCATGAGTCATGAGCAACTGTCGCTATAGATTTTTAAAAATTATTTGGTATATGCCCAGAATAATTATCTGAGTGTTGCAAATATTATGCAATTTTGATGTGCGATTGCAAGCCCTTTCATGTGCCAGGCACGTATTTAAAAATTTTGATCCTGACAAAAACTACAATATCTCTCTTTATTAGATACTCGTAACAATAATTCAATTTTCGGTGCAGGCGTGCAGGAAGTATAAATTGCATAAAAGAAGCAAAAGATTTGTTTCTAACCTGATGGGATACTTAAATGAACATTTTTTAAATGTTTTAGTTAACTTTTTATACTAAGAGGTTATTAATAAAACTAACATACCTAGTAGTATTTGTAGTTGCCTACCAGGGTACACTTTAATGGAGTTTGAACATCAAACTGCACTTGAGAATGCAAAAATCAATAAGAAACTATAAGAAGTAAAACTTACATCAAGGATAATTTAGTGAATAAGTATGAGTACATGGTAGTAAATAATGGGGTTATTCTGATAATTCTCCATAAGCTCTCTAAGCTCTATAAATTTATAAATGACGTCGTTTGCTTGACGTAAAATAGACGTCAGCTCTAAGCTTACGGAGCTTATAGCGCTATAAAGTGCACATTACACGCGGCCTTTTTCTCATGCGATCGGTTGCAGCAACCATCGCAGCAGCCGAAAGCCTCGTGTAAACAGCTAATCGCATAGGCAACCCATTCAGCAATTGATTGCAATGCGTTGTAAGATCGCATGGTTATAAAATAGAACTCGTTCTATTTTGTATGCGATTTCTCATGCGATCTAGTGATTTCTATCAACATTTGATGTTATTGAAGTTATAAAAATAGATAAAATTGACGTAAAAATATTGTACTTTTATGTTGTGTGGTTAAATTTGTTAATTTTTTTTGTGAGTTAAAATTTGTGATAAATTGTTAAAATACGAAAATCGCATCACGGCTATGCATCGCATAGCCTTGAGTGCACATTGTGCATTCGGTTGCAGGTGCATTCGGCTGCTGCGATGGTTGCGGCGATCATCGCATGAGAAAAAGGCCGCGTGTAATGTGCACTTAAGAATTATCAGAATAACCTCATTGTAAGTTTAGTTTTCAATCACTAATTGAAATTTTTTATTATTTAACTTGAAGACATTTTTGTAATACTAACTTATTAAAAAGTTTGGTTTCAAATTTTCGCCGGAGTTAATATGAATAACTAGATCAAATTATTGTAACTTGTAACATCCCTTTCCGTTAATTTTATTTGAGAATTAATTTAATAATAGCGAAATAAAAATTAAAGGAAATTTAGTTTAAAAACAAAGAAAGGACGTACGCCAAGACTAATCATCAGAGAGCATAAATGCAAAGGCCTGTACATTCATTATTTTGACCTACCTGTGTTGAAAATCTTTAATTCTAAAAAATAACAATATATAGGTAATCATAATTTTTGAGCATAAGTAATATGAAAGTAAATTTTTTATATATAAGAATAAAAATTAATTAGCAATGATATAAAATTGAAACAACAAGAAATGTTTCGAAAATGAATTGAAACCAAAATTGAAACAAAATTAGTCAAAACATTTCAATGTTGTAAATAGTCAATCAATTTCGCATAATAATTAAACAAGTTGCCTTACCCAGACAACACTGAAATCTAGTGGATATCCACTAGATATCCCTTAGTTATTGAGTGTTGTCTGGGTACTGACTCAGAAGTTGCAATTACGACTACGCCAAGTGGAAGGAAGTTGGTTGATGATTGGATCCCTTTACTGACCCATACCCGTCAAATTATTCTTACTTGAAACCTCGTAAGATTCAAAATGCGATTGCTCGAAATTAGCTCAAATATGGACCTACGTAGCATTGACTCGAAAGTAGCCTACATTTGGGCCTGCCCGGAATATAATAATATCCTCCAATATTATGGGAGCGATGCTTAATTTACAATCACTTTAAAAACTGGATCCATTTCACTATATCATCCTTTGAAAATTAAAACTATTATCTTTCCAACCGATTACAATAAAAATATACAACTTCTAATTCACAACTGGAGTTATTATTACTTGATGAAATACTAAAGCGGTGCACAAAAATTAATTATAAATATAAAGAACTAATCTTATTACAACTATTGGCCCCGCCAACAGAGGAAATTGACCCATCCCGGAACAAAATTTACATGGTTCTTCGATGAAGACTCGTAGTAAACTGTACATTATTCTTCCACGAAGACTTGGGGTCAACTATTTTTTTTAATATTATTAGGAATGCCGACTTGCCCCTCTTGAAAAATTAAATTTAGGGTGGTATTTAAAATTAACCAAGAAGAAAATTCAAACTAATAATTGGAAACTAGTACGGGATAACAGGACCGTAAATCAGTATATACTACTATGTCAAATATTGAAGCAATAAAAAAAACGTTCAAGAAAATAATATAAGCCTGAGAACTTTGAAAAATAAACTTTTACAAACAGGATGTGGTATATTAAAATTTGGGAATTTGTCAATTTCGGGGACCGGAATTCGTGCTACTCCCTTCTTGGGAAGAGTATGTGGGAAAGAGCACGTAAAACGGTCCCCAAATTTGTCAAATCCGGGGACCGTTTCACATGCTCTTCCCAAGAAACGTTTTAAGAAATTTGAATTTAAAATTATTGAAGTGTTTAAAAAAGTATCCGTAACAAACTAACTGATTATTTATGATATTGATTGTGAAAAATTTATTACATCGTCTATAAAATGTAGAATCAAAATAATAGTCTACCACCAAAATAATTTTCAAATAATTTTTGTTATATCGGTATACAGTTTAATATAAGCCTGAACATGTAAACATTGAGTTATATGAAAATCAATACAAAAACAAGTTCTGTTGTTATATCCGGATTAAATCATTTCGCATGCTTTAATATTAAGCAACTACCTTGAACTATTACATAGTATACATCCGAACATTTTTCATAGGGAAGTCGATCATTCATTCTGCTTGCATTGCTAGCGAACGTAGTATTATATTTATTGTCACAAAAGTTATTTTTAAATTTCACGGTGTTTCAATTTAATTTAATTAATTGGATAAAATCAGTAAGGAATTATAGATTATTCGGAAACGTGCCCATGATAATATATGGATATTATATTGCTAAGTGACATCAAAGAAATTTAAGCAATTTTGAACATTTAATTGGAATGGAACAATCACAATTAGGAAAACATTTAGGTGTGTAAGTACTTAATAAATAACTTCAATTTATTAACTTATTTTTATGAAATTGTACTATATGCATTCTTGTAGCTTCGAAATAAAAATTTAATTATATTCAGATTTAAATATTTTTTTATAAGTAAATACCAATTAAAAACACATTTTTTTGGCTAATTGCTATTTTTTTAGATGTCAACTCATGTTATGTAATACAGTTTTTTTTATTTATAATTAGTTTAGCAATTTAAATTTGTTAAAATACTAAAAGTACGCTATTAGAAAAACCGCCAATGGATGACTTTCTATGAAACCAATTTAAGCCAATTAATAAAGGGCTGTACGCCTTTAATAGCTTTAATTATAATTTGGTCATCTGAAAGTACAATAAGAAAGTCATCTTGGTATGATATAAATTATTATTTCACAGTGAAGATCTCTTTAATTGAATTGATCAGTTGAAAAATAATTTTTATCGCTTTATACTTAGCACAATTTTTAAATTTAGATAATTTATTGTCGTATAATTAAAACAGTTTTTCAGCACAGTTTCGCTCTAATAGATTACAGGTATTTTCGCGAAACATGATTAAATAATTACAGTTAATCTGGGAAACATTAGTGACGGTGAATAATATTTGAGGATCCGGGTGTAAAAATAGTCAGAGGCCCTTATTTTTGAATTTTTATCAAAACTTTGACATCAAAAAAGAAAAACTTTTATTAATACAACGTTGTATTTTAGCACGCTCTTCTTTTCCTAAATATATTGTCGTGATATCTTTAGCATAAGGGTAGGTCTGGTGTAATTGGGTGTTTTTTCAGTGAAATGCTCATGTCGTGATTATTACTTTTAAGACCATAATGATGGATAAGAACTTGCACCTGAAATTTCTTGATGCTTCGATATTAAACTGCTTGCTTCATTGTTCTATATGAAATGATAAAAGTGTAACTACTTGTACAGAGGGAAATGTAATAAAGGATTGTGTGAGGGACAAAAGAGGAATTAATTATTTTAAAATAACAAGTTTATGATTTAATTTTTTTAATATTAAATCAAATTGAAATTTATTTGTTAAAGGCGTAGGGAATTGTTTAAATAGTGGTGTTTTGAAAACGACTGCGCGGACTGATAAAGATTTTGGTGGGACCAGAAAAGAAGAATAGAAAGGAGTCGATTTCCGTCCACGAAAGAGGGACGACGTATTTTAAAAAGAGTGGGGTTTCGTCCACGAAATAGGGACGACGTATTTTGGAAGTCGAGTTTCGTCCGGTAATAATAAGGACGTAATAAATTAGGGTGTAGGCCAGCTCGGCAAATGGTCAGATATTTAATCCGGGTCCAAATTTTCTACCTGGAAATACATAGACCAACTCGGCAAAGTAATAAATTTTGGCTTGGCCAGAACTGTGAGCATCAAAAAACCTACCCTCCGATGCTCCGCATCTCCGTGCGGTTTTTCGTGCTCCGAGCCGCTACGCGGCGGGCGCTAAACATACGAGAGGCGCGACAGATCAAGGAAACCGGGATATATGCAACCGGGATGTGAGAGACCCTCGAAATAGCATTATTCAGCGCGTTTGCCGAGCTGACCCAAAATTAAAACGGCCTCTGGTTTTCATTTGCCCAGTTGACCGGTAGGATTAACCTATTATCCCTTGTACCTTCTGCCGAGTTGACCTACTCCGATAAATTAGAGTCTGGTTCCGAGTGTTGGAACGTGAACACGTATTTGGAGAGCCGAAAGGACGTGATTTTTGATAAAATTTGGAATTTTGGGGACGATCTACACGTCCATGAGAATATTGGAAAATATTTAATTAATTAAGTTGAGAATAATATTGAAAGTTTCCGCGGTTAAATCAAGATTAATTAGTTCAGTTAGCAAATATTGGTAGTGGATAAAAAGGAAGAATAAGATCGTTGGAATTTATAAAATTTTTGGGACCACTGCGAATTGGTATGGTCGAGAATATTGACGGTTATGTTTTTCTGGAACCATATAAAATAGAAAAATTTATCGAAAATTCAACTTACCTGAACGTTCACCGATTCAACAGGCGATATTTGATCGATCAACAACACACCTGGAATTCTTCGTGTTATGGTATCTGGTTTACATCTCAAAACATCTCACTGGTCACCCGCCGTACGTCTTACTTCGAATGTGCACGAACAAGTCGGTAAGAGTTTCGTCTACATTTTTTTTGAAACATTAAGTTCGCGCGTGATTTTAAATTTTGGGGTATTTATTTAAACATTTTAGTATTAGTTGCTTTCTTGTAAAATTTGATTTAATCTTATACTTAATGAAAATTTCTCTTTTGTTCTTCTTAAGATTTTTGTTTATTAATAAATTGCATTCTTATTGTACAGTAGTTACATTTAGTTTGATTTAAATACAGCAGGAAGTAAAAGAAAATAAAGGTGCAAGGTATAGCAAGTGTTTTTCCGATTTTTATGAAATTATTTATTAAGTACAGTTTGATTGAGCATTTACTTAATTGATGACCCACTTTTGACCCTGAAAGAGTTCTCATTTGCTAGCCGGTGCATAATTAATTAAGTGTCATATTACCATCCTCGCTATACGAGGATTTTGAGTAGCCTGCCTTCCTTTAAGGAATCTCGATAATCCATTCATGCTCGTCCCTCGTATAAATCTAAAACGGTAGCAACACATGGCAATATAAAGTACTAAAATATGAACTCTACGGGCCTTACAAGCCCATAGCTTGAACAATTTGTCTCCACTTTTTCCGGTCTGTCACTAACACTGTTCAATTTACAAGAGAAAATCAGAGAAATTAAAACTTTCTCAAGGGAAATTACGAGTTAAAGAAATTACAAAAGTATTCAAGTTACGTTTTTCATGTATTAAATTATTAATGGTTTTTGATTCATATTTGTTCTGCAAATTTTTCTCTAGTCGATTCACGTTTGATTTTTAAAATTCACTAAATATCAGGGAATATTTTCAATTTTGATCATGGAAAACTTAGAAACTCAGGGAATTTGTTTGGGAAATTCAATGAGAATCTAGGTTTTGAAGATTTTGAAAAATTTTGTAAATCACTAATGGGGCTGAATTTTGTTTACAACAGTTTTTAAATTAGCCACCATTATTGGTTAATAATAAACTGGCCAAGAATTTATAAACTATGGTTTGTTTTTCAAGAAATTGATTTAAAATTTTATAATTTATAAACTTATCAAATTCTTGGCTATTTTAATAGGAATTTAGATTTTTACTAAAATAGCGGTTAAATGGTTAAAAATAACCAAAAGCAATTGGTTAGTTTGTATACTAGCTAAGTTAGTTTATGAGAGGTTTTGAAAACCTCTTGTACTTGAAAATGCAATCATGGCGCTACTTAATTTTAAGCCATAATAAATTGCTTTAATATTGTAATTATTCATTTGTATGCATGCAACGGATCTTTAAGAGATCGTGATTGGTACTTAAGCCATTTATTCTGCTTTCCAACTTAATAGCGCCATCTATAGATAACCTTTTGAACTTCACCAAGTGTTTTCAAACCTCCCATAGGGTTTATTTATATATGATACAACATAATTAAAGCATATTGATATGAATTTCTTTTAATGTTTTATAAATTTAAATTATATCAAAATTCATTAACACAAAATTAAAAATTGGTCTTTTTCTAGAAAGTCTTTTTAATTAATTTCTTTCAAGGCGCTTTTTATTTTTTTTTTAATTATTTCTAATTTCATTTTAATTGTATTATTAAAATACTCCTCACGTTGTGCACCAAATGATATGATTTATTATTTTAATTTTAAACAGTTATTTATACATTTTAATTAGATTACAAACACGCCTTACGTTACAGCGTCAAGTGATATGAAGTTTTCATGTTTATTAAATTTTAATTAGATTCCTTAAATTTTCCAAAAATATGACTTTAAATTCGTGTGGTTTTCCGTGTGACCATTTATTTATTTTACGTCTGTCACACAATGGTTACAGCGTTTCATAAATACAAATTTTTCTTCTTTAATGCTTAACGTCTTTCTCCAATTTATAATTTAAATACATTTAAAATTTTTGTCTTTTATTTTTCACTTTCACGCAATTTTTCAAATATATTATATGCTTAAAACAAATGCTTAAAGCATGCATCATTAAGGCTCAAAAACACTTTTTCATAAACTTTTCTAGCGTGATGGCCCCGTCCAGGGTTATTCACACACTGGCTTACAATTCGGCTCTGCTCTCGAATTCTTACCGTAATAGAAACGCCAATCTAGAAATGAATTTCTCTAACAACTTTCAAATTCAAATATCATTTAAATTCCATTAATGAAACCAAGTTTAACGAATTAAAGGCAATTGAATCAAAACTGAAACCCCCTTTTGTGGGATCAGAATGAATTGCGTCTTTTACGTACCCTCCTTTAGCCGGATCTGCGTCTTATATTGTATCTGCCATTTGCTGAACTTTGTTGATTCATTTACTTATACAGAGCTTTTGTATTGGTCATATCACCTACCGATGTTGATAATTTATTGTTCGAGCAAATGTAAATTTATTTGACCTTGGCATTAAGCTATAATTTTCTTCTATTTGCATTGATTTCATTTTCTTTTAATTTATTCCATTTAAAAACTTGCATACCCTAATATATTTTTCATTTATCGTACACAGTAATGGACAAATAAGACAACATCAGATTAGTTACGAATTCTCCGAATTTCAATAATATATTATGATCATTGCCGAAAATTATCGTTCGTAGTAGCCACATTTCATATTTTAATTATCTTGGAATTTGTAGTGGGTTTAGATCAAGTTTTCAGTTCATAATTGATATAATCAACTATACCTTGATTGTCCTTCGTATAGTCAATTAGAAAATAAATTAAAACTGTATAATATGTAAATCAAAAATGCGAACCAAGTTATAGAATACAGTTAACTCTTGTATGATACAGTAGTTAAGGTCCTTATAAAGGGTTGTTTAATATGAAACCTTGTTTTATATTATGTATACAATTTTGCCAATAATTTCTTTACGTAACTGTTAGCGGGTTAACTGAAGATATTTAAAAAACTGAAAATATTGACTATTAGTCAACATCATAGGTTTTCAGCACGGTTTTATTCATATAAAAGATGAAAAACCGTATTATGCTAAAGTTTAGATTGTTCCGAAATATAATAAATTTATTTGTGAATATTGAATTAACTTTAAATCCTCATATTAAATTGTAATTTTTCACTTTGATTTGGCATCTGCTGCTCCTCTCCTCTGGCTGATACTACAAAACAGAAACAAGTTTTTTAATAGAACTTTAGAAAATGTAAATATAATTACAATAAAAATACAAATTGAACTAATTTGTCCGAGATTTCATATCTATTCGCAATTGTTTTTTATTTTTTGATCACTGAAGTTGTATAATAGTGATTTGGGGCACTTAATTAAAAAAAAATTCCGAGCCATCCATAACATTCTGACTACTTTTGGCACTTTTGGTACTTTTGGCACTTACACTTACTCTTGCACTTATAACTTTTAAGCCCTGCACTAATTTTTCAATTTATTATCTTGTAAATGCTTCTTGAATATTTTAATTTTATTTCTTTCTTCTTTGTCCAGCTTCTTAATTTGTTTATATTTTATATACTTTTATGCAAGAACACTAATAACGGAACAGAACTATCCAGTACTATCTCTTTCAAAAGAAGCCGTTCTCCTTCATACCTAATACACGTTTTATCTTGTATGATCATGTCCAGTTTTCTTGAAAACGAAATAATGTAGAAGTTCGATTTAGCAACCCGAGTTCCCCTTTGCCATTTACTTCTACTTTTAAACATACTTACTATCTTCTTCATCTTGTGTTAAGTCTGGAACCTGTGTTTTACAAACTTTTTCAAATTACTTCTGTGTGCATAATTAGCTTTTACATCTTAGGTAGCCGGCAAAACTGCCCCTCAATGTGCCCGTAGCCTGTTTTTTTATCAATAACACAGGGGGGCCGAGGGTTTCACGTACCCTCCGAAAGCACGGAGACGTTTAAGAAATTTTCAACTCAAACCCGCAGTCAACCGAGCAACCTTACGTTAGCAATTGATCGTGCTATTAGGTCATAACCTCCGTATCCCTAGATCTTGTGTAAAATAAATAATATAACAATGGAGTTCTCAAATTATTCTAAATTCAAACCAACAACTTCTATCGAGATATAATTTTGTAATTCATATCTATGCATGTAGTATGTGTATCATGTTATAGATATAAAAATAGAACGCAACATGGGATGTAATTTTTTTTAAATTATGAACTAAATTTTTGTATTGTGTAAGTAATCACTTTTATGATTAAAAACGGATGGCTATTCATTACTCATCCTTAACCCAATTTACAAAATTTGAGTACACAACATTGATCGATATTTTTATATTGAAGAGGCAAGTGTGTTTTATACTACGAAGGCGAATGCAGAAATGAAGAAAAACATTACTAACAAAAATGTGAAAATTATTTCGATAAAATGAAGAGCTTCCAAAATAGCACAAAACCTTTATATCCCCCATAGTAACATTTTCATTAATATCTAATTATATTTTTTGCATCGCAATAATTTTGAGAACCTTTCAGTGATATCTTTTTGTCGTGCATCTTAATAGGAGAAGAAATATTTTTAATTTTTTAAATATTGTAAAAAAACACAGTAAAATTTCGTGGTTGTAAAAATTTTTATTACATAAACAATTTTCATAGGGATTACTTAAAAATAATTACAAACCAAAATCTGAAATGGAATCTAAACAATAAAAGTATCCCTGAAGCTTTATCATGATAATTATTTTTAGGAAATAAAACTAATAAAAGTTTCGAGGAAATACCGTTAAATGTATACAATTCAACCACACAAAATGCCAAAAAGTCGCCTGAACCAACGTTTAAAAAAAATTTAAATCAATATTTTTCCGACTACTGTAGTGCGACAAGTATTCATGGTGTTCAATATGTGGGTGAAAGTGGTCGATTTATCATAGAAAAGTAATAGAAGATTACGAAATATGTAATAAAAATTACTAATTCTTTTGTTCCAGAATTGTATGGCTTATTATTATTATTACTGTATGGACTATTTGTCTTATATTAATTATGAAGTCTTACTACAAATGGCAAAATTCGCCCGTTATAGTGACGCTTGCTACCACCGAAACTCCAATTTGGGAAATACCTTTTCCAGCAATCACAATTTGCCCAGAAGTTAAATTTAATCCTGCTTTTTTCAACTATACAAATGTATTACTACGTAAGCTAATTGGAGACAACTTAACAGCTATTGAGTAAATTATTTTACTGCACTGCACTAGTTAGAACTTTTCTAAATATTTTCTAATGGTTTTTAGAGAAGAATATTTTGATACTACATCTTTAATTTGTAACAAAGATGATATTCCAAATTTCTATGAAGTCGCAAATAAAAATGAAGCCGTCGTGGATAAAATTATAAATAATCTATACCTTGTAAGTATAGGCATCAAATTTTAATGTGGCGCCTGAACTGTGCAAACAAAACATTAGATCATCTGTGCAACGGAGAAAAGCTCTGGAAATATACTGTTCGATCTATAGTTTATTCCACATTCATAGTTTAACGGCAAAGTTAGAATGACAAAGTTGTAGAGTTGTTTCCTGTGGTCATGATCCCTGAAGTGCTCGAAGCGTAGCTACAAGGACGAAATATGTACATTCTTCTTCTTCAGGTGCCTATCCGTTAACGGATGTTGGCGACCTCTCTCCTATGTATGTGTTGTGCATTTGTAGTACTATCACACACATAGGGGACCTACTTGTTTAACGCGGGCTCCGAACCGCGGGAAGTGTATACACTTCATCTCCAGAGAGGCTATTCTTGGCATATTACACCTCGGTAGTTTGCCATTGCCTTACGAGGGGAGACGGCCAGAATAAAGTTTTTACTGAGCCCGGAGTCGAACCGGGCATTCAGCTTTAGCAGCAATGCACTTAACCGCTTAAGCTGATTACCGTCTCTCAATATTGTACTGTCAAATATGTACATACTTAAATATAAATATTAAATAAATCCACTGTTTATTTTAATTTATTTACTCATTCCGACATAATAAACACTCTCAGATGGCCCTAAAAAATTATATGCAAATTGAAGAAATACCAAATATTCTTCGATGTTTGACGATTTTACGTCTTTTGCGTCAAATCTATCGAGAACATGATCAAAGGAAATAACTGTACATAGGAATATAAATGTGATTAAAAACAGTGTAGTAATTTAATTGCAGTTAGTTAATTCTACTGAAGATGGTGTTGATTGGGAAACTATGTGGCAAGGTAAAAAAGTAGAAGACCTATACCATAGTTTAACTTTGACCGAAGATGGGGCATGTATCAGTTTTAATATGATTAACATAACTTCAATATTAAAAATCCCTGGGTAAATAAATAGAAATTGTTTAAATATTGGTAGCTATAAAAATTAATGCTGGAGTTACAGCTTTTATCAGAATATCACAGTACATCAAAATACACTAGCACGACATTGGTCTTTGGAAGGCGGATATCTAAAAGACGTTGGAAATGATGTTTATCCGAGAAGAACGTTTGTGTCTGGATTAAAAGGTGGAGTGAAGTTTAATTTTTTTGTAAAACATAGCTATTTAGATTCTGTGTGTGGAGACAATTTACAAGGATTTAAAGTAAGTATTAAGAAGGAATAAAAATGTAATTAAAAAATTACGGAAATATGTTTATTAGGTTATGATTCACCATCCGTCCAATCTTCCCGATCTAGATAAACACATTCGGTTACCATTAGATTCGTTTGTTCAAGTGGGCATTAAACCAGCCATGATAACCGTTTCAGAGCAATTGAAAGATTATTCTCCTCAAGTTAGCAAATGCTATTTTACTGAGCAAAAACCGTTAATGTATTTTAACAATTACACTCAATCTAATTGTATGGTGGAATGTCAAGCCAACTACACTCTGGAACATTGCAAGTGTTTGCCATTTTATTTGCCAAGTAGGTTCTACATAGTAATTTTAACTTTTGACAGAGCCTTCATTACTTGAATTTTTAGAAAATCAAAGTATTCCAACGTGTGGTTTAGGCAAAGCAGTTTGTATTGAAGAATGTAAAGGTAAAAAGTTAAAATTAAATTGATTTTCTTAATAATTATTATGTAAACTATTTTAGTGAACATTAGCATTAAATCGAAAAGCAATTCTGCTTTAGATAATTGTGATTGCTTACCGTCGTGTAGTTCTCTAGATTACAACGTAGAAATATCTCAAAGCAATTGGAATTGGCGTGAATTTTACGTACGTTTAAACAAGGACAAGGAGCTAAAATCTATGTTTAATATTGATATTAAAGAGTAAGGTTCATGTCAACTTTTCGTATAAACTGTATTTAATAATTATATAAAATTTAGAGATCATATGTCATCGTTAGCGATATACTATAAGGAAAGTCAATTTATGATATCAGAGAGAAACGAACTCCATGGATACTTAACTTTCTTTTCAGATACCGGAGGTCTGCTAGGATTATTTATAGGATTTTCGGTTACTTCCGGATTAGAAATTTTGTATTTTCTTACTTTACGCCTTGGATGTAATATTAAAAAATATGGAAAAAGGTTTTGGTCCGGAAATGCTGAATTATTGAATGTAAAAGAAAATGTTGAATAAAGAGGGAATACAAAATTATGAGTCTAATTAATAGAAACATAAGCACGATCTTTTAGTGAAGGAATTATAGTTCACTGTATTGTCCAATAATACTTTTAAGTATTGGAGTCAAGATCACTGAGCGAAGACCAATCAAAATTTTACCTATGTATAAGCCGAGAATTATTGTGATATGTACATAAAATACTTACTTGACTTTTCGTTTGTTGGTATCGGCACTTCTTACATATTATATTTAAATTTGAGAAAGTCATATTTGAATTTCAGGATACGATGACTGAGATAGAAACTCCAATAAGTTCGAATGGCTTTTTCATTTAATCCCGTCTTACCCATCAATAATTACTATCGTAATTATGGGCATAACCTGCGCAGAGACGAGTTCAGAAAATTGCGCATTGCTCACAGCGTTCTGCGAAGATTATAACCATAATTGCGATAATAATAATCGGGGTTGCCAGATGCCGCGATTAATCGCAATTTAGGCTATTTTTATTGTTCAATTGCGACAAATTTTCAGCGTTTGCGATGTGCGACTAATTTAGGCTAATCCCAATTTCAAAGATTAATATTATGTTTCCATTTAGTGAAAGATGAATAGATACTCTATTTCTGAAACGAAGACATGTTTAGTTTTTAATCCTTTTTCTTCCGGTAGACCGGCTTAAGAAATTGAGTTCTACTAAAAAAAGAAAATCGGAAATTCCACATTAATATTAAGATATGATAATAATCCTAAGATTTTAAAAATGTTGGATTTCTAGAAATTATTATGTTATATAAAAATTTAAATTATTATATTATAAAATAAGTAGCCCTGCAAAGTAAACTGTTATGAAATTAATCACAAAAATACACCGCAAAAATATTATACTACCGTTGTGCTATTGTATAATTTGACTGTAAATTCCTGAAGATGCATTCATGCGAAATATTGGGGATTTTAAAAATCGTATGTAACTCATTGATTAAGAATTACCTACCTAGAAGAATACAATGGAGGTGGTGTAATTCGGACAAACTATAGGTATATTAATGATTTTCCAACAGGGTCAATATCACTATTTTAGTCGCTACTTTTTCTCGAATAAAGTGCGATTTAGGCTACTTGTTCTCCAACAAACTGCGATATATCAAACGTGACATCTGGCAACCCTAATCGTAATTATTCAGGTGTAAGACGATTTTAATAAGATGCTTATGACGACGCGTTTCGACTAATTAGAGTTATAATTATGTCAAAGTGCAATAAAAGTAAGAGAGCATTATAATAAAGCACATAAAATAAACTTGTGATAACCAATAGCTTATCAGTAGCAGAATTTCGTAAAATCTCTTTAAAAGAGAAGAACAAATAAAATCATTCTGAAAACGACAGTTTTATGTTTGGCATAGCTTTAATAATTTTTACGCAAATAAATAAATTAAATAAATTAATATAGCCAATGTTTTTATCTAATGGTGGGTTCATGGAAAATATTTAACGTAATTTAATTTAATTTATTTTAATTTAACAAAGCTTAATGTACATAACGTCCTTACTGTAACTTTAATTTAAGAAATATTGGCGAAACTGTTCTTTCTCTCTTACTTCCATCTGCGATGTTGCTTCAGCTTTGTTAAAACCAGTTCTAACGGTAGATTTTTAAGAATTCGTTAAGCTAACAATTCTTAGCTTAGAGAACCATCATTAACCATTCAAACTATGTTTAAATATTTCTCCCGCATAAGGGAGTCTTGCGCACTGTAAGGGTTCATGATCAATGGAATCAGGTCTACCCTGATGTAAGCATCTCGATATTATGATAGTCCACTCCTGAGGCTAAATAACTTTGAACATTACTCGTTAGTCAGTTGTAGCACACAAAATTTGACCCAACTAAAAATGCTGAGTTTCTAGTCTACGCCTAGATATGTAGATACGGATCTATCCGTACTTATAGATTTATCCGATCCATAGAACGAAAATATCTGCAGAAGTAGAGGAATTTGCTTTGAAATTAAAAACAAATCCTATCAGATTTAAAGAGAAGGTTTAGTAGTGCGAACCCACTCGTTTTAGTACTCAGCCCTCAGTTCAGCTCAACTCCTGTGCAAAGAAAATGAGTCCCTTTACTTTACGGTTAGATCATTTAAATTAATTATTTTCAGTAATAGGCTTGGTAATCTATATTAAATTTTAATTTAACTTTTTCTTGATATCTGTTTTACATGAGATTGGATATATCTTTTTACTGATGACGCTCAAAGCGTTTCCTCGGAGATATGCATGAGGGACTATTTAAAACTCAGTAATATTTTACGTTGACCGAAACCGTTAGATTTTCTTATTATTAAATAATGAAGATAATTTCCCGTTGCCTTTCTTCATATTTATCTGGCGGGGTTGTCTCTCTTATCCACGGAATCCAGTGTTAAGGCGCTGCGCTGTTCAGTTCTATACAGAGTGACGAAATGACTATTCTGCATTTCCCAGGGGTCGAAGTACCATTTTCGGCATCTGATGGTACAGGTGGGGGGGGGAGGCTTTTCTCGCATAACTATAAGAAATAAAATCCCAATGGGGTTTTATAAATCTAAATCGTAATTAATAGATATATAAAAGCTTTTCTTCTATTGCCAAGTACCCTGACAATCTCAACAACCCAGTAGGTTCTTGCTCTTCCAGAAATAAAATAATTTAATCTCCTTTCAAGTAAATTTAAGGCCACTAAAAACTAAAAATAATTGTGCAAAGCAATATTAATTGTTTGCATAAGTAAAAATAATGAACCACATTGCTACCATCATTATTTATTTTATTGTAAGCAAATTGCTTCTGTAACAGTTCCAAATAGATATAACTTAATTATAATCGTAAGTAAAATAGACACTTAAAATTTAGAAAACATCTGTTTTTAAGATTCTTCAATCGGAGGTTAAATTCAGCATAATAAAAAGAATTTCCATTGTGAAGTTTAGAAAATGAATTTCCTTCATTGCATAAGGAAGTAATGAAAATCAAAAAAAATTGCAGTTCAGTTCCAATTTATTATTTAGATAATGCTTTATATTTTTATAATTACACGAGTCTTTTTATAAAAATACCAGTTTTCAGGTTACAATTTATTGGAGACGAATAATGAAGTTACTATAATATGTTGAAAAATTAGAAAATTTAACAAAAACTTGACTGATGAATTTTAACTGTAAGTTTTACGAACAAGAAATTTTATTCAAAAGACAGACACTTTATAGGGCATTTTATATAGTAGCCTTTGTGACAGAACCGGACTAAAAATATTTCTTTAAATAGGTAAAGAATTGAAAAGAAGGGGAGTTCACGTAGAACATGAAAAATTGTTGAAATATTGAATTATTTCAACAAACATAAAGATGAAATTAATGAAACTTGATAATAATTTTTTTACTTTATAAAAATTTAATGTAGTTACACCTAAATATTTTTAGTCCATCAGGGTGTCCCTAAAAGGAATTCGAATATCAAGCTTCACTAATGAATTGAGAATGGCCAAAATCAATAATAAGTCAAACCTATATCAAGGGCAATTTAGTAGTAAATAAGAAAGTAATAACACTGTCTGTTAGTTTTTCACATTTATTTCTATTAAGAAGTCGTTTATCAACTTGACCAACTTATTTTCAAGTCTTTCAGTTTACGACATTGTTGCAGTACGGATTTTGATTATCATCGTTAATTGAAATTTTATATTATTTAATTTTTGCAACATTAAAAGGCTCGGTCCAAGAATATAATTTTCAAAAATACACTTTTATTTTGCAGTTTCATTTAAACATTGAAATGTCGACCTTCAGAAAAACAGTGATTTGGCCATATCCGGATTAAAAAATTTTGCGAGCTTTAATAATTCAACTACCTTGAACTATTATATGGGAACATTATTTATGTGGTCGTTCATTCTGCTTGCATTGCTGGCGAATGTAGTACTGCTGTCATATGAAGCTATTTTGAATTTCAGTGTGTTTTCATTTAAATAAATTTTATTTTAATTTAATGTAATTAATTACATAGTATTATTATTTAATAAATTGTTTAGTAATGTGCGAATAATATTTTATATTATCAAGTGTTACCAGAGGAAATTTAAAAAAATTTTAACCATTAGTTGGGATGGCACAGGTTCAATTAGGACAAAATTTAAGTGCGTGAGTAATAAATGTCATTGTTATGTAATCGTATAATATGCATCCTAACCGTTCTAAAATTACAAATTTAATAATCTTAAGATTTACATATTTTTTATTAATAGGATTTAAATACATCATGATGGGTGTAATTAAAAATACATTTTTCTAATTTGCTAATAGCTATTTTGTTAGATGTCAACTTATGATATGTAATACAGGTTATATAATTTTTAATTAGTTTAATAATTTAAATTTGTTAAAATACCAAAATAATCGTAGTAATAGAAAAACCACAAATGGTTCAATTTCAATTTCAAACAACTGATAAAGGGCACATATGCCTTCAATATTTTTAATTACATAAAGTACAATATTAATATAAGTAATATATTTTAATCGTTGGATGATATTGATTACTCGGATAACCTTCCATTAACACAGTATTTTTGAGCTTTTATGGGAAGAAAACGCTAATATGACATTGGATATGATAATTCAGCATTTAAATTTTTATGAACTATTGATTCGATTATTTTTACGCATATAAATTCATGGTTTTTGTTATAATTGAAATATTAAAAAAATGTAGCTATATTACCGCTATTACGAACGGTAATTTTCAGCAAGGATCATAATCTATTATTGTTATTCGGAGAAGTAGTACTAGATCATAATTAGCAGCATCGGTATGCAATAAATTATTTTAATTTCTCAAGAGACAAACATCAGTAATAAACAGTACAAAAACATGTGAATCAACACATAGTTATTGATCACTAAATTTTATACTACCAAAATGAAACATCAATTAAAGGCAATAGGGAAAATAATTTATCCGGATTAAAAATCCTCGATTTATCCATTTTAAATACGAATATATACTCGTACATCAATAAAATTAATATACTATTATTTTAAATAAGAGTTCAGAATCAATTGGAAAGTGATTAATTGCAGTAATCTAATATACGATATTTAATTTTAATAAAACTTTTACAGCGCAATTTAATTTTCATAAGATATAAATTGACAGTTTTTCCTGTTTATTTCTTGTATAAAACTTTTTACACAAACTGATCAATTTCATTCTTAGTTATCGTAAGAGTACTGATTGAAAATTTTTGCTAAGATTTAAAAATAGAAGTATGTTGCGTATAAAGTTACTTATTTATATAAATGAAGATATTTTTAGTGGATTTTGTTTACCACCCAACTGGTTTAAATTCATAAAAAATGTTGCATAAAGTTTGGTAGAATATTATTTCACTCGACAGCTTTTCAAACTTTAAATGCAAACTAAAGTTTCTCTCACTATTTAATTTTTACCGTTCATAATAAGATAGGATAAAATAATAGAATTTATTATAACATTTAAAAAACATTAAATCATGAAATAAATGAATAAATTGTATTAATGTGTAATCATTTTTGTGATTAAAAATGGCAGGCAATTTATTACTTGTCCTAATTATTTCTAAACCCAATTTATAAGCTTGAGCAATGAACAGAACATCATCAACTATTTTTTATCATTTTTATAATTTAAATTTAAAATAAATAAAACGATGTAAAGAGGACATTTTTAAAGTTCTGGGGAATTGTAATAAAACCACATAAAAAATAAATGAACATTTTATGTTATAAAAATGGACTGTTATAAAAAGTTGGGCACTTGTCCATTTCCTTTCATTTACTATAATTTATATACCTTGGAAATTCCCGTATAGACTCAATTTTTTTTCATATAATGATATTGTTTACAATCCGTTTTAAGAGATGGATTACTCCTCATCCTATTTCTACATTTACAATAATTACAAACTAGCGTGGGATTTAGTTTATAGCACTATATTCTTCCATAATATATCGTCCTGTCGCCACACTTCTCTCTCCAGTTTCTTATCCCCATCCTCTCCAAATCATCCTCCATCCCATTAATCCATCTCATTCTGGGTCTACCCCTCTCCCTCTCTTCCATTGGTCTCCACCTAAATAGACTTCTTATTGCGCTGGCGATGTCTCTTCTTTCCAGGTGTCCCAAGCATCTCAACCTCTGCGACTTGATAAACTTCACAATATCTTCGCCATTTCTTTTTTTCCATTAATTCACTGTTTGTTCTTCTTCTATACCGGGTGACCGGCCGAAAACTGAACATAGGGAAATAACATGGGAAATTGATTTTTTCTAAATTCCTGCTTCCCATTATAACTGATATGAATAAAAAAAAATACCAAATTAAAGAGATTTTTTTTTCCGCGCCTAAAGATACCAAACACTTAATATTTTGTTTTTTAATTATTGTCAAAAAGTCGATAGTAAAATTAAGAAATAGCGCTTCTTAAAAAAATATTAGCGGGCTGGGTCGTTGCATTACGTCTAATGTGCCGCATTGCTATTGTTTTTAAACTTTTTAAATTTGTTTTTATTTTAAAAATAATAAGAACGCAATTTGAATATTATTTTATTATAACAAGTTGACCAATATTAAAAGTTAAAAGTAGTTTTATTTAGTCAACAAAACCCAAGAATAAGAAAAATATCAATTGGATTATTCAATACTGAACGAAAGTAACCAAATAATAATAATATTACCTATAACAAGTATTCGAATAACCCTCCTTTCTGCACTAAACAGTAACCCAATCTATTATAAAATTATTCTCTTACATTTGCTAGCTGTCTAGCAGTAATTTGATTGCATTCTGCAAAGATCGCGTTCCTCAAAGAATCAATATTTGGGTGACGAGTTTTATAAATTTTGCTTTTAATATAACCCCACAAAAAGAAGGCACACGGTGCCAGATCAGGAGATCGGGCTGGCCAGTTTATAGCACCACAACGACCAATCCATCGATTTGGATATGCTTGGTTTAAATAATCTATAACGTTTACCCCAAAATGTGCTGGACAACCGTCTTGCTGAAACCAGACCTCATGATGTTCAGAAGCTATTTCGTCTAACGCAGGACCAATATTATTTATAAGAAGATCTAAATACATATCTGAATTTAAATTTCCAAGTATTTCAAATGGACCAAGAACACGGTTATTATAAATGCCAGCCCAAATATTAATTTTTTGAGGATATTGTGAGCCGGTCATTAAATTTAGTCTCGGATTTTGTATAGCCCAATAGCGATGGTTTTGTACATTTGGCTCATTGTTTAATGTAAATGTACATTCGTCTGTAAAACATATTTGTTTCAGAAAGTTTCGGTTTCTGTTAGCACGTTCTTGCATTTTCTCACAAAATACAAGCCTGGATTCTTCGTCAAACAAAAATATTTCTTGATGACATTGATATTTAAAAGGATGGTACTTGTGCTTTTTTAAAATTGTTCGAACATTTTCTCTATCAACATTACACTCAGCTGCAATGGATCTAATGCTTGCATTTGGATTCGCAGAAATTAAACCTAATATAGTTTCTTCCAATTCATGGTTGTTTCTCTGATATCCTATTTAAAAAATAATGATAAGACAACTTCAATTAATAATTTTGGTTAATACCTTTATTTAAATTTGTCGAAGTATTACCAGTGTCTTCAAATTTCTTAATTATATTCTGTTTGGCCGATATTCATGGAATTTGGCTATTATTAAATTTAACAGAAAATAAGTCACGTATTTGGCGTAAACTATTACCGTTGTAATAATATTTTACCGTGAAAACTTTTTCTTCAACAGACCACTTCATTGTTAACAAAATTAATTTTAATCTGTCAAAGTAACTTTTGTTTGTAATATTTGGCTTTCATACAATAGCAATACGGCACATTAGACGTAATGCAAAGACCCAGCCCGCTAATATTTTTTTAAGAAGCGCTATTTCTTAATTTTACTATCGACTTTTTAACAATAATTAAAAAACAAAATATTAAGTGTTTGGTATCTTTAGGCACGGAAAAAAAATCTCTTTAATTTGGTATTTTTTCTATTCATATCAGTTATAATGGGAAGCAGGAATTTAGAAAAAATCAATTTCCCATGTTATTTCCCTATGTTCAGTTTTCGGCCGGTCACCCGGTATACTGCCGTGAAATATGAAAAAATAGATTACTTTATTTATATAGCGGGGAAACAAACAAAACGGCACTTTCTCTACCTCGACTAGCTCAGAAATGAAAACTCCTATAGTGGGCGTAATTTGGGTTCGATTTAAATTCAAAGCACACTCTACTGTTAGCAACAATTTATAAATCATACGAATGGAAAATGATCTAAATCGCGTCTACCTAAAGCTTACTCATACCCTGGAATACTGTATAAACTTAAAAACAATTAAAGCAAATAAAATTTCTACAGCCACAACCTGTTTCTTTATTTATTTACAAAATCTTAGCGAAACAGAATTATTAATATAATTTTTAACAAATTAAGCTTACATCAAATTTGATAGTAAAAACCTAATCTAAAACCCCAAATCTTTATCGCATATATTTAAAACTTTAATAATGTCTACGATCGCTTTTTATATAACGCGCGTAAAAAATACAGTCTTACCACCTATAATATTATCCAACATCGCAGGGAATTCGGTATTCTTCCGTATGCAGTGAGTGCCAGTTGTTGACGTTCATCAAAGTTAGCCTCCGTGTTGTTAATCCATTTACCATTCGAAACGCAGAAAATAACCAACCATAAATACTTCTCACAACGTCTTCCAAAATTTACAAAACAATCGCAGGTAACCACTTAAATTAAATTTATAATCTTTGCTAATTCATTTATCTTCAGAAAATCTTCTAACCAACAAATCGCTTCAGCGGTACTCAAAATTTTACTTAGCACTTGATTACCACGTGACGTGCTCGTCTGCAGACGCGGTTCGAATCCAATTCACAAAAATACGTGCTCTCTGGTCGCTTGTTACGGTTCGAATTCTCGACTTGCCTCTCTTCCGAAAACTTATCTCTTTCTTCCCCTCCAATTATTGTGGAGACGGCGTAATTGTAATTTTCCAAACACGTAAAACTCAAATTTCGTTGTTCAACTTAAGGATTTCATCTGCATACCTTTTTGTTTTCTAGCACTAACGAAATCACTATTTTTATCAGTACAATTATTACATAGATCACTTCTAACTTGATACACGCGCCTACCTAATTTTACAAAATTTGAACTTAATTTGTTTTTATATTACATTTGACCAAATAAAATAACTATTCATAATACTGTTTCTAATGGTTACATATTGCGGGAACAGATCACATGGTGAAGAAATTTTATTTTAGTTCTTCAATTAATTAATCAAAACAGCTTATTTATCAACTTACGAGGCACTCGTCAAGCTCAAGGTAGAATCTCGTCAATACATTTGATATTG
The DNA here is from genome assembly GCA_932274525.1 of Podabrus alpinus. NCBI lineage: Eukaryota > Metazoa > Arthropoda > Insecta > Coleoptera > Cantharidae > Podabrus > Podabrus alpinus. The sequence continues at coordinate 21,267,673 of OW026454.1, forward strand.
AACATTTTTAAATTTTATATTTCAGTAGGTGTATAATTGAATCGATTCGTCCAAATTTAGATCACTACAATACATTTTGAGCAATCCTTTCAGGTCCCATTATTTTTCTTAATATTTTTCGTTCAAACACTCTAAGCTGATTTTGTTCTATCTTCGTCATGCATAGCACATCAGACGCATAGGTCATCGCTGGTCTTATCAATGTCCTGTACACCTTCATCTTTGTACTAAAATTTATTTTTCCTTCCTTCAGCAGCTTTCTATTTGCATAAAATGACCTGTATCCGTACTGTATTTTTTCCTTAATTTCTTCGCTTCCTACACCAGTGCTGCTTATTTGCACTCCAAGGTATTTGAAAACTTTAACCCCCTCAAAACATATAAGTTATCAATTCTCAGCTCTTTCTTAATTTTATCTGTCTCTCTTCCACACTTCATGTATTTAGTCTTGTTCTCGTTTATTTTCAGTCCGATCTCACCTACTTCATCTTTCATCGCTCTAAACATTTCCACCAACTTCCTCCTCGATCTTGCCACAATCACAACATCGTCAGCATATGCCACCAGTTGTCCTTCTTTAGTAGCCAATGTTCTTTCGCAATTCATCTTTTTCACCACTCGGTCGATCATGATGTTAAACAATGTCGCCGACAGCGCATCACCCTACCTAACTCCCGCTGCTATATCGAAGCACTGCGTCTCCCCCTCTCTACTCAGCACTGTGTCTTGGGCTCTTCTCAATGTTGCCTGCACCAATCTTATTAATTTTCGGGGTAATTCTAGCTCGTCCATTATTTCATAGAACTTCGCTCTGTTCACTGTATCAAACGCCTGTTTCAGGTCCACAAAGAGAAAATGTAGGCCGATGCCATGTTCATGGTATTTTTCTTTCAATTGTTTTACTGTATGAATGGCATCGACTGTCGACCTTCCTTGTCTAAAGCCGTACTGCTAATCACCTTGAGTCTCTTCAGGATTACTGCATTGATTGATTTATTTCAATTTCCATTTTTTTTTCAGAAACTTATTCTTATATATGTTCAGATTCGTTATTTCATTTTATAATGTTTCTTCAGTCTTTTTTATTTCCACCTTTAATTCCATCACATTTTTTTTTGTTTTTTTTTGCATTTTTATCCAACTTTTCATTCATTTTCTTCGAATTTTTAACCAACTTTTCAACCATTTTCTTCAAACTTTTGATGCAACATTTTCAAAATCATAGCCATGTCTACTTTTTCTTCCTTTTGTTCTTCCATTTTTTCTGGATTCTCTTCTCCTATATCAGCATCAATAAAAACGTTTATTTTATCCTCTCTATCGTAATTCATCATGAAAAAAATGTTCAAAAAAATCACTTTTAAAACTATAGTTATCACCGATAACTCAATCGATGCTGTGAAGAAAAGGAATAAATCAACAGCAAATTAGTGGCACCATGTGTTGATATTATTTTGAACTTTGAAGCTTCCAATGATTTGAAGCATTCGTACCAATATTCGCAATATTAGCTGCGTATCTTATAATAAATGACACATTAGACTTCTTCTGAATCTTTCTTAGACGTTGTGTAATGCCTAAAAAATGACGACATTGTTAATTTATATTCACATAATAAATGTTAATCGTTATTTTGACAAACTTTGTTTAAATAGGTGAAAATTTTTTTGTCTCCTTCCCAATCTTATAGAAAGCGACGCCGACGTCGATCTCGTTGAAGGGAGGAAACCTCAACATTACTTAATTACACCATAAAGAACAATTAGGATATGAAAAAATCTAGTTACATTTTTTCCACATAATGTAAATTGTTCTTGGCGTTTGGTTTATTGATCAATATTATTATTTTTAGCAAATAAATCTAAAAATTTAGAAGAAAGTCCTTTAAACATGTACAATGGAAACACGCAAAATGGAAAAAAGTCAATTGAGCCGACGTTCAAAGAAAATTTAAGTCATTATTTTTCCGAATATTGTGGTGCGACAAGTATTCATGGAATTCAGTTCTTAGGTGAACGCGGACGATTTATCATAGAGAAGTAATAATAAATAAGATAAACCAAAAAGTACTAAAAAATGTTAATCGGTTTTCTATTATATTACAGAATTGTATGGTTTGTAATTATTGTTGCTCTCTGGAGTATTTGCATTACATTAATTGTCCAATCGTACTACAAATGGCAAAATTCGCCCGTTATGGTAACGCTTGCTACCACAGAAACTCCAATTTGGGAGATACCTTTTCCAGCAATCACAATCTGTCCGGAAGTTAAATTTAATCCTGCTTTTTTCAATTACTCGAATATATTGCTACGCAAGCTAGTTGGAGACAACTTAACAGATTTTGAGTAAATGTTTTGACTACGCTACTTATACCTTTTTTAATCTATTGTAACGGTTTTTAGAGAAGAATATTTTGATACTGCATCATTAATTTGCAACAAAGAAGATATTCCAAATTTCTTTGAAATCGCAAGTAAAAATAAAGCCGTCACAGATAAAATAATCACTAACATATTTGAGGTAGGTAGGGGGTTGTTTAAAAACAATAATAACGTTTAGTGTTTTTACTTGCAGTTATTTACTTCTACTCTCAGTGGTGTTTCATGGATATCTGTGTGGCAAGGTAAAGAAATAAAACACTTGAATCATAGTTTAGTTTTGACCGAAGATGGAGCTTGTTTCAGTTTCAATATGATTAATCTAATTTCTATATTCAAAACACCCGGGTAGGTAATTAAAAATAATATGGAAACATGTAATAATTAATATTGGAGTTACAGCTTTTATCAGGATCTCACAGATCAAAATACAAAGGCACAGCAGTGGTCTTTAGAAGGTGGATATGCAAAAGAAGCAGATAATAACGCTTATCCAAGAAGAACGTTCGTGTCTGGATTGAAAGGTGGAGTGAAGTTTAATTTTTATGTAAAAGATACCTATTTAGATTATCTGTGCAGAGACGGTTTACAAGGATTTAAAGTAGATAAAACATTAAAGAGTATAATTAAAAAGTTACCAAAATATATGTATTTGTCAGGTTATGTTTCACCATCCATCCAATCTTCCGGATCTAGATAAACACATTCGAGTACCATTAGATTCGTTTGTTCAAGTGGGCATTAAACCAGCTCTGATAAAAGTTTCAGAGCAATTGAAAGATTATTCTCCTCATGTTAGAAAATGTTATTTTACAGAACAAAAGTCATTAATGTATTTCAATAATTACACTCAAAATAATTGTATGATGGAATGTCTAGCCAATTACACTTTGGAACATTGCGAGTGTTTGCCATTTTATTTGCCAAGTAGGTTTTTGTAATATTAACTTTTATTAACCGAGCTTTTATTGCTTGTATTTTTAGAAAATCAAAATATCCCAACATGTGGTTTAGGGAAATTAATCTGTGTGGAAGAGTGTAAAGGTAAAGAATTAAATTTAAATCGATTTTCTTAATATCCATGTAAATTGTTTTAGTGAATATCAGCATGAAATCTGAAAACAATTTTGCTTTAAATGATTGTGACTGCTTACCATCGTGTACTTCTTTAGATTACGACATAGAAATATCTCAAAGCAATTGGAATTGGCGTGAATTTTTGGTACGGATTGACAGAGAGAAGATATTAGAATCTGTGTTGAATATTGACTTTAAAGAGTAAGTTTGATATAAACGATTAAAATAAAACTTATTTAATTGTTTTTTACAACCTTTAGAGATCATGTGTCATCATTAGCGATATATTTCAAAGAGAATTATTTTATGGTATCGGAGAGAAACGAACTTCATGGATATTTAACCTTCTTTTCAGACACAGGGGGTCTTCTAGGCTTATTTATAGGATTTTCAGTTACTTCTGGATTGGAAATATTATATTTTCTTACCTTACGTCTTGGATGTAACATTAAAAAATATGGAAAACGGTTTTGGTCCGGCAATACTGAATTATTGACTGAAAAAGAAAATGTTGAATAAGAAGATCTTTCATTGAAAGCATTATAATTCGCTTTTTTATAATAATAGTTTTGGAACATGTATTCTTATCTTATGAATTTTTGGTCGTACTTTTTTTTAGCCAAAATGGTTAACTATTTTTATTGGCTTTGAGATATAGTTTTGAGAATAAAACATAAATGACTTTGTATGATGTTATAGTTTGCGAAACTGAGCATTGAAAAAGAAGATATTTTTAGTACTGTCGATTGCCTTCCAGCTGTGTTGATTTAAATATCGAATTTCACCAAAGCATTTTTACTTAATAAAATGTGTCAATTAACTTTTGAAGTGATATTTAGTTTTATTATACAAAAAGTTCAAACTACATAGTAGGGAAAAAGTGCCCTGAACGGAACGTTCTTTTCGAAACATTGCCAATACCTTTATTATTTAAGTAGTTATAATAATTGATGTTATTTACGAGAAACTTTACATAAACACTTTAAAATACATTTAATTCAATAATTCTAAATGTGATATAAATATTATTAATTAGCTTAAAAATTGTATCTCATTCAATACGTTCATATTACAGTGTGGAGGAGCATGGATAAAAGTGAGACGCTCTTTTTTCTAAGGTCCTAAACTAGAATATTATTAGTCACAATTAATAATTTTTTTACGTCGACATTCTAGCATATAAAATATGGATTTTAGTTTCCTTTACTCAATTCGGCAATAACTTGAATTAACTCAAATACAGGCATTAATAGAAACACATATGGAATGCGTAATTACTTTTTGGGGCCAATAAAATATTGTTTACTATTTCTTTACCTAAAAATGTAGACACAACATTTTGCTTAGATGCTATGTTCAAGATTTCAGCCAATATCTATTGATTTAAAATTAATTAATTGCTCTTTTTTGTGACAGATCTTATACTTCTTGGAAAATTTCTTCTATTCTAGTAATTTTTTCGTCAGAAAATGTTCCAAAATTACTTTTATTTAGTGAATCTCTATGCATCTTCGTAAATACTAAACACACTTTTAAAAAAAGTAGTAATAACAAATAGAATGTCTTATTACTGTTATCCATTTTAAATATCTCGCTGTTATCCATATCGCCAAAATTTTCGAATATAGAGAAACAAAACGTTAATATTACCGTCAATTTCAAAATGTGAATGTGCTCATCTTAAGTTAAATAAATTAATTATTTACCAAACCGACAAAAACTTGAATGATATTGCTTGATTTATTCACTGTTGCAAAATACTTTTGCCTTTCGAAAACCAGGGGGAGTTACCTAAAAGTTGACCACCCCAAATAAAATTAAAAATTTCCTATTGCAAAGAGGAAGGTTTATATAGTACACTGTTAAAATTTCACATGCGAATGTAACTCGTGTATTATCAAAATTTCCAAAAATCGAATTTGAAATTTTGGGGTTTGGATTCGAGACTCGTCCGGCTGTGGGCATCGAAAAACCTGAGCTTGCGCTCCTCCGGAGCTCCGGCCGGTTTTTCATCACCTGGCCGCTACGCGGCAAAAGCTAAACATACTCGAAGGCGCCATCCTTCAAGAAAACCGGGATTCGAGTCATGTTACCTGTAGGACGTGCGAGCAGCATTTGACGAAATTTTCTAAGTGTTAGGGTATACCCACCCACACGTACCGTCAACAGAACTCTCATTTCTCTCATATGAGAGAAATCTCATATGAGATATGAGATTCCGCGCGTCGGTCGGCTTTTACATGTTAAATTTGCTAACTTCAAAATCGATTTATTCAAAATTTTGATAATACATTCGCATGTAAAATTTTAACAGTATACTATATAAACCTTCCTCTTTGCAGTAGGAAATTTTTAATTTTATTTGGGGTGGTCAACTTTAGGTTACTCGACCCCGAAAACCAATATGCCAAAAGTGCCATTTGTGTGGGCGGATTAGAATATAAAATATTTAAAAATGTCTCACTGCTACCCGTGCTCCCCTATATTTTCTAAGAGTAATACAATAATAATTGTTATTATTTTTGTAGGTTAATATTGTTTGAGAATAGGCGTATTCTTTTTACAAGTTTTATTTCCATCTCAGTTACGCAACTGAGACGAAGTGAGCTGAGCCGAACAGAGATTAACTGAGTCAAAGTGAGAAAAACATAAGGTAAAAAGAACAACAAAAATATGTACAATACCAACCCATGATATAATAATTTACCTACCAACCAAATTATTTTACAAATTACATAATCTCCAAAAAGATGAAATAGAAACTTATTGAAACCGGCAATTAACATTGAATAACATAAAATAAATAAGTAAAATAAAATAATCCGAGCTATTTCCCACTTTGTCTCAGTTGTAACACTTTGAAATAGCAAGATCACTTCGGTTAGGGTAGCAGGTAATTTTCTCAGTTAAAACTCAATTCGGCACGGCACGGTACATTCGTCAAAACGGACAAAAGAACACCCTTTTAACCGAGTCAACTGAGTATCTCAGTACAATCTCACTTAAAATAGGTAAAAAGAATACAGCTATTAATGTTTCAAGTTTTATTTGTGTAAGATTGCAATTTTGAAATTAAAGTAATTTCAATTTCAAATCGCTTGTTTTGGTTTAAAATAATTTTCTTTGCCCTGTATATGTGAATTTTATAAATATAGCTTCGTTAAAAACGTAGATTGACGAAGAGCCGCGGTAAAAAGTTTTTGTAGGTTGGGGGACGCAGGACTTCACTTGAGGTTTTTTACGTTCAAGCATGTTCAAGGTAGTGGTCATGTATATTTTGAATTTTATAAATTCATTTGTGTTTTAGTGTTGATATGCAGGTATAAACAATTATAATTTATTTAATCTGTTAATTACTGATCTTGGGCAAAGTTGATTGATTGGTTTTGCATTAATTTATGGTTTTGTTATTATAACCTAACTTGGTTGCAAAGTTAATTTTGCTATTTACATTAAAATCGTTTTTATTAAATACAGTTCACATTTATTAATATTATTAGGTAGATATATAAATGATTTCATTTATAGAAAATATTAATTATTGCAAGGTAAATTATGTCATGTGTTGAAATGAGAGTGGGTGATGAAATACGATACGTTTCCTTTGTTTCAATATACAGCTGTTCATTGAAGACTACAAAGTAGCAACGATAAGCTAATAATAAACATTCATAAAAGCAACGTATGAAATTCCAAAGTAAATGCAATAATTATTATCATATACAGGATGTTCTTAAATTCAAATCAGCTTGAATTTATAAATGAAAGGTTTTATTGGTTAAAATAGATACATAACTAGTAAATTAATTTATTATCATATACAGGGTGTTTCGTCGATGTGGTTACTTATTGTTTACGATTTTGAAGATTAGTTAGATGATTTCAGTCATTGATTAAATCGCTCACAACGGTTTAAAAGATATGGTATAATCAGGCAACAAAGCTTTATATTGGTAAATGATTGACTTATCTAATACAAGGTTTTGGTTTCGGTTTCTTAAGTACAATTTAGCTTTACGCAGACTCTTGTATGAATGGCCCAAATTCCGTGGTAGGCTGGAACATAAATTACGCAGTACTACAATGCCCCGTAAGGCAAACAAAAAAGGCAAGTTTTACATTAAACCGTTCCCAAAGACTTGTATTCATTTAAGTGCTAGTAACGTAGATCTGAGTTTTTAATATTGGTAAATTATGTAACTTAATTATTCAAATACAGGGTGGTTGAACTTGGTTGAATTAGGTTGTGATTTTAATTTGTATTTGAACAGCTGTAACTCTCATGTTTTCTAGAAGAACGTTGGGCCCGGCAAGATATATAATATTTTAGCCACTATAAAAACTTCTTCCCTGAATTTGATTTAAACTAGCAAGCCAAATATAAATAATTGTTTCAACTGAGTTTAAATAAGTTACAACTAATTAGGTAGTAAATTGTAATTCAAGGGTGGTTATTTAAATGTAGATTAAAAGGTATTTTTCCATTACCGCTAGTGTTAAAACAAAACACATAATAGCTTTAGAAAACCTTCATAAAATGTACCAAGTACATGAAGAACAGATTATAACAATCCAAAGGATTGAATCACAACAAGTAATTTAAAAGTTATCAAATAACATAAAGAGATTTAAAACAAATCGACTTTCAGGGTAATTAAATCTACAGATTTATTAGGTCATGATTAAGGTAAATCATTGCTTCAGGTTATATATTCCTCAAACAAGAATATTAAAGAGAATAAAAGAATTGACATTGCCCAAAATATGGTAGTTTTATTTGTGTTGGAAGTTAATGGTTCGTCTCTCTTCGGAGCGATCATTTGTTTGTTACAGTTGTTTTTGACACTATGTTTTGTACACCGGAAGAAAGAGTTTGGTTACTAGATGGCGATCGTAGGTATTTCACAACGTGGTGGTCCAGGTTATTTTCCGTGTCGTCGAAGAAGTGTGATTTTAGGTTTGAACTTTGTTAGTTCTCAATAGATGGCGGTTTTCTGGAGAGGACGTTGGCGCGAAGTTCAAATTCAAAAGTTGCATCTTACATTTGGTATTTGTTATGTTACATTTTATGTATTCTGTTTATTGTGTCGTAGATTTTTGAATTTAAACAAATCAGCCCCATTTAATGTTTTTTTTTTCGCGAAAAAATACAGCAGGTTATCATTTACATTTATTTTATTAATTTCACTTGGTGCCTTAAAACATTAGTACAGTAAGACCTCGTTTAGCGCTTTAGAAGCGTTCCTCAAGACAGAGCGCTAAACGAAACAGCGTTATAGGAGGTCATTTTAACATATTTATAGCAAATAGGGAAACGGGAACACGTGACCAAAAATAAACAAATTTTGCTTTAATTTTAAGTTATATTAATTTATAGTAATTTGCAGTATAATATATGTTTTATATAACACAAACATTTGAACATAGAAATATTAAGTTTATTTTTGTGATGAAGGTCCTGGCTCCTCATATATTTTTGATTTTTTGGTGATAAAATCATCTAGAGTCATTTGTCGCTTTCTTTTTCTTTCATTAAGCAAATGTTGGTAGCAGGCGATCGCACCAAAACCTCGTCTTTTTGCTTTTGCACTTCTGTCAAAATTTGGATCATTCGCTACAATTTGATCAACGATTTCGGTTATCGTTTCTGAACTTATTTTAATTATTCCTGAACGAGTTGTATATACGAAACGCGGTTTCCAGCAAACCGCGTTATAGCAAAGCAGCGTTAATCAAGGCAGCGTTAAACGAGGTCTTACTGTACTGAACTGTTCTTTAATTTTTTTAATTTGATTACAAATAATTTCCCAGAAGAAAAGATGATTATTTCATCCACTGCGTAGGGGACCAAAATATATCGATGTTTATCGGAGGTAAATTTTGCTTCCACCAGGATTAATATAATATTGAAACAGCATTCATTGTTGTACTTGTATTGTTAAATAATATAATAATTCATTATATTTAATAATGGTAATATATTTTTATGTATCTTACCTATGTTATTTCAATATTAATAATAAAAATCCTTGTTAAGAACTAATTAGATTTGTAAGTCACCCTAAGAATACAAAAAGTAACGAAAACAAATACATGTAACACTTTGATGAATCACAACTCAACACGCAGATTATTGGTTAAACCACGACGGAAAGAGTCAGAAAACACCTGCTCATAAGTCTCCAAACATTTGGGTGCCAGATATGCAAAACAGTGTATGAAGCTCACCGTGGAATAGAAAGACACGTCATAATTACCATGCTCCAAACATAAACTGGCTCTCGACTCTTCTGAATCTTAAAGTGTAGGACTCCAAAGAGTAATAACCGGTACTGCTGGTCGAATTTTAAAATGTTGAAATCACGATTAATGGATGTCACATGATCATATTTACGGATGTTGAACGAAAAACCAACAAGCAAGAGTTCTGAAGGAGTTGGAGCTTATGTTAATAATTCGGCGTAATAACCCCATAATATACCCCAGCGCAATAGTTAATATTAGATAATAGTTATTGTACTTCTTACAATAGACCACTTTAATTGAGTAAGAAGGACATCTCCAAACTGTTAAAGTGATCTCAACTTATAATAGCATGAACTTGGCTTACGGTCAACATGTTGTCGAAAACCAATCTCGCTATCCAAGACAAGCCCTAAGCTCCGGGCAAAATCGACCATTTTAACAATCTCATCACCGATGACCACAAAAAATGTTGCAGTATTTAAACCTCTATGAACTAGCAGAGGACCGCCCAAGACCAAAAGCTCAGACTGTGGGCCGGAAGACTTCTGGAACGGAGCTAAGAAAGTAACAATTGACGGTGCCGAGATCACCACAAAAGTGTGGGGAAATCCTGTTGCAATAATATATCATATACAAAGAAAATATTTCCTGCTGATAACTACTCAACATTGAGTTATATTTAGTATAATAATAATTCGCTATCAACAGTCACAAAACTAACTCTATCCCTTTTGTGGCCAATATGGCGAGATTACTCTATGAGGATACTTGTAAATTTTACGAGAGCTACGCTTGGGTTAGCATATGTGAAGTGTCGCACCGTAGTGCTAACATGGCTATCCGGAATTTGAATAGCCTTGTACTAACAAAAGGATCTGTAGGATGGAAAAGTAGGTAATATTTCTCACCGAACTAGACGGAAAACAGGTCATCAAAATGTACCAAAACTTGACTATTTCGGACACCAGCCTCTATTGCGCTCGTAGATGGATTGTAGCTGGGTTGTAACTGGTTGCATTCGTGGGTTCTTCCAATACTTTCAGATGGTTTGCTCACGCAACTAACTGGGAAAATGGTGTTGTTATTTGAGGGCGCCAGGTAAACATAATAAAACAAGGGAAGACTGAAGAAAGCTCTTTTATTTGTTCGCTAAATGAATCAAGTCAAAAAGATGGGGTGAAGTATATTAATTCACAAATCGAAGAAAAACTCAAAATAAAATAAAAATACAAATATGAAACTCATCCTCAAATTGAAGATTTGAAACTTAGGAAATAAAAAAACACAAGTGAAAACAGATAATGCACTGAAGATACGCTCCTGTGATGCATGTAAGAGCGTCTACACACGATCCAATCTGGTCGGGCCGACAAGCTCTCCTACACGTGAGTTGAACAAGGACACATTAGCCGCATCCTTATTCAACTCATGTGTAGGACAGCCGGTCGGCCCGACCAGATTGGATCGTGTGTAGACCCTATAATAGGCAAAACAAACAGCGCACAGTCTTCTGAAGGGTAAATGTACGGCTTTCAAAAATCTTTACGTTTTTGAGTAATTTAAACAAATTACAACGGTAAAACCATAGTCGTAATCAAAAATGAGAACAAAAAAATAAGTATTACAGAATATGTCTATCGAATTGCATATAAAATTAATTGTAAGATAAATATTAAAAAAAAAAGATTTAGAATAGAGTTAGGACCTTGTACCCTATTTTATTACCCCCATTACTAGTGTAATTGTAATGGTAGGGCACTAAGCCAGTCAGTCGCAATTTTCTGATTTTCATTAACTAGTTTCACATTGTACAAGGACTAACGCGTAAAACAAAGCTGACTATTTGCTTGTAACACTTAGCACATGAAATTAAATATTTATGCTTCCAAACTATAATGAAAGTGGAATTAATTTTAAAGAATAGCCCTATAAATTTGAAGACCTTTAGAGGTTTTCACAGCTATTGTTGTCTTTTTCCACTTACTGTAATATAAAAAAAAAATGATCTAGAAATATTTTTCAGTTTTTTTATTATAATTAGAAAAAGATTAATGGCTGTTACTGAAAGGTCATATTCTGATTCGTTTTGTATTGATTTTACTTCTAAAATATTTACTTAAAATTTTCATCGGTACAATAATTCATGGATATTATATTTTTAATATTTATTATATTATTATAATTAATATTTATATTTTTCACACAGTAGAAAAATATAATTTATATATTTTTCACATATTATAAAAATATAATTCAATAAATTCCCGTTAGCACTCGGTCACATTAACCGCATTAGAAACTTGTATAAATGTTCCATAAAATTGTATCAAAACTAATTCGTAGGCCACAATCGTTCCAGCTATCTAAAATTAAAGAAGTAATCTAAAAGTTATCAATAAAATACAGTGGTGGATCTAGCTTATTTAGGGCAAGAAGCTAAATATGATATGGGGAATGGAAACTAAAATAATTATGAAATAAATATGATGGCTCGGGCCCATATTGGTCTGTATGAGAACCCATGAACGCGGAGAGACAAAGCTTCAGCTTCTAGGTAGATCTTCCACTGATAAATATTTTTAGCAAACCTTACACTTAATATCAACTTTCTGGTAACATTGAAATATCGCTTTCCACTTAGGCATGCCGGATCAAAGCAAACGTGCAAAATAAATCTTCTGACCTTAAAAATATTCTGTAGGTATTATTTTTATAATTTAAAATCTGCAAATTTACCTATACCTCTGTGTTATATATGGAAGATGCTACTGCGTTGAGATATTGCAATGGTTTTTGACTTTCATCATTTATCCAAGCACCATACAACGAAACACACACCGTGCGTCCTATTAATAGTCCAAAAGAAAAGAAAAAGTACAATTTTTCCAGTAAATTTTCCATGTGCCTACAAAAATTATTAGTAACTTTTTAGGAAGTTAAATGCAACAATTATAACCTTAAACTGTTGAAAAATTGTATAAGAATAAAAAATAGGTTACTGCTGAATGAAACTAAGACAATATTTGAGATTGATTGGTTCAAACTACGGCATAATCTGCAAAGCCTATTGTAATCTTCTCTTAAATACCTCCACATTTGTTCGTCAGAAACCTCAAAAGTGCAATTTGGAACAATTAAAAAGAATCTTATTTAGTGTTTTACTTACTCTTGTATCCACGTACGATGCAAGCTTATCTGTAACTTGTATAAATCGCACTGCTATAGAGGAACTCATTAACATGATGAATAAATCAATATACGTCCACGAAAAAGTAGCGATGATTACAATGAACTAAAACAATGGTAAGTATAAAATAGCTATTATTTGTACTAATCGTTTTAGTTACACCTGTAAATAAAATCCTAACCATACATTGTAAGTAACTGACTTGAAAATTTGAGGAAAAGAAATTTTCACAAAAAAATATTGAAACATATCTTCCTTCTCCGTTGCACATGCAGCCGATTGCTGAAAATGGCGTATTACTACTAAAACGTGCTCTGCTGCAAAAGCATTATTTTATTAACTTGTTAATTGATTTCTTTTTATCAATAAATTTACTGAACGCTAGACCCATTATGACTGCAGTCATTAGTTTTAATCGTACGTTTAATCTTGGAGATTTGGAATAAGAACGCATAGAAATCTCCATCATGTAAAATGACTTCATCAAATTTTCCCAATTTTGTGCAAGAACGAGAAATAAAGCATGGACTGCAAGAGAATTTCCATAAAATACCAACGCGGCTGAAAAATGCATCGAGGTATATACAAGTAGTTATTTAGAGTGCTAGTGAGTTAAAAGAGATATAAGTAGATCCACGAGGCCGTAGGCCAAATGGAGGAATTTTCCCGAGTGTTATTGTATATTACTTCATGGAGTACTTTGAGAAACAACAAATGATTTATATTTTATAACTCACTGGTTGCTTCTAGCATGACTTTTCTCATTGAAAATAGCAACAGACTATTTATTAATAGTTTTGATTTAAACGTTGTTCTGATTATGGATACTTACTAATACTGAAAACATCAATTTCACGAAATATAATTCTGTAAAATGTTATATAAATTGGAAACAAAGTTGACAAAATTATGAAAGCAGTGTAAACCACTCTCCACGACTTCCATTGGAACTTAACAGCTTTTTCCGATGAGTTTGTTATACCATTTACTGGCATTAAACCAAAAACTTGTCCTAAAATTAACGTGAATTTGATGGAATGATGTATACTTTGTTTAGAAAGGTTATTTAATGGGTTGCTTTCATATTGCTTCGTTTTCAGCCACCGCATTTCATAACTCTGAAACAGATAAATTGAGAACAATGTAATTTTATGAATCCATCCTGAATCTAACCATATGGGTTTAGAAAATGTTTCAGTACCTTCAGCAGTACTTTTTTTGCAGAAAATCACGCTAAAGTTATACTTTATTTCACATAATTATTATATTATGGTACTACATATTAATCACTTGTGGCTGGACACATATTACATCTACATTATATTTCTATACCAACATGTAACTACTTTTATACAACAACGTAAGTAAACATTGCATGTTGATTTTAAAAATGATGAACTCCGCAATCGTTTGATAAACAGCAATTTTAACCAAATTAGGTAAATATTTGAATTAATAACCAATCAAATAAATCTAACTTAAAAATATAAATTATATACATCAGCCCGCTAAGTATGTCCAAGCAAATACAAGTAAATTTCTTTTCGAATTTTCATTCCATATAACATTTTATACATTCTCTAATTACCTATATTTCCCTTTACCTCCCATATTGAAATTAGTATACGTTTATTTATAACTTTTTTATTAGATTTTTAACTTTGATTTCAAGAATGGTAATCACTTTGAAAAATGTATTATTAAAGATGCTATGCAATTAATTTCATATTATCGCAATTTAAAGAAAAAACAAAACACTTGACGTTTAAAAAATTTAAACATTTTTAAGCTTTTAAATTTCCACTTCTACTACATAATATGAATATTCGATGAATTTTTTATTGCAGTTTTTTATTACGATATTTTAAAATTTTACTTACCTGCAGCTAATTCCAGAATAAGAATAACAAACATCGTACAAAAACTTTAAAAATTATTAACAATTGAAAGAATAACCAGGATGTATTTATTGTAACACATACAAAGCAAATTTCATATTATTGTTCTTTATAACAATAATACCGACACGGATTGAGTTTTAATGTATTACAAACGTCAATAGAAAAAAAAACACTTAAGAAATAGGCATGGAAAGAAAATTTATAGCACAAAATTAATTATTTATTCATAACATTTAGACATGATCGATTTGGAAGTAGGCAAGCAGTAAAAATAGTGCCCGAAATGAAAACTTTTTGCCCACATCTGTAAATATTACTGCAATACAATTTTACAAAATTATAAATACCATGATATTATAATCAATGAATTGTGTAAAAAAATTATTTCTATACTATTTATTCACGCACATACATTCATATTAGTGATACGCAATAATATTATGGTGCAATGCAAATACATCAAACAAAATCAATCCGACATAAAAAATGTTTGAGTGTTAAATTTTGCGAAAATTCGATATTTTTTATGTTGTCCTTTGCCATACGATATGGTCAGATTTTTTAGTGGAACTAAAAAAAAATTGTATAATTATAGAATTAGTACCGGGGCGGATTACCTATTGTTGGTCACTCCAAAAAAATTGAAAATTTCCTATTGCAAAGAGGAAGGTTTATATAGTATAATGACATAATTTTCACAAGCGAAGATATAATCAAAATTTTGAGAAAAATCAATTTGAAAAGTACGGGAAACTAGCATCGAGTATGCGGCCGACCCGGGTCGATGTGACATCGGTCGCCCGTGGTCCCTTGAAATCGAGTGAAATTTTTTCGCTCCGATTTGAATTTTTCTTTGAAATTCGGATAGATGGGGGTGTGATTAGTGGATATTAGTAATAAATATAATCAAAAAAATTGAAAGTAACCCGTGTATTGCCGAAAAAGTGAAAAAATTAAAAAAATATTAGACACATAAACAACTATGGGGAAAACCTAGGCCCTTCGGGACTACGCCCCGGGGCCGGTTTTGATGGCGCAAATTACTTTTTTGGGTGGATCTGGCACGGCCAGAATTGGGCACATCAAGAAGCCTACCCTACGCTCCTCCGGAGCTTCGGGCGGTTTTTCAATCGTGTACGCCGCTACGCGGCAGAGCTAAACATACGAGAAAGCGCCACCCATCAAGCAAACCGGGATGAAGGCAACCGGGATCTTAAACCCCCAAAAAATCGCCTAAAAACAAAAAATAATCGATGTTACATGTAGGAGAGACGAGCTGCATCTGCCGGTTCGAAATACTCTAAGTGTTAGAGTCATTCATAGCGCACGGACTGACCACAGAATGAGCGACGCGCCCTGAATCTCGTTAATCCACCACTGAATTACATGAAAATTAGCTAACTTCAAAATCGATTTACTCAAAATTTTGATTATATCTTCGCTTGTGAAAATTATGTCAGTATACTATATAAACCTTCCTCTTTGCAATAGGAAATTTTCAATTTATTTGGAGTGACCAACAATTGGTAATCCCCACCTTAGTACCTATGTACATGTCACACGACTTAACGTTAAAAATTTAAACATTTTTTTAATTATTTTACTCAACAACGGAACTTAGTAGCTTGTTATTTTAATTAAAGTGGAACCATAATTGGCTAAGTTATACATTTCAGGAAGATTTTCCTTGACACTATAAAAACTGTAACAGATACGAAGATAATTTTTGTTTTTTTTAAAAGCTTTTATTAAACTTGCTCAGGATGTTTGTTTGTTTGTACGCATACATATTTTGCGATGTACTGGCGGGTATGATACCAATACACTCGATATTTTTTTTGTGTGTGTTTATTTGACTAATAGAAATTATTACGTTCCTTATTTTTACTCACGTCTAGCTCTTATTTTATTATTCTCTCGCATGAAAATCCCCTTACCTTCAGATGGCCGGTTCTTTGAGTTTTGGTTCCTATTATTCTTTCACTACCCTGAAAATTTGGAACATCCAGAATGCGAGATGCCCAAAATGATAAATGCGGAAATTATACACAATAACATTTTATTGGATAACATTTACCTCAAAAATATTTAAACAAATTCTATAAATTTAATAATACACGAATTGAATACCTTAATCTACCTTTTCTTTTATAATTGTCCCCGTCGCCGTGACACTTAGTAATTTTACCTCGCCGACTTTTCAAATCTCGCGGCACTTTTTAAGTAGCTAATTTGTTGCTTACCCCGTTTTGCGCATGACCAATCGTTGTCGTGTATTTCATAGCGTCTGCTTTGCTGTTTGGATAGCGTCGTGACCCAACGCTTTGACTTTTTATCGACTTTGCCAACGTTCTTTTTTTGTAATTGTGAATCTCTGCTACCACTTGTAAGATGCAACTTTTGAATTTGAACTTCGCGCTGACGTCCTCTCCAGAAAAACCGTCATCTATTGAGAACTAACAAAGTTCAAACCTAAAATCACACTTCTTCGACGACACGGAAAATAACCTGGACCACCACGTTGTGAAATACCTACGATCGCCATCTAATAACCAAATTCTTTCTTCCGGTGTACAAAACATAATGTCAAAAACAACTGTAACAAAACAAATGATCGCTCCAAGGAGAGACGACCATTAACTTCCAACACAAAATAAAACAACCAAATTTAATTTAATACTTTGTATTAATAACAAGTTACTATTACTTTATAAAATTAAGTGTTGGTATAATAAAGCGTCCCTTTATCTTTTGTTAAATGAAGATGCCCGGATACAACCTTGTGCACATCTGCTTATTGCACACAAAGAAAAACTCCCCCTTACCACTTTCTATTAACAACTCCGCACCCTCGTTCTTTAACCTTGCAACATATTCTTTTATAAGTTAGACAACTTTCTCCTAATAATAATTAATAATTGAAAATGCATTAAGCAAACCGAATTTAGCTATAATGTAAAACCCTTTAAAACAACCTGTTAAGTTTCTATTATTTGAAACAATGAAATTATGTTAAACACAAATAAATTAAATTAACTTATTTTGCCCAAATTTTAGTAATAAGCAAAGAAACCTTATTAATTAATGCATAAATTATACCTGTTAATTAAACACAAACACTAAAAGCAAGCTAATACAGAATTATTTTGAGTTCAAAATAAATGACACCTTTACGTTAAAACGGTACACCAAGAAGTGAACGATGCTTCTTCCCTAACAAAAGAAGTGACGCCACCTTAGCAAATTTGACCCTTAACCCAGTCGACGCAGTGATATCACTGTGATATCACTGTGACATAGATTTGTGAGGCAGTGATATCGCCGTAGCATCACCTGTATGTCATAATGTCCGCCTCAGCGATATCACAGTGATATCACAGTAATATCACTGTTATATCATAGTGAAATCACTGTGATATCCCTGTGGCACACATTTGTGATATCACCGTAGCATCACCAGTATGGATTAATAAATTTAATTTACTATAATCTATTTTGAAAATCAAAATAAAAAAATTGAATTTTTTTAATTAACCATTTTTTTTATTTCTTCGTTTCAGCTGCTAATTTTAACTCTACAACATATAATTTTTTATTTTACCCAATTTTTAATATTTGTGGGACCTTTGTTGGTTGATGATATGCGTTGTCGTCCTCTTTGTTCTTGGAGTCTGAAAAATCTGAAATTAAATGTTGAATTTTTGAAATAAAATCTTACCGTTACCTAGGATCGAACTTGGGACCTTTCCTTCCATGTACCACCGCGTTGACGTCTCAGCCACGAAGAACTGTTTATTTTAGTTGTGATAAAATTATAAGTCGAGTGAATTATTTTATAAGAAAAAAAATTCTAATCGGATCTAATTTCGTAGATGTCTCATTGTAACGTTCGATGGTTCGATAAAAATTGAAAAAAGCGAAAAAAATGACTTTCAAATTTGCATCGCAAAATAAATAATAAAAATGCGATAAAATTGGTAAACTTGATGCAAAAAAAATCGCTGTACAGTATTGTTTGAAATGTAATTGTAGAGGGATTGGTAAAATAAAATGGTGAAAAAAAGCGAAAAAAGTGTCGTTCTAATTTTCATCGCAACTTGTAATAATTGCCTAGCGGGGAGAGCTCTGTACTTGATTTTTGTACTCGATTTTTTGTACTCGATTGACATTTTTTCTTAATTTTCATGTGTTTTCGATGATTTTTGTCTTACTAAATCTTCTTACTAAGCTAATAATTACAAAAAAAGGCAAAAAAATATGTTTTTCATGAATGTAAAAAATTCATCGCAAAAAAATCCGAAAACATCGCAAAAAAGTGAGTAATTTTGATACAAAAAAAATCCTTCGTAACGTTTGGAATGTACTTCTACAGTGTTTCGTGAAATAAAAAATGGAAAAAAGCGAAAAAAATGTTTTTCAAACACGTGGGTTCGACATCATAAAACACGTCAACAAAATTAGTAATTTTGATGCAAAAAAAATCGTTGTACAGTATTGTTTGAAATGTAATAAATTGTACAGGGATTGGTAAAATAACAAAGTGAAAAAAAGCGAAAAAAATGCTGTTCGAATTTTCATCGTATAACTTGTAATAAAACTCGCGGAGGGCTGTACTCGGTGGCAACGGTGAATCGAATGACATTTTTCTTAATTTTCGTGTGTTTTCAATGATTTTTTGTCTTCTTACTTCTTACTAAGCCAAGAATTACAAAGAAGAAGCCAAAAATTTTTTTTTTTCGTAAATTTAAAAAATGTATCGCAAAAATATCGGAAATTATGGCAAAAAATGAGTAATTTTGATGCAAAAAAAAAATCGTGTTACAGTAACGTTTGGAATGTAATTCTACAGTGTTTTGTGAAATAAAAAATGGAAAAAAGCGAAAAAAATGTTTTTCAAACACGTGGGTTCAAATCATAAAATACGTCAAAAAATTAGTAATTTTGATGCAAAAAAAAATCGTTGTACAGTATTGTTTGAAATGTAATTGTACAGGTATTCGTAAAATAAAAAAGAGAAAAAAATGTTGTCGAAATTTTCATCGCAACTTGTTATAATTGCCTGAAAACATCGCTCGTGGGTACTTATTTGCACACCTCTGACACAAGTGAGGTATCACGGCGATATAATTTAGATGGTAAATCAGCAACAATCACAAATAAGGCACACAATATCATATGGATATCACATGGGTATCACGCGGATATCACATTGTGATATCACACCTCTGACACAAGTGAGGTATCACCGCGATACCACTTAGGTGATAAATCAGCAACAATCACAAATAAGTCACAAAATATCACATGGATATCACATGGGTATCACGTGGATATCACAATGTGATATCACATCTCTGACACAAATGAGATATCACAGCGATATCACTTAGGTGATAAATCAGCAACAATCACGAATAAGTCACAAAATATCACATGGATATCACATGGGTATCACGTGGATATCACAGTGTGATATCACATCTCTCACACAAATGAGATATCACAGCGATATCACTTTGGTGATAAATCAACAAGAATCACAAGTAAGTCACTAAATATCACATGTGTATCACATAGGTATCACGTGGATATCACTTTGTGATATCACACCTGTGACATAAATGAGGTATCACAGCGATACCACTGTAATACCTGCGTCTACTGGGAAGGAACCGTTGTGTTTCTCTACCAATAGGTGTCGCTCCCAAATATTATTTAAAATGAAATATACACGGAGTACGAAAATATTCTAAACCAAAACAAGCGGTAAATTAAAATTTAACTAAATTTTAAAATTTCAATATTACACACTTAAGTGCTTTTCACCGCACAAGGTAAGTGAATTTCTTCTATTTTTAATCACACTTAATTTTCTTTTCTTACATAACCTTTATTTTTATTCAGGTCTGGCCTCGTGGTTGACCAACCAATTTTACCTATTGGTAACACTATTTTCTGGAGTTGTACTTTTTACGGGCTTCCGTCTCAACTTTTTTTATACCAACTAACTTTGTTTATCTTCCCATTACCCTGGTTATTTAGAAAAAAAAAACATTCAAATTTTATTTTCGTCGCCTTGATTTACCAAACCGGCTTTTCTATCTTGGTAAGTAAATTTGGATTTATCTTTTGTCGTCCTTGAAAATGTCACGAATTATTAATTGTTTTATTTCGTTCACAGGTTCGACCGATCGTAACTAAGATGCCTCGGATCACGCTGTCACAACATCCCGCTCATTTATGATACACGTAAATCCCTACTTAAGATTATTTACAATTTTAACTAACTAATTAACAAACTCTTATATACTAACATTGTTTTTCAAATATAAATTATTTAACATTGTTGCAAAAATGTTTTTGCTTTATCATTTTGGGTACTCGCATTAAGAGCCATAAGTGATTATTTTATTTAACCTTCTGTCCCGTTTAAGAAACTGCTAGTTCTTTCGTGTCTGTAACTCGATAATAATTTCTTTTATTTAATAAACCATCGCAATATGTACAGGGTGAAGTTACCAGTGTGGCAATCGGATTACCGGATTATCTACCTATTACATTACTATATAAGTAAATCAATCAATCAATAATATCAAACAACCCGACCAAAAAGTTATCAAGACATCCAGAAGACAAGAAAAACAAAATGGCGAAATCAAAAGCCGAAGAAAATTTAACGCAAAGGAAGAAACGGTTAGAACAAGAACGGCAACGGCAAGCAACCTCAAGATCCAAGGAAAATGTATCGCAAAGAAAGGAACGATTGGAACAATGTCGCCAGCGAATGGCATCTTCAAGAGCCAAAGAAAATTTATCGCAAAGAAAGGAACGATTGGAACAATGCCGACAGCGAATGGCAACCTCAAGAGCCAAAGAAAATTTATCGCAAAGAAAGGAAAGATGGGAACAATGTCGACAGCGAAAGACAACAGCCAAAGGAAAATGTATTAATGAACGTTTAAAAATATTTCATCAAGAAATTAACAAATTTTGCGATAATATTTGCGAAATATGCACAAAAAAATATTATCCAACACAAATAACTGAATATAAACTTCATGATGTTCCCTCATATTTACCAGATAATCTTAAAGAAAAGCAAAGCTTCCTCCTATGCTATCGTTGCAAAAGACATGTGAGTAGTCGGAAAATTGTATGTCCTTCTAAAGCTTGGTGGAACAATCTTGATCCCGGAAGAATTCCACATGAAATTAAAATACTCTCTCAACCTGAACAGCGATTGCTCTCCCGAGTAATACCATTTGTGAAAATTGTTAAGTTTTCTGGTGTTTATGGACAGTATGTTTTTCGTGGCCAGGCGGTTCTCTTTGCACAAGATATATTCGAAGTCACCGAGAAACTTCAAAATATGCTTCCAAGGTCATCTGATATGACTGGTATGATAATAGTTAGTGAGCGCCTGGAAAGTTTGGAGTTTGCCCGTGAATTTTCAATTTGTCACAATAGAGTGTATGAAGCGTTACGATGGCTTGTTGCAAATAACCCGTTGTATAAAGATGTTGTAATAATTGATAATTACGTTAAATTGAACGAATACGATTTTATTCGAGTTACCTACTGATGAAACAGAAAGAATCAACAATATTCAAATGCAAGAGCATAATGGTTATAAAGCGATTGGAAATGCTTCGAGGATTGTTCGTGATTCATGGTATCAAGCAAATCGGGACATCTTTGATACTAACTCCACTGGGGTACAATGTTACGCAATGGTTTTGGCGAATATTGTTAGTATGAATAAATTTGTTTTAAAATATTTCATAAATGAAGATGAAATTCCATCAATTAAATTGGACTGCAATAAAAGTTTTATATATGTATTCTTTTGTAAGACTAAACAGTTGAAAATAAAAAAATAAATAAAAAAAATTTTTAAATAAAAGCTTTCATTAAATGAAAAAAATTAAATAAAGATGTACTAAAAAGGAAAAAAATAATTGAAATTTACTAAATAGGATAAAATAATCAATATATAAATGTAGAAAAAAAAATTAACTTGCGCCTAGTTATATTCTCATAAAATATTATGTAACTTAGTAAATTTCCATAGATGATGTAATCAGGAAATGCCAATGTTATAATTATTTTTTATTGCTGGTTTAAGCAAAAAGAATGTTCTCGAACATTCTTCAATTATAAATTTCGCTCAATAAACAAATTTGGCATAACACATAAAAGCTCAAGTTAATTAAATTTCAATCAGTATTCTAAGGGTATTCCACGAGTATTCATTATGTAACGATTATTATATAAGTTTATGCTAAGGTGTATCTATGTTAAGTGCACATTACACGGGGCGTTCGGCTGCATGCAATTTCTGCGTAGAGACGAGTTCATGTATTTGCGCTTTGCGTATACCGTTCTGCACAGAAGTTGCTGCAGCCGAAGGCCCCGTGTAATGTGCACTTTAGTTTGTAATTTGAAAATCTATAAGTTAAATTATTTTGTAGAAATTAATAATCATCAATAAAGAACAAATCAATAAATTTGAAAGTGTTATTTTTTAATAAATTAAGTGAAAAAATATAAAAGATTACTGGCGCAGTCGCAAAGGATCCGAAATTTTTGGAAAAATTAGAACAAAAATCGTCTAAAAAATTCCAAAAAACCACGGAAAACTGCAAAACAACCGATTTCAAATTGGGAGCGAACAAAAATCGTCGCAAACATTTGGAATCAAACCCTAGTTTAAGAAGAACCAAAAGTGGACAAAAATCGCCACAACTAATTTTAAGAAAAGGATCCAACAGCAAGCAACGTAGACAAGCATCGCTACAACGCAAGCCGTGGATCAACCAACTAGATTAAGAAAACATATTATGAAGAAATTAAAAACGTGAGTAAAAAAGCTCAAATTTATCCATAAATCCTAACATTAAAACCTATAATTAAAATAATTAAATCGAAAATAGTCGTATACGCATAATAATTAAGAAATAATTTACATTTTAATAATAAATTAATTACATCACAATAGTAAGATTTATTCTATTTTTAATTAAAGTAAGTTAATGAACTGATAATTTCTGCATTCTTAACAATTTGTCATTGTAAACTAATACCCGGGAAATAACAAAGCAAACGTTAATTTAAATAATTCGATACAATTTTATAAATTTAAATCAGATCCATTTACCTTACAAAATAAAATGTCGAACTTCCAAAATTTTAATACACCTCAACAAACTGCAAATTTTCAAAATTTTAGACATAATGATTTTCAAACACCAAATCAAAATTTCAATAACTCATTTCGACCTGAACCAAATCCTCAAAATTTTAACACTAATTTTCAAAATTGTCATCAAAACAGAATTAATCCCCAAAATACTAATTAATATCAACCTAATTTTACACCAAACATTCAAAATATTAATTCAAATAGTTTAATCATTCATGTAGATGATGATTACGATACAACAGGACGTAATCTATTATTTATATACATTCCAGAAATCCGAGCAAAATTTTTAATTGACATGATGAGTAAATATAGTTTAATAAATCCAGAACTAGCAACTAAATATTTTAAAAATTACATGCAAACCGAAAAATTTCAAATTCAGACCTCGGGTAGATTGTCACAACACAGCAAAATTTTATATACCCCATTACCTAAAGTTTTCAAAATTAATGAAAAATGCAAATTTTACATTTCTAATTTCTCAAAAAAATATGACAGTTTAATAGGAAACGATTTGCTGAGTCAACTAAAAGCAACAATGGATTTTGGAAATAAAATTTTTGAAACACCTCGAGTAAAATTACCACTTTCAAACTCGGTTAATTAAAACTTCTAACGTAAAAAATTTAAACATAATCAAAAATCATCATTTGCCACACCCAAATAAACCTATCAATTCTTTAGAATCCACAAATTTTAGAGAAAACAAAATTTTTCAAAAAATTGATTCAACTGCTGATTCTATGAACGAACACGTCACAAACCTTCTAATAATCAAACAAAATTTAAGTCAAAATCAATTTAAGAATCAAGAACCAATCAAAATTTGTGAACCCCTGATAACTGACAGCGTTATCGAATTGCAAACGTTACGGAACCAAATTTCAAAACTATATAAAGAACATCAATTAGTTAAACAAAATTTAGAGACAGCAAAATCGGAAATTGATAAAAAGCATAACGAAATTTTGATGAACCAAATTCATAAAAAAGTAAATTTACTACAAAAAACAATGTCAGAAAATCAAAAAATAAGTCAATTAAGGGAACAAGAATTACCTGTTCAATTGGAAGAACAGAATTACCCAGTTCAATTAGAACAAAAATTATCAAATCAATCAGAAGATCAGAATTCGAAATTACTTGAATTAACTCATTCACATTATTTAGAATCAGTGCATTTCAAAAGACAAAACCCAGCTAGAAATACATAATTTTTACATTAAATACATTAAACTTTAAATAAATTAAATAAATTAAATTAAATATACATTAAATAAATTAAATAGAATACATTAAACACATAAATAAAATTTCGACAAATAATTACAAAAGAAAACATTTTAGAAATTTCAAATTATTTTCAAATAAATTCCAACAAATTTTCAAAAAACGAAATCTAGTTAAAAATCTCAAATACGTAAATTAAATTTTGATTAATAACAATAGGGGAAATTATTTTAAAAATTTCAAATTATTTATAAACAAATCGAAACAAATTTTAAAAAGCATTAACCGAAAAGGGAAAAAATTAAATAACCATTACAAAAATCTACAATCAATAACTCAATCAAGAGATCAAAATTTAAAATCATCAGAATTAATTAAATCGCCTTATTTAAAATTGATAAATTTCAAAGGACAAAATCTAATTAAAAATCCTGAATACGTAAATAAAATTTTAACTATTAACTACAAAAGAAGACATTTTAGAAATTTCAAATTATTTATAAATAAATCAAAACAAATTTTAAAAATCAATAACCGAAAAAGGAAAAAACCAAATAACCATTACGAAAACCAACAATCAATAAACCTATCAGAAATTCAAAACTTAAAGTCACCCGAATTAATTAAATCACATTATTTAGAATTGATAAATTTCAAAGGACAAAATCTAAATAGAAATCTTAAATACGTAAACAAAATTTTGACTAATAATAATAAAAGAAAACGTTTTAGAAATTTCAAATCATTTATAAATAAATCACTACAAATTTTAAAATTCGACAACCGGAGAAGGAAAAAACCAAATAACCACTATATTGATCAGTATTCACTTTTAGTACCTCCAAAAAACCAAAACGGCAAATTTTCTTTTTTCACGCAATTCCACAATACACAATTTTAAATAATTAATATAAAACTTAAAAATTCTAAATGTTTCAAAATTCCAAAATTTCAAATTTTACATAATATGAACCTATTCGATTACACTAACAAACATATTTAATGATTATAGATACATTTACCAAACTGACGCAAATATTTAAAGTAAATTCAAAAAACGCAACTAACAGCAAAAATAATAAATTCAAAATCATTCATTTCAATTCAGATTTCTAATATGCTAGCATCAGCAAATGAACCAAATTACATTAAATGGCAAATATCCTATACCCGATATTACCGAAATATTGGACAATTTAGGAAATTCATAAATCAAAATTCTCATCTTGGACGTTTATCCAAATTTTTAATATGCACCCTTTTTACAAATCAATCTCACCTTTTAGAAAACGATATAATTTCATAAACCTCAATCATTGAAAAAAAAAAATCAATACAAACAAGAATTTATAAAATAATCGAAGTCAAAATTTTAACCTATCAACAATTTTAAATCTATGATGTCAACAATTTCAAAATTAATAATTACCTTTCGAATAATCAATGACTTGTTAAATAATTTGGAAATAGCAATTAGTTTGCAAAAATTAATGTTTTTCATAAGTAAATAATCACACCTATGAACCTTTTAAAATAAATGAAACTTGTAAACAATAGATTACTATTTGAACCAAATTTAGAAATTATCTTACTATTTGAAAAATTCTTTATTAATATTAAAAAATTATTTAAAATTAAATTAAAACGTATTTCTATTCGATATTCCAATTGTTGAAATTGAAAAATATGACTATCTTCAAATTATCCTTCACCAATTCCTAGTTCCGAAAACAATTTTAAAATGATCCTTCCAAATTCAAATTTCCTTATTGTAAATGAGCAAAATTACTCCAACTTCGAAAATTAATGTCAAGAAACAAAATATAACAAATTGAAAAAAGGAAACCATTAAATTAAACAACATCAAAATTCGAGAATGGAAAATGGATAGTGATATCAACAAAACCGATTATTGGACATTCAAAAGTGTAAAAACATAAAAAGTGAAAATTTTTAAAAAAGGAACATATGTGATCGAATTAACCAAACTCCGCGAGTTAAAATTAAAGGACATCAAGTTACAAAAATCCGAAACAAAAATTTAAAAACCTAAAATTCTTTGAAGTACAGGTAGCCCTCGGTTTACGCCGGTTCCATTTACGCCGATTCACAATAACGCCACATGCCTACGTCTTGAAAATACCCGGTTTAACTGGGTATGTACTCGGCTTCCCCGGCCTGACTGGGGAAGTACCTAAACAATTAGACAGGTTGATGGTCCAGTGATAACGTATTTACCGAGCTGCTACGACGTATGTACATTTATTAAACGCAGTGTTACAATTGAATCCATTTATTTTTTCTATTGAATATTTTTCGTGTAAATTATTGGTAAAGTAACAATACCATGTCTAATAAAAGTGCAGAAAAGTTATCTAAACATGTTGCGAAAAAGGCGTCAATTAGGCGACAAAGACGTCAATCTATAACACTTGAAAAAAAGATGGAGGTGATTCGAAGAATGGAAGATGGGCTAATGTTAATTATGATGGGATAATGATGTTATACCTGCATATGCCTATTTTTTTATGAGATGGAACCTAACTCTATACCTCCCATTATAATTAGGTTCAATTTACGCCGATTCAGTTTACGCCGGTTTTTTTAGGAACGGAACTCCGGCGTAAACCGAGGGCTACCTGTATTTGACAAAGGAACTTGTAGTGCTAATTTAGAAGTGAACTCTCGGAACTGTCCACAGTCGATTTAAGTGAACTCAACAAAATCCAAAGTGAATTTAATAACCAAAAGATTCAAAAAAATTTTTTTATTTTACAGTGATACAATTTAAAGTGTTTGGACAATTTTAATTTATTTTATCATTTCTATTTTATCATTTTTATTTATTGTTTATTGTTAATTATAAAATCTTCATTTGTGTAAAAAAGGTATAAACATTATCAGCCTGAAAATCAAATCACAACGTCAAAACGTCATCGAATTGGACACTGCTGAAAAATTAGTCACCGATAAGCTCCGAATTTTTCATCTTATGAGGGGAGAAGTTATATTCTCATAAAATATTATGTAACTTAGTAAATTTCCATAGATGATGTAATCAGAAAATGCCAATGTTATAATTATTTTTCATTGCTGGTTTAAGCAAAAAGAATGTTCTCGAACATTCTTCAATTATAAATTTCGCTCAATAAACAAATTTGGCATAACACATAAAAACTCAAGTTAATTAAATTTCAATCAGTATTCTAAGGGTATTCCACGAGTATTCATTATGTAACGATTATTATATAAGTTTATGCTAAGGTGTATCTATGTTAGTTTGTAATTTGAAAATCTATAAGTTAAATTATTTTGTGGAAATTAATAATCATCAATAAAAAACAAATCAATAAATTTGGAAGTGTTATTTTTTAAAAAATTAAGTGAAAAAATATAAAAGATTACTCGCCTCATATCACGAAAAATAAAAGCGTGTGGCGTTTATAATGTCCCATATAAATAAAAAAAATAAATAAAAATTTTTTTTAAAAAAAAGCTTTTATTAAATGAAAAAAAATTAAATAAAAATGTACTAAAAAGGAAAAAAATAATTGAAATTTACTAAATAGGATAAAATAATAAATATATAAATGTAGGAAAAAAACATTAACTTGCGCCTCATCACGAAAAATAAAAGCGTGTGGCGTAAACATTTCAGCATTACTGCAGATTTCGCTTAACTTACAGACAATGCAAAAGCTGGCGACATGCCCCCCAAAGTGGGTAAATGGGACATTATAAACGCCACACGCTTTTATTTTTCGTGATATGAGGCGCAAGTTAATTTTTTTTTCCTATATTTATACAGGGTGTCCCCGTGACCGTGGAGAACCTTTGAGGTGGTGATAAAGGACACTTTTCTAAGACAAATTTTCAAATAAAATTTTTCCCCAAGTCCAAACCCTTGGGGGGTACCTCCCTTTAAAGCAATTTTTTGAATTTCTGATTTCAAACGGCCATAGCTCCGATATTATTGATTTTTTAAGGTTAATGGATTAGAACTTTCTTAAAGATCATTCGCTTGTCTACAAATTAGGTTAAAACCCCTTATCGTCTAGAATCAACGGATTTCGAGTTATAAATAAAATTAAGGGAAAAAATGTTTAAAAAATTCAGGTTTTTTTTAAAATTTTCTTGCGAACCCCGTATCTCTTAAACTAAACGTCTAAGAGAAAAACTAACGGCCCAAACCGGATAGGAAATTTAACGGGCTACAACTTTCATCAAATACATTTTTTTGGGAAACCAAACGTTTTCACAGAAACTCTGAAAATAATGAACAAGATGTAGGTAAAAAAATAAATTCACAAAATTAATTTAATAAATGCTCAAAATGGCCTCCCTCATTTTCAGCACACATGCGTGCTCTTTTCAAAAGGTGTTGCACGGTATTATTTAATACGTTTTAACAATGTTTTAACATTAAAACAAATGCTATAAATCAAATTGAGATTTTTAGTAATTATGTGAATTTATATTTTTTACCTACACCTTGTTCATTATTTTCAGAGTTTCTGTGAAAACGGTTGGTTACCCAAAAAAATTTATTTGACGAAAGTTGTAGCCCGTTAAATTCCCTATCAGGATTGGGCCGTTAGTTTTTCTCTTAGACGTTTCTTTTAAGAGATACGGGGTTCGCAAGAAAATTTAAAAAAAAATCTGAATTTTTGAAACATTTTTTCCCTTAATTTAATTTATAACTCGAAATCCGTTGATTCTATATTCTAACGATAAGGGGTTATAACCTAATTTGTAGACAAGCGAATGATCTTTAAAAAAGTTCTAATCCATTAACCTTAAAAAATCAATAATATCGGAGCTATGGCCATTTGAAATCAGAAATTCAAAAAATTGCTTTAAAGGGAGGTACCCCCCAAGGGTTTGGACTTCGGCAAAAATTTTATTTGAAAATTTGTCTTAGAAAAGTGTCCTTTATCACCACCTCAAAGGTTCTCCACGGTCACGGGGACACCCTGTATATTGATTATTTTATCCTATTTAGTAAATTTCAATTATTTTTTTCCTTTTTAGTACATTTTTATTTAATTTTTTTCATTTAATGAAAGCTTTTTTTTTACAATATTAATAAAAAGTTTGAAGCTTTGTTTATAAAAAGGAATTGACAAGGTGTTGTTTTTTTATTTTAAAAATTTTGCATTAAATTGGAGGGAAGAAAAGAAGTGAGAAGGATAATAAAATAATCGACAATCTGAGGTTAGAGCTTGTGTTTTTTAATTTTCGAGCACTGGGTCTGGAACTGTAACCATGGACAAGAGTTCATTTCCCCAGCTCAGCACATCGCGAATTTTTAATCAAATTTGGTATCAATTGTTTGTGTGCTGATTATTTTCGTTTGTGTTAGCATCGCTTGCGAAATATATTCAAAGACATAGCCAAGGTTTATTTCCTCGATCCCGCCCATTTTGAATGTTGGCTCGAATCGTTTACCCATCGTTTATGTAACGATTTTCAACCACTTAGGAAAAAATGAATTTAGTCAAGCTCCGAGCAATAACCGCCATATTTCAAAATTATAGAAATTACGTTATTTAAGAAAATTGGTGTTATTTCAGTTGTAAATTGTAATGATGTAAGGAGAAACAAGTACTTATGTACATAGTACATATTTAATAAATACTATAGAAATGTATCAGGGCCGTCCTTAAAAATATTAGCCAGGATGTCAAGTACGCAATATCTCATTTGTTCATAGAGCCTGTAAACAATTCGACATCGTACGAATCCCAATTTGCAATACCGCTTTCAAATGCTCCCTTGTCTTTCAAAATTTTAGAAAAGCTATTGAATTTGAAAGGAATTATTAGTTATCTTCCACCGAAAAGTAGAACCCTGTCAGCAATAGGAGATTATGATTGTTGGAGAGCTCATCTAAATTCTTGCAAAAAATTTCCAAAATTCAAAATGGGCGTGGCCGGGGAAATAAACCTAGGTTTTATCTTTTATATTTTTCGCGAACGGTGCTAACACAAATGAAAATAAGGAGCACAAATCACCAAATTCGACCTGCATTCGCGATGGGGAAATGCCAGCCCCGCCCACTTAAATTTTAATATATTTCGCGAACGGTGCTAATACAAACGAAAATAATGAAAACACAAACGATTGACACCAAATTTGATTCAAGGTTCGTGATGGGTGGGACTGGGGAAATGGACTTTGCCTTGTCCATGTTTGGCTTATTTCTGGAAGAAATGAGAAAGATAAGGCTGGCGATAGAAAACATGGAAAAAAGATGGATAAAAACAAAATTGAATTAATTAATGAGTCAACACCAAAGTTTGAACAGGAGGTGGAAAAACAATAACTATTACCTATGAAAGTCGAATGTTCAACATATTACAAGGGGCAAATACACAAGATATGACTGTAAAAAATGAAGAATTAATTGTTAACAAAATCAAGGAAATTTGTGAAAATCGATAAGCTAAAAAAGAAGAAATAAAACATGTAAGGTTCGTCTTGGAAAACAATTTGGGCTCTATTAAGTCAGCGACCAAAATGAAATAATAATAAACAACAATAAATTTGGTTTATAGAAAAATAAACCAAAAATTGGATGAGAGCTGCAACGCGGTTGATCGTTACATTGGAAAGTAGAGGGAAGGAAAAGCTATCTACTCGGATTAGGACGTCAAAGGCGAGGGTGATATGGTGGAAAAGTTCCCAATGGAAACCTGGTATGAACATGGAAATTTATTTTAGAAACATGATAATTTATTTAGCTTTTGTAGCTGGGAAAGAAAATTTTGGACATTCAATTTAAATTAACACATCGATTATGAATTTTGTTTGATTTGAAAATATTAGAAGTGCGAAGATTTTGAAAAACGGATAAAATTAACAATTACTTAATTTGAGATAAAATTTCCATAAAAATTTACACAAAATTTGACAAAAAAGAGAATCGAATGGGTTGGAATTGAATCAAAATGCAAATAAATTAAAAATGAATAATTTATTAATGATCGTTGAATTAATTTGAGATTGGTTAAAAGCAGTAAGAAGATACAGTAGAATTAGGTGAAGAAAGTTATTATTTAGAAAATAATATTAGAGAAATTGAATTAATGAGAAAATTTTAATGAATTATAAATAAGGGAGGAATTACTGGGAAACTGACGTTCATGGACAATTAGAAAAACGAAGACTTATGAATGATAAGAAGGAATCCAAAAATCCAAAAATAAAAAACAGTTTAAGACCGTATGTAGGAAACGTGAAGATTGAAAAGAACTTAAAATTTAAAATCAAATTTCAGAGAAATGTTAAAGGGTTAAAATCGATTAGATAAAACACACACGATAAAATTTCACGATCAATAGATTGAAGTATTGTTTAATAAATTTGTTAATATTTAAAATAAATTGTCAAATGGCGAAAAGCCATATAAATAAAATAATAAATTTAAAATATTAGTTAAGTGTAAAATCATTTATAATTTGAAAATGTTCGAATAATTTAATTAATATTTGTAAAAAGGAAGCAGCAGGTATTATGATATAGTTTGAATTTGGATCATGGCACAGTTGGTAAAGTTTTTAAACAATTTGAAGGTCCAAATAATTCAACTAGAACAAATGTTACATAAGATGATGGAGAATTTGCTTTTATAGCAAATCAAAACTTGGATATTATGCTTATATCGGAGACCCATATGACAAACAAAAGTTTCTTAAAAATACCCCACTACACGCTCTACCACACTCAACATCCGGATGGCACAGCAAGAGGTGGTACTTCTATAATCATTAAAAGCAGTATAAAACACCATGAAATACCAAAATTAAGTCTCAGAAAACTACAAGCTACATCAGTGGTAATAGACGACTGGAAAGGACCACTCACACTTTCGGCAGTATACTGCCCACCTAACGTTACAATCAAACAAGGTGGAACTCGCTTTAGCGGCAGTTCTTAGGCTTCTATACAGCTACCTTTCTGGTGTGGAAAGTTGTTATTATCTGGTTATTTTTGATCTCCATATAATGTAACACCACATAATCAGATAATCTGCACCAATTAAATTTTTTGCGATTGGTAATTATCATTTACTATATAAGTAATAACAATCAAACTTTTCCATTCTATTAGAAATTTTACTTCTCTGTAATGTATGGTCCTTTTTTTGAGGTGGACCAATCCTCTCCTTTCTCTTTTATTTATAACTTAACTTCACTAACCACATCAATAAAAAATTATTTTTTCACATCAAAGTAAAACAAGTAGTTTATATAGGGAGACCTCTTTGAAAATATCTTTAACTTAGTAAATTTCTTTCGAACATTTGCGTATTTATAAATTGCATTAGCGAATCGAAGCAACGGATTAACAGATTAACGCAATACTATATAGACGAAGTATTTAAAATATAACAACGTATCAGTTGATCAACGTTATGATTGGCTCTGAAACATGCGGACGGACACGAAGCCAGACCATAAGGCTTCTTTCTATACCTTGTATAGAAGCCTAAATAAGGCTTCTTGTTATACCTTGTATAGAAGCCTAAATAAGGCTTCTTGTTATACTTTGTATAGAAGCCTAAAAGTAGCGCACTGGCTACCCAGTTCTTAGACCTCTATGCACACAGAGTATTTCCAACACGATTTGAAACGCTCTGTATGATTTTGAATTATGAGGACGGACGGACGGACAGACACGGAGCCAGATCATAAGGCTTCTTGTTATACTTTGTATAGAAGCCTAAAAAGAGCAATTTGAGTCATTTTTCAAATCACTTGGTCAACGTTTTATCGCTGGAGGCGACTATAACGCGAAACACAACCTCTGAGGCTCGAGATTGATAACACCCAGAGGCAGGCAGTTGTACCAATCCCTGCAAAGTTGTAGTCTACTGCCGCTTTCATCAGGTGAACCCACCTACTGGCCTTCTGACCAAAATAAAATTCCTGATGTACTCGACTTCTGCGTTACTAAAGGCATCTCCCACAATTACCTTAACATTGAAACATGCTTGGATCTATCATCCGATCATACTCCTCTACTAATCACCTTTCAATCTTGTGTTCTCAAAGTTAAAAAACCACCCACATTATTTAACAAAAATACAAACTGGGAAAAATTCAAAAACAGTCTTTCCTGCAATCTAAATCTTAACATGTCACTAAAAACAGCGAAAGAAATACACGAAGCAGTAGAACACTTCACATTGTCAATCCAACAAGCCTCATGGAATGCTTCCCCACCCACGTCAACCATCGATAAGGAAGGTTTTTGCCCCTGGGACATAAAAAAGAAGATAGCAAAAAAGCGAAAACTAAGGAAACGTTGGCAATTAACCCATGCTCCAAGCGACAAAACAAACTTAAATAGAGCCACGAAACAACTAAAGAAACTTCTAGAGGACTACAGAAATCAAGGAGTAGAGGACTACAGAAATCAAGGAGTAGAAAACTTCCTAGAAAACCTTCTTAATACCGAGGGTCGTAAAAGTGAAAGTTTTTATTTCGCAATAAATTAAGTGTACCTGGGGGATATTCCATACCCCCTGGTTCCGGCAGCCTAAATGAGTTCCTGATAAGCATCCATTTGTTTTCATTACTCTAAGGCAGCGCCGTAGCAAGGGTGATCGCAATGGGGGCGCTAAACCTCGACAAAACCCAATAAATAATAGTTTAAAATTTTCAAAATGATAAGAATCTTTTAGAAGGAGGGGCGCATGTATTCAAATTTGCCTCAGGCGCCAGAAGAGCTTGCTACGGCGCTGATGAGGACTGTGTTGAAATATAGGTAAGTAAATCGGAACCGGTTTTTTCATTGTGGGTTAAGTTGCATTCACAATTTTGTTATGAACTTCTGACCATTGAAATATTATCTGTAACTAGTTTTTATTCAAATGTTTCATCGCTGCTTTGCGCATTGGTGAGGTATTTAGGTACGCTGGACTGTTTTCTTGTGTGCTAATTACCAATTGTTAATAATTGCTTTGGTATATTAAGTTGCCTCATCAAAGTAATTTCAGCTTTTACTTGTATTTTGTTATTATTTAACCATCAGCTCGTTTCCCATTAACTTGTTATTTGTTAAGCGTTTGTGAATGTGCCAGATATTGAATTTAAAACTGTACGTGAAACCTTTTTTTACTTCAGTTTTGTGTGTCAATAAAGCAAGATTCTTCACTCTTTTTAATTGTTTTATTATGCTCATCTGGCGCCCAGAAATACCAATATTGTTTTTCCAAG
Source organism: Podabrus alpinus (assembly GCA_932274525.1). Classification (NCBI taxonomy): domain Eukaryota; kingdom Metazoa; phylum Arthropoda; class Insecta; order Coleoptera; family Cantharidae; genus Podabrus; species Podabrus alpinus. The sequence continues at coordinate 21,303,123 of OW026454.1, forward strand.
TTAGTTGTAAGATAACCACAAGCATAAAAGATCCTGGTAACAACCCTACTCTTGACGCTGGTAAAACCTAGTCGCCTTTTGCACAAAGCGCAACTGTAGTTATGAGCTACCTACTATCGCTATAATGGACCATCACCCTTTGAACATGAATAATCTGGGAAAAACAAACTTATTGTACTAAATGCGTGCCGCAGCTTGATAAATCTAGGTACACTAAAATTTTGCACTTAGCGAAACATAAAAGACTATGTCAAGTTATTCTTAGTTCTTAGAAATCCACAAAATATTGACTGCATAAAAATATTTCTATCATAATTTTCTGCTGTGGAGTTGTACGCCATTATTACTTATTTTGTGAATTGTAGAAATGCTTCACATTTTTGCTATTTCAATTTTTACAGAAAAATTGTTCACAGCCACAGGTAATCAGTTTTTATTAACGTTGATTAATCTGATGTATGTAGGCGTCATAATTTCTGATAAATAAAAAAATAGTTCCGTTTTTAAATTTATTTTTTACATATTATAATTTAAACAGGTTGAGATTATAAAATAGTATATAAAATAGGAAGTAGAATAATACAAAAACATCACATTTTAATACAGAAGTAACATACATACTTACATGTATGCATGTTACCTACATACCTATATGTATGTACGTTTAATACTGAAGTAACGATTATTTCATCATCTTAAAACACAGATCGAATTTTAAAACATTACAAAGTTAGCTCTATAATCGCAAGAGCAATCTTGTCACACTTACAAAAGAATTTCAGTCATATCAGATATAAATTACGATTATATAAGTAAATAAATTAAATAGCTACCATAAAACTTCTTCTAAAGTTAGCCAATAAAATGCGAAGCCCTACATTAAATAAATAAATATTATGTCACATGTAAAATTAGTCAATAGTGACTTTGCTGGCAAAAGACGTGAGAGATGAAATTTCATTGGGACAAGGATCAGTGGGAAGTCGACTAAATTCAACTTCTTCGCCGTTTTCACCACAAATGGAATCAGAAGGCCATTGCTTGTGGCTGGGAGCATATAAAATAAGCATAGCACAAATGTAAACATTCCACATACCGTAAACCCCAGTAAATAGTGCAGAAGACAATTCTAATTCCATATTTTCATCCCATTTATTCTGACCCTCAGCAACTTGACTCAAAATAAAAGAAATTATTGTTATAGCAGCACAAGCTACCGTGGCAAGCATGAGAAAATTGAAACGGTAAATTATACCTTCGTAGTGTAAACGACGAGCAGTTGACATGCTCGGTAAAACAGATCGTTTAATACTGATGTTTTTGAAAACTTTCCAAATCATGTAACACAAAAATATGAAATAAATGCTTGCCGAAATTCCTGCCAAAATAATAAAAGATAGAGCCAAATTTGTTCCAATCGGAGTTACCCAGATGGAAAAGAAGGGATTGTACAGTTGAACCCCCCTTTCACACAAATCAAAAATTAAAAGTGAAAAGCAGCCTACCACAATTCCACTTAAATGAGGCCAATATATTTTTAAACTGTTCTTTTCGGGGCTTTCCTGAATAAGCATGTGTTCACCAGCAAAAATTAACCAAAATGAGAGTAGAGCAGCATAAAAAATTCCCTGTCGAATGTCACTAAGTAACAACATATAGGGCATATCAAAATGTAAAGTTAAAAATTCGAGAGGCATATTTAAAAATACTAAAGCACCCCCTAAAGTTACTAACATATATTCTAACAAAGCTGGAGTTCGTGATAACATGTGAACACGTCTCCAGAACCAAATCATTACTGCTACAATGACAGGGAAAAAGACAGCTTTTAGAGACAACCAAACTTGAGTAAAACCACCGTTCATGTGAATAACATGTAAATAAACCTCTTTGATGTGTCCTAAATTGGCATTCTTACCCTTATCGTCAACCGGTAAACGTAAGTTAAGCAAATAATAATCGTGATGTAAAGAACCAAGTTCAAATAATTGAACGGTTGTACAATTGTAAGGATAATCTTCTTTTTTATTATCTGCATCCATACTACAATCCATTACCCTCTTCTCTTGCGCATCGGCATAATGATTCCATTTATCCACTGGATCACCTTTGTTTCGATAACCAAGTTTCGAATCCAAAGTTAGCTCAATAATATCCTCCATGTTTTGTTCCTTTTTATAAGTCATATCAAATTGTAATATTCCAACCAAATTTTGTTGCCACCGTGAAAAGTCATTATTGTACAACGGCATTTGAACAACGAAAACCAAATTTTCAGCCTTCAAACCAATGAGTTCTTTGTCTAAATTCACTTTATTACACGTCTTCGAAAACCATTTATTAGGATCTTTCATACGAGGCGTATCGTCTCGACAAACTGTAGCCAAGATCGTTTGAGCTCCGGCAGGAGCCGGTGCTACTAAACCACCAATTAAGAAACATGCAACTTGACAAATCAGCAAGACTGATACTAAAACGCTAAGTTTTCTACCACTTAAATTTTCGAGTATCGTACCCGGCATTTTTAGCGTTGTTTTACGTCGAAATCTAAAATAAAAATTTTAATAATTTAAATTTACAAAAGTAAACCTTACATACCTATTTTAGTAATTAACAGTCGCACACGTTTTTATATTTTGTGAGTCACTCAAACAATAATCAAAATCTTAAAACCACAAAACCTTCAAGCAGGTACCTGTTAAGACATTCCATTTCCTTCGGAAGTAAACACCTGATTACCAAATTGTTGATATTAGGTGCTACCCTCTCGTGGTAACTTAATGAAACAGCACGCGGTTTCATTGTTTCATTGTCCTGTGAGTTTTCCTTCCGAATTTTCATCTACTAATTTACAATTATTCAACAAAATCCACAGAATGAAAAATAAAGAAAACTAATATACAAAGTGTCGCATAAATAGTTTGCATTTAGAAAAATTGTAATAACAATATTGCGAACTTGTGAGAAAAAGGACTTATTGGAGTTGGCCAGTGCTTTTAGGATTAAATCTCAAAAGAGATCGTGAATAGATTAAACTTGGTAGGTAAGTGTAAAATAATATAGAGAAGTACAAATAAAATTTTCGGGATTCCAAATACCCGACAATTTTGTCAAAACAAGTTGGAACTTGCTTCAGCAGCGGTTCCTAGGCTTCTATACATACAACTACTTTTCTGGTGTGAAAAATTGTTGTTATCTGGTTATTTTTGATCGCCATATAATGTACCATCACATAATCAGATAATCTGCACCAATTAAATTTTTTGCGGTTGGTAATTATCATTTACTATCTATATAAGTAATAACAATCAAACTTTTCCATTCTATTCGAAACTTTACTTCTCTGTAATGTATGGTCCTTTTTTTGAGGTGGACCAATCCTCTCCTTTCTCTTTTTTTTACAACTTAACTTCAGTAACCACATCAATAAAAAATTATTTTTTCACATCAAAAATAAAAAATCAGTTCTTAGACCTCTATACACACAGAGTATTTCCAACACGATTTGAAACGCTCTGTATGATTTTGAATTATGCGGACAGACAGACGGACACGGAGCCAGATCATAAGGCTTTTTGCTATACTTTGTATAGAAGCCTAAAATTAAAAACCGAAGAATTTGAGGAAAACATAGTACATGTTTTTTCGCTTTTATCGCTTACGCTGCAAAACCTAAGCGAGATAGAGCAAAACTCTAAAGAAATTTTTTGTAGAACATAAAATTATCTAAAACAAAGTCCCCAAGAATACATATCTGAGATATGTGGTTTCGGCGTGAGAGTCGTTCGAAGTTGTCCTGTCGATACATCAACTTCGAGAAGAAATTGCAATTTTCGCCAATGCGTCAATTTTACTTAAGATTTATTGAAACAAAACTTAACCCTTCTGTCAATAACCGGGTACCCGGGTACCCTCCTGAGGTTATTAATCTAAAAATTTCTTTTCCTATTTTTCCAAATTTTTTTTCAGTCGAGATCCTCGCTCAGCAACGTTTTTTAAGGGGTCTAAGACTTTACGGCGCAGCCGATTCGGCGTAGCCAGTTCGGCGTCGCCCTTTCGACGCGCACCCGATTCGGCGCCGCCGTTTCGGCGCGAGACTAATTCACCGCGAGCCCATTTCGGCGCGACCTCATTCGGTGCAAGACCAATTCGGCGCAAGGACAATTCGGAGTGAAATGATTTTCCGATTCATTTTAATGTATGCAATTAATGTATAGTATCTCACAAGAAGGGGGCCATAGATTTTTATACCAACCAATACAAATCGCTAGATTTAATATTTAATTCCCCCTGCTAAAAGCATAAATTTATAAAGCTATGAAAATGCTTCTACACGTATAGCATTTTTTTATTGCCAAATAAGATAGTATTTGAAAAAATAATTTTGAGTTATTGCTTTACCCAAAATTAATTCTCTGGTCGTTTGTTGGTATCGCTTAAAATATCTATCACATAATTAAAGCAAATACCCATCATATACGCGACCTAGAATTATATTATATTTGATTTTTAAAGTTTAATTTAATATTAATTTTCAGTGATTACAAAATCATATATTATAAAATTTATTATTTTAACAAAAATAGATATAAATACTAAATGTCTTTATAAGAACAAATAGTGCATTCACATTGTTCTAATTCAACTTCAGAATATTTGGTAAATCTCGAATATCCTGCTTAAAACCCGCAATAAAGGCAATAAACGGAAAGCTTTTGAAAGACCTGCTTATAATTTGGTAAGCAGGTGTTGGGCGGAATGACACAAGTAGATACCATAAAATTTGGTAATTGTTCTATCCATAAAATATTCAATTTTTAGTGTTTTCAAAATATAATTAAATTCTTAATGGAAAATCACTGCTTTGTTTCTACTACGATTAAACCTACGATTAAACTTTTATTCACTTTTGTAAAACTACATACAATCAATCATTAGCACATTAGCTCGAATATGTAATATTTTTTATAGACGAGTATGTAGGTGATATATTGTCAATTAAACCACTAAAATTTATACGATTAATTTTTTTCCTTTGATTATTTACTATAGAAATCTTTCTAGGTGGTAAATTTAAAAAAATTCAAATTCTAAATGTAGAGGTGGCCTAATACTTTTCGCCAACGCAACGCTGTATTTGTAGAACAAAAATGGTTTCATGTGCAAATTATGGGATTCAATAAATTTTAAGAAATATTGTAAAACATTTTTGTTGTATTGCACTTTAAGTAATGAATCTTTAAGTGTTAATGTTTTATTTTTCATTTGTGTGACGGTACGGCAAAGCACGATTGAAGAAAACATCTGTGCATAAGGGAAAATCAAAAATGTACCCAGGTCAAATCACATCAAAACATTAAAATAAAATAAACAGGCATAGTGAAACTTACGAATACCACTAACACAAATTCTACAAATATAATTTTTGGGGTCGAGTAACCTAATGTTGACCACCCCAAATAAATTGAAAATTTCCTATAGCAAAGAGGAAGGTTTATATAGTATACTGTTAAAATATTATGTGCGAAAGTATTATCAAAATTTTGAATACATCTATTTTGAAGTTAGCAAAATTTACCCAATTTTACATACGAGATTCCGCGCGTCGTCATTTTGTTAACGGTACGTGTGGAATGAATGACCCTAACACTTAGAAAATCGGACCCGGACAACTGGGCGAGTCAAACTGGGCGACGTATAACTGGGCGACGTGTAACTGGGCGACGGGTAAACTTGGCGACGTATGACTGGGCGATGTATTACTGGGCGACAGGTAAACTCGGCGACGTATGACTGGGCGACTGGTAAACTTGGCGACGGTTAACTGGGCGACGCGACGGGAAAACTGGACGATGATGAACTCGGCGATATTCCGGTAACTTTTGATAACGACAATCACATCGATTATTTTTTGTTTTTACGCGATTTTTTGGGGGTGAAACGTAATAGTTTACTGCCCCATACCGCAACTATACTTTTTAATGCTATTTTGAGGTTCTCTCACATCCCGGTTTCATTTATCCCGGTTTCCTTGATGGTTTTGACGATGGATTACCCTCCTTATCGAATGCACACCCCAAAATTCGGAACATTGACAAGATACATAAATATATCATATTTATGTCGCCTAGTTGACCGTTGCCGAGTTTTCCCGTCGCCCAGCTAAACGTCGCCGAGTTGACCGTCGCCAAGTTTACCCGCCGCCCAGTTTGACCATCGCCCACTTGTCCGTCGCCCAGTTATACGTCGCCAAGTTATACGTCGCTCAGTTTGACTCGCCCAGTTGTCGCGTACCGGTCGCCGAGTTGACCGGTCACCGAGTTGTCCGTCGCCGAGTTGTCCGTCGCCGAGTTGTCCGTCGCCGAGTTGTCCGGTCGCCGAGTTGACAGTCGCCGAGTTGGAATCGCCGAGTTGGAATCGCCGAGTTGGCCGTGTCTGAACGAAAATTGTGTGTGTGTACGAAAAGTGTAGAAATGATAAATTTCGAATTGTCATTATTCAGCAAAAGCTTGGTCTGGAATCGTTGTAGACATTTGTAGACATAGACATTTTTCTTCAACTAGACCCAAAGGAAAATATCGAATGGTGTCAAATCTCAACATCTGGGTGGCCAATTGATGTCAGCACGTCGAGAGATAATGCGATCTTCGAATTTTGAATGCAATAAAGTTATTGTTTCATTTGATGTATGGCAAGTTGCCATATCAACCAATTTGGGCACACATAATTTTAACCAAAAAACTATTAAGCTTAAGAGCTTGGCCGGCATTATTTTCGAAGAAGTGTGGCCCAATTACCCCCTTGAGACCAGATAGCTCACCAAACAGTGACTCTGCGTCGATGTATGGGTTATTCTAAGCTGGTTTGTGGGTTTTCAGCTCTTCAGATACGAGAAGGTGCACCTTTTCTTCTACTCAAAATTTCACGAATTTTGCGAATTGTAAATTTATAGAGCTGAAATGCCGCACAAATCAAAATGACACCTTTCATACAATCGCCGTTTACAAGGTGAGTTAGAAATATGTAGATAATGTTATGATAATGACGGTAGGAAAGTTTAGCCTACATACGGAAACAAGTAGGAATGGAAGATTCCTAATCAATTTCGTAATGAAAATAAATATGAAAATAAAAAGTACATGTTTCCAGGATAAAGAAATTCAGGTACATGGATGAGTCCTGATGGAAGAACTATTAATTAAATCGATCATGTCATGGTGGAGATGTTGCACGGGAATTGCATAAGGAATATAAGATCATACCGAGGAACAGATGTTGACTTGAATCATTTTATGATGGGAGTGTGAATAATCGATAGGTACTAAAGTCCGTATACGAAAGACGCACTCGGAAAAAAAGGAAATTGGGTAATATATCCGACCAGAAAAAATATCGAGAAGAACTGGAAGAGTTGTTGGAGGGAACAAGGATACAGGGTATGGAAGATACGCTAATAACAATAGAACGAAGTATAGCATAGGTACAAAAGCGGACAAATGTTTTAAAGAAGTGACAAAGGAAAATAAAAAATACTATGATGATCAACGTAGAGGGAAGAAGAAGAAGAATGTAGAAAGAAGATAAATTGTTAGGAGGAAAATGTTAAAGCACCAAACGGAAGAAACTAGGCGAGAATACAGTGAATATCAGCAGAGATGTAAGAAGTTAATCCGAGAGAAAAGAAAAGACATGGTGACCCACTGTTATAAATGGCACCAATGCATGGCCTTTGCAGATGATTTGGAGGTTATGGCCAGATCAGACAATGAACTCCAAACCACTGTAAAGAGACTGTTGATAGCAGCAACAAAAATTGGATTAAAGGGGAACGAAACAAAGACCAAATATATGGGTGATTAGCCTTTCGAACGAGTGAAATATCTGAACCTTCATCTGGACAACGGTAGAAAACTGAAATTTTTAGAAATCTAAACCTTCTAGCACCTTATGGAAGAGATATCAAAGAAATAAGAGCAAGAATAGCAGCAGGGGGAAGAAGCGCGGTTGCTCTTCCAGTACAGTGTTTGAGACAAAAACTCCTCTCCCACGAATGCAGGATCGAGAATTCTCCTCCCACGTAAAGTGGCAATCACCGCACTTTTCAACGTGGGAACACTAGGTGTTATTAACTAGCTCAAAATGATGTTTACGTCGGTCTGCGAGGGACGTGGATCCCAACCTCTCACCGAAAAGGTTAGATGTATCCCCTCTCTCAGGGAAATAAAAAACGGTAGTGTAATTAACGGTTTAATGAACACACAAAAATAATCAATAAATTTACACAAAATCACAGATGGCAACAACCTCTGGTGGTGAATATATATAAATACTGGCTTCTGACGGAAGCCAGCCAAACGTAGCAAAAGCGTGAAGCAATCCTCCCCGCGGGGAGATCCAGTGAACCACAAAAAAAACTACGGTGTCAAACACGTACACCTTTCAATGACGTTAATCAAAATAACTCTTATATTTAAAAAGAGAGCAATCACACCCAAAAAAGACCAGATAAAAATGCCTCACCTGAGCGCTCGGGAGTTCACAAGATCTTAGTGACAGGTATTCTAATCCGTTCAGATGGACTGCTCACGAGAATGGATGTTGACTTGATCGTTCACCAGGCTCCCACCCGAGGATGAACTGCACGCTTGACGGATGATGGTTCTCACAGCGACCCACGACTCGGCAGCAGGATGATGGCTGGACTGACTGATAATAGTTGACCAACAACTGGTGTTTCCAAAATTGATTCCAATTTACTAGCCGCAGGATGGTTCGCTCTGGTTACTGACAGGAAGTGCCACAACAAATAATGTAGTTCGGACGATCAAAAACGGCAACGGACACGAACGAAAATGACTGTTGAACGGTTCTCAGCAAAGGCAGGTAGTTGTTAAAAAATTGACGGAGCTATCTTGTTGACAAATATAGTTGCAACCAAAATCCCCAAGAGGGCGCTCGCCGCGTGCACTGCAATCTTGCGGGCACCGATAACCGAAACACAATATGGCGGTGAAAGGAAAACAGATGTGGATTACGTACTTACGGATAACTTCCGTAATCGAAAAAATATATATTCAGGTTTCACCCCTATGCACTTGTGGTTATTTGAGAATAAATTTGATGATCTTGAATTTAATAGTACCCGCAAAAATCGACTATGATTACAGTACACGCACACACTCGAACCATTCGCTCTAACGTTCCGACCAAAAGTGAATGTCAAAATACTCAGTGCGCCGGTGATAAAAATTGGCAGTGTCTACACTACCATCCCAATAAATTTCAAAATAAATGGCAGTGGCCAAACAAATTAATTGCTGGAGGTTGATCATGACGAACAAGGTCTAAAATTCGTCATATGTTAACACGTAAAATTTTCTCAAAATCCATTAAAGTAAATACCAGACAATTATAAGACCTGCAGTAATTTATAATTAAGAATTCTTCTTCTTTCTTCTTCTTCTTCTTCTTTCGTAGCGCTACAACCCCGGGTGGGTCTTGGCTGACTTAACAATTGCCCTCCACGCCTCTCGATCTTTCATCAGATTTAGTGGTTCATTGTATTGTAAGCCTAGTGTTTCCACATCAGATATGATATTATCCCTCCATCTTATTCTCGGTCGTCCCACCGGTCTCTTACCACCTGGAGCACCATCCCATGCCAATCTGATTAGCCTACTATCTGGTTGTCTCTGGACGTGTCCGGCCCAACGCAGCCGTTGCGCCTTTATTTCCTGTACTATATCCGGATCGGTAAATATTTCTTTTAGCTCTCTATTTGTCTTTATCCGGTATTGCTCCTCTACGGGATTATATATTGGGCCAAATATCCTCCTTAAAACTTTTCTTTCGAAACGTCTCAGTCGTTCTTCATTTGTTTTGGTCATCGTCCAGGCTTCTGAGCCGTACATCACAACAGGCCTCACCACGGTTTTATAGATTTTGATCTTTGAGGTTCGTGTTAGGTTTTTCGAACGGAACAGCCTGTCCAGGGAAAATGTACATCGGTTACCGCTCTGTATGCGTCCTTTTATTTCTTCGGTTATGTCATTGTCTGCAGCGACAGTTGACCCCAGGTATTTAAAATGTTGGACTTTTTCAAAATTGTACTGGTCGATGGTGACATTTTGTCCAAGTCTGTCTCTGTGTGGTCGTCTATTCACACACATATATTTAGTCTTGTCTTCGTTTATTGTAAGACCCATCTTCTCTGTCTCCCTCTCCACCCTTTGGAAGATAGCTTTCATGTTGACCACGCTATTAGCCATTATATCCACGTCATCCGCATATGCCAGTATTAGTCTGGATCCGTCCACTGCAAACAGTTGCATCTCGATTTCAGATGATTTTATGGCTTTATCCAGTACGATGTTAAATAGGAGAGGTGACAGTGCATCACCCTGTCTCAGTCCGCTGCCCACTGTGAAAGACTCTGACATTCTTCCGTCTATTTTTACTCTAGATCTTGAGTCCTGTACGCACATTTTGGTCAGCCGTATAAGTTTGTTTGGGATCGATATCTCTGCCATGGCATTCCAGAGTTCCTCTCTAATTACGCTGTCGTATGCTTTCTGGAAGTCGATAAATAAGTGGTGTATGATTTTGTTGAATTCCCAACTCTTCTCTAGCAGTTGTCTAAGGATAAACAGCTGGTCTGTGGTGGATCTGTTTGGTCTGAATCCCGCCTGGTAGTCTCCTAAGCTATTCTCTGCAAATGGAGTTAATCTTCTCAGCAGGATGTTCGCTAATACCTTGTATGCGGTGCTAACCAACGAAATCCCTCTATAATTGGAGCATTTTAATCGATCTCCTTTTTTGTGTATTGGTATTATTACACCTTCTAGCCATTCACTTGGTATCTTCTCCTCTCTCCATATTAAGAGTATCAATAGATGAAATCGTTGGTGTAAAATATGACCTCCTCGTTTTAACATTTCCGCTGATATCTCATCGATTCCAGGTGATTTTGAATTTTTCAGTTTATTCACTGCCCCTATTATCTCTTCAAGAGTTGGTTCGTCAGTTGGTAAATCGGCTGTCTGATATATTTTTGGAGTGAGGCGCTCGGTATTCTTCTCATTGAGTAGTTCTCTGAAATATTTTTGCCAGGTTCGTATGATTTCTTCGATATCCGTGATAAGATCCCCGTTGTCTTTTTCCATTCCGCGTCGCAGTTATCTCATTGTAGAATTCTTTGTTGTGGTTTCTCCTTCTATTCTCCTCCATGTCTCTCAGTAATTTTTGTTCGTATTCTCTCTTCTTTGATCTGATAGTTTGTCTTGTCTGTCTTCTAGCATTCATATATCCTTGTATATTTTCGTTATTTCCATTTTGTATCACAATCTTCCTGAGCGCCTCCTTCTCCTCCAACATTACTCGGCATTCCTCGTCGTACCACGTATTCATCTTGCTCCTGCGCTTCCTACCTAGTACTTCATCAGCTGCTGTCGATGTTGCCTTCTTAATTGTTCTCCAAACCCCCTCTACCTCTGTGGTTTCATTCTCGTTACCTAGATGTTCTTCTATTGTCCTTTGATATTTATCTCTGGCTTCGTCTATTTTCAACGTCTCCGTGTCTAATTAAGAATTAAGAATGCCTAATGTTAGAAGTTTGGGAATGTTTTTAGAAGGACAGTGGATGTGAAGAAACAATGCAGAAATTTACCAGATCTACACAGAACCAAATATCATTGGCATGATTAAGACACAGAGCTTGAGATTGTTGGGGCATTTGGTGAGGATGAAGGCAGAGAGAGCACCAAATAGAGTGTGAAAATGTTCCACACTTCCGTTTCCATGGAAGAGTGAAGTACGAGAAGATCTGCACCATATGGGCATGAGGTATTGGCAAGATGTGGCCAAGGACAGAAAGAAGTGGAACCGAGTAACCAAACAATACACCTTTTATCAAAAAAATATACCCTATAATATTATTTAGTAACAAATTATCAATCACTTTGTTGTAAATACATGTAGGCTTGTAAATATACAGGATGGTCCAACCCAGATGATCCACTCTTAGTAATTTAATACCACATCAACTGGACTTTCCAATTGAGCATATTAAAATTAAAGAGGTTGCCTCCATAATTAAAAAAACCAATCCCAAAAAAGCACCAGGTTACGACCTTATTACGGGTAAAGTACTACAACAGCTTCCCGAGAAGGGTGTGAGAATGATAACTTACTTGTATAACGCATTGCTACGATTGGAAATAGTACCTCCACAATGGAAAGTGGCACAAATAATCCTTATCCATAAGCCAGGAAAGCCACCAGAGCAAGTAACATCCTATCGTCCCATTAGTCTTCTGCCGCTCCTTTCAAAGGTCTTTGAGAAGCTTCTTCTGAAGTGACTACAGCCACATCTGTTGAAGAATAAAGTGATACCAGAACACCAGTTCGGATTCAGAGAGCAGCATTCTACCGTGGAGCAGGTGCACCGCGTTGTAAACTCTATAAACCAAGATCTGGAAGACAAAAGATTCTGCACCATTACCATTTTGGACATCACTCAGGCTTTCGATAAGGTATGGCATCCCGGACTATTATAAGGTATAAAATAAAAACAAGTTTACCACATCCATACTATACAATTTTAAAATCATACCTCACCGATAGAATATTTCAAGTGAAATACCAGGATGAGCTATCTGAATTTTACTCAACTCAATCAGGCGTACCCCAGGGTAGCGTACTGGGACCAATATTATATCTTTTGTTTACGTCAGATCTACCGGCGATTACTATAAATACAAATGTTGCAACATACGCAGACGACACCGCAATTATAGCATCACACCTTGACCCGTCAGTAGCTTCAAGTCACTTACAAGCGCTCCTTCTACAAATCCAGGACTGGCTGAAGAGATGGCGCATCCGAGCTAACAAAACCATATCTGTACAGGTCACGTACACCATGAAGAGAGATACCTGTCCACCAGTAACTTTGAATGGCCAACCGCTGCCCCAGGCCAATGTAGCTAGGTACCTCGGTATGCACCTGGACAGAAGACTCACTTGGAAGCATCACATCTGGACCAAGAGAAAACAGCTGGGTTTAACATTCAGAAATATGTATTGGATGATAGGTCCTCAATCACAGTTAACCCTGGAAAGTAAGACGTTGCTAAACAAGGCCATACTGAGGCCCATATGGTCGTATGGGATCGAACTTTGGGGCACAGCAAGCAATTCGAACATCGAGATATTGCAAAGATTCCAATCAAAAGTCCTGAGGATTATCACTAACGCTCCTTGGTACATACCAAACGACGTGATCCACAAAGACCTAGAAGTCAACACTATTAAAAGCCAAATAATGAAATTCAGTGAAAAATATCAATCACGACTAAGTGTACACCCTAATAGTTTGGCATTGCGTCTCCTTGATGATGGCGACCACACACGAATACTGAAACGTATTAAGCCGCTGGAACTAACCCATAGATTTGACTAGCTATAGCAAAATGTAAATAGGGATGGGGAGAAGCACTATTGGGTGCTTCTTATCATGAAATATTATTGTTAAACCATTTACTAAATGTTATAATGTAACAGATTGTAAATAATAAATGGTAGTTAAAAAAAATTCTCCCTTCAGTTTTGCAGGTATGCTATTCATTTTATGAAATAATATAGTAGATAAAATCTTGAACAACCTGGAACTATAAAAAATTCAATTTTTAAATGAAAAATTGAAAATTTGTTCTTTTTAGTTCTATAAAGTGTTTATTGCATTTTTATAGTTATTCTAAATTAAATCTCTTGAATTTATTTTTATTAAAAAAAATTTTGAAAATAATGTTTAATGTAACAATATTGAAAGAAAAAAATTCAATGTTGATTGTTATCAAATTTAAATAAAAACTTTAAATTATTTAACACGTATTTATTTATTTAGTATTTATTTATATACACGTATTTAGCAGCATATAATATAATTTTTTTAAGAATAATTCAATTACTGTTAATTGAGTTATGAGCATAATGAAAATTTGTACACATACATAATATCGTGACAAATTATACGTTATTCCTTTTACAGGGTAATTAGGAACAAAAAAAGTCATACTATTAGATTAAATTACCATACGGATATAAAATTCGAGCTAATAGTCAAACATGAGAAGAGACCAGTATTGATAAGTTATTTGACAAATTTTATTGTCGAAGAGGTGATTTGAATGTTCAAAAGGTAAATTTTCTTTTTTTTTATTTTTTATTTACATTTCTATAATACTGTATAATAATATTTGATTTTTATATTCTATAGTATTTTCTTCGCCTTCTCGCTAAAATCTTTTGGTTATTATCTTTATAACGTAAATTTAGAAAAGTTACTTAACTAAAAATAAATTAATTTTAGCTGTATATTTTTTTAATGAAAACCACAATATTATAATAATAATTCTAGAAAATACCATTCCGTTTTTCATTTTGTTTTAGTTTTCCATCTTGCTTTATTTCATTTTCTGGAATGCCTAATTATTGTGTTTTGGTTTCAATTCTTTTGCGTACGATTAAAACAATTAAACAATGTATTCACAGGGCATTTTAATTCTGATAGCTGTCTACAGTTATAACTTCAATTTTAGTGGCAAGGGGGAGTGTTCTGCCCCCCTTTTCAAATTTTTTTGATAGGGGGTCGTTATTTATCTGCCCATATCATAGTTGGTTCGATTTCTTTTTCCTATTTTTGACGATTCTCGCGCAGTGTATTCTTATTCTGGACACACTGTATATGTACACCATAATATTTTTACTTTCAGAATTAATTTTAAGCACTTATGATCATATCTACTGAATAAATTCGAGTGTTAATGACTACAACTTATCCTTATTATAATGAATAACATAACATATAATTTTTTGATACAGTTTATTACGTAATTAGTTAATTAATTTACAAAATTATTTCTTCAAATTTTTATTAAAATAATAATTGCTTTCTATCGTGCAATAATTTTATGTTATTGACCTTACTCGAAAGCAAATTGTATGTTAAAATTTTTTGTGTACATAATATAAACACACCTAAAACTGATAGCTTACAAAGAAAACTATGGTTTATGTTTATCTTTTTTTTCTTAGAACTAATAAATAATTGTATTAACGTATTTGTATTTGTGCCAATCATTATTGAAAATCCTGGGTGATTTGCAAACGATAAAAATAGGATATTACGTAAACTTGGCTTCTCTTCGACTTCGTTATCACAAGAAGTAATTTATTATCATTATAATAATTTATAGTTCAACATAATTTGTTAATATTTTCAGTGCCATTGTATAATAAGCTAACGAGTTGAAAAAATATTATTTTCATTCATAAACCAATATAAGAGGAAAAGAAAAATATACAAGAAAATCACGAGCATTTAAAAGAAGTTGAAAAAATATGGAGGATATCAATTATTTTAAAAAGGCACACAAAATTAAACAAAATAATGAGGAATCGGTAAAAGAAGACACACAACAACCTACATGTTTACAAAATGCATTACTATATTTTTGCAATTTTTGTGAAAATACCAGTATTCATGGTTTGAAGTTTTTTGGAGAGCGTCAACGAAATATTTTTGAAAAGTATGTAAATCTTTTTTTTTAAATAAACTAATCTACAATTTTATGTTTGCATAATGATTGTAGAATATATTGGTTGATTGTAATATCCGCAGCAGTATACACATCCGGAAATTTAATTTATAATACGTACTTAAAATGGGTTAGGTCCCCAATAGTGGTAACGTTTGCGATGACAGAGACACCAATATGGGATATTCCGTTTCCAGCTATTACAATCTGCCCAGAAACAAATGCAAATCCTAACATCTTCAATTATTCAGATGTATACCTAAAATACATGCACCATAATAAAACTACTGTAGAAGAGTAAGACTTATTGGGTTAAATTTATGAAAAATAAACAGGCTTCGTTTCATTTTAGGGATGAATACTTTAAACTTTTTTCATTAGTTTGTAACGATGACTTGAGCTATATAGATGAAGAAAAATCAAAATTTTTCTCTGTAGAAGACCAAAACAAGTTTTTAAAGGTAGACTACTTACTTCTTATCTACCCCATATTTTTTCACATTTCAAATTCATGCATTATAGGGTTTTGCTAA
The DNA here is from genome assembly GCA_932274525.1 of Podabrus alpinus. Lineage (NCBI taxonomy): Eukaryota > Metazoa > Arthropoda > Insecta > Coleoptera > Cantharidae > Podabrus > Podabrus alpinus. Next base: position 21,319,252 of record OW026454.1, read on the forward strand.
AATGGAACTTGGAAACTGTAAGTGGCTAGGAAAGAAGGTTGACTGTGATCAATCCTTATATTACGTGGCAACAAGTGAAGGATGGTGTCGTACCTTCAATATGCTATCATATTCAGATGTTTACACCAGACCTGAGTATGTCGATGAGGCGTAATTGAGATCTTTTGAACTGTGGGGATGTAAATTACATACTATATCAATTTTAGCCAAGTGTTTGAAAATCTTTCGATGAACAGCAGCAAAACCACCATGTGGTCATTAGAAAAGGGTTATCCAATTGATGCCGGATTTGACGCATTTCCACGAAGAACAACGATTTCAGGAATTAATGGAGGATTTCAAGTCGATTTCATTGTTAATAATTCCGAATTAGATTATTTTTGTGCTGACTTACAAGGATTTAAGGTCAGGCTCTAAATTTGCTTGTTGGTTTCTATTTTGATGATTAAGGTTTCATAATTGAAATTGATCGCAGGTCGCATTGCATCATCCGGCTGAGACACCAGATATGGACAAATATTTTCGCGTTCCTTTAGACCAAGCCGTTGTTGCAGGTATTAGACCAGGAATGATAAACACGTCAGAAGAAATTAGATCTTACCCACCGGAAGCGCGGAAATGTTATTTGGCTGGAGAAAAAAATCTTAGCATGTACAAAATTTACTCTCAACAAAATTGCTTGTTCGAGTGCTTGACAAACTTTACTTTGAGTAAATGCGGTTGCACTTCATTTTATATGCCTGGTAATTAATTGCATTATCGTAATTAAAAAAATGATAATTGAAATATTTTATTTTGCTCTAGTGAATACGACTGCATGCGGTGCAGGAAGTCGGAAATGCATCGATGATGCAAAAGGTTGGGGTTAGATTAATTTTTTCAGTAAAAATGTTTTAACTTCCCATTTAATTTGTGTTCCAGTCGAATTTCTTCAACAAGAAGTTAGTTCTAGATCGATTAAAGAAACCCCTAGTAATAAAAAAAGCTGTGATTGTTTACCTGCTTGTACATCAATTGGATTTGATTCAGAAACATCCCAAACTGATTTCGATTGGGGTAAAAATATATACTTAGGTGATTACGAAGTGAAAGATTTAAGAGGGACGTAAGTTTTTACTAAGTTCTTAATATCATAACAGTGTTATTTTTTAAATAATATTTTCAGGCATCATTTTTCAAGACTTTCAGTGTATTACAGGGAGTTACAATTTATGACGTCAGAAAGACATGAATTGTTTGGGCGAGGAGATTTCCTAGCTAATTGTGGAGGATTATTGGGTTTATGTTGCGGCTTTTCATTTATTTCTTTGATGGAAATTATTTATTATTTAACTCTTCGGCTATTTAGTAACATTATTAAATTTGGTCGTAAATTTTGGTCTGGTTCTGAAGAACTAATAAAAGAAGAAAATGATGATGTCAAGGAAAAATTATAAATGTGTTGTCCTTAAAATGAATTGTATTTGAATTTTAACTAATTATATTTGAGTTAAAAAATAAATTTGAAAACTGCCAATATTAATAATAATAATTGTATTTTCGTACATTAAAAAACAATTTCCACAATATGAATTGTTAAAAAAAAGAATATGTTATACATAATAATTATTATATCAATAATCCAATGATTCAAATATTGAACCAAAACAATTTGATTCTTCCCAATAGCGACCCACAGTGTGCCCTCGTGGGTGTCTGTTGAGAGAAGCGCTAGCATATCAGACAGTCATGGTTGCGTGGTTTTCAAAATGAAGAATAAGAAGAAAATATATCTTCGAAACGTCAATCGATAAAAAAGTTGTCTTTTAATTGGTCCAAAATTCCCCACTATCCCATTTATTGAGTAATTGCTGTTATGGGCGCAATAGGTAAACGAGCTCAAAAAGAAAGTTTAGCTCGTCTAATATTACAATACCTTCAAAATGGAAAACTGAAAGATGATTTCCCACTGACGTAAAATGGTAGTAATACAAATAATCTGGCTGAGGACCTCTAGGATGTTGTAGGACCTGAGGATGCTGGACTTCGGATTACAGCGGATCTGTTATCCATCGAACCCTCCAGTGAGTCTTCCCAGCTTATAAACACCATAAATCGCGTTGGTTTAAGTTTCTATAAGTAGCATTTATTTTGTTTGGATAAATTAACGCGAGCCAAAAATTTATTAACGATCTTATAAACAAATAACGAGATGCTGGTTTTTCTCAAAGATCTGGAAAACTAAGCAAGATAAGGTAACAAACCATAGATATTTTATGTAGGGCATTAAATTATTATCTACATCTACAATATTGCTTGGAACAACATTTGTAATAGGTCAGTAGTTTAGTTTGCACGCACCGTCAAACTCTGAAAAGTATGTTCCGAAAATAATAGATTTCATCATTTTTTTTATGTTGATCTGATAATATTTCGAATTAAAAATTTTAAAAATATCGCACATTACCTGAGAACTTCAAAGAATATTTTTCGTGGCACAACCAATTTTTGGACCTTCATTTGTGTTTTTGTGGATATGTAAACAAAAAGTTATGACTTTTAGAGCTGTATCAATAAATGTTTGCTGTTTTTAGGTCTTAGAATTGATTTAACAGGACTCTTGATGGGGATAAACTTCTAATCAAAAAAAGACTCTTGTATTTTTTTCGAACAATTAATTAAGGTAGAATTTTTTATTGACATGTAAAATTCCGCCAAGTATTTTGAAAAGTATTCTATAAAGATCCCAGATAATGTCTGAGGCGACGGCCATGGCCTGAGAAATCAATTGCTAATGTAATGCACCGATTCGACTCCGGGTACAGTCTAAAATTTCTTGCCCATCTCCGTACGGCGGAGGGCACGTAAAGCCGTCGGATTAACAAACTATCTAAGATGTAAAAACCATCAATGCTTAAAGAACTAATTTCACTCCAAAAAAAAAGGTAAATACAGTTCATGTTTAGTTCTCAAGATATTTGTGAAAAACGAACACGGTTGTGTTCTTTGTTTCCAACTAAGATTGTTAATAACTTTTTAGTCCGCGAAAGTTTTTCGAAGCAAAATGAATCCCATTTATGGAAGCTTAAATCAAAGCTATTCATGGTGTTTGTATTTTTGATGAGTCCAAAGAAGGAACTATGTGAATATGTCAGCTCAAAATGTATAAACACCATTCAAGATCTCAATTTGCAGCTTGTAATATTTTTAAAGAAACAAATTTGTGTTAATAATCTAGACAAGGAACATTTTGTCCAATTTTCTGGTCTTCAATTTTGGTCTGAATGATAATTGTTTGTAAATCTTGTATCGCCAATTGAGAGAGTAGCCGACAGGGAATATTAAGGTGATTTTGGAGGGTTTATTAAGACACTCAAATACACACACGTCAGCCAAACTGCAGCTTGCCCGGAGTATTGCATCAAAAAGATTTTTCGCCTTCATTGCTTGGAAGTTGCATCGTAACCCCCCCCCCCCACCGATGGTGCTAGTTTGGTAAAGTCTTTATTTTAAAACGTCATAACAAAAAAAAAGTGTACTTATATTTTACACACATACAAAATATGCATTTTATTTACCACAATTTAGTACAGAAAAATTGACAATATAAATTTTATATTCTTAATTAAAGATTTTTTCGTTAATTAGTGCCATTGAAATACTACGTGTGCCAGCATTAAGTAAATTGTAACAATTATAATACTTGTAATCATAACTGGAAATCCAATTCTAAAATTTATAATAAATAAACAAAAATGAACTTTAAATTTTTGTCTATATTTTTTTAGTGTTATTAAATTAAAGCTTAAAAATTAACAAGTGAATTAAACACGAAAAAACAAATTATTCTCCTGCGATTTAAGTAATGCCCTTAATAAAATTAACAACCCATTGTTAGAAGCTCACGAGAATAATTTGTTTGTTATTGTTTTATTTCGTTTTTGTTTAATATTAATTTAAAAATTTTAAAAAATGATATACCTAGTAAGTATTTTAAGTTATTATAACTACTTACTTCATATACTGTAAAAATGTAAGTTTATATCCATGTTGTTCGGCTACTCCAGCACAAATTATATTAGACGACGATCCAATTAAAGTTCCATTTCCTAAAAAAGAATATTAAATCTTCAAATTTTCTCACAAGTAAATTAATACCTCCAAAACAAGCTCCAAACGATAAGGCCCATACCAGAGGTTGCAAAGGTAACTTAAGTTCACTGTTACTCGCTAAAACTGTAACAACTTTAACCATCATGGTTGTGAGTGGAATGTTGTCCAGAAAGGCAGATGCAATAGCAGAAACCCAAAGTATAAGAAGAATTGCTACTGCCAGCCTCGACTCTTGTCCAACAGACATTATAATATTCTGCGTTTGTTTGCCTATCCATTCTATTAAACCCATTTTTGCCAAAGCCTAAATAACAAAATTTATTAAACTCGAAAAAATCTAAAGTACCACAAGAAACTACCTCCATCAAAATAAATAACGATGCAAAAAATAAAAGTGTTGACCATTCAACTCGAGAAAACACGGTCTCTATATCTGTATTGTCGAGATCAATCAGCAACAGCAATAACAAAGCTCCTAACAATGCCGTCCAACCTAAACCCAAATTACCTAAAAATATATTTGCATTATATTTACGGTAACAAAATAAATATGCAGTATAGCTTACCCAAGATTGGAAGCGAATGAAGGAAAAATAAAATTACTATTAAAAGTAACACACATCCAGATTTAATAAGAAGTGGAATGTTTTTGATTGGATACTGTAACATATTGATTATCAACTTTGGCCTGGCAAATAAAGCAATTTGAACTTACTCGAGCTTTTAGTTCTTGTAAGTTGTTTCGATAATTACATTTTTCCGATTCTTGAGAAATACCTTGTTTGTTATTTAGTTCACCTAATAAAGCGTCGGTTCGTTCTTTTATACATTTTTGTACAGAATCCTCATCTCGACTGTAATTTCCAACACAAGCTCTTGCTCTTTCCCATACCGCTATAGTACGACGAATTTCTAAAATTTTATATATTAAGAACTTCAATTTTATTATATCTTCCGTGATAAATTGTCGAGACAATTTGGTATAATATTAACATGTTAATGTTTATCAATATATATTGTCAACATTGTTAACTAAAGGGCTCGCCACATAGCCTGTGCTGTGCTATGTCAATGTCTAACATTGAAGTAGAAGCATAGGGTTTTAATAGTGACGTTCACATAGTAATGCGGGTTGCTATGCTATTTTGCGCATGACGTTGAAATCGTTCAACGTTTGTGTTGATATAGCACAGAGCACAGCATAGCACAAAAGTTGAACTCGTCTCTACTTCTGTGTACAATTTAAGCGGGTTTAAGGTTAAAAACGTGTTGTTTCTTTATTATTTTTAATTTTCTTACACTATACTTGATTCTACATCCATTTTAAGAAGAGATAAAAAACTGTCAATTAAGTATCAGTTGTCAAAAACAGCATAGCATAGCAAAACATAGCACAACCTATGTGAACACCTCTGTGTTGTGTCATGCTATGTTAAATTTTACATTGGCATAGCATAGCACAGCACAAGCTATGTGGTGAGCCCTTAAAGGGCTCGCCACATAGCCTGTGCTGTGCTATGCTATGCTCTGTGTTATGTCAACACAAACGTTGAACAATGTCATGGTCATGCGCAAAATGGACCATGCCATTGTTTAACGTTTGTGTTGACATAACACAGAGCATAGCATAGCACAGCACAGACTATGTGGCGAGCCCTTAACAAGTCTATCGTGAATAGCACTGAATAGGTAGTAAATATTGCATTTAAAAAAATTATAGAGAAGGTCAAAAATTATTTACCTAGCTCGCATTCATTTTCATGAAAATGTAAATCACCAGTATTTCTATAATAGTATTTCAGGTACAAATATGTAACCGCCGAAGCCAGGAAAACGCCAATCAACATATGAATAGTAAATGTGAAAAATGTGACGCCCTAAAAATATTTTAATTTTATATGCTCTCCTTAAATCTTAAAAGATAAATAATTCTTTGTTCGTGAAAATAATAATTTAAGATGACCTATAGATATAATAAAAAAATAAAACCTCGTTTACCGATTTTACAATAGCAGGATTATTTGCAATAATAACATTAGGTGGGTCACCTATGGGAGTAATGGCTCCTCCAATATTCGAATAAATTATCATACAAATTAGTACAGGTACAGGATCCATTTTCATTACTTCACACAATCTAAAATTAGAGGCCATTAAATTAAGAATATTATTGATAGGCAATTCTCACCTAATGGTGGTCGGGGTCAATAACAACGCTGTAGTTACATTATCAAGAAAACAAGATGTAACAGCGGTAAAGAAACATAAAGCATTTATGACCGGCCATTCCTTTCCATTAGCAAACTAAAATTAAATTAAAATATTGTATTTTTCATATAAAATATTGTTTAGTTACTTCATAAGCTAAAACAGCGGTATAATCAAATATTCCTGTTTCGCTAAATATTGTGACTATGATCATCATTGAAAAAAGCAGCAGTAAAGTGTCGATGTCAACCCAAGATACCACTTCTTGCATGGTAGGTTTGGCATTCAATCCTGCCAAAATTGCAATTGAAAGGGTGCAGGCCAACATGGCAGCTAAAGTGTGGTGGATTATTTCAAACACAATTAATATGTACAGACCAATCAGCACAATGGCTGCACAAATCACACCATTTCCCACATTTATTGGATCCAAATCATAAATTAACTGGAGAGGTAAACTTGTTTCTATGTTTGTTTGCATATTAATTCGTGTCGAGTAAAATAAGTTATCGGTTGGTTCAAAATTGCTTAATTTGAACGTATAACTTTGCTTTACTTCTGGAACAATTTCCATTAAATCGTCGGATACTAATGGAACTTTCCATGCTTTCGATATTTTCTGCAATATAAAAAAAATTAAACTTTTTAATTTTATTATGGTTTTTTGTCTAGACAAAATCTGAGTAATTCATGGAAGGACAATGAAATTAATAAATATTTATCTATCGTAGCAGAAATGAATTAAAATGATGTTTTCAAGGAAAACAAGATACTGACTGACCTGTAAAAATACAATTTTGGATTCTTTAATTTGTAGATTTTTATGTATTGGTTTTGCTGTTCCCAAAACTTCTATCCAAACGTACATAAAATTGTGTGACAGATTGCTGTAATAGGAGGGTAATAGAGCTCCTTTCAATTGTACGAATAAGTCACCCTGTTTTGGTAACTTATCAATTATAATACCTTCAAATTTACAATTACTACACATTATCAAATAATATGTACCAAGTTGATAATTAATTACCTTTATTAACGTCACGAGAAAGGCTTACTTGATGGCCTCGTTCGATTTTTACATTTTTTACCATTAAAACAAAACTACATAAAATCCAAAATGTAACCAATAAGCTTATTTTTATAAATTTCGAATAAGCCTTTAGTGTCCTCGGTATCAAAAACAAGATTTTATAAAAAGCGCTGGAAATTTTGAAATTTGTAAATAAATTTATTTTGAAAAATGTAACTTTCTACTTTTCATTTTCTTTTCCGTCCAGTTTTTTCACGTCGGAATTAAATTTTTCAGGTTCATTTCGATCTGGTATATTTATTTCACTACAGTCGTTTACTTGTAATACCGCAGCACTAAAATTTTGATTAATAATTTTGGAAGATAAATTTTTTCAGATTACCTTCCATGCAAGCTATCGCATTTCTCAATGGCGACAGACGTTGGAGGTTTTGTAGTAGAATCCATTAAAATACAAACAACATTCGACTAATTTCTAAAAATAATATTTAACCAATACTAAACAATTTCAAATTTATTTAATTTGGACATGTGAAAATTATCGAAGCAATCATTTTTATTATCTTTTAACGCACACTTAAGCAGTATATTAGGGAATCAATATATTATTTATTACTTGTTGTTTAAGGTAAGGACGAACTACGGCACAGTTAATCGAAAAAAATTAATTAGCATAAGATATTATTTCAATTATTTGTTTATTCGCATATGGTTTTTTCCTATACATATGAACGGCTTTAGGTATAGGTAAGGGGGGATACTTTGAAATTTATTTTTAAACCAAGATTTTGGAGAATTCTTAAAATCCTTTAATAATATTATAAAAAATAATAAAAACATGAAATAAAAATTATAATAGTACTTTTTATGTTACGAAAAATTAAATGAAGAATTCCAATAGTTTTGAAAATTTGTACATATTCTTTTAGGCTTACTAATGAATGTGTAGAGTCCTGAAAATTGAAAATTAACTGTCGCTTTTGTTGGGAAAAATTCTTGAAAAGACTTGATTGAAAAAATGGTTTTTATATTAATGAATGATTATTAAATTCCCTACTGCATAAAAGGTATAATTTACTTTTTAATAACTATAATATGGAAATAAGCTATGAATGTCGCGTGAGTTCTATTCTTCATGTATATGTATAGAAAAAAGATCTGCGTGGATATAACCCTTAAATGCATTTTTATTGATTAAACTGCTTAGTTTAGCATCGAAAAACAGCTGCTAAGTTTTGCACATTAGGTTTTGGATTAAAATAGTGGAAAATTTAACAAAGAACGTCCTAAAAATTACGAAATCGTCGTGAATTGATCCTTTCAATTGCATACTATGTCCAAAATAAGTATAAACAAAACTAAACTAAATTAAATTCTGATCGTAAACTTAAAAAAGGTATTGTTCTGCCTTCTATAAATTACGAGATACCACCGCCAAAAACTTCGTTTGTTTAAATTTTTCTCTAACAAGGAGCAACTCAATGTAGGACAACGGCAATCAAGATCCCAATTTATTTGGTGATTCTAAAAGCCAAAAATTATATGCCGGTGTTTGGATTTGTTTCAATATTTCTAGGTTTCCGAATTATGAATTTTTGAAAATATGGTGATTCCATTTGAAATCAACTGAAAAATTTATTCTACCCCCACCAAATTTGACGAAACTTGGTACACATCACATCTTAGTAAGAAATAAAAAATTCAAATTTAAGAATATGTCCAAAAGGGCATTGGTCTCCTTGTTTTGGTCCTTCAAAAAGTTAATATGGAAATTTGTAGAAAAACAACTGTAACTTCATCCACAGTGGTCAAAATTTAAAAAAAAAGTTCTGTAAAGGTAAATGAACATTATATCCAAATATTCAAGCACATTTTACTCATTCAACCTCTAACCGGATTAATTTACTAATATTAACCCTATTCAACCCCTATTTCCAAAAGAGTCTTTTTTTGTGTTCATTTTTTTACTATTTTTTGTTCAATTATGCTGAGCATGCGTACCAAATTTGATCATGGGATGAGCATGGGATTGCTTACTAAAAATAAATTAAGTATAGCGAGAAACGGACAAAAGAAAGGAGACAAATCCTTAAATTTGAATTTTTTATTTCTTACTATGTTGGTGTATACCAAGTTTCGTCAAATTTGGTGGAGGTTGAGTAAATTCTTCAGTTGATTTGAGATAGATTACATGTGCGTGAAGTTTTTTTTGTATTGTGTTGTATTCATTTGTATTAGATTGTATTGACAAAATTTTTTTTTATTTTGCAAAGCATTAAAATAAATATCGCGAAGAACCGTTATTTGGGCTGGCCCCCCCTTTTCAAAAATTCAAATTTTTTTGGATTGTATTTTGTTGTATTCATTTGTATTGGATTGTATCGTAAAAAATAAAAGTCGGAAGTTTAACCTTAACCGCGTAAATCGCGAAACAAAATTTAGCGCTGGCCCCCCCTTTTCAAAAATTCAAATTTTTTTTGGTTGTATTTTGTTGTATTCATTTGTATTGGATTGTATCGTAAAAAATAAAAGTCGGAAGTTTAACCTTAACCGCGTAAATCGCGAAACAAAATTTAGCGCTGACCCCCCTTTTCAAATATTCAAATTTTTTTTGGTTGTATTTTCTTGTATTCATTTGTATTGGATTGTATCGTAAAAAATAAAAGTCGGAAGTTTAACGTTAATCGCGTAAATCGCGGAACAAAATTTAGCGCTAGCCGACTGGTTGACAAGCCCAAAATTTCTTATATAAAATGTAAGGTATTGCATTGTATTGTATGTGTAGTGACCGGGAATTATGTTATATCCGATGATCCGTATCATCGGATTATTATCGGATTACTGGGCAGTAATATGCATTAATGGTAACGCCAGTAATTGCTGAGTTTGCTTCATGGACACATTGTAAATAAAAATTATTAGCCCAAAAATCAATAAGCTTTTCATTCCCATGTGTATCCTGTTTTGATAATTCATCCTCTTCCTGGTCTTCTTCTTGTTTCTCGTCATCGCTTTGTATATTATCAATGATATTGTAATCTTCATTGCCTTCAATTTTCTCGCAAATATAAACACGCGCATCTTCGGCCAAGGAAATTTGCCCGTCCTCAGTGTATCCAGATGTTTCGCTAGTACTAAGAATAATGGCCGATTTAATTAATTTCTGAAAAATACTGAATGTGGTAGCTTTAGTTAGTAAACACATAAAAATAATATAAAACTTTTTTACATGAGGGTTCAACGACCCCAATGTTTTCCACCTAGCTATAAAAGCAACGTAATGGGATATGTCCAATCTTAAATAACAGCCGGGCAAATTTTTATCACTATTTATAATCGCCAAATAACACTTGGATAAATAATCTCGAAGATCCCTACATTGCCCAAAGACTCTCGCCACCGCACCCATTAACGCTTTATCAAAATCGCAAACTACTTCTCGTGGCATTGGGAAATTTGATTTGTGCATGCAACCTATTCGAACAATTTCAAAAAGCCAGTACTGGATAGCATTGGTATTTTGTACGGCACTTAGCATTTGAAAAATTATTTATACAAGTGTTATTTGGCGATTATAAATAGTGATAAAAATTTGCCCGGCTGTTATTTAAGATTGGACATATCCCATTACGTTGCTTTTATAGCTAGGTGGAAAACATTGGGGTCGTTGAACCCTCATGTAAAAAAGTTTTATATTATTTTTATGTGTTTACTAACTAAAGCTACCACATTCAGTATTTTTCAGAAATTAATTAAATCGGCCATTATTCTTAGTACTAGCGAAACATCTGGATACACTGAGGACGGGCAAATTTCCTTGGCCGAAGATGCGCGTGTTTATATTTGCGAGAAAATTGAAGGCAATGAAGATTACAATATCATTGATAATATACAAAGCGATGACGAGAAACAAGAAGAAGACCAGGAAGAGGATGAATTATCAAAACAGGATACACATGGGAATGAAAAGCTTATTGATTTTTGGGCTAATAATTTTTATTTACAATGTGTCCATGAAGCAAACTCAGCAATTACTGGCGTTACCATTAATGCATATTACTGCCCAGTAATCCGATAATAATCCGATGATACGGATCATCGGATATAACATAATTCCCGGTCACTACACATACAATACAATGCAATACCTTACATTTTATATAAGAAATTTTGGGCTTGTCAACCAGTCGGCTAGCGCTAAATTTTGTTCCGCGATTTACGCGATTAACGTTAAACTTCCGACTTTTATTTTTTACGATACAATCCAATACAAATGAATACAAGAAAATACAACCAAAAAAAATTTGAATATTTGAAAAGGGGGGGCCAGCGCTAAATTTTGTTTCGCGATTTACGCGGTTAAGGTTAAACTTCCGACTTTTATTTTTTACGATACAATCCAATACAAATGAATACAACAAAATACAACCAAAAAAAATTTGAATTTTTGAAAAGGGGGGGCCAGCGCTAAATTTTGTTTCGCGATTTACGCGGTTAAGGTTAAACTTCCGACTTTTATTTTTTACGATACAATCCAATACAAATGAATACAACAAAATACAACCCAAAAAAATTTGAATTTTTGAAAAGGGGGGGCCAGCCCAAATAACGGTTTTTCGCGATATTTATTTTAATGCTTTGCAAAATAAAAAAAAATTTTGTCAATACAATCTAATACAAATGAATACAACACAATACAACACAACTCAAAAACCAAGCAACATTGGAACAAATCCAAACACCGGCATAATTTTGTTGGCTTTTAGAACCACCAAAAACATTGGGATCTTGATTGCCGATATCCTACATTGGGCTTCTCCTTGTAAAACAACGTAAGTTTCAGATTATGATGTTGATGTTTTTCTATTCATCAGATGTAAAAGTGTTTCCCAAATTATCTTAGTTTTAAACAACTTTCTAGTCCTAAATGAGGTCTTAGTGACCTTTCAAAATTGATAATTTTTCCCTTATCTTAAAGGATATTTTCAATATCTGAGACCTTAAAAATTTACTAATTTTTGATGCATTACACGAAAAAAATGTATGAGTTAAAGTTTTAAAAAATAAAAAATTCTGCGTTGAAAATAATGTTCTAGCCCATTTAGCAAAATAAAATCTTTTTTGGTAAAAATCAACATCTTCGAACTTGAAAAAAATTCGGATAAGCTGCAATTTGGCAGACATGTGTATTATTTGAGATTGCTAATGCATCAAATACACGATACAACGGTTGTACCGACATCGTAACAACTTGGAGATGCAAATTGCATAGTGTGTGCGCTCGCTATTATCAGTTGCACCGATATCGCACGATTGTATGCAATTTGAAATTGCATGCTACAGATTAAAATTGTATGGAAATTATATGGAAATCGTACCGTGTGGTTAGCGATTCAACAGTTGTACCGATATTGTAACAACTCTGAGTCGGTACGATAATTGTATGGTGTATTTGGCGTTTAACGGACCCCTCAAATTTCACTTCTTCATTATTTGATTTTTATAACTCGTTGATTTCACTTTACGGAAAATTCTCATAAGGCTAAAATTAAAGAACACAAAATTTGCTACAAATTTGATTTTTCGGAATATTCCTACGTCCATACGAGTACTATTATTGAGTATGTTTTTGAATAATTGTTATTCAGAATAAAATTTTGTCACATTGCATCATCTGAAGTGAATTTTAAAATAGCAGTATTATACAGAATTATCTGCTCTTCAATTTGGGTCTAACGACAATTTTTCGAAAAAATGAAATTCAGCGAGTTATAGGCGAAAAATTGTGTTAGAGAACTAAACTCCCCAAATGAAGCCGACAGGAGATTTTAGGATACCCTTTAGGATATTCATTATATCACTAAAATTCCAAATTTCAACTTACCTGGATTTCTTGCAAGCTAAAAATGTACTTTGCTTGAACTAAGTAACGGATTAGACGCCAAATCGGAATAATTTATGTAATATGGAAAAAATTCGAACTGAATCTTTATTTCATATAATGGTTCTTTGGGGTGTCATTAATAATTTCTGAAACTTTCCCTAAAATGAAATCTCTTTGAAACCCATTATTATTTTCAAGATCTTTTAAGTAGAAGCTCATGGGGGCTTCTTCTTTTTAAAAAGAATTTAATTAATTTTAATTCTGTGCATAACTATTTTTGCCATGAAATTTCAATTGAAAGAGTCGAAAAATGTGTGAAAAACTAATCTTTATTGTCCCCTTCTTCAGAATTTTATAATGACACCAAAATAATTGGCGCCTGGTCTATTCCTGCAAATTAGGGCGATTTGGGTTTTCTTTTGGATATAGCAGTTTAATATTTTTAGTTCTGCGTAGAATTTCATTCTTTATATTTTTAATTAAGTAGAACTTTTACTTCCTCTCCACTGAAATTGAGGTATTTGGAAAAACGCGCAACATTTCAGAGTATATTAAAAGACTATCAATTTTGAAAGCTTTTAGTTATGAACCTATGTAGGGCTAGAAAGTTGCTCTATACGAGGATTTACAGATAATATAATTAATTGAGGATAGTTTTATTTATTTAAAAATCACTTTCCCGTTAAATAAAACAGAAAAAAGTTTATATCAAAATCTGAAAACTACGCTAATTTGGGGAAAAATTTAAAATAGACGAGCTTCTTTAGATCATTGTATTTTGGAGACCAAAAATAATCCTACGACTAAAATTCGGGTTGAAATATTTCAGGATTTTCAGACCGGGATTTTCAAATTAAGCTTTATTAATTAAGCAATGATAAACTTTATTGATAATAAGTAGAGATGAGATTTTTAGGTCGTATAAATGTTATACCAGAGAGCGTTAAAGGGTTAATTGATACACGGCCCCGTTTCTTCTTTCTTTTTCATACAGCATAACTTTCGAACGGGGCCGTGTATCAATTAACCCTTTAACGCTCTCTGGTATAACATTTATACGACCTGAAAATCTCATCTCTAATAATAAGAGATTGTTTAAATTAAACTTGAAGAAGATAAAATCATGGAGTTGATAAAATAATTTTTTTAAATAACGAGAGATTGGATTACAAATTAAATTTATTTACTTCTTTAATATTAACCAAATAAAAAAATATTGATATATTATAATTAATTAATCCCTATATGCAAATGAATTGATACATTTAATTATTGGATTATAAAAGATCTTGAATTATTGTGTAAAATGCGTCTACTTTAAAACAAAGTTATTTTTAAAGTTAGGCGAACACCAATTTAAAAGCTGCAACTCGTCCGCTCTACTAGACTATTTTTTGGATGACACCAATAAAATGAGATACAGATAATATATTATGCAGAAATGTACCTACACATGTGCACCCAATTTCTACTTATTAATAGTTATATTATATAACTAGTTTTGTTCTACAAGTTCTGAAAATATTTGTTTATTCGCAATATCTTCAAAAAATTACACAAAGGCTTTGATTTTACGATCAATAAATAAGTATGATCATAACATATTAAATGTACGTCTGCTGTAAATATAATAATGGTATTACAAACTTTCAAAAGATTATTATAAAATGTGGTCCTTTTCCTTAAGCATATTGGTCTGATATTGGAAAGTTATCGCCGATACAGTCAAAAGGCAAATTTTGCGCTAAACGAGTCATGGTTTGGGTTTCAAAAATAAATGTTTGCAAGTTTGTCATGGTGTTACAATTTGGCAGTTCTAGAAGTAACATTTATTTTGTTTTAAGCCTTCATAATTTAGAAAGTGGCTATTTTCATGAAAACGATAAAAAGCTACCACAATGAAGTAGAACGTTTCTGGAGCAAAAATGTAATGTAAAACTGAAAAGTGACATTTCACAAATTTGGGATGGTGTAAAGAAGTCGCCAATGGAAGTTGAAATAAAAAACGATTGCGTAGGGCTTGCCTTAAAGTTGCTATGTTTTGCAAACAAAATTCTAAGTTTTAAAATATTCGACATGAATATATTAACGAAAAACTGAACATTTACGAGTATGTATATTATATTTATTGATCAAAACTTCAGGATTTATTATTGCCCTTATTTTTTTTTAAACAATGTGTGGCCGGAGTTTTCATTTTGTAATTTCTATAAAATTATTTTCAGATATTAACATTTCTAGAATTTATTGTAAAACAAAATTATATTGAAACTCTTTTGAAATTAAAATAAATTTGTGTATTTATGTTCTGTAGTTTTCAATAGTGGAAGTTAACATGTACTACATAATATGTATACATATTATGTAGGTCAATAGGTATTATGTTTTCGAAATTATTCAACAATTTTATATCTTTGTTAACAACTTGTTTTGATTATCAATGAAATTTATTTTTAACTTGTATTCATTATAATTTCAATTATATTTTATGGCAGTTGTATTATCATATTATTAATGTTTTATTAATATGATAAAACATCGCAGACCTTCAAAGGATGATGGAACGACTAAACATGATCAGCGAATCATATGGCTTACACGTGAATTTAAACAAAACAAAATTTATGGTCGTTTCCAAAACTAAGAATAATATATTAAATTTGTCAATAAACAATATCCGCATTGAAAGAGTAAGGAAATATAAGTATTTGGGCACAATAATAAACGAAGATAATGATCAAACACAAGAGATACGAGCACGGATAGAAATGGCGAGGGCAGCCTTCATTAAAATGAAGAATTTGTTATGCAATAGAGATCTAAATATAGAAATCCGAATCAGATTTGTAAGATGTTATATCTTTTCTGTTCTTTTATACGGAGTGGAGGCATGGACCCTAAAAAAGCGAGAAATTGACAAAATTCGGGCCTTTGAATTATGGATAATTCGACGTATGCTAAAAAGATCGTGGACGGAAAGAAAGACAAACGAGGAAGTCTTGCATCGGGTAAACAAGGAACGTGAACTGATTAACACAATAAAAAAGAGAAAATTAGAGTATTTGGGACATATTATGCGTGGAGAAAGGTATTGTCTGCTACAGTTAATCAAACAAGGAAAAATAACAGGAAAAAGGAACGTCGGAAGACGAAGAACATCCTGGCTGAAGAACTTGCGGGATTGGTACGGTTGCTCCTCTATAGAACTCTTTAGGGCAGCGGTGTCGAAGGTGAGAATTGCTGTTATGATCGCCAACCTCCGATAGGAGACGGCACACAAAGAAGAAGAATATGATAAAACTTAAAAAATAAAAATATCATAAAACTTAAGACTTTTCTCATTTTTGTCATAAAACCCAAATATCAATTTATTATTGTAAATCAGAAAACGGCTAAGTCATAGACTTGATTAGATGAATGCGAAAATAATACACATAGTACATATAATTTCAAATAATTTTCTTTCTCTTTTTTATTCGCAACATTTGAATTAAACATCTTTAATATACAGTATTGCAAAATGTTGCTATTATTATTTTTTATTTTCGAGGTTACTGATCGATATGTAGTGTAAAATTCTAACGCAAGGAGAGTTCATCGCCACTTAATTAAAAAAGTTTTTCCCCTAGTACAACGAGTTTGCTTACGCACTAGATGTAGTAATTTAAATTCTTAAAAATTAATAACACTTGTATGGAACGCAAAACCCTGCTTCAAGTAAGGACGAACTGAAATAAACGGCTGCATTGTCCTAGTCGGTTAAAATCAGGCATATTTCTTCATTGTTAATAAAAGAATCGTAGTGAAAACGAAACGTGTAGGACGTATTTTTAAAGTGCTCCGTTATCGCGCGATAAAACTTGAATAGTACATCTAAGTAAGTTGAATTAATTATTTTATTGGAGAATACATATTTAAGGAATTAATTATATAATATCAAAAGTTAAACACAATATCGTCATACTTTCGTAAATATTAACCGTTCCTCGGGCGGTTAAATTATAATATAAATACGCCAAGATGAGATCAAATAACGCAAAAGAAGATCAAACCAATGTTCAAAATGGGCCAAATCTGAATTTAAGCTCCACATCTAATAATATGGAAGTTATCGAAACCAGTAACCCGCATCCATGGCAAGTTGTGGGAAACAATAAGAGAAAAAGAGTTAGCAGCCCGATTACTGAGTTGCCACCTGTAATTCAGACAAACAAATATTTACCACTACAAACGATAAATAATAACGACTCCGAAAATAGTGAAGTAAATAATGATGAACAAATACAACAACCCAAAATAGATAAGCCACCTCCGATCTTTGTGCATGGAGTAATCAGTTATCAGGATATGATTAAGAACTTATATGCCGTTGTAGAACAAGAGCAAATCACAACGAAAACCCTTGCAAACAACGTAATTAAGATCAATGCCAGAACAGTAGACAGTTACCGTAAGTTAGTAACACATATGAAACAAGAAAATATCATTCACCACACATACCAACTGAAAGAAGAGAAATCGTACAGAGTAGTGATCAGACACCTGCATCAAACAACACCGACAACAGAAATAAAAGATGAATTAAAAAGTAAAGGCTACATTGTACGGAACGTAATCAATGTACAACATCGCATAACTAAGGAGTCATTACCATTATTTTTTGTAGATCTAGCACCATCAGAGAATAACAAAAATATTTACGACCTTAGATATCTAAATAATAGAGTAATCCGTGTTGAACCACCTAAGAGAAACACCGATATTGTGCAATGTACAAGGTGCCAGATGTTTAACCATACCAAAACTTACTGCAACCGTCCATATGCATGCGTTAAATGTGGAGGACCACACGACACTAAAACTTGCACGAAAACGAAAGATTTACCGCCTACTTGCTACTTATGCAATGGCTCTCATCCTGCGAGTTATAAAGGTTGCCAAGTATATAGAAACTTGCAAGACAAATACAAAAGAGACCAAAAACAGCAGGAACAACAACAACAGCATAGAAGACAAAACGCATCTACGTTTTATAATACAAATTTAACACACCCCAATCGACCATCTCAACCTAATAATACGCAAACGTATTATAATTCAAACAACCAAAGAACATATTCAGAAGCACTAAGAATTAATCCCTTAGAAACAGCAAACCTATCTGAAGAAACGCAATTAACAAAATTCCTTAACGAGTTTAAGGAAATGTTCAAACAACTTATGCAGCAAAATAATATGATGATAAATCTATTAAATACAGTCATCAACAGATTGGTAAACTAATGGCCAATTTCCTAAGAATTGCCTTATGGAATGCTAATGGCTTCCAAACATCAAAAGTTAAAGAAACTGAATTATTCTTATTAGCAAATAATATAGATATTCTACTCATATCTGAGTCACATTTTACCGCAAGATCCCATATAAAAATTCACCGATACAAAATTTATTCAACTAATCACCCTGACGGAACAGCACACGGTGGAACGGCCATATTAATTAGGGAAACTCTACTACATCATGAATTAAGCAAGTATGAAACCAACTTTCTACAAGCAACTACAGTCCAAGTCAACATGTTAAATAAGTCGCTAAAAATTGCAGCAATATACTGTCCGCCGAGGCACAACATCAAAAAGGAAGATCTAATACCGTTTTTTGACTCACTTGGTAATAATTTCATAGCAGGTGGAGATTTCAATGCAAAACATACACACTGGGGATCTAGATTGATAACTACTAAAGGAAGAGAATTTCTCAAAATGATTAACGCCAAAAATTATCACGCCGTTTCCACAGGTGAACCAAAACATACTGGCCTACTGATCCAAATAAAATACCTGATTTATTAGATTTTTTCATAACCAATGGAGTCTCGACCAATTATATAGAAATCCAATCCAGCTTAGAACTAACATCAGATCATACTCCAGTTCTACTTACTATTAGCAAACTGGTTATTAGAAAGGTACTTAAAGTAACACTCCATAATAAAAAAACAGACTGGGATCAATTTAAAGAACATGTTCAACAAAAACTAGACTTCACGCTATCTTTAAAAACAAATGAAGAACTTGAAGAGGCGACCAATCACTTTGTAACATCTATCCAGGAAGCTAGTTGGAAAGCAACTCCATTGGTAAAAGAAACAGGCTATGAATACAACATACCTATGAAAATACGTCAAGTTTTGGCAGAAAAACGAAGAGCAAGAGCCAGATGGCACCGTTATAATCATCCTCAAGATAAAACGGAATACAACAGAATCGCTAATCATTTAAAAAAGATAATAAAAGAAGCAAAAAACGAAACATTTAAATATTATCTAGATAATCTGTCGGTAAAAGATAACACTATTTGGAAGGCCACAAAATGTTTTAAAAGACCCCTAATTACTGCTTCTCCATTACAAAAATCTAATACATCATGGGCAAGAACAAACATCGAAAAAGCTGAACTATTCTCTCAACATCTAGAAGAGGTTTTTAAACCCTTTTCTGATGAACCGGATGAAGAAATCAATCACTTTCTCCAAGCTCCGCTTCAAATGTCCTTGCCCATAAAAAAGTTTAGTTCTTATGAAGTTGAACAAGAAATTAGAAACCTGAATAAAAAGAAATCTCCTGGTTACGATCTTATAACTGGGAAAATATTAATTGAATTGCCTAGGCTGGGAATAAAATTTCTTACGATGCTGTACAACTCTATCTTGAGACTATCACACTGGCCAATACAACTAAAATTTGCCAAAATAATTTTAATTTTGAAGCCTGGAAAACCCCCAACAGAAGTAAGTTCTTATCGACCAATTAGTTTGCTCTCACTCCTATCAAAGCTAATGGAGAAGCTCTTGTTAAAACGCATAAATAATGAAGATCTCTTAGAACAATTTCTACCAGCACATCAATTTGGTTTTCGAAGACAGCACTCAACGATCCAACAGTGTCATCGGATTGTAGATAACATCTATAGAAGCTTAGAAGAGAAGAAATACTGTGGGGCGGTTTTCCTTGACATCAAGCAGGCTTTCGACAAGGTGTGGCATAGGGGTTTGTTATATAAAATTAAGAAGAATCTGCCATATCATTATTATCAGGTTTTAAAATCGTATTTGGAAAATCGTTGCTTTCAAGTCCAACAAGATGAGGAGGTTTCAAACATTTGCCCTATTAGATCAGGAGTTCCGCAAGGAAGCGTGATTGGACCATTGCTGTATTTACTTTTCACCTCCGACATACCTGCTACAAATCATACGGAAACAGCAACATTTGCCGATGACACTACCATTATATCAACGGACGAAAACCCTGCTACCGCATCTCAAAATATCCAAGCACATCTTTTGCTATTGCAAGAATGGCTGAACAAGTGGAGAATGAAGGTTAATGAAGCAAAGTCAACTTACGTGACATTTACTTTAAGATATAAATTATGTCCTCCAGTCTATATTAATGACACTATTATACCATGTGCAACAGAAGCTAGATACTTGGGGCTTCACCTTGACAGCAAATTAACATGGAAGGCACACATTATTAAGAAAAGAAAGCAAATGGATATCAAGGTAAAGAAAATGTATTGGCTAATTGGAAGAAGGTCTACCCTATCTATGGAAAACAAGATTCGGATTTATAAAACAATCATCAAGCCCATATGGACTTATGGCTTGGAACTATGGGGCTGTTCGAGCAAATCCAACATCAACGTCATACAGAGATTTCAATCTAAAACTCTCCGCACGATGATGGACGCACCATGGTACATAAGCAATCACACGTTACATTCAGACCTGCAAATTTCATATGTCCACGAAGAAATACAAAAACGAGCAGAAAAGCATCACAACAGGCTTGAAGATCATCTAAATCCGAGTATCGCTCAACTTCTAGAAAACAATATAATATATAGACGACTAAAACGAAAATGGCCTCGTGACTTATTGTTACAAATATAAAGAAAAATGATTGCGGGTAAAGCCGATGGGCGGAATCCCCTACAAGGACAAGACAGCAGATTATCTCATAGAATGTATAATTAAGCATTTAATTTACTGTTCTGATTGATAATATGTACATATTGGTTAAATAAAAAAAAAAAAAAAATTGTTAATAAAGATCTGTTTAACCAAATTTTCTTTAACAAGTTGTAAGTTATCTGAAATGCAGCAATTTACCGTGCATTAAATGCAAGATTTAATGTTTTTAAATTAGTACAGATGGGTTTTATATAATTAACGTCATCAACCATCAAGGTTACCAAGTTATACAATATAACTCTTAAAACTAGAAAAAATTTCTAGAAAAACTAGAAGGGATTTTTACAATCGAAAAACAAGTTTGCTCACAAAATTTATTTAGATATTACAATTGGTTCCTATATAAGCAAGTACCGTACGAGATTCTACTTATTAGTGCTCCTTGCTCCAACATGAATTTCTGCTTTAAAGAAGAAATGACCAACTTGCAAAGGTTATGTTTGAATGTTATCAAGTGTGGTTCGCTTCCCAAACATGTTGCTTTTATATTGGATGGCAATCGGAGATACAGTAAAAAAGCAAACATTACTCTAAAAGAATCTTATCAACTGGGTTTGAACAAACTCTTTGAAACTTTGACATGGTGTTATCATTTGGATATTAGAGAAGTAACATTTTTTGCTTTAAGCCTTCATAACTTAGAAAGAAGTAAAAGTGAAGTAGATAATTTAATGCAAATGTTAGAACTAGTAAGTGGCAATATTAATAATGAAATAGAAAAATTTTTGGAACGTAAAATTAGTGTGAAAATCAAAGGTGACACTTCGTTAATTCCGGATGCCATAAAGAAGCCGTTGATGGAAGCTGAAATGAAAACAAAGGACGGTGCATTGTTCGTCTTAAACATTGCTATATTTTACACATCACAGGATGAAATAACAAAAGCTGTTGGTAAAATTGTGAATTCCGAAAATATTCGAATCGAAGATATTAACGAAAAATTGATATCTAAGAATTTGTATATTCAACACGATGTAGACGTATTGATCAGAACTTCAGGAGAAACGCGTCTCAGTAATTTTCTGCTGTGGCAAATATCTAGAGCCCTTATTGCTTTTGAAAAAAATATGTGGCCCGAGTTTTCATTTTGGAATTTTTATAAAATTCTTTTAAGATACCAACATGTTTTGTATTGTAAAACAACGTAGATAATTAGATAGATAATATTTATGATTTTATGTGTGAACTGACGTTATTAATTTAAAACAAGTTATTATTATTATTATATTTGGTATTGTAATAAATTACAATTGAATAATTAAAAGATTCATATTATGGAAATTTTTTTAAGTAGAATTCCAGCTCCCTATTTCGGCACCCATAGGAAAATTCCATATACATACCTAATTTCACTTTAAAATGTTTTAATAAATTTTAGGACTGAAATATTACAAAATTTCAACACTAAATATTGAATTTGATAACAACATTTTCAATTTAGTTATTTTATCGCCGTTATAATATTTGTTGAAAATATCTGTTGGTAAAACTTTTCCAAATACATACAGGTGGTTAAATAAAATATAAATTTATGTGTTTGTTTTTTTATCTAATTAGTTTAATTGGTTATATGAAATGAATTACCTAGTAAGTAACAATCAAAATTAAATTTAAATAAAATGAAAACCAAATTTACTGTTATTTCAATATTTAGGAGTTTTATTGTATGGAAAACTTGAATGATTCCGATGATACGGAGGTAGAAATAAGACAGGAAGAAGTAGAATCTTATTATAATATTTCTTGGGTAAATAATAAACGGCATATCAATGTTGCGTTTCAAGAAAGTAGAAAATTTGATGAGTAATACAAAGTGTCTTCTACATGCTTATAGCAATTTGATCAAACCTTTTTTATTAGGGTATCCTCGATCACCGATAATATGTCCGAAAAACAGATTACTAATCTTAGAAACTTTTGGAAAGACAGGGTTTCAAAGTTACGATTGAGATCCATTCCACATTGGTCAGTTAAACAAAGAAAAATGCCACTTATTTCAGCTCCGGAATTGTATATAAAAGCTGATTTCAATGATTTGATAGGTAATTAAATTAATTTTGTTTGATTTTAATTGAGAAATTAAATATCGACTGTTTTTAGATACAAATATTCGGAATATTATAGATTGGGGTAGTAATAACCACATCGCAGTTATTGTTGATCAAGCTGTTAAATTAATCCACTTGGATAATATTAAAAAAGGAAAATCATTTTACTTTAACCGTGAGATCAAGCGTAACAAAAACAATATTGGAGCATGTCTGCGATGGAATCGTAAGGCAACTTACATTGCAATTGCTACAAAAGAAAAAGGAATAGAAGTATGGAATCTAAAACAAAAGGTTAGATTTGAACCGTTTTAACAAAACCGTAATTTTAAATAACAAAAACTTTAGTGCAAATTTTCCTATCGATGTAAATGTGAAGTTGAAACGTGCAGAATCGAATCAATGGAATGGTCCAAATCTAATAAGTTAATCAGTGGTTGCAGTAATGGGTGTTTATGTGTTTTTAATAAAAATTATCGATCAATTAATTTCGACAGACTTCATGATGGTGCAATTATAAAAATAACGTTTTCAAGTCAAGATCGTTATTTAGCTACGAGTGGTACAGATTTTAAAGTAAAAATATGGTCAATGCCTGAGTATAAACCTTTCTATACATTTAATTGCATGAAGTCTGTTACGGTAATAAAAATAATAATTTTCAAAAAATAGCAATGTTTTTATGTACAAACATTTAGGCAATAGCTTGGCATCCATGGACCGAACACCATTTTGTTATTGGAGGATATTCAAATGATAGCTTAATAACTTTGTGGAATGCAAAAAACGTAGACAGCCTTCAAAAACTTCCATCTGTTCCAAAATGTGGCAATGATATTTTTACCGTTAAAAATTTAACGTTTAACCCCTTTTCTGGGGAATTAGTGGTAGGATATTATTAGTTTTTTCTACAACTTAAAATAAATTTATCATTTATTTTCAGGTCAACTATGCGGTGTCACAACGTGACACCGCAAATGCATGTCGAGGTTTAATATTTGTATATTCTAATTTACTATCAATGGTTGATATGATACATTGGCATAAAGCTTCTGTATTGTACCTACTATGGAATAATGATGGTTCAAAATTATGTAAGTTATTTATACCTCTTTTAAAAGAAGCAGATTTTATTTATTATAATTTTTAGTTTCAATGGATATATTCGGTAAAGGAGTTGTATGGGATTTTTTGGGTAATCGTGATGAAACATTTATAAAATCTGAATGGTGTCTTCCAATGCTAAGTGGAGTATAGAAATAAACGATAATAATAATATAATTTTTTGCATGTTAAATTTAAATGTTCTTTGTAGATTTTTCAATATTTAATTATTAAATTTTTGTTATAATGTTATAACAAATATTTATTATTCTGGATCAAAAATTATCATCTTCCTAGAATCCAAACATCGACTGGTGCAGCAAATCAATGGTTTTCCACGCTCCTCCGGACTATCCTGACTATCTATTCTTAGTAAGCTTTGTTCGTTGCGTAAAATATGAAGAAAAAGTCGAATTTATGTATCCTCACGAATATTGAATAAAGTCAAAACTATACGCTTACGATTCGACCAAATCTTAGTTTTGACTTTATGAAATATTCTTACCGGTAAATTAGATTCTTATTTAATGTGACAAAATTTTTTATGCATAGCAATTATTTCCATTTGTGTACAATTTTGGAAGTAAATTGCATAAAATACGATTTACTCAATATAAGCATTGATGAGTACTCTTAAAACGGTTGGATATAGGATATAGACAACTTTTTCTCAAATAAAAGTAGACGTTCTCAATTTTTGGTAAGAAGAAACCTGTTTCCAACATTTTGAAACGCAATCCTTTCTCCCCGTTCCTAATGAGGGAACGGCCCAGAAAAGAAAACGTACCACGCAGAAGGTAAAAAACCCTCTACTTTTATTGCGTGGTAACCCTGATGGACTTTGTAAACTAACACGCTGTAGCTGGGAGCGAGGATCGTGAATTCCACTCCGTGTAGTGCTGAAAATAATATGAGGATACGCTTTCGTTGAAATAAAACAATATTTGAATTGACGATATTTAATTAGATCAAATCGACAAAACAAACGTGGCTGTGACGTGCTAAAAATAGAATGCACGTTAATGAATTGAACAAACGCCACGTCAAAGATGTTACACAATTCGGGAGACCAGAAGGCAACCCCGCCAATACAAATGTTGGCTTCAATTAATAAAATATACCACCATAAACAAACAAGAAGTTATATATTACTTTACCTTGAGCTCAAGAAAGTGTACAAACTTAATGGTGACAGAACGGCTTCTTGAATGAAAGGTGGTAGTGATTGTTGACACTATGGCTTCCCTCTCGAATCCTCGGACGTATACCACCGACGTGATGACGCGACCAGCAGGTTTCGGCAGGATGGACGATGATGGATCTGCGCCCCTCAGTAGAATGTGTGATGGAATGGTACACTCAACAATCCAATGATATGACAATGATGATTGTCCAAAAAGATATTCAATCATCCAAAATGACAACAAACTTGTTGACTGTCAAAAATAATACGAGTCGGTTCACACCAAATGACAGTTGGTAACACTGCATGTGAATCGTATGAAATACAAAATGTGGTCGGTGATAAAAAAATGATATACCCAGAACGGTAGAATTGGCTGATTAAGGTATCGCTACGCTTGATTTTCTTTATATCCGTAGTTACGGTGAAAATACTAACACGCACGATATAAATTTTCAACTGGCGATCGAAAATCGAATAAACTAATCGATTACAAAACTCGAACCACAAAATGTCGACTGCCCCGTTACTTGTTCAGACCAAGACTGATCATACTCGCATGCGCGTCTCATAATTCCTGTCATATCACGTTCGTTGTACAGAGGGCGTAAGGAAAGTGGCGTTAAATGTAAGAATTTGAATTTAATTAAATTCAAATTTGTTGCGAAATTGAAAAAATTTTGTAACAATTTTTAAATATATTGCGATGTTGTAGAAAATTGGGCCTCGGTTGAGGAATGCATCGATTCTGGTATAATGCTCATGATTAAAATATTAAATTAAAGGACCATTATGACATATAACTGACACCTGAATCTTCTTGATACCTCTAAATAAACTGCTTGCGTCACTTTATCTGAAGCATAACAGGCGTAATTTTTGTATACGCGAATATTTAAAAAGATTGTTATAAAAGAAAAAGCAAAAGAGGGTTTATTTGTTCAATTTAATGATAACTTTGGGAAGAAATTAAATAAAATTATGTTATTTGTAAAAGTGCAGGTATGTAAAAATTAATAATAATTATAATAAATTGTGCGTTAAAACGAATAAGTGCGCGGAGATAGCCAAATGGATAGGCTAGCGCATCACAAAGCGGACAGATGGACAATTTGAGGGGATTGAAAAATGATAAGAAGTCTCGGTACGTCCGTGAAGTTGTTAGGACGGAATTTTTTGAAAGAGTTGGAATTTTGGAAATTGTCTTTAGTAGTTCACTTATGCCCGTATTCACCAACAACAAATAACACTATTCATAAAATAAAGTCACTATTTGGTATTCACCAACATAAAATAAGGTTTATTCATCGAATAAACTTCCAATAAGTTATTCGCAATAATTGGTCGAATAATGTCCTTATTTGTCGATTTATAACCTTAAAATATTGCAAAAACTGACAAAATAAAATCTGAAAATGCCATTCAGTTACAACTTCTTCAAGTTTTAAAGGAAAAGGCTGAAATTGAGAAGGAACTGGCAGAATTTAACTTAAAAATAAAAAAACAGTAATTTAAATATTTTGTATTTTATTTTTTAAATAAAACTATCTATTAAAAAAGGTATTGATTACAGCATTTCTTATTGCAAAATTCTGATTAACAATATTTTCATTTCCAATGTTAAAAATTTCTTGTATTTCATTGTGAACGATGTTTTCATCAGGTGGCATTTCATCTCTTCTATCTATGGCAATGTTATGCAACACTGTTGTGGCTACAATTATCGAGTCCACTCGATCAAGAGCAACACGAAGTCCAAGAGAAAGACATGGAAATCTTCTTTTGAGAACACCGAAAGTTCTTTCCACTGTGTTTCTAGTATGAATATGGCTTCTGTTGTATCGCATTTCTGCACGAGTTGTTGGATTATGTAACGGTGTTAATAAATACTTCTTACAAGCATAAGCACTGTCGCCTAGCAAATAGGAATCCCCAAGAGCATTTTCTTCTAACCGACTTCTTAATCTAGATTCGTTAAAAATTGTTTATTAGCTTAAACCATTACCAATTCCCCGGATTAACACAGAGTTCATCCCAAAATACAACACAAGGAAGTATGTTTCAACTTTTATAGGTTAAGATTTTAAATTTACCTAGTAATTTTATTACCTACTTTAATTTAACCTACTACTTTTGACCTACTTTAAATTTATTCTACAAATAGTTATTTATACTTGACAAGTGGTTGGTGAATACCAACATTAGTTATTCATTGAATAAACTTTATTCATCCAATAGTTATTTGCAGATTTATTTGTAGTTGGTGCATACGGGCATTATTAAGTTAAAAATTAATTGGTGATTGATAAGAATGATAAAAGTTTTGGAGAGTTTTTTTTTTAACGATATTTCAATTTTGGAGACTGCGAATGGAATTTATGGTCAAGTTGTTTTTGATGGTTATGGTTTTTTCTATTTGATTGAAAGTTATTGAAGATTAGCATTCTATGGACTTGCCTGGGTGTTTATCATAAGAGAAGAGGAAAGTTCAATTCATTATCAATCCTGTCAAGGATCTACATAGCATGAAAACTGGATCCGACCACATCGTCAACGCCACGCTGATTATCCGCTACGTATTCTTACACATAAATGGTGCACGACTTATAAACTGTGGTAAGCAAAAACTTATCGACAAATTTTAATAACTGTTATAAAAATAACCAAGTTCGCGCGTGAGTTAAATGTTGGGGGATTATAAACTTTTATTTGATTCTTTTGTAAATTTGATTTTTTCCTAATTGATGAACAAGGTGGAACTCGCTTTAGCGGCAGTTCTTAGGCTTCTATACAGCTACCTTTCTGGTGTGGAAAGTTGTTATTATCTGGTTATTTTTGATCGCCATATAATGTAACATCACATAATCAGATAATCTGCACCAATAAAATTTTTTGCGATTGGTAATTATCATTTACTATATATGTAATAACAATCAAACTTTTCCATTCTATTAGAAATTTTACTTCTCTGTAATGTATGGTCCTTTTTTTGAGGTGGACCAATCCTCTCCTTTCTCTTTTATTTATAACTTAACTTCACTAACCACATCAATAAAAAATTATTTTTTCACATCAAAGTAAAACAAGTAGTTTATATAGGGAGACCTCTTCGAAAATATCTTTAACTTAGTAAATTTCTTTCGAACATTTGCGTATTTATAAATTGCATTAGCGAATCTAAGCAACGGATTAACAGATTAACGCAATACTACATAGACGAAGTATTTAAAATATAACAACGTATCAGTTGATCAACGTTATGATTGGCTCTGAAACATACGGACGGACACGAAGCCAGACCATAAGGCTTCTTTCTATACCTTGTATAGAAGCCTAAAAGTAGCGCACTGGCTACCCAGTTCTTAGACCTCTATACACACAGAGTATTTCCAACACGATTTGAAACGCTCTGTATGATTTTGAATTATGCGGACGGACAGACGGACAGACAGACGGACACGGAGCCAGATCATAAGGCTTCTTGCTATACTTTGTATAGAAGCCTAAAACGAATCTTTTGTGTTTTCTAAATGCTTATATTTGTTTAATAAATGAAAATATTTCGTTTTGCAATAATTGCGTTTGGTTTGATTTAAATTCAATAGCAGTGAGGACGAGATTACGCAGGTGTGAGATTCAATAAGTTTGTTATTTTCTTTTATGCAAGGTTACAAAATTAAGGTAGCTTTCATGAGCACTTAATCACAATTGATGGACCCAATCGTCGACCCAAACAAATATAAGAGTTTCATGCAAGCTAGTCCGGAGCATTATTAAAAAGAGCCGTTGTATAAATTCCCCGCTATAAAAATAGCAATATTCAGTAGCTTATCACGGCAATATTTATAAAGGGTGTCCTAACAAGAGCGCCGGATTTAAAGTTGCCGCCATTTTGTCAACACGAGTTGTACGGTGTTTTTGCTTTGACAGTCGTCACGTACAGACCACGCGATTTAAGAATATGGAAAAGTATTCAAACGAACAACGTTTAATTATTGTAAAAACACATTACAAAATTGGTGAAAGTTTTGCGAAAACAGTTCGCCAATTACGTCAAGTTTTCGGTCGCAATTATGCGCCAAATGAATCGACAGTGAGGCGTTTAATTACAAAATTTGAGACCAAATTTACGCTGATGGATCAGAAGACCATTGTTCGTCGTCGTCCTTGCCTGTCACTCAAAAATATAGCCACAGTAAGGGAATCTGTGGCCGATAATCCAGGAACTTCCATTCGGCATCGTGGTCAAGAATTAAACATTTCCAGAAGCACTATGCAACGAATTTTGGTAAAAAAATCTGCATTTGCACACGTACAAGGTTCAATTGGTGCAAGAAATCAAGCCAAGGGACCATGAGCAGCGCCGTGGATTTGCTGATTGGGTGTTGGAACATCATCAAATTAATGCGGATTTTTCGAAGAAAATCGGTTTTTCAGATGAGGCACATTTTCAACTCGACGGATATGTAAATAAGCAAAACTGTCGGATTTGGGGTGCTGAAAATCCTCGTGTGATACTCGAACAACCAAAATGTATCCACCATGAGTAACTGTTTGGTGCGCATTTTGGGCTGGCGGAGTGATTGGGCGGTATTTCTTTGAAAATGCGGCTGGAAATGCGCCAACTGTTAATGTTGTGCGGTATTGCGAAATGTTAACGGAGTTTTTGTGGCCAGAATTGGATGTAATTGATGTGGAGGACATGTTTTTCCAACAAGACGGTGCGACCTGCCACACAGCACGTGAAACAATAGTGTTACTGCAGACCAAGTTTCCAGTCCGTGTCATTTCACGATTTAGCGATCAACATTGGCCACCAAGATCGTGCGATCTAACGCCGATAGACTTTTTTCTTTGGGGCTATGTGAAGGAAAAGGTGTATGCGAATAAGCCTGAAACAGTTGAACATCTTAAAGAGAAAATACGGCGCGTTATTGATGAAATACAGCCACATTTATGCGAAAACGTTATTCAAAATTTCAACAAAAGAATAACCCTGTGCCAGAGGTTTCGTGGTGGCCATTTGCCTGATGTTGTATTTCACGTTTAATCGGAACTATTTTTCTTTATGTTGAAATAAAAATGTTTGCTTAATTCAAAAAATAAATGTGTTTTTCTTTAAAATTAAATCCGGCGCTCTTGTTGGGACACCCTTTACTTTGCATTGGTAGTTTTGCTTTGTTTCTTCTACTTTTCTGGGTTGAAACAGCTATCCATTTTCTCCGAGCTGAAGCCAATCGTTTCTTTCTACATGGAAATAGAAATTTAGACGCTCGCAAATTTAATGTAAACGATCTGGAAATTCTATATAAGCATTAGGGTGGTCGTTATTAGGGGTCTCAATGAATGTTTGTCGTGCCGCCCCCCAAATTGGTATTTAAAAAAATATAAATAAATCTTATTGACCACAGAGGTTGAAGTTTTTCATTTAAAATATATTGAATACAACCATTCAGCGTAAAATAAAAATTTCATTTTATTTCGCAAATTATCAAAATGAAATTCATAATATAAATTTTAAAATATTTGCTCATATCAGAGCAATATTTTGATCACCTATCAATTTTTTCGTACGATTAACGGTTCGGAAAAAAGTGAAGAAAATAGCGCAAAGTTCTCATTGAGGATGGTTTTAGGGGTATTTCATTCACATGGCAAGTGGGAACGTTTCGGATTTTTATTTCAGACCCAATTAACCTCGGCGTTTATCACAGACTTTCTACTTTCTCCTATGATCAAGACTATAATATTATAATGACAATTTCGTTCATAATAATTCAACCAATAGGATGTTACAATCTCATCAATTTGAACCAATCATAATCTACTTCCTTTGACAATACAGACCACGGTGGTGTATTGTCGCGGCAATACGACCACCGTGGTCTGTATTGTCAAGTAACGATGGAAACTACGTAAACGCATACTATAAATTTTTTGTTGTCAGAAAAAATTGAAATTTTATTTACGAAATTGTCAAACGAATTCCACACGATACTATAAAATTGTCGGTTAATTTTTAAACCATGGAATCTTCGTGTTTGTCGCCATTTAAAATCACCATTCGTGCTAAAGCACTCATGGTGATTTTAAGGACGACAAACACTCAGTTCCAGTTTCAAAAATTATTGCCGACAATTTGATAGTCTCTTGTGGTATTATATATGAAAATTTTAAATAATTATAGGGATTGTTTTGTATTTATTGGAACTAAGCGGGTGACGGCACAATAAAAATTCGATTAAACCCCCAAATAACTGCCACTAGAATACGGATATAAAAATAATAAAAAGCAAGAGCGTACGAAATACAAATTTATTTAATTCCTCGCTGTTAAATACTCGTATGCCATATCTCGGACCACAATAACAAAATTTGTTTTAACCACTGCGCCAGTCAACATGGTGTAATTTTTGGAGTCAATTTTCATGGCAAAATCTTCTGGACATTTTCACTTTTTGACACGCAGTGAATGAATCTATAAATAATACAAAAAAAATTATTAATAATAATAATTATTATTATCTACTAAACAAAATATCGTAAAAGTTTTATATTGCCATGTATTGCTACTGTAAAACTCAAAATTTGATTTACATAGCGGGAGAATATTAATGGCACTTAATTTAATTATGCTCCGACTAGCTTGCCTGAAAACTCGTTATTTATGGGTCGAAAATTGGGTCCATCTAGATCAATCAAAACACTCATATACGTCACCTTAAATTAGTAATCTTTCTTATAAAGATAACTCAATGAAATGGAAAATTGTATCTGTTTATTCTTCGATCTACTACTGCTGTGAATAAATTAAATTAAACGCAAACGTTATCAGAACCAAATATAATGTAATTTATTTTACACAATAGAAATTTTGCAGACAAAATATTAGTTTTGTTAAACCTAAACAAATTAAATTTTACAAAATCAAGCATTCACAATAAAATCCCCTAAATTATTATACGCGCCCGAATTTAAAACGATTTGTCTATTTATCAAAATAATTAGTGCGTCACATAAACTCTTACCGAAGTGTAATGTTTTTCCGGAGTTTACCGATGCGGCCGATATGATGTGGAGCATCCAAGCGTGATGATAACAGTTGAAATCAGCTTCTAATCTTGGACCAAACAAAACAGGTAGGAACGACCAGTGGATAATTATCTTCCTCCGAATCGTATTGTCACACTTTGAAAAGTCAAAATTCAAAAATCATTATTCAGTTTAAATATGACAGACGTGACAACGTCGCATATGTGATATTATAATTATGGAAAGTTCAACAGGACGTGATAGATAATATTACGATGCCATATGTCTGGTAGATGTGTGTGAAATGCATGATTGCAAAAGATAAGAAGGTAGTTGGAACCCCATGAACGTTACTTCTGTGTAACGTCGTGAGAACTGCAATGCTAGCAGAATAAGGGTTCAAGCCAGTACAGAGAACCAGGTGGGATGCGAGTTATTAAATATGGCAACAGAAGGGAAAAATAGAGAGTTACGGAGTTACATGTTAGTTACGAAGTGACATCGGGGTTACGCCCGGAATACGCGTGTGGCGCGTGAGCCACTACGCGTGTTAGTGTTAGTTAAAATGTTTGTTCAAGTTAAAAGTCAATTGTATAAGTTATTAAAAGGATTACCAAAATGACCTCTCGCACGCCAGGCTGTACGGCTACCAACTACCCTTGAAATTATAATTGTAAGGTTAGTGTAAAATATTAATTGTAAATATGTCATTTTAACTTTAATATAAATAATTGTTATGAACTTTGATTTATTATTAGTTACGCCGCCCCACTTTTTAGTGATCCCAATTTGAGCTACACACCCCAAATAATCCACGACTTAGATAAACCAAATTTAAGCGTGACAGTATAATCAATGACAGGTAAGCAATTTGAACAATTTTTTTCCAATCAATTCCCATTTACAGATCCATAAAACATAACCATGAAAATTAGCGTCAGTGGTTCCAAAACTTTTCATAAATTTCAAAAAAAATATCCAAATCCAAAACTAATCACTTTTAATTATCTTCTATCATCAAAAAAAAATGTCCTTTCTTGCTGACGACTGACTCAAAAATCATAACTCATAATCCAAAACTAATTTTCCAAAGTTCCAACGACCCGTCTTCACACTTCGACGGCTCACTTCAGAATCCTCTTCGCTCCCTTATCATTTTCCAAACCCCACTAAAATTGTCCTCTTCAACTCGCGCATTCACGAATCTCACAAATTGTCACTTTATTTATTTTCACGAAAATCCTAACTTAACAAATAAACCAAATTAATTTAATTTGTTTTTCATATTTTCATTTAATCAAACAACCACCAATATTTTGTCCTTTTCAATTTTTTTTTACATTCTTAGATTTAACAACGTTTGCATCTTCCAGATATGTGAGGCAAAAGCAGTCAAACAATCCTTCGATCAAAAAAGATTCAGATAGAATCTATTAATTACCTGTTATGGTCTTATTGAATTAATTAAATTATGAGTGTTTTAATAAATTAACCCAATTACGTCATACCCCCCATCTCCGATAAACAGAACATGACAATATATTACTATTAGTTTATTTTTAATTTAAAATCATTGTGTATTATTATAGAAGCTACCCATTATAAAGTAAAAAGTTATTATGTTGTATTCTAGTAAGGGTGTGACATTAATGAATTAATAAAGGTTTTTTTCATTATTTTACTACGTCCATGCAATTAAAATGACATAGTAGCCTGATAAAAAGTATCATTAAATAGCAAAATATACTTAGTAATTATCAAAATGATAAACGAAAAAAAACTACACTCCAAGTGCTGTCCAAGAATTATTGAACAAGATCAACGTAATGATTTTTGTAAATCTTGTAAGAACTATTTTATAGAATTTTGTGGAAGTACAAGTATTCATGGCTTCAAATTTCTTGGAGAACGGAACAATAGCCTAATTGAAAAGCAAGTACGAAATTAATTTTAACCAATTACACTTATCCCATAAATTTTTAGATTATGGTGGTTGATTGTTATAGCCATATCGCTAGTTTCTGGTACAATTTGTATAATGGAAACCTATATGAAATGGACCACATCACCAGTTATAGTATCTTTTGCAACAAGTCAAACTTCCATTAGAGATATTCCATTCCCAGCAGTGACAATTTGCCCTGATGTTAAATCAAAGAGAAATAAGTTTGAATTTTCCAAGATTTATGACAAACTCCAAAATTCTGAACACGTAACCGAAGAAGAGCAAGTTTTATGAATTGCAACAGAATAATATGTTTACATTTTTGTATTTCAGGTTAAAAAAATTTCATTACTTAAATATGATATGCCAACAAAATGACAACCATCCAAATTTTCGGAATAAAAGTTTCAAAATTGTTCAAGACGATGCTCTGGATTTTATTACATCTGTATGTAGTTTTCTTTAAACTAGTTAAATGTAGTATCTTTGCTAGTTATTTAATTTCAGGTAGCAGTTTCTCCTTCTGACATTTTTGAGGCTATCGATTGGAAAGGACTTCGATACTTTGATTCCAAAAAGTTTTTCATTCCCATACTAAACGATGAAGGCGTCTGTTACACTTTTAACATTTTAGATAAAAAGGACCTCTTTACTGATGTGGTGTGAGTGCGTGCAATTAATAATTAAATTTAAATTAGAATTGCCTTTAATATTAGAATTCAGTATAAAAATTTCTATGCAAACGGGAACATTTCAAGTTGGAATATTGAAGATGGATTTGTTAATAAATCTTCTTTGGAACAGTATCCCCGAAATTCACTCGTTTCTGGCACTGAAGGAGGAATTGATATTATTTTGAAAACCTCAGAAGACGATATTGATTATAGTTGTGATCCCAATTTTGTTGGATTTAAGGTAAAATTTATTTCAATTGATTAATTGTTTTGCAAGTAATATTTTTAGATGTCATTGCAACATCCAGGATTGATACCGAGAGTTAAAAAGCAATACTACAGTATTCCATTGGACCAAAATGTTTTGGCTTCAGTTAAACCTATCATGATGAAAACCTCTAAATCTCTTGTAAATGCTGATCCCAACATTCGGCAATGTTATTTTGCAAATGAAAAGGAGTTGATGTTTTATAAGCAGTACAACCAACCAAATTGTTTGTACGAATGCTTAACGAATTACACATTGAAGAGATGTGGATGTGTGGCTTTCTATATGCCAAGTAAGTAATTTAATTCGGTTTTACAGAAAATTCATGTTAATATTCTTGTAGGAAGTTCTGCAATGCCTATATGTGGATCGGGAAAAAATAAATGCATAGCTCATGCTAAAAGTAAGCGCTTTATTGATTTGATATTAGGTACTAATCTATTCTTAAAGTCAAGTTATTTTTTGCATTAGGGTCAATCCAGCTCATTTCAAATGAAGAATTTACAGCACTATCTGCAATTTTGCTAAAATGTTAAACATGTCACAAGGAGGTAAAATAAAAACTATATATTTGATTTTTTTGCTAACATGATTGGTTTCTACTTTACATCAAAACAAAAAGAACAAAGGCCCTTTGGAAGAAACTCTTAAATTTGCATTTTATATTTATTACTATGATAGTGTGTACCAAGTTTGGTCAGGTCTGGTGTGGGAAAGTTAATTTTACCTTTCAAAACCCATGGCTGAAACCCATTAATTTTTTAATTCTACTCGGTTGTGTAGTATATTATATTCTTTTACAAATTTTTGTAGCATCGTACATTTCATACAAAGGAGGTGCCGATGATAAAATCAAAACAAGTGAAAAATTGTATCCAATGGATTGCAATTGTCTACCTTCATGTGCGTCTTTAGACTTTGAAGTTTCGTTGTCACAATCCAACTGGAACTGGGAGTATCGCTTTGATTATAACAACACTAAACCCCTTGGGTAATTTTGCATTCTTAAAATATTTTTCTGTTATTGTTTTTAGTTATTTTGTAGAAAACACTATTCAAGATTAAAAATATTTTTTAAAGATATGCAATTTTTTACGTCGGTAAGGAACGAATTATACAGCACGACAGATTTTATCGCTAATTGTGGAGGCCTATTGGGACTCTTTATGGGATTTTCTACTGTGTCGATGTTTGAAATTTTGTATTTTGTGACTCTAAAACTATTTTGTAATTTTCGTAAACGAAAAGATACGTGTTTGGAAATTCACGGACTTAACGAAGTAAAATGTGAAAAATGAATTAATGAAATTCCAATTAATTTAAGTGTAGCATATTAATTAATATTTCTCGTAATAAAGGTATCAAATAACTTTTGATATAATGAATTGCTTAATAGTGTTGTGCTTCAGCTTGTCCAAGTGATATCAAAAAATCATATTCATATTACAATTTCATTATTTAATAAAATTTTATACCTATAGCCTTCACCTAAAAATGTTATGATTAAACGTAAAATAATGAATTTCTAAAGGAACCCTTCCTGGCCAGTTTCTAATTTATTGTTTAATTAATGCTTATTTATCTAGACGTAGAGATAAATTACAATTTGATAGGTCACGTAATTTTCATTATTGAAAGGTGTGTTTCAATTTACTGATTCATTAACAGTCTCGTCAGGGAATTGCGACGATTTTAAAAATGCCAATTGATGAAAACAAAGTGGAGATTAAAGCTAAAAAATATTCGAGATGTCTAAGACATTTACGGTGTTACATTTTGGAATACTGCAGCAACACGAGTATTCATGGATTCAAATATTTAGGTGAACGTCGCAGTACAATCGAAAAGTGAGTAACAATACGATATTGATTTTTTAAACTAAGACATTTCTTTTAGGTTGTGGTGGGCGATTTGCATAACAATTTCCCTTTACCATTGCACAATTTTGATCATTCAAACTTATCAAAAATGGCAACAGTCCCCCGTACTTGTAACATTTTCAACAAACGAAATGCCAATTTGGGATATTCCATTTCCTGCGGTTACAATTTGCCCTCTTACTAAGTCAATAAAATCAGAATTTAATTTTACAGAAATGGCGCTATTAAGAAATAACAGTAAAAGAAATGAACAATCAAAATTTAATGAAAAATACTTCGAATACATGTCTCTTTTATGTGACAGCAATCTAAAGTTTTTCAATGATGAAAACACTAATTGGACCATAGATCCAATCGCAATAAACTTTTTCATGAAGGTAGATTACTTTTTTTTATCAGAATTACTTATCAATACTTTAACATAATATAACCACGTATAGGTACAGCCTAATTTTACTCATGCAGTAAGAAATTGCATATGGGCAGGTCAATCATGTGCAGATAATGTAAATGAAATGTTTAAACCGGTGTTAACTTCCGAAGGAATTTGTCACACATTCAACATCTTAGACAGAGATGAACTTCTAACAGATGAAGTTGTGTCAGTTAAAAAAAATATTAATCCTTAAATAATAAAAATTTGGAAACGATTTTAGTAAAGACTACTATGAAGACTTTTCCATTTCGCATCAACCCCCATCAGAGTGGTCAGTGGAAAATGGATATAATAAAAATTCAGGTTTGGCATCTTATCCTTATAGAACGATTCTATCAGGAGCAGTTGGAGGACTGAGTTTGGTGTTGTTAACCATGAAGGAAGACCTGGATTATGTTTGTGGAGATTCATTGCAAGGCTATAACGTAACAAATTATAGGTTCCTCCTTTAAACTTATTAATTAAAATTTTTAGGTGATCATTCATCAGCCAGGTCAAATACCGATTCCTAGATTGGATTTACATCGAGTTGGTTTAAATGAAGATGTTATTATTTCCGTTAAACCAAATGTCATGAAAACAACAAAGGAAATAAGAGAATATTCGTTTAAAGAACGCAATTGTTTCTTGCCTGATGAAAAGAAGCTTCATTTTTTTAAAATTTACAATCAACAAAATTGTTTATTCGAATGTCTTGCTAAGTTCACCAAAAATTATTGTCATTGTGTTCCATTTTTTATGCCACGTATGTATTTTTTTAAGTTTTTATTATGTCAAATTGCATTTCAGAAAATGTTTCAGGTTTTAAGAACACACAAATTTGTGGACCGGCCGCTGAAGAATGCGTAGCTAAGTCTTGTGGTAAAGCAATGTTTTGTTGTTATTTTTAGTTTTAATATTTTGGTTTTAGGAAAATTTCTTACCAAGGAAATTTCTTTTAAAATTAATCATCCCGATGAAAAGAATTTTAGAAACGTATCGGACGATGAAATATATCTAGATTGTAATTGTTTGCCATGTTGTGAATCTTTAACTTATGATGCTGAAGTTTCGCAATCCAGTTGGGATTGGTTTAAAGGAATGGATATTATGATGCCAGACAATGATACCAAAAAGTACGGTAACCAGAAAATTATGCTATCTCGAAATATAATATGCCATATGTTTTTTCAGATATTATTTATCAAGGTTGAAAATATACTTTAAGGATATGCAATTTATTACGTCACAAAGAGGGGAGTTATATGGAAATGTCTCTTTTATAGCCAATTGCGGAGGTTTACTAGGGCTGTTTACTGGTTTTTCTATATTATCATTAGTCGAAGTTGTTTATTTTGTCACTTTGCGACTTGCAATTAATTTGCGTAAACACGGAAGGCGTAACTGGTCGGGAGAAAATAATGTATCATCATCTTCTGATTCAGAAGATTGACCTATTGTTGGTATCGGTATCAGAATTACATTGAGAAAATTTGTTGCACGCAAAATTTGTTATTTTTTATAAATATAGTTCTAGTGACCAACGCACAGCTTTTAGGCGATGGTAGAATACGCTTTTTTTGTTTAAATCCAAACCTCACGGGGGTGGCCTTTTTAAAGAAATTTTTATTATTTCTACCTGAAAACGACTGTAGCACCGAAACTATTGATTTTTTGTCTTAATTGTTCCAGATATTTTTTAAGATACCACAATTGTCTACAAAATCGATTATAATATTTTATTCTCTGGAATCAACGGTTTTTGAGGTATAGATTAAATTATACTAGAAAATGTAAAAAAATTCGATATTTTATTTTTATTTCTTTCCTTCTAAACCGTGCATTATTTGAAGAAACCCTTTGCAAATAACTAAACATTCCATTCTGGTTAGAAAATTTAATAGAACTGCAATTTTAGTCTAGCGAACTTGATTGAAAAACCAATCTATACTACGAGTATCTAGTTTTGTTAAAATTAATAGTTTTGCTAATATGAACAAGTAAAAATGAGAAAAATTTTTAGTTGAAATATTTTATTACAAAAGTACCTTATATCAACATATTTTTGTTACTGGGACACCTTGTAAAAATGTAAATTTCTGAATAACTCCAATTTTAGATAAGAAAAAAATATTTTGCAGAACAGAAATGTCCTGGACCTCATAACTTCATTAATAATTAATTTTTTGCCATTCCGGGGGTAAAGTACTCACTTTTTACCCCGATTTGCGGGGCAAAAGGGGCACTTTTTTTCCCTGCGGGAGTAAAGTTAAAAATTAGAGGGGGGAGCGGGAGAAAAAGAAACTTCTTTTGCCCTAGGGCAATGAAAAAGTCACCAGATAAGTTTTTTTGCCCTAGGGCAATAATAAAGTCACCAGATGACTGATAAAAAAGTCACTAGATTGCCACGTGATCGTACATATTAGCGTGGAAAAATCAAATTCTTTCACATCTGCCACGTTAAAATTTATTTCAAACAATTACATAAATTGATGAGCCAATAAATAAATAAAAAGTACATACTTTAGCTACCAAAATGTCGCCACGTGGTTTCTAGGTTCTTGCTCATGGTACGTCTTGCTGCTTGTACGGCACAAATGTAAATGAACCTTTGGTAGAATCAGGGGTGCCAACTGCTATTTCCTAGTACTTTTTGGTAGCAGTTGGTAATATTACTAGTGCTATTTTGTGATGCACCACGTGCATTATTAAAACAATGCGTTAAATTTTTGCTTTAAGTTTCTAAATTGGCAAAGTTCCTACTTTACCTCCCGGAATTGCAAAAAACAGTATATGCACGACGGGAGTAAAGTGACTTTTGGCCCGAGGGTAAAGGATTGTTTACACGAGGCACCTTGGTGCATAATCTACTATTATTCCTAAAACTTCAAAATAAAACCATAACTCCTAACACGTGTAACAGCAAAAGACTAATCAACCACAATAAAAATAATAAATTAAGCATTATTTGTATTGATGTGGGTTTTAGCCTATTTAATTGGGCCCCTTCAAATGGAAATTTTATAGTTTTTCCTTCGGTAAAGGAAATATAACAGTGTTAATAAATGTTTTTATTATTATACAGGGCGTCCCGGCTAGCGATATACAAATCCTTAGATAAATGAATAAAGGTAAAAGACACTTTTCTTAAAATAATTTTTAAATGCAATTTTTTTATCTGACCAACCATTGGCATTGAGAGATAGCCCCCTTTATACCTAGCTTTTTAATTTCCACCTTTAAATGAAAATATTGTATTTTTAGTGTAAATAATGGTTCATAGTAGCAATTCACGTCCAAATAATTCTTAATAAATGGGATATCGGGTTTGTGGACAAAATAAATTAAACAAT
This sequence comes from Podabrus alpinus, assembly GCA_932274525.1. Classification (NCBI taxonomy): domain Eukaryota; kingdom Metazoa; phylum Arthropoda; class Insecta; order Coleoptera; family Cantharidae; genus Podabrus; species Podabrus alpinus. Next base: position 21,360,403 of record OW026454.1, read on the forward strand.
TGTTTTCAACCCGATATCCCATTTATTAATAATGGTTCATAATGGAACATTGAGTTTCTTTGTAATTCAAAGTTGAGTAAATATAAGAATACACTTTATTATTACCCCCAACAAAGCTAAGAGACTGAAGTAGTTTGGTCACGTTCAAAGAATTGTAACGAATTATTTCTTCTCACAGTTCGTTACTAAATTTTTCAACACCCTGTACGATTCTCAAATTTAATTCTAGATAGACACTATCTGAATTTTGATATCGGATCATTTCTCGTTTTCAACACCGAGGTCACGGTTGATTTTTGCGTTCTATTGACTAGAATTTAGTTAATTATTTGCTAATAATAGTAGATTATTATTTGATTTATGCATCACCAAGCGACCTTTCGTTTATCGGATCTATCGTGTTTTTGAGAATCGTGGAAATCTTTGACCGCCATTTTCCAACCTTTCGGCAAGGAACTTATTTACCACTGTTTTGCAACCAGTAATTACTGTATTGGAGCTGTATTTTGCCACTAAGTGTTAACGTTCGAGCTTACCATCATCCATCTGCCGATAATATTCCATCCGAGGTGTTTTGGATTGTAAAGCCGGACGATTACATTAAGCAGCCAATTCTTGTTCAACCATCGTCATCGGTTAATGATATCAGTTGTTAGCAGCATAGGGTGGCAAGGCAGAAACGCTTCTTTGTTTCAGTATAAATTGGCTACCTCACTCAACGTCAGGACTGTGGACTGCGTTCGCTCGGAACAGGGTACCGGTGTCAGGTTAGTAGTGGACTGGTTTACTTTTTTGATTGTTGGTGGGTGTGTTAAGCCAAATCTCTTCTCAGTGGATCATATTTGCGTGATCACAAGTGAAGCGGTTTCGCTGACCCATCCCTATAGCTGTTTGTATTTGAGACAACTTGTAATTTTATGCCTGATACTTTGAGTATATCTGTATCGTTGGAAGACCTGTTACGTGTTACAATTTGTACCTAATCCTTTTTGTTATTGTTAATAATTGGATTAACTGTAATTATATTGTTACCTTGACTTTTGGACTATTATTTCACTCACAACCCTTGCCTCCGACGTGCTGAGAGCTAGTATCAACATCTACGGGTACGTCTGCAAAAATTATTTACTGTTGAGTTTTTTTGCTTAGCAGATGTACAGCCTTCCTTTTACCAAGCCGATACTAAAGGAAAGTAGAGGAAAGGTTGACAGAATGTATACTTAGAGATAGCCGAAGAAAATATGGGACTGGACCCCAAACTTCAGAAAATATGCGAAAGACTAGCTGGAACTTGGGCGCAGCACGTGGAGAAGACGATGACGGCTAGAAACCTAGAAGAAGAAGACTGGACCAACAGTAAGGCTTGTAGAGCCATTATGCCAAAAAAAAAAAAATAAAAAAAAAAATAAAAAAAAAACGACCGTAAAATTTTTTTCAGTTTAACATTTTATAAACATTTTAAGCAGGGGTTTAACATTATAAAACCTGAGTAATCCTATTCCCCAAAATAGCAAGTGATTATGATTTTGGATAATAAAAAAGCATTCGGCAAACCAAAAAGCATTAAAATAAAATCAGTGCCAGAAATGAATAACCCTGATATAAACTGATATTTAGGTATAGTTAATATAACTATATCAAATTGTCTATTACTTAGCGGGCTACAATATTCCAAAGTTAAAAAATTAATCTGTTAAAATAAAATTCAGAATAACCAAATTTAATTAGGAATTTGTTGACGATTGTTTTTCTTTGAAACTCATATAAGAAAATTGATCTTTTTTGATTGTTATCATTTTCATTCTTATCCACTGTAATAGGAAACGGGATTGCGCCTTGCCAAATTTTATTCTCCTTAAAATAGAGTGAACATTCAAAATTTAAGTACAAATTCAAATTCGATTACAATAATATTGGACAATAACGACTTGGGCTAATAATATTATAATTCTATGTTCCGGAATTTGTTTGTCGTCATTTAAAAGTGGCAAATAAAATTTGCTGTTTAGAGTAAAAACCATAACAGAATTCGTATTGCCACTGTTGTTAAAATAGCTGAAAAATATTCAGGAAGTGTAATTAGCAAAAGGAGGAAAAAATAACATGAATTAAAAATACGTAATACATGCATTTAAGTTACTTTTTATGTTGACAAGTGTTATATCCCACACTTATTGGCTAATTGATTAATAACAATAATGAAGCAGTTCAATTTTCATTATATACCTAATTAATTTTGATAGAACAATTGAATGTTTGTCAAGCAATTAATTTATAAAAAAGTTATTTACCCGAAAGTAATATCTACCAAGAGAGGAATTGCTAATGGATTAATGGCCTTGATTATTGAGCAGGAATAGAACCTTATAACGACAGAGTCGGCTTTTCTAATCTTAATTTCATCAAGTTTGCACAAGTATCTTATTGGTGCAGTTAATTTTCAATTGAATACAACCCCGTTGTAGCTAAGTTATAGCAAAATAACATATCGATTATAATCAGCAAGCAACAGTCACTTTGGATAAGTTTCGTAGTGAGTACGTATATTAAAACTTTTATTTGTTATTTTAATTGTTTTTCTCTTTTTTTAAATAATCCATTTGTTTTAGAAGTAAAAATGACCGTAAAGGCGATAACTTTGGAAGGTACATCTGGTCGAGAAAATTCGCCACCCACATTTTTACAAAACCTTCGAAATTATTTCAATGAATATTGCACCAATACCAGCATTCATGGTTTAAAATTTTTAGGAGAAAGGCGACGAAGTATTGTGGAAAGGTAAATTTTACGATTCAAATTTTTGGGTAACTCAATAGAATTTTCAGAATCTGGTGGTTGGTAATACTAATCATATCTCTGTACTTTTGCATAAGATCAATACGGGAAGCGTATAATAAGTGGAGCAGATCACCTGTGGTTGTATCTTTTGCAACAACAGAAACTCCAGTTTGGCAAATTCCATTCCCGGCAGTTATCATATGTCCACATATAAAGGCAAATAAAAGTTTAATAAATTATACAAATTTAGTACAAAAAAAAATCAACAATCAAACGCTTACCGATAAAGAGTAGGTTAAAAAGGAAATAAAAGAGTTCCAACTCTACTCACGTTCAATTTTAGATTGAATGAGCTGCGGCTTATGTCCAGCGTTTGCAGTTATGGAAAAACGTTATATCACGATTCTAATCTTCAGGATACTTTTGATAATGACGAACTAAGCAAATTTCTTATGCAGGTAATTAAAATGGTAACTTTTATGTGATTTCCTTGAAGTACTTAGTAAAATTTTGTTAGCTTCGTCCTGCATTAAACTCCACAATTAAACATCTTCGCTGGACTAATAGGGACTTTACCGCACAAATGGATACAATGTTTACTCCGATTATAACCGCTGAAGGAGTTTGCTATAGTTTCAATCTACTTAATCCAAAGGAAATGTTTCGAGATAATATAGTGTAAGTAAAAAATTCAATTATTGTAGCAAAATGTAAAAATAATTTTAGTGTTGACTTTAACGATCAATTTTCTATACCAAATCAAAAATCATCGGAATGGTCGATAGAGAAGGGTTATCTCGAAAAAGCAACATTAGATACTTATCCAAGAAGATCTGCAGTAACTGGAGGTTATGGAGGTCTTGATATAACTCTTTCTTTTAATTCGTCTGACATGGATTACCTCTGTAACGATGCATTAGAGGGTTATAAAGTAGGCAAAATTTATATTTTGAAATTTAAAATTAGTAAGATGCTTTTAGGTAATAATTAACAATCCAGTTCAGAAACCTTTCGTGAACAAAATATATTTCCAAGTAGGAGTAAACAAAGACGTAACCGTATCGATTACACCAAATGTTATTTCAACATCTACGCAACTACTTGACTATAAACCAGATCAAAGGAAATGCTATTTTCAAGAGGAAATCAATCTAAAATTTTTTAAAATATACGATCAACAAAATTGTTTCCACGAATGTTTATCAAACTTTACGTACGCAAAATGTGGATGTGTTACATTTACAATGCTTAGTAAGACAACAAAATCATGTAGTTTCTTTTAATAGCAGAGGTTTTCTAGGAGATAATTCGACTCCCATATGTGGCCCGGGGAAAGCAAAATGTGTGGAGGAAATGGGAAGTAGGAGTGACATCAATTATTTTAAAATCTAGTTTAATGTTTTATAATTTACAGTTCAGTTTCTATCGAGACAGGTTGGAAGCAATCCAGGCGAAAAAGTGTGTCGTAATTGCTATCCTTCGTGCTATTCCTTAGATTTTGAAACAGAAATTTCTCAGTGTGATTGGGATTGGCAAGAACAAGTTCGTTTTAATCAAAAGAGTGATTTTATTGCGAAGGGGTAGGAGTCTTAGAATTTATTATTTTTAAATAATTCTTTAATTCTTAGGTTCAAATATACAAACTTGCATATTTTTTACAATAAGCAACAGTTTATAACGTCAGAAAGGCATGAGCTGTTCGGCCAAATGGATTTTCTTGCAAGTTGTGGAGGATTACTAGGATTGTTTATTGGGTTTTCATTTATTTCAATTATGGAGATCGTTTACTTTTTAACAATGAGATTTGCATACAATATTAAAAATTTTGGGAAGAATTATTGGGCTGGAAAAGATAACTTAAGTGAAAAACAAATTAATCGTTAGTGAATAATCTTTCAATATCAACTTTCTAAAGAAACTGTATGTATGTATGTAAAATTTCAAATATATTTATTTTAATGTATAAATAACACAGATTTAAAAAAACTAATTAGTCCCCTCTCCAACGGTTTCCTATTTCTTTTTCAGTTCTATTTAAATTATTTTGAAAATTTATTCAATATTAGGGAAATAAAAATATCTTCCTGATGAACTCACAAATTACATTATCTAAAATTTGGGTGTGTTGATATAATTTTAATTATCGTGCACTTAAACTAATTAGATAAATGATGATGATGATGACTTTGTAAACTGACTGAGTCAAATTACTAACCTTATTAAAAATTTTCGTTGATCTTTTTGTTGAGTTTGATAGAAGCGTCAGGTGAAGAAAACAATAAAATGAGTCAAAACACACAAATTCTAGCGTTTTATAAATAATTTATTCGAAAAGTTTTTGAAATACTTTAGTTAAATTTGTTTTTAATTTGACCCAGATATTCAAACAATTTTATTATCCTTCATAACATCGGTTAATACTAAAATATATTAAAAATAACAAATTATCTAATAATTTTGTTAGCATATTATATTATAAATAAACTGCATGGTAAGTTTATTTTATTTAATAAGTAGTGGTTTTACTATTTTTATCTCAACTGTGAAAATAATTTCAACTTCGTAGTTAACCCTAAGTAGTGTCTATTTAACAAAGAAAAACTCGCGTGCTTTCGTAATGGAGCTAGAAAAAGAATCAAAATTAAAACACACTCCAACTTGTTTCCAAAATGTACGGTCATATTTTATGGAATATTGTGCAAATACGAGCATTCATGGATTGAAGTTTTTGGGCGAAAAGAAGCGCAATATTTTTGAAAGGTAAAATTTTGACTTTCTATTCTTTGTTTACGGCACAGGGTATTTCAGAATATGGTGGATTTTGTTTATGGTTGTATCGTTGTATTTCTGTATAAGTTTAATAGCGGAAGCTTATCGTAAATGGGCCCAAGAACCCGTGGTGGTATCTTTTGCAACCACCGAAACTCCAGTGTGGGAGATACCATTCCCTGCAATAACTTTATGCCCACAAATTAAAGCACCAAAAGGAACTTTCAATTTTACAAATTTACTTCTCAAAAGCAGAAATCTTCAAAAATTAAGTCCAACTGAGTAAATGAAAATTTAACTATGTTTTAATTAATTAAAATTGCGTTTTTCAGGAGAAAGGAACTTAATTATATGTCGTTAGTTTGTATGGATAATTGGCATTTGCACGAAGAAAATAATGCAACAGATTTTTACAACGGCGACGATATTGAAGACTTTCTTATGAAGGTTAGTAGATGAGCAACCAATCATACATGAAATTTATTCTTTTGGTATTTCATCAGGTACAACCGAATATCACGAGCATTATTGTAGAATGTTATTGGTTAAAAACCAATTGCACGCCATTTTTAAATAATCTCTTTATACCAATTTTGACCTACGAAGGTATTTGTTTCACATTCAATTTATTTGATCGGGATGAATTATTTACCGACAAAGTTGAGTGAGTACACGATGTTATGTGCAAATTTTGAAACTTAACCATCAAAATAACAAACCATTTTAGGAACAAATTCTATGATAAATTCAAAATTCCGCATCAACCTTTTTCAAACTGGTCCTTAGAAAAGGGATACGATATAAATTCCAAGTTTATTACTTCTCCAAAAAGGACAGCTTTGGGAGGAGCTCATGGTGGACTTGATATAACTTTACAGTTCAATTCTTCTGATATGGATTATCTCTGCGGAGAAGCTTTGCAAGGATTTAAAGTAAGAATCGGTTTATAACAAACCGGAAATTTATTGTTATTTTCAAAATTTTAGTTCATTCTGCACAGTCCTGTGGAATTTCCGTTTGTTAGGCAAAATTACTTTAGAGTTGGTATAAATAAAGATGCAACGGTTGTAGTAAAGCCAACCATTGTAACAACTGCGAAACAATTGAAAGATTATACTTTAAAACAGAGGAAATGTTATTACGACAACGAAAAACAGTTAAAGTTTTTTAAAGTTTACGACCAAACTAATTGTATGCATGAGTGTTTATCCAATTTTACCAGCTACTACTGCAATTGTTCGACTTTTGGTCTGCTTCGTAAGTATTTCATTATATTTAAAATAATATGTAAAAGCATCTGAAAGTATGCTTCCAATTAGGAGAGGAATATATTCCAGTTTGTGGACCTCCAAAGAAAGGTTGCATTGGTGAAGCAGAAGGTAAGATTAATTATCAATTTTGTCGAGATTAATTTCAATCCAATTTTAGCTCTATTTCTCGGAAGGCAAATAAAAATAAATCCAAAATATCACACAAATGAAATAGATTTAGAAGATTGCAACTGCTTGCCGTCATGCAGTTCCTTAACTTTTGAAAGTGAAGTTACGCAGTTAGAATGGAATTGGCAAGAAGCGGATCAGCTTTTAAATCAACATCAAAATATATCAAAAACGTATTAAACTTATTTGAAAATAATATAACCTTAAGTTATTTCTTTTTAGGATTCACTTTTCCAGAGTACAAATCTTTTACAGTAGCATGCAATTTGTGACATCCCAAAGAAATGAATTATACGGAAGTATGGACTTTCTTGCGAGTTGTGGTGGATTATTGGGACTCTTTATTGGGTTTTCATTTATTTCTGTAATAGAAATTATCTACTACCTAACCTTAAGGTTTATATCCAATATATATCGTTTTGGAAGAGATTATTGGGCTGGAAAAGAAGAACCACTTGAAAATGAAGAAAAGGAATAATTTTTAATACTTACATATTTATAGTTTAGCAATAATTGTACATAAACAATTAAAAAAATGAAAATTGCAAAGTTGCCAAGCTGTTTAAAATGTTTTTTTTTAAATAGAAGCTTTTCTTCATAATCTTATCTTCTTCAAGTGCCGTGACCGATTTGAGGCGTAGGTGACCTCTCTCCTAATATGTAGTATGTGGGATTCCGTAAATCACCTTGTGCGCGTCACTGAATGGGTAAATTTTCGAACTTCAACGTTGATTTATTAAAACAACTTATGAACGGTCCCCGCAAATTTGTTTTTAAATTATACTATAATTTCAGGATCCGGGTTAAGGTGCTTTAACCGCTTTAACCATATACCAAGCTGAATTATTTTCACAAGAAAGGGAGTCTCCTGAACTACGAATCCTTGTGAACATCCTTCAACTAGCGCGTCACTTGGGTTTTTAGTTCTGTTGCCCTTCTTCTGTCATCAGGTTCCGATGTGCTTCGCGCGATACGTAGACCGCGGCGTTTTTCCCTAATTAAACTCTTGAAATGGGGACGGAGAAATGAGAAATGGGGTCTCAAAGTCCTCGGCGAAGCTTTCCAGTTCATCGGCGATGTTGATTACCGGAATATTATCCTTGTTATGCAATGCGTGGTCGTAAAACAAGGGCCACGCGGTTTTTCGAATAAAATTTCGATCGTCTTCATCGCCGACTCATCTTGCCCCCAAATTGAGGTAGTGGTCGGAATCTAGTGGACCGCTCACTTCCAGGTGGTGTTGGGCGGTCACATCCTTGAGGAGGACGATGTCCAGGTCGTCATCGAATTGGGAGCCGTGTGCAGCTTCGCGGGTGACTTCCATGAGGGAGTCCACCACAAAGTCCAGTCGGTTCGAAAGGTCAAGCAGACTCCTGCCGGCAGCATTGGTATTCCTAGAATACCAGCTTGAGTGCTTCACGTTAAGATCCAACGCGATGATCTTGGGCCGTCGCCGTTGAGATTTTTTCTATGTCGTGTGTCGGGAGCCAAAATCCGCCCATCTAACTCCTACCGTTTCGGACGTTAAAGGCGGTCGGTTCTTAATGATCCGAACAGAGATGTTAAACTGTAACCTAGATACCTAACTGTGTATATTTTGTATACCAAAAAGTGAAGCCTGGTCACGTGATCGCCGCCATTTTTAGTTGGGTCAACTCGCTACAGTATAATCATATTATTCCGTATTTAGAATGCTGCAATTATTGAAAAATATTGAACTTTAATACACAAAAAAATAAAAGTCATGACATTCATCTATTTTAGGTTAGATAAATTAAAAACGAATTGACTTACCGAATAAATGACAATCCATCTTTAGATTTACCTGTTAGAGCAACCGTATGCAGCACAAGTATTTGGCATATTTTCAATTATTATTATCTATAAAATTAAATAATATTTAAAAGTTTTTATTGACTTTATTTTATTGTTTATTAAGTAGAATATCACACTAACCTCAAATAATGTAACAAATGTACAACCACTGGAGTTTATTTAAACACTATTAATTAAGAAACTTATCAAGAACGTATTTTTTTAAGAAATATTAAGCACGAATATTCAATGTTTTCAAATATACAACCAAAGTATACAACTGCTTGACGCACTACAAATGGCGTCGATCACGTGATCAGGCTTCACTTTTTTATTCACACTTATGTATCTAGGTTAAAGTTTAACATCTCTGGATCCGAAAGATAACGCTTTGAGTTAGTGAATAGGGGCGTAAGTATCCAGGTATCTTTTAAGTTCTGATTCAAATCTAAAGTACTACAGGTTTAGACAAAACAAGTCCAAACATGTAACAGTATTTTTTGAAATTACCTAATGTGAAAACATTGAGACGACCAAGCAATATATGGATGGATTCAGTTGACGAAAACTTAGGACGCCGAATATAGCAAGAATGAAATATCATGGGTAGATAGGTATAAGGTATAATAAGAAGCTCCGAGCCTACATGTAGAGCTAATTTTCAGCTCTTCAATAGTTGCTTTATTGATTCAAAATCTTATACTTACATAAATACATATTGCGGTGTTCTCTCTACTTTCACGTTCCCCGCAAATTTTATTATAATAGTTAGATTGAAAATGAATCGTTTGTATTTTTAATAATAATTTGAAATTTAATTTTTCCCGTTGCTAGCTCTTTTAATCTTTTACTTTGCATGAGTAAACTCTTACCTCTGGAGTCGGTTCCTTTTTGCTTATTCTGGAATTAAAGGTTTTGTAGGAATATAAAAATTCCCCAATGATACGCTTATGAACTCTTTTAAGACCATTTAATTTATTACTCATCAAAAAAATTAATTCAAAACACAAATCTTATAATCCTAAAAATTAACAATCAACAATAAACAACGAATCCTTAAAATTACGCGTAAGTTACCCAAAGTTTCTTACGTGGTCCCGCTGAATTTGTTTTTAACGTTTTTGAATAATTCACTCGCGCCGCGATGTAATTAATAAAGTTTATCTTACCGACCGCAGATGTCGCTATTTTTCGCATCAACTTCTCGTCTTTGGTCAAGTTGTCCAAGATTGTAAAAAATTTCCAAAATTTTCTTTATAATTCGCCTTTGTGTTCGTGCCTGTGTGCTCCAGTGACCATTTATAGTAGTGATTGTTCCAAATCACTTACCATCACTTTCCAAATTATCACAAGTAGGTACCATGTACTTTTTATTTATCTAACCTCACTTAACTTTCTTTGTAACTTTGAATTTTAATCAATTACATTTTATTTTTTTAGTTCTACACACTTTAAAGATTGATTTACAATCAATTTGAGAAGCTTTTTACGGAGACGAAATTTATACGTCCTCCTCGCTTTGGCACTCGTATGAGAAGCGTTTGTTTATCATTCCGTTTCCAGGGTTTTTGACGAAATTCCCTTTTTTCATCCTACTTGGATATTTATTCATTAATGTACGTATTATACCGCACGTTTGATAATTCTTATCATTTTATTTAAATGTCATGAAATTATTTACACATTTTTGATTTCATCGTTCAACCTTTTGCATCAACCGTTATCATAACGACCTTCCGATAATTGTTTGCTCGCACTACATCAGAAGCCTCGGATAATCTCAAGTTGCATTATTGTCCAACCGATTTAATAACCCACGTAATCTCTTAGTTATTAACGCACTACTTAAACTAACCTAATTTATACAATTTTAATTAATTAATTAACAATTTCTTACACTTAACAAAATTTCTTTATACGCATTAATTTGTGAATTTTATTATTTTGCCATATCATTGGTGAACCTTTCCATTCTTTACCTGTATTTTAAACTATGCGTATTCATTTAAATTTTTATTATACCTTCGGAAAACCTTCTCCGTTGTAAAAGAATTTTCATGCTATTAGTAATAAATTAAGTGCTTATGTAATCTTAATTTTCTCATTGACGATTGAAACACCGTAATATGTATTACTATGAGGAGGCCGAATCTCACCTCGTCAATAGCAATTCTTATTACCTGTACAAATAAACTGAATTTCCGTTGTCGGAAAATTGTACTATTAAATAAAATTAACTTTGCCACGGCTAACTCTGGTTCGATTTGCATAAAACTTCTTACCTTAAGAGTAGGTCCTGTAGGAAAATTTCTCCTAATCTTATCCTGTGAATTAACAAATCGGGAATACAAAAATTCCCAAATAATGATCCAGTTTGCACAAAAATGTTATGTATTTTATTAAACATATTATCAATAAAGGCATAGAAAATAAATGTTTTGTAATTAAAATTACCCCACAATTTAACTCTAATATGTAATGTCGTGTAAGTGCCGCACTCCGCGTTTACACCCCGTATTTCGTTTAAGAAAAATAGTTTTTTTTTATTTCGCTTACCAGTCTGTTGGTATTAATCAGGCCTATGTTCATATCCAAGCGTATAACCTCTCTTCTAGATCCAGCAATTTTTATGGTGATCTCGTGCTATCGATTTTATGTTTGATTGTAAATCCAATCTCCAATAATTTCACAATTTCCACGTGCTAATTACACTTTTTTTTACCAATTTGTTTACACTGGTAAGTAATTTTTACCTTATTACACTCAATATGCACGTCTGACAACATGATTAATCAATTTGCACTTTTTACATTCTCTAAATTTGCACTTTCGCAAATTTTATAATTAATTAAGTCGGGGGCCAAATTAACACGCCTGCCCGCTTTCCAACTTCTTGGAGAACTCTCTTTTGTTTTTTCGTTTTTCCTGGATACCATAAAAACATCACCACTTGATTAAAATCTCTATTTGTAAGTATCTATTTTTAATTCTTATTTGTCTTAAATTTCATATGTCATTTCACTAATACCTATTGTTTTTGTTTCAGGTTAGAAATTATTTGCGGCGCCCGATTGTCATAATCTCGTAATGTAGGCACTTACGTTTCCCGAGGTATCGGTCCCTCACATTTAAACAAGCTTTTCCACCGATGTAATGATTTACCTTTTTGTGTGCACGACGTTACTTTAACAATTACTAACTAATTTAAACTTTATAACAATTACAATTTTATAAACTTCTTACAAACTAATCAATTTTACAATATTAAGGATCTCATTTGGTTTTTGTTTACATTTAAAATTTGAACTTTTGCATTCCTTGTATTTATCTCTTTATTAAAATGTATTTCTCACACCCAATCTTAATTAATTTTATGTAACGTTCTTTTGGCTGTGAAGTTTCATGCACGTTCGTGGTTCTTATTAATGAACGATTTTGTTAATTGCTATTGATTCCTTGATCACCGTGTATCATCGCAGTATATACTCGTATGTATAATCAATTTGGATATTTTATTATTTGTATTTGCGCAATTCGTTTTCAATTTGTTTTATTAATAATGTATTTACACTCCCTGATGTTTTCCTAGCTCTGCGGTTAACATTTTTATTAATTAGATATTATGTTTATAAAATAATTAGGATCATTTTTAATGGCCATTGCTCATATAAAAACAAACTTTCTTCCCACGAGAAAAGCGTGCGTTATGTTGTAATTTTCATAAGTAGGTAGGTTAGCAAATTTGTACAATAAATTCATAGTTAAATTCTTATTAACACCTAACAATTAAACTTCAGCAGATGAAAAGTGCGTAGATTACAAAAATGAGATGCGATATTATAAACTACGACATTGAAGATAATGCGCTTGATGGAAAAATTTCCCGACCGGAAAAGCATTATCCTACATTTTTTCAAAATCTGTTTGATTATTGGTACCAATATACTGAGAAGTCCAGTATTCACGGCGTTAAGTACATAGGCCAACAGAAACGAAGTATTTTAGAAAAGTAAGTTGAAAGTTTGTTTAAACTTTTTTATTTGTGTTTATTTTAGGTTATTTTGGATAGGCGTAGTTACTACCTCTTTATATTTTTCTGTTTCTGTAATTTTGAGAGCTTACGGACAATGGCAAAACAGTCCAGTTATTCTCAGTTTTGCCAACAGTCCTACGTCGACATGGGAAGTTCCGTTTCCGGCTGTAACAATTTGTTCCGAAACAAAATGCAGACAAAGCGCTTTTAACTTTACGCAAACCTATCAGAATATGTTTGTTTCCCTGAAGAACTTCACTGAACAAGAGTGAGAAAGTTTACAGAGTGACATTATTATTAATTCAGTTTTATTTTGTAGGGAATCTATGATGGATATGGTAAGTTTGGTATGTAATAATCCCAGTTTATACAATAATGGTCCTCTTACGGTCGGATATGACACCATTGATTTTCTAGCTCATGTAAACAATAGCAATAATTATGTTTAAACTGTGATTTTCCATAAAAAAAAACTTTTTAGGTAGCACCACCATTCGATGAATCCTTCTATTACTGCGTGTGGATGAATCAAGAAGTAAACTGTAGTGACTTATTTACTCCCATCCTTACAGAAGAAGGAATATGCTATACCTTCAATATGCTGAACAAGGAAGAATTTTTTAAAGAATCTGTGTAATTATTCTATAATTATGAGCTTATAATTTCTGCTATTGCATTATACATTTTAGATTTTCATATGATAAATATTTAGATCATACTAACAAAGCAACAAATTGGTAATTGGAAGGTGGTTATCCAAAATCTGCTGACAAAAATTCATATCCTAGAAAAGCTATATCTGCAGGAGAAAATGCGGGCTTAAGGCTTTGGTTAAGAGCGTATGAAAAAGATTTCGATTACATTTGTAGAGGTGGCGTTCAAGGATTTAAGGTAAAACTGTAAATTCTATAAAAACAACCATCAACTAATTAACTGTGTTACCAGATACTTCTTCATCATCCGGCCGACTTCCCTAGAGTAAATCGATATTACATTAGAGCTCCTTTAAACCAGATAACAGTGGTTTCAATAAAACCTGATATGATGACAACTTCTGAAGAGTTGAGAGATTATTTACCCCATAAAAGGCAATGCTATTTTCCGTCAGAAAGACAACTGCGATTCTACAAGGTGTATACTCAACAAAATTGTATAGTTGAATGCTGGACAAATTTTACCCTTCAAACATGTGACTGCGTTGCTTATTATATGCCTCGTAAACATTCCAAATAACCAATATAAGATTCTTTTTGATGAAATTTACTTTTTTAGACACCAAGGATACTCTTATATGTGGATCAAAAAATAATGCCTGCATATTTCAAACACCCAGTAAGTACAAGTAATGCATTGTTTTTTCATTTTTAAATATAATTTTGAGGCACAAATAATTTGTATGCAACAAAAGTGACAATAATGGAAACTAAACTTTTTAAGAAACTTGCGATTGCCTTCCAGCCTGCACTTCTTTGACATACAATTCGGAAAATTCTCAATCAGATTTCAATTGGCCAAAAACTATTGAGGCAAGTGTAACGAAATTTCCTGATTTAGATGGGTATAAATACAAATTTATAATTATATTTAAAAATCACGATTCCTTTTTTTTAGAGCGCAATTGGGTCGAGTAGTTTTATTCTTCAAAGAAATGCAGTTTATGGCTTCTGAAAGAAACCAGTTGTGCGACCTTATAGACTTTTTGAGTAGTTGCGGTGGACTTTTTAAGTATTTTTATGGGATTTTCTCTTCTTTCCGTAGTAGAAATATTTTATTTTTTGACTTTACGATTAATATGTAATGTTCATAAGTATGGATACCGTTTCTGGTCGGGAACTGCTTAATTTAGAGAACATGATTAATTATGTATAATACTTGAACTATATTATGTTCCCAATTTTGAGGAATTGGCAATGAACTTTAACCATTATAAAAATTATAATAAATATAATGTACATATATGACTGTAAAATTAAACGTTGTAGCAATACAAAAAAATAAAAGTTGGTTACACATACCGTCAGCAAGATGCGAGCTTGCGTTAAAGGGAACGCAAATTATCGTTTTGGGTGGCTGCCTTGGCACGAATGAATTTTACAAGTCCCCGGAACTTGAAATTTCAATCAATGCTAAGTGAAATTGTTCCGAAGAATACACAAATCGATGAATGTGGTGGAACCTGCAGTGAGCCTTGGGGGGACTCCGGATTTGATGGGTCTCACGGTGGAGCGGGTGCCATCTCGTTTGAGCCTGAAGTGTCGGTTGTCGAGGAAGTAGGCGACTAGCTTCACTAGGGCAGGTTGAATGTTGGCCTGAAACATTTTATAGAGCAAACCTTCGTGCCAGACCGTGTCGAAGGGTTTCGACACGTCTATCAGAACTAATCCGGTGAATTCGCGCTTGTTGAATCCGAGGGTGACGTCTTCAACAAGTCGGAGGGCCTGGTGGACGGTGCTGTGTCCTTCGCGGAAACCGAACTGCTCGTCTTGAATGACATGATTTTCGACGGCGGCTTCTTTGAGTCTGGCTAAGATGATTTTTTTCGGCCAGTTTGCCTAGGCTTGGTAAGAGGCTGATGGGTCGATAACTTTGGGGTTTTTTCTGGTCTTGACCTACTTTGTGGATTACCAACACGTCGGCGGTTTTCCAAATCTACCGTACCGTCAACAGAATGCAGTGAGATTCCGTAAATCCCCTTATGCGCGTCACGGAATGGGTAAATTTTCGAACTTCAAAGTCGATTTATTCAAAAACTTATGAAAGGTCCGCAATTTTTTTTTAATTACACTTTATAAACCGTCAACTTTAGGGAAATTTCAATTTCAGGGTTCGGAATATGGTGCTTTAACTAGAATAACCCGTAGAATGTTGTTCCTTCTGGTTCCAGGGAACTCGGTACAATGCACAATGGTTGTAAGTAACTTAATTGAAAGCGTTCCAAAAACACAGAACCCATAAATTTAAAAATCGGTGTGGTTTGATAACCAACGCTCTCGAACTTGTTTACTAATAAACAATAATGTACAAATTATCACGAAATCTGCGACGTGCGCACTCCACCCCGAACGGAACACTAATAGAATCGTCCAAACTAAATTTTCAACAGATGGGTGCAAAAAGTCACGTTACGAGTTCCAACCATTGTTTCTAATCCGTAAAAAAATACAAACAGCTTCTCGAATTCTCTAAGGCTTCTTTAAGGCTGTGAAACTTTTTAAACTTTCTAAAAGCGAAAAACAATGGTCGCCACCAAACTCAACCTTCTTAGCTCAAAATCTCGAATAGAACTGAACTGCGCGCGCTTTCCCTGTTACTCGTGCGACTGTCCGTCGAAAACTTACGTGGTATATACAGGGTGCGTCAAAATATTCGTGACAAATGCAAAATTTGTCACAACAATCATTCAACCTATCAACAGTTTATCAAATAAAATATAATCTAAAATAAAATCCTAATTAAAATGTTTTATTTATACAACATTTAGTATAAAAACTCGCCGAGAACCCAGTAATCCAGGCAACTACAGCAGCTGGAATACCATCAAGGTACATAATCGTACCTAAGTTAGAAATTTATGCTTCTAGCCACACACCGAATTCCTTTCCTAAGGCAACCAAATTGCGCGCACGGTTGATGTCTATTGAATTATTCAGTAAATCTTCAAATGTGAAAATTGCCTTTCAGGCTACAACAACTTCTTTAAGTAAGAGACTTCAAAATCCGCTAAGGATGGATTAAGGATAGAAACCATGAGTGTCTCATTTATTAGTATGAATAGTGGAAATGAAAGCTGCGACGGTTGTCAGTTTAAGCGGTTAATTGCGTTGCGGCTAATGTTGAATACCTGGTTCAACTCCGGGTTCAGTAAAACTATTCTAACCGTCTTCCCTCGTAAGGTAATGGCAAACCACCAGGTGTAATCTGCCTGAGTACAGCCTCTGTAGAGAAGAAGTGTGTACACATCCAGCAGTTTGGAGCCCGCGTTAAGCAGTCGACCCCGTAAAACGCACAAAACATGCATAGAAGAGAGGTCGCCAACGCTTGGAGTCCGGCACGGTACTCTGAAAGGAAGAAAAACTGGAAGAGCTACGTCTACCATTTTTCAAATGGCTAAACCGCCAAAATGTATTGGTAAAGAAGCTTATTTGAAGGAGAAGTCTTCTAATTTGATGTTGAACAACTTTTCTAAATTAGTTCTTATTGCAGAGTCGAGGGTGGACATTAAACAAAAATATCTTCAAAATTTTGGAATGATGCCGCAATGTCTTAAAATGAACAAAACCATGAATTAATTTCATTTAAACGATTGGAAATTTTTAATATATTTTGGTTATTTTGAATAATCAGAGGAAGAACTGCTTCATCTATAATTGGGGCATCAAAAGAAGAGTTAAATTTTGACTTTCAAGAACTTCTAAATTTTGACTTAGTTTCTCGAAATTATTTATAATTTTATAATGTATTAAATATTTATAACTAAGAAAATTGGGTTAACAATAGAAAAACAAGGTTAGGCTGTTAATTATCAATTTTATTAATGATACACCAATTTACACCAAAATAACATTCGACATTCTTTACGCTCCTCCGAAGGGAAAGGTATTCCCTCTCGATTTGTTATGACACTTGATGGTGCCTAGTTTATTAGTTAACAAGTCATCGGGGCATATAGAACTTTAATAAAAGGGATAGCTATATTACATGGAAACTAGCAAATAATGTAAAAAGGTGTGTATTAGACTAGCAATCGCTTCAAAAAACTTGGCGTAAACAATTTAAAGAATTTAAACAATCGACAATAAATTGGCGATTTATCTTTTGTTATTAATGTTATTATTATTGCTTTTGATAATTTAAAAAATATTTTCCATTAGGTAAGATTAATTTAAAACTTATTTTCTTTATTCGATATGGTTTTCAGAAGATGAAGGGGAGAGCAAATAACTTATATCCAAGTTTTGTGAAAAATTTAAAGGAGTACTTATTCGAGTATAGCAAAAACTCAAGTATATACTGCGTAAGATATTTGGGACAAAAGAAGTGCAGCTACGTGGAAAGGTATATTCGTGTTGCTCTGATAATAAAAAGTTGGGAATATAGACTTTTAGATTTTCCTGGCTGATGATCATTTCAGTATCTCTTTCTTTTTGCATTTTTTTAATTACTAAAATTTATGAAAGACGGGAAAATTTTCCAGTTATCATAACTTTTGCAAGCAGTTTAACGCCTCTTTGGGAAATTCCATTTCCAGCGATAACTATTTGTCCAGAAGCAAAATCAATGCAAAGGATTTATAATTACACTGAAGCGTATCACAAATTTTACGAAACGCCCGAAAATATGACAGAGGAAGAGTAAGTATAATGGATGCAAATAATTTAACACACTTTTTGCAAAATTTCTAGATTAACTAATTTCGAATACGCTAGTTTGATATGTAACAACTTGGATAAAGATGGTAATAAAACTGTGGATTATGATAGCATCGATTTTTTGTCTCAGGTTAGTACTCATTATTAACCCGTCAGTAGTCTCAATGCATTTTATTCCTCCAGTGGTCGCGCGTGAGCGATTCGCTCACGGCAGGAAAGGTCTATTTTTGTGATCAATATATCGCAAGTTTAAGTAAAATAAGTTTAGAAACAGATTATTTAGGGTAATTAGAATAATATGTAGGATTATTGTTATTGTCGCAACTCAGATGGTTTTAATAAAATGCAACCGAAGATCGCTTAACTTATATATTAAATAACTTTGTACATTGACATACGAGTAGATAACAACAAGAACAATAAAACTTACTTAATTATATACATACATTATTGGGCCATAATGTCTTCTGTCCATCTTTTCTTATTCATAACACACACAGAACTCCTTGCAAACCTCTACTTCTACTTTTCAAATCAACTCTTCCCCTCCAACACCTTCGCTCAATCACCCTTTTAAAATCCCCTTCTCAGCATCCTATTTCCTGCAATGCAAACTATTACTATAATGCTTATTATAAGGATAAAATATTCGAATTATTGCATTTGGATATTTTTTTAAGATTATGTCCTTCGAATCTGACAATCTGAAAATTTTAATTTATTATATATTGTCATACAAAGCAACCCTTAAATGATTCTTTATACTTACATTCACCTTGCTCCGGTCTAGCTCAGCCCAACGATGAACAATTTATGCAAAACTTTGAAATGCTCTCAAAACAACTCATCAAAACCTTTTGAATGATAAAAATTTTGACTGTGGATTTCTCCCAAAAACTCCCACTTTCAAGCAACGAATAAAATGTAATTGCAAAGAAATTTTTATATTCAAATTTATAAGTATCATTGATTTATAGAAAATTTACCTGGTACCAGTTTGAATTACAAACTCAATATTTTACAAATTTAATTTGGGAAATTCCCTTACAAAGAAATAAATTCGTTGAAATTTTGCTGGATTCTCTTCTTTCTTCTTTTTTGAGTTGACGCACTGTCAACGCAAACGTAAAATGTTCTTTTATTTTTAAGTTCGCGTAAAATTAAATTCAACAGTCTTTGTTGCTGATTAAATGAATAAATTTAGTTAAATGTTGATTGGTAGTCACTAATTTTACCCTTGGGTTAATCGTGACGCCGTAAAGTTCAAAATTTTTGTTTGAAAAATTTAATAATAAATTCTGTTCGAAATACCTTTATCTACAAGTGCACCTGTTGTTAAGCCATGACTCACGCTTGACATCTGCGCAGGATCGGAGCTTGATAAAATTTCCCTCAGTTAGTTGAGTGTTGATCTCGTAAGTGCATGGTGTCCATTAAACTTGTCCACATTCTTTTGGTGTTGTAACCTCCAAATTAATGAAGTGCTAACTTTTAAAATAGCTAAATAACAAAATCACTAGCGGCTTGTCTTCAAAGATGTCGAATTGCATCTACTTCACCAAAACAATGCATTTAGCAAAAGGATAAATTTACAGTGAAAGGCATCTCAAACTTAAGAGCTGCACCTGTCTTCCATCTATGAAGTTTTGTTACCATCGGCGAGGTACAAAGTTTCTAACCTCCAAATTAATGATTCAAAAATTAATATTGGTTGAGTTCGATTGCACGCAACCACATCGATGGAGTGCACAATGCATACTGAAAATTTTGTGATTTTGTCAAAATTTCCTAAAAATCTGTGTCTATTGTACCATCTTCACTTCTTAATTCCATCCAAATTTTCCAAATGCCACGCTATGAAGTTAAATAAACGTCTATAGGTAAGTTTTTATGTGATTTTCTCGCTCTTAGACTATTTTAAAATGTTTTATATTGCAGAATTCACCATTTCCACTGAGATGCAGCGACGAGACTCGAGCCACTTCCATTTTTTTGTACAGACGACCTTTTTTTATCACTCCGCCACTAAATCGCACATAACCAGCTTCTGAATACTTTTAAACAACACTATGAAGAATTTCTCAAAGAATGTTATACCTCACAAGTTACAAGATTTGTTATTTGTTACAAAATTTTACATTTTAGAATCCATGTGATTTTAGGTTAAAAGATAACAAAACTTTACAAGAATTTTTGATTTTCTTTGCAATTACCTTGCCCTTGTGAAATCTGAAGTGACAAATTTCTTCCCGAGATTGACCAGAGAGCTTACAACACATTTAAAAGATATCCACAGTCTTATTTCTTTATTTATTAGAAATCGTGTGAAGTCAGGATTTTGATTTTTGAATTGTACCCCTTTGAGACCCTTCTTGTTTCGCTGCTAAATCATGTTAGCATAGTGCTGCTAATTACTGAGCTCAGCCAGACCTGAACAAAGCTCCTGTTTGTACAAAACATAAATGTCATTGCATGAGAGAAAAACTTTATTAGCTTGTCAGGCTTTTCACCCATATGAATTTCAAAGGACCCAGCAAAATACGACATATCCCCCGAAATTTTTAAGTTTTTATTACCCTTAATGAAACTGAGAAAATTTCTAACAAAGTCGCCTATTTTGTGGCTATTAAACATTTTATTAAATCCCAAATTATTTACAAAAACCCTATATCCAAATTTTAAATTTTATAAAATAAACCACCCAAATAAAATAATAAACTTCTTAAAGATACTATGTCTTTAATTAAATAAATCTTTCAAAACTTATCAATTTAAATTTTTCTAAATTTTAAATGTTATCCCCTTTTAAATTCATAAATGTCAGATAAATGAAATCTGCCTCTAATTACATCATTGTCAAATAACTTGTTTAGTTTATTTGCTTTTAAATCTCATTTAAATTTTCAATTAATTCTTAATTTATTTTTAAAATCTACGTACACGTATTCTCTTCTGAAATCTTAATTTTTGACCTTTTTTAAGCGTTTTATTTATTCTTCTTCTTTCATTTAATTATAGTTTTGGATTAATCGTTGACTATAGTGTGACAAATTTTAATTGGATTTCTTCCTTTCATTTTAATGGATTTTCATTTCTACTTCTGTATTTGAATTTTATTTTATTGATCGCTGATTATTATCTTCCTATCTATTGAAACTTTAATTTTATTTTTAACTTTCCCCCCAATATTTAATTCATTAATATGCCTTTTTTTTCAAACTATTCATGCATTAATTCTTATCAGTATCCCCCCATTTTTAATATTATTTAATTTTATCAACCCTATTTATCATTATAATTATCCCCTCAATTTTAATCTTATTCAACTTTATTTATAAACAAACTTCCATTATTGTAATCAATTTTCAATTATCTTTAAATCACCAATCATTTATTTTATAATCCATTTACAGCTAATTTTCATTTAGAACCCATTCTATGATTTTTTTTGTCACCAATTTTTGTTTATCAAATCTTTTGTCATCTAAGTGTTTCGTATTCTCACAATTAATCCGTGTTTTACTTTTAAATTTCATTGTTATTTAAATTTTTCGAATTTTGTACGCTTATTTAATCTTTTTAGTCAAACAGTTTCTTATTAATAATTTTCAGATTTAAATTCTTTTTTAAGTGTTCATAGATTTCAATTAATAAATTTTATAGATTTTAACTTCATGTAGTTAATAATTTTTTTCTATTATACCAGGTCCAACTGCTAATTATCAAATTTACAAATTCTTCGTCGAATAATTTTTAATCAATTTAACCGATTCTATTGTTTGAAACGAATGTGCTTGAAAAAAGACATTCTCATTAACCAATCTGTGTTTTTTATTTTCATTATTATTTTGTTGTTAAAGTTAGTTATCGAACTAGCGACTTCTGTTCCTATTCGGAAGGACACTTCGTTTTTAAATCGAGTTTTGCCTTCTTGTAATCTTTTTAATTTGGTCCTTTTAAACTTTAATCTTATAAATACTAGTTCTTTAAATCTCGTTTGTCCAAACCGTATCTTTTTAATTCGAATTTTTATCTTTAACCAGTTTTTGAATTTTAAATTTTTCAATGTTGTATTATTTAGTGGAAGTTTTAGTTGTTTAAAATTTTTATGTCCATTCGAATTTTCTTTGATTTTAATTAGCACCTTTTTATTCAAATCTAATACTTTATGAAGCTTAATTGTCTTTATTTTGACTTTTTGTACCCCTTTATAGTTTTTTGAATTTTTGTGCTTCTTTTTGTTTCGATTTTTATTAAAATTTCGAAATTTAGCTTTTCTTGATGCCTTTTTGTTCTTTATTATTTTAATCCCTCTGGTTTTGTATTTTTGTTTTGATTTTAATTTCTTAATCTTTAAATGCAACCGTTTTAAACTTTTTCTTGTTCTCGCAACATTGAATTGATATTTAATTTCTGTTTGATTTAATTTTTGAAAAAAATTGGAATCGTTCAATTGTACATTCCCTAAATTTGACACCTTTCCTTGCTCAGCTAAACCTTTGATTGCTTTTTCTAAATTTTCTAATTTGTTTTGAACCTCTAAGCGTGACTCATTTAATTTGGACTCATTTTTTTGAATAGTGACCTTTATGTTTCGTACCTCTTTGTTTGTATTTTTATTTAAAGTTTTTATTTCCTCGAACCCTTTATTTATGGAACTAGTGCTTTGTTCTAATTTTTCAAATATTTTAGCAAACCAATCTACATGTTCACTCATTTTGTTATTAAAATATTGAATTCTCAGGTAATAGCCGGTTCTAAACTCACAAATGCCCCACGTTACTGGTGTGCCAAATAAATGTCATACAAAGCAACCCTTAAATGATTCTTTATACTTACATTCACCTTGCTCCGGTCTAGCTCAGCCCAACGATGAACAATTTATGCAAAACTTTGAAATGCTCTCAAAACAACTCATCAAAACCTTTTGAATGATAAAAATTTTGACTGTGGATTTCTCCCAAAAACTCCCACTTTCAAGCAACGAATAAAATGTAATTGCAAAGAAATTTTTATATTCAAATTTATAAGTATCATTGATTTATAGAAAATTTACCTGGTACCAGTTTGAATTACAAACTCAATATTTTACAAATTTAATTTGGGAAATTCCCTTACAAAGAAATAAATTCGTTGAAATTTTGCTGGATTCTCTTCTTTCTTCTTTTTTGAGTTGACGCACTGTCAACGCAAACGTAAAATGTTCTTTTATTTTTAAGTTCGCGTAAAATTAAATTCAACAGTCTTTGTTGCTGATTAAATGAATAAATTTAGTTAAATGTTGATTGGTAGTCACTAATTTTACCCTTGGGTTAATCGTGACGCCGTAAAGTTCAAAATTTTTGTTTGAAAAATTTAATAATAAATTCTGTTCGAAATACCTTTATCTACAAGTGCACCTGTTGTTAAGCCATGACTCACGCTTGACATCTGCGCAGGATCGGAGCTTGATAAAATTTCCCTCAGTTAGTTGAGTGTTGATCTCGTAAGTGCATGGTGTCCATTAAACTTGTCCACATTCTTTTGGTGTTGTAACCTCCAAATTAATGAAGTGCTAACTTTTAAAATAGCTAAATAACAAAATCACTAGCGGCTTGTCTTCAAAGATGTCGAATTGCATCTACTTCACCAAAACAATGCATTTAGCAAAAGGATAAATTTACAGTGAAAGGCATCTCAAACTTAAGAGCTGCACCTGTCTTCCATCTATGAAGTTTTGTTACCATCGGCGAGGTACAAAGTTTCTAACCTCCAAATTAATGATTCAAAAATTAATATTGGTTGAGTTCGATTGCACGCAACCACATCGATGGAGTGCACAATGCATACTGAAAATTTTGTGATTTTGTCAAAATTTCCTAAAAATCTGTGTCTATTGTACCATCTTCACTTCTTAATTCCATCCAAATTTTCCAAATGCCACGCTATGAAGTTAAATAAACGTCTATAGGTAAGTTTTTATGTGATTTTCTCGCTCTTAGACTATTTTAAAATGTTTTATATTGCAGAATTCACCATTTCCACTGAGATGCAGCGACGAGACTCGAGCCACTTCCATTTTTTTGTACAGACGACCTTTTTTTATCA
The DNA here is from genome assembly GCA_932274525.1 of Podabrus alpinus. NCBI lineage: Eukaryota > Metazoa > Arthropoda > Insecta > Coleoptera > Cantharidae > Podabrus > Podabrus alpinus. The sequence goes on from OW026454.1 coordinate 21,384,693, forward strand.
CTCCGCCACTAAATCGCACATAACCAGCTTCTGAATACTTTTAAACAACACTATGAAGAATTTCTCAAAGAATGTTATACCTCACAAGTTACAAGATTTGTTATTTGTTACAAAATTTTACATTTTAGAATCCATGTGATTTTAGGTTAAAAGATAACAAAACTTTACAAGAATTTTTGATTTTCTTTGCAATTACCTTGCCCTTGTGAAATCTGAAGTGACAAATTTCTTCCCGAGATTGACCAGAGAGCTTACAACACATTTAAAAGATATCCACAGTCTTATTTCTTTATTTATTAGAAATCGTGTGAAGTCAGGATTTTGATTTTTGAATTGTACCCCTTTGAGACCCTTCTTGTTTCGCTGCTAAATCATGTTAGCATAGTGCTGCTAATTACTGAGCTCAGCCAGACCTGAACAAAGCTCCTGTTTGTACAAAACATAAATGTCATTGCATGAGAGAAAAACTTTATTAGCTTGTCAGGCTTTTCACCCATATGAATTTCAAAGGACCCAGCAAAATACGACAATATACAGCATAAGGAAGGGTGCAGGAAACTCAGATTTACGATAAGATATGAATATATTTAAAAAAAGTGATTGATAACAGGTATTTCCTTGCTCAAAATAATAAATTTCTCATAAATACAAAGCATTTTCAGTATACTATAGTATATAACATTACTAGCAAGGTAAGAGGGTTTTTACTGGCGAATGGAGGATATAACTGACGAGCCGCAGGCGAGTCAGTTACCTCCTTGAGCCAGTAAAACCCGTTACCTTGCGTGCATTGTTTTATATTTTATTTGTTTCTCATTTGTAAAAAGGTTAGATAAATTCCAAAAAAATCTCAATAATTTGTCGCAAATGTCGTAAACTATGGAAGCGTTGCCATGAACATGTCTGTTTATTTTTCTTTACATTTGTTTTGGCGAAAGCGAAAATGAATGTACCAAAAGAAATTATTGAGGCAGCCAGCAGTGTAGCTTCAAGTTTATTACCTGCAAAATCAGCTTCAAGGTACGAGCGAGAATACGACGACTTCAAAAAGTGGCAAAACAAAAATAGTGTGATTGGGGTAACTGAAGATGTTTTGTTGGTATACTTGAATCAACTATCAGCTAGATTCAGCCCTAATACTTTATGGGCAAAATGGTCTATGCTGAAAAGCTGCTTGGAAATGAAAGAAAATGCCCCTGTTCGCAGGTTTGTTTTCCTTAAAAAATTTATTGAAAAATATGACGTTTAGTTGTCATTTGCAGATTTCAAAAGGTAATAGCGTTTCTGAAACGAAAAAATGAGCGTTATGCGCCAAAAAAGGCCAAGGTATTAAGTAAAGAAGAGGTTGAACAATTTCTTTTACATGCTCCTGATGACCAGTGGTTGCTGGCGAAAATTGTAACAATATTTGGGATTTTTGGATGTTGTCGATGTGACGAAATTCTCTCCTTAAACATGAATGATGTAGAAGATATGGGAAAATACGTTATTGTGACATTGCGGCAAACAAAAAATTTAACAACAAGAAGATTCACCATAACCGATGATGGCTGCAGCTTCAAGCCCTGCATGTTATACAGAAAATATGTAAATCTTCGGCCTCCTGGAACAGAAAGCCTAAGATTTTTTTTGACATACCGACATGGAAAGTGCATTTCCCTTAATGCTGGCCAGCACACTATTGGTGGTGTCCCAAAGCAAATAGCGAAATATTTAGGTTTAAAAAACCCAGAGTTATACACCGGCCACTCTTTTCGCAGAACTGGAGCCACTATGGTTGCGGATTCGGGTGGAGATATTTTAGCACTAAAGCGTGCAGGAGGGTGGAAGAGCACCGAAATTGCGATGAGTTATGTCGATGATTCGGTCAACAAAAAAATCGAAATGTCTAGCAAATTATTTGGTAGTAAGGAGAGTACAAATGTTCTGCAGTCCTCGAGTTCAGCAGTTTCTGAGTCAACAGATGGTTCATCATCATCAGTATCAACTCTTTCATCATCAAAAATGTGTTACTGGAAATAACAATTGTACCATGATTTTCAACATATATGACGATAAAACAAAATTTCCTAATGTAAATAATACTACTAACTTGTAAAAATTTTGCAAGTTAACTGTCAGTTTTACAAGTTAGTGACTTGATAAAATAAACTTTCTTGATTAATATTGTGTTTTTGGAAACTGACGTTTACAAATGAGAAACAAATAAAAGCATTTTCGGGGCTCAGTGTCAAATTACAGAACTGCGTTGTATAATATTTGTTATTGTAGCAATCCGGATATGCTTCATAAATTTTTGTAATTTATAGCTGTGGTACCTACTTAGAATAAATAAACCGAAAACTATTGATACTTTTAGCTTGTTTATTGGTAAAGAAATAATTACGTATTTTCGAACCATTTAAATAGTATTTAATTTTATTACCTAAGATGATTTCGAATCGGTAAAATCCAAACAAACTGGACAAAAATACAGTTGACATGTTCATTGCATAAATTAATATTTACATCATTGTACGCTTGGTCTTTGTAATTTTTCGGTTTTTTCGATGAGGAAATTTTTATGTTGTGAATTTTATGCAAATATCTATTAAATTTACCTTCATTAAAATTTCTTTTTTTTAATTAATTTTTAATGAATATTTTATACACCGCGAGTGGTCGTGTAGTGAGGGAATTACTCACGCTTCAATATACAACTTAACACGAAGGTCAGAGACGGAAAACAAATGACTCAATCTTTTTTACAACGGTGTCGAATATTGTAAGGGAATGTGTAAAACTCAGTTCGACCCGGTTAGGCGGTTCCTCTTTGAGTCATTCAAAACTACCAGCACTTCAAACGAAAACATGAGCGATTTGCCCATAGCGCAACCACTGAAGGGTTAATAATAAGAAAATTAATATATTTCTTCCAGATTGCTCCTAACTTGAACAAAGTTCTTTGGCAATGCATGTGGACCAATTTGAATCTAACATGTGCTGGTCTGTTCTCGACGGTGCTTACTGAGGAGGGAATATGTTTTACTTTTAACATGCTGGATAGAGATGACCTTTTTACCAAAGAAGTGTAAATTTTATTAATATTTATTAATTACTGCAAATTAAAAAATAAGTTTCAGATCACATAAAGGAGAATTTAATCGTGATACATATGGAAATCCGAGTTGGACGTTGGAAAAAGGATATGATGATAATATTGATAATGAAGCTTATCCGTTTAGATCGTTTTCTGCTGGTGAACGTTCTGGCATCGCATTTTTAATGCCGCTTTATAAGCAAGATTTTGATTATCTTTGCAAAGGAGCATTGCAAGGTTATAAGGTAACACTATTATTTAAATAAGTGTCAAAAGTTCAACTTACATTTTGTCAGATTTTGCTATATAATCCAACTGAAATACCTCAGATAAGTCAACAATATTTCCGTATTTCTATTAATCAAGAAGCAGTTATTATGATAAAACCGGAATTGATGTCCACCAAAGATTCGTTAAGAAAATACAGTCCTGAAAGCAGATATTGCTTTTTTTCAACTGAGAGGCACCTAAAATATTTCAAAACATATACACAACGTAACTGTGAAGTGGAATGTCTCACAAATCACACTTTAAGCAAATGCGGCTGTGTAGCTTTCTATATGCCATGTGAGAAAATACAATTTTTACCTAAATTTTAAATCACATCCAATTACTTTCAGATAATAGTTCAACTAAAATTTGTGGAACTGGCAGCACAACTTGCATGAAAAATGCTAACGGTAAATTTGTTTGTCAATAATTACTATTACTAATTTAATTATTTACATCGTTATTTTAGACGAAATGGTTGCAAGGGAAATGGAATTGAGTATCGAAAACTCGGGAATTGAAATCGAAGAAGATAATAATAATAATGTGCAATTGTTTACCGCCATGTACTTCCCTGACATATAATGCCGAATTGTCTCAATCATATTTCAATTGGCATAAAATTTTCGATTCCCTCCTAGTTAGTCTTGATGACAATCCAGGGTAAACCAATATGGAAGTGTAAATTTAATGCATAATAAATTTTTCTGCAGGATGACGATGACAAAAGTTACTGTTTTCTTTAAAGAGGAACAATTTATGACTTATAATCGTGACGAACTTTACGGCGATTTAGAGTTTATTGCGATTTGTGGAGAATTACTGGGACTCTTTATTGGATTTTCAATATTATCGCTAATTGAAATATTATACTTCCTGACATTCAGAATTTGGTGCAATATAAAAAATTATGGTTGGAAATTTTGGTCAGGTTCGTCCAAGTTACTTGAACAATATCAGAAAAATAAATAAAGCTTTAAATTTAAAATATGAGATGTCGAAAAATCAATGTTTCCCTAGTAGCATAAAATTACAAATAATTGTTTTAAATTTACACATCTATCCCATATCTTAAGATCTCGTTTACCACTTCATTCAACTTTCTAGGTTTCGGTAGCGTTCTTATGTTCCATGTGCCTATTGTAAATAAATCTTGCTTGCGTTTTATTTTTCTTATTATTTTCAAACACTTTTGCATTTACAATTTTCCTTTCGCTGCTCCTTGTGTTTTGATTTTCCTTTGTATGTGTCTCAGTTTCCATATACGGAGCATCCGTCTGAGACATTTACGGCTACTCCTTCTTCATTAGTTAGTTTTTTGTTGTTTCTTCTGTCTCGGTTACTGCACTCAGTTCGTCCTTTCTTGGATTTCATGTGTATAGCTTGCCTTCTACAATCAACTTTTTGTATCCTACCCTAACTTTCTTTCCATTTCCTTGTTCTACTCTAGCATATTCCTGAATCTTGTCCTGTATTGATTTTTCTTTCTGCGTGAGGTCGTTTTCAATGTAGATCTTGGTACCTTTCAACTTATTTTTGTTCACCATTACCTCTGATTTTTGCTAAGGCTACACAGTTTAACAATTATTATCTCTCTTCCGGCTGTTTTTCCTACCTTGAAGGTATCAATGACGTCTACTGTCACAGAAAGTTTTTCGTGTATTAGTTCTTCTACTTTCTTTTCCGTTACCGATTCCCCCTGATATGCTTCTTTGATAACAATGTTACACCTTTTTTTGTTTCTTTCGTTATAACGGATTTTGGACTTTACATCCGTTATGCTCAACCTTGTACAGTAATTTGTTGGTCGCTGCCATCTACATCAAATTGGTGGAGACTTGAATATTTTTGATTATCGGTTTTCCGGAACGCAAGTCGAGATGCGCGCTGGGGGGTCTTTTGGGAAAATGTCGGACGAGAAGGTCACATTTTTTGGTGCTGTGAAGTGTTTGATTTGGGGTGCTTTCGATTAAGTGAATATGGTTACGTTTATTGGGAATTCCGTTCCGACAGTCCGGATATTATATGGAACATGTTGTTTTCCATCCCAGTAGGGGGTTTGATTCGAGATTGGAGGACGATGGGTTCTTTTTGCCGTGCCATGTGTCATCATCGGACCACCCTGGCCCACAATTTCTGGGAAGGATTTTTATCCGGTAGTATGGTGAGTCACATAATTAATTTTGCCATTACTTCACAGCCACCGGTTAGTCGATTGGCCAATATTTGAACACCAGAAGCTCTATGACGTATTTTTCCCTTGGCTTTTTAATGTGTTTTATTTTTTAATTATGTGTAATATTCTGGTTTTTCTGTTCGTCGTGCATTTTTTATTAAAGAATGTTGTACGAGATTACGATTGCGGTGCATTTTTGTATACCTGCATCGTAGTGATTGGCGTATCTAATCTCTTTGACGTTCGCTAAACGTGGAAATGAATTTAAGTTTGAATGTTGGTTTTGGTATAATTATTTATTTAATTAATAATTATTTGATATAAAAATGTGTTATAATGTGTACATCGACTGGGTTTTATTTCCACGTAACTACATCAAGCGGCTTTAGTATGGTGCATCGGCGATCGGAGTCCAGAATGAGCGTTCTAAGTTCAAGCCTCGACTTGAAATTTTATGTTCGTTAATTTTTTTTTTGTTTTTAATTATGATTTAATAATATTTTTATGAAGGCTTCGATGTGTGGCATACTTATATACAGAGTGCGGCATTGTGCCGGGGTTGCTGCTACTTGGTTTGGTCGTCGGAGGCTCGATGTGGTTACCATTATGGGATTGTTATATGACCATTCGAGTGTTCCGTCGATTGATTGTTTGGGTGGGGATTCTGGGTGTCAGTGCGGTCGCTACTGTGCCGTTCTGGTCGGCTACTGTAGTGGACTACTGTTTTATGTTCCACTGGTGCCATACTAGCATCAACAGCATCGTTAATTCTCTACGCCTTTAAGCAATGACCACCGTATTGTTTATTTTTATGTTTATTTTATTTTATTGTTAAGTTTATTTTGTGTGTGTTTGCAAAGCTGCTTCCTTGAGTTTATCCGAGGCGTTTTTACACGACCCATGGCCCTCGCATACCGACGTTTCCATCAAAGAGCTAGTTGACCTAACACCAGGGCACCACGCATTCAAAAGTAGAAGGTTCTTACTTTCTGCGTGGACTTTATCTTCTCCAAACTGCTTCTCATTAGAGCAGTAAGGAAGGATTTAGTTACACTGGCGCCCAACGTGGGGCTACTGTATTGCCTCTGTTTTGCTTTTGTATCACTTACGATTTTCTACAGTATTGGACAGATGATGTTGCTCTACCATCTGTATTTTGGTGAATGCTCGGAGACAATTTCAGGGACGGCTTTTGCATTGTTTAATTGACAATTTTGTTTGTTTGTCAATTTTGTTATTTTGTGTTTTGGTTTTCCACAAGTTATTAAGGGGTGAAATCCTTTTAGCTTGCCATGGATTTACAATACCAAACGGGGGGTTGGTTGGAGTAATTGTTTGTATCCTAATTGGTTTAACAACACCTTAAATCATACATTACATAAGGGTGGAGGCTGGGTAATGTTTGTCACTGTGGGTTCGATTACACCTTGAACTCTGCATGGTCCATTAACATCTACGATCATGATTTTTTTCGTTTGTTTTTATTTTATTTATTTCATGTTTTATGTAACATAACTAGACATCATACCATCTAGATGCTAGTTATACCATCTCATCTGAGGATGATCTCTTGTTTTTATTATGGCAGTGTTTTTGTTGGTTTTTTTTAAACCAAGTTTTTTTATTTTTTTATTTTCCGGTCTGTATGTCAGGGACGAAGATTGCCCTGCATCAGAACCCTTGAGGAGTCTGGGGGGAGCGTGCGCGTTCCTTCGTCTCATTAGGAGGGGTCCTATGTGGTCCCTTCTCATGTACTCACAGTGCAAGTGCTGTGAGCCTTGCTGTGCAGTCTTTCCCTTGTGAGTGGGGGGGTCCTATGTGAGCCCTTCTGGTGTTGACAGTCAAGTGGTGTAAGTTTGACCCTTGCTGTTCAGCGTTTGGTTGAGTTGTTACGGGTCCGATGCGAGCCGTACACTCATATACTCACTCTTTCCCTGGTTGGTCGTTTATAGCGAGTTCGCTTGACCTTAGCTCACGCTTTATGCGGATAAAAGGTGACGTGTCGTTGCTCTGGAGCTAATTCTTATCATTTTTTTTTGTGGAATATTTTTTATTCCATTGTCCCTGCCATGATGAGATCAGAGATCACCTACTATCACTACAGATATTATTATCACTCTTAGTTAGCATTCAGCGGGCGCGGTTTGCGCTCACGGAAACACTTGAGATCGGTTGATTTTTTTTGAGCCATAGGCGATTTTTTCTTTTTGAGCCTTTAGCCCTATCTATACCGGCAAAGACGTTTAGGGAGGGGGTGTATAACGGATTTTGGACTTTACATCCGTTATGCTCAACCTTGTACAGTAATTTGTTGGTCGCTGCCATCTACATCAAATTGGTGGAGACTTGAATATTTTTGATTATCGGTTTTCCGGAACGCAAGTCGAGATGCGCGCTGGGGGGTCTTTTGGGAAAATGTCGGACGAGAAGGTCACATTTTTTGGTGCTGTGAAGTGTTTGATTTGGGGTGCTTTCGATTAAGTGAATATGGTTACGTTTATTGGGAATTCCGTTCCGACAGTCCGGATATTATATGGAACATGTTGTTTTCCATCCCAGTAGGGGGTTTGATTCGAGATTGGAGGACGATGGGTTCTTTTTGCCGTGCCATGTGTCATCATCGGACCACCCTGGCCCACAATTTCTGGGAAGGATTTTTATCCGGTAGTATGGTGAGTCACATAATTAATTTTGCCATTACTTCACAGCCACCGGTTAGTCGATTGGCCAATATTTGAACACCAGAAGCTCTATGACGTATTTTTCCCTTGGCTTTTTAATGTGTTTTATTTTTTAATTATGTGTAATATTCTGGTTTTTCTGTTCGTCGTGCATTTTTTATTAAAGAATGTTGTACGAGATTACGATTGCGGTGCATTTTTGTATACCTGCATCGTAGTGATTGGCGTATCTAATCTCTTTGACGTTCGCTAAACGTGGAAATGAATTTAAGTTTGAATGTTGGTTTTGGTATAATTATTTATTTAATTAATAATTATTTGATATAAAAATGTGTTATAATGTGTACATCGACTGGGTTTTATTTCCACGTAACTACATCAAGCGGCTTTAGTATGGTGCATCGGCGATCGGAGTCCAGAATGAGCGTTCTAAGTTCAAGCCTCGACTTGAAATTTTATGTTCGTTAATTTTTTTTTTGTTTTTAATTATGATTTAATAATATTTTTATGAAGGCTTCGATGTGTGGCATACTTATATACAGAGTGCGGCATTGTGCCGGGGTTGCTGCTACTTGGTTTGGTCGTCGGAGGCTCGATGTGGTTACCATTATGGGATTGTTATATGACCATTCGAGTGTTCCGTCGATTGATTGTTTGGGTGGGGATTCTGGGTGTCAGTGCGGTCGCTACTGTGCCGTTCTGGTCGGCTACTGTAGTGGACTACTGTTTTATGTTCCACTGGTGCCATACTAGCATCAACAGCATCGTTAATTCTCTACGCCTTTAAGCAATGACCACCGTATTGTTTATTTTTATGTTTATTTTATTTTATTGTTAAGTTTATTTTGTGTGTGTTTGCAAAGCTGCTTCCTTGAGTTTATCCGAGGCGTTTTTACACGACCCATGGCCCTCGCATACCGACGTTTCCATCAAAGAGCTAGTTGACCTAACACCAGGGCACCACGCATTCAAAAGTAGAAGGTTCTTACTTTCTGCGTGGACTTTATCTTCTCCAAACTGCTTCTCATTAGAGCAGTAAGGAAGGATTTAGTTACATCGTGTTTCTATATTTGCTCTTGTAGTGGATCATCTTCATCCTGCTTCATCCTGCCTTGAAATTCTGTCCTCCAGACCGCCAATTTCTTTCTTCAGTTCTTGTCTGTCAAGCTTCCACTCCTCTCTGAGTTCTTGAAATTCCTTCTTGTTATCAGTAAAGCCAGCATTAACCGTGAGTACCAGCTCTCCTATCATCTTCTTCAGTTCCTCCATTTCGTATCCGTTTGGTTTTTGATTCTCCTCCTCAGTTTTGTATTTAATTCCTGTGGTTGTTGTATTTTTGTCACTCCCTTTTGGAGGCGTTCCAGGTACTTTCTTGCTTCTTTTAAATATTTCTCCTCTCTCTTCTGCTCTCTCTCCGTTTCTTCTCTTCTTTTCTTAATGTACTTTTCCGGTGACGAGTCACTTTTTGTTGTAAGTCTGTAAGTTTCGTCGCTTTTAGATTGTTAGATTCTATTTGAAAATCATAATTTAAAATGCTGTAAAGTAAAGTCAAAGTTCAACTTACATTTTGTCAGATTTTGCCACATAATCCAACTGAAATACCTCAAATAAGTCAACAATATTTCCGTATTTCTATTAATCAAGCAGCAACCATTATGATAAAACCCGAATTGATGTCCACTGCAGATATTCTAAGAAAATATAGTCCTGACAGCAAATATTGTTTTCTTCAAACTGAGAGGCAACTAAAATATTTCAAAACATATACACAACATAACTGTGAAGTGGAATGTCTCACAAATTACACATTAAGCAAATGCGGCTGTGTAGCTTACTATATGCCATGTGAGTAGCACAATTTTTAACTAAGTTCATATCTCATTCAAATCTTTCAGATAATAGTTCAAATAAAATTTGTGGAACTGACAGCACAACCTGCATGAAAAATGCGAACAGTTATTAAAATAATCTCGGGACAAAATTGATTTTTAATCTCTCATGTGATTTTTTCTATCGGGTTCGCATCGTCCAATAAACTTCATACTGGAGATTAAAAGTGCACTTTATGCCTTTGATGTATAATATACTATTACCAATTACTAATTTAATTATTTAAACCGTTACTTTAGCTGAAGTGGTTGAAAGGGAAGTGAACTTGAGTATCGAGAACTTGGGTATTGAAATAGAAGAAGATAATATGAAATATCAATCGAGGTGCAATTTTTTACCATCATGTACATCCCTGAGATATAATGCCGAATTGTCCCAAGCAGATTTCAGTTGGCATAAAGTTTTCGATTCCTATCGAGTTAGTCTTGATGATTTTCCAGGGTAAACTAATATGGAAGTGTAAAGTTCATGCAAAATAATTTTTTTGCAGGATTGCATTGACAAGAGTTACGTTTTTCTTTAAAGAGCAACAATTTATAACTTATAAACGCGTAACGAACTTCAAAGTACTTTACCTTTTATTGCAAATTGTGGAGGATTACTGGGATTCTTTATTGGATTTTCATTAGTATCGATAATTGAAATATTGTACTTCTTGACATTGAAAATTTGGTGCAATATAAAAAATTATGGTTGGAAATTTTGGTCAGGTTCGTCCAAGTTGCTTGAAGAAAATCATAAAAATTAATTAATAAATAATTATATTGATAAAGTGACAAGTCAAAATTGTTTAACCAGTAACGTAAAATTACAAATAATTGTTTTAAATTTAAGTTTCACTATTCACTCAACGATGCCGCTTATTATCTGTGTAAGATTTATTTTCAACTAGGGGAAGACCTTCTTCTTGAAATGCCTTATCCGCTCAGCGAACGTTGGCTATCAACTTGACCAAAGCCAAGAGGACCGACTAGGGAAAGATATTTAATGGGGTAGTTTTCCGTTGCTTTCTCCACAGATTTATATTGGGCTTGAATTTACAGCAGTGTATCCGGCGCGACTTGGTATAGAACTACGGTTTCCTGCTCGCTAGCCTGCCGGTGCGGTGTAAGCTTTACGCCAAACTGCTGCCACACCTCACCTACGCTGCTGGCATAACTTTGCCTGACAATTTATTTTGAAATATTATTCTAGATTCCAATAAATAAGTAAAATGTAATACAATTATGTATTACATAATACTATAGTGCACTATAGTGCACTATAATTTTGGAAACACGAAATATTATATTTCGAGTCACAATCTTGTAGCTTTAAACCACAATAAATAATGCTAATAATAGTCGTACCACGTCGTACTATAAATCTTTTTTATTAATATAATTCTTGTCGGATCAGTTATATTATACAGCTACATACATATTATACAAAACATTAAACAACTTAGTTTGTAACATTCAATGCCGTAATTTCACTCAATTATGGTCCAGATTTACCCCATTTTTTTAGATTTTTCGTCAAATGTAAAATAAATTCTTTAAAAAACATATTTTATATTATATTATCTGTAGCCAAAATAGACACGTTCTACATTGCTAAAGGCGGCTGGTAGACCTCAGGAGGATGGGAGGAACCTCACACTATGAGGACGTAGGCCGAATCCGACACGGTGTAAATGGCTAAAGGCGGTTGATAGGCCGTCTGTGCCAGCTGGTTACAAATAAGTACAAAATAACTGAAGCAGAAACATAAAATAGAAGATTAAATCTACTACTTTAATTGCAATTTAAATAAACTGCAAACAACCCTAAAATGCATAAAAAGCTAATAGAATTACAGACATTATTATAAACAACTATACATAGACAATTTTACCATCTTATATACCAAAATCCAGAATTGTCAACTCCCCTAAAAAGTTCAACAAATCTTGACAACCAATGGTTTGTTTAGTTTTTGTACAGCCTGAATCTCAGACATATATTCAACTATAGCGACTGTTAATACAATTCTCTTTACGTCGGTGTTATCTATATTTTCTCAACCTTTCCATAGGTTATTTTAAATGTGGATTAATTATGACTTCGCAGTGGATAGGCACATCTAACCGTCGCATTTCGCTCTGAAAACATAAATCTAGGAATTGTAGACAATCAAAACTCAGAAATTGTATTTTACAAATCGAGTCCCTTCAACTCCAGTCAACTCCGCCTGCTGCTGTGACTTGATGGATCGAATAGTTCAGCCATAGTTGCTGCCGGTCCCAAGTCTGGATAAAGGAAGAGGGTTCACGGACGAGGTTAGCAACCCATCCGTGGTCAAAAAAGAACTTGCTTACAGAAACGATAACCAGGATTGCCCCACAAGATGACGACCCAAGCGCGGAAATGGAAAAAAGATATTACACGTGTTGCAAGTTGCAGATTAAGATTTTGGAATAAGAATAATTAATGCTGGTATTCCACTATGCAATTTATTGTACAAGAAATGGTACCATTTCAGCGCAGAAACGAGTTTAGAATGTCGCGCACGACGCATTACATTCTGCGCTGAAATGGTACAATTTCTTGTACAATAAATTGCATAGTGGAATGCCCGCATTAGAAATAATAATAGAACTAAATAGACACAACATAAATATTTGTGCCATATCAGAAACTATGAAAAAAGGACAATGAACATCAAGATATCCGAACTACATTTTTGTGTAATGTGGAAAAAAGAAGAAGAAAACGCTCAATCTGGAGTAAATCTGTTTATACACCAAAGGTATGAAAAAAATTTGGAAGATGTTAAATACATCAATGATAGAAAAAAGATGGTCACGTTAAATCTAAAAGAATAAAAACTATAATATATAATTTCGGTTTATGCCCCAGATACAAGTTGACCCAAACCCGAGGCAGAAGAGTTTCATAACAGGCTGCAATCAGGACTATATAACTTAAAGAACAGCAGCAAAGTAATAGTAATGGGTGATAATATGAATGTTCGAGTAAGAAGCGAAGTTCTAATAGATGCAGTCAAACAACGATTCAATGAAGACGAACTTCATGAGCATGGACAAATATGCCAATTGAGTTATATGCCCATATTCAATTACGCATAAATAACACCTAATACTACCAGTATAAACAGCAATATAAATATAAGTGGATGAACACCCGGAATCAAAAGTCAACAATAGATCACATTGTAGCAAATAGGGCAATAGAACCACAACAAATTCTAGATGTGCGAAGCATCACCTAATATAGGACCAGATCACAACATAATACTATGCAAGCTACGAATTAAACTGAATCCAAAGCTAAGATTAACCTTTACTCGAGAGCGGAGCCTAAAGACTATCTTGGAGATCATCATCATCAACCAGCCAATTGCGTCCACTACTGGACATAGGCCTCACCCTTGGTTCTCCAATTTTCCCTATCCTGGGCCACTTGCACCCAGTTTCCGGCACTTCTCCTCAGACCAACCGTCCATCTAGTAGGCGGTCTTCCCCGGCTTCTTTTCGTATCTCTAGACCTCCACTGGAGTATACGTCTAGTCCAGCGCTCATCTTTTACTCTTGCAACGTGTCCCGTCCAGTTCCATACTCTCTCGATGACATCTTGCACTTTCGTAGTTTGTCTAATCTTCTCGTTTGTGATTCTATCTCTGAGAGATATCCCAAGCATTGCTCCCTATGGCTCGTTGAGCCACTCTTAGTTTTTCCGCTGATTTCTGAGTCATCGTCAGAGTTTCCGCACCGTAAGTTTCCACCGGCAGAACGCACTGGTGTATACCTTTCGTTTAAGGCAGATTGGTATTTGGCTCTTCAGTATATACCGCAATTTTCCGGAAGCTGCCCATGAGGAACCTATTCTTCTTGTATTTCACAGATTTGGTTATCTCTTCCTATTCTTATTTCGTGACCTAGTTTCTAAGCTGTAATTTTCAATAAGAAATTTTTGTCATTCAAAATTAAATACATTTTAACAAAGAAAGACTAAAAAATTATCCGTCAACATCATAATAAATTCAAACTTTTTAACATCTGTTTTTACAAATTCTCCGAATCTGTTCTTTTAAATTGATATTTAATTTATGGGTTATGTATCTGTGTCATCTGTCAACAAAATATTGTTCACCAAAATAGGAAAATACTAAAAAATAGATTTTATTTTTACTCACAAAGAAACCTAATTTGTATTTTGTACATAGGATGGGTGCATCCAATTAAATAAATGTCGATGAAGTGATTACTCATTTTCTTTATAGCATGTAAGTTTTAGGAATAAGTTTTAGAATAAATAGAAAGATTGTAATAAGTTTTATCATTTCTGATTGGTTGTTAACAGGGCCCCCGTAAGGGCTACTGGCGCCTGTGTGCAAAAAAGGATTTTGGCGCCTCTTAAGGCATATTGGATTATGTTTTTTTATTTATTTTTTTGAAGGTCCCATTAAACTTTATATTGAAAATAAAAATTAGTGAAAATTTTACGATCCAATTTACGCGTGCGTTAATACGTTTAAAGTTTATTAGAATAAGAAATTTGTTAATTAGTATAAGAATTTTATTGCATTTAAATCACTTAAAAACTAAATCATAATAAATTACCATTTGTATTTTAAAACGGAGCATAATTTTTGTAATCACATTCAGAAGACCACGATATTTAATTTCAGCATTACGATTTGGTCAAGGAAAGAACCCAACTTGAGAGAAGGTAGGTCTGTGCTCATCGCAATAGCCAAGCCGAGGTATAATTTCATTTATTTGTATTTATCAAAAATTTTACATACATTTCTATTGACGGGGTACAATTACGTACACTCTTACGTAAACGTGTGGCATTATTAGTAGTCGAGGCATCCTACACACAGCAATATATTATATAAGTACTACATTCAACTTATACTTAGATATTTTAAAAAAGATGCAGATACTTCTGATAACAAATACCTAGGTAACTTCGTTATAAAATCAAAAATGATAGCTAGGTACAATAGAAAAATAAAAAATCTGATGTGGCCATCGCATCACTTTCCGAACAGACGCAAATTTTTACATTATATTTTTAAATAAAATGGTTACATAATTTCAACAGTAAATCGATGAAAAATTTCATATTTTGCCAAAATAGGAAGAAAAAAACTTTTGAATGCCTATATCTTGCAAACGAAGCATTTTTGGACCCATGTTATTAGAAACTTTTCATCTTATTTTCGTTAGTAGAATGCGGTTTACTATTTTATTTACAAATACAAAAAAATTTTACAAATACAAATTTTTTTGAAACGCCCTGTATATTTTAGAGAAAAACTTGTAGGACAAAAAATGTAGGAAATTCCATAGCGCTAATTTTTTGTTATTAATATTTTTACATATTTAATTTCGTTTCGAAGTTATGACGCATAATGTCATAATAGCTCCAGGTAAACCCCCCTTTCCCGTTACACGATTTAAATTATTTTCATCTGGCTTCGTCCTACGACAGGAAAAAGCTTATATGCAAAATTTGGAATGATTTGCTTGCTTCGTTTAGACGCTATCGTGTTCACAGACGTACATACACACACACACACACACATACACACACACATACATACAGACATCCTTCCAAAAATGATAAAAATGGATTCAGGGGACCTCAAAACGTGAACATCTGTCAAAAAATTGGGGGGTCAAATTTTGACTGATAACAATACTTTCCTTACCTAGGGGTTCGGAAAGTAAAAATAGCTATTGTAGTAGCGATATTTTCCGAGACTTTGCTGTTGCAAATTCATTAATTACATCGCTAAAATTTATACCATCAAAAATTTCTTGTTCAATTGCTAATATTGCTAGCCCAGACAATCATTCTTGAAGCATTGTCGATCTTAAATAATTTTTAATGATTTTTAACTTTGAAAAAGATCGCTCGCCAGAAGCTACAGATACAGGCAATGTCAAAAGAATTCTTAGTGAAATGCTTAAGTTTGGAAGGGTGGAGATTAAATTGTTTTCAAATATATATTGTAAAAACATAAGGGGTCAGTATCATCAGGTTATGAAAACAACTTTAACGCTTTAATTTCATTAAACAAATCATTGGAGTCTATATCCTTATTATCCTGATCTGTCAGTCGTTCTTCAAGAACAGAACAACGTTTTAAAAGATCGCTGTCACGTAATTTGAATATGTCGCTAAAAAATCCGAAAATATTATCATACTCATTTAATAAGTCAAATCGGTTTTTTAGAGAGCTTAAAGTTTGATCTATAATTTTTAAGAAAAAACTAATTTTAAAGGCGGTTTTTGGATCATGAAGGGTCTCATCTCGGTGTTCATAGTCAAACAGTTTTGGTTTGAATTTCCTCCTGACGTTGGTAACGGTGGAAAGTCTTCTTCAATTTCGAGAGTGAACTAACCGGTTTAAAAACGCCTCTGGCGATGCATCGCTTTTATAGCGGTCCAGGCATTATTCATGTCTGAACAGGAAAAATCAAGAAACTACCGCCTGACATGTTCTCGCAACATAAGAATCGGCAGTAACTGGATGATATACTAATAAAATTTCGTGTGTATTTATACCTAATCCTATTTAATTTCTCAACTTTTATTTTAAAATTAATTTTTGTTTTCTGTTTTTTTTGCAAATTGTTTTGCAAGGGTTTTGGCGCCCCTAAAGGATGGCGCCCGTGTGCATTGCACACTTTGCACATATGGTAGCGGGGGCCCTGGTTGTTAAACCATTTTGGTCTGTTATTGGCTAAAATTGTAAAAGCCACACCAATAAAATTGTGGTAAAAATTTGATTTTGGGGTTGTTGTTAATGAGAGCTCATGACGAGCAGATCAGAATGTTTCATGACGAAAACAAGGAGATTTTCAATACATGTTGTGTGTAGAATGTTAATTTTACAAATAAAATTGTATTAAAAAATTGTTACCTTTTTATACAATTGAAGTTATAGTAGACCTCATGATTGAGGATTCATGTTATCGCATCAATAGTTAAGTGCAATAAAATGTGTTTTTGTTCTAACATGAAAATGTTAATAATGAATAAATTTTTGTGATTTATTGTCGTAATTTGGAAGTTGGTGGTTGACACCCTTATCAGTTATAATAAAAACTAAATAAACTTGTTACAATTATCTGGTGTTTTCATGATGATTGCCTTTCTAAATAAAGTTGGACACACCCTGTAATCTCTGTAAGAGGAATCATGCTAAAAGAAAAAAAGGTCGTTTATTACCTATTACCTGAAGAAGAACACCATAACAATATTTATAAGCTTCTACTTGTTGTATTCCTTGGTCTGCCATCTTCAGATTTCCACTTAAAACAAGATTGGTAATAAATCTTGTTTTTTCTACATTTATTTTGAGACCTACGTCATTGGAACCTTTATTAAGAGTCTCTAACCTGATCTGTGTTTCCTTTATATCATCAGATATTAGCATCCCAAGTTATCCGAAATGTGTTAAAGAGCCCATAATAGGAAATTCAAAATCAGGCTTTGGTATTCATTTTTCTTCTATCTATAAAGCAAAAATCCTACACAGATAAAAGAAGGGCATAAACATTTCAAGTATTTTTTTTATTTGTTGGCTACTACTTAAGTAAGTGACACATTACATATCCGTCGGCAGCTGTCGTAGGATCACGTTATTAATTGCTCTTGCTTGTTATTTTGCAACCCGAAGAATCTTAGACTAAGGTTACATTGGATGTGTAGTCGTGTAGATGTGTAGTCACGAGTGTTTAAATAAAAACAAACGCTTGAAAATGCTTATGAGTGGTTATACTGGCGACGGGTTGATAAGTTATGCGACGCGTTACACGTCCGACATCGCATCAAAACAAACACGTTTGTTTTTTTCAACAGATCGTACGACTTTTATTATAAAACATGGATATAGAAAAGTTAATAATTTGAATATTTCTGGATTTTTTTTTATCCCATTTAAAATGTAATTGAATGTTGATAAAGATTATCATTGATCTAAATTACTGATAGAATTTTTGAGGTTGTTCACATAACTTACTGAACAATCTCGCATATTTACTTTCCGTATTTCTATGTATGTATAAATCATTCACCCAATATGATCTCTTTTTCATAAGTACATATTTTAACAAACTATTTTCCATCAAGTACAGATCGGCGTTCATCTTTATACTACACTGACGTGTTTAAAACCAGTGTAACCACTGCACTCGTATGAAAGTTATCGTACGAGCACGCACCTCTAAAATATCGCACGCATATGCATCCAATGTAACCTTAGACTTAGTCGGGGGAAATATAGACTTGGGATGTGCAATGATAGCAGCTTATAGCCTCAATTTAATGTTAGACATGAGTAATCGTGAGTGTAACCATGATACAAGGGTATATCATCTTACAAGATAAAAGAACTGTGCAGATTTTTATTCGTTATAATATGAAAATTAATCATTTTAATTGCGGCAAATTTGTGTTTTTATTTTTATTGTCAATTACTTAAAGAAGTTAGTAGCAAACAAAATATCTGACTAAATCTCTGCCCAATCCTACATCCCTCGTGTATTAATATACTATTTTTTTAATTTCTTGTCCTCTTTTAACCTGATATAACATGAACAGAAAGTAACACTTTATTTTGTATTTTCTGTTGATGTTTTATCAGGTGCCATTTGGAATTAACCATATCGCTTTGTAAACCCCGCTTGCATTTTTTGAGTATAATGACAAGTGTTTCCAGATGCTTCCAATAATAGCAAAGCGATTATTGTGTTAAAATATTTTTATTTAAAACTTACAAAAAACTCAACTCAAAAATTATTTTGTAAAATTAATTTTATTCTGATTGTTAGCACAGGTTTTCTTTCTTTTTATTTGGAATGTGGCCCAATTCTGGAGAGAAAGCTACATACGTGGTTCGCAAAAAAATGTTCTTTATGTGACTCACAAGTTAGCATAACTCGCTGTTTCGTCTGGTTCTGTTATTTGCTTACTTATTCCGTAAAAAATATCTATTTCTGACAGTTACCTGTAAATACTATGTATGTATTATTACACTAGCATTTTGTGTTTGTACAATTTTTGAGCAAAATTTTGAGCTTTCTTTTTGGCTGATGTTTTCGAATTTTCTGAATTGTTTAAAATTTTATTGACGGAGAGTTTTGATATATTTTTATCTTATGTCTTTCAAATAAAAGTTATGAAATGTTATCTCTTGTAATTGTATTTTTGTTGCCTGATGATAGTCAAATGTAATAGAAATCGGTAGACGACGAAATTTTTATTATTAGATTTTATTTGTTTATTTTTATTTGTTTTGATAGATTGTTATCGTTAGACAAATAATTCATGAAATAACTAGGATAAACTAAAACCACGGGTGGAATTTTGCGTCTAGGGGTAGAGAGCCACCACATCTAGTTCTGTAAAGGAGCTGACAGAGCCCTTGACAGGTTTTTCAGCGCTAGGCTTATCAGACTAAGTAAATGCAATAACGGCGTGCATTCATAATGGGCAAATTTCAAATTTGAGCCCCAGATTAATTCTGAAAATAAAGTTTGTTATACAGAAGAACAGAAGAAAAAATACTGGGATTCCTTCGAATTTTTGAGCCTTACAAATCTTTGCGATGGGTTAAGTCGCTCCAATTCACCCTACCTTCTTGTGGCTCTGGGGTCGGATTTACAATAATTGTGACAATATTTTTTCTTCTATCACAAATGTTATAGTAATTTTGGGCCTTAACATCCGGACTACAGGTAGATAGCAGAGCGGAACTGAACAAACTTTGCAAGCAGCAATACAAACTGCATGATGGCCAACATGGACTGTAAAGTTAATAATTTTCACCTTATCTGCTGATTTATTGGTACATTACCTCAATTAGCTTTTAATTTATAGGTTACCTATTTAGTGTTTTCCCAGCTCTGGTGTTACCTTTTTTATTAATTAAATATTACATTTATAATATAATTACTCTTTTTAATGGTCATTGCTTCAATTAAAAATAAAACTTTCTTCCCATGAGAAAAGCGTGCGTTGTTTTACAATTTTCATAAGTATGCATGTAGTTTGTACATGTACAATTCATAATTAATAATTCTTATCGACACCGAACAACGCCTTTACATAAAACAGAATATTAGTTTTCATCATTCACATTACACTTTTAAATTTTTGCAGGTGGAAAGTGCGTACCTACATAGAAAAAATGATAGCTGACATTATAAACTACGAAACAAAAGATAACGCGTTTGATGGAAAAATTTCACGGCCACAAAAGAGTTATCCTAATTTTTTCAAAAATTTGTTTGATTATTGTTTCCAATATAGTGACAACTCCAGCATTCATGGTATTAAGTACATAGGAGAACGGAAACGAAGTATCTTAGAAAAGTAAGTTGAAAGTTTGTTTAAACTTTTTTTATTTTTGATATTTTTAGATTATGGTGGTTAGGAGTATTTACTGCCTCTTTATATTTTTCTATTTCTATGATTATGAAAACTTACGATAAATGGCAAAACACTCCAGTTATTGTCAGTTTTGCCCGCAGTCCTACGCCAATATGGAAAGTTCCCTTTCCGGCTGTAACAATTTGTTCCGAAACAAAAACCAGACAAAGTGTGTTTAATTTTACGGAAACATTTCAGCACATCACCAAGAACAATTATACTGAAAAAGAGTAAGAAAATTTCCAGAGTGACGTTATTTTTTATTCAATTTTCTTTTGTAGAGAATCTATGATGGAGAAGGTAAGTTTGGTATGTGATAATCACTTATACCATAATGGTTCCTTTACAATCAGTTACGACACCATTGATTTTATAGCTAAAGTAAACAATATAATTATATTTTTATTGTGATTTTACATATAATAATTTTAGGTAGCACCACCAATCGATGAATTCTTTTATCAATGCAAGTGGATGAACAACTTCGTAAACTGTAGCGACTTATTTACTCCCATGCTCACGGAAGAAGGAATTTGTTATACTTTCAATACGCTGAACAAGGAAGAATTGTTTAAAAAAGATGTGTAATTAATTTATTCAATAATTTTCTCATAATTTTTGCCGTTCTATTTCTATCTTTTCAGATTTTCGTATGACAAATATTTAGATCATGATCAAAAAGCAACAAATTGGACATTGGAAGGTGGTTATCCAAAATCTGCTGATAAAAATTCTTATCCTAGAAGAGCTATAGCTGCAGGACAAAGTGCGGGTTTATCGCTGTTGTTACGAGCGTATGAAAAAGATTTGGATTACATTTGCAAAGGTCCTGTTCAAGGATTTAAGGTAAAATTGTAAGTTCTATAATAAAACCATCGGCTAGTGAATCATGTTCATAGGTACTTCTTCACCATCCGGCTGAGGTCCCTAGAGTAAGCCAACAGTACTTTAGAGCTCCTTTAAACCAGGAAATAGTGGTTTCAATAAAACCTGATATGATGGAAACTTCCGACGGGTTGAGAGATTATTCACCCCATAAAAGGCAATGCTATTTTCCATCAGAAAGGCAACTGAGTTTCTACAAGGTGTATACTCAACAAAATTGTGAAGTTGAATGTTTAACAAATTTTACCCTTCAAAGCTGTGACTGCGTTTCGTATTATATGCCACGTAAACATATGAAACCACAAGAATAAGATTATTTTCCATTAAATTTACCTTTTTAGATACCAAAGAAACTAAAATGTGTGGATCAAAAAATACTATCTGTATGTTTATAGCGCTGAGTAAATACAAGTAATCCATACTTTATTCCACTTCTTAAATGTAATTTTTTAGCGACAATTAATTTGTATACAGCAAATGACGACAATAGCAACACAAATTTTCAAGACACTTGTGATTGCCTTCCAGCCTGCACGTCCTTGACATACAATTCAGAAAATTCTCAAGCAGATTTCAATTGGCCTAAAGTTTTTGAGGCGTCTAAAAAGGAAGTTCCTGAATTAGAAGGGTAATAATTATTTAAATTAAAAGTTTATTAATTGCGAGTTTTTATTTTTAGAACTAAATTAACCGGAGTAATTTTGTTCTTCAAAGAAATGCAATTTATTACTTCTGAACGAAACGAGTTGTATGGACCTACAGATTTTTTGGCTAGCTGTGGTGGTCTTTTAGGTCTTTTTATGGGATTTTCTTTTCTTTCCATAGTAGAAATATTTTATTTCTTGACTTTGCGATTAGTATGTAATATTCAGAAGTATGGATACCGTTTCTGGTCGGGAACTACTGAATTTACAGAATAAAATTAATTATTATATAATAATATAATACTTGGACTATTTAAATGTTCTTAATTTTAATTTTACAAAAACAATTTCTTATTGTTATGCTTACTAAGCGCTTTAAATATGGGAATTAACTTTAACCATTATAAAAATTATAATAATTACATTATATGACTGTAAAATTAAACGTTGTAATAATAAAAAATTAGGTACATAAAAATTTGTATTAATTATTTTTATTTTATCCCTAACAAAATATTTGCTGATTAAATATCGTTAGCTCAGAGTATACAAATTTAAGGATTTGTCCAAAAGGGCATTTGTGTCCTTGTTTTGGTCCGCCAAAAAGTCAAAAAGTTAGTGTGTAGACATGTAGGAAAACGACTGTAAGTACACCCGCAGTAGTCTAAATTTAAAAATAAGAAATGATCTGTAAAAGTAAATGAACATTCTATTCAAATATTCAACCACATTTTACTTTCTCAACCCCTAACTGGATTGAAGATTAATTCTTAAATTAGTTTGCTAAAAATTCATTTCAATTGAGTGGATAATTCAAAACAATTCAATCTAATCTACTTCAAATTCATACTAATTCAGGATAATCAACTACAATTAAAATCAATTCATTCAATTCAATTCAAGTTAATCTAATTCAATTCATCCAATTCAATTTAGTAAATTCAATTCAAATCAAAATTAATTCTTCTATAAGTTGCACCAAGTAATTCCTGAACTGTTAGCCCTTGGGTTTATGTTCAAAATTATCCAAAAAGAGATCATTGGAAATTTGTCAAATTTTATTGCATTTCATTACTTTGCATAAATGGAGGTTTTTGGCCTAAAAGAGATGTACTGGTTGATGAAATTTTACTTCATTATTTACTCTAGTATTCTTAATGTCCTGTTATTTCTATGAAAATTATGTCAGTTTAAATAATAAATTTTCCAGGTTACAAAATTATAACTGCTTGAAATCACTTACGTACATAAATTAGTCAGCTCATGATCTCTGGATGTTGTCAAGTTTCTTTATTGGTGCCCTTCAAATAGTAAATATTTATGAAAAAAGAGAGAACTACTTTAAATAACAAGAGCCAACATCCGTTTTCTCTTCCATTTCCAAAGTATTGGAATACTCAATATTATACCATAATGAGTCCTTCTTAATTATATTTTAGGAAAACCTCAAATTCCCAAAATGGGTTTAGGAATGATTATAGGGAGTTGTATATAAGTAAAGTCAATGTGGGGTGTATGGGGTTACGCTACAAAGGCATAGGCGACGCGTAGGATCTTTCATTGTAGAATGAGATCTATAATGAGATCTATAAGAAAATTTATTTAAATCAAATAAGACATTTGGTTGTATTAAAATAATATTCTTTGAGGTAAACAACTCAATATGCTTGAATCAAATAAACTTTTTCGTTTGGGCAACTAACATACCTCAAGCAAAATATTTATTATTATTATTATTAAATAGCTTAACATTCCTTGCGGAATTGAGCTGTCTTCTAAAGACTTACAAAATCCTTTTTTTGAGGGGGATTAGTCCTCTGTGTCCTTTAATTACATAAACATATCTACAATGCGTTACACTCTATTTCACTTCCTTCTACTCTTGTTTTATCTCCTCTTTACAATCTTGGATGTGTTTTTGCCTCCTTCACTATTTGCTTCCATCTCCTCCTGTCGCTGCACACTTGTCGCCAGTTTCTACCTTGCATATTCTCTCCGGAGTACATGAATATAAAACCGTCTTGAACAACTTCTCCATATATCCCTTCCACCTGGTTTCCTGTATCGCTGCTATGTCCACTTTATAGTTTTCCAATTCATCCGCAATATCATTCATTTTCCCCGGCCTCAGCATCGTCCTCACATTCCACGTGCCAATCCTTACCAGCTCTTGCCTCACATTTCGTTACTTCCTTTTAATCGTTTTGCCATGTCCTCACCTGTCCGTCGTAAATTCATCATGCAATTCGTTTTTATTCAGTTTTTTGTATCGGGAAACGTCGCATCCGTTTTCCTTTCAATCAGCCCTCTGCATTGTTCATTCCAGATTACGACCTTTTCCTTCATAATGAGTTTCAAGTGTCCTACCTTAACTCTGTTACCCTTCTCCCTCTCCTTCCTTGCCCTTTCTCTGATTTCCTTCATTATCATTCTTTCGTTGGGGTAAGGTCGTTGTTCATATTTTATATTTCACTACCTGATAGTTTGATCTTGTTCTTCAGTATTTCGAGTTTATCTTCCCATTTATCCAGTTCAAAAACACACCTCTTCTCCCTATTTTATACGCTTTGTTTATTGCGATGTCTATTCCCATCTTATTCTTGACGAGGTTCTTTACTTCTGCTTTTAGTTTCTGGGGGTCTCCCTCTAAATAAAAAAATATTTATTAGGGCCAAGAAAAGTTATGGTTGGCTATATATAATGAAATTTTTCTCTTTGCTCCAAATAAATTTATTTGAACTAAAGAAACATTTTTTACTGTGTAGGAAGACGAAGAACATCGTGTTTAAAGAGCTCCACGTCTTTACGCCTAAAACTTTTACGACTAACATACGTACTTTCGCTTAAGCATTGATTTTAAGTCAATATGCCTAATTCTTTACGCCTGGTTTTTGCTGGTTAAGCTAATCTTTTTGTTGTCTTCCAAACGCAGGCGTAACTCTGCTTTGCTCAAAGACGCCTTCTTAAAATAATCGAGAAAGCAAATTCGTGGTTTGATGGCTAGAATGATACACAAATATAGTTATATTGTATTTATTTTATGCACCAATTAGCTGGAAAAATGTATTTGTATTTGAATTAAGTACGTTAGTAAACGTGCTTTGCATAAAATGCGTTGACAGAAAGATTCACATGAATTGAATAAACATTAACATAAACTGTTGCTTGGCGGCGGTTTAAATTTCGTAACTGTAACTTGATCATAAGTTACCAAAACTTAACATACCGCCGGCCTTGAAATGACATGGATTTCGAAAAACAATAAAATGGAAAACATGTAAAATAACAAATGGATTGAACTCCTAAAATTAGTTTACAAAATTTATGTTTTATTATGTACAAAAATAGAACCAGATTGGTTTCCGCAAAAGTATTTTTGGCGATCGGATAACACTTTGTTTTAATCAGGTAGCGCACATAGTTTTGCCACTGGCCGCTTTATCACTGAGCCGTTATTAACGCGCACAGACGCAGAACGGATAATATTGTCGTTTCCGGGGTGCACTGCAATGATGCGTCCAAGGGACCAAGATAATGGAGGCAAATTGTCTTCCTTAATTAGCACTAATTTGCCAATTTGCGTCATTTCTGGTAGATTTACAAACCACTTCGTCCTTCGTTGCAAATTGGGAACCACTTCCGAGCTCCACCGTTTCCAAAAATGCTGCGTGATCTTTTGGATTTGCTGGTATTTTGATAGACGATTCTCCGTCAAGTGAGTGAGATCCCTTTCGGGAACGGCACTTAATGGTCTTCCAATGAGGAAATGGCCGGGAGTAAGTGGATTGCAATCGTTGGGATCTGAAGTAAGTGGCGACAGGGGGCGAGAATTCAAAACTGATTCAACTTGAATTAAAACTGTGTTAAATTGTTCATATGTTAGGCACGTATTACCTAACACTCGTTTTAAATGACCCTTTGTACACTTTATGTTACTTTCCCACATACCACCTTCGTGTGGATTACGTGGAATTATGAACTCCCACTTTATGCCTCTGACGGCCAAATAATCATGTATTGTGTCTTGATTTGTTTTTACTTGAAAAAAATCATACAGGTCTTTCAAGTAATTGTGTGCACCAACAAAGTTTTTTGCATTATCACTAGACAAAGAGTAAGGCATGCCTCGTCTACTAATGAACCTTTTTAGTACAGATATGAAACCTTCCGTGGTGAGATCGGTGACTAATTCTAGGTGAACTGCCTTTGTTGTAAGGCATATGAACAAGCAAATATAAGACTTGATTGTCTTTGCACCTCTCAGGTTACGATCGCGGATTAAAATAGGCCCGGCATAATCGAGGCCAGTGTGGTAAAATGTAGGAGCTTCAAACTGAAGGCGTTTTAAAGGCAAATTTCCCATTAAAGGGTTATGAAATGTGGGATTGGCCCTGAAACATTTGATGCATTGCCGAATTATTTTCTTGGCTGTGTTCTTTCCACATATTGGCCAGTATCTTTCGCGCACGCAGTATAAGAGCTGCTGTGCACCACAATGCTGCAAGTTCAAATGAAAATTACAAAAAATTAAGTCGGTTAAATGATGCCGCTTGGGTAACAAAAGCGGGAATTTTTTCTCGTATGGAAATTCAGAATTCTTTAATCTGCCTCCAACACGGAGCAGGCCATTTTGATCCAAGAACGGGTTTAACGATAAAATGGTCGATTTGTCATTAACGCATTGACGATGCTGTAATAGTTTTATCTCTTTACTAAAGACTTCATTCTGGCAAGCCTTAATTAATGTTTGTAAGGATAGGTTTAATTCGTCCACCGTGAGGGGACCTATACGCCTCAATAATTTTGAGGTTTGGCAATTATGCTTAAATCTGAGCAACCAAGCTGCTACTCGTTGTAAGTTGGTTAGAGCAGAAAATTTTGATATAATCTCAACTATTGAAGAAATTGTATCAGATGTGCTTGAATTGAACATGCACATCGCTGGGCAATTGCATATAGTAATTAAACTATTGGATTTTATTTCGGTGGTTTCAACATTCGGGTTCAAACATGTCACAGGCCATTCAGATTGAGGTTTGTTCAAAAAGTTTGGACCATTCCACCAAAATTTGTTTGTTAAAATGTTCAAAGTGCTGACTCCGCGAGACACCAGATCGGCAGGATTGTTCTCCGAACGGACGTGTTGCCAATCACTTTGATTAGATATTTCTTGAATTGTGGCGATTCGATTCGCCACGAAAACTTTATATTTATTAGGAGCTGAGTTGATCCAGTTCAAAACTATAGTAGAATCTGTCCAATAGAATAATTTAGTGTAAGAATCCTCATATACTGTTTTGATTTTTTGCATAAGTTCAGTTAAAAGGACGGCAGCCGATAATTCTAATCTTGGAATGGTGGCTCCTTTTAGGGGAGCTACGCGAGATTTGGCGCACAACAGTTGAGTAGTGATTTGACCAGAAGATGTATTTAATCTGACGTAAACACAAGCTCCGTAAGCAATCGAGCTACTGTCAGCGAAGCCATGAATTTGAACTGTGCAAGATTTCACTGGTATGACACATCTTGGTATTTTTAATGACGTTAAAGATGGGAGTTCTGATCTGAAAGATTCCCACTCTGAATGAAATTTTTGAGGTAGGCTTTCATCCCAACTTAAATTGGCTTCCCATAACCTTTGAATCAAGATCTTCGCTCTAATGGTGATTGGGGCAAGCAGGCCCAGAGGGTCAAATAGCTGCGACGCTACCGAAAGAACCGACCTTTTCGACGTGGTTTTTAAACTGGGATTTGATTTTATTTCGAACTGTAGAACATCTGAAATGGCATTCCACGAGACGCCAAGTACCTTTACACTTTCCCGCTCGCCTAGTGGGATGGTGTGATAAGAATCATTTTCTTTACTGCCCTTTATAATATCCGGATAGTTAGATAGAAATTTACGAATAGGAAATCCAGCTGAAGCCAAAATACCGGTTAGTTCGGATTTGATTTGAATTACTTCGTCTAAAGTAGGTCGCGAAGTAAGCAAATCATCAACGTAGAAGTTTAGTTTTAGAACCTTTGAAGTCGTCGGGAATTTTTTGGCATTTGAGTCAGCCAAATGCTGCAAACATTTTGTCGACAAATAACTGGCGGAGCTAGTTCCATATGTGACAGTGTTCAACTCATAAGTATCTATGGGGTCGGTAGGACGATCTCTCCATAGAATGCACTGAAGCTTTCTTTCGTTAGGATTGATCTGAATTTGTCGATACATTTTTTCAATGTCACCAGTTAGAGCGACAATGTATTGGCGAAATCTTAATAAAATAGAAAATAAATCATCTTGAACAACTGGACCTACTAATTGGGTATGATTTATTGATATACCGGAACTTGTTTTAGAACTACCATCAAATACTACGCGTAGTTTGGTTGTCAAAGAAGTCGACTTTAGTACTGCATGGTGTGGCAAATAATAATAGGGAAGGTTTGCCGAAGGTATTTCTGCATTCATTGCTTTTATGATGTAAGTATTTTTTTTAGGTTGAGCAGTAAGTTTGGACATGTGTCCTAAAGAAATGTATTCTTGAATGAATGATGAATAACTTACTTTTAATTTTGGGTTGGTATTTAACCTTTTTTCTATCTTGAGAAATCTATCAATCGCATGAGTTCTAGATTCCCCCAGAGCAGCTAATTTCGAATTAAAAGGGATGGAGACCAAAAATCTCCCAGATACATCGCGAGTGACGGTATCTTTATAATGATTTTCGCAAAAACGTTCCTCTTTAGATAAAAGTGAAAGGTTATTTTTGGGGTTTACCTCTTCGAATTGCCAGAATTTATTTAAACTTTCGTTTAACTGTTCGTTTGAAATTGAAAGGTTTGATATGGTATTGTTTGGAATTATGGTAGGCGGGCGAGTTTGAATTTTGGTAGTCATATTTCCCGACACAATCCAACCCAAGAGCGTTTTTTGTAAAATCGGTTGGTTTCTTCCCAGTGAAATTTGCCCGATGCACAGCAATTCGTAAAAAATGGACACCCCTAACAGCAAATCGATGGGAGCGGATTTGTCAAACTTCTTATCCGCTAGATCTATGTTTTTGGGAATGCTTAAGTAATTACCATTGAATGAAAACGTTGGAAGTGGAGATGTGATTTTGGGAATCACCAAACATGATAGGTTGCCCTTATAATTTTTTCTCATAGAAGCAATGTTAATTTTAACTGCCGTGTTTATTTGTTGATTAATTGATGAATTAATTCCACTTATGACGGTCTTCACACGATGATACTTCAAATTAAGTGCCGTACAAAGTGTTTCGGTAATGAAGCAGTTCATGCTACCGGTGTCTAAAACGGCTCGTGCAGTAAACCATTTTCCCGCTGAACCTTTAACCCTCACGCAAGCCGTAGAGAGAAGTACCTGATTACAATCGCCGTAGCAAGTCAAAGAAACTTGTGTTTCGTCATTTGAACTTGACGGAGATGTAGAAAAAGTATCGGTTCTATTTGATTGCGATGGTAAGTCGCTTGGAGCTTGTTCAAAATGCAACAGGGTATGATGCCGCTTGTTACAGTGCTTACAATTGAAACGTGATTTACACTTTAAATTGCTGGCATGACGCAAACAATTTTTGCATTTATTTAACCGCACTATAGTATCGAACCTCTGTTGAATAGATTGCGATATAAAAGTTGGGCAGACCGCGATTGAATGATTTTCGTTGCAAATAGAACATAAAGTTGGCTGACTGGCTGCTACCAACGTCGGTTTTGGAAAATGATTGGTACGATAATTTATTGAGTTGTTGAGCTTGTCTGTTTTGATTGACTTGAATTGAAGACTCTCCCTTAGCTCTTCTACCAATTGCGTTTTTTCTTTAAGAAAAGTATCAATGTCAGATAGTGAGGGAATTTCTCTGGGTTTTAATTTACTGAATTCCTTTTTTGTTTCATCATCAAGCTTTGTCATTAATATGTGGGCAATAAACGCGTTGCAACTATCTATGGGAACCTTTAAGTTCTTTAATGCCCTAACATTCTTCGTTAACTCATCGTACAAAATGGAAATTTGTGAAGCTGACTCTTTAGGAAGGGTCTTTAAATTAAAAATCGCCTTTATATGACTTTGAATTATTAATTTGGTATTGTCATACCTTTGGCGCAAAACGTCAAGTGCAATGTCATAATTTTCACTTGACATTTGTATGTCGCTTATTACAAGTTCGGCAGAATGATCCAAACTGGACTTTAGATATGTAAATTTTTCGATTGACGAAAGATCTTTGTTGTTGTGGACTAAAGCCGTAAATGAATCAAAATAGCCCTTAAACTCCGTATATTTTCCCGAAAATGTGGGCAGTTTTATTTGAGGCAGTTTGACGTTTGATCCTCGCTTTGAAGAAGCCGATGAGGATCGTTTCTCTTTTGCATCCCTTTGTTCATCAAGTATTAATGACGCATCGATTTTCAGTTCTATATATTGGTGATAGAAATCTGATTTCGACATTAATGCTTCATTAACTATGGAAAGTTGGTTCAAACGCGCACTGAGTTTTGAATATGCGGCGTTTATAGGAACAAACTCCTCAAATTCTAATTCTAACCCTTTTAGCATTCTAGGTGTTACGTCGGATTCACCTTTGATCGACGCTAAAAGGGTTTCAAATCTGTTTAATATGTCTATCAGTACTTCCGCTTCGCACAGTAACGATTTCCCTTCAGACTTTGTCATGATAACTAATGACTTACTGAGAGAAATGTATGATTTTTATAAGTAGAAATTAAAATGATTTTAAAAATTGATAGGCGTGAACAAAACGTGGTAGCCTTAGGTTGGTTGAATCAGTTTAGAATGTAAAATGATGCCCTAACCTGGTGCAGTTTTCCACAGAATGTCCAAACGCTTCTGCTATTGCAAAATTCTTCGGAAATGCTTCGGAGAGCTCCAAAATCCGGCTCGAAGGACCAATGGTTTTTGCTGGTTAAGCTAATCTTTTTGTTGTCTTCCAAACGCAGGCGTAACTCTGCTTTGCTCAAAGACGCCTTCTTAAAATAATCGAGAAAGCAAATTCGTGGTTTGATGGCTAGAATGATACACAAATATAGTTATATTGTATTTATTTTATGCACCAATTAGCTGGAAAAATGTATTTGTATTTGAATTAAGTACGTTAGTAAACGTGCTTTGCATAAAATGCGTTGACAGAAAGATTCACATGAATTGAATAAACATTAACATAAACTGTTGCTTGGCGGCGGTTTAAATTTCGTAACTGTAACTTGATCATAAGTTACCAAAACTTAACAACGCCTAATGGTTTTAATGCCTAATATCGACTACGCCTAAAAATTGAACGCCTAACACAATTACGCCTAAAACATTTACGCATAAACGCTTAAAAATTTTTAAAAAACGTACCAACATAAAAAAATTGAAATTTAGTATTCAAGAATACTCAACTAGAAATACAGGTAACCCTCGTACAACAACCAAGTTTGTACCGTTGTTGCCGATTTTCTTGAAAACCATTGCTCCGATTTTAGTGGAACTTGGACTGTTATTCTACTTAAGATTTCAGGAGTAACATGGGCTTTAATTAAATAAGATGATTAAGTTTTTTGGTCCTTTTGTATACGACAGCTGGTTAATTTTTTCATCCGTCACAGGTGTGATACATGATAACACTCAGTTTGTCTACTATTATAATTATTATAGGTATATGTAGAACCTGCGACGATGGTTTGGAATGATCCCAACATCACTTTTTAGAACAGCTGTTAATAAAGTAATAGTAGCCAACATGATAGCTAATGTTTGTTAGCGGATACGGCAGTTTAAGAAGAAGATAGGGAGTCGTACATGAGTCAAACACCTGACTACTAGCATTTTTGCGAACCTCGGAAAAATTTTTGACTATCATCTGAACCATAAATACTGACTGCTAGCTAGGAAGTAGTAAACAAGTATCTTTGTTCTTAGTCACCTGGTAGAATGCAATGTTTTGAGACTTATTGATCAGATAAATATTATAGTGTCGTAAATAGGCCATCAATCAAAATAATTAAGAGATATCATAATCTGATGCTACTATTTTTCTATAATGACGGTTGATGCGTTCATTATGGGTGCATTTGGCCGAGCACCCTCCTACTGTTTTCTACGAGTTAAGTAGAGCGTTTTATAGTGTAAAGGTCAACTGATAGGAAAGATTGATTGGAGAGATTGGAATTAAGCATGTATGATGTACTAATGAGCTTGAAACCACTGTATTAATTTTGCTGGTCGACGTAATTCATTTTGTTGCCAGAAACTCAGCTAGAGAAGCATTGTTGAAATCAATGTGCGTCTGCTCTGTTTTATCAATTTTATGTTTTACAGCTTTTGGCCTACATCTACAAATTAAAACAAAAGTATTGTAAGTTTAATAACGATAATCTTTAAGGAAGGGATATAAAATGTAAAATATAAAAAAAGTTATGAAGCAAGCTGTAAACTATTTATTTCTATTTCTAATTTGTATTTTTTTTAATTAATATTTTTTCTAATGAAATATTTCTAATTAGAAAGTGGAGTTAACAATGAAAAACAAAGTTGGGTTTTTAATTAACAATTTTATTAATTTAATGTTATTTACAACAAAAAAGTTTGAAACGACATTCCAGAAGCTCCTAGGGGAGAGGGTGTGAAATATCCCTGGTTGATTTTTGGCAGTACCTTGTTTATTAGTTGACAAGTCATCGGGGTATGTACAATCCCTATAAAACTAATTAACTAAATTACATGGAAATTAACAAGTAACGTAAAAAGGTGCTGCGTAGTTCTCAATCGACCACAAAACTTGGCGTGAATGTGTAGGAAATTTAAAAAAGTTAAGCAATCAACGATCACCGATTTATCCTTTCTTATTAATATTATTGTTATTGCTATTGGTATATTTCAAAGATACTTTCCACCAGGTAAGATCAATTTCAAATATATTTTGATTAGGTATTCTAAATGTATTTCAAGAGTGCTGCGATGAAGGGAAAAAATGCAGAAAACGGAAAAAGTGAACCGAAAGAAAAAAGCTTTTATCCAAGCTTTGCCAAAAATTTAAAAGAGTATTTGTTCGAGTACTGCAGAAACTCAAGTTTACACTGTGTGAGATATTTGGGAGAAAAAAAGCGCAGTTATGTAGAAAGGTATATTCGTGTTGAGCTAAAAATAAAAAGTTAGAAATATCGACTTTTAGGTTTACCTGGTTGACAATTATATCTATTTCTCTTTCTCTTTGTATTTTTTTAATTATTAAAACTTATGCGAAATGGGTAAATTCTCCAGTTATCGTAAGTTTTGCAACAAGTTCAACACCTGTTTGGGAAATTCCATTTCCAGCGATAACAATTTGTCCCGAAACAAAATCAAAGAAAAGTGTTTACGATTACACTGCAGCGTATCACAAATTTCACGAAACACCCCAAAATATGACAGAGGAAGAGTAAGTGTAATGGTTAGAAAATAATTTATATTTATTACTTTTTTGCTAAAATTTTAGATTAAGTCAATTTGAACAGGCTAGTTTGATATGTAACAATTTGGATAAAAATGGTAATAAAACTGTGGATTACAACAGCATCGAGTTTTTGTCAGAGGTTGGTACTTTTCAGGTTTAATAATAAAAAAATTAATGTTTTTTTAAGATTGCTCCTACATTTAGCGAAGTTTTTTATCAATGTAAATGGACCAATTTGAACGAATCATGCAATAATCTGTTCACAACTGTGCTTACTGAGGAAGGTATATGTTTTTCATTTAACATGCTGGATAGAGATGACTTTTTTACTAAGGAAGTGTAAATTTTAATAACATTTATTAATTACTGAAAATTAACAAATCAGTTTCAGATCACATAAAGGAAATTTTAGTCGTGTTAGGTATGGAAGTCCTAGCTGGACGTTAGAAAAAGGATATGAAAATAATATTGACACCAAAGCTTATCCGCTGAGATCGTTTTCCGCTGGTCAACGTTCAGATGTCTCAATTTTAATGTGGCTTTACGAGCAAGATTTTGATTATCTTTGCAAAGGAGCATTGCAAGGTTATAAGGTAACACTGTATTATTTAAATAAATTCCAAAAATTTAACTTACATCTTATCAGATTTTGCTACACAATCCAACTGAAATGCCGCAAGTAAGTCAACAATATTTCCGTGCTTCTATTAATCAGGAGACAGTAGTTTTGATAAAACCTGAATATATGTCCACCGCAGAAACTTTAAAAAAATATAGTCCCGAAAGCAGATATTGCTTTTTCCCATCTGAGAGGCAACTGAAATATTTTAAAACGTATACACAACATA
Organism: Podabrus alpinus; assembly: GCA_932274525.1. Lineage (NCBI taxonomy): Eukaryota > Metazoa > Arthropoda > Insecta > Coleoptera > Cantharidae > Podabrus > Podabrus alpinus. Next base: position 21,419,046 of record OW026454.1, read on the forward strand.
ACTGTGAAGTGGAGTGTCTCACAAATTACACTTTAACCAAATGCGGCTGTGTAGCTTATTATATGCCTTGTAAGAAAATACAGTTTTTTCCCCAAGATGTACATTACATTCAATTACTTTCAGATAATAGTTCAACCAAAATTTGTGGAACTGGCAGCACAACCTGCATGAAAAATGCGAACAGTAAATAAAAGTCTCGGGACTAAAGTAACTTTTAATCTCTCATGTGATTTTTGCCATCGCCTTCGCTATGTGCAAGAAACTTCATACTCGAGATTAAACGTGCACTTTAATACCTTGATGTGTAATATACTATCACCAATTACTAATTTAATTACTTAATCTCTTATTTTAGTCGAAGTGGTTGCAAGGGAAGTGGATTTGGGCATCGAGAGTTCGGGCATTGAAATTAAAGAAGGTGATATAAAATATCTATCGAGGTGCAATTGCTTACCAGCATGTACTTCCCTGACATATAATTCCGAATCGTCTCAAGCAGATTTCAATTGGGGGAAAGTTTTCGATGCCTTCGAATCTAGTAGAGATGAATTCCCAGGGTAAACCAATATGGAAGTGTAAATTTAATGTATAGTTATTATTTTCTCCAGGGTTACAATGACGAGAGTAACGTTTTTCTTCAAAGAGCAACAATTTATATCTTATGAACGTAACGAACTTTATGGTGCTGTTGATTTTTTTGCAAATTGTGGAGGATTGCTTGGACTCTTTATTGGATTTTCACTATTATCGATAATTGAAATATTATACTTCTCAACATTAAGAATTTGGTGCAATATAAAAAATTATGGTTGGAATTTTTGGTCAGGCTCGCCCAAATTACTTGAAGATTATCAAAAAAATAAATAAGTATTTAAACTATATGCCTAGTAACATAATTTAATAATTATTGCAGATTATCGGAATTTAAATTTTACCATAATATCAACAGTAGTTGATCTTGGTATATTATTGTAGATTCCAATAAATAAAGTAAAATAATAATATAAATATCTATGTATGCTTTTGATATTAATATTTTCTAAAACAAGAGATATCATTTTCTGAGTCAATTTTGTATCTTTAGGGCACGAATCTTAACCCTACACTGCGCATTGTATCAAATATGATACAACTAAATTAAAATCCAATTTAAATAAATACTACGAACTTTTTACGTTTTTTAAGCTGAAAATTACGTGGCCGGATCCAAACGCTTGATAATCGCTTATAAAAGTGCAGTCCAAAACAAATTATGCTTATCAAAGGTGTAAGTAGATTTGATATTTTAATTTTATACAAAAATACATATGACATAAGGAGAGCAATAATCATTGTTGATTGAGTATTTTTATTTATTTTCAACATAAAATGTAGTTGTATCATTTCTGATACATAGCGTTATATTGTAGGTATTATCATGTATTATTATTGTTGACAATTTTTTGAAGATGTGTCTAAATTGACCTCTGTCTCATGAAGAACTCGAAGAAATTGCTTCTACTTTTCTTGAACGTGACGATGAGTACGACTTGAGTGAAACTGACAATGGAGGCAATCTTAATATAGCATCTTTACCCATGGAATTTGAAGATGGCACAGTTGTAACTGATAACAACCAAAATTGAGACGACGTTTCACCTCAAGAGGACTCAAATAGTTTGTCTACACTTGAGACGGAGCACAATCTTACTATTTTGGCGAAAAATGTTTCGTGGGAAAAGAAAAATTTGATTATAGATGAAAACGCTCAGGAATTTTTTAGAAATATGGATCTTCTTAGTACAGTGCTAGATTTTTTGACTCCTTTTGCCTTTTTTAAATATTTTTTGATGACGCTCTTTTAGAAAGAATAACGCAAGAATCTCAACTATATGCCATTCAAACGAATCCCAAAAGTTTCACAATGGAGCAATTCCATGTGACGTCACGAACACTTTTATGTGTGTAAAATTCTTAGGTTAGGTTTACGATTAATTCGGCAAATAAAATAAACGGAAGTACTTACAGTAATAATTTTACACGACACTCTCTACGGTTTATAAAATGTAAAAAAATTCAATTTTCACCAACAAAAAACACGAATTTTCACAAATTTGTATCAGTTCGTCGGCAGCTTGACAGCTTGCCGCTAAACACTGTGACGTATTTGGAAACGCTCAATTAATAAATTTCATACATTTTTACACTATGTATCATAAATGATACAATTGATTTTTTCGAAATAAAATGTGTTTTTTTGATAGAATAATTTTTTTAAATATTTCTGCCAGTAACTCAAGATGATTTTACGCATAAAAATATTTTTTTAGCAAAAAATAGAAAATCACGCAGTGTAGGGTTAAGGTACATTCAGACTACGCTGACGAGTCGCATTAATGCGTGTTAACAGAAATTCTAAAGCGCATGTAACTTTATTGGAGTGCTCACATTGTTCTGAAGTGTCATCTTTTGATGCAGTATAAAGCCACATCTCGCCAGACGTATATTTAACACGTGTCCAATGTTTCGTTGTGACGAGTGTTAACACGCATTTAAGACTCGGTAAAACATACCAGTGGCTTGGTATGATCACTGATTGAGCTCTCTCTCTCTCTCTCTCTTCGGAACTCCATTCCTGACGGAATATTACCGCATCGTTCGATGTTTGCAAATCCATTTTATGGGGTGGATTAATCTCCATATTTCTTTTATTTATTTTTCCCTTTTCTCATCTAGCTCTTACAAACTTTTATGCTGCTTTGTCTCTTCCACTATCTCTCTCCAAAACTTTCTATTGAGGGTCTTTCTCGTCCAACCTTTCACCTTCATGTTTATTAGATCCTTGAGATCACCTCATCCAGCCATCTAGTTCTAGATCTTCCCATTGGCCTATCCACGTCCGGCTTCCACTCCATTACCTTTCTTGTTGCTCTCACTTTCTGGTTTCTGATTAAATGTCCGAGCCAACTCACTCTCATCGCTTTAATGTGCCTTACAATATTCGCTCCTTCCAACTCTTTCTCCATTTCTATGTTAGTTCTTCTCCTATATTGTTCATCCCCGATCTTCACATTTCCCAGTGTTCTCCTCATTATTCTTCTCTCGAATACTCTCAACTTTTCCTCTTCCTACCCTGTAAGACACATTATTTCAGTTCCATACATTGTTACGGGTCTTATAAGGTTCTTATAAATTTTTATTCTTGTTCTCTTACTCAGTCAGTTGTTTGTTCGCTAGTAACTTCTAGTTGCCATAAAATGCTCTATTTCCTGCTATCAATCTTTCCTTCATGATGTTTTCTCTCTCATTGGTATTGTTAAGTTGTAATCCTAGGTATTTAAAGGTTTTTACTTCTTCAAATCTGTAGTTTCCCATTCGTATTTCACCCAATGTCTCATTTTTATTTCTATTAAATTTCATGTATTTTGTTTTTGTTTCATTTACCATTAGTCCCTTTTTTTTCTTCTTTTTCCATTTTATTGAGGGTCTCTTACCAATGCTCTTCTCGATCTTGCCATCACTACCACATCGCCCGCATATGCAACCAGTTGCGGTTCTTTGTCCATGATCATTCCTTTAGAATCTGTTCTTCTCACTATACCTTCCAATACTATAATGAATAGAGTTTCCGAAAACGAGTCGCCCTGTCGTACTCCTGCATTGATGTGGAATGCATCTGTATTTCCTTACCTTGTAGAGATTGTCGCCTGTGTTTCCTTCAGAGTCCTTTTTTCCATTTTTTGGTATTGTCAAGTTTATCATTTCTTCTATTAATTTATTTCTTTTCACCTTGTAAAATGCCTGTTTGAAGTCTATAAATAGTATCTCCAAGTTTATGTTACATTCGTAGCACCTTTCCAAAATTTGTGTCACCGTGAAAAGTGCATCAGAAGTTGATCTTCTCGGTCTCTTATTGATTTCTCAGTATACTCCTGTACTCCTGTAGTCTTACATGTATCATGTTTGTTAGTGTTTTGTATGTGGTGTTGAGCAGTGATATTCCTCTGTAGTTCTTACACTCCATTGTATCGCCTTTCTTGTGTATTGGTATCACGTTAGCGCTATTCCATTCCATTGGCATCCTTTCTTCTCTCCACACTTGCGTTATCAATTTATACATTCTCTTCCAAGTTGTTTCTTCTCCCATTTTTATAAATATAAAAAATTTTATACTATATGTTTTTCATTTTGTTTACTATTTCTTTAAATTCTTTAAAAGATGGTTCTCCTATCGATTCATCATTTACATTTTCCTTTCTTGTATATATTCCACTTGTACTTGGTTCTATTTCTTCATTCGACAATTCATCAAAGTAGTACTTCCATATGGTTCTAATTTCATTTTCCTCATGTTTTTTTATTTCCGTTTTTGTCTTTCATTCTTCTTATTTGTATCTTGTTGAGTTGTTTTTGGTCTCGTATCTTTTTGTAGAATTCTCGAGGATTTTTGTTACTTTTTTATAACTCATTCATCTTTCTGTAGATCCAATCTTGTTTTTCTTTGTCTACACAGCTTCACTTATAATTAATTTAATTATAATTTCTTATAATTTTCTTCATTATCTGTTTTTGTGTTGTTAGCCATTTCATTCTAGCTTCTCTTTTCATTTCTATTTCCCTCTTACATTCTTCATCATAACATTCTTTTGCGTTTTTGTTTTCTGATGAATGGCCTATTGTCTTTACAGCTGCGTTTGTTCTACTCTTTTTTATGTCAATCCATTCCTCTCTATGCTGATTACCTGTGTTTATTTGATTGAGTTACGGTGCCGAAATTGTGGGTTCGAATTGCGGACTTCACAATATTTCTTAGCACGACCCTCTGGCGAACATCAACGCTCTGTGGATGAGTTCAGTTGTAAACTAAGAGAAAAAGGAGAAATGAAGAAGCCTTGGGCCTGCAAGAACCTGTTGAGCTGAGTAATGCGAATCGTCCGTAACCGTAGTCTGTACCACCTTTAGTTGATTACAGTACCACCTACCTTGTAAAATGTAAAGCAAAACTTACACAATTAAAAATGAGGGATTTGAATTACTATAATTTTATAGATTTTTTATAATAATATACTACATTACATCTAATGTTTAAATTAGTAATAATTATAATGAATTATAAATTCATTACTTTTTCAAATTTAAAAATACATATATGATAACTGTCTAAATTTCATTACGCCAATCGACAAGGGTTTTATAGTAAAACTAATTGGGGATAAGCTGGAATAAATTTTGCTGACTTTATTGTATCTTCTAAAAAAACGTAGTACTTTTGCATGGTCTATCGACGCGAATTTGGCCGGTATATTGGAAACCCATGCTAAAACAGACATTTTCATGAATATCTTAGTATAGGTTCACATTAGAGTAAAATGTTAATTAACTATAAATATAGTAGACTAAATTTTCCATACCAAAATATCTTTCACATTTTTCTTTAATCGATCGATTACAAAGTGATGTACATCACAGCAAACAAATAAAGATAGTAACAAACATCAATATTATATATTATTTACTAGATAGGATATTACAGACATATTTACTGTGAAGCAATCATTGACTGCGGTATAGAGATAGTTTCAAAGTTCAAGAAACCTAAAAGTCGATGCAGAAGGCGCAAATTCGTATATGTATGTATTTCGCCCTCTTGGCTCCTCCTCGTGCAGATTAGGGTTCTTGAGTTTTGAAACTATCTATCTACAGCTTGTTTTTCTATTTGGAGGTAACACAGGTTGCATACTATTAGGGGTCAATATGATATTTCATAATAATCATAATCGATGTTATCATAAAAGAATGTTTTTTTAAAATACAGTTTTTATTAAGTTTAAAGAGTATAATATAATAATCAAGAAAAAACATGTTAATAGTATATTATGCACCAAGATTGCAAAGTGCAGTATTATTGCAGAGGGCCAAGATCATATCGCGACATTGGACACATTTTATTAAATTTGATGCCAAAACGCAGTAGATAATGCTGCTTTGAGGACTATTTGGTTCTTGGTAACAGATTTCTCTACCACGTATTGAAGGTCAGGTCGCTGAAGGCTACCGAGTCTCCAACTGCTTTTCTTTAAGTAGGCTATTATTGCCTATTAAATTTTTAACTGAGGGGTGGGATGATTACACCACTACACTTTTGTTTTTGATGAGGTAGAGTTTGTCTATCTTAATTTTTAGAAGGGGACGGCTAATGCCGGTGAGCATAGCCTTAGGGTCTTCCGCGGACTTAGATTCATTTCCTTCATCAAGTTATACTATGACTTTATATTTTTGGGAGGTGTGCTCTGAGGGCTGCTGATGGCAGCCCTCTTCACTGATACTTTGACTCTTGGATTTTTACTGAGGGGAACAATCCGGAGCTCTGGAAAACCGAGCATGAAGAAACGTTTAGGGATGGGTGGGGCAATTGCCTTCGCCATCTCTTGGATCACCGAAATGGACGGGGAAGGGGAGGCCGAGGGATCTCCCGTTCCTCGTCCATTGCTTTCAATAATGTTCCTGCATAGTTTTTGTACAGTTTTCTCCAAGCATTTTATAATTTTTAGTGCTTCGTCCCTGAAGTTTATTGCTTCCTTTCTCCTTATTAGGAGTCTTCTTATTGCATGTGCATCCTCGATAACGCTGTCGGCTATTTGATTTACTTCCTGATTCGTCAGTTTTTATTCCTGGTTCACTTGGGTGTTTATGTTTCCTGCTGCGTTTTGTTCGTTTTCATTTCCTGGGTTTGTTTAATTGCCGGTTTGTTTTCATTTTCTTTTTCAACTGCCTGTTCTTTTCTCGATTTTTCAGATTCCCCATACTCTTTGTTTGTTTTCGTTTTCCTCGCTTGTTTCCTTTGGGTTTTCGTTAATTTTCTTTGGAAATTCCAATTAGACTTGCACGGTTTCACTTTCGGAGCTGGTTCTCCTCTTATTATTCCTCGTTTCAGTTCCATTATCCTTTCCGCCGGAGCTGTTGGACTCGTCGTCCGTGCACTGTATTTCTTTGCGTTTATCTTTTTTCTGAAAATGCTTGGATATCTTAAACTTATCTATTTCTTCCTCGGATTCCTCTTGTTTCCTAAATCCTTCACTATTTTCAGTTATTAAACTTGGATTTCTTTCCGTTGTTTTTGGCTCGTTGTTTCTTTGGTCATTGCGTCCTGGATAATTTTAATTCTATTTCTAATCCTTTCGATTATTGATGACACTCATTTTAATTCCACACTTTTCTACACCAAGATATCTAGCGATTGGCCCAGAGTAGGGCGGAGAACTTCGAAACCAGAAAGGCGCATCAGGAAAACTTACGAAATCCTCGCAGAACCCTAGAGGAAAACATGGTCTTCGGGGGAACAGCGCTATTGCCAAGACTTCCGGTTCAATAATGGCTTTCTGCGTGAGACTCCCTGTCACAATGTTATCTTCTCAAGTCGTTATCTGTACTAGATAGGCGTAATACTTTGGGCGCCGAATATTTAAAATTCAAATTTAAAACATAATATATCATTCTAAATTTATAATGATGTCAACAAATTCAATACAGGCAAGATAAAGGGATTTTTAAGTGTTGTTTATTTATATTTTAAATTGCTTCTAACAGTTATCACATGGCGAAATCCATTCTTTCCACTTAGTGTAATGCATAATTTCATCATAAAATACTAACACAAGGGCTCCACTCAATCCTCTTATGCAATTTGTAAATGCACCCTAAAAGGAAAATAATATTGTATAATATTTTATTCCCCTTTAAACTTCAGCTTACCTTATAAAATGTACCTATTCCTTCTTTTCTATACATATCCATAAAGGTACCTAAAGATGACGTAAACAATCTTAACTCCTTAGGTCTTCCTGATTCCAACATTATTCTACGTGCTACAGTGTCAATAGGATAAGTACAGATACCCGCAAAACATGTAACACTCTAAAAATGTAAAATAATAATCGTTAGCCCTGAGCTGTTCTGGGTAACTATATGGATATAATTATACATTGCACGAATTTCTGATTATGAATAATTATAACAGTCACAAGCGGGTTTTTCCTTCTATATAAAACTGATGGGATCTAATAAGATCGAAACATGTACAAGCTTAGAAAATTATAATTCCATATTATTATAATGTATATATTATATATTGAGGGAATATGTTTAATATGAGGCGGTCATAGCTTAGCGGTTAAGTGCGCCTACTGCTAATGCGAAATACCCACTTTGACACCGGGTAGAGTAAGAACGGTGTTTTGACAGTCTCTTCTCGGAAGGCAATGGCAAACCACCGAGGTAATTTTCCAAGAGAACCCATCCCGAAATGATGTATTTATGATGTTATAGATATTCCTTTGGATATTCCATATTCAAATAATAGTTTATAATATAGAAATTGACAATCATACTTGAGCAAGGAAGAGTCCTATAAGTAACGGAGGCTTGGTCGCCTCTTGAGATTCCGAAATTCTTTCATGCGCCCATACACTTTTCACGGTATCAAAAAGACCAAAATATAATGCCCTATACAGAGATATTCCTATTACTGCAATAGGATAACCTCCATAAAGCCCTTTAATTCCCACACTTCCGTGAATTTTTTTAATACAATCTCCAAGACCATAAAACTCTCTTTTGATATGGCGATTCTCTTTTTTAGACTTTAGGACATCTGTGGGGAAAAAATGTTAGGTTTAATTGTCATTCTGTCATTGTGTGACTTCACCTGATCCTATATCTACAGCAATTCTTGTTTGACAAAATTCTAAAGGATATAATATGGATGTAGCACACGTGCCGGCTAAACCTCCCGCCAAAAATTTTATTAGAACAGTTTCTGTTTCAGTGTGATGTGAAATGTTCTGATAAAGTTGTTTTTTAAAAAAGTCGTTAAATGCAAAATTTAACGATTGCATGGGAAAATATCGAAGTAAATTGGTTCCATTGCCTCGCCAAAAGCTCCAAATTCCCTTCAAAAGTATGTTTCATTTTCTTATTTCACCAAAATTTAGAAACTTACTTGCTCTTTTGGAAGTCTGAGTAAGCAATCGATAATTCCAGTATACTTTAATCGTTCCCCTTTTATCACTTGCAAAGCCGAATCTTGATTTTGAAGAATTAATTTAATTCTGTCCAATGGTGCTGTGATGGTTTTAGCAACCGATGATGTTACACTTACAATACCGAAATTTAAGAAAAATCTTTTTACATCATCGTAAGTCATATGTTAACAGTTAATAAAGTTTTACTTTTATTGTTCGAAATTTTGACATTTTTTAAATTTCGAAAATGTGACGTTTGAATTACGTTACATGGTAGAACTGTTTTCAATTTTTTTAAATACATTTTGCGAATATTTTATTTCATTATAAATTTATATCGATTCTAAACAGTAATTTTTTTTCTTATTTTGGTATTAATTACTTCCATTCATTATGATGTAAAATTTCATCATATGCAACTAATACTATGGCACCGCTTAATGCTCTTAAGCAGTTGACACCTAATCCCTAAAATATATTACGTTATATTAATATTATTAATCAAATAATTAATGACATATTCGCACTTTGTAAAAAGAAGTAAAGCCTTCGGTTCTATAAATAACTTTAAAAGCGTCAAAAGTATTACTGAACAGTCTGTGCTGCTTTGGGCGTCCGGATTCCATCATTAATCTTCTTCCAACGGTATCTAGTGGATAAGTACACGAACCAGCAAAGCACGTAATTGCCTATTAATTAAATATTTGTTTATATTGTATTCATGTGCTGTAAATTTTGTAAACATTTGTACACCTGAGCTAATAAGATCGATGCAGGAAAAGGGGCTTTAGGGGTATCATGACTACCAAGAAGAGGTTGAGATACCCACATTCTCTTTGCTGCATCAAATAGACCAAAATAAAGAGCCCTATATACAGTAACACCTGTTACTGTTATTCCATATCCACTATAAAGTCCTTTTATACCATCAATACTTTTAACTTTTAAAACGCAATGAGTTAAACCATTAAACTCTCTTTTCATTTTCTTATTAGAAGATGACCTGTCTAAAAGTAACATTAAAAGGTAATGAAATAAAATGTTGATATATGCACCTGATCCTACATCAACTGTAATTTTTGTTTGGCAAAAATCTAAAGGGTATATCAGAGTCGTAGACGCTGCACCAGCCATTCCTCCAGCCAAAAACTTTACCATTATTGCATAATTAGTAACATTGTTCTGGTCGAGCTTCGCAAAACGTTCTTTAAATAGATGATTAAATGAAAAATTTAGAGACTGGGTTGGAAAATAACGCATAATGTTGACTCCATTTCCTCTCCAAAAACTTAAAAAACCCTAAAAAAATATAACAAAACTATACATAAAATTATATCATTACCTGCTCTTTGGGAAAACGAATGAAGCAATCCGCGATTCCTTTATAACGTTTTACCTCTCCAGTCATTATATGCATAGCAGAATCTTGATTTTGTAACGTTAATTTTACTCTTTCTATAGGTGCACATATTGTTTTTGCAAAAATTGCTGTAAATCCTGCTACGATAAAATGTAATCCAAATTCTTCAATTTCTCTCATCTAAGGAAACTACACGAAGTTTCTTTTGACATTTGTGACAGTAGAACTTTTTGACATAACAGAGACGTTTAAGAATAAAGTCGATAATCAACTGCCGAATAGTTAAAATTACTAAATTTAGGTTTTATTCATAGATGTATGTTTTATTGAATTTATTCCTGCATCCGTTCGGCGAACGTTGGCTAAACAACTTGGCCGAAGCTAAAATGACTTGTTAGAGAAATGGGATGGTTTCCCTTCGCCTTTATTATAGCCCACAAATAAAAATATAAACAGAAATTAAATTGAATATAAAATATAAATATTCCGTGAGGAAGTTTTACCGATTATCTTCATTTTCATCTAAATGGATCAAATTTTTTTATCTTTTAATAAAAAAGTTTTATAAAATATAATATAATAACTTCTATTGTAGCTTTACAATTATTATTAAACTTGGATGTACAACAATTTTTAAATATTTTAGTTTTTATTTTTCGGTTCTGCTACCCACTTTTTCCACTGCGTATAATGAAGAAATTCGTCATAGAATACCAAAACCAAAGCCCCACATAATCCTCTTAGACAATTGGTCATAGCTCCCTAGAAAATAAATGGTAATTTATTCAAAATTATTTAGAAAATTTTACCCTATAAAATGCTCTAAAGCCTTCATTAATGTAAACGACTCGAAAGGCAGCCCACGGTCCAGTGAAGATTTTCAGTTTTGCATTTCGACCAGATTCTAGCATCAGTCTCCGATTTACTGTATCTAAAGGATAAATACATAGACCAGAAATAATCGTAACACACTAGAATAAGAAAAATAATTTTTTAATAGGGAAAAGGATCAGTAGTAAACAAGGTGTACCTACTTGAGCAATCAAAAATTGCACTAGCATGGGCGGTTTTTCCGAATAATAATCGACTTTATTTCTATATATATTTTTAAAGGAATCAAATAGTCCAAAATACAAAGATCTATAAATGGACGCAGCGGCTATAGCTAATGTAAATCCTTTATAGATTCCAAAAACACCTTCTTGTCTGTAAATTTTACTAATGCAATCAGCAAGTCCAGAAAATTCCCGTTTTACTTCTGTTTTATCTCTAACTGGAAAAAATTAATTTTATATTCGACTTTAATTAAAACTGACTATTAAAATATTACCTGAGCCCATATCCATACTAAGTCGGGTTTGGCAAAATTTTAATGGGTACATGGTAACTGAAGCACTTGCACCGGCCAGAGCCCCCGAAGTAAAAGATATTATTGGGCTAACATTTCCATTTTTTTTATTCAAATGTTCTTTGAAGAGATCATTAAAGGCAAAATTCAACGCCTGATTTGGAATATATCTTATAACGTTCGTTCCATTTCCTCTCCAGAAACTTACATAGCCCTAATGACTACACAAGTTAAAAAACCATTTTTGGTAAGATAAAATCCATATTTTATAATACCTGTTCTTTAGGAATTCTGGTAATACAGTCGATAAAGCTTTTATACTTTTTTCTCTTACCAGTTATGATGTGAATTGCTGAATTTTGATTTTGTAAAATTAGTTTAATTCTGTCCAAAGGAGCTGTTAGTGTTTTTGCAACAGAAGATGTGATTCCCACAACAACAAAATTTATTAAAAATACGCTAATTTTCTCATCGTTACCGAACATTAAATTTATTTCCCAAAAGTTTTCTTTTTAGTTTAAATTTAGCATAACCACCACTGGTCATTAAAACGTTAAATTCTGACATTTCCGATACATTTAAACTTTTAAAATACGCACTTTAGATCTTTATTTAATAAAAGCATGTTATTTATTTTTTATTCCTTTTATCGTTCTATTATGAAGAATAATTACAATAATATAAAACATTTTAGAAAATCGTTATTCTTTCTGTTTATTTGAATTTGCTCTGTTATTTCCAACTGCGCACTTGAAATAACGAAATCATGAAATTTCCTTTGTTGTGAGATTAGTCTTATCGACAGAACTTTCAACGTATTCGATTTTTCCACATCGACATCATTCGCTTTTAGTATCCGAATGAACCCCCGCACCTCCAAAAGGTCCCCTAAAATACCTTATCGACTTCTCCCTCTCGATTGGAGATTTTAGTTTCTTCAATGTGATTTTCGCCTATAACGCTTATTTTTAGTTTTAGGGAAAATTATCATCAGGCAAAAATTTTAAAGCACAAAATTCTCTACTCGGATAGTTCGGATCCTCAAATACACGTCATATTATGTACCAAATTTCAGTTTCAATCAAGTGGAAAACGTTATCGGCGTTCTCCGATTTTAGAAGACACACCCTGGATGATCTTCATATTATTGAATGTGAATTATAACCTGATATGTTTATCGTCATCTGATAGCCCAGCTTTCCATGTGAAAACTAGCAGTATGAAAAAGTTATACCACCGTGCCTTACTGTAAGGCGCAGCCTTAATTCTACTCCACAGTGCCACGACGACAAAGTAAAAGGCGCAATGATGACTTAAAATTGGATCATTGGTATTTGCAAAAGGAACAAGCTTAAAATAGATGGGCTGATTAGAAATCGGAACAGGCCTAAAGCCTACACCGTGAAGCAGACGACGACAACAAGCTTATAAATGGTCAATCCTGGCCTGTTACGGCGAGGGCGGTAACCCAGTGACTGTTTCATGGTTCCCTAAAGCCCGCATTTCATTAGAGCTTCTAGAAGCGCGCTTCTAGAAGCTCAAAATTTGTAATGCATTGACTCTTATGGAACCAATTTCACTTGGGCTGCAACAAGCCGGTATCGAATTTCACCAGCCCAGTATCGAATTTCAGCAGCCCAGCTTCTAAAGTAGTCCACGTGGACTAGTGTACGTAATTGGTTAATATTTAGAATAAGGACTTATTATTGGATAATATTTCTATCCGGTTATTTTGTTATAAGTTATTATGAATCACTTCACACTTCCACGAAAAGCCGAGCACTTTGTTTGTTTATACTAGTTTGTTTACAAGCATAATAAGAACGACTTAAAAAAAACACGTTAAGCATTTTATGTGTAAAATTTTTTATTTTAGACGGTAGGATGGTTGTAGCAACATGGAGAATGAACAAGTGAAACGAAGAAAAGCAATTATTTCCACGCATTGCAAAAATTCGCGAATGTCGCAAAGAGAACTTTCAAAAAAAAATTGAAAATAACGAAATCGACGTAACACAAACATCAGGAGCGCGAAAATTGTATGCCGATTTTTTAACAAAATTTGAATGTGTAGTAATGGATTATAGGTGAGAGCATTTTTAGAGACCTTTAAAAAATTGCTTTTTAATTTTTTAATGTTAAATACTACCCGGTAAATTTAATAACTAATAATAAATTGCGTTTAAAAAATTTTTGCGCTAAAAAAAACATCCAAAAATAATCACCTTCTTTTATTGCTTTTTATTATGGGAACGATTAAAAAATTAGTATAAATATCTAATTAACGATGACATCGAATAAGCAAAATTGTGTTACAACACATATTATTATCTAATAAGTAGAAGTATCTGGCTTGTGAAGCTTCACTTGTAAAAATTTACAACTCCCCAGCTTCACAAGCGGGCTGCTTAAAATTCATCTTTTATCAGGTAAAGTAAACAAGTCCACGTGGACCTGACGTCGGCCTGCTAAGAGAATTTTCGTAATACAAATATTATCCAATAATAAGTCCTCATTCTAAATATTAACCAATTACAACTACACTACTCCGTGTCGAGCATTTTATATTATCCAATAATAAGTCCTTATTCTAAATATTAACCAATTACGTACAGTACTGCACGTGGACCACTTTAGAAGCTGGGCTGCTGAAATTCGATACTGGGCTGGTGAAATTCGATACCGGCTTGTTGCAGCCCAAGTGAAATTGGTTCCATAAGAGTCAATGCATTACAAATTTTGAGCTTCTAGAAGCGCGCTTCTAGAAGCTCTAATGAAATGCGGGCTTCAGAGTCAATGCATTACAAATTTTGAGCTTCTAGAAGCGCGCTTCTAGAAGCTCTAATGAAATGCGGCCTTAAGGCTTCCTACAGACTGATCAAACAAAAACGTTTTGTCGCACAACGTTTTTGCTTGATCAGTCTGTAGGCAGCCTAATTGTATGCAATAGCCTAGAGAAGTGATAATATTTTATGATTGCCAGACAACAAACATTTTTAATATTGATTCGCACAAAATCACTGTCACAGGGCAAAACGTCGAATATATTATTTGTTCCTTTCCGAGGTATTTTTGTGGTGACCATAAACGGTTGTTGCCTGATGTCAGTCATTTTGTCCAATTTGATGTTTAAAATGTTTGCTTTCGGTCAAAAATAACTGTCGAAGAGCAAAATACCGATTACTTTCCGTCACTTTTGAGAATTGCAACCAGGAGGGGATCAAAGTTTTCTGGAAATGGATATTCAAAATAACTACCGTCGGACAACAACAGTGTCGTCACTTACGTGGGACTGCTACATACAATTACAGCCCCGTGCATATTATAATGGTCCCCACGCTGGTAGATTCTTCGTGAGCCTGTAATTGGTGTAAAACAGGTCCAAGAAGGAAGTATGGAACTGGTAAATACCAGTGAAATCACAGTTTCAATTACCCATTCCCTTATCGAAAAATCAGTCACTAATTAAGAACAGATTAAACAGCGGGCTCTTAAGTCGTAATTTCTAATCCCAATACAAAAATCTCATAAAGTAGTACATTCCAATCTTATAAATTCAGTTAATATCAATGGTTTATGAGAAATATTGGCAATATTTAGGGATGCCCAGAGTAGTTACGTTTTTTAGTTGTAAATTAGTTCAAGTTATAATTTTTGGCAAATGTCACTAATATAAGGCAAGTTACACATAGAAGTCGTGTTCGGTCTGGAACTTTTTTCGCTGCAAATGCCATTGAACGCTTTTTCACCGTTCGGTCTGGGACTTTTACGCACTTCCAAACGCTGTAGCTCCGCCCCATTCCCCAATCATTTTTTAGGCTTTTATACAAAGTATAACTAGTTTAATCATTATAATAATATTTCAAGGGGTGGTTTTTAGAAGTAGAGCCAATTTATTTATATGCCTAAATTTGGTCTTCACTTGTGTATGCTTGGCTGTGCTTAATTTTGCATTTTGAGATATTATATTGTCACATTTATAATAAAATAAGAATAATAAAAATATTAGTACACGAGTCGCCTTAACAATTATGCTATTACAAATAAATGGCGATGCCCGGATGTGCTTAGTAGTGAATAGATCGTTGAAAAGATGGGTTGTAAAAGGGAATAGGAGAGAATTGAAATTTGGTATGGATATGAGAGAGAGATTGAAATTAAGAAAGATGTAATGTGAAATGCCATGGACCCACAAATTAAGGATTATATATGTTGTAAGTAGATTTATTATTTTTATGTTCTATTATTTAGTTAAGGTATCATTGTTCTTTGTTATTTAAAATATAAATTAAAACAAGCGCCGGTAGAAATTTATTTAAGCTCCTGAGTTTACACTACCCTTTGTTGGCGACATTAAGGGTTGCGACAATATGCCTGTACAAAAATTGTTGTGGTGTAAAGTGAAATTGTCGATATATATACTAAATTCAAAATTACAATTTTACATATGGAGCGTATGTTTTATTTAGAGTCAACTGCGATACGATTGAGCTACAGCCGTGGAAGTTTATTACAAGGAAAGGAATGATCCAGCTTCTTATAGATTTCCCACTATTTCAATTTGCTTAATAATTTTACCCATAATTAGTATAATTAGGATATCTTTTCAGAAGTTCTTATAAAGATAATAAACTTTATTTCATCTGGCTCCTATTTTACGTACTTTTAATGAAGTTTATTCAGTTGTATCATGAATGTGGTGAAATTTTTGGTATTAAAATTTCTCGATCGTCCTGTGTTGATTCCATGTTGTTCAGGAGGCTGCCGAAATCTATTAGTTTTTAACTGTACTACAGGATGGTTAACTTTTTGAGATGGAGGAGGAGGTCCTCTATTTTGCCACGAAGTTCTGGAAAACTATTTTTTTTAAATATGAGTGCTTGGTTCAATTTTGTTTTATCAGATCCACTCAGAAATTTAATTTTAATTATTTTACAAAGTTATGGATATTTGTATTTTTTGATAACTCCGAGCAACGGGTGTTAACTTCAAATTTTTCAGATTAATATTCAATGTTTCTGATTCTTTCGACAATGCTTGCATTGGTCATAGTTTTTTGGATATATCTTTGAATCGCAGTTCTAAAGCGTTCTGGAGGTGGACAATATCCTGTGCTGAGAAATTAATTGGTAGAGTAAAGAATTAATTTTCGATATCACTGTTGTATTTAAAACACCTAAGTAAATGCCTGATTTGCATAGACAAAATTAGCATATTTGTGCTTTCGACATAACATAACAAGACATAACAGCAAGACATAATGTGAATTATGCTATCAAATCCCTACGTTCTATCAATGTAAAATAGTTTTTTTCTAATTTAATAGGTTTAAAATGTAATGTATTACCATTTTTAAGCATTCCTATCACCTATGACTTCGTTTTTCTTTGATAATTGCAGGTTAAAACTATGGGATTCTTATCCAAGTAATTTGCATTCTTTTTTACTTTCGATTTGTTATTTTGACTATGACCACGCCGATTTTCAACTGCAGTTTCAGTTTCGAATTCGAATTTTTAATATTTTTTTCGATGTCCTTATATACCGGAATTTCTACGTCAGTGTCCTTTTGGTTTGGAAGACATATGAAACCATTACTGTTTTCGATTGAATTAAATTTGAATCTGAACAAGTTCATGGGTCCAATATATTATTCCTGTGAACTTTTACGAAATAATATACTCGCATATTTCATGGTGTAAAATACCATTTTCAAAATGATTAAATAAACTTTCGGACGAAAAGTAGAAAAATATGTCCCCAGCCCCCTCCCTATAACGAAGATTAACGATAAAATGACGGAAGCTCATTTATGCTCGACTCGCGGGGAAGGCATTATGTTTACAGCCCCCCAAATCGAAAAAAATGGATGCTCATTGATGCTCTAACGTTTGAACCAATTTTATAACAGAATTGGATCTTGACTTCTCTTTCACAATTTCTTTAAGTTTAGCAACGAAAGAAATAAAGTTAGTTGGTAGCGATTCTAGAACAGCAATAATAATTATTATTGGTGTTGGTCATATTCGTTTATCACTTGGTTGTGTTTCATTTTTCCCAGATTCTTTATCCTCGTTGTACGTTTTCTTTTGATCTATGTATGAACAGACTTTTGTGCCTGTTTTCGATTCTTTTTGTTTATTGGTGACGTATTGCTACTGAGAGTTTTTCTCTTTCCAAGTCTTTCCCATGGTATCGTTGTGCCATTATCTTCTAGTATATTATCAGTGAGGAATTCCTCTATTTTGATACCTAAGGTTTTTCCATTTTCCTCCAGGTTTTGATTTGTTTCACCGTCTGTTTCATCGTCTTTTGTTCTCATTGTTCTTTTTTCGTCGATTTTCTTATATAAGTATGTTGCTTGTAAATTGTGTTTCAAACGTGACCCCCTTGCTATCGCCAAAAAGGTGATTTGTAAGTCAGGCAGACAAGTCGATTTCCAACTTTTGGGTTGTCCGCATTTTGTGAACGTTACTAGTATAAAAAACTAATCCGACGCCCACTTCTTGTAGTTTTTATTTAATATCAACAAACTTTGCTTTCTTTTAACAGTTTTAATACATCCTCAAAACTTAAACCGTAATCAATTTATAAGTAATTTGGCATTCCAACCTCCGACTCAGTATTAACCGACAAAAACAGAATTACAAATCAACAGTTTTTTATTGTTGATTAAACCGCATAATCAATAGTTTAATTTAAAAATCGCATGTTCGCTAAGATCCATAATAACCCGCTTTTATATACGACCCTGAGCCCAACTCTCTGTGCACTACACCAAACTACCTGCACTGAATGGCGGCTGGTACGGAGAGGGCGACGGGGCGCCACCCTCCCAAAAATATTATTGTTTAATGCAAAGTTACTCCGCTGAATATTGAACAATTATTCAACGTTCACTGGTAACAAATGATTAACGCCGCAAAAAGTAAGGTTTTAACACGTTCACTGCTACCTCATAATTCATTTCGTACGCCCTACGCTAAATAGTTGTTTTTACTTTTATATATAGTTACTTAAACTATATGCTCATGCTGTTACATTTACTTAAAAGCAACGCTAACATAATCCTCATGTCGTTTAAAATATAACATCGATTGACGGGCAAGTCCGTCACGCGCCAATACGCTAAATAATGTGATGACGGACATATCCGTCATCAGCATTGAACGTGTTAAAGACCAAAAAAATTATCGTCATAAAACCGAACCTTTCAGCTTCAATTCTAGAATTGAACTGAAGTTGCGTACGCTTTCTCCCTTCTCCGCCCCCCGTCACTCGCGGTGCGGTTGCGTTGAATACTTAGTGGTATACAAGGTGCGTCAAAGTTTCATGACGAAGCAAAACTTTGTCACACAACGAATAAAGTTGTTTTCTTTTTTATTTCCAGTTAAGGTGGGGAATTGACAAACACCTGGTAAAATGGCCGCCAACGTCGCTACTGTCGCAATTATTATTAAATTTATTTCAGCTTCATACCTTTTGGAATAATTTTAAAAATCCATTTGTGATATTCATTTCAAACAGATGTCGCACCAAAATGTACACTACTGTGCAAAAGTCTACGGCCACTTAATTAATTTGCATAAATTTATTATAGAACATTAATAAATGAAATCGAAAGTCAAATACGAATTAATTTTATTTCAGTATTTAAGTATTTCAGTAATAGATGTATAGTTAAAATATGTATGTAAATTCCGATCCGACCAGTTCGACTGAGTACAACGCCATCACTATGACACACCGTGAATTATTTTTCGCAAAAACTGCCTAAAATGGTAATAATGATAAACGAAACTGTAGATTGATTATAACTGATATAAATAAACTTTTATCAATTTAATTTGATAATCTGTAAACTTCACGAGTATATTCGTGTTTCTAGAGAAAGACATTTTGGTTTGGAATTTTTTTTTAGGTTACAGTTTTTATTTTTATGACTAAATTTTAGGCACAATTTTAATAATTCATCTCTAGAAACACAGATCATAGTTTTTTCTACAGGAACCTGATTTGCTAAATGTCATATATGATATTATAGTTTTTCTTAGAATAGCGAAATTCGAAGGGTCTGTATAGCGTATATTTATACATTCATTCGCACCCTTAAGACAACATTACGCTATTATCGTAAAAAATCAAAATAATTTAGCTATGTGTAGCTTCTGAATGAATACTGTAAGTTATCTAATAATGCCCAACAAGTAATTTAGATGAACGTAAAAACCTGAACGTTAAAAGTTGCCACTGCCCACCAGAGCCGTAGCAAGGGTGAGGCGACTGAGGCGTTTGCCTCAGGCGCCATCGCAATGGGGGCGCTAAACCTTGACAAAACCCAATAAATAATAGTTTAAAATTTTCAAAAAGATAAGAATCTTTGGGGGGGGCGCATATATTCAAATTTGACTGAATTCCAAAATTTGACAACGATTTTATTTGCAACATCGCCTAAAATTCCCAGCTAGCCTTTTCCCCAAATGGGGATTTTAATCCTCTACAGTAGTTTTTCGTCTATTCGTTACATTACTTTCATTTTTAGTGAAAATTATCATCAAATCAAAATTGAAGAGTACAAAATTCTCTATAAAACACATTAACAAAATTTGCCTACATCATACTAAGTATAATATATGAAATTAAAAGAAAATCCAGAGAAAACAATTGAAAAAAGTTTTGAATAATTCTTATTCTGAATAAAAATTTCGTACATTTAAACTTCACCATCGATGGTGAACAAAACAAAACAAGGTTTCAGGATTTACTTCAGATCTGAAGTAAATTCTGAAACCTCGTTTTGTAGAGAATTTTCTCCTCTTCAATTTTGGTGCAATGACTAGGGGAAGACGGGATTTTAGGAAAGTTGATTCCAACCCCAGCGTTCTTCTTCAGTTTCCTTTAAATGACTGGGTAACCGGCAAAAATATCACATTATCATCGAGACAATTATTCAAATATATTTAAATTGAAAAGAAAAATTCCTACCGAAAAAAATAATCTTTATATTCGGGGAGGGGGGTATTGCGTTACGTTACCATGGAAACGGCGATTCTGACATACTATGCGTATTTTATATCTTCAGAAGTTCCGAACGATAAAAATCGATATCACATCACCGGGGGGTCTAGGGGGTATGGAATACCCCTCAGGTACACTTGCCATTATTCAGAACCATCAAAATTTATTATTTTTCGTTGAATCTTTTGCAATTTTCGTTAGTAATTCGGGAGGGGGGTTACAGGTGATATTTTTCATAACTATCCCAGTACCGTTTTTCTTAATACCGTGGGACGTAAAAGTGAAAGTTTTTCTTTCGCAATAAATTAAGTGTACCTGGGGGTACAGACTTCTTGGTCCTAAATGAATTCCTGATTAGCATCCATTTGTTTTCATTACTCTAAGTCAGCGCCGCGCCGTAGCAAGGGCGATCGCAATGGGGGCGCTAAACCTCGACAAAACCCAATAAATAATAGTTTAAAATTATCAAAATGATAAGAATCTTTTGGGAGGGGGGGCGCATATATTCAAATTTGCCTCAGGCGCCAGAAGAGCTTACTACGGCGCTGCTGCCCACCTCTGCTAAATGCGAATGTTTACTTAATCTTGAGAACCTGAGATCAATGGAATCGAACTCAGATTAATAAGTGATGGACGGCAGAATAATGCAATTCAATAAATTCAAAGATCGCTTCGGGGTTGCTTTCTTTTGCATGCACCACATTGCAAGATATTTCATTGACAACCATATACAACGTACCCTAGATATTTTGGAATTTTGGAGTTCACCAGGTTATGTCGCAAATGGCCTGTATTCGAATGCATATATATATGGGTGCGTATTTAATATTTACCGTTACGACATAGCT
Source organism: Podabrus alpinus (assembly GCA_932274525.1). NCBI lineage: Eukaryota > Metazoa > Arthropoda > Insecta > Coleoptera > Cantharidae > Podabrus > Podabrus alpinus. The sequence continues at coordinate 21,440,619 of OW026454.1, forward strand.
CTCCGCGTAATTTTCTTAATATTGTACCTACTTTGAATATATTATTTCTAGATTGCATTGTTCAATTAAAAATGTTTTCAAAACCGATTGATGGAAGTCCTACTTTCAATATTACAGTAATTGATGGGTTATTATTAAAAAATGAATCTTATGAAATTAAAAGCCTTTCAATTTAAAATTATGTGTATTCTTTCACATGTGTATTCTTCCAATGGCTTACATGGCTATTATGAAAGAAAGTGAATTTAATTAATGGCAGTACGTAAAGAAAGTGACGACGTGTAAAAGTTATCAATTATCTGAAGATGCGTAATTCCAAGCGTATGTGATGGACCATAGTGAAAGTTATTGATATAACAACCTAAACAAATTAATTTTCACAATTTACACGTAATTTTGCAGTTATTTACATGCGATGTTATAAATAGACCAATAAGCCACCCTATGAGGTGCTATGAGTATAAGTTTCCGGTAATGAGTAATTACTTCCTTTTTGATTTCCCCTACTACGCACCACCTATAACGCAAACAATATTGTGACTACCATTAGTGCCCCATAATTCGCAATACAAAACGTATTCATCCTTGCGGTAAGTCGAAACGTTGACGCATTCTGGTCAAGTCTAGTGATAGTGGTTAAGAATACCTCGGCGCGGCGTAGCATTCTTATCGTCAGTCGCGTTTCTACCGAGTTTGGAGCAGCATTGTTGTTTACTAAATCGTAAAGTAAATATTCGTGTAAGTCACGTGCTTTTTTATTTTGACTACAATTTTTGAAAAATAAACGTAAAATGGATTCGGAGTTGAATTCAATTTTGATTCGACGACAAGAAATTAACGAAGCACTTGACAATGGACACGAAGTGAAATTAAAATACAAAGTCGTAAATGTCTACACAGAATTTCAGGAATTTACAAGAAAAGAAATTAAGCAATATGAAGCCACTTTCAGGAGGTAAGCGTCCAATTTATTCTTTTCTTTAATTATCGATAATAATCAACCTTGCAGTGTTTTTCTATAATTTTCTTGAAACTGGTAATTTCCAAATTTTTCATTAGTTTAATTAAGTTTTGTTGTAAATACTTGTAAATACAAGGATAATGCGATTTACCTGGTTCTAAAAATAGTCTAAAACCCCTTGTAGCTTATCGAATATTTCCTTAAATTATTTAGAATTCGAAATCATGGTTAAACGACCTTGCTCTTTACCTTGTTTGGATTAAATTTCGTCTGCTGAGATACCTAGTTCACAAAAGATAAACAAAATTTAAATATTAATGTCTTATTTGCATAATTATGAAAATTACGAGTTTTTAATGCCAAAACAATACGAATTCTTTTAACGATAATGTGATAATAATAACAGTTTCTGTATATCGGAGAAAGTTTTCGATTTTTTTTAAATATAAATTAGGAAATTATCTAGGGGTGAAAGTTTATTTTTTCATCATTATTTCATTATAGATATCGCAATACCAATATTTGGGTCTACATTGATTTTGAACGATGTTTAAATATTTATAAATGTTGACCTGATCAATATAAGGTGGCAGAAGGTTACAATAAATTAATTTTGCAAATTTATCAGGGTTTACTATAACTGTGTAAATTAAATTTATTAAAATCTTTGAGTAGGTCGAAACTGATCATTGACATTCCAGGCGACCACATGCCAGGAAAAAACTAAACAAATATGGGATATTTTTGAATGTTTAATGTTTGTATAGCGTATTATCGCTTTGGCCGATTTGCAAATTTTTTTGTAGGAAATGAGATAACTTCGTTGTGATATCAACAAAAATGGAAAGACGCATCCTATATTTACAAATTACATGAATCATTTTGGGCTTTCATATAAATTGTTTGATAATATCTTCGGGTATATAATCATACCGCGTGTACAACATGATTCAGAAAAAATTTCTATTATTTTATGTGTCATTGCTATTGATTATTTTAATGTAAAAATTGACGGTTATAAAATACATCAACAACGTAGAAGTCAGGGACGGACTGGCAATGTGCAGTTTTTTTTAAATTTTATTTTGAAAGAGAAATTTTAGTTTGACTTTGTTATTATTTACAATCTTCAACCTTGTAACGTAAAATGTTGAATGTGGCCTTTTTCTCTACCACATATTTTCCTCGGTGCTAAGGTTGAGCCTGAAGGACCAACAGCTTAACGTCAGTTCCGGACGACAAATTGAATGGTTTCGACTTTTAAACTTTTAATGTTGACCTTTAAATTTTCAAAATATAGTTTATACCAATAGAAGATGAAGAGTGCTGATTTTGACCAGTTTTTAACCCATCTCACCAAACACTTTCAACTTATTGTTGAAAGACAATTTATTGCAAAGATTCTGCAGATTCATTTCTTGAGATTTTAATTTCCATTATTCTTTGTTCTGAAAGTTGATCAACTTCAGTTGCAAAGATGTATCGGTTTCATCAAGGGTTGGGAAAAAAATGTTTTGAAGAGTAATTTGTTACGATCAAAATAAAATAAGCGTCTTAAAGTTGGAGGATATGGTTAGCATATTTCTGGCTGAGAACTCTGCCATGTGAGATAAACTAAGAAACATTTCTTTAAAGACGGCACAAAAAGATTATAGTTTTTCTTAGAAACTGATATATTCCTTGCTTCCTGCTTCCTTAAGATTCAGATTTACAGCAGATCCTTACAGTCGTTGAGGATCTTCCAGTATTTTAATAGACGTCCGTGGTTAACATAGAACATTTTGATTTCCTTCTAACCTTGCCCCTGCTGATCCAGCAAACTAATTGCATAGTTAGGTTACCGTATTCGGGATCGATTTCATCTATGAAAGCTAAAGACTGCCGGTAATGGGAGTCTATTTAATGAAATTCACTGTTTACACTCCTGCCCCTATCACATTTTCAAACCTCAGATTTTTTCCAACCAGATTATGTTGGTGTTTGGTCGCAGTTTTCTTATATATTTTTTAAAATCTGATTATCTATTTTAAACCAAATTTTGTTGATCTTAAGAAATGGACTGCCAGCTGTCTCACCATCTCTTTGGTGGTCTACTTGATTGACGGTTACCTTCAGCTTTTCTTTCTGGGACAATCTGCGGTAGTCTTATTGCATCCCATTCTCTTGGTGTGTTCGTTCCAATTGTGCCTTCTTTGTCTTCCCCATCTAAATATGTCTTGCATTCCACATTGATGCCTTATAGTTGTGTTTCGTATGTTGTCTCTGAGTGTCTAACCGCTATCGGTTGTAGTGTCTTCGGGTTTAATAGCACCAGGGAAGGTAAAAAACACTCTGAAGATTTTTGGAAGACAGGTTTTGACAAGAGCAATGCCTGCGCTCAAAACCTGGCCCGACATGAATGTTTGAGTAGTTTTTCCTGAGCTGCTGTTCCGTTGATTATTAATCGAAATTTGACCCCATTTCATCGTTGATAAAATGGATTCTCACTTCTTCGATTTTATTCTAACGTGCGTTGCTCCGAGCAACAGGTGTACAAAACCAACTCCTCACGATTAAAATTTAACTGAAAGTTAACACCAGAGAAACTTTGCAGGGAGCAGATACGTTTGGGTGCCTTGGTCATGTAACTTTCATTCAACGCCCACATACTTCTGCCAGTATAACCCCTAATCTTCCCGCCGAAGCCAATGAAATGTTTATAAAGCATACAAATCGTTTTTGTTGTACTCGTTGGATTTCTCTTTTATTTGTCGGCTGTTGAATAATGCATCAGTGGTGGATCTTTTTCTTTATTAATGACCACAACTCTGCATATTTTTGATCCACCATATTTTAGGAGTTCATAATAGAATGTTGTCTATTCCAGGTGCTTTACTATTTTTCAGTTTTCGTTTTCCTCCCAATACTTCTGCATGTCCTATTTCTATTTTTCTCCTACATGGCTTCTTTCTTCTTCCTGATGCTCATTCTTTCCTCTCTTGAATATGGCTTTTTAATGTGATCTTCTCACATGCTCTTCTCTAGAGAGATATTCCTAGTTTATATCAACCCGTTTACCATTTTTTTGGTAAGCATTTTCCACACCTTTGTGCAACGTAAACTTTGTAAACTACCAATATTCTCTTTTTATTTTGTTAATTCTTGTTCTATTTATGATTTCTCCATATTTCTGATGTACTTTTGGCGATGGTGAGCTCTTATATGTTTGATAAGCCTCTCTTTTCTTCTGCAAGTTCCTTAATTTCTCAGGTAAACCAAGGTTTAGTTCTATTCTGTGCATTTACAATAGTTTTTCTGTTTCAAATAGCTTCTTCGGCGGCTTTCTGTTGACAACTTTTAATTTTCCTCTAATATTCTTCCACTTCACACTAAATAAAATAATATTTCTCTACATATTGGAATTGATTTTTAACTTTGCCGGGATCCATAATAAGTTATCCAAATACCAAGTTATGATCTGTTCCTAAATTAGCATAAATTATATCGCAGTGATATGCAATAACTGTGTTGTCGTGACCAAGTTCGTGAAGATGATTGCTCATCTTTCAAGGGCAATTTTTTCAAATTTTGCATATTTTATTTAGTCGGCGGGCCCAATTATACATAAAATGTATTTAAACTCGATACAAAATTTATTCGATTTTAAATTTTCCGAGCTTTTTAGATAAATAATTCCTGATAAACCATACATTTTTTTTAACCTGCATAAAAATACAAAATCCCAATTTACTCATATAATGAAATTTAAATTCATATTCAACGCACAGTGTCGGAGTTCTTTAATTAAAACAAATATTTGTATTATAATAAAATTTTAATAAAACGTTACAAAAATTACAATTATAATTTGTTTTTCGTACTAAATTCTTAAATTTGCTTGTATCAGTCCGAAACTTTTTATACTAAAACTTTACCGCCAGTTCATTCTGAATCGAAAATTAAATTAGGTAATTTGGGACAAAGTTGGTGGTGATTTTAAATTTAGAAATTCATCTGCAACTTTTGTGGTAAAAATAAAGTTTTTTAATCGGACCACCCGTTTTTACCTATTACCTCACGCTGAAGTTATATTTTTAGAAACCACCAAAAATTTCCATTTCACAATTTTTTCGTTCAGACATTGTCTTAAGTATATCAACATTTCTGCGTGAAATTTTGAGATGGAAGCCCTAAGGGTTAAGAAATAAAAAAATTAACAAAGAAAGTTGTGGGGTTGGGTTTATACCCTTGAGGTCTACATTTTGCCATTGATTGAAGGGAGAAGAAAATGTTTCTATTATGTGGTTGTTCTCAATACTTTCCAGTTTTTATTTATTTATGCAAATTGAATTTCATTCATTGTTTTTACTTTTACTATTTTTTACCATGATCATTATGAATTCAATATCATCATTGTATGTCCGCAAATTTGAGTACAATAATTATTAGGTTTCGCTTTTTGCTTGAGTAACCTGAAATAATTGCAAAATATCTTAAATTTTTTAGAATGAAGCAATTTTGCAGAAAAATTGGATAAACAAAAACAAGTATTGCAAATCGATTGCATACGAAGTTTGAATTTGTGTCAGTACGTTGCTTACCTTAATGACTCAACCAAGTAAAATAATATGTATAACTGTAACTGATTGTTTTTGCAAATTAGTGGAATGATTAAGAAGGTTAAAACATGAATTTTAATCCAACATTTAAAAAACAAATTAGAATTCTTTGTTTTCGTGCTGTATTTTATGGACGAATTAACTTAAATAAGTTGGTGTGTAAACACCTGATTTGCGTTGATTTTTGATTAAAGAAAATCTTTATGGTATAATGATGTAGCTTAAATTTGACAAATTCCCCGTTATCATTGATTATCTTACTTCCTTGGTCATATTTTAACAGGAAGTTCATTTTATTAGATAGTAAACTTCAGTTTATATGAAATATCCTTAAATGAAAAATAAAGGAGTTGTTGTTAAAAAATGTAAACATAAATAATAAAGTCGTTATAAAGTCATTCGTGTATGAATCATAATAGTTTATTATTTTAGAAGTTGGGCATGTGTATGTACTATGTACTAACTAACTGTTTACTTTTATTATCTGTATACACGAAATAAAGCAAACGAATAACACATAAATTAAGAAAATTAAACAACTAAAATGCGATGAATAACCAACAGCATATAAATGATTCTAAAGTACTAAATTGAAAGAAAGTCGTAACTGTTAAATAAGTTAATTTTTGTTCAGGGGAAGTACCTAAATTGTTAATTTGGATATCGATTGCTATATCGAATCGCCTATCTAAAATTCCAAGTTTTCAAAACTGACATTATTTTATCGGGTTTTATGGGAGTCCCCAATTTTGTATTTTAATAGTTTTATATCATAATTTTTCCTATTAGATAAACTATTTACAACAAATTAAAATTTTTATCTAATGCTGATACCATTTTAAAACATTAAAAATGTGTTTATAACGAGTTGATGGCTGATTACTACTTTTTTTTTATTTATTTATGTTACATATCAACACTTTTAAATGCGTAATTAATAGTTAGTTAAATTTGTTTTTATTTTGGGAAGTAACTTTGTACAAGTTATCGATTCTTATATAAATAACTCCTTCGTGTGATTTACAATTTGGTCTTTTAATAGAAATTTAAGATCACACGTGAAGTTGTAAAATAAATTTTAATTTGCCAATTTGCTTGGTATTATAAAAGTAATTTAATTATATTCAGGCTAATTTAATGTCGATGTTCTCTATATTAATAATCAATTATTGCAAGCGATAAACTTTATATTAAAAATAATTATGTAGCAACGACTTCAATATTCAATTACAAAGTTTAACGTATGAATGTTACAAGCATGTAAACCTAAAGGTTAAATTGTTTATAATTACTGAGCAAATTACTTTCTTGCTGTAAATAAAATGCATAACTTTCTTAAAGAAATTTACCTAGATTTCCTGTTTTACCAAAGGACTTGCCATCAAAAAAATCGATAAATAATTATATTTAAATGTTGCAAATTTTCTTTTTTTCAGCAAATAATTTTTTAGTTAGGCATAAAAACTTCCTGCGCCCATACAGATATTTTTAATTAAAACTTTTATAGTTTTCCTTTCTTTTATATTATGTACATTTAATTGTTTCAATTTAATTTTAATTTTTTTTCTCCGCAGATTCAGAAACCATAGTTTACAACGTCCTTATACTATTAATAGATTAACTATACTAAAATTTATTAGTATTAAATCGTCTAATAAAAATTTAATTGCGTATATAAAATTTTGATTATAATGACTCCAGCATCTAAAAATACTTGCAATTTGGTAAATCTACTACAAATGTCATATTGAAATTGATACAAATTAAATTGATACCAATAAGAAAACTGTGTCACCCAAATTGAATTAAATGAAGACATAAATTGTTTTAGCACTGTGTGTAATTTGATTGTAATTCTGTTTTTGGAACAATTAGCTAATCGTTTTTGCAAACATTCAGGAAAAATTAATTTGCAAAATTTTATTTCGTATCCTGTTTTGTGTTCAGTCGTAACTGACTCATTTCCTTATTTTAGCAACCCTTTGAAAACGCTAAATATAGGATGTCGGAAAAAAATCAATAACGCCGCTTAATTTTTATATACCATCATAAGATAATTCACCGCTGTTCGTCCAATGAGGTGTTAAAATATTCATCTGCTTAACCAAATTCTTTTGCGCGCAATTTTTCGGTATTGATTATCTTCCTGAATTGGCGGTAGTCATGTAAAAACGAACCAACTTGCATATAAATTCATAAGGGTAGACTCTTTTTCGCATAACTACGTCCATATTGATTCATATAATAATTTAATAATTATGTATATCAAATTTTGCCTTATGGGATCTGTTCACTGGTGAATCCATTGTGTATTATTTAAATTAAATGTACTTCATAATTTATTTATAAAAAGTGCAATTCGGTATATTTTCGTCTAATGAAGAAAAAGAATGAACAAAAGAAAATGTAGATATGTAGACCGTGAACAAGAAATACAATCACAGTTTCAATTGCTATTAGTAACAAAAGAGCAAGTTGTAACTAATATCTGATAATAAGGATCGAAATGCAATAGCTATATCAACTTCTTCCAATCTTATTATTTTTTTATTATTGCATCTGCATAATTAAACTTAATACAGGGCCTTCCGTTAAGTTTTCAAATTTAAACTGTACAAATTTAAATCCCAACAAACGTTTTTAGCTATTTTATAGCTAAAATGCTAACAGCTAACTAATAGCAATTTAATAGGTAAAAATGTTTGTTGGGATGTTTTGCAGTTAGAAACGACGGCCCCCCTCCATCGCGATTTTTTTTTAGTAAAATTGGTGTCAATTGATAATAATTAATAATTTTTGTTTAATTAAAAGCAATTACAAAAAACAAGAGTGCAATTTTATTAATTTATTAATTAAAAGCAATCATAATCGTCGCTAAAAATAATTTGTTAGTCCACAACAGTGGATTGATGGAATCGCTGGTAGAATTACAGAGCGGAAACTCCGGGTTTGAACCACGGAGGCAAATTTTAATCCCCCCTCCCCCAATCGTGCCAATCACAAGCATCACAAAGTTATTCTCGAAAACTTTGGGAGCGGGGAACTGGCGAAAATTCTTGGTTTCAATCGTTTCAGCTTCAAAGAGCTTCTATTCCGTTGTTTCAGTTTTAAAGGTCCTCAATAAAAATTCAATTGTTTAGAACAATTTTGCTATGGGCTGTAGAAATGCTAACCCCTCTTTCCATAGAAATTAATTCTAATTGTTAGAGATTAAATGGGCTTTTATTCACATCGTTTAAACTTCACAAGTAAAAAAGTTGCTCGCTCCGAGCAAGTGGCATTTAAAATTCTAGCAATTTTGCTATTTGCAAATAACCAAGTATAATAAGTGCTAAACGGTTGGACCATTTTTGCGAGAAACATACAATTACTCAAAAGAAAAGAATTCAGTTTTTGAAAAACCTGAAAAAGTATCATGACTTATCAAATAAAAAATGTTAGACTAAAATTCCTAAACAATTCCCTAGGTTTAATTGAGGATTTAGTTTTTAGACGAATTAAATTTGAATATTTTTGCCAACCCCCTGAAGGTTCGTCTTCAGTTTCAAGTTGTAGGGCCTGACAGATTGCTTATTTTTTTCTGACAACTTTTGGTCTCAATCCATACGTAACATTTTTAGGTTTTCCAAAACAATTAGTATAAGTTTATTTTCAGTAATTTCGAATTTCAGGCAAGAGTGGTTCAATTAAAGCAGTTCGTATAATTATTTAGTTACTGGCACATTAATGGCAATGATTTCCGTCATACATATTAATGGTAACACAACGAAAAAATTTGAGCAATATCTGTATAAAAATTTACAATTTCACAATTTTTATAACGCTCTAACTTTTGTACCTGTGAGGTTCAAGAGATGGGAATAGGAGTTCATTGAATCTTAAACGATTTCGAACGATTAGTATTAATAATTGTATTGGAAAATTTACGGCGAGGAGGGGTTTAGCATTTCAATAGGGCCTCCCAAAATTCTTCTAAACAATTGAAGTTGTATTAATAACCTTTGAAACTCAAATGACGAGAATAGAAGCTCATTGAAACTCACACAATTAATATCATTGTTATTACAGACTTGACGATGGGAGGGGGGCTGTTGTTTTTATAAATTTTCCTTTAAAAGGTTTCCCGAATAACTTTGCAATGTTTGTGGTTCAAACGATTTACTAAATAGAAACTCGATGAAGCTCAATGCATTGCTACTAAGTTCATAACAAATATCGCGATAGAAGGGGGGGCGAAATGTGCCTCCGTGATTCAAACCCGGAATTGTCCACTATTGGGAACTATCAAACTATTTTTATTGACGATGATGATCGTTTTTTTCATCAATATTAAAAAATTAATAGTTTTTTAATTATTATGAGCAAATTATAAACTTTTGCGCGCTACTTGCTCGGAGTACTAAAAAAAATCATTTACAATTTCGTAATCTTTAAAACGCTCTAACTTATTCACCATTGAGGTTCAAACGATGGGAATAGAAGCTCAAACGATGCTCGAACGATTAGTATTAATTTTATTAAATAATCACAATGGGGTTGGATTTCTACAGTTCTTTCCAAAATTATTCTAAACAATTGAATTTTTATTAAAAATCTATAAAGCTAAAACGACTGGAATAGATGCTAAATTTTGTTAAAAATTGCGCCCTAAAAAGCTTTCGTGATGGATGTGGTTCAAACGGTTTGAATGGAAGCCCATTGAAGATCAAAGGTTTGACACTAAATTGTGTTCTTTCTCCGTCATTTTGGCTAGGTAGATAAGATAGATGTGATCCCATTATGAAACTAAAAATTCTGCGATGGTTACCTATACTAAACCGTAAAATTTAGGACACCCTGTATTTAATATAATATGCGCATTCTGCTTTTTCAAGTTGTTGACTTTAAAACAAAGAGGTATTTCTTACTATACATATATTTCTATGAGATTTCATTATGCTTAATTACGAATACAAATGAATTCCATTTTTAACTAAAAAGTATCTTTATCGAGTAGTTAAGTTATCTGAACTAGCATACATAAGTTATCGTCCTTGAGAAGTCCCAGTTGCATTATTTATGTACATAGTACATGCAATTATTTTACAATGATAGAAGTAAATAATGAAGTAGTAGAATGTTACTTTCTATGCCTTAATCCCTTAATTATTTTACTATTTTAGAATGTGATACTAATAGTAATATTAGACATCCATAATTTTTATCATTATGTAACTTCCCAAAATATCTTCGACTTGAACCTTAAAAATTGACCTAGTCTTTGACATTTATTGTTATTGCTCATTAACATTTCGCTATTTTTATATTGTTTCATTGAGGCTGACATATTTACACCAACACCGAAATAAATTTAAGCTACTACATTTTAAGTTAAAAGTTGTTCTGCAACGAACGAACTTCAGGGAAAAACGAGATTTTTAGAAAAACACAAACTGCACTTTCTTTTAAATTATTTTTGGGAAATATTTTGTAGATCAAAACAGAAAATTGACATTACCAAAAATTGAAACATATTTTCAAAGGATCAAATAAAATTTTTGTAGTAACACCCATTGTGTTCATATTCCTATTCAAGGAGTGGTAAACAAAACAATAAATTAGCTAAAATGAATATGCAAATTTTATAATTTACTTCGTCAAATAATTTTTATAATCTTTGTGCGTATCACATAAACAATTTTAGAATAAGAGTTATTTACATCTCCATTATATCATAAAGGTATATTACACGTACCAGTAAATGCTCATCTAGTTATGGTTTATGGTATCTCATAAAAGCTTTATAAATTCCAACATTATAAAAATTTAGTTTAAATTTATTAACCCATAAACTGCGATATTACATTGCTACTATTTTTATTCCAGGTATAACACAAATAAGGATGGTTACCTATGTCTTACAGAATTGAAGAGAATGATGGAAGAACTAGGTGCACCACAAACTCATATTGCTTTGAAAGGAATGATTGAAGAAGTTGATGAGGATGGAGATGGACGTCTTTCATTCCGCGAATTTCTTCTTGTTTACCGTAAAGCTCGAGCTGGAGAATTAGATATGCACTCAGCTCTTGGACAATTAGCGACGCTTACCGAAATAAATGTTGACCAAGTGGGCGTCAATGGTGCCAAAGAATTTTTTGAAGCCAAGGTAATAATTTGTCTAATACAACTGTTAGATTTTTAATTAGTTTTTATTTGAAGATTACGGAACTTTCACTAAAAAGCAAATTTGAAAACGAAATACGTTTGGAACAAGAAGAACGAAAACAAATGGAAGAAGAAAGGGCACTGAGGAAACAGGAATTTAGACAAAAAGCTGCCATTTTCCAGTAACATTGGATTGTTTGTGTTTTATTTTGTGTTTTTGTTTCTTATGGTTTATTGTTAACCTTGACTGACTTATAGTGTTTATACACTTGTGGATTAAATTACGAATAATAAATTAGTAACGATCCTTTTCTTGGATAAACGCTTCTATATTTATGAAGACGTCCGATGTTAATATTTTTATTTTGTATTATAAAGATTGTAGTATAATGTAATATAATTTACAAAATTATGAATAAATATATTTTCGACCTGATAGAAATAACAACTTTTTCTTTAGCGACAGATCGACATTAAAGTATTAAGGGGGAGGGATGTCATGCTGCTTTCCAAGACAATAGGGACCCCTGAAGAGAATCATAATTCGAGGAATTCTCTGAAGTAATTATAAAACCAGAAGAAAACCATTTGCGGGTTGGTAACCGTTGTTTTGTCTATTCAGAATAAAAATTCAAACTAAAATTTTTCAACCCGAAATAAATTTTAAAATGTTGAACTAACAGGCGCACTTGGAATTTGGCACGCGACTAATTCGTTCCTTTTTCCTTATTTTATTACAGTCATTTTACTACTAAACAATAATTATTAGTTTTACCATTTTTATTCTAAAAATAAATTATTACCACTGAAAATTAAAAAAATTATACATAGTTGTTAGCTATGAATGCAAAAAAGTGCATCAGGTTAATTTTATTGTAAAATTTTAAGGTGAAGCACAAGGCTGATTTACGAATGCTTCTTTATGACGTAAATTCGAAGGGCTTCAAATTTAATTTAAAAACTTGAAGTGGGTGGGCAAGCACACTCCCCGAATTTTCATCAACATACTTACATGTTTATAAAACTACAATCTTAGATTAACTCATCAAAATGTTTGGTCACCTGGAAAAACCGAAATTTTGCAGCGACGCGACGTAGGATCGGATATTCCATATGTCGCGAAAAATTGCAAAACTCCAAATTTCCTCCTCGGAAAAAGTTATAGGCGTTTCTACGATTTTATAAACGTACCCTGTAGAATCTACATCATTAAAGCTGGATGACGTGGTGAGTACATCGGAATCTAATAGTAGGCCCTACTTAGACTTGGTAGCTTCTTCGAAGTGTACACAAATCTATCAGCAAGAAAGAAACCCTTTTTCCCTACAAATCATAATAAAAATTCAGCTGGGTCTACCTAAAACTGCTAGAAGTTTCGGGCCCCAATAATAGTGGTTCTAAACGACAAGCCTACAGGGACCCGCATATAATATTAATGCGCACATTGTATGCAAGACGTTATAGTGGCCCTTTTGTGGACTTTTTTCGAGGAGGTTAGATCCGCCCCTGTATTAAAGATCCGAAATTCTTAATAAAGATTCTAATAACATTGACAAAAGAAGTCAAATGACAATTATTCAAATAATAAACAAAATAGGAATATAATTTTAAAAATTTTCGAATAGAAAAAGTTAGTCGGGGCGGGGAACTGTCACGAATATATTAATGTTGTGGTTTCCGCGGTGTTGCACTAGATCGACAAATAAACATGTTTTTTATCAAGGGATTTGCAAATTTATTTCAATTTTAGTATGTAAATCTAATATAACCAAAGTTATATTCTAACAACCAGCTGGTATAGGCGGCTTATCGGCTGCCTTTAACCATCTAGACCTTAAAAGATCCTTATACGAATTATAAAAACAACCACTAAAATCTAACAAAACCAGATGTTAAGGGTAGGGTATATGCGCACACCCTATTTTTGCAAATTTATATTATACATTGCAATTTAAAAAACAAATTTCAAGAACATCTTACAAATACATCAAAAACATTAGAAGTTACCTCTTCCAGAATAACGAAGAAATGATTTTAAAATCAGTTTAATAAATTAAGAGCAGGATCGGCTCAAGAATATTTTTGACTGTGGGCTAATGGTAAGAATTGCACCCCGCCACGATTGGCAGATTTTCTCAGTGCAAATATTTTTAATTTTAATAAATCAAAAACAGTTATTTAAATATTTATATGCACGTATGTATGGCGTACAGGAGAATACCTTTATAAATTCTATGCAAAAATCACATAACCACAAACAAATAAAAACTTGGATAAAACTTTCCAATAAAAAGCAAATTCAAGAGCTTGAACCCACAATATTCGCACAAAATATAAATATCTTATCAACCAAAATAAAAGTTTAACCGGCAAAAACAGATCTTTTATCTTTCAGACTTCTTCTACACCTTTTCCACAAGTAATTCAGAAATCGTCAACCGTTATTCAGATTTGTCAATTGATATTCAGAAATCGTCAACGGTTATTCAGATCTGTCAATTGCAATTCACGATTTCTGAATATCAGGTGAGGGTTTCTGAATTACTTCTGGAAAAGGTGTAGTATAGGGTCGATAATATGATGGTAGCAGAGGTCAAAACAATAGGTCGAAAATGCACTAAGGCTGAACAAATCTTGTTCCAAATTTATTCCAAACTGACAATGGGAAACGATAGCGTATACAAAAAATACCTTGTATAAAAAATATCCATGCCGGTAAATTCATAAAAACCAAATACCAGTAACGAATAAAATCCCAAAGAAATTGCATTGAAAAAACACTGGTCCAAATTAATTCGTACACACTTTTTCTATAGTGCCGTGCCTGATTTCCCCCACCCACCCCACTCTCTCGAGCCGGGTCTGATTAAGAGGCCTAAACAGTGTAGAATATACTCAGTGGCATATTAACAAGTATTTGAGATCAAAAAGTACCTATTTTGAACAATTTTATTGCCAAATTAATGATGTGTTTTATATTATGTTTAAAAATTAAAAAAGTGTTAGTACAGATAATTAAATTTTGAAGTCAAATTTCTATGTTGAACTTGAGAAACCAATTTCAACAAAGATTAATAACCAGCAGTAGCATAAACAAAAATTCATAAATATAAAGTATGTTTAGAGGCGTTCTGATTGAAACAGCGTATTAGCCAAATACATAACCATTGCAAAAACAAACGAAGTGTTTAGCGGAAGCAAAGAGCAATAATACCATCCGTTCAAGTTATGAACGTATGTAGGTTTGTAGCTCATCAAAAAATGAACCACTCTTACCTTATCATGTGACTGCAGTTTCGTTGTCACCCTATATACAATGGCGACTCAACTCGTCAGGTATGCATTGACAAAGCGATACCATTCTCGATTCATAAACCTGTGTGCTCACATAGCTTAAACTTAAATACCTTCAAAACTTCAATCAACTAGAACGCCTCTAAACATACTTTATGTATGCATATTTGTTTATACATTTTGAATTATTTACGTGGTTATTTGTAATTAATAATAAAACTACACTGTTCTAGTATTTTTTATTTTAGATCCGTTTCAATCACAAACGATCTTCATCGGACACAATTACCAAATTATAATACAATAAATAAATGGTAACTCCATATAATCTGGTAAATTTATATAATTTACCAATTGCGTTCGATGAAGATCATTTCAGCATTTTTTTTTAAATTTTATTGAGGAACGGCTAAGCACCTTGTTTGAAAAACTTCTTGAAAAACTTCTTGTTTTGAATAATGACTAAAGTTCTTCCGGAGCAAGGCATGCTTTAATGCAAAAATCCAAACCCGTAGCCCGCATCGCAGGTGGTGGGTAATTGAAAAGTTCCATCTTCAGTTGAAATCCAACACTTTGACGCGGGTTTAGATTTCATTGTCTCCGTGAATTCGACTACAATTCATTATTAGGTATTAGGTACTACATTAATAATATAATCATTAACTTCAACTGCAATTGTTTCCGAAATTTCTAACAATAAATTAAATTAAATTTTAAAGTCAATTTTACGACGAAGGAGTAGATATAACCAATATGACTTTATGAAGCTGACAGAAATAATTAAACATTATTAATAAAGATAAGCATCGACAATGGATTTCCTACCGTGATCATTGTACACCTAATCAAAAAGCGAATGAACATTAATAAAATTCACTATTTATAAAAAAAACACTAAAAGAATCCTATATCTATCTATTATTTACTAGAGCCCTTCCAATGAGAGAGTGAATATATTCCGGGAGTTTGACGTTATAGTTATTCGCTAAGTAATAAAACAAAATAGTATATAATCATGAACAAGATAAGAGGAAATGACCAAAGTTATGAGATTGAGAATAATTCTTGGAGGACTGCTCAGCCACTTATATCGGTGAAACTTGGGGGAAAATTAGCACAAAAAAATAACATAGAAAAGACGCAAGATCCAAAGTATTATGGTATTATGGGGTACGGTCCGCTATCTTTGGCGACTCCAAATAAATTGAAAATTTCCTATTGCAAAGAGGAAGGTTTTTATAGTATACTGATATAATTTAAACCTGCGAATGTATTATCAAAATTTTGAGTAAATCAAATTTGAAGTTTGCAAATTTACATGTAAAATTAACGAGATTCCCGCGCGTCGCTCAGCAGCTCGTCGATGCAGCTCGTCTCTCGTACATGTAACATCGATTATTTTTTGTTTTTACGCGATTTTTTGGGGGTGAAACGTAATAGTTTACTGCCCCATACCGCAACTATACTTTTTAATTCTATTTCAAGGGTCTCTAAGCTCCCGGTTTCATTTATCCCGGTTTTTTTATGGGAGGCGGCTTCTCGTATGTTTAGCATAGTAACCAGAGTCAAAACCGCCCTGGAGGGGTGCAGAGCGGAGCGGAGCGCAGCGGCGCCCCGAAAGGGTAGGTTTTGACGATGGATAAACCTCCCTATCGAATGCACACCCCAAAAATCGAAGAAAAATGCGCTAAATTTACGTACTTTGAAATTGAGTTTTCTCGAAATTTTGATAATACATTCGCAAGTGAAATTTTTACAGTATACTCTATAAACCTTCCTCTTTGCTATAGGAAATTTTCAATTATTTTGGGGTGACCAAAGTTAGCGGACCGTCCCCGTATTATGTACTATTTGCATATAAAAGATAAGACCTAGCGCAGTAATGGCTAGGGATGAGGTATAAATGTGCTTATAATATTGGTATAGGGGGTTCTAATGTAAATAGTATAGTAGGTAAGTACTATGTATATAATCACTTAATCAGGAGCCTTTTTGAAGTTATTTTCATTCTTTTCTGTTTGTTTATAAAATATAGATTTTAAAATTTTTAATGAATTGATTTAGGTATAACTTGTTGAAAATATAAGGAAGTTTAATATAATTTTTTTTTGCCCAGGATTATTTCAGAAGTGTTTGCTACCATCTTCAGATAATTGTTAATAAACAAATGCATACTACAAGGTGATTCAAAAAAGACTTCTAATGGTTTTACGGACGACTGAAATGAATTCAAAGTCTTCAAACATTAAGGGGGTTACCTACTGTGAACAGTCGTTTTCAAGCTGATTTTTAGGAATTAAATTTGAGAAAACTGTTACAGCTATTGAGCTAAAATTTAGGATACTTATATATTCACATTTAAACTAACACCTAACATTTTTGTAAAGCTTTTTTTTGAAAATTGTACAAGGTACAGATCGACGCGTAACTCATATTTCGAAATGAATCGTTTCCGACCCATCCAGTTATCCTGAAATAAACGAATTTTTAGGCTTCTATACAAAGTATAACAAGAAGCCTTATGATCTAGCTCCGTGTCCGTCTGTCTGTCCGTCCGTCTGTCCGTCTGTCTGTCCGCATAATTCAAAATCATACAGAGCGTTTCAAATCGTGTTGGAAATACTCTGTGTGTATAGAGGTCTAAGAACTGGGTAGCCAGTGCGCTACTTTTAGGCTTCTATACAAAGTACGATATAACAAGAAGCCTTATTTATTTTAATTCTTGTTCTCTATGAATGTGGCTACGGTTGGAACCTCGAAAATTTAATTAAAAAAAAATGACAAAATGGTGAGGATTTAAAAAAAAACTTCGATTTTTACAACAAAATATTTACTTTTCACGGACCGCAAGATGGCAATTTTAAATATATTTTGGATATTTTAGGTTCTGACTGTAGCCTGAAATGTACTCTAAATGCCTAAAAAAATCAAGTCAATCCGTATAGCAGTTTCTTTGGAAAATGTGCGCCCGACTTGAGAAATGTAGTTTTGAGATAAATCGTTTTAAAATTTTTCGTGCTGTAATGAGGTGGATAGTGGTTGATATTCGTAACCTACCCTTAAGCCCGCATTTCATTACGGCTTCTACCAGCCAGCTTCTAGAAGCCCAAAATTTGTAATGCATTGACTCTTATGGAACCAAACTCACTTCGGCTGGTAGAAGCCAGGTAGAAGCATGTCATAAAAGTATCGAATTTTAGCAGCCCGGCTGCAAAAATACTCCACGCGGAGTACTGTACTTCTTTTTAATTTTTAATGTTAAATACTACCCGGTAAATGTAATAACTAATAATATATTGCGTTTAAAAAATTTTTGCGATTTTTAATTTAGCACAACAATACAGGAGGTCGCTTTTTTTCGTGGACAAGTTTATTTAAAAAAAACATCCAAAAATAATCACCTTCTTTTATTGCTTTTTATTATGGGAATGATTAAAAAATTAGTATAAATATCTAATTAACGATAACATCGAATAACCAAAATTGTGTTACAACACATATTATCTAATAAGTAGAAGTATCTGGCTTGTGCAGCTTCAGTTGTAAAAATTTACAACCCTGGCTGCACAAGCGGCCTGGTTAAAATTAATCTTTTATCAGGTAAAGTACACAAGTCCACGTGGAGTCGCAAAGACATTTTCGTAATAGAAATATTATCCAATAATAAGTCCTCATTCTAAATATTAACCAATTACAACTACGGACCATTTTATATTATCCAATAATAAGTCCTTATTCTAAATATTAACCAATTAGAAGTACAGTACTCCGCGTGGAGTATTTTTGCAGCCGGGCTGCTAAAATTCGATACTTTTATGACCTGCTTCTACCTGGCTTCTACCTGGCTTCTACCAGCCGAAGTGAGTTTGGTTCCATAAGAGTCAATGCATTACAAATTTTGGACTTCTAGAAGCTCGGCTGCTAGAAGCTATAATGAAATGCGGGCTTTAATCGGGTATACTAGGGCCATACAGAATACATTCTTCGGCTTCGAAGAAGTGAAATTCGGCACTTTTCAAAATTCCATCCTTACTCTTTGATGGACGGAACTCCCCTCCCAAAATTCTTCTTTCCTGGCCCCACAAAATTTTCTTATCAGCCCGCGCATTCGTTTTAAAATCACTACTATTTAAACAATTCCCTACGCCTTTAACAAATAAATTTTATTTTTGATTTAATCATAACCTGTCAATTTAAAATTAAAACAACTAAATTTCCCTTTGTCCTTTACACAAATTTTTATAATCCTTGTGGGTACAAAATAGTTACATTTGTTATTTTTTTTTACAGATCAATGAAGCAAGCAGTATAATATTGAAGTATCAAGAAATTTCAGGTGCAAGTTCTTATCCATCATTATGGTCTCAAAAGTGACAATCACGACATGAGCATTTCACAGAAAACAACCAATTATACCAGACCTACCCTTATGCTAAAGATATCACGACAATATGTACAAATACCTCGGTTTTTATCCCGTCTTTATTTACAAAAAGACGTGTATTTTGTAGGAGCTCAAAAGTCACTGAAAGTTTCCTATCAAAACTTTTCTTTTTATTAAAGAACCAACATATTTTTGTAACTCATATTATTTTGTCAGGTTTTACTGAAAGTAGTTTATTTAGAAAACTTTTAAAATAAAAATTAGCATAATAAATTAGTCAAAATAGATTAAAAAAACAAACAATTTTAGGGATTTTGTACCTAACATTATTTGTTTGTGTAAGAAATGTGTCAGTTGAAAACCTTGTACCTATACTAACTGTACCCATAAAAAACATAGCAGTAAATTAGTTAATAACCCCAGATGTTCCTGGGGGGTTTCAATTTGTAAGAAAAAACTTTTAAGCTCCTTTATCACGATCAATTCGATTTTAAGGGTGGACTAAAACGTCGATTTTTAATAATTTTCTTTTTTAACAATTTTTTAAAATTTTTTTGGTTTTTTGGACTCCTAAAGACAATTACAAACAGCTACAACTTATATTTGTTAAATTTATTGTTGTATAAAGTACAAAATACAAAATACAAAAAGTAATTAAAAAGTAAGCAAACAGAATTGGTGTGTAATCAGCCCACCAAATTGGGCCCATTATGCTACTTTCATTGTACAACGTGACAGCCGTCCTCCCTATCTCTCGAGTCATTCCAAACTTTAAGAGAACTCAACGATCTTGGAAGACGGGATGCCACTGATACTGGGAAATGTTAGGCCAGGATTCCCCCAACACAGATCATCCTATCGATGTTCCGCTGTTTCATCTTATTCTTCACATCTTCGACAGATAGGACTATCCACAACCTCTACCGTGTGTAGATATTTGTTTAATCTGAAGTATCCTGTAAGAATCCTCGCGACTACTCGCAGTTTGTCCCGGGACAACTGTAGGTAATAGTTTGCATTCCTGTAAGTAGTCATGCGCATGGCCGTTTTTGCCTGTCGGCAGCTACTTATACACATATTCCTTCATCTGCTGGCATGTAGTTTCCAGGTTTGTTCTTTTATTAGGGGTTGATAGTGCTAACGGTTGGCGCAATGAATGGCTCACCACCAAATGGTGGGTTAACCGAGTGATAGGGTATTATCTGTTGATATCTCATTTCATTGTCTGAGTTCATTCTAGCATCAGCTCCGAGGTAATCTTATGGCGATTAAGTGAATACCCAGATACCCCTTTCCTTGACTATTTTTGCCTTTGCAAAATATGGTATGAGACATACCTCCCCAGCGGTATGGTTATGTTTAGCTACAGTTCAGTGGAAAATATTCTCGCACCTGAGCCAACATTATTATTTGAACCGTCAGTGTATAGAAATATGTCTGATTCTTCAGTCCTACATTTAGGAGAGATTATGTTAGCATCGCGGTCCAGTAGGAGCAGCTTCTTAGAGTTCAAGGCTCCTTAGAGCCTTATTAGTCTTTGTCCCCATACGTGCAGCTCTAATCGCCTGCCCCTTCACATGAATATTCAGTGTAGGAAGGCAGATAAGAACTTTCAGGGCCGCAGTGGGAGTCGTTTACAGTATCCCCGTCACCGCCCGAAAGACCGATCCCTGCAGACGCAGGAGGGAGGATACCGTTGTTAACGGCTTGCTTCTGGGCCACCAAACAAGAGCACCGTAGCATAACATAGGTCCAATTATGGCAGTATACAGCCACAGGGATATAATTGGGGGAAAATCCCCCATCACCTCCTCATTGCCCTACCACACTGCCAAAAGGCCACTCTCGCTTTCACAATTTTGCATTTGATACGCTTGTCCCCGTCGATATTGTACGACGGTTTCCGCAAATATCTGATCGTGTTATGGTGGGTTCATGCAAAATATTTAATATAATTTAATTTAACTTAAGGAAAAGTTGATCAACTTGACATTATAGGGATTATTCTAGATGAGATTGTATCTGCGTATGAGTGTGATACAAGTCACCAACGATATTTGCTGAAAACGAGCAAGAAGTAGTTTTTGCGAATGCCTCATTCTTACGTTAAATATCTTGCATGAACCGGACCAGTTTCTTAAATTAAATTAAGTAAAATTACGTTAAATATTTTATATTAACCCACCATTAGAACGAAACCGTGTTGTTGGATACCAGGTTATAGGAGCGTTACCTGCAAATCATCTTTGCCTCTAAGTAGCTTCTTTTAAAAAATTTTAAGAGAGAATATTTTTAATAATTTATTATTGTTTAAGTACACTATTATTTATGGCCTGTTAATTATTTCCATGGATGATTTTAATTCATTATGTACCAAAATAGATCAATTTTTCGCTTCTTTTCATTAAAGGGGTATCCCACTAATAAGTTGCACATCAATCGATTTTTAGAAAAAGGAAACAACATAGAAATTTTTCTGTTATGGTAGTAGGATATTTATTACATATTGGATACACAATTTTGAATTTTTCATATAAAAATAATAAAAATTTAGCTGCTACAGCTTCCTGAACATAAATTGATTAAAAAGTTACCCTGCGGTGGTGGGAAAGCTCAGGTCCTTGGTATTTGTCCAAAATTGAAAAACAAAAAATCTTCATATTCAACAAAGTTATCAGAATAGTTTCTACGACAATCATGAGAAAATTAAATTTGTATAGGAAAGGGCGGCGCGGCGTTTTAAAAAAAATTAAAAGTTTATATATTATTTTCAAGTTGAACCCCCAAAAAGGAATCGAAATTTTGTATGAATGCATTTGATTTTAGTTCACCGATAGAGAACTTGATATAAAATAGAACAAGATATGATTCAATCAGTTTATTATTTTTTAAGATAGAAGTCCCACCAACTAATAAATTAATGCCATTAGTGGCAAGGTTCTTGTAGTGATACTACAAAAATTTTGTAATTTATTTCTAATCCCGGACCACACAATAAGCCCTCTTCAAAAAATAACTGAAATTCTTCAGACCTTCTTGTTTCTTTAGAAGAGGTAGATGCACTCATATGTATTTTGTGTTCCCTTTAACGGTGAACAGATTTCCCTTAAACGGATATATCCGTTTTTTATTTGCACGACTACCTTTCTATCCATTTTTTTAAATGTAAAATAAAAATGTAAAGAAACAAACTCACGTTCTTCACAGTTCAAAATATACTGAAATCGTCTCTTGAAAAAACATCTTTGATCCTAGAAATATATTGTAAATTTTATTTTTAAAATTACATGTAATTTAGATGTTATAGTTCTTAATTCAAAATATCTTAGGTGACAAATACTTCTTCACTTACTGCAAATAGTAAATAGTATATCTACAAATTTTGTCGTGCATACAGTCGGCTCGACGACAGTGTATTATTTTTCGCGATCCGTTCGACGCCGCCCGGCGTAACGCAAAAAACGGTAAAAATATGTAAATAAAATCGTCGTCTCACTTAGCGCTCGAAATCCATCTGTGACCTAGGCATTTTTTTGCAAAAATGCAAATCTAAATTCGAGAGGATTCAAATGAGACCAAAAAATCGAAACTTTAACCTGAAAATAAGCGAGCCAGGCGCAAAAAACTATTCAATTTTTACCCCCCCCCCTTAAACGGTAACGGGACAAAAATTGGAAAATTTAGCTATATCGATTGTCCGTTTTCGCCGCCCCCACCCCTCTAGCAAATTTCAGGTCGATCGGACGAAAACTCTGGAAGTAGAAACAAAAAAACGAAAAACTGCGAGGAGCCCTCTTGCCAAGCGCTGGAAAAAAATTTCAAAAAAGAAAAAATTGTTTCGCCCCCTCGTCCACCGCCCGGAGCTTCCTGAAAAATTTCAACTCTCCAAAGTGAATGCCGAAATTTTGTGACCACTTTGAAGCGCCATTTCACCCCCTCCGTTACGTCCCATGAAAAACGGGAAAATTTTCCCGTTCAATCCTCGTAAAACCACACGGGTATGCAAAATTTCAACTCTCCACGACCCTCGTAGCTATACGCACTAAATTATGAATTAGTGAGTGAGTGATTTGCTCAAATTTATGTGTTTAATACAAAATTTGGATAAAAACTTGGATCAAAATTACCCAAGCAAACCATATTTTTTTAACAGCACTTATTTTATTTTTGCATTTTAACAATAATTTAAGAGAGAAATATCAAGTGTGGGGTATCATAAGATGCGGAAAAATAATCTCTTTCGATTGATGAGTTTCAATCCCATATGTTCCACCGGGAAGCGGTAATGCTCTTTAACAATTTTCATTCCCCTAAAAAAGGGGTTAAAAATGGACGGTTTTCAACCAAAATCTAATCAGCTCTTTAGACAGTTACTTCAAACTAGTGTATAAAATTTCAACTCAATTGGTGCACGCGTTTGTCTGAAAACGTTGACGATAGAATAACCACACTTCATACATCACACACACATCCGGACATCATTCCAAAATTGGTCTTAAACAATTCGTATGGGCTCATAGACCATGGGAAAAATGCTAACTCAAAATTTTTTTTTAACTCGATAACAATACTTTCCTTTACTACGTAAATGGGAAAGTAATACGAACCAAAACAAAACGATGATTAACGATCTGTAATCGTGAATGGTAGGGTTCCAGTTAGCTCCTTTAAGTAATTTAATTTAACGTATTTTAATTTAAGAAAGTTAAATGTACATAACCACCTATAGGCGTTCATGCTACATTTAAGGCGCCGTAATTAAATTTAACGTAAGCCTTATTGGAGTTTTGGAAACAGCTATTGTGGTTCAAAGGATAAACGGCAGATGGCTCTCTTAAACTAAAAGGCATAATAAATTGATTTATTATTGTTACTCTTGGCTTTGATTTGCGCTAAATGAAAATATTACGCTGATATAAATAAAAGATGACAATACAAAATCGAAACATACGGGAAATGTGCTCAATCTTCAAACAATGGCGGTTATAAAGGAATATAAACAATAACAAAAAATAATAATATAATACTTTATAAATACGGGTACATAATAATTATGTTTATTAATACACCGAAGATAGTAATAGTATCCCAGGCGACGCAGTGATATCACTGTGATATCGCGGTGACAAAATTATGTGACAATGGGATATCACTGTGATATCTCAAACAAGTCACAAAAGTGTATTAATGTCCGCCTCAGTGATATCACAGTGTGACACGATCACCTATGTGATACTAGTGCGACGCTCTGGTGATATCCTATGTGACATGTTGGTGATAGAATTGTGACACCCTGGGGATAAAAATGTGACCCTTTTGTGATAAGCTTGTGATTGAAATGTGATGGTTATGTGATTGAACTGCGACACGTTGGCGATGAAAATGTGACGCTCGTGTGATGGAATGTGATGATCAGGGGATTGAAATGCAATACGCTGGTGATTGAATTGCGACACGTTGGCGATGAAAATGTGACGCTCGTGTGATGGAATGTGATGTTCAGGGGATTGAAATGCAATACGCTGGTGATTGAATTGCGACACGTTGGCGATGAAAATGTGACGCTCGTGTGATGGAATGTGATGTTCAGGGGATTGAAATGCAATACGCTGGTGATTGAATTGCGACACGTTGGCGATGAAAATGTGACGCTCGTGTGATGAAATGTGACGTTCAGGGGATTGAAATGCGATACGGTGGTGATTCCAAATGGGGCATGCTAGTGATCAAAATGTAATCACTCGTAATTAATGAAAAAACTAATTAATCTAATAAATTTTTATTTGTAAATAATTTTATTATTAAAAATACATTAGGTAGTAATCATATTTCAGGTACTTTTAATTTTCACTGCTCCCGCTGATTTGCGTACCGTAGCCACCGTGAAATATCTCTTTCTACGGCATTATCTGTGGCTGCAAAAAAGTGTTGGACTGCATCTGTAAGAAAAAATATTTTAAAATATTTTAATCTATTAATATAAAATTAATATTACGAACCTAAGATAAACCGCACTATTTTCAAACCTTGAATTTTTATATTGCCCTGCTGTCCTTTCCATGAGCAACGGCTAGCCAACTCATCGGTAAAGATGGTCTCCATTACTCGCTTAACGTTATCTATTTGATTGTTTCCGCCTTTAGACTTTAGATAACTTTCCTGAAAAACATTTAATATTAAAAAATGCATCAAAATATATTTGAACTATATTTGTTTCCAAATTTTTTTAACCATGAATTAACAATAATTATTGCTGCTTACTTACAAAATTTATATTAAAATCATCTTTATTCTGAAGTAATTTTTCTTCAATTTCGTTCAGCTGTTCTGCCGATCGTAGTGGTAAAAATGATCTAACGTCCAAGCTATTATTATTTGGTTTCTGCGTAGTATTTGATGGTTTATTTTTCAATTGCGATAATTGCTCCTGAATGGAAGACAATTGCAATTTTATTTCAGCAAACATTTTACATATTGTTTTCATGTTGTCTAAAAAATAATTTTATTTCCCGTAATTTATTTCAAAATAATTTGTATGTTACCTTCATTCGGAAATGCATCATTTATCAACCCCATTTGTATTTCTGTATTATTTTGCGCTATAAAATAAAATTAAATGCAAATAAATAAATAAAATTTTTATAACAGTTACAAGTTATTTTACCATTAATAATAGTTTCTTGAAGAATATCTCTATCAGTATTGCAATCGACCAAAAATTGCAAGTTTTCTATATTTAAATTTTCCAATATCGGTACAGATGGTAACGACGTCATTACTAAAATACATTTTTTTTAAATCGCTGAGAAATACACAGACAAAAATATCACACTTTTACTATTAGTTGGGTCTTCGTCCTCACTACTGGATTCATTTGACGCTTGACCAATTTTGCTTTTTAGCTCAACAATTTGCTCTTCAGAAGAGGTGTAGTCTTCAAAAGTGGCCCTTTGTTTTGCAGCAACTAGAGTCTCTGAAAGTTATATAAGTTATAGATAATTAATTTACTTCCA
The DNA here is from genome assembly GCA_932274525.1 of Podabrus alpinus. Lineage (NCBI taxonomy): Eukaryota > Metazoa > Arthropoda > Insecta > Coleoptera > Cantharidae > Podabrus > Podabrus alpinus. The sequence continues at coordinate 21,467,016 of OW026454.1, forward strand.
ACAAGACATCAAATATACATACCACAAAATTGTTCCACCGTCACTGCATATTTTTTCCAACTCAGTTTTGGATGCTTTACTGAATTTGGATGAATTCTTTCCGCAATTAGATTATTGGGATTTTTAGTGTTTGGCCACCAACACATTTTGTCCTTATGGCACAACCAATTAGTAGGCACTTCTGACACTAGCTTGTCGTCTAAAAATATGACAACTGCAAATAATTCCTAAAAAATAATAAAAAATTTTATTTAATTAATAACCACACTGTAAAAATTAGTGTAAATTAGATTAGTAAAAATAAATTAGGGTAATATCTACTTAATTATATTATAAATTTATCTTGTATATTATTTACAGTAGGTATAAAACTTCGGTAATTAATATGCTGAATTTTAACAGTGTATTTCTATGATAAATTAAATTTGTTAGAACGTTGTATTAATAATGTATAAATATTTACCTTATTGCAGTTTTTCGAAATATTACATTGACTTGCCATTTCGTTCGTTAGTATCTCGTACAAATTTTGAGATGATAAGAAGTAAACCTAAATTAAAAATTTTGTTATTTAATTAGTGAAATTTTGTTATAATTAAAATATGCAATGGACTTACTAGACGTTGTCGTAAAATTCTATCTTCAATGGTTTCACTTTTTACTGGTTAATTCCACTTAAGACTTTATATCTAGCTTCACCGTAGAATAGTAAAATGCGACTGTACATAAATATAACACAACTATATTACATGTGTTTAAAAAATTTTTTTCTGGTTGACCCTATTCTATAAATAGCACAAAAGGAAGTAATAAAATTGCCCTGGAAATTTTTTTACCCTCTGTTCGATGTTTAAAATTTTAAATCTTAAAACAATTTTGTAATGTTGTAATTTACAAAATTTAAATTACAACAATTAAATTAAATTTGCAACTCCGTTAAAATGTTCAATTCTCACACATTCGAGTTTTTATTATTTAATAAATACTAATACATCATATATTATTCCTTTTTATGAATTAAGGGAATAATAACATAATCTGTAGTATCAAGTTCATTATTTATGGATAGTGGAAATTTAACACATTTGCGGATAATATGTGATGCTGGAATTATTTCAACATCAGTCAAATTGGAGTCATTAACCAATAAAATACCGAAAATTTGAGAATCACATGGTTCTTTATAAAACGAATTCATTTTATTATAACGCCTTGCTTCTAAACGTATAATATTTTCTTCATAAAATATATTGTTTATAATAATTACGTGATTTCCTTCTATGGTACAGCAATTATTTGGTTCTTTTTTAGAAATAACGAAATCTTTGTATTGTACAGTTTGAACAAATTTTTTATGAGTTGATGGTGATGTAGAGAATTGACAAAAATTAATTATCGGGTATTTTATTTCTGCATACCGTATTTCATTGGACCGTTCCTCCATTATACGATTGAATATCTGCTCAAGAGGTCGGTTGCTTTGCTTTAACTTTTTTTTGATTTTTTGCATGTAATTTTCATATTTGAAACCACTAAAATTGTCTAAAACGCCAAATTTTTTTACATCATCAGCGAGATGTAGAAGATTATGCACATTGTATGTTAAATATTGAGCTCCATACAAAATCGAGTAATTCTCAATAAACCACTTTAGTAATTGATGCGCATAATCTCGATAATTTATATACAGATCTTTATCGAGCAATATTCTCATTGCAACGTTTAAAGCTACGAAATGTCTATAATTATCTTTATGCAAAATATTTTTCAAAATAACCGGACCAGTGTACAATAAAAATTGACGCAATTCTGTGGCTTTCCAACGATCAATCTCCATTACACTTCTGGGTTTTCTCGCAAACTCATTTGTTATAAAAAATTTTAAATCAAATAAATTATCCGAAAGTGATTGAATCTGAGCATTCTTTAAACGCACGTTCTGTTTACCCTTTACCCAAAATTGCAACAATTTCTTCATAACTCCTAAACAAACTAGATGCATGTAATCTGTCGTTACTTGGGACACCATACCAATATTTAAATTTTCAAGAATTGTTGAAAACTTATGATGTTCTGTTTGTTGACGCTGCTTAAAAGAGTTGTCAGATCTTAAAACAGAATCAGTTTCCGGAAATGTCATTCTATTTGATATAAAATCACCTTCTTGAATACATTTAGGGCAACCGAAGTATCCAGTATGATTTTTTATACCACATATAAACGCTTTTGCAGGCGCATCACAAATGATCGAACCAATAGTAACAGATATTTTTAAACCGTTGATATCTAAGCCAGTCCGAAAAACTTCTACTGCTTCATCTACAAAAGGTTTTAAAAATTCATTTGCATCGTTTGGTTTATGTGAACCATGAAATATTCCAACTATAAATGGTTCCGTATAAAAATCTGCTACAATAGATGCTAGTATAGGCCAAAATTGACTACCGGAACTCTTTGTAAGTGGTAAACCATCAACATTAATATTTACTTCGATAGACATCGGATATTTCTTGAAATATATTTGTAAAGTGTGTCGTATACCAGCTGAAAAACCAAAATGTACGTAATGACCCCCATTCGATTTTTGTATGCTGTTAGAAGCACACCTCGGTGTCATCATCAACGACCGAGAATCACTAGGTAAACTTGGGTGACCGCATGCTTTTAAAAATCGCAACAAACTGTTTATAGCTTCATGGCTGATATTATGTGTTGACACCCAACTTCGCAAAAAAGTATTGATATCTATATTCTCTTCTTCAGCACTACTAATAGTATTACTATTCGATAAAGTAGATTCGGGTTCATATGAGCTTTTAACAGAATTGGTACTGTCGTCACTTACAACATCTTTATTTGCAATATTTTCAGTTTCAACTCTTTCAGTTTGAATATTTTCAGTCTCAACATTATTTTCTCTTTGCTTTTCTCTTATCATAACCGTCTTATTCCGTTCCATATATTGCTTTATTTCTTCTGCAATTCGACGCCTCCTTTGGCGAGACGTCACTAAGTGTACTGGCATTTTTTTAACTTTCATGATTGATTTCTAATAACGAAATTTAAGTAAAAGACATAATAGTTTATAATGCAGGTATCATGTATTATGCAATCAAAAAGTGCCTGCTAAAGATAATATTAAGAAATGCACAAAATTTATTTTGACGTGACCTTGCAATATTGGAGAAAAATTGAAAATTTATACCAACGTTGACCGCGAGTACAGTAATATTGCATTTACTCCTATAATGTAGTATTCTTTAATAACTTTCGTGTTTATAAATAGATTGTTAATTTCAAATTATTCATAACTTTTACACCGCTCAGATTTTATATATCACTGAATTACACACCAACACCAACCAACACCGAGTATCCGCAATTGTTAATTCCATAAACTTCTTTAACAGTAATAAAATAACACAATCGAAATTCTTACTCCAGACAATATCAAAAGGAAGGATCTCGGGTAGTGGAGTATGTACCCAAGAAAACAATTTACTTAAATCGACCGGTTTCGACAAGATTTCTTGTCATCTTCAGGACTCTTAAGTGGGATGGTAAAGTTTTCAACCGGAGTACCATAAAATAGTAGAACAACGATATAATATTAGTGGCGTCAAATCGTAGAAAAATTTAAAATTATTTTTTTGACATAAAAATCATGAGAACAATGACATGTCGATTATTGTAAATAGTCTAGTCAATAAAATAATGTTCTGGTATTTCAAAAAATTTGAAATGAAAGAAATTTTATAAGATGATTTCTTGATAAAAAAAAAGAAAGTACCTATTATAGGTTTGCAATAATACCGTATTTTTGGGATGGTGCGGGTGGTACACACAGATGGGTAATAAAGCCAGTTGTAATATTTATGATGCTCGCCTGTTATTAAGAGTTTAAAAAATATTTTTTATATATCTTGCAAAATTAATATCCTATGTAGGTATTATACCTTATAGATTTTCTATAGTAAAACAAACAATGTTAACAACACGTTTTTTTAGTTACATGATAAGAGAAATAATATTTAGCCGATATTTAGCTTATTATGCGTATTATAAAATGAAGTTTAGGAAAGGCGATAAAATATTGTCAAAAGAAAAGCAAATGAATTTCATTGCATTTTAGGAACATGCAAAATTGTAATTATTAAACATGTTAAGAAAGTTGTTCTAAAAAATCTAGAAATATTCGTTAGTAGGGTACCTGCTTTATTATCAAAAATCTGATAATCAGAAATTTAATAAATTTAATTCAATAATATAATTAGCGGTTGGCGTAATTTATATATTATATTTTAAGTGGAAAATTGCTAAAATTTAAGATTACTAATTATTAAAGATACTAAAGATTAATAATTATAAATTTTTATCACACTCAGTAATCACTGGCAATGATAAATCACAAGCACGTCACAAATCCTATCACGGCGAAATCACACCTGTATCGCAAGTAAAATCGCTTCCGTGTCACTGTGATATCACTTGTGATAAATCACTAATGAGTCACAAAACTCATCGCAGGGATATCATAGGGATAGCAATTGTGATATCACACCTGTGTCACAAATAATAACGGATGCGATATCACATTCTGGTCGCATATAGATATCGCAGTGATATCACAAGAAATGTCACTGTGATATCGCTAGGATATCACTTGGTGATAAATCACAAATCTTGTCACTAGGACATCACAGTGATATCACTCGTGATATCACATCTGTGTCACAAATAAAGCATCGGGGCGATATCACATTATGATCACATAATGATATCGCAGTGATATCACAAGAAATGTCACTGTGATATCGCTAGGATATCACTTGGTGATAAATCACAAATCTTGTCACTAGGACATCACAGTGATATCGCTCGTGATATCACACCTGTGTCACAAATAAAGCATTGCAGCGATATCACTGTGATTTTTGCGTTGCCTGGGATGTTGTAGTTTAGCCATCACAGTCTGACACATAGTCGGTCGCCCAGCAGTTGACCATGGGGGCAGCAGTACGTGGGACTGAGTTTTTCAATTGGCTTTCAAGTGTGCGCTTATTGGCACAAAGTTTTCTAACCATTGCAGTTAATGTTTCAATACAAATTCTAGGATGCGCTGTAGACATCGATTTCCAACTATCAGTTTCCGATATTTCTTCGAAGTTAGCAATAATGTAGGACTGCGTTTTGGTAATCAGTTGGTCAACATTATAGCGACTGGCCAGGACAACAGTTTCTGCAGCATTTTCTATCGACAAATTTTCATAGAATGTTTTCCCACAAATAACTTTCAATCTATCTAAGCTGTATTTATCAGCTGCAACTAACAAATCCATTGCGTTAACATTCAGGTTGGATCTTTTTCCCGTATATATAAAGTGCAACATTTCTCTTAAGACTTCAGGCTCCACATCGATTATTTCCACCCGACCGTTTTGTTGTTCTTGCATATTATGTGTAAACATAGCTTTAAACATCGGACTGCGAGCTGCTAATATTGCTCGGTGTACTGGGAATTCTTTTCCCCCGGCGGCACAAAGTGTAACATCGCTAAATTCTGGATCCCCAAATAGAGCTTCCAAATCACTTGTCAAATTGCATTTAGGTATGGTGAACTTAGCCGTAACATCTACTTTTCCACTTGTAGCCATTATTTTAACGACAAAAAGCGCACTGTATATTGTTTTTTTTTGTTTTAAAACACTAATAAAACTCACAACCAACACGTGATGATATATTTACAACTTATTCACACACTATATACTATAACCTTAAAAATATTTACCACGAGGTAGCATAACCTCATCCATGGCTACCAACTATTGAACCAATCACAACACATTAAAATTAAAGTAATTACAAACTTAAGTGTAAATACTGAATTAGTGAAAATAAGTATTTAGTGGGCCGTACTAAGGCTAACGATGTCCGGGGGGGTGGGGGCTCAAAACCCAACCCAGCAAATTCAGGTGTAGTGGCGCATCAGCTAAATTGAAAGAAGTATGGGCAGGGCCCTCGCAATCCGAAATTTAATTTATGATTTTGATTCAACGATGTTCAGATCCGTCTTAAGAGTCATATTATAAAAAATAATATATTTATTATCCGCATTCGGTTCGTCTGACGTTATTGATTTTCTTTTGTCTTGGCTCGATATTTTATGTAAAATAATTTTCACAACAGTTCACAAATTTTCTTGATTGGCAGTTGATGCCAGTAAAGTGAACGTCATTCTGTCAGAAACAATATCATAAATTAAGTTGCGGAATACCGGGCTTGGCCCACACTTCCTTTAACTAAGTGGTGCGCTACTGCGCCTGAATTTTGAATTTCAGGATTGGATTTTGAGTCCCCCCCCCCCCTGCAGAGATCGTCGATATCCAAGAACGTTTTTGCCCTCCTTTTGGTTAGCGACAAAAATGGCTTTGAGATTATGTTGAAAGGCATAAACGCAGTTGCCTTTCTGAATAGCTGACAATGCTGCTTTAGCGGCACCACCTGATCTCGTATGTACATAGCTGGGTCTCATTGTGGTGATAAAAAATCTGTTGTGACAACACATTACTTTCCCATTTAGTAGATTCCACTTCATTTTATATTAAATTTTAATAAAACAGATGTTAACTCAAAAAAATTTTTAACTCGATAAAATACACAAATTACTTTGATCAGCTAAATATCTTGTCCAGCAAATATAACTGCGAAATATCTGTAGGAAAAACCAAAATAATGGCGTTTAAAGGAAAAGATCCTATTAGGTCTAAAATATATATAAACAACGCTTGCCTGGAACAGGTTTCGCATTTCAAGTACTTGGGTTGCGATGTTTCTTACGAATATGATGAGGACATAGCAAAAAAACTAAATACCTTCCAGAGAATGTGTGGAACCATTACACGAACATTGGGAAAACAATGTAGACAAGAAACGCAGCTAAAGTTCTACAAGGTCATGGCGGTTCCCACCTTGCTGTATGGAAGCGAAACTTGGACGATTACGACCAGGCAAGAAGCTAAAATAACAGCAGCAGAGATGAAATTTTTGCGATCAGTCAAAGGATGTACATTGCTAGATATGAATAGAAATGAGGATATCAGAGAGGAATTGCAGATCTTTTCGGTGAAAGACAAGGTTTACGATTATAAACGTCAATGGAAGGAGCATGTGCAGAGAATGGAAGATCAGCGTTTGCCAAAGAGTGCCATGAAATATGATCCAAGGGGGAGAAGAGATGTTGGACGTCCAAGGAAGATGTGGGCTGATTAGAAATCGGAACAGGCCTGCGGCCTACACCGTGAAGCAGACGACGACGACGACTTTGAGATATCAAAGTTACGAAATTTAATTTGTAATTTAACATGGTAACTCATATTTTTAAAAAGCACTTATTTTATATTTTCATTTTAACAATAATATAACATGTTTGCATTGAAAAATTTTTAAAATTGACATTTTCCAAAAAAAATTAGAAATTTGCGGAATGCCGTGCCGTCTATATGCAATCAAATTTTAACTATGGGCGTAATGACGTCAGAATTAATTTTTTATATGTAATAAAAAAATTCGTTTGATATTAACTACATAATATGTTTATACAAGTAAATTAGTTAAAATATTAAATTATAGTAATGAACAATACAAATCACTTTGACAGATCAAAATTATCCAAGGCAAACCATATTCATTTAATAGCCCTTATTTTATTTTTGCATTTTAACAATAATTTAAGAGGGAAATATCAATTGTGGGGTATCAAAAGATGCGGAAAAATAATCTCTTTCGATTGATATGATTTTCAATCTCATATGTTCCACCGGGAAGCGGCAATGCTCTTTAACAATTTTCATTCCCCTAAAAAAGGGGTTAAAAATGGACGGTTTTCAACCAAAATCTAATCAGCTCTTTAGACAGCTACTTCAAACTAGTGTATAAAATTTCAACTCAATCGGTGCACGCGTTTGTCTGAAAACGTTGACGATAGAATCACCACACATCACACACACATCCGGACATTATTCCAAAATTGGTCTTAAACAATTCGTATGGGCTCATAGACCATGGGAAAAATGCTAACTCAAAATTTTTTTTTAACTCGATAACAATACTTTCCTTTACTACGTAAATGGGAAAGTAAAAATAATGAAATTACTGTGGTTTTTATCAGAAAATCAGGTGAGGAAAATCCTACTTACTTCACTCCAAATTTTACTGGCTTGTAATTTGTACATGTTATCAATATTCCAATAGTTTACAGTACAATAAATATCATCAAAGAATACAATAAATTATTTGGTAAAAATTTTGACGAGCATTATTATTTTTTATTAAACTATCTAAATAACAAAATTAATCAATAAACAACAAAAGATAATAAATTATAATAATATAAAATTATCTAAAATTACACAGGTAAGGTAGTACTAACACTTTTTGTAAAAATTTTAGAAAATATACTAAGTCCGGTAGAACCCCCTGGAATACTTGCAAATACAGTCCACAAAAGAGTTATTATTTGAGCAACAGCACCCAGCACTGTTAAAGGGGTACTTTGTAAATGTAAAGCAAAGTACAAGGTGCCAAACAATGTCACACCATAGGTGATTGTTAATATGAGCCTTTCTTTAGAAAACATCGATTTGAGATGTGCCATAGGACCCCATAAAAACGAAAAGCTGAAACTTAAAAATTAGTTATGCACTAAATTACACTTCAAACTTTACCTCAAAATAAAAAATAAGCTTCCGAGAGTAAATAGCAAAGCAAACTTGCGAGCTTTTAGTATTAAAACTGGTATATACAATGCCGATAATGAAAAACATAAAATTCCCATAAAAACGCATATACAAAAACCAGTAATTCTTTGAAATCTTGTCTGAAAGTTCACCATATTAATATTATATTAAAGTATCTAAAATTTTGTTACTAGGCTAGGGCAGCATTCCTTTTTCTTTTCTTGAAACCAGGATTCATCTTCAGGGGTTTCCTTTTTTAACCAAATTGAAATATTAGGCTTTTGCAACGTCGGTAATTGAAATTTAAAAGACTTTTTTTGGTCACTTTGTAATAGTAAATACTCGTCCAGGTCCTTTTTTAAATCAGCCATAATTTTAATAAAATTTACTCTAAAATGAGGTTAATGTATCAATAATAAATAAACGTCAACTTGTTTACAGGTTCCTGTTTTATAACGCAATTAAGTTTGTACAGGATGTTTTGAAAGTTGTCTCTCTTGGTAGTCATATTTTGTGGTAATAAAGTAAGGATTGTGAATATCATAAACAAATATTTCTTGTAATTTACAAGTTCAACATTCAAAACTTTATTCTATGTACAAATAATAGCATAAATTATGTATAAAACTCTTATACACTAAAATAAAATCAAACAAACACTTTGACAAGTTAAAATTTTTAAAAACCATACACTAACTATCTTGATCATGCCTCGGTACAAAAACCCAATTTTCTCCTTGTCGACATGGACAATTCGAATTAAGTAATTCACTTTGCTTTTCTAAAGTTTTTTTAAGTAACAGCAACGATTCTTTTTCACTTTGTAACTGTTCTATTGATTGTTTTTTTAGTTGTTCAACACTTCTTTCCTCTTGTAATTTCTTTTTTCGCTGTGATAAATAAGCAATTTCTGTTTGAACCTACAAAAATTGTTTTTTAAAAATAGTAAATATTTTTCAGGTGCCAAGTTAGGTACCTTTAAATATTCTTGAGCTAATTGTTTATGTTCTTCGAACAATTCTAAGGACTGTGGCTCAGTTGGATCTGGAGAGGCGGGTCGAAGGTGTGGATCTAGAAGAAGATACATATTGTCTAAATTTGGATCAGTTTGGCACGGCCCTTCTGATAATGGTGACGTTTGAAGTCCAGTTTGAATGGTATTGGTGGATCCTAAAAATGAAAAAAGTGAAATTCTCTGTTACAAGTTATATTGAAATAAATAAATCATGTATGAAAAATTGTGCGTTAAATATATATTGAGATACAATAAATAGAAGGTACAAACTACTACAAATAAAAAGGCCAAAAAATTACTCATTTGGCACTCTATTGTGTTACAACTGCGATGACAATCTAAATATTTATTTGCAATATGTGAGCGTTTATTTCTGCCAGATATTTCATTTAACACTTTCTCAGAACAGTGAACAAAACTCTTCCTGCTCGATTTAATAGTGTAATTAATTTTGTTGACTAATTGCATAATAAGTAAAATGGAAGCCCAAAATAATTTTTGCAATAAAAAAGACCGTCCCCATAAATTATTTACCACATTAAATACATTTGTTTTATAATTGGAGATTATGTTTTATATATGAGTATATAGTAATGGTCATTTATGTGCGGCAAATTCAAATAGTCCACTTTGTTCGGACATAAACAGGGCAAATTGCCAAAATGTCATTTTCAAGCATTCTTCCGTGTTTATCTAACAATAAATTTGCCAAATCTGTTCTGAATTATCAACGACATAATTCGATAAATAAACAATATTTGGATCCGCATAGTCATATATTTTCAAAAATTAACTTTTCAAAATAAAAAAACATCGTCCCACTTGCACAACAGTAAAACGAAATCCTTTTCCAACTTCCTGACTGGATACTGTAAATATTCAAAACGTATCCTTTCTTTCTTACCTATATGGGTTTTGTTATCTTTGAAAATAATCCAACTCTTGTGAGTTTCGTGTGTTGTAATTACACCAGTAGTAGGACAGTCACACATTTTGAGATAATAAATTTTTAAATTTATCTGTACAATTTGCACATTGACAATTTCATTTTTAATGGAACCATTGGATAATCACAACTACCTACTTTTTTTAAACAAACATTTACAATTCACAGTTTCAACGTCCTCGAATTAATTTATAATTTTACCAAAATAAAAAATAAATAAATTTCAAACGACCTCGAAAACACAAATAATCGGGTAAGGGCGCGAAATAAATTTAACTGTTCTTAATAAAATAGTGAACGCGAAGGAGACAGATGCGATAACTGAAAAACCGCTGTAGGTAAATACAGCAACTCGAAATTCTTCACACATGCGTAAACGATTCGCGCTTAATTACAAGAAAATTTCTTTTTGCCGAAAAACTACCATCCAAATCCATCACAACACCTTCATAGGTTTCAATAACAAAACTGACTATGACATATCAAAAATTACGTTTTTAATCGTTTCAAATCAGAGTCGGATTATACATTTTTTAAACTTGTCCTTTCTTCGTACCATTACAACAAATAACATTTTAAAAAACTCCAAAATCTCGACAAAAATGGTTAGAATAGCTTGAGGTGCAAAAATTTGGTTTTAATTTTTTTTATTAGTAAAAAAAATCTCACACGTTCCTGATCAAGCAGTAAAAACATAAAAGAATACCCCCATCCAAACAAACTGAACTAAATTTGTTCACGTGAGTCACTCAGCTAAAAACAGAAACCCTGCTTATGATTCGGCATTACAGAATGCCTCTATATATAATTTGACCGAAGAAAAAGGCTAGCACGTTAAAACAGATCTAACGATGTCGAATTGCTTACTATAAGCAACTATAAGTCAATTATTGAGTTCAAAAAACTTGGTTTACCCTTAACACGTTCAAATAATAAACCGAATTAGCTTTTAATTATCGAAATCTTAAAAATTCACTTTAAATAAATCAATTACTTCTCGACCTTAGTTAAACTAAAAATTAGTTCAACTAATCGTTAATTATTTACTCTGTTTGGTTATTAAAAAATCGAAAGGACATAATAATTTACGCAAATAAAAATAAATTACTGAAAAATTTGAAAGTGAAACTCGATGAAAATAAACAATAATTTTATTTGAATTTTGAAAGTACAAAAACCTGAGCTCAAAATAAACAATTCGAGTTGCAAGAATAAATACTAAAATAGAAGAAAGGTAATTTTCAAAAAATGTTTAATATGAAATGCAAAAAATATAAACAAAATTAGCAATCGAAATTTCAACAAGCTACAAAGTAATTAAATCGAAATTTTTTAATTAATGGTCAAGACGACAGAAAAGTCGCACACAAATCGGCATTACAAGTCTAACCTTTTTATTTTTTAAGACAAATTGCGAAAAATGTAAGCCACCGAATAGCTTGTGTGTCCTCCAAAAGAAAAATTCAAATTTCCCGTGAGGCTACATAATGCGCGACCTAGAGCTTAATGTGGAATAGGCACAAGATAAATTATTACCAGAACAGGATTTGAACTAGGATATCCGATCACCGCTCACCCCCCAGATCGCCATATAAAGCACATTGTGTACGCAGTAGATTTGTGTTTTCATTAAGAACTAATTCGATAAAATTTAATTATAACCTATAAACAACTTTTCTAAGGAAGTCCCCTTTTGCGAGTGCGTCCAGTCAGCCCGTAATTTCGACGATTTTAGATGTTTCCAAAAAATTAGTTGGTTCGTTGCATCATTTGAAACCAGAATAATAATTATTGTCATACTTATATTTAGTACGCCCCAAGAAATTATCCGTCGGATGGAATTCTAAGTACATATACGAGATCTGTCTCAAAAGTAATGAGATGATTTGTTTTGAAATATTTTAATGGATATTGGAAATGTACTTTGATAACAATTCTGGAAGTTTGTTCGCTAGGCCATTTAGAACTTGTATTGGAACAACTTTTTGCGAAAACAGATTTACTTATTATTGCAATGATTGATATAATTTGGGAAGAGAAAGAAATTGAATCTTGACTCCAGGGTAGATGTGTAAGTATAATTTTACACTACAGATTTTAAAATATTTCAGCGTTACCACACCCACCCTATAGTCAGATATGACTGTATGTGACATCTTTTTCTTAAAATTAGAATGCAACCCAGTTGAAAGATCATCATTACGATGGCTAGCGTTCAAACCGCTGCAAATGGTTTGAATATACGTTTTCAATGAGTATACTTTGATTCAAGTATAAATCCTTTTATATTTATTTTTGAGGCAATTGTTCACAAATAGGACCTACTGCGTAACGTGGATTCCGAACTATGGAACAAGCAATTTTGGAGTAAATGGGGTTTCAACTAATGACCCCTCGATGGTCATGGAATCTCGCTACACCATCTACTGCCACGAAATAAAATTTTAACTAATCTAACTGGTTCCGAGTTCAAAGATCCGCCCACACATAAATCAGATATTTTCATTAGATACAATTTTATTTAATGGCGATGGATGATACAGTGATACTCCAGAAAAACCGAACTGCCTTACAACTAGACCATACCCTATATCCTTGTATGCTTTAGAGGAGATGAGATTAAATTATAAATTTATTATTATCATATAAACAAATCCGGCGACCAAAGTAAATCCTGAAACCAAACTTAATCCCGGAACCTAAATTATAGTCCGTTCCGTTTAAGTCTGCAGAGGTGCAGTCTCGAACGGCAACTGTGATTGGTTAAAATTTAAATATAGCAAATTTCATTTGCCGTTCGAAGTCGCACCTCTGCATTCTTAAAAAGGATGGTCTACAGCAACGGTGGGCAACCTCCGGCCCGCGGGCCAACTCCGGCCCGTGTAAAGTTCTAATCCGGCCCGCGAGATCTTTAAAAGAAATAATAACTAAATATTTGGGGTGGTGGCCCAAATAGGTGGGGCAGAACGGGGGTCGATGTGGTTGGGACAGTATTTGAAGGTGTAAATAAAGAGGTAAAAATATATTATAGTGTGAATAAATTTATTTAACATTTCGTTTAACATCTCCGATGGTCAAAATTAAAATAATGAAAATATTTGTATTTATTTTAAACGTTTGAAAAAAGAAAGGTTATATCCCGTTCTGCCCCATGCATGGGGCAGAACGGGGTATTCATTAAAAGGTGAAACAAAATCATGTTTTATGGCTGGCAAAGTTCACAGATGAGTTGTGATTCATCATCGTCAGTATCAATGCCGGCACAGGAATTATGGGCCCATTTTTTACACTGTATGCATGATATCCAGCCTTCACTCGATTTTGAATATAAGTCGTTGCAATATAAACAGGTCGCATCGTCTTCTTCATCTGATTCCACGCTTTGTTTCCGTGTTTTTTTGTTAACAATTTTCTGTGTTTTTTTCTTTTCTATTTTGTTAACAGTTTTCTGGGTATTTTCCTTCCTTTTTTCGTTACCGGTGAACAGTTTTTTCTTAAGTCTATTTTCTTTGGCTTGCTTGATCTTCTTAGCATTATTAGACGCTTCTTCGAGTTCAGTCTTATAAAGGGAAGCTGTCAGGATTGCCGTTTTGCCTCGTTTCCTCGTCACTCGCTTTTGTCCCGGCTTTACTCTGGGTATGGGAAGTATATGTTCAGGCGAAAACCTCGGAAAGCTGGTAAAAATAGGGCTAGCTATTGTTATATTATAGTGAATAATTATAGTGAATATACATATAACAAACACAAAAGAAAAGAAATTAGATCGGTGAAAAATAAAAGTATGGTCGGGGCGGAACGGGGTAGGACCCCGTTCTGCCCTACCCCGTTGTGCCCCAAGTGTTGGTAAACCAAACATCGCAAGGTTAGCGACAGACATGTTACTTCTACAAGACATGTTAACACGTGAAAAGATACTTTAAACAACGCTTAATTCGGTAGACTAAATTAGAATAACGAAAAGTAATGTGAAATATATCTTACCTTGTTTTCAAATATTCATAAAGTTGTAATTTTATACAGATTTCAGGGAGGTGTTTAATGAACAAAGGAGAAACACTTGGTAATTCACAACGACCGTTCTTATCACTGCACAGATGCATAATGAAGGTGTATAGAGAGTTGCAGCGAACTGCAGTGCTACTATCAGCAAATAAACCTGATCCCCCGTTCCGCCCCGACCCCCATTCCGCCCCACCTTCCCCTACCTAACATAAAGAAAAAGGAGAGATCTACAGTTTAATTTTCGATATAATTCGTCTTATTTAAATTAAACACACATAGCTACATCTTTGTTCATAATTTAGTACTAACGTCGTAACATAAGCTTTGTTCCAACGAGCCCGATAAACCGTTCAATGTACGGTCGCGCTAGTGCGCAATAGATAAAAAGCGTTCTAACCGACAGGTTTTTATCTATTGCACATGAGCGCGACCGTACATTGTACGGTTTATCGGCTCGTTGGAACAAAGCTATAGAAAGTCGTAACGCAGAAACTTCGGATATGTTCAATAATCGTTTAACGTCGGAAATGTTCAATAATCGTTTAACGTCGGAAATGTTCGACAATTCGTTTCTTCGTTCGGGGAATCCCCCGTGTAGTCACGTAGTGTCGTAGTAAATGAATGGTTTTAAAGTGAAATTAAAATTTGTTTTCAATTATATTTACTGTTTTGTGATTAATACTTACTTATTTTTTTCATTTCTTTGTAATTTGTTATAAATGATAAGAGAAATAAATATAGTAGGGGAGAGGCATGTAAGTTGACCATGCATGTAAGATGACCACCCAGTCTTTTTGAAGAAACTACAAATGGCAACTCCGAAATTTTAACTGCCCACGTGCTCATTGACATGGCCATCAATTTTTATGTAGTTTAGAAACGTCCAGACGCGACGCAGTAGTTCCTGTAGACATTGTGTAAAACAAAATTGAGAAATATTAAAATATTGATTTTTGTGTGCGTTCATAAAGTGATTATTTTCGTTCAAATTGCAAGGTAAATATATGTGCTTAACTTGTTTTTCATTGAATTTTAATGATTCAAAGTGAATTCCAAACATAATCGTGTTTGTGTGTTTGGGTTTGTGTGCGTTTCAAAATGGTCGAGAATGTAAGATGACCACATTTGTGGCATGTAAGATGACCACCCCAGTTTATCTACTGTTTGCATTGTAAAATCATTTTTTATAACATTATTTATATCATCAAGTGATGATGATTAATTAATTCATCTTTTTATGTTTTTTTATTTTTTTTTAGCTTTTGTACTTAAAACTCAATAAAAGATCATTAATTTTGTATATCAGTTGGTTTAATTTAAGTTTTTTTGACTTTTCAGCAACTTTTTAGGGGGTGGTCAACTTACATGCCAAAAATTAAAATTTCCAATTTTCGACTCTTCGGGAGAATGGTCATAACTCTTTTGTTTCTTGAGTAATCTAATAAGTATCTTTAGCAAAATTTTATCTAAAGACCTCTTCTTTCCAATGGTGTAAAGGAATCCAAAAAATTTCAATTTGAAGATGAGTTATGAGCAAAAATGCTAAGGGTGGTCAAATTACAAGCCTTTCCCTACTTAATTAACTTTGTTATATTATTGTTTTTATATTTTCAGAAAAAAATACAAGTAACTTTAATGTGTCCATTAACTACTAAGGCCCGCGGACGAAACGTAAATATTATTCTGGCCCCTGTTATACAAAAGGTTGCCCACCCCTGGTCTACAGCATCGTCATTTTATGGATGGGAATCCTAGACCAACTTTCTACTTTAATTTATACACACTGAGAAAAAAAAACATTTGATTCAAAACGAATCGTTTTAATTTAAAACTTTTTATATATTTTTTGAAAAATTATAGCGGAGAAAAGTTGAGAAAAAAATTATCTTGAGCAAAGAACGTTGTTTGTTTTTTCTAAAATATCTCGCAAACTAATCAAGATAGGGTAACAAACTTATATGTCCCTGTTTTTTAGAGCATAAAATTATCTACAATAATAATTGGAATAATATTTATGATCAGTCGTTCAGCTTTTACGCGCCGTCAAACTCCGAAAATCGGATCCCGAAAATTGTCGATTTCGTC
Source organism: Podabrus alpinus (assembly GCA_932274525.1). Taxonomy (NCBI): domain Eukaryota; kingdom Metazoa; phylum Arthropoda; class Insecta; order Coleoptera; family Cantharidae; genus Podabrus; species Podabrus alpinus. The sequence continues at coordinate 21,483,799 of OW026454.1, forward strand.
GTTTTATTGATGTTGCGCCGGTAACTTTTTCGGCCTTATAGAATGGGAAGTTTTGATGTACAAGATGTTGCAAATGTCTGCAACAATTTCCTGCATATTTTAGGGTTATTTGTAGTCTTTTTTTGCAAATATTCATATCATGAAAATTTTATAATAGAATTAAAATTCGAAAAAAAACACACCATCAAAAAATACTTTTCATGATGCGGCCAATTTTTCCATCTTTCTTTGTATATTTTGTTACTACGAGTATGTAAACAAGATTTTACTTTTTAAGTAGTCTTAGTTTTCTTTTGCATCTTATTGGGGACAAAATTCTAACTACAAAAAGACCCTTGCATTTTTTCCAACGATACATGTAGAATTTTTTATTAACGCACGAAGTTATCCAATAACTTCGTTGGATTTCTATGAGTAATCTCACTGTACAGGATCACTTTAGGAAAAATAATAGGCACTATTCCTGTAGTATATTCTTTTTATTTAGATGTGCACCAACGTGACTAGTTTCGTCCATATTTATTCAGGGACATCATCAGACGTGGTCAGTCAAATTGACAGGTTGTCCAGCCAAATGAGCATGTCGAAAGTTAAAAAACATACACAGTACACAGTGATAAGACCCACAGTGATATAATCATATAATAGAAATTAAAACTTAAATTAAAATTAAAACAGATTAGAATAAACAATACACCTAGATTGCGCGACGTCAACAGGAAAGTAATCGGAAACTAAGATATCATGTCACATGATATCTTAAGGCAGCCACAGACCATCGGCTTTGTTCGATGTACTTGTTCGACTGCTTTGTTCGACGAGCAAGTCTGTGGGTGTGTGGCAGTAACTCCGTCGTACTTGTTCGCCAACAAGAACGACGGATTTGTTCGATGCCTTTGTTCGACGAAAAGTCAGTCAGTGTGTGGGGTAAACGTACTTGTTCGACAGACTTGTTCGTCGAACAAGTACGACAACAAGTACGTTAATCTGTGGCTGCCTTTAGTTTCAAGATATAACATGATATAACATACCAAGATATAACCATGATATCTTAGTTTCCGATTACTTTCATGTTGACGTCGCGCAATCTAGGTGTATTGTTTATTCTAATCTGTTTTAATTTTAATTTAAGTTTTAATTTCTATTATATGATTATAAATCACTGTGGGTCTTATCACTGTGTACTGTGTATGTTTTTTAACTTTCGACATGCTCATTTGGCTGGACAACCTGTCAATTTGACTTACCACGTCTGATGATGTCCCTGAATAAATAGGGACGAAACTAGTCACGTTGGTGCACATCTAAATAAAAAGAATATACTACAGAAATAGTGCCTATTATTACCCCTTCGTTGGATTTCGTTCGTTATTTACGTTATTATCCAAGAACGTAAATAAACAATTACGCACAGGTCGCAAAAAGCGCAAGACTTCTTTTGTTTGAGTGTTATCCCTAATAAGACGCATATCTTAAAAGTTCAAAATTGTTTTCAAATGAGTTCTCATCGTAAAAATAGAAAAAAAATTGAGCCTATTCCAGCAAGTCGACTGTTTTTGTTAATATAGCTAGAAAATAGACAAAGGTCGAAAAATTGGTTGTACCAAGAGATGCATTCTTTGAAATTCTCAGTTGACGTGTGGTTTGTTTTGATTTTCATTCTAAATGGCCGAAAAAATTACCAGCGCAACATCTAAAACCCGACGAAATCTAGGATTTTTAGGATCTGAGTATCAATTTGACGGTGCGTGCAAGCTAAACTACCGTTTTGAGGATAAATGTTGTTCGGGTTATTATTGCACATAATTTAAACTCGACAAAAAGGTACGTCTAGTTTGTTGCCCTATCTTCATTAGTTTTCAAGATATTTGAGAAAAAAACAAACAGCGTCGCGACGTTCCTTGTTCATAAGAGCGTTAATAATTCTTCAGTAATTTTTGAAGCAAAATGATTATGATCCCACGTATAGGCAATTTATAGATTTTGTAACCTGGAAACCCTTAAATTAGTCGAATATGACTGACCTAGACGCATTTTTTAAGTTGCAAATTCGATCCCATGGCCATCCTGGTGTAAAGCCTGTTTCTGCGCAGAAGCATAATCAATTTCTTACCTCAAAAGGTCTCCGTGTAAGACAGACTTAAGATATTTATTAGCACATAATATCTACGATTTAATACCTCCATCAAGTTAGCCCCCCTTTAATCGAATTTTTAACTTTTTCTTATGCCAAACGTTTTGTAATCGTTAGGTAAAGTTTGGTAGTCCGATTAAAAGTTTTGGTAGTTCTTTGTTTTTTCGTAATTAACTAATCAAATTTTTTTGTCAAGTTAGCCCCCCTTCAATCGATTTTTCAACTTTTTTTTAGCTCATTTGATCGATTATAATGTGTAGGGTTTGGTAGTCCTATAAAAAGTTTTGGTAGTCCCGAATTTTGTCGTAAATAATTAATTAAGTTGGAAGTTTACTTATGCGCATGCGCTAAATTTCACGTGAATAGAACAATAATAATTTATTGCCAATTTAGCCCAATTTAAACCATTTGTAACTTTTTTAAATGCCAAACAATTGGTAATCGATACGTAAGGTTTGGTAGTCCGATTAAAAGTTTTGGTATTTTTTCGTTTTTGCATATAATTAACTAATCCAATTTTTTGTCAAGTTAGCCCCTCTTCAAACGATTTTCAACTTTTTTTAGCTCATTTGATCGATTATAATGTGTAGCAATATAGTTGCGCTAGGGTTAACTTTGCTATTGAAACGACGTTTTCAAATCCGTTAATCTGCTGTATGTTTTGCTATTTTAATTAAAATGATCTATGATGGTTGTGGTTGCCTGTTGTTCATTGATGTTCTAGTGGTGGATTTATTTAATTTACTTTTTCACTTGGTTAGCATTGGTCATGGTATCAATTTTTTTTTCAGCTTCATCATTCGTCTTTCTTTTTTTTAATAATTTTCGGAAAATTCTTTCCGATTTTATGCTTTCCAACCATAGATGTTTCCAACAGACGGATGTGATTTTGTAATTTCAACTAAAGTCAAATTCAACTGATATCAGCTGCTTTAAGGACCAGTCTGCTAAGCTATTCGTAACATTAAAAAAAATCCAAAATAAAGAGCTATAATTTAATTATCCATTTCAATTGCAACACAAATTTGCATCTGATGAATAAATGACATCAGTAAATTATTAGCGTTTCCAATTATAAAAAAATCTGAGAAACAAGAAGCTAATTTGTTACAAAGAAAAATTATGCAATTACTTTAGTTTAATTTAAATTATAACATAAATGGAAACAGTGTAGGCACCTTAACTAACGTGGAACTAATTTAGATATTGTAAAACTAAAAAAACCTTGTGTAAGTTGTACCCCTTGGGCTGTTCTTCCTCAATTTATTTACATGGAAGTAATTGGGGAGATTGAAAGTTTTGTACAACCAACATTTGTTGTCCGCTTAAATATCTCGAGGGCATTGATAATTACGAAATAATTTTATCCCAGTTTCTGCAAGCATGTATATTGGTAACATCTCGACGCCGTAGGCGGAGGGTTGTTAGCTAAATGCAACCATTTAAGCAAAACGTTAACCACAGCAAATTAACTTGGTTTAAAGAATATATTTTTAAATGCCCGAAGAAATAAAGTGCGTCGTTAATTTAAAGAAAAATGTTAGAAAGGTTTTGATTTTTCATGTCATTGAAAAATATCGCCGCTGATTATTAATCATCTAAGCCCAATAGTCCTATCATCTCAAATGTAATTTACTTGCGTTTGAATTGTGTAACCAAATTACGTGTGGACTAATTGAAATTAATTGGCTCAATTCATGTTGTAAGTATTATATACTTCCGTTTTTCATTTTTAGTCAAAAATTGTATTTTTAATTATTGTCGTAGGAGTTTATGTTTGAAGGTTAATATTTAATGGTACTGATGAAATATAACTTTCTAAGAAAGTTGGCAACGTATTGTAACAACATATCAGCAATTCATATATCTAGGTTAATAATTGTATCAATTTGTTTCCACCCAGCATTTTAAATTTATAAAAATTTCTTTTACTCTAGGTACATAGTATAAAACGCTTTCGATAGCAATATGCTTTGCAAAAAATACTTGAGAGAATGACATGAAAAACATCAGTAGACAGATAAAAAAACAATAAATTCGAAAATGTATAACATTTTAGAGAAAAATACAAAAATTCTTAGATCATTAAATTAATGAACAAGACTTGTAAAATATGTAAACAGTAATCACATTCACTATTGTACATAAAAAACACGAAAAATATTTTTCATTGAAATGGTGGATGAAGTGCAAATAGCGAAAACAAATTTTTCTAAAAAAATCATGTTTTCCTCATTCTTGGAAACATTAAATTTAACGCGACAAATATAATGAATGATTTGAAAAGAAAATAAATAGCTAATTATTTACTAGACAGAATGACGACTTCTTTGATGACATTCTACATTATTCTTTGGACAAAATTAAATTTGTGACTAAGAGGTCACAAACAGACGCCTTACATTCTAATCTTATGCACCTGCTAGTAACAAAACCGTTTGATTATTTCACCAACGTTTTAATATGAAGTGCATTTGTAACATTTTCAACAGCTGAATAACTAGAATATAAACGGTAGTACATAACAACGATTAAATAATATGTAAACCCTCTAGGTTCTAGGATGACATTCATCTACGTATATAACTTATATTTTTCCTGAACACCCAGTAAGTGAGAGATGAATCAATATTAATAAATTATTGATAAACAAGCAAATCAAAACTATATACCACTACTTATGATTTTAATATTGCAAAGAGGTAAATAAAATAATTTAAAAATTTTTGTCCCATTTAAAATTTTGAATATCCGGTCTTGTTATTTGAATCACAGGAGAAGGCAACGTTCTGAGTAAGCTAAGCACCCTGCTACCTATAAATAATTGTCTTGAACGAGAAAAACAATGTTTTTCCGACTTAAACAACACTCCTGGCAATTAGCCTTTAATTCTATTACAAAACAATGAGCTTATTGTATGTTAAGAGATGTACTAGACGCGACCTCTAAAATTAATGAAATCACAAACACGATAAATGGATAAATTGATTTACAGTAAGAAAAGTAAATAAATACACTTACCATTTCTTGGCATCATCTTATCAAGTCCAGGCATTGTTTGCAGTTCCATTTCTTCGTATTCCTTTTCCCACACGTGCTGCAAAAAGATTTTGTAATGTTAATACACACACACTCTAACAAATTCTAAGCTATTAAATTATGAAACAATCACAATGCAAAACATAATAATTAAACCATGTTTATTATACATTATTTCAGAATTTGTATTGTTTTTCAATTTTAAGTGTTTTGGTATCGCTATGACTTCATTATTATTATTATGAAATTATAACGATGAAATCATAAAATGGTAATAACTTCGATTAATTAAGTTCAGGGAAAATTGTTAATCTTATGTTTTCATTCAGGCGTAGTTAGTAGCTTATTGAAGGTTTCAACGGTTTCATCATAAAGCGATAAAACAACAAATTAAATAATTACGATTCAAAATTTACTTAATATGTAAATACATTTTTATTCTTTCCTTTTCAGTTTAATTACAAATTAGTAAAATTTCAGTGGGACTTCAAGCAATCTTGAAAAAGTTGCTGAATATATTTGAAAACAAATTTTTTGGCTTGATAAGATGTAACAAAAAAATGTCACAGGAAGAAATATCCAGGATGAAAATCAGTTCATATTCTCTAAATATTAAAAAGACCCTCTATAATCGATTCAAAATAAAAGGAACAGGGTTGATAGGAAATTTCACGGAAGTGAATCCGGTTTCAAACATGAATAAAATTGGATGGTCCACAGCGGTGGCTTGTGCGAATACTTGGTCGAGTTCAGAGCGATAATTCCGGGTTCGAATAACGGACCTCGCGGAATTGTTTAGTCGACCCTCCGGTAGGCATCAACACACTGTGGATCAAACCGTACGAAAAAAAAACCCTTACCAAACAAACAGCTGCTAATAACTTAGATGTTGATGCACGTTAAAAAACAAATATAAAAAATAGTATAGCGCCTCGTACACATTAACGAGTAAAACTGCGAGCGTTCCTGCGAACCGCTCGCCGAAAAGTTGCGAGTTTATCGACGAGTATCGATAAATGGTGGGAAAATGACTCTTAAAGACTTGGGGAACGGAATGAAGCAGATTTGCGAGCAAATAACTAGTAGGAGTAAACTGCTATCTCTACAATGAACACCGTCAAGTATTAAAACTTATTTTTTATCAAAATGTAGAGATTTTGACCACAGATTTGGGTATTTTAAATTTATTGATTGATAGATAAATCTATACTGCCTTGTCAATGAGAGCACATTTACTTACTATGCAAATTAATAAATAGATACAATTTTTTCCTTTAGTGTTTTTTGAGAAAATTGCAATTTCAATTTTATAATTTACATTTTTCTGGGTCGGTTTTTTATAATAAATTATTATAAAGAAATGCACTCTTCTCGTCATATAAATATTTATTTCATGTAGTCATTATGACCACATAGAAAAAACATCAAAATTCGGTTTATGCGGTCAAATTTTTATTAAAATGCATTCTTTTACACATTCAATGTGTGATTCTTTCAAAACCTTTCACATTCAAACAATAATAAAATTTATTACAAGCATTTTATTAATTGGATAGAAAAAATTCCACGTGACGCTAAATCAACATGTGCCTATAAAAATTAATCTGTAAAATCATTATGTGTTATTATTGCATCAGCAAACGATTGTTTTATAATGTGCATTGTTTCAAGAATAAGAAAAATAATCATTTGTAAAATAAAAAAACCATAAAAGTAGATTGTAAGCCAAATATGCGCGTACATTATTTTGATTAGAAACAATAAGTGCCAAAATCGCATGAACTATGCCTCTACTCTTTGAAGTTTCGTTGAAATACCGATCTGCAATGGCACGTGGAATTGCTCGCAACTTTTACGCAATTTTGTTGAGAAGAAGCAAAAGATACTTAAATATGAACTATTTGCGCAGTTCGCCAAAAAGCTCGCAGTTTTGCTCGGTAGTCTGTACGGAATTTTGATGGTTCGTCGGACACCGACATCACCGCTCGCACTTTTGTTGCAAGTTCGGCGAAATGCTCACTAAAAAGCTCTCGGCTCGCAGTTTTGATCACAGATGTGTATGAGGCATCAATTTTCTCAATTTATTATCGTACTTACTATGTACACAAGACTTTTTTACACATTTATTCATCTCTCTTATTGATCTACTTTAAGGATAAAGCGAGTGAGTAATTATAAAAATCGTGTGGAAGATGCAGTTAGAGGAAAATGAGATTAATATAATTTCTCAGTCGTGATGCTTCTTTGACAGAAGCGTCGTGACCCATCTCTTTCTATGCATGTGATGTGCGTTCGATTTATTTTCACATACATAGAGGACCTACTTGTTTAACGTGGGCTCCGAACCACGGGAAGTGTAATACACTTCATTGCGAGATGGGCGCTCATGGCAAATTACCTCGGTGGTTTGCCATTGCCTTCCGAGGAGAAACGGTCAGAATAAAGTTTTTACTCTGCCCAGACTTGAACCGAGCATTTCGCATTAGCAGTAGGCGCACTTAACCACTAAGGTATGACCGTCTCTCATTAATATAATAATATGCTGCAAAAATCTGTAGTACGTCACATAATCTGCTGAAAAGAAATACATGGAAACTAACCATACTATGTTGCGCTGCTGAAACACGAGCTGAAACCTCCAAAACAAATACTCCCTCGAGACCACAATATTACGAACAATAATACTTCTATGAGATAGAGTGAAATACAAATAAAAGCAAAGGGTGAACAGAAAGTCTATCAGAATGGTCATTCAAGAGATGGTATGAAAGTTGGACATCCGAATTTTCGGGATAACCATGTACATTAATAAGAGCACTATACACATTGAATTGAATTTCTACAAGGCTGCTGTTCTAATATACTATGAAGAAAAATAAATCTTTCCATTTTGTATTAATTATTGTATCCGAGTTGTTATATTTAGAATGTGCTTAAGTGATTCCTCCTCAAGAGTCGTCCTCTGAAAAATCCTGCCTTCTTTTGTAGTACAATGTAAAATATTAGTGTAAGTGAGCAGTATTTTATAATGTACATTTATATAGTAAATCTTTGTAATATTTATATTTTTCATAGATTTGACATGCCAATTTATATTTTAAAACACTGATGGTTACTTACACTAAAATTTTTCAACAATAGCTTTCAGACAGGCAAAACAATCATTGGTGTTCATACACGCAATCTTTTTTTAATCGATTTTGTTCATATTATATTATATGAGAGGGTGCCTTATGATTCCAAAAACAACGTGATTCAAGATTAGATCACTTAATAATCACCCCCTCCATCCCAAATCCAGCAAATTCACAATCAAAAATAAAATGATTCACATGTTATTTTAAAACCTTAAATATTTTCGTTCAACTGTCTCACGCTACTACGCAGTTCAATTAATTTTAACTTATTCAATATAATTTTAATCAACCACCAAATGAAGGAGGTCAATTAAGCTGCCCTTACAACTAACTGCATAAGCCACCGCGCTAAGAAAATATAGTAAAACGTGCATTGCAAAAAATCTCACTCAAATATTAAAAAAAATAAATTGTATTTTAGTTCGGAAACTCGGAAATGCTATTGCAGGCCCTAAGTTTTCGACATCAGACTCGCACTGTATAAGAGAAAATTTGTCAAAGGTCTTAAAAATCATTAAGTGGTGAATTTGTCGTTTCAAATGCATTTTATGTCCAAAATAGGTTTTAACAAAATTAAACCAAGTGAAATTCTGAGTACAAACTAATAATTATTGTTCTAGCTTCGATAGATTCGGAAATATAGCTTTTCAAAGAACCTTGTTTTTCTATTTTCGATTTTTGTTAAAAATAACGTAGTTTTTAGATTTTGATCTAGATTTTCTTTCCTGTTGATCTGATATAATATAAAGGTGGTCTTGATATGAGTAAAAGTAGAATTAATTATTTGTAAATCTCCGTATAAAACAACTTTCTAGCCTTGATTTTTTGAGGATCTCAGTTTTTTGTAATTTAATCGTTTTTGATGCATTTCGCGACAAAAATGCATCAGTTAAGATTTTAAGTAAATAAAATTCTGAGTAGAACTAAAAAGAAAAAACTGTTCCAGCCATTGGAACCTGTATTTGAAGATATAAATTATACAGAAAAAGAATTATTTTAAAAAACTAAATTTTACAATTTTCAATAAAAATTCTTTGGAAAGCCGTAGATATCTTCAAAACGATTCAGGTTATAAATTTATTTTGTTAGTTCTACGTAGAATTTCATCCGCTACACTTGAAGTACTGTTCAATTCGCACTTCAGGTGCACTGAAATCGAGTTAATTGCAAAAATGACAAAAATGGCTGAATAGATTAAAAAACGATCAATTTCAAAACCTCACAGCTAGAAACCTATGAGGGTTAGAATGTTGTTCTGTAAGGCGATTTACATATACTTGAGGCTAGTTTCACTCAACATCAGACCACTTTTGTGTGAGCTGAACAGAAAAACAAGATATACTTTAAAATCTGAAAACATTTTTGGGAAAAAATCGAGGATCTAAAAAGGTATTTCGGAAACTATTATAATTTTTTCTAGTGTTTGCTAAGCATTTTATTTTGTTAATAGCTATTTTGTGCCTAAGATGCATAGAAAATGGTAAAATCATGACTGTGATTTTCGGCACTTTCTTTTAGAAATTTCCCCCTGCTCCAAGGGTGATATCAAAAACTGATGCCAAAGTAAGTACTCCCAACGAAAAAAATCAATTTTCAAGTTATTTTCATACAAAAGTACCTAATAACTGGATCATTTATGACTAAATGTAAAAAATTTTAATCCAGAAAATGAAAAACAAAGTTAAAATTTTATGTACAGTTTGCTACTACATAAACACATTATTTTTATAGTGACATATTTTTAAAAGTGAATAATTTCCATATTTCTTTATTTTCAGTTCAAGTAGGAAAATTCAGTCAAGCTGCATTCAGATTTTTCATCCAGCCATTGAATTTGTATTGCACAAAAAATTTGATTGCACTGTAAAAGTTCTACCAGTTCTACACTAACTTATACCATACAAAAATACAATTCCCTACCTGAATGTGCTGCTAATTATATGCATAAACTGGAAAGAGAAAATTTTCATGAGATTTTCTGATTCTTGTAATGCACTTATTTCCATATTTTTTCAAACTATCCCCCTTTATGAATTTTCAATTAGTTAAACAAACGATTAAAGGCAATAAAATTACCAAAAATTAAAGAAGTACCTTCTTGAGTTATTATAATGAATTAAACCCCCCCCTCCACAAACTTTGACTGGATCCGCCCTTGGACAGAAAGTAATAAACAAATTAATATAATATTTACGTACATCTTGGATTATATATTAATACATTTTACTGTGGCCTTTTTTAAAAATTGTAATTCTTTGGAAAGTCATCTTCAAAACGATTCAGGTTACAATATTTTTTATTCTTTTAGTTTAAAGTAGAATTTCATCGTTTACATTTAATGTAATGTTTAATTTACACTTGAGATGCACCGAAATCGAGTTATTCGTAAAACTTGAAAAAAATGGCAGAAAAAATTCAACAACGATAACGTTGAAAGCTCACTTAGGAGCCTAATAGGGCTAGAAAGTTATTCTATACAGGGATTTACAAAAGATAATTTAAGTTAGTTTTACTCTTTGGTTTTACCCATCTTCAGATCATTTTTGTGTTAGATGAACAGAAAAATATTTATATTAAAATCTGAAAACTATGTACGTCATTTCGGCTAAAATTCGAAAAAAAGGGGTTTTAACAAAGTTATTCGAAAATAACAGAGGCTAAAATACCCATTGTGGGAATAAGATGCATAGAAAATGATTAATTCATGACTGTGAATTTTAGAACCTTCTTTGACGAATTTGTCCTTATTCTGGTCCAAGCCTGTTGTCATAAACTGATGCCAAACTGAATTGTTTAAGCAAAAAAAATCCCATTTCTGAGTTAGTTCCACAAAGAAGTACCTAATAACTAAATCATATATGATTAAATGCCAGAAACTGGAAAAAATAAGTCAGAAAATTCATCGGAAAATTCTGTAGTTTTTTTCATAAAAATATTCTCTTATTGGCATTTTTAAAAATTAATAATTTATTTATTAATACTAATTTCTTCCTCAATTAATTGATGTAAAAAACTACTTTTCGGGTGTAAAGGAATGTAATCAAACGACTATCTACCGTTAGCCAACGTTTCGATTAATTTATTCAATCATCTTCAGGGCTGGAATGAAAAAATTACAAAAGTGCAGAATAAACAAATAATTGTGTACAAGTAAAACGCCCTGAAGATGATTGAATAAATTAATCTAAACGTTGGCTAACGGTAGATAGTCGTTTGATTACATTCCTTTACACCCGAAAAGTAGTTTAATAATTTATATATTTTCAGTTCAAATAGGAAAATTTAGTCAAGCTGCATCCAGATATTGAATTTGTACTGCATAAAAAATATATTGAAGTGTAAAAGTTCTAATACACTAACTTCTACAATACGTCGACCTAATAAGAACTTCATTTGACGCCATTGTACAGTAGTAGAGCAAAAAAACAGTTTAAAATAAAGTCTGTGAATTTATTAACAAAACTAAACTACACAAAAATAAACTGCGTCCTAAACGTATTTATTTTTGTGTACCTAGTTTAGAATTTTGTTTACTATTTTTATGAAATTAAAAATTTTTTTTGATTCAGCCAACGAATACAAAAATGCAATGCCCTAACTGAAAGAGAAGAGTTTTCTGATTCTTGTTATGCACTAATTTCTATATTTTTCAAATGAGACATTTCAAGTACAAGTAATTATTATAAATCAGGCAGAAACAAGGGTGCGATAAAGGGGTAACTACCACCCCTTTTAAATTTAAAAAAAAACGATAAAATGCACTAAAATTTACTTTTTTTTGCGTTATTAGAAAATTAATTACCCCCCCCCCCCTCATGAACTTTGGCTGGATTCGGCCTTGGGCAGAAAGTAATAAACAATTAATTATGATATCTACATTTTGGATTATATATCTTACAATCTGAAACGTACCAATTCAATTCATTTTAGGCTGCTTTGCAACAATTACGAAAATTTGAAATTCCATTGCTTAAATCGGGGATGAGCAACCTTTTTTTTACAATGGGCAAGCTACAAATTTAAAAACTTATGATCAAATCACTGAATGATGAACTCAAAATTATTTCTTTATTAACAAAATAAACCCGGCGTAACATTTTTTCGTATCAAGAAATGCTGACGCTTAATTTTTGGAAACGAACACATCAGGGCCGCACGCGGCCCGCTCACCTATGGTTTAAATAGTTAAAAGATGTTAAACTAGTTTGAATTCCTGGACATATGGATTTATAAATTTAATGTTACTACTGAAACAAATACCTATAATTTTCATTTTGAGCTTGACCCACTCTGGACAGAATCCTATAGAACGTCCACAAATAGAACAGAAAAAACAAAAATTCATAAAAAAAATTAGCAAAACAACTTCGAAAGTTCATCAAGTTTTCTCTGTAGGACAGATCACTAAGGATGCAGAAAAATTATATCGACGTTCATGAAGAGAAGAATAGAATAAACCAAAATACATAGACTCTACTACAACAACTTGAAAAGTTCATCAAGTTTTGTCTGTAGGACAGATCACTGGGTAGGGGAAGGTGCTGTACCTAAGGACGTACGTACCAGGGGACACCAGAGATTTTAGGTATATGTGTGAAAGTGGGCAATATTATTTTTTATTTTACAACTGGTAACTCTGTAACCTTGAATGTGGTTACAGTACATTTGTCATTAGAAAATTGTTTAGTGAACTATTTACGATTATTCCTATTTTGTGGGTGCGAGTAAATATTTTGGCTGTCTTTACAAGTGTTTTTCTTGAAACTCAATAGTGATAAATTGCATCTGCTGGTATGTATACGACGATTATAATATTACTTGTTCGCTAATGGAAGGAATTTATTCAAATACCAACCTAACCTTAATTAAGAATTTTTCTAACTTTGCTAGTAAAAAATGTACCAGGGGACATCATATGGTGCTGTACCACGGGACGACGAAAAAATTGCCCAAAACTTTGTTGCAAAAGTGTTTAATAAGCCAGATGAAGAGATAGAAGAATATGAGGTTAAGTTTTTAAAGAAAATGCAGAAGATGGACCATTATCATGAATCAAGAGGCAGAATTATTTTCAATATCGTGGCTATTGGAGGACCTGCTAGAAACAAGAATTTTCTCAGTTTTGCCGTTAACATTTCTCATTATAATATGGGTTGATATTTTTATATAATATAATTTACTCATTTGTAATATAACATTAAAACAAAATAAAACATAACAGTGTTTCATTATATACTGCCCATGTCCCTAGGTACATCATGGGTATGTACCTAGGGACATTTGCACTCGTCTAAAAAACTGTCCAAAAAAGTGTGTTAATGTAAATCTAGAATAACAAAAAATATATATAGTATCCTAACATATGACTTGTATTGCTAAATATTTTAAATTTATCTCAAACCGGAAAACAAAATTTTAAAAAATTATTAAAATAAAATTGTCCCCAGGTACAGCACCTTCCCCTAATAGGGACAAAATCCTATAGACCTCTGTGTAGAGAAGAATAGAAAAAACCAAACTAATTAAAAATTTCTACCAAAAGTTTTGTCTGTAGAACAGATCACCAGGGATAAGTTTTTAAACATATTTTAGGTACGCTACTCACCATTTTTTAAGATTTTTGGTGTTTCAGATGATTTTAAATAGGATATCATTTTTATACAAAATCATTTTTAACGCTTAGAAATCAAAAGAAAGTGTAAAATTGACAATCCTAAAATATGTATAAATATTCCGGCATCAGATCCGGAAATGCATTTCTCTTGCACAAATTACAGATAGGACTAAAATGCTTATAACTTTGGATCTAAATCGTTTGAATACCCTTTTGTAGTAGGGTTTTCATTTTGATTTTAAAATATTTCCCTGGCCCAAGTTTTGATTACTATGACTTCGCGTTAAAAATGAAAAATTTCACGACTTTTCCTGACTTTTCCACTGTACATTTTTTTAAAGGAGCAGTTTTTCATAAAAGTAAGTAAATTTCTGATCCTCAAGCTAAAGATTTCAGATTTAATTGAGGATGTCATTTGGTTTAAAGTGAATTAAGCAAAAAATAAAAAAATATGGAACTGCAGCAGCAGGATTTTTAATTGATATTAACCCTGAAACAGCACACTTAATTTTTGTAACGTGTCCGGCACACTGGGGTCTTAGAGACCCCACCATTCTTTTTATGATATTTATAAGTAAACAACCAATTTAAACAAAATGAATTTTTTAATACTCTTCAACAATACAACTACTACTGGTAGGATATATTATATAGTAATTTTTGGCCATTTTTGTCAAATTATTATTAGAAACTTAAATAATGGGATAAATTTTATAAAATAATTTTCAACATTTCAATATGAAAAAATTAAGTTTATTAAATTAATTGTCTATTGACATGGTTATGGAGAAGGAATACATGTAACAAAAAAAAATTTTGTGTGCTAAAAAATGTGCGGACTACCCTTAGCCAAGATTTTCAAAATTGCCGTTCACATACGTAACACAGCTTCGCTTGGTGTTGCAAACAATACGGCTTGTGGCATATTGACTGAAGAAAACTGGGTTTTCTGTCCTTTCTTTTTTGGCAGAAACCACATTTAACCTTCCAGGGTAAATTTACATCAACATTTTCGGCCTGAGGAATTTCAATTTCCAAAATTTCGGCAATTTTTTTAGCGAAACGATGTACGTAAAGTTGTTTTTTATATTTGTCTTTATTTTATCAGGTTCTGCCTAATAATGCCTAGGGCAAAAATTTTGTACCCCTTCGTAACAACTAACTTGAAATTTATTGTTATTAACCCCAACATCGCTTCAAATTTAGAAATCATGTTTCAAAAATTTTATTGTTATAAATCACCAATAATTATTGACCTATTGACCATAAATAAAGCTAAAAAAACATTAGGAACAACTAACTTGGAGTTTATTTCTTTTATTCTACATATTCACGACGAATTGTTTACGATGTGTGACTGATTTATTAGGAAACCTAAAAATACAACATTTGAGTACGTCAAATTTAAAAAAAGTACATTTTTTTTAAAGAAGTCGTATTTCTAAAACTCCCTTTGATATAAATCAGTAATTATTTGGCAATAAATAAAGATAATATTACATTAAACAAATTTAATGTTGACTTTTAAAAATATACGTAAACGGCACACTGGGGTCTGAGATACCCATAAAAATTTATTTTAAATTATTGTACTTCACTCTATGACTAAAAGGCACCTACAGATATTCACACTTACTCAGATAACTTTGAACTTAATTTACAAGAATGTAATTTAAAAAAAAAAACCATTATAGCACATGTGGCATTAACTAATATGACGGTTGGGGTCTCTGAGACCCCAGTGTACCGTTTTAGGGTTAAAATATTTCCTTAATCCAAGTTTCAATATCTCTAACTTCGCACCAAAAATGAAAAATTCCACGACTGCTCTTGACAAAATTTTAATTTCCCTGGCGTTTCCAGGTTGTTCATAAGAGTGGAAACCCTGTACATTTAAAGGAACAGTTTTGGATTAAATAAAATAATTTCTGATCTTCAAGCCAAGATTTCAGATTTAATTGGAGAAGTTCTTTGGTTTGAAGTGAATTAATCAAAGAAATATGGAACTGCATCCATCTTGCAGCAGGATCTCAAATTTATATTGAAATATTTCCTTGGTCCATGTTTTAATTTCCCTGACTGGCACATAGCCCAAAAATTCCCCGACTTTTCTTGACAAAATTTTAAATTTCCTGACGTTTCCAGGTTGCTCATCAGAGTGAAAACACTGTACATTAAAAGGGACAATTTTTCATAAAATACAGTAAATTTCTGTTCTTCAAGCAGTTCAAGCCAAGATTTCAGATTTAATTAGAGAAGTTCTTTGATTTGAAGTGAATTTAACAAAGAAAAGAAGAAATATGGAACTGAATCCTTCCTGTAGCAGGATCTTTATTTGATATTAAAATATATTTCCTAGACCCAAGTTTTAATTTCCCTGAATTTACGCTAAAATGAAAAATTCCAAGACTTTCCTAGACAAAATTTTAAATTCCCTGACGTTTCCAGTTTGTTCATAAGAGTGGAAGCCCTGTACATTTAAAGGAACAGTTTTTCATAAAATAAAGTAAATTTCTGATTCTCAAGCCAAAGATTTCAGATTTAATTGAGGATGCCCTTTGGTTTAAGGTGAATTAAAAAAAAATAAAGAAATATGGAGCTGCAGCAGCAAGATTTTTAATTGATATTAAAATATTTCCTCGGTCCAAGTTTTAATTTCCCTGACTTCGAGCTAAAAATGAAAATTTCCACGATTTTCCTTGACAAACTTTTAAATTCCCTGACGTTTCCAGGTTGTTCATAAGAGTGGAAGCCCTGTACATTTAAAGGAACAGTTTTTCATAAAATAAAGAAAATTTCTGATTCTCAAGCCAAAGATTTCAGATTTAATTGAGGATGCCCTTTGGTTTAAGGTGAATTAAAAAAAAATAAAGAAATATGGAGCTGCAGCAGCAGGATTTTTAATTGATATTAAAATATTTCCTCGGTCCAAGTTTTAATTTCCCTGACTTCGAGCTAAAAATGAAAATTTCCACGATTTTCCTTGACAAACTTTTAAATTCCCTGACGTTTCCAGGTTGTTCATAAGAGTGGAAGCCCTGTACATTTAAAGGAACAGTTTTTCATAAAATAAAGTAAATTTCTGATTCTCAAGCCAAAGATTTCAGATTTAATTGAGGATGCCCTTTGGTTTAAGGTGAATTAAAAAAAAATAAAGAAATATGGAGCTGCAGCAGCAGGATTTTTAATTGATATTAAAATATTTCCTCGGTCCAAGTTTTAATTTCCCTGACTTCGAGCTAAAAATGAAAATTTCCACGATTTTCCTTGACAAACTTTTAAATTCCCTGACGTTTCCAGGTTGTTCATAAGAGTGGAAGCCCTGTACATTTAAAGGAACAGTTTTTCATAAAATAAAGTAAATTTTTGATTCTAAAGCCAAAGATTTCAGATTTAATTGAGGATGCCCTTTGGTTTAAGGTGAATTAAAAAAAAAATAAAGAAATATGGAGCTGCAGCAGCAGGATTTTTAATTGATATTAAAATATTTCCTCGGTCCAAGTTTTAATTTCCCTGACTTCGAGCTAAAAATGAAAATTTCCACGATTTTCCTTGACAAACTTTTAAATTCCCCGACGTTTCCAGGTTGTTCATAAGAGTGGAAGCCCTGTACATTTAAAGGAACAGTTTTTCATAAAATAAAGTAAATTTCTGATTCTCAAGCCAAAGATTTCAGATTTAATTGAGGATGCCCTTTGGTTTAAGGTGAATTAAAAAAAAATAAAGAAATATGGAGCTGCAGCAGCAGGATTTTTAATTGATATTAAAAATATTTCCTCGGTCCAAGTTTTAATTTCCCTGACTTCGAGCTAAAAATGAAAATTTCCACGATTTTCCTTGACAAACTTTTAAATTCCCTGACGTTTCCAGGTTGTTCATAAGAGTGGAAGCCCTGTACATTTAAAGGAACAGTTTTTCATAAAATAAAGTAAATTTCTGATTCTCAAGCCAAAGTATTTCAGATTTAATTGAGGATGCCCTTTAGTTTAAGGTGAATTAAACAAAAAATAAAGAAATATGGAACTGCAGCAGCAGGATTTTTAATTGATATTAAAATATTTCCTTGGTCCAAGTTTTAATTTCCCTGACTTCGAGCTAAAAATGAAAATTTCCACGATTTTCCTTGACAAACTTTTAAATTCCCTGACGTTTCCAGGTTGTTCATAAGAGTGGAAGCCCTGTACATTTAAAGAAACAGTTTTTCATAAAATAAAGTAAATTTCTGATTCTCAAGCCAAAGTATTTCAGATTTAATTGAGGATGCCCTTTAGTTTAAGGTGAATTAAACAAAAAATAAAGAAATATGGAACTGCAGCAGCAGGATTTTTAATTGATATTAAAATATTTCCTTGGTCCAAGTTTTAATTTCCCTGACTTCGAGCTAAAAATGAAAATTTCCACGATTTTCCTTGACAAACTTTTAAATTCCCTGACGTTTCCAGGTTGTTCATAAGAGTGGAAGCCCTGTACATTTAAAGAAACAGTTTTTCATAAAATAAAGTAAATTTCTGATTCTCAAGCCAAAGTATTTCAGATTTAATTGAGGATGCCCTTTAGTTGAAGGTGAATTAAACAATAAAATAAAGAAATATGGAACTGCAGCAGCAGGATTTTTAATTGATATTAAAATATTTCCTTCGTCCAAGTTTTAATTTCCCTGACTTCGAGCTAAAAATGAAAATTTCCACGATTTTCCTTGACAAACTTTTAAATTCCCTGACGTTTCCAGGTTGTTCATAAGAGTGGAAGCCCTGTACATTTAAAGAAACAGTTTTTCATAAAATAAAGTAAATTTCTGATTCTCAAGCCAAAGTATTTCAGATTTAATTGAGGATGCCCTTTAGTTTAAGGTGAATTAAACAAAAAATAAAGAAATATGGAACTGCAGCAGCAGGATTTTTAATTGATATTAAAATATTTCCTTCGTCCAAGTTTTAATTTCCCTGACTTCGAGCTAAAAATGAAAATTTCCACGATTTTCCTTGACAAACTTTTAAATTCCCTGACGTTTCCAGGTTGTTCATAAGAGTGGAAGCCCTGTACATTTAAAGAAACAGTTTTTCATAAAATAAAGTAAATTTCTGATTCTCAAGCCAAAGTATTTCAGATTTAATTGAGGATGCCCTTTAGTTTAAGGTGAATTAAACAATAAAATAAAGAAATATGGGACTGCAGCAGCAGGATTTTTAATTGATATTAAAATATTTCCTTGGTCCAAGTTTTAATTTCCCTGACTTCGAGCTAAAAATGAAAATTTCCACGATTTTCCTTGACAAACTTTTAAATTCCCTGACGTTTCCAGGTTGTTCATAAGAGTGGAAGCCCTGTACATTTAAAGAAACAGTTTTTCATAAAATAAAGTAAATTTCTGATTCTCAAGCCAAAGTATTTCAGATTTAATTGAGGATGCCCTTTGGTTTAAGGTGAATTAAAAAAAAAATAAAGAAATATGGAGCTGCAGCAGCAGGATTTTTAATTGATATTAAAATATTTCCTCGGTCCAAGTTTTAATTTCCCTGACTTCGAGCTAAAAATGAAAATTTCCACGATTTTCCTTGACAAACTTTTAAATTCCCTGACGTTTCCAGGTTGTTCATAAGAGTGGAAGCCCTGTACATTTAAAGGAACAGTTTTTCATAAAATAAAGTAAATTTCTGATTCTCAAGCCAAAGATTTCAGATTTAATTGAGGATGCCCTTTGGTTTAAGGTGAATTAAAAAAAAATAAAGAAATATGGAGCTGCAGCAGCAGGATTTTTAATTGATATTAAAATATTTCCTCGGTCCAAGTTTTAATTTCCCTGACTTCGAGCTAAAAATGAAAATTTCCACGATTTTCCTTGACAAACTTTTAAATTCCCTGACGTTTCCAGGTTGTTCATAAGAGTGGAAGCCCTGTACATTTAAAGGAACAGTTTTTCATAAAATAAAGTAAATTTCTGATTCTCAAGCCAAAGTATTTCAGATTTAATTGAGGATGCCCTTTAGTTTAAGGTGAATTAAACAAAAAATAAAGAAATATGGAACTGCAGCAGCAGGATTTTTAATTGATATTAAAATATTTCCTTGGTCCAAGTTTTAATTTCCCTGACTTCGAGCTAAAAATGAAAATTTCCACGATTTTCCTTGACAAACTTTTAAATTCCCTGACGTTTCCAGGTTGTTCATAAGAGTGGAAGCCCTGTACATTTAAAGAAACAGTTTTTTATAAAAAAAATTAAATCTCGGATTCTCAAGCCAAAGAGTTCCGATTTAATTGGATATGCTTTTAGGTCTAAAGTGAATTAAAAAAAGAAATTAAGAAAAGCTCATTAAATATAAGTTACCGGATCGACTTCTATGGATAGAGGTCTTTTCATCGCTTGTGTTGGTTGAGGTAATGTAATGGTGTTTCTAGTATTCGTATCAATGTGTTGAACTTCATCAGAATATGGAGTTTCTTCTTCTTCTTCTTCATCATAATCATCATCTATGTACAAATTATCATCGTCATCTGAATAACTTACAGGTTGGTCACCACCAGGAAATACAATACTAATTTTGGTCATTACTTCTACCACCTACACAACAAAATATACATTGAGAAACTGTCAAGTTTAAAATCTACAAGTTACTCGCCTCTTCCATGCTGGGTCTTATTGATGGATCTTGATCCCAACAACGCACCATAAGATTTTCAATAGGAGGTGGAAGATTTCTTAACAACGGTGGTCTAGTTCCTTTATTAACCTGCCACATAATCCCAAAAGCTGATCCACCAATGTGTTTAAAAGGTTGTTGTCTTGAAAGCACCTCCCATAAAATTATACCCCAACTGTAAACATCGCATTTTTCAGTGTAGTTGTTTGATGTAAACACCTAAAAATTTGCAGAAATGCTATAAGTTTTGTGATGCTATTATTAATTCCGTTCATACTTCAGGTGCCATCCAAGCTGCAGAGCCTTTACTATTGGTCATGTATGTACTTTTGTCAGCCGCTGTACCAAAATCACATATTTTTAACTTGCGTCCATCCATTATCAGTAATAAGTTTGGTGGTTTCAAATCTCTGTGTATTAAAGGTTTTGGTTTCATAGCATGCAAGTAAGCTACTCCCTAAAAATTTCTAATTGCATATTATTAAGTTACAACTTCCTCAAAAGCAATTTACCTTAGCACACTGAAAACACCACGACATTGCATGAGCAATGTGATAATGAACTCGAGGTGCACAATGAAGTACATTATAAAGAGAGCCGCCTTCTGCATATTCCATAACCAGACATATATTAGGTCCTATGGTGCAAGCTCCATACAAAGTCACAATATTTTCATGATTAACTCGAGACAGTTGTCTTACTTCAACACCAAAAGCTTTACGTTCTGATTCTGTTGTTATGTTTTTAACTGCCACATCTCTGCCTTTCCATTTACCCTTATACACTACACCAAAGCTTCCCTCGCCTACAACCTAACGCAAGTGTAATTAAATACAAAAAGCACCTTCACAAAAATTATTAACAAACCTGTAACTTTTGAATTTCATCGTAGTTAATTTCTTTCACAAACTGTTGATTTGTAGGGCCGTCATATTCTAAACAAGCCATTGCTTTTCAATTTAGCACATTTTTCATAATTTGGGGCATAGTTTTATCAAAATTTGCATTATTTTTGTTGTAGAAAATTTTATTGTATATGTCAAATGTCATTTAGGTTATTAAAAAACTTTAATGACGACTGTCTCAAACATGACTTGGGGGAAAAACTAAAATTACTAAATCAATAAGGCAGTGGAATTTGCATTATACAGGGGGTTACTGAAGTTGGTTTTCAAAAAAGAAATCAGAATGTTACGGCCATGGGGTTAAAACCATAGATGTGTTAAAACATACTTCAAAAGGAGGCCAGTGCTCCTAGGATTAAACCTCAATATTTCGTAAAGATATGTTTCTGGCGCGAATCATGTATGCTATTTTTTCACCAGAACGAAGCCTTAATTGAAATAAAGAAAGAAAATCAGTACTAAAAGCAAAGATTTTCATCAGTTTTTGCATTCTCCACGACCTTCTTCCATATCTTCCTGTTCAGAAATCTTCCTCTCCAGTCACTCATACCCATCTGTATCAGATCTTCGGTCGCATCCTTTCTCCATATTTTCCTTAGCCTTCCCCTCGGTTTATCTACATCAGGATTCCACCTCATTACTCTTGAGATGGTTCTTCTCTCCTCTGCTCTCTCAACAGGTCCCAACCAGCCCAATCTCAAAACTTTAACATGTCTGATTATATCAGCCTCCTGCAGTTTACTTGCTATGTCTCTATTCGTTCTTCTTCGATACTGTTCTTCATTCACTTTCACAGGTCCTAGTATCCTTCCTATCACCCTTCTGTCAAACACCCTGAGTTTCTCCTCTTCCGCTTTTGTTAGACAGAGTAGTTCAACTCCGTATGTTACTACGGGTTTTATCAGTGTCTTATAAATATTAATCTTAGTGTTCTTCATTAAGTTTTTATTCTTCAGTGGGTTCTGGTTGCTATAGAACGCTTTACTTCCTGCTATCACTCTATCCTTCACAATTTCTCCTCT
The DNA here is from genome assembly GCA_932274525.1 of Podabrus alpinus. NCBI lineage: Eukaryota > Metazoa > Arthropoda > Insecta > Coleoptera > Cantharidae > Podabrus > Podabrus alpinus. Next base: position 21,506,288 of record OW026454.1, read on the forward strand.
CTCATTGATGTTATTTATCTGCATTCCAAGGTATTTAAACTTTATGATCTCTTCAAATGCACAGTTTGTTTAGGATTCATGTCACTTTTAAGTCTCCTCCTTTTTCTCTGTTGCATTTCATAAGTATGGTCTTGTCCTCATTGTCACTCAATCCAGCCTTACGAGCCTCTCGTTCTATATTTTCGGCAGTCTCTGTTATATTATTTGTTATGTTATATTACTCTCTTATATTATTATCTCGGTATCAGACCCGCTTCACTCCATTGTTTTGGCATCCTTTCACTTTTCCATACTTCCATCAACAGGTCGTACATCTTTCTCATTACAGATTCATTTCCCTTTTTCATCAGTTCTGTGTTTATATTATCAGTTCATGCAGTCTTGTTATTTTTCATTTTTGCTACTGTGTCAAGGAATTCTTGGTAAGTTGGGTCATTTGTCTTTATCTCTTCCTGTTATTTCAGTTTCAATTTCTTCTGTAGCGTTTGGTTCTGATTCAACATTCAGTAATTCCTGGAAGTGTTTTCTCCATCTATTTTTTATTTCATGTTTTCCGTACTTCATTTCGCCATTTTTGTCTTTCAATCCTCTTACTTTACGTTGGGCTTTTCTCTTTTAGCCATTTATTTTTCTGTATAATTCCTTTGGATTTATGTGACTTTCTTGAATTTCTTTCACTGCGTCATCCATCCATTATTGTCATTTCTTTCTTTTGCATAGTTTCACTGTCTATTTTACTTTCTCCTTGTATTCCTCTTTATCTGTCTCGTTTTGTGTTTTGATTCATTTATTTCTTGCTTTTCTTTTCAATTCTATCTCTTCTTCGCATTCCTCATCAAACCACTCTTTTTTCTTACGTCTCTCCATTTTTCCCATCGTTTCTTCTGCTGCTTTTATTATACTCTTTCTTACGTTCATCCATTCTTCCACGATTGGCAAAGGAGCCGGTCCTCCGGCACGAATGCCGCTTGGACCAGAAAGCTTATTCCGGATCTTCGTCCTTGGGTAGCGAGAAAGCACGGAGAGGTAAACTTTCATATAACACAAGCTCTCACCGCCCACGGATGCTTCCAGACATATCTCCACAGGTTCAGGCTGACCGAGTCACTTGCCTGTCGTTACTGCGGGGACAAAGATACGGCGGAACACACTCTTTTCGGATGCCTAATAAGATGGGAGAGGGAGAGAGTGATGATTTCGCTCCGGATGGGCGACACATACTAAGCCCAGACAACATGATTGCTTTCATGCTGTTCGGCGAAGACGAATGGCTGGCTGTAGCGGTCTTCATCAGTCAAGTGATGAAGACCAAGGAGAGGGACGGACGAGCTGAGCAAGCCGAAGCTCAAGTCCCCGCCCTACAGTTAAGTCAATGACAGCGTTGTAATAAGTTCCCGCGAGAAGATGCGCGAGAAGTTCCCAAGAGAATTCCCAAAGAATATCGTCATTAATCGGCGGGTCGGGTCCGGGTCGAGTAGTGACGGTCGTTCGACGGGGTAGATTATTGTCGGTACGACGATAGCGCGTAGACCCTCTGGGGACACAAACTCTTGTGCTAATCCAGAGGGGGACGATCGCGAAAATAGTGCCGTCAAATATAAAGACGAGTGGACTGGCACTTTGCCAGCGACCACAAGTTTTTCAAAATGACCCGGTCGCATCGCGCTCTGGGATTTAATATGATTTGCAGAGTCGCTTGGGGGCTCGGGGTCTCCGGTATTGATGACGGTCGGCTCGGCCTTAACTTTGTCGCCGGAATCTCCGCCTATTAAGTTAATGATCACGGACCACTAGGTGGCCCGGTGAGACGTGTTGGATCGCGGCGAGCGGTGCGTCCGGTTCAATTGAAAAAGTAAAATCAAGTGCTAGCGCCTAACCTCCCGGACACAAATTTCCATGCTAAACCGGGAGGTCATCGGGAGCCTGCATCATCGATGCAGCATGGAAGATCGCAGACGACAGCGGAAGTAATGCCGAGAAGGTAAATCCCGCTGTCGCCGGGGAGGGGGTTTTCGTCAGTAAGAATCTGACACTACCATCCCTGATGGGGTGGTGCCTATGAAGGTTTCCCCCTTCCCTGCAGGAAAAAAAATCTGCTCTTATAATTTTTGTCTACATTTTCGTTGGAATTCTTCAATTTTTAGCTTCTCAATTGCCAGCCTTTTATTTGTTCTATCTGCTTTTGTCCGGTTTCTTTTTGTTTTGGATCCTGTTTTTTCCATTATTACCAAGTTATGATCTTGCATTGCATTGTAACAAAACGGGATTTTAATTCATAAAAAATTAATTTTAATATTTTAAATTGAGATATACTTATAAATTATTATTGCGATAATAATTGATGAGTGTTAATCAACCATATTTATCAACAGCGGAAGAGATAAGTTTTATAACGCGAACGAGAATTGATAATGTATTTTATCAATATTCGTCTGCATGCGAACTTCCTGCGTCTAAAGATGACTTTTACACTGTTCTTTGTTCAGGTGAACTGTTTAATTTCAGACAACAGTGGAGTATCGCCAATTTGACCGGATATTTCAATGCAGTCTACGCGATTTCATTGATGAAGCAATCAAGATTTGATTGCATTGAAGCAATCAGTAGACATTTGCTTCTCGTTAAAAAAGCGATAGGGATGTATCTGTCTATAGGTGAAATTTGTCAGTGGTTTATTTTTTTATATAAACCAGTATACTGATTTATATAAATCAGTTTATTTTCTCACGCTATGGAAGAGGTCAACTCTCGTGATTTCTGAAAGGTATAAATATGGTTGAATTAATTAGTCGAGAGGGAGAAGTCGGGGGTGCGCCCGTAGAGTCAGAAGTCTGGGTGGGCCCGTAGAGTCGCGGCCGGGGGCCATGGGCTTTCGGGATTAATGTTAATATGTAGTTGAATTGAGTATTGTAAATTTTCTTGTGCGGGACATTTTTATGAGTTTGGTAATTGTGATTTTGTATTGGGAAATAGTTAAGGGAGTGTCTTTGTTGAGTTTGTGTTTTAAGTGGTTGTCAAATAGTTTTGTTTATTGAGTTTATCTTGATTTTGGGGAATAGACAAGGAAAGGTCTTTGCCCTGTTCCGTGGTCTGGGTCTCCAAAAGATGTATGTAAGTTCCATGATTGGTTATTTTGGATTGTATAAATATGTGTTTAAAAAGGCCACCCTAAATTGTAAGAGATATTTAAATGTGTACATGTGTTTTTTAAACTTATCCATTATTAATAAATATTGCTTTTTGAAAATTCAGTGTTTTAGTTTTTCCTGTTGAGGAAAAGAACGTTTTGTTTTCAGTGTCGAGCTTAGTGTCGATTTGCCCGCACCGAAGTTTCAACTTCAACATTTAGCCGGGGGACGTAACGCCAAAACGGGGAGTGTCTGGGGCTTATTACCAGAAAATCGCGTACCAAATTGATAGTGTGTTTTTTGAGAACAAAATTCTGCGGTGGGCGTAATCGGTTGAACGGTGGTGGCAGCTTAATCAATAAATGTTCTTAGTAGATCGATAAGCGTCTAAGTGGAATTTTGTTCGATCAGCAGATTTGTTTATTTTGTTAAATAACTTCAGCCGTTCCTAGGAAAAGTAGTTCCAAAGGGCGGTCCGCGGTTACAGCATACCTTAAATGTTTTTCTTTTGGATACCATTATGTGGTCGTCTATTTGGTTTCCTTTATCTCTTCCAGCAATCATCCAGGTCCCTTAAGTTTAATTTTATGTCTGAAGTCTGTAATTACTATTCTTAAATTGCACATTTCTGCTAGATTGCATATTTTTTCTCCGTTCTCATTTTTTGTTATTTCGTGGATAGTATTTTTCCCTGCTACGTTCTTGATGAATTCTTCCTTTCCTATTTGCGCATTAAAGTCACCCATATTAAGATGATTACAAGGTGAAAATATTTGTCAATAAAGTGCGTTGTTTTAAAAACTATTAGCTGGCACAAGCGGCCAATCAGCCGCCTTTGGCCATCCAGACCGTGTGGGATATGGTTGCTCGGCCTACGGCCTCACAGGGTAAGGGCCGCCCGATTCTCCTGAGGTCTAGCGGCCGCCTTTAGCCATCTACTTAGAACGTGTCTAATGTGATTGTTTGCCTTACGAACTACATAAAATTCCAATAAGAACTACATATAATTCTGGGAGTTTCATGTTGGTAATGCTTTAATGTTGATTTAGGAAATGGAGCGCGTTGGTTGGTGGCATTGTAAGCCAATAACTGATTATTTATCTGACGAGTTAGGACACTAATAATAAATTTTGTTATCGTTTTTGCATTAAACAGCAGCTAATTATAATCGGTGACATGTATCAGTCTGCTTATCTCCACTCACACCTCTGCATGATATAATTAAAATTTTAGTTAACAAGTTGAATATTCGATTTTACTGACAAATAATGTGAAATTTACGCTACAGAATCTTTATTGATGTATGTAGGTAATTATAATCAGTCATATGCAATTAATCGGCTTGTCAACGCTTACACCTCCACAAAACAAATAGTCGGTGCGATAAGGTGGATAAGCTTGTGGCTCAGTTCTGTCGGATTACTTGTTCTAATTCCAAGAAATGCGGAATAAATAATGGATGTCAGACAACCGACGATCTACTGTAATTATTAAGTTTCTTACAAAAAAGGTCTATCGCAGCACATATTTAGCTATGATAGTTTAGACGTGAGAGGTGTCTTACGTCGCAGGTTTTGAAAATCAGTTTTAGTTACTTGACCCCGGTGTACAAAAACATCGAAAAAATTCATGGTGAAACTACTAGAATGTACGAGAACACTTTTACGGTGTAAAATTCTTTGCGAAAAAGTTTTCAGAAAACGTCAACTGTAATTCAGATTTTTCAACTGATATTCAGAAAACGTCAAATTAAATTCGAAAAACATCAAAAGTACTCGAAAATCAGAAAATACATTGAGAAATTTTTTTTTCGTTTTCTCGATTTTTATAATGCCTTTTATGTCGATAAGGCCCACTTTTACAATGGTCTATTGAATCTTAGTTTAGGTATAATTTTATCCTGTTTACATAAGTGATCTGAATTAAATTTTTATGCTTTCTGAATTACAGTTGACGCTTTCTGAATATCGATTGACAAATCTGAACTACAGTTGACGATTTCTGAATTACTGGGTGGAAACGGTGTAGCCAAGATTCCAAAAATTGCATCCACAATAACTTTAAAATAGTGATGTTCTGATATTTTCGGGTTTAAACTCACATTTATGTACTTCTTTTTGAATGAATTTTTATTTTTTTTTATTATTTAATTTCAAAACGGTTTTATATCGAATGGCGCTGGTTTGATCGACTTCCGTTTTAGTTCTATTTCAATGCTAAATTACCCAAATTGGGCAGGCCTAAATTATTTAGAAAATTTTGATAGTTGTCATAATTAAATTCAATAATTTGAAATAATTATATTATTATATTTAAATTCAATATTTATAATTTGTATAGCATGCGTTTATTTTTTGTTACTTCGGTAGATTTTTTGATATTGAGATATAATATAATTATGCACTTAAAGGGTTTTAATATTATTCTTATTAATGGAAAAAACCCTCAAGACGCTTTCATTTTGAAATTATAAATTTTGTGAAACGCATTTGGAAACGTAAACCAACGTAGGCCTAATAAGACGCGCGCTCAGCGTCGTTTTAATATAAAATTTAATTTAATTTAAAAATAACATTATATATTTTTATCTCCAATGATCTCACCTGGGAGTACAATATTAATATTCAGAACCGTAATTGCGGTGTTTCTATAAAAAAAACCAAAAAAGGTATACAAGATGTTTATGAATTGGTGTTACAAAACACGAGGGTATGCAAGTGGTTAAAAGTATATGACTATCTTTAAATAAAGTACTTATGTTTAAATCCCCAGAGTTTCCGAGTCACAGGTTCAATTAGTTATTTTTAACTTGAACTGCGTCGATGCTAGCAGGTTTTTAACGAAATTATCTGGCACAGGCGGCTTATCGACCGCCCTCAGCTTTAGCTCGCTCCTCCTGAGGTCTACCAGTCACCTTTAGCCATCTAGAATGTGTTTGATGTAGTTGTTCGGCTTACGACCTCGTACAGCGCAGATGACAATTTTAGAACAGATCGTTACAAGAACCGCTCAAAAACACGACAACTAATTTTATTGCATTCATTGAACTTTAATGTTTTTTATTACGTACAAGCAACCTAAGGCACAAATTAATATCATATTATGTAAAATCGCTAGGCAAGTACACATCAGTTTTCCAGGCGGAAATTGGTATACTGCACTATATGCAAAAACAGTCCATGACAACAATATTCAGATATCAACTGGTAGCAGGGCAGTCCTTATGGCACTCAGGAGCCATAAGATAATCTGTGGGCTAGTGCTTGAATGCATTCAGACCCTGAACCAGATATACAACCAAATTGTCCTCACTCTTCATTGGGTCAAAGGACACCAAAGCAATGAGGGTAACGAGAAGGTAGACGACCTGGATAAAATCGGTGCAAACTGTCTTCCCTGTGACACTGAGCCATTCTGCTGTCCTGCTTTGGCATCAAAAAGAGGCACCATGTTAAGAGACTTCCGGCTTGATATGGTCAGAATTAGTGACACCTCGTCTGTCAAGGTCTTGGAGTTTATCATACAGTTAGGATACATCGGGGAATGACGGGACGGAAGCCACTATATATTTGGAGACAGTTCAATGAGCCCATTGACCTAAGTGCGCGTGATGTATTTGAAATTTTACACATTTTGTCACATTTTAAAAATACTTGCAGTCTCTTTTTCATTTTTCAAGACAGGACAATTGCAGTTTTAGGAGCCCGGATGCACAAATTCTTTGGAACTTCTAATCTTTAGCCATACAAATACCATGACAAAGGGGACCATAAGAATCCTGTGACTCGCGCTTCTGGCTTCAGGGAGCCGCAACATAAAAAGTGTTTTTATCCGAACGGGCGTAAAGTACCACTTTTGAACCCGAATTGACGGGTGTAAAGTGGTGCTTTTGCGCACCATCAGCGCCGTAGCAAGCTCTTCTGGCGCCTGAGGCAAATTTGAATATATGCGCCCCCCCCCAAAAGATTCTTATCATTTTGAAAATTTTAAACTATTATTTATTGGGTTTTGTCGAGGTTTAACGCCCCCTTTGCGATCACCCTTACTACGGCGCTGGCTTAGAGTAATGAAAACAAATGGACGCTTATCAGGAACTCATTTAAGCTTCCGGGACCAGGGACCATAATTTATTGCGAAAGAAAAACTTTCACTTTATTTTTATATTACCTGCTACCCCCCCTCCCGAATTACAAACGAAAATTACAAAAGATTCAACGAAAAATAATAAATTTTGATGGTTCTGAATAAGGGCAAGTGTACCTGGAGGGTATACCATACCCCCCAGACCCGCCGGTCATATAATATCCGTTTTTAGCATTGGAAACTTCTGAAGATCTTATTTAAAATACGCATAGTATGTCAAAATCACCGTTTCCATGTTAACGTAACGCAATAACCCCCCCCCCCCCAATATAGTGATTATTTTTATCGGTAGGAATTTTTCTTTTCAATTTAAATATAATTATGTATTTGAATAACTGTCGCGATCATAACGTGATATTTTTACCGGTTACCCAGTCATTTAAAGGGAAATGAAGAAGAACGCGGGGATGGAACCAACTTTCTAAAATCCCCTATCTTATTATTGAACCAAAATTGAAGGGGAGAAAATTCCCTACAAAACAAGGTTTCGGGATTTACTTTAGATCTGAAGTAAATCCAGAAACGTTGTTTCGTTTTGTTCACCATCGATGGTGAAGTTTAAATAGTACGAATTTTTATTCAGAATAAGAATTATTCAAAACCATTTTCAATTGTTTTCTCGGGATTTTCTTTTTATTTCATAAATACATAGTATGATGTAGGCAAATTTTGTTTATCTGTTTTATAAAGAATTTTGTACTCTTCAAATTTGATTTGGTGATAATATTGACCAGAAATGAAAGTAAGTGAGTTATAGTGTTATAGACGAAAAACTGCTGTAGAGGATTAAAATCCCCACTTGCGGAAAAGGCCGGCAAGGAATTTTAGGCGATGTTGCAAATAAAATGGTGGTCAAATTTTCAAATTCAGTCAAATTTGAATATATGCGCAGCCCCCAAAAGATTCTTATCTTTTTGAAAATTTTAAACTGTTATTTATTGGGTTTTGTCAAGGTTTAGCGCTCCCATTGTGATGGCGCCTGGGGCAATAGCCTCAGTCGCCTGACCCTTGCTACGGCTCTGCGCACCACGAACGATAAAAAAATCACTAAACAGTTGGCAATCTTCATGAGACCATAATAACTTATTGCACTACATTTTACGAAAAGCTTCTGTATTCTTCAAGTTTTGTATGCGTTTCAGCGGTAAAGTGTACTTTTTGCCCTTGTGGTGATCGCCTTCGTTTTCGGCCCGTACTATAATTTTCACGCTGCGGGCATTGAAGCGACTTCTAAATATTTTACCAACTTAAAAATAAGTAAGTACTTCTTTACTAACCTAAAAGCATTTAATGTATTATTACTAGGACATGCAGCTACTACCTGAAAATCACGCGGGACTACTTTGGAGAAGAAGAGCGGAAAATAAAACAAGGTGGAAGGAACTTGAGGAAGCCTACATTCAGAATTGGACTGATAGAAAAAGAAGAAGAAGATATTAATTATTAAAACCAACTGAAAATAATTAGTATAGATTATCTGATTTCATTACTATATGGCAATCAAAAATACCTAGATAATAACTTTTTAAACCAGAAGGGTAGCTGTATAGAAAACCTAGGAACTACGGTTATCCGAGTTTTCTTTAATTAAATGCTTATGTTTTTATTATAATTTATTTATTTATTCTACAAAAAAATTATTAGAGCATTACCTTGCTCAGGTTTTTTGAAATATAGTAGCCTCTCTTCTCAATTATATCTTCAATGGGTTTTAACGATAAAAATTTTTTATTTTCAGATCTTTCATTCTGTTCTGTAATATTGCTTGTATTAGAAATCATATCTCCACTATGGACTTTATTTTGTTGTAAACTAATTGGCTGGTTGTGGTTAATTTGTCTCAGGGGTACTTGGATTACGTTAGAACTTGGAAAATTATTTGCATTCCTTGTATTTTGGTTTTGAATGTTGGTGAATCGAATACCTTTCGGTAATATTCCAAAAGGCGTTAATGATTGCGGTAAAATCTGCTGCGTGCTTGGCCGGGTGATCTGTACTTCTGGAAAACTATATCGCAGTTGTTGCAGCTGTGGATGCCGCAGTTTTTGCAACAGGCATTGTTGTGGTTGGACCTGTGGTTGACGTTGCTGTTGTTGTGGTTGGAACTGTGGTTGCTGCTGCTGTTGAAAGTGTAGTTGCTGCCTAGCACGTATTTGTTGGTTAAACTGTGCCTGACGAAGGCATAATTGCGATAGTGTTTGCCGCGTTATTACTTGAGGCGTTACCGATTGTTGCGTCCTTGCTCGTTGCGAAACTATTTGCGATGGTGTATGCTGTTGCGACCTTGTCGGTTGCTTTTTTGGTAAATTTGATTTTTGAAACCATTGTGTCAAAAGTGGTTGTCGAATTAATTTAGTCCTTTTACTACGATTATCGTTTCCATCATTTTCAGTAATCAATCTTCTTTTTAAAGTTTGCGAATCACGTTTTGGTAATTCCGAAACACTAAGGTTAGAAGGTAAAATCAAATCCCTATTTGTATCATTTTCCGACAACGTATTAATAATAATTGTTTGTTGTGGTTTAAGTCGTTTCAAATTATCGTCACGATTTTCCACTTCAGTTACGTTCTGACTTGATAATAACGATGGCGTTTTATGTACATCGAGGGATTCATTGGTACAATTTGATTCACTATTTTGTGGACCAACAACTTCAGAAGTTTTGCTTTCGGCGTTCACTAATTGCCGAAGTTTATGGACCTCACTTTCGTACCATTCAAATACAATCATATTATTCAAGTTTACCACAGGAGCCACGTTGCATTCTAAAATCTTTTCAGGAAGAACAATGTTTTTATGATCATTAAAAACTTTTTGAATGGATGGATGTAGAACATTTTGAGGCAAATTTTCTTTTTCATTTGAAATACAATTTTCATTTTCATTCGAAGTAAAATTATCATCTTCTATAGCCGAACAAATGCGTATAGTTTCTTTCTTCCCGGTTCCTTCTGCGGTAATGTCACAACTTTCAATCCCATCATGAATTTCAATATCAGATAAATTATTCGTTACTTGCCTTTCTTCATCTTCATTTTCACAATTAGCTTTAACGGTAATCACAGATTCGTCTTTATTTGTTCCTGGCGGTTCTTCATATCGATCTTCAATATCATCAATTTCCTCTTCGGTTTCGTTTGTAATTTTGGATTTATCAACGGAATAAGTTTCACGATTTCTGATTTGAATGTCTTTGTTATTTTCAATAGAATCTGGATCATTTTCTTGATTTATGGTTTTCGTAAAAGATTTTCTGCAATTTGGTGGATCATCTTCATTCAAAAATTTAATTTGTGATAACTTAGATTTGAGGTATTCCAAATTTTCCACATAAACTTTCCTTACTCCAAATTCTATATTACAATCAGAACACTTGACCTTGGAATAATTGGTGCCATTTCCGTCATGCCATGATAATTTTGATACCCTGTTCTTCAATTTCTTAAAATTATTCACACAATGTTGAAGTACATTATCGACCACAACGGTTTTTGGATTTAAATTCAGACGCTTCAATTCAGGCGCTAGTTTTATATTGGGATACCGATTGATAATTTGTTTAAACGAAGGATTGCTGTATTCTTTAAATTTGTATTTTTGGCTTTTTAACGAATTTACACGCAATTTTAAAACATCGTTTTCTTTGACTTCATCATCGATTCGGCATATCTTTTCACTACGGTTTATTGCTGCACGCTTATGGTCCTTCCTTCTTGTCATTGTTAACTGGTCGGTTAAAAAAACTAAAAATAGTTGCACAATGATTGTAATGTATCTTGTATTTAGTTATTATTTATATACACATACATTGAGGTAAATTCTATTACCAACTGTAATTCCCTGTTACCAACCTCACAGCTAGTTACAATTTTGCATATTATTTTAAATATGCTTAAATAGATTTTATAAATATTACTTTAGTTCGTTTTCTAAAAATAATATATTAATAAAAATGTGTTCAATATTATAGTTAAAAAATAATATAATTTCAATAATGTAAAAACAGGAAAGAAATTGAGTCGAAAACTGAAAAAGAAAATAATCTTGTGATGTGCTTTCAACATCAAATTGCGGCATTTTATCAGAGTCACTCCGGAATTTTACTCGGATTATATTTTAGCAAACTGAATTTCTGACCATTACTTTGAAGTTATAAAGAAATAATATTAAAAGTCAACGAAAATGTAAAGTTTGAATGACGCTAATACAGCATTCACTGCATGAAAATACTCCTATTGTGTTTTAAAAACGTCTTTTTATATGCCAGTCACATCACAAAAATTATTATGCAAAATTACAAAAATGTATAGCAAAAAAATGGTTTAATCTTTATTAAATTTTAAATTAAATTTACAGTATTTATACTAGGTGGCCATACAAGGAAACAAAAGTGCTTATTGTTATCTTGGAGTAGAATTTGATCAACAATTACTACTATTAATATGGAATTTTCTATGTTTATGTATGTATAAAATTTATTCTTTCTTCTATTCATTTTAGGTTTTCTTTCACCAATTAGCATTTTTGTGGTTGATCTACAAACGCTTTCAATGCAATTAGGAATTGTGGCTACTAATTCGTAACAGATGTCTGGGGTAAATTTTGCCCATTCCTCAAAAATTGTTCTTTTTAATTCTTCTTTTGAAGTGGTTTTACATTGGCCAACCCTGTATTTAATATCCCCCCAAAAAATTTAAAGGGGGACAGGTCAGGACTCTGTGGCGGCCACTACTAGAGGGGAATTTTATTTTCAGTAAAGCATCGCATCGTTTTCTTTATGAATGGCATGGAGTATTGTCCTGTTGGAAAACATATTACGCGCTATCTCGGAGGCCGCTGGTCGACATTGAGCCTCAAATCATTATGCTACCACTCCCAAATTTAACGGTGGGCACAATGCAAGTAGGGTCAAACTCCTCCCCAAACTTTTTCTTACGTGTGTTGTTTCAGGTTGTAAAGAATTATTATGTTTTAATTAATTTATTTTGCAAAATATTACATTTTGAAAATTTCATCACATAATGTCCGGTGTATGATTGGTTTGCATACCAGCTAAGTATTATTTGCATATCTAAAAATTACAGGTTACTATTTCAATAATAAACAAACATTTGAAAGCTGCAAACAGAGGAGGATAGTAACGTAATTAATTCATTAAGTTTCTGCCTCTTCTGCAGGAACAGTTGTTTGAAATTTCGAGAAAGTCGTCGAATCGACCACCGATCCGATCAGTCCGAGGTCGAATCGATCCACCCGATCCGAACTACCGTTCCCGATATATCCTGTCCGATTCATTGCTTACGTTTCTAGGCAATAATCAAATTTCCGAAACTGTTCTTGGTTACGTTTCTAGCCAAAAACAACAAATTCCTCCGTCGAGATTAGCGAAAAGCTTACGTTTCTAGGTTTTAGCTAAAAAGAAAGAACTTCCGAGTAGATAATTCTCATCAAGAATTATTACTTACCCGATTTGCAGATTCGATAAAATTCCATATAAGAAGTCACTCCCTGATTTCACCCAATACAGTTGGATTTTGCTAATCGAAAATTCAGTAGTCCCGTAATTTATTTTTTTCCGTAGTTATAAAACGTGTGATTAGATTCAATTATTTAACATTATTCCCCACCTGTTTCAGTAGCTGTTATTATTTTAGAAACAGTAGTAATCTATACCTTTTCCACCAGTAATTCAGAAATCGTCAACCGTTATTCAGAAATCGTGAATTGTAATTCAGATTTGTCAACTGATATTCAGAAATTGTGAATTGTAATTCAGATTTGTCAACTGATATTCAGAAATTGTGAATTGTAATTCAGATTTGTCAACTGATATTCAGAAATCGTGAATTGCAATTCAGATTTGTCAACTGATATTCAGAAATTGTGAATAAAATTGTAATTCAGATTTGTCAACTAACATTCTGTTGCGACTTGGCCCATACTCTCCAATGCTAAATCAGAAATCGTCAACCGTTATTCAGATTTGTCAATTGATATTCAGAAATCGTCAACCGTTATTCAGATTTGTCTATTGATATTCAGAAATCGTCAACGGTTATTCAGATTTGTCAATTGATATTCAGAAATCGTCTAATTCAGAAATTAAAATTCAGAAATCGTCAATTTTGATTCAGAAATCGTCAATTTTAATTCAGAAATCGTCATTATTAATTCAGAAACCGACAAATGAAAATTAGAATGAAATGTAAAAGTGGGGCTTTTACAGTGCAGAATAAGGCTTTAATAAAAATCTAAAATAATAATATTTTAATTTATTTTTTATATATATTATAAGAAAAACATAAATTATTTCACAACAATATGTTAAAGAAATTTTTTGCGAATAACTTAGCGACCGACTGGCATATCTTCCATTGCTAAGGCTGCTGCATGATGTATTGTGCAGTGTTGCGCAGCACGAGCACAATTACTGAAAGTCTTCTCATATTGAAACCACAAATAACGCAATTGTCTTTAAACTCCATTTCAATTATTACCTTTTCGATTTATTTAAGAATGTATTTTTAATTATATAAGATTAATATTACGATAATCCCTTAATCCACAGATTAAGGGATTAAATTAATCAACACAGAATCATAACATTCAAATTTTTAGAAAAACAAACAACTGATGGTTTAATTGAGCTGAACATATGATACTTTCTGAATTTCATTAAGTACTTTCTAATTTTCATTTGTCGGTTTCTAAATTAAAATTGATGGCTTCTGAATATCAGTTGACAAATCTGAATTATAATTCACAATTTCTGAATATCAGTTGACAAATCTGAATTACAATTCACAATTTCTGAATATCAGTTGACAAATCTGAATTACAATTCACGATTTCTGAATATCAGTTGACAAATCTGAATTACAATTCACAATTTCTGAATATCAGTTGACAAATCTGAATTACAATTCACAATTTCTGAATATCAGTTGACAAATCTGAATTCCAATTCACGAATTCTGAATAACGGTTGACGATTTCTGAATTACTGTTGGTAAAGGGTAGATCGGGCCAAGGACACCGTAAATGGAGGCGATTGTGCTCGTGCTGCGCAACACTGCACAATACATCATGCAGCAGCCTTATCAATGGAAGATATGCCAGTCGGTCGCTAAGTTATTCGCTAAAGATTTCTTTAACATATTGGTGTGAAATAATTTATGTTTTTCTTATAATATATATAAAAAAATTAATTAAAATATTGTTATTTTTTTAGATTTTTATTAAAACCTTATTCTGCACTGTAAAAGCCCCACTTTTGCATTTCATTCTAACTTCATTTGTCGGTTTCTGAATTAAAATTAACGATTTCTGAATTAGACAATTTCTGAATATCAATTGACAAATCTGAATAACGGTTGACGATTTCTGAATATCAATTGACAAATCTGAATAACCGTTGACGATTTCTGAATATTAATTGACAAATCTGAATAACGGTTGACGATTTCTGAATATCAATTGACAAATCTGAATAACGGTTGACGATTTCTGAATATCAATTGACAAATCTGAATAACGGTTGACGATTTCTGAATTACTTGTGGAAAAGGTGTAGTAACCGTAATTTTCAATTCACTTGCAAATACATTCAAGTCAATATAAATATTCACAGATTATGTATGTTCCATTTCCGTCACCAGTGCCGTACTCATTAAATTTTTGACAGTGTAAATACCTAAATATTAAAATGATTTTACTTTTATTCCGAATTATTAATTAATAAATATTAAATTGTAAATATTTTTTAAATAAAATTTTTGTTAAAACTTCCCCAGAATTCTTTTTTTTTTGTTTTAAAAGTTTTAAAGTTTTTCCCTTTGAAAAAGCTTTTGGCGCCCGAGTTTAAAGAAAAGCAAATAAGTGTCAAACAAAAATCGACAAGACGTTCTCAGACCCTGGCTACCCAAGGGGCAATTTTGAACGAGGCCAAAACCACGCTACAAGGTTGACCAAAATAGCTGGAAAATTAACATAAAAAATTCAAATTTTTTAATTATTAAAATGAAAATAAAAGTTTTTTAGGTTTGATTATGAAAAAATATTGTGTAAGGATATTATAAAATACGTACCTCTATGTTGCTTTCGTCTGACCAACTTACTGTTGACCAATCGGCAACATTCCACTTTTTATATTTTCTTGCGAATTGATGCTGTTTCTTAATGTAACTTTCATTTAAAAAGGGCTTTTTGTGAACTTTGCGACCGTGTGGCCCCTTTTCCTTCAATCGGCGTCTAACGGTTTGTGAAGATACTTCCCCCCCCCCACAGCGCGTTTGCAAATCCTTTTTTAAATCTTTGGACGTTTTCCTTCGATTTTTCAGTGACATTATTTTCAATAGTCGATCTTGTCTGGGGGTTGTCACACGTTTTCTTCCACTTTTTAGCCTATTTGCTATGGAGCTAGTATCAGCCATTCGTTTTAGGGTGGTTTGAACCGCCCTGCCCTCCGCGAACACTTTAATTGCAATTTGTTTTTTTCGCAATTTGTCATTGCGACATACTCTCCGAATAAATAAAAACGAAAACCGAAAAAACGTAATGAACAAATTGGGAAAGTGGTGCATCGTATCCATGGTGAGTTTATTATTGTTATTCTTTATTAGCTCTTTATTAAATGTTTAATTGTCGTTATTTATATGTTTAAAGGTTAATGTTGATAGTTACAAGCCAGTAATACGCACTCATGCAATTCTTTTTGTATATCGCACTGATGAGGACTAATAAGTCCGAAACTCGAGTTTGCGTTTTCAAATTGGATTGCATGGTCTTTGATGTATTTTAAATTCAAATTGGCTATAGCCGAGAACCTCATGAAATTCTTGCAACCACTCATGCAATTCTTTTTGTATATCGCACTGATGAGGACTAATAAGTCCGAAACTCGAGTTTGCGTTTTCAAATTGGATTGCATGGTCTTTGATGTATTTTAAATACAAATTGGCTATAGCCGAGAACCTCATCTCAATTATTTTTATACCATGTTCTCTTACTGGAAGAACCGTGCGATGGCGCTACTGAGACATACAATTTGACAAGTTTTGTCCGTTGTGTGTTGATAGTTACAAGCCAGTAATACGCACTCATGCTTTTCAGGAGCAGCTGCTTTTGGCTCCGACGCGATTTCACAGCGGACCGGCTTCTCATTGGCCCACGAGCCCCCGGGAAAATGAACCAACGATACCACAGGACTGCTCTTACCCAATGCCCAAGCCTGTCATTGGCCAACGCAAGTTGACCAATGGCAACCGCCGCTTCAATTAAAGACCACACACTCGACCCTCAGTCGAGGAACGTACTAGCGCCTTCACGTAAAATAGACTACTGCTTCCTTTTTAATTTTATTTTTTCAATAAAATTCATAAACGTAGCTAATCACCAATAAGAAGATTTTTGTTCAAAGTAAAGTTCACTCCGAAGCTCGAAACAGGGGGCCAGGTCAGCTTGACTGACCACGCACAGTACCTGCCTTCGAGCAAGTAAGACCACTTTTCTCCCCTTCAGGGAACTTTTAAACATCCCCAACCCCACCCATCCAAATCCAACTCCTTCCCAAACATCCACCTCCTCAACCAAAAAGATGACTCGGCTTCAATGCCTCCACCGAGTTACTCAACACTCCTTAAAAGTTGATCAAAGCCCGTTATATTCCACATGAGACGAAGGAGATTGAAGGAAGGCTTCGCCTTCCAAACGCTCCGCAACGCGAATCATGCTTGCTTGCTTGCTACGCACTCATGGAATTCGTTTTGTATATCGCACTGATGAGGACCATAGATAAGAGAAAGAGTTATAGATGGCCGACTCTCTCTATATTTTAGTGACCTATTGCAGCGCCACAATGGATGTACCCAAAACTAAAATTTAAGCGCGAATTTTGGCACATTTGAATTATTTTAAATGTTACCATGAAATTTAAAGTATGTACATTGCAATTACAAGTAAGTATTATTTTTAAGTTTTTCAAGCATAATAAAAGTTATGCATAAGAAAAACTTAAAAATAATGTACCTACTACTTGTAATTTCTATGTGCAGAAGATCAATTAAATAGGATGCATACTGCAATCGGGCCTTAAACATAAATTACATTAACGCAATTTTAATATTTTAGATCCTTAATACACATTTTACTTCAATCAATAATATTTCAATGAATTTAAAAATCAATTTCTATTTTTTTAAATATAATTAATTCATTCTTTTTATATTTTTATTTTATAAATCCATCAACATTTTTATAATATCAAAACTTTAATTCAACATTAACTAAAGCATCCGTTTTTGTTTTCTTAACATAACCTACAATAATCACGTGAGAAGTGTAAAAATTTGTCAAGTAGTTATGCCAAGGTAGGCCACTACATAAAACTGACAACCAAAATTAAAATATTCAGCGCGCGCACTTAAAAAAACTGTAAAACAACCGTACACAGCGCCCATACGGCTGTATCCCGAACTAAAACACGTTTCAAAATTTTACATAAGAGATAACACCCCATGATGAGGACTAATAAGTCCGAAACTCGAGTTTGCGTTTTCAAATTGGATTGCATGGTCTTTGATGTATTTTAAATACAAATTGGCTATAGCCGAGAACCTCATCTCAGTTAATGTTTATTGTTGTAAAGTTGGTTAATTTATTATATGCACCATTTCAATATTGTCAGGATATTTTATTGGATAAAAAAATTAAAATAAAATAAAAAAAAGGAGTTTAATTAACAGAAGAGATGAGAAAATTAATTGAATTTAATTACTCTAAAATTTTATGACATTATCAAAAAGCTTTTGGGTCACTGTTCCTCAATGACACAGGTTTGAAATGTGGCATCTGGCAAACACGCTGGAACAAAGTATGTACTCTCCGTGGCAAGCTCTACGATCTCCCTTCCTCCAATACCATCAGCAGGAAATTCGTTCATACGCTCGCTGATGAAATAGAATTGCTAACCAATTCCCAATACCCTTCAGAACGAGTATTAATTTTTATTACAGTAATGCTACAAAGAGACAAGAATGTTAAACAAGCGAAAGACATAAGCCGCTTACTTGAGCGTCGCCTAAAGTTATGGGCAGATGAACATTATGAAATTCTACTAACCGAATCAATCAAATCAGACAAAACTCTTCGTAATTCCCACAATCGAAAGAAACATAATGACCATATAACTCAAACATTCACACGCCTAATCTTAAGAGGCAAAATACGCGATGCCGTAAACTGGCTGCTGACAAAAGACACCAGTAAAATACTTAATACCAATGATGAAATTGATGCTACCGGTAAAACTGTTGGCGATGCCTTGAAAGATAAACACCCATGTCCTAAAACGCCCAATATTGATTTATTTACCCTTCCAGATGAAATAATAATAATAATAATATCTATTTATTAAATCGGTTAAATAATTACAATAATTAAAAAACTAATATAAATGGTAAAAGTTCAGCAAAGCTGGTTTTCGACAGATACCCATAGAAGCGAGGAAGGATCACTGGTCTTTCAGAAGGCGTTCCATTAACTTAGATTTAAAGGTAGCCTTCGTTTTAGACATCAAGAACAAATCTAGGTGCCTATTATAGATTGTATATGCAATATACTGGAATGATCCTTTAAATTTAGAAGTTCTGTGGATAGGAACGGACAGACACTGGTTGCTTCTCAATTCCCGGTTGTGACAATCGCCCCTTCTGGTAGTTAGACACTTCAGGTAACTTGGAAGTGAAGTTTTGCAAATTGTGAATAGCTGCATGGCAAACCGCAGTTCAAACCGTGCTTCCATTTTGAGCACTCCCAGTGAATTATAGAAGGGAGTCACATGCTCCCTATAATCGATGTTGTATGCAAATCGTAAACAAGCGTTTTGGATGATCTGCAGTCTGTTCTTTGCCTGTTCGATAAGGAAACCGTGATAGACAGTAATGCAGTAGTCAATATGACATAGTACCAGCATTATTACTGCCAGGTTCCACTTGGTATCAGACGGAAGAAGGTTCTTAAATCTATACAATGACTTCAGTTTGAAGAAACATGTACTGGTAATTTTATTTATATGATCGGTGAAAGAGAGATTGTTGTCCAATGTCATGCCCAGGTTTTTTACTTTTGGACAGAAGTTAACAACACCCCCGCTGAGTTTCACTTCTACCGATCTCATGTCCATCGCTGCTTTGAATCCACTGGAGCTACCAAAGCAGATGCATTGGGTTTTGGTGGGGTTCAGAATCAGCCCGTTCTTGGTTGACCATTTGAGCACCGAATCCAGATTTTGGTTTAGAGTTCCAATGATTTCGTTTATGTTGCTAGGATAGTCAGATACATATAGTTGAGTATCATCTGCATACATGTGAAAGCTGCACTCCTGCGTTAGAACCAAAGGCAGGTCGGCAGTGTATATCGAGAACAGTAAAGGGCCTAGTATACTACCTTGCGGAACACCTTTGCTATACGTAAGTTCATCCGAGAGGTCGTTATTCCATTTGACACGTTGGGTTCTATCCGATAGATAATTAGCCAGCAGGTCCAGTGCTAGGGCACCACAACCATAGTAGGATAGCTTTGCAATTAATAATTTGTGATTAATAACGTCAAATGCCTTACTATAGTCTAGGAGCGAGGCTACAGTTACCTTCGAGTCATCGATGTTGGTGCAGAAATCGTTTGTAATTTTAGACAGAGCGGTGGCTGTACTATGCATTTTCCGGAATCCAGACTGGAGCTCGGGTAACACTTTATTCACTGTTACGTGTTCGAGAAGTTGGCGGTGCATAATGTTTTCCAGCACTTTGGAGAGGGTCGGCAAAATGTTTATAGGCCGTAATTCGTCGAATTTGCTGGCATTGGGCACTTTAGGTATGGGATGTATCGTCGATTTTTTCCATACAACAGGTACAGTTGAATTTTCCAGGCAGGAGTTGATCAGATCGGTTACACTAATGAGAATGTAGGGAAGAACTAGCTTTAACATACTGGCATTAATGTTGTCCACACCAGTAGCTGTTGACTTAATTTTGCATAAGATGTTGGCTACCTCTTCAGTAGAGACCCTGTGGAAGACCAGTTCGTTAGTTGTAAGCGGATATTTATTAGTGGTGAAGAAGTCCATGTAGAATTGATCGACAGTCGTATCGGGAGCTACATTAACAAAATGCTTGTTCAGAGCATTAAGATTCGACTTATCTAACTCGACTGTATTCCTGGGTTTGCGATGGATGTTGCCACGCTCGAAGAATTTCCACAATTTCTTAGGATTACTGTTGCATGCATCAATTTCATATTTATAGAAAGCTTTCTTTTCGTTTTTGATGGCTTGGGACACTAGATTACGAAGCTCTTTATATGATTAAAATTGAGTCATGTTCTTCGTTTTGATATACTTCTTGTACGCTTGTTCTCTAAGCTTAATCATGAGCAAGATGGTTTCCGTTAGCCAGCCTGGTTTGGAGTTTCCTACCTTGACCATGTGTAAAGGAGCATGGGAGTCGAAAAGCGAGGTGATGTTTGATGAGATGATTTGAAGTTTTGTATTAATGTTCGTTTCTTCAACGCTCCGGAGCCAGTTGGTATTGCTGGCATCAAAATACAAAGCATCTTGGTCAATGTTACGGTAATTTCTGCACCATACAGGGTTGGCCTGAGGTTTACTGAGGTACAGGTCCAGATAGCAGTAAACAAGTTTATGATCCGAAATGCCAAACATATCAAAGGTGTTGCTTCCGGAGTAGGGTAGATTGACATTGAAGCAAATCAGGTCAATTAGAGTGGCTGACTGATCGGTAATTCTGGTCGCTTGGTCAATAACTTGGATCATGTTGAATGATTCGAGAATGGATTTAAGGGTATCAGTTAACTTGCTGATCAGTTAACTTGCTAAATCAGTTCACGGAAATCAAATCAAATCACGGAAATGCCGCCACTACTAGAGGTCGACATAACTAGCATTCACGTGGAACACGTTGCCAGAAAGTTACATGGTGGTGGTGGCCCAACAGGTACCTCTTCTGAAAATTGGAAGGAGTACCTCTTAAGATTTGGCAACGCAAGCCTACACCTTAGAAATTCCATAGCACAACTAACCATGAAATTAAGTAATGAATACATCCCATGGAATCAAATACAAGCACTAATGTCAAGCCGCCTCGTAGCTTTAGACAAATGCCCAGGTGTGAGACCGATTGGCATAGGCGAATGCCTACGAAGAATCTTATCAAAATGCATGATTCTCGCCACCGGCTCCGAAGTTACAGAAGCATGCGGCCAGTCACAACTTTGCAGTGGCCTTAGTAGCGGTATCGAAGGTGCAATACATGCAATGAATGACCTCTATCAAAATAAATGTATCCCCGGATAAAACTGGGGAATGCTCCTTGTTGATGCAAACAACGCATTTAATGCCGTCAATAGACAATTGGCTCTCTGGCAAGCAAGAATATATTGGCCTCATTGTGCTCGTTTCTTATATAATACTTATAACGGTCATGCGGAACTTATTATTCGTGACTCTGACATGAGACTTTACAGCAAAGAAGGGGTAACTCAGGGAGACCCACTAGCCATTCCGCTCTATGCTCTTGCAACATTACCTATCATAAATAAAATGAAAGAAGAACAAAGCACTATTCAATCTTGGTATGCAGATGATTCTTCAGCCCAAGGTGACTTCAAAAACTTACGCATTTGGTGGGATAAAATAAATATCATAGGACCAGCCTATGGATACTTTCCGCAAGCCAAGAAAACACTGCTTATTGTAGCTGATGCTGATAAACAAACAGCTCACCAGATTTTCAAGGGGACCAATCTAACAATAGTTACTGGATCTCGCTTTTTAGGAAGCTACATCGGTGAAGGAAAAGATGACTTTATAAAAAATAATGTAAACAGATTCGTTTCCACCGTAGAAAAAATATCACAAATATGCAAAGACTCCCCTCAAGCTGCCTACACTGCCCTCACCAAAGCAATTCAGTTCCAATGGTCATTCCTATTACGAGTCTTAAAAAACTCCCATGAATTTTTTGAACCACTGACACATGCATTACGCACTACCTTCCTACCGGCGCTCTTTGGCAGCGACGTCTCTCCCATAGAAGCGGACCTATTCTCCTTACCTGTACAGAAAGGTGGATTGGCAATTTCTGACCCATTTAAAGCCACTAATTTAAGCTATGAAATTTCCAAGAAAGGCTGCATAGCTCTCACTATAGCCCTATTAGAAAAAAAACAGATTATCCTGTCTGACCATAATACATCTCTAAAAGACGCACGCAAAGAGGGCCGCAAAGAAAAAGAAGCTCTTGATGATAAATTCTTAGAAACTACCCTAGCAAAATTCAGTGCAAACAAGAAAAGGGCATTTGAAAGATCCATCGCATCCAAGATGAAAACGAAATCCTCAAATTGGCTCTCTGTTATCCCTACAAAAAAAGATCACTTTGATTTATCCCCATTAGAATTCAGTGATGCGTTATCAATTCGTTACCATAGAATACCCAACTGCATGCCACAGTCATGTGACGGCTGTGGTAACAGCAATTTCAACATTGATCACGCGCTCTGCTGTAAAACCGGAGGCCTAATCACACGGCGACACAATGAGATCAGAGATCTTCTTTGTGAGCTCTGCCAACACGCCTGGGGCAATGTGACAAAAGAGCCGATCATTTCCGAAAATGACGGTGGACTGCGTGCAGACCTATCCTGCCGGGGTGTATGGGATGCTCAGAGGGAGGCGTTATTCGATATCCGTGTTGTTGACACCGACGCTCCCTCATACCTCTCACGTCCTGTTACATCCGTCCTAAGATCAGCTGAAGACGAAAAGAAGAGAAAATACTCCAACGCCTGTGAAATGCGACATGCTACTTTCACCCCACTTGTAACATCAGTCGATGGTGTCTTTGCACCCCAAATGTCTTCCTTCATTAGGCATATGGGAGAGGCCATATCTGAACGTTGGAACTGCTCCCTAAGCACCATACTGGGCTGGCTTAGGGCTAGAATTGGTGTTGCCATAATACGTGCAACTAGCATGTGCATCCGCGGCACACGGCACCGCTTTAAGCCCGTTGCAAGATGGCTCGGTTTTGATGATGGCGCTGCCCTCCCACATATTGACTAACAAAATAAATACTTAGAAAATTGTATATAATTATCTGTACTGTACCTATTCTTTTTAAGTGGTACGATTTAAAAAGTTTCAATAAAAATTCTTACTAGTTAAAAATTCAGATTAAGTTTACATAAGAAAAATTAATAAAAGGAAAGATAAGGCTTTATATAAATAAGGCCTAATTAATCAACGTATGGTTGATTAACTATTATGGCTATTAATGTGATATTTTGCTTAAAAAAATAAAATTTGTGTATTCCAAATTAAACCATTCTCCGAACCTTTCATCAGAGGAACCTTAATACGCCCTTTTTGTGTCACGAAAAAACAAGGAAAATTATGCTTTTCTACTCGTATATCATAACTAAACCATCGTTTAGTTATTAAATTATACATACATACATTATATTCACTTTTAAGTGAGCATCCATGAAAAAGTTATTTTCCACTTAAACGAATGTTGCAATTTTAACTTTGGAAGGCCTAACGAAAAACTTCCCTTCGCTGCTATAAAATACTATAATTTTGATTTACAACGAAAGATAAGCACATCAGTGGTTCAATAAACCCCGACCTCTCATATAAATAATAGGTATACGAAATTTTAACTCCATAAACTTACTATATTATCTAAAATATTGCTTATTTAATGAGACGCTACGGTGGTTATAACTTCCAAACTTAGAAACTTATAGTGGAATAAATATTCTTAGGATCACTTAAACAATATCAGTAACGAAATTTATTTTTGCACAAAAAACTTATTAGGTCCTTTCGTAGTGAAGTTTTAATAAATTAAAAATTATAATTTATACTAAAATCCTGAAAATTTAGAAAAGTAACCAAAAGTAATCTGGTTAGGTTAATTCTTATTTATTATTCCCAAATTATCCTCTAATTTTATTGACTACATTGAGTGGTTAATTATAAAATTTCCAAAGTAAATGTTTTCTTTCTCTAAAGGTCTCTAAAACGTATATATGACTCTTTTTGTAGAAAATTTCACTTATGAAACACCCTGTTTAATTGGGGTTTTATAAATTATATAACCAGACAAATGGAGAACTTTTTTGTTGGTGATTAAAAAATGAACTACTGAATATGCGATTCGAACAAATATGTAGAAATATAGAAGTATTGGTAATTTATATTATAAAAGATGACTAAAAAGTCGTGCGGCCTCACGGCCACCATAATTATATAAAAATGTAGATAACTATTTATTCTGGAATAATAAGTACATCAGGGTGTAACAGGCTTCTGTTAATTTCCTTCGAAAAGGAAAATTCTTTTCTTTCATTTCTAGGGTTTATAAATTTTCAGAGACCTATTATGATTAATAATTTATGTATGTGTAATTTATCTAGCAAACTTTATTTAACGAAACAAATTTTATATTCTATTAACATGAACATGAATTAAAATACGTATTTCGAATTATCCGCGCCTATGGGTTAGGTAACCCAACGATCGATAAGAATCGAACATTTAATTTCAACAAAAAAATCAAGGTATCGAAATATCCCTAGGGTAACTAGGTGGTTGTTTTAGAACAGATGTTTTTAAGACGAATACGTAAGATTTTTGAATCTACAAAAAACTAAAGTTATTTGAATAATTTAATAATCAGTTAGTATTGGAAACCCTTCTAAAAAGATTGGGTGATCGTCCTAAGTAAAGGACAGCATATTTGAAGACAGTTTATCGAGTGATAAACCGAGCCATAATCGATAGCGGTGGAATTGTGTTTCAACCATTTTAGGTTATACGAATGGTGCAAATAATATTGAAACGGTGTCAATCGCTTTGACTACTGCCGAAATTATTGGTTTCGAAAATACGAACAGTCGGCCAAGTTCTGAGTTGTTCGATTACGAAGAAAAAATCCTCTTTGGACATTATTTATCCAAATACCAGGTTAGGAACCGCACGTGCTATTAGCGAATTATCCCACCAGAATCAGCCTTAACAATAGAAAAAAGGATGTGTGTTAGCCTACGAGCTATTGAAACAATGCGTATATAGCAGCCAGCAAAAAGTAGTGGTATCTAAAATTTATTTATCTTATGTTATTACGAATTTGTAATCAGAATTATCCTTCAAAAATCTGCGAAATTATTCGCATAGTTTGTGCCTCATATAAGTGTGTTCTTTCCAATTATTTCTAGTTCCAAGTCAACAGGAGGATTTATCAGCTCCCGGACAATTCCTACATACGATCGTTCGAACGACCGGAAGGAGGCCGCATTTATCAACAAGTAAGTAATTGGAAAAATTCCATTACTTACTGTATGAGGTCAAACCAAAAAGTTTGTACAGCATTTATTCATTTAAAATTACAAATTTATGATACACATAAAAATCCGGTGCAACTATTCAGTTTTGCATTTGGCATTCGGATTAATAACATTTCAATCATTTTATTTAAACAATACCGGTCAAAGAAAGCCTTGCTGGTAAAGAATAACATTGACAGATTTGTCATTGAAATAAATAATTGTTGGTTGATTAACAACCCAAAATTGACAATAGTGCTGGCTTATTTATTTGTGTTATTTGTTGCCTTGTTCAATTTAATTACTATAATATTTTATTACGAAGTTAAAGATAATGTCAGTTATAAATATTACCATTGTTTATCTATAAGACGTTTGTTACCATTTCTATAATTTCTGTTTATAATAATTTAACAAGTTGTCCATTAAACGAGAATTTTTGCTAATCATTGTATTATTGTGCCTACTTGCGTATACTCGTTTCAATTTTGTTTAATTTTAATTTTGTTGAGAAAGCCAAGTATCGAAGCTCTTCTCGATATCTTGTCCTTCTCATCTGGCGCCCGGCTTTGCTATCACGGTAAAAGAAGGATCGACGAAGTTTAACGATCCCACGGAGGTTCGAAACAACAACACGAACCACCCTGCTCTCCAACGCATGAATAAAAATCTATGGTCTAGCCGACACGTACAGGAAACCTACGGTCAAGAAAAGCGGCACTTGAAGCCGCAACGGGTATTTGTGGCTATAAGAGGCAGCCATAATATAAATGTAAAATAAAAATAAGTTATAGTTAATACAACAAAATTAAAAATTTTGGTATATTATAGTAATCTTAATCTATGGTAAGTTTTCGAAATGCGCCATCAATGCCGAAGATGTCTTCTGATGTTTTAGGTTTCTTTGGACGTAATTTTTCACTAGAGCGAAACTGATAATCTTCGATAAAATAATCTCTGTAGCTTTCAACTTTTTTCTTCCAATATTCTGAAAAGTTTAATTATACGAAATATTGTATCATATTTTAACAAATTTATGAATTACCGGTTAGTTCTTCCACACATCCATTTTCACCACCGCAATGCTTTGGTTTAAACTTTTCTGGAATAATTCGTGAAAATTCCGTCTTTGTATTACTTACGCTATAAATGCAAATCTGGAAACAAGCAAACATATAACAATGAGAATATTATGAAGGTAGCTTAAAAGGTTATAAAGCGAAAGCAGTTCACGTTGAGTAATTAGTGAACATGGAGGCTAATTTATATTTATCAGTAATTAATGTAACTACGCAAGAATATGACTAATTAATTAACAATAGCGCTGTTCAATTTTTAAACATTAGATTTGAAAAAAATATTCCTTGCATAAAATAAATATGCAATTTGGCATAAAATTTTCTTAGCACTTTTTGAATTAATTTAGTAACAATAATTTTGATATTTTAATTTTTTAAGGTACGTCGTCAATACTAATACATACCCTGTTTTTCATTTTCTCAGACATAAACGATTTCAGTATGCCCAAGGCACTTTCAAATATTTGAGCAGCGTTTGTATGATGAGCTCCCACAATTCTTATGGGATATGAGTGTTGAACGCACATTACAACTTT
Source organism: Podabrus alpinus (assembly GCA_932274525.1). Classification (NCBI taxonomy): domain Eukaryota; kingdom Metazoa; phylum Arthropoda; class Insecta; order Coleoptera; family Cantharidae; genus Podabrus; species Podabrus alpinus. The sequence continues at coordinate 21,533,581 of OW026454.1, forward strand.
TTTTAAGTGCGTTGGAGTTAATTGAAGTGCTAAACTTAAAGGAAAAGATTCCAAATCAATCCACGATAAGAATCCACCAATCGTCGCATTATCATCCTCAATCAATAAAATTTCTATAATCATTAAAATTACTTTCGTGATATTTAAAACCGTAATCGCCTTTTGTGGATTTGATGGATTCCAATAGTAGTAGAATATTTTTGGTCCAGCTGGTCCAATTGGTTCAGGTAGAGGTAATATTATACTGAAAGAAAAGTATTTTTAATACCAAATCAAAATTATTTTTAAAATTTTTGGAATAAATTGATTGTGGAATAAAATCCATGCTCACCCTGCCTTTAAAACGTCTTGAATTTCTGGATCGAGGGGGTCGCGATTGTCAAAAAATTCCGGAATTAAGCTTCTCATGGTGTAAAACATATCCAGCTTTTCTTTTGTTTTTTCAAGACTAAATTTGCAGCCTCTTAAAAAACCAATTAGCCATTGATCATCTTAAATTATAGAAATGAATTAAATTTAAAAATTAAACATTTAGAAATACTTTAAAATAATTCAATGCTTATTGGCAATACGTCACGAAAAATTCAAAGCAATACGCTCCTAATATTTCTATTGTATTGTCATTTACTATAGTGCTGATAGGAATATCAAATCGTGATTAATATCGAAACATGTCATCGGGTAAGATTATCTTAAATTTATAATTTCACTACTGTATTTTAATTTAATCCTATTTTATGACGAATGATATGTTGAGAAGATAATCTATTTTAAATAGATTAATTAATTATTGAACTAATAACTCAATTTTAATTATTTAACTACAGATACTATTCCTGTAAACAGTGAATGAACTTTTATTGTGAGAAATATAAAATTGTAAAAAAATGTGATAGAAACTAGTTGTAATATATTATTTATATAACATTAAGATTTCCATAATTCACGTAAACTTCCATAGGTCTATAAAGCGCGAGCATGAGAAATGTCAAATAATAAATATTATGTAAAAAATTTTTTAAAGCAGTTTCCTTTAGTCACGTTTGATTAAACAAACCGTTCTATTATGTAATTCGTGCACTGACCCAGACACTCAATAAATATAATGAAAATGTCAATGAAATGAAAAATCATTGATGTTATGAATATTATTTTATGCAATCCTTGCGTGTTTATCATGGATTTATGACTACTTTTGCGGTTCGTAATGACCTTCTTCAGTCCCAGGTTAAAATTTAGTCCCTTGGGATGTCATTTAATCCCGAGGGATCATAGTATGACATAATTATTGACTCAACAAAAGTCTACATGCTATATTTTATCTTACGTTAGAATTATTTATCGCGGAATGCGTTATAACATTGCAATGAGATATTCTTTCGGCGTGTAGGTGTTTTATGCCGCCAAAGCTTTATATTATACATACGTAAGCGCTCTTTCTTTTAATCATACAACCACTGTTATCATGTGTAATGGGATACATTAATAGACAATTTTATAAATTGCATAATTACAGAGTAATTTTGCATACACTGTTATCTTTTGCAATGCGATTTTTAACAGCCACTTCAATTTATATAATTTAATTTGTACCTGTTTATTTCAATTTTTCTTTTCGGCTATTTTTTTGTCGGTAGTTATTAGGATTGCATAAAATAGTATACACAACTCGTGGCTAAAGCGCCATTAAATCTCTGGTGCAATGGGACCCCTTGCAGCTGTCGCTACCCCCACCACCGCAGGTTCGCAATTCGCACGCGAGATTAAATGGCCTGCTTTAGCAACTTGTTATGTAATATACTATTTTTCAGAATTTCCAAGTAATAACTTCATAATTCTCAATTATTGTATTTTTTAAATCGAAATCAAAACTCGCAAGCTAGACCACAAGTCAAATGCGGAGCCTACAAGGGTAGGGGATATCTAATACATTTCCAAAAATTAAAAAAATTAAAAATTAAAAAGCACCAGTAAATGGATTAAAATTGATACAAATTTTATTTACGGCCGTATTCATAGATAAAGTGTAACAACTTTACTTGAAAAACTAACCCCTTTCTACACGAGTAACTGATTTTTATCAGTGCATTTCATTTTAGTTTTTTTACGAAGTTTCTGAATTTCCAAGTGTTTTTGCCCGAAAATGCATCCATGCAATATAAATTTGACTCTTAAGTACGTGCTTATTATACTTAAGTAACGACTATGAATTTGAGCGTTAGTTACACAATTTGACAAGCTGGTGTCCAGTTTCACCAACGTTGCTTAACTTTAACCTGTAAGAAAACTATAACAACAATTAAAAACTATTCGTCATGTGAATGCAGAAAAAACCTAAGTCCAAATTTCTTGATTTTTATTTTATTACAGAAAATTATAGTGTGAGATGTGCTATACAATGCAGAAAAATTCTAAGTCTAAAATCCTAATAAAATTTTATAATAATTTTGGGCTTAGAATTTTTCTGCATTGTAAAACAATTCTCAAACTATAATTTTCTGTAATAAAATCTAGATCAAGAAATTTGGACTTGCGTTTTTTCTGCATTCACATGACGTATTGTATTTGGGCAGAGCTTAGTTAATTATACTTTAAATATTGATTAAATCCTTAATTAATGTTGACGAAACTGGCAATATTTATACAGTTTTTTACGCCATATTACGCACTTCGAAGTATATTTTATATAAACTTGTAGTTTGATATTATGTCTTGATGATTGATTAATAAACCTAAAACCAGTCAACGCTTAGATGTTTTATCGTATTTTGGCAAGGAGATGCCTTCAGTCAACCTTTAATATTATCTTTTGTTATAATAGGGTCGGACTAAAAATATTTCCTGAAACCATCTATAATATATCGGTACACGACATTAGGGCGACGGTCAATTGGGCGACGACAATTGGGCGACGTCAATTAGGCGACGGTCAATTGGACACCGGTTTTTTGGGCGACGACTTATTAGGCGACCCCAATTAGGCGACCGGTCAAATAGGCGAACGGCCAAATAGGCGATGGTAAATTAGGCTACGTTAATGTTTAATTACAATTTGTGGTTGGTAAATATTTGTGATTGGTAAATATTAATTTCTATATAAGCATGAATATCACAAATTGAAGTTAAAACAAAATCATTTGCAATGGAAGGAAGAATAGAAATAACGACTCAAAAAGGGAAGGAAAAGTACACTCGGGACGGATTTCTTTATATCAAAGACAAAGTCAGTAAGGACGGTACAATTCAATTCTGGCTTTGTGAAAACAAAAATATTGAATGTAATGCTCGAATATGGACGAAACTTGAAGACAAATCTTTTAATTGCATACGAAGAGAACACTCTTGTAGCACAGTAGGAAATGCAGCACATGTTGTAGTACAACAAGTGAGACGTCTAGCAGGAACTACTCATGAAACCCCTGCTCAAATAAGGATCACCGCTACCCAAAATGTACCCGGTGCTGTGAGAGGTGTTTACAATTTACAAGCGCCTAGCAATCCGCAAACTCGTGGGGAAATCGTTATACCAGAGGCATATTTCCAATACGATTTAGCCCGAATAATTTTGAACGTTTCCTTCTAGCGGATTCGGGAAGTGAGCATCGCGACCCAGAGCGCATCTTGATGTTTGGAAGAGAATATAACTCTACGTGGAGTAGAGACATGCGAGAATTATTTATGGACGGCACGTTTTACTATCTCCTCCTCTGTTTTCTCAAATTTTTGTAGTCTTAGCTAGAAAAGGCGAAAGAGCGGTTTTTCCTATATTATATTGTTTACTACCCGATAAAAGAAATGATACATACGTAAGATTGTTTACCATGATGCGCCAGCTGTGGCCTGAACTAAATCCAGAGAGTATTAGTGTGGATTATGAACTTGCTGTTCATCAAGCAATTCGCGAAGTTTTTCCAGAACTACGCATTAATGGTTGTTTTTTTCATCTGGTAAAAAATCTAAAAAAGCATTTATCATTAAACAATCTTTTAGGAAGATACAGTACGGATGCTGACTTTGCAATGAGTGCAAAAATGGTCTCTTACATTTTTTCCCGAAAACGACATTGATCATTCAATAATCAGCTTGGAAGATTATTTGCCAGAAGAACTGGAGCCAATTTTACAATGGTTTAGTATTAATTATGTAGGACGTATTCGACACAATGGCACAAAGGCGACACCAACCTTTCCTTACGATATTTGGTCTGTATACCAACGAACATTAGATTGTATTGATAGAACAAATAATTTTGCGGAAGCCTGTCATCGGAAAGTGCAATTAGGTTTTGGTACTGGTATTGCTCATCCTCATTTGTTCATGTTTTTAGATAAGTTAAAACAAATTCAAAAATCGTATGACATAGATTACGAAAGAATTATTGCCGGACATGAACCTAGTCGAAAGCGAGTCAAGTATGAAGAAGCTGATGAAAGAAATAAGGTTCTCGAATACCACAATTTACAAAATGTTATAGAATATCTTCGCGGTTTATCGTACAATTATGACATGGATTGAAAATTGTTTATTTTTTGTATGTCGTGTACTTTAATTTTTGTGTATTTATTTAATGTTTTATAATAATAAAGATAATAGAATACTATAAGAATTTGAAAATAAATTTTGCAATAAAATATTATTTTAATCAATTTTTTAATTAAAAAAATTTACTGAATTTACAGTTGCCCAATTTGTACCGTCGCCTGATTTACCGTCGCCTATATGACCGGTCGCCTAATAAGTCGTCGCCCAAAAAACCGGTGTCCAATTGACCGTCGCCTAATTGACGTCGCCCAATTGTCGTCGCCCAATTGACCGTCGCCTTAATGACGGTGTCCGATAATATATAGTACCTGTTAGCGCCAACTGATTTGTTGGTGCCGTCGCCTGTAGTTGGCAACCTTATTTTACGACACTTGTTAAATAAAAAAACGCTTTTAATTTTATTGTTTATTAACAAGATGTCGGAGTCACTTAGTCCAAATGGTTGTAACTCCTTGGAAATTCTTTACGTAACTAACAAAAATATCAGACTAAAGTCTCGAAGATACCTACGAACCTCTCAGAACTAACGGTACTTTGACCCTAAGGGATTATTTTACTAAAGCCCGTCTTACATCAGGTTATTTCTGGCGCCATTTCTTGATCCATATTTCTGGCGCCATTTCTTGGGCCAGAAATGACGCCATTTCTTGATCCAAATATAAAGCCTGTATTATATCAGGCCATTTCATCCGCCATTTCTAGCGCTGATCTTGCGCAGTAGGTAATTTTAGCAAATTACCTGAAACATTTTGTAGGCCAAATATATAGAACCCGTTCTATTTTGAGGCTATTTTCAACGCCATTTACCTGCGAGCGTGCCCAGTAAAATTAAACGAACGTCAAATTGTGAAAAGTTGTGCTACACATAAAAATTGAAATGGATAAAGAAAGCGATTTAATTGCAGAAAATGTGATTGCAGCAAACATAATAGTATTATTTTTTTTACCAACACAAAAAAATTTTTAAAAAAATTAAATTTTCAATGGTTATTAAATTTTCAAATTTGATTTTTTAATTTCATTGAAAAACAAAAACATTTGCGATTATTTAAAAATACGTAAATTTTAGTGATAAAAGCAACTCATTCCTAGCCCTGCATTTGACAATTACTACCTGCCACAGAATCTACCTGCGCATTCAATCTGTACTGCGGCCGCTCACAGGCAAATTGTTCAAAAATAGAGCACGTGTCAGGACATTTCGAGCCAGGACATTTTCCAAGACATTTGCTGTTTTAAACTAGGCAATTTATTTGGCTCAAGAAATGGATCAAGAAATGGCGCCAGAAATAACCTGATGTAAGACGGGCTTTAAACTAGGCAATTTATTTGGCTCAAGAAATGGATCAAGAAATGGCGCCAGAAATAACCTGATGTAAGACGGGCTTAAAGTAGGTACCCATCCAAATGGTCATACCGTGGTACAATGGTTTACCGAGAAATTCAATTACAATAATAATCTTTAACATAAATCGCCCCCTTTGAAAACATTCGGGTTTCAAAACAATATAAAAGTTTGACCAAACGGACAAATAGAGAAAGAGGCTTACTACTAAAATTAATACTAATAAAATACCTATTTAATATACAATACAAAATAGAAATTGCTTTTACACAAGGTGACATTAACACAAATCAAAATAAACACTACGGCACACATACTAGGTACAAATGCATTTAACAGTTGTTATAATGGTGTTGTGACTTCACTTTATAAAACGATCATTGTCTTTCACTTATTAGTGTCTTCGTTTGGTAACACACACAATTTCACCACTGGACGCTTATACGTCCCACTAAATGTTCGTATGGTGGCGACTCGATTGATCCCATCTTTACCTGGGTGAACCGCAATCACTCGTCCTATGGGCCATCTAAGCGGTGGTGTATTATCTTCCTTTACCAACACCAATGCGTCTGGTTTTAAGATCTCCTGACGAGACTGTTTCCACTTGGTTCGGACCTGTAATTCAGAAACGTATTCTTTGGACCATCTGGTCCAAAAATGTTGCAGAATTTGCTGACATCTCTGATACCTGGCAAGTCGATTCTCCTTAACTTCACCCAGGTTTTGATCAGGTACCGCGGCGAGGGTGTCTCCAATGAGAAAATGTGCGGGAGTCAAAGGTTGTAAATCAGAAGGATCATTGGATAAAGGACATAAGGGTCTGGAATTTAAGCAAGCTTCAACCTGCGTCAATACTGTTGTCAATTCATCGTAATTCAAAATTGCATTACCCATTACCCTTTTTAAATGATGCTTAGTAGACTTAATACCAGCTTCCCATAAGCCACCAAAATGAGGTGATCTTGGAGGTATCATATGCCAATTTACACCATGTTGATGCAACGCATCTTGAAACTTACTTTTATTACTGCTCAAAAAAGCGGTTAATTCTCGTTTGGCACCGATAAAATTGCTTCCATTATCGGAGTACAAATTTAAAGGTTTGCCTCGCCTAGCTACAAACCTTCGCAAAGCCGCCAGAAATGCTTCAGTAGATAAATCGCATACGAGCTCAATGTGGCTTGCCTTGGTGGCGAAGCATAAAAATAGGCAAATGTACCCCTTTACGACTTTGAAATTACGCGTTTTTCTATCGCGCATATTGAGAGGTCCCGCGTAATCTAAACCGCAATTTAAAAATGCCCGGGCAGGCGTTAATCTGGTTTTTGGAAGAGCGGCCATTATGTAATCCGAATTAATTTTTCTGAATCTAAAACATTGCAGGCATTCTCGAATTACCTTGCGCACTAAATTCCGACCCGACACGATCCAATAAGTTTCTCGTAAGGCAGCTAACGTATGTAGCTTGTTGTCCGGCATGTAACGAATTCAGATGCTGACTTTTTACTAGAAGTTTAGCGAGATTATCCCGTGAATCCAAAAGTAACGGAAACCTTTTATCGTACGAATAATCCGTATAATTTAGCCTACCTCCGACGCGTAACATGTTATTAGTGTCCAGAAAAGGGTTTAATGCAAGAAGTTTATTATTTTTCTCTAACCCCCCCTTCCTTTTTAAATCGTTAACCTCCTTTTCGAAAAATTGAGCTTGGCTAGCGCGGACTAATTTATTTAGCGCTTCGGTCAGCTCTGTAACACTAAGTGGTCCGAGTCTTTTATCTTCTTTGCCTACACCCGCGTTTTTTACAAATCTAAGACAATAAGCCACTACTCTTTGCAATTTTGAAAGGTTGGAGTATCTGGCGGCCAAATCTATTGTCTCATGTGATACCATTAGAGATATTTGTTGATATCGGCGCTCTACGTTTTGGTTTACAACCGAATCAGCCCGAATAACAGTTTGATTCGAGCATTCCCGTGGATCGTTTAGGAATTAGGAGCCACGAAGGTCCCGCCAACCAAAGCTTCGATTCATTGAACAACCTTGGCTCGATGCCGCGAGTTAATAAATCCGCGGGATTTTCAGCCGTCTTTACATGCCGCCAATTTTCAATGGTCGTCAGGTTTTGTATTTCGGCGATACGGTTTGAAACGAATACCTTCCAATCGCGCGAGGAGGATTGTATCCAAGACAATACGATGGTCGAATCCGACCAAAAATAGCAGTTTTTAAAATTGACGTTAAGTTTGTTCTTAATTTTATCATACAATTGAGCTAATAAAACAGCTGCGCATAACTCCAAGCGAGGTATTGTAACGCATTTAAGAGGCGCAACCCTGGTTTTTGAACAAAGAATTCTCACGTGAGGTTTGCCTTGGTCGTCCAGCGACCTAATATAAAACACAGCCCCATACGCAGACTCGCTTGCGTCCGCAAATCCATGTAAATCCAAAGAACTTGCATTTTTACAAACTACTTGACGCGGAAACTCAATCTCGTTTATGACGTGTAGTTGATCATAAAATATGATCCACATTGAATGAATAGCTTGAGGTATGGATTCGTCCCAAGATAGCTTGCTTTCCCATAATTTTTGCAACACAATTTTGGCAATAATTACCACTGGACTTAACAGACCCAATGGATCATAGATTTGCGCGATTATTGACAATATTGATCGCTTTGTGAATCTTGTTTTAGTTTTGTCAGTTTTTATGGAAAATTTAAGAGTGTCCGTTAATGAATTCCAATATAAACCTAGGGTTTTTGAATTGTGATTGTCGCCCAAATTTATTATCGCGTCCGGATTTGACAACGCGATCTCCTTTAAAATAATAGAATTGTTCGAAGCCCATTTATGCAACATAAACCCCCCTGATTTTAGAATTTCAGATATTTGAGTTTGCAATTTGCGAACTTCCTCTATATTTTCACCACCCGTTAACAGATCGTCTACATAAAAATCACGTTTTATAATTTTGCTAGAGGTAGGGTACGTTTCTTCGTAATCGTTCGCCAATTGGTGCAAGCACCTAATAGCTAAAAACGACGAAGACGCTAGACCATACGTGACCGTATTCAGTTCATAACACTGCATTTCTTCAGCATGGTGTGAACGCCACAGTATCCTCTGCAAGGACCTTTGATCTTTATTTACCATTATTTGACGGTACATTTTTGTTACATCTCCTGTCAGCACAATATTATGCTTCCTGAAACGCATTAAAATGGAAACTAAATAATCTTGTATGGTAGCCCCTGTTAATTGCAGGTCGTTGACCGAAAATCCCGAAGACGATTTGGCGCTACCGTCAAACACAACTCGATGGGTTGTGGTGATGCTCTCAGGCTTAACAACACAATGGTGAGCTAGATAAAATGCATTGGAATCGTTATAATATTCCAATTTAGTCATGTGACCCAGTTCCACATATTCTTCGATGAAACGGTTATAATTTTCTTTCAATTCAGGGTTTTTGTTGAATTTACGTTCCATAAGGTACAATCTCCTTACCGCCCCTGACCTGGAATCACCTAATTTTGAAGTAGGGTACTTCAAAGGAATGTCTACTATAAACCGGCCGTTTTCATCACGCTTAACCGTCTTAACAAAATGCCTTTCAAATTTCGTTTCTTCGACATTTAGAGCTTTATGATCGCAATACTCTTCTATCGTCCAAAATCTTTCTAATTGCTCATTTAATGTCCTGCTTAGGTTACACGCCACGTTTGATGGTTGCTTTTGCGGCAGTGGACCCGTTATTATCCACCCCAATCGAGTCTTTTGAATTATAGGCATTTTCTTTCCTATTTTAATTTGACCAATGCATAATAAGTCCCAAAAAATACCCGAACCAAACAGGACATCGATATCACCAGGTACATTAAAACTTGGGTCGGCCAATTTAATGTTCCTAGGTATATCAAGATTTTCCAATGCACGTGACGACGTCATTTCGGAAATTTTTGGAATTATTAAACATTGAATGCTATCCTTAAATGTATTCTGACACGATTGAATAGTCACTTCCGCTTTATGCGTGACCTTTGTCGCAAATTGGGTTATGCCGGTAACCGAAATGAAATTTATTCCGACTTTATTTATTCCCAGTATATTTATCAATTTTTCCGTTATGAAATTTGACTGCGAGCCGCTATCTAATAATGCCTTGCATGGCCTAAAATTACCGTCATTGTCCTTTATTTTAATGATAGCGGTTGCAAGATGAGCGCAAGAATGAGAAATACTTGCTGTATTTGCTATGAGTGGATGATTTACTTGAACATCATCAGATTGTTCGCTATTACTACTTGGACGATTATTTGTTCGCGGCGCATACGCCTTATTACTTTCATGAATGTTTTCATTATGTAATAAGTTGTTATGGCGTTTGTTGCATTTAGTACAACTTGGCCGAGCCCTGCAGTTAAAAATATTGTGTCCTTTCCGGAAACAATTAGAGCACATTTTTAGGCGTTTGACTTCTTCAAATCTCGCGCTGGGATCTAAACTTAAGAATTTTGTACAATTGTACATGGTATGATCCCCATTACAGCTGTAGCATCGAGTTTGCTCAGTGTTTATGTTAAAAACCTTTAATTTTTCCCTTTGCCCTGTTACCTTTGCAATAGGTTTATGACCTACTTTTTCTAGAAATTTGCAACGCTCATTTAGAAAAACTGTCAATTCGCTCAGTTTAGCTACCACCTTTAATTTTGCGTTTTCAATTTCCCACGCGCGACGCGTCTCGTCATCGAGTTTACCTATCATGATAAATACGATCAGGGTATCCCAGCTGGATACCGGCTGACCCAGTACCTGCAGTGCCCGAAGGTGCTTAGAAAACCCATCTGTTAATTGCCTTAAGGCTTTATGGGATTCTTTATAAATTGTGGGCAAATTAAATAACGCTTGCACGTGGTTATTGATAATCAGTTTCTTATCCTCATATCGGTCATTTATTGATTTCCAAGCGATTGCGTAATTTGAATCAGATATTTCTAGAGATTCTATCAATTCTAGAGCTTCGCCTTTTAGTGCGCTTCTCAAGTATTGAAATTTCTGAGCTGGCGAAATAGTTACGTTTTTATTTATGACCGATTCAAAGGTGTCGCGAAAAAATAAATATTTGTCATAGGAACCATCAAAAGTAGGAAGTTCGAGCTTTGGTAACCGAATTGAGCCTAAATTATTTGCCTCGACAGCAGCGCCTGTGGTTTTATCGCGATTTCCTATCGAAACATTACTGGTCGTTTGCAAAGTTTGTTGCTTACTTTTAATTAATGATTTTAAACGCGATATGTTATCAAAGTACGATTCTTCGAAATCGTACCTTTCGTTATCTTCATTTTCGCCGTTTTCATTTGCTATTTCGATTTTAGTTTGTATATTATCAAATTCAGTCATTAATGGCTGATAAGTAATCAAGCGAGTTTCAAGTTGCGTAATATCAACATTTTCTTTGTCTAATTTGTTTAAATAATTTTTGAATCGCGTAAGTTGCCCCTTTATATTGCCCCGTTTTATCTTTAATTCGCGTAATAATTCTTCCCCCATTTTAATTTGGCAAGAAGCAAATAATAATAATAATTCTTATAAGCGAGATTAATCAAGTTTGATGGCAAATAAATTTTTACACTAAAAATATTGGCAAATAACTAAATTTTCACGATAAATTACAACAATTTTGACACAAATTTGAAACCAATTTAAATTCTACTAAGGAATATAGGAAATAAGTAATTATGAGGAACGCACCTTTTTTACATGAAGACAATTTCCAATGGAATCTTCTACGGCTTGTAGGCTTGATCAGAGTCCAATCGCTTGTGGTGATGTGTTCTTCTTTTCCTTGCAGTGTTTCTTCTTGCGAATTACTTCTTTATTTTCAATTTGCTGATTATTGCTAATCAGGCTCGTAGGACCAGTACGCAGTACCTACAATAAATTCAGATCTTCCACAAATTTATTACCAGATGAAGAACATGCCAAGAGTTAAGAAAGTCGTGTATCCCAAAGTCACCGTGCTAGTATCCAACCAGATGATTTGCAACCTAGGTTCTAGCTTAATTTGAAAAACATAAATAAACCTAATCTATAATATTTATATTCAAGAACTATGTATTTGTTCAAGGTTTTGGAGTATAATTTACCTCATGGGAACGTTGGATGACATTTTATAGATAAATTAGCAAACGAAATAGAAAACGTAGCCTATGCGAGCAATCTGTCCGAAGAATCTTCGCCTTCTGTGTAACAATGTTACAAAAGGACAAGATGATGACAGTCGAAGCTAATATTCGAAGGGCTATCACCCAACGTCTTGAAATGTGGAAAACAGAATGCTTAATCAACTTATACAAGATGCCAAATAATGTGATCGTGATATCAAGAGGTCTCTTGTGAAATTCTATGCAAATCACAAAACACGTATTTTTCTTGACTCTTATTAATACGCGGTAAAATAAGAGATGCAAACCGAAGGATCACTGATAGATCAGGAGGAAGAGTTCTTGACCCAAATGATGAAATTGGAGGTAGAACAGTGTTTTAAATTTTAAAAGAAAATCATCCAATCTAAATGATTTCCGACCCAGAACGCTTTTTAAAATGCTATCAACTACTATTAGTAGCAAGAAGGATTATCGGGTATTAACTACTATTGATGATAGATGTAGACGTTACAGCTGATCACATTAGAAAAATAGCACGAATAGCAATTTGAGGTAGTACCGGACCAGGAGATTCAGATAATTATGTTGTAATAATGTACCAATTATGTGCAGGTACTAACACTGTTAATACACAATAAGCTGGTAGAATGCACAAACAGGATGGTTGGCGAATATCAATTTGGATTCAGAAGGGGGAGGTGTACGGTTGGTGCCATACACGTGCTGAAGCAGATAACAGAGAAAAGCAGAGAATATGGGATATATATTTTCTTTTCGTGGATTTTAGACAGGTGTTCGATAGGATGAACAGGCGGGAACTACTGGAAGCAATGAAAGAAATGAAGATACAAACAAAGCTGAGTAGATTGGTCAGGATGAAATTGGAGAAGACAACAGCCAAAATAAAGAAACCGGCAGGCGAAACTGGGGGATTTGAGCTAAACTGCGGCGTTAGACAAGGCGATGCGTTATCGGGCACATTATGTAATATAGTAGTGGAAAAAATAATTAGAAAAGCCAGATGTAATGGAACGATAATCAACAGAGAAAACCAAATAATTGCATACGCGGAAGACGTAGTAATCATCTATAGAACAGTAAAAGGAATGAAAGAGATATTCGTAGCAATAAAAATGCCGGCAGAGGCAATGGTCCTGTTAGTTAATGAGGAAAAAACAAAATTTATGAAGTGTCAGAGAACAGATGTAATGAAATGCATTGAGAATAAAAATAGATAGAAAAATAAGAGATACATTTAATAGGTGTTTTTAATTTTACACAAATTTGAACACTTGAAAATCCCCCCCCCCCCAACCGACCTTCCATTTAGAATTTAATTTGCCTTGTTCGGGGAACAAGGTTGACCCCTTACTGAAATATCTGAAAACTCTTTTTACATTGGATCCGTAAGGTCTGTTTTCAGGATGGAATTTATCCATAACCGAACTAATTTGAAGAGAGTCCAAATTTCCGATAGTATGTACAAAGATTTTGCAGTGGTGGGCGAGGAGGTAGATGGGAAGTCACATTCTAAACGTAGAATTGGAGCCAGGCCGGAGTTTATTCTAACAATGACCTTGATCAAAAAAATTCTGGTACTATTACTGTGCAATACCACGAGCCACCACAAAATGGTACAATGCCTATTAGAAAAATTGAATATTAAGTTTTATTTTCGAGTTTTTGAGTGGATACGTATCAGGTTATAATTTTCTCATTATTCTATCAAGCAACCAGCAAAAATTCTATGGGTTTGGACTTGACGATGACGCAGGACGTTTCTTTATCAAATAAGTGAATTATTATTGTTCCTATTTCGTATTAATTTTTTTAAATAATACGTTAATTTCTTTCTATGTGTGTAGTTTTTATATTAATTGTAGTTAAGCTATTGTTTTTTATTTTTCATAAAAAACCTTCGTCATTTATTTTCAGTTGGAGGTTTTCAACTTTTGAATATATCTTTTGATAACAATTTATATTTTGATATTTTAATTAAAGAACTACGTTGTAAGTTTATTATGTTATAGATTATTAGATTATGTTTATAAAACACACACTTTGAAAATATTGATTTATAAAACAAAGCTTGTAATAGCTGTATAATTTATGTTATGCTACTAAACAAACCTTCAGCTTGATTATCCCTTTGTGAGAATCAGTGAGCAATGAACGATATTCTTATTGCAATAATAACAAAACCACAATGTAGGTAAATTACTAAATAAATAAACAGTAATTAAATAAAAATCCAAGGTACTATAAATTATTATGTGCAAGTATTTACTTCTACATGTTTATATAATGTACAGTGCCGGAATTATGCATGTGCAACAGCTGAGGTTGCATAGGGCCCAGGACGAAGGGGGCCCTGAAATGGAATAGATATTAAGAAAAACTCCAATTTTCTAACTTGACTAAAGGTGTATGTATTTACAATTTATAAATAATAAATACACAAATTTAAATGGGATTAAAATGATTGAAAAGTGCCATAAACCATAACTTATTGTCTTTTGTCGCACCGAAAAATTAATATTGTCTTCTTAACATCTGCGTTTTATTTTGTACTTCCGTTTTAAGAATATAAAGCAATTCTTTAAAATTGAAGACTTCAAGTAACAATTTTGTCATTTGACTGTGATTGCAATGCGTACCAATATTAAAGCATACAAGTTAAATTTGGGAAAATAATAATTATTAATTAAGAAGAAAGAAGAATTTTCAGATTTAGTGAATCACAAATGTCGGAATTTGGAAATAAATGGTGTTCATCGCGGTATATTTAAAGCATTTTATATTTAAAAGAGTTTTAAACCATGTTTAACATAAAAAATTTAAATTAGTCCAATAGGAAATTAATGTCAATTTTGATCAACTGTAGATACAATAACTGTAAATGTGTAACTGATAATTTCAATGCGTTAAGGCGCGTATCGACTAGCAAGTTTATATCCACGTATTCGTATCAACTTCCGCAAATAACTTCTCCAGTATAAAAAAGATTGTATTTCCACAAGCAAAAACAAGTACAAATCACTTGCAGAAGTAATTTGTAGAAAATAACTTGCTAGTCGTCGACACGCGCCTTTAGAGCTTGAAAATTCTTTAAAAATCCCCTAAGGCGATTTTCCCGGGAAAACTTAAGGTGCCCAAAATGAGACCTTGGAAAAGTAAGTTGTGGCACTGATTATTTATAGCAAACACTTTTCCCAAAAATTATTATGAAATCTAGTCAGGTCGTTCCAGGTTAACTAATGGTTCACCAACGTTAATTAAATATTTAATCAATGTTAAAATATAATTAACTAATATCTGATGATCAAATAAAATGCCTTTTAATTGTTGTTACGAAGGTTATAGTTTTTAAAGCAGGTTAAAGTTAATTAACGTTCATGAAACAGGAAATTGGTGAAAAAAAACATTATTTTGAATTAAAAATGTTCTAGGATTTTTGGGAAATTTTGGAAATAGTGAAAAATTCTAAAACAGCTAAAATAGTCCGCATTAATAAGAGGATGCTTTGAAGTTCTAGATGCTTGATTCTGTGTCTTTCATGGTAAATACGAGATGATTTGAATATGAGATGAGAATATGAGATAATTATTCCGAAAGTTTAAGATTGTCTGCCAGAAGTAGTCAAAAAAAAGTTATGTATATAATATTATACTTTTTAAATATTTCTTAAATATAAAAATTCTTCGTTTTTTTCCAATTTTCTAATAATTTAATGACCTCAATTTTTTCTAGATAAATTAGTTTCTTCATTCAAATACAATTTGGTAACTTATTCTTGTCAAATATGACTTTCACTTCATCTCAATAATTATATATCCAAGGCTGCAACTACCAAATTATTATATATTTTTTTAACACATGCTTGTGTAATATTTTGTGAAAGATTCGTAATTAAAATGAACAAAAATAATTATTGAAGGAATGAATATATAAAAACACTAATTGATGTTATTATATTTTTAAATGTTATTGTATTGTATTTCTAGTACAATAATGTTCATAATTGGGGAGAAAACGTGCAATATAAACTTTTTATAATTATACAAGGTTTTATTTTTAAGTCAATATAAAATTAATCGCTACATATTTTGCTTAATTGCTTTATCATAAATATTGAAAATATTTAATTATATTAAATTAGTACATTACCTGTTCTGCAACTAAGATGTGATTGCTTGTTTAACCATTCCTTAATATGGATCAAGTCATCAGGAATTCGGTTAGGAATTTCATTCAATTCCTTTTCTGCCTTTTCTTGTAGTTCTTTCGATAACTTTCGAATTGACATTTTAAACAATTTGTTTATTTATGGAGATTCAATATACTGTTATGTTATAAACACGTTATATGCAGATAATGTTATTTTATCGAAGTCACAACACAACTAGTTTGAGAATAACTAACCTTACGTACAGTTTATAGTATTTACCCACTCTCTTTTGAAGGTTCAAAATAATTGATAATTAACTTATAGTTCGTTGTGTTGAATAAATACAGTAATTTTCGAATTACCCATATGATGTAAACGTGTTTGTATAATTACAAATTTAAGTAAATAATTTTAGTAAAATTTAATAATAGCTCTTCTGTAAGTTTATTCTAAAACAAATGAAGAAAATTACAAATAATGAAGAAACATCTAAAAGCAAGGTTAAAAAAAAATAAAAAATAATTTGTATGAACTTGATTACTTTTGGTGTCTTATTTCTGCTTTATTTTAAGAGCGATATCCAGTGCTACATTGACTAATGTGTATTTCCATATTTCCAGAATATTATAATAATAATTAAACAACCGCTAGTTTCACACAAATTTTCGTCATTATTTCTTTTCTTTCTCCTACTTTTCTAAATTAGTAAGTTACATATACGAAGACGGTCATCAGCTTAAGCGGTTAAGTACGGCGTTGCTGCTAATGCCGAATACCTGGTTTGATTCCGGGCTCAGTAAAACTTTATACTGACCGTCTCTCCTCAGAAAGCAACGGTAAACCACTGAGGAAAATATAATCTGCCTAGAATAACCAATCCAATCGAAACACCTGCGTGGAAGAGAAAATTGCGGTAAATGTAAACAAGCAATGAAGAATTTCTTGACTGATGCGGGTATGTTGAAATACGTTGAACCGACGACTGATATAAAGATAGATATCGAGTTGGATCAACGTGCTGTATTGACAAAAATAAAATAATTATAATAAATAATAATAAAATAATTTATCAATAAAACCAAGTGCTGCATCAGAAATAAGAAATGCTAAAACTGGAAAAGAAGCGTGTGGGACACTTAAAGAATGTTTAGAAACTATCTGGAATACTGCACTTGATTAACTTGTATCAACAGTTGTTCAAAACGAATCTGAAAAGCTACAAGAATATGCAAGATTAAATATTAAAGATTAACGATGAACGATGAACGATTAAAGATGAAAGATGAAAGATGAAAGATGAAAGATGAAAGATGAAAGATGAAAGATTAAAGATTAAAGATAAAAGATAAAAGATAAAAGAAAAAAGATAAAAGATAAAAGATAAAAGATAAAAGATAAAAGATAAAAGATAAAAGATAAAAGATAAAAGATAAAAGATAAAAGATAAAAGATAAAAGATAAAAGATAAAAGATAAAAGATAAAAGATAAAAGATAAAAGATAAAAGATAAAAGATAAAAGATAAAAGATAAAAGATAAAAGATAAAAGATAAAAGATAAAAGATAAAAGATAAAAGATAAAAGATAAAAGATAAAAGATAAAAGATAAAAAAGATCTTTTATCTTTTATCTTTTATCTTTTATCTTTTATCTTTTATCTTTTATCTTTTATCTTTTATCTTTTATCTTTTATCTTTTATCTTTTATCTTTTATCTTTTATCTTTTATCTTTTATCTTTTATCTTTTATCTTTTATCTTTTATCTTTTATCTTTTATCTTTTATCTTTTATCTTTTATCTTTTATCTTTTATCTTTTATCTTTTATCTTTTATCTTTTATCTTTTATCTTTTATCTTTTATCTTTTATCTTTTATCTTTTATCTTTTATCTTTTATCTTTTATCTTTTATCTTTTATCTTTTATCTTTTATCTTTTATCTTTTATCTTTTATCTTTTATCTTTTATCTTTTATCTTTTATCTTTTATCTTTTATCTTTTATCTTTTATCTTTTATCTTTTATCTTTTATCTTTTATCTTTTATCTTTTATCTTTTATCTTTTATCTTTTATCTTTTTTCTTTTATCTTTTATCTTTAATCTTTAATCTTTAATCTTTCATCTTTCATCTTTCATCTTTCATCTTTCATCTTTCATCTTTCATCTTTCATCTTTCATCTTTCATCTTTCATCTTTCATCTTTCATCTTTAATCGTTCATCGTTCATCGTTAATCTTTAATATTTAATCTTGCATATTCTTGTAGCTTTTCAGATTCGTTTTGAACAACTGTTGATACAAGTTAATCAAGTGCAGTATTCCTTTTATCTTTTATCTTTTATCTTTTATCTTTTATCTTTTATCTTTTATCTTTTATCTTTTATCTTTTATCTTTTATCTTTTATCTTTTATCTTTTATCTTTTATCTTTTATCTTTTATCTTTTATCTTTTATCTTTTATCTTTTATCTTTTATCTTTTATCTTTTATCTTTTATCTTTTATCTTTTATCTTTTATCTTTTATCTTTTATCTTTTATCTTTTATCTTTTATCTTTTATCTTTTATCTTTTATCTTTTATCTTTTATCTTTTATCTTTTATCTTTTATCTTTTATCTTTTATCTTTTATCTTTTATCTTTTATCTTTTATCTTTTATCTTTTATCTTTTATCTTTTATCTTTTATCTTTTATCTTTTATCTTTTATCTTTTATCTTTTATCTTTTATCTTTTATCTTTTATCTTTTATCTTTTATCTTTTATCTTTTATCTTTTATCTTTTATCTTTTATCTTTTATCTTTTATCTTTTATCTTTTATCTTTTATCTTTTATCTTTTATATATCTGATAAAAGATAAAAGATAAAAGATAAAAGATAAAAGATAAAAGATAAAAGATAAAAGATAAAAGATAAAAGATAAAAGATAAAAGATAAAAGATAAAAGATAAAAGATAAAAGATAAAAGATAAAAGATAAAAGATAAAAGATAAAAGATAAAAGATAAAAGATAAAAGATAAAAGATAAAAGATAAAAGATAAAAGATAAAAGATAAAAGATAAAAGATAAAAGATAAAAGATAAAAGATAAAAGATAAAAGATAAAAGATAAAAGATAAAAGATAAAAGATAAAAGATAAAAGATAAAAGATAAAAGATAAAAGATAAAAGATAAAAGATAAAAGATAAAAGATAAAAGATAAAAGATAAAAGATAAAAGATAAAAGATAAAAGATAAAAGATAAAAGATAAAAGATAAAAGATAAAAGATAAAAGATAAAAGATAAAAGATAAAAGATAAAAGATAAAAGATAAAAGATAAAAGATAAAAGATAAAAGATAAAAGATAAAAGATAAAAGATAAAAGATAAAAGATAAAAGATAAAAGATAAAAGATAAAAGATAAAAGATAAAAGATAAAAGATAAAAGATAAAAGATAAAAGATAAAAGATAAAAGATAAAAGATAAAAGATAAAAGATAAAAGATAAAAGATAAAAGATAAAAGATAAAAGATAAAAGATAAAAGATAAAAGATAAAAGATAAAAGATAAAAGATAAAAGATAAAAGATAAAAGATAAAAGATAAAAGATAAAAGATAAAAGATAAAAGATAAAAGATAAAAGATAAAAGATAAAAGATAAAAGATAAAAGATAAAAGATAAAAGATAAAAGATAAAAGATAAAAGATAAAAGATAAAAGATAAAAGATAAAAGATAAAAGATAAAAGATAAAAGATAAAAGATAAAAGATAAAAGATAAAAGATAAAAGATAAAAGATAAAAGATAAAAGATAAAAGATAAAAGATAAAAGATAAAAGATAAAAGATAAAAAAGATCTTTTATCTTTTATCTTTTATCTTTTATCTTTTATCTTTTATCTTTTATCTTTTATCTTTTATCTTTTATCTTTTATCTTTTATCTTTTATCTTTTATCTTTTATCTTTTATCTTTTATCTTTTATCTTTTATCTTTTATCTTTTATCTTTTATCTTTTATCTTTTATCTTTTATCTTTTATCTTTTATCTTTTATCTTTTATCTTTTATCTTTTATCTTTTATCTTTTATCTTTTATCTTTTATCTTTTATCTTTTATCTTTTATCTTTTATCTTTTATCTTTTATCTTTTATCTTTTATCTTTTATCTTTTATCTTTTATCTTTTATCTTTTATCTTTTATCTTTTATCTTTTATCTTTTATCTTTTATCTTTTATCTTTTATCTTTTATCTTTTATCTTTTATCTTTTATCTTTTATCTTTTATCTTTTATCTTTTATCTTTTATCTTTTATCTTTTATCTTTTATCTTTTATCTTTTATCTTTTATCTTTTATCTTTTATCTTTTATCTTTTATCTTTTATCTTTTATCTTTTATCTTTTATCTTTTATCTTTTATCTTTTATCTTTTATCTTTTATCTTTTATCTTTTATCTTTTATCTTTTATCTTTTATCTTTTATCTTTTATCTTTTATCTTTTATCTTTTATCTTTTATCTTTTATCTTTTATCTTTTATCTTTTATCTTTTATCTTTTATCTTTTATCTTTTATCTTTTATCTTTTATCTTTTATCTTTTATCTTTTATCTTTTATCTTTTATCTTTTATCTTTTATCTTTTATCTTTTATCTTTTATCTTTTATCTTTTATCTTTTATCTTTTATCTTTTATCTTTTATCTTTTATCTTTTATCTTTTATCAGATATATAAAAGATAAAAGATAAAAGATAAAAGATAAAAGATAAAAGATAAAAGATAAAAGATAAAAGATAAAAGATAAAAGATAAAAGATAAAAGATAAAAGATAAAAGATAAAAGATAAAAGATAAAAGATAAAAGATAAAAGATAAAAGATAAAAGATAAAAGATAAAAGATAAAAGATAAAAGATAAAAGATAAAAGATAAAAGATAAAAGATAAAAGATAAAAGATAAAAGATAAAAGATAAAAGATAAAAGATAAAAGATAAAAGATAAAAGATAAAAGATAAAAGATAAAAGATAAAAGATAAAAGATAAAAGATAAAAGATAAAAGATAAAAGATAAAAGATAAAAGATAAAAGATAAAAGATAAAAGATAAAAGATAAAAGATAAAAGATAAAAGATAAAAGATAAAAGATAAAAGATAAAAGATAAAAGATAAAAGATAAAAGATAAAAGATAAAAGATAAAAGATAAAAGATAAAAGATAAAAGATAAAAGATAAAAGATAAAAGATAAAAGATAAAAGATAAAAGATAAAAGATAAAAGATAAAAGATAAAAGATAAAAGATAAAAGATAAAAGATAAAAGATAAAATATAAAAGATAAAAGATAAAATATAAAAGATAAAAGATAAAAGATAAAAGATAAAAGATAAAAGATAAAAGATAAAAGATAAAAGATAAAAGATAAAAGATAAAAGATAAAAGATAAAAGATAAAAGATAAAAGATAAAAGATAAAAGATAAAAGATAAAAGATAAAAGATAAAAGATAAAAGATAAAAGATAAAAGATAAAAGATAAAAGATAAAAGATAAAAGATAAAAGATAAAAGATAAAAGATAAAAGATAAAAGATAAAAGATAAAAGATAAAAGATAAAAGATAAAAGATAAAAGATAAAAGATAAAAGATAAAAGATAAAAGATAAAAGATAAAAGATAAAAGATAAAAGATAAAAGATAAAAGATAAAAGATAAAAGATAAAAGATAAAAGATAAAAGATAAAAGATAAAAGATAAAAGATAAAAGATAAAAGATAAAAGACAAAAGACAAAAGATAAAAGATATACAGCCTTATGCATAGTCGTATACTAGTGGCCACTAACTTTTAGTAGCTACTAATTAGACATTTTAAGAGTAGGTATGTACCTATTCCAAGGCACATAATATTTTTTTTAAAATTGTTGATTTTATTTTTGCATTTTACATTATAATTAAAGAGCAAAATATTGAGCTTTAGGTATCTTTCGATGCGGAAGAAAAATCTCTTTCGATTGGTATCATTTAGTTTTATATCCAAATGAATAATTAAATTACCAAATAAATAATAGTAAACGTCAGAATTAGTAATTTACGAAAATGGCAGTACTAACTTTTTAATTTAAAAAAAACCATGGATATCTACATATTATTAGTGGCTACTAAGTAGTAGCCACTAAAGTACGACTAAGCATAAGGCTGTTAAGATTAAAGATTAAAGATTATATGGATATTGCAATTCAAAGTGGGTAGCTGACGGACATGACAGAAAATCTACTGCCTCAATTTTTATACCTCAAAGTTTTTCAACTGTTAACTTCAATCCTTTCATAAAGTAATTAAATTATTCATGCTGCATAATAAACAGTGAATGAAGAAATGATATATTTTTGGACGATTCTCACAGATTACGTATTAAAGATAGAAATATACTAACGGCAACATTATTTTATAGAAAATACAAAATTGTTTACTTACTATATTGCTCCATCTTTAACAGTTTTCCCGAGTGATGCGTAAAAGAGCACTCTGTACCAATTTTTGCTATTCTTCCGGAGTCAGGTTATGGATTTCAAAAATTTATATCTTTGTTACATTGCCTCTTTGAACATAATAACCAGAATAATACCTGTTCCGATTATTGTCATTACCATAATACATATGAGAAACATCATCTAATATTACTGGACTAAGGTTTCTTTTACGTATCCTTTGCCAAATTGAGGTTTTCAATTTTACAGAGTTCCTCTAAGTTTAGACAGGCTGGTAGATCTAGTGAGTTTTGTACTGCTAGGCATTTGTAGTTTTTGTCGTCGCCCTAATAGCCTCATTTTATTAGGTTGATAAATTAACTGCATTTTGACTATCCAGTTTTTAACGCGATAAAAGATTTTCAGTAATTTTATTTAATAACCTAATTGGAAACCAGTAGCAGGCTGCTGTTTTAGTTCCAACGGGAAGTTTCATATTCGGATCTTCCATATTTAAACTCTTTTATTTGTCTTCTGTACAAAATAGCATATCAAGGTTGTCACAAACTTGTAAGAATCTTGTCGTCGACATGAGTAAACGGTTGTTAAAAAGTGTCTAAGTTTGCGAAAAGTTTATGAAAAGGGTTCCTTATGGAAAGGTTGTCATGACAAGCCCACAAACAAGTAAGAAATGCCATTTTCAACTGTGTTGAAAATATGTCTTGTTTTTCGCTTAACATGAAAAGCTAGTCGCTCAACACTTTATACGAAACTTGTTACAAGAATTTCATGTCAAGTTTGTCTCTAAAAGCTTTGTATCAAGTTTGTTGCATGGTTTACTATTTACGTAAAGCTTCCCGTGGCAAGCTAAAAATTTAATTTTATGAAGAAGAAAATGAGACAAATACGACACACAGCTTACTCAAACGGAAAAATGATACGGAAAACAACAAAATGATAATAAGGAAAATCAAACAAAGAGGGAAACAACTAAAAGTAGGAACATGGAACATACGAACATTGCTAAAACCAGGAAAGATGAAAGAAGTAGCCAGCGAGGTAATAAGATACGGTATGGACGTGACAGCATTACAAGAAATAAGATGGAAAGACAGCGGAGAAATAAAGCAAAAAAACTACACACTGCTGTTCTCTGGAGAAAAAGACCAAGAAAAAAATGGTATAAGATTCATTGTTACAGGCGAAACTGTCAAGAACATAATATCTTTCAAAGCTATAAGCGGAAGAACAGCTTACCTACGGATACAAGCAAAGATAAACATATCTATAATGAACGGATACGCCCCAACAGAAGACAGTAAAGAAACCGAAAAAGAAGCCTTCTACAATGAAATCGAATCTCTCTGCGACACTATCCCTAAACAAGACATGCTAATAATCCTAGGAGACCTCAATGCTAAAATAGGAAAAGAAGAAAGTATAAGAACCGTTGCTGGAAAACATACAATACACGAAACAACAAATAAAAATGGGGACAGATTATGCAACCTGGCAGTAGCAACAAACACCGTAATTGCTAGCACAATGTTCAAACACAAAAAGTTACACAAAATTACCTGGAGATGGCCAGGAGGAGGTACGGAAGATGGCAAACAGATAGACCATGTCATGATAACGGAAAAACATATAAATATGATAACAGATGTAAGGACCTACAGAGGCACAAATGCGGATACAGATCCTTATATGGTAGTCGCAAAAGTGAAACAGAAATCAACAAATTATAACGCAGACAAACAGAAGAAAAAAAGGTTATTTATCGAGGAACTAAACAAATCAGAAAAAAGAAAACAGTATGAGCAACGAATCAAGTCCGAACTTACTCAAAAGGTCAAAGACATAAATATAGATCAAGAATTAAACAACATCATATCAAGCATACAAACAAGCGCAACAGAAGTTATTGGATACAAAAAAGAATACAAATCTAAAGAGTGGTACGACGATGAATGCGCAATGCTCTCGAAACAAAAGACCGCAAATAGACTGAGGTGGTTAAAAACAGGCGAACAGAGAGACCTAGACATTTATAAGGAAAGTATTAAAGAAACTAACAAAAGATTTTAACAAAAAAAGAATTCACGGTTCACAGAAAAAATGAATGAAATCGAAAAGAACAACAAGTTCAACAATGCGAAGATGTTCTACAATTTATTAAAAAGACAAAAATCAAACCACAAGATAAAATCAAGAGGTATGAAGAACGAAGAGGGGATCATAGAACATGAACTAGAAAAGATAGAAGCCATATGGAAGAAACATTTTTATTCACTACTAAACACACATCAAGAACAAGAAGAACAGAACTTTGTTGAAACAAACGATGGTCAAGAACTGACACCACCCACTACGGAAGAAATAGTAACAATAATACAAAAAATGAAAAACGGAAAAGCCCCAGGAAGAGATAATATAAACATGGAATGCATAAAATACGGAGGAACAGAGGTACATGAAAGACTGAGTCAATTAATGTTACAGGTGTGGGAGGAGGAGAGAATGCCTGAAAAATGGAGAGAAGGAGTAATAATTCCACTGAAAAAGAAAGGTGATGATGACAACTGTCAAAACTATAGAGGCATAACTCTTTTCAACTCAGCCTACAAAGTGCTCTCCACATTAATATACAGAAGACTTAAAGAATATACCCGAAAAAACGTGGGTACATATCAATTCGGATTCACCGAGGCAAGTCGACGGTAGATGCAATTCACATTGTAAAACAATCAATAGAAAAAATGAAAGAATACAACGTAGACCTTCACCTGCTGTTCGTGGACTTCGAACAAGCTTTCGATAAAGTGAAAAGAGGAAAAATATACAAAGCAATAGAAAGAATGGAAATCCCCTATAAACTAATCAAGCTAATAAAGATGACAATGGAAAGCTCCACAGCATACGTCAGAACAGTAGAGGGAGAAACAGAGGGATTCAAAGTGGACAGTGGTGTACGTCAGGGAGATGCATTGTCAGCGGCGCTGTTGAATATAGCCCTAGCAGAAACGCTGAATGAACTGGAGGTTAAAGAATCCCTTACAACAAAAGAAGGACAAGTGATTGCATATGCCGACGACATCGTCATAATGACAAGATCACGTAGGAGAATGGAGGAAATATTCGGGAGAATGAGAACAGCTGCCAAAAACATGGGACTATCGGTCAATGAAAGGAAAACAAAGTATATGAGATGCAACAATTTAAATACACGCCATCAGAATGTAGTGTACATAGACGGCCTACCTATTGAAGAGGTGAGCAATTTTAACTACCTAGGAATACATATCAACAAGAACTGTAAGCGAGAAGAAGAAATAAGAAAAAGATTGCAAGCTGGCAATAGAGCATACTACATGAATAAAACACTGCTAAGAGATAAGAACCTAAGCAGAGCAACTAGAACAAAAATATACAAGACCTTAATCAGACCAGTGGTCGCTTACGCGGCCGAAACAACATGCCTTTCCCAGCGCGAAGCCGAAACATTGAGAGTGTTCGAAAGGAAGATAATGCGCACCATTCTAGGACCAAGAAAGAACGAGAACGACGTACCCAGACCTCTTATGAACCATGAGATTAACAGAGAAATCAACGGTGAAGATATTGTAAAGTATATTAAGTCCATGAGGATCAGATGGCTGGGGCACGTTATGAGAAAGGAAGACAGCGATATAGTAAAGAAAATAACACTATGGAAACCACAAGAGATCAGAAGGAGGGGAAGACCGAAAATCAGGTGGTGGGACCAAGTGTCGAACGACCTGAAGACAATGGGAGTACAGGAATGAAGCACTGAACAGACAGAACTGGAAGCAAATTGTCGGGGCCGCTACAAAACATGCAAAGCTGTAAAAATGAAATTGGAACAATCAACAATAACTGAAATAAAGTAAATATGTTTTTGCGAGCACTGATCCACCTCTTCATTCGGATCTGTAAATCCTTAAAGGATAGTAATATTCAATAATTGAATGTAATGCTTTAAATAAAAATAAATAAATTATGATTTTTTTATTTTTTTTATTAATTTAGATATTGAAATATCGCTACGTATGCTATTGGTTTTTCTAATTCTGCAATTCATTTTTATCTCCCCCCTTTTTCAAATATTTAATATTTGGTTTGTTCTGATTTTTACAAAACTGAGTACTAAAAATTCTACATTGTATGTATTCATAAAAGTTGCTTGTTTTTGAATTCAAATTTTTCGATATAAAAGTTGATTGATAGTGTACGAACTGTGAAAGATACTTCTGCTTGCGCCTTTAGAGTATTATTTAAAGGAGAATTTCTTATCTGCATTTACTTACCTACAGAGGCGTACCTACGGGGGGGCGGGGGGGGGCGGTCCGCCCGGGCCTCTTTACCAAGGGGGCCCCACCCAAAAATAAATAATTCCATGTTTCTCAAGAAAATTGTTCGAATTCGAGGTCTTACGATAAAACTTTTTATCAGTTTAACATTTTTAACAGTAATGATAATTGATGACCTCGGACTGCACGAGTTTGTTCCCTTATTCTATCTATTATTTCTCTGCACAGGGCAATAGCTTATGGAAGACGGTTAGATTAAGGCAAAAAAAAGGCTAGCCACATTAAAAAGTGATAAATGACCTTTTTTTGAGGGTGAGGGGGGGGGGCTACAAAATAAATCCGCCCCAGGCCCCAAGTGGTCTAGGTCCGCTACTGCTTACCTATAGGTATTTGAAGTACCGCGATTTTCCAGTACTTGATGGTCTCTTTGGACTACCCTAATCGTTGTATTTTTTAAATGGTATGTGTATACGCTATTTAGTTACGATTCTGCTCCAAATAATTACGGCCATAGTAAGTCTCCAGAAAATTGAAGGCTCTTACCATCCCATTTTTAATTTTCGGGACAGGCTTTTCGAGTGCTGCCATTTGGGTGTCGCCGTTTGGGCGCCGGACTTTTAGGCTCCGATGTTTGGCCTCCGGGAGTTTTGGGCTCTAACAATTATTTTGCGTGTAGGGAGTTTGCGGAACGAGGAAACATTGATTTGTGGACAAACCTAGGGGATCCAAGCTTTAATATTTAGGAGCTAGCTCTTTGAGAAAAAATATCAATTGGGGAGGGTTAGCGTTACTTCCCCCCCCCCCGTAGAAACATTGATTTGTGGACAAACCCAGGGGGTGCCAGTTTTCATATTTGGGTGGTAGCTCTAAGGAATCGGCAGCTAGCTTTTTGAGAAAAAATATTAACTGGGAGGAGACCTAAGTAACGGATCCTCTGGAAATTAGAATTTTTAAGAAAATACATGCTATATAGAT
Source organism: Podabrus alpinus (assembly GCA_932274525.1). Classification (NCBI taxonomy): domain Eukaryota; kingdom Metazoa; phylum Arthropoda; class Insecta; order Coleoptera; family Cantharidae; genus Podabrus; species Podabrus alpinus. The sequence goes on from OW026454.1 coordinate 21,561,551, forward strand.
CATCGCTTACTTCTCACCTTTTTAATCGATGAATTTTTAAATCCGTCTACTGCCGCCCGTTCGCTGCGTCCCGTCCGTCCCAAGTGAATGAGTGTCTTAATGTGTGGTTACTTTTCTTTGACAGTGTATGATTTTATTAATTTAAGTTTACCTTTTTACCTTTTCGAGTTAACAAAATAATGACACTGATCTAAATATTTCGATGATGTTAGCTCTTGTTTGGTTTCAGCAGTCCTATCACCCTTTCATCCTTCAAAGTTTTGAAATATCGAAATACAGTTTTCAATTGCATTCTTTATGTTCACAATAGTAGTTTTTCGAAAGCAAATATTGCTCTTGAAGTGATTCATCTTTGTTTCACAGGAGCTAATGGGCTATTTAGATGTGTGTCGCGTTTTTATTTTGTTGAGAAGCAGAATATAGTAGGCACATTTCACCACCCCCCCATCGCGAATATTTTAATGAAATTAGTGTTAAACGTTTGAGCTCGAATGAGCTTCCATAAAAATCGTTTGTACCACACGCACCGCGTTCGAGAAAACGTGGGGGGTAGAAACAGCAGCCCCCCTATCGCGAATTTTTGTATAAAATTGGTGTCAATCGATACAGAATCGTTTGAGCTCCAATGAGCATCCATAAAAATCGTTAGCACCCCAAAGGTAAAAAAAGGTTAGAGCGTTTAAAAGATTATGAAATTGTAAATTTTACTAAATCGGTCCAAGCAAGTAGATTTCGGTAACGGACTATTGGGCGCGACCGATTGGGCGCGGCCGATTGGGCGCGGAGACAACCGGGTGCAAAGACAATTGGGCGCAAAGACTATTGGGCGCAAAGACTATTGGGCGCAAATACAATTGGGCGCGAGGAAAAATTTATAAAACTATTATTTACATATTATTATAACAATTTTGTAAATTATTAACTAAATCTAGAAATGTTTATTTAGGCAATAAAAAAAATTATAATGAAAAATTTAAAGAAAATATTTTATTTTATTTTTTACAATATATTATTATAAAATCTATCGCAATGTTCGAAAATATTCAATTAGAGCTAACCGAGTACCATTATTTCCTACTTCTTGTAATTCTTTAAACCCTTCGATATTGTTATTAAATTGGACAGCAGCTTCTTCTTCGGCAGTTATTGCAGGTGTCTCGTCTTTCATCATGCAAGCAATATTATGAAGAATTGCTGTAGTTACGACAATTGTTTCAACTTTGCTTTTGTCCACTCTTATTCCTAAAGCAAGAATAGAGAACCTACCTTTATGCAAAATAAGGTCGACATATTCAAGAAAATCATCATCGTCGGTTAATTCTCCCAAAAATTCCATTTTAAACAGATACCTACGACTTGTGAATGATTGTGAGGATAACTAAACTGCACTTAAACCTCAGAATTTTACTGTTTTGCTCAAACTACGTTTAAAGCCAGTTTACTACTTAAACTGAAACTGAACTACGTCAAATAATAGCTAAACCTAGTTTTAAGTTAAACTTAGTTTAAACTGTTGTTAAACTCGCACTATACTCGTGGCCCTAACAATTACAAATAAAATAAAAATGTCTATTAATAAAGTACCTAACTAATCATGGATTCATTTCGTAAAAATGGAAAAATAAAATACTTGGAGGCTGATGCGCGCATCAGAAATCTAGTAGAGGATTACGCCAATAGAAATATTATAGACTTCTTGCGGGGTATTTCCCATAATTACGAAATGAATCCATGATTAGTTATGTACTTTATTAAATGACATTTTTATTTTATTTGTAATTGTTAGAAGGAATAAACATTTTAAAAACATTTTCTTTAAATTTTTAATTATAATTTTTTTTATTGTCTAAATAAACATTTCTAGATTTAGTTAATAATTTACAAAATTGTTATTATATAAATAATAATAGTTTTTAGAAAAAAAATTCTTACAAGGGGTCGTCCATAAATTACGTCACGTTCCTAGGGGGGAGGGGGTTCCGACCCTTATGACGATGGGGGGCGGGGGGGGGGGGTTCAAAAATTGTGATGTAACAAATGTAGATTGAATATTTTATTATAATTATTTAAAAATAAATATTTTTTGACGAAAAATATGTATAGAAGTTTTTTTGTAGAAACTTGAGAAATCGGTGAAAAACTTATTTTTGTCTGTTTCTCGCTATACTTAATTTATTTTTACTAACCGAACCCATGCTCATCCCATTATCAAATTTGGTATGCATGCTCAGCATAATTGCACAAAAAAATAGTTAAAAAATGAACAAAATAAAAAAACCGTTTTAGAAATAGGGGTTGAAATAGGGTTAATATTAGAAAATTAATCCAGTTAACGGTTGAAAAAATAAAATCTTGTTGAATATTTGAATAGGGCGTTCAGTTACCTTTCCAGTACATTTTTTATTTTTAAATTTAGACCACTGTGGATGAAGTTACAGTCGTTTTCCTACAAGTCTACATACCAAGTTTTTGACTTTTTGAAGGACCAAAACAAGGAAACAAATGCCTTTTTGGACAAATGCTTAAAATTGTATTTTTTATTTCTTACTGAGATGGTGTGTACCAAGTTTCGTCAAATTTGGTGGGGGTCGAGTCAATTTTGCCTATTTTTCAGTTGATTTGAGATGGAATGACCCTAATGTCCTTTTGTTAATTGTTAAGTTTAGTAAAGTTTCTTTTTATTGTAGTAAAGTAAAGTTTCATTTTATTATAGGAATTTGAAAAATTTGGGGGGATATGTGACGTAATATTTGGAGAGGGGTCTCGGTTTGTGTGACGATGGGGGGGGAGTTAAGAATTGCTTAAAATTGAGTGACGTAATTTATGGACGACTACGAATCAGTTATAATAATTAATACGTAATGGATAAATTTTTCCTCGCGCCCAATTGTATTTGCGCCCAATAGTCATTGCGCCTAATAGTCTTTGCGCCCGGTTGTCTTTGCGCCTGGTTGTCTCCGTGCCCAATCGGTCGCGCCCAATAGTCCTAGACCGAGTAGATTTGGGTGTTATTGCTTATAGATAAATAACTTACGAGGTGATAATTCAAATAATTTTATTTGTTAATAATAGAAAAGAAAAAATTGATGGTAGCTTCTTTGCCTTAATTAACTAAACATCTTTTGGATCGCTCATAACAATTTTTATTAATAAACACAACACTAATAACAAAAAACGAAACGTCTTCAAGTACTCCTTGATAAATGAGCGAAATGTAGTCCGGAAACTCTTACTTACAATCTGAAATTGCAGTTTCGGCTCACAAAAATTGCCTATGGAGTAATTTGCGATGCGAAACTTGATTCGTACTTGCGATGTGTCCTTGCTAAGTTGGCTCACAATCTTGACTCCTTGAATTCTTGGTTAATACCTCGCAAGTTAACTATTTTAAAGTCTGTATTACATCAGGCAATTTCTTGCCGCAATTTCTGCGCAGAGACGACTTCATAGTATTTGTGCGTTGCGTATATCTATGGTGACCATATTATTTTTATGAAAAAAGAGTACATTTCGGCGAAACAAGGTAAATACCTAAAAAACTTAAAAAAAGGTCAATGGCGTACCTACAGCTACGATTGATGACCTTTTTTTTTTTAGGGGTCGCACTGAAGGAAACAACCATGAATGCACGTGTTTCCCCCACAATGAAATCTGGCACCCCCCAGGCTTCATTGTGATTGCATTTTAAATTTAAATATTTCAAATGAAAAAAAGAGTACATTTGTATGTACTTGGAGAAGTTTTAAAGTACATAGGACATCGTTCTAAAAAAGAGTACTGTCCTACTAAAAGGAGTACATATGGTCAGTACATAGGACATCGTTCTAAAAAAGAGTACTGTCCTACTAAAAGGAGTACATATGGTCACCATACGTATATCGTTCTGAGTAGAAATTGTGCCAAGAAATTTCCTGATGTAATGCAGGCTTAAAGGAAAACTATACTAATAAAGAATGGGAAGTTTTTCTTCGAATTGCTGAACAAAGGCATAAGGACCATTACCATTTGAATATGAACGGCTCGGGAAAACCATCAACTTCGCAGCCTGGAAAATCCAGGCTTATTGTCTATACACTAAAAACTTCAGGTACAACGGAGCCCTGTACTTAAGAAAACAAAGAAAGATTCAAGACTACGTTAAGGTATTAGTAAAGCACTAATGAAAAATGATGAAAAATATGCACAAATTTGTCAAACAGTATACAACAAAATGTTACTCAATTTCACACTCTTTCAAACATTCTAACTGTTTCACCTTTGGGGTAAAAACGATTTTTATGGAAGATTATCGTAGTGAAAACAAAGCTTAAACATTTGACACTAATTTTATTACAACATTCCCGATGGGGAGGGGGGCTGTTAAATGTCTCTCAATTTTAAACTCTTTCAAACGCTCTAAAACTTTCTTTCCTTTCGGGTAAAAACGATTTTTATGGAAGCTTATTGGAGTTAAAACGAAGATCAAACATTTGACACTTATTTTATTACATTATTCCCGATGGGGAGGGGGCTGTTAAATGTCTCTCAATTTTACACTCTTTCAAACGCACTAACTTTTTTACCTTGGGGTGCAAACTATTTTTATAGAAGCTCATTGAACCTCAAACAATTCTCGATCGATTGACATCAATTTCATAAAAAAGTTCGTGATGGGGGAAGGGGCGCTCCAACTCCAACAAAAATGCTCCAAGATTTTTACCTTTGGGGTACAAATGATTTTGATGGGAGCTCATTGGACCTCAAACGATTGTCTATCGATTGACACCAATTTTATACAAAAATTCGTGATGGGGGATAAGTTTTCACGATTCGTGTGATACAAAAATTTTTTATGGAAGCTCATTGGAGCTCAAACGTTTGACACTAATATTAAAAAATTCGCGATGGGGGAGGGCGAAATGACAAATTACGGGTGGATTTACACTCTTCTCAGGAGCTAATGTGCTATGTGGTTGAACGTCTGTTGTAACTACTATGTAGATAACCAGAATTTATACAACTTAAAGGTGGATTTATACTTATACTCATAAGAGAAAACACTGGATTAAAATCTAGCCAATTGAAAGAAGGCAAAGTAAATTTTACGTGACTAATCACTATAGAAACTGAAAAGGTTATATTTTAGTACACCTGTAGCTTACTTGTCTTATTCTGTCTTCACAATATCTTATCTGCGGGAAATTTCATTTGATGAACAATCTTAATGTTTCTACACAAAATATTTTTATTTTTATATCTAATCTAGCAAACAGGATCATTTTTACGGTGACAGTTAATAATATTGCATTTCAACGTAAAAGTTAGCAATAAAAAGTCCATATATTTAACAAAAAATTAATTAACAGTAGAAGTTAATTTCAATTATCTGTTTAAAAATTAATAAACTATCTTGCAATGAAAGCTTTAAGCAACATATTTAGACAATGGGGTCATAAAAAAGAACGTAAGTATTAAGTGAACATATTTATGTACTAACTACTTTCATAAATTAATAAAACAATTTTCTTAGTTGTCGAGTCTGAAAAGGATAGTTTTTTAACAGTCGTTCAAAATGGCGATATTACTGAAGTTCGTCAAGCTATGGAGAAGGGAGCGAATGTAAATTGTAGTTATCCTGAAAACGGCGTTACTCCCTTACACATAGCGGCTGAAAAAGGAAATGTTCCATTGTTGTTACAGTTACTGAGTAGTGAATTTATTAATATTGAGCCTGTATCATTGTATGGATTTACGCCTTTACATATAGCTTGCATGTTTCAAAGATACGAAGCTGTTAAGATTTTGATAGAAAAAGATGCAAATCCTAATCAGGTTGATAACTTCGAAAAGAATTGTCTTCACTTAGTAGCAATAACTAAACACATCAGAATGGCATCATTTTTGATTAAATCTAAGGTACATATCAATGGTATTGATTTTATGGGAAATAGTCCTTTACATCTCGCAGTTGATAGTGAATATATCCCAATGATTAAATTATTTTTATTACATGGATCCGATCCAAATATAAAAACAAAGAGGATGCCATTATTTTTAGGTAAATAAATAATTAATTTTAATGTTATAGTTTCCTTACTTGGGCTTAAAGAAATGTTTATAGTTACAAATAAAGTGAATGTCATACAATAGTAATGCAAGAGTTGTGTTAAGTGTAAGTAAGTGCTGAAAACACCATAAAGTGGATGTCGTAAGATTTCATTACATTAACCTAATTAGAAATTTAATTAAAGCATAAGAATATTCTACTGTAGCTTTTAGTAAATTAACCAATAATATTATAACGTTCAGCTCACACGTTCCAATGGAATTAAATTGATTGGAAATTTATTCATTGTAAGACTTCGAGGAGCTCCTTAAAAATAATTTTAAATTGTTTAGAAATGCGACATACTTGAGCTGGAGAATTACATTGTTAACATTAAAGCCAAATGAAGTCCTAAGTTAAATGAACATGTCAATAGCTACACCACATTCTGGAATTTTAGGGTGATGGAATAGCTATTATATTATGAAACTTCTAAATATATCTGTTACTTGTCACAAAGTTCTAAATAAAAACAAATCTGCTGAAATCATTACCGCTATATTCATCTAATTGATTATACAGGGTGGTAATAATAAAAAATATTTTTTTCAGATTGCGTTCTACAGTGTCATAGCGATATACAATTATCAATCATAAAAATTTTGATATCAAATGAAGTAGACATCAACGTAATTGAACCAATCAGCAGAAGAAACGCTATGCATTTTGTAGCAATATCGGGGTACATGCCATTAGCGTATACGTTGCTTAAATTAGGCTGCTATTCAGATCATCGTGATGTTTTTAACACAACTCCTGAACAAATGGCTATTCGCCATTCCAATTTGCGTTTAGCCGATTTATTGAACACTTTCAAACAATATGGAGAAGTAGATTTTGTTCCTATTCATGAAGCTGACATTGTCGAAGATCAGGAGCCCGAAACTACCGAATAGTTTTCATTTAATTTCCCATATTTCAGGATGTAGCGTATTTAATTGTTACTTTGAAACAAGTTTTAATAAGATGGAATGCAATAACGTTTAATTTTATGACATTGTACATAATATTAATTTAACATTTAAAACCTTGTACTTATATTATACTGACTGATTGATGTATAATACTTCTTATATAATATTTTAATAAAATACATTTAATTATATTATTTTGTAGATATATAATTTTTAAAACACATTTAACGTCAATATTATTTTTTATAAATTAAAAATACCATTCGATACATTTGGATCGATATGTAAGTTTAATTTATAATCTTTACAAAACCATACGATGATATACAGGAACATTCGGTTCATTGGAAGTTGCCAAAAGTTGTGATAACGTGTAAAAATCATTTCTCGAAGCGGGTCCATTTAAATACCTTAATTCTCTAGTTGGGTCGTTTCGTTTGCGTGATACCATGAATCGCTTTTTCTTATTTTCAGAAAATCGGCCCCACTGTCCTCGTTTGTCTTCGTAAATGTAGTTAGGATTTTCTTGAGCAAATTCGTTAGGTAATTGATTAATTCGATTGGATGCATGTGGATACACGACTGGAATATCTAACCAATCTTCGTCGTCTTGTTCTACATCATTATCGGTATTGTCGTCTAAATCTAAATTTGGTTCGTACCTATACCAAGTAGGTTTGTAATCATCTTGCGAATTGTGCCATTTATTTTCCCACAAATTCAAAAGGGTCAAAACCTCTTCGGGGGTTAATTCGATATCCCTCTTGTAACGATTGTTATATTTGCTACAAGAAAAATAAAGTTTAGAGCTAAATACTAACTTAAAACTAAATTACGTAAAAGTACCGAATATAAGCCGACGAGTAACAAAAACTAAGATAATTAAGTTTCCAGGACACTTAAGAAAATAAGAAAAATTGTGTACCGAGGCGAGAGAAATTACTGCGAGCAAATTGCTCTTAAATTTAAATTAAGTAAAAGAAAAGTTTTTTCCTAAAAAAAACAGCAACTACGAAAATGCAATGTAATCAAGTTTATTTACACAAAGTTTGAAATTATCAAATAATTTCCCGTCTGGTACAGTGACGAAGCTGGTAATTGAAAAACTGCTAATGACAGGCGCTTAAAAATTTGAACAGCAAAGTGTAATTTAGAAATAATTAAAGTAAATCAAATTATCAAAGGATTATGAAAGCTGTATCGTTCTACTAGAGGAAATAAATTGTTATTGATAGATATCGACAATCTAATCGATATTATGATAAAATGTAGCGACACTCGTCACTATGGAAACGCAGAAGTCACGCGACGACGCACCTGTTACATTGATTTTAACAGACGTCTTCGGCGTCGTTTTTTTTTATTATTCACCTGTAGAATAAACTGCCTCTTAAAATCAAATCCTTTAATGGAAAATGGAAACGTAGACAACGTTTAATAATCTACATCATTTACATAATTTTAACTGAAGGTATAAATTAATATGTAAATTAAATTATTCAGACGCCTGCAAAATAAAAAGTTTGCAAATTTATTCGTCACTTTTTATGCTTTTTGGGTAATCAAGATCCGCTATACAATTTTGCTATTTATAAAAAAGCAATCAAACTAAGAGTGGGTAGGTATAATTTTACGGAACGGAAAGGTTACTTTGAAAAATTGCACTGAAATAAGAACAAACACTCAATTTATTGCTGTTGGTGGTAGAATCTCATGTTTAAAATTCGTCTACGTGAAACTTTTAACCAAGTCGTTAAAATTATGTGGACGCAATTTTACCAAAACAAAACAAATTAAGCGCCACGTCGTATATTATGAAATTCGTTAATGGAGAGACACCTAAATAAATTCCCATTAAATTATATTAAGGATTTTCTCGATTAATTGATGGATGTTGTAAAATTATCCGTTGGTTTCTCATAGTTGAAGAAACAGGGGTTTAAATTACGTCTGTTTATTATACAAGCGCTGGCGCTGATTAGGATACACGGTTTTAATCCTGGATTTTATCGTTCAGCGGTGATCCACGGAAGTCATTTAAGAAAGTTCCAAAAGTTTAATTCCAGGTTTGATAAGATAAATAAGATTTTATAACAAAAATTCTAATCGAAAATTGTTACGCATCAGCGATGATTCAGTTATCATTAGTTTAACAATTTGGAAATTATTCTGTTTGAAAGGCAATTAATTTTAGTTGTGAATTCTTATTTTAGCAAAATTGGAATTATTTTATTCATATTAGCTGACATTTTAATTAGTGTTCTTTGATATAATGAAGGCGGTATAGCCCTAGTTTACAATTCAAATTAGAATTACAAAAAGATACATAAAATGTTTTTGCAATCGTTAGCTAAATTGTTGTTCCACGCATTGCCGTGCATTAAGAGAAACCTTTTTTTAAAGGTCATTTACGCACCATTAGCGCCCAACGAAAATGTGGTGTTAAAAAATTGAAGCAAAACACAACCAAAATAGGACCCCACAGTGATCACCATAGTTGTAGATGGTGATAAATTGCTTTTATAAAATGCTTTTATAAAAAAAACCACAGAAATCAAAAGAAACATTCAATTTGACCCGATGTTCAAGTATTCGATCAAAATGTATTTGGAAGTAAAATCAATTTTTACAATGTTCAACTATGTCCGTGTTTACAAAAAGAGTGAAATAATGTGTTAACGAGACGAAATTGAATTTTCTATCTTACCCAATATTAAAAACAATTTAGCAGTGGCGTGCATGCCCGAGAGGGTTGAAGCCTGTGTATTTTTGGCGTTCTAGTGCTGAAAGTTTAACGCTTTGTAAAAATTTGATGAATATTATTATACATAATTTGCTGCCACTCATAATTCATAATTATTAAAAAAAATCACGATTTATTTACTTTGTCCCTCATTCCGCCCCGAAAGGCTCGACACGCCCCTGAGGCCAGGTAAAAAATTTCTATAGTTAATTATTAATGATCATTTTATCAGAAAATCCGTGGTTTTACATCCATTTTATTTAAGGTCTGGCAATTAACTTAATCGGTTTTGTTTGTGCTTAAGGGCTTTGTTTCCACAACTGGAGGCGGTAGTGGTGCCCACATCTAACTTATTTTTTAAGCTTAGCAAAATGCCGGGGCGTCATCTTTTCTACACAGAAATCTTTCGATCCATTCACTTCGTAATTTTTTAATTCTATTTTCAATTTTATATCAAATATAATTTGGAAAGAGGATCATTCAAATATTTTACTCGCTATTTCATAACTGGATCCTTTGTCGTCGGCAATTCGCTATATAACTTCATTTTATGCTCGTTACTTTTTAATACGTAACGATTACCAATTCCAATCATATAATAGCACTTTGCTCCCAGTTATAAATCTTATTCCACTTTTTAAACCAAACTTCAGCTTTTAAATCCATTACATTTTTATTTTTCAAAATAAACGCGTCTGCTTTCGTTCGATGTTAAGTGCCCAGTCCCTTATCTTTCCTTCACCCACAACGTAAGTGCAGATCAGTCAGAGTAGCGTAATAATACAAATTCTTAATTACAATTCTAATTTAAAAGAATAAGTGCAACATACAGGTAGCTGTGTAAGAACATAGCTATATAATGGAAATGTTGATGCTTGAATGCATCCAGAATAAGACGTAATGAGAAGACCGGTCAAGGACGAATCCTATCCAAGTGCAAAATTAATGAAGGTATATTTGTGGTAAGTTTTGTCCATTTAACCGTCTAGTTTTCATTTTTGAAAATTCATTGGATCCGCTTTTTATTTGTGGTTGATGTTGTTCGTTGCTGAATTGAAAATATTTTGTATATTATAGAGCTTGCTAATATAGGTGGCAGTGTAATTGTCAAGGTTGTGCGGGTTAAAGGCCGCACTAATGAGAGGATTATTACCACAAGTGTAGGCCGTAATTGTTAGCTACTTCGACTTTTCTTTTACTTGACTTAATTTGAATGTGCAACGTATTTTTCCACAGTTAGGAGTAAACTTAGGTAAGACTTCGAAACGTTCGACGGATATTTATTAATAATATATACGGATCTTTAATATCGGTCTAAGTAGTTACATATTATGTACATGCATAATAATTATAAATTTAGTTTCTTTGCCGGATATTCGCCTAAGCGCTTAGAGCATCATGATTAAATAATATCCTGTAACTTTAAACGAGACATGATATTGTAACAGTACCGTTTTAGTTTTATTACTTAGTATTATAGGGATATACCACTTTGTATGCTTTAATTTGAAATTAATTGTTGGTATTCCTAACGTTAGTAAAGTTGTGATAGAACTTCTTGGTGAGATGTCACTTAAGGAAGTTCAGTTTAGTTTCATTTCAATTAAGTTTTAAAATCCCTGAATTCAAAATTTGGTACTTCTGGTTTCTTTGATTATTGATCATGCTTTGACAACATATTTTGACAACAAGCGGTGCACTATAAAGGGGTTACCAATACAAGTACCTACTGCGCTCAACATTGCTTGACTTACAAGGACGCGATCTCAAGTGGATCTCCCGATTTTGATCATTCTTGGATATGTGGTAGCATTGAAAAATAAGAGACCCCGAATTTTTCAGTTGCAGGAAAGCGGTTTCAGAGGTGTAATCGCCCTTCAAAATTATGGTAAAAAAAGAATTTTCGGGTTTTCATAAAGCGGTTTTTCGATTTGGATGAAAGCAATTCCAAAATACTTAAATTTGATTTTAATTTTGACTAATAAAAAATATATTTTTGCTTTAAATTGTGTGAGAGCGCCGCATTTGATAACGATTTCAGCCGTGAAAGGTGCGGTTTCCCCACCAACTTACAAAACACTACATGATGGCAGGGAGACTGTGGGTACTTTCCTATCTATGCAATTGACGGAAAAGTAGGTAATCATATATGAAAAACTTGGGTATCAATTTATTCCTTACATGTTTTTAAGTCCACCTAAATTTTCAAATGTGAATTCGTAGGCTATTATAATACAAGAATAAATCAATACCAGACCTAAAGAGTAAAATGTTTCTGCAAAACATTGGAGATATTAATTTCATCTCCGGTGGTATGTAGGAGTGAATCGCACCTGATTATGTAAACCGTGTGGTAAGTTGCAACTATAATAAATTGTGACTGCTCATTTGTTACTGATATTATTGTACTCGTAATGCTGAGTTACCCGCTGTCGAGTCGAGTCAATTATAATAAATTGTGTAAACTGTTGGCAATAATCCCAATTGTCATTGATCCGATAGCTTTTCAACTCGGTTATATCGGCTCAAGTCTCAGTCACTAGAAAACTATTCCCACTAATTTATGGCCTATCTTCTTTATTATATATTTTTCAAAAATTACTAGCAGTGAATAATATGTAAAAATTATAAGATTTTTAGTCGAGTATAGATCGGTAATATTTTAAATATTTGGATCATTTTCAAGGCTAAAAAATAAATTATTAATTAATCAAATTCTACAAATTGTAAGCGTTTTTGTATGGAATTAATTGATTAATAAATCAATAAATTAATCAGTTAATTTTATTAACTTCATTAATATATTAATCAATTAATTTCATACAAAAGCACTTAGAATTTGTAGAATTTGATTAATAAATAATTTATTTTTTATCATTGAAAATAGGTCAAATGTAAACGACCGAAACGTTGGAAAATATTTAAAAATATTACAGAATTATACCCGTCTAAAAAGTTTATAAATTAAAGTAAATAATATAATATTTTAAATTTATTTGCTTTCAATATATAATTAAAAATATACAAACACTCCGTATATTTGATCCAGGAATGAATCAATTCGCTCCACCAGTTTTATCATCATGAGTTCTAGTTTGTTTGGCCGTTGCGCTGTGACGTTTGAATTCAATCCTGAATCTCCATACCACGCTAATTAGTAAAATGAATGAATGAATCGTTCATTAGGTGCATATGTAGGTACAGATGTTGGGAATTCTAATGATCTACTGCAACATGGTCACGAAGTTAAAAAATTCTTAATAAACGAAAATATCCATATAATGCTGGCGTCAGTTTCCTATCTTACCGATAGAAGCTACTTCAAAATTCCTAAGAATAAAGTTTACCATACTAATCAACCAGGTAAAATAGAAAAGGACACAGCAAAATATTGCCTCCCAAATCTAAGCATTCACAAAAAAAGACTTTACAGAGTTTTTCAACACTCCGGGTCAGAGATTTATCATGGGAAGTTATTTCAACCCAAAACACCCTCACTCGGGATCTAAACTAACAACCTCTAAAAAATCCTTTTTTTTTCTTTAGGAATTGTTGTCTTGTGGTGACGACGTCCTGTTTTCATACTACTTCTTGTGTGGTCTTCCGGGTAGTTTTCTAGTAGCTTGTTTTTGAGTTTGCACTATTTTAGCAAGTCCATCGTCCTGCTCTCGTCCATCTCACCTCTTGTTTTGAGTCTGTCGCGCAGACTCAAATTAGTGATTTCGGTTGTCCTTGCAACCGGCTTAGTTTTTGAGGTATCGGCTCTTGTTTGCGCTGCGTAGATAAGGATTGGTCTTACACAGGTTTTGCACATTCGAACTTTGCTTTCCGTGGTCATGTTCTTGTTATTCCATACCAGTTAACGAAGGCACCTTAAGGCCAGAGTTGCTTTACTTGCATGTGCCTTTGGTATGTGGTGTTATCTCGCTTGATACGTTGACGTCTAGATGTTCTACTGTCATGACTTGCTCGATTGATTTTCCGTTAATTTTTAACTTGCAGCATGTTGAGTTTAGTGAGTGTAGACTTGCATATTGAGTTCTTCTGCGGTTGTTCCTAATCGTTGTAGGTCGTCTTCATTTTCGGATGTGAGGATGACGTCGTCAGCATAATGGGATTTTAGTTACTATATATTATGTTACTATATTTAGTACATTTAGGCTTTAGACTTAAGCTATCGAACTGTCTAAAACCAGTCGAGATAGAGATCTCTTTCATTAATACATTATTTGTCTTGATTTCAATTGTATTTATTTTTGGTATTTAATATTTTGATTATGTGGATCACTTTTTTATAAATTGCCTTATCTTGCAGTATTCTTATTACATTTAGGAGTTTTACTCTGTCAAATGCTTGAGTGAGGTCAACGAAACAAAGGTAGAGTGGTTTATTCAATTCGATGGCTTCCTCGACTAGCTGGTGTAATATAAATATATAACGTCTATGGTCGATCTATTTGGTCGGAACCCTTGCTGCTCTTTGCTGATTCCAATTTGACGAGTTATTTTTTCATCTACTATTTTTCTTTGTAGCGTTGAAATGCTATTAAGAAAGAATACTCCTTAGTAGTTTTTGGAGCCTTTTTTTTGAATTTGAATATTAGAATTGTTATGCTTGTTCGCCACTAGTTGATTAATAACCAAATAGGTTGGTTATTTCTTTTGTCAATTCTTCGCCCCGTATTTGAACATTTCGTTTGTTATTTCATCGGTGCCTGGAGATTTTCTGATTTTCAGTTTTGAAATTGCATTCAATACCTCGGATAAACTTATATCCATCCATCCCGTCGTTCTCTTCCTCATTTTCCGTGATTGTATGAGGATTTCATTGGTCCCATTATAGATATTTTTCGCAGTAGGCTCGTATAGCTTTCGGAAGTGACTTGCCCATTATTTTTTGGTTATTGTGCTTCTCTGAATATATTCGTTTATAGGTTTTTCCTGTTTCGCAACATATTCCATATTTTCTTTTGACTAACATAATATCCATGTTATGTCATGTTCTATGTCCTTTGTAAAAATTACCCAATAACTCTTTCTTCGGTGATTTTATTTCACTATTAACTGTGTTTCTGACCCGTTTTTCATATTCTTCCTGTGTTTTGCTGCTTATGTACCTTAGGTATGCCTTTCTTTTTTCAGTTGCCAAATTTTTTATGCCTTCGGTAAACCATGGTGTTCTACTTTTTAATTCCTATTAACCTTTACTTTTCTTATTCCGATAGCTTCCTTGGCGCTATTTAGAATGTATAATTTTAATCTCCCCCCACACCTCTTCTACGCTTCGTTTTCATTTATCTTGTTATCCCTTATTTGGATAGGTGTTTAGTACTTTCATTGATAAACGATTTTAGATTATATTACAATATATTGCCTACTCGTCATATTTTTCGTGTTTAAACTGTTTTATTTTGTAGCGGAATTTGCACAGTACGAGTATTAGGCTGCGGTCGGATCCAATGTTTGCAGAGTTTAGTGTTCCAACGTCAAGAATTGGCTTGCTTTTCTATTCGCGATTAAAATTAACAATAGGTGGCGTTGTTAAATTTTCAAAATGGCCGTCATATGCGAGTAGTCTTGTTTACCGTATTACCGTTTACCTTGAAAATTTTTTTGTTTGTTCGAGTTATCAAAGAAAAATTTAAAAATGAGTAAACAAATTGCTCTAAAATCATTATTAGAGTATACTAATAGCAGCGCAACATTGAGAAATTTTTGTGAAGGTGAAGAACTGCTAAATGCCAAGCATGTTATTCTTTGTGGCGTAATACCCTGTGTAAAGTTTGTTTATGCGATTTATGCCCTCGTACTACAGACTTCCGCATTATTATCGGCTCCTCATTTAATAACGGGATCTATTTGTAAAAATACTTTGGCAATAAGTGATTTTAAATGCACATGTCCAGCTGGTGCATCCGAATGCTGTAAACACATTGTAGCTGTATTATTGTATTGCAATAGGTGAGTTATTATTCATGAGTTACGTAGGAATATAGTAGCTAGATTTGAAAGAGTTTTATGTTACAGAAATGATATCGATAAGTTTGAGAATATAAGTTCAACTGACAAAAAATGCCAATGGGCTAGTTTAAAAGCAAGTGCTACTAGCGATTATAGCAAAGCTCAAAATATTAGAACATTCTGTTGCTTCAAACCTCCAGAATTTAGGACAATCAGTCGAGAATATGATGCAGATGAAAGGGCACAAAGGATTATAGCAAATTGTAGTGCTGCATTACATTTCAATGCGAAAGAAACAACAAAGAACGAAGACAACAAAAACGATTTTAAAGAGGAGCCAGTAGATGAGGTATTAAAACGAATCTCCCAGCATCCCGAAGGACGTATTATGGAGGCCCTTAGTAATTGTGTTGTCCCAACGCCCTTGAATTATTGTCGGAACTTCTATTTCAAACAGGTTGTAGTCATCAACAAATTGGAGATCATCGGAAAAACAAATAGAAGGGAATGGTTGGAGGCCAGGAAATATAGAATTACCGGTAAGGCATAATTAATCACTTTGTATTTAAATGCAAAGTAATACACTTACTTTTATTGATCAACAGGAACAACATGCTACAGTCTCCACACTTACGGGAAAGCCGATTGGAAGAAGAAGGCTCAAACTTTGTTTATGCCCAAACGATTTTCAAACAAATACGTTGAGTATGGTTTAAAGTTCGAGCCAGAAGCCCGGAAGTTATATGCAGAGTTATGCGATGTTGTTCTTGTACAATGTGGCTTAGTTGTCAGTGAATTAAACCCCTGGTTGGGCTTTTCAACTGATGGCATTATAATGGATAACCATATTAAGCCTATAAAACTGATCGAGATTAAATCTCCCTATGACGGGCAACTTTTAAGTATAGATGAGCTTTTACCAACCCTTAATTATCTAAAGTGTGATGAATTGAAGGGTTATGTGCTTAAAAAAAAACATCCATATTATGGACAAATTAACCTGGGGATTGCCATTCTAAATGTCAGTGTATGTGATTTTATCATATACTGCAGTAAAGATGGCACAATGTACGTAAATACCATACAATTATTTTGTTAGTGATATGTTGGCGAGCATTAAACAAAAATATTTTTGTAATCTCTTGCACGAAATTAGTAGTTTATAAGTTTGTTGAAAAAATCAGGACTGCTGATTTTGAGTTGAAATATTGTTGGCCATTGGCAAGACTCGGCCAATATTTAATTTTGTTGAAAGTCTTTTAAACCAACAATATTTATAGGTAGAGTAAGTAACAATAGTCGAGACTTGTTAAAAACTGTTTTATTAAATAAAAATTAGCCTTTTTATATACAAAATTTACATTTCTGTCATGATTATTGAAATTTAGTGTTAACTTTGTAATAATTATAATAGATTTAAATAATTGCAACACGTTAACATGCAACTAAAGCAAAGAAACTTATAAACAACAAGCTGGCACGGGCGGCATTCGCCGCCCTTAGCCATCTAAACCCAGAATAGATCCGAGAAGGCCATAGTTGTTCGGCCTTCGGCCTCACAGGGGGAGGACCATAATAGATCCGCGAAGGCCATAGTTGTTCGGCCTTCGGCCTCACAGGGCGGACCATAATAGATCCGTCACCAAGGATTCGGTTAGACAACCGAAGAGGAAGTTTAGAGTACGTTTTTGTGTTATAATTCCCAAAAACGGTTTGCCCGTCCATTTCCGGCGTTAATATATAATTATCGGAGCGTAATTTTTTTTCGAAAAATTTGCAAGGCTATCCCATTGAAAAAATAATTTTGAAATTTAAATTCGGTTTAACACCTTCGCGTTGAAAATACGAAGGAATGTTATGGACGAACTATTATAGAGCGTCGCGATACGTTTCCGTTGCGTCTTAAAAATTAAAGATCGGCCGGTAAATAAGAGCGCTACATACGTCCAAAGTTTTTACACAATTTTCACTTAAATGGGTCTCTCACAAAGAAACGACGGATAATTTAGAAAAAGCAATCGTAGCTTCGGATACGGTTTTTAACGGTCTTTAATTTAGCACATGACGACGGTTGACGAAAAACGACAAATAACGGCAGCATTTGCAAATTAGTGTCGTCGTCAAAATTGAAAATCAAAATCAGAGGCGATTTCGGGCAAAATTTAAAATATGCAAAATGTGTATTTTCGTTGCAAAGCAAATTTTTTTCGAGAAAATTTCATTCGACATTTTCGATTTATATTTGTTCGGTATGTTCTTTTTTTTAATTTTTAAGAAAATAAAAAGTACTTACAAATACACAACTTTTTTTATATTTATGCGCTTGCACACTCCGTATTCGCTAGATGGTGCTCCTAATCTATCATATAAGTGTACTGATTGGTGGCCAAAAATCAAAATATATTTTTTTAAATATTTTTGGCCGCCCTTAGCCATCTAGACCCATAATAGATCCGTGAAGGCCATAGTTGTTCGGCCTTCGGCCTCACAGGGCGGACCATAATAGATCCGTGAAGGCCATAGCTGTTCGGCCTTCGACCTCACAGGTAGAGGACCATAATAGATCTGTGAAGGCCATAGTTGTTCGGCCTTCGGCCTCACAGGGCGGACCATAATAGATCCGTGAAGGCCATAGTTGTTCGCCCTTCGGCCTCACAGGGCGGACCATAGTAGATCCGTGAAGGCCACAGTTGTTCGGCCTTCGGCTTCACAGGGGGAGGCCCATAATAGATCCATGAAGGCCATAGTTGTTCGGCCTTCGGTCTCACAGGGCGGACCATAATAGATCCGTGAAGGCCATAGTTGTTCGGCCTTCGGCTTCACAGGGGGAGGCCTATAATAGATCCGTGAAGGCCATAGTTGTTCGGCCTCACAGGGCGGACCAAATCCCGGCCCTGCAAACACGTGTTTTGTTCACCATCTAGCGAAAGCGTAGTATAGGGTTATTCACCGTAGTATAGGATGAATCAATAAAAAATCGAAAAACGCGAATAACTATTTTCCTCGCGCAAATTGTTTTTCCATTTATGCACGAATAGTTGCGCCTGGACCTACAGAATAACTGTGCAAAATTTGGTTGAGATCGATCCAAGGGTGTAGGAACGTTCAGGCCAGCCCGGCCCTGTAAGTAAGTAAGGGTTTGTTAACTGGGTTAAGTACCCAGGTAACTGGGTACTTAACCTAAGGGTAAAGTATACAGTGTATCAATAAAAAATCTAAAAACGCGAATAACTTTGCTCCCCGCGGGAATTTCTTCTCCATTTATGCACGAATAGTTGCGCCTGGACCTACAGAATAACTGTGCAAAATTTGGTTGAGATCGGTCAAAGGGTGTAGGAACGTATAGCGAACAAACAAACAAACAAACAAACATACAAGCTCTTTTATATATATAGATGAGCCTCGTTTAACGTTTAGTACTCGCATCGAGTTGTTTTCAATTCTGCCACCAGGGGTCGCATTCGTATTTGGAATCGCGAATTGGTAATTACGTAGTCTATTATAGTAGATTCTTGTGTTCTGGAGTTCGCCCATATATATTTGCATTGCCATTGATGAGGGAAAAAAGGTGATTTTATTCTTAGGCGGTTATTCTGTAACTCGTAATTTATTAAAGGATCCATTAATAAAGGACGAGTTACAGAATAACCGCCTTAGTTCATTTTGTGTACATACAGCTACAGTCGACTCTCGATAATTGGAACACTCGTTAATTTGAATCTCTCGATAATTTGGTAATAATTAATGGGAATTTAAAATTTTTCTCTGGTCCTTCTCTGGTCCCTTGAGTTTCAATTTATCGAGAGTCGACTGTATTAACATTTGACCGTTGTCGTTTAGGGTTTCTTAATTATTGTATTACTCTAGGAACACTGGTATATCATATTCTACAGTTAAGGTCTTCCATTAAGAACATTTTTTCATTTGGTGGAATTCGATATCTCTTTAAGTTTACTGAAGAATGATTTTCTTTCGTCTTTGGGTTTGCTTGTATCTGGTGGGTAAGCACTTATGATATGGATTTTACTATGGATCAAAATAATCTATTGAAAAGTTTAACATTACAGTAGCATTTCACGTCCACAAACCCGATATTCCTTTTATTAGTTTAACATTACCTTTTTGGTTTTTATTATTTACGACCAGACGATAACTTCTTTTTGTTTAATGCAAAAATTTAAAAATATACGAGAGTAGCAATATTTAATTAAATTTAAAATTTATTCTACATAATATAAAATTCCAATTTTAACTTAATAAAACTGATCCGAGTTTTATGAATACATCAAATTATACTGAATTATTTAAGACCTTTCAAAAAAATGTATTCAAATCTCTAATAGATAATTTCACAACGGTTACAAGGAATAAAAGAATCAGTGGTATAATAAAAAAAGAATTGTCAAGTGTGAATAAATACTGGGTATATGTACATGATGTGATGAACGTAAACACATACATATTTATGATTGTTTTAGGTATATTTCATTTTTCACTGTGACAGTTAGAAAATTGTGCAAGTGTATTATGAAATAAAAAATTTATTTCAATAGCATCTCATTTTGTATTTCCATTGTAACATCTGCTATTCGGCATTACATATAAATGTTGGCAAGGATAAAATAAAGTTACATAGTCCGTGTTAGCATTGAAACATTAATTTTCTAACATTAAAACAAATGGATTGAAAGTATATCGATATTAAATTGGAAATTTCAAGTCTTTCCACAATTTACATTTATTTAGGGATAAAAATAGAAAAAAACTATTTTGGCAGTGTCTTATCGAAAACGGCAATCGGTGATCCCATCATAACAACGTTTAAATGTAAATATTTACAACCTTTCTACGTCATATTATACTAACTAGATTATGACACATTACATTGTGGGCAGCCTAAATAACTAACTTCTAATCATCATGAATTCTGAATAGTTTTGGTATCTGTTATGGTGAGTTACAATATTCCGATATGCAATATCATGTTTTACTTATTGATTAAATGTTATATTAGCTCTGATAGTTTAACGTGTAATTTATACCACGACACGAATAATTTGGAAGCGACGGGGATTCCAGGTTATGATCATAATATAAGGCTTATTTATATAATTTTACTTTATAAGTATAAAATTCCCAACGGTACAGCTGTGCTCGAAGGAAAAGAAAATAATCAAGAGTAGTATAAATTAAAACTTTCCTTAAATGAAATACTGATCCAAATATTTGTATTTCATTTAAAGTTAATAAGCTACCAACAATAATAATTATATTAAATTAATGTATTAATTGAATGAGAAATATCTAGAACATGAGATAACATAAATGAGAACATTTTTCAACAGTTGTAACAGAAAAATAAATCACCGGCTCTACCTTCCTCTGGTTACAAGTACATGTGTATTTTTATCATCATTTATCATCAAAAAATCCATTTATCAATTCAAAATAAGTTTCCAATTAAATATTCCCTTCATTGTGAGATCGATGTCTGGAAGGAAGTTTTGAAGGAAATGAAATAGCAATTTTTCTCAGTAAATTCAATAAATGGGTAAAGCAAAAAATGAATCTATAAATAACAGCTTTATTTTTGCTATATTATGCTGGATAATCCTATACTGACGTTTTATACAGTTATACACCGTAACTACTAAAGTAGTGAGAAATAGAGTTTAAAATTTCAGTCAATCTAGACCAGTCATATTAATTTATTATCTTCGAATTCCAAAAAAGGGCTATAAAAAACTTTAATTGCTTTATATGTTGTTCGTTTCTATACTTTAGTTAAATTTTATGAATTTTAGTAGCAGGAATTTATGTTGTTTTGTTGGATTTTATAAATAGATAATGAAGGTATTATACGGATGGTGATGTATTAAATAATTTCGCCATATTGAATGATTTGTTTGATGACTTCGCAGTTTCCAACTGATGTAACACTCTAAAGATTTGCTAATAATTGAAAGCATTGAATGCATTGAAATAAATAATATTAACTGTGAAAAGGGCTTTCATTATGCTTTTTAGAATCCAAGTTTTGCACTTTCAGACTAAGCCAAAAACAATAACTTATGAACTACTATAATATTGAATATTAGTGCAACAGATTTTTTGCTATAGTGAACTAATTAGTGCACGGACCGGTTGCTATACCGAGATTGTTCGCTATTTCCAGTTTAAAATAAAAACTACCGCAATAATAAAACTTAAAGTGTTTTCATTACATTAGTACGTCAATTCTGGTCATTTTTTATCTCTTAATGCTGTTGCGGTCCAAGAATTAGTCTACGATATATAGAAATTCCGCGCTAAATAAACTAATCGCCTCAGCAGCGCGGTTGCTAAAGCGCGCGTATTCACAACTAATACGTCTGGGTTTGATTCCAAGTTGAGGAACATATTTTTCAGCATACCATTTTGTTAAAAGGCCTTCAAACTTTAAACTTTACTAACGTAACCAGTAAAAATCGTTGATTTTGCTTTAATCCCTCCTTTAAAATAAAACTGTAGATTTTCATTGATTAGTTCAGTCAAATGTAATGTTTAAAAGCATTTATTTGAATCGATGTATCGTTTTCTTAAACGGCGGCCCCAGGCCGATTGTAGACAATTGTAACTATGGAAGCCAACTGTGGAGGAGGATCGTTCAAAATTAAATCATTCTAATCCCATTGTCTGTGACAAAAATTTTGCACTGCTTATAAATGAAATTGCAATTTTAAATTTAGACAACTTTCGTTGTAGGATATTGTTGTTAAAAGAAATAAGTTTTTGAGATTATTTGTTTTACATTACAGGATACGTTCTAGATTTGGTTTCATGACATTAATTAAATGGAGGGTATGGACCGATCTGTATTCTCACATATAATCGGGAGGCCGAAGGCCGACCCGTTAGCTTAAAGGTAAATGGAATTTCGAACACCGTTTCGTACTCTCTAGGTACGGGATAATCGGGAGACCGACAAGTGTGGCCATTGGCCTCAGGTTTTGCAGAGCTAATCACGAAAATCAGACGATTGGCCAATTTTCTTGTGGCTACTTTAAGATTTAAAGAAAAGAACCAGAATGGACACACAATTAGTATATTGTTACATCGATGAATTCCTCTTCTTCATTAACTTTTTTTGAGATCTGTTGATCTGATTTGTTACCAATTTTTTCAAATTAGTTCTGTGAGCATAATTTATTATTATATCGTATCTTAGATAGTTTTGCTAACCTGGCCTTGGATGGGCCTGTATTCCGTTTTTTTATTGTTATGAAGGCAAATCATTAACACTGAGTGACCGACGGCTTTACATGCCCTCCGAATCATGGAGGCGGTCAAGAAAATTTTACGCTCAAACCCGGAGTCGAATCGGGAAACCCTACATTGGCAATTGATCGCGCTAACTATCAACCATGACCGCATATATCATGGAATTATGGACAAAAATTAATTGACTGGTTGAAAAAAACTATTTAGCTTGGTTTGTTTCCTTGTTCAAATATTTTTGAAGCAGTTTTATTTGGCTCAATTCTAGGTTAAATAGAAAAATAATCAACAGGTAAAATAATTCACAGAAAAACAATCCATTGTATAAATTTCAGCAGTTTGCGTAATTATGTAACAAGGCCACTTATAAAAACAATATTACAAATTGAAACTAGATGGTACCCGTATACAGGGTGTACAAGTGATTTACGTACCATAAGGATTTAAATGGTAAATTCTGAATGTTTTATTATTTGCTCTTCTAATTATTTCATATTATCAAGACATATTTTTGTAGAGAAAAAATTTCATCCCTACATGTTATTATTTGTAATTCATCTTAGAATATTCTGAAAATCCCTAATAATTTTCTCGACTTCTGAACAAGAATAATTATTACAGAATTTGATAACGGTTGTTTTATTTATAAAATATTAAATTTGTGTTTTGCAAAATCTTTGGAATAAAAAATTCATATTCTATTTTTTGCGATATTTTTGTTCCTATTTTTTATTTAGCTCGTAAATTTGAAGACCGATTTTATCATAAAACTCTACTTTATCTGCATTTTCTTGAGTTATTCAACGATATTTTATTCTCAAAATTATTCTCTAACTCAAGGATTATACAAAGATAAAGAAAATACCCTAAAGTCAGTATCATAGAAGTCTCTACCTACGTCTTTATGGGTGCACTGTTAACTCGATAGAGGTTCAATTTGTTCACTATATAGAGTTAAATTTATTTATTTTTATATTCACTGTCACAGTCGATAGGTATTTAATGTTAAGATCCCAGCGCCACTGTGGTTAAATTTGAACTTCTGGAAGCGCACAAAATTTCTTGTAGATTATGGGTATGATCTTAAAGTTTGACAAATCGATTTATATTGATGGTTCGCCATTTATTATTGTGTTTAGTTAGATCAGTACTAAACACGTCACAAATTAATGTTGTATTGAAGAATTTTGAACAAATAAAATTTTTTAAGCTAAAACGTTTCTCGTTTTACAGTTTTTACCTTGCAAATAATTTTGGCGTTTACTATCCCGCGCAGATTCCAAAATACGCCTTCAGACGGCGTTTCGCTTAGCTACAAGTTTCTATAGGTGTGTTCACTATAACGAAACCCTACCCTATCTATTTTTAATAAAATTAAAAAAAAATGTTAGAGAAGGTGCACTCTTATTCGCATAAAAGTATCCTTCATCCTGCCATCCTTCTCTTAAAAGTTAATATAACAACTCGCACTTTAGAGAATAATTAAAATGCAAAATGTAATTATTATTTTAATGAATAATTAAAATGAAAATTTTAATTACATAATATGTATATTTAGTGCTTTATCGGCTATTATCCAGATATTGTTACTTCCTTATGGAATTTAATAAGAACCGCACACGACGGGATTAATCAGGACTGAAAATACTTTGATCAGTAACAGTAACCACACTTTCCTTTTATTATGAATAGAGATTGTATTCGAAGAGCTGTTTATTGGGCAAGCACTTTGTTCTGTTCATGCTTCTTTATTATCGGAATTAACATCTTGGTTCGACAATAATTTACCGGCATGTCTAAATTTGATTAACGATGTGACTTTTACATAGTCCATTCCGGATTAGGGGCGCTTTCAAGCCATATAATGTAATGCCATTTGGGGATACCAAGCAAACATATGGCGAGCAAAACATTTGGGAAGCAAACCCGTGAATCTTGGTACGAGAAACTGACATGGTGAATTGGAATGAATTGGAGAAACTCCAATTAGTTTATGATTAGAAATTCGTAATTGATTTTCGTAGAGCTACTTAAATCGTCTGAAATTCAAATGGATAGGGAAAAACAATTTTCTGAAATAATAATTAAAAAAGAAAACTAGATAACATTTTAAATCCTCTAAAGCCCTCAGTTCCCTTTTTGTTCGGTAAACTTTTTCTAATATGACAGCTTGTTGGCAGGTGTAATCGTTATGTAAATAGAAAATTTAGCAAAATATTTGATACAAGAGATAAGCAAATTATTAATTTGTCTCAACCAGACACTTATGATTAAAACAACAGGTTGAACATTAAGTTGAAGTTAGACACGATATTTACAATTTTATCATGGAAGTAAATAATTGCACTTGGAAAATATATTAAAAATGGTCAATTACATGACGGAGCAATCAAATATTGCATAGGCAATTCATAATGCAATTTTATTTCAAAAAAATTTGATTGCTTCGGAATTTGATTGGCAATCTGGTTGCACGTGATTAATTGTAACTTAACCGCAATTTTACTTCCCAAATCATGAATAAATAGAGTAAATATAATTTTAATCCACGAATTAAGAAGAAATATGGTTGCAAAACGTTTTGCATGTAATTTGTAGAAATGTAATAAAATTTGAGACAAGCTAATGGCCCACTTGTTGATATGCACTTAGACATGACAAAGAAAACCTACATGATATATTTGCTACTTGGTAAATTAATCTTTTGGAACCTTTTCTAAATAAAATTGTTTGCTTCTCTTTATTATTGTATTCTTAAAGGACTAAATAAATTTAGTTTTTACCTCAGATATCTTTGCTTTTCTCGTAATAATAGGAGGCCATGATGAATAAACTAATTAACAATGAAACGATCTTGAACTATTCGGATGCCCTAAAAGCACAATTGAAAAGTTTAGCGAATTGTTTTTGGATTTATTCCAAATCATTTTTAAAGCTTCCGTTTTTTAACATTGAGAATACCGGATTTGTTCATTTGAGATTCATCAGTTTAGTTGAATCCTTATACGCGCGATATTGACTTAAAAATTTGAATTCCCTTTTAAAATAGCTGAAGTTTGATATTGCTTAACAATGTACAAAAAAATATTTTTTTAGTTTATTTCAACCCGGTTTAGCATAACCATTTTCGAAAAGCTGAGTTGTGAAAAATGTTATGAAAGTATTTTATAAATTTGATAAAACGTGCTTATTCATCGATATTCTGATATACAAGTATTTCTAAAGTAAACTTTTAATAGCGAGCAATCTGTCGATAAAATTCAATTTGTTTCGTTATTAAAACTTTGCCGTTATTTTCGAAGTTGAATGATAACCTACGCCTTTTCCAAAGTTAAATTTATGAACATCTTACGAGAATTTAAATTTATTTCTGTTGCAAAGACAGGATTACTCTTCGTCAAAATAAGATTTAGTTTGTTAATTAATTTTTAGTTAGTAAATTTATTCCTTATCATTCGTAATTATTCAAAGAATAAGTGGCAATTTGCTAGATTGCATCTCACAGGATCATCAGAAAAATGGCATTTTAAGCTTCTACATTATAGAGGTTGTTTTAATTAATTGAAGAAAATAAAAATATGTACAAGCTAATTCAACACGTCTATTACACCTACCTTAAGTTTTTAATTGCTCTCCGTTTTCTTTTCTTGTCTTCGGCGCGTTCATCAAGGTATCTGTATTGATTGTAATAAGCAGGATCTCCATACAACTCTGATTTTAAAACGGCATTTTCCAGGTCTTTATCTAGCTTCTCCTTATTTGTTCCATACCGATAACCCTTTTCATAATCTAATAATGATTTATCATCATCAAACTGATTATCATCTGACGAATATAGCGATGGGGATAGGTTCAATAAGCTTTCTTTGCTTTCCCAACTTCCTACAGTAGGATTCATTCCTTAAAAGAATAAATTGTGTAAAGCTTATGAAGCAGCTCAAGCGTGATTATTTTCCACATAATTTTGATTTTTAAGAGATTGAGAAATAAATTTCAAAATTAGGAAAGGCATGTAAAATATAAAAGCAGAAATCAATTTTGGTAACATAGTGTTATAAATAATTATATTTCATTATCCTTACCTCGCTTAATAGCTGTGGGATTGTTGAAATAAGCCACAGGAATTCTTGAATTATCAACGGTTTCACTGTGAGCTCGTTTAACTAGAAAATATTTTCATTTAATTTTGTGTGCGTTTTCACTTAATTAAAATTTATAAGATTTTGTTTCAATTGAATGTTCGTATATTTTAACAATTTTATTAATTTAAGTTTTCAGTTATTTACTAAAAGATAAGAATTGTGCCAAAAGTTTAAAATATATAAATTATTACTGAAGACGAATAAAACTTTACACTATAAATTGAATAGTATTACTTTATTTAGCTTGATAATTTTTAATTTAATTTGCAAAGGTCAGGTTAAATTATTCCTGAAAGCTGGTAATTTGTTTATCCTTAAAATGCTTTCAGGGTTGTGTTAAGAGTTTTCATTCAATTACACAAAAATATAATTTACATTCAGCTTTTCAAATTTTGTGAAATCTAAACAAAACAATTATTGCTTGATAACAAAATTAAGCAAATAGCAAAAACGTATTTTTATAAACATAACTTTAAAAAAAATTACTAATTAGGCTAATTGCATTTTTAGTAATTCATATAAAAAGTCTAAAAGTAATATACCTTTATTGGTTTTAAGTTCGCTAGCTTTAACATCTTCTACAATTGAAGTTGGAAGTGTGCTTGCAAATGACAAAAATGAAATAATTCCAATCCATACTATTTTCGAACGCATTTTGTGCTTGCGACGAGCTTAAAGCTACTGAAAGTGTCCTGATGCGGCAGAATGTATATAGCCCGGATCCTTCCTAATACGCAAAAGCACTGAATGTTACCTCACGACCCTTTCTCCTTTATCGAATAACGCGTAGGTTTAGTAAGTTTGTCTACGATATAAAAATGCTATCAATTTTATTTTAGTATTGTCAAAAAAATTGATTAAATAAAATAATTGAGCTTTAATCATAGAGTAAGCAATTTTGAAAAATTGCACATTGTAAAATTAATTGTCAGTTATTTACTAACCTAACACCGATAATTGAATTTCGCATTTGCAAATTTCAAAACTGGAATTGAATTTCCCCAATGTTTACTCAAATTGGCAATTGAAACAATAAAGTTGTTATAGTTGTTTAGACAATAAACAACAGGAACTTTCGTTGGCCAGTAGTGTGTGGTTTATAACCAAGTTTGAGTGGTCTGAAGTGATATTCTGAGTAGGTAAAAGTTCAACTTCAGGATATTATAAGGGTTGTTAAACACATTTCATTAATTATATTATATTTAAATTTTAACTACTTACGAAAATTCTATTACTTTCCATAATACGTTTAATTATATTCTTAATAAATAATGGTTAATTTTCACAGTAGGTACCTGATGGTTTTCACGATTATACTTCATAAGATATTAAATTTATTATATTACGCGTTATCTATAAAAATAGAAGGGTTTTCAAATATTAATTTTTATATTACTGCATTCAAGGATCGACTGAGAATTGATTTTCTTAAATCAATTAAATTACTATATTTATTCTCGTTTCCTTTATTAAAATTTTACATATCGTACAACTTTTTCTAAATTTACTTCAACATTTTCTTGTAAAATATTTTAATGCGGTAACGGCTCGGCCGGCCACCTTTTCCGGAATCCGAATCCAGGTGGGCCAGTCCAGCCCTGGCAACATTAAACATTCTACAAGATAGACGATGGAGCGTTGAGTTGCACAGTATCCCAAAAATTGAATTCAGTTAAAACCAAAAATTATTTTCATATATAATTTTGATTTTACATTAGAGCCTCTTAACGCTATTTGGATCTTTGGAGTCGAAAGTATACTGAATTTTTTTCAAATTAAGACCACATTTTGGTTCAGGACCTAGACCTGATTATGTAGGAAAAGTTGAGTAGAGAAATTTTTTTCAGGAAATGCTAATTCAATAAATATTTTTCACTTGGACGGACATCCCGCATCTCTGGTACATTTTCCGGCTATGGCATCATCAAAAATATGGCGGATGTTCGATCACAAAATTATGTGTAGCTCTGTCAATACTTTACCGATTTTCATGAAATTTAAATCAATATAATTTTATATTTATTATTTATAATCTGAGCAGTAATGCTATTTGATTTTCGTGTTTAAAGTTTTTTTAAAGCTACAGAAAAATTCCTCAAAATTTTGCATTTAATGTGATATACATATTTTGAAACAAATTTAATGCTACTATTGGAGAAATAAGGTAATAATAATAATACCATGAAAAAGTGATATTTATTATATTAATATAAAATAATTTTTATGAGCAATATTAACAAATATAAACAATGATTAATTAGTAAAAATGTTCAGATCTTATTAAGAAATGATATTTAGAAGACCCACTTAGACCAGCTTTATTTATTTATTTTTTTTTATATAAAATTTATTTTTATAAAAATTATTATTTTAAGAATTGAATCTATGAAAATAAACATTAATTAATGCAGATGTCAATGTTGGTACGAACCACTCTTACACTTATAGAACGAAATAACAGGCTAATTCACTTTCCCTGTAAATTTCTTGAGGAACATTTTGGATAATCACATGCCCCAATAAACTCATTGGGATGTTTCTATAAAACATTTTCTCCCTCAAACTATTTTCTATTACTTGGAAACCAAATTCAAAGGCATCTATCAAATGCTGGTAGCATTACGTTGTGGATGATACTTGCGAGTCTTGTTTTTCCTTGAATAACCGTATTTTGCACAGTGTGAAATAGAAATCATCGTTGGTTTTAAATTTATTTAAAATATTTTCCTTCATATCTTTTGAAAATAGCAATTTGTCAATTGATTGTGCAATGGATTAAGAAGCATTTCAGACGAGTTATTTTTCTGTAAAATATGTTGAAACGTTAAGGTGATCTTTTCATAATTATAAGTTACTAGCGCCTGCGGCGCTAGACATACGTATAGTAAACAGAACCAACACATTATGAACAATTTTTTTATTATTTCAACTTTAAAATGACTGTGGGCATGTAACCGACGTTGGAGAAAATGTTTGTTGCTCCGAATGAAGTCATTTCCGAAAGCATGAGTTGTACTTGCGAATGTTTAGCAGGAAGTGTTTTGAAATTGCAGTGGTGCCAGTAAGATAACTTAGAAGCGGCTCAGGTGGATCAATCAGCGGTGGCAAAACAACTTTGCCGTTCGAACAACACATTCCTGGTGATTCCTTAGCGAATTTCGAAACACGACAATGCAAGCAAAGTTTGTTCATAACACCTATTGCTACATCCTCGTGATTCATGTAATCGTAGTTTTTGTCGTAATTAAATGCTTCCAATGTTAAATTCAATTTTTGTCTTGATGGAACTAATCCCAAAAACGGTTTGCCCGTCCATTTCTGGCGTAAATAAGAGCGCTACATACGTCCAAAGTTTTTACACAATTTTCACTTTTCAATTAATCTTCAGGTAAAGTTAAATCTTCCGCAAAGAGGTGGATCTTCCACGAAGAGGTGGGTCTGCGTCTTCTTGCACAATTCCGGCGAGTTTTTCTTTAGAAAACCAATTAAAAACAAATTAATCTTCAGGTAAAGTTAAATCTTCCGCAAAGAGGTGGATCTTCCACGAAGAGGTGGATTTGCGTCTTCTTGCACAATTCCGGCGAGTTCTGCGACCTATATAAAGTCTTCCTCACAGGGGGAAGACCATAATAGATCGGTGAAGGCCATAGTTGTTCGGCCTTCGGCCTCACAGGGTGAAACCATAATAGATCCGTGAAGGCCATAGTTGTTCGGCCTTCGGCCTCACAGACCGGACCATAATAGATCCGTGAAGGCCACAGTTGTTCGGCCTTCGGCCTCACAGACCGGACCATAATAGATCCGTGAAGGCCATAGTTGTTCGGCCTTCGGCCTCACAGACCGGACCATAATAGATCCGTGAAGGCCAAAGTTGTTCGGCCTTCATCTGTCATCTGTCATCCGTCATCTGTCATCTCATCTGTCATCCGTCATCTCATCTGTCATCTGTCAGCTGTCATCCGTCAGCTGTCATCTGCCATCCGTCATCTGTCAGCTGTCATCTGTCATCCGTCATCTGTCAGCTGTCATCTGTCATCCGTCATCTGTCATCCGTCATCCGTCATCTGTCATCTGTCATCCGTCATCTGTCATCTGTCATCTGTCATCCGTCATCTGTCATCTGTCATACATACATACATACATACATACATACACACATACATACATAATCTTCACGTAAAGTTACATCTTCATGTAAAGTTAAATCTGTATGTGCAAAATGATTTTTAGGTTATGTAGTTAATGCCGTCACTTTGACACTATCGGGGGGCCCATGGGGGCTATTCAACACTATCAGGGTCACTCTCTAGGTTATGAAAAGGGTCTTGCTAAAACGCGCACTATTTATGTTTTACCCTGTATATGCAAAATGAAAAAATATTGTGCAACGCTTACATACATACATACACACATACATACATAATCTTCACGTAAAGTTACATCTTCATGTAAAGTTAAATCTGTATGTGCAAAATGATTTTTAGGTTATGTAGTTAATGCCGTCACTTTGACACTATCGGGGGGCCCATGGGGGCTATTCAACACTATCAGGGTCACTCTCTAGGTTATGAAAAGGGTCTTGCTAAAACGCGCACTATTTATGTTTTACCCTGTATATGCAAAATGATTTTTGATAATTTTAAAAATATTGTGCAACGCTACTGACTATAATATGTCAATGTCATTTTTAAGGTTAGTCAAAGTTGTGCCCCCTATTTTTCGAGCCGCTACTGACTATAATATGTCAATGTCATTGAATTAATCTTTTAGCGTCAAAATCGCATCGTAACTATGACAACGACTGTGACCTGAAGTGTTTAACTGCTGATGACCGTCTTATGGTGACGAATTACTAAATTCAAAGACGACGAAAAGTTTACTATTGAATGTCGCCAGATCTCGTGAAAGTTTCAACGCCCACAGTTACGGGGTTTAGGCGTCTATGCGGAACATACATATATACACACATACATACATCCACTTTTATATATAAGATGGGTTTGCTTTTTGGAAAACTTATGGGGATGTTCAAACCTTAGACAAAAGCAATAGAGTATGTTACGTCTAGAAATAAATTTGATATCATTAGACGCTCATGATGTCCAATCTTTCATTCGGATACAAATTCTCTTGTTTTGCTTTGTACACCCTATGATACCAGATGAGCTTTTTTGAGATCGATTAATAGTTTACTCCAATGCCATATCCACAGTAACCGCTGAGAGTTTATGCTCATGTCATGCTCGTCATTTCCTATACATATGAGGAAGACCATATCAAAAACTGTCAGAACTTTGTTCAAAACAGAACAGAACAAAATTTGTTTGCATTTGCAGCGCCCCCAACGTTAATTTCAGAATTTCAGTTGCCAAGAGAGGGGACCTTCTATCGGTCTTCGGAATGAAAACGAAAATGAAAAAATATTAACCTCTCTCCAAATCCAGGGTATATAGCACAGAAGGTAATCAGCTATAGAAATAACTGTTATGTATGGGATTAGCTCATTAATAGGTGTATATTAAATATGCTACATTGAAAATTGAGTGTAAACATGTATGTGTGTCAAAAGGAAAATGAAAATTAGAATAGTCACTTGCGTTGGAAGGATCCTCTCCTTAGAACAGATTTTGGAAAAAATTAGTAGCTATTCAGTTAGGTAAACTACATGCTTAATTTGAAATGTTCAGCTCAAAATGACTTAAAAAATGATTTCAAAGGCTTAAAACTGTTTATCGATTTGATTTTATCGCAGATAAAATATTTTTCTATAAGCTGATAAATCAATGTAAAATTGGGATTACACAAAATGTACTAAATTTCACAAACCCGGTGAATTAATAATATAATATCTGTAACTTCTTTATTTTATTGTATTTATTGTCATCTCAAAAAAGGTGTAATTTATTACGGAAATTTCCTAATTTTTATTTCGATTTTTGATTAGTCAAATTGATTAGTCTCAATTTAAAGTTGTAAAAATATAGTTCTTGAGATTACTTAATTCTCAATTGATTTTGAAACATTGTAAATGTATTGCTAAAAGCTTTTTAATACTTTCTTGCAGGTTATCCGTGTAACTGCTGTTAGACTTTTTCAATAATTCAATTCTGTTAGAGTGGTGGTTTTTCCACAGGTC
Organism: Podabrus alpinus; assembly: GCA_932274525.1. Taxonomy (NCBI): domain Eukaryota; kingdom Metazoa; phylum Arthropoda; class Insecta; order Coleoptera; family Cantharidae; genus Podabrus; species Podabrus alpinus. The sequence goes on from OW026454.1 coordinate 21,594,789, forward strand.
TTTTTTAAAACTCATTTATGGAGCGTTATCACTAAAACTCCTTTTGTGAACTAGAAAACGATAGTCTTAGCCATTGCCATAAGTAGTATAGAAAGCAGTTGCTCATCTTTCCACCCCATTCGGAATAATATGAAATATAAATTTTGTCATTCCCTAACACAGTTCTGATTGGTAAATTTTTAAGTTACCGATGTAAAAACTGTTCAGTGGGCCTTTAGGACGCACAATCGTGGCCGTCACGCTTTACAACCTCCTAGTTAATATTATGCAAATATATCAAGGATACGCAAAGAAAACCAATTTCTTTCGTCTGATTAAAAAATTTGCAATTTATTTGTTATAATGTTTAAAGAGAATATAGAAATGCAGAAAGAATCTAACCTCTCATTTTGTTCTGTATTCAAACAAGTTTGGGAACCGCTGCTTTTTGATATATCAATCATGCGACAAGGTTGAAGTTGTTCGGTCTTCGGGTTTTCTCGAGGGGATTGAGTACAAATTTTTTTTCTTTCGTAGTTTGATAAACGGAGAGAATGTTAAAAATCAAAGGACTTGGTCATGATTCTGTGTACTACCCTTGCTCAGGGTCCATACTAATCTTATCTGTACACTGTCAACGAAATTCAATTAGCTTCACTGGGCATTTTGAAAATAAAGTAAAAATTATTTAACATAATAAGATAATAATATGAAAATGTATGTATGTGATACCTATTACTAGATGAAAAAATTTCAATTTTTAGTATCTTGTAAAAATATAAGCGATAACATTATATGATGCATTTCAGCACGAAATTGCATAAGTCTTATACAACAATCTTGTTGTAAAATGAATGAATATCATTTTTAACTTTGTATTTATCGATTGTTGCAACCATCAATTGAAAATGGGTATAAAACAGCAGCGTACTTACAAGAGGAAACTGCTGAAATTAATTGTATACAAAGAACTAACTTTCCCAATAAGAAGATAAATATAGCAAAAACCGTATATAAACGGAAAATGCAATAATTAATAAAGAGAACATGCGGAAATTATTAGGATAGATAGGTACATCAGGAACAATGTCTGCAACAAAAATTAAGAGCGACCCAAGCTTTATTATTACTAATCGTCAAATCCAACAAATTTTGAAAAATTCAGTTTGATTTAAAGTAGAAAAATTCCTACAAAAACCTACTTTGATTAACCAACTTAAAAATGTTATCATGATTCATAGGAAAAACATAATATTTTCCGATGGAGAAGGCTAATCTGGACGGCACTGATGGTTTTAAAGATCACTGGCATCATTGTAGTGGAAAAGGAATAGGAAAAATAAGTAGAAGCTTTGGAGGTGGAACTCTATGATTTGGGCTGTACATTGAACTACTCATTAATTTGGACAGGATACAGGAAAAATACATGATATGGTTTCGGAAGATCGTTGATTGACCGAGAGACATTTTGTAGAAGCTTTAGGCTGTGTGCACAATCGGTGCCGTATTCGCTAACAATGCAACAAAAATGTTCTCTCAAAAATGGGTCTCATGATCTTGAATCAAAACAAGAGGCTAAGGAGTGGTGTGAATCCGGCTTTTCGGCTCCGAAGTGAGTTCGTGTCCAGAAATAGGCCAATAAGGTGTTAGCGTCAGTTTTTTGGGATGCAAAAGGTATTTTGTTCGTGGATTACCTCCAAACTGGTAAAACAATAAACTAAGATTATTATTATAACCTTTTGGACCAATCGGATTGAAAAATTTGTAAAAAAAGATCCGGTTTACAGAAGAAAAAAATCACTTTCTATCAAGATAATGCACCTGCTTACACAGCTCAAAAAACCATCGCTAAAATCGGTGAATTAAAGTACGAATTGTTGCAACAACCAACCTATTGGCCAGATTTAGCTCCCTCTAACTTGTAGTTCTTCTCACATCTCAAAAAATTCTTTCTGGGAAAACAATTTTCATCAAACAAAGAGGTTATAGTTGCCGTAAAGGGGTATTTTGCAGATTTCCGAAAAATCACTACAAATATGGGATCCATAAATTCCAGGATCGTTGGAATAAGTGCTGATACAAAATCTTTCCTTACTGCTCTAATGAGAAGCAGCTTGGAGAAGATAAAGTCCACGCAGGAGGTAAGAACCTTCTGCTTTTAAATGCGTGGAGCCCTGGTGTTAGGTCAACTAACTCTTTGATGGAAACGTCGGTATGCGAGGGCCATGGGTCGTGTAAAAACGCCTCGGATAAACTCAAGGAAGCAGCTTTGCAAACACACACAAAATAAACTTAACAATAAAATAAAAATAAACATAAAAATAAACAATACGGTGGTCATTGCTTAAAGGCTTAATGATAAAGTCGATGCTTATGGTGTTAGTATTGCGCCAGTGGAACGTAACAACAGTAGCCCACTACAGGAGCCGACCAGTGAAACTAAACAGAAGCAACCCACATTGCACCAAAAAATCACCACCCCACCAACAATCGACGGAACACTCGAATGGTCATAAACAATCCCATAATGGTAACCACATCGAGCTTCCGACGACCAAACCAAGCGGCAGCGAACCCCGGTGCAATGTCGCACCCTGTATATATGTAAGTCATACATCTTAGCCTTTATTAAATAAAATATAAAATCATAATTAAACACAAAAAGGTATCGACACAAAATTTCAAGTATGAAATTTGAACTTACGTCGATAAATCTAGAGTCTTGCTGCTAATACAATTTACCAGTACGTCGACATAAAATTAAAGGAAATAATACCCAAGCAAAGTTTAATAACCAAAACGTAATAATATAAATAAGTAGCATTACTACATTTATCAAAAACAACACTTAAACTTGGTATTTTTATCGACGAATGCAACGTGAGATAGTAATAGATTGCAATTTATCACCAAGTGCAGAAAGTTGTAACCTGTCACTTATCTATCAATTGCAACCATTATTTAAATAAAATTGCAGCACAAAAAAAAGAATACCAGATTGTTACACATAAATAAAAAATAAAACACATTAAAAAAGCCAAGGGAAAAAATATGCCATCGAGCTTCTGATGTTAAAATATTGGCCACTCGATCGACAGGTACTGTGAAGTAATAGCAAATAAAACATGTTACTCACCGATGCTACCGGATAAACATCCTTCCCAGAAATTATGGGCCAGGGTGGTCGGATAGGGACACATGGCACGGCCAAAAAAAACCACAATCCTCCAATCGCGAATCAAATCCCCTACTGGGATGGAAAAACAGCATATTCCATATAATATCCGGATTGTCGGACTGCAACTCTCCCAAAACGTAACCATATTCCGCAAAATCGAAAACCAACCCCGAAAATCACTTCACAGACCACAAGTCGTGACCTTCTCGTCCGCCATTTTTCCCCCAAGTCCCCCTCAGCGCGCCGCTCGACCTGCGTTCCGGAAAACAGATAATAAAAATATCGCAGAGTCCACAACGCCATCTCATTCAATTTAAATGAAATGGCAGTGGCCAACCAAATTGAGGTATAAGGTTGAACATAACGGATGTAAAGTCCAAAATCCGTTATACACCCCCCCCCTAAACGTCTTTGCCGGTATAGATAGGGCTAAAGGCTCAAAAAGAAAAAATCGCCTATGGCTCAAAAATCAACCGATCTCAAGTGTTTCCGTGAGCGCAAACCGCGCCTGCTGAATGCTAACTAAGAGTGATAATAATATCTGTAGTGATAGTAGGTGATCTCTGATCTCATCATGGCAGGGACAACGGAATAAAAAATGCGGTAAAGTTCTCGTCCAATATTTGTAATTAGGAAAATGATCTCGGGTCAGTGGACATAAATAAAACAATATGTTGTCGAGTCGACGTTTCGGGCCTTATATTGTACCCATCCTCAGGACTCAACAAACGGATGTACAATTGTATATTACATCGACATTCAGATTAAGAACAGTAATAAAGGCACGTGGCGCCATCATTTAGTGACACCGCTGATGGCGCCACGTGCCTTTATTACTGTTCTTAATCTGAATGTCGATGTAATATACAATTGTACATCCGTTTGTTGAGTCCTGAGGATGGGTACAATATAAGGCCCGAAACGTCGACTCGACAACATATTGTTTTATTTATGTCCACTGACCCGAGATCATTTTCCTAATAGGAATAAAAAATATTCCACAAAGAAAAAAATGATAAGAATTAGCTCCAGAGCAACGACACGTCACCTTTTATCCGCATAAAGCGTGAGCTAAGGTCAAGCGAACTCGCTATAAACGACCAACCAGGGAAAGAGTGAGTATATGAGTGTACGACTCGCATCGGACCCGTACCAACTCAACCAAACGCTGAACAGCAAGGGTCAAACTTACACCACTTGACTGTCAACACCAGAAGGGCTCACATAGGACCCCCCCACTCACAAGGGAAAAGACTGCACAGCAAGGTTCGCAACACTTGCACTGTGAGTACATGAGAAGGGACCACATAGGACCCCTCCTAATGAGACGAAGGAACGCGCACGCTCCCCCCAGACTCCTCAAGGGTTCTGATGCAGGGCAATCTTCGTCCCTGACATACAGACCGGGAAATAAAAAAATAAAAACTTGGTTTAAAAAAAAACCAACAAAAACACTGCCATAATAAAAACAAGAGATCATCCTCAGATGAGATGGTATAACTAGCATCTAGATGGTATGATGTCTAGTTATATTACATAAAACATGAAATAAATAAAATAAAAACAAACGAAAAAAATCATGATCGTAGATGTTAATGGACCATGCAGAGTTCAAGGTGTAATCGAACCCACAGTGACAAACATTACCCAGCCTCCACCCTTATGTAATGTATGATTTAAGGTGTTGTTAAACCAATTAGGATACAAACAATTACTCCAACCAACCCCCCGTTTGGTATTGTAGATCCATGGCAAGCTAAAAGGATTTCACCCCTTAATAACTTGTGGAAAACCAAAACACAAAATAACAAAATTGACAAACAAACAAAATTGTCAATTAAACAATGCAAAAGCTGTCCCTGAAATTGTCTCCGAGCATTCACCAAAATACAGATGGTAGAGCAACATCATCTGTCCAATACTGTAGAAAATCAGTGAAACAAAAGCAAAACAGAGGCAATACAGTAGCTCCCACGCGAGGGCGCCAGTGATACAAAATCTTTCCTTACTGCTCTAATGAGAAGCAGCTTGGAGAAGATAAAGTCCACGCAGGAGGTAAGAACCTTCTGCTTTTAAATGCGTGGAGCCCTGGTGTTAGGTCAACTAGCCCTTTGATGGAAACGTCGGTATGCGAGGGCCATGGGTCGTGTAAAAACGCCTCGGATAAACTCAAGGAAGCAGCTTTGCAAACACACACAAAATAAACTTAACAATAAAATAAAAATAAACATAAAAATAAACAATACGGTGGTCATTGCTTAAAGGCTTAATGATAAAGTCGATGCTTATGGTGTTAGTATTGCGCCAGTGGAACGTAACAACAGTAGCCCACTACAGGAGCCGACCAGTGAAACTAAACAGAAGCAACCCACATTGCACCAAAAAATCACCACCCCACCAACAATCGACGGAACACTCGAATGGTCATAAACAATCCCATAATGGTAACCACATCGAGCTTCCGACGACCAAACCAAGCGGCAGCGAACCCCGGTGCAATGTCGCACCCTGTATATATGTAAGTCATACATCTTAGCCTTTATTAAATAAAATATAAAATCATAATTAAACACAAAAAGGTATCGACACAAAATTTCAAGTATGAAATTTGAACTTACGTCGATAAATCTAGAGTCTTGCTGCTAATACAATTTACCAGTACGTCGACATAAAATTAAAGGAAATAATACCCAAGCAAAGTTTAATAACCAAAACGTAATAATATAAATAAGTAGCATTACTACATTTATCAAAAACAACACTTAAACTTGGTATTTTTATCGACGAATGCAACGTGAGATAGTAATAGATTGCAATTTATCACCAAGTGCAGAAAGTTGTAACCTGTCACTTATCTATCAATTGCAACCATTATTTAAATAAAATTGCAGCACAAAAAAAAGAATACCAGATTGTTACACATAAATAAAAAATAAAACACATTAAAAAAGCCAAGGGAAAAAATATGCCATCGAGCTTCTGATGTTAAAATATTGGCCACTCGATCGACAGGTACTGTGAAGTAATAGCAAATAAAACATGTTACTCACCGATGCTACCGGATAAACATCCTTCCCAGAAATTATGGGCCAGGGTGGTCGGATAGGGACACATGGCACGGCCAAAAAAAACCACAATCCTCCAATCGCGAATCAAATCCCCTACTGGGATGGAAAAACAGCATATTCCATATAATATCCGGATTGTCGGACTGCAACTCTCCCAAAACGTAACCATATTCCGCAAAATCGAAAACCAACCCCGAAAATCACTTCACAGACCACAAGTCGTGACCTTCTCGTCCGCCATTTTTCCCCCAAGTCCCCCTCAGCGCGCCGCTCGACCTGCGTTCCGGAAAACAGATAATAAAAATATCGCAGAGTCCACAACGCCATCTCATTCAATTTAAATGAAATGGCAGTGGCCAACCAAATTGAGGTATAAGGTTGAACATAACGGATGTAAAGTCCAAAATCCGTTATACACCCCCCCCCCTAAACGTCTTTGCCGGTATAGATAGGGCTAAAGGCTCAAAAAGAAAAAATCGCCTATGGCTCAAAAATCAACCGATCTCAAGTGTTTCCGTGAGCGCAAACCGCGCCTGCTGAATGCTAACTAAGAGTGATAATAATATCTGTAGTGATAGTAGGTGATCTCTGATCTCATCATGGCAGGGACAACGGAATAAAAAATGCGGTAAAGTTCTCGTCCAATATTTGTAATTAGGAAAATGATCTCGGGTCAGTGGACATAAATAAAACAATATGTTGTCGAGTCGACGTTTCGGGCCTTATATTGTACCCATCCTCAGGACTCAACAAACGGATGTACAATTGTATATTACATCGACATTCAGATTAAGAACAGTAATAAAGGCACGTGGCGCCATCATTTAGTGACACCGCTGATGGCGCCACGTGCCTTTATTACTGTTCTTAATCTGAATGTCGATGTAATATACAATTGTACATCCGTTTGTTGAGTCCTGAGGATGGGTACAATATAAGGCCCGAAACGTCGACTCGACAACATATTGTTTTATTTATGTCCACTGACCCGAGATCATTTTCCTAATAGGAATAAAAAATATTCCACAAAGAAAAAAATGATAAGAATTAGCTCCAGAGCAACGACACGTCACCTTTTATCCGCATAAAGCGTGAGCTAAGGTCAAGCGAACTCGCTATAAACGACCAACCAGGGAAAGAGTGAGTATATGAGTGTACGACTCGCATCGGACCCGTACCAACTCAACCAAACGCTGAACAGCAAGGGTCAAACTTACACCACTTGACTGTCAACACCAGAAGGGCTCACATAGGACCCCCCCACTCACAAGGGAAAAGACTGCACAGCAAGGTTCGCAACACTTGCACTGTGAGTACATGAGAAGGGACCACATAGGACCCCTCCTAATGAGACGAAGGAACGCGCACGCTCCCCCCAGACTCCTCAAGGGTTCTGATGCAGGGCAATCTTCGTCCCTGACATACAGACCGGGAAATAAAAAAATAAAAACTTGGTTTAAAAAAAAACCAACAAAAACACTGCCATAATAAAAACAAGAGATCATCCTCAGATGAGATGGTATAACTAGCATCTAGATGGTATGATGTCTAGTTATATTACATAAAACATGAAATAAATAAAATAAAAACAAACGAAAAAAATCATGATCGTAGATGTTAATGGACCATGCAGAGTTCAAGGTGTAATCGAACCCACAGTGACAAACATTACCCAGCCTCCACCCTTATGTAATGTATGATTTAAGGTGTTGTTAAACCAATTAGGATACAAACAATTACTCCAACCAACCCCCCGTTTGGTATTGTAGATCCATGGCAAGCTAAAAGGATTTCACCCCTTAATAACTTGTGGAAAACCAAAACACAAAATAACAAAATTGACAAACAAACAAAATTGTCAATTAAACAATGCAAAAGCTGTCCCTGAAATTGTCTCCGAGCATTCACCAAAATACAGATGGTAGAGCAACATCATCTGTCCAATACTGTAGAAAATCAGTGAAACAAAAGCAAAACAGAGGCAATACAGTAGCTCCCACGCGAGGGCGCCAGTGATACAAAATCTTTCCTTACTGCTCTAATGAGAAGCAGCTTGGAGAAGATAAAGTCCACGCAGGAGGTAAGAACCTTCTGCTTTTAAATGCGTGGAGCCCTGGTGTTAGGTCAACTAGCCCTTTGATGGAAACGTCGGTATGCGAGGGCCATGGGTCGTGTAAAAACGCCTCGGATAAACTCAAGGAAGCAGCTTTGCAAACACACACAAAATAAACTTAACAATAAAATAAAAATAAACATAAAAATAAACAATACGGTGGTCATTGCTTAAAGGCTTAATGATAAAGTCGATGCTTATGGTGTTAGTATTGCGCCAGTGGAACGTAACAACAGTAGCCCACTACAGGAGCCGACCAGTGAAACTAAACAGAAGCAACCCACATTGCACCAAAAAATCACCACCCCACCAACAATCGACGGAACACTCGAATGGTCATAAACAATCCCATAATGGTAACCACATCGAGCTTCCGACGACCAAACCAAGCGGCAGCGAACCCCGGTGCAATGTCGCACCCTGTATATATGTAAGTCATACATCTTAGCCTTTATTAAATAAAATATAAAATCATAATTAAACACAAAAAGGTATCGACACAAAATTTCAAGTATGAAATTTGAACTTACGTCGATAAATCTAGAGTCTTGCTGCTAATACAATTTACCAGTACGTCGACATAAAATTAAAGGAAATAATACCCAAGCAAAGTTTAATAACCAAAACGTAATAATATAAATAAGTAGCATTACTACATTTATCAAAAACAACACTTAAACTTGGTATTTTTATCGACGAATGCAACGTGAGATAGTAATAGATTGCAATTTATCACCAAGTGCAGAAAGTTGTAACCTGTCACTTATCTATCAATTGCAACCATTATTTAAATAAAATTGCAGCACAAAAAAAAGAATACCAGATTGTTACACATAAATAAAAAATAAAACACATTAAAAAAGCCAAGGGAAAAAATATGCCATCGAGCTTCTGATGTTAAAATATTGGCCACTCGATCGACAGGTACTGTGAAGTAATAGCAAATAAAACATGTTACTCACCGATGCTACCGGATAAACATCCTTCCCAGAAATTATGGGCCAGGGTGGTCGGATAGGGACACATGGCACGGCCAAAAAAACCACAATCCTCCAATCGCGAATCAAATCCCCTACTGGGATGGAAAAACAGCATATTCCATATAATATCCGGATTGTCGGACTGCAACTCTCCCAAAACGTAACCATATTCCGCAAAATCGAAAACCAACCCCGAAAATCACTTCACAGACCACAAGTCGTGACCTTCTCGTCCGCCATTTTTCCCCCAAGTCCCCCTCAGCGCGCCGCTCGACCTGCGTTCCGGAAAACAGATAATAAAAATATCGCAGAGTCCACAACGCCATCTCATTCAATTTAAATGAAATGGCAGTGGCCAACCAAATTGAGGTATAAGGTTGAACATAACGGATGTAAAGTCCAAAATCCGTTATAGTGCATTGAAGTTGAAGGAGATTATACTGAAAAATAAAGTCATTTTTACAACCAAAAATCCGTTTTTTAATTTCCGTTCCGCGAACTTATCGAACAGCCAAATAGTTGCGTTAAGCTAGAAATTCGCAAAAATTTCAAATCGATAAATATAAAACGTTGTCGAGATTTGAGTGGAGCAGGCAAACATAAGAATAAATTTTGAGAATTATAATGTAAAAATTATTGTTGGATTTCATAGGTCTTAAAAAATGTAGTAATTATATTGTTGGACGTTTCAGGCCATTCATTATGTAATGGCCCATTTTCAACTCTATCGAGAGAATTTTTATAAATACTTTTGATAAAATTACAAAATATATACGAAACAAAATATTTCTTTAAAAAGTTTAAGATGAACGAATAAAAAACCAAAAATGAAAACTTAATTATATACTTGTTATTATATTTCTACGTCGCTCAATTTTAGTTCTTACCCAAAACTTAGTTCCAATTTCAATACTATTTTTAAACGAAATGCAGTTCGCTTTTCCGGAATTGATTTTTATTTCAGGAATAGTATGATGTATATAGACAAATTTTTAAACATTTTATTTTGTGGAAAATTTTATGCTCTTAAATTTTGATCTGATGAGAATTTTCCGCAAAATTGAAAGTATAAGCGAGTTATAAATGAAAAACCGTGCTGCTAGTGAGGCTAAACTAAAACAAGAAGCCGACGGGGTATTTTAAATAAATTGGAGGTCTAATAGGACACCCGAATACTAGGGAACGTCTGCAAAGTTTTAGCTGCGTCGTATCTTTGCAAACTTGAACCATTGTTTCGGCTTCCTAGGAAAGTTTTTAAAAAGTTTAGTTCAGAGAATTTTATACTCTACAATTATGATTTAATGAAAATTTTTCATAAAAATGAAATTAAACTAGTTATATGTGAAACATCACGCTGGAGGAATTAAAATCCCCAATTGAGGTAGAAGCTGATAGGAGATTTGAAGGCACTTTTTGGGAGATTCATTCAGATACTCTAATAGATAATACTATATCTACCAAAATTTCTACTGAAATAAATTTCAGCTAGCCAGATTTTTTTACAGCTCTAACCATTTTATCGCATTTGTTGCCAGGACTATGAATGAATCAATGACCTTGTTGGGAAATAAGAAAACGTCGGACAATATGATTTTATATTTATTATTACTGTAAGATCAACTTTTATTTAAGAATTAATTATTATTAGAGAGAAAAAGAAAAATATTATTAATTTTAAAAATCGGTCACACCGCGCGCTCTGCAGGAAGAGTACATGAGGCTGTCAAGAATAAAATTATTCAATAAATTGCCTCCAGATATAAACCATCTTTAACTAACCAAATTTAAAATGAAAATTAATGATTGAAGTGTCACTGTACCGTGTTAAAGATTTTTTTGAATAATCTAATATACTAACCATATTTCGAGCATTGAGATGAAAACCAGCTCTTGCGGATTTCCACCTCAAATATCAGAATTCACCCTTGACAATTTCATACCAATCCTTGATGCAATAAAGATTGTTATTATTATTTTGTTTTTCAGTAAGGTAGCGAGGGTCACGTTGCGAACTCCTTCAAACCTTTTTCATTACAAACACTTGACAAAATCTTGTATTATTCACAAATAAATACGATAAAAATAATTTTATTTGGGAATAAATTACAGAAAATTGCATTTAATTCTTTTATTAGATTTATCTGACCCTTAAATCCGATTTTGCCTTCGAATTCAAAAGATAAATAAAAACATTTACTTTTTTCCTATTTGACTTGTTTGGGAAAAGTGTTTTTGTTAGTATTTTCTAAAGACGTATAACGTATAATTGCAGAAGAAAATAATAATAATACGATTAATAAGTCTCGAGAATTTCAGAAATATTTTTCATTAACGTTTATCATGGCCTAAATAAGAAACATCTGAATTATTATACTGCAACGGATGTTTTCATATATGAAAAGAATGCAAATTTTAGTTAATGTTGAACTAAATAATTTTTTATGTTTAACATTATTGGCACTTTGTTTCATCATGCAAGTTTTGACGCACTTATTTCCATATTTTTGGAACTAAATTGTTTTATTTTGATATCCTGATGAAAATCGATTTTAGAACAACCTGTAGAGGAAATGTTGGAATATAATAACAATGGAATTTTAGTTGTATCGTAGTCATTTAGTTAATAAAATTATTATCATTCATTATGCTTATATTTATAATTATTATAAGTATTATGAAATATATTGATTTGAATTTCAAAAATTCAATCCTGCTCTCTGCCCTTTTCGTACTGGACGTACCTATTCCAATCCACAAATTTACGCATTCGTCCATAAATAAACAAATTCTTCTACATAGGTGATACCAACTTTTGTTATTAATAATTACGTACTAATTTCAAATTTAATTTGTTTTTAATTTTAGATAATATACAATTCGAAGAAGAAATATCGACCTTTAACATAATTTACAATATCTTGCCATTAAAGGGTATAATTCCACCCCTGTATAATTTTGTCTAATTATTCTGGTTATTATTTCAAGAATTTATTATGTTTTTAATTTTATATTAATACAATGAGCATGGAAATATTTAATCTGCTTTATTTTTAATAACTGGATATTTTGTTCTAGAATGTACCCAAACCGAGACATTAACAAATAAAATTCTCTAAAAATGTGTTTTTAGAGATTCTAATAAAGATAATAATTTTTATTCCATCTTGCTTTCATTTTTCTACATAATGGCAGCTCCTTACAAGCCAAATACAGTAAAATAACTACGCAATAGGCTTTGTCTTATGGTGGTTCTTGCAAAATATTTAAAGTAGTTTAATTTCATTTAAGAAGGTTCAGTGTACGTAACTCCCTATAGGCGTTTATGCAACACTTCATTTAATTTAACGTGTAAGGAAAAGTTGGTCAACTTGACATTATACCGATTATGCTAGATGAAATTGTATCTGCGCATAAGTGCAGATGTTTAATCGTATGGGAACTCGATATTATCTCTTCAATGTTTGACAATACAGCTTCCGCAATATCATTTCTGGTCTAGGGGGAGCCTAATTTGCACCGCTTTTGAAAATACACTAACAATAGGCGTACCCACTGTGCATGTCAGTCGAAAGTTGCTAGTCCCTCCGTGTCTCGCTCCCTGCTCTTCTTATTATAGTCACTCACTACCTAACTTTGCCAGGTACATTGATGGGGGGGGGGTCAACTTTGATATAAATCGGTTAAAATGATTACAATGATATATGCATTGTACAAAATTTAGAACTATCTAAGAATGCCATTCTTAAATAAAGAATGGGATCTAGCCTGGCAAGTGTTTTGCATAGTCCAATTAATTTAAAAAAGAAAATAAAAACAACCATAGGATGTAATCGTCAAATGTAATACAAAAATACCTCGCGTCCTTGTGCAGTTAAAGACGCTATTCTAATATAAAAAAAATTAAGAATTTGAAAAATATGCCTAGAAAAGTAGAAAACTCAATTGACTAGAAAAGTACAAGATCTTTGCTCTACATAATTTATTCTAATATATTTTCAGCAACTTGACATTTTGCTCTAAACTGCACTGAAACCAAAATATTTACAAATATTCGCAAAAATATAATTCTTCGCATGGGTTTTCTACTATCATAACGAAAACCTGGGTCGTTAGAGGGTGCAAAATTAGTATGTTTTTTTAGAGGTCCTAATAAAGATAATAAAATTTATTCCAGCTTGCCCCCATTTATTTACGTAATAGCCCTTTTCGAATGTGTTGCCGACTGGCGTATAAATGAATTAACATTTTTTTTAGAAATTATACTTTGTTAAATGGATTGAAATTGAGAAAGAATGAAATAAAAAGTTCCTTATTTCACTAAATGCAGAAGCCGTACATTTTAGTTACATTTGGAATCGTTAATATGAAAATTAATTGTGTAACCCGGCCTATTATTGTACAACAATAACTGTAATTATTATAGCTATTACAATGGAAAATTATATTATGAAATTATTATAATTTAATAAATTAATAAATAAAATTCAGTTTCTTTCCAGTCCTTGAGTGTAATAATTCAAAGACGCGTTTCGACAATCTGTATTATAATATTCTCATCTTCGGTCGAAAAGAGGCTGTGCAAAATCAGACATTGTAGTAACGTTATAATTACATAGAAAATTATACTTATTTTTAATTATTATTAGGGTAGGGAAAGTACATAAGTAATTAAATTTTTTTAAAAATATTACAATATTGAGTTTGAAATTAAAATTTTTAATATAGTTTGGGCAAAATTTGATTTTGTGTCTAAGTGCATCTTATGGTTTTAGAAAATTTATTTTTAGCGCGGAAACCTTGTAAATGCTTTATTTTGTCAATGTCAACCATGAATAAATAAAAGGAAGTCCTTCTAGCGAGTGACTCTCCAAGTTAAACAATAATCAATATTTTCTTTCGAAGTACGTTTCTGTAAAATACGAGTTTGTAAAATATCTGTAAAATATTTCATATTACAGGAACACCATTTTGTAACATTGGTGCTGCTACTTTTACGGTTCTTCTACAGAGGTCGATGCTAGTCTCATTTTGAATGCTATCTGCATCCTTATTTTTCTTCTTTTATTTATATAAATTAGGGAGTGAGTTCACTTGCCTTATCACAAACAAGAATTTCGAGTTTTCATGAAAAACTGATTTCACCAAAACTAATTGATTTAGAATATCACCTGTGTTACCATTATTTAAACCATGAAGGGAAATATAAATTCTTATACAAATTTTTGTGCTGTTAAATTAATAATAACACGAGTTTTTGATTCAAAACGACGGATAAAAATAGTTATGGAAAAAAATCAAATGGATAAAGATAATTTTGGAGCTACAACTTCAAATAAGTAGTAATTAAGAGTTTTTTTGCTAAAACGCAAAAACAAGAAATAGCAAATAAAAATGCAATTTCAATAAAATTGTTAAAACATTAACTTCTTCAGGTGGTTCTTTCAGCTCTTCATTTTTTTAAACATTTTGTGGTACTATTCTGAGAAGGACCTGCTTGTAATAATTTAGCCAGTCTGTTCTTCCCAGTCGTTTCCAAATGTTGCTTCAACAGTTTATTGACATCTTGTAGTTTTTCAGTTGGAAGCTGCTTTAATTGTAAACGGAAACTTTTATCTTTTTTAAGAAATGGTTTAAAGGTTCCTAAGTCATTGCTATATGTCGTTTCGCCTTCCAGAACAATAGAACTATTATTGTTCTTTTTCATGAGTATCATTCGCTTTGTTGGGGCAAACTGAAAGTAGGTATAATTAACCAGGAGCTTTCACATTTGCAGTAACTGCAGATTTGAAGTCATATATAAGGACATCTAACTTTTCCATATTTAATAAAAATATTCAAATATTCTTGGGGTTCAATTATCGTGCTAATTTTTCTTAGTCCTTTTATTATAAGGCCGAAGACTCTATACAGAAGAATATTTGGATTATCAACAATTGGATATATGAAATCTAAAGATCTTATATTAGCAGATGACTCTTCCAGAATTCACTTTGCAAGCATTCCTATCATTGTAACGTTTTTATTCTGGCCAGATCAACCTTCCGAAACCATATGTATGTTTCAAATCCAAAAAGCTCACTGTTGCAGAGATAATGGATTCTGGAGTTTGCTGATTTTTAGAGTGCACATCACAAATAAACATATTGTATTGATAGAGCTGCTGGAATAATAGGACATCTGATCAGAAACTTTTAGCAAAACAAGATAATTTAGGTATTCAAAGGAAAACTTTTAGCAGTTGATAGCAGTTTTTTTTCTCAACAGATTACGGAGTACTTTGGTTTTTGCCTTGTGAAAAGTATATTTTACCATTACTTCAGCCCTTGTCATGATGTTTTAGGACTTTAATTTGGACCTTTAATCGTATACACTCAGAGCATGCGTATGCTATTGGAGCTTTGAAACTGATATTGAAGTCATTCATGAAATGATCCCAAAAGAAGTGATATATCACTTGTTTAAGAGGTTCTGCTTGATATAGTACGATATGCATAATTTACAACACTATAAATGTTGTAATTTTGCAATCTTGAAAACATGGAAAAAAATTACTTTTATCAGAAAATTATTTTATATTCAAGGAACATATTTTTGGCAAAAATTGAAAATATAAATAAGGCAAGATTTGGAACTCAATTCTTCATGTAAACAATCCCGAATGGTTTTTAATTTTATATGAACTTCAATATCTTTAGAGATGAAATCAAAAATATTTATTTTTAGATTAATTTAAAATATCTACAAGATGTTTTTGAAATACGTATTTTACCAATGAAAATGCCAAAATGGTTCCTAATGACATACATCCGAAAATATTTGGTTTGCGAGCTAAGACCTTTCCAGGTTTTAAAAATTGTACGTTACTTTTTGGGATGGTATTGCTGGAGATTACTTAATTTGGCCCGTTATGGACATTTTTGAAAGTATGAACTAGTATCTGTATCGTTCGAAAATATTCCATTGAGAATACACTATTAAATTTGGTTCATGCATGATGGATCTTCTGCTCATTTTAATTAGATTGGAAGAGGATAAAAATACAGTCATCTCCATGCTCTCTCGATTGTAACCTACTGAACTTTTATTTTTGGAAAAAAAATTTTAATGGATTTGAAAGTCGTTGTCGTCGTCAGTCCCATCAATGATTGGGTCGTTGACCTGTTACGACCCATCTCATTTGTAAAGGTATAAAATTATTCCCGAAATTTTCAAACGAATCCATGATAATGCGCTCAGAAGGATGCATTGTTTTCTAAGAATGTAAATTTTAGCAGTTCCGTTACTTCACTTGTTAAAGCCATATAGATCGCAAACGAAGCATTTCTAGATACTATTATTAACAAGTTAGTTTGTCCTTTCCGTTAGTAAAATACAGTCCGAGAAATTGGGTCAAATACTTCAGGAATCCATGTCAGATACTTACAAGTAGCAAAGCCAGTAGATACCTACCTGTTTTGCATTTTTCTTACTTTTCTTTTTTCTTCTATTTTTTCTGTTTATAACAACAGCCGATAAAATAAGTGGACTTTCTTTACTATTATAATACTATAAATCTGAAGAAAGTCCAGATATGTGGATGATCAATATGAAATTTTCGATTTTAGAAATTCCACTTGAAAAGCAAGAAGCCAGACCGAACTATAAACTCTTTAAGGACCTTAACTTATTTTGAAAACAAGTTTAAATAATTTTTGCAAATTACGAACGCTAATTAAGTTGGTTAAACCAAAATGTAAATTATAACGACAAATAATGTAAATTCTTATAAATTTGACAAAAGAATTATAAGAAATTTGCTTTAAATTCAACTTAAGTATTTCAGGGTAGTAAAACTTAAAGTGAGCAAATGACCAAAAAGCTCAAGGGAGTAAGTTGGACATGGTTTTCCAGATGCGACACGGCGATTGTCCATTGTCTGCACGGTCACCTCGATTCGAACTTCCTGATTGAATTAAGGGCGAATTCAGCTTATTGCGTGGGGATTTCAAACTGCTGTAGAGCAAATTGAGATCATTTTTACTATGTCGGATAAAAACTTGAGATAAATGTGGTAAATTTAGTTACAAATAAAAAAACGCAAAATATATTGAAATTAAGTAAGATTTCTTATAATTGGGTAATAATTACTTGAAGCAGCGCTCAACTTCTATAACTTAACTTTTCATACTAGAGAACGGGTTTTAACACCCTAAACTAACTTTTCAAAACTTAATTTGCTGCCAAAGTCAGCTGTACTAGTACGCAGACACCTTCAAGTGTCACCGCCAATTACTAGCAATTAACTAAGTTAGTTTAGACGGTGCATGTCACAGATACGATGAAGAAGACTGAACTTTATGAAAGATCCGCTTGTAGAATTTTATCTTATAAGTTCGCAAATTAAAAGTTTCGTTCGTTTCTCTCGACTGCTGTAGATAATTAAAGAATTGCTAACTAAAACGTTAATTTATTGTTAAACAGAAATTACTGATAATCATAACATAAAAGTTATTTTACTTTGAATCTGTTTTGAGATATAAAAGGATCCATTATTTCAGACGAAACGGTAAGAAATAAATCGACTGAGTAAGAAGCTTTTCAAAAACTATTTCTTGAAAATTTAAATGTTGAAGGAACTGACATTATTTATCTAAAAATATTTTTTATTTTAGTAGACCAGTACTAAGAAATTCCGGGAAATCCGGAAAAAGTCTGTCACTAAACCAACGATCACACCAAGCCACTGCTGTGGTCATTTATACATCATTTATTGCGAAGAAGAATTTTTAACCCATATATCATCGGTCTAAGAAATAAAGCATATGGCGGATTATAATAGCTTCATTAGGTGGGCCTTATTTTGCAAAGCTTTGATTTTAGCAGTTTGATCTGCTATCTGCTAAAATGATCAGTCCAAAATGTAAGCTAAATTCGAAAATTTTGAGATGTATCGCGGAACGATTGAAAATTGATATTGGTTTTAAATGGGAAAAATGATTAATCACGTCTTTTCTGCATAGGTACTTAATTCGACACAACGAAGTCTCATCAAATTCGTTAAGCGTCATCCTCCCCTAGTACTTAAAGGTACAATCAGAAATTATTAAGTAGAGTTACAGCATTTTGTAACCCCAAAATATTAATTTTTCAAAATACTATAACTTCTCTTAGAAATTTTTGATTATGTCCATTCGATTGATTGGTCACATGATTGGCGGTTTCTATTGCGTCGAATTATGTGGATTGAACGTGTTTAATCATTTTTCCGATTTAAAGCCATTGTTAATTTTCAAGTACTCTGCGGCGTGTGTTAAAATTTTCAGATTTGGTTCAAAATTTGCAGAGGCATTTTTTTAACACAATTGAGACGGGTAGAGGAATAAAAATCAAAACGGTTGCAAAACCACCATAAGCTATACCATAAGAGTAAAAAATTGTTCTCAAATGGAAAGGATTTGCAGGAGTTAAATATTAACTTACTGGTCAGGAAGAATATTTTTGTTTCGTTTATGATATTAACTATTCAAATTTTTAAAAACCATACCATGTAGTAATCTTTCTCAAAACATGCAGAGAAACTCAGATACATAAAATATTTACTTTAATTACTGAGAATACCTACCATAGAAAATATATAAAGGAGAATAATATAGGAAAATAAAAAGTGGTGTTTAAATAAGGATACTTTAGTGTAGTTCGTCTAATTGAAGGTTTACGATATACTTATACTGACTAAGCTCTGTAACAAAGCAGAATAGCAACCCGTACCTAGGTAATTGAAATTAATGGTGATGATGATAATAATAATAATTTTTAATTTCAATTAAAGCAATAAAGAATTTGAACAGAGTTTTGAAAGTACTTTTATAGGTGATCTTCACAGAATTGAAACAAATTTCCTGTTGAAATTATTATCGCATAATTATGTTCATATTCAGACATGCATGAGCAGGGAGGGGGGGGGTCTTAGGAGTCCGTTGGTCTGTAAATCGTGAGGGGACTATATTGCGTTTTAGCTTGCAGACGAAATTCGGATGGGGTGCTGATGGCGGGTCGCCAAATTAAAAAAATGTATTACTAGTTAAATTCTAAGATTTAATTATAAATTCTAATAGAAAACTATGATGGCCTTAATCATTTGAACACCCCCCACCCGCTCGAGTATTTTATACACTCCTACGTGCGTTTTGAGTTTCTTTGTATGTCTTCTTTATATTAATTTAAATTTTTCTTAAAACCACAACTGTTATTTTGCTGTTAATAAAGGCCCAATTCAGAGCATTGTGTTAAAAGGTGCATTGTCAGTTATGCAACAAACATATTTTTCATGTTAAATTTGAAAATCACTAAATTCCTTAGGAATCGTTGAAAGTCCCTAGAATTATTTTTATTTCTAGAAAATCCGTTGAATTTATTATAATTAATTCAAATTTACTAAAATTCCTTGTAAATCATTGATATTCCTTGTTAATCATTGGAACTCCTTGTAAATCGTTATAATTCCTTATAAATCTTCAAAATTCGTAGTTTTGTGTATTTATTTATTTATTCATTTTCATTCCTTAAAAATCACTAGAAATTCTTTGAAAATCTTTGAAATTCCTTGGAAATCAGTGGAATTCTTTGTGAAATTATTGGACATAGTCGGAATTAATTCAAAATTTTTGAATTTCTCAATTCAGTGTAAACAAATTTGTAGGGCCATTTATTCCTCGGAACGTCCTATAAGATCTAATTTGGTCAAATTATTTTTTTATTTTATTATAAATTTAATTAATTCTTCTTACGTTAGGTTGTCGCAGTGGTTGAACTTGAATTATTATATTCTAACCATTTGATGGGATTTAGCAACACTCGAACGTTCCCTTAATTGATTTGAGAACAAGTTCTTGATGGTACTATTTTACAAGGACGGTCATTGGCCGAGTAGTTAGAGCAATCGACTACTGATGCTAAAGGCACTGGTTCGAGTCCAGTAGAAGTCAATTTTCTTTCGGACTTTCTTTCCTTCAATGACCGTCCCCGTGCTTCGGAGGGCACGTTAAGCCGGCGGTCCCCCTGATTTGACCTGATCTAATATGTCAAACAGGGTAATAAAAAATCACCCCTACTCCCCATCGACCACGCAATGCTTGACTTTGTTGAGGCTTCGGGCTGGGTGGCCTGGTCCAGGGGCCACCCATCGACTGCACCTAGCATTGGTGGGGTGCGAATCGCGGGACTTCTCAGAGCTCGGTCATCGAGCGGACGTCCCTGGTTCGTAGTGCCGGCCATTGTTGGGGAGTTCTGGTCGGTGGTGAGGCCGAGAGACCGCCTAACGGCTGCGGTCATACTTAGCAGTGTCGACATTGTGGGTCAGGCTGGGGGTGAGCAACAAAGTGGAGGCAGTACAATGGGCCCGGTAGAGTGGCCTAAGTGCGTGCAAGTTAATACTTGCCCCTCCCCCGAAATCCAGAATCCAGAATCCAGGTACTATTTTACTCCTGTACAACGCTAGACAATTAATGAAAATTACCATCAGACATAGCAATTATTATCACCTTCAAATAACGACCATCCGATTGCTCACCTATTTGATTATTATTGGTTTATTTTGATTAAAGTTGGTCGGAGACGATACGCTACTCTTTTGGTTACTTATGGTAATTTTCTCGTTGCTTCTTGTTATCGCAATTGGAACCACACTTTCGTAGTAAACAGGGTGGAAATGTAAACTACGTGGCGCTCATACTGTCATCTACTTCGCTTTACTTTTCGGAGCATCTCTAGCGCCCCCTGTATTACCCCGATAACATCTAGCCAGAAGTACTGGCTCAGCTATTTTGTCTTTGCCCTCTGGAGCTAGCCAAAGGGCCAATCTACCGCTTCATAAGATCGCCCTAAGCTTGGATCGTATTAAATCTTCTCCTTTTAATATAGGTCTAGGACCAGTCCATTTACTAATTTATGTATTAGTTCTATGAGCATTTTGGTTTTTACATCTCAGGTAGGCTTTCCTTTCGATGTGTCAGCACCCTGTTTTTTATTGTTGCACGCTAATTTTTATTAACATAGGGGGACCGCCGTCTTTATGTGCCCTCCGAAGCACGGAGGACGGTTAAGAAATTTTAGACTGTACCCGTAGTTGAACCGGGGAGTCCTACGTTAGCAGTTGATCGCGCTATTGCTAATTGCTAAATTGCTAATCACGTATTTGTGGAAATTAAATATTGTCCTTATAAATCAACGCTCTTATGGTAAAATTATAAAATTAGTAAAATTATTTTTGTAATTACATATTATTATTAATAGAAAAGTAGAGAATCAAAATCTTCTCATAGTTCTACATCTTCTACAGAAGTAATTTTTTTTACTAAAAACCTGAATGGTTTCAATGGTTTCTTTGAAATTTTTGAAGTTTTTCGGAAATTCCTTGGAAATCGCTGGAATCCTATAAAATTTTTCCTTGATAGTTTTTTGAAAATTAATTGAATATAATTCAATTTAATTCGTTCAAAGTTACTGAAAATCCTTGAAAATTATTGAAATCCCTCAGAAATTGAATGGGGAAATTCTTAGCAATCTTTATAATTCTAAGTTCTGTGTTTTTATTTATTAATTCTTAATTCGCTACTAGAAATCACTTGAAATTCGTTACAAATCCTTAGAATACCTTGAAAATATTTGGTATTTTTGAATTATTGAAAATATTTGGAATTCTGAGTCCAGTGTACATAAACCTTTAAGGCTATTTTACTTTGGGTTAAAGTTTATAAAATACTATTGCTTCTACAATAAAAGGACAACACTTTCTTCAAAAATAATTTATATAAATGCATACCGATTTCGACTATAGTTTTCTTCAGTGCATTCCGTCAAATTTCCATACAAGAAACGTCCTCATCATTATTTGTATTTGTAAGGTGTTTGTTTTTATTGATGAGGACGTTTCTTGCATGGAAATTTGACGGAATGGGCTGAAGAAAACTATAAATAAATTATTTTTGAGGAAAGTGTTGTCTTTTTATTGTTGAAATAATTGTCCTCAAAGGGAAAATCCTGGATTATTAAAAATATTATTGAACCAATAAAACGTTGCAGTACCAACTAAATAAAAGTGACAAATGTGTTTGTGACACATTCGGTAAAAATAATCAAAGCTTTTCTTGTTAAACCTATCTGCAATAGTTTATGAACAATTTCAAAATATTATGTTTCATTTACGCAATTATATCAAAGGGATAAACCACTTCTTTTTCAAGCGTCTTATTTCCTTTGAAACAATTATCGCAAAATAAAAACATTCTTTGAAATTGTTTATTATTTGTAATGTGAGTAATTATTGCCGATAAGTTCATCAAGAAAAGCTTTGATTATTTGTACCGACTAAAAGTACATTGTCAAACAGTTTTCCATTCTCGTTTTCATTTTCATTTTCAGTTGAGATACTGTATCAAACAAAAACACAAGTTTACAGTAGAAGCAAATGAAGTTGATTTTACCGTTTAAAAAAGATAAATTTCGAAAAAAGTTTATAATATTTTGACTCACACTCTTATTTTTGTGATTTGATACAAGTTCTTTATATCATTAGAAAGAGAGAAAAAAATAGAATTGTTTTACTACAATAACCCAGAAACGGCAATTTTTGACTTAAGTTGTTTATACTAATCATCAAAGATTTATGAACTGATTTTACTTCTAAATCTTGCTGGATAACATAATGGGCACATAGCTTGCAGTTTTGACAATTATTCTCTAAAATTTGTTCTGAAATACATATTTGTAGAACTTCAATATTAGAGGTACCAGCAGTCCCCCGAAGCTGTACTATATAGTAAGTCCATATCAGTGTTATTATAGATTTCTAAATTAAAAGTTCGTTTTTTAGAGATAGCAGAGAGTTTCTGCCGACCATCCAATACATTCGGCTTAACTTCATTCCAAGTTTACCTTTCATGAAAACATATTTTCTCTATGTAAATCTTCTGTCCATATGCATACAAGAAATTTGGCATCTTCAGCTTGAGGTAAAGGGCAGTTGTTCGATTTTACTGGAGGACATGGGTAAATTTCGTCTCATTAGATTTGATTCTTCATTTGCGGAACCAATCTTGAATGTTATTTAGATTGTCCTGAACATTTTTAGAAGCAATCCTAGGATCGACTTGTGATGCAAGTACAACTGTATCATCAGCGTATGTTTTTGATTTTACATTGATTTTAATCTTGTTGCTGGTAGATATGCAGTGCACAAGAGGTAAAGTATTGGGTCTAAAACACTAATTTGTGGTACTCCTAAACTCATTGGGTGGAGTCTGCATATTCGTCCTGGTATTTTACTAAATCATTTCTTTCGCTTAAGTATGATTTTAGTTTTTCCTAGAAGTGATAAGGTAGACTTTTTTTAATTTGCAACACAAACCTTATCGCCACACCTTATCAAAGCCTGACTAATGTCGAGGAACATTGCAGAGCGGCATCTTTTCTACCTCGTTGTTGATCCTTTTGGTTATTCTGTGAACTGAATGGTGTCATGTTGAGTTCTGAAGCCAAACTGATGGTTCGGTATGAGTTTTCTTTCATCCTGTAATGGTTTCAGATGTTGAAGGAGAAATTTCTGAAGTAATTTTAAAAGAATTGGTAGTAAACTGATTGGTCGATACGATGATGCTACTTCCAACATTTTTTCAAGACAATTTTTGGGCGACCTTGCAGCATTGGTTAAATTGTTTTGTTTTATACTCTTAAGTGTGAATTGTTGTGATCTCTTTCCGGTTATTAGGTCAAATCTAGGAGCTTTCCTTGGAATGATTTCTTTTTGGATGACTTCTTTCAGTATGAACGTTTAAATATGTAATTTCATTTGGAATGGGGTTTCCAGGCAGTGAAGTGATGAATTTCAGAAGTTTCTTTTGCTGTGAGAATGGAAGCAAATGGCTTAAATACTCCTGAATGTTGTTTTGCAAATACATAAGCCTTATCCTTGTCATCACATGTAACCCATTTTCCTTTGTCATTTCTAATTGGTGGTGCAAATTGTTGTGGTCATTTGATATTTTGCGTAGATTACCAATATGTTTATTAAATGATTTGTTTTTAGGTTAAGGAGTAATACCTTAAGTTCTCCAGCTTTTTCGTTAAATTACTTCTTGTCTTCGGCTAATTTTTTGTTATTTGAATCAAACAATCAAGCACATCTGCGATTTTGTGTAAATCACTCGGCCAGCATGTTGATAAACTTGTTGTATTATTAAGGTATATTTTTCCGCCCCCCCCCCCAACGCAAATTTTTAATGTCAAACGTTTGAGCTTTGTTTGAGCTCAAATGATCTTTCATTCGTTATTAGAGAAAACTTGGAGGAGCTGTAAAAATGGTACTCCCCCCCCAATCGCGATTTTGTTAAATAAAATTGGCGTCAATCGATAAAGAATGGCTTGAGAACCAATAAGCTTCAATTCCCTTCGTTTGAGCTTCAAAGGTTTTAAGGCAACACATTTTTTTCCAAGTGTGCTGAAAAAGGCTTCGTAATCTTCTCTTTTTTTATTATGTTATTAGTTTATAATGTTCAATATTTGTAGGTGCAAATTCAAGTGCAAACCACAACCAACCTTACTGGACACTCGTGATTTATTGACTACAGGCATTTGCATTGCGCTGCGTCGCTGCTCTTTCATCAACTGTTTCATCATAATTTTAAGCTCTTGCATGACATTTGATTGTTGTACTGGCATGGCTTAGTTGATTTCACTAGGATAAGTGTAAGTTGAGCTGCTCGTTTTTTTAAGTTATTATGTTTCTGTCAAAGTTGGATACAATCGCGTCTGTACTAGCTTACGTACTAAGCATCGTCATTCCTCAATAATTTGTAGGATCTCCACAATTAACACATTTAACCTTGGCATCTGTTAGTTTTCTTGCACATTCGTTTATTGAGAGATTACCAGTGCATTTTACACATCTTGGAGATTTATGACAAAAAATTTTGGCATGTCCAAATCGTTGACATTTTGCACAATGTGATATCTCATTTTTAGCATGCGGTGCTTGAAATTGTATGACAGAATTCACGAGGCGAATAATTCTATACCCGTCTTGATTGTTTTCCTTTTGTTGTAATTCAATCATATCTAATAATCGCTCAAATCTTGATAAAATTAACCAGTTTCAACCAAATATCTAAGTAGAATCAGTCAAATTAGCGTTTTCCCAAGCGTTAGTGGGAATTATTTATTAATTTTTTTTTTAAGTCTTCTTAAAGTCATCAGTTGTAATTTTTCCTAAGTGCTAATCTTAATTGACCACACTGGAGTTGTTTCTATTCTATCTTGATCTTTAAACTCAGAATAAAATTAATTGTTCAATCTATTGCTGTGATGGGCATTGACGGCATGTTCAAATTTGTATTGTATGCAGTGCTCTTCAAACAAAAGGGTGGAAATTCTTCTTGACCCAGTTTAAGTGGATTCAAGTTTTCCGTTTAAAAAATCTATTATAACTCTTGTAATGAGTAAACTTGGAATACTACTTGTACATGATGTTAATGTTCAGCTTCATCATTTTTAAATTTACATGACTGAGTGAAGCAATGGGACCTAGGCTATTTAAACCCCTACTTGATGATGTAAAGTCTGTAAAGTATAGTAACTCTTCGAGAATATTTAAACCTGAATCGAAATCTTTCAGAAAGTTTGGAGTTTATAAAGTATCGTGATTCAGAAATGGCGGACCCGGAATCATGGCCCTTGTATACTTTTAAAATAATTATTGTACAATGCTACCAGATCTATTTATATATTTTAATAGAAATAAACCTCAGAATTATTACAAGTTCCTAATATTTATATGTTAATTAAATTAATGGACGTTCATTCGTGTTGAGCAACCAGTTGTTCAATCATCTAATTTGTCATCTGACCAGGCCAGCATAACCTTTGACGGTGATTATAGTAATGTTGCAATTTGCAATATTGACTCTGTAATTCCATAATTCCAAAAAAAAATCAAAATTGGTTCCTTGGAACTCAAAAATTTAAATTAGTAGATTAAAACTATGATTACTCATTTTTAGTTAAAAATTAAAGATTAATAAGTAAATAAATAATAATTTTAAAATACATACATCGGTAATTCAATTTATACCTAATATTAAAATACATTAGCTTAGAAGTGCAAACTTAAATTAGATTATAAAATAATAATAAATTAAAAATAAAATCCAAACTTTCTGTAGGTACTAAAAATTCGCCACATACCCTCATCAACGTCTATTTATATTAGGAAACGGAAAAACAGAAGAAAAATTTCTCATTTATATTTAAACACAATGAGAAAGTTTTACGTGTGCATAAAGCATTCTCAGTGCAATATGAGACATGGAAATCGCAGCAACCTTTTAAATCGCCCCATATGCTTCTGAATTAATCATTGCTTAAGATGTGATTAAATCCTCATGAATACGGGTTTGCATTAAAATTTTACTGGCCGGATTTAAAGGGTTTAAAGTTTACTGCTTCACTATTCAAAATAGGTACCCTATTTATAGGAGTCCTTTTATTGTAAAAGCATGTTATAAACTTTCACAGCGATGATAATACTTACCAATTGCTGGTATTATATATTAATAATTTTTCTCGAAAAAGTGGATACTATCTATAATTTAGTACTACCATATATTTTTTGAAAAGAAACGCAAGTCTGCATATTGATGTCGTAAAATTTTATTTCGGCAGGTTAAGTATCATATCTAAGATGTTGACATCTCTCGTGTGTACCTTACATATGCCCCAATTTAGAATGCACCACATACAAAGCTCTATATTCCCGGTTACAGACCGGGAACATCCCCTGGGATCTTCACTTTGCATGGGACATGTGTCGAATATAAAATCTTTTATTTTAGCAAGCATTGCGGTTCTGTTTTCCCCTACTGAACACTTCTCTATTCCATCATCTTGCTTTGTCAATGATGTACAATTAAAATAAATTATTTTAGAGATCACTTTTCAATCATAAAGCCGATAAATATTTAACGCTTTAGTATTACCGAAGCAGTTGAGATAAAAATTAGAATAGACTGAGCTGAAAAGATTAAATAAGTAAATAACTGGTCTGAATAAAGTAATCTTTAATTTTATAAGTAAGCTGAAGGGGCAAGCAGATTTGCTCGCAAAGCCAAAAAGTGCTTTAAAGATTGTAAAAATTGTACTCGTTAAGCCAAAGCTTAAAAAAGCAACTGTGCTCTTAAAATTCGACATACTTTTCAATTTGGAAACTCCCTCTATACACATTTTTTCCGCCACCGTTCTTCTTAGCCGCTTTCGGTAACATCTTGTCATTAGCTGTAGATTTAATGATGTTTCACGCTATGCCGAATCAAGATGTTGACTTCAACACTCCAGTTAAAACTTAACGATTTTATTTTCTTTCTTACCGACTTGGCTTGTTAAAATTTTTTGCAATTAGACGTGTTTATTTTTGTAAGAAATTTTGAAATTAAATTATTTAATATAATATAAGCGCACGCTGTGGGCTGTGGGTGAGGGTGTGGGTGAGACGCTACTACAAATAAAGACTTTAAACACTTTAATAATATCGCCTTTTGTATTTAAAACAATTCATAAAATTTTTACGCATTATCGCCCCAAAGAGCGTGCCACATGCAAATCTACAAGAGAAAACAACAATCACAATAGCAAGCACGTCACAATCCATCACAAGATTGACAAGTACATCAGTCAACATTTGTAGGGCTGATTGCGCGCCAGATTGTATGCGTCCATTGCGTTACTGCTACAAAACTTATACTTTCCAAAGTGGAAAAATCAAAGAAAATTTGCTTTGCTCTACTTTAACGTTATCGTATATGCACCAAACTATTGTGTGACAAGGGAGTTGTTTGGAAGCCTCGTTCTTATGCGGACGCTGAGTGATGTGTTTGCGTAGTTAATATTTTATTCTCTTTGATTACAGGTTTATTTTGTAGTGATGTTAAACATGTCAGCTCTAACATTTATTTTTTGGTTCACTAATAGTGTACACATTGTCAAAAAATCCTTAATAAGCTACAATTTCTTTTTGATGAGATTAATTCTGCATCAAGCACTTCATTTGGCTCGAAAGCGTTAATAGCCATAAAACTATTACGGCTAAGAGGTCACTCGTACAAATATCCTGTATTAATTTATTAAAGCGAAAATGGGATTTTTCTCATTTCTTAGATGTATAAGTACTATTTGAAGAAATGCATCTTGTTCTTCTTTAATCCGTCTTGCGACACTTCATCCTAATCCCCGCTTAAAAGCTCTTTTGTTTTATTTTAACCCTTTTGTTTCGCAGAGTAACCTTTAGAAGTAAAGTACGCAGAGTTAGAATATGCATGTTATTACGTTTTAAAGTTGAAGTTACATGCAGACTTTCCATCTTTCTCACACTGTAATAGTGATTATTTTGTAATGGTTACGCTGAAGAAAAATTTTAATAATACATCTAAATGAACGATTTGTTCGCGAGCTGAAACTTATTGTGAACACTTAAATGTCAGTCGACAGTACTTGTTATCTATTGAAAATGCTTGTGCTTTTATGAGAACTTGGCTAAAATTATGAGACTGAAGAACGAATGAAAATTTTCAAAAATCAATCGAGTTTGTTTTTTTTTGTTAAGTGATAGAACAGTTTCTTGAGATTAGTGGAAAAACTAACAACCAATGTAAAATTTTTACTTACGACATAACGTAAGTACCCAATAAAATTTCTTGTCGTAAAACTATTGTAAAGCACTACCGCTTTGGCAATTGAGCTCTCAAAATCCATAAAAAGCAAAATACCGCGTCTAAAACATAACACATATCCTAGAAAAACATAATCCAATTTATAGAAAAAAGTTGATTTTACGTAAGCTCGTTTTTCTCGTTCTATCATTTTTGATTAAAATCACGTTGAAAAGGGAACAGCGTTTATGTTTTTATGTAAGCGATCCAGTTCATTCGCCACATATGACATTTAAGTTTGACGCGACTTCAGGGAGCAATTTGCTTGGCCAATCTTACACCGTATTTTCGCCGAGACAAAAAAGGAAATTTAAGGGTAAATAAATTGAAAAGTGACGTGTTTTATGGAAAACAACGAGAAGGATATTAAAATAACTATGTAGGTACCTAACAATATTGGTTTACATTTTACAGCTTTGCTTTGTAATGGATTGCTTTATTATACTTGTTGTTTAAATTTTTAATTGTAAAACGTATTAAAACAATATTAGATAACTGAATAATATAAATTAATTAATTTTATATTTGCGTTTTTTTTATTCGTATAGCATATTTTATAAAGATAAAAAAGTATATCACAAATGAAATCGTCACATTATCAAAGAGACACATCTGAACCATAAAACCAGGCTGCTGGATTGGACGTCAAAGAGTGCAGCTCCTCCAAGCCACCGTCAAAAGGAGGACAATCGTTAATTATGTGACTGAGCGTTACTGAATCACTGCAATAGCAGGCATTTAGGCAGTATGGATTTTGTAAATGGTCAAAATCTGGAGGCCAAATGCTGGAATCTAATATTTTCTTCTTCTTCTTCTTAATATAGGTCTATGACCTGCTCATTAACTAATTTATTTAATTAATTCTTTGAAGATTTGGTTTTTACATCTTAGGTAGCTTGCTAGGCTTCCCTTCGATGTGCCTGCACCCTGTTTTGTATTGTTATGTTGGCAAATCATTAACACAGGAGGACCGACGGCTTAACATGCCCTCCGAAGCACGGAAGACGGTCAAGAAATTTTAGACTGTACCCGGAGTCGAACCGAGGAACCTTGAATTAGCATCAACTGCTAATTCAAGGTTAACATTAACTCGCTAACATTCAGGACATCACCGTCGTCGATATTTAATATCCTTGTTCTAATATACTTTTTGGTTGTATTGTTAGATATTGCGTCCCAAGCAAGACCCAGTTGTTCTACTATTGAGTACCTAGAAATATCACCAATACAATTTCTAAGACTACATGTATTAATTGCATTCCAAAGCTTATTTCTAGAAATAAGCCTTTTTTGTCCTCTATTACAAATATCTAAATGGATTAGTAGAGACGACCTGATTCAATTTTCTTATATTATCTCAAAAGATCGACTTTTCTTCTGATTTTAGGAGGAGCAATATGGGCAAGAACCAGAAGCCGAGATAGGGGTATAGATTTGATTACTCCTAAAATTAATCGTATTGTTCCAGTTGGCATAGAATCAACATATCGCTTCTTTTAGACATTTTTGGGTGCTACTGATGTGTAGTTTTATAATAATATGTTCGCCTTGTAGAATCATGCATCGCCACATGCCCAACCCATTCCACTTTAGTTGGGATACTTTGTATATTATTTTTTCTCTTTGTCTCTCAACTATATATACCAAGCATCGCTGCATGATTCGATTCGCATTTGTTACAGTTAGTGCCATGATTTCAGACCTATGTGGTGGCAGGCAGTGGTGGCTTTTTTTCTAATTTATTGGGACATCTGAGGTCTTTTGGATATATTCCAACTTTTCAAAAGCGGTTTGGATCTGTCGAATTCTTCTGCCTACTTCAGCAACTTGATTTTCTTTTCGGAGTTTTATAAGATATCCGAGGTATATACTGCCATAATTAAATTTAAATTTATTGTAAATGGAAATTTTTGTAATTTTATATTATGTTGGTATTATGATGGTGTATGGTCCCTGCGCGCACAGACTTGTTAACGCACAGTTAACGAATAATGAAGTTATTTTGTATAATGGATTAAAAAATAAAAGTTAAATTATATGAAATAATTATTATTGAATTGAATTATGGAAAATTAAAGTAGTAATATGGATGAATTACAGTCATTAAGTATGGATTATAATGGAATTATTAATAGTGTGTTATAATAAATTATAAAAAAACAAAAAAATTGGAGCTTTCCTTGGGCTAAGTGTTTTGGTCTTGTTTGGGTTTATTGTCAATCTCACAAGTTCAGATTCTTCGCTCAACTTCCTTTTCTTCTTCTTCTTCAGGTACCTATCCGTTATCGGATGTTGGCGACCTCTCTCCTATGTATGTGTTGTGCATTTGTAGTACTATCACACACATAGGGGACCTACTTGTTTAACGCGGGCTCCGAACCGCGGGAAGTGTATACACTTCATCTCCAGAGAGGCTATTCTTAGCATATTACACCTCGGTGGTTTGCCATTGCCTGCGGAGGGGAGACGGTCAGAATAAAGTTTTTACTGAGCCCGGAGTCGAACCGGGCATTCAGTATTAGCAGCAATGCACTTAACCGCTTAAGCTGATCACCGTCTTCCTTTTAGCATAGATTTTATTTCATCTGCGTCCATGCCTATGGGCACTATGTCATCTCTGAAGCGGAATTGATTTCAAATAGGTTTCATAGATATTTATACCCTTATTTTCCCATGAAAGTTTTTTCAATATACTCGTATTTCCATTGCAGAGTGAACAATTTTGGTGATATTGTATCTCCCTGAAGATTTTCTCGTTTGACAGGTGTCTTGTTTCTGACCATATCTTTTTTTATCTTTACATGGAGTGTAGCATTCTGGTATACACAACTAGAAGGTTCGAGTATCTTGAATTGAATCTTGCCACGTTTAATGCTTCTAAAATAACCCAATTTTCTATAGAATCGAACACCTTATGGTAATCAACAATTGCCAGGAAAAGTAGGATGTTATATTCAGTGTATTTTTCTATTAGTGTACTTATTGTTTGTATATGGTCAAGTGTGCTTTAGCCCTTACTAAATACAGATTGCTCAACAGGTTGGTAGAAATCAAATTTGTTAATTTTCTAAAATTCAATTTTTGTTAATAATTTATATACATTATTTATACACTGGTGCCTAACAATGTCTAAAAGAAGTGTGGGAAGACCCCCAAAATGATGGCAAGATGACGTGGAGCGAATAGCGGGATGGGACAGGTTTCAGAAGGCAGCAGATAGGGAAGATTGGAGAGAAATGGGTTGTACTGCATGCCACTTCTAGATCTACAGCAGAGATAAATTTACGAGAAGCTGTAACTTGTACATCCGAGGAGTATAAATTAAATAGAACCGGAGTTAATACAGAAGCTTTCGAAAGACCATTGTTGAGTTTCCTATATAATTATTCGATTCTCCATTTAAGTAAATTCTGAATAATCGATCCGATAGTAAAGTAGATATCACATGGAGTGTCTTTTTACATTTTAGAGTTTTGAACAACTTCAACAATAGTTCACTCTTCCACACTGCAATTTAGGCAGCACTAAATCTACAGAGATCACAGCAGTTTTCCTCTTCTACTGAAAACCAGCCTCTATATGCGAAGTCAGTATGCTAAAACTTGGTCACAACAATTTAGGCCAGACCGGTAACCAGCCTTTTCCACAGAGATGAAAGTGGTTAAAACTGATAAAATTCTGCTGTAAATTTTTATTCTCTCTAAAATGTTGTAACCTAAGCATACAAGGGAGATGGATCTATAATTTTATTGTCAGCAAGATCTTTCGGTGTACAAGGCCTCAAAACTACCGTAATTTCTTCTTTTCTCTATTCTGTAAAAATTTTACCAGGATGAAAGCAACTGGTACAGTACTTATTAAGCCAATTTATGACATTGATCGATACATTTTTCAAAAATTACGGAAAGAAGCCATCCACACCGTATGCTTTATCATATTTTGATGACCAAGAGCTACATTAAGTTCATCAATTCTAACATTGTAAGCATAATTAGAAGTTTTTTTACAAAACTTTCCGGGAACAGTTACCTATTATCCACCACCCCAAATAAATTGAAATTTTTCTATAGCAAAGAGGAAGGTTAATATAGTATACTGTAAAAATTTTATGTGTGAAAGTATAGTCAAAAAACCCAATTTGAAGTTAGCTAAAATTTACATGTAAATTGCATGAATAGGCCACGCCCACAATATAATTTTCCGATTTTTGAGGTGTGCATTCGATATGGAGGTAATTTCATTGTCAAAACCTACCCTTCCGGAGCGCCGCTCCGCTCTGCACTCCTCCAGGGCGGTTTTGACAATGGTTTACTGGGCTAAACATACCAGAAGCGCCTTCCATCAAGAAAACCGGGATAAAAGAAACCAGGAACTTAGAGAACCTTGAAATAGCATTAAAAAGTTTAGTCGCGGTATGCGGCAGTTCTATTGTACGTTCAACCCCCAAAAAATCGCGTAAAAACCGGGATTCTAGTCATGTTCCCTGTAGGACGTGCGAGCAGCATCTGACGAAATTTTCTAATGTTAGGGTGTATCATTCCGCACGTACCGTCAACAGAATGGCAACGCGCAGAATCTCGTATGAGATTCCCGCGCGTCGGTCGGCTTTTACATGTTAAATTTGCTAACTTCAAAATCGATTTATTCAAAATTTTGATAATACTTTCACACATAATATTTTAACAGTACCTATACTATACTGCCGTCATAAGTACTCGTAAGAAGGCAGTAAGTCTATTTTTTCCGAAATTGAGTTTTATATAGATATAGATGCGGTTTTTTACGCTGATTTCAAAAATATAAAAAACTCAATTTCGAAAAAAATTGACTTACTGCCTTCTTACTTATGACGGCAGTATATAAACCTTCCTCTTTGCAATAGGAAATTTTCAATTTAAAGGGGGTGGTGGATAATAGCGTACTCTACCCGACTTTCCTTTAGTCTTCCAGAGACATGCTAAGCAAACGCGGTGAAATCAATTTAGAATTAATAGAGATCATCAGTTCCTGTGAAGATCCAAATTTTCGGAGTAAATCCCAGACCCCTACGAAGTGTGTGATAAATTAATATTTTCAACCAGTGCCGTCCAACGCCCATTAGTACAGAATTAAGTGTCATTAACAATTATTGTGACTCAAGAACAGACGAACCAGAAACTTGATTGTATGCCAAATATTTTCACATTCTATCGACCAATTAAGGATATAGGTTTTTGATAACCTTTTGGTATGAATTTTTTGTTGCACTTAAAAGTCGATTAAACTTTTATACTTCAGGGGAGAACAACTAATGAATATTGCTGTCTATAGCTTTCTCAATGGCAGCACAATAAACAAAAAACATTTGCCTTATTTTCATTTTGGTACTCGCTTAGAATTTACAATTGGGATTTGAATCTACACATGTAGAGTAGCTGAGCGACGCTGACTATTTGGAAACTGATCTTGAACAATGAAGTGGATTATGCAGCTGAGCAGTCGAAATGAAGCATAAGTTAGGATTATAAATACTTTTTTACGATCTTGAGTTAAAAGTTTGTTTATATTTAGCATCCAAGCCTAGGTGGAGAATGTTGTATAGTGACCATCAGTTAATTTGAAAATCACTACTTTGGTTATTATTATTCGCATAATCCCGAAGGTCATTATGACCATTGAAGCCATCCATATATAGTACAGCAGGATGTCGTAGGATAGGTAATTGAACCGTCCATTCTACTGGAGATGGTTCATTGATATTTATTATACACACTCCATTCATTTTAATTACTGGGATTTCTATATTCGGGATATCGTATTTCAAGACAGCACCAACATTTTGGAGAATCTGTTTTTTTTTACAAAAGTAGCAATACAACATTTTTCTAGCCTTTACTATCAACTAATTTAAAATTGCATATATTACCATTTCTTAATAGCTGATTTTCATCCTTCTTGTGTCTCATTTAACAGCCCAAAAACGTAAGTTCTGCTTGCTATAAACCTTCAACATTAATTTGAAGATTCTTCAGGCCACTACCAATAATTATGGGTCTGTATTTAAAATAGCTCGGAATATCCTCGCTCATTTTGATTTCACTTATTAAAACTCTCTACTCTATACAATCGCCAGGAGATTTTTTAAAAAGGTAGGTCCAGCGGCTTCATTATTGACAATTTCTACGAATCAATTTAATTAAATCAATATATTGATTCCTTGGATGGACCAAATAATGTTGTCATTCTCCATATGAAGTTTTCACATTAATGTGAAAATTAATCAACATTTTAACGTTTAACTTCGATAAGCTTCCATTCTCATTCTTTGAGCTTCAACTTTTAGGTACGAATTTATTCCTAAAACTCCAGAAACTATTCGGGGGTACGCATGTTCTAGTTTCCTTTTATTTAGAAAAATCCTACAAAAATTTATCCGTGAATTCATCTCCTCAGATCCGTATTAATAAACTAAAATATAAATTAACATACTACGTATCATCAGATAATCAGAAACTTCCAATATAACCTGAACAAAGATGATATTTGTCCCTACGATGATATATGTGGAAAAGTTTGCAAGTTTGAGGGCATCATATAACCACTGCATAGAGATCTATACCTATATAATTTTAAAAGAAAAAGGAAAGTAAAAAGCCAAGCAATTAGAATAATTATAAAATTCAATTTTGACGTCGTCGTTTAATTTTGCCTTAGCTTTTAGTAGCGTTTATACTCTCTGTACAAGATGCTTAAATTAATGTTCTAATTAGTTTTGTTTGCAAGAAACAACTTTTAAAGTTCTATCATGCGACAATTACCATCAATATTTTATGGAAACCTCCAAAAGAGATACCACAATTATAAAAACAAACCTCTTCAACTGATTTGGCAAAACATGACAACATGAGAGAGAAAGACTATGCAATTATCGAAATTTTATCTCTTACCCCTTTACCTTAAACCACCCCAACTTTATAATTTTAAATTCTACTTTACTCCTTGAATTATAATACTTGGTTTAATTAAAATATAGTTTTTAATGTACATTTTACTTTACCCTTGCACTTCCTTTAAATTTAAATTATACCACGATACCTAAAATTAAAGCTCTAAAATATAATATCTTTTGGAATCAAGAAAATTGAAATTGGATACGCGTTGCTGAGAAATTTCATGAAAAATATCAATGCCAAACATGCTTGTTTATGGAGCGAATAATTTGTTATTTAATCAATTTTTAGATTAATATTTATTGTGTCTTTTAAGCAACTTTTACTTTACTTTAGAAATACTTCTTTATACTGTTCATTTTAGAGTATGGTAATTATTACAAACCAGGGGCTAATCTTTTGTTTGCTTGCCTTCAATTCATAGAAATATTAAATAAATAAAAATATGTAATTTTTTAACCATTAAAATTAATATTAATTTAAACTTTAAAAATTAACTACTTAATTAAGATTTAAAAATTAACTTGTTATTTAAACACTAATAATTAATTAATACGAGTATCTGAAGCTGACAGTAAACACTACTGAAAGCTTTTTGATTTATTATAAAATAAATGAAAATATTGTTGATTTATTGTTTAATTTAAAAAAGAAAGTGTAAAATTACCGGAAAATAGAAGGCAACTATATTACCTCCTATTTTCTAAGTAAATATACTAACCTAACATAATTTTACATACAGATAAAAAAACATTTTTTGTGTAAAATTACATTTATTATAAGTGTAAATATTATATTGCATTTTTAGGGAAATTTATAAGTTTTTTCTTCTCAGGCTTAACAAATTTATGAAAAGAGAACTTCTGCTTAATTTTTTGGCTTAATTTTTTTTTGGCTTAATTTATGACATCATCAGATGCTAACTACAATCCTTACCTTCCATATCTTCCTGTCGTCACACTCTCATTTCTAGCTTGTCACATCCATTGTTTTAAGGTCTACCGTCGCTTCATCCAACCATATTACTCTAATTCTTCCTCTATTTCTCTCTTCATTCGGTCTTTATAACTTATAATTTATACTTTATAACATCATAATTTCCCATTTATACCATTATTTAGCCATTCTTTCTCTGCTTATAATCATTTTCATCAACCCTCTGTGGACCCAGAATCGCTGTCATTACTTTCTTTCAAACATTCTCAACTTTTCTTCTTCTGTTCTTGTTATGTAGGGTACCTATGCTTCATATGTGATTACCGGTCTGCATTCTGTAGATTTCTATCTTTATCCCTCTGAATACATCCAGATTCAGGAACGAGCATCTGGAAAAAATTACCTGGTCATCTGGGTATGCCAACATGTGAACTTATTTTGTTAGTATCGTTCTTTTAAATTTCGATTTTCTTATTATAATCTCAATTGCTAAGTTAAACATCGTCGCTGACAATGCGTCACCTTATCTCATTCCTCTTTCTATTTCAAATAGATTTGTCTCGCTCTCATCAATTTTCACACTGGCATTCGATTTTCTCATTTGTATTAGGCTTCTTAACTTGGTCAATATGTTCCGTTCAAGTGTTATTATCTCATACAGCTCTTCTCTTACTAGGGCATCTAACACCTGTTAAAGGTGCTTTGCCATTTTTCACTTTATCCAAGGCTGATTTAACTTTTTCATATGCTGATTCTAATACAATTTTCTCGTAAGTATTTGTTCGCGCGGTTCCTCAACCATTATTTGTTTCGTAGCTTCTATTTAACAAATTCTTGAAATGTATATTATTCTCCATATTTCTTTGATTTACTCTTCATTATTTCCAACTTGTTCTTTCGCATCTTTCCTCGTTCTAGTTTTTCAATGTACATCTTCTATTTTGCTGTTTAAATTTCAAATAAAACATCTTCGACTTACTTCTTACGCTGTCGCATTTTCGTACCTTCATTAAGTTGTTTTGCTATTCGCTCTTCTCTTCTTTGCATATTTTATAAAAGGTGCCTTCCTTTTTTTAATGTACTTATCTATATATCTTCATATCTTCTTCTTTGTTCATCTTTAACCATATTATTCTTGGGGTTATATTGTTACTACCTTTTCTGCCCATTTATCAGTCAAACCACTTCTTGGTTTTAATCCTCATCTTATGCCCTATTATTTTTTTCGTGTCCGTTTGCATGACTTGCTCGATACTTTCCCATTATTTGTTCACATTATTATTTTTCTTTACTATCGATTACTCTGTTTGTTTTCTGTGCATATTTTTATGAAATGCCAATTTTCTAAACTATTGTGACGAATTTTTAATTCGTCAACGCCAACCTTATTACTGCCCGCTATTTTGCCGTTTGGCGTCACTTTAGACACGACCTACATGTCCTCGACGATAGCGCGGGGAGTTTCATTTTTGTCCGCTCGGTGTAGAGGGTTATTTCCGACAGGTACTTTTGGTGTGGCTCTCGCGAGATAAAGACGTGTTCCGTTTGGTGTGCATATTCATAGAACTTGAAGATTCAATCGTTTTACTGGATTTGGGATTGGAGGGTCATTTTAGCAATTTGCGAAGGTGATTCTGGGTACGAAGATTTTTGCGCGCGGCAGCGTATTTGCAAGATTTTTGTGTTGCAATTTTCCGATCCAACCTCGTTATCTACCACATTTTTAACGTCGAGTTGTTACAGTGTGCACGCCTAAACCTTAGAGTTTTTGTTTTACCGAAGTTGGTAAAATTGTTCGAGCTGTCAGATATTTTTGGGGTGTAACCTCAAATTCTCGCGAGAAGATTAGCTGCACCAAATTTTGTTGTGAATCCGTTAGCCTTGGTTAAGTTCTGTCCGTATCTAATTATCATCTCGATTACGTCTAATCACCTGTTACACGTTTACGTTCGTCGTGCTGACGTACGATACAAATCTACCGCCCGAGGTTTCTTGGAAACCGCTATTTTCCCATATAATTGGTCAACTCAATTGGGGGTTCAACTTATTCTCTGGGTGCGTTGCCAACACTATTTTATTACCTGTGTCCGCTGTCCGACCAACACCCAGCGAAGCATCGGGGTCGCTCGAGAGAAGAACCATGCAAGGAAGCGTGACCTGTCAGCCGGTGGCCGGAGGTTGTTTCGGGGTAGCCGTTCACACCCAATCTCGTGGTCATCTCAAGCGGTGGAGTGTTTTTCGTCGTCTTCCTTGGCTGAGGTGAGTCGATTGCATTTTCATTGTTTTGAGATTGTTTGTTTTTGCGAGATATTTTGTCATAATTAATTGGAAGGTGTGTGTTGCCTTTGCCACCTTCATTTTAGTAGCTTCCTCGAGGCAACATTCTGGTTTGCCGGAGATAGATTTGTTCGTACGCTGTTTTTATTTTCAGCATTTTGATTATATCTGTTGTACCATTAAATTGCTTGTTTAACCGTTGTCACTGTTGTTGAATTTACATTTTTTGTGTCATCAAATTGTTAACTGTATCACCGTTTTTTATTTCCCTTGTAGAAGGGTATTCTTTTGGAAAGCTTTCAGGAGTAGTTCGCAATCGAAACCTACGGCTCTCGCATACCGACGTTACCAACAATAGAGCTAGTTTAAATTTCAATCAGGGCTCACTACGTTGTAAAGTGGAGTTCATCACTTCACGTGGAGAGAATCTTTCTTTCTCGTTAGCCGTCCTCTCATTAGGGACGGGGAGAAACGAAAACTTGACGAAAAGAAGACCAATGTTCAGTAGTAGACAAGAGAAGGTTAACAAGAAGAAGAAATTATTCTTAATGAATCACTAATCAGCGATTGATTATACATAATTGCTTTCAATTTAAATTATTCAGAATTTACGTACTAAATTTGGACCTCGTTGGTGATTGTGTGACAAAATTTTCATAAATTTACACTGGCTGAATATTTTATGAAATTTATTCGATAATTGTTATTTTTTTAACATAATTATCAAAATGCGTAGAAGTGCTAATTTATTATCTATAACTAACTTTTGTGGTCAAAATTGTTTCAAATTGTCACAACTTATTAATTTTTTTTTCCGTATCTGCCCAAGTAAGTCGTTCTTTAGTGAAGGTGGTGGCACACCATATTTTGAAGGTAATTCTAATTGAAAGCAACTATAGTAGGTTACATTTATTTTTCCAAAATGTTTGTAAGGCGTGTCGAAAAAGTGTTTATTTTAAAATGAGTCATTGATGTATAATAGAGTTTCATAAACAAGAATAAGAATAACAAACACCATTAAATTGGCAATAGCTCTAAAAAAATTCATCGAATTATGATATTTGCTCTGTTACAATTTGCTTTAATTTTGTCTTGAACCGTCATCCACTTGTAGACTTCGTCTCATCAGATATTACGATTTTCAAAGTTTATGCAGAATTTTTTTCTTTGCTGAATGTGACATAAGCAGGTAAGTAGGTAACCTGCACGAATTGTAAGTATTTTAAGCCTTTTATAAAGCGGCTGCAGCTTGTACATATTATTTTGTGATACTCCAAATATGACCCAGATAATTCTTTTTAACAGGATCATCAAGTTGAAAACGGAGAAGAGATACTTTTTCCGACAAGGAAGTTATTTACACTTTTATTTTGCATAAAGGTGCTGGAGTTAGATTTTTTATTTTGACATCTCACGATCATCAAGACCTTATTTTAATCAGTTTTCAACATTTTAGTTCAAGATTCAAAATCACGACTAAAGATTTATTTTTAAGGATAATTATTTATTTCTAGTTTATATCAACAACAATACATTTTAAATCTGCAGATTTGGTTCCATGTAGTTCATTTTTAATTAAATCATTTGAACCTAACAATAATCCATTACTGAAAGCTTTTTACAATAATTTAATTTTTATTCCTTAATTAATTTGATTTTCAGCAATACTCCTCTTTCAAGTGTGTCAATTCAACATTGACCACCTTATTAAACCTATACTTTTGTAGAAATAGGTATATTACTGTTATTTGCAATAGATTTTTATATAATTTTTTTAAAATAGAAATGTGGTGTAAGACATTGTAATACAAGAGGTTGTATTGCTTTGTTCATGTTAAACCAAATCCGTACAAATCGTGCACCGGGTAAACCGCTAAATTAGAACCTTGATATTCTAATGTGTATTATGTTTGTTGCTTAAGCAACAAAGCTTTATGCTCTTTGACGTCTAGATATGAAATTATATTTAGCCCAACTATGTATCAAAAATGTTAAATATAACGGACCCGTTATATTTAACATTTAAGACAACACAGTGCAATAATTTAGAAGCAAATGTAACTAGGTATTATTTTCAGATATTATGTTATAATGTATTTTGAAAAATTTAAAGCATTTTCAATATGAAAAACGATTAAATCTACTCCATCTCAAAAAAACCGTTTATCATAGTTTTCCTCGAGATTTAGGGGTGCCCATCTCGTTTCTTCTTCTTACTGTTGGTCATAATAGGATAATCCCTTATAATTTTTGTGTTGGTAATAAAAATTTACTATATATATAAGCAAATTTTCTTTTTGCGCTCGGTTTCGGATTTAAATTTTTGCTAATAAAAACTTTGTTATTGAAAATTCATTATTGTGAATGCGCAGATGTTATTCGATAATCTACTCTATATTCAAATTATAAACTATAAATTTGAATTATACATGTGGTGCCCATTTTTCGTGTCGAATTTTGGTGTCGGTTTTTGGTGTCGATTTTTGGTGTCGGTTTTTGGTGTCGGTTTTTGGTGTCGATTTTTGCGAGGTAACGACCGTAAAAACATGTTCCATGTTAAAATAAATTGTTTACTATTAATAGGTGGGAACCATCCACAATTGTTTTGCGAATGGCACCAACTAATGATCTAATTTTTTTCTTGTAAACCAATTAGACATCCTTACATTTTTCTATTTTTTGAAAAGTATTGAAGGTAATATCCGGTTTATATTGGATGAAACGGGAAGTTATTTAACCGTATTAGTAATTTATTTGCTACTGTTAAATTAAGTTGTACTAAGTTGTGTTGTGCAGATTATTAAACTGCATGATAATTTTTTACAATATTTTATTGTGTGATATCAAATTATATGTACCTTATATTATCCTTATTGCATTTGTTGTTTGATTTTGAAAGCAATTTATTCCAGCCTTTTTTAGAACTTCCACCCTTATTAATTGACCTTAAATTAGTGGTGGTGGGTAACCTTTCACTTTTCTTTTAAACAAGTTTTCATAAAACTTGATTTTTATTTGTTTCATTTTTCGGAAGGCTCCTTAAATAAAATACTTTTTCGATTAGGTTAAAATTAGAAAAAAAATAGTGTACTTATGGCATCTAAAAGGTATGCATTATGTTTATATTACACCAATCTGTCAAAACTGAAAATTCGTTTTTCCCCACATTTGATTTTTGCTTGGTTTTACAACGATTAGGAAAAAACAGAGGTTCCTGTCGATTTGATAGGAAGTCCATAACAGTTTTGGATTTTGAAAACAATAAAGAAATAGTTTTTTCACGAAGTCAAGCTATAGTTTTTTATTCGGAAAAATTACCAATTTTACAATTTTTGTTTAGACTTCGTTTTTTGAGGTTTTATTGGGACGCATTGGGTGCTAGAGGTCTTGTGAATAGAAATAATTCACGAATAATTTCATTTTTAAAATTAGTTATCACTGCGAAACCAAAAAAAGTTAGCCAACATTAAGCATATTATGTAGCCTTGGTCAAATGCATTAGATCACCCACATTTTGACCAATAATGTTAGACTAGTTAAATAAAATGACTTGGCAACCTCTAAGCGGATTTTTGTTCAAACTTTACTCCAATTTGTGGTTTTTTAATTTAGTTCTCCAGTAAACAGCATGCTTAAAAAACGTAAATTAAGTATTTCTCAACGAAGTCAAATTGTATTGTTGCATTAACAAGGGATAACGCAAGGGAAAATTGCAAAACAATGAAAGTGTTCGTTATGTGCAATACAAACCACTTTGAAACGAACGGACGATATCGGTTTTCCGGAAAATCGACCAAACACTGAAAATAACGTCACAAACCCGAGGCAAGATCGAATTTTAAAGAATAGATCGTTGAGAAACCGCTTCCAAATTTCAACATGTTTAACCAGAGAAGTAAATTAGCACTATAGGATTTCAATTTGTGACAAAACTGTTAGAAGATGGTTACAGTCGTTCGGACAAGTCAAATTAAAAAGCGTCTTGCTTTTGCTTTATATTGTAACAATTTCAGTTTTTGGGCAGCCTGGGGCACAGCATGCAAGAAGAAGGGTAAGAGAGGAATATAACCTTCGTTGTGTTATACCCATAGTCAAATTTGATGGTGGTAGCATAATGGCATGGGAGGCCCATAGCAGCTTTGATAGCAGCTAGCGGCTGGGGAGAAGTCGAACTACGCGAGGAACGAATTGATTCCACAAGCTATATTGAGACGCTACAAGGGCATTTAGAGGCCTCCGTGGGTAAAACTTTTCGAGGAAGATAATCCAAAGTACACCTGCCAATAGGAAAATACCCCACGTTATAGGGGTTGGAAAAAATAAAGTTCCTTTATTGAATTGTCCGCCACAGAGTTCTGATGACTTATCTTCTATTGAAAATTTATCGACAGTAAAAAAAATAATGTAACCCTACAAAGAACAACTTCAAAAGATGAACTAAAAAACTTATTGTTGAAGAATGGGATACATTTTGCAAAAAGCTGATTTAGTTGCGTCTATGCCTAAACGAAAAGGTAGGTATATTTTTTATTAAAAATGGTTTAAAATTTTCATGAAAACTTTTGGTCAAGGCGTATAAAATTGTGTCTTAAATCCACAACGTATTTAATGTTCACCGGAGCCGCACTAAGAAATACTGTGGAGTCCGCAATTCGAACCCAGAATTTGTGACTGTGACTCAACCAGCAACCATACAAAAACACTGTTATGGTTTTTTCTTACTTTACATGACAGTAATGAACATTCAGTAAACATAAACAGTTTAGGCTTGTTTTTATTTCTTAGCAATTAATTTACAAAGAGTCCTTAATTTTAGAGCGATTTGACTGCCTAAAGAGAGCAAAGATAAATATTATCACTTTCTTGAAGTTTACCATATTTTGACAGAAAT
Organism: Podabrus alpinus; assembly: GCA_932274525.1. Taxonomy (NCBI): domain Eukaryota; kingdom Metazoa; phylum Arthropoda; class Insecta; order Coleoptera; family Cantharidae; genus Podabrus; species Podabrus alpinus. Next base: position 21,638,870 of record OW026454.1, read on the forward strand.
CGAATTAGGAATTATAAATATAATTTTAGTGTAAATATTTAATACCTACATTTAATTTTTTTTGTTTTCAGATTAATTTCCATTTTAGGTATAAAATGATTGTTTAAGTTAAATTTTTACAATTTTAAGAATAAATTTTGTTATCCATTTATATTGTGAAAATTGTATTAAGCATGGGTTTCTCTGCTGTACTTATTTCGGGCAATATTAGGATCATAGAAGTAAACCTTCAAATGTTTAAAATTTACTATTAATTAATCACATTGACAAAAATTATGCTCCAATTAAGTTTGATCATTTTAGCCCTGTTATCAAGCTGTTATGCACTATATGCAAAAACTTCAAGTGTAATTGATTTAAATGACGAGAACTTCGACAAACTTGTCTTAAATAGTGACGAAATTTGGGTGGTTCATAATTTTGTACCCTGGTGCAACCATTGTAAAAAATTTGTAGCGGAATATGAAAAAACGGCGCATGTCTTAAAGGTGCTCATCCGATACACATAAATTCAAGATCGAAAATTTGTTGATTTAAATTTTTCCAACAGGGTATCGTTAAGGTTGGAGCTTTAAATGCGGATAAATATAAAACTTTCGTTCCACGGTTTAATTTAAAAAGTTATCCAACAATCAAAATCTTTGGTTTGAATAAACAAGAACCTATTGCAAGGGCGTACCAAGGATTTGAGCTAGGGGGGGGCAGACCTCCCAATGATTCATGAACTCGAGGAATGTATGAGTGTCCCCCCTCCCCACTCCCACCACTCCACTAAGTTGGAGGAATGTTATTCTTTAGGAAAAAATGTTTAAATTCACCCATTATGAATTCACGTTTAAATTTGAACATTTAATAGTTTATTCTTTGTTTATCAAATACTGTTACCTACTGTATTGATAACATGAGTGCTATAATCAATTCTTGAATTTTGTAAAACCAATTGACGTTTGAACTATGAGCAACACTGAAAATTTGTTTAATATAACAAGAGGTGATATTATTAACCAAATTCATCTTAAAATAAATTATTAATAAGGTCAATAAGGACTAGGGAGAAAATATAACTCCAATTATGAAGGAAAAGCTTTTGTAATTAGAGATAATAACGAAAACTATACAAGTGCACATGAACAACTCATACATATTACATCGTATAGAACAATAAGCTATATACATTTACGAACAAATTTATTCAATTCACACATACTGTTGGTTGTTTTTACTTCAATAATAATCTTCTAGGATTGGAAGCAAACTTATCCAATATTTCCTTTGAAAACTTGCTTTTATTTTCTTTTACAAATTTTCTGTGGACGCTCATCAAACACAGTCCACTGAGTCTTTCTTCTCCCATCGTGCTTCTAAGCCAGGTCTTAACTCGTCGCAAGGTGCTAAATGATCTCTCTACTGTAGCTGTAGTAGCTGGGATAGCCAACAGAATTAAAACAGCTTGTTTGACTGATGGGTAAAATAGGTAGGTTTGTGTGTACAGATCCACAATTTCCAGTTCCTTTAGACTTTCCTTAGACAACTTTTTGTTCTTCCACAGATTGAACCAAAGATCTACTTCAGCCTCTATCTCTTCTAAGCCATAAAACTCCATGAAGCGTTTGGCTATGTTTCTTAGCTCTTGAATCTTATAAAAAGTATAAGCAATACAACACAGTTATTAATTTTTTATGTATTGCACAAGATTTCATATGTAAAGTTCAAAGTGAGACTAAATGTTTGTCGTTTCGACGCTTTGTTTAAATTCATTTTAAGAATTAGACATATATACCATAGTTCATGTTCGACTTTTATGACTCTAGACCGACACCGCATTGAGCCCTACTCCTCTCCTACTTTCTCCTGTCGCGTGATAATTCCTTTCGATGCTGTTACTTATTTAAAACAGATTAATTAAATTCTGTATTAGTCGACTTGCAATAAAATAATTGAACATGCTTAATCTTTGTCTAGGGGGGGGGGCAGATGCCCCCCCTGCCCCTCTCTGGGTACGCCCTTGACCTATTGATTACAGCGATGAAAGGGAATGCATTTTATAATAATATTTTTGAAATTTTTAAGGAAATTAAAATCTGGGTGTTCAAAAATTATAATAATTATAGTTCAGTACTATTAGAAGGTTACGATTTCCAGGTCGATTTAGCCTTATATTGAAATAATTAGCTATTTTTTAATTAAAAATATGTTCTTTTCAAGTTTTTTATTATATGGTAAAAAAATTGTAAATTACAAAGAGTCATTTGAAGTTGATAAATTTTGTAAAATTGTATTATACAACTATGTAATTTTTACAAAATTATGAACTGTAGGTACCAAAAAGTATGAGACATTCTAAATTATTTATATCAAAAATTTTCAAACAAATTTAAAATTTTCCAACTTGAAATGAAAATTATTTTATTATAAGAAAAATACTCAATTACCTGTTTGAAATGTTATTTACGTTATAAAAGTTCTCTATTGTAAAATCAATAACACAATAAGTGATGTATACTTCATCGTTTATCTACATATGAATTTCATTAAAGTTCATTCTTTTATGTGACGGGAGGTAAACACATAAGTATTATGAAAAAAGTATAATGAATATTACAGTTTTAATGTATTCTACAAAGCAAGAAAGTTGAACAAAGACGCTAGACTTTTTATGAGAGTTTTTCAAGTTTTCTTACATAGAAAAGGATAAGCGTATGGCGCTTTGCACTCTTTGAAAGAAGATAAGCTGAACAAAAAAGGTAAAGACGTCTTGAAAACTTACGCGCTTGCGTGGAGCTTTTGGTAAACCTCGAAGAAACGACGCCGGTTTGGGGCTAAAAATCCGGGCGTCTTTCCTGGTTGGCGGCCAAGACGGCGGTGGCGGTCTACCTCAACATGCCCCGCCTACACCCCAAACCCCCCACATTCCCCGTTGTCCACAGACGACCCACGACGTCACCACGACGCTTCTTTTACACTTCTTAATGCCAGAATATCGCGCGACGTGAAAAGAAGTTGCCGTTTTTTATTACCTCTAGCGTTTTCGTAACAGATTTTCGTCCAAATATATCAAACATAACTTTTAGGTGATTTGTTAACAAATAAGAACAACATACAATTATTTAAAATTATTTTAAAAAGTTCTTCACTTATTAAGTAAAAGAACTTGGAAAACTTTATATATTATGATACAGTCGACAGTGAAAAGTGAATACCGAATAAGCAGCATAAATTTATTTCGAGGGGATGCATAGATGATTCAGAAAACAGCTGATTTCTGCTTCCCTTTGCGTCATGTTTAGTTATCTGGACTAAACGTGAATTGACTGATAAATATCTGACGTCACCCTAACATCATCAATGTTCAACCCCTACATACAAAGTTTAATACTTGATAATTAGCAGTGAACAAAACTTTTAACGAATACGAAATATGAGTTTGTTACTTGTTGATTCAAATATTTATCAGAATCGTAAAAAATTTGTATATGGAAGAGTGTGATTTAAAAGTAATTTTACCAGGAAAATTAATTGTGTAGTTGTAATTTAGTGGGGAAATTAAAACTGCAGAAAACTCTCACGCGCACTTTTCCAACTGTGGTCTGCGACCGCTACACTACCCGGATAAAATCAGAGTGGTGGTGATTTTTCATTTAAATGCGCGCAAATTCATCGACCAAGCAACAATTATTTTTATTAAACTTGTGCATATGACGTGCGTGATTTTAAAGAAGTGTACAAATTTCAAAAGTTCTACAAAAATCACGCGTCACTAGAGCATTTGTCAAGTTGTCGGAACGCGTTTCACCCCTTCACAAATCAAAGACATCAAAGACGTTCTGCGGTTCATTGCGTTTGAATTCGCGTTGACAAGATGCATCCGCCTTACTTGAAAGAAATAAATTCAACCACTTGATTTGATCTCAGCCTTTTTTTATTTATTTCTGTAAAAGGAAATTTTTAAATAGGATGCATCTTGCTAGTGAAGTCACTTCTACTACTGGTCACTTTGATCGCAACTATGAAAATTTAACGGCGGAAATTTTGGCTGAAAGAACTTTAGACGGGTTAATGGCGGAACACCCAGGAGAGTTAGTTAGAACTGGAAGTCCTCATGTAGTGTGCACAGTGCTTCCGCTTCATTGGAGATCAAATAAAACTCTTCCGATAGCCTTCAAGGTGGTAGCACTTGGGGAAGTAGGTGACGGTACTATTGTAACTGTGAAAGCAGGCAATGATGAAAATTTTTGTGCAGAATTAAGAAACTGTACTGCTGTTATGAAAAACCAAGTTGCTAAATTTAATGACTTAAGATTTGTGGGAAGAAGTGGTCGAGGTATGCATTAATTAATTTCTATTTTAATCTGTTTTAATGTTTGTTGTTGGAAATTTTATGAGACTTTAATTTAAATTGGTGCTGAATTTTTAAACCCTTGCATAATTTTAATAACATAATTGGGGCTAAACTGAATCAGATTGGAAACTTTTAAACGGCATTTCTGACTTACCCCTGTTAATACTTTTACAAGTAAAATTCGAAACGGCGGAAAGTAAAATTTGAATAGAAGAGAAATATTAATCAAAAATTTGTCTAGAACATTATTTGTATGGAACGAGCGATACAATCAAAACAATGCAACCGTCGCGACGAAATCCATGACCACATCTGAAATAAAATTTAAATTAATTATTATTAATGTTTATTTTTAAATAACATATCGATTTATAACCGTCGATAACTTTTGTATAAAAAGGTCATCAAAATTTTAGCAATAATTTATTCCAAAAATTTCCTTTGAAAGGAAAACAAATTTGCAGCTATGCCATATTTGGATTTTGGCTAAATTCTTGTAGGAATTTTGGCTGGTGAGATGCTGTCTGATGAAATTCAGCATCTTTCCTTCGACATTCGGTTTAGCTTCTGAGTTAAAACTTGTATATGAATAACAATTACATTTATACCAGTTGCATTGTTGTCTTGCTACAAGCTATGAGATCAACCGATTCAAGTTCTAATAGCACATTTTCGTAAACTATGTGGCGTCTAAATATATCCGTACAAACAAGTTAGCTTAATTAAAGATGATGCTCTTTCAAATTATAGACGCTAAACGGCTGCTATTTTCTCAACGTACAATTCAATTTAAATTAATAGCTACATAATATATCACCTTTGATAGCCAAAGATGAGGTCAAAATTTGAAAATTGTTTTGTAACTTAGTTTCTGTATAAAAACTTTTATGTGTAATATATGCATGATACTACAACCACTTTGAAGTATGTACTTGTAGTACAAATTTTATTAAAAAATTTTTACAAATGGCCGAGATATATTACAGGTTTCCTCGAATCCCAGGGGAGGACACAATATCTTAAAACAATTTTGACACCACGAGTGTTATGCATAATACCTTTAAAAGTCTATGTACAGATTTTGAACATTACTGCTAAAATTTCCCTGCCATAAGCATTCCAACCTAGGAACTTATAAATTATTTAAAAAGAAAACTCAAAACGAACAAATAAAATATATAAATGATTTTCTATGTGATGGAGAATTACCGTAGACTCTGATAATATGTGTAAAACTGAATAATTAAATTTATACCTAATATTAATTTTCGTAATTACCACAATAATCAGTATAATAACCTTCATTACTTTCTTCAGAACTGAAGTGGATATTTAGACTGATTCAAATTAATAGCCTACCATTGTTAACTATGTAATAATTTGATTTTAAAACGGAATTGAATAAACGAACTGAGCATTTTTAAAGCTGATTACATGACTTGAAAAGAAAAACAATTGAACAACGCACTCTTAAGTTACGGGCCAAATAAGGGGTGGCCCTTGCTGTATAATGTTTTTCTCTGTTTTTAAATGATCGACTTACTTATCGTATTATCGGTTTGGTTCATAGTTTTCGGTTATCGCAATAATATCAGGTCAGAAAAATTATGTTTTAGGTATTCCCGCGGGAAAAAAAATTGAAAGTAAAATTATGAGTATTTAAATGTTACAAATTTTACCATCCTTGCCAGCATGAGTGATAACAAAAAATATAATGAAATAATACATAACAAATTTTCTCACTAAAATTGTTAATTTAATAATAATTAACCACGGTCTCGAATTTAATCGGCCGCTATTTTAAAAATAACTAACAATTTGAAACGTCCATCGTTTAAAATTAAAAACCGATACCGCTACATAATTATATTGGTACATGATAATTCTATACATTCTCTAAAATTCATTCTCTACATTCATAAACAAATCTAAAAATTCTATCGAAACAACATAAAATTATAAACAATTTTTATAGGAAGCTTAGTACTGTGGTACTCCAAAACTATTTAAGAACAATTCATCGGGTATTTGTTAAGCTGAAGGCCGAATAACCATTTTGATCAAAATTCATTTGTTCGAGTATTTTCTGCCAGAATACAATAGTTATAATATAGGATGTAATATGGATATTATACGATGTCAATGCAAAACTTTATAATTATATAGGGTAATTAATTACCAATGATTGTAATTATCAAAGAATATCAAGTTAGATATCACTCTGATATTATATTACAAATAATGCGTTCAGTATAGCAGTCCGCACAAATATTCATAGTTTGTCTTATCAGTTCCAAACTCAGCTTATAGCTAACAATGCGAAGAACTCATTAATAAAATTCAACTCTGTGATGCAATAAAGCGCTAAATATGCGAGCTATAATCTGAAATCTACCTAACCGAAGATATACCAAAATATTTAAATTTTTTAGATTTTTAAACCATTTACTTATATTTCATGCAATCTATTTTTGCAAACTTTCCAAATAAAAAATAAGTAGTAGTGCTCCGAAAAAAAAAAGAATTTTTAATGGAACCTTTAGTCGATGGATATCTTTCTATCTGATCGAAAAAAATTATAAATGGTATTACTGCTTACCAATAATTCATAAAATACAAACAATATTAGTATTGAATTGGGAGTTCTCTTATATTATATTAATAAGATTATTTCAAATTCATAAAAAAAACACGTCAAAAAGTGTTTGGCTAAAAAAAACATGGACGAGTCCGATTGATTTTATAGCAAACAAAATTTGTGGAAATATTGAATCTATTATGGATATTGCACATACATACATAATATTATTCCATTCATAACTATTCACGTCAGCGCGGACTTACGTTAGCAACTACTCTTTCCAAATTTTCCTATCTTTGTATACTTCTTTAATTTAATATTTTCTTTTTCACACATTTGTTTACAACATTCAACCATGTTTTACGTGGTGTACCTCTTCCAGATATTCTTCCATAAATTTCCTTTAGCACTCAAACCACTTTCATTGTGACAACATGCCCAAAACAAAGGTAAATCTTCTTTCATATTGACCTATTGGATTCACTTTCAAACGTCATTGTTTGCTTTTTAAACTCATTCATTACCCACTGACTTTGTCACTCACGTAAATATGCCCTAAACTTCATCCATCCTAATATATGCTTTATTTCCATATACAGGACAATAGTTACATTACTAACTTCGTATCCACATCATATTCTCTCAGAACATTCCATAACATACTTCTTCATCATGTTTTGACCCGCATACGTAACAACACAGTTCATAATAAAATTGATGGAATATGGGAATTACCACTGGAATACCGGTAAAACCGCCGGTCCTCCTGTGTTAATAATTGCCCATCATAACAATAAAAACCAGGATTACAAGCTTATCGTAGAACAGCCTAGCAATCCATCTAAGATGTAAAGTTATGAGAAAAACATAAGAAAATTAAAATAAACAATTTTTGAAAATAAAAAAGTCAGGAGGTTGGTTTTGGTGCTACCCGAACTGCACTACGGTTTATCAGGTGAAATTTTTTGTACCCAAGTAAATGAAATCCCTTGACCAAAATGTCGTTTTGTAATCTCTTTGCTGAATTGTGCAACCAGCAACCCGAGGAGGTGTTACAAAGCAAACAAATAATATAAAGAAATAAATACACAAATATCAAAATTCCTTGCAATTTGAATTTTGAGTTTATTATATTAATGTTATAGCCAGGGTTTGGTTCTAGCGTTATTGAGGGTCAAATGGTTTATTAATGTGATCAGGGCCGGAGTCATCATTTTATTTAAAATGAGACAAGAACATGACAGGTAAATTGGAATAGTAGTTATAAAAATTTATTGAAGTCCAAAAATGATTAATTATTAAATAAATGAGCGAAGTTTAAAATTGGTTAGGGTTAGGGTAAATTATTTAAATTTTTATAGTTTACAGACGATTTTGTGTACAAAATTTGATAAGTGCTTTCATTATTTTATAATTTTACTGTAAACTCCTGAAAACCCAGAGATCCGTGCGAAATATTGTTGAATTTAAAAATCCTTCTTTAATAATTAAGAGAAGTTCAACCCTGTCGGATTTCAAATCCAAGCACAACGTTACCATTTAGCACCAATGGTAACTGTTAACCAATAACTCATTGATTAAGTATTATTTATTTGAACTCCAACATTGTACTTAAACTTTTAAAAATAAAACCACCTTACCTGGCAGATTACAATGGAAGTGGTGCAATTCGGACAAACTTAAAGATCAGGCCTTTACCTGAAATTGAGGCGGTGCAGTTCGGATAGGAGATTTGTGGACTAATCTTATCGTGGTGTAATTCGGGGCTAGTTTGTTTGGTAGTTCCATGGCCCCTTGAGTCTTCTTAGCGAGCCTCCACCACTATATTAACATATACGATATTAAGAGAAAGAAAAGAAGAAGTCCGGTGGTTATTGGTTCTAGGACAATTTGTGGTAAGACGGTTGGCCGCTAGTCTTTTCATCGCCGGACATTTCACCGCCGGTTATTTCGTCACTAGTGTTATCTTGACGTCGGGAACATTTTGCCACCTAAAAATGTTGTAAGGTAAAATTGTAATTGTAATACTTTTTGATTTTGTTTACTCTGTAAATTTTGTTTTGATTTATTCAAAATTACTTACCAACTTTTGTTGGAAGGAAGAGCGCTACCAACTTTTTTTTATGCACCGTAAGGGAAAAATCTTAAAAAAGACACCACCAACTCGTTCTGGATTCCACGTTCTGGTAGTGTGGGGTTTTAACTACTAAATACCCCTTCCAAGATGATAAGATCCCAGTAAATGTGTTTTGTCTTTGGACAGAGTCTCCTAGAGAGAGAATCCTAAGCATTCCTTTTATTCTTATTCGCGCTACCAATCCAACCTAAACAAAATATAAGTACAGTCGACTCTCGATAATTTGAACACTCGTTAATTTGAATCTCTCGATAATTTGAATTTTTTCCCGGTCCCTTGAAAAATACTCGATAAATTGAATAAAATCAATAGTAATTGGTCCCCTCGGTCCAGGGGACCGAGTTTCTCTGGTCGATTGAGTTTCAATTTATCGAGATTCGTCTATAACTCTTGTTATTTTGAACTCTTGGTAATTTGAAATTTTTCTCTGGTCCCTTGAGTTTCAATTTATCGAGAGTCGACTGTATATAAATTTTTTTCTAATTGTGAATTTGTCTAAAAGGAACAGACACAATTTGTACAAGATTATGATTTGGAGATGTTACTATTTATGACATTTAAATCAAGAATCTAAGTTTCTCTATGTCTTATCTATTTTTTAATAAATGTTAAAAATTTAATCTTATAATTATTCAGAACACCACAATTGAAATTTAGTGATTTAGTGGATTTAGCGGAGAAATATGTATCTTTGCTACAAATTTTCCGACGGAAGAATGCTCGGACACGAACTGTCCTGCTAGCCCCAAGTAACAATATAAGATATGGCCAAAAATTTCTCCAGTTCGCTTAGACGTGCAGTTTCTGTCTTCACCTTCGTGTGAAAATATCGGTACTAAATTATATAAATTACTTTTATTTTTACCGAATATTCCATTCTGGAAACGATTATTCGGTGATGTTATACGATTGTACAACATCGTCCAAAATCCAAAAAGAATAGAATTAGTTCCGTCTCCTCTCAGAAGGTTTGGTAAATCACCGAGGTGTAAACTGCTTTCAAAAATCTTCTCACAATGGAAGTATATGACACTTTCGTGGTTCGGAATCTGCGTAGGTTCACACCACCCACATATGAGGGATAATTAATGCAGAACATAGTTGTAAATTACGAGGAAATGAGCAAAAACAGAAATAGTAAGAAGAACAAAATTTAAAGTAACACAATAAAAGATAAAAAACTTTGCTATTCTCATACATGATAATTCATACGCAAATCAATATTAATAATTGGAATGTCAATATTTAAATTAATATTACATTCGAAGTAAATATTAAAATTAAATAGATACATATTATTATAAAATGATTTGAAAACATCCTTACTCATGTCAAAATTTAAATTAATCGCGCACTGCTTCGAGGTGGAATATTTCAGGAATCACAAAATTCATTTATAGGAGAGACTGTCGTGAGGAATAGGACCTTATTAGTTTTTATGGTATTAAATAAATAATTATGTTTGAATAATTTTTAGGTGTAAATAATAGTATATTATATATCAAGGTTGTGAAGGCCGTCATTATTGCCCTAGCGCCAAGATTATATTCCGAGGTGCTTTGCACCGAGGAATATAAGGCGCGGAGGCAATAATGGTCTTCACAACCGTGGTTTATATACGATTTTTTCCACTACTAGATTTATTACCATTTTTTAAAATTCTTTTTAACAAAAAAATTTTCAAATTTAAAATATTTATTTCAAATGACAGTTTTGTTTTGTTGATTTGACAGTTGATTTGACAGTTGTTGACAAATTTAGGTTATTAAATAAAATAAATCGCGGTTCGTCAAATTAACAATGGATGGCGCTGTCACTTGCTGTCACATTTAATTCGATTATAATATATTTTTAAAATTAAATTAATGTATTAAAAAAGCGTTTTAAATAGTTTAAATACAATTAATTAGCATTTCTTGGTTATTCTAAATCATTTAATAACAACATTTTTCTTTAAAATAGTCGCCAAGTTATCAAAAAATGTCATTTTGTTCATAGGTTAATAATGGAAATATTATTCACCACTAGTTGAAAACGTGTCACTTCTTGACTAGTAGTGGAAAAAAGTATATACACAATTGCTGTAAAACATAATAATATCTCCCAAGTGAATTTGGAATGTCCCACTTTTGGACATTAATTAATATTATATACTATTATGCGGTAACGGACTATTGGGCGCGACCGATTGGGCGCCGCCGATTGGGCGCCGCCGATTGGGCGCCGCCGATTGGGCGCCGCCGATTGGGCGCCGCCGATTGGGCGCCGCCGATTGGGCGCCGCCGATTGGGCGCCGCCTATTGGGCGCCGCCGATTGGGCGCGGAGACAATCGGACGCAAAAACAATTGGGAGCAAAGACTATTGGGCGCAAATACAATTGGGCGCGAGGAAAAATTTATAAAACTATTATTTACATATTATAGCAATTTTGTAAATTATTAACTAAATCTAGAAATGTTGTTGACAATTTCGTTCATAATAATTCAACCAATAGGATGTTAGAATCTCATCAATTTGAACCAATCATAATCTACTTCCTTTGACAATACAGACCACGGTGGTGTATTGTCGCGGCAATACGACCACCGTGGTCTGTATTGTCAAGTAACGATGGAAACTACGTAAACGAATACTATAAATTATTTGTTGTCAGAAAAAATTGAAATTATATTTACGAAATTGTCAAACGAATTCCACACGATACTATAAAATTGTCGGTTAATTTTTAAACCATGGAATCTTCGTGTTTGTCGCCCTTAAAATCACCATTCGTGCTAAAGCACTCATGATGATTTTAAGGGCGACAAACACTCAGTTCCAGTTTCAAAAATTATTGCCGACAATTTGATAGTCTCTTGTGGTATTATATATGAATATTTGAATAGGGCGTTCATTTACCTTTCCAGAACATTTTTTATTTTTAAATTTAGACCACTGTGGATGAAGTTACAGTCGTTTTCCTACAAGTCTACATACCAAGTTTTTGACTTTTTGAAGGACCAAAACAAGGAGACAAATGCCTTTTTGGACAAATGCTTAAAATTGTATTTTTTATTTCTTACTAAGATGGTGTGTACCAAGTTTAGTCAAATTTGGTGGGGGTCGAGTCAATTTTGCCTATTTTTCAGTTGATTTGAGATGGAATGACCCTAATGTCCTTTTGTTAATTTTTAAGTTTAGTAAAGTTTCTTTTTATTGTAGTAAAGGAAAGTAACTTTTTATTATAGGAATTTGAAAAATTTGGGGGGATATGTGACGTAATATTTGGAGAGGGGTCTCTGTTTGTGTGACGAAGTGTGACGATGGGGGGAGGGAGTTAAAAATTGCTTAAAATTGAGTGACGTAATTTATGGACGACCCCGAATCAGTTATAATAATTAATACGTAATGGATAAATTTTTACTCGTGCCCAATTGCATTTGCACCCAATAGTCTTTGCGCCCAATAGTCTTTGCGCCCGGTTGTCTCCGCGCCCAATTGGTCGTGCCCAGTAGTCCTAGACCGACTATTATGCTACAACTATCTGAAAATTGAGTTACATATAAGACTCGTTTTATTTTCTTTTTAAAATCGCTTCCTTTGATCGTAAATTATCATTGTAATAAGTTAATTACCCATACTATCTGTAGTTACTAACGTACTGCCTTTTATATTTTCTTCATATTTATTGTTTCTACATAATAGTGTAAATTATAAAATACCTCATTATGTTGGTATAACCTTTTAAAAGGACCTTAAATATTCAAAGGAAATAATTGAAAATTCTCCTTTCCTTGAAATACATTGTCTGAAAAGACTCTAGATCTAAATTCATATAAAATTTGTATCTACTCGTACTTCTGAGAGCGAAACCTATGCTTCGATCATCTTTTAAGGGTGCTAGATTGGTGTTTCTAACTGTCTCAATTTCATTGTTACTTTATGTACCTACCTTAGGATATAAGTAATATGCCTCCCTCCATTATATCATATATAACAGATGTTTGAACGTGTATTTCGCTAATTATAATATCGCATTTTTATTCCACAAGCTAATAGTATATAAATTACTACAAAGCAGTATAATAATAAATAAATGACGTTTATTTAAAAATTGAATTTTAAAATTTTTGTTGTTTTATCAAGTTCAAAGTTTAAGTTGGCTGCCCCAGGAGGAGATGGCAGAATCAGATTGAGTGACGTAACGGACTACTGGTCTAAAACGTGCAGCTGATGATGATGATCAAGTTCAAATTATAACTACTATATTTTCATTATCGTGTATTCAGTTCATCGAGATTGCACTTTTTTGATTTTCAGTTTTCAGGAATGTGGGTGGTCCAGAAGTAAATGAAACGGTATAGAATACTTATTATAGCAAACGAATTTAATTCCTGGCATTCAATTCCTGGAATAATTTCCTTATTTCAGGAAATAATCTTCCTTCACTTGCTGAGCGGCTTAGGAGGGAACTCTGGTGTGCGTTATTTAATAATCGTTTGCGGCCTTGTATAGTAATTTACTATTACACAGTTTATATTGCGCCAATGACCCATTGATATTCTGCATGACTATCGTAATTATTTTAAATTTAACCGAAATAACAAAATTATTGATAACTGGAAAGAAGTTATTAATTATTCTTCTTCTTAACGTGCCTATCCGTTACCGGATGTTGGCGACCTCTCTCCTATGTATGTGTTGTGCGTTTGTAGTACTATCACACACATAGGGGACCTACTTGTTTAACGCGGGCTCCGAACCGCGGGAAGTGTATACACTTTATCTCCAGAGAGGCTGTTCTAAGCAGATTACACCTCGGTGGTTTGCCATTGCCTTCCGAGGGGAGACGGTCAGAATAAAGTTTTTACTGAGCCCGGAGTCGAACCGGGCATTCAGCATTAGCAGCAACGCACTTAACCGCTTAAGCTGATCACCGTCACCTTCCGTAACCATTCCTGCTCGGTTCCTTCCGCTCTCCTAGATAAGGAATATTAATTATTATACATCCATAACCAAGCAACTTTGAGATCTAAAAGTTCCAGAAGATTTGGAACACTATTTCTCAATAAATCCTTTAAAAATATAAATCCTGTGTTCCTCATCCTGTTGTAATAATATTCATTTTATAAAACCTACATGGTATCCAGAATACTATATTTAGTTAGAAATTCACCAAGTTTACTTTTTATTATAGTTTCTCATTAAACTCACAAGTTATAAATAGTCTATTTGAAAATTACAAATATTAGGTATTATTTTGGTATTATTCATATTTTTAAAATATTCATTTTTTGTTTTCATTTGTAATTCTTGAACTGGAATATTAAGCCTCAATAACCATTCCTGCTCGGTTCCTCCCGCTCTCCTAGATAAGGAATATTTAAATAATACTATTTTCATTTTTCAGATTAAGTTTTGGATCATATTATTTATTGGCTTCCTTAATCACCGTAATCAATTCAGGTTTAAATTTTATGATAACATTAAAATTATAAGGCAATATTTCAAAATAATATAATATATTAAATTTATCGGATGCGGCCATCCATATAACTTTTCTGACAAGAGTAAATTTTGTGAATTATACGTATTGTAGAAACATTTTATATTGATATACGAATTTTATTATTTAAAGGGCTTGCTGTTGAAAATTCTCATTATACAATAATTCTTCACCGTAGCATTGTGTTTATTAAAATTTACTATTGGTCTATCTTTTTCTTTTTCATAGTGCCATGTCTTCTTTAGATGCTAGATATTAGCCTGACTTTATTGGCCGCTGCTGTGAAAACGTCTGTTTTGATGTCATGCCAGCCCATTGTTTCAAATTCTTCAGCCATGCATGACTTTCTTCTTCCGCCCTCTTTTTCCTTTAACCCTTCCTTGACTTATCAATTGCAACAGGTGGTATCTATCATTTCTCATGATTTGCCCGAAGTAACTCACCTTTCTATTTTAACGGTTTAGAGAACTTCTTTGTCTTTCCCTATTCTATGGAGAACTGTTTCATTTGTTACATGATAAATCCACGAAACCCTTAGCATGCACTTATAACACCCGAACTCCAATGCAGTCAGTCTTCGATGAGTCTCTTCGATGAACGTCCAAATCTCTACTCCGTACATGAGAACGGAGAACATTTCCGCATTTTCAACAAGATTTCGAAATCTGTTAAACATATTCCTAGCTGTTTCTATACTAATTTTTATTTCTCTGCTGTGGTCTCACTCCTTGCCTAATGCACATCCCAGGTAAGTGATATTTTGAACACTCTCTAGTTCCTCTCCGTTTTCAAATATTCTCGCCAATGCATCTTGATTTTTAATATTAATCATTATGTTACTCTTTAAGTTTCATTCCATATTCTTTTCTAATTATAGTTATTTGATCTACTATTTTTGTAGCCCATGTGCGCTATCCGCTAAAAGATGGGTATCGTCAGCGTACCTAATATAGTTAAGGATTTTTGCCATTAATTAGAACTTCTTCTTCCAGATCTTGGATAGCAGTTCTTCCGAATTTATTTTGAATAATTTCTGAAATACTACGCAGCGCTATCTGACACCTCTACGCATGTCAAACTCTTCAGATAATTGATTTTGCCCCGTTGTTTCATGTGCAAATTTCTGTTGATTCCCATGTCTTTATCATTTATTCGCGTTGTTTTTAGAATGTCTATTAACTTGGCATGTTTTACGTTTTACTTCGTCAAATATCTTTTCAAAATCGATAAAACACGCAAACACCTCACAATTCATATCCCGGCATCTTTGCATTAGAACTTGCACGCTGAGCAGCGCCTCTCTGGCGCCAAGACCCTCATTAAAACCAGACCGCGTTTCTCCTAGACATTGTTCTGGTTTTTACTGTAATCGCACGTCAATCACTTTTAGAAACAGCGCATGACTCATTAGCAAAATTATTCGATTCGAAGTTCCCGATACTTCCTGGAGTTTGCTTTTTTTGGGAAGGGTATAAATGTCGATTACATCCAGTCGTCAGGTTATATGTTGTTCTTCAAGTTAGTAATTGCAGTAGTTTTTACGGGATTTTATCTGGTTCTACAGCTTTTCTTTTTTTTTGTTTGCTTTATTATGACTAGTACAACTTCTTCTTTTGCAATATTTAGTCCGCTTTTCACATCGCTATTTTCTATCCTCATTTGTAGATCCTGAAACAGGTTGTTTGGTGTATTCTTTCCACGTCATTATAATAACTTTTTTCTGCCTTTTTATTGGTAGAATAGTATATCAGAAATAATACTCTGTATAGTTTCCTTGCAGATCTACGTCATCTTCTTTTTCTTTATCAGACGTTCCTTGTCCACTGCTGAACGTAGGCCTCTCTTCGTATTTTCCACTCCTCTTTGTCTACCGCATGTTGGTGCCATTGCTTACCTGCTCCTTTTCTTATATCGTTGACCCATCTTTTCTGAGGTCGACTAATGCCTATGTCATCATGTAACAAAATTTATAGAAACTTTTTTGGCGATAACTTTTGGTTTTCCGTATTTTCATCTATTTCATTTTATTTCCAGATTATGGTTCATTATGCCATTATCGCTTAAAGTAAACCCCCTTTCGTTTTAAGGGGTCTAGGAAACATCCGAAAGAATATATTTATAATATAATCTTCTTCTTCTTCTGCCTTTCCAGGTTTAGGGGCATTTGCATGTTCCGGTTTCACCAACGTTTTCTCGGTCTACCAACGCTTCTTCTTCCTCTAGGGCTATATTCAAGTACTTGTTTTGGGATTCTGCTGTTTTGCATCCGTGTTAAGTGCTTCTTCCAGTTTTCTTTATAATATTCCTGGGTCTTTTCCACAATTGAGTACATGTTCAGTTCTTCTCTTATATCATCATTTCTGATTCTATCTTCTCTTGTACATAACTTAACTACATCCCTTAACTCATCATATTCATAAATAGTGCGGCTATCTCAATACATATTGTTTCTAAATTTCAAGTCCATAGATTCGGTTATTTTCGAGATATAGTTGCAGCCCAGTTAAAAGATGTAGTTGTGAGATATCCACAAAAGAATGTAAATGACTAGCTTCTACCATAAATCACATATTATAACTTTGTTAATTTTTTGAATTCTAGTGCCAAATATGGCTTAAATTGTTCGTAAAACTGTAAAATTTGCAACACTGAAATAAATATAAAAACATTTCTTCAAAACTTGGTGGTTCGACACCGTAGCCAATTTTATTAATTTTTAAGGGGTTTCATGCCAGAGCAAAGAGATATTTAAATTTAAAATTTGGAGCGTTTTTATTGCTTTGTTTTGACGTTATCGTGTTTATTGATATACATACATACAGACGTTCTTCCAAAAATTATTAAAATGGCTCCAGGAACCTCAAAAACTTGGCACGGCAAGACCAATTTCCTTATCGAAGAATTTCAGCAAGTAAAACCAAGCTAACTAAATTTGCGTTTTTAATAGTGTCTGGAATTCAAATAAATTATAATATTCTAAAATTCTACCGGCACTGTTATATTGTCACATTATGCATATTCGCTCTAACTTCGCAATTTAGTAACGTATTTATTGACAAGTATTGGCAATACAATTGTTATTTTTATAGTTTTTATGATGTTACTATATCAACACAGGCGCTATGAGGCGGTCATAGCTTGGCAGTTAAGTGCATCTACTGCTAATGCGAAACGCTCGGATCGAATCCGGGCAGGGTAAGAACTTTATTCTGACCGTCTCTCCTCGGCAGGCAATGGCAAACCACCGAGGTAATCTGCCAAGAAAATCCATCTCGAAATGAAGTGTAGTACACTTCCCGTGGTTCGGAGCCCACGTTAAACAAGTAGGTCCTCTATGTATGTGAAAACAATTTGAACGCACATCATATGCATAGAAAGAGATAGAACGAGATGGGTCACCAAACCCTCATTAGGGTAAAAGGACTGAGAAGGAAGGATATCAACACAGGTTTTGTTGTGCAGCAAGATTGAGGTGCTCCATATTATATCCTAAGAACTGGCCTGCCTAAAAATAAGGTTTTCCTAAATTAAAAATTTTGAAATGTTTGAAATAAAAATATACAAGACATTCTGGAAATGTTGGTACTTAGGTAGAAATTTAACAAATTTAACAAATTAACAAATATTTTTAAGACATCAGGAAATTTCTGCGTAGAACTGTATACGCAACGCGCAAATACTATGAACTCGTCTCTGTGCAGAAATTGCGACAAGAACTTTAAACGTCAAAACTTCTATTTCTTATACCTGGCAATTTAGTACCTTTTCCTTTATTAGTGCTTGTTCACAATGAACGTAAGACATAAGAAATACATCAAACATAAAATTTATATTAAGCATAATTTTAATACATAAAGTTGAAACGTTTTCAAGTTTATGTAATTTTACGTACGACCATAATCTAAACATAAGTACATTAAATTGGAATGGTTTTAATTTTACGTATTAAAATTCGGATTTATGGAAATTTTACGTATTACGTATTTCTAATGTCTTACGTTCATTGCGAACAAGCATTCACACACATACATGACCTACAATTTAACGTGGGTTCGGAACCACGGAAAGTGAAATTAACTATCATTTGAAATTTTCTTTTATGCACATTATAATTT
The DNA here is from genome assembly GCA_932274525.1 of Podabrus alpinus. Taxonomy (NCBI): domain Eukaryota; kingdom Metazoa; phylum Arthropoda; class Insecta; order Coleoptera; family Cantharidae; genus Podabrus; species Podabrus alpinus. The sequence goes on from OW026454.1 coordinate 21,657,528, forward strand.
GATGTTTTTTCAGTGCCTTCCGAGAAGGCAGCCAAAAAGAGTTCTAATTTTTGCGTTGTGCTTACCAATAGTTGACGGCATTAACCTTCAGTCTACTGTTGCAGCCTGTAAAAATGTAATAATTATTATTAAATGGATAATTTTTCTAAAATGACGCAGTCAATATGTAAATTTTTGTTCAAGAAACACAAACTGAGATTTTTTGTCGATATTTTATTTATGCATTCATTTGTAGCCGTTAGCACCATTTGAAGAAGAGCGGTTATTTCCGCAACAACAGAATTTGTGAAGCGTGAAAATATTAATTTCGTGCAACTGTATTAATAACAGATACTTACACTACAAAAAGTTTATTTTTGTTTTACAGCAACGTTCAATTAAATAAGAACTTTGAAGTGATTATTTTACAAAACTAAACTATTTTAAATACCCACAATTTTTAGATTTTAAATTCAAAAATTATTTATTATTGCTTTTAAAACAAGAGTACTCGAGGTTATAAAGCTTTTGGGCATTGCTAAGCTACAATACAAATTTGTTTACAACCATAACTTACCAATTCAAACATGAGATTTGTTATATCTCATATTGAAATGAAATAATTTTGTACATTAATATAGGAAGGTTTAGACTGAAAGGAGTTCTCTTCCTGTGAAAAGAATTACGTTTCCGACGTGTGTCAATGTCATATTTGGTAAATTTGCAAAAACTCTATCCTCATGTCACCTCAGTCTAAACTCAAGTCACATTATGTATTTTGCATACCTGTTTCATTTCTTATAAAATGTTTGGATTACAGAGAATAATATAGGAGATGATGCGTTTAAAGATTACGGATCTTAACTATTAAAGAAGCGCGAGATTAAAGTTTATGCATAAATTTATTCACTAACTTTATCAATTCATTATTATCGGAAGATACATTTTTGCCAATAAGGAAAAAACTGTACAAAGAAGTTATAACTACAAACAAACTATTAATTTATTATTTTTGTAAGTACATATTTTTTCATAATTTAAAATTATACCTTTAATGGAATAATTTATGAAAATAGCAGTGTTTCTTTTCCTTGTAATTTATGTTTACAAATTAAAAATTCTTGTATGCTGTATGTAATTAGAGAAAAAATAATTTTATTTACTTCTCTTGTTTTCAGAAAAGAGAGAAGTAATAACGAGATTGTTCTTTCTATGTTAATGTTTATTGAAGTGGCATTATAAACAATCCTAAAATATTCTGAAAAGTTTTGGACGAGAAAACATTTTGTACAGTCTGCCTTTTTAGTGAAAAGCAAATATTTTAATTATAAGATTTTAAAGTTTAAAATCAAGAAAACTTGAATTTTCTTTAGTCTTGATGAAGTTTTAAAATGAACTGGTTTTTGTACACAATTACGGGAATTATTTAATACAATGCAATAAATAAAATGCCATTAAGGATTTATTCGATTAATAATAATGACACTGGAAACACTACAGTCTGTATTAGAATGTCAGAAGGTGAAACGAACAGCTTTTGAATAAATAGTGGAGTTAGACAACTGAATGTGTTATCACCACTATTATTATTTAAGATCGTTTTGGAATAAATAATTGGAAATACAGACAAATGAATAGGAAGTATATCAGATACTCACTTAAACGGTTGATGTATGAACGCAAAGAAAAATGGTAGTACAACTATTCATAACTATTTATAGTAATTGTTTTATGTAATAACTTTTTCTATTAGTGAATTTGATAAAAACAAAAAACACATCATTTTAGATAATGAGGAAGGCGTTCAAAAGCAATACGGTTTGAGATTTTATTTGGCCCTCTCCCGACCAGCTACCTCTACTTTGAAATTTTAAATAGCACCCCCGATCTTGAAATCATTTTAAAGGAGGAAAAATTCCTTGCTCATCCACGTTACAAAAAATTGGAATTAGCGAATCCAATTATGAGGTAGAGGTAAAAAATCAAAATAATTTTATTCATAAATTATTAAAACTTTAGAAAAATCATGAAACTACATTTTCAAAATGTTCTGCGTTATTGACCAAACAATAGTATAACTTATTTTGGAACTTATGTTCATCTAGCAGCATTGTCATTCTTAATCAATTTGATGTTTTAATGATTGATAAATGGGACAGTTTCATTTTCTAATGGATCGTGATACATTTGTTCGGTCGGATTTCCTTCAATAAAGATTGGCCCAACAATGTCATTTCCAAGTATACCAGCGCACACAACGACCTATTGAAAATACTGTGTTTGATATTCTCGAAACACGTGCGGATTTTTCTTGCCCTAATACTTACAATACGTAGCCAATATGTACAATTGAATGAAAAAGAATCAATAATATCAGATTTTCCGACGACACCGTAATAATTGCGGAAAACCTTGAGGATTTGCAGGAATTGTTGGACAAAGTGGCAGAAAAGAGCAGTGAGTTTGGCATTGACATCAACATAAGCAAAACAAAGTATATGACGATGTGTAAAAATCCCATACCACAAGGACAACAACTGTATGTAAATCAAACGACAATCTAAAAAGCGGAAAAATTTACTTACCTGGGTAGTACAATCAACGACCAGTGGGATCACGCTTTGGAGATCAGATGCAGAATTGAAAAAGCAAGAAGTGCGTTCATAAAAATGAATAAATTGCTAAGAAACCGTGAATGTAACATGAACACCAGAGTCAGACTCCTCCGATGCTATGTATTCCCGGTGCTAATACGGCGTAGAGACATGGACACTAACAGAAGCATCATGCAAGAAACTCGAGGCATTAGAGATGTGGCTGTATCGACGAATGCTGAGAATACCATGGACGGCACATATTACGAACAAAACGGTGCTAGAACGAATGGGAAAAGAAGTCGAAATCATGAATCAAGTCAAGAAAAGGAAACTTGAATACCTAGGCCACATCATGAGAAATAGCCAACGGTATGGGATGCTTCAACTGATACTCCAGGGAAAGGTCTATGGAAAGAGAGGTCCAGGAAGAAGACGAATTTCATGGCTGAAGAATCTGAGAACGTGGTTTTCAACAACAACGACGGGACTCTTCAGAGCCGCAGTGAATAAAGTCTTAATAGCCAATATGATCGCTAACATCCGGTAACGGATAGGCACGTGAAGAAGAAGAAGATGTACAATTATGTTTGTTGACAAGTACGTTTAGAAACAAACTTGATTCGTCGCTAAAACAATGTTTTTCTTTTGCAAATTTGGGTCATCTTGAATTCTCTTGGATATCAGTTCACCAAACTCGATTCTTCTATCAAAATCGTCTTCACCAAATTGTTGGTAAATTTAAATTTTATAAGGAAGAAAATTATTGATTTTTAGCACTGTATGTAATGTAATCAATTGAAATATTTGTTGACTTAGCAGTCTTTTGAGTGGAGGTGCCAAGTTTACTGCAAAATTGCCTGGTACGTCTATCTGCGAAACTTCATCCTAAATTCTGCATTACTGATTAATTTTGTTGCATAAGGAACCAGTTTCGTTAAATTTTCGTACTAACTTTATCACATACTGGCGCCCTAAGTTTTCTTCAGAGTGGCTTTCATTGAAAATTCGAGCACAACGATTTTCAGCCCTGTAATAAATTAATATAATTTTTACGTCTTCTTGCAAAGTATACACCATTTTCAATCAACTTTTATTTTGATTACAATACATGACCATCTTCAATTGTTAAAACTCAAATAATTGATTTGAAATGGATTATTTTATTATCTTAGGTGATAGTGGAGTGCACATATTTATCACTACTAACGTGATTTTCATCAATCGCGAGTTAGTAGCCTTTCGAGTAAGACATATGTGGGTTTCGCAAATATTTTCAAATTTGCATACAAAAGTCAAAAAATCCCACGAAATTATGTACGACCCAGAACAGGACTGGCTATTAGGGCCAGGTATGCTCAAGAAATTACTAGCGGTTACCAGTGCACTAGCAGACCAAACTGCAGTGGAAGACCTAATCAACAATCAAACGAGGGACAAATAAACATAATAAGCTTCTAAAGCGAAGTAAATTTAACGTACAATAATTTCCACCATTAAAGCGTCCACCTCCACCACCAGAGGCATGGGAATTAGCACAAGTTCAAACATAAATCGCTGATTTTAAGACACCAAAACGCAAGAGGAAGTGAAACTGTAACGTTCGAAAAATTCAAATTCAACAGTTTCTTCTACCACAACATCTTTACCCAAGAAAGAACACTTGAGATCTCCAAACAAATTCCAATGTCCTTAAGGCTACCGTCCCGACAGTGTTTAATATATGGGAGATCTGTCGAGATCTGACCCTTGGATCTGATATATTTTTAATTCCAATCAGAAAATTAGAAATATTGAAATTTTTGCTGTAAAGATGCTCTATTTTACAGGGCACAAAAGTGACCGTACAATAATTTTGTAATCATTACAGTTATAATTACAAACTCGAAAAGTGATACTTGACCTAATTTAAAAAAAAAATTGGTAGAATTATATGCATTTTTCTGGAAGATACTGCGTCCGAAAATAATAATATAATTTTTCCTTGCTTTGTAAATGGTAAGTAGAGTTCTGTCGCAATTCTATCGTAGTTAGTAGGATCTTGGTTAAAATAGTTTGTCTATTCTATATCAGAATTACTTCTTACGGTTTATGCTCATTTGTCTAATGGTATTTTCAATCGCCCACGCTGAAGACGGCAGCCTTAAATAATTGAAGACGAAATGGATGTCTAGATTGTAGAAGACGTGGAAGACCAGGGTACCTCCTAGTCCACCTCTACTGCTAGACCCTACAAATCAAATTATTCAAACAGTTCGAATTCAAATAAACTAAACGTTAAATCCACCAACTCCCGAATGAATCAATCGCACCAATGCAGTGACATGCAAGTCAAAGGAGTCGGAGAAGTTTAGGATACGGTTACATCCAGGTCTCCTCAAGACAGCCAAGCTATGCAATCTGAAGAAATTCCACCGATTGTGCTGAGAACGAAGGAAAAATAGTCTACAGTTAACAAATTGATCGTTTCAATTCCAATGGAGCAATCTATCCAAAAGCAGTAAAAGACCATCGAAATTTTTGATTCTCTTGTGGGGCAAAAAGATGCCCGCCACATACCTTTATTTCACCAAAAGAGAAGCCCCTGAAGGTGGTGACGAGAGACCCAAGAAATCATGGAGACCTAGATGAGCAACACATGCAAACATTTTACATCCAACAAATGCAACACAGCCATGATCGAAGACCAATGCCATTGTTCCTCGTCACCTTCGCGAAATCCAAACAAGCCAGGAACATTGGACCGTTTGGACATCCAATCGGTGATAAACAACATCGTTCGTGTGGAACCACCATATCGGAAGTCGCAAGTTAGTCGGTGACGGACAACTCGGCTCTGGACAATTCGGCACCGACAACAAGTTTTGTTTTTGAACTTGAACTTTCACACAAACGAGAAGACGACTTTCAATCACATGTTATCTTCAGTCACTAGCAAGTTTACGATTAAGTTTGTTTTTTACGCCTGGTATGTTTACAGCAGGCAAGCAATGAGGTCACTCTACTGCGTTGGGGTTTCCGAACTTGTTTTTAAATTTTTTTAGTACTAGAAGTGGAACGCTTAGCAGTCTCATACAGTAACTCGTGGTGAGGGAACAGGGGTTTGCTTCACTGCCCATTATTCATTGACGGCTGCACCACCAATTTGTCATAACAGGTAAATTGATTCACAGTTTACCATTCACTTTTCTTTCAATCACGATCTTCAATCTTTCATGTTATGCTATGTGATTTTCATAAAAGTAAAATTATTTCCGAATAAAATTATTGTTTGTTTTATCTTTCAATTTTGTACCGCTAACCCATAAACGGATCCACTAAATCCAATTGTTTGAACGTGGATGAACGAGGATATTTTCCATCTTTAAAATGGTGTATCGCAAAATAGGGATGTTGTTTAAAATTTCAAATTTACTGAATAGAAGTTATTCCGACTGGCTACTTTTGAAATGAACACCCGGTATAATATTATAAGTAATACTAAATGTAGAACTTAATGGTAAATTTGGATACAACATTAAAAAACTTTTAGGGTACGAACGACGTTAAATCCGGGATAAACTTGAAAGATCGAATTACAAGTCATCTGTACTGAGTTGACGTTATAATAGGATATATAGTTTAACGTGTAATCCTAACCACGGTATACATAATTTTAGAGCAACTGGGAATCGAGTTCATGACCGTAGATTTCGTGCATAATAAAATGATATACAACATACCTATGTTATATAATTTATAGTTTTATAGATATAATGCAAGTGAAGGAAGGTAATCACAATTATAGCTACACTCGGATTTTTAAATGCAATAAATATTTCAAATATCAACACATATCAATTAAGGACAGGATAAAACAAACACGCCCATAATGCAGATTAAATGCAATCAGTCGTTGATTTTTCGATAGATTCAATAGTTTTAATATATTTTATAAGCAGATTACGTTTGAAAATACGAGGGTTCTGTCGATAAATCAGGGATTTGCTAAAACGCCCACATAATTCATAGATTAGAGAAACTGGAGCCGATACACAAATAACTTAAATACGATTGTTTACGTTAGAATCGCGGTATTTAATTAAGGTTAAAATTTTCTTTTTACTCACTCTAGGGAAAATTTATTGACTTTTTAATAACAGATTAATGAATTTTTCTTGAGGGCAGTCAAAAGTGTAGATAATTAAAATCTGATAGTCAGTTCACTATCTGCCTAAAAATCAAGAAAAAGTACACATGCAAAATTAAAATGGAACAAGATAAATAATTAAAAATAAGCGAAGGAATGTTAAACCAATAAAAAAGTTTCTTTCGTGAAATATTCACGAAAAGTTGGGCATTCTAATTTTTGCGGCTCTGCGAATTTCTATTTCTCCCTGATGATATAAACCGTAAAGATTACAAATGAAAATATTATTAAGTTTCCCGTTTCGCGCTTTCTTAATACAACCATCTTGAAAATTTTTCTGGTTTAGTATAGTGCATAAAAGATAAATTGCTTTTATCTGGCATAATATTCAATTTAAAACATCAAGAGCATATCCACAGCTATAAACCAAAACAAAAACACATTTTTACATACATTAAAATGCAAACGACCAAGCTGGCGCCAATTCATTTCATACTTTACATAAATTGACGATTTTCTTGACCATTTACACCCGCAACCCCTTATTTAGAATTTTTAAGTTAACAAATTATTAAAGTTTTAATTATTATGATACTCACGTAATGGTTTTTTTTTCAGGAAAAAGTTTTACGTTGTCTATCATTGTGTCGACTAGTCCACCTCAAGTTGCAACATACAGCAAAGCAATTAAAGTAACGGTGGATGGACCAAGAGAACCAAGATCAAAAACGAGACAACAAATGCACCATTTTCCTTTTGGACCAAGACCGTTTGGTCCCGATCCATTAACTAGTGGCCTTCCTTTTAAATTAGGAGGTGAGTTATTTAGGATTAAACTAATTTAAATTGTAATTTATTGAGGTTAGGGCTAATAAAACTAAACATATTGCTTTTTGTAACGTTTCTAAACTTGGCTTCATTTTCAGAAGAAAATTTTAATGGGACACAAAATAAAACATATTATGACTTTAAACATAAGAGATTATTTATTGGCACTTATGTCGTTTCAACTATTCTTATGTTCCATCATAAAATTATATTAATTACTTTATACCGAACTTTGGTATAAAATTTTTCAAGTATAAACCAACAACTTGAGCCCAATTAATTACAAATTTTATTTGTTATAAAATTAATTAGCATGAATTATATGTGCTTGAAAATCTTTAACTACTCATTGGAGAGTAATTTACGGTACTTGAACATAAATTCAACACTTGCAAAAAGTACATATTATTCAGACCGAAATGATATATCCGTGACGTATAGATAATTGTAGCTGAATGCATAAGTTCCTATGGCAACCAAAGCACTAGACAAAATATTTCAATCGGTGAAAATCATCCTGAAATCCTCTTATTTTGGATAATACCCCAGCACAGCCGATTGATACCACGAATTGGGGGTGGATGCTGTATTGTGTTTCATTGTGAAAAAGTTTCATCATTTCCCTAATTATTTGCAAATGCATAAAATTGCTATTAAATTAAAGAGGCAATAACTTCATTTTATGCATTAGCAAATTTTTACTAAATTAAAAATTTTTGCACGTTAAAAAGCAAATTAAATTTTTTTTAAACTTTAATTTAGTGATTTTCAGTTACGATAATTTTTAAATTATTGCTTTTGTAATAATGCCACAATGTCACGGTTTCTGTAATTGTGATTAATCAACGTAAGAGTACTTATGTTTACAATTTAGTTGAACGTTTAACGTTTGTCATTGATTAGAACACTTAACATTTATCATGTTATTCAACCCTTTCTGCAATAACAGAATCGCGCTTTCTAATGAATAAATGGGTAGTGTAATATCGGTTCAGTAGGTGGCGTATGTTTTGCATTCGAGGAATTATCTACATATTAACCCTTTATCAATACCCTTACTAACACTAAATAAAAACATTCCAAGTGGATGGAATTCTGTTTAAACTAATTTAAATCAACAATATCGTCGTTTCGAATTATAGTGCTGATAGACAAAAAGGAACATAAACTTAACCAAACAGTTTTGCTTATTTTGTATTGCACGATGCTTTTAAGGTACAAGTATAAGCTTTAACACGATGTTAAAGGAGTCCAGAGGGTGGCAATTTGCAGTCGGAAGGTGTCATTAGTCAGGTGTCTAAAACACGCGCGGTGTTACTGATTACAAGCTTGACGTCACGAACGCGGCTTCCTTTTACCATTGAATAGCTGCCTGCCTTCTTTCTCCTTAAAATGTGTTAAATTAGTTAAGGATTTATTTGTTCTTTCATTAATTAAACCATATTCAATTTGGTTAATATGCATGGGTATACCGAAGGTCAAAGCTTTTCTGAAAATTGCAATTTGATAATTGTTCTTGCACAAACTTGTTCTTTTATAATTGATTAACGTTAAACGTTAATAACGTTAAAAAATTGAATGGACTGGATTAATCCTGATTGTCTTAAAGACGGTAGTGAAAATGACTTACCTGGTTTTATTTTTCTATGGTGAGGAGATGGGTTTGTTATTAAAAAGGAAAGAGTCACAATTTACAAGATCTTTGCGAAGCCGAAAAAATTGATTCCAGTGAATTGCAAAACTCCTTGGAAGAAAAACACTGAATATTCGACAAAGTTTTATAACACATCTAATAGGGCGATGTTGAGGAGAGGACAGAAAGTGGATTGTAGAAATTTATATTAATCACAACTGTAATTTTAAAATAACCTATAAATGCCCAAATTACGTTTTAGAAATAAAAAAGGATAATTTTTCACAACTTAATTTAAACATGTTAAACTTGATAGTAATATTTAAACATGATTTTTTCAGGTTAAGCCTGATGATGTCCCATTGTTGTTGAAAACGTTTGTTTGTGAATTATACCTCCAGTGCAGTTTACTTGTGAAAATTTGTGCTTTTTAGTTCCGAAAAGAGTTATGTGCATTTTTACGGTTGTTCTAAAAATTTCTTTCTTCAGGTAATTATCGGATAAGGTTCAGGAAAGGAGGAATAATGACGATGTTAATTAATAAATTGAACAATTGTTGAGCTGGATAGACCGTTAATTATTTGGTCATAAAACACTTTAAATACCAGAAAAACTACTCACTTTATTAAAGTTAAATTTAGTTATTTTACAACATATTGGTGGTTATTTGTCAAGTCCTAGTCAAATTACGGTTTCAAATTAGGCCCTACGACGCTTAAAAAAATCACCAAAAACTTGCATACAATAAATTTGGCAATAGACTTAAAATTGAGGAAATGTAGCATTAAGGCAAAAGCTTTAGGTGATTAAAATTAGCATTATAGCAAATTATAGAATTAAAAAAGAAAAGCACTAAAATTATTCTATTATGGAAACACAAAATTACTGAATAGATGTGGTATGATAACAAAACTGAAAGTTTCACTAAGGAACTCCTAAGAGAGTGCTCTAACGTACTAAATGACAACAACGTCAAAATAAGTAGAAGACTAGAATTATCGTAAGAAATTCATTGTATAACAAGAATTTACCAAGTTTTAGGCAGTGGGTTCAAAAATATGCAATGCTTAATATTATTGTTCAAGTGCCCAATCGATCATCATAATATAATAACCACAGAACTAATAATAATTATAAATTAAATAAAAATACGACTTTACAAGGTACTTTATTTCTTTGAAAAATTCTAAAATCTGTTAAGGCAGTGTCCATTAATTACGGTAAAACAATTTTTTTAATTTTCACCCCCGCCCCCGAAATATTTTGGAGTCCAAATATAAACTGGAATTAATTAATATTTTAAAAAATCTTGCATAAGGAACACTTTAACCCCCCCCCCACGTAAGGATTCCAGTAAGTAATAAGCACTCCCTAAGAGATACGTAGTATGAATCTAACGAAAATAATAATAATGAGTCAAAATGGGGTACACTCGAACATCAACAGTCTAAGTTTCGAAAACCTGCACAAAACATATACCCTGAATACCGAATCAAATTGGGAAAAAACCGAATAGCAGAAAATGTATACAAAAGAATTAAACTGATCTGGCTTGTTGTGATTCATAGCTCACTTTAATTGGACTCTAAAGTTTGTAGTTTTTTTGAGCTGTAGATGAAGCTATAGAGAACTTTCTTTTATAAAGCTTTGTGACATGAGCTGCTTTTGGAAGCTTGGAATAAATGAGAAACATTCTGATACATTCAAAAGATCAATAAAAAGCAACTTTGTAGAAATAGTTTATAAAATAGCACTAACCATCATCGAAAGGAAAGGAACCGAACAAAGCAAGAATTATCTGATAATAAACGGTTCTCTCAGTGTTTTCCAAGCAATAGGCCAGAGACAGGGAAGTATCCTACCAATAATTCAGGTGATCCAAAACAAAATCATAGCTCTGTGAAGCTGCCAAATCACAAACTACTGCGGGTTCTATCTCACATGAATATTCCAGAAAACAAAGATCCAGTTACAGCAGCATTGGAAATTTCTATCCTATAACAACGGGTTAAGATTTGATAAGCTTGGCAAGGCAGAAAAATAAACTGGAACTCTGAAATTTTTAACAAGTTCCAAAATATAAAGGAAGAGACAACAGAATGGAGGACATATCCCACAGAGAAAACAGAACAGAGGAAATCACACTAACCAAAAAGCGCACAGGTCACTCAAAATCCACACACTCGTACCTCTTGGACAGGAAAGAGCCCCCATAATGCGAAACATGCGGTGAATCGCTTTCAGTCACTCACATCATCACGAACTGTCAAAAATACAAAGAAATCCGCAAAGAAGCAAAATTAGAAGGACAAATAAAGAAAGTCTTAGCCAATGAAGAAGAAGCCACTAACAAAATAATAAAATTTGTGAAAATATCGGGACTATATAAACTACTAGCTGGCACGGGCGGCGTTCGCCGCCCTTAGCCATCTAGACCCAGAATAGATCCGAGAAGGCCATAGTTGTTCGGCGTTCGGCCTCACAGGGGGAGGACCATAATAGATCCGCGAAGGCCATAGTTGTTCGGCCTTCGGCCTCACCGTTAGGTTAGTGTTAGTTTGTGATATTTATTTGGAAAACCAATTAAAAACAATTTAATCTTCACGTAAAGTTTAATCTTCCGCAAAGAGGTGGATCTTCCGCGAAGAGAAGAATGTTCGGAGTGCAGTTTACCAGTTTGCAAAATTTCGTGCAGTTTACCCGGGGTGCAATTTACTACTTTTTTTCGGCTACCTGCAGTCGTTCGTGTAATTTACCGTTCCCGCCATCTGTTGACAGTATTTTGGATCACTGACAGTATGTCAGAATAGTTCGATTTTTGACAAATTAAATTTCTGTTTGCAAGACTTGTGATTTGATTTATCGAAAAAAGCGAAAACTGCACTCCAAACATTTTCCAGGTAAAAATAAAAATGGTAAATTGCACTCCAAACAAAAATTATTAAATTTTTTTATTAAAAAACCAATCTCCGCGTAAAGTTAAATCTGCCGCAAAGAGGTGGATCTTCCGCAAAGAAGTGGATCTGCCGTTAGGTTAGTGTTAGTTTTTGATATTTCTTTAGAAAACCAATTAAAAACAAATTAATCTTCAGGTAAAGTTAAATCTTCCGTAAAGAGGTGGATCTTCCACGAAGGGGTGGATCTGCCGTTAGGTTAGTGTTAGTTTTTGAATATTTTTGAAGAAAACCAATTAAAAACAAATAAATCTTCACGTAAAGTTAAATCTTCATGTCCGCAAAGAGGTGGATCTTCCGCGAAGAGGTGGATCTGCCGTTAGGTTAGTGTCAGTTTTTGATATTTCTTGAGAAAACCAATTAAAAACAAATTAATCTTCAGGTAAAGTGAAATCTTCCGCAAAGAGGTGGATCTTCCACGAAGAGGTGGATCTGCCGTTAGGTTAGTGTTAGTTTTTGATATTTCTTTAGAAAACCAATTAAAAACAAATAAATCTTCACGTAAAGTTAAATCTTCATGTAAAATTAAATCTTCCGCAAAGAGGTGGATCTGCCGTTAGGTTAGTGTTAGTTTTTGATATTTCTTTAGAAAACCAATTAAAAACAAATAAATCTTCACGTAAAGTTAAATCTTCATGTAAAGTTAAATCTTCCGCAAAGAGGTGGATCTTCCGCGAAGAGGTGGATCTGCCGTTAGGTTAGTGTTAGTTTTTGATATTTCTTTAGAAAACCAATTAAAAACAAATTAATCTTCAGGTAAAGTTAAATCTTCCGCAAAGGGGTGGATCTTCCACGTAGAGGTGTTGATATTTCTTTAGAATACCAATTAAAAACAAATAAATCTTCACGTAAAGTTAAATCTTCATGTAATGTTAAATCTTCCGCAAAGAGGTGGATCTGCCGTTAGGTTAGTGTTAGTTTTTGATATTTCTTTAGAAAACCAATTAAAAACAAATTAATCTTCAGGTAAAGTTAAATCTTCCGCAAAGAGGTGGATCTTCCACTAAGAGGTGTTGATATTTCTTTAGAATACCAATTAAAAACAAATAAATCTTCACGTAAAGTTAAATCTTCATGTAAAGTTAAATCTTCCGCAAAGAGGTGGATCTGCCGTTAGGTTAGTGTTCGTTTTTGATATTTCTTGAGAAAACCAATTAAAAACAAATTAATCTTCAGGTAAAGTTAAATCTTCATGTAAAGTTAAATCTTCCGCAAAGAGGTGGATCTGCCGTTAGGTTAGTGTTAGTATTTGATATTTCTTTAGAAAACCAATTAAAAACAAATTAATCTTCAGGTAAAGTTAAATCTTCCGCAAAGAGGTGGATCTTCCACGAAGAGGTGGATCTGCGTCTTCTTGCACAATTCCGACGAGTTCTGCGACCTATATAAAGTGCTCCGGTCTTATTCGCGGCATTCAGATTAATTTGTTAGTGGTTTGCATTTTTCGAATTAAAGCCGCCATCCCCGCCATCTGTTGACAGTATTTTGAATCACCGACAGTACGTCAGATTAATTTTCGAAAAATTGGCAAGGCAATCCCATCGAAAAAATAATTTTGAAATTTAAGTTCGGTTTAACACCTTCGGCGTTGAAAATACGAAGGAATGTTATGGACGAACTATTATAGAGCGTCGCGATACGCTTCCGTTGCGTCTTAAAAATTAAAGATCGGCCGGTAAATAAGAGCGCTACATACGTCCAAAGTTTTTACACAATTTTCACTTAAGTGGGTCTCTCACAAAGAAACGAAGGATAATTTAGAAAAAGCAATCGGAGCTTCGGATACGGTTATTAACGGTCTTTAATTTAGCACATGACGACAGTTGACGAAAAACCACAAATAACGGCAGCATTTGCAAATTAGTGTCGTCGTCAAAATTGAAAATCAAAATCAGTGGCGATTTCGGGCAAAATTTAAAATATGCAAAATGTGTATTTTCGTTGCGAAGCAAAGTTTTGTCGAGAAAATTTCATTCGACATTTTCGATTTATATTTGTCTCCTCGACGTATTAAAGGCAAAAATAAATTTTAAATCTTCAGGTAAAGTTAAATCTTCATGTAAAGTTAAATCTTCCGCAAAGAGGTGGATCTGCCGTTAGGTTAGTGTTAGTTTTTGATATTTCTTTAGAAAACCAATTAAAAACAAATTAATCTTCAGGTAAAGTTAAATCTTCCGCAGAGAGGTGGATCTTCCACGAAGAGATGTTGATATTTCTTTAGAAAACCAATTAAAAACAAATAAATCTTCACGTAAAGTTAAATCTTCATGTAAAGTTAAATCTTCCGCAAAGAGGTGGATCTTCCACTAAGAGGTGTTGATATTTCTTTAGAAAGCCAATTAAAAACAAATAAATCTTCACGTAAAGTTAAATCTTCATGTAAAGATAAATCTTCCGCAAAGAGGTGGATCTTCCGCGAAGAGGTGGATCTGCTGTTAGGTTAGTGTTAGTTTTTGATATTTCTTGAGAAAACCAATTAAAAACAAATTAAACTTCAGGTAAAGTTAAATCTTCCGCAAAGAGGTGGATCTTCCACGAAGAGGTGGATCTGCGTCTTCTTGCACAATTCCGGCGAGTTCTGCGACCTATATAAAGTGCTCCGGTCTTATTCGCGGCATTCAGATTAATTTGTTAGTGGTTTTGATTTTTCGAATTAAAGCCGCCATCCCCGCCATCTGTTGACAGTATTTTGAATCACAGACAGTACGTCAGATTAATTATTTGACAATTTAAATTTTTTGTCAAACTTGTGATTTGATTTTCGAAAAAAGCGAATTACTTTTTTCCCCGCGCGAATTTCTTCTCCATTTATGCACGCTTAGTTGCGCCTGGACCAACGATAGCGAACAAACAAACAAACAGATCTTCTCTTTTATATATTTAGATCATGAACTAACAAACAATCAAATAACTTATAACACTAACAAATCCAAATTGCGTAATTCCCTAGGGGTTATAAACGCAACTCTTAATTAAAAAAATAATTTTTTTTAACTGTTAGTTGGGATATTTTTAGAAGCTTTTCCGGGCGCGATACCTTAAGGTTGACCACCCCAAAAAAAATTAAAGTTTTCCTATAGCAAAGAGGAAGGTTTATATAGATGCAGTAAAAATTTTATATGCGAATGTATATAGTCAAAATTTTGAAAAAAAAACAATTTGAACTTCGCTAAATTTTACATGTAAATTGCATGAATTGGCCACGCCCACAACGGGTTCTTCTCAGAACCACAAATGTTGTAAGAATGAGGTCTCTATTAAATGTTTGGGGTGGATTCGAGACTTGTCGCCATCGAAAAACCTGAGCCTCCGCTGCTCCGCAGCTCCGGCCGGTTTTTCATGTCGGCCGCCGCTTCGTGGCAAAAGCTAAACATACTTGAAGGCGCCATCCATCAAGAAAACCGGGATTCGAGATAACGTGGTTCTTAAAAATCCTAGTTTATAGCATTTAAAATCATTTTCGAGGTATGCAGTAGTTATAACCATTACGTACCACCCCCAAACACTCTAAAAAAGACAAAACAATAACATCTAACCTGTTCGAGGACCGAGCAGCATCTGACGGAGCGAAATTTTCTAAGTGTTAGGGTATATGAATGCACACGTACCGTCAATAGAATGCGACGCGTAGAATCTCACATGTAAAAATTGGCTAAAATTTGCTAACTTCAAAATCGAATTATTCAAAATTTTGATAATACATTTGCATGTAAAATTTTAACAGTATACTATATGAACCTTCCTCTTTGCAATAGGATTTAATTTTACTTGGGGTGGTCAACTTTAGGTTACTCGAACCGCTTTTCCATTCCATGTGGAATATTGCTAGTCTACTTCTCTGCAAAGTCTACACAATCCATTTTCTGAGGTGAATGAATTCTCTACCTTCTCTTTCACTTTTACAACTTAAATCTTTAAAGAGATTTGAACCCACAATTTCCGCACTATAACTCAACCAGGAATCACACCAAACTACCTTTCTGTGTAAGTTTGGATATACTGCTAGAAAAATTTGTAAAACTGTAAACATCTTGTATTTGTCTCAATTTTTAATTCAAAGTTAGTTCTCAAGACTATTTTCAGGACAGTTGCTATGTACTTAGCTACAGGAGTTACGAGGATCCTACTAAAGATTCAAAGCTTAGTGTCTGTATGCTTCATGAAAATGTTGATGCTTTTGTCTGACGCGTCCATGTTAACCCCAAATTTTAAGTTAAACAAACTTACTAATTATTTTTTGCCTTCTGATTAATTATTACTAAAATTTGATTATCTTAATTCATGTATTGAATCTTCAACTTATAAAAACTGATACTTGGAGATTCATACATTTATGTCACCAGCACGAATCCGTCTTTAATCTCAAATTGTCCCCACTTTACACAAATGAAATTCCCCATAATTCAAAATACAAATATAATTACAATAAAAAACAACGCTTTACAAAAATCCATTTGTCCTGGCCCTTGATTAAAGGAAGCATAGCAAATTTATTCAGGATTATGATTTTCAGGATTGATTTTTCAACGCATAACTCATATTTTTCTTTGTAGTTCATATGGCATGCATAGCTGGTTATCAAACAGGAGAGACACTTTTTTCCATGTAAAGCTTTCCATAAAAATAAAGATTTTCATGAAACATAAGTAGGTTAACAAAGTGTTTCAATCTCATATAGTAATATATCATTGTTGATAGTACAAATCAAAATATAAAAATTTTTGATATAAGTTACGTTATCTTTGAGAATTTTAAATAAATATTTCTTCTTCTTCTTCTGCACTTCATGGATTAGGCTTTGTGCAGCCTGTTCCGTCTTCATACTTCTTTCCATCTTCGTCGCGGGCGGCCAACATTTCTTCTTCCCCGTGGTTCGTATTCCAGAATCTTCTTTGGTATTCTGTCCTCATCCATTCTATTCACATGTTCTTTCCATTTACCTCTATATTCTTGTATTTTTTCATTGATGTTATAGATGTTTAGATCTTTCCTTATGTCGGTATTCCTTATTTGATCTCGCATTGTACATCCTTTTACTCTTCGTAGGAATTTCATTTCGGTGGCTTGTATTTTAGATTTATCTTTTTTCAGAGGAACCCAAGACTCGCATCCATATGTAAGAACCGGAGTTGCCATCGTCTTATAAAATTTCAAAACCGTGTCCTTTCTGGTCTTGTTTCTTAGGGTTCTGTTGATTGTTATATAATATTTCTGTAAGAGAAAGATAGTACTAATATTGAGAAATTTAAATATTTACATTTAAAATTAGGAGGAGAATAAGGCCAATTAAAAAACAAGGATGTCCCAAAATGACTACAAAGCGGGAGAATATAAAGATACAAACTCTTTCTTCTTCAAATTCTGCCATGTGTGCCCCATCTATTCGATCACAGCTAGAGAATTGCAGTAAAAATGTACTATCGACACGAACAGTACGACGTCATTTCTATAAGCAAGGCTAATACAAAAACAACCCAGTTTTATTTCAATTAAGTCTTAAAATATTTAAAATAAAATCGATGTATCAATGATTCTTCTTAAATTTATACTCACATCAGAATGGAAGTTTGACGGAAAATAGGCGAAGCCTCTTCTTGTAAGTACGGTAAACCTTCACCAAAGTCACTAGAAAAGGGTATAACGATTTGGGGATGCATGTGCTCAGAAGGAGTCGGAAAATTGTGATCTTAGAAGGAGGCGTCAACACTGTACTATATATCTAATTCTTTTGAAAGAATAATTATTATACCTGAAGGTTAAATTAATAGGTAAAGATTGTATTCTACAAGACAAATCACCTATTCATAATGCTAAAATTGTCAGTTACAAATTAAAGGAGACCAAACTTTTAAAATATTAAAGTCCAGACCTTTCACCTATAGAAAATACGTGGACATTGTCGTTGTTAACCACTGAATGCTCAGTTCCGTGACATACCAAATATTTTAAACAATGAATTTTTTTGTTATAAATGAAATTTAGTAAGCTTAAACCATAATTTTCTGTTCACCTATTTTTTTAATACAAATTTTCATTCATTTATTACTAAAAGTAGTTTGATTCTTTTATGACCGTTTTTAATATGAATTACAATTTAATTTTTTTTAATACTTAAAAATTGTACCTATATCTTCAAGTTTTGCTTTTATTTGTTGTTTAAGAATTTAGAACTTAATTAAAAAAATCATTATTTTAAGAAAGTTTACTTTGTTAACTTACTTTTGTTAGCCTACGTAATATTAATTAATAAGTTATAATGGGAATTTAAATCATAAAATAGGCCTGACTATAATCGAATCGAATTGTGGGCTAGTAGATCTACCTGGGTCACGCAATGAGTTTGGGAAAGGAAATTAAGGTGTTCAAATCACAAGAAGGATCGAACTGGCACGAACAGCCTTTAGGCAGCGACTATGTATCAACTGGAAATAATTAATATAAAGGGAAAAAATATCAATCGTCTCATATTGACTCAGAAGGTGATACAAAGATTAATACTGGTGATAAGTTTGAGAACAAGATCCGTAATGGAGAAATAAGAAGATGAATAGGATGGTATATGTACTTGATCGAGTTGCACGGGCCATGGAGCGAAGCAAAACTGTGAAAAGTGGACTATGAGAATAGTAAATTGGACCACCAAGGGTAAATAAAACGAAAAAGACGCAGAAAAAGAAAATAGAGAGGTTTGGAAAAATTTAACAAAGACTTATTTCTAGGAGTGGAAAATACGAAGCTGATGGAGAAGAAGAAGAAATATCTAGTATATTTAGATACTGAAGTAGGAGGATGTTAGGCAAACGGAAGTCCAGTAAGAAATTTAATTAAATCGCAAATTCAAAATTTTTACGTGATACGCCAATATATTAATTTTATATTAACACTCGAATAATTTTTTTGCGTGTTTTAAAATAATCAGAATTAAAACCTGCCGGCGAAAAACGGTTATGTGTTATTAGGTTATGTAAGGTTTAACTTTTTGATGGTAGCACAATATTTTGAATGTAATTTTATTTTATTTCGTCTGAAGTCCCCACTCCATTGCTTTTGCGGATAGTAAAAAATGATTTTTTATAGTCCCTTCTCCATGAAGACATTTAGTGACATTATTACATTGAACAATTCAGATAATATGATTGTAATACTGTGTGATATTGACTCTTCACAATTCCGACAGCCGAAAACCCAACATCCAATATTCCATGCAAATATATGGATATGCGGGTTTTCGTGTTGTCGGAATTTCTGCCGTACGGTTTTTGAGTATCAGGATTGCAGCCTTTAAGAATTTCACCACAAACCCTACTTTAGTTATAATTATCTTAGGGATGTTTTTAATGCTTAGTTAAATTCTAGTTATGTTAATAGGTGATTAACTAGCCAATCCAATCAATGAAAATACAACTTCACACTTTAATTGTTGGTTAGCCTTAATCGAGGTTGATCTGAGCATTGAAAAACTGGGTCTTAATATATTAATGGGCGATTTAATTTTTACCTACTACCGCGCGAAAAGACCTACTTTTCGAACACATTTGCGTTAGGGAAAGGCTTGCTTTATCGCACTAGTACGAAAATCAGGCCATACATTTTCAGTTATTTCAAGCTTATTAGACAAACATTTTTAAAATAAAAGAGAAATAATGAAAGTATCCTATTACGGAAAATAGCAAGTAAGTTAAAAATCATTGATTTCGAAACAATACGGTAGTAGATAAAATTTTGTATGCAACTCGTGTGAAAATGCATGTTCTCACACTTGCGAGAATTATGCCTTTTCACACTTGTAGCATAAATAACTATTAATTTCCATAAACATTTACAACACTTGTCAATTTTCATTAATCCAGGATATCTGTCGACGATCGACTGCCAGTGTCGGGCGTATAGCAATTTGCAGGTACAACTTCTTTCCCCGAGCATTTAGTACTACAACCGAATCTTGCGCCAACTAATTCAAATTTAATTGTTCTATAACTACTAAACCGATGTCAATCAATTAACAAAACTAGTAAATTTTACTATTTTGTAAAAATTCTTATGCTAAGAAGATAAAAATGCGATGCAAGAGAAAGCCTTTCGGCTCGTTCCGACTTAATTAGATTTTAAATGCATGATAAGCTAATTAAACATTACATTCAAATTAATTCTATAAGCTTTAGGCAGTTATTTGCTGTCTTCATTGAATGTTTGTAATTTTCATGGTGCAAAATATTTGTGAATATGTAATTTAGTACCATTATCAATTTTATTGTATGCTACGCGGAATTTTTTACTGCATGAACTTCCTGGTTTAATTACAAGCGCAGAAAGATAGATAGCATAAAGGTGATTTAAATATCGACTTAAAAATTAAATAAGCTCTAGTAATACGTAATTTAATATATAAAGCGAATTTATGACTTAAAAGCTCTTTTAATTTTTTGCTATTCGTGGACGTAATTTAATCAATAATTTAATAATACATTCAATAAGGTCTAAGCATTTTGGTGTATTGGAGGATATAAAAGCCACATAGCTTACAAATTTTATGAGGTAAATGAAATAACATGAAATAGACAACGTCAGAATACACAAACCATGTCATATTAGCACTTCATCCCTTTAATATGGATTAATATGAACCAAGGCGGATGGATACAGAAACATGAATCAATATCAAGACAATTTTTAAAAGTTGATACGTTTCCTTCAATAAACTTAAACAAACAGGTGAAAAAGATTACCAACCATTCTTCTTCTTCTTGTGTGTCTATCCATTTCCGTCAAAAGTGGGTCAAAAAGATCCACTGTTGTTGTGTTATACCATGTTCTCAGGTTCCTTAGACACGATATTTTTCTTATTACCAGTCCCCTTTTACCTTCTACCTGCTCTTGTGGAATTAATTGTTTTAACCCTTATTGTTGATTATTTCTTATGATAATTTGCCCAGGTATTCCAGTTTACGCGTCTTTATCTTTAGGAGCAACTCTCTCTCCTTACCCATTCTTTCTAAGACAGCCTGATTGGTGACGTGGTCTGTCCATGTACATTTTTAGACTTTCAACCTCTGATGGACTTCTCTATTCGGGATTTTTTTTAATTGAGTGATCCCAACCACCGACATATCTTTGTATCAAAATACTTTTGAGATTAACATGTATTTTGTTTTTGTTAAATTTAGTGCTAGTTTATATCGCTGACTGGCTTCCACCATTTGTGTCATTAGTTCTTGAAGGTCTATATCGTCTGCTATCACCGCCGTGTCATCGGAGTACTTTATATTATTTATGCATTCGTCATTGATCTTAATGCCAATGTCTATATTATCTTCTAATGATTCTTGAAAAATTCGCTCTGAATACACGTTAAATAGTAAAGCGGATAATACACACCCCTGTCGGACACCGTGCTTGATCATAACGTTTTCCGAAACCATTCCTTAAACTTTTATGGCAGACGTCTGGTTCCAGTACAAGTTAGTGATAACTTCTCAAGGGAACTTAAAAAGGCTGTCATTGACTTAACTGTAGGGCGAGGACTCGAGCTGCGGCTTGCTCAGCTCGTCCGTCCCCCTCCTTGGTCTTCATCACTTGACTGATGAAGACCGCTACAGCCAGCCATTCGTCTTCGCCGGACAGCATGAAAGCAATCATGTTGTCCGGGCTTAGTGTGTCGCCCATCCGGAGCGAAATCATCACTCTCTCCCTCTCCCATCTTAGGCATCCGAAAAGAGTGTGTTCCGCCGTATCTTCGTCCCCGCAGTAACGACAGGCAGGTGACTCGGTCAGCCTGAACCTGTGGAGATATGCCTTGAAGCATCCATGGGCGGTGAGAGCTTGTGTTTACTTATCAAGCGCTCCTATCCAATTTCGTTGAAAATCTCCGATAGCTCTATAATGTTTCGTCCATATTAACTAGATCATTTAGCCTTTTTCGTTTTTTCTTGAATCGAATCTTGTTATCATCGCTTCATGTTCTTATAGTCTTCTCAAGTGCTATCAAGTGAATTCCTTATCTGACCTTATAAACAATCCAATAAATTCTATAACCAATCTGAATCTCCAGACGTTCCCAAAACTAAACATCGGAGCCTTAAAAAAAAGAAAGGCCCAAATGAATGGCAAGTCCAAAAGTGACAATCGTACATACCTTCCCCTGCAGAAGGAAAGCTTCGCCGAACAAAAACCTTGAACACTGTTCAAACAACTTTCAGCCACCCAATCGAATTTATTGGGAGAAAACGGTACAAAATATTTGACTCAAAATACAATACAAAATAACTAACAAATATTTGACTTATCACGCTCTAATTTATAACCTCCGTTTCTTCCTTTATCGCTCGTCGTGCGCGCAAGTCTACTTCTCACCTGTTGTACCGGGTATTTCGAAATAGATTGCTACAAATGCTACTCTAAATATTCGAGTGTGCTTGAATAGTGATAATGAAAGAGGGAAAGAGATAAGAGAAAAGATAAAAGCGGACATCGAGCGTATTATGCGAACAAAAATTTATTAACTAAGTATAGGATCGAAAATAAGCAAAAGAACAAATTTGAGAATATAATTATAAGTTTGATAAGACTAGAAGTGACACATGTGACAGAACTAAGCATGACAAATAGAGAGGAGGAAAACATCAGAAGATTTGAGAGGACGATTCTGAGAACAATCCTGGTACCAAAAGTTAACAGTGATGGAGTTATTAGAGCGAGAAGGAATGAGTTAATAAGAGAAATTGGATAGGAAAATATTGCGAAGTTCATAAAGTGGAAGAGATTCGGGTGGCTGGGTCATGTGATGAGGAAGGATGTGAAAATGCCTACAAAAACTTTAACTGAATGGAAACCAAGCAATGACAGAACCAGAGGAAGACCTAAATCTAGATGGATTGATGAAGTGAATCGGGGTCTGGAAAGCATGAGCATAGACAATTGGAAAGAAATTGTGGTGATCGAAAAAAATGGAAAATAGTGAGAGAAACTGCAAGTAGTGATACAAATGAAGAAGCAGGAGTAATCCGCCTTACAAATAGATTGAAAAATCTCAAAGGAGGTGGCTATATGCCGTAAGGAACAAAAGCTGAAAAAGAAGAAACATTCTCTCTGGGATCTGTGTAAATTTTATGATATTATATCGCTGTATCTTTTTTGACAATATTATATCAACTCCATACCTGGGCTGATTGTAATCACGTCCCGAATGGTAAATTTTGTAATCTGGGCTAATACAGCAACCTGAGTCGAGCCACCGCATTTCGCTGATAAACATTATATTTATTCCGATAGTATCCCGGATAATAGTGTTATAAAATTTTCCTGTTTGGAACATTGTACTTACATTCCAGGTGCATATTCGTTCGGGATATCTATACTAATTAAAACAAATTTATTATTAAATTAAAATTGAGAAATTAACAAGCTAACCAGACACAGAATATATTTTTAGCTGAAAACTGAAATAATTTTATTAACTAAATTATTAATCAATGGAATTAATAAAAAAAAAGTAATAATTAATTATTAATAAATAACCAATAAAAAGGGATTGCATCAACTATATAATATTTGGTAGCCATATTTCTCTTAGTTTGTCAATTCACTCTCTTCATTAATCAAATTACCTCCTACATTAGTAATATTTAAGCCACCCTACTACTCATTTATGATTAAATATCCATTTTAAAATTTTTAAATCAGAGAGTATTGGACTTTTCACTCTCTGAATTGGATTCTTTAATGAAGAAAAGTGTAAGAAACTTATATAAAACACCGTAAATTTTATAAAACCTTAAAAACGCATTCATTCTATAAAATTCTGCAACGTACAAACTTGATATTTTTTTAATTGGAGCAGAATTGAAAAAGCAATTTCTAACGAGAAAAACAGAAAACGTTTTGTGAAACATGATACAGCAAGAGCAAGAAAACGATACAAGGAGACGACAGAACTGCTAGGTGGGAACGCGAATAATTGAGTTATAGTCTCGCCTTCTGCTACTTGTGATATCTTTGGGGTGTAAAGCAGGCATCCAAATGTCCCCAAATATAACACTTGAAAATAAAACGCAATGTCCTCAATAATATTAAACATTGCTAAGTGATATTTTTATAATTTTTTTTATACCATTAATTTATATAACAAAGAAATGTTTCTTAATATCAAAAAAGGCAGCATGTTTTTTGGTACCAATCTTCACATGATATCTAAGGAAAATTTCTGGACAGACTAGCACTGTTTTTGTGTTTTCCGTTTTATATTTGGATACTTATAGGACAAGTAGTATATTTATGCTGAAGTTTACCTTAATTGAAAACCCTACAGAAAAGAATGCAATTTTAATTTACCCGACTATGCACTTAAATTAGCCGTTTTATAATAAAATACCTCTAGAACTAAAATTTTAATGCGCAATTTTTATTTTGTTTGCAGGTAAATATTTAGATGAATTTAAATCTCATAAGTGCCCTACTCGCAAAAGTAAATTAATTTAAAACTAATGCTCTAAATATATTCTCATCGTAAGATTTCACGTACTAAGGCCATCATCACGACCTTATTTCTGTTATTCTACTAATGCATTCCCTCTGTGAAAGAGAATTTTATCTTAACACATTCCAACAATTACTTATAGTACCTTACCTGTTCCTTTCGGATATATTCGGAAAATATTTTTGTAGGTTAAGACAGGTTCGCATTGCAAAGGAATGACACCAAATTGAAATATAACAGAATTTCACAAAAGTTACGAAAAAAAAGTTTTCAAGTTAATTATTTTCGAGTAATGAATAAAACCGAAACCTTCCGACAAATTTGAATCTTACTTTTGTAAGAGATGGTAACCCTTTAATGCCGCTCTAGCATTAGTCTTGCTCTGTTTTAAAGGGGTTGAATAATCACCAGCCCAACACCTCAGCTTAACCCTTGCAAGATAAATGTCATTCCGCCCCTCATTACTCCGGCAATCAACTTACGAAATCTATCTGAGAACGTAGCTAAAAATCCCCAGCATTGTTAACACGGCTCAGTCCGGATGCCCGCTTTAACGAAGTTTTTCCTTCGAGGGATTCTAAACGAAGTTTTTCAGTTGTAAAAGGATGTTTTTATGCCCCAGGCTTATCTTTAAGGGCTACTTTAATTGTGAGAGAATCTTCTAAATTTTCTTTTCGCTCTTACGCCCTGAATTTTTTAAATTGCCCTATTTACTTTCTACAGAGATTAGATTGTTTTTATTTGAATTAGTACTCACTTATGCTTGATATTTTTTAGCCTTTGATCGTTAATTACTCTTGATTAATTTTTTTATTAAAACATACTGTAAGGGAATTTTTCATTTATTTTAGAATAAATTAAACTAATTGAGCATTTTTAATTTACACAAATTAAAAAATTTGTACGATGTGAAATTTGTAAATCTTTTACGTAATAATAAAATCTAATTTGAAATTATTTAAGCTAAACAAACGAAAATATTTAATTAAAATTAACTTTTATTAAGGTAGAGACAAGTCAAATTGGTAAGAGAATTGATTTGAAATCAATATTAGAGCAAACAAAACATAACCCATTCGGAAGGAACATAAAACATGCCCGAGTTTAAACGCAAAGCGACCCAATATTGCAACCCAAAGCAAAGTACATGATACTGCAGTGGCTCTGTAAAATCTTGAAAGAAAATATTATCCAGGGTGACTTACAAGCGAAAGGGTTAACTTCAAGACGTGCTATTGGTTGGGTGGGGCACCCTCAAACCCGATTGGTGCGCCGCAAGGACCTGGCTGTTAACCTTTACTACCAAGATCTATACCGAGATGTGTTGCGCTCGCAGGATTCTAGTTTCCAAGTTATTGTTTGCAGGAAATATAGGATTATGAAGCTTATTATTGAGTCCTTAGGCAGGATGTTATTATGCCTGCTAGAACTTGGCATTTTCTCATATAAGAGAATAATATAGCTATCAAATTTACCATTTTCCTATTATCTTTTCTGCAGGCTATTATACACAAACTAAATTTTCTTTTTGTAACAACTTGTAACAAATGCCTTATTTTATTTTAAAAATATGTTAAAATAATTTTTTTTCCTTATAAATTATTTAAATTATTCCATTACTTTCAGGCATAGCCCACCACTTAGCTGGATTACCAGGATCTCCACCCGACTGGGTAACACTAACAGGACGTCATCATTATGCACCAACTCCATTTTTACCACATCATCATTCTCATTTTCCGACACATATGTTTGCAGCCTTAGAAAATCGACCCTTAAATACATCACCTAGGATAGGTAATATTGAGTGTCAACAATTACGAACTAATAATATTAACTGAACCATTTACAATTATTTTTAGAAACGAACCCGGCATCTCTTGGACCAATTAGCATAAATTGTCACAATGGATTAAGTACCACTTCACGAGACGGTTCACCTACACAAGTTGGTCTCTTAACAACGGCTAAACCATCACCTTCACCACAAGAAGACGACATATCAGTTACAGCTTCGCCAATACCATCACCGCAACTGCCTCCAACATTTCCAGGCATTTCATCAAATTCAACATTTCAAAATAACAACTTACTTAATAACGCACTAGCAGCCAGTTTATTTTTAAATGCACCCCTATTGCCGCCGCCTGGACAGTGGTTGTATTCACAATTATATCCACCAGATTGGCCTTGGATACACCTAAGAAATTCATCATTACTATCCGTTAACAACACAAGCTCCCCACGCGAATTCAAATCGGAAAATTTAAGAATCCAATCTGACAGTATCAATTCGGATAATGAAAAACAAAATAATAACAACGAAGATGACGATCGGAGATTAAAGGACGAAGGAATAAATTTAACTGTAGCACGAGTCAGAAAAGCGGCGGTAACTTTAGTTAGACAAAAAAACGACGGCGGTGCTTCCGACAAAGACACAAATAGTAAAAATTCGCGTACTTCTAGACATTCGGATGTATGGAGACCTTATTAATACCTAACTGGAAAATTAAAAATCAGTGTTAAGACGTGCGCCATTAAGCATGCTGAATTAATTTTACAAATCTAAATTTTTACAAAAATTCGTGGATATAAAAATATCTTAATGCCCGTCCCAAACACAGTGTATGTAAATATACGTATAGGTGTATAAAAGAGATAAACGATGTACTTTATTTTCAAAAATTCGTATTGGCTAAGAACTTTGTGTTGTTTCCATTTTTTTAAGCACTTATGATGATCAGATTTAAATTTCTTGATCGACTCACCATTTTTTAGCACCACCTTGTAGATACCATTATTTAAATGGAAGTTGTTCAGGTAAATTTGAATCTGGTCCATTTGTACCTAATATTTGTCCAGGCCATATTTTAAAACTCACATTTGATTTAATGAGATGTGTAATACTGTAGATAGAGAATTGGCTGTTTATAACATACAATGTAATAATAGTTTTAGAATTATTTCTGTTAAATAAACTAAATTATTTAAAAGCCGCCTTTTAATTTATTTAAACGCCCAATAAATATTTATGACCTATTATTAAAAATGATGTAATATTTGTGAAAATTAACAACATTAGCAGGAACGCCGATAATAATTAAATTTTATTACAAGAAATTGCCAACTTAACAAAAAAAATGCCGAAAACTACAGTTTCAAACGAAGGGTGGCAAGCTACATGAATGGGAAAGTAATCACCCTTAGAAACTTTATGATGACGTCGGAAGAATCAGGTCAAATAGAAATACAAAAAACAATCGTTTAAAATTAGTTAATAACCTGTGAAGAGGTGCTTAGTTTTTATTGTTATAACTTTTTTGATATTTCGTGTGGTATAATAGCATAGAACTCTGAATTATCATTTTAATTAGTCGAAGAGCGCAGTAGGTCCTAATTAAAGCAAGCTTCTAATTTTCTATCAGTAACTAATACGAAACATATATTTATAAATAATTGAGGTCAATATTAAGAAGTCAAGTTAGAAACTTTTAATGACTTTTATGCCACAAACCAAAATTTAACATCTTGAAGAATCGACTAAGTGTAATCAAGTAAATGGTAAATTTTTGTTGAACCAAAAGCACTCCCTTGTACACAATAAATCCTTTTTTATGCCCAATTTTCAGTTCATTCAATTCCAACCCTTTCTTTTATAGACAAAAGAATTTGAATGCATCCCCAATGATTCGAGACACTTAAAATAATTGTTATTTTCTCTTAACGCTTAAGATCCCGATTAAGCTAAAGAAATATAAAAATTCTGTGCTCTCTTTGTTTTTTTTGTAATTGGAAAACCTTCTCTCAAATTTCTGACTTGCAAACAACGCTGGGGTCGTGTAATTAAAGAAATGCACAAGATGAAATGGCAGATGATTTTAATAAGTAATTTTATGTGTAATCTAAAAATGTGACCCAACGAAGAATTTTTCTGATGCATACAATTTAGTATTCGCTTAAAACAAATTGTTAAAATAATTCACGGCAAAGGACGGGATATGGGGGACTGGGGCTAATCAAGAAATTGAAGTTTCAATAAAAGCCATCATTAATTCTGAGTTTGGGGTCTCTCCGATCTAGCTTACATGACGTTACAGTAAAACAGTAGACCAGATGAGCCTTTAACTTACCCTAATAAGGAAATACCTTGGTAAGACTGCAAAATCTAAAAGGGCAACATTTTTCAAATGGTCGCCACTGCGTAATTTGAACAAATGAATGCTGGCGAACTAAGCAAATTACATTCTCACATGGATGTTCTCTATAGATGTCGAGCAAGTTGCTCTATTCACTGTATAATGTTCTATTTGAGTAGTAATGATTAAGGTTTTAGATAGTTAGGATCAAACGGTCTTTCTTTAATTTTATGTTCGTTTTATAAATAGTACATCCCCTTATTGTTATGTATTTAAAAATTTAATTACAATCGAAAATAAAAAATGGAAATAAATAACTTCTTAAGAATTAAATTTAGTACAGTAATATTATAACATTATCCTTGTAACCACTGTAATAAGTTCACCTTAAGTCACCAAGTGTGTGTCCAAGTCTGACCCTTGTAATATATTTCCGCGAGGGTCTACCAAACGACCAGCACTCGATCTTATAGCCAATCAACCCCACAACCCTTATCTTAAATGTATCTCGGATTAGACTGCAACTTTAGGTTAAACTTTTATACGCAAAACTGTCTACGTTTATTCTTTATTGGCGCAGTCTAAGGTGTAATCGATTCACCAACAAGCAAATTTGAAAGTGGGATATTTGTTATTTGAAAATTTGATTTCCGGCTTGTTAAGGCTCACTATTAAATTAAAATTTGTTTTTCATTTGAACTACCGAATTAACTATAACTTCAGGCGAAATATAAAGTAATCATTGAACTGTTGCAAAACTGAACATACGCAGTAATTGATGGTTAAATTTGGATATAGTCCAAATTTTTTATTGTAAGACCAACAGCTGTTCTTTGATTTCATTCAAAATTTGAATGTAATTTTAGATTTAATTGGACCCAATCGGGCAAATACAGTGAACTCTGAATTCTCTGCAGATTTTTTTCCTTTGTAATTTTAAGAAAATATTTTGGGATAATTGAATATTTTTATTTCAACTTATTCAGGTCAGAGGTTTATAACCGTAAATACTCAAGGACTCCTTGATCATTAAAATGTTATTTTGAAATTATTGTATAACAATAACAAAAAATGGACCCAGATAGTTCTGAGGGCTCTAGTTTAAAAACCGCTGGACCAGCGCATTACTATCCACATTAGGAAGTTATCAACATGAAACTAAAACTAAGCACTTCTAGGATCACCTGGAGTCTGGAGTCGTTTAATTTTAGCTCCAACACTTACTCAAACTAATTCTTGACTATGGAGTGCAGAGAGGGATATAAATGAGACACACAGTTAAACGTTTTAATTATATCGTCCAAAAGGAAAACTCTGTCCACGTTAAGCTGAAGGTAGCAAATTGGCAAAATTTACTAACTTCTACTTCTACTAAAGGCAGTGGGTCGATGCGCAACTGAAATCAACAAACCACAATGTAAGATGAATATCTTGCAATATTAGTTTGTGAATATTTTATTGTATTAGAGATTTTTCCAGCGGTGATCAAAGCTTATCCGGTGTGAAAGTTTCAAAAAATTATCTGTTCAGAAAAGGGGGGTCACTTAAAACGATAGGAACGCTCTCTTTTGAGGTTATCGTTTTTAAAAAACGGCTTGGCGGCTTGGCTTACAAGGCATGTGCATCCCCCCTCAAACAAAACTGAAAACAATGACTATCCAAAAATATTCAAATTATAATTTTCCTTTTTCTTTAAATTTTGTGCCCTTTCAAAAAATCTCGAGCCACCGCTACAAATGAAACTCTAATTAATTGGCAACTGCAGAGACCGGGTGGGGGTCTGTGGGGCATTGTATACCCCCCAGAATACAGGGATCAAAACATTTAAAAACTGATAATATATGATGAGAGGTATTCCATACCCCCCAGACTCCCCGGTTCCTATTTTTCACTTTCTATTGTTGACTGTAGTATTTAATTTGACAATGAAAAGTATTAATATCTTCAAAGTAATACAAGAAATTGTCGCTCAACTCAGGACGCTGAAACATTTTTATACCCCGACAGCACAGAAGTCGCATGCAAACCTAAATTTCTTGAAGGTCTTGGATCATCTATGGTCAGGATTTAGAGCACTGTATTTTATGAGAGTTATCGATTAAAACGTCTATTGAATTAAATTACTTTGCAAGTAAACAAGTAAATAAAAATACGGTTAATTTATATTTACCCTTTTTATTTTAATTTAGTGCCATGGCATTGAAAAGCGTCCCAAGGCACTATTGAAGACAGCAAAACAAAGCAAAGATATTGCCTCTAAAAAATAATAATAATAAAAAAAAAAAAAAAAATTTTAAAAATAAAAAAACTAACAAGAAATAGATTAAATACAAAAGATTAACCTCCTAAAAACACGATTTTTAGAAAAAAGATTATAGAAAATCGCATGTTAAAAATTTGAAACAGTTACTTCATATTTTGTTTATCATTGAGGAGGTCGGATTAATTTTTGGTGTTTACATAAAAAGTTTGTAGATATTTTGTAACGAATTTTGTATTTGTGGTATGTCTTATAGCATTACAATAACTGGAATAAGTTTTCAAACCGAGCAAGCTTAGGAGGATTTTAATAACGAATGAAAACTGTGAGGTTGAAATCCAGGTATTAAGGCTGAGTCTCACTACAGCAGCTGTCAACCACCTACTAAAATGCAACTAACGGAAGTAGCTGATTTATAGATGGGTTTGTCTTTGCATTCGATTTGAAGCAATTGAATTAGTTAGCATTTTATTTTGTGGTGGTGATCGTGCAGTGAGATTCCAGCCTAAGCGTCATTTACAATTTTGTTTGTATGTGAACTTATTCTAATAATATCCCTATGATTACCGTTTGTTCATCCGAATAGATCATTATAATCTACAATAACTATAGATATGTTTCAACACAGCACGAATCCATAACAACATCAGCAGTCAGCGATATCTTCAGGAAATGAAAATTATCAAGTTAATCAAAAAATTCAAAACAGTCTTATAGTCCTTGTATTAGTCCACTTAAACAGCGGCAATCACTAGGAAAGTTTTGCAAATTTGTGGGTCAGGGGTCGTAGCTCGCGATGAAGAAGACGTAGCTCGCTATAACTCGAAAACGATCAAAGATGCGTCGATCGAAGTCATTATGAAAAATATAGCCGTTTAAATTCTCCACCAAAAAGGTACTATATATTGAAATGGAAATTCTTTTAAACACACTTTTTATTTTGTTTTTCAATCAAAGACTTCTCAAAAATTAAATCTTTATTTTTACACACTCCTTATAATTTTTCTCACATGTATTCTTACTAAAAAAAAACTCTAGATAAGATAAGTCATTGCACATGGCTGCTCAGATGAACTTTTCATCAGCTTCTACAGTACACTATAAAGCCCTGAGACTTTCATCTATTGATGTCTTTGCTGAGTAACATTAGATTTACCAAAGCAGCGACGTAGTGCGATGCAAATTTCCGTTCTCCTAACATGGAAGTCCAGAAATGTAGAAGCTTGCACTTGGATAGGTGACAGATTTAAGAACACACTTGATGTTTGACACCTACGACGATACACAGTAGGTCTTCCATATTCTACTTAGCAATAAGAAAGACGTATGTGGTTAGATAAGGAAGCTGATTTTCAGGATTAGGTGGTATAAGGCTAAATAAGCAGATTGACTTCATAATCTCAAAGACTGCCTTAAAATATTTGTTAAGTGTAATTTAGGCCCCATTGTCTGCTGAAAACCTGATGACAGACAGGGTTATGCTTATGCACGTGTAATTGTAGATCATTTTTTATGCCCATTCGCCCATTACACCCCATTAGATACGTAAAAATCGTGTTTGGTGATCTGAATTTAAACAAGTAATGCAAAACTATCGACCGTCTTTTGCAAGATTTCTGAAATTCTACAGCGAAAGTAGAAATTATTAATGAAGTCAAGCACGGCAGAAGATATTACCAATGCTGGAGGTTCAATATTTTTGGCTATGTATGGGGCACGAAAAACTGAGACATCTTTAAATATATGCTGATATAATCTTTTCACACTAGAAAATTCAGGTTGATACAATAACGACATTATTATTATCTTCTCCAGATCATTTGTTAAATTTGTTTTAATGTAATTGTAAAAGGGAATGCAGTTCGCGTGTGGCTGCCGAAAGGCCAGTTTGAAACGGACTTGAATTTGTTGATTTTGTAACAATGTATCCTGCATACCCGGTTCGATTCCCGGTAGAATCTAAAAGTTATTGACCGTTTTCGTGCTGCAGAGGTCACGTAAAGCCATCGGTCACCTCGAGGGCACTTGCGAAAGCTACGTACCTAAACATGAAACAAACAGCAAAAAATGTTTGCTCATATACATAACTAATTTGTAAAAATAGAGAATCACAGGTCTCAAACCTAACGTTCGCAGAAGAATACATTGTATTCATGAAAATACATTCTATAGTGAAATAAATATTAAAAAAATACATCTATAGTGCAAAGTGAATGATTTCATCGATATTATGAGCAATGCCAAAAACGGCCATACTTCCTGATTTTATTTATGAAAACACCTACATAAAAATCGTATGGAACCTCTTTTATAGAGAATTTAAAAAGCTACATTTTCAATAATAACTTATATCGAAGTATTCCTTGTTGTTTTCGAGTTATAGCGAAGAATCCGTTTTGAGAAGTATTCTCCCCCTCTACTTCCGTGAGTTACATCCCCCTCTCACAGAAAACTAAGAGTGTTATTCACACATCAATATGAACTACTCCACAAATTTAAAAAATTTTCCTAAGGATTTTTATTATTTGACTGGATTATTATGAAAAGGCACAAATTTGCAAAAACATCCTGGCAAGTTGAAATTTGCTCGACATTGAGTAGGTACTAATTTAAGTATTCCAATGAACCTTCAAAGGTTACTTAAAATCTTCTGTTAGCTTCCTTGGATTCTGACCGAATCCGAAAACCCGATTTTCATTTTTTTATGCATGTGCATATTTTGCAGGCATTGCATCTGACTGTTTTAAGGAACTCCTAAAATTTCATTAAAATCCCTAGTCGGCTTCTTTCCTTATTGGAGGTTTTAGTTGTCCTAACGAAGTTTTTCGTCTATAACTCACTTAATTTCAATTTCACGGAAAATTCTCATGTGGCCAAGTTAAAGAACATAAAATTAGCTACAAAACAAAAGTATTCCAAATCTGCTCATAAACTAAAAATCAATTATCAAAAATCAAATACGTTTTATTTTAACTTAAGAAAAGTCCTTGAATAATTCATATTTCCAATAGAATTTTCTTATGTTATCTTATCTGAAGATGAAGAGATTTTGGTATAGTTCTGTAGAGAGTTTGGTGCTCTTCAATTTGGTCTTACAATAATTTTCTACAAAAATGAAATCGAGCGAGTTATACTAAACAAAGAACAATGTTGGAGGAACTAAACTTACCAATGAAGGACAGCAGACAGAGGATTTTAGAGAAATTTTAGAGGGTTATTTGGACACTCAAATGCACATTGTGTTTGCCAAATTTCAGCTTACCCAGATTCTGGGCAAGCTAAAAGTGACATATTATTTCCATTTCATTCACCAGATTAAAATAATTCAATGATTTACTATTGCAATTTTATGTATTCGTATACTTGATCACGTATTTGGTTGCTCGAGTTTGGTGGAAAATGTGGTCTGATATGAAAATAGCAGTATCACCTTGATCATAGAAAATAATATGACAATTTTTGCTTTACAAATTTGCATGAAATTGTAACTGAAAATTAAAAACTGTCCAGCACTTATTAATACTGCTTGGCATTTGGACTTCACTGCACCATGGATTTGTTGAGTTTTAAATTGCAAGAAGAGATAGTAGCAAAATCTACTAATACACGTAATTATTTTACTGGGGTCGAACTCAAATGGGGGTAACTTTGGAATAGCGTTGGGTGTGTGTATTTCAGGAAGTGCGGAATCAGTCTCCATTGTCAACAAGAATTTTATTTTTTTTAAATGTGTGGCGAATTCTTACATACTTGCATCAGCCTATCTCATATGTATGTGACTAGTTTGGGCTTCTCACTAACAAACGGGTCCAGAGTTATTGGGTCAATTTTGGTTGTTAGCTTTTATCTGCGATTTACTCAATTGCTAAGGATTGCATGGAATTGAATACTTTCTGAAATCCACAAAGGTCATCTATTATTATTCTGAACAATTAGTTTTATGGAAATGATCGTGAAATATTTCAAAAACTATTTATGCTAGATGCTGCATTCCATTCCTAGGACTAATTGTTGGTACTACATCTTCTTCGAAACCCCGACTATGCCCATGACTGATAAATATCTAATTTATTAGTCTACGTTTCTGTTATTACTTTGTAAGAATTTTGCATAGTGGTAACGAAAGACTGATGGCTCTAAAATTAGTCAATTATTTATATTTTTTTCGTTTTCTAAATAATAAATTCGCCAAGGCGTTGTACCTACTTCTGGTATTCTACGTTAAGCATTTGTTATAATTAAAATTGTATTGTTCCAAAACAAAACAGTTTTAACCAATTAGTTCAAAAACAGCATCGGTTGTTAGCCTCAACGATAAACATTTAATAGGGCAAAATAAAGTTACAGTTCATTAAATTCTAGATGTAAAATTCTACCTTTTACCAAAAAACAGTACTAACTTTATAAGTACGAGTAATATTAATTTAACTATTAACTTGGCGGATATATTATACTGAGCGAATTTTGAAATTTGAAAAGTTTTCACCTAATTCGTTTCTGCAGTTAATGAAAATACAGTAAATATAATCGACAAGTGAAAATACTTTTAGAAAAAAAGGGCTCTCCCCATTGGTTCATCAATTAGTAATAAATTTTTCTTTTTCCCTCGAATTAAAAGTGTAAAATTATTTGAATATTCATGCAATTAATCTTTACTTTTGAAGTCTTAAAACGCTTTCTCTTTGGAATAGGCTTTAATTTTATGTTAAGAGTCGCTCGAAATCCAACAAGAATTAGCTGGCATTAAAAACTTTAGAGTCTTAAACTTATCAGTTTCAGAATTTCGATATGGTAACATAAAACTCGTTAGAAGAAAGGTAGCATGTGTAAATGGAGTGCAGTTTGTAGTAGCTGGGTTGGCTTCGTAATTTAATAACAACCCGCCAGTTGTGACTCCCTTCGATATCGTCTTATTGATTTAATAAAGAAATGATCGCACAATGTGCTATTATGACTTTCCACATTGGCTGTTGAAGAGATATTGGTTTTAAATTTATGCCCCTATAAAATCCGAAGCTTTCCGATATCCTAATCAATCTCTGCTAATTATATGTTTAATTAAATTTTCCTAAAATGCTGAAAAGTCGTCCGATATTGCCTGTGGGATTTGAATTTGGTATCATGAGATTTTCAGGAAATGACATCACCAAGTTGGTTTGTAATCGCAGCCGCACGGACCATTAACGATTTTAAAAATGTATTAGAATTCAAATTTCTAATATTTATTATATACGAGTGTAAGTAAGGGTGGAAAAGAAAGAAAAATTGTTTCAATTCGGATCATTAAATTTTCGAGTTGTCTATGAATATTATTTCACTCGTAGCTTTCGGTGTAAAAATGTATTAAAAGCGTGCTTTAAAGTTGAATTTTTGGTTGATTGGAATGAGTTTCAGTGAAAAAGTCATTTGGTAAACAAAGAAAGCACATTCTTCTGGCATCAAAAATATAAAACTAAATGGGACATACGACAATTCTAATACATCAACTGCGCTGTTCAAGGCATTTAATGTGTGCGAAGAGAAAAGGAAAGAATCAACAGAAAATACAAGAAACAGCCATAAAGCGGCTTTATTTCAATAAACTTAAATGTATTTATAGTTTGTGAAGCAGGAAAATTGGTATGACGTAAAAAAAAATTGATAAGTTACTGTCGAAATTACTGTAAGTTTGGATGTTTCAAAATAGGTTCGGTTTTATTTTCAATATGAATAGATGAGGTCTAAAATGTTACCCTCTTTGTTGTTTTACAAAGCCCTCTAGATATTTGCAAGCATACCCTTAATTCATTCTTGTTTACTTGATTTTGTAATAAAGCGAATCTTATCAGAATATTATGTTTGCTTTATGCTTGCAATTTTCAGTTATTAGTTACTCTTAAGTAAAAATCATGTTTAAAGGATTCCTCGCAAATTTATTAATCTAATGAGTATAATTTATAATTTAAAGAAAAACTGATTATTAATAGTTAATTAGTGAAAGTATTGAATCAAAATAAACTTGCTTGATTATTATTATTTGTCGACGTAATTTCATTTTAATAAATTTGAGCTTTGGTGGCGACGGTCTATCGGTAACAAAAATTTCCAACTCAAGGAACACCTCTATAGCAACCTTTCAGGGTGTCACATCACCTTGGTGATGTCACAATAAATACTCACCCTCAATTCACAATTACACCCCACTGAAGAATTCACTATGAGTTGAATTGCTAATGAGATTTTATTAGATCTTAAATTTTTTCTTATTAAATAACAAGAAATATATTATTAGTAGCACAATGTATTTTTGGAAAAAATTGGGTTAATTAAATTTTTTTTGTAAAAAGAAATACGCTAATTTAATGTCGTAAAGAAGTTACTGAAAAATTGTGGAATATTATTTTAATATTAAATACATATAAAAAGAATGCCTGTACTATATTTATGTATTTATATTATTTATGTATATCGTCGCCGAGCTGCGAATACCTCCAATGTAGCAAAACATAAATTTTACAGTAGAGGAACTAGTTTTTTTTAGAGAAATAGTAAGGATATATCCAAAATTTTTCTTTTAATATCTTTGCAAGAACAAATCTATATAGATTACTAAATTGCATGTAAAGTATAGATTCTAATTAAAATAAATAATGAAAAAATTGGAGGAATTGTCCATCCCAGTTTTAGCAAGGTGTCACATTGGAGGAATATATTTTTGAAGATTTAGCCATGTTTTCTATGGTTTTTCACATGGAATGTATTACCCACCTATGCAGAATTGATCGTAGAATAATTATGATACAAAAACCTGATTTTCAAAATTTGTCACATTGGAGGTTTTCGCAGCTCGGCGACGATATATAAGGTATAACCCTTGATCGATTGTTTAGAAAGATCCATCTTAATCGCATGATTAGGACGATTAGCTAACTTAATCGTGAAAAGTTACAATACTTTTCAAAATAACGGTTTAACAAGATGGGTTAGGAAATAACTGTCGATACTGCATATTTCACGACAAGTAATTATAGCAATGGAGAATAGACTTACTTTTTAGTTTTTATAATTTTTATTGAATTTTTTTGCATTTCTGATTTTGTAATTAGAAAATAGAAAAGTTGGGCTGTCATTTTCTAAATTTACAAATATTTTATTCGACTAGGTCAAGTTCCGTAGAACTTAAATCATCAGAAACAAAGCGTGCCATGTTCCTCTCGCACGGGGTAACTTGGTTTAAATTACAAAAAATTAAAAATTGGACAAAACAAATTACACGCGTTTAAGAAGAATAAATTGTATTTGTTACATGTTATTTCATGTTCTACCGTTCTAAACAATATTCTGCATTAAAGCTATTAATTATCTCAACATAATGTATCATGACGAAGGTAAACAACTGTCCTGCATTTTATTGCATCCAACAACTCACGCTGTGCTCCTGTTCTGTTCAGGACCTCCTTTTGTTAGTAACTCTATATCCACTATATTCGGAGCATTTTGCTATTTAACTACCTTTACGCCTTATATTGGCATAGAATATACTAGCATTTGACCGTGTTCCTGTAGGAACCTATAGGTTCAGATTATCCTTAACGAATGTCATCATTCTCTCCACAAACAGCTGATAGTTACATGTGTTTATGTATAAGCTATTAATCCTGACTTCAAGGCCTACACTGTTTAGAGCTTCTTTGAAAATTACGTCTGCGTAGAGATTTAATTAAAGGGACGGTCATCATCTTAAGCGGTTAAGTGCGATGTTGCTAATGTTGAATACCTGGATTTCCCATCCGGGCTCAATAAAACTTTATTCTGATAGTCTCCCCTTGGAAAGCAATCGCAAACCACCGAGGTGTAATCTGGCTGCCCGTGGTTTGCAGCCCGCGTTAAGCACCAGGTCCCTTATGTGGTGATAATACAAACTTCAAATGCACAGCACAACCATATGAGAGAGGTCACCTACCTACGCCTGGAAACAGGCACGACATTTAAACAAGAAGAATAAATTAAATAACACTAGGGAGAGAAAAACGCCCTGCCAAACTGCTCTCTGAGTCTCCAATTCAGATGACACCAAATTACCAACTCGGACTGTATTAGAGGCCAATACAGATTTTTATCATTCCAACATCCTTCACGTTCAAATCAACGTTCCCGAACAGTTTGGCATGATTATTATGATATATAGGTAATCTGTCAAAAACTTTCTTGCATTCAATAAAACACCTGACCATATTTCCATGCATGGCTCGGCATTTCTATTAGGGAATTATGAAATTCTAGCAGTGGCATTACTGTACAATTGTGACAAATCATCTGAAGATGTAGGATTATCCATATTAACATTTGATTTAAATATGTTGCATGATTATTATAGCAATTGGTGATTGCATCGTAACCTATCGAGAACAAAAATATGTGTCTTCAATCTTTCAAACAAGGAATGTGGCAGTACTGTAAATGTTGTATTAGGCGAAACCACTGTCGCGCATAACTTACGAGTAGTTCAAAATATTTGGGAGTACCTAACACTTGACTGATTTTTATCCTACAAGCGACACCTTATTAAATATGCGTATAAAACTGAAATAATACAGTTGAAAAATAAACTGGTACTTCATGGGACGAGTTAACTTCAACATTAAGCATACCGGATTCTGCATTAGGATATTCTGCAGCCGAGTACTGTGCCCCAGTATGGACACTAAGTTCTCACCCTTGACATGTTGATTATACGCTAAATTGCACAATATGATTAATTTCAGGAATAATAAAATATACGCCCTATCTTGGCTTCTAGTTCTAGCTCATGTCGCTCCTCCTAAAATCAGCACAGAATCAGCTCATTTGAGAGAATATAAGAAAATTGAATCAGACCGTACTCGACCAATCCATTTAGATTTTTGTAATACATATTATAGGAGAAAATCGGCATATTTTCAGAAATATCCTTTGAAATGAAATTGATAGTCTTAGAAATTTTGTTGGCGATATTTCAATGTACTCGATAGTATAACAATGACGTCTTGCCTGGGAACAAACATCTAATAATTTATTATAACCAATAAGGATTAGATATTAGATTCCCCAAAAATAAACCGTATAAAAACAAAACATGCAGACACAAACTTCATGCTGCATTAATGGAACTCGACAATATCTGAGATCTTGGGAATTCATTGCGTTTTGAACATCCTTCTGCCAAGTTAATTTTGATCTTCCTCTTCTTCTTTTTGCTGCGTGTACCCATTTCCATTTTCTTTTTGGCCATCTGTATTCTTCCATTCTTTGGAGATTACCGTACCACATGAGTCGTTTCTTATCTATGGTGTCTATTATTATTCCATTGACACCCATTCTTTGCCGTATTTCCACGTTTCTTATGCGCTCCAGCTTAGATACACCACAAGAACTTATCCAATAGTCCATTTTCAGACATTTTAAATGACCTATATTTCTTTTAGTTAATTCCCACACTTCTGCTCCATACGTGCACAGGCTCGTCGTTTAAACACTTATAAATCATATGCTAGGCATAAGATATTATGTGGTTGTTACTTTTTAGGTAAAGGTCAACCATTCCACATCTTGTCATGTTGAAAAATTATTCAAAAAATTCAATAATTTAATGATATTTTTACCAACCCAGCAAGCTGTAAATGCTTCAAGAAGAGCAAAATGCTTTATGTGCGGCCGTAGGCTTAGCGCAGACTATTTTGGGATTACACAGATATAACGAACGAAAGATTATGTAAAAAAATTAGCGGAATGGAATCCAGTTGACTCTTCCTACTGTGGACGTAGAATTAAAGTTCAACTTATAATTTCTTACAATATTTTAATAGTGGGCTTCCAACCTTCAATAAAAAAGGAAATTGTAGTTATTACGTCGCCCGAGAATTATCTTGTTCTATATCACATTTTCAACATTTTTAAGTTAAGTATACCAAATTTTTCTATAACATTAGCTCGTTCTATATCCGTTATAATAATACTGTTATCTTGATCTATAACAAAGTTTTCAGTAAATCATTGTAATATATCCCAAAAATATTCCAGGTTGCACAGAATTATGTTGTTCTATCAATGAATTCAGAATTATAATGTTCTATAAACCGTTAAAAACGCAGTTTGTTCTATATCCCGTAATACAATTATTTGATAATGAATTGGTCTATATCAAAAATGATGATGTACCAAATTCTACAAGTCAAGGAAAACATAGGAAAAAAGTAATTAAACCTAAAAAAAAGAATGAAGTTAGAGCACATATCAACTTATTTCCCTCAGTTGAATCACACTATTGCAGAAGAAAAATAAACTTAGAACAAGGATTGAGTTTACAGGATCTTCTACAGATAATCCTGTTAAATTCAACATTTACTCCGAGATATTTAACAGCGAATATAATATAGCCTTTTTTAAACCAAAGAAGGATCTATGTGATAAGTGCGAATTATTTAATGTACTAGTAGAACCTACTTCTGATGAGATTAGAAAACAGCATGAGCACATACAACGAAAGAATATTGGGACACAGGAGAGGAATCAAGATAGATCAAGTTTTCTGAAGAATAAATAAGTTGGTATAATCACATTTGGTCTTCAAAATACTTTTTCTCTACCTAAAGCCAATGTCTCGACCTTCTATTATAAGACAAAACTATGTTGTTACAACTTAACAGCCCATCTATAGACAAAACCAAGGTGGTGTACAATGCTATGTGGCATGAGTTTATTGCTGGGCGTGCTGCTATTCATATTGCTAGTGGAATGGTCCGTATTTTAAAAGAAGTTATGATAGATAATCCGGAATTTAAAAAATTAATATTGTGGTCCGATAGCTGTGTGCCACAGAATAAGAACTGGGTAATGTCTTTCGCTATACAATATTTTTTGCAGTCAGAATACAGCAAAGGTCTTGAAAGCATTGAACAAAAGTTCAGTGAACCTGGTCATGGTAATGTACAAAAAATTGATAATGCACATAGTTGTATTGAAAGATATATTAAAAATCTGGAAATATGGAGTCCCATGTCTTTAGTTCGACAGTTACTGTCGATTACTTCAACATGGAAGTTGAAATACAAGGTGCTACAGATGCAACCAAGCGATTATTTGAATTTCCAAAAAAATGCAAAAGCACTTAATTACAATACGAGTACAATACCTTATACTAGAGTGAAACATATAATATATTATACTAAGGATGTTAATGATATAGAATACAAGGAAAAATTTGACGATGATGTGGCTGATAAAACTAAAATTCCGCTAAAAATGCTGGCATTAGACAAATACACTAGAGGAACTCGTAAAAATATATAGGTTCCATACGATTTTTCCACTAATGTAGGGGAAGGTGGGGCGGAATGGGGGTCGGGGCGGAACGGGGGATCAGGTTCATTTGCTGATAGTAGCACTGCAGTTCGCTGCAACTCTCTATACACCTTCATTATGCATCTGTGCAGTGATAAGAACGGTCGTTGTGAATTACCAAGTGTTTCTCCTTTGTTCATTAAACACCTCCCTGAAATCTGTGTAAAATTACAACTTTATGAATATTTGAAAACAAGGTAAGATATATTTCACATTACTTTTCGTTATTCCAATTTAGTCTACCGAATTAAGCGTTGTTTAAAGTATCTTTTCACGTGTTAACATGTCTTGGAGAAGTAACATGGCTGTCGCTAACCTTGCGATGTTTGGTTTACCAACACTTGGGGCACAACGGGGTAGGGCAGAACGGGGTCCTACCCCGTTCCGCCCCGACCATACTTTTATTTTTCACCGATCTAATTTCTTTTCTTTTGCGTTTGTTATATATTGTTGTATCCTTTGTCCCCCTAATAGCTCTGGGTGACGAAGAACAAACAACTTTGTGCACCTACCTTAGCAAAGCTCTTAATCTCAGGATGTTTTTTATTATCTTACGTATCTCACGTCAGCAACTCTTAATTAGCATCAGCACAAAAGAAACACAATTTGGTTCAGCTAACAGATTTATTAAACAACAACACATAAATGAAAATGGAACAAATAACAATCAACAGAACTCATCAAACAAATCAAATGCAAACTTAAAATTAAAAAACGAACTATGCTAACCTTGTTATATTTTTCTTGACAAGACGTGGCTATCGTTGCACAACACACTGTACTGGTAATCACCTGGTCCAATTTGATCGCCTTTTCTTGGTAAGCTCCTGGCCTATCACAATTCCAGTCCAAATGCTGCTCTATATGTGCGGTCTCCTCGTAAGACACACACGTAACTATACCTTTGGATGGTATGTAGTAATATCTCTCAAATTAATTCTGAATTAATTAATTTTCCTGCTCAATTCACCTTCCATCCTGGATAGCCAATATAGGCCCGTATTTCCGCAATTAATCGTTACTATTACTCGTCACACTTGTATAATTCGCGACACGACACGTCGATTCCCAAAACTTCAACAATATTCAACGATATTCAAAGCGCGACACGACACATCTACTCTGGATGTTTGATCATTTGTAACTCCCAAACCATCCGTCCGGGACGCTCTCTAAATCATAACTAACTATCATCTTCTTATTATCCCTGGATACCAATTCAATTTTTTGTTTTGTTTTTGTTCCTTTTCGGACATCCTTCTTTTCCATGCTTGTTTTTCTTGCCAGTTTATGTGTAGCCTACGTCTTTATTTATCGGTAAACGGTTGCACAGTCTTAACCTACATGCCTTAAAATTAAACATATAACCAAATGAACTTGAACAATAACTAATTTAAACAATTTGGAACAATTCGAACCTCTCCAAATTGTGTTGCCTTTGTACTGGGCTTTTATTAAATTTCTCTCTTTATTCAAATACGGGTCACAACACATGCCCCCTGCAAAGTAAAATAAATTTTATTTAAACCAAAAGGTTGCCTCAAAATTTGTTTATCTTTGCATTACTCATACTTCATCCGCTTTCATTCACTCATCATATCTTTGTCTTTCTCACCGTACTCCCTCAATTAACTTTGTTTAACCTTGCTTCCCTCTTTCTAAACTTCATTTATCCTCCTGCTAAATTACCACCCTCTCATGACGCTTTGTTAAATTATTTTCATTGTCTTATCTGCAATGTTTTCCCCAACTGGACTGGCCTTGGCCTTGCCTCTTATGTTAATTCCCCATGGTGTTGACTTATCATTGACATGCCCTCAGGTCATGCCTGTGCAATCACCTCTGTAGACTTGAAGATTCATGAAGACTTCTTGTCGACTCTTAATTGGACTTGCATCAATGCATAAGCCTCTTACCTTCATCCCACCCCCCTGATTTGCGTCGATGGTATTTAAAGCGTTGTGAGAATTCATAGAAATTTTGTTGGTTGTGCATGCCTTCATGCCCGAGGTACTGTTAGTCGGCAACAAACTTGAGTTAACTTTGAAAAGGATCTCATTTTACGTTTCCGTAACGTGCGGATACAATAAATTAATATGGAATTTTCCCATTTGGATATAAATTGGATCCCGAATTGTTTGGTTTTGAATGTTTAATGAAATTTAAATTTTTGGTTTCCAAACTTGGATCTAATATTTGATGGTTCGTTCGATTTCACATGGTTTGTGAAATTTTTATTTATTTTATTTCAAACTGTGGCCTAAACGTTATTATTCTTGCCCCCATTCGCTTTCAAATGGTTCGTGACATTTTAAATTATTATTTTTCAAACTTTGGCCTAAAAATAATTGTGAATTATTTGCTTTCACATGTTTGGTGAACTTTTCATGATTGAATTTCTAACTTGTGCCTAAAATGGACTTTGTTAAATTTCTAACTAGGATCTAAATATGATTTCCTTGTTATTAAATT
Source organism: Podabrus alpinus (assembly GCA_932274525.1). Taxonomy (NCBI): domain Eukaryota; kingdom Metazoa; phylum Arthropoda; class Insecta; order Coleoptera; family Cantharidae; genus Podabrus; species Podabrus alpinus. The sequence continues at coordinate 21,702,346 of OW026454.1, forward strand.
TCCAACTTGGGCCTAAAAATGACTGTTCTTGCCCCCATTCGATAGTCTCCCCGTTAATAGAGATGTGTTGGTGCTCCATGTCGATGGTCATTTTGAAACGATGTAACAGATCTATCCCCAACAAACATTGACTTTTCAAATTTGGCATGATCACAAACCCGTCTGTTCTTTCGCTTTTCCCAATAATAATTTTTCCGATTACCATCTGATTTAGGCTAATCATCTTTTTATTATTGGCAGCGATTAAATTTATACTCCGTATCGGAAGTAAACCCCTTTTAAATATATCTGCATTTGTCCGAATAATATTTTCGTTTATGACGGATACCTCCGCGCCGGTATCTACTAAAGCTATTAATTTTATCCCGTTAAAACTTATGCTAATGTATGGCAAACAAACCTCGCTTTCGGCATTTGCATCGTCCTGCAAACCCTCACTTATGTACTCCCTTGGGTGTACATAGGTGTTGCCCCCTTCAATTTGCTTGCCGTCTACGGAAAATTTGACCCCGAACTTGTATGTACCATGGCTCGCGTTGTGGCCGTTGGTCTGTTCGTGTTGTCGACCTCAATCCTGTTTATGTTTTTGTTGGTCTTGTCGTTTTCCGGTTGCCCCTCTTGTTGATCTCGTTGATTCCATCCTCGCCGATCTTGGTACCGGTAGCCATTATTATGGTATGCCCCCCTTCGCTGTTGATTGTACCCATTTCGTGGTCGTTCGCCTCCTCCAGCTCGTGCATCTTGCGTCTCTTGTCGTGGTGGATTCCAGTCGCGTTCTTCTCGTCGTACATGTGGTACCGGACCTGGTCGCGCCTCCTCCCACTTAAATTCTACGCTCTCATCGAATCTTTTCAAAAGATCGAGGAAACCCTCTATGGTTTCGACCTTTTCAATACCGATTCTCGCTTTTAACTCCTTCTCAAAATGTCCCCCCATTGCCCTAACTAACAGTATCTCGTCATACTTCGGCTCCACCTGCAGAGCTTGGTTTATGATTCTTACCGCGTAATTTTCTCGGGTCGTACCATGTCCTCGGTATTTTCCCCCATTTACCTTCTCCTTGACCTTATTCTGTTCAACGTCCCCCTAGTACTTTCTTAAAAATAGGGTTTTGAAATCGTCGAAACTGTTTATCTTTTCCTCGACCATGCTAAACCAAACTTCTGTTTCTCCTTTCAATGTTGCCCGTATAATATTCTTTTTCCGTACCTCATCTTTTATCTTAGTCAGATTATTGCCTAAATTTTTAACAAATATTTTTGGGTTTATTTTATTGTCCCCATAAAATTTCGTATATTTATCCATATCACCGTCTCGATAGCTTTGGTTTTTTAAAACCTCCACTAAGTCCCCCAGCGATTTCTCTGTTCCAGTTTCTCTTATAACATTCACCTCCGCACGCATGGATAACAACGCATTCTCATTTGTCATGATGCCGTCGGTTACTCTTACTTCGAAATCTGTCATTTTGACATTCACAAGATCAAACCGTTTATTTACCCCCTTTTCTAGACTATTTACTTTTTTCTCATTCTCTCCTCTACATTCCTTCACCCGACTGTCGAGCGTGTTTAACACCTCGTCAATCTTGGTATCCACTTTCTCATTTATTCTGTCAAAATTCTCTTTCATTTCGGTGAACTTTGTATCAAATTTTAAATTCATCTGTGCAAAATTAGCATCTTGGCTGTCAAATTTTATATTGATTTGTGAAAAATTTTCATCCTGCTTTTTATTTATACTTTCACTCAATTTTGCATCCCGCTTAATATTATCTTCCCTTAATTTTTCACTCATTCTTTCTTCCCTTTTAGCATTGTCTTCCATGATCATCCTCATGAATCTTTCCATTGCATCCTCCTGTACTGGAATTTCCGGTACCTCTGCTCTTTCTACCTCTCCCTCTACGCTTTCATCTTCACTTATGTTATCGTTCATTCTGTCCCCACCTGCATTCACAATTCTACTGCGCGTATTCATTCTGCTTGTTTATTTCTTTCTTTTGGCTGTGCTTTTGGTTTAATATTCGTTGCTTCACGTGCGTATTCGAGCCCCTTTCGTTGGTGTGCCACTTTTGTTGTATCCTTTGTCCCCCTAATAGCTCTGGGTGACGAAGAACAAACAACTTTGTGCACCTACCTTAGCAAAGCTCTTAATCTCAGGATGTTTTTTATTATCTTACGTATCTCACGTCAGCAACTCTTAATTAGCATCAGCACAAAAGAAACACAATTTGGTTCAGCTAACAGATTTATTAAACAACAACACATAAATGAAAATGGAACAAATAACAATCAACAGAACTCATCAAACAAATCAAATGCAAACTTAAAATTAAAAAACGAACTATGCTAACCTTGCTATATTTTTCTTGACAAGACGTGGCTATCGTTGCACAACACACTGTACTGGTAATCACCTGGTCCAATTTGATCGCCTTTTCTTGGTAAGCTCCTGGCCTATCACAATTCCAGTCCAAATGCTGCTCTATATGTGCGGTCTCCTCGTAAGACACACACGTAACTATACCTTTGGATGGTATGTAGTAATATCTCTCAAATTAATTCTGAATTAATTAATTTTCCTGCTCAATTCACCTTCCATCCTGGATAGCCAATATAGGCCCGTATTTCCGCAATTAATCGTTACTATTACTCGTCACACTTGTATAATTCGCGACACGACACGTCGATTCCCAAAACTTCAACAATATTCAACGATATTCAAAGCGCGACACGACACATCTACTCTGGATGTTTGATCATTTGTAACTCCCAAACCATCCGTCCGGGACGCTCTCTAAATCATAACTAACTATCATCTTCTTATTATCCCTGGATACCAATTCAATTTTTTGTTTTGTTTTTGTTCCTTTTCGGACATCCTTCTTTTCCATGCTTGTTTTTCTTGCCAGTTTATGTGTAGCCTACGTCTTTATTTATCGGTAAACGGTTGCACAGTCTTAACCTACATGCCTTAAAATTAAACATATAACCAAATGAACTTGAACAATAACTAATTTAAACAATTTGGAACAATTCGAACCTCTCCAAATTGTGTTGCCTTTGTACTGGGCTTTTATTAAATTTCTCTCTTTATTCAAATACGGGTCACAACAATATTCACTATAATTATTCACTATAATATAACAATAGCTAGCCCTATTTTTACCAGCTTTCCGAGGTTTTCGCCTGAACATATACTTCCCATACCCAGAGTAAAGCCGGGACAAAAGCGAGTGACGAGGAAACGAGGCAAAACGGTAATCCTGACAGCTTCCCTTTATAAGACTGAACTCGAAGAAGCGGCTAATAATGCTAAGAAGATCAAGCAAGCCAAAGAAAATAGACTTAAGAAAAAACTGTTCACCGGTAACGAAAAAAGGAAGGAGAACACCCAGAAAACTGTTAACAAAATAGAAAAGAAAAAACACAGAAAATTGTTAACAAAAAACCACGGAAACAAAGCGTGGAATCAGATGAAGAAGACGATGCGACCTGTTTATATTGCAACGACTTATATTCAAAATCGAGTGAAGGCTGGATATCATGCATACAGTGTAAAAAATGGGCCCATAATTCCTGTGCCGGTGTAACCGTGGATTTTTACCCCCGTGATATTTTACCCCCCGGTAAAATATCCCTAGGGATATTTTACCCCCCGGTAAAAATTCACTAGGGATATTTTACCCCCGGTAAAATTTCACTAGGGATATTTTACCCCCTAAAGAATTTTTACAGGGGGTAAAATTTCACTAGGGATATTTTACCCCGGGGTAAAATTTCACTAGGGATATTTTACCCCGGGGGTAAAATTTCACTAGAGTATATTTATCGAGGAGGTAAAATTTCACCGACATTAAAAATTGTTCTGAATCAAAAATCAAGGCAAAAACTTAAATTAAGTGAACTATTAATAATAATACTTTTTTATTAAATTAAAAAAAAAATTGTTCATATCAATTGAAGAGTCTTTTTTATAAACTACGACCTCAAAATGATTTCCATTTTTATGGTTTACATACAAAGCAGGCTTCTGGTAATCGGGTTCGCTTAATAATTGCAGTGTACTGGGAGAACGTATCCAACCGAAAGATTTATTATTATTATTATTTATTATTACATTATAAATATTATGTCGACCAAAAATAACTAGTGACAACAACTTTTCACACCAGAAAGGTAGCTGTATAGAAGCCTAGGAACTGCCGCTAATTATATATTAAGAAGAAGAAGAACATATATATATAGATATATATTTAATATTTAATAAAATTACTAATTACAAACTACTAATTCCTTAGTGAAATTTCACTAGGGATATTTTACCCCCTAAAGAATTTTTACAGGGGGTAAAATTTCGCTAGGGATATTTTACCGGGGGTAAAATTTCGCTAGGGATATTTTACCGGGGGTAAAATTTCACTAGGGATATTTTACCGGGGGTAAAATTTCACTAGGGATATTTTACCGGGGGTAAAATTTCACTAGGGATATTTTACCCCCTAAAGAATTTTTACAGGGGGTAAAATTTCGCTAGGGATATTTTACCGGGGGTAAAATATCCCTAGGGATATTTTACCCCCGGGGGGTAAAATTTCTGGGGGTAAAAATCCACGGTGACACCGGCATTGATACTGACGATGATGAATCACAACTCATCTGTGAACTTTGCCATCCATAAAACATGATTTTGTTTCACCGTTAATGAATACCCCGTTCTGCCCCATGCATGGGGCAGAACGGGATATAACCTTTCTTTTTTCAAACGTTTAAAATAAATACAAATATTTTCATTATTTTAATTTTGACCATCGGAGATGTTAAACGAAATGTTAAATAAATTTATTCACACTATAATAGATTTTTACCTCTTTATTTACACCTTCAAATACTGTCCCAACCACATCGACCCCCGTTCTGCCCCACCTTCCCCTACCGACAGCGGAATTAGAAATAAGTATCTCCGATTTAAAATAAAAACATTTGTTAGAAATGAAACCTTTCATACCGAATCATCATCATCCACGCGTATAAGACCAGTGGTCCGTTACGTCACTCCAACTGATCTCGCCACCTTTTCCTAGGGTGGCCAACACAACTTCTTCCTCTGGGCTGATATCGGTATATTATCCTCGGCAGGCAAATCATTCGGAAAGAATATTCTATGATTCGTTACTTGCCATTAAAAATGCACTCAAAAAGATAACTACAGTTAAAGTAGATAGAAAAAAGAGCAACAGTACATATACCTAAGAACAAAGCAAGTGGAATGAAGAGAGGGAAAAACGGTAATTAGGTACATAAATAATGTATATTTCTACTGTACTAGCTAATAATTTTGTTCATTAAACTTTCTTAAAAATCAATAAGCTTTTTATTATGATTACCTAACTTTAATAAAAAGGATATTGCACATAAATCATCACAGAGTTAAAAGGATATAGAACACTTGTTTATAAAAAAATGTGCTACATCCTAGAATTTTTTGAATATATGCTAAATTTACGATATTTGTTCTATATCCAAAACAAATAAGTGATCTTATTTTAAATATATGCATCATATCAAAATATTGGATAGTGGAAAACATTACTTACTATGTAGACACTTCTGTGAAATCAAAAAATTTGGGAAACGGAACAACAAAAGTAACAAAATTAACAAAAATATACAAAAGTGCAATTTCCCAAAATAGGTATTTTGGGACTTAGAAAAAGATAATTCTCGAGCCACGATTACTTTGCAAGATTATCGAAAACTTTTTGCAGGTTTTTTGGTTGTTTAAAAGAATATCTTTTGAAATGTCAATCACTATGCAGTACGTAGGCAATCAAACTGGCCAAAGCCAAAATGACTTATTGGAAAAATGTACCAATCAATAGGGTGATGTTTGGTTACCCCAAAGCCCTCTCAGATAGATCACTTTGGATCATAGCAGTGTAGCCAGAGCGACAAGTTTCGCTTCATCAGATCCAACAATTATTTTAATTTATGGTCAGATAAATTTCTGCTTTTAAAATATATTGATGGCATATTTTCAATTATTACATAGTAATATGATAAAAATGGTTTATAGTACAGTCATTAGGTACTTTTTATTGTGGAAATTACTCGAAAATGTAAATGCCACCTCCAATTTCACTCTTCGCAATAGGGTCAGAAGTGAAAGAATCCGCGAAACATGTAACGTACAGGATGTGGGCAGGTGGATCGGAGACGACGTTGGAGAGACCATGTTGAGAGAATAGGAGAAGGAAGAGTTACCAGAGTGATGCAAACCCAAAGGCCCGAATCTAGGACACTACCCGGTAGACCACATAAGAGATGGTACGAAAGTTGGACGTAATCGTCACAGGATAGCAACTCCTAAAGCAGTACGTTAGCAGTATGGTAAAAATAGGACATTGTCCTATAATATGAAGAAGAAGAAGACTCCAAAATGTGTCTTTAGTTTGGCATCTGAAAAGAGCACTTCTGTTTTTGACATATTATGTGACTCGAACCGGAACAAGGGCAAATTTGTTTGGAGATACGATTTTCCAAAGAACCCAAATTTTCATTAAATTTTTGCGAGGCGTTAATCGATCAGGATTTCTTGCATACATCAGTTACACGGAATTCTCTTAAAGATTTTAGGTTGTGAATTATTGTATATACTGTAGCGTTACGCCGCGTGACTTCTCGCCCTCTAGTTGGGTGCCACTTTGTAGCGTTCCGCGCACTTGCCACTCGTTTGCTGGCAATTTGTTGCGTTATGAACTTAATAAGAGCAGACTTACCTATTGGTAGACTCAATCTCAGGGTTCGTCTTTTGCTTAAGAGTCACGACCAACAAAGAGCAACACAGACAAAGATGCAATTTCAAAATTCATATTTATTAAAAACACTTAAATCAAAAAAACATGAAACACCTTAAACTAAAATTGGAAATGTAACACTCAAATTTAAGACAAAACACAAACTTAAATTATAATTAAATCTAATCCTAACCTTGTATTTTTTTTTATGGTGATCCGGCTGGGCGTATCGCACAACAGCAGACGCACATTCACTTTCTTCTTGATCAAGTATCTATCGCCTGGTCCAAATGGTAACCTGCAATGGCTAGGTCTCTGACCTGAGACAATTCCAGTCCAATTTCAATTCCAAAATCTTTCCCCGTAGGAAAAACGGAACCTAAGTCCGTGTAAAAATACTTTGTGAAAAACTTCGTCTTTGCGAAGTTTCCACTCACAATTAATATTGGGCCTTCTAATTAAATGCGATTAAATGTTGATCGGATAATCAATATTTAATTATATGCTCGATGATGCATCACACCCCGAAATCCCGTTGATCACTTCAATTCCCAATTATTTAAACTTTCGGAAAGGAACTTTCAACACGTCCGTCCGTACGCTCTCAAATCAATAACTCCTTTTTTAATCTTTATCTTTTGAACGAATTTAACTAACCGCCGTTTTTCTATGTGGACACTCACGTCCCAATCAAACTTGTTTGTTTTTTAATCTCCACCTTTTGAACGAATTTAACTAACCGCCGTTTTTCTATGTGGACACTCACGTCCCAATCAAACTTGTTTATCTTTTTTAATCTTTATCTTTTGAACGAATTTAACTAACCGCCGTTTTTCTATGTGGACACTCACGTCCCAATCAAACTTGTTTATTTTTTTAATCTCCACCGTTACTCTCCTCTTTCTTTGTTTTTATTTTTTTTAATCAACATTTCTAAAAACGTGCATGTCTTAAAAACATAACAACGAAACAATAAACAACAACTTAAAATTAACAATACAATACTATTTAACGATCTAAACAATACTACGCTAATTAAACTAAAATTTTGACATGTTGAAACCACATCTCGTCCGCGTCGATCGCTGTTGATCGCGGCTCTTAAGATATAGTGTGGACACAACACATCCCCCCTGCAAAGGTTGAACCAATGGTTTGTACTCTCAAGAGGTACTTCAAACCATTGTTCCACTCTTTGCACCGCTCTCCCTCATGTCTTTTTTCTCTCCCCCCTTCTTTCATTCATTTCTTTCATACCTCATTCGTCTCATTTACAGTCACTCATTATCATCACCTTTGCTCGTGGTATCTGGACCACACATTCATTCAACAATTTAAAAATTTCATGCTTTCGGGTTACTTTCGTGGTTCGCTTGAATCCGTTCAGCGCTCAGCTGATACCGATATATTTTTTATTGTAGCCTCAGCTCTCAATAATTTTCCCCTTGTAGATCTCGACGATTCATGTAGACATCTTGTCGATTCTTTTCTCCCCCCTGTCCCCCGTTGTCTTAAGACGTTACACCTTCTAGGTCATAACTAGTCCGCAACTTTAAATTCTTCTGGTAACTCATATCACCAGGCATTTGTCCCCCCTTTTTTGAACCACTTTTGTTTGAAACCCCATGATTAATCTGTTGAATTTTCTTTCCGCCTTTACTACGAAATACTGTTGGTGATGACCTTCTGACTGTCTTGTTTGATCTGTCACTCGACGAAAGGATATAAAAGATTAATATGAAACCTTCCTCTTGTCTCCCCTTCTTCATATCCCAGTACATACACGTTGTCGTTTATGACTTGTAATATTTTGTATGGACCCTCATAAGGCAGCGCGAGCTTGGCGCATATATTATTGCCCCTGTTTGATGTCCTCAAACTTTTAACAATTACCTTGTCTTCTTTTTATTTAATTTCCAATATTTGCCTAAAGTGGATTGCCTCTTTTCGAGTGCATTTGAATTCAAAGATGGGCCTAAATTTGAATTGTTATTTAATTTCAAACTTGGGTCTAAATATGAATTGTTATTTAATTCGCTTTCAAATGATGAAACGCGTTAAAATCTAACTCCATTTGACCTTTCTTTTTGAAGTATTTATAATTCATCATTATGTCATCTGTCAAGCGATAATTTATGCTACCAGAAACCATAATTTTCTTATTCCTGCTGAGCCATACCTCAGTTTTTCCCTTTATAGCCTCCCGTATGATTGTTTGCCCAATCATGCATTCTATTTCATTTAGGTCATCGCCCAAACTTTGAATGAAATTTTTGGATTCTATTTGGTTGCCCCATTTCGAAAACTGTGGTTTTCCATTTTTTCCACTGGTTCTCCTATTGATTCGTTTTTGACCGAATCCTTTATGACATCGATTTCACCTCGAAAGCATGAAATACTCTTGTCAATTTTATCCTCCGTTTCTGTCATTTTGACATTTACCTGATCGAAACGTTTATTTACCCCTTTTTCGATGCCTTTTACATTCTTGTCGTTTAAGCCGACACATTCCTCTACCCGATCGTTCACCAAGGTTATTACCTCCGCAATCTTCATTTCTAATGTTTCATTTTCACATTTGACCTCTGATTTCATATTTGTCAATGAATCATTTATTTTTTCACACTTGTCAATTACTGCGTCAAATTTTATTTTGACCAGATCAAAATTGACTTTATTTTCCTCATTCAAGCTTTTAATGCTTTCGTTGAGACCCCTTAAATTTTCATTCACTCCTGCATTCTGAGCGTCCAGGTTGTCGAATTTTTCCGTGATTTCATTTTTAAAACCTTTTAAACTGTCATTCACACTTTCATTTATACTGGCATTTTGATTTTTAAAACCTTCCATCATCATTCTCATCATTTTCTCCATCGGATCTTCTGTCATTTGTGCAGGCATCGGTTCCGGCACCGATTGTTCTTGGATTGTGATCTCGGTCTCTCCCCCGTCATCGCTACTATCCCTATCTCCCCCCGCTGCATTCACACTTTTACTCCTGGTGTTCATTCTCTTTTATTGAGCTTTCCCCTTTTTGTGCCAATTGAATGTATTGTTGTTTGTAGTCGTGTACTCTTTCAAAAGCCCGCTCGTTGGTCGTCAATTTGTCTAAAATTGCCGAGTGACTTCTCGCCCCACGTTGGGCGCCAATTTGTAGCGTTACGCCGCGTGACTTCTCGCCCTCTAGTTGGGTGCCACTTTGTAGCGTTCCGCGCACTTGCCACTCGTTTGCTGGCAATTTGTTGCGTTATGAACTTAATAAGAGCAGACTTACCTATTGGTAGACTCAATCTCAGGGTTCGTCTTTTGCTTAAGAGTCACGACCAACAAAGAGCAACACAGACAAAGATGCAATTTCAAAATTCATATTTATTAAAAACACTTAAATCAAAAAAACATGAAACACCTTAAACTAAAATTGGAAATGTAACACTCAAATTTAAGACAAAACACAAACTTAAAATTATAATTAAATCTAATCCTAACCTTGTATTTTTTTTTATGGTGATCCGGCTGGGCGTATCGCACAACAGCAGACGCACATTCACTTTCTTCTTGATCAAGTATCTATCGCCTGGTCCAAATGGTAACCTGCAATGGCTAGGTCTCTGACCTGAGACAATTCCAGTCCAATTTCAATTCCAAAATCTTTCCCCGTAGGAAAAACGGAACCTAAGTCCGTGTAAAAATACTTTGTGAAAAACTTCGTCTTTGCGAAGTTTCCACTCACAATTAATATTGGGCCTTCTAATTAAATGCGATTAAATGTTGATCGGATAATCAATATTTAATTATATGCTCGATGATGCATCACACCCCGAAATCCCGTTGATCACTTCAATTCCCAATTATTTAAACTTTCGGAAAGGAACTTTCAACACGTCCGTCCGTACGCTCTCAAATCAATAACTCCTTTTTTAATCTTTATCTTTTGAACGAATTTAACTAACCGCCGTTTTTCTATGTGGACACTCACGTCCCAATCAAACTTGTTTGTTTTTTAATCTCCACCTTTTGAACGAATTTAACTAACCGCCGTTTTTCTATGTGGACACTCACGTCCCAATCAAACTTGTTTATCTTTTTTAATCTTTATCTTTTGAACGAATTTAACTAACCGCCGTTTTTCTATGTGGACACTCACGTCCCAATCAAACTTGTTTATTTTTTTAATCTCCACCGTTACTCTCCTCTTTCTTTGTTTTTATTTTTTTTAATCAACATTTCTAAAAACGTGCATGTCTTAAAAACATAACAACGAAACAATAAACAACAACTTAAAATTAACAATACAATACTATTTAACGATCTAAACAATACTACGCTAATTAAACTAAAATTTTGACATGTTGAAACCACATCTCGTCCGCGTCGATCGCTGTTGATCGCGGCTCTTAAGATATAGTGTGGACACAACAATACTTAATATGGGATGTATGAAACTATCTCATTTTTACTGAAGGACTTAATTCTGCACAATTTAACCCCTTTACTTAAAAACCAATTTTTATTTTGCAGGACGTAGTATCTGTACTCCTCTACTATTGCCAATAGTAGAGGATCAATGAGGTAATAACTCGGAAATGCATTTTTTCTGCTTAGACCCCTTAGTTATGCATCAGAAAAAAGCCCCTAACGCTCAGACCGGAACAGAAGCAAAGCTGAGGAAGCTGCAAAAAATCACAAATGCATGATTTTGCCGTTGCATATGCATCCAATGTCCAAAGTATGTATAATCTATAATTTAAGTTAAATAACACTTTGAGAAAGAACTGAAATAGTTCATTCTTCTAACCCCTATAGTTTCCAAGAACATCGCTTTTTTCCATTTTTGCTCAAAATAACATAGTTTTCAGATTTTGATGTAGCTTTTTTTATCTGTCCATCTGACACAAAGCAAGTCCTAAAAATTACAAAGTCGTGGATTGCAGTTTCCTATTTATTACATTCCTAAAGTAATAAGCAAAATTATAGCAAATAAAATTCTGAACAAAATTTTAAGATAGAAGTTGTAACCCTTTAGTTTCTAAGATACAGCTTTCCTAAGAACCCCGTTCTTTTTTGATTTTTTTACCATAAAACGTCGTTGTGGTATTTTAACATTGAATTATTTTGCTATTCATCTGACCCAAAACTGACTTAAATTAATATTTAAATTAAACTTGGATTAATTCTCTACTGCAAATAGGAACTTTCTAACCCTGATAGGGTTCTAACGGTGAGGTTTCAATGATAATTTTTTAAAACTCTGTTAAAAAAGGTTTTTCGTGCTTTCAGTTTTTCTAACTTTCTAGTTTTTTGTGCATTGCACAACGAACTATATCAATTAAGATCGAAAGTAAACGAAATTCTGTGTATAATGAAAAACAAAACATTATTATTTCAAAAATTGTAGTAGTAATCTAATTTGTTTCCACGTTAACCAGGTTTTGGCGACCTATGACTGAATTATTACAGAATTCATTTGAATTAAAAATTAGTAGCTATATTTTTAGACTGTACCCGGATTCGAACCGAGGTGACATCAATTTCTTTGGACTGTGTGAAAAGCAACGCTACTAGTTGGAGCCTACGAATTTTAAATGAATATTTCATAGTGCCCCCCTCCTTCTGGAGGTAGTAAGTTCTTAGTAAGTTTTTTGTATTATAATGCAGATTTTTGATTGCGTTTTCGACTCCTACAATGAAGTAGGAAAACCCTTGCTAGTGAACGGAATTGCATAGTTTTGACCAAGTTGTAATGTTTTTTCAGCTTCATTGAGTATCGTTATGCTTATTATCTTATTAATCCATTTTTGTTCTTTTTTTTTCATTTTGTATTATGAGTCTAGTTTTATTCATTAAGTTGGTAGATTTTGTAATTTGTATTTCTTTGAGTTTTTCTATAAATACGGTTAAATTTTCTTTCTTATTGTTCCAAATGTTTGTGGTACACAAGATCTCAGTTCTTGTTTTAGATGGTTTATCGTTTTTATGTTGTAGTCCAATTAACGTTTAATTAATTATTTTATTTTTAAAGTTTACTTTATTGTAGATAAATAAAAATATTATATAAATAAAAAGTTTAAAAACAGTTGCCTCAATATTTTGTACTCCATCGTTACACCTTCCTTATTTTTCATACCTTAGATACTCCTTATTTTACTTCAGTACCAGGTAAGCCAAGATATAATGATGTCATTATTGATCTCGTAACAACTCAGACTCAGATTTCATCAGTTGGACTGTGTTAAATACCCCTGTAGCCGACTAGCCACGATTTCCCATAATCTAAACAAAAATCTTAAATGAAAAGCTTTTATCGTCCATCTGTTAAGTAGATAAAAATGTTTAGTTTCCATAAATTCATAATAAAAGTAGCATTCTTACATAAAACTGCAAACTTGCTTAACACTTGCAAAAAATTAAGGACATATTTATGTATTATCAAAATTCTGAAATTAATTCTTAAAAGGATACAGATCAAACTGAACAAACAAGGACATAATCTCCATTAGTAAATTACAATCCGTCTATCACTTGATTTAAAGCACCAAACTTTTTGTTCCATTGATTAGATTATTCGGCTAACCTTTCTATTTAGCAGGATACAAAATGGTATATGGGCAGCCACTAACTTTCCCAATAATAATTTTTGTTTGAATAATATAAAAATCGTCCACGCAAATAAAAGATAATTAATTTTAAATTCTTCGATATATTTTCCAACTTTAATTTTACTTCCATTATTTATTCTTTTGGTTTTAAATAAAAATGCGTAAGCGGTGAGTTGTTTGAAAGAAGACCAAGGGGGCATTTGACAAATTTCGTTTGCATTCCTATTCGAAATTTCCGCATGACTTGTTTTAGATTCGCCGTCGTGACTGCGGGTCGATCACGAGATGTATCATTTCAACCCTTACTTCTAAATTCTAAACATTCTTGAAGAGTTAACCTATGATATGTAAATTACAAAAAATTATTGTCGTGCTCTTATTATTTATTTTCGAGTCCGACAGCGCTACCTTCTTTCGACACTGTTTCTGCTTTATCTCCCGTAAAATGCGCTTGGTTGGTTTTAAACCTTATTCTTCGGCTTCAACAATCTCCTGAAATACAACTATATTTTATGGTTGTCAAAATAAACAATGCAATGCTTAAGAGTAAACCGAAAACGAACAAAAATGTATTAAATAAATTAAAACGCTCATCAAAGGGGATTTTTTAACTTTTTGTAATCGAATACGAATTGAAGCTTAGTAAAGGATATTTGAATTCCTCTTTTTAGTTCAAATTTAAATCAATCATGCGGAGGGAGAATTTTGCTGTTTTAATTAGCCCAAGGCCTAGGGTAATCAAGAATTCTTTCTAGTCAATAAAGGTTCTTCGACCATTATTATTAAATTTCATTGTTTATCTTTAAGAATGCAATTTTAAATGTAATCTAAAGATACTTTAAGATGGGGGGTCAATCACAATAATCAGTAAGATCATCCATCAGTTTAAGCTTTGTTAGCAACACTTTAGGTGTTGGTGGCGTCACTTCCTGTTTGTTATCAATCTGATTGATGAAACCTGAACTGATTGATCGCATCCCGTGAGATATTCTCAGTATGTTGTCGTCATTGTTGTGTGGAGCTATTGTAACCTTATCAATAAGATTTTAATGTGATTTTTTTAATCCAACAAAATGTAATTTGATGAAACAAAAATTCGAATAACTCGGATTGAATTTGATTTAGATTTGTTTTGGAAAGTGAGACTCGAGTTTCTTTAAAAAATGTGCATTTGAAGTTGAGACTTGCATTTTATATTAGAAGTTGGTATTCGGGATTATACGGTTTCTGGAGAGTCGCCGTTGGCCAGAAACCGTTGCCCAGGCGACGCTACGGACTTTCAGATAGCGAACATCGATAGGTCGATTTTAAATTTTCAGAAAATTAGATTCGATTAAAATAATCTTAATATTTATATTCAAAAACAAGCCGATCGTATATCAAAACTTTTGATTTGTCTCTTTTATTAAAATATGAAATATTAGGCTGCTTTATTATATACTGTCCAATCTTCCCCGAAAAGAATTTTTCTGCTATATTTGACCGGCTTGAAGGCAAAGTGACCGTGCGATAGAATCGTAAAAGTTATAGATTCGACTGGAGATTATCAGCAGTTATGGGTTGTCTCTTGGTCATTTCTGTGTTTCTAGAAAATTGCTCAAGTCATCTTGGCGACTCTACAATTTATAGCTTTTGGAAAACTTATATTTATTTCTGTATCTAATTTATTATGATTTATAAGAAACAACAACTAATTTACAAAGTAATAAAAAAATATTCGATTTCTTTTCGTCAAAATTTATGCAGTGTAAGCGAACATCTTACCTTAGGTGTGTCAGTTTCAGTTTGCAAATCCGGCAAGGGTGGACAGCCTAGTAGATATGCAACTTAAGGGATGTAAAAAGAGGATCTCTATTTTGTATTGTAAATTCACTTCTCTTGTCCGGTAAAAAGCACTCAACAGCTTGAATTTTAAGCAAAACTTTTCTAAACTACTAGGGATATTTTGAGTTAAATTTAAGGTTTTTTGCCTGCGGATTAAAGGATTTACAAATTAAAGTTACAATTTTTAATGAATATTAAACAAATTTCGAGACAGCTACGTGAATACAAAAAGTTTCGTTCTTTATGCCCAGTGTAATGATCACCTCATGAAAACGTGTCTAATGTTATGTAATATTTAAAAAAAAATTGTTTCGTGTTCGACATCCACGTGACCAGTTGTGGACAATTTAGATTGGCCAAATCATAAAATAATCACGTACTTACTATACGAGTTCGTCAGCAATCTTGAAACAATTTTACTTAAAACTATTAATACGAAGTATGGTAGGCACCTACTCGAAATATTTGCAAAAAAAGGGAAATGCTTTTTATTCGTTGTCATAAAAATGATCGTTCGTGAGTTGTGTGTACCCAAAAGTTTTCAGATAGTTTCGGAAGTAGCTAAATTGGTCTTTAGGGTGACTTAAGGTATTTACCCCATCTTGACCTCGATCAAATAGCAAAAAGGTCAACTCGAGCAAGTTTGGTATAAAATATTCCAAACTAGGACGTAGATTAATAATTTAGAAAAGTTCGGAGCCGTTAAAGGATCGAAAATTTGGATTTCTAAAATAATTAAACGGAAAACAAACAAGAGTAAGTAACATATTTCATATCTTTAAGCGTATAAATATATCAAACAATTAATTTTGTCGTAAACATCAGAGAGAATGCGAACATAATTACACTCATTTATATGACGTGTTTGAACACGTTCCTTTCTAACAGACAAGAGCTTTACAATTGCGTAGAAAATAAATGACAATCAGTAGCTTATTGCGCCCTAATGAGAAATTGTTAGAAATCTTTATACTATGGTGTATGAGTGTTTCAAATATAAACCCTATTCGCCTCGTCCATAAAACCTAAGCAATATTGCCTTGAATCTTATACAGAAAGCCTTAAAAGCCAGTTTCCTGCGTTCTTCATATTACATATTCTGCTATACGAGACGTAAAGCTTCGCCCAAGCCGGTAAAAGCTCAGAAAGCTGGCTGAAAGCTCGTGCTGTTAATTAATAATTACTGACAAGTTGCTCTTCCTTTGCTTTAGTTGAGATCAGCGTCGAATGATTGCAGAAGAGAAAATTTGTCTTACCCAGTTTAGGCTGCGTTTGCCGCATATTTCCTTATTTTAATTAATTCCATTAATGGAATTTTAAAACTATAAGTAAACTACTTTTTATGAGCATAAAAATTTTCTTCGAAATTATCGAATGCATGCCAATTTAATTATCATTACTTGTGTAATTAAGTTTATATGTTAAACTAAGAGGAATCCATAAAAATTTCCCCTTTGTTAATAAAAGTAAAGACCAAAGAGTGAGAATAAGGTGTTCATTTCAGTAGTAATTAAGATGGTAGTTAAAGCTCCACAGAGAACGCTTTGGTGTTAATTAAAATTAGAAAACTTTTTGCGAAATAAAAATAATAATAATATGCTGGTAGAAATACAATAGAAAATTGTTGTAGTAATTGCATAGTTGATAGTAGTTCATGAACAAGGAATGCGACAAATATTAACTGGTCTTCGATATTAGGGTTTGTAAAGGTAAAACTAAATCGTGTTACACGCGAAAGTGCTGGAATTTGGTGTACTTCATCATAATTAGCATTCCATCTAACAAATATTGCTTGTGAACTTTTCGCAAAATTAATTTTTTTTTGTAAAAATGAAATTTTATGCATTTTCTTTTAAGTTCCGTTAGCGTACGAAATTTTCTTTTCTGAAAAAATGTCATATTTATATATTATTGTATTCCTGCATGCTGCTGAAAACATCTGTCGCGAACCAGATGTTGCCGACACTACGTTAAGGCGCGAGATTCCCGCTTGGGATCACAACACCACCCTAAACCCCTTCATATCCACCTCAAACCCCAGATATGAACCCCAAGCCCACGATATCGACCCACAGACTTTCATAAAACGTAAAACATTTCACATCTTTATTTTATAACATTAAAGCGAAACATCAAAATTAAAATTCTGGACACGATTACTTTCTAAACGTAGAAGAAATAAAAATTGGTTTTTCCAAATCCTCACGTCATGAGAGATTAATTTGTCTTCGATAGATTTTGCCAAACTTAACTAATATTTCAGCACTTGTCTTAATTAATACCCCTAGACATTGTACCAATCGCCACATATATCTTCCAAGTCCAATTGTTAAATTGTTCCCTGAGTTATATATCATTCCCTGTACCCCTAAGATAGGATGATACATGGTGTTAGAATTCTCATATATCCTTATAGTTGAAATTTCGCACCACTATATTCACTTTAGCCGCAACTCTAGAAATATATGGTCTATTTTTGATTACCGACGCGATGTAGTAATTAAGTGTGCATTTAATAAGGAACTCGCCGAGGAGTTCAGTCAAAAGTTTTAATATATAAATTACGTTGCTTATTATTCATGGAAACGTTCCAAGATTAAGACGATCTATGACCATCTCTGATGTGTGTTGAGGGATTAAAGCGTACTTACGGGTTGTGATGGAAAATGTTAATTATTTACTTGAGCATTCTAATTTGCAATTTAAGTTATAAAATGAAAAAGCTTCTAAAACTTGATTTTTTTCTATTTGAGAGTTCTTTGAATACAGCAGTACGTATACACGTTTGATGAAAATTTTAAAGGCAAAAGAGTTTAGCACTCGATTGACCAGACGCGTTTGATCTCGCCAACTTTTTAACTGATTGCCAATTTCTAAGATGTTTGCCTTTTATATTGCTTCGCTTGCAAAGACATCTTCGAGATAAATTAAAGCATGTAAAAAGCACAAAAAAAGTTGAAAAGAATCCGAGACTTATGTACCTTTAAAAACGCAATCAGATAGCTGGTCCTGATCTTCCGTCCTTTACGTGTACCGCAGCGCGGCAAGCGGCGACCCGCGTAACTTCGGTGCAAGATTTAATTAAATCCAAGTCTTGATTTATTGTCGCTTGTGTTACCCTTTACCCCTCATCGGTCCTTACCCTAAGTTCTATACCCCATTTTCCCTAATTCTGCCTTGTTGTTTACGCTTATATGATTTTACTCTGTGCTTTAAATCAAATTTGTAGTTTATACATTTAGCGAACCGATGATGATTTAGAAAAAAAATTAATTAGCTACACTCACGTTAATTATTTAAATTAAAAATCTTTTTAAATATTTTCAAAAAGTTAAAAGCATATTAAAATTATTTAATGATCTGACTTTTAAACGCGTGCCTTTAAAAACTCCGAGTGTTTATAAAGCAGCAGGAAACCAGTAGCAACCCCGACATCCGCTAAAGACTCGCCTGGTTTACCTATAAACTACCCTTAATTCCAACATCCCTCTAAATTACAATCCCCATTCTTCCAGCTTACTTTATTTTCCCTTTACCTTACAGGGGTAACTAAATAACTGCCCCATTATAGCGTAAGCGTCGTTGATAGAGGGCGTCAGAATTAGGTCTTGTTGCCGAGGTTGTAAGGGCGCAGATTTTTAAGGCGCCCAAATGTACAATATATGCAAAAAGATTGAGGGATTTACATATACATGTGTTTTATGGTACAATTGGTCTATACTTTAAAAATCCTCTTCTATTTTAATTCTCTTTTATAGCCAATTTCCCTTTGCTTGTAACAAAATGATTACATAAACCTAAAAATATTACCGAAGATTTATAAAATCTCATTTCTTTTAAACGACGTACAAATTTAATGCAATCAAGGCAAGGTTCCGTTACGTTGCAGCCTAAAACAAGATATCGGTTATTGTGAAAATTACTTTTGATTTGGGTTTACTTTTATTGTCGCAAGTCAGTATCTACAAAATTTCATTTAGAAAACCGTATTTCTTTCTTACACTTTTATAGCCTGGCTGTAGTTTGCATACGTTATTGCTAAGCTACCACAGTGTCTAACCGCCAGCCGCCAGAATGAGCAACAGTTCTGTTAAACATTACACACAAATTTAACAAAATTGAACGCAAAACTACATTGACCAACTACACAAAACATGGGGTAGTTTTTAATTAAGGCAGCTCAATGAGCGCGTTAAGAATTCCTAACATTCCTACTTGTTTTAATTGTGTCACACACATATTGTTATCTTTTTCTATCCAACCCAATTGAATTAAATTCAACAAAGAGGACGTGCATTTTTCTGGCGGAAAAGAAACTCAAGATAAAAAGGGCATTTAGTAGAAGAAAATGCAAATATGCATTTAATTAGTTATATTAAATTATAAATTCTAATTATTCTCTTGAGGTCTAATAAAAATTTAAAATTTCAAGAATTCGATCCATTCCGTCGCCGTTTAAAAATTTTATACAATTTGGCAATATTGAAAATTTATTTTCTACATAAAGCACTCTCGGAAGTTTAATTATTAACTTTTCAAAGTGCTAACACAATCTTATAAATGCAAGTGCTAGATTCGACACATCCATAATAGCATTATATCTTCGCACTATTTTGCGTCTTACCCTTCTATGAATTAAAGCATGATAATGAATATATGATAAGGGTAGGCAGTATATTTACAGACCCAGTTCAAGTTGCTCTTTTGGGAGTAAAATTCAATTGCAACCCTTTGAAAGTGACAGGCCTTAGACCTGACATCATATTACACCAAGTTCTACGACCTCCAACGTTTTCTATCCCTTTTTGATAGACGCTAAAAGCTAGGTGTATATTGCTCGACACGTAACTCGTGCTTTGTAATTCGAGTCGCCCTCGCTGTGTTCTAATTAGCGAAAAGTTGCTAAGACGGAGCTGTTTGTGCTAGTAACTCCTAATATATGCATCTTTCATTATCGCATAGCACCAGAGGAAGATAGTACTATTTTTCTACGGCTTTTCATTTAATTTGCGAAAATTCAAAGCATGTTCAGAAGGAGGATGGAGGAGTAATTAAAATGTGGCAAAAGAAGACAGAGCTGCGTGTTTTGTTGAATCAGGTAAGGTTGCACGCAGTCCGTGCGGGTCGTCTTAATATTTAGCCTCTTAAGGAAGGGTGGAATCAGCACCCTCTTGGGGAAAGTTATACTAATTAATGAAGGGGGTTAAGGTTGCTAAATACTTTGCGAAATGTTTGTAAGAAGGATTATTGCTTCTGTTTTTATAACGATGATGCATAACTTTGCAGATAAGGATAAAGTTTTCTCTTCAGGTTGGAAATAAATACCGCAAAACAGATAAATGCGCTTCTATTTTTACAGGAGGATTTTCCGAAAAAGATAACTTTATTCAATTAACTACTTGCTTGTTAAAAGTTTTCCAAAAGTTTGCGACTTTATATTCAAAAGAAACCAAACTTTGAAAATATGTTAATTAATAAGTTGCTTAAATCAACAGGAGAATATAAACGGAAATATCTTGGAAAGTACATCTTTGGATTACCGTCCTATTTTCGTCATTTCATATTTAGACATTTTTTATACCTATAAAAAATAGTCAGTGAAGATTAAATAATATGTAAATATTTTGTTGAGTTTTCAGCTCATAAATGGCTTTCAATTATTTCTGGCATGGTTAGAATTACACGTTGATCTATTAAATTCTAGAACTATAACCGATTCCAAATGTGTATTGCTGATTAGAGTATAAGTTGTATAGGTTATCCACAATGGTATGCCATCATTACAATCATGATGTAGAGCGGTTATAAAATTTACATTTAGGCGTCGTTATGAATGGATCCCGGATTAAAGTTGTCGTATAGTTTTTGAAAAATGTACAATATTAATTATATTTGTAAATTGATGTAAAATGGTTTCTCCGTAAATAAATAAAACGATCACTTTACAACGCTATAAGCGGAGTTATATAAAAATTGTAACGAATTTCCGATATATTTTTAAAAAACTTTCGACTGACGATATTAAATTTACGTTAATAAAACTAAAGAAATTCTAATTGGAATTATTTAATATTTTTAACTAATTTTTTTTACTATTTCAGAAAAGTAAACTTTTTCCGACGGTAACCGTAATACCAATAAAAATAAACAATGCTTAAAGCTGTCGATATTGGTAATTATAAATTTTTTTATCATATTGCCTTTCAAAATGCAAAATTAAGTTGGAATTTTTAAAATCTACTTACTGCCGCTCTAAACGCAAACACTTTTGTATCAATTTTTTAGAATCCCCTATTTGCGTCAAAATTATTATATAAAATAAATTTTTAAATTACAGTAGAATCATGGCTTAGCTTTGATCACCTTTTTAATCTATAAAAAGTGTGATTGACTTTAAACTCAACAAATCTATGAAACTTAGTTTATGCATACAATGGAACATAACGCAATACCACAATTCTGATTGGACCAACACGAATTAAACACATTCCGTCACGTTACGGCGGCTGTAAAATTATAGACTGCAATATTTCCCCTGTTATTGAAGAGAAGAAGCGGACTACATTCTATGAATTTTTACAGTTATGGGCTACTTATGCTTAAAAAATTTAAAAAGAAGTTCGCTGTACTTAATAAATGAATTTCGGCATTGTTACTGACAGAATACAATCATTTATGTAAAATCTTTCTCAATCTAAATTTTTTTCTATTGCTCTCGAGTCCTGTTCCACTACGTTGTGTTCAGAATCCTTTTTGAAATACTCCTATCATAGAATTTAACTTTCCACATTTTGATATTCACTTCTTGAGGTCCTTTTCCTTTAGTACCTCATCTCACCATTTCATTCTTGGGCAACCTTTTCGCTTATTGTTTCTTTGCCCGAGAAGGCAAACACATAATTCTCGTCAAACATCTCCCCATTACTTCTACAGCATCTTACTTCTTGTACTCATATTACTGCAATTCTGTACCTCCAAAATTTTCTAGCCATTAACGTAATTATTGGGCGCCCTTGATGTTTGTGAGTATGGTGCTCGCGTAGTGCTGTTCAAAGTGCTTTGAAAAGATATTATGATACTAAACAGTGTAAATCTAGCCATTGAAGAGAAAGAAAACGGACGATTAGTGCAGAAGAAGACTAATTTTTAAAGCAAAATGCATTCAAAAATCGTAGGTAAACGGCAAAAGAATAAGCTGCTGGTTTCAAAAGTTACAGTGGAATTCCTATTTTTGAAAAGACTGTTAGCAGTCGCTTCAATAAATGTGGAATCAAAGCCAGCAAGGCTAAACAAAAACAGAAGAAACGACTGCATAGGCAAAAAGAATATAAAATTTTCACAATAACATCAGATTAGCACAAAATATTATGGTTTGATGAATGCAACATTCGGGGGAATTGAATAATATTATAATAATTACCTAATTTAATGTAAAATTTTAAAATATAGAACGACTCTTCTGGAAACGAATATACTGCGCATCGCAGAGTTTGGGAATAGTGCAAGCCGGAATGTGTCGTCCCTACTGTTAAACATAGAAGAGGTAGTGTTATGATTTGGGGACATATGACGTCAATCGGGGTGGAAAATTCGGAGATTTATGTATATAACCATGTTGGAGTAGATATTAATTATAATCCGCATTCTTCGATGGAAAAACTATTAGGAGATGAAAAATAGCATGTAATATTTCAAGGAGATCTACTAGGTCCATGTCACTGGCCCCCCCCAAATCGATTTTTAGTAAAATTTTTGTGTCAATCGTTAGTGCTTCGTTAGTGCCTGTTTGTGCTTCCATTCCCGACGTTTGTGCCTCAACGGTCGCGAAGTTATTCGCGAAATTTGTTGGGAGGGGCTGTTGACACGATGGCCCCCCCCAAATCGATTTTTAATAAAATTTTTGTGTCAATCGTTAGTGCTTCGTTAGTGCCTGTTTGTGCTTCCTTTCCCGACGTTTGTGCCTCAACGGTCGCGAAGTTATTCGCGAAATTTGTTGGGAGGGGCTGCTGACATGCAGCCCCCCCCCAAATCAATTTTTAATAAAATATTTGCGTCAATCGTTAGTGCTTCGTTAGTGCCTGTTTGTGCTTTCATTCCCGACGTTTGTGCCTCAACGGCCGCAAAGTTATTCGCGAAATATTTGATTTCCGTGAACTCCGAGCAAGTTGCGCGTGAATGCATAGATTTCAAATGTGCAAAATTTAACAAATAATAAATATAACCGTCCTTTTGGGCATGCCAAGGGCATGCACAAGGGCATGCCGAACAAGGAAAAAAATATTTTAGGACAAATAATAAGGACTCAAAAAATAAAAGGACATTGCAGTACCAACCTAAAAATAATAGATTTTTTCTATATAAGTGTAAGTAAATTAATCAGTATCCAAAAAAGTTCATTAAAGTTATTAAAGCTATTTTAGCCCGCAAGTCTATAAGAGAAGAAACAGAATGCCAAGAACATCTACAGTTAATTTCGAGCAGCTCCATGTTATTATCGCTGCAAAGAAAGAAAGAATATTTGATCCCATCGATAAAAAGGTTTGGGGTCCATCGCACGCTTGTTGGAAAGAAATTTCGGAAGAATTTGGTAATACTACTGCTACTGCAAAATACATATATAGCCATGTAATTACGAACCGGCATAATATTATGGGAAAATTAAATTTACAGCCTGCGTGTGAGAAAATTTCAGATACTTTGGATGAGGAAGCAAACGAAAATGAGGAAAGTTTGATATTCAAAATATCTTTGTCGTCGGAGCAGTGGTCGAATATTTATTTACCCGATAACTCTTATAAACGATCAGATAGGGATTGTAAAGCTAGGAATTATGAAATATTGAAACCCAACTATTGGACAGATGTAATTCATACTGAATTCTACAAGGAAACGAAATTGTCATGTTGTATAGCATATAAAGGTTGCAAAATTCATCCAGATGGTGTTAATTTTCTTCGAATAAGAGGTCAATGCAAGTCTTGTCATAGCCTATTAGAATGTACCATGGAAAATGCTCCAAAATTGGAATCCCTTGTGGTGATGGACTGCATATACGCTGGAGATTTCAGAAATTGTAGTGAACGAAGGAAGAGAATCATTTCGAAAAACGAACGTAACGATTTGGAGAAGAAATTGGTCGATGAGAATAAGGCACCTTCTTATATTTTGAATGAAATGGTACAAAAGCATACAAATTACGGTGATGCCCAACCTAGTAATTTACCGACCGCAAATGCCTTGCGATGTTTGAAATACAAATATTTAGCTAAGAATCGATTGAGTGGCGATCCTATTTTAGCTTTATCCAAGATGAAAGGAATGTCGCCTTTCAATGAATGCATTCGCGATATGGGAAACGATCGTTTATTTGTTCATTATTGGTCGCCAACTGAAATTGATATGTATAGAATATACACAAAACAAAACAAAATTCCTACGATAACTATCGATGCAACAGGTGGTGTGGTCCAAAAGGTAAACCTAATTACCGGAAGAACAACGTCCGCCATATTCTTGTATGAAATTGGAGTTATGGATCACATGAACCAAAGCCAATTTCCCGTCGCACATATGTTATCTGAAAAACACGATAATATGTCGATAGCTTGTTGGCTTTCTGAATGGCTGAAGAACGCTGTTGTACCGCCAAAAATTGTGGTAACCGACCAATCGCTGGCTTTGATGATGGCGACAACAAAAACTTTTACGCAATATTCCAAGCTGTCGAAATACATAAGTGTTTGCTCCGATTTAATAAAAAAGAAACCAAATGTTGAAGTACCTTTGTGTATGCTTCGAAACGACTTCAACCACGTGATGCATTTGTTTAGTGGTTGGCCAGAAATTAAGTCCGCCACAAAACGCATCAAAAATTTTTATTTACGGTCATTTGGTTTGCTGGTCGTTAGCACGAATTTTCAAGATATTAAGAAATTGTTGTATAATATATTCACGGTGGCTTTACACGAGGAAGATGGAAATAATGATGATGAAGGTCCTACAAGTTGTGAAACGGCGAAAAGATATTTAAAAGGAAGAATAGCAACTCACGAAACTACAAATGAAGTATGGGCATGTCAAAAGAACGATGAAAATGGTGGTATAATTGAAGAAATGGAATTGAATATAATTCAAGTAATGGAAAATAGTGATACTGAAGCTGAAGTAATGTCGGATATTTTCGAAGAAATTGAAGCTATTTATGACTCGTGTTTAATGGAATCAAAAACTACATCTAACAAAGGAGATCATGATAATATGCAGTACAACCCTGAAATTGCTAAGAAATTGTTAAAGTTTTGTAAACTGCTCCCGTGTTGGTCCGCCGTTATGATCCCCATTTTTGAATATGGAAATCTTACCGAAACCAGTTCGACATCCGAAAGTCTGTTTAATCAATTAAAAAATCGTATTTTTCAGCATAAAACGCTGCCAATAAGAATTGATGATTTTTTGGATATTCACATAAAAAATATTATTGGATCCACGATTCTTACCAGATCCAAATACAATACAATAGAAGATGATAAAACAGAAGGTAATACAACAGAAGGTAATATTAAAATAATAATAATAATAATCGAATAGGTAAATTGAACACTACTCATATAGTTTTAAAAAAAATTAACTGTGGTAGTGTTCAATTTACCTATTCGATATAGTACATAGATTAACCGTTCATTCTCTTAGTTATTTATTATTTAATAATAACAATCTTTAATTCTAATTTTTCCAAATACACTCGACGCTCGATAATTTGAACACTCGTTAATTTGAATCTCTCGATAATTTTGTAATAATTAATGGTAATTTGAAATTTTTCTCTGGTCCTTCTCTGGTCCCTTGAGTTTCAATTTATCGAGAGTCGACTGTACTTAAATATTTAGATAAATCGCAAGGTTCTAAGGTTAACAATTATGATTTTATTTTAGCAGTCTCGAAAAGAAAAATAAATGACGTTGTAGTCGAAGAAGAAGATGATGATCCGAATAATTTTGAACTGGGAACTGAAACCGCGTTTGAAAATTGGGGTGGTCTTGGTGACCAAACCACAAAAAAAGAAAAGGGAGCAAAAAGAAAGAAAGCCAATTATTTGGATAAAGATCCCACTGTTTTGATATACAACGATGAAAGCAAGACGAAGTCCTCAGTAATCGGATTACTCAGAAATGGAAATGTGTTAGGTTTAAAACCCATTCTGATTGGCAAAACGTATTTTACAGTAATCAACACATGCGGCTTCGACAGCATAATACATATCATGTGCTGCTCTTATGCTGAAAGCGAAAAATATGCAAAATTTGTAAATTCTCAAAAACCGTCACTTACATTGTACGAGCTGGTTGCACATGTTATGCGAGATGGAGTAAACGCGCAAACTTACAAGAAGCGTGCTTTAATTTTAGATAAAGTTTTTGGAGAAGCCAACAAGAAATATTTTCCGAATAATCACGTTGAACTAAACGCTGCATCCACATCTTACTATTTATTTAAAGAATTGTTCCATAATCAGCCCTCGATGACAGAGCATACGAAATGTCCTAATAGCAATAAGGAGGCGGTAGTTCCATACTCCACTTTAACGATAAATTTTCCTACAGAACATATTGGAATGCTTCAGAAAGCATTAGACTTGCGATTTAAAGAAAATGTTAATAATAATAGTCAATGTAATCACTGTCAACAATTTACCGAAAAAAACATCCTTTTTAGTTCCCACATATTTCTGGAAATATGCGGCAATTTAAAAACCAATTCGTCACTAGATTTTAATATTCCGCTACAACAAATTCCTCAGACAATTCAACTTGGCGAAAATACGTATTACCTCCGGGGAGCTATTAGCTTCCTGCCGCCTACTTTGCCAAATAATGTCAACGCTGTTGGGCATTACATTTGCTATTGTTGGCATGCGAGTTTGGGCCAGTGGGAACGTTACGATGATCTACAGCTATCATCTAAAATTGTAAGGCAGACTACAAAAGCAATGAACTGCCAATTTCTTGTATATAGTGTATAAAAATCAAAATATTTCCAATTTTTAATATATTTTAAAAATATTGTTTGTAATTTTATTAATAAAAATATTTTCTTTATAAACATAGTTTTGCGGTTTATTATATTATAGCTACACATATTTATATTTATTATTTGTTAAGTTTTGCACATTTGAAATCTATGCATTCACGCGCAACTTGCTCGGAGTTCACGGAAATCAAATATTTCGCGAATAACTTCGCGACCGTTGAAGCACAAACGTCGGGAATGGAAGCACAAACAGGCACTAACGAAGCACTAACGATTGACGCAAATTTTTTATTAAAAATTGATTTGGGGGGGGCTGCATGTCAGCAGCCCCTCCCACAAGATTTCGCGAATAACTTCGCGACCGTTGAGGCACAAACGTCGGGAATGGAAGCACAAACAGGCACTAACGAAGCACTAACGATTGACACAAAAATTTTATTAAAAATCGATTTGGGGGGGGCCATCGTGTCAACAGCCCCTCCCAACAAATTTCGCGAATAACTTCGCGACCGTTGAGGCACAAACGTCGGGAATGGAAGCACAAACAGGCACTAACGAAGCACTAACGAAGCACTAACGATTGACACAAAAATTTTATTAAAAATCGATTTGGGGGGGGCCATCGTGTCAACAGCCCCTCCCAACAAATTTCGCGAATAACTTCGCGACCGTTGAGGCACAAACGTCGGGAATGGAAGCACAAACAGGCACTAACGAAGCACTAACGATTGACACAAAAATTTTACTAAAAATCGATTTGGGGGGGCCAGTGACATGGACCTAGATCTACTTCCTGTCACACAGCTCGTAAGAGTATTGCATGGTTTCAGGAAATGCATATTATGTTGTTAGAAGGGCCTTCACAGAGCCCAGCTCTCAATACTAATGAGGATCTGTCGGCTCATGTGAAGAAAAATATCCATGCTAGAAAATACTTACTTCTACTTTTATTCCAGTTGCTTAGAAAATACACTTCCATTTCTGACCGTAAAAAAGTGGCCCTCGAAGAATGGAAGAAGATACCAACTTCTGTATGGAAAAGCAGCTATAAAACAAAACGGTGGAACAACAAAATATTATTTTTTAAAACCTTTTA
Source organism: Podabrus alpinus (assembly GCA_932274525.1). NCBI lineage: Eukaryota > Metazoa > Arthropoda > Insecta > Coleoptera > Cantharidae > Podabrus > Podabrus alpinus. The sequence continues at coordinate 21,730,688 of OW026454.1, forward strand.
GAGAATAAATGTTAACATTTATCACTGAATTCGATCAAATATTTCAGAAAATCCTCGGACACATCAACCTCATTTTTTTAAGTATCACTTTTTTCTGCTATTGACATTTTATTATTTAACTGTGACTTTATCGTAAATTTTATTTAATTGCAATCCTTATTTTACTTTTCAGATTTGAATCAAGTACAATTTTCTGAGTATGGAAATGTAAAAAAAACTATAAATCTTGAAGAGAAAAGTTGTAGGGATAAAATTATTCGAGTATAGGAATTATTTAGCAAGAGGAAACTTTTTGTAATTTTGGGACTGATTAACTTGAAAACTTTTCACTTCAAGATATACATACTCAGAAAATTGTGCTCTTTCCAAATTAGCAATGTAAAATAAGAGTTGCCATTCAAAAAGTGCATGATGACATCACAACTCAAAAACAAAACACGATAAAAATATATCAATGGTAGATAAAAGTGAAATTTAAAAAAATAAAGTTGAGGTGTCCGAGAATTTTCTGAGAAAATCCTTCTAAAATTTTTTATCGAATTTGTTCCAAACTTTACGAGCTCACTGTAATAAATGATTTATTTCCATATAAATTGCAAGAAATGTTTAAATACGAAAGGTATCTAATAATTATCAAAATGGTTGTATATTTCCTTCATCTTCCCTGTGTATTTTTATTTGTATTTTTATGGTTATGTACTATATGAAAATGCATGCATATGCTTGGAAAATATAAAAACAGAAGTTCGACGTAAGTAAAAAGCTGGGCTTACAATTTTTTAAGTACCAATCTGAGCTATTCAGCATCGAGAATGACTAGGATTTTAAATGACGTTGATAATGCCCAAAAATTTGGTTCACAAGATTGATGCTGTGTGTTTTTGGTTTCCTAAGCATCTTTTAACTTCGGCATCTCCAAAATTTGTTTCGTATTAGATTGGAGATATAAAACATCTGCCAATTTCCAGATGATTCTGTGTGTAATCCTTAAACTTTCCTTCCTAAATAACTGAACAAAATTCTTGCCTGAATCTAATATAATATTTTCTACGCACAAAAAGGTCTTCAAACAAGTACCGTGAATGGGATACCGTTTCAGTATTTTTCCGGGAGATGAAGTAGATGAAAAATTGTACTGAAATATTCAGTGTGTAAACTTTGTGTGGTGTCTTCAGCAAACGAAGTATTAAAAGAAACCACCTTTTTAGTGTTGGAAGTGATCACAATAGACAGTGGCGTAGCTAAGGGGGGCGGACCGCTCCGGATGTCACCCGTCTGGGGGTGACTCTCTCTCTCAGATTCCTTCGGCCTACGTAAGGACATAGTGGCATCTGGGGGTGACACCGGACCCCAAATTATTTAAATTTCCTGACTAAAATTACCTCGTTTCTTGGTTTTTAAAAACAAAAACGAGTGACCCGTAGTTTTTTCCCTGGATGGAGGTGACACCCATTAAATCCGCCCCGGGTGTCACCCATGCTAGCTACGCTACTGCAATAGAGGTAATTCGTACCACACCTGGATCAAGTTTGTTGGGTTTGTTGATCTAGAAATTTCAATATTTTCGGATTGTGAAAATTCTGAGCTTAATGGAATAAATTATAATACCATGTCGCGCGTATACAATCGTAATCTATACGGTAAAAGATACGAAAAAACAAGACTCCGTCAGCCACACAAGAAATCAGGGCCGGAATAATAAACTATATCAGCGTTTTCCAAACTATTTTGACCAAGGAACCCTTTTGTAATATGTAAAACTTTGCGAAATTCTTAGTGCCGATTCACAATGAACGTAAGACATAAGAAATACGTAAGACGTCAAATTGACATAAAGCGTAATTTTAATACTTAAAATTAAAATCGTTCCAATTTAATGCAATTGTGTTGAGATTATTGTCGTACGTAAAATTACATCAAGTTGAAATGGTTTCAACTTTTTATATTAAAATTAGGCTTAATATAAATTTTACGTCTTACGTATTATTTCTTATGTCTTACGTTCATTGTGAATCAGCACTTACAGCTACAAAAATATGTTAAAACATAATATTATGTATATTTAATAATTTCAAATTGTTAATATTCCTCGAAACTCACTTTAGAAAACGCTGAGATTTTTTGTAAACTCGAAAGGTGTTTTGCAGAATATTTTGTTTAAAACAATGTTTTTAATATTTATATTTCAGTTTCTAATAAATATTTGATATAAAGTTTACTTTTTCAATTATTTTTTTAAGGATTTTAAACGATATGTTTAAATTTTTTAAGTAAAGACCTTGTCAGTCACCTTCTACTATGCAAAAAAGCATTTAAAACGTAAATAAAATGCCTGTGTGATTGAATTTATACAAAAAACGATATTTTTAAATACAATAACAATTTCGCAATTTGTAAGGGTTATGATGAAATCTATCAAGTCATTAATTTAATTACCGACGTACGTATGGGTTTGAAACTCAAGCCTCTTCGACAGTCAACTTAATCATGCTTAAAAACATGTTGATATTTAAATTTAAATAAAACTAAAGTTATATTATTTACTGTTTGACAAAATGGCTATTACGCAAAACATCAATTTAAGAAAGAAATTTAACAAGAAATTCGCAGTATAAATTATAAACATGTTGATGCTACTACACTGCTGCTTGATGAATGCCGAGTTTAATGCATGCATTGATACTTCGTTCTTTGTTTGAATTACCATCGGTATCCCCCGACTTGTAATATTTTCGGCGCGGAATATTTAAAATTTAAATTTAAAACATATCATTACAGCTTTATATTTTCACTGTTTCTTCTATAAAAACTATGAGGTATAAGAGGCTCTTATAAGGTTTGTTTCATCAAATAGTTCTCATTAGTTCTACGACTATGGGTATGCCCTTTAACTAAAATCTGTTTCATCACCATTATTGGGAGTTCTAGAATGGTTACGAACCGTTTAAAGTAGACCTTGTTAAGACGTAAAAACTGGCGTAACTTGAAAAGACGATCTGCCCATAAAATCTCGACTGCAGACTTATTTTAACCGCGAATTCTAATAACTTATGTAACTTGTCAAACGCAGCTTCTGAAAACAAGTGGAAAGTTTTGGAATGCAATTATAAACAATACATCGAAAATTAATCTTCGACAGGATGTAGGCGGAATTTTTTGAATACTCCGAGGAAGTGGAGTTTTAGGAAGAAACATCGATAAAATCCTTATGAGAGGCATTGTCAATATCGGCATTAAACTTAGATAACATTTTTTCACATTTATCACATTAAGAATGTAATGTCCATCATTCATTTTTTCACTATATCATAAATCAATAATTTTAAGTAAATAAATGTAATAATTTTTGCAATAATAATGTTTGCTGAATTACAACTGGTTGTTCCAACACGTATTAATGTTATTTTAAACCACGGTAGTGGCTTGGTGTGATTGTTGGACAAGTTTCATAGTAGAAATTGCAGGTTCGAATAGAGAACTTGATGAAATTTCTTAGCTCGGCACTTCGGTGAACATCGATGTACTGTGAATTTAAGTATTGATTCTAAATTTACATAAGTCTGACCAATTGACAGAATGTCCAGGTCAAATTTTTCTATGTTTTATACATAGATTGTATATATAATTGTACTGTTTTTGAAGTACAAGTAGGAAAGTAAGGTCTCTTAAAACAAAGCGATATACTTTGAAATAATGTACAAGTGGTCACCGTATTGTAATTGAATCTGTGTTCGAGCTTATTCTTGTTGGTTCAATCTCGGATCGACTAAGCACTTGTAATATGATCTAGCTTTTCCATCCCATTCGGAATATTGCTATTCTGCTTCTCTACAAAGTCTTCACGATTCATTTTTTGAGGTGGATCAATCCTCTTCTTTCTCTTTACTTTCAACTTAATTTATAATTGGATATTGTGGTAAAGATGTAATTCCAAATACAGAATAAAATTTAAAAAAATTATATCGACTTACTAGCCATCAAGGAATTCTAAAAGATTAGTGCATCTTGTTATGTTAAAACCTTCCGCAAACCACATCTCAACATTTTTACTTCCTTTCATAAAACTTTTAAATTTTTGTAGAAGAAAACAGAAGACTGTAATGGAAAACGAATTTGGCAGATATTTTACAACAAGTAGCTCAGCTTTTCAACTCTGGAACTGGATGGTACACGTTTTTGAGGGAATTTCAATATACAGTAAAATTATTCTATAATTTAATTTAAAGAAAAGCATGATTTATACAACATCACTGTTGTTCTGTTTCTAACCATAATTTGTTAAATAATTATTGAATAGTTTATTATAATTTCAAATACATACAACAATTGGAGTTTGAAATTAAATGAAATTATTGGAACGATCAGTTCTTGCTTTCCAGTATGTAATATAATATATTAAGGTAAATGTACGCATGTAAATCTATCAGGTTAGGTAAATAATACACATTATTGGGATGAATTTGGGAAACACAAAAAGTTTACCTAGAGACATTGGTAAATGGGCATAGACTTTTCTATACGCACTACAGACAGTGACAGGCATAACTAACAGTTTAACATTTTTTGATAACATTAAAAATTGTGCGATAGTTTTCCGAGCTTAATTACGATAATCAGATGTAACGAATCCTTGTCAAATATAGGAAACAAGGAATTCACTTGTAATAATTTATTTTCTAACAGAGTACATACAATACATCACTTTTTGCTAATTAAAATTTTATCTATAAGTGAAGTTCTTAATATTGAAAAGTATATTCGGGAAGTTATGGGAAAACAATCGCTTACCAAAGACTAGGGATTTGAAAAATGTAATTGTAAAGAAAAAGGTGAAACAAAAAAGTGTCACTGTAAAGCGGCTCAAGTTTTATACAATTAAAGTGTCATTGTAGCACCCCTTCTTTGCTGTCCCAGTTAATTATTTCTTGTACAATATCTAATAATTTTAATTTATTTTTTAATTTCTAGTTATTTGTTCAAAGTTCAAGTTATTAATTTTCGATGTGAAAATTTTGTTCTGTGGACATTTCTTCACCGACGCGACGCGGCGCACGATGTTAGTTTGCGGAATAGTTTTGATTTTTATGAAAATTTTAATATGTAATTTTGACAACATAATTTACTTCAAATTTCACATTAGGCGTAGGTTCTATAATGCACACTGGTAGTGAGTAAATACAGCTGGCTTGTAATTAGGTCGTGCGGGTTGATACTCTACAATGGTTTAACTATAAATGACTTAATAATAAAAACTGAATTTCTTCTGCACTGATATACAAGTAATACCTTTGGGCTACGTAACCAATTTACAATGTCGATTATTTTAAAAATAATAGTGGGAATAGATTTATTGTATTATAAAGTAGGCAAGGTCTAGGTAGCCGATATCGGTTACTATATTGAGAGCCGGTAGTTTACGCTCATTGGTCAATTTAAAGAAGGCGGTACTAGCGGTACTTTAGATTACATTATTGCATTGCTGGTAATAAGTCAGTAGCTAAAAATGATTAATAAAAAATAGTTAACGATTTTAATGTTATGCATTCGGTGACTACACACAAGTATGTAAAAAATTCAACCATAATAATTACATTCGTGTTTTGAGTTGTATCCCTTGATTTCAGGAATTTCATATTATCATAGGATAATATATGGGATATATAAACCTTGAAAACCATGAAATATTTCAGTTCCAACTTGAAGCTTCATCCGAGCTAGGTTTATGCAAACCAGCTCTGAGTGGACTCTTGTGGTGGTTTAAAAATGCGAACCTGTGACAACTTCAATGCATGGTTTACAACTGTTTCAAGCAAATCTATGCAAATTTATACGTCATATCCATGATGAAATATGGATTCATCATTATACGACAGAAATAAAAGAATAGTTTAAACAATGGGTAGAAGCCGGTGGGAGTGCTCCAAAGAAGGCAAAAATAGTACCATCAGCTGGAGAGGTTATGGCAACAGTATTTTGGGATGCACATGGCATAATATTTATAGATTATTTAGAAAAAGGTAAAACAGTAACAGGACTATATTATACATCATTACTGGATCGAGTTAATGGGGAAATCAAACAGAAACGACTACATTTACAAAAGAAAAAAATACTTTTTCATCATGATATGCACCAGCTCATTCTTCGAAAATTGCAACAGAAAACTTATAGAATTACGCTACGAATTACTTTCTCATCCACCATATTCCCCAGATTTGGTACTTTGTGATTATTTCCTTGTTCCAAATCTACAAAAATGGCTTGATGGAAGAAAATTTCAAACAAATGATGAAGTAATTGTTGAAACTAACGCACATTTTCAAGGTTTTGATAAATCATACTATACCGACGGTATTAAAAAACTTGAACATCGTTGGAATAAGTGTATCCAATCAAAACGAGACTATGTTGAAACATAATATAGTATTTGCCCAAAAATTCATTGTTTCATTTTTACCCGACTTATTCAACTCCCCTCTATGTTATTTTTGAAATTAGATATAACTACAAAACAGCAAAAAATGTATAATTAAAAAAAAATTTCTTACATTTTATAATAAACATTCAAGAGAAGGTGACGTAGTTCTAGATCTGCTTTCATTTCTTTGCAATGTCGCGGTTCGGTCTTTTTTTTTAGCAAAATAGTATTTTGAGTTTTGCTACTTATTATTCAACATGCATACGAAATTTTTTGACCATTTAGAAAATGAGCTAATCGTTTTCAAAATTAAATTTTATTATGATTATAAAATATTACATTGTATAGCTCAGATGAAAATAACAAATTAACGCACACTTTTCACCAATAACATAAAAACGCATAGAAAGCGAAAAAACAGCATAGAAAGTTTAGTTTCGTAGATAAACATGCAAAAGATTCAATAATCTATTGTATGAAATGCATGAATAGCAAATCTAAAACGACGCCGACGTAGCAAAGTTGCACGATTGTGCTGTTGGATTTTGAGAGATTATCTACTATAAAACAAAAATTGAAATTTTCATTTTATTAATATTGCATTGAATTAACATTCTCTGTTATCAATTTCCCCTTTAAATCGTATTATGAGTCGATATTTTCGATTTAATTTTATCATATTGATGCACAGCGTTGTCACGGTCGTTCAACCGGTCAAGAAAATCTGTAGATTGCTATGCAATCAGTGGACAGCTAGCAAATTAATATAACATTACTATGTACAGCTCCACCAACGTTAGAACCGACCTGAGGGGGCGTGTAAGGCGCTGCTAAAATTAAAAATGTACACTCAGATGAAGAAGTTTCTCGGTTCGAATATTTAAAAGTCCATAAATTATTTTGTCAAATTGCAGTCACGAAATACGTAAAAAATGTTATCACAAATATTAAATAAAGCACTTTTGGAATAAATTTAGTAAATATTACGTTCAAAAGAATTTTGTAAAAATCATTGCGATACACGCAATGATTTGTAACTTTTACAACAGAATGTACTTGAGAAATAACTCAACGTTCATTGGTTCATTCAAATTTTTATCAAATTAGTTGGCATATTTGCCGCGTCCTTTCTAAGCTTGGTGGAGCTGTAGAGTCTAAACTACAAATTTTTGCCTAATAGAAGAAGTATTTCCTGAATTTTGTCATAAGCCAATAAAAATTAAATATTAGATTGTGGTATGAGGATTTCAAGTGGAATGGCACGTCAAAACAAGCCACCTTCAATCCGAATTATACATAATGGTATTTTTTCTGCAAACGTACAAATATCCAAAAAAATGTTTACAAAATTTTAAATTATTCTAAGGAATTCTTATAACGGTGAAGTTAATTTGGTAATATTTAAGTTTGAAGCAGGTAAGTACTTTTTTGACGTTTACTTAAAATTTTGCTTTTATAAGTTATATCAAGGTTTGTATTGATTCGTTCTTGAATTATGGTCTACCAAATATGGATCAACAGATGTAGGTGAACTTAAAACTTTCCGTCCAAGGACTGGAAATTAATTACTTTCTCTGCCGCCACGTGGTTTTCTATGTTAGTAAGAGAAACAGTAGCGACGGTCATAGCTTAACTGTTAAGTGTATCTACTGTTAATGCAAATATACTCGGTTCGAATCCAAGCCAAGTAAAAAGCAATCGAGGTAATCTGCCATGAAAGTTCATGTACACCTTTTCCACCAGTAATTCAGAAATCGTCAACCGTTATTCAGATTTGTTAATTGATATTCAGAAATCGTCAACGGTTATTCAGATTTGTCAATTGCAATTGATTTCTGAATATCAGTTGACAAATCTGAATTACAATTCACAATTTCTGAATATCAGTTGACAAATCTGAATTACAATTCACGATTTCTGACAGCAGGTGAGGTTTTCTGAATTACTGCTGGAAAAGGTGTAGAAATTAAGTGTTATTACTCTCCCGATGGATGTGTAAACACTTCGCACACATATCACATTTATGAAAGAGATGGATCACGACGCTTCTGTCAAAGAAGCATAGTGACTGAGGAAGAAGAAGGCGAAACAGTTTCTCGCACTGATGAAATCGGTATCGTAAAGCATAAATTTCACTCATCAGCTAGGATAAAAAATAATCTTTTGTTTTGACTGTAATAGGAAACATCACCAACAAGAATATGAGACAGTTTTTGTAACAATCTGATTTAACACGAACTCGACCTTATTTTAACATAACTACACACTTGATTAAAATAATAACACCCTTAAAATGCACGTATTTACAGAATATTTCTTATTTCGTTTGTAATTGTTAATTAGATGAGTCCAAACTGCCGTTTTCTTAAAATTGGACACTTCTAGTGAAAAACAAGACAAAACAAGATCGTATTAAACGTTTATTTCCAAAACTAGTGACCGTGGTTGAAAAGTACCTAACTTCTACTTGTTTTATTTTCTCATTGCTTATTTGTTTTAAAATTTTGTTTTAAATATTACATACTTATTTGGATTTTTAATGATTTCACCGAAAGTGATACTCTTCTATTATTTGATTGCAGTTATAATTTTTTACCATAGTTTATTTATTCTATTATTTACAGATATTCATAATAAAAAAATAATTTCAACCTTGTTATAGCTCTAATTAAATTATATACTAATAATGAAATTAAATACAATTCTTGTTATAATTTTCATGAGCGTCTGTTGCGTTGCATTTTATTTTGTGTGTCAATATAAAAAGTGAGAGTATGCACCATGTGTATCGTGGAAATTTTTCCCGCTTGCCACAAAAATATAATTTAAAAAGGAAATGTTGTTTTTCTTTAACTGCTTACTTTACATAATATAATTCAAAAAAATTCAGGTATAATCACTGTGGTATAATTGGCAAGATCGCATAAAAGTGCATCTGCACTGAAAAAAATTTACATTGACTTCCATCAAATTAGCCCCCTTCAATCGAATATTTAACTTATTCTTTTGCAAAACATTTGGAAATCGTTAGGTAAGGATTGGTAGTTCTTTGGTAGAAGTAAAGAGTAAAAAGTAAAAAAAATACATTGTACATCGCATAAATAAAGTTTCAACTTAATTAATTATTTACGACAAAATTATGGACTACCAAACCTTTTTATTGGACTACTATACCTCTACATATTATAATCCATCAAATAAGCTATGTAAAAAGTTGGGCGACTGTTGGGTTACTCTAACCACTCGAAACAAAATTTCTTCCGCTACACACTAAAGAACGGGCTTATTTTAGGCTATAGAAAAAATATTTTGTATGAATACTGTAAAAATAACCAAAATATCGACTTTTGAAAAGTACGGGAAAGTCGCATCGATCATGCGGCCGACCCGGGTAGATGCACATCAGTCGCCCGTGCTCCGACGAAAATGCGTAAATTTTTTTCGCTCCGATTTCAAGTTTTCTTTGAAATTCGGATAGATGGGGGTGTGATTAGTGTGGATATTAGTAATAAATAAAATCAAAAAAATGGAAAATAACCCGTGTATTGCCGAAAAAGTGAAAAAATAAAATTTTTTTTTGCCTTCTAATTTTGGGGTGTGCATTCGATAAGGAGGGTAATCCATCGTCAAAACCTACCCTTACGGGGCGCCCCTCCGCTCCGCTCCGGGTTGCACCCCTCCAGGGCGGTTTTGACTCTGGCTACTAGGCTAAACATACGAGAAGCGCCACCGATCACGAAAACCGGGATAAATGAAACCGGGATGTGAGAGACCCTCGAAATAGCAATAAAAAGTATAGTTGCGGTATGGGGCAGTAAACTATTACGTTTCACCCCCTAAAAATCGCATAAAAACAAAAAATAATCGATGTTGCATGTACGACGGTCGAGCTGCATCTGCCGCTGCGAAACCTTTACCTTTACCTGATATGTATTTGATGGAGCATCCCGGCGCAGCCGGCCTTCTCCTTCATCTGAAAGAATACATTAGTGACATTGGAATTTATAGAGACCGGTGGGTCTCTGGGAATTGGCGCTTGGCGGACTGACTGGTAAAAACCTGAGCTGTGACTGTGAATATGTAATATGAGAAGAAAAAGAAAATTTTTACGTTTGCCGATATAGTAGAGTCCCTAATTCGAAGAAAGAAATTATGAATTAATTTCTATTGATGACCTCGGAGTGAGTGGCTTCAACTTGGAACTAGTCAGAATTGGCGATTAGTGGGATTATAGTGATGCTATGGGGGGTGATTTAACGAAGCTTGTGATAATTGATCGAAAAATTACACAAATCTAGTGAATAAATTCACTTTCGAAGAGAATTTGTGTAAGTTAAACCTATGAACATACATTAGTCTGTGCGGGGGTCCGCTGCGAAATATTCTAGGTGTTAGAGTATATCACAGCGCACGGACTGAGCACAGAATGACTGATGCGCCCCTGAATCTCGTTAATCCACCACAAATTTCATGAAAATTAGCTAAGTTCAAAATCGATTATTTCAAAATTTTGATAATACTTTCATAGTTAATATTTTCACAATTTACTAATATAAGTGTGTTCTTTAGTGTATAGCTGAAGAAAATTTGTTTCGAGTGGTTGCAGTAACCGTACAGTAACCAAAAGTTGAAAAATCGATTGAAGGGGGGCTAACTTGACAAAAAAATTTAATTAGTTAATTACGAAAAAACAAAGGACTACCAAAACTTTTAATCGAACTATCAAACCTTACCTAACGATTACCAAACGTTTGGCACAAGAAAAAGTTAAAAATTCGATATAAGGGGGGTTAACTCGATGGAGGTCATATTGATGAACATCGATCATAAAACGAAATTCATCATGATAATGAAAAAATCATCGATATGATATAAAAATCATCAAGTAAATTTGAGGTTTGACGAATGCTTACATCAATACCTTGTTCTTCAGTGATAACAGAAATTTTAATTTAAGTTTTCATGTGCCTTGAGAATCGTGCTTGTCATGCTATATAAATATTTTCTTTGTTGATGAATCTTAAATTGTGCAAGACGGAGCTACCAAGGCGCAATACATAAAGGTAATTCTCGAATAAAAACTTAGAAAATTAAATTTTTAAAATTTGTTTATTCACCTCAAAATAATAAACTCTCTCAAATAGCCTTAAAGAAGACTCCGAAGAAGACTCAGTGCTAAAGAAAACGCAAATTTAAGTAACTTCAAACATTCAACTTTTGTTTTCCGATACCTATCTATATATTTTTTTGATTTGACGATTCTTACGATAATTTTTAGTCACTATCATTTTAATTTTAAACATTTAAAATGATAATATTTCTAACAACCTCTTTATTATGCTTGATTCGCGATCAGGACTGACTTAAGAGAGAGGTCGTGCCTATTAAGTTGCTTTGACATAGAGATTTTCTTTTCCTTTCTTAACGGCTCATTATATTGAGATGAAAAAAATTACGAAAAATTTAACAACTGAATTTAAATCCACAAATGCTTAAAATTTATAAAAGCTAACATTCTCTCAACAATGAATTAAGATCATTTGTATGAGTTGGCCAAAATAAATTAAAATTTATTTATCTATTGGGACAAATCGTTGAGACTGAATTACAAGTCTATAGTTCTGTAGCTGGCTAAAAGTGAACAATCCCTTATAGCTTATCGTATACTCCGAACCACGGCACAAACAGTTTGACAATAGGGAATCGAATCTACAACCTCACGATCCCAAGCCCAAATACATAATATATTAAACACGCAATCGTCACAGACTGAGAAAAGAATTAGTTAATTGAGAAATTTCACTAATAAAATTCGAAAGATGCCTTTCTAGCACAGAAATTACTAAATATACCTAATAATTTTAATGTAAAAGTTTTATCAAAGTCTAAGGTATTAGACTAATTTCTTGTGTCAAATTTGTAATGTTTTTCTTGGCGTCAAAATCCTAACTTACCCAAATGATTCAAAGCTTATTATAATTTGTCGCTCAAAACTTGGCATCCATTTTTCTTCTCTTCACTGGAAGTGTGGGGTGACATTTCTGTGGGCGCCAGATTCGATGATTGGTAGAATTCGGGTTGTTAATAATAGATGTACATTATTTATTCACTCAATTTTTATCCACAAAATCAACTTTACACAAAGGTAAATAAGAATCTGTTGAATATTTAAAACAGAAGGATATTCTATAATTCCGGAATGCGCTGGTAAAGGGGTAAAAGTCTAAAATAAGCATTTTGAGAAAACGTAATTTATAAAGTTTACTCTAATAACATAAATCGGCTAAACAATAATTAGAAAATCTATTAATGTAGTGTATTGTAAATAATTTTATAGTCGACTGATTGCGATTTTCTTAAATTTAATTTTTTATTTATAAATTTGTTAAAACAGACATTTTTATAAAAAAGTTTGTTCATTTTTGCACAAAGAATTGCGACTTATACCATTGTACATTACAATATTTTTTGTTTATAGAAATAATCAGGACTAATGTTATAAAGCATATTTATGTATGTATGTATGTATGTATGTATGTATGTATTTATTTATATATTTATTTATTTATTTATTTAATAATAAATTATCTACTCTATTTCTAATTATCTAATCTATTATTTATCTACGGCTAAACCTTCTTACAATAATAAACTTTTTCCTTTTTACAATAGGAATTTTTTGCATTATGCTTCTTTCCGTCAAAGAAACAGCGACATTCCCCAACCTGGAGCCAGATAGATTTAATTTATCAACTGATGATTTTTCCTTAATTAATAATATTAATTAATTAATATTAGAAAGAAGTAAAATAAAATATACTTTAGAAATATTTGATGTTAATGTAGTAAATTTCTAGCAATATTCACTCTGGGTTCTCTTCGTTTCTGTAGGCACCTAGTAAAATATTGTTCATCTCGCTTTTGCACAATAGATTTTCTTAAAACTTACGAAAATTTTCGTCGATATAAAGCAAAATTCCATTAAATTTTGTGTTTTTCTTACTAATCGCGTGTGATCTCTTATACGACTGAAGGATGTCTTATCTCAATTTGCCCAAAAATCGGCTTATACCCCTTTACTTCACACGCTAGAGTTTATTATGGTATTATTAACAATTAAAAATTGGAAAATATTTTTAAGTACTGTTTTTGGCTGTTCGGAAACACCTGCGCAATTGACAACTGGAGAATAGGCCGAAAAGTTACCGAAATACCGCAAAGACAAAATACCGTAAGTTACAATACGGAGAAATTCTAACAATTTCATACAATTTTGGTTTTCAAATTTTTCAAATTTGATTATTACTTTGATATTCAGGGTAATAATACCTTAATAAAACTTAAAAGCTTCGAAAAAGCAGTTTGTTATCGTCATATTAATACTTAATTCTGAAATCAACAATGAATTAATTAAAAGTAGTGTTTAAAAACCTTAAAATAATTTTTATATTCTCACTTAATATCTACAAGAAATGCAATCATGGACATATAGGATTTCTTTCGCAGGGGACTAACTAAAATTCTATTTAAATCAATTTTGTAATTTAAAATAGATTAAATTAGTAAAACAATTAACTTTCTTGCCTAAATTTTATGGTTAAAAGCATTTTTCTTGTATAAAAACGCTATTTATACCAGAAAAGTGCGGTTGACTACCAAGTATAGTGCCTAATAATGGTACTTGCACAGCAGAAATATTATTTATTTAATTTACAATAAATTATATCAACCTCAAAGGGTAGCCTACAATTATGAAAATTAATGTGTCTTCATTAAAGTTCTTTTTAATTGCAAATTTTAAAAACTCTTAATTGCAAACAAACACGCCTGTGAAATTTTGACTGCCAGCCATTTCTCAGCTTAAAAATGGTACTTGATGAGATTATAATATAAGCAAATAACAACAACTCACAAGTTGTTGAAACAAACTCAAATGAAAGGATTTACTGTAATAATATTTAATACGGTAGACGTCGCTTAATGTGATCACATCGGGAATCAGGGTTTTTAATCACTGATTAAACACATCAAAAATCAAAAATCCAAATTTTTATTTACGATAGAAACATTATGTAAACATATAAATTTTTAAAATTTAAAAATAAAAGCAACATCCTTTAATGGTAATTGTAAAACATTCGAATAGAGCTAAAGTGTTATGATATGATAAATTACATTACAAACCATAAACGCTTAGCTGACAAAAATTACATCTCAAAAATCTTAGCGGCACAATTGCAACATACTTGCAAAGAAATGTTTTTTAATCCTAGAAGAAATGCACATTAAACAATTTGTTTGCTGACACAATAACGCGTAATGATTTTACATAATATTATTTATAGATACGTGTTTATTTAGCGTCCGATAGAATTTTATCCGTATAATTTATAAAATGTCTGATCCCGAAAAAGTGGTATTACGGCAATTTGTACGTGATTTTTTTAATTAAAATTTAATGAAGTTAAAAGATTTTGAAAAGCTGTTGTTATATCGGTAGTTTTTACTCCAGTAAACGGATGAGAACGGCAAGTGAGTAAATCTTATTAACTACTGCAAACTGTGGAAAGTTTTACATTAGAAATTTTGGTAATTAAGATTTTCTAAAGCTCGCTCTAAGGGATGAGGAGGCTTACTAAAACTCGTCTCGGTAGAACTTGATCTAGGCGATCATCAGATAGGCTTGTAAACCGCACTCTAAACCAATATGAGATTGACCTGGTTAATCATCAAGTTTTTTTCCCTTACTCGTCATCAGACCCTTCAGTCCGAGTAATTTGACACCGGTACGTCTATTTATATCATATTTATGCGAAGAGTGTTGAATAGCGGAGTATCACGAGAAAGGAAAATGCATTTTATGATTATGATTAACCATACAATTTGTCAAAATAGAGTATAATGTATAGATCTAAATATTATTAAGAACAATAAAGACGATAATGGAAAGGGAGAAAAACATTCAGTCTAGGAAGTCAAATCGCTCGTAAATTAAAAATTTCTTCTGATTAATTGCAAAGAAATGAAAGTAAATTTAAGACTTCCACTTTTATTATATTATGTTTATTACTATCATACAATGAAAGAAAAAGAATTGTTATAAGAAATATAATATACTATGTGCTTAAAAATGGCATTACACACAGTTGAATATGTTGGCTAGTTTTTGTCATTTTGCAGTGATAACTCATTTCAACTTTGTGAGTTTGTTCTGTTCGCAAAACCTCTGATTTCGAACTGAACCTGCAAAAAACGGAATCGAACCAAAAACTGTAAAATAGCAGCTGAAAAGCAGGCAATTTTTGCAAAAAAACGAGCTGTTCTATTTTGTTGTTCTAAAACTGAAATTTGCATAGACTATAATTTAGGTATGGGTAGAAAGGTACACGTTTAAACATCCTGTATTTTCTTCAAATCGATCAGAACCTCCGTTTTTTCGTAAACGTTGCAAAACCGCTCGAAAAATGGGAATTTTTTTTTGATTATTTGACTGTCCAGTTCCCTTAAGTCGGTCCTGAATATATAAGATGCAAGAAGACAATTCAAATATATTGAAGAATTGTAAGCATTTGTACAATTTTACAATCAATTGTTTTTATTCGCTAAAATGCAGCGCTGACGTTAATTTTACAATAGAATAGTTAGCATATAAGAACGTTGTACTAAAGAGAAGCCGTCGGTCGTAAACATAGCCGTGGATGACCTCATCCCCTCCCCCATACCTTATTCTAAATCCGCCATTTATGAAAATTTATAGATTGACTATAAAAATATGTCAACACTAATAAAATATTCATAGACAAGACCGAACTGCTATTAATTAAATAAAGTTAAATTTGATTATCAAATTTTTCAGAAAACATTAGTTTTCTTTCATGAAGCGAAGACCTCTGTTTTCATAATAAATTTCTAATTATACCCACTGATTTGGAATCGTTAACGTCCAAGATTGTCCTAGATTTTACACAATTTAAAATATTTATAGCTACTCTAGCTAAACTATTATAATTTGATTTACATTACATTATATATAAATCTTGAAAAGTTTGTAATTTTGAAAAATAATATGTAGTATGTGGGTGCTTAGAAATAAAAATAAACTTCACAAACAAAATTTCTTAAAAGGAATTATAATTAGTAAATAAAAATGCGCAACATACCTACATTAAGGTCCTTATATAATTTATGAAGTACAAACTGAAAGTATTTGAAATGAATATTCAATAATGAATGTTCTTTTTGAGATGCTCTTCTAAAAAATCAAGCAAGTCTTTCCTGCTTCATTAAATATTAGTGGAGAAGAGCAAAAGCATTTTTACATTAGCCAGAAAGCCAACTGAATATGTAATCAGACTCCGGTGAGACGATGCCAGCCAACAACCAACCGAAACCTTCTCAAATAAACATGAACGTTTTATTTATTACTTTATGCAAAAATATTTTACTTTTAGGTAAAGAAAAAAAAATATTATACTTAAAATTAAAGAATTGAAGAAGTTAACAAGTAATGTATTTATTCATTCATTCCTTTTTGCAACTTCTCCATATTTGCATTCTTTTGTTACATCGCACTTTAAATATTTATTACTTTTGTTTTTGCAAATTTTAAGGGATTTTTCTTTGACGTATACATTTAATTACAAGCTTACTAGCGTTTCGCTTGTTATTGGCAGCGTGGCGGTGTTCCCTACTTAAAAATTCGCTCCAGCTTATATTACAGACATTCACACACTTTAGTTTGCTATTAGAATGAAAAGGAAATAATAAGAAAAGTTGCGATCGATGTGTATTCCATGGCAACCCTCAAAGTCAGTTAATGAAATAAGATTTTTCACGACAAGGCTGTTAAGAATGAAATCCGGGCATATTGTCACTTTTAATAGGAAATGCCACAGCTGAGCAATAATGCTGCTT
The DNA here is from genome assembly GCA_932274525.1 of Podabrus alpinus. Lineage (NCBI taxonomy): Eukaryota > Metazoa > Arthropoda > Insecta > Coleoptera > Cantharidae > Podabrus > Podabrus alpinus. Next base: position 21,748,020 of record OW026454.1, read on the forward strand.
TGAATAAGCACCACGTTATCAAGTATATCATTGAACGAATCTTAACTACATTTTTCTTTATTGCTAATTAAAATCAAAATTTTAATCACAATTTTGTTTTACCTAAATTAATACAAGGAAATTTCTGGACAATGCAGCTTAGCTATTACAAACAACTCCTGCTGGTACACAATACTAATCCTGCTCTCAAAGCAGTTAATACTGATTAAGATTCCTTGTGTGTGTCCGTGGCTAATTAACAGTACCTTGCTTCTTCTCAGTCTTAACAAACCCTCTCGGTTCTTCGCGAATAAACGATCACTCTTCCCTAATTGCTCTTTCTTTATTGAACCTTTAAGATCGTATATCTTACTCAAAAGACTATAGGTCACTCTGTGATTTATTGCCCTGAGAAAGTCAATTTTATCATATTTTGCGATCGCGTTTATTAACATATTTTACAAGCTTATTAATTTCCAATATTAATTTTTTTAATTTTACAAATTGACTAAACATAAAGTTTTCTTTAGAAAAATAAAAATTTGAATGAATTTATGCTTAAAAACTTATCGAGGGTGCAAATGTTTGAAAATTAAATATAGAAACAGTATCACTCCAAAGTAAAAGAATTTATTACTTTTGAAAGGCTATTACTTAATGGCGCGAAAGCAAATACTTTGAAGGCGTATAGAGAAGCATGTGTTTCAGAAGGAATTATTTATGTACATAAGAGCAGGGAAAACGAAAAATATTTACAGCGGAAATATTTTTGGGGAAACATACTCAATATTTTAAACTATACGCGTTTTCATATTTCCAATCGGAAAAGTAATGTTTCTTTCTAAATTTAGGTTTAGCAGTATAACCGCGTCGGCTATCGTTAATCGTAAATATAAAAGCAGCATCCAAAGGATAATTTCCGTTTGCATTTCACGTGAACTGTACTACTTCGGTTTATTTTCTTTCATAAAATCGGTCTGAAGTGAATGCTGCAAGAAGAAAAGTTTTTCAAATTTATGATACAATATCTAAAATTGGGTGGCCTGACGATGGGAGGGATTCTCTAGAGTAGATAGACATATCTTATGCGATGTAATATTCAACAGCCGAGGTTGCATGCCCGCCTGATATCTGTATATCTCGAGGGAAACACAAATATGCTATACTGCCAACATAAATTGATTCTAGATACGCTCATCTCGGCCTACAGATTTAACACGTTTTCAAAATATAGGGTGAAGAGTTATTATTTTTCAATTGGAGTGTTAAATTTTCCAAAATTGCATCATCAAAACCTTTTCACTACTCGGATTTCATTATTTTGTCAACAAGCATACGCACAATTTATTTAGAACAAAAACTGTACCTCTACTACTGAATAATTTCATTACGTCCCATCTACTCATTGGCAGTTGCTTTTGCTTTATCTTTAAGGGTTAATTTAAGTGGTGCTTACTTTTTCCTTAACTCCAACCGCAAGACAGCAAAGACTTCCAATAAAAATGAAATAATCGACCACATGCGTAAACCACAAGGAAATATCTACGAATCAGAAGAACGAATTATAACCACAGATCCGCCCTTTTAACCGCAAACCAACCGCAAGACGAGGTGCGTCGCGACGTCGATTTACCGGTGTTACATTTCAACGCAAAAGTGGTACATGTCGATTATAATCTTTTGTATTTATATTATTTATAACAAAACGCAATATACAAATGACGAAATGCTTACACAATCTATAAAATCGTCCTTTTTAATTAATCAAAATTTTTTAAAAATTAATTTGTTATTATGGAATTTTTATAGTTAAAAAAAATTGTTGATCGATTTAATTAAATATTTTTAAAAATTTTTCGTAGGACACCACGCTCTCTGTTGAAGGAGAGTGAAACTGCAGTTACTTAAATATTTTCTCCTGAAGTAAAGACTTTCAAAGAACTCCAACGCCTTCGTTTTGTAAAGATTGGACCGGAAGACGACATCGGTCAAAAGTACAACTCTGTTGTTTAACGACAAATGTTAAAAAAACAATTCAAAGGGTTATTAATAGTTTTCATTAATTACGGTTTTATTGACCAACAGTGTAATAAAAGCTCGAAAAACGCGGATAAAGTAAAAGAAAACTAAAAATCGATGTAAACGAAAACTTCCGAACGAGTTACATTTTAGCGAGTTAGCTGAAAACTCCGCAACTTTTAGTAAACAACTTTTCTTAAAGACGTCGCGACGCTGTAAGAAAAGGGTGGGAAGTGTAAGAGTTCAAGGAGATTGCGTTAGAATGCGCTGCTTAAAAAAATTAAAGGCGCTGATGATGGAAGGAATTTTGCGGTTACTTTGATTTACACAGCTTTCATTTATTATTGTTCATGGAAAATTGATGTTCTATCTCTACTTTTCTTTACGTATTGATTACGTTTAAAGCGAGAGAATCGTATATTACTTATTTACCAGCACGTTAATGTATTTCACGATTGAAGTGTTCTATGAATCTTCGTTATTGCGTTTGTTTAATTTAGAAGCCTAATTACTGTTTGAGAGGAAATATACGAATTAAAAATAGTTTATTAAAATATATTTTGTTACAGTAATTGTATTTTAATTACATCATTTAATTTTTGCACATTTAAAAGTTTTTTTAAAACAATTAGAAATTTCAAACTGAGGTGACAAAAGTTTCTCATTTTAAAATTACCATCGAGTTTCTAACTGGATTTCAGTCGAACATCAAGCACTGCATTTTTTTTTAAATCTGTTCATCCACAGCATAATTTTTTAATTCTATTATGTGCAAGAAAACCGTGGGTACATTTAGCTGTAACCTGGTAACTTTAAAATATTTAATGACTCCCCATGGTCATTACCTACTTACGCTTGGTAGTTAACTCCTTTAATAATAATGTCCAAGTTGTATTAAAGTAAAACAAGAACATATATTTAGGAAAATAACTATGACAGCAAGTGCATTCCCTTAGGCACAATAACAGGAGTATAACCTTGATTAACACATAACTAGGACTTGCTTTAATTTGTTAACCCTTTCTTATTATCCTACGGTAAAATTAGCACTACAATATGTGAAAATCTTATATGCCAGTTTGAAATAATTTAGAGCAAAATAAAAATTCACAATTTAAATTTTCGAAATAACAATTTGAATATTTTTATGAGCTTGTATACTGCAAATTGGTCTGATTTCAAGCTTATTTTATATATGGCTGTAAATAATGCTTAATCGGCACAGATCGTCATTACATGCTACTAATTAGTGGTGGCAGGTGCATCCTATGCCGACCATTTTACCATCGGTTTATACTATGCGACAATTCTAGCTAGGCAACAAAATTGAATTTTCCCGACTTTTCTGAAATATGAAAATGGATTGAAAAGTTGGAAAGTAACTAAAATAAGTTGGAAAATAATCTAGATTATTAGATATTCAGTTTAGAAAATATATTATGCGAATTCCTCGAAAACCTCGTCGAGAGTTAGTAGTTTTCCATTTCCTTTTGCTTGCTTCCTCTCTTTTACTTTGCATTTTATGTCCCTCTGTACCGGCAACCACAAGCGGCCAATTGCAGTAAAAGTTTTGAAACATTATTTAGAGTAAAAGGTTCATGCGCGTTCCTAAGTATTTTTATTTTATTACAAACTCGCATATTAAAGGATTTAATATTAGGTAACTGCAAATTTTATCTCTTCAAAAGCTTCTAGAAAGTATGTAACCCTTTTCAGTTTACAGTAATATTCTGTCAAAATGCTTGGAATTCTGGTTATCTAGCAGAAATTTTAATAAAAATATTACATGGCTTAGTTTGTTAGACCAATAAAAATATTTATCACTTTGTTGCTTAGATATTCCAAACACCATCAAAACAAATGAAAGTTTTATATATTAGGTTATAACGTTTCCGTTATAATCCGTTTTCCGACGTCTTGCTGTTCCTATACAGCCATACGTTAGAATTCTAATATTTTTTTAATGATTTCAATAGAAATCAAAGTGTAAATTCAGACTCCCCCAAGGAACCAAATTGACAAGTAAATATATTATATTATAGGATGTCCTAAAGTGGTCACTCATCCAAGCAATAACAGCGACATGTATTGCTTACAGGATTATCATTTCAATAGTCTTAAATGTGTTGACGATTAAGCTCCGTCATAAACTCTAAACCGAATTGTCACAAAGTTATCAGTTTGTTCTGTGAAACGGCTCCTTCCGTCAGGAATTCCAATATAGATCTCACAATAAAATTATCGCAATAAGTTTATTTTAGTTTTGTAGATAGGATTTGCATACAAGCGATCGAAAAGCCAATCATAACTTGAGAGAGAGAGAGAGAGAGAAAGAGATTTTACTTGGAATGTAGTGGTGCATCGCAACTTCTTGTTAAGTTAGTGCGGTAAGTTGCTTGAACAAATTTGGCTGTAAAATTGATTTTTAAATATGTTTTCTTCTGTGTTAAATTTATTTGAAGGTATTACATAGGCTACATGGCTATGGGCACGTGTTTCTGTTAGTTCGAGGTTGTTTTTTATAGCGGAGAATTAACTTAATAAATTAGCAATTTAAATTTGCACAATTTTACTCAACAATAAAATTTAGTGCATTATTGTTGTAACTAAATCGAACATTTATCGACAAAGTTATAAATTTCCGTGAGTTTCCACTTGAAATGATACTAAAACCATCTCTTTTGTTGTTTTGCCTTTAGTCGTACAAAAGCGTCGTGGCTCACTCTGTTCCATACCATACCAAATACGAAAAAATTACATCTATAATCAATTTAGCAGGGAATTAAATGTTTACAGAAAAGTACAACCTTATATTTTGAGTTTTAATAATTTAGGAAGTCAAATTCAAAAAAAAAACTTGGTATTTCAGTAAGCATTTTAGTAAATGAAATATTTAAAAAACAGAATAATATTAAAATAATGAAATGGTTTGGTTTTGGGTCAAGAATGTATGCATTTGTACTAATATTTAAAATTTAATTATTTTAATATTAATCTTTTTTGATATTTTATTTTGAAAAATTATTTTGAATTGAAAATTTATTTTGAATGCCTCCAGCCTCAAAACTTTTCAAGATAAAAATATGCTGCCTACATTGATGTGAATTTTGAAATTCAAACTTTTAAATTTAAAAATATTTTTTGTGTTAAGGTTAGACATTCTGTAATATATTTTACAATAATTATATTATAATACTACAATAAGGTTAATTTATATACTACATACAAGAATTGTCATTATTATGAATTGAATAATTTTACTTGACATTCCAAAATATTCAAATTTTGAGTTTTAGTCTAATAATATGGCCAAGGACTGTATTCTTTTTGTAGAAAATTTCATTCGCTTCAATTTTTTACACCACAAAATTTTTTCGTACTGTTACAGTTTTAGCAGCGTTTCAAGTGAAAGCTTGCAGAAATGTATAACTACGTCAGAAAATATGTTGGATTTAGGTCTACAACAACCACGTAATTCTGTTGTTTGGTAGAATAATTGTGCAAATTTTTCGATTTTTAATGTTAAGGGTGCAACCGGAGCATTAAAAATAATTCACGTAATGCGATCTTAACTCTTGTGACGTGACAAGCTGACATTCGACGACTTTATTTAATTTAAAGTTAATTATATGAAAATGAGTTGCTTTAAATAGCATATGGCAAGGAATATTCTAAGGATCGAATTTTCGAAAATTATAGACGAAAATTCGTTACCGCATTGGTAAGAGTTTTCGATAAGTTAGTACCATAGCGTGTCGATGTTTACCGAAAGATCAAGCAACTATGAAATTCTGTGCTTCGAATCCAGAATTTACGTACTGAAACTCAACCGTTATTCACATCACGCCACTGCATTTATTTAAACACATTTCAGTAACATGGTTATTATCACTTGATTTTGTAAGTTTTAGTATGTTCTTAACAATTCGTAAGGGTATTTTTAAGAGACGATCATAGCTTATAAGCTATGAAATGTATTGACTGATGCTGTCGACCGCATTAGATATGCTGCTCGAAATCGAGCTATTCGATATTCGCATGCAAGCAACACTTCTTCGGGCAAGCACTTGGGTGGGTGACCGACTTACAAAATGAACTGCGGTCGGCCTTGTTTCGGAGGACACGTTAAGCCGGCGGTCCCGGCTTGTTGCCGGTTAATAACAAGTTAAGGTTAATAACAACAAGTTAGGGTCACAAAAAATTCGCCTCCACCCTCATCGACTGCGCAACGCTTCATCGGACCCTCGTCGTACGCCAAGCTGGTGACCTACGAAGGCAGTGGCCTGCGGGACTCTGGAAGAACCGGGTGCTGGTACCGGGACTCATTGAGAAACCGGGGTCGCGGCCAATGGTGGGGGGGGGGGTGTCTTGGTGGCGTAAAGGGCCGATCAAAAAGTGGCTTAGCAACAAGGCGCCTGGCGCTGCTGAGTTGCTGGCGTTGCACAGTCTGGAGGCGAACGGGGCACAATAGGCTTAAGCTTCAGTGCAGTGGTGGAAAGCACCACACCCGTTAACAAATAATAATAATTGACTGATGCTAATATTTAGAACCCAGTTCAACTCCAATCGAAGTAAAAACTTTATTCTCGCCGTCATCCCTCGGAAAGCAATGGCTAACCAACGAGGTGTGAATTGTTTATTAAACCCTGGGTTAAAAACTAGATGTTTCTTACCAAAAAAAAATACAACAGTTATTTAAGTACTCAGTGTGCAAAAGACATTATCATCCACTGCGTTAGTGGATCGTATTTCATTTGTTGAAGGTTTACCTGCCAATTTGCAGGTTGGTACCTACATATATCTGTTAATTTATTTTATAATTAATTATTCTATATAATGTTGTGACCCGTTTGAGTGGTAAGAGAGATGTGAGGAATAAAGCCAGTATAAAGGCGACACAATTTGCCGATGTTCAAAAATTGTTTCATATTGTTTAAAATTAAGTATAAAACAAAATTGTATTCGTAACGAGGAGTAACAACGGGAATGCAAGTTAGTGAAGATAAATAGCTCATTGAAGATAGACGTGTCGAGTTCGCGACCTAACTTAGTCAAAATAAATTGTTCATTGAACATACACGTGTCGAGTTCGCGACCTAAATACAAATTGGTTGAAATATTATCAACCATCATTAATTGCTGGAATACGGGCCATCGGCCATATAGAAGTGAGGGTGTATCGATCACCGAACGAAAGTTCATCGACAATTAAGTCGAGACGGGCGTGTAGCCAAGGCGCTACTACATCCCATACAAAGGGATCGGTACGGTTGTGTCCTCCAAGGAACCAGCAGAAATAGAACAGCAGTTGGACTGGGATCGGGTCAAGGCAGGCGCCTAAAGAGAAAAGGCGAGCAATTTGGACCAGGAGAGTGCCAGGGTAAAAGTGTTGTGCGACGATAGCCACGTTTAGCCAGAAAGTTCTAAGGTTAGCTAGTGAATTTTTAATTTTTTCCACTACTAGTCATATAGGCTATCATTTTTACTTAGGTTAGTCGATCAAGAAGTGACACGTTTTCAACTAGTGGTGAATAAATTTTCCATTATTAACCTAGGTTAATAATGAACAAATTACTATTGGCTTGGCGACTATTTTAAAGAAAAATGTTGTTATTAAATGATTTAGAATAACCAAGAAATGCTAATTAATTGTATTTAAACTATTTAAAACGCTTTTTTAATACATTAATTTAATTTTAAAAATTCATTATAATCGAATTAAATGTGACAGCAAGTGACAGCGCCATCCATTGTTAATTTGACGAACCGCAATTTATTTTATTTAATAACCTAAATTTGTCAACAACTGTCAAATCAACTGTCAAATCAACAAAACAAAACTGTCATTTGAAATAAATATTTTAAATTTGAAAATTTTTTTTTAAAATGAATTTTAAAAAATTGTAATAAATCTAGTAGTGGAAAAAATCGTATATAAACCACGGTTGTGAAGACCATTATTGCCTCCGCGCCTTATATTCCTCGGTGCAAAGCACCTCGGAATATAATCTTGGCGCCAGGGCAATAATGACGGCCTTCACAACCTTGATATATAATATACTAATAAGTTTTTTGTTTGATTTATCTGTTTGTGTTTTATTGTTATTGTTACATTTTGATTCATGTGTTGTTATTTATTAAATCTGTTAACTGAACCAAATTGTAGTTTCTTTTGTGCTGATGCTAATTAAGTTGTTGCCGTGAGATAAGCAAATAAAAAAAGATTCATCCTGAGATAAGAGCGTGCTAAGGTGGGTCCAGAAGTTTGTTGTTCTTTGTCTCCCAGAGCTGTTAAGGGGGACCAAGACATAACAATAAATATAGAAACTTTCATTGTTTCTTGAAGACGTGAGATGAAGAGAAGATTCAAATTTTGAAAACGCATTTGTACTCATGCTTATTCGTAACAATTCTTGTAATTTCTCTGCAATTACTCGCTAGTTCACCGCAATTTCTTTTCAATTACACCTACATCCAATTCCTGTAATTCCCTTACAATTATTCCTAGATCTTTTACACTGAAATTCGTTAGTGATTTCTCCCTCGGAATATGTGAAAAGAACACCCAAGTAAATTTTATGTCTGGGAAACGCCTGGCAGGTCTCTGGCAGGTTTCTGACAGCTATCATCAGGTGTCTGCCAGCAAAATATAGATTTTACAGGTAATAGTTAGCAAAAAATGTTACTTGAGCACGACGCTATTTGGCTTTCTTAAACATCTGGAAAAGTAAGGAAGAAAGGTAACAAACTATACTTACTTTCTTTTAGAGTACAAAATAAATTATCTATACATAAGTGATTTCAATAATATTTATCATTAAAACAGTCGTTTAGTCGCAAGAAAAACTCGAGTCCCGAAAATCATCGGTTTCGTGGTTTTTTATGTTGCGCAAATTTTTCCGCAATACAGAATAAAATTTTTTAAAATATGATATGAGAACTTACGAAAATACTTTTTGTGGTACAACAGATTCATAGATCTTGATTTTTGTATTTTATAGCTATACAAACAAACCGATTTAATTTACAGGAATTATTTTTGTTTCTTGCTGTTTTTAGGTCTTGGAATTTACTTAAGAATGATTTATTGAATACGCTATGAATCTTATTTATAACCTGTTTCTTTTGGGATGTTTTTAATTTAGGAATTGCGCACAAATATATCAAATTACACTTATTACTTATGTATACTTGAATGTATTTCTTTAACCCTGTAAGGTTCACAATGCTTAAACGTGTTCAGAAAAATCTAATATTTGTATAGTGTGATGATAACTGCTTAAATAATGCACTTCTACAGAAAAATACCAAATATTTACAAAAAAAAGTGGATTTTGAGAATGTAACCATATGGCTACATTGAACGATTACGGTATACAATGACTGTAGCCATATGACAACATTAACCATTTGTGGTTGTAACATTTGTACATGGAATATAGGCAATTTTTTGATTATTGAAATGCTTATTTTTCTTACTGTATAAAACGAAAAAGTATAATTTTCTCAAATATAATTTATTAATTATTTTTATAATACAATAATAATATTTCCGGGGTTTTCTTGAATTTTTTGGGCGGTGGCTCTTCGTTCGTGAAACTCTCCAAATAAGATGCGGAAATAATCGTGCCCGATGTTTCATGTTCTGAATCAGACTCAAGAGCAAGTATTTCATCACTCACCACTTCTAGTTGTTCTTCCTTCTCAAGTTCATCTTCAGATCCACTGTAGTCGGATAGGTCCGAATCTTGCGGATTTTTAGGTACATTAAATACTTGTACCTTTTTCTTAGTAGAATAAAAACTTGTAGTACTAATTGCAGGAAAATTCATGTTACAATATTCTGAAATATAAAATTGAATATTACTTTTATGTTCAATATTGCCATATGGCTACATCAAATATCAAGTACAAATTATAACTAAAGGCTTACAAATAGAGGAAAAATAATAATAATATCTTGTAAAACAAGTCGTTAAATTCAATAATATCGCAAAATAATAAGAGGAATGCTAATTTTACTTACCTAATTCGTTATTTATACACATAGATCACTCAAATTCGCACTTCAGTTGTCAATGGCAACAATTATAGTAAATTTAGAAAGTGTAACTATTAAAATTTGATGTCGCTACTATTCCCAGTGCGATTAGAGCTACTGGTGCCATATACCTACAGCGTCCAAAACAGCACAATAATCGCTAGGAACGAACTATTATAACTTTTGGTTGATGTTGCCATATGGCTACGGGAAGCCTTACAGGATTAATGAATCTGATATATTATGGACTTACAAAATTACAGCTCAAAACATTATCTTTTTCTCCCGAAATTTTTCAATCATTCCACAAAACAAGATCTCGGCTACATTAGCCGAAAATAAAGCTTTATTTGAAGAATTCAGTAACACTAGCCAACTTATTGTTAAGTATTTTTTTGGTCCGCGTGGGAGGACAATAAATAAAAAGTGGCACTTTCATCCGTGCCCTACCCTATACGATTCCCGATGCTCAAAGCCCGCCAGTAGGTCCCGCATATGGGTAATAACACCTTATATTTATACCTCAGACTTAGGAGAGATGCTAACTAACCTTAGGAAAACAAATTTAAAAATTTGTTACTAAACTAGAGTTTATGAGTGAGGTTAGTCTTCGACTTACTTAAGACTATCAAAAGATAGTCATTTTGCACGAAATACTGCTCACCTTCAATTCGATAATCCTTTCGATAAAATTTTTGTATAAACAAAGATAAATTTTAGAGGCTTTCGGGAATTTCTTTTTATATACCACTTTTGAGATTTCATAAGATCGAAACATGTACATATGTCGTTGTTGAAATCCCTAGTTATGACTTTAAATTTTCCAATTAAGCTTTTTATTCATTGTGTCATGTCGTTACTTTTAATGGCTTGTTGTTATTGGATAATAGCAATCAGTAATATTTAGTCTGTTCCTGCAGCAGTTGACAATGTAAATAATTCCGCCCACTCTGCTACAAACATCAAAGTTTGATTACAGACACCCTCAAACCAGGTTACAAAATTGTTCTTCATTATTACCTTTGCTGATTTTCTTCTTAACTAACAACAATTTTTTATATATTAGTTGGAAACAAACCTATAATAGTTCTATAGTAATAGACCGTGTAAAATTTTCATAATAACTTAACTAAAATGTTCAAATAATCTAATTTTAACTGTAAGTTTAGGTAATACATAAAAATTCCTTAACCGAAATAAAAATTAGAAACATCTTAAAAACAGTTACAATTAATTTCCAGGATATTTCTAATAATTAAATTTTTTGAATTTTTTCTTGAGGTTTACATAAATTGCACTCTTCTCGTATGTAGATCTTTATTTGTGACGCGTTTCGATCACAAACGATCTTCTTCGGACACACTACATAGAAATTATACGTAATTTAAATTTCTAACGAATATTTCTAATATCCCTTTTGGTTAAAGAATGTGTATGCATTTCTACTTGCGGTTAAAATTAATTAATTTTAACGTGATTTTCAGTTTAATTGTAAAGATTTCTTAAAGAAAGGACCATAAAACTGTTATTGCTTGTATGCACTTTAAAATATGTACACGTCTCCTACTTTTCGGCTACGCCCTATATAAATTTTATAATAATAAATTGTTCATCTTACTATGAACTTTTCACTCTCATCAATTTTGTGGCGAAAGTAGCAGTACCTTTTTCAGCAAGTTTTCAATTTAATATTAATTAATATATAAATATAGTACATTTAACGATAGTGTGTGGTTAGCTCGTATCAGGGGTAAAGTGCTCGACTCCTGAGGTGAAAATACCAGGTTCGACCTCGAGTAAAACTACATAGCAAAATTTAAAAAATAATTCTGCTACAAACCGCACGCAATTCTTCAACCCTGTGTAGGCAACCCAGAAATCTTTCTCTAAATTTATCGTTCAGAACCGACAGACGTGACATTAAACTCTAGGTCCTCCATGCTCAACCTGATCGCTAAGGAAACTATATGGACCATGTAATAAGGCTGGAAATGATGTGAAAATATATATAACTTCAAAATGAGCCGCGGCAGTGCAATGGAAATACCCGTGGTCGTTATATTGAGACAGCACAGCAAAGTTGTTTGTCACTGCACATCTACCAACCCGTATTTGGCCAGCGTTATAGAGTATGACTTGACCCTCTTCTTGTAGGGGGGGGGGGAATCTAAGGTTCAGGAGTGAACTAGAGCAAGAATTAGTAACTCCAAACTCCAAATAATAAAACGCCACTGCACGGAATATTGTAGAACTTGTAGAACAAGCGCTATTTATTGTGCTAAATATTGTGGTAATATTTGGCCTCTTTCACTGCAACTTGTTCTTATTGTGACTTATTTTCCATGCATAAACCTATTTAAAGCGGCCACATTTGTAGAGCCACCAACATTAATTTCAGTTTCCAATAAACAATATATTTTTAATGCAAAAAATGTTAGTGATTACAACTGTAATAATCTAAATTACAGATTTTGTGGAGTGCTTTATGGAGAAAGCTTGCTATCAACAAACAAACAAACTCAACATGAGGAGTTTTTCGAATGTTTCTTGTAAGCTTTGAGTTTCTTCGGAATACTGGCGATATAATTAAAGCTAATTCCAATTTAAAGGAATTTCAGGCACTGACGACTTTAACGTAGGTGCAATGCACCTATGGGCCATTAGGCTTGCGGCCCTTTTGATTCAATTATTCTTTTTGTCATTGCATCAACAAAATCCATCACAATCAGTGACAGATCTACATAGAAGTCCAAGTTTCATCATCCTGAAATAGGGGGCCCAACAAGCCAACAGCCTGAATGTAATTGTTATGTTATCATTATTGTACTAATGCACACAAATATCGACTTTTTCAGGTAGATGAAAAAGAGACCCCAGAATATATTTAGCTTCGGCTCCCAAAAAAGCTAAATTCCCCACTTTACCATATCCACAAATCATTTACATCGACTAAATTTAGTTCCCAGTCGTGAGAAAGAAAAATGTCTATATACTTTAAATTTATTTTGGTAATGTACAAAGGTGCTGTAATTTTTACTACCAAAAGTAGACGACTCATGCTTAAAATGTTAGTAGAGATTGTTTGTTCAGTAAAATTCCGCGTGATTAGCCACTAGTACTCATTGCAAAAAAGAATAAAAATTATATTTGTTGGAATATTAAAAAAAAAGAAGAAGCTATCTACCACAACATCGTCTGCAATGGCAACAACTATATCTGTATATTTATGGCAAAAATAGAAGATAAATTTGTTTTAAGCTGCATCCGATTGAAAAATTCAAAAATATTTACCTGCAGCGAATTTTTATTTACTATTTATTTCTATGGATGGCTCAGCAATCACGACCCTGATTAGTATATCAAGTGATGAGAGGTTATTTTAGTGTTCTAATGAACACTGATCAAAATAATTTCTCCCTGCCGCAGGACCAATAGATCAATAGCAGGATCAATAGGAGGTCCTGTTTTCCAAAAATAAATTATAATGCAAAAACGGATTGGAGAAGATGGGTTTATTATAGAGATCTCCAACAACGGTTTTGCATAACAGAATTTTTTGGAAGAAAAGACCTTTTATTTCTTTCAGTTATTTAACGACTTATTTTATTTCAAACTGTGTAGGAATTTTTCATCAATACCATAAGCTGTGATTCGCATTAGATTCATTCATTTTTCAATACAGATTTTATGTGTTTATTTTATCTGATTTAATTAATGATGAAATGAATAAAATTAATACTCCTAGTGACTGTAATCGGGCATTACCTAGAGTACCTATATCAACTCACGTGGGCTGTTTGGTTTATAATTTCGAGAAAAAAAAGTTTTTTAAAATAATAAGACTATAAACGGAAACTATTTCAATTCTTTATTTATATTCGATCTTTGTGTGTCCTACCTAGGACCTTTGTCCTACCTTTGTGTGTGCATTACCTAGAGTACCTATATCAACTCACGTGGGCTGTTTGGTTTATAATTTCGAGAAAAAAAAGGTTTTTACAATAATAAGACTATAAACGGAAACTATTTCAATTCTTTATTTATATTCGATCTTTGTGTGTCGGGCAGCTGTCGTCGCCAGATCAACATTGTCATCGTGGTCATCGAAATCAAAATGTGGAGAGTTTTCATTAATTCTGCCTGCTTGGAGAGCAATTATCGTGTGCATGGCATTTATTCGCCGGGGATAATCTATACGTATTGCTTCAAAGCAACATTATTTTAGAATTTCTTTGGATCCAAGCAACTTGTGTTGCACATACGTTAACAGAGCCTATGGGCTGTTATCGAACGGTGACTGGTCTTCGGGTGTTTGCGTGGGTTTCGTAGCACCTGTCATCTCCAATAGACAGAGTTGAAATGGAGCGCTTTAATACACTGCACGAGTTTGAATAATCACACATATTTATTTATAACGGGCTTTTCAATAGGGACACTGATTTTAAGTTTTAAATAAAACACACATTTTAGATTAAAGTTCTGTATTTCTTTATTGATATTCTTATGTAGAAAGTCTACAATTTGTTAATGAAAAATAATATCAATCAAATGTCCACTAAGACTACGTATACAGACATCGATCCTTTTGTCAAAACTTTCGATTACATTTTTACATATTTTTTGACAGTAACAGCGTTTCCAGCCTCATTTAAAAAAAAATACAATCCAAACACTCCTCCAGCCCAAAACCCGCACCAAACAGTGACACGAGTGGAATATAAGGACTTCTCAACAATAAGTGTTGGATTTCCTGAAGCCCAAATGCGACCATTTTGCTTATTAAGGTAACCATTCAAATGAAAATGAGCTTCATATTAAAAGATTATTTTTTTCAAACCTTCACGTAGTTCGAATATGAAATTAGCGTAAGGTTTTATTCCCAAATCTTTATGCAAAATTCGCCACGTGGTGCTCGTGGATAGACCCAATTGCTGATAACGCTGTGAACTACCTGGACGAACACGTGTTGTTGTTGGTGTATTATGTACCGAACCAGTACACTCATGGTGCATTCATGCTTGACGTAATTTAATTTATTTCTATTTAATTCTATTTAATTTTGCGCTAAGAAATTGGCCCGGTTCATGGTAGTCATTTAAGAATTCTATAACGGAAGAATGAAGCATGCGTAAACACTACTTGTTGCAAAAAGTGTCATGGCCGCCTAACATCAGCTGTTCACAACAACTTGAATTAAACAAAATTTCGAATTGCCTTATCGTTTCGATCAATACTGTATCATTCATTGCAAATACCAAACAAGTTAACTACTTCACAAAATATCAATTTATAATTTTAATTCAACTTCTTAGGATAGATAGGTTATATTTCTTATTTTTGAATATCACGCTATCATTGGTCACAAGTTGACCAATATTTCCTTACGTTAAATTAAATTACGGCGCCTTAAATGTAGCATGAACGCCTATAGGTGTTTACGTACATTTAACTTTCTTAAATTAAAATACGTTAAAATAAATTACGTTAAATATTTTCCCTGAACGCACCATCAAATTTAACTACCCAATTTTAATAGCGGTCTCAGAAGGACGATTATAAACTACCGAAAATATCCAAAATAATCTGATAGTATGTGGTTTTCATAGACGCACCGTTTTCCTAATGGATTTTAATTGTTTTCATGCGATTTTCGGCCGAAATTGAAGATATATTATAATAAAAAATTAAATGCAATTTTTCTTCTATGGATTTAGAAAATTTAATAGAAATTACTTCAGACGGCCAACTTAATCAAAAATTTAAAAAACGTTCCATCATTACCCTCATTACCTTTTGAAGCGAATTATGTGGAGAATATCCCGAGTTGTCGAGACGTGCAATCCGTGCAATCCGTGCAATCCGTGCAATCCGAGGAAATCTCGTACGAGACACCGGCTTAATGTAAGCTGGTACTGTGAGACTTGCACTGACTAAAACCTAACCGCGACCCCGGATTTTCGTTGTCTAGGCATTTCTTCCAAAGATCGTGGATGATGCGTATTTCTTCACCTTGTTGCTCGGGTTGCTTGGGATTGCTCATTCCGTTCGTTCTGTTCATTGGTCTTCATGATGCCTGCAATGAAGGTTGTGATAGCTTCCCGGCTTTTTTCACTCTCCGGCATCTTGAGGACCAGGTTGTCGGGGGTAAGAGCCTTCCCGCAGCGTCGCTCAAAAAACCCACTTGTCGACACAAAATTAGAAGGAGAGCTATCCGTGCTTCCTGGCGACTCACAGCTCGATGGTCGAGATGAGCTATTGCTGACCACTTCCGTTGCCACTCGTAGAGAGTGTCCTGCTTGATATTCTTGTCCGTTCCATATTGTTGCCATTTACCAAAATCGACTTATACTAAACTGGATTCTCAATACATTTAACAACAAAAATAAAACACTGATATCGACTTAACGCAGTTCTAAATATGAGAACCAATCTTCATTTTCAGTTTATATATTTTTGTGTCCTCTTTAGCTCTCTCAGGTCGCTTATTAGTTAAGATTCTTCAGACGTGACACACAATCAAAATAAGAGACAGGATACCTCGAACATAATTTATTAACAAACATTCAACACAAACAACAATACAATTAAATAATAAAATGAAATCAAGAGATAATTAACAACTTAGAGTCCCTATTGCAATTTTTGTATAATAGTGTAAAGCTTTACCTTTATCAGTTTCCTTCCGTAAAACGAACTTAATTTCGTCGCACGTACA
The DNA here is from genome assembly GCA_932274525.1 of Podabrus alpinus. Classification (NCBI taxonomy): domain Eukaryota; kingdom Metazoa; phylum Arthropoda; class Insecta; order Coleoptera; family Cantharidae; genus Podabrus; species Podabrus alpinus. The sequence continues at coordinate 21,764,774 of OW026454.1, forward strand.
CGCACTGCCGAACTTTATACACCTTCTTTCTTTCCGCGTAATTCCGGTATTCAATGCTGGACCAAATCCACCAATTCTATTTACCCAAATTTGTCCACTTCTGCAACACTCTTTATATTCTGAACTGCAAAAGTACTATTGGTTTGCGTGTTGTATATTCATCCACTTCTTTAAACACAATTGATCTGCATATCATTAATTTAGATACTTCTTAACACGCCCGGACTGTATGTAATCTTTTCCACAACTGACTCAAAAATACGACTGGTTCGTATCTCGTTTTATCTGCCACTCAAAAATAACACGACTGGTTCGTATCTCGTGCAAACTGCAACTCAAAAATACGACTGGTTCGTATCTCGTTCAAACTGCAACTCAAAAATACGACTGGTTCGTATCTCGTTCAAACTGCAACTCAAAAATACGACTGGTCTATCTGTCGTTTTATTCTCAACTGTCCTCATGCTCTTTATTATCACTTGGCATGGTTACCTCTTGTTTGTTTTTTTCTTCTAAGAGGCCGCACTATACTACCTCTATTCCTTTTTTTATTTCATCCAAACAAAACTTAAATCTAGTAACATTTTTAATAAACACATTCATACTGTACAAATTTTAATTAAACAATGTTGACATATCCTCCCTCTTATCTTGACTGCGTATCACGTACACATTTAAGAGGGAGCTAGCATATAGTGGACACAACAATATGTATTATAAAATCAATGGAGGGTGTAGTTTTTTAGGAACCTGATGTTAAATTTATTATGGGGCTCTATAGAAGTCCCATAATATGCGTATTAATATTTGCGCCAGAGTTATAACAAATGTTCTAAAACGGGTCACCGACAACTATTTACAATGCAAGTAAGAATGACCATATTTTATAATTATGGCGCCCTGCTATATGGAAGCCTGAAATTTCAGCTTAAATGTGAATCCGCCACTGTATAAAATCCAAATTCTGTTATTTCCATAAAGGCATTTTTCAGAGATTACTCAAAAAAACAAGTTATTAAAAAATATGTAATTTATTTGCATATTTAAAGAGAAAAAATGGAATGAACCCCTATATTTTTTTACACATTTTTGTAGGTCTAATCTGTAAAGTGTTGTTGGAGGCCTGGAGAGTATTTTTAACATTAAACGGTAAGGGCTCTCTTTAGATTCAACATCAAATGAAACGAAATCAGGAAAAATGATAAGAAGGTGGAACTGGGAAGACCGCAGTTCCGAGGATTCTATACAGCTCGCCATGTAATCACAATCAGATACTCACTATCTGAAGACATTAATCACAAACATAAAGTTTAGGCGTTCTGGTTTTTGTGTGATAGTTAATTTAAAAAAATATTAAAGCATCACCACGAACCACAGCATAAAGTATATTTCAGTCAGTCGGCCAGAATCTCTAAAAATATTAATCATGGGCCACGACTTGCGGCCCCGAATGGCAACGGTCCACCGGGCTTTCTCTTAGTTGCCTGCCGGCCCAGTCTGGGATGCTATTTTAGAAGGTTCAAATCTAGAACGAGGAAGATTAATATTAGCACATTATCTTGATAGATACTACGTACTAGTATGAACGCTATAATCGTCTTATAATGTAAATGACGGATTACAAAAAAATATGCCCCCGATATTTCGTCAATTTCGTACCATTCCTATTGCGGAACTCAATTTACATTCGTATTATGTACTTTTGATCTTGATGGACTGCTTTCCAGAGTAGCTTTATAATCTATCGGATCTAAAATCGTAATAATGAAAATAACAAAATTAATTAAAATTAATCTGGTGAGCACAACGTCACGAATATCGGGAATAAGGTCGAAACATGCAATCTGTAAAGGCAGTTTTGCAATTGCAATTTTGCAATCGATACTAACTTTGGACACGGTGAAACTATTTATTGATTTTGTGATGGTGCTATGTAGAAATCTCAATGTAGATATTGTCTACATATTTTAAATACTCAGGTTTCGGATTCGGTTTATGAAATTTCGTTTTTTTTTAATTCGAATTTTAAATTACTAAATATTTCTTAAACTTCAACTAAAATAATCAAATTTTAAATTAATAGTAGTACCTAGTACATAATTAATTGTATTTGTTATATATTTATATAATAAGTTGTAAAAAAAAATTTACTAATTAAACGATGTTTTTAATGCATTAATTTATTTATTAAATTTCATAAAGTTATTGTAATTATTATTAATTTATTTTGGCAATCTAGTAAATAAAACAATTATAATTAATATATTTTTATAATTTTAAAATATATTTACACTTTGTAACATAATAATCAGCATGTAATTAATTCATAGTTACAAAAAGTTTTAATACATTCAATAATGGTTGTATGAACAAAATAGGTATAAACATTTTTTATTTTGAACAGTTTTTAATCATTTAAAATAACATAACTTTTGTACAATTAATTATTTCAATAAACTTAAATTAAAAAAATAATGATTAATAAACTCATTTTCGTGTCTAGGTACATTTATTCACACTTTTGGTATCGTTTATTATTATTTAACAATTCGTTAGTTCAATATTATATTATCACCACAACTTAGTATACATTAAAAATTGCACTCAGTTGTATTAGCACTGGGGTAGTTAGTAAATTTGTATCTGGAGGTAGAAATTTAATTAACAAAAACGATTGGTTTTCATACCTTTTTTTATACATCCTGATATTAAAATAATTAAATAGAATTTTAGTTTGTTATTGCAAATTAATGTGGCGTTGGTTGGTGTTTTTTGATATGATTTTATAAAATATTTTGTGTTATAATAACAACATAAAACATAACAATATTAATAAATTAGATTGAGTTAAAATATTGCACAAATCGATCACAAAATAAATATTAATTAACAATTAAAGAACGAAATTCCCATATTTTCTAGTTCCTCTCAGTACGGCCTCCAGACTGCTATGTCTCCAGTTTGAGCGGGACCTCTTTGTCCTCCATTGTTCGTTAAAGCTCTCGAATGAGCTTCAGCGTCTTGACGTGTCGCTGCATTCGCACACGTCGCACTATTCGATAATAATAATTCACTACTACCGTTCATTTGTCTATGATTAGATGTAGATAACTGATCCATTACGGATTGTAAATCATTGTGATGACTTTGGGCTGAGTGTGTGTGTAACGAATGAAAATTATGACTTTGGTTAGCAGCCGAGTATAACTGCGAATATAACAAACTTGCCGGCAAAACGGGATAAAGAGAATTGTTACAATTAGCACTAGAGTACGTCGTTGGAGTCATGTTCTGATGTAACGAAAAATTGGAATTGTTAACGTGAGTTCCCTGCGAATTTATCATTTCGTCTTGTACGGGACTCTCCGCAGCACTTGAGTTATCGGAAAGGGAACGAGGACCCGATAAAGTAAAGTCTGCATGATTTGATGGATATCTTGGGACTAGAAGTGATGATGTATGAGTACCGCTTTGATGATGGTTGATATGTGTTTGTGATGATACTAAACCAAGATGTTGGTCCAAATCCGTAGCCGAAGCATCGGGAAGAACTGAAAAATAAACGTAGCTTAAATTTCTTTAATTTCCACACTCTAAAACTATTTAAACAGTTTGAAGTATTGCATAAAATAGCAATTCGTTTGCTAGACCGACTACTATGGCTACTTCGAAGCTTTTAATATATTGAAGCTGTGGTTTATGCTTCGTAGTTAAATTTTTAACGTTAACTTATGTACTTCAAAATTGCATGTATATTTAAATACATTTTATTCGTACAAACGAATTATCCGTTTTTTGCAATAGAAAACGTTTGCTAGACTCTAATTTAATTACGAAACGAAAACCTGATAAACATCGACGTGGTATAGGATTTATGCTTGCAATACAAAAGCGTTTAAAAATTTAATTTTAATGCGACCGCTTCGCAAAGCTACGGTTTAAACCATACGACCACTGGTGCCTCTGTTAAATAAGAAATGGGTAATTAAATTCCATAATGTTACCTTAAGTAATAAAATTAATTTAGATAATTTTCATGTAGTACATCGGTGTTGAAATTTTTAGTGGATAAACCATAATACCGAATTGTCGGTTCGTCGGTTCCATAAATTAACTAACAAAGACAAAAATAGTAAAATTCGGGAGTCTATATTTAGATTTAGGTTAAATCAATTACTAAGTCGAAGCACTTTTTATTATTCAAATTGTCAACCCTTATTTTTGGAAAATCTATGAAATGTCATACATCACTTGTAAAATGATATGCGTTGAAATATAATCTATGTTAAATGTTAATGCTTAGTGTATAGGCACACTTGAATGCAAAGCTGGATCCGAAATAAAAATATAATAATGAAATCAACCCTTCTCAACTAAAATTCTATGTTAAATTATTTAGCTATACTGGTACGACTACACTGACGATGCGGTTGAAAAGTTTTAAAAACTCATTTGAATTAGAAATTTGGTTTTGCATGACAACACTTACTTGAACTAACAGCCGATGTAGTACCAAAAGCATCTTGGTTGGATGTTTGATCAGGTACTGTTCCAGAAAATCCAAGCGCTGGTGTGTTAAATTGAGATGGTGGAGGTGCAGCACATGATCCTAACGAACTTGTGGTTAAATAAGGCGAATACGCACCTGTACTATACCCCCAATGTGAATTTGATGTACTGAGGCCAAATTGGGGCATATCTGTTAAAATAAATGAAAATTTAAAATGTAAGACATGTAATAAAGTCATCGAAATTGCAATCATAACAAAGCATGCGAAAAAAGGTAAAAGTCATGTAAAAAGCAATTAATCCTTTATGCGGCTTAAAATAGATTTAATAACATGTGGACACAACAGGACTCTGATAGGTTTTATAAAAACGATAGTATTGGTCAGACATGTCAGATGAATGCTGCGACCAACGCGGTCGATATGCTCATCAAGTATATTAGCGACATGTACAAAGTACACTCAGTAATAAAATAACTTGTAAACCAGTAATTTATTTTGCAGTCACATACCCAAATAATTTTGTTCACTTGCATCAATCACGCCAAAAAAAATTATAAAGAACAACATGCAGATTTATTAATCTTTCGGGATAAAATTTAAATTGTAATATAAAAAAATTAATTTGTTAGCTCGAAATTGTTGTGAATGCAAAGTGTTTTGAATGTAAATAGAATTTATTGTACCTAAGGGACTAGTAAAGGATTTAATTTCTTAACTCACAATAAGAAAAATGAGAATGTGTACATTTGAAATTAAACCAAAGATAATTTCAACTTACTGTTACAATTTCCAATTGGAGGCATTCGAAATCCAGATAAAGGATCCGTTGTTGCAAATGGAAATGGACGTTGTCCAAATGCAAAGTGAAATTGTTGCTGCTGCCCTAGAAGAGACAACACTACATTAGGTTTTTAGTACTGCCCTTATTCAGTTTTGTCTATGATCTAACTTAAATCTAAACAACCGAAAATATTTCCTGATAAATTCCTTTTAGATTTCCATAAATTAATTTCCACAAAAAAAATCCATAAAACAGTGCTACGTTCTTGCATCCTCCTAAATCATTCCCTGCTATCAACAGCCGTCGTGTGGAGGAGCATTAAGAAACCACAAGACTTGGATGTTAGATACCAAGTTCTTGAAGTTTGTGCCAGTTTGTTGAGAATTGTTCAAACTTCTTGCACTATTAGTTCCTTTAGTCTTAAATGATTTCAAATTCGTTTAAAATTTTAATTACATTGCAGTTTGCCTTTTTTTTCCTAAATTTTATGCACACTTTAGAACAATGATTAGTCTTACTTGAAATTGATGTAAATTAAAGCATCCTAGTAGGATAGCGTGAAAAGGGTCAGAACAAGAGCAGATGAGCTAGTTCTAATTAATTAATCAAGCAATTCAATTCATTAATTCAGTTCTATACTCTTCTTGCAATTCAACAAATATAAGTGTTGAACAAATTTGTATTGCGGTTTTAACAATACTAAAAACCATTATTGCTATGAAAGTTTTTTTTGTTATTACTAAAAGTTTACATAGCAAACTCTGGAATCACTAAATTAAAAATATTTATAGAAAACGCAAATATAAAAATACCAATATCAGTTTTTTGTTTTCATTAAGCAACTATCGAAAATTCGCTAGCAATATTCATGAAATTTCGTTTTTAATTTTAAAAACTTAATTAAATCGACGTAAAATAATCTGTATGCTATTTGGGTTTATTTTTAACATCAAGCAGGTCAAATCTAACTCGATTTTAATGCATTTTGCGATGATGGATTCAGGATGATACAACTAAGCATACCTTGTACCATACTAAGAATGGATGAGGTGAAAAAAACAACTAACGGCGGAGGGTATATTATTTTAAGTACCCTGTATTCGCTTTAAAAGCGAGCGCCATCTTAACAGAAGTTTCTTGTCGAAGTTATGGAGAGATTGTAATACCATGTTCTGGGGTGTGTAATTTCAGTAAATTCTATTATTTTTTCTGCTAATTGAGAGCTGCCGTTTTCATCATTGGCAAGTATTTGATGGATTACTAAATTGTGTAGACTTTTGTTATGAAATACAAATCTCAACTTCTAATGTTTAATAATATTCAATATTCCACCTTCTGGAATTAAGACTGTGTGTTGGAAATACGAGGGGTGATTTTTAAGTTCGCTGAACGGGGCAGAAAGAATCGTATATATATTTTTTTATAATTTTATTTTTCAATATGACCTCCTGAAACATCAATACATTTATTATTTCTGTGAATTAAATTTTGTTAACCTTCAAAAATATAATTTTTTATATTTGCCCGTAAAACGCTCGTTCACTGCTACCTGATGGAACGATTCATTGCTGTCGAAATGCCTTCCACGGAGCTCTTTTTACCAATTTAGAAATAAGAGTTAATCGCTTGGGGGCAAATCTAGACTGTAAGGTAGATGAATAAGTTCTTTGAAACCGCATGACGTCATGGCACTCATCGCAATTTTTGCCATATGAACACATGTATTATCTTGTAGTAAAAGTACACTTTTGGTCAATTTCCCTCTTCTTTCTATATAATTTCTTCTTTTAATCCATCTAAATTGCCAGCATAGTATGCGCCTGTTATGGTAGTACCTTTATTTTTATAATCTATTAAAAGAATTTCCTCAAAATTCCAAAAGATTATTACCATCACTTTTCCAGCAGAAAACACATTATTATTATTATTTAAAGCATTACATTCCTTAGAAGAATATTGCTCTCCCATTTCTACAATTTACAAATCCATTTGAAGGGGAGGATTAGCGAGAAAACACATCACCATCTTTTAAATGTCGCTGTATAGACTCCTGCTTCGATTCAGGATCATAAGAATGAACCCAAGTTTCATCTCCTGTGACATTTCGAATGATAACATCTGTTGGATCATCACCACACAGCACTAAAAACTCCTTACAATATTCAACACGGTATTGGTTTTGATGCAATGTGAGCATTCTAGGCACCATCTCGCGCTAACCTTTGACATGCCGAGGTGATTAAAGTCTTCAAAGTAATCGATTTTGATATCCTGAACATTTTCGCTACTTCTTTTACTTTAAGGCCACCATTTTCTCTCACGGCATCAACTTTTATGACCATTTCATGTATTATAACGTCACTTGGCCTACCAGAGCGCTGATCATCTTCAAGTTACTCTCTACTTTGCTTAAATAATTTGTACTCGTACCACTTATAAATCATAGTTTTACCAAGGCCAGTTTCACCATATACTGCCTTCATTTTAATTTTCAATACTTCCAACATTTTTTCCATATTTTATATAGATTTTAATAACCGCACGTAATTCGATATTTGTCATTTTTAAAAATTCTCACAGCCTGAATAGCATTTTGATGTTAAAATAGTTGGCTAATAGCAACTACTTATTAGCTATTTTTTAGCATCAAAATGACACTTGAGAGAATCACTTGCCATTTTATTGATTGGGACTAAACTATATATTTGATATAAATGCATACTATTTTAGTATGATTTTAGTGCATACTTGAAAATGAAAAAGGACATTGAAATACGATAAAAAAAGAAGAAAAATGGCCGCCTCCTTATGTCTTATTCCGCGAACTTAAAAATCTCCCCTTGTATATTGAAATATGAATTTTTTAATTGAAATTTTTTAAATTCAAAATTTTAAAACACAATGTTTGTAAAATTAAAGCAAATTCTCAAGTATTGTTCCTGAAGCCGTCTTCGGTGTTATGTTACATTTTGTCATCAGCAATGAATATCTACGAGGCTTGTCCAGAAAGTAAGTACCGTTTTTAAATTACGCCGCCGCAGCACTGCGGTCGCCGTTTAGCGCATGCGCGCCAGGTAGCTACATCTTTTGGGAAGCTACAGACGCCATTACGGAACTATCCGATCGAGTCTACATCTGTTTGCGTGATTTTTAAAAAGGCCGCACCTATTAAGAAGCCCGCCGACTGCGAAGTGCGTGCGTTTTCTCAGTACTAAAGGCTTCAAAGCAGCTGACATTCATCGCCAAATCAGTGATGTTTATAGTGAAAACATTATGAGTGCTGGAATGGTGCGGAAATGGGTTAGGGCCTTTAAAGATGGCCGCACAAACATTCATGATGAGGAACGGTCTCACCATCGTTCCTAATCATGAATGTTTGTGCGGCCATCTTTAAAGGCCCTAACCCGTTTCCGCACCATTCCAGCACTCATAATGTTTTCACTATAAACATCACTGATTTGGCGATGAATGTCAGCTGCTTTGAAGCCTTTAGTACTGAGAAAACGCACGCACTTCGCAGTCGGCGGGCTTCTTAATAGGTGCGGCCTTTTTAAAAATCATGCAAACAGATGTAGACTCGATCGGATGTTTCCGTAATGGCGTCTGTAGCTTCCCAACAGATGTAGCTACCTGGCGCGCATGTGCTAAACGGCGACCGCAGTGCTGCGGCGGCGTAATTTAAAAACGGTACTTACTTTCTGGACAAGCCTCGTATTTAACCATCCAGTTGTAATAATTTATTTTCTGCAGGAATAAAGGATAGGAAATAAATGTTATCCTTGCATTTTAGAAATCTTAAACCTGCTTATTTTGTTATTGCCAGCATATCAAATAATTTATTTGGGATTTTTGCGTTAGGGGATAAATATTTTTCACTTTTTCATATCAACACGTTGGCTGCCGATTCTACGCAACGTTCCACCTGCGCCACTACGAAGCTCACCTGTCTTACTTTGAGAATTTAATGAAATCGACAGCAATTCTGAAATACCTATCCACGAATATGTTCCCGACCTCCACAGATTCAGGATAATGTCCATATCTCCTAAGAAGTGATCAACAACTGCAAAAAAATGGCATTAATTTGGGAGATAAGTGGAGAAACAATTAATACAGCAATTCTTCTCCAGAGATACAAGAATAATTTCCTAACTAACAGAAGCCTTCATGGTATAACTTCCGTAGACGAAACTGGAAAACACTGAACATAAACGAAACCGGTCATTATATATGCAATGACTCCCTCTGCAAAAAGGGTACGATTTTTACGTCTCGGTGTGATTGAGGAGCAGAGCATCATCCCTTTATAGAAGTGTAACCTAATACCTCGTACACATTAGCGAGCAAATCTGTGAGCCGCTCGTAGATCCGCTCGCTAAAAAGTTCCCAGCTTTTCGACGAGCATCGATAAGTGTTGGGTAAAATGCTTCACAAAGGCTCAGTGAACGGTACGATAAACGGATCTAAATAGCAAATAGTGGGAGTAGTCTGCTCTTTTTACGATGAGTACCGTTACGTATTAAATTAATTTAGATGATTATTTTGACAAAATGTAGAGATTTTGATCACATATTTGCTAAATATGATAAAAAGCTAGATAGATGAATAGATTGATAATCTACTCTGCCTTGTCAATGAGAAGTCAATCAGTAGCACATACATGTATACTATGCTAATTAAATAGATACAATTTATTTCTTCAGCGCGTTATATAGGAAAATTGCAATTTCAATTATAATAATTTACATTTTTCATAATTTTTTATGAAGGACTACATCGGGTAGAAACCGTCTACCTGGGTCTAGCTGAGAAGGTACTACCCGAACTGCACCACGGTTTATCAGGAATAATTGTTTTTACGCAAGTAACTGCAATCCCTTGCAATTAAAATTTTGAGTTCATTATATTCATATAATATAATGAACGCGCATTTATTTAGATACACGCAAAAAGTGCTAAAGTCGCACGAACCACGCCTCCACTCTTTGATGTTTTGTTGAGATTTGGAACGGCTCGTGAAAATGCTCGCAACTTTGTTGAGAAGAAGCAGAATTTAATTAAATATGCACAACTCTGCGCATTTTGCCGAAAAGCTCGCAGTTTTGATCGCTAGTTTCACAGGATTTGCTGGTTCGTCGAATACCGATGGCGACCGCTCGCAGAAACTCTCATGATTTTGTTGCAAGTTCGCCAAAATGCTCACCATCCTGTAGTAGGTACATACAATATAATGAAAGTGATCATAGAAAATTGGAGATAAAAGGTTCACGGCGAATGAGTTTTTGATAACGTTAAAACTTAAAACGATTGCAAAGTTATTTGAATACCATAATGTAATTTTCATTAATACTTCTCTAATTAATTTTATTCTGTGCTATGGCAACTAGTCCAGGTTGGCTAAGGTTAATCACCTAAAGAATTTCTGACAATTTTATCTCTTGAAACCTCCATTTGGTTCCCAATAGTAGTTAATTTTGGATCCAATAAATTGGAAATCGGGGAAAGCAAGGAACGTGAATCCTAGACATCCTACAATTTTACACGGCGGAGTATAAATTTTACGCTATCTCTTTATTAATAATTCTGTTATAATAAATATTATAATTTCTCCACACTCGTTATGCCTCTCTGCAAAAGCGTGTTGATCCATCTCTTCTATTCATGTGATATGCGTTCGAGGTGTTTTCACATACTTAGAGGACCTACTTGGTTAAGGTGGGATCCAAACCACGGTAAGTATAATACACTGCATTTATAGATGAACGTTCATGTTACATTACCTCGGTGATTTGTCATTGCCTTCCTAGGAGAGACGCTCAGAATAAAGTTCTTACCTACCCAGATTCGAACGGGGTATTTTACATTAGCAGCAATTATTGCAAAATAATGATACAATTCAATAGAAATAATTGGACAATAATTTCGGCAACAGTAATTCAATCGTTAGCTACGCAGTTGTTATTTTCTTGTCGTATTTGACCTTTGCCTCGTTGGAATATTTTCTGTCAACTCTCTACTCTGCGTGCTATTAGAGCTTTTTTACAGAAAAACTCTGAGGGTGTTGGTTTGCTGGTTATTTTATACCGACTTTGTATTTTTTAGTTTGCTAAGAACATTTCGATTTCTGTTTTTGGACAAGGAGCAATACCATTGAAATATCATAAGCGAGCCTAATGATATCGGATTCCTATAAAACAGCGGTGTTTTTAGTGCAGCAGGCGGTAAGTACAAAAGGTTGCTGTATTGATTTGGATTATTAGCACCTTAATTTGAAAGAGCTTATTTAGTTTAAAGCAGCTTTAGTTTGTTTATTTTCTAAATAGCCGGTCGGGCGGGGTTCAAAAATTAGGTTGTGAGCATGTTGACTTTCAGTCATTATATAAACTATTTTTAAGGTACTCAAGTTCCTCTGACTGCGTTCAATTTGGCTTTGGCCAGTTATTTTTGTACATTTTGAGTCTCGGAATTAGTTTCTCCCTCTATTTTTTGTTTTATTCGCACCTGACGCTCAAAAGCGAACTTTTCCTTTTGGTTAACTGGATCACCACCACCTGTTTCTCGTGTTCATAAGCTGGGCGTGAAGGCTAGCCGCTCGAAATATCGGGCTAAAGAGGCCCGTGTGGGCAAAAGAGCCAATTGTCGTTACATCATTTTATTTCTTTAAGTTTAATAATTCTTTATGGCGTTGGCGCCCAAACTCAAATCGAAGTACGGTCACCTGCACTATCCTTGAAACGCTGGTCCTTCTAATCACATTAGCTAAGGGTGCTTACTGTAAAACACTTTTGGGTGCAGTGGAAGTGTCGCTACATTTATTAGGCTGGCAGATTGTAACCACCCACAGCCGCCAACTAATATTGAACTTATTCAATTTGCTGAAACTACGAGTACAGTGACTATAGTTCAAACAGTAAATCGCTTAATTATATTGGTGGAATTTTAGTTGGTGGTTGATGGTTACTGCAGGAAAATTTCTGCCTTATCGAAAGAAATTTTTGAGGTGCTTACCCTTCACGCTGTTTTTAATTAATGCTTGATGATAATTCATAATCCGTCGGGATTCAAGTCGAATAAATTTTTTGTTAATGTAGTCGTTTCCAATTTTGACAGTACGGAGGTTTTAGAGGAGGGTTAGAAGATTTATTTATGTTAGTTAATGAAAATTTTATTCCACTTTAAAACCGACGGCACTTTTGTGAGAGATCTGTATAAAATTATCTTAAGTGCAGTTTACGTTATGCGACTTATCGTACGATTTATCGTATGAGTTGTCATAAGCAAATAGTATTTCTATGTTTGCATTGTACGATCTGTCGTACCAAATGGCTTGAAATCATATGATTGGGATATGTATTATTTTCATTCGATTTTGCATGCGATTGCCGTTAATGTTTCAGATCTTCTTTACCTATATTTAACATATAAAAAACGTACGAGAAATCGTTGGAGAAATTGTACGAGAAATTCTACACAAAATCGTACGATAAATTGCATAACGTAAATTTCATTTTAGAAATACAAATATTGCTTTGATAGTTTCCAAGTTTACAAATAGCGTGTCACACGAGGGGTCCTTTGTAATTCAAAAACAAAACACATTCGAAAATTTAGGAGTATAAATTTAGATTGAACTGTTCCATAGATACTATTGTGAATTTATATTGCTACAATCTTCACAGGAATAATATAATAGAAATTCAGTAAAGTATTTAAAAATAGTTTAAATAATTAAGTACTGTGATATTATAATTACACAAATAAAATCGATTACACCCACATACGGAAAATTCATACTTACAGTATCGTAAGACTATATCTATGATCGTAAGCCGATTTATTTAATTTTAACTAAAATTTAAAATAGAATCCGCTATGCGAAGTATTTTGCCGATATAATAATTTATTACTAATTGACGATTCTTGTTTAATATAAAGTAATATCCACATAATCTCGATTAAAAAATCACAAAATTTTTTAGCACACTCCTGGGAATATAATTGAACTTTCTAGCTATATTTAGAATTTACTATGATTTTATTCACCCCAATTAAAGTAAAAATTGGTACAACCTAAAATTGTTAAAAGGATGAAGATAAAGATACCTACTTATAGTTACACTATAATTATATTAAGTGCTTAGTAGGAAATTTTAGCATTTACTTATTTTGGTTCATACGACCCAATAACCCATCAACATAAGTTAATAGAAATTAACCCAGTTAAAGTGAAACATTTCTTGATAATAAACAGTAATAAATAACAAGACCTCATGTTTGAATTGGAAATAATAATTCGAATGTCGAAACATTCTAGTTTGACATTAATATGACATTGACACTCGTCACTGTCACGAATGCATTGCTATGTTTGTATTAAACAGGAAATTCAATTATTTTTTAGAATGGGCTCCTCTATTCAGTGTAAGTGTTACTGTCCATATAATTGTATACGTAATTATCAATAAAACATAGAATAAACTGTAAAGTATACTAAATCTCTAATATCCTTTCAAATAATAGGTTTTCCTCGGTATTTTCTAAAATGAAACATACATAATAATTAAGCTCTCAGTTTTAATTTTTAAAACATTGGTCAACTATTATTAAATTAAGATGAATGTTTATTGTGGAAAATGGAAAAATATTTTCGATGAGCTAAAGGTTCATTATTTTTTAATTATCTTTAAAATCGAAAAAAGTTTCATGAGCTGTTATCAATTATTAAGGTCATACTTATGTGTAATATTTATAAAATTTCCTAAAAAGAAGTTTAAGAAAAATGTTGAAAAACCTTATGTGTCTAGAAGTATTTATTTTTAATTATATTTTTATTTATGATATAAGAAATATAAAAAAGTAAGACTTACGGAGACTCTTTTACAAATATGCTGTTAAGAGAATTAATTTTTGCATAAGATATCGGGTAGTTTTTCCGAAAAATTTACAATTTAGATCGAAATTACTCCGGGTTACGATATGGTAATTAAAATAATCTGAGGATTACCTATTCGTGCCAAGATTAATTAATTTGACTCCCGTTTTATGACCACCACCTACATATAGAAGAATTTTTCAATCAGCAAATATCTACAGGTGCCAAAAATTATAAACTGCATACAAGTTTTTCGTTTGTTCTACAATAATTGGCGTGTACAATTGAAGACAATTTTTGAACAACATTTAAGGGTTTGTCATTTGCGGTACCTGTATATATTAGGCCTTATGCCTTTTGATATGATGTGGTTGAGAGCTTTCCTACCTCCGAATGCGCGGTGTAAAAATTGTGGATTTCTACACGGATTATTTCCGAATCTTTGATTTTATAGTCATGCAATCTCCGAATTTTTAAATGTATTCTTTGATTATTCCAATCATAATCTGAATAGATTTATGTCTATACAGAAATATTTCTGGAATCACTTTTTAGAATATTGATTGTATTGATTTTTAAAGATTATTATAGTCGTATTAATAATATTGAGTTTTAATTTGTTAAAAATATAAGTTAATGAAATATAACTTACATGCAATTAATTGTTTAAATGCAAAATTCCGCCAACGTTGTTTTCATCCTCATAGGGACTTTTAAATATTACAGTTTCTTGATAAGTCCCAATAAAGATGAAATAACGTTGTCATAACTTCATATTTAAACAATTAATTGCCTGTAACTGCAGTGGCGGTTGGTACGGAGAGGGCAACGGGTTTCCGACCTCTCAAACCAGAATAGCAATTCGGATTAATATTGTTAATTACGAAGTTATTACGTCGCTTCGTACCACTGTAGTCGGTAGCAAGGATTTAAATCCCATTGCTAAAATGCGAAAAGTTTAAATTACAGTCACCTTCCCCCTATTTTAGTAAACTACAAGCCGCCCCCGATGAGCAGGTTAGTTAACCCCTCGCAAGGTAGTAGATTCGCGACATTAAATTGATTTAAATCCCCCCCCCCACCAATCGAGAGAAACTAAGGCGTTCGTTATGATGCTAGCTCTCGGCTGCAAGCTTATTTTACCGTACCTAGTGTTTCACAAGGTGACTTCGTTGTCAGTAAATAAGAATCCTGACGTAATTCTGAATCAAATTTTAACGGGCTAATTAATATATAATATTTAGAAAACGGTAGGTACATTATTTATAATCAGATCTCTTCTTCTTCCTTCTATTTAGACTTTCGTCTGTTCTTTCTTCGGTTACCTCTTCATAGTTCCATGATGTTATCATCACTCCTCTATCACCTCAACCCTTTCCCAACGCTTCTTCGGCCTACTGAAGATTTAGCTATTTACAGATTTATCTTTACCTATCTTCACTACCCTATCATCTGCCATTCTGCAGATCTCTTTATAATATAAATTACTACAATATTAAACTAAATATTAACAACCAATAATTGTTTTTCGCTAGGCCGGATAAAGGCCGCATTAAACCAATGATAGATGCGTTGTGAACAAATAAATAGAGAGAAGTGGTGTTTTACGGCCGCACTGATTCATGATTGCCTAGGGTGTGCGGCTTAAATGCCGCACTGAGGAATTCAATTATCGGTTCAATTTAGCGTTACAGACAAACACAGGCAAATTTGGACTATTATATAATATTGATGGGCTTACCCTAAATCACACAAAGGTACGTGCCATTCTACCCAAAATTGGAAACAACTATCCAAAAATAATTATAAAAATAATTAAGTTTAAGTACCTAGTAAATAAAAATATGTTAAATTTATATTTTTAATTTTGCATTAAATTTTCGCTTTAAAGCTTCCACAAACGCATTCTGGTGACTTGTTTCGCTTCAAACCCCTTCAGCAACGTTCATTTAAGAACTTTTCGTGTTTCAAGCTTGCAAAATAGGCGGAACTACAGCGTTTTATAATGTGCAATGCGTCGGAGGGGGGGGGCATAGCGGCTATATCCCCCTCTCATATAGGTACGTTATAGATCCACCACTGAGATGATCTAACGAATATTCCTTAAAATCAAAAAGTCCTTTTGAAAACTTCTAACAGATAGGTTTTGAAAAACTAAAGTCGACAACGAGAGTTAATATCTGATATCTGAAGAAAATAAAAACATTTTACAAAGTACCGCTGATTAATTGAAATTAAAAAAATTTTGTGGTGAAAGTGTACAAATACTTTGTTGATATTACAGTCGTTTGTTTTGATTGTCATTGTCCAAATATCACTTTTAATTTTAAATTGAATAATAATGCAAATAGTTGTTCACTACAAACATTTTTTCAACTTTTTTACTATGCCAGATAAAAAAAATTGTTGGGTTAAAAGCTGTATTATTCTTTCATAAATAATCTGAATCTCCTAATAAAATGTAAGTTTTCATTAAATAAATCAAATAAAGTCACCTTTAAATAAATAATTATCTTAAGACGTCCACTAATTATTATATAATTAATTACTCCATATTTTCTGCCGCCATTATTATATTTTTGTCCGAAATATATTTTCATCTGATTTTTAATAGTTTTTGAGCAATTTATCGCTGAATGTTTCCAGAAGAATTCCCCGGTTTATGAAGCTGTCTGGAAAGCTCTAGGTTCCATGTGCCCGTCACATTGTTCAATACACAACTGGTACAGGAACAAAATTTAAATCTATAGGGGTTATACACTACTGTGCAAAAGTCTGCGGCCACTTCATTAATTGCTATTTATAATTAATTAATCTCCATTTTACAGATTAAAACAATGAAATAGGTATTTGTACAAATGTAGTAAGAATTTTAAATTGCTTTGAGCACAGTTGTTACAAAAAATTTAAAAGAAACATAAATTTTACGACTGTCGGCTCCTTGATCTCAAAATGGCACTTTGGTAATAAATGAAACAGATGGTTTGTAATATAACCATAATTCGGTTCATATTTTGGTGTGAATTTTATATTTCCAAAACATTTGTTAAATATTTTTTCAGTTTGATTTAGTTTTTCGCCTTGAAAACGTTATTTTGCCTTCTGTGCGTATTTAGTTTGTGCGTTTTATTTAAATTTTAAATTATTCAAAATTTGTTTAAAAGACAGTTTTTAAACAACTTTTTAAACAGTTTTTATAAATTCTGAAAAAAAATTAATTCGTATTTGACTTTTTATTTCATTTATTAAATGTTCTATAATAAATTTATGCAAATTAATTAAGTGGCCGCAGACTTTTGCACAGTAGTGTACATACAGCATGAAAATAACCCCATATCTTCATATAACGTATATCGTCGGCTTAGAGTGTTAACCTGCTAACTCCGTTTTAGCAAATTTTACAGGAGAAGGTTAAAACCTTATAATAAATTCTTTTGATGTCCTATCACAAAACCAAAAATCCCGTTTGTTCATTTTTACTTTTTCTATGTTTTAAAAACAAAATACTATAAATATTTGTTTTTGTTAGTGATTTACGCGATGTAAAAGGAGATAGCGGGTATTTCTTCAAAATGGTCTCTTCAATCTTGGAGTTAGCGGTATTCAGATTGTTAAAAATAAAGCATTTCAAATTGGATTTGAAGTTGGCCGCTTTCACACACGACGTATTATTTTTTTTATCTTTCAAATGACACCAAAAACGCTATTTTGCTGAAAAATGGAGTTAGCAGGTTAACACTCTAAGCCGACGATATACCCCCATGCTGAGTTATTCGCCATTGTACTATATAATATATAAAATGCAATTGTCTTTAAATATCCAGTTTTTATAAACAATGATGTGCAAATTTAGCACCGATCTAATAAATTAAATTAGGGAAGTTAAGGTATTTTTCAGTCAATTAATCTATCCTAAAATAGATAAACTTTCCAACAGAAAACATAACATTCGTCACGAAAAGCACCAGCAGTCAGAGCCGTCTTCAGAATCAGCGATTAAATTAAAGATACTGATTGGAACGTAGAACGAGTGATTTTTGCGCGAATTGAGCTAAACCATTTAGCACAGTCGCTATGTATAAAGCAAATTGTTTAAATCACATTTAAACAATTGGGTTGGGTGGAATCTTGAATTTTTGTTATGTTTTTATTAAATAACTAGCCAATTGTCAACGTTGGACTAAAAATAGCAATAACCAAATTTGTAGTAAATTTTATTCTTTACAACTTGGCTTATTATCATTTTTCGTCTACGATCGATATTTTTCGACTTGATCCTGAGAGAACGTGGCGAAATTAAATTATTTTTTCAGGTTCAAGTCGAAAAATATCGATTGTAGACGATAAATGGTAATGACTAGAAAAGTTGTATAGAATTAAATTTCATACAAGTTTTTTTATGACTATTTTTAGTCAGAAGCAAAAATGGGCGAGTTATTTAATAAAAAGAATTCCCCCTTAAGTTCTAGATGGCGACTGACACAACAGCAGTAACATCCTGAAAATCTGGATTTAGACTGTCAATGACCCCCCGCCCTACGATTAGAAAAAAAATTGTGGAATCGAATTAATGTATCTAATTACAAATGTACATCGTGCCTGAGCTATAAAAACTTAATAAAAAAACAATAATTAACAAAATACTGAATTTTCAATATTTTATATTTTACGTTATACAAAACAGATTAAAGTTTTCTAAAAAATGTACAAGTAACAGGAAACAATGGATTCACCTTTCAATTTCAGCATTTTATACTATTATAATATACAAAACGTATCATTTTTTGCTAGTAATGTTAGCAAAGGATAAATAATTTTTATAATAAAATGATGTATTAGCTCTGTAAAATAATAACATCAGATTAAAAATAATTTCAGCATTTTAAGCTTATTTTTAAATTCAAAAGGTTTTCTAAATTACATAAAGAAAAAATGAATATAAACAGAATTCGAGATTTTTAACAAAATCTAATAAACCGAAATAATTAAAAAAGCATTGTAGAACAACATCCTTCAAAATGTTAATATCAAAAGATGAGCCGACAAATAATTGTAATGTTAATCTTAAAATTTGATCATTTTCAAACAAAACCGGTCGTAAATGTAGGCTATTATCGTGGTTAAAACAAATAAACTTTATGAATTTGCTTTGTCGGATGTATATACAAGAAGATCAATTACATATTGTTTATTTTTCAGAAGTTAATTATTATCAATGCACTATTTAGTAAAATTTAAATCAAGATTAATTTTTTTTTAAGTAACACCAAACAATTTAGTGCATTAAGCAATGGGTTAATTAATTTAAAGTCTGCGTGTGAAATGGACAAATTAACAGTAAATAGAATGTTTTAGGGTGTTCGCAACCTGTAAGTGACAGAAACTTGGTGGAAATTACTTAAAATAAACACAGGTTAATATCGTTTCAATTAAAAATTTTCATTCGAATGGGTTTTAAATATTTGTTTTAAAAGTGATTTCTGTAATTATTAAAGAAGAAATTAAATAAAACGAATTATTTTAACAAAATATAAAAGCTTTATCCGAAAGCTCCACTAAAAAGCTCTGGACCCACAAGTGTCTCCGCTCTCACCCTAATCTAATACATATCAGCAGGAAAGTGTCCAGCTGTCGTAGACTCCCCTGTCCTGCTAGGTTTGTCATCTCCTGCTGATACCAACTGCTACAGACATTAATTAATATATACTTGCAGGAAATGCAATTCTTTTCTGGAAACAATATTTTATTACGGATTTTAAGGGTACGAATTAATTATACGAAATGTAATAATGGACATTTAGAATTTAAAACGAATTGCTGTGTATATTCATTTTAAAGTAAAAGAAAATTAAGAAAAAACTGTATTGTTTTATACATATTTATTATGTTTTCTCAGAATTTGACTGTCGGTTACCTACATTAGCTCTATTGTACTACTTTAAATTCTCAATAAGCTTTAGAGTAGGTTGTAGGTAGTAGGTTGTATAGTAGATTTAGAGTAGGATTTTCTAAAATCTTAATTGATGTATAAATCAGTATTGGTTCCTATTATATTTGGATGTTATAATGTTATATTCTATATCCACGTTTATACAACTGAGAAAATTGTTAGCTCTAATTATTAAATTTATTTTGTTAAAAAATTATAGTTGTAATCTGGTACTTGTAATATTTTTATTTAGAAAATTTGTTAACCCTGTGGAAATTGAGATCCATTGGTCTTAGAGTTCACTAATAATAATAATAATAGCATTAAAGGCCTTGTAGGCCCATAGCTTCATTTACAATATTCCTCCATTCACTTCTGTGTCTGGTCTTCTCTTGCCAGTCCGTCACGTTTAGTAGCCATAAGTCTCTCATCACGTTCGCCCTCCATTCAGATAGTGGTCTTCCTCGTATTCTCCTTCCATCAATCTCTCTGTTCCATACTATCCGTGGTACTCTGTCATCATCCATCCTCATCAGATGGCCCAACCATCGCAATCTCTGTGCTCTCACAAAACCCGATATCGTTGGTTCTCCATAAAGTTCCTGTATTTCGTTATTGGTTCGTCTCCGCCATCCTGTTGCTTCCAGTACTCCCCCTTATATCCTTCTTAGCACTTTCCTCTCCCACACCTCGAGTGCCATTTGGTCTTTCTTTGTCAGGGTCCATAACTCACTGGCATAAGTCACCACTGGGCGTATTATTGTTTTATATACTCGCGACTTGACTGCTCTAGACTGCAACTTTCCTGTAATAATTGTGTTTAGTGCAGCTAGGCTTCTGTTTCCTGATGCAATTCTGGCATGTATCTCCATATTGTTTTCTGGTTTGCTCGTTATCACAGTGCCGAGGTAGGTGAATCTCGATATTTCCTCTATATCAATATGGGTTTGTGTGTTTATCGTATTTCGGAGGTGGCAGTTCTCTGTGTATTGTTTGTCCTTCCATGTCATGTATTTCGACTTTTTGTCGTTTATTTCAAGTCCCATATTATGGGCCGCTCTAATCAATCTTGAAACGCAATTTTTTAGCTCTTTTCTTGTTCTCGCCATTACTGTTACATCATCCGCAAACGCCAAGCACTGATGCATGTTGTTAAATATCGTTCTTATTCTATTCAGTCGTCCTTCTCTCATGACCTTTTCCAACGCCAGGTTAAACAGTGCTGCAGAGAGAGGTTAATAACTAACTTAATAATTAATCAAATTCTCATGTCATACCACTTTCCAGATTGAGATAGTACGTATTACATAATATTATACATATTAATGTTTAAGCATAGATTAACAAGCAGTAATTAAGATACTGCATTTGACTCATTATTTTAAAATATTCTAAGTGCCAAATAATCTGCAATGAATTTAATTACATACCATTGTACATAATGATGGAAGTCAAATTCGTTAGATGCGTAAGTTCGTAGCGTTTATTTTTTAATTTAAAATTTAATTTTTTAAATATAAAAAATACGTAAACTAATCTAATAAATATATTATACTGCATTGTTTATGATTGACTCCCAACTTTTTAACAGTTTTTCAATTCCACGCCTGAAGAAATCCGGTTATTTGGAGGTGAAGAAGTCTTCGAACCAGTTTTGAAGAGCAACATCGTTATTAAATGAGATTCCGCGGAGATTTTTGGATAGAGAGCGGAAAAGATGAAAATCTGATGGAGCACGATCAGGAGAATAGGGCGGATGTGGAATAACCTCCAAACCGAGGTGTTGAATAACTGCTTTTGAAATGTTAGCAGTATGCGGACGGGCATTATCATGCTGCAAAACTACTTGATGCCGTCTTTCCGGTCGTTTTTCTTGAATTGCATCCTCCAGGCAATGCAGTTGTTGACAATAAACCTCAAAAGTGATGGTTACATTCCTAGGAAGCAATTCATAGTAGAGGACGCCTTCTTTATCCCACCAGATACACATTACCTTGTTTGTTAGGGCTCAGCCATTCCTTTTTGTTCTTGATGTATTCAAAGGCACCTTTTTTCGTCGCCAGTAATAATTTGGGACAATAACAGCCGATGTTGTTGACGAGCTAAACGATGACGAGCAAGCAAAGAAGCACAAATGGTAACACGCTAATTTTTGTTGTTTTCTCTCAAAACTCAAACAAAAGGATATGTTGGAAATGTTCATTTTTCTGTACTTGACACTCCATTTTCTTTAGCCAACAATTACCCCTAACTTTCTACAAATTAAAAAATTCAAGAAGTATTCAATAAAACAATACTATGGCACAAAAACCTAATTTTTCAATAACCTGCGAATGATAGTTGGATGTGTCACACTCATTCGCCTATGTTATGAACTCTAACTGCTGATTTGTAGGTATTTCGAGGCAATTTATTTGCAGGACTTATACATAATATTTCAAAAACAATTCTTTCAGATTCTTACCGCACCGTGTTTTTTTGTATCGATATCTTTGATAGTTTTATTTAGAAAACTTAAACGACTTCTTGAAATTTTGTGTGGAAAATACGCCTAAAGTATTTAAATTTTTTGAGCGGCGGCGTTATATGAAAATCATTGGTTCTTATCTTCTTAGAAAACCAGTAAACATTGTTTAACTTCACCCGTTGCCCCTATTCCTCAACAGGTACGCATGTTTTATCAAGTCGTCGTCTGCACACTTGTGCTTGAGTTCAGTTCAGTTGCCAACCATTTGATTGGAATAGCATCCACGAAATTTCATAAGTGTTCGTTACAACACATTTAATCGACAGTAGTTGTAGTCAGTTCTACGAGATTATTTAAATTCCCAAGGGCCGCATGTAATTAATCTTGGCTTTGGTAATAATATTCTTTCAGAATAGTTTAACTTTAATATGCTATTTGTCTTCGGATTAAATATTTAATTTCACTTGTATTAATTATTGTGTTTGTAGGTATACCTGCTTTTAGAATTTAAAATATGCCACCAGCTCCATCATTTATATATTTCTTTTAGTGATAAAATCAAGTCAGTTTCTATATCCAGTTTCCGTGCTTCGGAAGGCACGTAAAGCCGTCGGTTCCCCTGTATTAGTGATTTGCCAGCATAACAATAAAAGCAAGGTGCAAGAATATCGAAAGGCAAGAATAGCAAACTTCTTGAGATGTAAAAACCAAATGTTCATAGAACTAATTAAATAAAACAGGTCATAGACCTAGTATGTATTCTTCTTCTTTAAGTGCCGTGCCTGATTTTCAGACGTAGGCGACCTCTCTCCTATGTATGTGTCGTGCGTTTGAAGTATTATCACACACATAGGGGACCTACTGCTTAACGCGGGCTCCGAACCGCGGGAAGTGTATACACTTCATCTCCAGAGAGGCTGTACCAGGCAGATTACACCTCGGTGGTTTGCCATTGCCTTCCGAGGGGAGACGGTCAGAATAAAGTTTTACTGAGCCCGGAGTTGAACCAGGTATTTAGCATTAGCAGCAACGCACTTAACCACTAAGCTGGCGACCGTCTCCCTAGTATGTATAGGTATATTAAAAAGGAAAAAAAAGGAAGAGTTTCTATTTTACAATATTGAGCTACAACTTCTTACGAATATTTCAGTTTTGTATTTACTCTTTATTATTAACCAAGTTAGCGGACAGTAATTTACATGCAATTAATTATGACGATGGTGTTTCGTTCTCACTTGGACATATCAAAAATAACCGCAACTACATGTAATTACTTTATTTACTTGGGTACTAATAAAAGTAAATATAAAATTTATAGCCGGTTTCTTCTCTTATTTTTATTTTATTAATTTCACCTGGCGCCCAACAATATCATATTGTTTACTTAATTTTTAACAGCAAATCAAGTACCTAAGTCAAAGATCACATAATGCCCTCTCTCCACGCAGGATATAAAGGCTAGCCTCCCTCTCATCAAGGACCTAGGAGGCAAAAATGTAACCACGATTAGAATAAGATCCAAAATTGCGGACATGGATAAATTTAGAAAAAATATAGAGAAGAGATTAATCGTAGGTCGGAAATTTATGCATGAATTTGCAAGAAATCTGAAATACGCACATGCCAATGAAGGAAATAAGAATATACAATAATGGCAAGCATCGGTTTAATGGTAGTGTACTAAGGTGTTAAAACTACAAAACCAAAGTTTCAAGAAATACAGATTATTTAATAAGAGAATTATAATTAGAAAGAATATATTTACATGCGATCGAAATATAAAGAATATCAAAAAAAATATTACTCGAAAGTAATTGATGATTTTTTATTCGATCCAAAAAAAAGTTGAAATCATTAAAAAAAATTTAAAAATGGTAAAGAAGAAGTTACGAAAAATGCTGTTTTTCAAAATAAAAAAAATAAATGATGAATTAGATATTGCAATGGAGATTAACAAGCATTTCCTAGATAGAATCGAAGACATTATGATGACAATACCACAAGTAAACTGGCAGTACAGAAATTGGCAGCCATCATCAAAATTTCAAAATTTCCAATTACTGAATGTGAACCAACTGCATGAGATTGTAAAAAGTATGAATCCCAAATCAAGTCCCGATGGTATCGATATAGGATTGTTACGTTTTGCATGGGATGAAATCAGTCAATCACTTTTGAACTTCATAAACAGTTCGTTGGAAAAAGGAATAGTTTCGGATAATTTAAAAGTCTCAGAAATCGTACCAATAAAGAAAGAAATTATTACAGCATTGAAAAGTGGGATGTGTGTTCAGTTGCAGAAATATCTGGTCGAAAGTAACCCATTAACGTTTCAATCAGGCTTTCGGGAAAACTACAGTTGTGAAATGGCAGTTTAGTGTGCCATAGTGTGAGCGTTTTTAGACCTCAAAAGAGTTTTTGGGATAAGCATTAATTGCAAAATTAAGGATACAATAATTAGCGCTGAAATGGTGAGCGAATTATTTAACCAATAGACATCAGAACGTAAAGTATGGTAACGCACTTTCTGAGGAAAGAAGATTCGAGCATGGAGTACCACAATGAAGTGTGTTGAGACCATTATTATTAATTTGTAATATGCACCCATGATATGAATATGGTATTTAAAGATGCATGTTTCCATTTGTTTGCCGATGATACACTGGTATTTTTGACAAGAAAGAATATTCAAAAAATGATCAATTGGATGGGTGAAGAATTTTGTAATTTACTCAAATTTACAATCGAAAATCAAACGTTACAAATCTCAAAGTAATTAGATAATTCCAATTATTACCAATGTAATTGTTTATTTCAAAGTTGATTTTCGTGTCCATCACATAAGTAAATTGTCATTATCATAACATTTTTTATTTTCTGTTTTTTAGAAAAACTAATCCTTGCAAGGCAATTTTTAATAATAGCTAAGAAAAAACTTACCTATTACTTTCAATTTCGCAATTATTCAATTTATTGTGCTTCAAATAGAAAAAAACTGTAAATTTGTTTTGCCGAAAATGTAAATAAACAAATTTAGTAATTAAAATAAATTTAATTTAAACTTGAATAAATATTGTGAATTCTTCATAAAACATGGAAATATTAATTTTCTGTTGTCTGCGAACAGATTTACCAATTTGGCAAACATAAATATAGGTGACGGAGCGTGGGTAACAGTGAGATACTTTTTTGTAAGGTCGTAACCTAGGTTATTATTATAGTCATAATTAAAATTCTTTTTTTACATGTAGACATTCTATCATATTATATTATCGTTCTTCGTTTTCACTAGTCAATTAGAAAATGAGTGGAATACTCTCAAATACCCATATTACTTAATGCACAGGTGGCATGTGTATCACTGTTACCCATGCGTGGATAAGAATGAAAGATTCATTTTTGGGATCAATAGAATATTTTTTACTATTATATACCAAAAATTTCACCATTTCTGCAAAAATCTATTGAATCAAATTTAAGTAAATGCTCCTTTTTGCCATAGATCTTATACTCTGTTCTTTAAAACTTGCTTCTACTTCTAATCATTTTTTTTTTCGTCATAAAATGTTCTAAAATTAGTTTTATTTGGTAAATTTCTAGCAATCCTAGTAAATCAGACTTTCCCTACACTAAACAGATCTTGAAAAAAATTCTAATAGGAAAGAGAACGTCTTACTGCTACCCATTTTAAATGTCTCACTGTTACCCATATCCCCAAAATATACACTAACTTCACAGTTAATTACAGTAAATTACAATTATTAATTAATTTTGTTTCCTGATAATTTTGCATTTAGGCTAAACCTGGGGCAAACGGACAGTCTAAGGATAAAATGCGAATAACATTTACAATAAATTAAAAATAAAATCTTTTACCGTTGCAAGATAATACAAGAGAACAAAATAAAGAAATGGAAAATGTTCGTTTGCAACTTTACCGAGATCAAACGGACAAGTGGTCATTGCCGTCAATGTGATAGAGAACATACCAAAATTAATTCTTTTTAGTTCATGGGATCGCAATTCATAATTCAAACTTGGAACCCATTATTTGATGGGTACTTTGTACTATTCCATGCAGGAACCACACTTTTGTTATCTTACTGATTTTATGCAGCTTCTTTTAGGTTTTTGCGTTCTATTTTTTTCTTTTCTTTCCAGATGAACTCTGAGACTCGAAACTTTGTGCCTTTACGGCCCCTCATTGAAATCGTTTCGACTCCATATATTCCTAGAATTGGGCCGATTATCTCAAATATGTTGTGTTGTGTTATTATTGGATTTATTATTGTTATTGATTCCAGTGCAATTAAATTTACTGTGATTAATAGCGAATTACATGATATTTTATGTCTGGTAATAGAGAAATCTATGAAGTAAAACGTACCGGTATATATGGGTAAAATTAGAGTATGGTATCAATTAAAATTAAGTTTAATTTCGAAAAGCACAATTTTTTTTTCAATTTAAAGGTTTATACACACCATTACACTACAGTCATTTAAATGCGTAAGCAAAATTACTGTTAGTAAAAACGGGGTAAATACGGTAGCTGAAATATTAAGAGAGTGTCCGTTTGCCCCCTTAACTGGTATATTTTGTTTTTGAGCGCTGACATTTTCTTTTAATCTGATTTGTCAAGTCCGCACAGAGTGTAGCTTCCAAATCTTTTGGGCTCGTTTATTCAGGCAGCCTCATTGTTCGACATACAAATTTCTGCTTGACTCCGAGTTGCGTTAACTCTTTAAAAAAAATTCCAGAGTTCCCCCTAATTAAGATTTGTTTAATACAGTTTGACAGAATTCTTTTCAATGCAATGATTAACAACCGTTTTTTCAATGCAGGGGAGGGGGACCCAACCTGAGATTTGGGTAATGGTAAGCGCAAGATAACTTAAATTTTCATGGAAATTTTATGGAGAAGTAACGGCGACGGAAAAGTGTATGGCAACTTATTGTGAAAGGATTATAGTATAAGCCAACAATTGTCCAATTTTAACTACTTAAAATAATTTTAACGATATTATTCTACAATTCTCATTTTTACTTTATTCGATAACTTACCATATGGGTACCATATAAGCTATAGGTAACTTAAATAAATAAAATTTTATTTTATTGAACTTCTTTACTTTGAAAATATTAAGAATAATTAACAGCTCGAAAATAGAAACAGAATGACTTTACTATCCTCTAACGATTATAATTGGTCTTTTAAATGTGCAATGCAATAAAAGGAGTCAATATATGAATTAATTATTCAAGCAAAAAGGAAGTGATATCAAATTACGCTACTATAAACAACAAGTAGGTGATTATTGTCAGGTTTTGCGGCCCAAAGGCCGCACTGGAACTTTAAAATATAGTGCAGTCTTTACAACTTTACTTATATTCCGTAGTTAAAAATAAAATTCTACTTAAACTTAAAGTTTTAGTTTTGTAGGTAGAATATCGTGAAGACGTTAGAGATTTCGACGTTTATTAATATTAACAATTAGAGATCACTGATCAACCTAATTATGCATTATTAAAATTTCTTATTAAGTAACACGAAATCCTACCACCAGGATGCTTTGAATCTGCCGGGACATAAAAGATTTTCATTTTAAAAGTTTATTTTTGTTTCTTTATTATTTTATTTTTTAGATATTTTAGATATTATTCATTTTAGCATTTATTAACAGCCCAATATCGTGTGGTATTCAATATATTTTTAGAATATGATAAAATTTAAAAGTTGACACGTTGATAATTTTTAATTTTAATTTAATTTGTATTACTGAAAGCTTGTAAAATTTTAATTTAATATTAATTTTCAAATCGGTCATTTTGAAATGTTAAATTAAATTTGACATAATTGTTTAATTTTACCTGTGATGGCTTTATGTGTGAGAGTATCATTGCACTGAATTTATGTGTAGTGGTTATAGATGCTCTTAATAAGAATTGTACATTTGGGGGGTTGAGGTATATCTGAAAGTTGCTGATTATCTGTGGGTAGTAGATCGGTTTGTTATTCATGTACCAATACGGGTCTGAGGAGATGAATATCAGGATCAAACCTGATTAACATTGGAACGTCATCCTGTAAGGTTATTTTGAATTTATAACCTGAACTGTATTTGCATAAAATATAATCGTGATTCTGAAGACGACTGCAACTACTATTGATAGTGTTTATCGTCGGAAATGTTTTATTGAAAGGATTCTATAAAATTTATACTTTATAGTACGTGGATATGAACCGAATTTCTCAATTTTTCAATTATTTAATAATAAACGCTGATAGTACCTACCGCGATTTGTGTCTAAATCATCTTTTAGACACAACCCAAGTGGAAAACGTAAAAATTACAATAGTTTTAAGATTTGATATTACGGGATTACGTTTAATTTAATCTTTGAAGTTGATAAATCTACAAAAATTGCTCAAATGTTATATAATTTAATTTTAACTGAAAATTTAAATCCATGCACGTTTCCGAAACGAGATTTAATATCATTCACCTGAATTTCATACTTGCACTTTATAATTTTAAGTAAGAAAATAATGTATGTGTTACATTGTATGTAAGACAATACTTGCGAATTGTCAATATTATAATCTTGATTATAAGTATTATTGAGTTAAAGTTATGTTTAAAATATATTTTTATTTTGTGTTTTACAGTAATAAAACTGTTTTACACTTATTTTAATGGAACTTTCTTTAAGTGTATGCTATTTCTTATTTTAATGCTGTATTGTTTTCGGCCTAGGCCGGCAAAAACGGGGATTTTCCATATAATTTCCATATTATGATTTCCTGTTATGCTGTCCTCGTCTCGGTCTGTCTAAACTATTATTCTGTAAGAAAATTTAGTACATTTTGATCAAAAATATCCAAAAACAATCTTCCGTGACTTTTCAACGAATTTTTATAAGTAATGGTATGTACTTTCACAGACTAAAAGTCACCACATCTAAACCCTGAACTTCCTACCGAATTCTTCGTCTTATGTTGAAATTCTGAAGGAAAAATTGAAAATTATGTCTTTCGGCGAAGGATTTTAAAAGGAATTCTATATTAGGTGATTAAAAACATTAATAACACTAAAGATATTTTAACAACAGCTTCCAAAGCACGAAATGAAGGTCGTAGGTAGTTCTGATACAAAGTCAAAATTTGTAGAAAATTATGTAGAAAAATGTTTTTGTCACTATTGTTACCTAAATGGCGGCACTTCCAGGACCTGAAACCTTAAACTATATCAGGTCCATTTCCCCAGCCTCGCCCATCGCGAATTTTGAATCAATTTTGGTGTCAATCGTTTGTGTGTCGTTTGTGTTCGTTTGTGTTTTCATTATTTTCGTTTGTGTTAGCACCGTTCGCGAAATATCTTCAAATTTACGTGGGCGGGGCTGGGGAAACGGCAGCCCCGCCCATCGCGAATTTCGGGTCGAATTTGGTGTCAATCGTTTGTGTTTCGTTTGTGTTCGTTTGTGTGCTCATTATTTTCGTTTGTGTTATCACCGTTCGCGAAATATCTTCAATTTAAGTGGGCGGGGCTGGGGAAATGCCAGCCCCGCCCATCGCGAATTTCGGGTCGAATTTGATGTCAATCGTTTGTGTTTCGTTTGTGTTCGTTTGTGTGCTCATTATTTTCGTTTGTGTTAGCACCGTTCGCGAAATATATTCAAAAACATAACATAGGTTCATTTCCCCGGCCCCGCCCATTTTGAATTTTTGCTCGAATTTGGTGTCAATCGTTTAGTCATCGTTTGTGTACGTTTGTGTTTCTATTCCCGTCGTCTCAATATCGATTTTCAACTAGCTGGGAGAAAATGAATTTTTGTCAAGCTCCGAGCAACAACCGCCACATTTCGAAATTATAGCAATTACGTTATTTAAGAAAAATTGGTGTTATCTTAGTTGTAAATTTATCAATATGGATAGGTTTCAACTTAAAACAATAAAAACCATTTTTATTTATTTTACTATAACCACAGCAGTGACTTGATGAGATTGGTGAAGTTAAAGTTGTAAATAAAAGAGAAAGAAGAGGATTGAACCACCAAAAAAATGGACCGTACATTACAGAGAAGTAAAGTTCCAAATGGAATAAAGTCTGATTATTATTATTATTTATATAGTAAATGGAGAAATATAATGATGGAATACCTGAAACTTCTGAAGAGAACTGGGGTGGAGAAGTTGTCAACCGTAAGGAAAATAAAAGAAAACCAAACTATTTAGACGCTGACCCAACAATATCATTATATAACGACAGTAGTCGAAGTAAGAGTTCCGTCATTGGTTTATTAAAAAATTGTACTTCTTTAGGTCTCAAATGTGTAACTATCAAAAATCGAAATTATACTTTCACAAATACTTGCACTTTTGATACGATAACACAAATTTTATTTTCGAGTTATGCCGACAGTGACCTATACTCCAATTTTATAAATATTAATTCTGAAGAATATCTGTATTTCTAATTGATCCAGAACGCGATACGAGATGGAATTACAACACAATGTTATCGAAAAAGGGCGGAAATTCTTTTGGAAATATTCGAAAAAGAACGATCACAGTTACTTGGAGAAGGTATAACTATCGATTCTAACTGTACTGCGAATTATTTACTCAAAAAGTTATTTATGAAGTATCCTTGTTTTACAGAAATTAAAAAATGTACATCTTGCAATTGGGAAAATAAGCGACCTGGGGAAACTGTAGTAGCCAATTTAGGTATAGAAAATTTTGAATTATTGCAACAAATCATGAATAATTATTTTGTAGATCCAGTAAAATGCGGCTCTTGTGGTGTTTCTTCTATTCCTAGAAGTTTTACGATTGGTCCTCATTTATTCATAGAACCTGTAAACAATTCGGCACCGTACAATTCCCAATTTTCAATACCGCTTTCAAATGTTCACTTGTCTTTAAATATTTTAGAAAAACATTTTAAGTTGAAAGAAATTATTAGTTTTCTTCCACCGAAAAGCAAATCCCCGTCAGAAATAGGACATTATGTAGCTTATTGTTAGAGAGCTCATCTAAATTCTTGGGAAAAATTTGACGATCTACAAACGGAACGAAACAGGAGCATACGTTCTTCTACCGTTGTGAACTGTCCTAACTGTGAATATCTTATATATACATTGTAATAATTATTTATTTCAGTGGAGGCTCGTGAGAAATATGTTTGGCTGTTCTGCATTATAAAAAAAGGGAAGGTATCAGTAAAATGCTAATCTCAAAAAATAAACTTACTTATTGCACGTTTTTAAGCATTAATGGCGTGCGCCGGTGCTTGCTTGTGGCAAACTTAACTTATCAATAACTTTTTCGTTGAAATTCAATATTCCCGAGATAAATTTTTTTACTATTGACAATATCGAAAGACACAAACGGAAAACAAAACAATGCGTTCTTACGATTACAGCCACAAATCCATTTGTTCCGTAAATAAATATTCGTATTAAATTGTCTTTTATACATTTTACCTCGACTTGTATATACCGGCAATATCTTATCACTAATTGTTCTTGATAACTAAATTTAAAAATTACATTCATTTTTAAAAACGACCTCTTCGTAAGAGATTTTAAAAACGACTAAATAAAATGCCTTAGTTAGCTTATCATTATCACGTCATAATAATTCTTCATATTTGTTATTTTAAAAATAGAACTTATACTTTGTAATTTAAACAGCCCTTTGTGTTCGGTTTGAAATAAAACAAACGACGCAAACATTTTGAAGCTATGCTTCTTATCGCACGGGTATTGCACGTGTATTTTGCACGGGTATCGCACGGGCAGTTAACTGAAAAAAATCGTTCGTCACACAAAATCGTCACACAAAATCGTCACGGAAATATGTAACGCAAATTCGTCACACAAATTTCGACCGCGACTTTCAAATTTCAAACTTCCCTTCAAACACCATAACTCCGGAACCGAGAGGGCTAGGACCCTGGGAATGGTGGCTATGGATAGGGGGCGGAAGTGGCAACCGCCCCCGACCCCACGCCGCCCCCGCCGCCTCCAACCGGTTTTTAGGGGAAATAGTTTTTTGACAAAACTAAAAAAATTAAAACATTTTTTTTTTAAATTAAAACCCCCCCCCCTCCCCTTTTCGTGGGTCGGCAAAAAACGTCAAAAAAATTTTCAAAATTTTTATTTTTCAAAAATTTGGAGCTAGTTTTAGTTTTTTCACAAAATTAAAAAATTCCCGCCCCCCCCCCTTTCTCCCTTTTCGTGGGTCGGAAAAAAACGTCGAAAAAATTTTCCCGTATTCTTATAAGCAAATTGGAGGCCGAAGGCCGACCCGTATTCTTAAATGCCAGTGGGAGGCCGAAGGCCGACCCGACCCGTGGTCTCTAAATCAAGTGGGAGGCCGAACGCCGAGCAGTATTCTTATAAGCACGTTGGAGGCCGAAGGCCGACCCATATTCATAAATGCCAGTGGGAGGCCGACCCGACCCGTGTTCTCTAAAGCCAGTGGGAGGCAACCGCCCCCGACCCCACGCCGCCCCCGCCGCCTCCAACCGGTTTTAAGGGAAAATAGTTTTTGACCAAACTAAAAAAATTAAAACATTTTTTTTTAAATTAAAACCCCCCTCCCCTTTTCGTGGGTCGGCAAAAAACGTCAAAAAAATTTTCAAAATTTTTATTTTTCAAAAATTTTGAAGCTAGTTTTAGTTTTTTGATAAAACTAACAAAATTTAAAAATGCCCCCCCATTCTCCCTTTTCGTGGGTCGGCAAAAAACGTCGAAAAAATTATAAGAAATTCTTATAAGCAAGTTGGAGGCCGAGGGCCGACCCGTATTCTTAAATGCCAGTGGGAGGCCGAAGGCCGACCCGACCCGTGTTCTCTAAAGCAAGTGGGAGGCCGAAGGCCGACCCGTATTCTTATAAGCACGTTGGAGGCCGAAGGCCGGCCCGTATTCTTAAATGCCAGTGGGAGGCCGAAGGCCGACCCGTGTTCTTGAAAGGTAAGTGGGACGCCGACCCGTAGTTTTATAAGCAAGTTGGAGGCCGACCCGACCCGACCCGTGTTCTCAAAAGCAAGTGGGAGCAAGCATAACTCCGGTACCGAGAGTGCTAGGACCCTGGGAATGGTGGCTATGGATAGGGGGCGGAGGTGGCAACCACCCCCCGACCCCACGCCGCCCCCGCCGCCTCAACCTCCAACCGGTTTTTAGGGAAAATAGTTTTTTGACAAAACTAAAAAAATTTAAAAAAAAACCTTTTCGTGGGTCGGCAAAAAACGTCGAAAAAATTTTAAAAATTTTTCACAAAAAGGCCGAAGGCCGAACAACTGTGGCCTTTACGGATCTAGTATGGTCCTCCCCCTGTGAGACCGAAGGCCGAACAACAACTGGCAATCACGGACTAGCAGTCCAGACAGCTGAAGGCATATAAATATAATCTATTATGGTCCGCCCTGTGAGGCCGATGGCCGAACAACTATGGCCTTCACGGATTTATTATGGTCCGCCCTGTGAAGCCGAAGGCCGAACTACTATGGCCTGCACGGATCTATTATGGTCTTCCCCCTGTGAGGCCGAAGGTCAAACAACTATGGCCTTCACGGATCTATTATGGTTCGCCCTGTGAGGCAGAAGGCCGAACAACTATGTCGTTCAAGGATCTATTATGGTTTGCTCTGTGCGTAAGAAGCATAGCTTCTGTGGACGGTCCGACGACCGCTCTCATTTTTGTAACAATAAGTTTTATTTGAGCACACAAAAATTTTTGTAATTATTGTTAACTAATTTTCGAAAAAATCCTATTTTTACGGGTTATTATAAGAGAGGACGACGGTCATGGCCTGATAGTTAGTGCGATCAACTGCTAACGTAGGGCTCCCCGGTTCGATTCCGGGTACAGTCTAAAATTTCTTGACCGTTTTCCGTGCTTTCGGAGGGCACGTAAAGCCGTCGGTCCCCCTGTGTTAATGATTTGCCATCATAACAATAAAAAACAGGGTGCAGGCACATCGAAAGGCAAGCCTAGCAAGCTACCTGAGATGTAAAATTCAAAAATGCTCACAGAACTAATTACAAAAATTAGTAATAAACAGGTCCTGGACCTATATTAAGAGGGAGACTTCTTAATAAAAGTGGAAGATGAGAGAAGCTGAGTTAATAAATAATATGAGTAATGTTCCATTTCGTAATGTGAATGCAGAAAAAAACCTAAGTCCAAATTTCTTGATCTACATTTTATTACAGAAAATTATAGTTTGAGAATTGTTTTACAATGCAGAAAAATCTCAAGTCCAAAATTATTATAAAATTTTATTAGGATTAGGAATATTAGTAAATTCATAAGCATTCATTTTATCTAGTAGGTATAAAGGACATTATATCCATAATTTCAATTAAAATTTATAATATTTACAAGATCTTTCTTTAAAATATAATTGCATGAAATACTAGTCCGGTTATATACTTGTATAAATATGTAATGTAAAGCCAGCGCTGATCTAACTGCAACTGGCTGCATCTGGGTGCAGAACGACTGTACATTCGATGCGTGTACGTATCATGAGCTTTAAGAATTATTATTGTATAAAAATACATACATTTTAATTTTATGTGTTCATAATTTTATTTAAAGTTGCAAAATCCGTCAAAAAATAATTTAACTAGTGTTTTGCTATAAATATGTGCAAGAAACTTGGTGTAATTAAAAGTTTTTAAACAATTTATTGCTTATGCCCTAATTTCACTGCAATTTGTTTAACAATTGATGAACTAATATTAAAATTAGTTTTTCTTTTCAAAATTCGAATTCTAAACTACCTCGAAACAAAATCATAAAAGATAATAAATATACCACCTACCAATTGCTAGCATTGTAGTCTGCGTTTCATTACAGCTCGGCTACGCACAAGTGTAGCGTTCAAGTTAGACAAACATTTTGATAGCGGACTGGACGTGTATTTATTATTACACTATTTATGTGACTAGCTGCTAAATTATAACTGATATGCTAGCGAAAATAAGAAACACGCTTTCAAAG
Source organism: Podabrus alpinus (assembly GCA_932274525.1). Taxonomy (NCBI): domain Eukaryota; kingdom Metazoa; phylum Arthropoda; class Insecta; order Coleoptera; family Cantharidae; genus Podabrus; species Podabrus alpinus. Next base: position 21,800,351 of record OW026454.1, read on the forward strand.
CAAAGCTGATAATGCACCATTCTTTATAATAATTTAAATCTGATTAAGGTTATAATTATATAATTAATTATGCAAGTATTTGTATTTTTATTGTTATTTTTGGTGGTTCTGCAGCTCTGCAGCTCCTATGGTAGAACCGCCACTGATTTATTTGCTAATTAACTATTAATTTATTAATATATTATTTCTGTTTGTACAACAAAAATTCATTTTTATAATGAATAATGCAATGTTATCAAAAAAGTATCGTATAAAGATGGCGAGATATTACGCACTTGACATCATGGCTAATATTTTTAAAGACGGTCCTGGTCCATTTCTATACCATTTTTTAAAAACTATTATTGCTATTATCTATGATGTACTTGTTTTTCCTTACATCAAAACATGGTTTTTATTGTTTTAAGTTGAAACCTATCCATATTGATAAATTTACAACTAAAATAACACCAATTTTCTTAAATAACGTAATTGCTATAATTTCGAAATGTGGCGGTTGTTGCTCGGAGCTTGACAAAAATTCATTTTCTCCCAGCTGGTTGAAAATCGATATTAAGATGAGGGGAATAGAAACACAAACGATGACTAAACGATTGACACCAAATTCGAGCAAAAATTCAAAATGGGCGGGGCCGGGGAAATAAACCTAGGTTATGTTTTTGAATATATTTCGCGAACGGTGCTAACACAAACGAAAATAATGAGCACACAAATGAACACAAACGAAACACAAACGATTGACACCAAATTCGACCCGAAATTCGCGATGGGCGGGGCTGGCATTTCCCCAGCCCCGCCCACTTAAATTGAAGATATTTCGCGAACGGTGATAACACAAACGAAAATAATGAGCACACAAACGAACACAAATGAAACACAAACGATTGACATCAAATTCGACCCGAAATTCGCGATGGGCGGGGCTGGCATTTCCCCAGCCCCGCCCACTTAAATTGAAGATATTTCGCGAACGGTGATAACACAAACGAAAATAATGAGCACACAAACGAACACAAACGATTGACACCAAATTCGACCCGAAATTCGCGATGGGCGGGGCTGCCGTTTCCCCAGCCCCGCCCACGTAAATTTGAAGATATTTCGCGAACGGTGCTAACACAAACGAAAATAATGAAAACACAAACGACACACAAACGATTGACACCAAAATTGATTCAAAATTCGCTATGGGCGGGGCTGGGGAAATGGACCTAACTATATCCAAAAATCAAAACTATCTGACCATTTTTACAATATTCTTTATTTCATGCTTTAGAAGCTCCTTTAGAAAATTTAGAAAAAATATTTTGCCGAAAGACATCATTTTCTATTTTATCTGCTGACGAAGAGTTGGGTAAGAAGCTCAGGGTTTAAACGCAGTGACTTTAGTATGTTAAATTACGAAACATAACCTAATAAAATTTTGTTTTCGCAATTTTTTACACTATTAGTACTCGCAAAAGTTCAGTTTCTGACCTAGCAATATTCAAAATAATTTTCTTTTTAGATTTATGTGCTTGATTTCTTATGCTTTACTGACAAGATTTTAATAAGATGGTGGTTGTATGCCGAGCGGATTTTTCACTCACCAAATGTTGGTGACCACAACAAATATTATCTATGACAAACACTTCTCTGAACAGTGTAGAAACCGTTAATTCCGGTGGCTCAGAATCCACATTAAACTGTAGGTCCCTTGTGCCAGTTCCATAACTAAAGATCTTCGCAAGCCCCACGATGCGGGAGGGCCCTAGAAGTTTTGGGACCCAAGAATTTACTGGACAAAACAATGTATAAAAATTTATATATTATAGTTTAAATTTTAGTTGTGGACACTAAAATTTGGTTTTGAAGTATGAAAGTTTGTGCATTTGTGCATAAATACCTGGTAAATTTTTCTGTAGATGGGATTGCAGATTAGAATAATTGTTAAGTGCAATAAATTCCTTTGGTCGTAGGTACCGCAAAGAACTGGTAGGAACATCTGTATATAGCAATTTGGGAAAACCAAATAAAAAGGACATTTTTATTGTAAATAAAAATTAACATTGAAGTTTTCCTGTTTACGTTTTAATAATTGAAATAAGTATTTTATTGAAGATTAAAAACCTCAAGAATCAATGTAGTTCTTGGGTTGTAATTACAAATATATAAGCATACGATTCTAAGATAAATAATTAAAAGACAAAAAATTTACGATAAAATAATCCATTGTATTTATTTCAGCACTTATTTAATCAAGCCAATTTTAAAAACCCAAAAAATTTAAAATATAAAATCCCTTATTTAAAGTGTACAAGTTTTTCGTGGATTATAGTTTATTTGGATTTTTGTACCGTAGATTTTTCTCCTTGGATTATTTTACTAATTACCTACACATAAAATTAGTACATATTAGGTCTTGTCAATTTGATCGATATTCGGTATCGGGGCAATAAATGGTTCAATTTATATTACTTCTCGATGTTGTTTATCATTGAGAGAATAACAATAAGCTAAATGGACAAATGAACTTTGCATTTTAGACCGTTTGACCTTGAAAACTTAAAAAACTGTCTGCGGCATTTTTTCATTTTCTATTTATTTCTACGGATGACTCAATTTGAGTGGCAATAAAAGTATTTATTGATAACTGATTTTTTTACAGACATTTTTCTAAATTTTTATACAATTATGGATACGGCGGGAACCTTGAGGGAACTTAGGGCCTTTCTATCATGTTTAATTAATTTTTAGCTATCGTGATATTGGACATTCTAATAAAACTTAAACTCTGTATACCTATTTAATTAAGTAGTGTTGGCATGAAAATTAAGATTGTAGTTTGTCTGTTTCTTTCTTCACGAAAAATTAAAATAACTAAATATATGAAGGTCTGAATTTTAAAATTTCTTTTCATATTATATTTTCTTTGGTTTTCTATTTTAATTTTGTATGATTTGGATTACCCAAAAATTACAGTTTTCCGCTACCATTAAATATTCTAAAGTAATTAATAAATTAGCACTAATAAACACAACTTAATAATCTTTTTATAAAAGCAATAATTTCTTATTTAGAATCTGAAAGAAATCAATTTATTATAGTTTTTGAGTTGTTAAAAATATTTGAATTTGAATTTACAGTTAAAATTAAATTATTTTAACATTTCAATTTTTGCACAGCTTATTAAGTCAGAGCAAAGCAAAGATTTTCTCGTTATCAGGTAGCAAGTCAATTTGATATTACAAACATGAGATCGCAATTTTTTCTCTATCGAACTAAAATTTTTCATACACAAACTTATGTATGCCTAGATTTAATGGTTTATTAAATGATTAAAATCGGTTTCATGCTTTCTGAGCTATAAATTTTTAAAGTGTTCCTTGTAGCATTTTATAACACAAATCCTCCGGGATCGCTAAACATTCGACATCAAGTGTTGATAAGAAATCCTAGATCCTGTCTAAGATGCGCTTATCAATATTCAAAGTGCAATGTATATTAACGAATTATGGTACAAAACAAAAGCACAAGTTTAAATGTATTTCATATTATTGAACTGAAAGACTTGTGAACCTTGGAAACAACGAAATTCAAGGACTATCGAACCTTGAACTCTATTTTGCAGAAATAAAGAAATAATTTAAATATTTGAAAATGAATACCGTATTAGTTAAAATCGCTACTACTTAATTCTTACGGCTGGCTCCGCTATGCCGGACAATTAAAAATGTTTTACATTTAGTATAATATTTTTGTCAAATCTTATTTTTAGAAAACATTGCTATATTTATTTTATATAATAAGAATTTTAGTCGTAGGGCCAATAAGGAACTTTGATATATTATTTCTACTAACTAAATATTAAATTAGTATGTAATTGGTTGATCAAGCTTTTCTTCAAAGTCTTCACAATCCATTTATTGAGGTGAATCAATCCTCTTCATTCACTTTTTACTTTAAACTTAATTTATCTACACCAAGCCACTGCTGTGTTAATAACAACTGTATACTTAAATTTAGGGGTAGAAACCAATCTTTGAATAGTAAAACGCTAAATTTATACTTATCAAAGATTAGTACGAAATAAAACCCTATTCTAATACAATATTATGATCGATCATTGCATTTATTGCTGTTTGATTATTAAAACTGTTTACATGACAAGCGCCTAGAAATTCCTGTATAACCGCGATTTTTGTTTTAAATCCATTCATCGCCCATCTAATGGCGAGTTTAGTATTGTAATTTGGGCCCATGCAAAATTAACTTTTACACAGTTTGTCATTGTTGACGTTTTATTTCTGATTTTATACATTTGAATATGCAGCTCAAGTTTATCCTTATCAGACACCAATGAAGTATTTTGCTTTCATTCGTTATTTCTTGTTAACCTCATAGCCTCATACTAATCGATACATTGGTTTCTCTGTTTTATTTATTCCGCAGATATTCAGACTCGGAAGGCTACTTCCATATTCGCAATGGTATCGCAATTCAATTGTAGGTTGGTCTTTAGTCTTCAAATCTGATGAGACTTCGTCATAAGCATCTTAACTTAGTGCAGCCAACTGAATGTTTATTTTAACGAATAGCAACAAGTGTAACAAAGATAAATACAATCTTCATATTTTGATTGTTCAAAACGATTGGTCATGTCCTGATAGGGTTTCCCGCTTCGATTCCGGAAATGAACGTAAAAATTTCATGACCGACTCCGTGCTTCGGAGGGCATGTAAAGCCGTCGGCCACTGTGTTAATGATTTGCGTTCATAATTTCAATTTATTTCAAATTGAACAAAACACAGAGTACAGGCACATTGAGAGCAAGGTTAATAAGATACCCAAGGTATAAAAACAAATTATGCTAACAGAACTAATTTGAAAAAATTTGGTAATAGGACAGATCTCAAAAGAAGAAGCAGATTTTCATTTAATGACGGGTGTATAGGCGTATAGGAAGTACCAGGTTTGAAATTTACTACTACGTATAGTGGATACAGATTATGTTCCCAAACATAATTTGATGTTCCCTTTGTGTTGGATTTGATCACACACTGGCGTGATAGAAGCGTACTCTTTTCAGTGGAAGTATTACTGTTTATATAATCGTACGCAATTATCATTGTCAACTATCAACTCGAAATCAATGTATGCATGCACATAACCATATCTAAGCTTTCTTTGCATGAATTTAGCAGAGTTTTTATGAAATCAATATGATTTTTATTAGGGTTTATTAGGTAAATGCTGAAAAAGTCCCTTAAATATCTGGAATTCTTTCAATTTTTATTTAGCCTCAGGTATAGTAATTTTTACTTTTGTCATTTTTTAGGCAAGTTCCGTTGAACTGTTACCCCAAAGACCTTAATGCAGCATATAAAATCAGAAACCGAACAATTCTTTTCACTAAAAATTGAAAAGAAAACAGAGTTTAAAAATACACAGTGTAACTTACTTGTTTTAGATCTGGGTTCCCTGGGACCATCGACGGTTACCTTTATGGCTTTATTGTAAGTAGCAACTTGCGGCGGAGTTGACGAAACCATAATTGTTAAAGTAAAACTTTTACCTGCAACAAATATTTTTTTATTAATTTATGTTTATATGAGCCTACGTTAAAAAATAAATTTTGTGGTTAACCGGTTAAAACTTTCATAAAATGTTACTTTATTAAAACCTTCGAGATTTTTAAATTCTCAGGAAAATGTGTGGCATCTTGTTATGTTAAACTTGGTTTTGAAGGAAGGAAACTGACCAAAACTATTTGGAGTATTAAATATATTAACTCAATCCGCATCTTTGGCATGTGGTATTGGGTCAACCATGAGCGTCAACCACGAGTTAGCAAGCGGGTAGTTAACACTTATATGCGGAATGCCGGAGGTCGCGGGTTAAACGTGGCTAACCGTCGGCAGGGTTGCCTGACCGCGACCCGGTGCCAGCCGCCGCCGGCACCGCGACGCTAGCGTGACAGCAACCAACACTCTCTTAACTGCCGCCTTCAATGCTTTTCCTTGTTCTAACAACTTCGATTTATACACGCAATTTGTGTAGTATAATTTAACATCTCATAAACATATTTTTAATAATGCTTAATTTTTTTATTTAAATTTTACAGAATTGTAATAAAAAACTTAATAAAAAGTCGAGTTGCTTCGACAACGATTGTAGGATGTGTGGATTAGAAAAATAAACGTACGCGAGCTTTTAAAGAGTTCGAAAAAAATTTGGACTAATGGGAATATGTAATTTAGTTCAATATTTCATCTAAATCGATTACATAGGATTTGAAACCGTGTTGAATTTATTATTAGTCGTAAAAATCACCCCATAATAGTCGAGAATGGTAGTTGAACATTTAAGCTTTAATATTGGTTTTTTAAATAACCGCTCTGTGTTATTGTGGTTTGTACTTGAATGTAGGTGAGGTTTTGTGAAAAATGCACACTACTTGATGTGTTTAACCCTGCCATTAGGGTTTGTGTGATACCTCAAATACGCCACCGTGTTCAAGCTCATTTTAATTCATCGATTTGTACGTATTTTTATAACAAACCCATTTTTAAAAGTGACACGAAAATACAGGCCGTTTGAAGAGCAGTTTCAAAAATCGTAAACTAAATTTCAATTTTCTAAACATACTTTTGAAAACATTCATCAAATAATCGTTTTCGATCGACGCATTACTAACATTCTTAATAATAATTAGCAAGAACATAATTAATTAACCAATAAATATTTGTGCTAATATTTGAAATACTCTGGCAACAATTTTCCAATAAGAATTTAAGTGTGAATTTTTGAAGAAAACATTTTATCGATAAAAACTAAAGTAGGCATTTCCACTTTGTATTAAAGTACTAATATGCCCAATTTTGAGACATTTAGAGAAAAGACGAGAAATGTCAAGTTCTCTTGAGACTTGGAAGATTAGCAGACGATCATTCAAAGCCATCTAAGATCTGAATAATACCTTCTCTTGTTAATTACTTCTCAAGGTATAGTTGGATTTTCAGATTATTCCTGCATTATTTACAAATGAACTCATTTATTTCTAGACATTCTAGGGTTTGATCTGACTAACAATTGTCTTAATTTTCCGTTTAATCATTTAAATATTAAATTATAATGAAATATCCCACATCAAAAGTGCGAATTTTAAATTAATTCGATAAAATGTACTTTGTGTGGAAGGTTGAAACTGTTACCAACTTTTAAACCCTCAGTAAGGTAAGCCTAATAACCTAAAATTTGCCAACCGTTGTTGTTTTATTCTGACGTCTATTATAAACAAGTTGTGACATTTGGAGCGAGTAATATGAAAAATTCTATCCAAAAAAAGGATTTAAATCCAGTACGAGAAATGTTAATTTCTCTGCATAAAAAAATGTATCGCAACCTGATATTGCAAAGAAGCTCTCGCATATGAAAATCAACAAAATGTTCATAAGTAGAACTATTGTACGCTACAAGAAAACTGGTGATGCTATTCCTGCCAAAAAAACCGGCAAGAAACGCTCTAAGAGAACTCCAGCGGTATAAGGTCGTGAGGGAAAGAATTCGAAGAAATGCCGCTCGCTCTGGTCGTCAGATGGCTAAGGAGCTCGATTTAGGGAGATTTAGGGTTCAGAGCCTACAAAAAACAAAACGTTGCTGGACTTACTCTGAAAAATAAGGACGAAAGGGTGAAAAGATGCCGAATGCTAGTTAAGCGGCACGGTGGTCCTGATATCATTTTTTCTGATGAGAAAATGTACACTTTAGAACGTCCTCTAAATAAACAAAATGACAGGGTGTATGGAGCGACTTTATCAGACATTCCCAGAAATATCAGAAGCATTTCTCGCCACCAGAATGCCTCTGCAGTAATGGTTTTTGGTGCCATCGCCAAAAAAGGGAAATTTTCGCTGAAATTCATCGACAGAGGGGTCAAAATCAATAAGGAATGTTATTTGCAAGAAGTAATCAAAAAATTAATTCAGCCAGAGGCTAAGGAAATGTATGGCGATGAAGCCTTTGTCTTTCAGCAAGATTCTGCCCCTGCCCATAAGGCAATCACCGTTCAAAATTATTGTAAGGCAAATTTTCCTGACTTTATCGACACAAAAGAATGGCCTGCTTCCAGTCCAGACCTGAACCCACTGGACTTTTATGTATGGGGCTACATGTTGCAAGAACTGGGCAAGTACATGGTTAAAAATTTGGATCATTTCAAGCAAGTGTTGCTACAAATTTGGGATGATATGCCGCAAAATCAAGTGCGTGCCGCTTGCGAAAACTTTTTCAAGCGATGCAGAGTTTGTAGCAAAATGAGAAGGGTGAGAGATTCCAATTAAAGTAGAAAATCTTCAAGAGAACAAATTAAATGTATATTTAAAAATCAATTTGTCGATGAAAAATAAATTCCCCTGCCTAGATATCTTGTTTTATTAGTAACAGTTTCAACCTTCCACACCATCATGTAATAATTGTAGCACCTTATAATTTAATCAATCTCAACTGTAGTTAGATGGAACAGATGCTATGATAAATATGTTACAGCTCTCAACGCGTGTTAGGTTAATATCAACCCTTTCCAAAAACGTGCCTGTATCATCATATTGTCCTTCTACATATTATACAACATAGGCACAGTAACTATGTATAAAGCTAAAACATTGATCGAGAAACTGGATTATAAACGAGCTCAAAACATTTAATGTACCAAACCAACCCCCTTTAATATTCGATTTCGCCAATTTGGAAATCAAACAAAAATATGATAAACCAATAAATTTAGTTTCGCTTATCAAATTAACATAATATTAAATACAAACATTGAAAATTTGCTATTTTATATCCAATCAATATTATCTGTTTATTTATTAATAAGAAAATTTAGATTAACCCCACATAAAATTAGATTCTTTATAAACGACAAAATGAACAAAATACAACCTAATTAAAAAGCCCACTTAATTCTTTTAACGACCCTTACAAAATAAGAGTAATTAAAAAAGCGGACAACCCGTCATGAGGAAGGTTTAATTTATAAAATGATGAGACAAAACGCAGAGAAATGAAAAGGGTTACCGGTAGACAAACAGCTTATTTTACAGCGGATTAACTTGCATAATCTGTTGACACTTGAGTATTTTCCGCGACAAGTTGGTTTTCCGCGGTAGAAAAGTTTTCCGAGACCGTGACAAATTTTTGCCATGCGCAGGCACCCTCTTATATACAAAACTTTTAAAACTTACTACGCTCTTAAAACTTTCTTGGACCACGCGTTAAAATCTCCGGTAAAACTTTACCAAGATCTTGTAAGAAAATTTAAAATTCGCAAATTTGGATTAAAAATAATTTATTTATTACCTCTCCCACTGCGACCCACAAATCGTAAGTCGTTAAATTTGGCTACTTGATTTTTCATAACGGCTGTAGAATTTCTCAATTCGGCACAATAATTTTCGTCATTCCCTGCTCTAATAGTAACGACAGTTCCGTCGCCGATATCACCCAGAGCGACCACTTTGAAAGCTACAGGAAGCGTTTTGTTGGATCTCCAATGTGGTGGAAGAACAGTACAAACAAAAAGAGGACTCCCGGTGCGAATTAACTCTCCCGGATGTTCTGCCAAAAAATCACTTAAAGTGCGTTCCGCTAAGATATCGGACGTCATCTTAGTATAAGTGTCATTAATAATGTTGGTGCCTTCTGGTGAAGACGCCGTACCCGTCGCAGTCTGGGATGTTGCAGTTAAATGCATTCCTGTTGATCCCCAGTCACCGAACATCAAGTATCAATTGCATTTAGACTACAAATTAATGGATAAACTTGCAGCTTTTGAGCGCTTTTTTTCTTAAAAGATCGAACGTTGCATTGCACATTTTAATTTTTTAAAAATCATAAACCGGAAAGTTGCATGTCGTATTTTGGTTGCCCGGCAACGGATGACGTAATGTCAACACTTTTTTTGAATGAAAACTTTTATGAGGAGGGGTGAAAAAATGGGATCACACCGCAACGCATTATTACATTAAAATGCGCACGTAGTACGAAAAAACAGTCGAACTGTACGTTTCATTTCAGCGACACGTAAAGCAATGTCGATAAAGTATTGCGTGATTAGTTTTGTAAATATAACCGAAAATTACGTATGTGTCTATGTGAGATGTTCGTACACACTGCGGGCCGCACACACTGTTAAATCTGGAAAAGACACGCACCCACTTAAACAAAATAAACTTTGCAATTTAACTTAACCGATCGTGAGTAAATTATGTCGAGAGGGATTTTTGGAAGTTGCTCAAGTGTGTTCTTAAATCAGGATTGGCGAGCGGAGTTTTGGCTACTAAACGTTTGTAGGGACATAGCATTTCCACGCAGTAAACATAGCCCGTGTATATATGACGTACTCAACGAGAGAAATCGCCGGCACCGCAGCTTTTATCCCTTTCTACCACCAGCAACTAGCTTTTAAGTTCTTTCGACGTCATTCCATGATTAACTATCGTTCACACATCGTTGGCCGTACGTGGTCTCCCGAATTTTCCGATCACTTCCTAGGAATAAGGTAGATACTACTACTAGGGAATGTCGTAGCTTCATCCCAAATACAGTACTACACTCTTGCGCCCTGATAACCCTTTGGTTATCAGGGAGAGTTAAACAAGGATGCTCCAATTTGGTTTAAAAGCGAGAGAGTGCGACGCCCGCGTTGTAGATTAAAACAGAAGCCAACATAAAGGGGTACACGTTCGACGAAGAGACGCTATAGGTATCCAGGCGTTGAAAGAGGAAAACTGAGTTTGTGGTCAAAGTGGGTCGGACCGCGTTGGTAATAAAGGAGAGAAGTATATAAATTAACACGGGTAGAAGGAAGAACGTATAAAAAGCTTGTTAGTGATTCTCCATTAGTAAAACAAAGATGGAACGATTAATTTACGCAGGCGTCACATACGATAAAATGAGATAGGTGTTAAGTAGTACGTTGTTAGAATCCACTGTCATATGTTTGGCTGCTTCCCATCGGCGGTCTATGGTCTACCCATGGTGTTAGCCTCATCCTTTTAACTCGTCTGAATCGCGGTCACTTCTTTACACACCTTTATCAAATATCATTCAAAACGTTTTTAAATTATTTTAAATTCGACATTATATTCAAAAAATTCTAAACGGTTATATTTTTAACCATTGCGGTTAAAAGTAACAATGCAATTACAAAACTTTACACCGGCATTGCTAGTTTGACCACATCTTCCAAATTCTATTTCGAAAAAGTTTCATTGTGACAAATTTTATTAATTATTTAAATGAAGTGAAAGTTTTGCTTCATTTCATAAATCACAACTTTTGTTACAAAATAAAACAATGTGAGGGAAATACTAAAACAAGCCGGACAACATCTGCGATTTACAAAATGTACCATAATATCCATTCTTCATGACAGTGTACAGCAAGCTAAATCCATCCTTAAATCAAGTGTAAATAAGACTTTAAAGCTGCATTTTTGTGCAGTGTCCACCCTAGTGGTTGTTAGTTTAATTACTAGGGTAAAACGAGAAAATCTTCCGATTTAAATTTCTAACGAGCGGAACACATAAATTTACAAATCTAAATTGTAATTTAAAATTTATAGTTTTGGCTTATTTTCATATCGATTGATATATCGAAAACTTGGCAAATTTGTTACACGAACTTTTTTGAAAAATTGACCTAACAAAGTGCTCTTACGATAAATTAACGAATATTGTTGAGCCGCTAAACTGCTTTAGTGCTTGGAATATAAAGGGTATAGATGTGCCGACCAATGTCCAAGGGAGAATACATAAAGCAAGGGTTAAAGCATACACTGTTAATGAAAAAGTAGCTCATATAAAGAATGCAATACTAAAGAGCGGAATATCCTTGTAATTTAAAAACAATTAAAACATCTTTCACATCATGGTCGTTTTGCTTTTCATTACTAGGTAGGTACTATATCCAAAATATAATCGATAAAACTATAGTAGTTTTTCAAAACAAATTAATTTAAAATTATTAAAGAAATTAAAAATTTCTATTTATTTAACGGATAATATCAAAATTTACAATAATTCTGTCAAGTTTTGCAATAATTAAATTACTTACTGCATCATTAAAATATTTTAGTAGTCCCCCCAAAATGATTTTGAAATAATTTGAAAGGTTTAATAAAATTTAAATGTTATCTTGTGTATGTCCAGGGCACACAAAGAAAATCTTTGTGTAAAGAACATAGTGGATGAGGGTGTTTAGGAAATATACGCTAAAGGGTTGAGTAAGGGTCAGCAAAATCAGGGGTCTTTGGAATTAATAAACGGCTACCCCTTGGAATGTCGTTCTTCTAAAATAATTGCACATACATCATTACAAGCTGTACCTACGAGCGATTTAAATTGAAAATAAATGATCCAATTATAAATTTCATCTAATTCAATATAATCACGAGAAGCCTATTTTTACGTTAGGAAAAACCTTATAACTTATTAGTGTAATTTATTAGCACTTTAGTTAGTTGATTCTCACTTACATCATCAATAGAAGACGTCATTTTTATTAAAAATTAGGTAAGTAGCATCTCTGCATCTCAGATAGGTATCTAAAAAATTAAATTTTTCAAAACTTGACCTTATAATTTACGTTACTAACCGTAAATCCGTAAATTCTCTCGAATTTTTATTCAGCAACGTGGTTATTGTAAAGAACAACAACTGATGCCTCGAGTTTGATTCCAGTAGCACCGGATTTGCATGTAACGTGGTTTAAATTCCACGTTGAACTGTAGATTTCGCTGATATAACGCTGTAGTTTTGAATAAAATTATTAGTGTTCTTCAATGCAGCAATAAATATTTGCTGTTGTATGTTACATTAAAATACTTTCCATCATTTTCTTTAACAATCTTTTGAATCTTGGGATGTTGAAATCGTTAAATGTGCAGTTTTAATTAAAACTACCCGTTTTAAAATATTAAGCACTAATCCAACTTAATTGAAACTTAATAAAAATCCATGTAAACCTTAAAATAATTTTAAACCATATCAACTTTTTAATCGCACTGCTCACGCTCGCGTTCTTATTTTGTAATTTAACTTTTAACAAAATTTTAATGTTCTAGAATTATAAGTTTTAAGTATTCGAAAAATAACAGTATTAAAGTAAACAAACATATAACTTGATTTTAAAAATAATACATAGTAAACCTTCTTAAAATTAAGTGCATTATACTTCCAGTGGTTCGGAGCTCACGTTAACAGTAGGTCCCCTAAGTGTGTAATAATTTCATAATTTTTGCACGAACACTACAGACATGGAAGAGAGATTTTAAAGTCAAACAGATCGAATTAAGACCCATAAAAGAAAAATATTGAAAACCACATTTTGTAATAGAATAAATTATTTACCTATACCAGAGACAGAGTTCAATGGATTGGAGATAAGTTATCATGATATAGAGAATGTAGAGCGTAATCCATCTTGACGCACTGAAGGTAAAAAATTAATCTTCTTTTTAATTTCTTCATTTTCATCTGCGTTCAAACTTCAAAATTACTTTAAACCCTTTTTTTCTCATCAATACTTGCTGTTTTCATCAACTATAAGAAACTGAAACTTCAAATCTCCAAGAAATTTAAAACTAAGTAACAGTTCATGAACCCTACAATTTAAGTGCATAACCACCCCGACCATAAAATTTTGCAGCTTTATTTCCAATTTTTATACCTTCATCGTTTTCACTGTCATTTTATGGTGGGCCTTTTTCAATACTTTGAACCGCTAATGTGGTTTGTAAGAAATTTTTATATTTTTTTGTTATTTCTTATTGCCTACTTCTTTTATAGAATTTCATGACAAATTATTTTCACATTTTTGGTAATACGTATAATATACACTGGATTATGAAGGTAACTTTTGGAAAAGATGCATTTGGAAATGTAGGTATTCGAAACATTTCTGTAGTCATGGTTTATATTGATTAAACTTAAATTAACCTAAAAAAAATTAATTTCAACTAATGGGGTAGCAATTCTTGTAAGTCGTATTGTTCGTTTCCGAACGTCGTGACCCATCTCTTTCTATGCATGTGATGTGCGTTCCAAGTGTTTTCACATAAATAGAGAACTTACTTGTTTAACGTGGGCTCCGAACCACGGGAAGTGTAATACACTTCATTTTGAGACGGGCGCTCTTGGCAAATTACCTCGGTGGTTTGCCATTGCCTTCCGAGGTGAGACGGCCAGAATAAAGTTCTTACTCTGACCGGATTCGATCCGAGCGTTTCGCATTAGCAGTAGACGCACTTAACTGCCAAAGCTATGACCATCTCTTAGCAATTAACCTTGTAAAATTATGAATTTTAATAAAAATTTAACTGAACTCTAAAATATTTGAATTTATAGTAAGTACTATTAGATTTTACCTTTTGAGTAAACTATCTGCGTTTGTACCAGTGGCGTAATAATCTCGAGTCAAAGCGCACTATGAAAATTGTACCGCAATTTCTTAATTTTCTTTCTTAAACAATTCATTCTGACATCTAATGTTTTAATTTAGTTTTATTAAAAACCACACTGAAGATTGTTGGTTCAAAAAAAGACAAAAAACAGTCTCATCAGTCAGTGTTATACCAGACTGATTCCTGGTTGATTAATACAACACATTATCAGAATATATAACCGTTGCAAAACATCCGAAGCTTAAGTACAATTGAAGATGAACAACGTCGTTTGTCGAAGTTGCAAACGTAGGCAGTTCATCAAAAACGAACCACATTTGCCTTATCGTGTGGCCGCGGTTTCGTGGACGCCTCATGAAGAGGACTCAACACGTCAGGCACACTTTGACAAACGGTACAATTTGTGATTCGCGATGAATGATGATGAACATATTGGTTTTTACGGAGCGTCGAGGCTTGGGATATCTCCTTCATCTGGGACATAGAAAACTGATTGCGGAATTCGGAGTCAATTTTAATGGATGCAATGGAGTCTCAAGATAATATTCCGGGTTGGTCTCAGTCCATATACGGAAATTTTTTTGTTCACATACCCATTCAACCAGAAGTGTGCCTCGTCACTGAACAAAATTTGGCGGTAAAAAAATGGATCCACTTCCAACTGGTTGTGAGCTCAATCTGCGAACGCACGACGGAATCGATGATCATTATGCTTCAATTCTTGAACCAACTGAATCTTGTAAGGATGTAAACCAAGATCTTGATGTAACATTTTTCCATGTAGTGGACGGACAAAGCTCAAGTTGTTGAGCACGATGGCGAATTGAAATGTTTGGGTTCTCTTGCACACTTTCACTCACAGAAGCGATAGTTTCTTCGGTACGCACATTTCTTTGTTTTGTTGGTGGTCTTACATCATGCAATGCAGAAGTGGTACGAAATTTATCCATCACCTTACCAATAGCCTGCTCAGAAGGTCGATTATGTCGACCATAAAATGGGCGAAGAGCTCTATAAGTTTTGCGAACGGAACTCTGACTTTGAAAATAAATTTCCATAATTTGGTAGCGTTGTTCAAGTGTTAATTTATTCATTATTAAATGGCAAACCTTCCTGAACACATATGCCAAGGAACTGTCATTTTGACAAACTTCATTCAAAAGTTATTCCTATTGAACGATCTCATGCAGCTAAAAAGAACACCCTATAGCCCTATACTATGGTAATTTATCGCATGGATCAACAAGTTCATATATTGCAAGGCTATAATAAATAATTAATAAACCCAAAACCCGTATAGCATATTTACTTCTTAACTTTCTTTTTTAGAAAGTTCCATCTTCACGAGGAAGTTTTTACAGGAAGGGAGCGAATCTGAAAATTAGATTGTTCACAGTGTTTACAGATTCACAGTGTTCACACACCAAATATCGTGTGTTTTCGACGCTAAAAATCTCTGGTGGAAGATCAATTAAATAATACCTTAATAGGATACTACATTATGAGGTATTCTTCTTCAGCTCTAAAATTCTTTCAAGTATCCCGTCCACTCTTGGACTATAAGCGTTTCCCCCATAAGGAGGAAGTTCAGGCCATACCTTATCGTGATATTACGCACCAAAAATTTAGACCAAAAAGAAAGATAATGCAATGCCCGTATGCATGTGTAAGTTCTTCCTTCTCAGTTCCTTTATCTAAATGAGATTGGCGAATTTAAATTTTCTTGGAAAATTACTTCGGTAGATTGTCATTGTCCTCTGAGGAGAAACGGTTAGAAATAAAGTTTTTATTTGGCCAAGATACGAACTGGGTACTTAGCATCGGCAGTGTTTGCATAGTTTAAGGATATTTTGGTCCGGTTTTCTAATGCGCATTTCAAAGGCGCAAGTTTTGTAAAGTTGGGTCGCCATATTGCTGTTAGCCAGTTTGGTTATAGACCAACTCTAGTAGTTTTTCCGATCTACACAGTGTTTTTTATCACCAATTAGATAGTTGATGGATAGTTGATTGAGACGGTCGTTAGCTAAAGCGGTTATGTGCGTTGTTGCTAATGCGGAATGCTTGGTTCGACTCCGGGCTTAGTAAAACTTTATTCCGACCGTCTCCCCTCGGAAGGCAATGGCAAACCACCGCGATGTAATCTGCCTGGTACAGCCTCTCTGGAGATGAAGTGTATGCACTTCCCGCGGTTCGGAGCCCGCGTTAAGCAGTAGGTCCCCTATGTGTGTGATAATACTTCAAACGCATAACACACACATAGGAGAGAGGTCTCCAACGTCCGGGGAACTGGATATGGCACACTAAGAAGAAGAAGATAGAATAGAAGATTGCTTGACCACCACCGTGTAATGTGACCAGGTTAAATTATTTATTTATATCCTCCTCCTCAATCGTGTTGCTTCTTTGACAGAAGCGTCGTGACCCATCTCTTTCTATGCATGTGATGTGCGTTCGATTTATTTTCACATACAGTACGAATCAAGTAATATAATTTATTTGCATCAAGTTTAACAAAAAAAAACTGAAAAAATGTTATTGTGTTGGCTAAATTCTGGTTTCTTGCAAAAATCCACCTTTTGCTTTTATAACAGCTCGGCACAAACGAATCATTCTTTGGGTGAGTTTATGCAAAGTTTCAGATTGAATTGCATTCCAAGCATCTTGCAGGACTTGCCATAAATGGGTTTGTGAATTTGGGCCCTTTACTCGAACCTTCCGATCCAGTTCCTCCCACAATAGCTCTATAGGATTCAAATCCGGGAACGGGTGGCCTATCCATATAATTTAGCACTCTCCGTTTTTCAGTTTCTATCAAATAGTCTCTGGACAACTTCGATGAGTGCTTGGGATCATTTTCTTCTTGAAAAATAAAACCTCTCCCAATTAAACGTCGACCTGATGGCAGCACATTGTTTTCCAATATTTGTTTATAACCTCCTTTTTTCAAAATTCCTTCTATTTTAATAATATCTCCGACACAATTCTTGCCAAAACATCCCCAAATCATAACGGACCCTTCGCCGTGTTTCACCGTTTGGACAATACATTCATCCATAGCCCATTCTCCCTTGCGCTTTCTCACAAAACTCGTCGATGAAGACCGAAGATTTAAAACTTCGACCCATCCGACCAAACAACCTTTTTCCATTGACTAATTGACTATATTTAATGTTTTTTAGCACAAGCTAGTCTCTTCACTATGTTTTGAGGTCTTAACAAAAGTTTCCGCATAGCAATTCTTCAATTGGCCTGCTGTTTGCAACCTTCTTTTTACCGTCGACAAACTGACATTATTTGTACGAGTTTCGTTGATTTCAGCAGTAAGTTGAGGAGCCGTCATTCTATAATTTCGAATGCTATACCTTGCAGTTAATTTATCTTTACGTTTTTTTAAGTTTTTGGTAACAATTGCCTCGGAGATATTATTAAAATAGAAGGAATTTTGAAAAAGAAGGTTATAAACCAATATTGGAGAACAATGTGCTGCCATCAGGTCGACGTTTAATTGGGAGAGGTTTTATTTTTCAAGAAATAAAATGATCCCAAGCACTCATCGAAGTTGTCCAGAGACTATTTGAGAGAAAATGAAAAACGAAGAGTGCTAAATTATATGGATTGGCCATCCGTTCCCGGATTTGAATCCTATAGAGCCATTGTGGGAGGAACTGGACCGAAACGTTCAACTAAAGTGCCCAAAATCACAAACCCATTTATGGCAAGTCTTGCAAAATGCTTGGAATGCAATTCAATTTGAAACTTTGCATAAACTCACCCAAAGAATGCCTCGTTTGTGCCGAGCTGTTATAAACGCAAAAGGTGGATTTTTGTAAGAACCCAGAATTTAGCCAACATAATAACATTTTTTCAGTTTTTTTTGGTTATATTTGTTGTAAATAAATTATATTACTTGATTTCATTTCAAATATTGGATTTATAAAGGGTTTAATGTTTAAAATTTTGAAAACTCTTAAAAATTATAAGTGTTACATAAAGGACCTACTTGTTTAACGTGGGCTCCAAACCACGGGAAGTGTAATACACTTCATTGCGAGATGGGCGCTCGTGGCAAATTACCTCGGTGGTTTGCGATTGCCTTCCGAGGAGAAACGGTCAGAATAAAGTTTTTACTGTGCCAGGATTTGAACCGAGCATTTCGCATTAGCAGTAGGCGCACTTAACCACTAAACTATGACCGTCTCTGACCGTCTTTTATTTATATATTAAAACATAAAAAATTGCACTTTCTGCAAATTTACAGAGATAATCGGTTTTACAAAAAAATATAATGTCATGTTTTCTAAAGAATTAAATAATTCGGATTTTCCAAAATAATAATTTTGAGATAGATTTAAAACTATATTATAATATTTAATTCTTTTAGTTACGGTTGGTTCCGAATTAGCTAGTCATTTCTTAATTTTCCTAATTCCATTTACTACCACTACATTGTTGAGGGTGGGTTGCTTATTCAAAACGGTGCACCCGAATTGCACCACGAAAAGATTAGTTCACAAATCTCCTACCCGAATTGCACCACCGTAATTTCAGGTAAACACCTCACCAAGGGTCGGTCGTCCGAATTGCACCACCTCTATTGTAATACTTTAGGTAAGGTGGTTTTATTGTTGAAAGTTAAAGCACAATGCTGGAGTTTAACCTGATGCCTCCTACATGATGTAACATCGATTATTTTTTGTTTTTACGCGATTTTTTGGGGGTGAAACGTAATAGTTTACTGCCCCATACCGCAACTATACTTTTTAATGCTATTTCGAGGGTCTCTCACATCCCGGTTTCATTTATCCCGGTTTTCTTGATGTGTGGCGCCTTCTCGTATGTTTAGCCTAGTAACCAGAGTCAAAACCGCCCTGGAGGGGTGCAACGCGGAGCGGAGCGCAGCGGCGCCCCGTAAGGGTAGGTTTTGACGATGGATTACCCTCCTTATCGAATGCACACCCGAAAATTCGAAGGCAAAAAAAATTTAATTTTTTCACTGTTTTGGGTTATTATTTTATTAATACCTGCTCCGACCCTGTATAATATAATATGAATTAATATATTAAACTCGAAATTTAAATTGCAAAGAATTTAGATATTTGTGTATTTATTTCTTTATATTATCTGTTTGCTTGTGATACCTGCTCGGTTTGCTCGTGGTGCAATTCGGTAAAGCGATTAAGGAACGACATTTGACCGTGGTGCAGTTCGGTCAAGGGATTACATTTACCTGGGTACAAGAAATGACCGCTGATAAGCCGTGGTGCAGTTCGGGTAGCACCATTCAAAAAGGATCTGTATTTCTAAAGGGTTTCTTGTATTCAGTTGTACCTACTTCGGATTTTCCATGTTTGGTGTCTTTAACCGGGCGGAGGTAAATGTGCCACCAAATGTACCTGACCAGAAAAGGGTACCGGTAAATGTGCCACCGACCAAAAGGGTTCTTTA
The DNA here is from genome assembly GCA_932274525.1 of Podabrus alpinus. Classification (NCBI taxonomy): domain Eukaryota; kingdom Metazoa; phylum Arthropoda; class Insecta; order Coleoptera; family Cantharidae; genus Podabrus; species Podabrus alpinus. Next base: position 21,820,239 of record OW026454.1, read on the forward strand.
AATAAACACAGATATTTGTGCCACTAACAGTGAAAAAATTAAATTTTTTTTGCCTTCGAATTTTGGGGTGTGCATTCGATAAGGAGGGTAATCCATCTTCAAAACCTACCCTTACGGGGCGCCGCTGCGCTCCGCTCCGCGTTGCACCCCTCCAGGGCGGTTTTGACTCTGGTTACTAGGCTAAACATACGAGAAGGCGCCACACATCAAGAAAACCGGGATAAATTAAACCGGGATGTGAGAGACCCTCGAAATAGCATTAAAAAGTATAGTTGCGGTATGGGGCAGTAAACTATTACGTTTCACCCCCAAAAAATCGTGTAAAATCAAAAAATAATCGATGTTACATGTAGGAGATGCATCAGGTAGATGCCGTTTTCTCCGGTGGCACAAATACCTGTGTACTTTTAATATCCTAAATTCGTAGCAGGTAGAATAACATTACTGGTGGCACATTTACCACCGCCCCTTTAACCCACCCTGTATTTCGGCCGGTATTTTTATAGTGGGTTCTTGCTTTATTTTTACATTTCATCGGGATCCGTGTCACTTTGTGTGTGTGCATTTTTAGCTTCGATAAAAGGGCACAACAGGTCGAGGGGCGATCGTTCGTACAGATGTGTCAAGTTAATTGGGGGATCGCATCCGAAGAAGTTTTCCACCACTTTTCCTTCGTCATTGTACAAACTGCACTCCAGGATCCTGTGTAAGGGTTCGACTAAAATTTTGCATTCAGGACAGTCCGTCCGGTGACCTTCCCAGCTTCCTGAAGTGTCTGCCGAATTCGGTATGTCTAACAATTGCATGAATAGTCAACTTAATATTTACTATCAAGTATTAAAATAGGTATTGTATATTTATAAATAAATTAATAAAATGCTTTTAGAGCCACAGCAGTAATAGCCATAGATTGATAAGCGATTATAATATAATATTATAATTTTATTTATTATTATAGGTAAAATAGTCATCTTATTATATCAAACAATAATTTTATCCTTAGATAAATACTTAATACTTATGTTAATACTTAAAACAATTTATCTAGGTGAGGTGGTATTGGTTTTCGAAAGGCAAAAGTAATTTCCAACTGTGACTTCCAAAATTATTGTGCATAAATCAAGCAATATTAATTAGGTTTTGATGGGTTTGGTGAATAATTAGTATATTTGGCTTAAGATAAGCACATTCACATTTTTAAATTGATGGTGAAGTTTGTAACGAATTTTTGCGTTACGTTGCGTAGAATATTTGCTCCGTCCTATAGATACGATTTCGGTTTCATAGAATGGAAGGTTGGTGATTTGGATGAAAAATGTGCGACATTTTTATCAGAGAGCGGTTGTCGCATTCGTGAATTTTAATTGTGAATTTTAATTTTACTTTGGTTTTCGTTTGGAATGTTTTAAAACACCACGATTTAATTATGGTTCCTGGTTTTTGATTGTGATGGGGACCTAATAAGTAATTTGCCGTTTTTACCCTATATCTAATGGAATGCGAATGTAAATAATTTATGGAGGGCAATCTCGTTGGTGTATGATTTACACCATACTACTGATAAGCCATACCGATACTGATAAGCTGTCCACTGGTTATGGTGTCCGCTGCTGTATTATTATTCGATCCACTCTGAAAATTTGGATTTGATAGGTCTTTTCTTGCCTTAAATTATCTGGATGGAGGATGTTGCATTTCGATCAGTCGGTGACGTCAGAGGCCAGGTTTGGGATTTGTTTTCGAATACGATGTTTGGAATTAGTTTTGGTTTTCCTGATGGAATCTTACCTTCAGGCGGATTGTACTTCAATAGTTTTATGAACATGTGACGGCGTATTTAGATAACTTTTAGCTATCATTTTTTTACATCTTCAAGGTTAAAGATGGAGGTTACAGGTGATGGACTTTTGGTTAGGGTGTAATCAATTTTGTAGCTTGGTTTCGCATGACGACGAATACGACGGACCACAAATCAAGTTGAGGACTCGGTTGAGATATGTAAATCGGAACCCGTTTGTTCATTGTGGATAAGTTGCATTTACAATTTTATTTGCATTTCTGACCATAGGAAAGTTATCTGTAACTGTTTTTTTTATCAAATGTTTCAACGCTATTTGCTTCGTTGATAAGTTATTTAGATACGTCGGACCGTTTTATTGGTTGTGCTCCCTCGAAGCTCCCCAATTGTTAATTGCATTGTGTTGAGTTGCCTCTTCAAGGTAATTTCAGCTTTAACTTGTAGTTTTTTGTTATTTCACTTGTTATTTGTTAAATGTTTGTGTATCTGTTAGATATTATATTCAAGAGCACACGTCAACCCATCATTTTTGACTTCATTTTGATGTGATAATAAAACAAAACTCTTCACTCTTTTTAATTGTTTTATTATTATGCTTAATTGTTTTATTATGCTCACCTGGCGTCCATAAAATACCAGCATTGTTTTTCCTAGTTAGTTGTACGACCACCACTTGTGCAAAAGATCCCACGAACATCCCTGCTCTCGACGCTGGTAAAAGCTAGTCGCCCTTTGAAAAAAGGGCCTATGAGGCAACTGTATAGTTTTGAGCAAATGTCGCTATAAGTTAATGTATTTTTTTTATATTTGAAAATTTGGCGATATAGGTAAGAGTGAGACATTTAAATTGGGTAACAGTACGTTCTATTTCTAATTATTATTTTTTAAAGATCTGTTTGGTGTAAGAAAAGTTTTAATTCGCTAGGATGCTTAGAAATACGCCAAATAAAACTAAATTTGGAAATTTTCTGACGAAAACATACTAGAAGTAACAGAAATTTTCAAAGTGGAAAAAAGGATCAAATAATGATTCAATAGATATTCGCTGAAATCTTGAACTTCATGTAAGCACAATATAGAATGTACATTTTTTGGTAAATAAATAGTAAAAAATATTTTATTGATCCCAAATATTAATGTCTCATTAATTTACGTATGCCGCATGTGCACTTAATAATGTCTGTATTTGAGAGTATTACACTTATTACCAAATTGACTAGTGAAAACTAACAACCACATAATATACTATGTAGAATGTCTACATATATAAAAAACAACATTTAGGGTCTTAGAAAAAAAAAGTGTCCCACTGTTACCCATGCTCCCCAATCGTATACAGTGCTTCAATAATATGTTTCATTAATTTGTACTGCATTTTGCTTTATTTGTTACCGTCGAGATCGTTTGATAAAAATGGAAAAACTTCAAAAATGACATAGAAATTATAATAATTAGTAATTATTAAAGTATAGATAATAAATTTAATATTAATATATATGGACGATGTAAATTAAATATAACAGAGTAAGAGTTTTCAACGAAAAAGAAAATTCTTTTATATTTTATGTACTAAGTATAATAAATTGAAAAAGACAATCAAATGCGGTAATTCATTTCAAATACATGTACCAAATTAAACCAAAAAGAATTTAAACCAATTGGAAAAATAAAGAATTCTAAAGCAGGATATCCTATTAATACGATTGGAAAAGAAACACGTGTCCAGGAGTCAATAATTTACTTCATTTAAGACGTATGCGAAAACAAAAGTGACAAATCCGTGTTATTTTTAAAAACATCGTGCAGTTAAGGACTTCCATTAATAATCCCTTTATATATTCTCAAAGGTGGTCAAACGTTTAACTAAATATAGGCACGTGTTGAAAATTAGCACGTATGTGTCACGTTTAATTTTATTATTCAATCAGTTACTAAGTGACTTGTTAAAGCTGAAGCTTGACCATCAGATTGATGTGACACCTGCTTATCTTCAATTATGACTTTACCTAAACTTCTGCTTTTCAAGGAATAACTTGAAAATTGTGCAATCGGTTTCATTCAATTTTTTTCTTTACAAAACTAAACTAAATTGGACATAAAACGTTTTGTTGTAATCCAAAAAAACAAAAATTTAGGATTCTGACCATTTTTAAACAGAAAATCTACAATCAACGATACATTCATATGTGCTCATATGTGAGCGTTTTTGCTGCCGATGTGCAGATGGCGGACTAAGCTTTTCAAACTGAAAGAATTAAAAGCTCGCTGATAATTTAAATCGGGCCGTGGAAAATTATTTTGCAATGAAATTTCTAATTTTGCAAATAATCTATTAAAAGTTTCTTTAAATTAAATCAATAATCCATTATAGAAAAATTTTTGTTGCGCAAAAATTAAAGACAAAGTGTTAAAGCTGTGTAGTGGCAAAGACGAATAACGTAATTTGTAGCCAGGGAGACTAATTGTAGCTTGGACAGTGTTTTAATGAGAAGTGGCTGCAGTGGTATCCCTGACACCTCAGAGGGAATACGTATTGCAATTGGTAACACTGATATATAGAGCTTTTGCTTCACCAAATCTCTGATCTATCTGCTGCTTTGATTAATACAAAACAGTCTTTTTAATTACAATAAGAATAAATTTTATTACGTTCAAGTTAATTTACATAATGTTTTCGTAAATAAATATACACTGAAAATTGAATTGTTAGTGTTGACAGATACGGAAGATATTACAAAGAAGCTGCTACCTGTGTACACCTTGAACCCTTGCGAATTGTCGCTGCTACACTTACAAAGCATAATACAACCCTTTCAATTTTCTTATATAGATGTATCTTTTTGTAGCCTCATTAGAATTATACAAACATGAATTACATCTTATTCTTATAAAGAAAGAAGCCATTGTAGCAGAAATGACAAGATGTATCACAATAAGATGAAAGGAACCGCTTTTAAAAGCTGATGTCGATAGCGTCACTCTATTCGGTTAAAATAATGGTCCTTTTAAGTTTATAAAATTATTACAAAACAATTCGAAAACTCGAAAACGTGTTATTCCAAGATTAAAGTAAAATATTATTTTAATTTTTAAATCAATACCAGTTACTCCCCAAAAATTTTCAAACAAAAATCCGTGACAATTATTTCTCGCCAACGCATAGCAAACGTACGCAAAGCCGTACTTTAACACGTTAATGAGAGCAGCCTGGCCAGTTATCCACCGCAGGGGGTAGACATCCATTACTCCCAAACGGGGATGGGTGGCTTTATGCACCCTTTTGTTATTTACACACACACAGAGTTTATTGCAAAACGTGAGTCACATTTCTACATATAAAACTAATTATCGCTTCCTGTTCTTGGCTTGGAAAATTACAACTGTAAATAGGAAGAAGTTTAGATCAAATTTTAAAATTTAATAAGACGTATCAAAAATTCTCAGTTTGTAATTTTGTTCAACACGACATACCAAATTGTCAATATTGACCCTATTTGATAATGAACGAGGTTATTCTACCCTTAATGCTGTCAAACGTCAGGATCGCTGCAAGAGCGCAAACATTTGGATTCGGGGTTATTTGTTTGGGCATGTTAGCAACGTAATGAGATATTGTAGCAGGACCTAAATATACAATTGCACGTTTGTTAGGTAAAATTTTTTTTAATTAAGAAATTTAAATTAATTTTAGATAATATCTTCATAATATATTTTATGGTAAGATGAAGCTATCAGCCGAGACGTTAAAAGACACCGCACGTAATAACATAAAAGGTACATAAAAAAGGATATTATGTAAAATCGAAATTGACTTGGATTTACAAAACTATCTACTGTCGAATGAGATTTTGGTGTACCAAAATGAATCTATTCCCGCATGAGAATAGCAATCTCCTGATCAATGAAGAGCGACACGACTGTGATACCTCCAGCCGCATTGTTAGACTAAACTACTGCCTTATCTTAACATTTATCAGAGAACATCCCTTGTGTTCCTATAGAATGCTACTCAGCAGTAACTAAACGTTTCTTAAAGGACCCGAAGCCTCTTATAATATCTTAATAAAAATATCCAATTGCCAATAATCAAAAAGATCATTTAAAATGTTACACTCGACTCACGACATAGGTCAAATATTTTTAATCCTTTGGATTTTGTACAAAATCATTGGGTACATTCCCTCCTTTTATTATTAAAACCGTTTGTTGAGTTTAAATTATTTAATTGTGTTTTGTTTAAGGCGTCTAGCCAAAAATTACATGAAGCAAAATCCGTAACCTTTTGAAGACCTCTGAAACGAAAACAATCGCATCTTTATCTCAGCTACTTGATCTTCGCATAATGTCAAAGTTTCTTAGATACATACAGATGCGTCATCAAACTTTAATGTACATGCTTAAACTATACTGGTGTAGTTGTTTACCATATTTTAGTTTCAACGTAAAATATAATTGTTCTTCATCCATGGTAGGTGAGCTTAGGTAAGAATGAAACTATAACAAGTTTTTTGCAACTAGAAATGTTTGCTTATTTTATATGTTTGAATCCGAATTTGATTTGAACGTTTAGAATGTGAATCGTTCGATGATTTTTGTTTCATTGTTAAACGGTCTGATGTTCAGACATTTGGCCGCAGTAGCGGCATAGGTCATAAAAGAAACGGCCGCAAGCCTTCAAGTTTTTGGCTGTAGGTAAAGTATTGTTGAAATTGTTCGTTTTACAGCTCTTATATTTCTTTAAATAGGGACGAATTTTGTGTTCAAATCGATACACCGACATAACCCTGTGTAAGTGGTGCATTGTTTGATGCAGGTCATAGCATAAAAATACAGATGTTTAAAAGGCGGCATTGCACTAATCAAGCTTTAGAGCATCAATAAAAGAAAATTATCTGACCACAACCTAACTGATAATCCCCAAAATATGAAATTTGGGACGTGCTACAAATAAGATTTGCGGCAGATTTTAAAAATTTTATTGATGTTTGGTGAAAGCTCACTTTATGACTCTGTACTTTACTTAGTTTTATGATTTGTGTGCTTTTGTAACCATTTTCGTTTTTAAGCTACCGAATTTATACTTTTTCTAATTGCGGTAGCTACCGAATTACCCTTGAAAGCACAGCTTGCTGTGTATTACCGTTAAGATTTATTTTAAAAGAATGGCAATTTACACGATTCGGATTCGCACGATACAATTTATTATTTTACTCTAAATATGCGTCTCTATAAGGAACGGACTGACACCAACGATTTGGTGTTAAAAAGTTTAAGTAGATCTCTAAGGACGGCGATAATACTAATAATAATAATTTACACGGTAACGTGGTAATAGGTTAACGTGGAATTCAAACCACGACAAAATTAATGTATAATTAACAGGATAGATCATAGGTCACATTGAAGGTGATTTTTTGATAAATTTAAAATATTTCTCACACGAATAACACTTAATTATAAAGTTTTTCCATAACAGCATTTCTCCTAATTTTGAACTTTGTACTGCAGCCAAATTTTGTCATTTCATTTGTAACTTAGCACTGACACTGGAAACTAATGGAATGATATTTTATAACAACACATATTGTGGTGACAAAACAAATAATGATTAACGAGTATCCAGAGTTTCCATACAGAAACTACATCTCAATATTTTCGACGCCTTATCATGCGGAACAACGCCATAGGTGATTTTTTTGAAAATCTTAAAAAGGCTAAAGTTAAGGTTAAAATTATTCATTACAAGCAAACAGTAAAAATAAATTACTACATCTTTTGAAATTCTCGCAATACCCGTATGGTCAATCCGGCCTGATGATCCGTATTAATCCAGACGATCAATAAAAACAAAACAAGCAATATATAAATTGAAATGTTAATAATGCTATTAAAAGCTAAATAGCTTAATTCAAAACAGAAGAGCTGTAAGCATTAGTTCAGCTGACAAGTAAATAAATTCAGTAGTACCGTGAAGATGAAAACTAATTAATTAATAGAAAAATTGTTCGGTATGTGTAAATAATATTTTACTATTATAAAGAACCTCAACTTTCCAACCTAAAAATTTCTCTTCCCCTATTTTAGACCAAGTTAATATTTTCCATGAACCAATATTTCAGTTGTAATTTAATTTAATTTTGTGAAATCAAACACTGTTTCCAACTTCCTATTGTTTTATCATAAAACTTTTAGTAATGTTATACATTACTAACAATAATTTTATAATAATTTGGGATTTATTATCTTTTGTTGGTAGTCGTACTTTCAGAGTAATTGTAAAATCAAGTGTGGTTTGCTTTTGAGGACGCACGGATGCCTGCCTTTGCTATGAACAGTAAAATATTAATTTTGCCAAGGGCAATTAACTTTTTAATTTTCAATATATTGTTATAATTTAGTTTATAATTATGTGCGTTGTAGCAACCTAAATGTCCTCAAGCTAATCTTGAATAGTCCCCAGGTTAGGGATCTAATTTATCCGAAAGTCTCTTCTCACTCTCTCTCTTTCTCTGGAAGGGGGGAATCCCAATAAAATTCTAAGTTGGAAACTAAATATTACTTAATTTAGTCTAATAATGTCTAATTTATTTAATCAACTTTACAAGGTTGTATGTATTATTATTAAATAAAATTTACAGTCTAACAACATACCAACTAATTATTTTAATGATTGCCATTAAAAATTGATAACTAACAAACCTCCTATAAACGTTCAAGCTACATTTTTTCTAATTTAATTTAACTTAATGTTTGGAAATATTGGCCAACTTTATATTATACCGGTTATGCTAAATAAGATTGTATCTGCGCATGAATTCAGATACGATCCACCAACGATATTATTTGTTGAAAGCAGTTGAAACCCGTCAAGGAGTAGTTTTTACGTATGCCTCATTCTTACGTTAAAGAATCCTTAAATATCTAGCATGAACCAGACCAGTTTCTTAAATTAAAATAAATTAAATTATGTTACGTTAAATATCTTGCATGAACCCACCATGAACTCTAACCTAAATTAACAGGAACGGCGATTTCAATGTTATACGGAAGAATAGACTATGGAATGATGAAAAATGAAGGTTATTCGAACGGAGCGGAATTTTATCATTTAAGCTTGTCATCAGAAGTGGTTACGATACGTCACGGTACTTTTATTTGAAAGAATATCTTGGAAAACCAAAAACATCACTCCCAAGTAGCTAGCACTCCTCAGCAGGACTCTTTATCGTTAACAGCAGGATAATTAAATGCCTTCCAAAACCAAAGACATTCAGATATAGGAAGTCGAAATACCTTGCAGAACCAAAATTATCTAGGGAAGGAACGCAAATGTTTTGCAAACCAAAGACATGTCGGGAAGATAGAGAGGTGTCAGAGTGCCTTGCTAACCGAAAACAGTCTCTCAAGAAATATATCTCCGGAAAGGTAAATTTCCAATGCCAGTCCTGACGGCCTTTTGACAGATATCATTTTTTTATGTTTAATATCAATCTCTTAAGATGATATTAAAATTAAAATATCAGCAAATTATCAAAAACCAATGTATTTTATTTCATATTTCAATTTAAAACCTCCAATTGAATCACCCTTTATATATTAAATTAGTATACATCATAGCAATAAGTTAGCATAGTTAACTTTAACTTAAAAAATTCGGTATGCCGCTTCTGCACTTAAATTTAACGCAAACGTTTTCAATAAAAGCTCGAAGAAATTAAAAAGACATTACCAAAGTATATTTGAATATTCAGTGTCAAATTCTACAGGAACATCACTTAGATAATACATAGACTTAATACTCAGATTATGATGTCTATCAACATACATTTTCAGTAAGTTGTAAACAATTTAATATAATAATTGGATCAATCCCACGATAATCACAGGTTTCAATCAAATTAGTGTTTGATTGATCCAATTGTTATATTGCCATATTCACAATTTTATCTCTACTATACAAATAAGAAAATTTAAATTTATAAGATCAAAATTGAACATTTTTTTAAGAAAAATTAAAGAAAACTTAGAAATTAAAAAAAAAAGAAGAGAAAATCTTACTTAAATTAAGCTTTAGTAAGAATTTTTCAACAAAATAAAATATTTGCTAATTTCTATTCATTCCACCCAAAATCATGATTTTTAAATGCATTTACTGCTAATGCTGAGCATCTGGTTTGACTTCAAATTAAGTAAAGACTTTATTCTTGCCGTCTCGTGTCACCATCGAGGGTTTGGCAAACCACCTAGCTGTAATCTGTCTAATACAAAAACCTTCTCAAAATAGTAGTTTCTCTGACATTTTCTGTGGTTCTCAGCCCACGTTATATGGTAGATTTTCTATATGTGTGATAATACTCTTCATGCATACCACATCGCTCAAATTTTGAAAAAGTCAAATTTTTGCAATAAGAAGAAAATTTTGAATAACGAATAATTTAGTTAGTGATAACTTCAGCTGTTGCGATTATCTATATAATATAAAAAGTATTGAAAAATGACAATTTTTAATTCGAATAAAAATAAAATATAAGTGGTGATATTTCCAAAATAACTACCCCCATAATAATATGTTGAGAAAAAATCACAACAAATTGGCTGGCCCAACGTGGTGCTATTTTTCCATAACTATGATAAGGAAAATTTTAGAATTTTTACAGTATTGGCTTTATACCAATAATTGCGTGGGGCGCGATAAAACTTTGAACTTGCTTTAGCTCTGAGATTCGAGTTTTTGTTAACATGGGTGAAAAAGATAAACATTTACCTAGCACCATTAATCCTGAATTTAGCTGGAAAGAAGTGATGAAATTTTTAGCAAAAACAATAGAAGAGAGCGCAAACAAAGTAAATAAGGATATGAAAGAATTTATAAATAAAAAAATGGGCACAACAAATCATGAAATACAAAAAATAGTAGAAAGAAGTGAAAAACAAACAAAGGTAATAAAAAATGATATAAATAAATCCCATATCGAGAAACAAAAGGAGATGGACAATTTGGGTACAGCTAACTATCCGAGATATACCAGGAAAGAGCTGTCACGGAAGAAAAACTAAACGTAAGCATAAAATATAAGAAATAAAAACAAATTTTGAAAAACAAATAAAACATTTAAAGGACAGCGTAAACGGAAATATGAAAAAATACAGATAAAATGGTGGAATTAATAAAGAAAAACTTTGACAAAACGCGTAAAAAACTAAATAAAATGTTAACTGTTGACCTACAAGAAAATTTTACCATAAAAATCGAAGAAATTAGAAAAAACGAAGATGCATTCAATAATAATATGGTAAAACAAAGTCAAAACAATTATATGAAAAATGAACCAGTGAATGAAAAAGAAAATTATTTGGAGGTAAACTCAAATGTATCAGAGAAAGATTTGGATGCATATTGTACAACGAAAATAATATCGGAAATTTGATATTGAATGAAATAGAAATGATAAGAAATGGTCTGAATATAAAAACATGTAATGGGTTAGTCCAGGGGGTCTGGGGGATTGGGATGTCCACCTTGATATGCTGAGAGTTGAGAGTATTTCATAAATCCCCCTAATGAAGAGTATTATAATTTTTAAAGTAATTCAAGAATGTATTATTATATTTTTCCTTTTCATTTAAATTTTGTTCCCTCCCATTGAAAGAAGTCAAAGAGAAGGTGATGATTACATAACATAATTAGTTCAGTATAACAAAGGTTTTAATGTGGAAAAATTCAAGTAGTTCTTATTTTGAATATTTTTCAGGATTTTCAACCAAAATGTGTAAAAGCAGGTTTTTTGAAATATTTTCTACCACTTTTGTCTTGATGGTTTCTCTATAAATAGAATGATACCCGAATGGTACCAAAAACTGTAACGCTGTAAAGTGAAACACGTAACTAAAAATTCTAAGAACTTGATCTTACCATTTTTACCTAAGATTTCCATGATTCTTGATTATTGATTTCATATTATAATAATTATTATTAATATAATAAGTATACCTTCCTTCTCAGTCCTTTTACCCTAATGAGGGTTTGGTGACCCATCTCGTTCTATCTCTTTCTATGCATATGATGTGCGTTCAAATTGTTTTCACATACATAGAGGACCTACTTGTTTAACGTGGGCTCCGAACCACGGGAAGTGTACTACACTTCATTTTGAGATGGATTTTCTTGGCAGATTACCTCGGTGGTTTGCCATTGCCTGCCGAGGAGAGACGGTTAGAATAAAGTTCTTACCCTGCCCGGATTCGATCCGAGCGTTTCGCATTAGCAGTAGACGCACTTAACTGCCAAGCTATGACCGCCTAGTATACATAAAGTATACATAATGTTAATAATAAACACATAGGAAATTCTTATCTCCGTTAGCTCTAATTGTTTGTCCACTTCTAGATCACCTGTAAAGCTGAATTTTGACATTGCTTCTGAAACAAGATGTTTATAAAATATCCGAAGATTAACATTACTGAAAGCTCATGATGAATAAATAATACTTTCAATGTTTAATCTACTATATATTTTTAAAGTGTAATTTATTGATGATAACAATATTTAAAAAAATTTATTTTTATCGCAACGAAAAAATATACAAGTAATTGGATTTTTGCATGCATTATTAATATAATATTAATGTTCACTTAACTCGGTTATTTTAATTGAATTAACTTGATGATATTTTCAACAAGTTATAAAATCAATTCATTACATTAATAAGTAAATAAAAGTATTAAAAGGAATACCGCGAAAATGGTAAGCATTAAGGAAAATTTTATACCGCGTGAGTGGTATTTTATGTATCCTACTATTTCATAGTTGATATAACCAATTTGTTTGGTAATAGGCAATTTATAATTAATAACCAATACTCATGAAAACTGCAGGTCAAAATGGAGCGGTCGTGGAATTTTCAGTATTCCGACCCATTTTACACTGCTCACATAAACTCTGAATACTATTCATCGTTATTCGTTTGTCAAAACGGTCTCTACCGGAAAACTTTTTTATAAAGCTTAAGTATAGAAAATCGTGTCCTTTTTATATGAACTATATTTGTCCTATGACCAACTGGTAAGGAATTATTCCGGAGAAGCCTATTTTCGAAGACGAAAACGCAAAATTCTTATTAAGACCCCCAAGTTCTAAACCATATCGTAATGTGCCCGACCTTTTGCAGGAAAGCACCATTTTTCGGCTCATGCTACTGGGCCTAAAACTGGTATGGAACTAAAGCGTCACAATTATATCAGAGCAGAAACGATTAAATAAGACCCAGCTGAGTCAAATAAATGGCCAGTCTGCTTCATATTAAAAACTTTAATGCTTATTAAAAATTAAAATAAGAAAGATTTTCAATGTCTTATGATCAGAATTTTGCAAGGAAAATTTCGAACAATTAAATTACATAACATTAAAAATTACAATATTTTAAAGGTAATTAATATTAAAAAAAAAATTGAGGTAGGTCGCATTTGCAATAAAATTATTTTCATATACCCTATATTATTTAGCGATTTAACCATTAAAACTAGGGGTGATCACACAAACGTGTCTCTGTTTTGGGTTCGACAAATAGTAAGTCAAGTTAGTAAATATATTGATTCGCTGAAAAACTTTCAGAAGCCAAAACTTACACACCGTACTCTGGATTTAAATCCCGATCTGAAATTAATACATAAATAAAGCAATTAATTTTAACAGTTTCTTACGCATGAAGAAATTTTATTTAAAGAGACATTTATTTGCTCTGGATTAAAAATACTTCCATGAAAAGCTTAACAATTAAAAAAATTAAAATATTTTAAAGATTGCAAGTAATTAAATAACGTGAAAACCCTTATTTAAATATTAAATAAAAGAAAATATTTTTAGTCTAACAGAAGTTTTTTGTTAAAATATAATAAATTTGCAATACGTACTAAAATTACCGCTTAATTATTTGAAAATTGCTTTTTAAATAGTTTTACATCCATCACGGTTTTTGACAAACTATTTCTCGTTAATAACACGGAGTAGGACGATCCACTGTCATCACTGTTGCGCAAATTCATTTCTCAATCCATCCAAAACTCGGAGAAAAATAAAAATCTGTCAACTTTTATGGAAGTGGGTCATTGCCGTCCCGCATAATTATTTAGATGTACATAAATTGAATTTGTCCAAGTTCATTCCTTAGGAAGGACACATTGTAGTATGTTTTAACAAATTTGGGTAACCATAAATAATAACAAACATAAATATTAAACTTTTAGCGGAAATGTAACCACTTTAAGCAGATGGACAATAGAATTATAAAAACATCAAGTTAAAACAAGCACACTAATTAATCACAATTAAAAACGTATAAAAAGTAAACGCCGACTGAGTTTACAACCCTTTGCCATCTGCTCTCTTGGACAGGTATCAACCCTAAATTAAAGGGAATACGCCATAAAATTGGTTGCATTGCGGGTTAAGCGCCTCCGCAGTGGCCAAGCTAACCCTCAAACTAATTATTGTCTTTCGGATATGTTCCAATAAACAATTTGAAAAATGCAAATAAAACATTAGTTTTATGAAATGTATTGATTGATGACGCCGCCTGACTGTGTAATAAACTTCGATAAAGATCGCTGATTTAACATAATCGGCAAGTAATCACAAAAGCTATGAATGTGGTGCGCGAAAAATTTTTGTTTTAAAAAATCATGGTTGTGAGTGACATGTTGGTAATTATCCTACACATGGGCTTAACAGGAAGTGCAGGTTAGCACGAACACCCACATATAAAGGAAACTTCCGCTTATATAATGGTCTACAAGAATGATGGATAGAAAAAAAACAATGATTATTATTTAATGTTTCTTGTTTCAAATCGTTTAAATCATTTAAATTTTTTTAAATTTGTCATTAGGGAAACTATAAATTACAACAAATGGGTTTTCTTATATAACAACTTAATAATTGTATATTTAAATTCTTCAACTGTAGCACTTATGGGAGACATTTAGTTGGGATATCTATCTAAAAATCTATTTTCGGTAGCGATTTCTGGTAAGCCAAAAGCCGGGATCGAGATTGGCTCACAATATATATGATCGGATTTCGCAGACTATGCAGTGTTTTACCCGGTTTTACCGAGACTTTACCGGAATAGAATAAGATCAAGACAGTTTTATGGAGATCGAAGATAATACAACCGAGCCTTGAGTAAACTACCTACTCGAGTAAATATTCAATTTTCTTAAGTATTTGCGTAAATACTTTCCCACTGTTTTATTAAATGTTTACAAAATGTTAAAGAAATATTCCACGTATACAAAGCATTGATGTTAGACATTGTGATGTATAATTACTAAAAGCAATTGCATTTTATAACTGGCACGCTAGACGTTAAATTAGTAAAGTTAAGTTTGGGTGGTAATTATATATTTTTCATGAAAGGATTAAATTGACATGGGGTAAATCATTGACATAAGTTCGTGTGCAGGTGGGAGGCAATGCAACATGCAATAATAGTAAATTCGTTAAAATTTGTTCCATCTACTACAACAATGAAACCAATTCTAATTTGAGGATTGGGAAATCTAGTTTAACTACCAGGAGTGGTGCTCTATGGTAAAATTAAAATTTTTTCTAAATTTTGAATTTATTTTTAACGTCCGTTCTAAAACCACAGATATTAATATTAATCAATGTTGTTTAAAAATAATTCCTTCTGAATTACATCTTAATCGATTTCACTTATCAATAATTTCCAATTTAAATTCCTTGCGGAACGCCAATTCCCCATGTTCGTTATAATATTGAAGCTTGATCAATACTTCATGAGCTTTAAGAAAGCACGGTTTTAGTTAACAAACGACAAAAACCCTCACCAATTATAAAAATTAAAAAACCAGCACAATAACCATGACATGAAAACAAAAACGAACGATTTGAAAGGATATTTATTTCATAATGTAAAAAACTTAAAACGGTAATATTATCGATATACCAGAAGTACTAAATAAATTCGCGAGTTTATAAGTTGGCCAAAAGAAAAACACTCGATATATAAAGGCGCCCATAAAGAACTCATTTCCGATTCATATTTCCGTTTTCTCTTTCGATCGCAATATTTAGCAAGTAAGCAGTTTTTTTACAGTGCGGTTTATCTCTTTCAACAGAACGTATTATCGGAATTAAAATGTACGGTCAATTGTGTGTTAAGCAAAGCGTAATTTGAAATTGTCATGTTTGTACAGCGTTTTACACATAGATCTTTTTTATTTTATAAATGAACACGTTCGTTTTTGCAACATTTTTTGCTTTTGGTTGCTGATGGTTATCGATGTTTTTAGTGGAATTGCATGTCTGCTTAATAATGAATGCAAAAGTTCAAGTATTGTATATTTTAACAAATTTTAGTGTGCATTGGTGTTATTTTGCTTTCGTTTTATTTACGTGCGCTCAATCATCATTAACTGACCAACTCGTGGTAGGATCAATTTTCAAAAATGTCAAAATCAGTTTGGAAATCTGGAAATAGAAATCATTAAAAATACGTACTTGAAACTTTAATTATTGTACTGTGTTTGTACTTGTCACAGCAGTCAATTTATTTTCACCTTTAACTATAACAAAACAAAGCCCAAAACAAATACTTGTATTTTATCGAAAAGCTTTGTTGTATCTACTCTTATACATACTATATAACTTTAAAAATTTAACTGATCCATGCTCAGCTTTTATTTTCAGATTATCGGGCTCTTGTAAACTTTAAGAATGGCAATCTGTTGAAAGCGCTTGCATTCATTATTATTTTTATTTACTTATTGAATAAAGAGACCACCTTGAAAATTTTACTTTGTACACAAATTAACTATGGTTAGTAAGCTTTACATGTTTGCCAAACGTAACAATGCAGACAGATAAACATGAGTGTTTTAGAAAACTTCTTGTCTGTATAGTTTACATTCTTAGCTATATACAATTGATAGATTAACTATAATAGCATTAGTAAGACCATTAAAGTATTCAATACAAAGAGAAGAACTATTTTTATTAATTTTTTTTCCTGTTGAAAAGGATATGTTGATATGAAGGAAAATTTGTTTTTTGAGTTATGGCCTGGGTTATAAGCAAACAAACTGTACTTCAAATATTGAACAAATTGATTTCATAACTTGTTTAAATACGATCAAGATAATGCTTTTAAAATTACCAAATTAATTAAACTTACCTGAAATTGATAATAGTAAAATGCTAATTTTTAATAATTTAAAACGTAACTATATTCTTTTATGTTTCTCTTCCATTTTAGCACATCAAACGGGTATAATATTCAAAATAATAGTTTAAAATCCAAATTCGTGTGTTTAATTACATTTTGCACAATAAAAAATATAGTTTAAGACTGGATAACATTTACGATCTACAGAAGACCTTGGAGTAAGAAGGATGCAGCTTCAATTTTAGTAGTGTAATGGGATCTTGGGCATTGGGAGCAAATGCAAGAAAACGACAGATTAAATCATCGACGCGTTTCGACGGAACGTTCCGCCATCATCGGGACTGTAATCAAGACAAAATACAAATAAGGATCGCCATGACTAAGTCAATTGTCTTGATTACAGTCCCGATGATGGCGGAACGTTCCGTCGAAACGCGTCGATGATTTAATCTGTCGTTTTCTTGCATTTGCTCCCAATGCCCAAGATCCCATTACACTACCATTATATGGAGCGAGAATTTTCCTTTCATTCAATTTTAGTAGTTTTGAGATATTCAATAAAAGCTGTTTTAACAAAATAATTTTTGATGTTCAGTAGCGATAAAAAAAACTGCATAACCTATTTAATTAAACAAAAACAGAATTTTTGTCTAATTGGATAAAATGTATTATTTTATATTAACGCTGTTACTTTTTAGGATTGGAATGAAGTTGGAATCAATATGATTCTAACATAATTTACAGAAATTTTGTTAATTTTTAATTAAGTCTATTAAATAGTAATTAATTAATATGAGTTAATTAAAAAGCAATAAAAATAAAACTTTCGCGTAGCATGTAACATGTTTTTATTGTAATATAAAATATTATTGTTGTTCTACAATATCAAAACTACCTTTTAAAAATAATTAATATTTCGTTCACCCCCCTTTCCTGCATTACAGCCGAAATACGGTCGGCATGGATAAAATTAAATTTTCGATAGTTTGCCTAGAAATATCTTCAATGTGTCTTTTAAACGGCTGTTGATATCAGAAAAGAGTTCGAAGATTCAGCTGAAGTTAAAATCAGTGTTGAAACAACGTGATAACGGCTTCACGACAGTGGATTTTACGCAAGAATTTTAAAGTTTAAAGAGGACGAAAACTTACAAATGCTGGACTCATGATGACTGGAAGAAAGTGAGGATGAAAGCAAATTTACTTTGTGGGGCTCCAATGGTATTCATTACGTGCGACGGGTAGCTGATGAACGGTATAGTGATGCATGTCTTCGGAGGACCGTGAAGAAACCAGGTGGCCAAATGATCTGGGAGTGTTTTTCTTTTCACGGAATGGGAAAGCTTCATTTTGTGAAGGTAACAGTGAAGGCAGTCGATTACAACATAATTCTAATTATTTGTTTGCTGCTATTTATTAATTAGTACTTCGCCAGGATATCACTATGGTGCATCTCAGGTAGGCTCAGCCCCATGCCAAAAGGGTAAAAGGGGAAAAAAAACTATTATCTACTAAACTTTTACTATACAGTGTCAAGTAAATAAAGCGTTTCTTTCAGATAACTAATTTTAAAGCAGATGAAGGGATTATTTCGTTACCATGGCCAGGAAATTCGCTAGATCTGAAACCTATAGAAAATTTATGAACTATTCTTGGGGATAAGATCAAAGAACGGAAACCCTAGACAAACCTAGAACTAAGAAATACTCTAAAAAGGGCATAGTATGAAGAAACAATCGAAAATTTAATTTTGTCCATGACGACACGTATTTCGGCTGTAATAGAAGGAAAGGGGGGAAGTACGAAATATTAAATATTTTTAAAAGTAGAAGAAATGTAAACTCAAGATGAACCCATATATAGGTACTGAAAATTTTCCTTAAGATCCGATATTAATATGAATGCATTTTTTGTAAATATCTTTAAATATTCACTGATAATCCTGAGTAATGCTCCACTCGCATAGTTCGATAGTCCGGATGCAGGACTGGGATTACACCGAGGTATAATAATTTCCCTTCTGCTGGAAATCAGGTCTATACACTTCCCTTAGTTCTAATATTGGTAAAAGCTTTTAGTCCCCAGTAATTTTTCAAAGCAGAATAAATCCAACTTATGCGTAGAACCTTAAACCAAAGCGATTCTTGGTATTTGCAACCAGGGAAGATTAATTGGAGTTTTGAATATCTAATTGTAA
This sequence comes from Podabrus alpinus, assembly GCA_932274525.1. Classification (NCBI taxonomy): domain Eukaryota; kingdom Metazoa; phylum Arthropoda; class Insecta; order Coleoptera; family Cantharidae; genus Podabrus; species Podabrus alpinus. Next base: position 21,839,418 of record OW026454.1, read on the forward strand.
GATGACTGGCCTTTATTATGTAATGCGAAATTATAACATCAATTATTAATAATAATGTAAAAAAATTGCGCACATTTTGATCAAAAAAATTCAACAACGGTCTTCTGCAATTCTTTGACGAATTTGGTTAGATTTTTAATCATTTTTTTAATTTGGTTAGGTAAGCGGTTTCTCCGCAATATCTCCGGACCATAATGGGTCCTATAAATCTTATCAAGGATATAATTTCAACCACTTTTGTCTCTAATATTATTCTGTAACTCAGCTGTAGCGCTGTAAAATGGAGCGAATTATTGAAAATACCAAGAATATTCTATTTTTTACCTGATTTATTATTATTATTATTGGTTATATTAATTACATATCATATCACATTAATTACATATAAGATATCTTTGATATAAGTCAGGTCAAACTAGAGCTTCTTATTATTCGGTAGGAAGTTAAGGTTTTTCGACACGGTGACTTTAATGCCCAGTTTTTCAATCTCAGATTATCTTTACCCAAAGGGTTATATTGCAAAGGATTTTTTTAAACTTTCGTTACTTACGACGTCCCCTATACATCGCCTTACACTCGCGTCATGGTACAGAAAATGCTTGGTGACCTTTGAGAATTGGTGCGCGTAAAAATCTACGATATGTAAATTTGTTAAAGTATGGATATATAGTCCGAACCACGAAAGAAGAGCTCCACGTGATTATTTTATGAACTTAGAAACGACATGACATTATATTTTCCTTATATCGTTTAACGTAAGAGGGACAAAGATGCAAAATAAAAAGTTGTCTGATCTTCAGTTATTTATGACGAATTATTGACGTCACAGAGCTCTTCTTTCGTGGTTCAGATAATATCCCCGATTCAATAGATATATTTAGGTACGTAGACGTTACGTCCGGGGTTGTATTTCGGAATTTCGTGATCGTATCTCAATGCTGCGAATTTACGATGCGAACGCAAAATGGTTGCCATATTTTGTACTACATCGTCGTCATGAATTTCCGTGCGAGATGAACATCAGATGCTAGTTCGATTGGTAGTAAACATTAGGTTTGGTTGCTACTTTATTTCAACTTGCCATTTTTGGATGATTGATTGGTTTTTGGGTAATTAAGCTATGTTATCAATTGGTAATAATGCGAGGGTGAATTTAGGAACTGTTCTCTCCATGGTTAACAAGTTAAATTTTTATTAACAAGTTGATACAATATCTGTCCTTACTACTCTAATGAGAAGATAGCTCGGAACAGATAATGTCCACGCAGAAAATAAATTCTCTACTTTTTTATGCGTGGGGCCCTGATGGTCGATATAAGCTAGCTCGTTGTAGCGGCGGCAGGTCGCAGTTCGGGTCAAGAAACAACTCGGAGAAACTCAAGGAAGCAGCTTAGCTAATGCACTAAAATAAAATCGATAATAAGATGGAAATTATCGAAAGGCCATGTAGTAAGCAATGTCGTATGTAAATAGTACATCAGCCGACAAGACTCAGTACAGTGGCAAAGACATAAACACCAAGAATCACTACCCCAAAATCAATCAACGGAAACGTTCGAGTGGAAAATAAAAAATCACACAAAAGTGTGGCATCACGTCGAACTTCCAACAATAAAAATCAAACAGTAGTGACCTCGATGAAATGCAACACACTGTACATTGGTCGCACATCGCAGCCGTCATAAAAAACATAAAATCATAATTAAAAACAAGAAAAAAGTAACGAATATAAAAATTCAAATATGAAATTTGAACCTACGTCGATCAAATTGGAGTCTTTTGCTAGTACATTTTACCAGTTCGTTCGATGTAAATTAAAGGAAATAATACACAAGTAAAGATCAATTACCAAACGTAATAATATAAAATAAGTAGCATTACTACGTTTATCAAAAATAACACTTATACTTGGTATCTTTATCAACGAATGCGAACGTGCGATATTAGTAGATTGCAATTTATCACGAAGTGCAGAAAGTTGTAATCTGCCACTTATCTTTTTATTTGCAACCATTATTTAAATAAAAATGCAGAACAAAAAGAGAACCAAATTGTAAAACAATATTAATAAAATGTAATACAAAAAAAGAACAAGACATCGGCCAATGGTGATTTTGAATTAGGCAAATCCGGATGGACGGAATAAAATAGAATAAGTCAATCGAAATAAACCACTATGAAACAATTAAGCAACATAATTGTTACTCACCAAACAAATGAGCATAAACCACAGGTCCGACCAAGTAGCCTTGATAAGGGAAAAATCCGCCATTTTTCATCAACGACGATGTGTCGGGCTCAACTAACCCACGCGAACGAAAAGTGTTCCGGTAGCCACAACGACGTTATCCTTATCTGCTAAATCCGTATCCCAGAAGTCTACGATTGCCACACAATAGTAATTCCAATCAACATAAGTGTGTGAAAATTTCACACCCCTTATCTTTTTTTAAAAATGGACACACAAGCGTCTTGCCATTTCAAAAGTTCACCAAAGACCCCTTCGCGCAGTCTTGAACAAATCCCCACCTCGGCGCGGATAGAATGCGCCTTTAATGTACAAATGATACATAGGGTGGAACGTAAGTTATGGATTACAAAAATCCGTAACAAAGTATTGGTTTTGGTTATATACGCCAAGTTTACAAATGTGTTTATATATCTATCAACGATGTTGTACTACAGATTTTGATTGAATGCAATTGTTTCTGTATGAGGTAGAATTTTGTGAACCAGATCATCGCAGATCTGTAGAAGATTAAGGGTGAGTAATATTAATTGTATTTTTAATAAATAATCTGCATTTGTGTGTCACTGAAAGTAGTCGATGTTGACTCAGATTTACCTTCTTGTAAATATTGGTTACCAATTGAGACTTTGTGTTGAACCATTTTAATACCTTGTCAATTGTGAATCAGCTGTTAGCTTGACGCTGATAACGCTATATTGTTGTCTCATTCCTGTACGATTGTTTGCTTTAGTTAGTCGATTAAATATCTTTATTATTGTTGACACGGTGTTTTTTTAAATGAACAACCCTTAGTTGACCCTCTACCCTCGCACATCGTCTCGAGTCTATCACAAAATAACGGGCAATGATTTCCCTACGTTGTTTTAAAAAAATCCTACGGAATTTGGTTCGCTGATTTTTCTTCTATGACTGGTTTCTGTTGGAAAAGTGGAGGAAATAATTACTTGATAATATAAAGAAAACCCGAGACTGGAATTTTCACGGAAGAGTTATTTCAATGAATAATAATCTTGAAACAATTATTCTTTGGTTAAAGATAACCCAAAATTGTAAACCTGGGCGTTTGCATGTTAAAATGTGAACCATTCCCTGACGAAATCCGTTGAAAAATCGCAGAAGGCTGTTTTTGGATTTTTTCCACAATTTTGTACACTATAATGAATATATTGGATTTATATGAAAAAATTCTATCAACTTACCAATTTTTCGATTTATAACAACACCTTCAACGACCCAAAAACAACATATTATTTTCAAATAGTTATAAGTACAGTTACAAGCATAAGTTCCATGGTTTAACCCCATTAATAGGTCTTGGACTTTATTAATTATTTACTTATTTTTCAGTTCATAATAATTCTGAATGCGGTTCTGAAACAATAAATTATTGGTTCCACGATTACTTGTGGAATTTTCGTCTACTAATGTATATTAATAGAACGCATTCTCGACTATATTTTCAGATAGTAATGGATTTTCTAGTTTGTTTAACTAAATAGCTACATAAAATTGAAAGCAAAAGTTTTATAAAAACTACCAAAATTAAGTAACCAAAAAAGTAGTAAAATATTAAATTTCCAATAATTATAAGTGTCAACAAAGCAAATTGCCAAATGTAAGTGTCCACTGAGTAAATTACCAATTGTATGTAACAATTAAGAGCAAATTACCAATTTATTGCTACTCACATTTTTAAATTTTAATAAATTATTAAATGAAAACCATATTAGCAAAAATTAATATCAAGCTCAAACTTACCAAATTAATTGCTAATTGTTGTTATTGTGATCATACAAATTATTTCTAAAATTAAAATATATAGGTACATTTTCATTTCTTAATGATCACAGCTATGGCTTGCCATTAAAGATGGTTTAGTATAGCGCAGAAAGTCCTAGTTTTGATATTGGACTTCATTGAATTTCTTAGTTCTGTGGTTATCTGGTTATAACAGTTTATACCTAAGTATATTGGAAGTATCTGCGTCTATATGTAGCTATTGAACAGGAACTTTTAGCCAAAAATAAAAAAACAACATCTCCTTTAAGATTTTCTACATTTAATTTCAATAAAAATTGTTTTCCTTTGTTGTATCGTGCACATGATCGTTTTGTTGCGTTACTGATGAAAATATCTGCTCCTTTTGACCTTTTAATCTTATTGCGTATATAAAATGTTCGTTATGTAAAGACCTTCACTTTGGCACCACTTTGTCTGGGAGCACAAGTCAAAATTATTTTTGGTGAAGTCAAAAAATACTACTTCTTAATAAATAATTTTGATAGTTACTCCCTGCTGCTTGCACTAATGCACGTCTTTGAAATTTAATTTTCAATGTTTATTTTAAAAATATTAATTTAATAGTACTTAAAAAGTATACATCATGTAATTTTGTTTACATTTACATATTTATACCTACTTTTCTGAAGTTAAAATTTTGAAATTATTTAATTTGTACGATAAGACTTTGATGTTTGCATAAAAGTTTGTTTATTTATTTTGTTAAATGAGGTACTTAATGAGCTGAAGTTTTAAATTTTATTTGTTCAATATTTTTCTACTACGAGGACGAGGGAGTTTAGAAAATCAATTATAGTGAGCCGAAGGTTAAATAATCTAAATAATGTAGAAATATCTTAGAAACAGTCGATTCTAGAATAAATAATACAAAACTATCGTCTACAGACGTTTAAAATATAAAACGAGAACTTGAAGTTTAATTCTTTTCCCAATAATTAAAGATATGTTGATAATTTCGCCAATTGATGCCTTCTTGCAGTTGATTTAAAAAAATCAATTTTCAACTAACAATATTAGTTGGTAATTTTAGTACGTATTGAAAAGTTTTTAAATTTTTTACTAACAACTTAACTGGAACGATAACACATCTTAATTTTAACTGGTAGTTTCATATGTAGACATTTTATTTAAAAGACAAACTTTGAATTTTATTCGAAGATGAATATTTCAACATTTCAAAAAAAACATTATCGCAAAGGATACATAAATGTATCCTTTTGTGCGAATGGCTGAAATGCTAGCGTGTTCGCTTTCAAGCCAATATTCACGGGTTCAAATCCTGTGAGGTGCTATCTATAGAAGAAATTTTCGCTCACCAAATGTCTATCTGCTGGCCCCAGATAACATTATTTATGGCTAAAAAACTTCCCTGATGGAGTAGGCGGTGTAAAAATTGTCTATTCCCGTGGTTCGGAATCCACGTTAAACTGTAGGTCCTCTGTGCTCGTCACTCATTTTCAACACGCAACGAGCAGAGACAGGGAGGTATCGGGAAAATGTCGCAAGACGTTCATAACCGAATGTACATACATACATAAATGTATTAGAAAGCATCTCATGAATAACATTTCTTCATGTTAGTATGTACTATTTAACATTTAACAGCTTTTTGTTAACATTTTTTAATTTATACAGTATTTGAATTAAAATTGAAAGATAGAACTGGAAATATCTGAAAAATTAACAATTTTATGGAAAATTATCTAGGGCACGCCGGGGCGGAACGGGATCCAACATGGAACGAGATAGGTAGTGTATTTCCATTTACAATTTGTGCAGTCAAAACCACTAGTTATTAAGTTATTTCAGTAACACTAAGTACATCCTCAATATTTGAGTTATTAAGTGCACTTGACTAGTGATTCAATGTTATGAAATTTCAAAGCAGGTTAAGACGTATGTTGTAGTATTATTTTTCGCACTTAGGTACAATGAGTTAACGATGATTTAATTGTAATTTGTACAAGAGCATTTGTACGATTAAAATTGTACAACTCAGTTTTTATGCTGAGTTGTATTTAAAAATAACGCCACTGGTCGCTGCTTCCCTCCCAACCCGCACCCTCCCTCTTGATGGGGAAGAGGCCTACATCCAGCAGTGGATAAATAAAGGATGGCAAGAAGAATAGCTAATTTGATGACACTGAAGAATTTTGTGTTCTACAATTTTTGACCAACGATATTTTTTCTTGAAAATGAAATTAAGCGAGTTATGGGCAAAAACGATGTATGAGGGATTTTAGGAAACCATTTGGACACCCAAATACATATTCCATGGCGGTTCAGAAAAAGGGATAATAAGTCTGTTTTTAATATTTTTCAGTACAACGAGTTAAAGTTTACGTAATGGTGGTAAATCAAGCGAATAAAAAAGATTTCCGGAATATCATTCGTTAAATAATGACCATTTTTACGCACTTGCAAATGGCGTAATCAATTTTCTAATTTTTGTATTATGTTAACTGTAATAATAATTTGCAAAAGAGTTGAATTACCCCCTTATATATTATGAACTCGGATAAATTTTGAGTTATCCCATTTGGCACATTTTTTTTAACTTTTATTTGAATTTATCCTATTTTGAACCTATTAACATTTAGTTAACCCAATTGGTCCCTTTTTTTATAGTAACTTCTATTGGATACGTCGACTTATCTCCTTAGGAACTTCACATAATGAGTTAATTTCTTATGTACATCATGATTATATCTGAAATTAGGAGTTACTTTTGGCGACACACCGATTTCAACTTATGGAGGCATAAGTTTAATAAAAAATAGCAAAAAAATTCTATGTAGAAAGAAGATTCTAGATTAAAATTTCTAAACAATTTAATTTTCAGATTGGTATTCTGTTAATATGAGATGCATTTCGCCTGACCCCCCCCCCCTCTTATTTCGAATTCTGGGTCCAAAATAGTCTAAATCGTTTGTACCTATTTGGCCCTTTTTTATTTTCATTTGTACCTCTTTCGATTTTGTGTTATTTCAAAAATTCGTTGGATGGGGCTGGCGAAATGCTACCCCCCCCCCCCATTTATGTTAGGGTCAGCAACTTGCACCTAACTGATGACTTTAAATATTAACAATATTGATTTAAAAGCTGTAAAAACGGCAATAAATATATTATTTGAGGATATAAACAAAATTTATAATAAATATGTGCCAAATGTGAAAAATTCCAAAAATTGTGGAAACCACGATGATATACGATATATTATTATAGTGAAGTTGTCCTAAGAGAACAACGGAATGCTTGCATCGATTTAGATGATATTCAGTATGGTATTCCTTACAAGTATGTCATCATTTGAGATGATATCGATTATTGTTAGTGGATTACCACTGGATGAAACATGGATGTCACGACACAGATCAGACAGGAATGGCTGATCCCTTTTTTTCTGATGGACATTTTTGCGTATTTTTACTTTCCGAACCCCTAGGTAAGGAAAGTATTGTTATCAGACAAAATTTGACCCCCCAATTTTTTGACAGATGTTCACGTTTTGAGGTCGCCTGAATCCATTTTTATCATTTTTGGAAGGATGTCTGTATGTATGTATGTATGTGTGTGTGTGTGTATGTACGTCTGTGAACACGATAGCGTCTAAACGAAGCAAGCAAATCATTCCAAATTTTGCATATAAGCTTTTTCCTGTCGTAGGACGAAGCCAGATGAAAATAAATTAAATCATGTAACGGGAAAGGGGGGTTTACCTGGAGCTATTATGACATTATGCGCCATAACTTCGAAACGAAATTAAATATGTAAAAATATTAATAACAAAAAATTAGCGCTATGGAATTTCCTACATTTTTTGTCCTACAAGTTTTTTTCTAAAATATACAGGGCGTTTCAAAAAATTTTGTATTTGTAAAAAATTTTTGTATTTGTAAATAAAAGAGTAAACCGCATTCTACTAACGAAAATAAGATGAAAAGTTTCTAATAACATGGGTCCAAAAATGCTTCGTTTGCAAGATATAGGCATTCAAAAGTTTTTTTCTTCCTATTTTGGCAAAATATGAAATTTTTCATCGATTTACTGTTGAAATTATGTAACGATTTTATTTAAAAATATAATATAAAAATCTGATGTGGCCATCGCATAACTTTCCGAACAGACGCAAATTTTTATATTATTTTTTATAAAATGGTTACATAATTTCAACAGTAAATCGATGAAAAATTTCATATTTTACCAAAATAGGAAGAAAAAAACTTTTGAATGCCTATATCTTGCAAACGAAGCATTTTTGGACCCATGTTATTAGAAACTTTTTATCTTATTTTCGTTAGTAGAATGCGGTTTACTATTTTATTTACAAATACAAAAAATTTTTACAAATACAAAAATTTTTGAAACGCCCTGTATATTTTAGAGAAAAACTTGTAGGACAAAAAATGTAGGAAATTCCATAGCGCTAATTTTTTGTTATTAATATTTTTACATATTTAATTTCGTTTCGAAGTTATGACGCATAATGTCATAATAGCTCCAGGTAAACCCCCCTTTCCCGTTACACGATTTAAATTATTTTCATCTGGCTTCGTCCTACGACAGGAAAAAGCTTATATGCAAAATTTGGAATGATTTGCTTGCTTCGTTTAGACGCTATCGTGTTCACAGACGTACATACACACACACACACACCCTTACACACACACATACATACAGACATCCTTCCAAAAATGATAAAAATGGATTCAGGGGACCTCAAAACGTGAACATCTGTCAAAAAATTGGGGGGTCAAATTTTGACTGATAACAATACTTTCCTTACCTAGGGGTTCGGAAAGTAAAAATTTGCGTCTGTTCGGAAAGTTATGCGATGGCCACATCAGATTTTTAATATTTGATCTCTCTTATTATTTAGTTAAAAGAAAGTTATAAGTACAGTAGACGCCACTTCGTGTGATCACATCGGGACTAGGGGTTTTTGATCACAATAAGCGATGATTCGAATAAACTAAAAATCATCAAATGTCAAAAAACGCTAATTTTTATTGATTATAAATTATAAGCATTAGGTATTTAAAAATGAAAATTTGAAAAATAGATCTAATATTCCTTTAATGGGATAAAAAAGAAACTGTCATCTGGTGTTGTTTGTCTATAATTTTCATAAGGTAAGTTGTTTATAAAACTTCCAACGGTTTCCTACATTTCCTGCATAAACCGAATTTTGATCACTATAGGCGTTTCAAGATAAGCGATACGCTACCTTGCGGCAAATTTTTGAACTACCAATGTTGGTATGTTACCAAGGATATGTCACATTTTCTAACCCTATTCGGTTGTTGCAAATAATTATTTCAAATTAAAAAAGTAATTGAAATAATTATATCAAATTATTACAATAAACAAACACAAACGTATCGTAATACAATTAAAAATATATTTAATACATAACTATTTGAAAACATATGTACCAGCATTATTAATACCACTAGTGACCACTATGGCGCTGCGATCTTAAATTGAAACGCCTATATACGACGATTTTTCTATGCCAGTCACATATGGCCAGCCCGTTCTTCGCAAATGTGATCGCAATATCCGATTAATCTCATTATCCGTGATCATAATAAGCGGCGTCTACTGTATTAACTTTAAACAACCGCATATGAAATTTGCTATAAACATGCGAGCGAAGAATCTCAGTGATCCCACATGCACGTCAAGGGATTTTCCTGAATATTTGGAAAACTAAGGAGGTACAAACGAAAATAAAAGAGGTATAAATTGGTACAAACGAGTTAAACGTTGGTACAAACAATTAAAGTTGCTTATGATTCAGGTGATGAAGAAAAATTTACTGCAGAAGAGAATCTCAACCCTTAACTGCTATCGCGCGGTCTCTGAGACCGCATCGAGTTTTAATTTGTGATTATTTTACGCCTTGTTCAAAATTAGTCATTATGGCTTTCAGTACCTTTAAGTTACATCTCTCATAGTATGTTGACAAACGAGGGTAGTCGAAAGTTGCCCTGTTTTATTTTTAGAAAGAAATCAAATAAGCTAGCGGTCTCTGAGACCGGCGGGTAGTGGTAGTGTAACTTTTTTGTTTCTAGTAAAAATCTAGTAAACGTTATAGAAAACGTGAAGATTATAAACTATCTTTATTATAGTTCATACAACGGCGTAAAAGTCTTAGCACACCTAATTAATATCTATATCAGGAGAATATTAGGAATTTCGGATAACCCAATTTTATCCAGTTATCCGGGAGAAAAATTACAAACCCGAAAAACATGCTGTGTGTCCTTCCAAAATTAAAAGGAAGACTTCTTATCTTTGTTTTTTGTGCCACAAAGCAATATGTTTTTGAAGTGCACACTGAGAGAAAGGATTGGTGTCTATAACACAACAGATTTAATTGGTGTAATTTCATTAATATAACATTTGATATAGTAATGTGAACAAAGATAAATCTACTACAAAATTTTTAGTCAATTTATCTCTACACAATGCTTTGTTTGAGCACATTGTTTTAATATTAACAAATCGTTGGGTTGATAATCTGTACAAATAAATATTAGTTGATATTACCTTAAGGAAGACGTTACTTTACCTTATTTTGTTTATTTTTACTATTTCTAATTATTGCTGTAAAGATTCGTTTAGATTGATTGTAAATTTCAATATTTTTATAATGACAGCACGCAGAATTAAAAGAAACTTAGACCTTTTATTATAAATGAAGACAAATTACAGTAAGCAAATAATATCGTAACTATAACCAATTCTAGTTTTGTACCAGCCTTACATATTATCCGTCAAGTAAATAGAAACTTACTATAACTTATTTATATTGTAAATACATGATGGGTAAAAAAGCACAGGTAAGGTAAATAATTTGTACAAACTGCAAATTCAAGATTCTGAGAAGACGCGAGCGTACATAGCTAAGCGTCATATCATTATTGTATGTGGAATCAGTACAGTGTGTGAATGTTTTTACGTATTAGTGTTCATAAAAATGTCTTCTATTCAAGATATTCTTAAAGAATTCCATTGCGAAGAATTGGTGGCTACATTTGAAGGTAAGAATTTGGCTAATTTTTGTAAAGTTTTCATAAGCTTATGTAGGTTAAATAATAGGTACCTACAGTTCTTCACGTTATAGTAAACAAGTTTTGTTGGTTTTCAATCGAAGGGCTTATTGTTAGAACGTGAAAAGTCATATAAGAAAAAAATCAAGAATATGAATATTAAAGTTTTAAGAAATCCTAAAACTCTATAGTTCTGTGATTTTCTTCCAAAATATTTTTATTACTAGGACCATCCTCAGGTTTTCACTTACACTTATTAATTCGTAGGTGACTTTTCATTTTGTTACTTAAGTGCCAATATGTTATATTTAGAGACTGGAAAACATGCAAAATGCATATCTTTGTTTGGTAGTATATTTTTCGACCACTTCGTATTTGTCCGTTTCCCACCCTAAAGAGTCAGTTTTTATAGTGCATATAATGCATATTTGGTGTTTTTTTAAATACTTATTCTAGATCATAACAGTGCATGTTTGAGTAAATTAGAGATTATAAATATGTAAATCCCCTATCTAGTAGCTGCAAGTAACTACCTACCTACCTACTTTTTTTATTACCTACACTTTAATTTGTATCATTTTTCTCAACTGTAATTGAGAGATCGTTTTCACTATACAAACATATTATATTAACTGATTGGAGACAAAATTTAACTTTAGATAATATTGAAAAATACATGGTAATAAATTATAACAATTGAAAATTTAATATTTGTAAATTTTTATAAACAATAATGTAGGTTCTAATCGTATTACTCGTCCTTCGATTATAATGCGGTTCTTTTTCCATTAGATCATTTCACTGCCTAGGCCATGGATATCATTTTATTTTGCCGTTTTAACACGTTCAGTTGTACGTTGCATTTTTTATACCGGGTGACCGGCCGAAAACTGAACATGAGGGAAATAACATGGGAAATTGATTTTTTCTAAATTCCTGTTTCCCATTATAACTGATATGAATAAAAAAAAAACCAATTTAAAGAGATTTTTTTCCGCGCCTAAAGATACCAAACACTTAATATTTTGTTTTTTAATATAGCTCTTAAAAAAATATTAGCAGGCTGGGTCTTTGCATTACGTCTTTGCTTTCGTTCAGTATTTAATAATCCAATTGATATTTTTCTTATTCTTGGGTTTTGTTGATTAAATAAAACTACTTTTAACTTTTAATATTGGTCAACTTGTTATATTATAATAAAATAATATTCAAATTGCGTTCTTATTATTTTTAAAATAAAAACAAATTTAAAAAGTTTAAAAACAATAGTAATGCGGCAGATTAGACGTAATGCAACGACCCAGCCCGCTAATATTTTTTTAAGAAGCGCTATTTCTTAATTTTACTATCGACTTTTTAACAATAACTTTTTAACAAAATAAGTGTTTGGTATCTTTAGACGCGGAAAAAAAATCTCTTTAATTTGGTATTTTTTTTATTCATATCATATCAGTTATAATGGGAAGCAGGAATTTAGAAAAAATCAATTTCCCATGTTATTTCCCTATGTTCAGTTTTCGGCCGGTCACCCGGTATAGTACCCAAAAATTTCCAATGTATGCAATTTATATACTTTTAATTTGCACATGTTTATTCCAATTTTCCTTTCCGGTTATTTTTTTTCGGCTGTTATTAGGATTGCATAAAATAGTATACACAACTAGTGACAAAAGCGCCAGCTTTTAATTAGCATGTTTTTTAGCTTTTAATTGGCATGCTTTTGTCTCATGTTATGTAACATACTATTTCGTGTCGTTTACAAGTTTTATTTCTTGTTTAGTTCTTCCTTTACGCTTTACTTGCATAACGATAAGTGCATATTCTGCATATTTTCATATTGTTCCTGCATATTCTTGTATATTTTTGGTGCATATTCCATGCATATTTAACGTGTTTGTTATAGTGCATAATATTCCAGTCTCTATAGCTATATTTCTTTAAAGAAAAATCAAAGTGGCTTATGTTCCAGCAATAAAGCTCTTCAATTATATTACGGTCTATGTCTTTGTGATGTCTGTAAATGTAATATTTTGTTTTGTTTACATAGCAAACAAGATTACCAGTGATATTTTATTAGAACTAACACCTGATGTAATAAAAGAGCTAATACCGATTGTAGGGCTAAGGTTATCTTTTTTAAGGGAATTACAAAATTATAAAAAGAGGTTTGAGGTACTTATTATAACTTTACTTTATGGTTGGAGAAAAAGTGGTATGTCTTTATTTTATAGACTGATGACGTGGATATTCCGATTCCGAAAGATTTGGATACACCATCGATATCGTCGTCTTCCTTATTTCACTTAAATGATGATGATGCTTTAGGAAACTCATGTGCATTTGCAAATATAAAGGACAGAGCTTCTATTAACAAAAGTGAAATAATTACATTAACCCCGGGCCATAGTCAATCGACAATTTATGAAATAGTTTCCGCGGGGAGTAATACAGATGAACCGGCTTATGAACCCCCTTGCAAAAAACTGAAGAAAGACCTATTACGTAACTTGAATCTCAAAAGCGTGATAGAATCTGATTCAATCGGCAGTGCCATTTTAAAGCTTTACGAGCGGGATCAGAAACCACTGGATACACGCTGCCAAGGCTATTTATGCGATATAATCACAACATATTTTCTCAATAATTTTGAAACGTAAGTAGATTGTCTCTATGTAACGTTAACATGTTAAAAAGAACTGCATTAATTTCAGTCGGCTTCTTAATGAAGATGTTGCTTGTTTAGCCGAAGGAATTACAAAAATATTTAAACACGAGATAAAAGAAACTTATTACGTCCCACCTACAAAAAAATGTGCAAGTAGAGACAATAAATCTGGCATTTCCAAGGGAAAACTTATAGACAAATACCGAAATAAAATTTATTTTATAAGAAAGGCGAACACAAGGAATACAGAACATTTTGACGACAACCTTCAAGGCAAGCTGCATAATGTCTAATTTTCTTATTTTATGTAGGTTACCCATAAGGGATGCATTATTAAAAATATTTTTTTAGATATTACTGATGATATTAAAATAGATGAAGCAGTAAAAAGTCAACTATGGTTAAAACATAATTTGGAACCTAGGAACGAAGTAGAGGAGCATTGGACTAATTCTCGCAGTTTGCGCGTGAAAAATTTGCAGTCAAAATACTCAAATGTGAAAGACTTTTATGAAGAATGGCCAATACTAAAGACTCCTTCCGGATATACCCTAGTACGTAAATACTTGTATTGAATTTAAATCATTGTTATATGTTTATCATAAATATTGACAGATTGAAGATGATTTTAATCATTTGTATGTGGATAAATCATCATCTTTACTATTAAATTGGAATAAGTTTTTTACCAATATTTTAAAGTTGAAAAAAGCATCGATAACTGCTACCAATGAAATTCTGTTGGATTTGCTAGATGGAAACATACTTGATGATGGTAAGTTTTTTTATGTTAACTTGGGTTTCTTGTATCGTAAAACTTTCAGATGCTAAAACTTACATACAAATTTCATTAATAAATATTATGATTCCACCAAAATCAAAAATATCAAGCAATAAAAAGGGGAAGCATTTTAAACCAAGCATTGTCGATAGTGTAGAAGGTATCGTCGAACATGTCTGTGTGAGTAATATAAGACACCTATAGCCTAGTAAAATAGACAACAAAATGCCGATTGGGGGAAATAAATCCCAGTTTGAAATTTAGCATGGTTTGTGTATAATAATGATGGAATAATTCTGGTTTTTCGCAAAAAAATCATTTCACACATCACACAGCTTAAGATTTTAATATTATTCGATATTCATTAAGCATTTCTTTACATTTATATTTCATGTCATATGTAGGTACTTATGTCGTATAGTACTTAAATATCTTCATTGTGAATCCATACTAATTGTAAGATGTACTGTATTAGGTATCAACAAACAAACTTTGCCTAATTTCAATACTCCGGGATTTATTTCACTGCATTTGTCTACTTTTACTAGGCTACTACAGGTAATTACTTACATTTATTGTGTTTTTATAGTTGCCAGGAGATATCGAAAGGAAAAGACAAGAAAAAAATGATAAAATGCGGCAATATGGCCTAACCGTCCAACCATATATAATTACTCAAGGACCTTCAACTCAAAATATTAAAAAAATTTATGTCATTATTGACGAAACTCTATATACAGTGAGTTCTCTACTAAAAGGGTTAGATTTGACCTTTAAAGCTTTCCACGTTTTAGACGCAAAATATCCCCAGCAAAGCGAACACATTTGGCTACTAATTCAGTGGCAAATCTTTTCGTTTAAAACTGAGTTTGATAATAACATACCTTACATCTTAGATTTCAATAACAAACTTAACGCGGCTCATACAAGCAAATAATTGTGTAATCTCAGAATTTAAATTTCTAAAACATTGTACTTTCACCGCTGACCATGTTTTGTAAACTTTGCAATCGAATAATTACAGGCGGATTTTATATTCTGCATTTAAAAAAAATACATCCCTTACTAAATAGGTACTCTTGTGGGAAACCTGGATGTTTTCGTACATACAATAATTTGTGTGCTCTAAAACACCATATTAAAAACACACACCATCATCAAAAAGTAGCAAACCCAAACTCAAACTGTAATATTAATTTCAATGCTCCTCGAACTAACACATCACCAAATAATTTGAAAGATCTTATAGAAGAATCAAATGCAAATACAAATTGTAGTTTTGAAACCGAGGACCAAATAGATCTAAAAACTATTAATGCTTTTATTATCACTTTCATTGCGAAGCTATATGCTAACGATACTATTACTAGATCCGTAGTGCAAGAAATAATTGTGAATACTTCAGAAATGATAAATGACATTTTTTCTACTATAAAAGTAAAATTGGAGAAAATTGCTGATATCAAGGAGAAACTTAGTAATGTTTTAAACTTTTTATCTGAAGATGTATTCTCCAATTATTTAACGGAATATAAACGTGTAAAATTGTTTGAAGAGTCAAAATCCTTTATTCAGCCTATGCCTCATACCGTGGGTTTTTACTGTGAAAAAGTAAGTCGAGACAATACAGTAGAACTGCAGAGAACAAAATCTGAAAGCCAAATTATTTCTTTAAAAACGAGCATTAAATATTTTCTGGAAATACCTGGTGTTTTAAAAACATTAAAAAATTATATGGAACGTGAAACTTCGAATAACAATTCGCTTTACACGAGTGTCTTTTGTGGAAAAATTTGGCAAGAGACTATTGCTTCGCTACCCAAACATTTAAATGAAATATATTTTCCCATTTACATTTATTATGACGACTATGAGACGGGGAACCCTCTAGGAAGCCACGCCGGTATTCAGAAATTAGGAGGTGTATATTACACTCTTGGTTCAATTCCTCCAGAATTTTCTTCTAAATTAGAAAACATATTTTTGGCTTCACTTTTTTACACCGGAGATAGAACTACTTTTGGTAACGAGGCTGTTTTCGGCCCACTCGTAAAGGAATTGTTATATTTGGAAAAACACGGCATTCAAATAAAAACAGAAATAGGTAACTTTACAGTGAAATTTATATTAATGAGTTTAATAGGTGATAATTTAGGTTTAAATGGAATTCTCGGTTTCAATGAATCTTTTAGTTCAAACTATTTTTGTCGAATTTGTCGTAACTCAAAAAATTTAACTCAAACGCAGATTGTTGATAATATAGACAGCTATAGAAATAAAACGAATTATTTGAGAGATTGTATTAACACAGATTTTGGAGTTAAAGAAAAATGTATTTTTAATGTTTTATCGAATTATGACGTAACAAAAAATATATATTGTGATATTACCCATGATGTATTCGAAGGCATAGCTCGATATAATATTGCAAAAATTTTAAATAATCTTATAATTGTTAAGAAATATTTTTCTTTAAATTTATTAAATGAAAGAATTAAGTATTTTAATTTTAAAGAAATTGACAAAGGTAATGCACCACCCCAGATTAGTAGCCATCACATCAGCAAAGGCTGTTTATTAATATCTGCTTCAGAAATGTCTGCTTTAATCACATATTTGGGTTTACTTATTGGAGATCGTGTGCCTATTGATGACGAATATTGGGATCTGTACTTAATAATGTATGACATAATTAGTATCATTACTTCAAGGAGCATAAGTCAAAATGAAATTAATCACTTAAAACAGTTAATTCACGAACATCACTCTATATATCTACAATTGTTTAATGAACCTCTTAAGCCGAAATACCATAATTTGATACATTATCCAACCATTATAGAACAACAAGGGCCTTTGGTTAATATTGCAACAATTCGATTTGAGGCTTATCATAAAATTGGTAAATCTTGCGCAAATATTGTAAAATCTCGAAGAAATTTGCCCTATACTATCTCTTT
Source organism: Podabrus alpinus (assembly GCA_932274525.1). Lineage (NCBI taxonomy): Eukaryota > Metazoa > Arthropoda > Insecta > Coleoptera > Cantharidae > Podabrus > Podabrus alpinus. The sequence goes on from OW026454.1 coordinate 21,856,933, forward strand.
TAAGCATCAATTGCGATTGTCTTACAGACTTTTTTGTAAAGTTGGCCTTAGCACTAAAACATATTTTGGAAAAATAATTTGTTATGCTTCAGATCTACCAGATTGTTTCAGAGCGAAATTATTAGAAGTATGCAAATTACATTCATCAGAATCGCCATGTGTTATCTCATGGTTAAGAATTAATAATATATTATATCGACCAAATTTTTATATACATGTAAAAAGTAATATTTTTGATGAGCCTATTTTTGGTGTAATAAGTTATATTGTCATGTGTGATAATAACAATTTTTTTCTTGTTTATCAAGAACGTACTTGTATTGGTGTAAATAAACATATTCAGTCCTTTCAGTTGGAAAATATCAGTAAAACTAGTAAAATATTCCATATTATTAAAGTTGAAAATGGTCTTGTAAGTTACCAAATACATTCTACGAACTGTGGATCTGAATGTATAAGTACAATGAATTTTTAATTGATTTGTAGTTTTACTTTTAATATTTTGTGTTCTTTTAGTTTTTAAGTTGTAAAAATATATTATAAGTATGTAATTAATTTAGTTTATAAGAATCTAATTGTTTTATGTTTTATATTGTAAGTAAAAAGTACCTATAAATTTATTTCTTATAAAAAGTGCAATTTTATTTATAAATCCCTAATATATACATGTAACCCATATATACCTATAATAGTGGTCCAATTGTGTTTGTGGTTGGCGAGTGAGTTTTTACTTCCAAATTGAGCTGATAATTAGAAACATAGTAAAATTCAAATTTACATAGAGACCTATTATCAGCTCAATTTAGAAGTCAAAACTCATTTACCAACCAGCGATTGGATATACCTATCTATTTTTAAATATAATATGATTAATTTAAAATAAAGAAATAAATAATTGAGACAATTAAATTATTTTTATATAATTACAAGTTCTTAGTTAACTGTAATTAAATATTGTTTTATAGTGTAAAATATTTTTTACAACAACGAGAGTAATATCTTAATCGTGAAGAAAATTTATTTCAACCAAACATTCTCATTCTTTTAAAATTATTATCAATTTATTTACTGAACGTTACATTTTGGTAGCTTTTACTAAATGTATTTTTAAAAGACTTATATCTGTGATAGTATAGATTAAATAATAATTTGTAGTTAACTTCATTTGCTTATAGTAACCAAATAACTTTTTATAGTAATTGTGAATGTTTGTTATTTATCAAATATTTTGTGTGCCCAACATTCTGATATGTTAATAATTACTAAATATAATTTTACTGTGAAAATATTCACCAACAAAATACTTTGATTCTAGTAAGATAATATTTGGTTCTCTGTATTCATACTCAGCATTTGGTTACACCAAACGACATTTGTTTTTTATAACCAAACTGTTCTCTGAGTGCAGTGCGAAATTGTGCATGAATTGCTAACAAAAACTGTGATTTTCAGGTGTTGTGATTTTTGCGAAATAGTTGATTTTTATTTATTTTCACAATTTATTTATAATTATTCAAGTATGTACTTAAAAATAGTATCATTAGTTTGGTAAGAATTTTTTAGATTAAAAGAAAAAAAAAAATTTTAGTTATATAGTATAATGCGTGTTAATATGGTAATAATTTCATTTTGTGTTATTAAAAGTTAATAAAATTGTAAAATTCATAGATTTTAAATTTTCTCCGACTTACTAGAATACCAACTAAGACATCTGTTACAAAAAAAACCAAAAAATCAAGTTGTACGTGAATTATCGAAAAAAATAAAGCGCGGTCTCTGAGACCGCACGGTAGTGACAGTGTGACAATTATTTGACGGTAGTGGTTAAGGGTTAAGTTGCACCACGACCAGGTTAAGGGCTCGTTAAAGTTAAGGTTAAAGTTATGAGGCAAAGATAATAAGGTATATTAGGTTTTCTCCGGATTTTTAGAATTTTTCTGACTTCCGCGCTTTCTGGTCGTTGCCCGAGTTCTTTATACCGAAAATAACTATTTCGACCCTAGGGTCCTCGGACCCCCCCCATCCTTTTCTGAAGGAAGGAGAAAGAAAGGAGAGAAGGAATTACAAGAGACTCTGCTTTTGGTTACTTTTACTTGTGACAACTCTAAGTACGACGTACAGCAGTGGCTTGGTGTCATCGCTGGTTGAGTTACAGCGCGGAAATTGTGGGTTCGAATAGCAAATCAAATCAAATCAAAATACTCTATTAAATTCATAAGACTTCTACATACATATTTACATAAAGTTAAAGTGCTTCCCCCTGGTGAGCATCAACACTCTGTGGATAAATTAGTTGAGAGTAAATGAAAAACATGAGGATTGATCCACCTCAATAAATGGATCGGAAAGACTTTGCAGAAAAAGCAGAGTAAGGAATATTCCGAATGGAATGGAAAAGCTAGACAAAAAAAAGTACGATGTCGTGAATCAGCCCATGATAGAAAACTAGAAAATAAAATAAAAGCCTGTGTTTTATCAACTTGGTATTCACGAAGAATTCGTTATCTTTACTTCTTTATTAAAAAAACATTATTTTGCAGAAAGTAAAATATATCTGGTGATCCATGTATGTAAGGTGGAATACAGTGCAATGGTTTAATTGTAAATAAACGAAACCTTTTTTTAGGGAGGGGGAGATGTACAAACGAACTCCCCATCGTAAATTTTATCAACAGAGTTAGTATCAATCGATTAAGTTTCATTTGAGCTTCAATAATCTTCTATTCCCGCTGTCTACGCTGTAAAGGTTTTTAATAAAAATTTAATTGTTTAGAACAATTTTGGAAAATGCTGCAGAAATGCTGCCCCGTCCTATCGTGTTTTTTCATAAAATTTATACGAAACGTTCGAAAATCGTTTGAGGTTCTATGAACTTCTATTCTCATCATTTGAACCTCGCATGGGTAAAAAGGGCAGAACGTTTTAAAGATTCTAAAATTGTAAATTTTTTACAGGATTTTATTTTCTTATATTAAAAATAAATCAATCGCTACTTGAATTGCAGAGCGGATATTCCGGACTTGAACAAAATTTTTCAACTCGCCCCTACAGTTTTTCAGTTTTTCCCGATTTACCCGATTGGATAGAGAGGACAACTAAAAATATTTTCTATTTTTATTGAACAAATTAGTGTTATTCTTCATATTTTATATTTATATTCTAGTGAATTTTTTATTGACTTACGTCCTTATGAATAACAAAAACTTAATTATTTATACTAATTTAATATTTTGGTCCAAAAGACATATCACAAAATTGGCAAAAATATTTTGTAGAAGTAAATGAAGTACTACATAACTTACAATAAGTTACTATTAATCATAACTTTACATAATTAAAGTGCAGAATTCATAATTAATGGATTTACTTATAATGATTGAACTTTCTGCAATGAAAAACTCATTTCTTACTTAAGGCGTTAATACCAAACACCAAAGATTTATTACCGGGCGACAAAAATTGGCTGCTACTAATTGCTATTTTAAAAGTTACAGAACTCTGTTGCCTGTTCTTCACTATTGCGATTTTTTTTTTGCTAAATTTTTATATAAACCTGACCTATTTGTGGATCATTTTCAAAGTTTCATAATATTGGCCAAGTTTTTGATTCCAGGAGTTTTGCATCTTCCTGTTTGTAGCCTATTTAATTCGGTTCAGAAGTGGCGAGAATGGTCAAAGCTTTAAACCATTTATGTCCAATTGATTTGTACAGAAATTCCTCCAGGAATGAAATTAAGCCATTCCTGCAGCCAGGCTAATTGTAGGTATGTTAAAATTATTATTATTAGGGAGGAAGTCTCATTGGAAAAACTGGCTTTGAAAATATTTTTAAAATAAAAAAAATAGATATTAGAAAAAAATATATAGAAAAATTATAAAAAAATATAATTACAATTTAGTACCGTTAATTGATTAACATTAACCTTGATTACTATTATGGCCATATTAAAAATTACTTATTACTCTCCATCTGCAAAACTCTTCTTGACCATATTGACTTACTTTCAGCACAGTGATTATGAACTAGTTTTAGTTGGGTCACCAATGAGTTCGAATCCCAAATCTAATTACTGGGTAACCGAAATTGTAATCACGTCAGAACTATATTTTATTAATTAATATTTCAAACAATAAAGCAACTAACTGAAAAAGCTAATAATAGTATAAACACAGGGCTTATTACATATTGGTTTTTATTTCCTATTAGCCTTTATAATTAGCCAACCATAAAAATTTCGTATAACCAATAACCACCAGATGTCAACGGATAACGCACACCTGACTTGGATTATACAGATTCACGCATTATACCTTTTACTGGATTACTGTATGAGTATTGTTAGTTTTACAATTTATTGAAAATGCTACAAATTTACAGCACCATTATCCGAAAAAAATATTGATATGATAAATATCAAATTACATTACGTAAACCAAGCAATCGATTTTCGACTATTTTTGTTTTACTTTTACTTTTTCGATGAGTTATACTTTTAATTTACAACCAAACCCTAAACAACATATTATAAAATATTTATCATTAACTTTTTAACCTGACCACAGAGGTGGTTTGATGTGATCACGTTGAGTGAAGGAGAAAAAATTTCTGGTTAGAATTCGAGCCCTAGGGTAGACATGATACTGTGGGTTTAAAAAAATTATTATCAATTTATTTTTTATTAACACCACCGTAACTTGATATTTTTAACAAATACAAACTAAAGTTATAATTATGGCATGTTCCAGAAGCTATAAATAATTAAAATTAATTTCATAGTTTTAGCGCACATTCTTCAATAAATAATTTAGGTTGTTAACGTAAATTATGTTCACTTATGATGTTAATTAACATATAAGAAAATTGAACTGTTTTAAAACTAATATTCAGGACAAAGTTTGCAAGTGATACCTAAATCACGTAGAGAATATTTAATTTGAATTAAATAGATACAAGTTTGCTAAGTTTAATTCTCAAGAGAGATCGGAACATTGTTTGATAATTAATTCATGTTTCTACTCTATTTGGAGAAGCTTTCGATCATCTTCAGATGTAGCTATACGGATGTACCTTGACGTCTTTCTTGTTGTTCTATACGGATACGCTTGAAGTTTGATTACTCGTGTGTTATGTTTCCTCATGTAATTTATATTTTTGTTTAAATTTCTTGTGATAAAATAATAACAAAATTTAATAACGTAATATCAATTTTGATACGACGGGGCACGATTTATCTAAGTACAAAGGGGAGAGAAATAAATTGGTCAGCGTTTCAGAAATGACACACGTGTTGCTGAAATTGCACCCCTTTTTTGATGTTGGTAATATCTTGATAACAACTCTGTAGAGATACTGTAATTAAGTATGTTTATATTTTTTAAACTTCATGTCCTAACGACATTAAGCATGAGATCGAAAAAAATAACTGAACAAAAGGAATCTTTAAGACTTAATTAAGTGCGTACTTAATATTTTAATAAAAATTTTATTTTTGAAGTGCATCAGTTTTGCACACCCTTGTGTTATTAATGTACATTTGTGTTGTATTGCCATAACGACGGTAATTTAGGGACGCGTGTCTTATTTAGATTTTAGTCCCCCACCGAAGGTTCACATTTGTTCTTTATTAAAGCTATTTTCCGCTTATCATCTATAAGTCAAATCCCGGGGGACAATTTTGACACGTTTTGCAACTTTGTTACTATTAATTGATGATGACTGAAAATCATTTATTAGTGCGTTTTATTGAACGCATTCTTTGTAATTTTAATGGAAAAGCAAACTTTCCGAGTTGGAAAAGGGAATGCAATTCGGAAAACAGCTTTTCTCTGTTTTTGCAACAATGTCAAGTTTTTCCGCTCTGCAAGGTTTTTACAATGCAAGGCTCACCGGAAGTCGAGCTTTGTTTTATGCCACGCATTATCCCCAACACGCCGCTATTCTATCTTTAGCTACCAGACAGACTAAGCTTAGTTTTGTATGTTTGCATAATTATAGTACGCCTGAAACGCATTAAGAAAATTGGAATGTATTCACACTTCCTTTTTTCAAAACAAAAATGGAATTATTGATAAATTTCCACTAGGTCGCTCTAAGCAAAAACATTTCACGAGAATGTGTGAAATTTTTCTTGTCCAAAATGCAAGGGTACATCAGTAGGTAAAATAACGTATAATTTTCTTGAACTTGAAAAAAGCTCTAAAACAACTTATACTAAGAAAGTCCGCTCCCATCTAAAGTTGGTGCTGAAAACTGCTGAAAGTATAAAATAGTGGGAGTAAGGGATGATGTGGTGTGTGGCATGTTAGAGGAGGGACTAACCACGGCTGGGCCTCAAAAACCACGCTCGGGATTGGCTACTTTAGCCGTTTATCTCGTTTTACCCTTAGGCCAAACGTATCTTCCATCCTTCAGTATTTGACATCCCTTTTTACCTTCAAGCTTTCCGTATATTTTTGCCAATACATCTCTCTTATTTTATCTTACATAATTTTCATACTCTATTTTTGTCGAGCTCATTAGCCTACTAGTTGCAGTTAAATACATGAAAGTTATGCATCCTTGTTCAACTCGTAAATATGCCAGTAGCGCTCTTTCCGTTAAAGCTGTTCAGATTTTCATAGCCACATCGCTGTATTTTTCTCTTTTCTTTATTTATCAAAGCTCGCATCCGTCTTTGTTTGACAAACAAAATTCTTGTAGGCTATCGCACTCGGGTGCTTATAAAAGTTTAGTGAGGTGAGAAATCCATTCCATCTTTGTCACACGTTTATTGAAGGACGACAAATCACATCCTCTCTTCGTTTCGTTTCAACGCACCTATTTATGTTTCATAAAAAGTACCCTCCTTGTCAGGATAACAGGGTATTTAGAGCGGGGGTGAAAACTACAATATTGACCAGAACGAAAAAGTTTTACCGTCAGTTCACCACGAAACTTCACACGTGTAGTACATTTTACCTTCAGAAAATATTTCGGTTCATTGAGAAGTGCAACCCTTAAGGATTTTCAATTCGGATTATATCGTCTTTATTCGCTCCGACGTTGCGCGTCTAGACGACAGTAACGCATATTTCTTTAAAACGTTGACGACAGTGATACGTGCAGTGTGAATTTTTAATTGTGAATAGTTTTGTGTTTTGTTTTCCTAATGCATCTACCACCCTCCAGCATCGATATGTATGCCAATATACACGAATCGCTACAGGACTATCACGGAGAACTTGTGCAAACCGGAAGTCCAACCGTTCTGTGCAGCGCACTTCCGAATCATTGGAGATCAAATAAAAGTTTACCAATTGCTTTCAAAGTTGTCGCGCTCGATGATATTCAGGATGGAACATTAGTCACTTTAAAAGCTGGAAACGACGAAAATTTTTGTGGAGAATTAAGAAACTGTACGGCTGTTATGAAAAATCAAGTCGCCAAGTTTAACGATCTAAGATTTGTTGGTCGCAGTGGTCGTGGAAAATCCTTTTCGTTATCTATTTGGATTAGCACAACACCTTTTCAAATCGCTATGTACAATAAAGCTATAAAAGTTACCGTTGATGGACCACGTGAACCAAGAACGAAAGCCAGTTAGTATTTATTTTGTTTATCAAGTTTTAAGCAATTAATAATTTTAAAACCAAAATATAAAAATTACCACACACACACACAAACTATGCTCATCGTGTTTACACTAAAACCAGAAAATACAATAAAAAGTCCATGTGCGTCGTATAAACACATTCAAATTTTAATGCCTTTTGGTTTGTCGGCAATTTAATAGCGTCTAAAATAGTCAACAACTAAAATTTTTATTTGTCGTTACATTTACATCTGAATTTTAATTTCCAAACTGATCATGACGTTATATAGATGCATTTGCAAAATTTTATTGGGCACATGGCAAACAGCAACGTATAAAAGAGCCATTACTTGGCGTTATAAAAGTTTGAATACAAAGTAATTCCACAGTTTGTATGTCACGTAAACAAGAATCTATTATTACGAACGAATAAATTGTTTTATTTTCCAAATTCTGTGTAGCGATTATTTTTATTTGACAAAATTATTAATTATCCATTAACTTTCAGATTTTCAATTTGGATATGGTATACCAGGATTACCGGGTGCATTCAATCCATTTCTTCTCAATGCAGGTTGGCTGGATGCCGCTTATATGAGTTATCCATGGCCGGATTATTTTAGAAATCGACCAACAAATTTTACACAGCCAAATATTCACCCTAGTTTAGTTAAAGGTAAGTTTTATTACTTCTGTAAAGAAGGATCATAAAATCTAACTTTTACTTTTGTTTGACTTAGGTTCCACTCCACAAATACCCACGTCAGCAAATATTCAATCTCAAGGAGATTTTTACATTCCACACGGAGCAACACCACCTGGAAATTTTCATTCGCCCGGTTATTTACCACCTTTACCACCACTATCCAACGAGATATCAAAAATTCCACCTTTCGATTCGTTCCATATGAGAACCATGCCTCCATCGCCTTTCGATCAGTTAAGCATGAAACTTTCACCATCTTCAGTTAATTTAAAAAGTCCACACCTGAACGATTCGATTAATAGTGAAGAAAGTCAAAAAATACATTCGACGGTGGATCAATCCAATTCAGACAATTCGGAGGACGAAGATATTGACGTAGTAAAATCTGCCTTCCAACCCATTAAACCTGCTAGTGTCTTATTGCAAGAAATACAACATCCTGATTCAACTGTACAGGATAAAGAACCGGTGATGAAAAACCAACTGAAAATTCCTAGTTCCAAAAAGCACATAACGCTTAGTCCTAAATCACCTAGTGCCACGAGAATCCATACATCAAATACCACCAAAGCTGTATGGCGGCCATATTAATATTATTTATACAAAAAGTTGTTAGAAAAGAAAAGACTAATTGTTATGTTATTTTGTTGCAATATTTTATTTTATTTATAGATTTTTATAACAGACATTTGAATTTAAAAGTATTTTGATAACACTAGCGATGACAATTAACGTGTCTTAAAATTTAATTTATTATGTAAATCGCAATATTTATTAATTGTAAATTGTAATATAATGTAAATATGTAAATAACGTTCTATCGTCGGTCCTTACCCAAATGCGATATCAACTTAAAAAAATATAATTATGGTTAGAGTATTGAAATTGTGATAGCAAAATTATAATAGGCTTTAGATATTTTTGTACACTTGTAAAAATTACCAATTACAAAAAATCTTAGTAAATAATAAAAAATTATTATTATTGATGATAAAATGTGTTTGAATAAATTGTACGTAGATGTTAACGTATTGCACGACATGGGAAGTGAGTACACAATGAAAAGGTGTTAACATTGTCGGGTTATTATTGTAAATATTTATTCAAAATCATTACCCAAAGAGTTTAACGATAAGTCCTTATAAGGTCCTTAACATGCGAACTCCCGGGGCAAAGTTTCGATACTTGTGCAACGAGCCGTATCAGACTGAAAGGGCTGATATAAACAGACTCTCTGGCAGCCGTACATTAATCATAACAGAGGGCTCGTAGGGCTTAAGCACAACCATTCTGTGTTAACTCACAAGAGAGAAATCACTTGGCACATCTGTTACTCACCATTGTATTTCGAGTTTTATATTATAAAGGGCGAATGTCGTTAGGGTTTGATTTACAATAAGTTTCTAAAATTCAAAACCCGATTTGTATTATTTTATGTCGAATTAATTTATAAATAGTAATCTATTACGGCAGCTAATGGGCAATAATTTGTAATCACTTAAAAAAATTCAAATTAATTAATCAGAATTAAAGTTTCGAGAATGTTAATGATCGGAAGGATGCGGGATTAGTAAAAGTACTGTTAGATTAATTTGTAATCAGCAGTGTTAAAAAGGGGAGAAGTTTATGTCTTCTATAAAATAAATCAATAACCAGGTTATACATACACATTTTTAAATATAATTAATAACGTAAGTAATCCCAATTTTAATCCAAAAATTAGAAAAATGAAACTACGACTTTAGTAATACGACAATTAGTAACTTTCTTTAGAATAATAATTATTCTAGTAGTATTTGTTCAAAGTTACAGTGCAGCTACTAGAATTTCTCCAAGTGGGAGGCTAAACATCCAAAATTGGCAAAAAAAACTGCCAAATAAATTTTGCTACATCCTGGTTCCTTGAACGTTTTTTTCAAAATTCTAAATTTGAAGAGATCTAATGTCCATTAACCCCCCCTTGACTATGCCACTGGTGAAGCGTCCAGAATGTAGACTTCTTAAACGGTCGACCTGGTCGAACGTTGAACCAACAAATCGTTTCTCAGTTTTATCTACTTTTACAAAATTCCGCGAAGCTTTATAGATACCCTCTTCCTTAAGTTATTTTATTTTTATATAGAACGCACTTAAAAACTCCAAAAATATATTTCTGGTTCCAAAAATATTTCAAAAGCTCTTTAGTAATTTTTCAGTAATTCTTCAATTTTGAAATCATAATCTTAATTTATTGCTGACATTAGATTTAATTTATTTTTTGCGTGGGCATTCAAAATTTCTTTTTCAGTCGTTTTGCTAATTGCTTTAAGAAATTATTTTAGTTTTAATATTCATTTCAAATTAAAAAAATTAAAGCAAAGCTGGACTGGCGCTATTTCGATGTGCAAAATTTGTACATGGTCAGGCCCCTAGAAAATCAAGCAATTTGATGAAAAAATTAAACAATAACGCTTCCGCAGCCGGAAAAATTTTAAACCCTATTTATTTTCGACGACAATAAACAATAAAACTATAAGCATTAATTTCACAACAGGATTCTGAAAATGATTTTTAATCTTTAGACTTTAGCTTGATTGAAATGCATAATTGATTTACAGTGCAACAATGAATTAAAGCACATTCACGCCACGACATCAAAACAACAAATTTTACGTCACATATGTGACACGTAAACTGCTTTGGATGCGTTTGTGAAAAATCCTTTTCAAAATTAAATGTAATAATAGTAAAGCTCGAGTTATTATTTTATTCTGATATTAAATTACTTTATTTAATATAATAATATGTTATCCCTGAAAGAGATGGTTGCGTTTTGTGTTGTTTAATATTGGCGATTGCTTTATGTGTTTGATGACATTTGCTTGTTCGATGTTATTGATTGATCGTTTGGTTGATCTATGCTTATTTTGATTTCATTCGATTTTACAGATAAACCGTTTTTGAATTTAGATAAACCATAATGCCGAATTACAAGTTAATATTAAATATTTTGGTAACCAAATTTTGGTAGTTACTGACTAAGCAAGGACCCAATAATATGTAAGCAAGGATCTACAATTCAATTCACAACACAAATAATTTGGTAACAACTGGAATTCAAATCTATGTATGACCTTTTGGTTCGAAGCCCAACTTACGCAAGTTCACCTACTGACTTGGTGAAAATCATAATAATCTTCTGTGTGATTGCCAAGGTTGTAAGGCCTAAAGGCTGCACTGTAGAGGGGCTATAACGCAATCCAGCTTTCGCAAAAATATGCAATCTAATTTTTCCGCTGTCGGAAGTACAATTTAGCGATTTCCCTTCTTATGTGATCTCAATACATAATTATAAACAAAAACAATCTAAAATTTCAGGTTTCTAAGTAACGGGGTTTGCAAGATATCGTGATAAATGGATTGGACTTTATGAATCTAGATGTTCTTTAATAATCCAACTCGTTCAGTGGTAAGCTAGCTCCTTTACGATATTAACATAGTTGCATCAAACACTAATTACTTCTAATAAAAGTTCGCGTTCTGCATGCAAAGTCTAGTGTGTCATATCGCTTAAGTCTCTTTGTTGTGGATGGGATCAAAAAGTTCTTAACCAATATGTTTGGAAGTTTACTTAGACGTTCCTGATATCATGCACTCTGTTTGGAAAGCTCTTCTTTGACAGTAGTAATTTGAAGATCTCGAGGTACATATGACCTGGTTTGGGACATACCGTGGTGCATTGCAGACGTTTTACAGTGTTTTGGACTAAAGTCGTTGTATTTTCATAATATTGAAGTTTAGATGAACCCCACAGTTAAATTCCAGAAGTCCACACAGGCCTGACGATCGATTTGTAAATCAAAAATTTCTTATCCAGCGTCAGATGGTAATTGCGACCCATGAGTCAGCACATCTTATGATAGTTTTGGAATCGTTGATTCCATATATGCTTCGACCAGTTTAATTGTCTTTCTAGATGTAGTCCAAGATATTTTACGTCCACTTTTCGAAGGAGTGGGAAATTTCACAGTATTACATGAAAGTATTACGTATGGATTTGGTACTGTTAGCTTCAATGCGCTAAATCTTTAACCAATTTTGATCTTCTCAAAGTGTGCATCTAGTAAACGAGAGGCCGTGTGGGGATTTTTATGTAAAGCCATTATAGCAGTATAATCCGAATAGAAATCAGTCTATGTGTCGTTGCTTTTTGGTAAGTTTGCTGTGTACAATAGATATAACAAGGGTCCAAGCACACTGTCTTATAGAACTCCAGATAGAATGGGTAGCTAAGATATATACGCTTCTCCGCATTTCACCTGAAAGTGTCTTTCTGTTATGCAAGATTCAGAATTGTAATGAACGGATGCGGAAGGTTATCTTGATTTTGTAAATTAAGCCATCATGCAGACCTTATCGAATTCTTGCGATATACCAAGGAATCCAGCAGAACAACATCTTCCGCTTTCCAGGCCGTCTTTAATCTTTCTGGATACAAGTGTTGATGCCTGAGTCCAAATTGATAACCAGATATTAGTTTTTTTCTTCTATTACAGGTTTTAGTCGAGTTAGAATAAGTTTCTCAAATACTTTGGAAAGTATGGGTAGGAAACTTTTGGGAAGATATGTTATTTCCGAGAAATCCTTGCCAAGTTTTTGTATTCTGATAAATCTGGGCAACCTTCTATAAGACGATGGAAAATGCCTAGTTATTTTTAGTGCTTTGAACATAAAAGTATTAGTTTATATCCTTTTTGCGATAGTTCTTCTATAAGATTTTACCTGTTATTAAACCAAATCTTGGAGTTTTCTTGGGATTGAGGTTGCAAATAAAATTCTTTTGTAGCTTAGTAATATACGAGAGTTTTAGCTTATTCGGCTCCAAATCGCAAATGAATAAAGCATCCACCTTTCTTTAAAAAAAATTGCTGCCCATAAAGGATAATAAACTCGAAGTCAACTTTTCGGTTTAATTTAATTCTTAGATTTTCTGATTAATTTTCCAACATAGATGATAATAATATTAAAAACTGCTCATACAGGGTGTTCATTTCTCGATCTTATAAACATAAGGATGTCGAGGATTTATTTCTTATTCCGACTAATGATCTGAAGAAATTTTTACCCATTATTTTCAGTTTCAAAGCCTTAAGTGTGTCGTGTTCCTTGGGTAAATATGTCCTAATAATGTCTTAATTGGAAAGAGTAAAACGAAAATTATAATTATTTCGTAGTTTTGAATATTTTCAAAACTAAACCTAACAGATTAAATTAATTTCATTAGGGGTTTGGTTCATCAGTCCGGGAAAAAGAAGCAAACTAAGAATTAAAAATTGGACACCAGTACAAGTGAAGAAAAACCTATACAAAATGTTTTACCCGGTAAAGAAGGCACTGCATGTCAAAAAAATGCATTGCCCGTAAAAAATATATAATCGACAGGAAAACATTTTGAAAGTAAGTTAAAATCATTGAACCACTGGAATGTACGTATTACCTATATTGCATGGAAGGAATAATTTATCCAGGACACAATAATATAAACTGAGGAAAAGAACAAATTATCAGCAGGAATAGTTTTAATGCCGACAACTTCAGTACAACAAAATGAAATAAAGAAATGACTAAAGATTGTATTAAAATGATAGGAATCCATAAACTCCACAAACTAAGTGCGGATCAAGCCAAAGTTCGTGAGGAGAGGGGTTAATTCATTGTATAATAACGCAAAAAAACGTATCTTTTGTTTTTTTTAAATAAATAATAAAGCATTATTTAATCTTTTTTTTTCGTTGTTAGAATATTTAAAGGCGTACTTACCCCCCTGCATCCACCTTTGCTACTGAATCTGGTTTTGCGCACAGAGAAGTACATGAAACATAAATTTATTTCTAGTTATAATGAACAAAAAATAAGGTAAATCTCCAGTTATTTTACCAGGTAACGATTGAGCTGTCTTCTTATTGAACGACTATTCAAATCGAGCAGTGTATCAGCCAAAAAGAGCCCTCCATTGCCACTTGCTCTATTGGGGGTGACAGATGCTACGAAACGTACGAAGACACACGAAGATCTGTCATCATTCGAAGCAATCCTTGGGCTCTGTCACCAAGTATGTGCAATTACAAAAATTGTAAAATTATGTTGCTTTAAAACAACACTTTCTTGTTTTGAGTTTTTTCTTAGTGAATAATCGCCTAAGGAAACTTCGGGATAAATATTCTACCATCGTCCTCGTGCGATGATCAAATTGTATGTCAGCCCTAATAGGTGTCATTCGTTTCCTTGACTTATTGTCTATGCCTAGTGTTTAATTTAAAATTAAACAGTTTTTTTGTTGGTTGGTTGGTTTGTCGTTTCCAACCACCCTGTATATAAAATAAATTAAGCATAATCGCATAATTGTAAAAAACCTACTTAAAAGTACAAATAAAGCATAAATGCACCTTCCGTACTTTAAGTAGGTCACATTTAAATCGCACATGTCATTACTCATCAGGTCAATTAACTTTTAATTAAAATCTAGCATTAAAAAGTGATAATTGAGCACTTAAGAAAATTGTGTAAATATTGTAATTAAAATTTAATAAACAGTATCATTTAAAACTACGTTTTGAGTCGTTACTCACATCAACGAAGTAGTAAGATAGAGTGTTATTGGACTTAAGTCTATCCAGAAACCTTTGTGAGACTGCAAAGGATAACATCTCTTATCTTGTACTTTCGACACCTAGGTTTTTGTCCCAATGGTATTAACTTTGTCGCAGTTAGTACATCAACCAATTTTGGTGGAATCTTCGTACCCAAAACATGTTTACAGTTTAATAGTGGATTGCACCGACATCTACTACTATGTTAACTACTTAAAGGTCATTTCCGTGGATACAAATCTTAAAACAATAATGATTTCTATGGAAATAAATCTGTGATTAGGATAATATGAGATAGTACAACCGGGAAAAAATACGGAAAGGTTCATTCTAACGGATTTAAACCTTTAGAATTAATAGTTATTATCCAAATTTTCTTTAAATCGTCAAAACTCTCCTACTTATTTCCCAAGAATAAATTAGCGCACGCTAATCCGTTCACAATTTTGAATTGAAACTTTGGCACAATGTTCGGCGCTACAAAAAAATGATTATTTTAAAAATGGGGGGCTAGAGTGAAAGACATAATTTTCGGAAATTAAAAACGGAAAATTTATTTTACCGGCACAGCTTTGGAACAACTTGGCACAATTATTTAAATTTAAAAATTCAAACAATGGGAGCCAATTTCGTCAACTTACAAATGAATGTGTTTTTCTATTGCGCATTATATCTTTGCGGGGATAACACGAATTTCGGATCTCCGATTATAAAAATTCCCTATAGATATTCGGAAAGCTGAAGGTTTATATAGTAGAAATAAATTAAAAAAATTGCGTAAAATTCATGTTTAACCCCCAAGAATAGCCATTAAAAGGGTCTCTCATTGGATGTGAGTACTCACAGGCCACGCCCATCCCACTTTGATATTATAAATACAGGGATCTATGTTTTTCGGGCAAACTTGGAAAAATATAATTTAATTTAAATTTGAATGTAATACATGTAAAATGAACGTTGAACTTCTGTGGTGAAATTTTTTTAAGTGTTAAGAGCAGTTAAAATTGCACGGACTGACAATATAATGAAGTGCTAGCTGCGTCCCACATCGAACGCGAATTTCTGAATGGTTAAGCTCTCGAAAAATAACGAATTCGTCCGTACGTATCTTATTCGCTTAATTTTAATGTTGTCTAACTAATTCCATTAAGTTTTTAACGCAAAACAGCGTATCTTAGAGTAATGAAATTTGTGCTATTCCTTTCTTCTCTTTTTCTCATTTTTTCTCCTTTGTCCGATTGGATGTTAGATACATTCTGTTAACGTTTTGAAACTCTTACTTTGTCATCAATTCATTATTATTATCGCGCGAAGGTTGATGTTGATTGAGAAAAGTTGTCATTAGTGTCCGCTATTATATAATTAATTTCCTGACGTGCATACGACCTATTTTGAGATACCAAAAATATTTTGTGCAAATTTGCTCTAATTTAATGAACTTCGTAGCTTTTTAGATAACTTAAATTCCTATTTATGAAGGCAAAAATATGGTAGTTACCCTGTATATCAAATTATTATCCTCGTTCATTATTCAGAGTTAAGCCAATAAAAATAGATAATTTGTAAATTGAAAAATGGTATAATGGGAATATGCTCATTGATTTTTAATATAATAATATGGTCCAAAAATTCGAGTTTTCGATTAAATCTTTGAAAGTTTCTTGAGAGGCAGCTCTGTTGTGGTAATAATTCAACTGCACAAGCAAAATAATGTCATTTCATAAAAAGATTAGTGTTTATTGGTTACAACCTGCAAAGACCAAAACCATCCAGTGACTAAGTTTGAAAAAAATGTACTCAAACTTTCCATATTACTCTTTGTAGAAGATATTGCGGTACTTGAAGACTCAAGCGAATTAACAAATAATCTTCAATAAAACCAAATCAATGGTCTTGGTTAAAGGAAATATTAACCATAGCAACAATATCAAAAATGGCACGATCAGTCATTACTTTCTAACACTTGGGCATCTTCTTGGAAGAAGCGGTGAAGTGGATTTGGAAAATTACAACAAAAAGATTTTCAACATAAATCACATGAGTATATTTATAGAAATGTGTTTTTCCCAACATTGATAATATGTTTGTGAATTATGGGTCCATAATGTCTATATTAAGAGTGGACTGTACAGGATATTGTAGAGATAGAATTCCTAACAAGAATATTAGAAATCACCAAACTGGACAAAAGTCACATCCGACAAACACAATTGAGATGGTTTAATCATATTTCGAGACTCGAGAAAATTAAATAAAGAAATAGTATGCTATACGTATCTAAACCAATATGGGGTGAAAGAGTTAAGGATACCCTAAATGAATATGGTTTGAGGAAATAAAATATATTTGCATCAAGGAACCAAAAACAGCAAACAAAACTGCATGGAGACGACCGGAAAAGTATCGATCAAGAATAAAGAAGATTAAGATAGAAGACATCCTTTGCTAATATAGGATTGATCATGTTTCGTATGTATGTATTGCTGTGACCTCCCTTATCTTTCTCAAGCCCTATGTTGGCTAGACAAAATATGCTAAGTTTAACTTATTCAAATAAATTTGTTGTTAAGGGATGTTTAGCACTTATGCCCCTTTTTACTAGCTCAATCAATGATACTCTCAGAAGTCGGTTCCTTGTAATTTTAATTAGAGGTAATCGTTGAAATTGATTTAATTTGTTCTCTCTGGATAGGTTGAAATTGCTTTTATGAAGTGAAATTAAAAAGGTTTCAATAGCTTGAAAGAAATATTTATATTCATGTAAAAAAATCTCAAAGCGCATATAAACAAATGGTTATACAAATAATTGCAGATCACAGATCTACTATCAAATAATAGTTCACAAATAAACATTTAAGTTTCATAAAAATACACAAGTCAAAAACATCTCTTCTTTTCTTCTTAGATTTGCTTAATTAACTTTCATTAATTAAGTCTTTCGCTGTCCAATAGCGTGTTAAATGTTTGAAAATTATAGATTTGCTTTTGTTAAAGCTTAAAGTTGAAAAAGTAAATAATAATGTTTATGAATGAAAAACCTTCCAAAATTAGGGTAGTCAAAAATACACTTCCGTGAAAGTCTTGATTCAACGTCCTTTATTTAAAATGCAGATGGCAAAAATTTATAAATGTTAAATAATAATGATTCACTGTACCTTAAGTATCATCAAAGTTGTTGTTTCAAAAATAAAAAGGATATGTGTGTGTGTTGTCGCCTTTAAATAACTTATCAATAGATAACCAAAACACCTGCGCACTGTTGATACACTTGTAGATCGTCGGAGCTGGATGACATAATCTGGCTTCGTGTTGTTGTTGAGTTTGTTCCAAATTTAGTGTTTATCAAAGTTGTTTACGAATTTAATTGGTACCATAAAAGTTACTTCTGGTAAGTTGAATGAATCGATAATTACTCTTGATCGCAGTGAATTTCGAGTTGATTACAAAAATTGCAATGTTGCAGACTTGCTACTTGTTGTTAGCCATCTTGATTTTCTAACCTTCAAAAATTTGCATAAAATCCTGGACACAATGAAAACATGTCTGCATGGTTCCAACTTTCGGGATCAACTGATTTATGCATCGAAAATCGATAAATTGGTATGCCTGTTGTTCAAAAGTAAGTCAAATTGTTGTATTTTGAATTTTTAATTTTCTATATAATATATAGATAGAAATATAATAGAAATAAAATTTCTATAAATAATATTTCTGTTCCAGGTTAATGGTCCACATTGAAATTGTGTTTCAAAAAGATGTTTTCCATACGATTCCATTGGTATTTGCTGTTTTTATGGTTTAATTCGGAATGTTTCTGACTCAGCTCACGCCATTTTATATTATTTTCAAATTTATGCGATTTTCACCCTTATTCACAACTTTGTTGATTTATGTCTCTAAATTACTTGAGTTACACAGTTGAAGAGATTACATAATTTTTGATATGAACAGATTTGTACAAAACATGTTATTTTAGAAGTAATTTGGTATCAAAGTTTTACATTTTTAGGTTATTGTAATATTCAAGATAACAATACAATATTAATTAATTTCTAGCTAATTAAATCTTTTAGTTACATTTTGATGTGACAATCATCAATTCAATTATTCTCAGCAATTTTTCACATGTCTTTCTTATCCCGAAAAATTCAAATAATGTCATAAAATTGTAAATTGAGAAGGTTTTGAGTTTCTCGTAATCTGAAGTTTTTAAGTGTATTCTTACTTAGAATTTTGTGTTCTTTTTGAATATATTATTCATTTTTGAATTGTGTGCCTCTATAGAGCATTTTGGAGCACAGCAGTATGTACGAAGCTGCAATATTCTAAACTTTTTTGCTATATTTCTTTAGACCATTTTAAACATTTGTGTTTTGCATTAATTTTTATTGGACCTAAACTATACAATTTACTAAATTTCCTTTGACTATCCACTCATCCACATGTGTAAATGTACAGAAGAGCTATATCGAAATATTTAAAAAAACAACAACGAAAATTAATATAAAGATTTAAAAACTCGCTGTCGGGTGCAGTAATGGAAAATTATGCCGTGACTAATTTAGCTCAATTACGTTAAGCATTTGTCAATTTCTTTTAAATTTTAAATAGAATGAGAAAATTCTGACTAGAAATTAGTAGCTATTGCAATTGTTGCGCTTTGTTATACTTTCCGATAAAAGATTAATTTGATTTTTTTACTTGGTTAATTGGTGACCCAGTAAATTATAGATAAGTACCACATTACAAGCAGATTTTCAAAAACAATCCTGATTAAACTAAATAATTCAAATAAATGTACACTAGAAAATTTGTAACTTTAATTGGTTTTTATTTATACTTCACAAATTAAAAATCTATTTTAATTGGACGGCAAAATTTTTCATTTTACCGTTTCAACTTTCAATAAATAGAAAGCGACAAAACGCTAACAATGCACATGAATTTTACCAGGATTCGTGGTTTCTAGCAAGTTAATAAAGCTAGAAATTGCAAATTTGGCCCTTTTGCTGTATATCAAAAGACCTAATATTGTCGACTGATCGCAATATGCAGTCGGTGAAGCACAACATGTGATTATATGTTGCTAATTTTCACACCAGATAATCTACACGTCACAAATCTGCATCAGCTTCACACCTAGATATTTCTTCTGCTCCTTTGCAACACGTAGCGTTGGTCAAAATGCAACCCGACGTTAGTAGTTCTCGCTTTTCCCGCAGGGGTTCTGCTAATTAGGCTTTTGAGTGAGCGTCACAATCGGCATAATCGCTAATCAAGTTAGCTACCTGCCCCAATCAGGCAGGGCAAATAGTGGCGGCTTTTCTCCCGTATAATAAATCGATTTTTATTTTGTTTTAGTCGTGTTTTGTCGGTTTTTTATACTCGCTACTCTGATTTTCACTCTTGTTATGCCATAGTTTAATTTGTTCATCATCCACAATTCACCGGCTTTTTTCCACACCTACATCAACCTATCGTTAAAAATTTTCAACTCGCTCATTTCCATAATAAAACTATTACGAAGCTACATTATTGATTTTGATTATTAACATGTATTAAAATAAATTCGAAAGATTATAATGACTGATGCTCAAAGCGACGGAAACGATATTATACGAGGTTGCTTTTTAGTCTCGAGGGCTTGCACCCTCTCTGTTTGGAAACTCGATAGGGGCACAAAGGGCTCACTAGGCCATGAAATTCGATGAAATGTGACGCTCGACACATGCGGCTACTGGTACATGTTATCCAATCAAGTAGTTGCATTTACTTTTTACACTATTTTCCAAATATGCGAAAACTAAATAATTTTAAATATTCGAAGCCAATAATCCGCTACGTAAAAAAATCGAGTCCGATTCTGAGGAGCTTAATGTTCAGTTTGTCTTTCTGGGCAATGGTTGACCCCATAGGCCACGATCAAGTCTTCAAAGGAAGGGATTGCACCCCCTCAATCATATCGCACCCTCTAATATCCTCCGACGTCCTTGATAATGCAACAACACCCTTGCATGCTAAGTTTTGGGGTTCTTGTCTCTTTGCCCTTCTAAGCTTTCTAGTCGATATTTTCTGTTGAATATCTGCCACTGCACTAAATATTTATCCAAATGTACACATAAATCGTATACGTAAACATCGCAAGAAAATAAAATTTTCTAGTATAAAATACTACCTGTCTCAAATACAAATTTGTAAAAGGCTTTGTGCCTGTTGCTTATTTCGTTTTTGACCATTCACGACGAATTTATTTTAGGATCATCCCGTATCCATAGACGATTTGATCTATGTTACAGAAGCACACGCTTTGTGGTCTTCCGCTTCTACATTTCTATTTTTGACCACGGCACGGTTGTTTTTTTAAGTTGAGGTATGTCCAGGTGTCCTTTTGCTTTTTTATTCAGAACATAAATCAGTGTGATTTGATTAGTAGCTGTGAATACAATTGGTACGCATCCAAAAATCAAGCTTCTGGAAAACTTAGTCAAGGATGTAAATTTTAAAATTGTGTGCCTTTTTCGCAAATAGCGCAACATTTTATTAACTTTCAGTCGGCATAAATAAATGCATATAAAATTATAAACTCAGGTCAAATGTCAAGTTAACGTCTTAATCTAACAATTCCGGGTTTAGAAACTTGATGGCAGGGACACCACAATAAAAATCATAAACCGTAACAAACGTCGTTATCCCCTTTACACGCCATGTTATTGTTAATTATGTCCTTGACGTATTTGTGATGTGGGAAAACGAGAATTTTCGATGAGGAGCGTCTTAATATACACACGACAAAATTATTTGATTGACATTGTAATCATAGGTAACCGAAATTTTGACTCCAGATTTAGTAGGTAGGTAACATAAAATTCTTCCAATTGTATATTAAAATTGACAACTTTATTTTCGCTAAATCAGAGGAGCGTTAAAGGCAATTGAAGTTCAATCATTGTTCAAAATGTCAACGTAAGATAAATATTTGGGGATCAACTATAATAAATCTCATTACATTTTGTGGTCCGCTTCACACACGCCTTTCATATTTCTGCAACATAAATGCGTATAAAAATATAAAGGTAAAATTTCCTTATGTTATGAGAGACATGAAAAGAAGCGCTTTTTGTAGTTATCCAAACTTTTCAACGTCTTTATTTATTTTTTCAATTCTTAATGTTTGCATTCAATTCGCTTTGTGTGTAGTATTCTGAAGATTTTAGGTCTTAAGACTAAAATGTTAACTGCATAATAACTTCAACACTGTAAGGTGCTTTGATTTATTAAGGCTTTTGTATCAAGGTTTTTCGGCCTATGTGGTTTGTTTGTTGGTTTAACTTCATTCATAAAAAAGCGTGAGATTTTTGCCAAACGATCAATGAAAGTGTGTCACCAAATATTTAAAAAATTTATTTCCCCATTCTGTTTGTATATCTGATAACCTAAAGAAATATATTTACACGGTGTATTTTACGAATCCAAGCTTTATTCAGTTTGCAGAACATGGAAAATGTAAGCGTTTCGAATGTGCTTCAAAATATTGTACGGTTAAGATGCAATTTGCACAAAATTTCTAGAAAACTTTCACATTTTTGCAAATTCACTTTTTCGTAGCGCTTATCTTGCTTTATTTCCAAAAACTATTTATTGCTTTACTCTAGTTAAAAATTATTTGCCTTATGGTAACAACTTACTGAACCCGTAGCACAATAAAATGGAAAAAATATTTGGGACAAACAGTCATAAAAGTGGCCATGCCCTATATTCAAAAGCTTCTGCTATTCCAAGAACCGGTAGCTGCATAAAAGCAATTAAATCGTAAAATAAAACAAGATTAGTCTCGAAAATTGTATTTTTAAATCGTGACGTTGGGTAAACAAGACTTTTATAAGGGCACTAGGTTTGGATACTTTGCGGCCTTCCAATTCTAAACAGAAATCGAAACTAGATTTATTGCTTTACGCCAAGAAAATTTCTATTTCGTTGGTACGCTTTTCGACCATCATAAAATGAATTTTGGTCGACAAACCAAAATTGTCGTAAACTGCCCTAGAAAGTAGGTTAACCTGTCAAGTTGTAAATTATCGTTTAGACTTACTTAGTTAAAAATTTTTAGAGGTAATTTACTAAATGGCTGTGTGTTTTTAAAAATTAATTAGTAGAATTTTTTATTCGTTCAATAAAATCTGATTTTTACAAGCTTCCATTAAGTTGCATAATGCATTCATCCTGCTGTTGGTTTCAATCAGACCCGTTATCAATACAAGGGTTGGTATTATTTAACCCCCTTGTATAGAAGTTCTTGGCCGACGTGGTTGTTCAGTGGGAACGTTGCGGCCGTGCCTGGGGCATAGTCCACGCGCCCTAAATCCAGCATCCCACGGGGTGAGTCAGATGGATTCACAATACTAAGGGGCAGAGTTGGTTACCCTATTTTCGATTGCATATATCTCTCTCTTTAATGCATTTATGCATTCAAACTATTTTATGAATTCGTCTATGTGTACTCAGATTGTTCAGCTTTTTTTTGAGCTTTGATTGAATTCGACTGAAACAATCATAATTTATTATCTGATATGGATGTCTGTTAATATTTAAAAGAAATCATATTCCACTTTTACTGATAAATAAATGTCTTTGTTACAGATTAAAATTTTTTTTTATTATAGAATATTGTTTACACTTCAACTTGCCAAA
The DNA here is from genome assembly GCA_932274525.1 of Podabrus alpinus. Classification (NCBI taxonomy): domain Eukaryota; kingdom Metazoa; phylum Arthropoda; class Insecta; order Coleoptera; family Cantharidae; genus Podabrus; species Podabrus alpinus. The sequence continues at coordinate 21,880,527 of OW026454.1, forward strand.
TACACGACGCCTTTCCCAAACAGGATACCGCACCGTAACAAGCGGTTTGCTATATCATCACAAGGAAATATTTCAGAAAAGGTAAGCGCACAATGTTAAAGCTATGGTATATTTTTGTTCTACAATAAAATGTACTAAATTTATATAAAATTTTAATTAAATATCAATAAAATTAAAATAATTTTTTAAGCTTTAACATTCATAAGTTTTTTGAATTTGTAAATTAAAGCGCAACATAGTGAATTTCAATTTATTTCACAAACTTCCATAAATTTACAGATTAGGTTTTCGTGATCAATCTGGAATCAAGCAGATTTATCAAAAATATCAAAATCGTGGATTTACCGTTTTCTATGCACCCTATGCCTAAAGTACATAATATTAGCAAAATTATAGGAAATAAAATTGTACAAAAACACTTTAAAATTAATTTTATTATAGTACTATAATTAACCATATACGATCTTCTACAATATCCAAATTTTTTACATTTTTAGGCAAAAAAAACGTCGTTTTTAGTTATCCATGGAAACCATTTTTTATCTTACGTGTTTCACAGATGACTGAAACGAGACACAATTATCTGCCGTATAGAATAACTTCGTAGCCTTAATAGGGCCCTAGCTGTGTGCTTTCAAAATTGATCCATTTTTACCCTTTTTCGAATGATGTTTTTCACCATGGCTCTCTGGCCGCAGTGAATCTCTTTAAGATCATCTCGATGTGAAATATCTTCAAAATTCTGAAAAACTAATATAGCATGATAGTGCACTGTTATTTCTCTTACCATTTAAATTGTTTTGTGGCTTTTCAATTTTAACGATTAAAACGAAAATTGCAATAAAATTTATGTAAAATAATCCACTTTTCTCAGATTATTGATCAAAATAATTAAGATCCATAAATTTTCTGTATCTAAATGGATTCAAGGTTAAACATCAAAGGTTAAAAAACCAGCGGCGGTTCGTGACTTCTTCCAATAGGGGGGCGCAAAATTTAAATAAAAATGAAACTTATAAATTTGCTTATTTCTTACAAAATAATTTAATTCCAAAAAAGTTTTATTTTAGACTATTATTTTTACCCTCCAGCAGAAAAGTACAGCATAAAGGAGCATCACAAAACACTTTTTAATATTTTACCGCCTGATCACCAGCTGCTGGGGGAGAGGGGGTATTCCATAACTCCCAGAGCCCTCGGTCACTGCAGCTTCAAATTTTTTAGAACCTCATATGCAGTGGTGGATCGGAACTTTTTCAATGGACTGGCACAAAATTTAAAAAGAAAGAAAAAATTAATATAGTACATTAAATTTAGTGTATTTTAATTTATTTATCTATTTAAGTTGTTTCCAACATTTACATCAACTAGCCAATCAGACCGACGAAGTACACAAACTTCCAATGTCCATTTATTTCTTGATATAAACGAGATACTGGACTTGCCCAACAAAATTAATTTGTTTATTGAAGTGAATCGTGGTGGGGGGGGGGTGAATAAAATAAATCGAAAATATTTTTATTGTCTTATTGCCGACATTAATAGGTATATATCGCACACCCAATGCAAAACCAACATAACTCAAAAACGATAGTTTTGAGATAATGAGCCTTGAATATTTCACGTTGCATTTAAACATAGCAAAGTAATACTATCATAAAGTGATCCCCATTGTTTAATATTGAAGCTACAGTTATGAAAGTTTTACACTATAAAATATTGAATTTAACCATTATTTTAGTGTTCTTAACTCGAAATCGTCATTTTTTGAGTTATGTTGGTTTTGTATTGGGTGTGCGATATGTGTGGACTCCTGGGGTGGTAAAAACCATCATATTATTAGCGACATTATACAATACCCTAAATATATCCGCGTATTTGTCTGTCTGTCTATTACATTAAATGGAGCCGATGATAGACTTAATGCTATAATTAAAATTTTAATTTTGGTGGTGCGAGGTAAAAATATGATGTAATTTCGCGAATCTATTGCATTGGAGGGGAATTGTTCAACTAATCTGTACATTTTTGGAGGCTCGAGGTTTGCTGTAATGTGGGGAGGGGGGACTATAAATTATAGTATTAACTATTTAATAGTAAAGTGTTTTAAATCTGTGCCGCCGTTTATGGTCTAAGCAACGTTGGATTGTCGAATTTGTTACGAGCGACGTATTCGCTTTAAAAAATATTATTCCTTTCTGGGCCCGCGGCGCCCCGTCGCCCTCCTCGTGCTAGCTGCCACTGCAAACAACAATCACTTTATGTAGGATAGAAAAAGAAACTCTTATGGAAATTTGGGAAATACCCGGTGCAGTACAAAATATTATCATCAGATAACGCCATTAAAATGGAAGACTTAATAAATTGAATTAGCACCAATACAAACTAAGAATTATTACAATAATACAGAATGTTTTTTAACGCTTCTTAACTTAGCAGCGCTATTCGTTGTTAATCTTTTGACCTACTTGGGTATTTCCAAATATATGATCAGATTTGCGTATCGGGAACTATGCAGGGAGTCCCGCAAATGGAGAGACAAAATAAGAAAAAGAAGAAATTTGCTTATAACAAACGAATGCTTAAATCGACATGGATAGTTTTCTTTGCTTTATCAGTAGACCACTAAGTAAGTATTAAACAAAGGTGTTATAACATAGATCACACAATAAATAACTTTTTACGGGAAAGCCTATAAATTAAAAAAAGTATTTGCTGAGAAAGAAATTCAGTAGCAATTTTTTTTGCATATTTGTAATTTTTGATGTACATTATGTTATCATTTAGTAATAAAAACCGAAAATGTTGATGATAACGCAGTGAATTTTTAAAAATACATAGGTATATAGTCATGTATTTGTTTCCCAGCATACTGAACAACTAAATTACATTTTGTTAATGCACTGCGAAATCGCTACCATTTTTTTTAACTAAATCATATCTTATTTCAAAAATTAAGTAGATTCAGAAAAGTGTATTGAATGTCTCTTTCTAAAAATTTTTTTTTTCCTAATGCCATTAACGAGTTATTGCCTGATTTGTCTGATCTGCGCTGCGGTAGTATAATGTTTTATGCATTAGTGGTCCACTTATAATAATCAGTATCATTTCAAATGATCCAAGCATTCTCTTGTTATATTATGTAAGTAAAATTTATTTTTTAAATAATTTCTCGGCAGAATACTGGCTTAAAGATGCACGTATGGATATGGGTGAGTTGGGTTAAATCGACTCATTTATTTGGTCCAAGAAATCTGTAGTCAAGCTGTTTAATTTAAAATTAAACAGGTTTTTTGTTGGTTGATTGGTCTGTCGTTTCCAACCACCTTGTATATAAAATAAATTTATCATATACGCATAATTGTACAAACCTACTTAAAAGTACAAATAAAGCATAAATGCACCTTCCGCAATTTAAGTAGGTAACATTTAAAACTCACAGTCATCAGGTCAATTAACTTTAAATTAAGAATAAATGCATTTCCAATATTATAAGGAAGTAAAAAATTTACAATACTTGTATCATCAACAATTTATATATGAACTTTAATATTAACAATTTATTAATAAGCAAATCGATTAGGTCATTGTTCCAAATTAATACATTACTGACTATTTCGCAGATTGTAAAAATTGTATATAAATCTTGTAAATAACTTTAATAAAACAGTATCATTTAAACTTACAATTGAATGTTACTCACATCACATAAGTTAGGAAGGATACTTCTCGCCACCTTCTCCTAATTTATTCACAAGCAATGTCCCCACATTTACGGGACACCCTGTACAATCAAAGTTATAACTAAGAATAAATTAGGAAATATTATATTACGTAAATATTGGTTGCTTTCAATTAAAATTACCCAAGAATTATGGTGAGTCACTATCGTCACTAAAAGAGCGATTTACATAGGCAAATGCGCTAATAACCGAATTTTTAAACTTCAAAATTATTTTATTATAATTTAAAACCATTTTGACCAAAACTGTTAGGTATATCAGTTAATAAACTAACACCATTTAATAATTTGGTTTAAAAATAACAACCTTTTTCGCATTTTGTTGCTATTTCATTAATGAGGTTGAAATCGCCACCAAGACTTGCTTTAAAATTATTGTAGTTCATGTTTATATAATTATTTATTATTGCTTTTTCATTATTATTGTTAATTACTCCGTAAATAAAGATTCTTGTTATTATTAATAATCAAATTCAAGATAAATTATTACAAACTGTCCATTTCAGAAATTATTACGCCGGTATAAATCTATCAAGAGCTTGTCACGCCTTTTTATAAAATTAAACAATCGCGAACGAGGTCAAATTTTAGTACAGAATTTCCGTCAGTAGGTAATTTAAATTGAAAATAACTATAATTTTCGAACAATTATTATTTATTAATTAATAAATTAATAAATTGCGCTCTTCTCGTATGTAAATCTTTATTTGTGACGCGCTTGGATCACAATAAATTATTATTTATCTGTTTGAAATAATTTGCGGTGAGGTGGATGCGTGGAAAGCTGTTCAGCGAGATGACCTATCCTTTATTTTTCAGTCTCAATTTTTGGAAATGTATTTGCTTTTGATGCATCACACTACAAAAATGTATTAACTTAAGATTTAAAACAAACGGTTGGATCGAATCCGTGATTTATTCTGACCGTCTTTCCTCGGAAGGCAATAGCAAACCACCGAGGTAAACTGCCATGAGTGCCCGTCTCGAAATTAAGTGTATTACACTTCCCGTGGTTCGAAACCCACGTTAAATAAGTAGGCTCTATATATCGATACCCCAGTTCAATAGCGTAACAACTAAAAAACTGTAGTTTTGAGATATTGACGTTTAAAAAACTCATGGTAATTATTATCATCATATAACCTTGTGTTATATTCCACCACTTCCATATAGTAACTTGTGTCATATGTTGGCAAACATGCAAAGTTCGACTTATTACTCTTTTGAACTATATAAAATACACATTTTTCTTTTATTTGGTATGACTAACTCAAAAATGGCATTTTTGGACTTGTTACTCTATTGAACTAGGGTATCGACATGTGAAAATATTTTAAAGTACACATCACAAACATAGAAAAAGATGAGTCAGCAAATCTTCATTGGTGTAAAAGGACCGAGAAGAAAGGATGTCCAATAGAAAAACACCTTTTTTCAATTGGTATAAATTGCGCAGAATTAAATCAGAATAAACTTTCGTTATCTCTTATATCGATGGAATTCCTACGATAGAAACTGTTTCCAAAATATGGAATTTTTTAATTTTCAAAAGAAATTAAATGAAAACTAGGGTTGTATATTGTATGAAAAGCTGTATATTTTACAGTACAATAACTACTCAAATTATAACATTAATTTTCAAATCTTACAGCTGGCGAGGACAAATGCCAGTGAGGTAAAGGAGGTAACTACGAATTTTGAATTCTATGAATTTTCTAAAATCTAAAAAAACCAATTAAATGCACTAGAATTGCTAAAATATTTTGCAATACTCTGCAACAAAGTACACCCCCCTCCATTTACAGCTAGGGATCTGTTAGATACATTTTGCCCACTCCCCCATCGCGTATACATATTTTAATGAAATTAGTGTCAAACATTTGAGTTTTGTTTGAGCTTCCATTCAAATCGTTGTAACCTCACAGATCGCCAAGTTATTCGCGAAAACCTTTGGAGGGGCTGTATAAACGACAGCCCCCCCCCCCAACGCAATTATTTTATAAAATTGGTGTCAATCGTTATTGAACTTCAATTTTCGTCATCTGAGCCTCAAAGTTTTTTTTTAATTCAATTCCTTAGTACAATTTTGGAGGAGCTGTAGAAATAATACTAGCCCCTCTCCCATCATGATTTTTTAAATAAAATGATTATCAAACGTTCGAGAATCTATTCTATTCCCTTATACCTTCTATTACCATTATTTTAATCTCAAATGTAAAAAGTTAAAGCGTTTTAAAGATTGAGAAATTGTAAATATTTATACCAACATCCCTTCGAGCAACTAGCGCATAAAATTTTAGCATTGATAAGTAATATTTTGTAATATTAAAAATGAAAACAATCATCATCTATAAAAATAATTTGATAGGCTTTAGTTATTTCCGTAAATTTTAGTCGCGAAGTTTCTCAATTAAAATACAATTATTTAGAATAATTTTGGGAGGGGCTGTAGAGATGCTAGTCCCCACCCCTATCGTAAATTTTCCAATAAAATAATATAAGTTCGAGAATCATTTGAACTTTAGAAAGCTTCTATTCCGATCGTTTGAAGGGTTAAGGTACAAAAAGTTGAAGCGTTTTAAAGATTGAGAAATTGTGACACTGTTTACCGACATCGCTCCGAGCAAGTAGCGCTCACAATTTTATTGTAGTTGCCGTATACTGCATTGCTTAGAAAAAACACCGTATGTACAAAATAACGATTTGGGTACAGGATGCATAGAAAACGGCCAATCAATAACTGTGTGATTTTTTAGCTTTTATCGGTAAATTTTCCCTTATTCCAGTCCAAGCCGAACGTTAAATACTTGGACTGTTTCCCATGATAAAGTAAGTGAAAAAGATTCTTTTCCAAAAGAACATAAAGAAGAAATAATAATGATTTGAAATAATTTAAATTTACTATGTTATATTTTGCTTAGCTTATTGCTAATTTTTAAATTCAGTTTGATAATAATTTTTGAACATGACCCCAGCCTATATTTGCAAATTTGAAGTACTAAAGATGTTGAACAAATAAAAGCATATTTTCCGAAATATCGTCGTAATTGATAATTTAATCCACCTTTTCACATACAATCTTGATGTGCTACTGTATGTGAGAGGGCGAACATCCCTTCTAAATCAGTATGTACCCTTAATGTAGCTCTTGTCCCTTGAACATGACCCTACTGAAGAGATTTGATTAACAATATGTGTATACGTGTGATCTGAAGTGTACTAAATTGACAGGAGACCTTAAAAAGATATTGCATTTGTAACGTTCGAGTTTTATGATTTTATTTCAATCTTTTTACATTTTCCAGTTTATGATTTATTCAAACGCCCGTTTTTTGCCTAATTTTTTTATGTTAAAAAGTAATGTTAACAAAAATAAATCCTTTAAAAAATAAGAACGCGGAAGTGAAAACATTTTATTATGGGGTAATATAAAAAGGTTCTAAAAATGTAAAAATCATTGTTCAAAATATTGACGATAATAAAATATCTAAGTAACTGTTTTTTTTTAAAGGTTTCAAATTTTTCTAAGCACTTTTATTTTTACTGCTTTGGTAAACCTACTTATTTAAATGTTATAGTTTCTTTGTGAAATAAGTTAACAAGTTCGATAATTGAGAAGTCTTGTTTTCTACATTACTTTTCAACTATTATAGTAATAACAATTTTAGAACTCCGGGGCTGGTGAATCTAAAGGGACTTTGAGTCCGGACTCCGGTCACGGCTGTAATTTGCGATGAAGCGCGAAGGGAAATTGCCAGTGTGCAGTTTCCGTGACTTAATGAGAGGCAGCGCCTCAGGACAGACCATACCTGCCCGGAATGTCCTCATCAGGATATAATAGAGACATTGGACGCGACTAGAAAATGCCTAAAGTTCACTCTAACGACATTTGAACGTTTACGACGTAGACATTTTAGAAGCAATAACTAAAATAAAACGCTATTCTATATTATGATAGCAAAGTTACGTCTTTGTTAAATATCGTCAAGTAGTTGAAATAGCTTTCAATTTGGTTTCTATTTTCTAATTAAATTTTTACTTTTACTTGGTTAATTTACGATGCAGACAAAAATTAGTTTTGCAAATAATTTCAAGTGCAAAAGCGACCACTTAAAATTCCGCGGTCTAGTCAATTTTAATTGGATTAAACGATGAGGAAAGAATCTAAGAACGTCGTGAAAACAGAACAACCCTTAATTTGTTTCATAACGGTTGTTGTAGTTGTCGGCGAACTCTTTGAAGTGATAAGTAGCTAATTTGTTAAACAGCCGCTTTATCCACTTATATCCCCAGATTTATAACCATCTTGAGGGTTAAAGTTACTAAAGTTTACGGACGAGCACTGAAGACATAACAAAGTTAAAGAATGTTAAGTAGCTAATTGATTCAATAAATTTTAATGGCTTTGTTTTCAATTCGCTTGAAATTTTAATCTCTGCAAACATCGGACTTTTATATGCAAATATTATAATAACCGATTCACATATTCAAAACACGAAATGTTCGAGAAATACAAAATTTTATTTATTTTCGGAGTCCAGAGTGCTCTATTATAAGAATTCCAAATACAGATAACCAATTTATCGAAGTGGTGAAGATTTTATTGAATTTGGGTTTTCCATTTGTACAAAGAAACTCAATATTTATGAATGTACAAAATTTTATTAAAAATTTAAACCTCAATATGAGATTGCATTCATACAATTTATTGTTCTTCCAATCTTACGAGAACTTCATCAACATGGAATTATATCACCTCTGCCAAAATTTTCAAACAAGTTGTTGGGTTACTAATATAATATGCTAACTATAATATGAAGGGTTTTTATGATAGTTTATTTTTTAAATTGGACTTTCTTAAAGATTAGAAAGTTTTGGGTTGCAATATGCCGATCATTTAATTTTTATGTTTTATGGTTCTGTACTTTTCGTTTGCCGACATTTTATTATTGGAAATCACAACTAAATACAAAGAAAGTGGGTAACTTCTGTAAAATTTTTATTATGTCAATACTTTTGCGGCTTCACTTTTGCTACCTGATGTTATAAAATTTTATACTTCATAAAATTTTATGAGAGAAAGCCTACCGTAGGTATTTTAAAATTTTTTAAAATTCGGCATCCAACAAACGGTCCATTTCATCGCATATATTTTAACTGGGTTTTATGGCATTTTTAAACCAATTTTGTAAACTTTCTGAAAATTAAATCAAAATGCAAAGATGAACAATAATTAGTGTGAGTCTTTCATCAGAAGGGATTTAAATATAAATCTTTTTTTTTTATTTTCTTGAGACAACCATGTACAAATTGGACCTACTGCATAACGTGGATTCAGAAGCCCAAATTACTTACAATAATAATCCACAAAATTATAAAACATAAACACAAAATTATAATTTTCCAATAGTTTTTGTTTTCCATCTGTCGAAAAGGAATGATAAAAGCATAAAAACAATTAACAAATTTTGGGTACTTCTTACATGGGTGTGTATCCTGTGGTTTTAACTACCAAGAAGACCACCAGAAAAGCATTTAACATGCTAAGTTTCACAAAACAACATCCTTGGTTGTAATTAATAGCCCAACTTTTAGATCTGTAATATTTGTATTACACTATGCAGTTTATACTGTAATTTAAATGCATAATTAAAATTTAAACTCATATTAGAATTCTTTGTGGATATAAATTTATCATATACTTCATTTTAAAATTTGGTATACTACATGCTTTGGAGTACTATAAAATCGAATATACGTTGAGTTTTCCCTCCCCCAGTGGAGGAAGGGAAATTCCTTCTAATTCAAATCAAACCGCTAAACGGTGAACGGTGAACATATTATGTGGTTTTTGCAATTAACTCGTAAACGGTGCATCCCGTGAAAAATTGTACATCGGTTAAAATTTATGGGAACAAAATTTTTACAAAACTTGTGCAACTGCACAATACAGGGGTCAGAAGTAGGGATTAATTCTGGACACAAAGCACAATTTTTTGATCGCTCTCTGGTGTCGTAATTAACTACCAAACGGCTAGCATCTCGTTAAAACTGAAGTTATATGATACAGTAAGGAATTTTTCTTTGAGAAAAATGTGTTCAGGTCCCTTTGAATGTTGTGTGCAAAAATCGAATATGCATACTTATTTTAATTTATATAAATCTAAGATTTTTAACCATTTTATTTTTATAGTTTAATTTATTATAATTTATATTATTTTTATTTATAATTATAATAATATTTATAATAATTTCAGTGTTTAATTAACTATTTTATTTTTAAAGTTTAACTTATTTTTTAAATTTATTAGATAATACTATTTATAGTATATTTATTTAATATAATTGAATATCCTCGAGTATATCGAATATACCCCCCCCCCCCGTTGTGTTGAAAATAACATGCACAACAAATTGTAATATTTTTCATCCTAAATCATAATATAATTTTTTGATTGAAATTTAAATATTTTATTTAAAATTCCATTAACTCTAATTATTTCCACAATTGATGTTAATTGAAAATTTTTAAGAGGAGATTTATTCCTTAGATTGCTTTACCCAGATTCTTTTTACTGTGAATTTTTTTCTTTAAATTATTTATCTAAGGAACGATCCTTGTACCAATGAACAATAAGAAATAAAAACTTTCTAGTTTTCTCGAAGGATACATTGAAATGCATACAATTTTTGATGTTAGACACTTATTACCAAAGTCATCCGAAAAGACCAGAAAACATTATATGTTTTCTGGTTGTTTTTATACGTTTTATACGAAATATCGTTTTTTATTTATTCCAATCGGAAATTCCTGCTCTATAACTACTAATTATAAGCATTTTGTACAAAATGCTGTGTTTGACACCCCAACTCGACCATTTCAAATTTTGGATTAAAAATAGTCTCAATCCTTTGTACCTCCCTTGTACCTGTTTGTACTTTTTCTATTTTTTAAACAACACAAATAAGAATATACATAAAGTATATATAGTCATCCTGGTTGATCCAGACGGCATATTAGACAAATTCAACTATTACAAAAACATCAGAAAGTTAAGCGCAAATGAAGATGAATAGCGCCATTCGGATAAGTAGCAAACACGGGTAACTCATCAAAAATGAACCACATTTGCCTTATTGTGCGATTGAGGTTCCGTTGTGACCCCGTGAGGAGACGACTCGACTCATCAGGCACGCATTGGCAAGCGGTGCCACTCTCGATTATCAAACCCACCCTTTTTGTTTTTGAGATATTTCAAAAATTAGAATTTCGAATTTTGGATCAAAAATAGTCTCTTTTGAGCAGCGTTTGTACCTGTTTGTTTTTATTTTCGTTTGTATTAAATTAGTTTATGAGATACTCAAAAAATTAGTTGGGTGGATGTGAATTTTTAACCCAAAATAGCCTAGATGGTTTGCATTCCATTTGCATTTTTTTTTGCTCGCACCTTGACTTAGGACACGCAAATGGCTGAGCAACTCAAAGGAGAATAAAAGAGGTACAAGCGAGGTACAAAGCGGGGGACGAAATGCCCCTCTGTACTACAGTTTCTTAAGCGGATATCTGAATTCCAAGTGTAAAAATATTTCTCGTAAACTCTGGATTTCGATCAAATTTCCCGGGGTTCCGCTAATTTATATTCATCTTCTGCTTTAGTGTGCCCTAACGTTGCGTACCTACCTGTTTCACTTGAACTCAAAATCACGGCAAATTTAATAAACTTGATTCGGAGAAGGTCTACTGAGTAGATTACACCTGTTTGCCGTTGCTTTCCAGGTGGAGACGGTCATACTAAAGTTCTTACTTTGCCTGGAATCGAAACAAGTATTCGGCATCAAGAGCAAACCACTTAATCGCTTAACCTATGACCGTCTACTTTTATTATTAGGTATTTTCAATTTTGCGCAATATTAAATAATAGAGTGATGATGATGGGGTTAAAACTTCAACATTATTAGCAGAACGATAGATATATCTACTAATCTGAGCTGTAGCGAAGACCTCACAGGCGCCCTGGTACAGAGGAGTCTGAGAAGCTCTAGAGCCCAAGAATTTATTTCATTCTTAATTTTGTTAACTCCACCCCCCGTCAAAATTTTGAAAAGGTAAAAGAAAAGATTAAGTTGGTAATCAATTTTTATAAAATAATTGTTTTTGAGATTTTAGCCCATCCCCTAATGAGTTTCTGGTTACATCACAGATTTCTATTATCGTTTTATTGTTTAAACACATCAAGTTGATTGTCGTTTTTAACGCCAAGATAAAAGTAAAAAATGCAACGTCTGGCATACAAAACAGCACTGAATTAGACCTAAACAAATAGTGTGCATCTGAAAATTAGCTTAAATGTCGCTAAAGACAAAGATACTGCTGACCCAAATACTAAAACTCTCAAGATCTCAAACGTCGCATACATTAATTTTTGTCCTGTTAATAAGTCTTCAGCCCAAAACTTTTTGGTTTAGAAAAAATATTTTAAACCCAAAGATGGGTCCACATGTCTTTAATGCATTCATGAACAACATATTAAAACTCCCAAGCACTTTGTTGATTTCTATCTTTGTAAGTCTTCCACAAAATGAAATTATGATGAATGATAAAAAAGTTTAGTTTAATATGATCATATTTTTTCTTAATGAAACCTAAACGTTTTTTTGCGGAAGATCTGCAAAGATAGAAATCAATGTTCCAAGCTCCAATATGTTGGTTTTCAATAAGAGGACAAAAAATTAAAAGAAAACGGGAAAATATAAATTTTCCGGATTTGTACTTCCAAAATAATTTTATGTCAAAGAAGTGCAGTGTTCAAAATGTTGTCCATAGATGATTAAACACCTTCAAGAAATTTAGGTTTGCATGCGATTATACCCATATGAGAAAAAAAAATTAGAAAAAAAGAAATTGAGAGACAACTTCATGTGTTACTTTGAAAACATTAAAATATTTCTTATTGTCAAATTAAATACTCAAGTCAAAACTGGAAACCGGGGGAGGTGGAGGTATGGAATACCCTCCAGTACACCATCATAACGAAGAAAAGAATTAATTAATTCATTCAAGCTTTTCTATTCCATTCGGTTAAGTTTTCACGGCCCAGTATTTGAGGAGCATCAATCCTCGTTTTTCTTTTTTAATTTGTAATTTAATTCATCCACATAGTGCTGCTGTTCACCGGAGGGCCGCTCTAAGAAATTCCTCAAAATTTTATCTCGAATCGAAAGCTAAAACTTTTGTGCTTAAGTCTTGTAGTTATAGACAGAAATTATTGAATGCCCATGTTTGGGTCTTGGCAGTAATGGAATGTTGGGGATATTTAAGACAATTTTCAGATTTATAATTTCTTTTCAAAACCTACAAGTTTTTCAAGTGAAAGTCGAAAATCAACAAAACTTTGATATTTTTTATTTTAACAAAGTCGCACGTTTGAGATCGTGGAAGTTTTAATATGTTACTCATATTTAGCTATGGGTTAGGGATATTCGAGAAAATTTTCAGATTTTGAGCTTTTGAATTTTAAGGAACAAATCCCCTGCCAGAGGAGGTAAACTCGACGGATATTAGATTCTCCAGTAATTCATAATTTCAACACTACATAATATGCAATTTATTTCCAAGAAAATGGCTGTCGCGTAAAATTAAAAAGTCAGAAAACGAATTTAGTTTTCAAATAATTATTTTACTGCGTTAACAAAAATTTTTTATTCTTACATTAAACTACTGAAACGAAACCGATTTAAACCCAAGCAATATAGCAATTCTTCCACCAAATAAAATAAGAATCAAAATAAAATAAAATAGAGGAGGTCATATAATCCATACAACCTTAATCTGGGGTCACTTGTAGTGAAATGGACACAGATAAGCTTTACGATGCGTTTAAATTTGGTTCAATCGTACAAGTTTGTATAAGAAACTAAACAAGTAAAACAAGGAAAGCACGTAAGTTTGTAATACAATTGCAAGGAAAATGGATATAATAGTGCTTTGATATGGGAGGGCTACTCGGTACGTTTGTTCTTATCTAGGGGTAGTTATTGCAAACTATAGCCTCTTTTGTAAGGATTATGTGACCAAGAATTTATCCCTCAAACGAAATGTATATCAAGTGACTTGTAATTTTAAATTAAAAGCTTATGCAATAAAACTTCACAATATTTAACCGTAACGTTGCATTTCTGGGTAAACCTCAAAATGTGAAAGGACATAGATCATGATGGTCATTTATTTTAAGAAGAAGAAATTTTTCTTCAAGTTTCAATGGCTTAAAACCGAACACTAACCAAAGACTAATTGTTCGTTTTTGTACAAAAACGACCAAATTATGGTTCGTAAATATATCAGCTCTTGTGCTTATTGTCCCGTAATTTACAACATCATTCTTAATGACCTTCTATCTTTTGTAAACTACATTTAATGATTATATTGACCGTAAATAATTTTATAGTTATTGCACAAAAAATATTCGTCACGAGTTATTTGGGAAATTCTCTAAAACTAATCAAAACTTTAATAGAAGTCGTTGATTGCAATAATAGAGCACATTCTGTTTGCAACGCCCATATAGACCTATTAGAAGTTATATTAGAGTAGTTAGGTATCTAATAGACACCTTAGGCTATCACACGACCCTTGGCGAGTTACTATAGCACTTCCACCCTTCAGAAAATCACAAGCACTTAACTAAAGTAATCAAGTTCATGTAATATAACACTTGAATGGAATCTTGCAAATTGATCGTTTTCGGGACTATAAATTTCTAAGATTCAAATTTTTTTAACCTTTCAAGTGGAACACGTGCCTTACGTGCAGCTTGTCCGTCCATAAAAGAAACAATTGGAATTTCAGAGAAAAAAGCGGTCGACTTTTGGTTGTAATGACCAGCAGTTGGTTTTACGTCTTTTCAAAAGACTAAAATTAACGAGCCAGTATGGTTTCGAGGCGTTGTGTTAGAGCCACAAAAATTTACAATCGTCTAGTAGCTTTATAATGGGAGACAGCTTAGCAAATACACTTTTTATAATGCGGAAGAAGCTTACACTAAAGTGATTCAATTAGGACGTTTACGTTGCGTAATTTATTGCAAAGGTTGTTTGGGCTGTAGTTTAAAAATGGAGCGGTAGCGTTTTTGGTTAAGAATGACCAAAGTAAGATAACAATGAAGTGGCTTTTGACAGACGTGGATAGAACAGTTCCGTATCAGTCGCCATCTGCAGACATTTTTGGTGTTTCTACTGTCTAACCTGTGGTCATTACTAACCGATTTTTGTAGTTAGCACGTTGACGAATGTGTCTGTAAGTTAAATCGTCGTCTTGTTACAGTAAAAACCAATTATTTATTGTCAAGATAAATGGAGACGAGGAAAAGTGCAGTTTACCGTAGATTTTTGGAAAATGGAAATAAAGAGTTATTTTATACAATCAAACCGTACATAGCTAACGGGAAATGACAAGATTGTAAAATGTTACGTTCTGTTTGAATTTATGACTTTCACTTTTGTCATAAAAGGGTTACACTTTTAACTGTTACTTTCTAAATGTTGCTAACGGGATCAACCCTTTCAAGCTTTTATTGCACGAGTTCTTAATTTTCTCGGTAACTTTCAAATTTTAAGAACGAAACGGTATTTTGTGTTATGGTATCCCTTGTTAATCACTTTCTAATATGAGGATTTTTGTGTTTCTATTTGCACTAAATTATAGAGTTCACGGCGGTGGCTAGAGTGCATACTGGTTGAATTCGGAGCGGTAATTTCGGGTTCGAATAACGGACCTCGCGGAATTGCTTGCTCGATTCCCCGGTATGCATCATGCACACACTGTGGATCAAAAACCATACAAAAACAAACCCTACCAAAAATTAACGAATAAACCCATACCAACAAAAAACAACAGGTGCTAATAACCTAGATGTTGATGAACCTTAAAAAAACACATATAAATTATAGGTTAGATACTTATGACTTATGACGTAACTTTCGGGTTAGAAGATTATAACTACGTGTCAAATTTTATTTAGTCCATTATATTAAAAATCCGTCGTATACAAAAAATAGGTAAATTATTATTTTTTTTGAAAAAATAAGAGAAAGTAATACATATTTACAATATTGTCTATTACAGTCGTCCTTTAGAAAAGCAAAATAAAGTGTTAACCTTAATGTAGCGTCAAAAATCACTTGTATATTTTTGTGTAATTTCATGGTCATATTATATATTTTGAACTTTATGTAAACTATAATAAGGTCCTTTCAGAACTGCATTCTATACTTAGGATTGAAAATTTAGTATGAAGACGTTAAGTATACCATTTGTCATGTCACAAAAACAGTGGGTGGCACAGGAAGCTTAAAACTCCAAAGAACATGAGTGTCTATTATACATAGCCATTTTAAAACTTTCAAACCGTATTTATTTTATGTTACTTGATCATTATGTTTTTATTTTCAAATTACTGCAATATATTCCAATCCTGAAGATTGCGCAAATCTAGAAACATATCCACATCCAAGAATGCAGACATAAAGGCTTTCCATTTTTTACCACTTGGAGCTCCATTGTATCAGTTTTCTTTGTTGCTTTTTTATTTATTTATTAACCCATCAAAATAAACTAAATTCTTAAATGAATAACGAAAGCGATCAAAAAGACGTAAAAAGGTGCAACAACGTTTCGACAAAGGGTTTTCAAAAAGTTCGTCTTTAAAAATATATCACACAAGATATTATAGAGCCCACAGAACTGCCAACCATATAAAAGCCTATCACACCCTTCCGCTTTATTCTATTTTATCATTCAGTGCTACTTTGATACACTGGTTTTACAAGATTTTAATCTGACAGTTATATTTCAAGTTTTTAAAGCTTAATAAAGTAGCGTTCAAACCACATCAAAACTGCTTTAGAATTTTGAAGTATTAAGAATTACGTTATGGATTACTGCAGAAAAATTACCGCAGCGAATTTAATATACCAACCAGAACATTAATTTTTTAAAGCTATATTCGGAGACATTTATACTGATTTGCATTTTGCCCCAGTGTAAATTGGTCTTCTATAAGAAGCTTTTGACATTTGTGTAATAATTTCATTCATCCTTTTAGCCACCTTTTGGCTTCCGGTTTGTTGTATTCGTGAACGCAATTCAGACACAAATTGAAAGCTACACAATAACCTATTTATACTGCTCGGTCTTAATACATTTTTGATACTTTTCAAATCTCTTATTTAAAATTGAATGGAAAATAAATAAATTACCCAGCAAGAAAAAGTTACTTAACTTTTTGAATAACCCAATTAAAATTTAGCTGTCGCTTTTTCGGAACCGTTATTAGCAAAGGGAATAAAAAATGCGATACAAATAAAAATACTTACATCGAAAGTGTGCTAAGACGATCTTCTGCAGCTGGAGGATCAAAAATGCCGACAGTTATATAACTAAAGATTTATTTTACATAATAACTAGGAAATATCAAAATTTGACAGATATTTAGAAATTGGAAATTTTATTCATGCGTTTTTAGCTTTTGTGATGGTTTTGATCTTGTTTATACCTGAAGAGATCTGTCAATTCCTTGTCAAAAAATCAAAAACAAGGTATGTGATACATATGTGAGGTGAGACCGCCATCAACAGTTTCCAGTAAAATTGGGATTGTTGCATACATGACTAAAAATATTGATACTGAAAATATTTATTATAATTAAAAAATAAATTATTCATTTTATAGTCCGTCCGGTGGTCTGAAAATGAATCGGTACGGCACTGCATAGCGTAACTTTTTTGATAGTATACCTTTCTCGTAAAATAGGGATCTCACAAGGTATCATTACCTTAAAGCTTCAGTTTTTAGGAAATAGGATACTGGTATTATCTTGTACTTAGAGGCTTAATATCTCTTTTGAAAGACTATCAAAGAATCTGAACTTTTCCTTTCCTATGTAATTCAAACCTTAAGCTTATAACGAAGTAAAATTACTTACATATCTCAAAAACAGAATTAATCAAATTTAACCTTTGAAGTCGAATAAAATTATTTTCACCGCTGAACGAAAATATATATATAGGTAATAGTTTTACGGATATTGCAAAAAATACGTTTGTGGAAATAATAAGCCTAATAAAAAATTTATTTTTCAACTAAATCCTATTTAAGTTATCGAATAACAGGATAAAATGGTAAATCTGGAAATAAGAGATTGTTAGCAATTGTGCATGAAATCAGATTAAACTACACAAAAAGGAATACGAGATTTTTTATTATAAATAGAAAAATTTAAAGTGAATTTCTATAATATGTTCAAATTTTGAATAGATTTTTTATTTTATTGATGCTTAAGTAGTTACCTAATAGATAGGCGTTTCTATTTTACTATAGCATTATGAGGATTTAATAAAAAAAAATTGTGAAGTTGTTCAAAAAAATTTATGTTTACCGATTTAAGATAAAAATGATGGAATTGTCAACGTTTTCTTTCAGTAAAAAAATACACTTTTTTAATAACTTACAGTCTCTTAAAACTACATAATGGCGATAATGTTTATCCCATAAAAGAACTTATCTATAGCAATCTAAGATCATTTTGTCCATAAAAGCTTTTCACATACTGTGCGACAAAAAACATCTTTGTGTTAAAGGTTGATCTAACAATAATAAAAAAGCGACATTAAATTCAGCTATAGCAATCGAGAACATAATAAACCATTTTAAAATTCTCTAAATATTTGGTTAACACTCATTAGCTGATGTGAATTAAAAATAATTGAAATTGTTTATAATAAAATCGATTTAACAATTCAGTAAGGAAGTTGACCAGTCCAAGCTGTTGCTCCATTTCTAGCCAAGTTGGGGTCTAATTTATTGCTTTTCGCCTTTCACCACCAAGGTAAACCGAACATACCTTTGATCCAACCCCCTTAGATTAGCATTAAGAACCCTAACGGGTTAACCCCCTTTATAGCAATAATAAGAACACGTAAATAAATATTGTCAATGTTAACGGTAAATACATAACTGGGTTAAATTTTTTTTGGTGATCATTTAAATTCGTCCGATTTATACAATGTTTCAATTTGCTTATAAGTATTTAGTTACAATTAAAACACAGGTAAAATAAATCAATTAATTTATATCCAAGCGAAATCTCGAAGCCTATCAGATCATATCAATAAATATTATCGGCACAAAATTATCGTTGTTAAAAAGTTTGTTATCGAACAAAAAAATAAAAAATCGTACAACGAATCGAGTTTACAAATAAAATTGATAAATTTAATGAGTTTATATTTATAATTGAACGATTTACAAAGACCTTTAATAACATTACTTCAGGGAAATTTAAAATCGAGAAATTTTTATGTATTTTATATTATAAATATTTATTTAAAAAATATCTATTGTAAAACCAAAATAAATTTTTGTTCGTATTGACCAAATGGGCCAATCACTCAAAATGATTACTTTTGATTGTTGAATCAGAAAAGTTCGTGAAGATTGATCGTGTGAACACAAAATATGCTAGCATATACGAGTGAGTATCTTCTATTCCATTTTTAAATTACTAGTAACAAAAAGTTTTAAAAATTGTAATCGAAATTAGACTTGTTAATCATCCCTAGTGTTGTTGAATAAACAGCTAATTAATAACATTATTCAACAAATTATGGAGGTTTGATTTTAAAGAGCGATGCTTATAAAGGAATCGGGTGTGATATCTAACTGGTACTTTAATTTGTCCATGTCGTGGTTCGAAGTCCACGTTAAACTGTGGGTCCTCCTTAGGCAACACTTTTATTGTGCTGTAATTGGGGTTAACCTGTTTAACATTTGTCCTTAGATTATAATTAATTTGTAGATAATAAATTTAAATTTAAAACTAACAAGCTAAGCCAACAATAAAAATAAGTTTTTCTCGTAACATGCTTTCAGAAATTAGTTATTGCGTTCGTCAGATCTGATTGGATTAGATTTTTTGAACTACATAGCTACGGAATCGAGTAATCCGACGGAGAATATGCCAACTGAATTTAAATATCATCGGAACGCCAATGAAGTGCAATATTTTATATACATAATCCATCCTCTGCTACCTTTCGGTAAAACTGCAAACTTTTCATTATTTTCCAGTTATTTTTGCCATTACTAAGCAGATTAGCACGTTGGCGAATGCGGGATGTAGGGGAGGCGGTTACAGAAAGGAAGTCAAAAAGAAGATTAGGCACTTCCCGGATTCGAACCAATGCATTCAGCATCAGTAGTTGATCTTTCTAACTATTAGGCCAATGACCGCCTTTTTGTAAGATTTTAAATAAAAACTGTGAATTTTTATTTGCTACTATTTAAATGAATTAAAATAAAATAAATAAATTATTAATTTAGAAATATGCTTTTTGTAATAGTACATAATTATAGAAAAAATAATTTCAGTCGAAAAATTGGATTTATTTAGGCCCCCATTTGCGATGATACTCGACATTCGGCCTCACGTAGTGGCATGCAGTCTGCAACCTTGGATCTCTGTGGCAGTTATTGTAAGTTGGTAATTAATTAATCAGGGGTCGGTTATAGGTAATAAAAATTAGAGATCCGAGCTTTTACGCAGTTCTTATAATTATATAAATATTTATTGGGCAGCTTAATAAATTAGACCAAGGTCAGGCTTTCTGAAGGGTGAAGGGTTCAGTTATTTTTGAATTTCTGCCAATTTTTTTTGGTATATTCGATACATATTCGGTTTTAGTGACTTAATGACACTTTATTGTTTTGTAGATATTTTAACATAAAAAAAATATTCCAAGATAACTTTTTCTGAGATGGTTGTGAGAACCAACAACGGTGAGAGCACCCTTCGGTAAAAATTAAGAAAAATTACTTGAAAAAACAACCTTTGGTAATTTGGTTATAAAAAGTTAAATACATTTAATGGAGAATAGCAGCCCCCCTCACCCTGATTCGTATATAAAAACTAGACTGGCGATCGTTACGGGTTCCCTAAAAAATGGCATCAGTTATCACATTTTTCACTATAGATCAGGGCTGGATAAAATCCGACCCGCGGGCCATATCCAGCCCGCCAGATAAATTTGTACGGCTCGTGGCATTATTTCGATTCACTCATTAATTTGTAAGATAAAAAGTAATACACAACACACAACTAAATTACATCAGTTGTAATTCTAATTAATAATAAATTATTATATTTTTAAGCTCTGACTTAAAAAAAGGATTATTATATTTTTTATCGATACGTTACCTCATAATCAATATTATATTGGATATATTTCACCACTTCCATCTTATTCGGAGAAAAATTAACCAAAAATCCAATTGTAGATCATTGAGCAACAAAAACTTAATTATAATTTCACTCTGAGATAACTATTATGAAAATCTTAATAACTGTAACTGCTGACCCAACTAACTGCCCCAAATATATCGAAATATTCAATCCAACCGTTCGTCATAAATTGCTCACCTCTGCTCCAAATGTCAAAACAGCCTTACATTCAAGAAATATTTAATAAAAACGGTGAAGCTTTTCGTTATTTAATAATAAAAAAAATGCAACGCTGTTGGTTTAAAAAAGTTCTTCATTGTTTTAACTTTTAGTGCGAATCAATCTCATTTATCTTTGCAAACATTTACAATAATTCATTAATGTGATACAAAAATAGCGAGAAATTGCTTCTAGATATCCTTATTTTTTAGCTAGCAAAATTTTTAAGAGCCTGCTTTGCAATACCTAATGTAAATTTCTTTAAATTTATTATTGCATTGAAATCAGTCAACTAGAATTTAATTAATAATTTATTTTTAAAAATTATGTATTTGCAGAATATACCCTTAGGAGTATTCCATCATCGGTTTTTAAAATAACTTACTAGCACCATCTGTTGTACAGGAGCCAATGCATCCCCTCTTATTTTCAGCCGAGAGACGAACGAATCAGACTAAGAATTCCTGTAGGTAGTACCATGGCTAATATCACTCCATAGATATAGAAACTGCCAAAATTTACAAATCAACACTCGATAAACAATAAAGATGGCGCTTTGAAGTGGTAAAATCAAAAATTATTTCATTTTCAAATTCAATTTTACTTTGTTCGAACTATCGAAAATTTAAATTTAAATTGCCAAAAATAGCATAAACAAAAATTTTCCCTACATTCTGAAAAATCTAATGATAATGATTTGTCATAAAGTTTCATAAAAAATATTGAAATGAAAATGGTCTTTTCCATTACAAAATTTCTTCTGCGCACGTCTATTTTTCAAGTTTAACATTATGATGGCATATTCAAAAATTATACGGTATCTAAAATAGTTATATATAAAAATGGCATAAGAAATTTATTATAAGGCTTACTTTAACGGGTTGACGAGGCCTCTAATGTAAAATCTGCCCTACAATTTTTACTTTGTGTATAGAGTTAAAATTTGAAACGGCTTATTTATGATATTTGAAGCGGGTATCGGCTGAATAAACCCTAGCAATTCAATAAATTATTGTTCTGCAATGGTGAGGACATTAAAATTCAAGATAGTAATAACAAATCATAGAATATGCGGTGGTACAGAAATAATGAACATGAAAGTTCCATTTACCTCGGGGTCCCATTTAACCGCATTGGCCTTACTCCTAACAAACCTGTTGACAGAGCATAGTTCGATTGGAAATATTTAACATTTTAGTGTTTATAAAAATAAATCCCTCGTAATTTATTAGTAATTTAATCAACAAAAAAATAACGTCATATGACGTGATAGCGAAAAGTGATCAATTCGTAGTAGGTAGGAAGAAAAGTTTTGTTGTAGCAGTCAATCCCGAGAAGCTGGCCTGAATCTCAAAACGTCTTTTGAATTAAAAAGAAATTGGTTTTAGCATTTAGAGATTTGTAGACCGATTACACCGGCCGACATGATTTTCGTTGTCCAAGATATAATTAATTTTTTCCACTAATTTTGTAGTGCTGATTACGAAATCAGACCTAATTTTATCGTATCACATCAGATTTTTAGTAAAATTAATATATTCGCTATTTTCGATTTTTCAGTAAAAATAATTTAAATTATCGAGTTTTGGCGCTCTTTTCTTGAATTAAGCGACCTCTCGTGAGAAAATATATTAGTTAGAACAACGATACGCCCTTTCGAAACGCGTTACATGGAAATAAACCGTTATAGTTACTTTGTTTACAAACTTTTTACTGAAATCAGTGTGTTTATTTGAAAAAATTGTTTACGTTTTACTTTTGGTATTTAATATAGTATTTAATTAACGATTTGTGGTTGAAAAACGTCTAAAAAACATAATGTCTTCAAGAAAGTGTCATAGTAGTCCAGATACACTTTGTTACATTTGTGGGAACTTTATGGCTTCAAAGCAAAAACTGAAAATAACTGAGTTTGTGGAAAATACGTATAATGCTTATTTTGGCTTCAAAATACAACTAAAATCGTGGACGCCGCAGTTAGTTTGTACTATTTGTATTGAACAATTAAGGCAGTGGACATACCGCAAAAAACAATCTCTACCTTTTGGTAGACCTATGATTTGGAGAGAGCAAGTTAATCATATTGATGATTGTTATTTTTGCTGTACCAATGTGAAAGGTTTTAATGCTAAAAATAAAAATAAGATAGCCTACGCAAATGTAACCTCAGTTACACGTCCCATTCCACACGGTCTAGAAATTCCAGTGCCCCTTCCAAGTTCAATATCTGATCTCAGCTCAACATCGTCAGAACAAAATTCACAGAGTCAAGAGTCAAATGAAGTTTTCGAACCAATTTTAAATCAACCACAGAAATTCACACAAGGTGAATTAAATGATTTAATTAGAGATTTAAATCTTTCTAAAGAATCTGCTCAACTTCTTGGGTCTAGACTTCATGCAAAACACCTGTTAGCTCCTGATACACATTTTGCTTGGTATAGGAAGCGTGAAGAAGAATTTGTACCTTTTTTCAGTCAAGAAGAATCATTAGTTTATTGCCACAATATTCCTGATCTCATTGAAAAGTTAGGAGCGCAATATGATCCTGGAGAATGGAGACTTTTTATAGATTCTTCGAAACGGAGTTTAAAAGGTGTTCTTTTACACAATACTAATCAGTATGCTTCTGTTCCTGTCGCTCACTCTGTTCATTTAAAAGAGACTTATGAAAATTTGGAAACAGTACTAGATAAAATTAAATATGAAGAACACGGTTGGCAGCTTTGTGGAGATCTGAAAATTATAACTATGGTGTTAGGTCAGCAGTCAGGATACACGAAATATCCTTGTTTTTTGTGCGAGTGGGACAGTAGAGCACGAGAAAAGCATTATGTTCAGAAACAATGGAATCCTCGTACAAATCTCAAACCTGGAATCAAAAATGTTATACGAGAAAATTTAATTGATCCTGAAAAAATTTTATTACCTCCGCTTCATATTAAACTCGGTATGATGAAACAGTTCGTTAAGGCATTGGATAAAGAAAATGATAGTTTTAAATACTTGAGTAGAAAATTTCCAAGATTATCAGATGCCAAAATAAAAGAAGGAGTGTTCGATGGACCACAAATTAGATCTTTGATGACCGATAAATAATTTGATGCAATACTAAATACTATTGAATTAGAAGCTTGGCTGGCGTTCAAAGATGTTGTCAACAATTTTTTGGGAAATCACAAACACCCTGACTATAAAAATATTGTGGAAAACTTATTAAATAAGTATAAAAAATTGGGGTGTAATATGAGTATAAAACTCCATTTTTTACATTCGCATGTAGATTTTTTCCCTGATAATCTTGGTGATTATAGTGAAGAACAGGGAGAAAGGTTTCACCAAGACATAAAAACTATGGAAACAAGGTACCGAGGTCGATGGAATGTGAATATGATGGCTGATTACTGCTGGTCAATAAAACGTGATATTATTGATGATTCTCACGAAAAAATTACACCCAGACGTAATTTTATCGCTAAACGTAAGAGATGTCACACAAACTAGCCCTGTAGCAATTATTGTACTTGATATTTTCTTTGTTAGTTTTGCAATATATGTATTTATAACATAATAATTAATTTTTTCCTAAAAATTTAAATTAAACGTTTTTTCCTTTTTGTAAAAAAACCTGATGTGATAGAGTAATTATGTAGGTATAATTTTGTGTTCAAAATACTATAAATTAGTGATATTTTTCACTCAAATCAAAACAACGTTCAAAAAGTTTTCATTTGTCGGCCGGTGTTATTGGCACGTGTGTTGGTAATAGGATTAGTTGTAAACGCATTTTTATGGAGTAGATCGATGGCTCCCTAATTACAAAATATTTTAATATGACCATTAATTGAGTATTATTGTAATTAGATCTGAATCTAAGAAGGGCGATGAAACAACATTTAAAATTTCAACAATGACAAGATAATCTTGGTTGAAAACTGATAATTTTCGGACACATAAATTGGCCATATTGGGTTCACCTTTTGTTTATAGAAATTTGCAATTAGCACTTGTAAGTAATCATCAATCTCAAAAACCGCAACAGGAGTATATACATTTTTATACAACAAAATCATGCTTTGAGGTTGGACATCTTGTTGATATTTGGCTCCACTGTACACCAATCAAATTAGCAGTTGCAGCTGAATCAGACTCCAGCTAGATATC
This sequence comes from Podabrus alpinus, assembly GCA_932274525.1. Classification (NCBI taxonomy): domain Eukaryota; kingdom Metazoa; phylum Arthropoda; class Insecta; order Coleoptera; family Cantharidae; genus Podabrus; species Podabrus alpinus. Next base: position 21,905,925 of record OW026454.1, read on the forward strand.
ACTCCAAATTATCCCATTACCTCCTTATACAGCGGGCTCTGCACACTTCCTCATTGATTAATTGCATGTAATGTATTGGCGACTCCAGAACAAGATCAATAAAGCCTCTTTATCAGTATGCTACTTTTTCAACAACAGGAGCGCACAGACAGATTTAGAAAATTCTTTTTCATGAAATTTGGCATATATTTCCAAAACTTTAACAAGATTTAAAATGACAAATATTTACGTCAAATATTGCTGTCAGGTCTCTACAGCAGAGGAATGAAACAGATTTTCTCCAAAGGGGTGGGGTAGTCACCATAACATCGTTGCGTTAAGTGCAGCAAGTTTAAGGATGATTACGTTGAATAAAATACATAATGTTATCCTCTTCGTATATGAATAGCTACTAACACACTCAGAGAAATGAATAAACTCGTAACCTGCCTCAAAGGAACCGCTACGCCGCGCCGTGTTTCACCACCGTCGCTAAGAGAATGATTTACACAGGCAAATGTGGAAAATTTAGCAATTTTGAGTACAAGTAATAAAAACACTCGGAAAGTATTTTTTTATGCTTAAGCGAAAAAATTCATTTCCGAGTTATTACCGTATTATTACCTATTATTACTATAATAGTAGTTGCTTTAACTTACTCCAGAATTATGGTGTTTCACCACCGTCGCTAAGAGAATGATTTACACAGGCAAATGTGGAAAATTTAGCAATTTTGAGTATAAGTAATAAAAACACTCGGAAAGTATTTTTTTATGCTTAAGCGAAAAAATTCATTTCCGAGTTATTACGGTATTATTACCGAGTCGAGTCTAAAACATTTTCATATATAAAGTAATTGATTAACGAAATAAACAATATACAAAACTACATCAATTTTTAATAATACTAACCTTCTGAAGACGAATATGAGAATTATGTAAATGATAATTATTAAAACAATTTTGTTTTATTATAAGTTACGATTGGAGTTTGTTATTTATTTTCCCAATGGGTTGTAAAAATCCCAATGGTTTGAAGCCATATGTTTACTTAAAGCAGTATACGTATTATCCTCCCCCCCCCCCCTTCTCATGATAATGCGAGCGTTCTTCACATCCAGAGCTCTAAATCCTAGCGTATACCAAGTCACAATCTTGACAAGAAATATTATGTTAACTTTTATCTTCCATGGGGGCGAGATCTTTGGTATTAGAAAAAAAACGCAAATTGTTGCTTGGGCCTCTAGAACCAAATTTGATATCCTGAATAGGTTTAAAAACTGAAATGAGTTTTTGGTTAGACCTCTAATGTATGTGAAGCTCTGAAATTTTAAATGAACTACTAGCATTTTTTGTGAGCAATAAAACAACGAAGGTTTCTCACTAATTTATACGTAATTGAAAAACGGTGACACTTTCAACAAAATATCAAGAAATCGGTTCAGCAGAATATGAAACTTTTGCTGTAAAATAATTTTTGGGTCGGATTACCTAACCGTGGTCATCCCAAAAAAATTGAAAATTTCCTATTGCAAAGAGGAAGGTTTATATTAGTATAATGACATAATTTTAACAAGCGAAGATATAATAAAAATTTCGAGAAAAATCAATTTGAAAGTACGTAAATTTAGCGCATTTTTCTTCGATTTTTGGGGTGTGCATTCGATAAGGAGGGTAATCCATCGTCAAAACCTACCCTTACGGGGCGCCCCTCCGCTCCGTTCCGGGTTGCACCCCTCCAGGGCGGTTTTGACTCTGGTTACTAGGCTAAACATACGAGAAGGCGTCACATATCAAGAAAACCGGGATAAATAAAAACCGGGAGCTTAGAGACCCTTGAAATAGCATTAAAAAGTATAGTTGCGGTATGGGGCAGTAAACTATTACGTTTCACCCCCAAAAAATCACGTAAAAACAAAAAATAATCGATGTTACATGTACGAGAGTCGAGCTGCATCTAAATATTCTAAGTGGTAGGGTCATTCATAGCGGACCGTACCGTCAACAGAATGGAGCGACGCGCGGGAATCTCACTAATATTACATGTAAATTAGCTAACTTCAAAATCGATTTACTCAAAATTTTGATTATATCTTCACTTGTGAAAATTATGTCAGTATACTAGTATATAAACCTTCCTCTTTGCAATAGGAAATTTTCAAATTATTTGGAGTGACCACGGTTAGGTAATCCCCACCTAATTTTTAATCATTTATTTTACCATAAATAGTTTTCGAGAAATTTAAACTTTCAAGAGCGACACCGTGGAAAATAATTTTTGTTTAACAGTAATGCCAAATTACCAATTTTCTGCGAAAAACTTTTTGCACCCCATAACATTTTTTCGAACCTGCTTTGTAGTTTCTTCATAAATTTTTTCAAGTTAAGTTGTCTTCTTCCACTTCCACTTTTATTAAGAAGTCTCCCTCTTAATATAGGTCCAGGACCTGTTTTTTACTAATTTTTGCAATTAGTTCTGTGAGCATTTTTGGATTTTACATCTCAGGTAGCTTGCTAGGCTTGCCTTTCGATGTGCCTGCACCCTGTTTTTTATTGTTATGATGGCAAATCATTAACACAGGGGAACCGACGGCTTTACGTGCCCTCCGAAAGCACGGAAGACGGTCAAGAAATTTTAGACTGTACCCGGAGTCGAACCGGGGAGCCCCACATCAGCAGTTGATCGCGCTAACTATCAGGCCATGACCGTCGTCAAGTTAAGTTGTAAAAGTAAAAAAGAATATAGAGGATTGATCCACCCAGGGGCGTAACAAGGTAGCCACGGACCTGTGTCCTGGTAACAAACCGGGCCCCAAAGTAGTTAATAAAAATAACGCTAAAATTTTTTAATGGATATAAGCTGGGCATTATATTTTCAAAACAAAATCAAATTCACAATTAATATTTTGGCAATTTATTGGTTGTTTTAAACAAAAAAAAAGCAAATAATATAAAATAGATTTAATTAAAAAATTAAAAACAATTATATAAAAAATAATAAATAAAAAAACGAAAACAAAAACAAAACGAATATTTTTTAACACTTACACCAAATACTGTAGACTTACATGTTTATACAAAAAGAGAAAGAAAAGGACGCACAATAAACTTTATACATAAATAAATTACTATTATAAATATATAAACTTATAAATAATTATAATAAATTTATTTAAATTTTTTTTTCCTTGCTTTAAGATGAGCAAAACTAGATATAATGCTAGAAATATCTATTGTCCTCGCAATTTGGTTTTCTATCGATATGATTGATAACGCAAACAATCTTTGTTCACTGATGGTGCTTCTTAAAAAATTTTTAATTTAGAAAATAACCTTTCTGCCGAAGCTACCGATACAGGAATAGTTAGAAATATATAGCATGCAGTTAAAATTTCACTAAAACTGCTGCACGAAGAAAAATTCTTTATCAATATGAACTCAGTTAATTCCATGATTGAATTAATTTTGGATAAATCATTTTTAAAACATTGTCTAAATGATAGCAATTGCGAAGAAATCGTGTCTGAAATATCTTCCGAATATTTTAAGTAAAGCTCCCGACCCATTTTATATAAGTTTTCGTCAGATACAGAAGTATTACATAAAATATTTGGAGATAAAACTTGAAAAACTGTGTAAAGTTCATTCAGTCCAGAACTTCGATTTTTCAATTGAACTATCATAATATCCAATGTTTTGAAAAATACATTTATTTTGAACCAGTCTTCGCTTGTTTCTATTCTAAAATGATTACTAGCTTGAAAATGAATAATGAAAATGTGAGATTATAGCATTTACCACCGGAAACGGTAACAGATCAAAAAGGGTATTTGCATAAAATTTGCTTGCAATTTTGTAAAAGTAAAAGGGATTAAAACTATTTAAAATAGTTGGAAACAGTAGGTATCAATCGTGGTACCGTGGTAGGTATAATATTGTTACTCATCACCATCTGTTTATCTTTTCATTTGGAGAAGTAACAGTTTTACAACTAAAGAATTTATTGTTTTTTTTTGTAGGGACAATTTATTGACCAAATATAATATTTTTTAGTGCTCATTCTGTTTCTAAGAAAAAAAGCCGCGTTTGTTAAAAATATTTTGTAGAAAATAATAAACTTGTTTTTAAGCGTGGCGCCAGTGAAGTCTCGGGCCCTTGTTTCATCGAACACCCGGAACACTGGTAGTTATGCCACTGGATCCACCCCAAAAATTGGATTGCGAAGACTTTGCAGAGAAGCAGAGTAGCAATGTTGCGCATGGAATGGAACAGCTTGAATGAATGCCAAGATGAGCATTATCTGTGCATGAGAGTACATAGTACCATTTTCAACCAACTAATTAATCTATTCGTGCAGATAATCATCAAAACATCAAAAAAATTATCAAAACACTTCATTTTCGTCTGGTGATATTGGACATGCTTGTAGTCATTCTTAGTAACAGCAATATATTATAACCCACAACTACAGCTTAAATTCCCTGAATTAAAAAAAACAAGAAAACTTGTTGATCAGAAGCCATTTGAAATTTTAAATAGAACATTTCCCTGTGTATCAATTTTTGGTATGACAATTGTTGAAATTCACAACGTTGCAATAATTATTATTGCACCACCAACAGTGGTGTGTCAAGCCTTTTGGGCAAAACATTCTTGGATTCGTATCGTATCCAAACAAAAAATGACTATTCTCTTTATGGCGTCGTCGTCGTAAGGGCGGCAATTTTAACCAGCACACCACTGTCTACCAAAAAGCTTAGCTTAACAGGCCAAGGCATAAACCTTATATTCAAGTTAATTATTTTCCCAGTTTGGGAACCATCACTTTTCTGTTAAAACAGTTCTAATAAATTCAGTATTTTCAACTCAGTTCATTTTATTTTTAATTTAAAATATAATTAACAATAATAATAACTAGATTAATGTAATTTCAATTTCTCGACTTCCACCAAAGTAATTAATTCTAATTATTTAATTCTAATCTTATTATTTTATTTTTATTTTAATTTTAAAGACTGCCATAGTTACTTCAAATTTCTTTTAAATTTCAATTTAACAAAGAGGACTTTTTTAAACGACATATAAACATTGGTGTAATGTCATATATGACATTACATTACATATGTTACACTCAATACCCGATTTCGGGCAATGCCCGAAATAAATGCGCAAAACTAGTTTTGAGCAACGAAGATTTCCCAAACCCGAAATTTTACTTTTAAACGGCTATTGAGCGTTACAAAATAAGCAGAACTAGTTTTGCGCATTTTGAATTGTACAAAACTAGTTTTGTAGGTTTCTGAATGACCAGCACTAGTTCTGCTATAAATAACATAAACATAAAGGGGGTGAAACGTAATAGTTTACTGCCCCATACCGCAACTATACTTTTTAATGCTATTTCAAGGGTCTCTAAGCTCCCGGTTTTCTTGATCGTAGGCGCTTCTCGTATGTTTAGCCTAGTAACCAGAGTCAAAACCGCCCTGGAGGGGTGCAACGCGGAGCGGAGCGGAGCGGCGCCCCGTAAGGGTAGGTTTTGACGATGGATTACCCTCCTTATCGAATGTACACCCCAAAAATCGACCCGTGTATTGCCGAAAAAGTGAAAAAATTAAATTTTTTTTCTTCGATTTTTGGGGTGTGCATTCGATAAGGAGGGTAATCCATCGTCAAAACCTACCCTTACGGGGCGCCGCTCCGCTCCGCTCCGCGTTGCACCCCTCCAGGGCGGTTTTGACTCTGGTTACTAGGCTAAACATACGAGAAGCTCCTACGATCAAGAAAACCGGGATCTAAAAAACCGGGAGCTTAGAGACCCTTGAAATAGCATTAAAAAGTATAGTTGCGGTATGGGGCAGTAAACTATTACGTTTCACCCCCTTTATGTTTATGTTATTTATTTTATTCGGATGCTGATTAAATGAAAAAAGCAGAACTAGTGCTGGCCATTCAGAAACCTACAAAACTAGTTTTGTACAATTCAAAATGCGCAAAACTAGTTCTGCTTATTTTGTAACGCTCAATAGCCGTTTAAAAGTAAAATTTCGGGTTTGGGAAATCTTCGTTGCTCAAAACTAGTTTTGCGCATTTTTTTCGGGCATTGCCCGAAATCGGGTATTGAGTGTAACACATATACTAAATTAAATCAAGATTTATTTTAACAAACTCATAACACACCAGGATAAATTTTCAATTTATGAATTTGATAAAACTTCAAAAATTATCTTCATTCTTGAAATTCATCTTCAAGTTCAGAAGAAAATATAAATCCAATAAATTTACCACTTATGTAACATGTATGTCTCATGTTCTGAAAGAACGACGAATTTTCCAGTGAAAATAGCTAACTTAAAAGCAGAAATTTCAAGATACTTAACATATTTTTTAATTCCACATGTAATTCACAATATAGTTATTTTTGTAACAAGTACCTAAAATCATGTTTTTTGGGACGAATCGTAGCTGTTTATGGACGAGGCGAAGCCGAGTCCATAATAGCCGATGAGTCTCAAAAAACTGACTTTAGGTACGTGTTACAAACAAAATTTTTCAGTTAAAGGTCCCTAAAACCACACTAAAACATAATATTCAAAGTTTTTATCAGAGCAAATATTTTTCGAAAATAGTGAGCTTCGAATTTTAATTAAATACTATGCGACCATAGTAACCAGATTGTTTAATGTAAACAAAAATATTTTGACGCGTTGTTTTGCACGGTACAAAATGCAGAATCCACAAATTGTATCTGAAAAAGCGAAGAAAATTGTGTTAGATTTACTTCCAGTGAAATCGCGTCAAATTTATGAAAAGGAATATGAAGCATTCATTCGATGGAAAGAAATGAACAACATTGTAATTGTAGACGAAGATGCAATGTTGAACTATTTACATGAAAAGGTAAGTGCCGCTATTCTTTACATTCAATATAAATAACATATTATGTAAATTATTATTGTGATTATTTTCGTATTTCCCTATTATAGTCGCAAGAAGTAAAACCATCTACTCTCTGGTCAAAATATTCGATGATAAAAGCTGTTTTGTCTGTCAAAGAAAATATAGAAATAAACAAATTCGCCAGAGTCGTAGCTTTTTTGAAACGAAATTCAGTAGGGTACGAACCCACAAAGTCAAAAGTTTTGACGCGTCAACAAATTAATACATTTTATTAAACACGATTATTTTTTTATTTCCTATCGTAATGAAAAATGTACGATACAACGTGTAGGAATCCATTCTTTTGGGAAAATGCCCTCTATCGTTGCTGAATTTCTTAAACTACCGAACCCGACAGAGTATACAGGGCATTGCTTCCGGCGAAGTTCTGCATCTCTTGCGGCAGATGCTGACGTTGATTTAATTTCGTTGAAACGACTAGGAGGATGGAAGTAAGCTTATTTTATAATATTATTGTCTTTCTATTCTAAATAATAACTAATTTCAGGTCGTCTTCAGTAGCAGAATCGTATATAGAAGAATCAATTGATAAGAAAAAAAAGGTGTGCAGAATGTTAATGGGGGAGAAGAAAATCGAACCATCGAGTAACATAATATCGGTTACTACCGAAGCTACTACTACAACATCAACGCAAATTAAAACGATACCCTCGGGTTCAGGCATTTCGTTTGGGGGTAAATAGTTTTGAAGGTGCTCAAAATTGTACATTTAATTTTCATTTTGGAGCATAATCATTTAATTTTTATTAATTTAACTTATAAACCTAATAATTAATTAAATTTGTTGTATTGAACCATTTTGCTTTATTTACCTAAATCAGCTAAATGATCCTCAAAAGTTAACATGGCAACTTTTTGGGATTGAATCCAAAAAAGAGTCATTTTACGGACTTATATGAGTCCGTAAAATAGCTATTTTAGGGACCAAATACTGAAAATATAATTATGTACATTTAATGAATTTTTGCTACTTATTATTTATTGTTCCATGCATACGAAAATATTTTTTTCAAAACCTTTGGACGTTTAGAAAATGAGATAATCGTCTTCAAAATTAGGTCCTTTGACTGCAAAGCAAGAATGCAGATTTTCTACTTAAGGTAGTTCTGCCGTTGTACAAAATGTTTAGGAAATTAGGAAAGTATTTAAATTATTATTACTTTCTGTTCCATGGATGCGTAAACATTTTTTTCAAAATTTTTGGCCGTTTAGAAAATGAGATAATCGTCTTCAAAATTAGGTCCTTTGACTGCAAAGCAAGAATGCAGATTTTCTACTTAAGGTAGTTTTGCCGTGGTACAAAATGTTTAGGAAATTAGGAAGGTATTTAAATTATTACTACTTATTACTTATTGTTCCATGCATGCGTAAACATTTTTTTCAAAATCTTTGGCCATTTAGAAAATAAGATAATCGTCTTCAAAATTAGGTTCTTGAACTGCAAAGCACGAATGCAGATTTTCTACTTAAGGTAGTTCTGCGGTTGTACAAAATGTTTAGGAAGGTATTTAAATTATTATTACTTATTCCTTATTGTTCCATGCATGCGTAAACATTTTTTTCAAAATCTTTGGCCGTTTAGAAAATGAGATAATCGTCTTCAAAATTAGTTCCTTTGACTGCAAGGCAAGAATGCAAATTTCCTACTTAAGGTAGTTCTGCCGTTGTACCAAGTGTTTAAGAAATATAGGAAGGTATTTAAATTATTACTACTTATTATTTATTGTTCCGTGCTTCGTAAACATTTCTTTCAAAATCTTTGGCCGTTTAGAAAATGACATAATCGTCTTATATAAAACTCGTTAAAGATTAAATTTAATAATCCATCCATCCATCGAATGAAAAATGCATGAATAGCAAATCCAAAACGGCATGGTAATATGGCATGATTGTGACGTGGATTTTTTGAGAGGTTAACAATTATTATGAAACAAAAATTAAAATTTTTTTTTGCTAATATTGCATTGAATACACACATATTCTGTTATCAATTTTCTTTTAAAACGCATTTTGAATGGACATTTTCGAATTAATTTTACCAAATTGGTGCACAGATTTGTGCTTTGTGAAAAAATCTGTAGATTGCTATGAAATAAGCTGTCAGCAAGTAAATTAATATGACATTTGTACATTACACTAAAAGTTTTCTATTAATAAAAAATAATTGTAATTTTTAATTAACTATTTAATTTTAATGTTTAATTTATTATAGTTTTCAATAATTTGTTAAAAGTCATAATATATCTAAAAGATTTTGTCTCATAGATGGAGATCTGCTAATTAACCTCAAATTAATATTTAAAAAATTTCAAATTAATGTTACTTAAATTTTCAACGTGAAACGTCAAATAAATTAAATGGGATTAATATTAACATGCTCTTAACAAACAGACCAGCACTTAATAGACTGATTTTAAATGAGCTTGGTGCAATCGGGCCTTATTTAGGAGATATTAATTTTAAAATAAACAATATGTAAAATAAAATGGTTCATGCATTCTAAATTATTTTAACAAAAATGCCAAATATAAGTAAACATTTATCTATAGTTTTTATATTACATACTTTTTACCTTCACATGTAGGAAGTTAATTACAATAGAAACTCAAAATAAAAAACTTGACTAAATCCACTTTCATATTAATTTATTTTCTATAACTTACCTAAATTATTTAAGAGATGAAAGTTTACAGGCTTCCAAAAATAACCTTATAAAATAAAGGAAAAAAAAAAGAATTTTAAAGTACACAGTGAAGGTTTTAATCTTTATAAAACAGCAAAATCGTCTTACAAAATCTGTCAAGTAAACAACGCTTTTCTAAGGTTGCTTATTAAAATGGAAACTGACAATGGGCAACCGTCAAAGTTTGGTCAATAATAATACCCCTACGTTTGAAGTTTCTTGTACTCTGTAAATAGGATTTTCGCTAAATACCTTTTTGCATCCTTTAGTGATTAATTTTGCCGGCACTCACAACAAAGTAAACTAAAAATCGTTCTAAATTAAGTAGTCTTCATAGGGTAATATTAAAAATTTTAGTGTTTCTATTTATTTTATTTTAAAGGTAGTTTGTTGTTTCGTTTCATACACCTCGATAGCAACGAGGTCTTTAACCTCAGTTTTAAATTTTTTTTACAGAAAACTTTTTTGTGTTTCTATGAGAAATTTGAAAATTCTGCCAAGTTACCTAAAAAATAACGAAAAATTTTGCGTTAAATGTTCATAATAAAGCGAATTTTTCAATCAAAATATTAATTATAAATCGTTGTGTTATTTAATTTATGAAAATCAATTTATTTAATTTGTAGTTTCTCGTTTTGTCACTTTTATAAGACGGTTTTTATTATTACAGAAATGCAAAATCGTCATAACTATGACTGTCAGTTTGGTTCAAAATTTTAACGGCAACTGACAATTCTTAATTTGTCATCAATGTAAAAATGTTTACTATGGTAGTTGGTGCTCGTGGGAATGGCAACATGAGCACAAATTCATTAGACGAAAATATTAGTGACGAGGAACCTTTAAAACATTCCGGTTCCAAAGAAGGTTTATCCGGATGGTCCGAAAATAAATCCAAAGCACCTTCGGGTAAATAAAATTAAATTAAACTATTACGCTTAACTAAATTATTCCTTTTAGCTATAAATACGCCACGTTCTTCACCATCTCTTTCTCCAACTAGTTTTTTAAAAAAGCAATTCTCTTTTCGTCGCGCCACCATCAACTGTTTCGATAAATCGAATAAGCCAAAATCGAAAGCTGTTAGAGAAGTAGCAATGATTGCAAAAAATCGCGACGAGCGCAGACAACGCCAAGCAACCGAAATGGCTATTAAACAAGCCATGATGAAAGAAGAAAGGGGAAATCCGTTCTGGGAGTTTTCATCGATGATAAAAGATTATCGAGAAAAGTTGGAATTTCATCCTTTACGTCAGACAGATCCAGTTGTAGAGAATCAAATAACGGTGTGCGTTAGAAAACGTCCACTGAATGACAAAGAACTGCACATTCGTGAAGTAGACGTAGTCACGATACCAACACGTGAAAGGTTAATCCTTCATGAACCCAAAAACAAGGTGGATTTAACTAAATATTTGGAAAATCAGCAATTTCGTTTTGACTACGTGTTTGATGAAACGGCAACCAACGAAACGGTTTACAAATTTACTGCACAACCCCTGATCAAAACAATTTTTGAAGGTGGCATGGCTACTTGCTTCGCGTACGGACAAACCGGATCGGGCAAAACTCACACCATGGGCGGCGAATTTAGAGGCAAAAATCAAAACTTTACAAACGGAATTTATGGTTTAGTCGCAAGAGATGTATTTAACTGTCTAAATGAACCTTGCTACCGAAAAATGAACTACGTAGTGTCGGCTAGTTTCTTTGAAATTTACGGTAAATTGGTTTTTGATTTGCTGGCAAAAAAGAAACGATTACGTGTTTTGGAAGATGGAAAACAAATTGTTCAAGTTGTTGGTTTGACCGAAAGAAGTGTAGGTAATGTGGAAAACGTTTTGGAATTAATTCAAAAAGGTAGTCTTGAGAGGACGTCTGGTCAAACGTCGGCTAATTCGAACTCGTCTCGTTCTCATGCGGTGTTTCAAATATTAATTAGACAAATTGGAGGGTTAAAAAAACTTAAAGGGAAATTTTCGTTGATCGATTTAGCTGGAAATGAACGTGGAGCAGACACATCTAAGTCTAACAGGCAGACTCGTATAGAAGGAGCAGATATTAATAAGTCGCTTTTGGCACTAAAGGAATGTATTCGGGCTTTGGGAAAAAAGAACGCTCACTATCCGTTTAGGGGAAGTAAATTGACGCAAGTGTTGCGAGATTCGTTTATTGGTGAAAATTCAAGAACATGTATGATTGCTTTAATTTCGCCCGGATTGGCTTCATGGGAGCATACCTTAAATACTTTACGTTATGCCGATCGAGTTAAAGAACTTATAGCAGTCGATGAAGATTATAGGTATGGATCAGCATCTTCTTCTCCTAGAACAAACAAGACCGATGTATACGATGAAGAAGATACGTCAACTGGTGATGATGATATTGAAGTGGAAGTTCAAGACGATAGCAAGTCCTTGATGGCATTGTCTGAATGGCAAGTACTGGAAAGCCACAAACACGTAATCGAAAGCTGTGTTTGCTTCCATAAAATGGCATGCGACTTATACAATAAAATTCAGAAACCTGGTTACAATAAGTCGGACTTTGCAGAAAATTGGAAAACCTTACTTCAGGAGGTTATTGACATACAAAAAGATGCGCTAATTAAAGTTTCAGATTTTTGCAACTTGCTTATGGATGGATCAAGAAATTAAAAGGTGTAAACAATTATTAAATTTTAGTTACGATTATTAAAAGTTTCCCATTAGTAGGCTTTATATTCGACTGTATTGATGTAATATTGTCCTTCGTTTCGTGATAACCATGTAGAAATTTCATGATTGAGTTATTAGACTGCTGTAATCATTTATGTAAAAAATGTATTAATAAATTAAAAATTTATGATCAACATTTATTTTAAATATAATCTATGTATAGGTTTTAGAATTTCTATTTTTACAAAATAAGCACTTCTTACGATATGAGTCAAATTAAAACTGGACATATTTACTCTGCACTTTGTAGATTAGAAGAAAAATCAACAAACATTTGATGCCGAAAGTTCCTAAAGAGGAAGCTAATGCGTATTTTTAGAAATCGTTAATGAGAAAAATGGTTCGAAAGAGTTCTCACGAGAAACTAATACATTATCAAATGTGTAGTTTCACCATGATAATAAAGAGATAACACAAAATGTCGATACCGTGGTGACCAAAATTAAAATTTCACGAAACATTCTGTTATAATTATTTTAAGTTATTTGGTGGTTTAGGTAATGAAATTATTTTTTGACATGCACAGGCTAATTTTAATATTTAAATCAAATGCACCTTCAAATATTTTTTACTAAATTTTTTAATTCAGTATAAGAAATACGAATAAGCTATTTTTTGATTATTCATCGTCGTCATCGTCGATGGAGTCACTGGGTCCTGAAAACTGTATATATTTCGCCTTCCAAAAATAATTTCACTAATCCAATATGTTTCACATAATGATGTCCACTTCCTATAGCAGCTTCCCAATTAGTATCTGGATATTGAATTCCAAGATATTTGCAAAGCAACTTCATTCTTTCAGTAGGATCTTCTTTCATCACGATTGTCCGTTTTAAAGCTTCAGACACTCTCATTTGCCTATCCACATTCAAATCATGTGCTTCAAGAATTTTAACCTACAAAGTCACACCACTGTGTATAGAATTTTAACGTGAATGTCTTCTAATTACCTTCTGGGGACTATGTTCCATGTCATCCGTTTTCACAACTTCACCCTGTTCGTTGTAGACTGCGTACAAAAGCTCAAAAGTTATACAATGCGCGAAGGGCGAAATACATACATATAAATGTTACGTGAAAACATTAGCTTGGAGTGAAAATTTAAAAAATGTGAATAAAAAAAGATGTAATTACTCGTTCTTGAAAATTAATATGAAAAAAATATCACTAGGCATGTAATTTAATAAAAAAGTTATTGTTATTTATTTTATTTTGAAAGTAAACGAAAGTAAACATGCAACGAATGTTTTCTAGTTGGGCTTTTTAGTGTTTGAACGTGTTTTCGTTAATGCGCCGATGACAGTATAACTTTTGACTTTTCGCATCTACTCTATAATACTTTATGAACACTAACTGGAATTTCATAATCTTTCAATAACCTGATGAAATTCGCTAAATCTTCTTCTTCCAATTTATCCTGCCTATTTTTATAAACCATGCTAGAATTTCCATTTTCATATAAAATCTAGAACATAAAAACCAAAAATAAAAAGCGAATTTAAATTGTTAAACAAGATTACCGTTAAATCGCCATCGTGAATGCATTTACTAATAATGGAGCCATCTCGGGCAAACTTTTCTTGACTTACGACTGCCGAAAAATTGAATCGGTTAGCAAATTCAAAAATAAGGTCAATACTATTTTCATCTAAAGGTTCTAACACATCCAATTTCTTTATGGTGTCCTGAAATTTATTAAAATGTAACTCAAACTCACCCTTATATTAATCAACTAACCTTTGCCAAAAGTGGTTGAAAACCAACAGAATCAAATTGCACAAAGTCACTATCTTCATCAAAACGAGTTTGCGTAAATAAAACAGTTACGTTCAATTTCTCTTCTGCAGTCCCCCTTACAAAATCTTCAAATCTGGAGAGCTCGTACCTGATTAGATTTTCGGTAGTAATTTCATTTTTATCCTAGAAGGAAAAAATGGTTTATTAAAAATTTCGATATTATTTTATATCCAACCGTTGTTCCCCTTGTTCCACATACTGCTATAACTAACAACAACAGCACTTTATTAACACCCATTTTGTAATGCACAATCCCTTTTGGAAGTTGAATAATGGCATCTAAAGGTTATCAATAAATATAACCTTCATAGCCTTGGCCTTTTACTTTGGTAACCATATCAAATCTTTTAATTTAAGTACCTAGGTCTTTAAATTGTCTACATGGTTTACATTTTAAGTTGTCTTTTACCAGGTGCAACCAATTTGTACCTATAATCAAACTATAGTTACTTTTTATTTGTGTTTTTATTAAAATAATATTTCACCTAAATTTTTTTTATCTGTAAATTATTATTTTTCGTTATATCAAGGTTGTTTTGACGTTGATAATGATATTATATCAGTTACATAATTTTTCTCGTTTATTTTTGCTTTCTTTTTCATATTAAAATAATATTAATAACTATATTATTTATTTTTCCTATTTTACGCTCAATTAAATATTAATTGTGATATATATTTGCTTAATAGCGAGACACGGTATTAATTACCATTAATCAGCGAAAAATTGACCACTAATGCTATTCTGAAGGAAAATACACATTTCAATGGGTTCCTTCTTTACTTCAGGTTATTACTGAAAAAGAAGAATAAAAGAAAATAAAATAAATAAGGGAGTAATTGTTTAAACTAGAAATGAATTCAATTTCAAGTCATAGATTTCGCCTTTTGAGTTCTCATCCGCGACTTTGAATGTCTTTAAATTTTTTCGGATTTCTACGGTTTTTGTGAGTGAAAAGTCTCGGAAATTTATAACTCATCAGTCAATAATAGTTTAATGTAAAGTAGAAAAATTTGTAAATTTTTAGGTTAAAGGTACAATCAGATTGATCCCATTAATAAGAACACGATGATTCGATACCACTCCATGAATTTTTAAATTATCGTGCTATCGATGACTTTTTTAAATTTGATTTTAATTATTTAAACTAGAAGATTGTGGTGGCCAAAATCTGCAGACTTTCTAAAGTGTAATTAACATGGTTGTGCAGCCTGTAGGCCGCACTTGAACATTTTAAAGATGGTAACTAAGAAATTAACGAATAAGACTTTCATTATGCAAAGAAACATTTAATAAGGGGTCATCCATAGAGGATGTCCGCAATTTTTCCGACTTATAACCCCCCCCTACCACGGTTGGTCACAATCTTCGGATCCTCCTTAGGAACGTCCTATGGTCACAAATCAAAGACCCCCTCCCTTATTTGTCTTAAATCGAGCTTGACCTTTTAAACTAAAAAACCTATTCGTTAATTTTTAACTTTTTTTAAATTTTTATAGCTGTAATAAAAATTGGAATAAACGAGCAAGATAAACTTTCGACTATCCAAAAATGGGATTTTATGCGGACGTCTCCTTTGTCCAACCCTCCTTCCCTCTGGTCACACTTGGCCAGATTTTTAACTCCCTCCTTTAGGTATGACCCCTAATATAAAACATACCTACATGAAATTGTAAAAACCGACCCGCATACAATTTTCATTTCAAGTTACCCTGCTGGAAGTAACTTTAATATTTAAATTACAAGGGTATGGCTTGGCGGGTCCTGAAAGAAATCACATTGGGCTGAAGCCCACTCTATCCACACCCTTGAACCGGGCTTGTTCCTAAGTCTATAGCCGATATTACAAGGACAATTTCTGCTCGTGATGCACACAATATTTTTTCAGGGACAATTTCAAAAATAACCTAAAAGCACATGAAAGTACTCAATTTTTCCCATTCTCCCTCTATTTGTAAATATTGACTTATTAGTACCATCACCATAATAACAAAGGATAGATTGCCATATTTATAATAAAATAATTAAAAAACCAAGAAATAGAAACAACCAAAATGAATTGTATACACTGCTGTACAATAGAGGACCTATTTCAATCAGACGTACAAAAGACTCCATATCTTCTTCTTCTACTTTTATTAGATTTATCCTGTTTTTCTTTAGGCATTTCGCCTTGATGGTGTCTCTAAGGACGACGATGTCCAGCTTTCCGCCTATCACTTGAGGGTCTTCCTACTAGTCTTCTTCCGTGTGGTTTTCCCTCCTGTGTGATTCTTGGTAGACTCTCTATTCCGATCCTATTGATATGGGCATTCCACAGTTTTATTCTGTCCATCAGAGTTCTACACACAATGGTTCTGATTATTACCATTTTGGAGGTACTCGGTATTTCTTTAATTTTTGACGTTTCAGCACCGGTCTCACTACTGAATTAAATATTCTGATGTTGTTTTCAACTGACATGTATTTTTATTCCTCCAGAACACTTCAGAAAGACATCCAGATATAACGGCGCTCCTTACAGCTTGTAGATTAATCTCTTCTTGTATATCATGCGCGCTCGATACATCCATCCCCAAATACTTTGATGATATTACCTGTTCTATTATTTTCCCTTCAATTTCTAATTTATATATGTACATAGATATATTATACACATTAGCGGTTTTTTGCAAATTGTTAAGCAATTTTTCTTAGAAATCTCCATATTATATATTTTGCTGTCGTAATGAACTGATGAAGCCGTACCAACCCGAACTAGGCCAGCTTGGTAGAGTATGGCCTAAACCCTCCCCTACGAGGATGCCTTTATCCATCAATCCAGTAAAATAGACTGACGATAATGATGAACTGGTGCAATAATCATTAAAGGTCATCTTCATTATTAGCGATTAAGATCGCGTCATCTGCGTAACAGATGATGATACCTATTTCTTTATCACCAATTCTGTAGTCTTGTTTAGTTTTGACTGTGTGGATAATTTCAACCATTACTAAATTAAAGATAATTTTGGGCTGAGTGAATCTCCCCATCGAACGCCCATTGATATTGGTATCTTTCGGTATAGCAATACCTCCATTTCTTAGCATTAGTTTAGTGTTTCGGTAAATTTTATTTATTAGGTTGTTTAATGGCTTGGGGACACCCCTTTTGGCTAGCATTCCTAATATTTCTGTTAGTTTCACACCGTCGAATGCTTTGATAGATCAACGAAACATTTAAAACCCGGAGTGTTGTATTCGATAGATTTTTCGCATTTTTGACGCATAATGAATATGGGATCCATCGAATTCTATCGAAAACCAAACTGCTTTTCGTTGTGTTGCATCATGTTGTTAATCTTGAAAAGCACTACTTTGGTAAATAGTTTCAATACAGAGCTGAGCAATGTGATACTTTTTGTAGTTTCCTGGCATATTTTTATTCCCTTTTTAAGGATTGAAATAGTTGAACTGGTTCTAAACTCTTTTGGGTTTTCAGAAGGTTAAAATAATTTTGGATAAATTTGAGGATTCCATGTAATGTTCTTGTTATTTCTGTTTTATTTATTTCGATCTCCCCAATCTGGGGCTCTTCATGATCAACTTCGCTCAAGTTGCGATTCTGCTGCTAAATATTTTTTGCTGTGCTAATTGTATCCAAATCGAGAATATTTCGGGTATAATCGAGGCTCATTCAAGTCGGCTTGCATCTTTCGAACTATTTTCCAAATCATCGTCTCTTCCCCCATCAGATCATGCTCCATTTCTTTAGTAAACCTTTCTCAGTAGTCTTCTTTTAGTTTTTCTGAGTTTTCTGGTGTTTGTGAAGATCTTGACTTGTAGACTTGTTTCTCCTCTTTACTAAAATTTTTCACCTACTTTGTAAACCATGGTGTGTTATTAATGAACCTTGAACATATTTTTCTTATTTCGCGCGATTCGTTGGCTGCTTGGATTACATCTGTCTAGCTTTTCCCAGGCCATATCTGATGGGTTTATCGTAAAGTATGTTGAAAATTGCACCGCACTCGCAAACCTACACAGGCTTAGGCGTGAAGCACAAACACATAGCCGTTTCCTATCAAATTTAATTAATATTTAATTTAGAATTTTTCAACAATCGAAATAAAAAACATTTGTGGTACTGTACCTCCGAAAATTACATGAATAAATGGATGGGCTGAGAGCACATTTTTCAAAATTTCTATTTAACAGCCCGCTGGCGCTTAGCAACTATTTTCGGATGTCCTACCAATATTCAAACGGAGCCCAACCCAAACGATGCAACCCAAAGGATTAAATTTTTTTAATACCACTTAGAATTATAATTTAATGCAATACTTACATTAGTACTTAGAATGCACGGTACGACTGATGCATTCATCGGAATAAATCCATTAACTGGGTTTGAAGAATTAATATAATTAATTTGAAAAGGCACGTATGGATTATCTGCAGCATCTCCCATAAACGAAAACCACCTGAGGGGGGTACATTGTGTAGCTCCCCATGAACCACACAGAAGATCGAGAGCCCACTGTCCGGTACTAGGCACGGAAACATATTTGCAAGAATCAAACGTAACAGAAAGGTAACTGTTACTAATGTAATAATCGACTTCAGTTATATATTTTGTACCTATAATAAAAAAAGTAATTATTTTAAAATATTATAATTTAAAATTAATATCAAACCATTCGATTCTATTTCTACTCTTTTCGCATTGAGAAAACGTGACTGCTCAGGAGAACAAGTCAACGCACATATTTGTTTTAAGATGTTCTGCATACACGATGGACATCTTGTATCTCTTAAAATGTGTACTAACAACCTGATATTGCTATCAAGTCTTTTTACTTGAGCAGTATCACAACATGTTTTAAAACCATCGCCCGCAAATTCAGGGCACCATTTTTTCAATATTTGTTGGCCGTCCTCGTCCATTGGTTTTGGGGGCCCATCGTAAGGGCAATTCTGTGTCCGATAATTATAGCTTCTACACTCTCCGTACCAAATGCAATGTGGTGGTGTAATTTGTGTGGTTGTGTTAATATCGGCCGATGATACCTGTAATAAAAGAATTTTAAGCAAGTTTTGTTAAAATGTTTATCAATAAAGTTGAAAAAATTTAACAAGTTTTCTTGTTCTAGCCATACAATATATTTACCGCACATATAATAATCGTTATTGTAAAACTACATAATATTTCTTATGGGGAGTGAGCGGTTACAGAAATTGTACGTTGAATGTACATTTTCATTTAATTTTCATACATTAAAAAAAGATCTAAATATCTACAATGTTAATGAAAAGATACGGGAATACCGGATTTTTTTTTATTTTAACACCAGTAAATAATTCGAGATCTGTTCGAGAACAATAATCGAATAATTTATACATTATTTATACAGAGTACATAACAAGCAGGTGATTAGTATCCATGATATTAGTATCTTACATTAAAGAACCAATAAATACGTTGCTCAACATTTCAGCAATCAAACTTTGATAATGTAATCAATAATACATCTTATTTCCTATTTCCTATATGAAGCGGGTTAATGCGCTTTAGGCGCCTTACAGTTTGTTTGTTGTTTAGGAGATTCATTGCAAGAGTGTTGGGGTGGATATTGAGTCGCGATAAGTACCGTTCACTCGCGCACTTACATAGCTTCTTGGAGCACAGTAGAAACATTTAGGTCACTCTGTATGGATTTATTGGTTACGAATCGCGGAGCGTCCGTAATTATACGTAGTACCTTCGATTGGAATCGCTGCAGGATTTCGATGTTTGAAGTACTCCCGGTACCCCACAACTGCACACCATATGTCCACACCTTTTTAAGAATAACTTTATACACTGTTAGTTTATTTTCCAGGGAAAGCTTAGATTTATTACCAATTAGCCAATAAAGTTTAGATAATTTCAGTCCGAGTTGTTTGCGTTTTGTGAAAATATGGTGTTTCCAGTTGAGCCTGCGGTCGAGGTGCATCCCAAGATACTTTGCACTATCCGCTTGGGGAAGTTGTTGTCCATTTAGGGTAACGCTGGGGCAAGTCGCTCTCCGCAGAGTAAACGTCACATATTGAGATTTGGCTTCGTTTACCCTAATTCGCCATCTCCTAAACCATGCCATAACATCGTCAAGTGCCTCCTGGAGCTTCTCCGAGGCATACGCAGGAACCTCACTGGTTGCAAGGATTGCTGTGTCATCAGCAAAAGTGGCAGTCACAGTATTTGGTGTGGTACGGATGTCTGCAGTATATAGAAGGTATAATACTGGCCCCAAAACGCTGCCTTGTGGTACCCCCGACTGTATTCTGCCTAGTTGAGTGACTTCTCTTGGAATTTAACCATGAAATATCTTTCAGTCATATATGATTTCAGTAGTCGATAGTAGGGTGCCGGTAGTTTTGTTTTTATTTTAAATAGCAGACCCTTGTGCCAAACCTTGTCGAACGCCTGAGAAACGTCCAAAAAAGCGGCAGAACTGTATCTCTTGCGCTCGAAGGTGTTATTTATTATTTCGATAATTCTATGCACTTGTTCAACGGTAGCGTGCTGTTCGCGGAATCCGAACTGATGTTCCGGGATTATATTGAGTTGATCAAGTGTCGGGTTTAGTCTTTTCAGGAGCAATCTTTCAAAGAGCTTCGATAGTATAGGCAGGAGACTTATTGGTCTATACGATGATACCTGTTCCGTTGGTTTGCCTGGTTTTGGGATCAATATTATTTGACCCACCTTCCACTGTGATGGGTAAAGGCCGGTTCTTAAAATAGAGTTAAAATGTGTAGCAGGTTCATAAGTGCTCTCTCTGGTAGTTGTTTAATAACTGTGCCAGTTATAAGATCATAACCTGGAGCTTTCTTTGGATTAAGGTTATTTTTAATTAGCTCTTTGATTTCGCTTAATTTTATGGCTTTGATAGGTAGTGCCATTTGGAACGGTGCTTGCAGAAACACAAATATTTCATCTCCTTCCTGTTGGGGAATCTCAGATGGAATGGGCATAAATACGTTTTCCAGATGGTTAGCAAACACTTCGGCTTTTTCTCTATCTGTTCTTGGCCATGATCTATCAGGTTTTCTAATGGGGGGTACGTTTACTTGATGTTTTTTAATTTTTGCCGTTGCCTTCCAAAGCGAATATTCAGTAGCCTCGGTTGGTGTTAATCCTTCAAGGTATTACTGAATAGCTTGGTTTCTTTCATCGCTTAGGAGATTTTTGGTGCGTCTTATTGTTGAATTAAATTTTTCGTTGTCGTGAGGAGCCCTGGTCATCATCCAAGTCTTCCTTAATCTTCTCTTCTCCCGGATTGCTTCCTTAATAGTTTCTGAATATGTTTGCTTTGGTATTTTATCATGTGGTTCAGGGGTCGCGCTCCAAGCTGCTTGTTGGATTGTTGTTATGAGACTTTCTACAGCTGAGTCGATGTCTTTTAAAGTTTCGAGTGCAATGTTAGTATTAATCCTTTCGTCGATCAACGACCTAAACAGTTCCCAGTCTGTCCACTTGTTGGTGAGAGATAGTGGTTTTAATTTGTTTTCAATTGTTGATCGTAGTGAAACTAGAATAGGTGAGTGATCTGACGATAGATCAAAGTTTTGCTCTGCTGTAAGAAGGTTTGATGAAATACCTTTCGTCACGCAGAAATCAATGACGTCAGGAATCTTGTTTGTGTCGCTTGGCCAGTAGGTGGGTTTTCCTGTAGACAAAACTCCTAGGTTGACCAGTTCTCTGCCTTTGGTAGTTGTTAACCGTGAACCCAATCTAGAATGCTTGGCATTGTAGTCTCCGCCGGCTAGAAATCTACTTCCTAAGGTGTTAAAATAGTGTTTGTATTGTTCTTCCTTCACGGCGTGTCTTGGGAGTTTATAGATTTCCGATATGGTTATTTGTCCTCGGGTATCTTCGATCACTACCGTTGTTGCTTGGATGTGTTCTGTTTGGTATTTGGGTCCTTCATGATGTTTTATTTTATTTTTAATAATAATGGCGCTTCCACCCCAGCCTGCGTTGTTTGGGTGTTTTGTAACATAGATGGTGTAATTACGTATCCTCAGATAGCTGCGGTTTGTATAATGTGCTTCTGAGATCAGCATGATGTCAATGTCGTGTTCTCCCAGAAAGAATTGTACTTCCGGTCCATGATTGACAAGACCGTCAGCGTTCCACACAGCTATTTTTAGGTGTTGTTGCATTAATTTAACTTATCGAGCAGTTTTGACAGTAGCTTCTCTAGTTTAGAGATTCTGCTTCCTGTTGCATTTGTAGTGGTAATTTCGGGATTGACCATACCTGCTTCTTTCTCTTGTGTTATTGAGGCGTAAGAAACACTGTTGTCGACATTCGGTTTGGTTGTAGGTATCGATTTTGGAGCATTTGTTAGGGTATTCGTATTTAATTGTTGCTGCGTCTTTTGTCGAAGAGCTGGGTATTGTTTTTGTTGAAGTTCTTTGTAAACCCTTCAGCCCTTGTAACTGGCTGGGTGGTTTTCGCCGCAGAGTGCACATTTTAAATCTTTACGTTCAGTAACTTGACATGTTTTGTTGTGATGGAATCCACTGCATTTAACACATCTTTGTTGACGCATGCAGTAGTTTTTAATGTGCCCTAGACGCTGGCATCTGGCGCATTGTGGAATCTGTCTGTTTTGTTAAATCATAAATTTCCTTATTATTTTCCTTGGGTTCCAGCTCCACGAAGAACATGGGTAATGGTTGTTTGTCTCTTCTACTTTTAATATTATAGATACTTTTTACTTCGTGACCATAGGTGGTAATTTCATCTTTCAATTCTTGGATATTTGCAGAATAGTGAAGTCCTTTAATTACCGCTCTAAAACTTCTTTTATTTTTAATTTGGTATGAGTGATGTTTTACGTCTTTTTCTGTTAGGGCTGCGATTGTAGCTTTATAACAAGTTTCATCGTCAGTCATTATTTTAACTTCACCTTTTGATAACACTTTTAATGAATATTTTCCTTTAGCATCACTTTTAGAATTTAGTAACGCTGTTAATCCACTAATGTCTTTGATCTCTGCTACAAAGCTAGGAGGTGGTTTTATTTTTTCGGGATTAAGAGTTTTTTCTTTATTTGTACCTTCCAATTGAGGATCATCTGGGATTTCTAGTACTTGAAATTTGTTAATTGGATTAACTGTCTTTCGGAACTCTGGCATTGTTCTTTGCCTAACATTTCTTGGTGGGTCTGGCGAGTCTCGCCGCTTCTTGCGTGGATTAGTTATACGGTCCAATCATCGTTTTCTTTTTTGTATTGCTTGATAATTTCGTCAGTCAAAATTTGAGCTTTTTTCATTATTTTTTCTTGCATAATAATATCATTCCATTTGTCTTGCTCACCCAAATTATTTACTTGTTCCTCACTGTTTTCGTCTGTAGTAATAATCGTATCGGTTCCGTGTGAGGTTATGTCTCTATCACATTTGTGGCAAATCCATTGTTCGATCATTCCGCTTCTATTTAGTTCACTTAATGTCTCTATGAACATATTAATACACCGAGTATGATAAACAGCTTTACATTTAATTTTGCATTGAATGCAATCCTCATATCTAGTCGCGACATTTCTACACACACCGCACGTCAACATCATGCAGGTCCGGACTGAAGAATACCGGATAAAATGAAAAGAATAAATTACAAACCACATCGGCAAAGAAATGTCGGACGTCCACGCAAAAGATGGAAAGATGTAGGAAGTCGGAACAGGCTATTCAAAGCCTCATCGATGTAGTATTATGGAAGAAGAGAAGAAGATGTAGATTTTCATTTGGCTAATATGGATTTGATGAGATCCGATGAGACGAGTGCCATCAAAAGTCTCGACACTTGTAATCCTGAACCCAACAGTCGCGACGGCGAAAATCCCGACAAATACAAAATACTGCCAATAAGAAATCCAAGACAAAATTTCGACAATGTAGGAAAATCTCAATCGAGTTACAACCCAGCAGCGGCGGCGGTTATCCGTATTTAGGTTTAATTTGATTAGAGTTGATTTCGCTGGGTTAGATCAAATTTTATATTTTTAAATTATGTTAGGTGGGGTTTGGATTAAGACAAATCTTTAGTTTACATTTTTTTTTAGAAAATTGTATTATATTTCCATTTAAGAGAGTATTGTTGAGTGGAGTGAGTGTGAGTGGGATACAAAATTTCATTTTGAACCCCCACATTATAAATTATAGATATTCATACTTACATTGACGACAGTTTGTAGTTGTCATTGACCTTTTTAGGTAATTTTTAACAACTCGGGTGCAAATAAACAGGGTTATTCCATGTCAAATCGACCAATGTATTTTCATGACCCACTTCGATTTTTCTCAAATTTGATACATTTCTAAGTTGTCAAAAATTGTCATTGTCACTCCTAAACCAAAAGCGTATCTACTCTAAAATTTGGTACGCAAGTAGCCAAATGTATACTAAAGATAATATATTTTTTTGAGAATTTTAAATTACTTCGTTTTTGCAGGAGGGGTACTCAAAGTCAGAATTTGATCAGTGCCCCTATTTTGTGACCTTAATTATTTACACAAAAAACCTCACTAAGAAGGCCTATCCAATATCAATATCAATAATTATTTATTGAAGCTCTACGAGCCAAATTTTAATTATTTTGGAGGGCTCTATAATGTAAACGAACCACTTTAGGGCCAAACAAAAAAATACGGGTACGTTTATTTGGAATAACTTAGAAGTACGCCAAATTTGAGTAAAATCAAAGAGGTACATGTATATAATTACAAAAAATTGGTCGAATTGATATGGAAAGTGACCCAGAACTCTTTTAGGATCCTTTAATACTTTTACCTACAGGTGCCAAAAAAAACTAGATACTCATTTTGTAATAGTATTTTGAAGTTATAAATTATAATAATGCAATTTATGACTAAGAACTAAACAAACTATTGTAATTAGAGAATTACAGTTACGGAACGAATTATTGTAATCTACGATGACCTATTATGAATTTTTATTTATCACTTTAGGGGTCAACAATTATGTTTAAAGATTCCGATATTTTTCAGATTTCGATGTAGACTGGTTGTTTGTTTATTAACCAAAATCTTATTTGCGTCAGATGAACAGGAAAACAATTTTTTAATACAGACTAGAACAATTTTTTCCAGTTTAATTTTGCTGATACCAATTTTAGCCACAGGTTATATTAATTTATTATCTATAAAAAACGGCCAATCTACGCCAATACTTTTTAGAAAAGTTTTCGACAAATTTGTTCCTATTCCGGTCAGAATCTGATTTTTGCGTTTTTTCCGGTGCCAAACTATAGGGTTTAAGCAAAATTCGTTGTTATTTCCACTAAGAGCCCTTTTTCGTAAAGCGTAATGATAAGATTACTAGCAGTTTATTATCAATTTGCTTGTTATCAACAATTATTCCATGGTTCTGTCTATTGCCGGGGTTCGGAATTCACGTTAAACTGTTTCTACTGGCCGAATCGTAACACTTAGAGACACCATTTCTTTGTAAAAAGAAGATACTGAATAGACCTTTTTATTAAGTTTTTTTTTGTTAATAATTAAGGTCAAAATTTGGGGACCCTGATCAAATTTTTAGTTTGAGTGCACCTCCCCCAAAAAAGGATAATTTAAAATTCTCAAAAAAATATATTATCATTATTTAGTTTTATTTTTATATTATATATATTATATTATTTTATTATTATATATTATTATATATATTATTATATATTATATATATATAATATTATATATATTATTAAAATATATTTAGTTTGAGTGCACCTCCCCCAAAAAAGGATAATTTAAAATTCTCAAAAAAATATATTATCATTATTATACTTTTGGCTACTTTCATACCAAATTTTAGAGTGAGCACGATTTTGGTTTAGTAATAACTATGTAAACATATTTATTAAAGTGTTTCGGTTTCCGACAACGCTGATACATTTCGATGTCACTCTTTAAAAATAAAATAAAGGTGGTCTCAATCGATAGAGAATTGTTTGAGTGCCAATGAGCTTCAATTCCCATCGCTTGAACCCCAAAGGTAAAAAATTGGGGAGGGGAGCGTTTGAAAGAGTGTGAAACATCCAACGTGAATTTTGTAATGAAATTTGTGACAATCGTCTTTTTCGTCTATTTTATTTCTTTTTCTATTAGAGAAATTTACTTCCCATAATAAAAGAAAAGGTCTATACATAAACTGTAACTGACCCTGCAAATAACACCCAAATTTTGAGCGCTACTTGCTTGAACCCACATTCGTAAGATTTGCATTTACACAATCTTTCAAACGCTCTAACTTTTTCACCTTTCGGGTACAAACGATAGAAATTGGATCTCAAACGATTCTCTAACGATTGGTTTTTTATTAAAAAAAATTATATCTTAAAAAAAGCATTTCTACAGCGTCTCCCAAAATTGTCCTAAAGAATTGAATTTTTATTAAAAACCTTGGGAAAAAATTTAAACAGGCCACTTTGGGGCTAAACAAAAAAAAATACGGGCCCGTTTAGAAGGGCATGCAAACAATTGCAAAATATTGGTTAATTTCATGTGGAATGACCCTGTAGCTGATTACGTAAAGGTCTTTTTAGAGATTACAACTGTATTGCCAAACTTCTTATGTTACATAATTATTATTGAAAAATTTACCTGCGAAATGGTACATCCTAATATGATCACAAAACTGCACAAAAATAAATATGAAGATCTCTTCATAAGAAGTTCCATTTTCACAGGAACAATTTAGTTATCACAATTTATAACTATTTTATACTAGACGATTTGTCCCACTCGAGAAGAATAATAAGATAAGGATTGTTTACCGAACTTTCTTTCAGATGGCACTAAAATTTAAATTGTAGTAATAGAAAGGTAACTTTACTCTAATTGCTTGATTAAGCAGGTTGATTTTACTTGTATCGTATCGTTTTAATAAATTAAAATAAATAAATAAAAATAATTACGTTTAATATAAACTCGATATTCCTTAATTCCAACTTGACCTGCAGTACCGCTTTTGTTGAATCACC
Source organism: Podabrus alpinus (assembly GCA_932274525.1). Taxonomy (NCBI): domain Eukaryota; kingdom Metazoa; phylum Arthropoda; class Insecta; order Coleoptera; family Cantharidae; genus Podabrus; species Podabrus alpinus. The sequence goes on from OW026454.1 coordinate 21,933,095, forward strand.
TTATATAATTAAAAGTGTTACTACTTAGCAACTGTGGAGGTGAGAAATCGTACGCCACTGCTATTAAAAGACAAATAAAAGTAGTTGTTAGTATGGTTGCATAAATTCAATATGGTATTTACAATTTTGCTTGGTAAAATAATATAGGAGATTTGCCATAGAGAAAGTAGATATTGAGGAAAAACTTTATTCGGAAAAAACTTTTATCGCACCTTGAAATATTTGTAAGTATAAACCTTATTGGGTGTTGAATTGTCCAGTAGCACATAGGGATTTAATACGTTAAATAACACATACTATGCAATGTTCTGCTCTCTCAATTATTTTAGAGCAAAAGTAAATCGAGATAAAATTGATAAGGGTAGAAGATTTTTGAAGAAAATTGGTTTAAAAAAATTAAACAGTAAATACTGAGCAGTATTTTAAACTGTGTATCTGTTCAGTGCTATATATGTTACGAATAAAGCCCGTAATTGTATATAAAGTTGACATTCCACATTAATTTTTGTACAAAGTTGACATTGGACGCTTCTGCTGCGTTGAAACAGGCACCCCAAAATAGTGGCTAAAATGATGTATTCCGATCGTACACATCATGGCAAATAGAACAAATTGTATATTTAGATTACCCATAAAAAGTGTATTATTATTAGTTATTTATGTATCAAGGGCACAATCAATAGATTATTATAACACCGAGGGTAATTTAAAGCCCGACGCGTCAGCGGAGGTACGGTTACGGAGGTTACGGAGATAACCTCTGAAATTTTCAGGGTTTAATCCATTCCTGTGGTATTGTTTGCAATTAAAGAAATTTATTGAATCCTTTTAATTTTTTACTTTTAATTTTATTTATTCTCTCAAGAACATCTCTGCATTCGATATTTTCTGCGATGAGCTTTTCCGCATCTTCTACTTCCTGACTTACTGGTTCTTCTTTTTTCTTGATATAATGCTCCCATGCTGTGAGTGTAATTTTCCTAGTTTGTACAAAATATTTCACAGGTTTCTTTCTATTTTTCAACATCTTCCAAATATTCCGTCGTACGCTATATAAATCGTGTTCCATACCTTTTGTAAATTTTATCCAAAATTCTTTCTTTATTTTTCCTATTTATTTACTATACTTCACTTCTTTCTCTTATTCGCATTAAATCGGTTTCTTCTTTCTTCCGGTGATGGCCCATTCTTATATGCAAGTAGGTTCTTCGCTTTTATTCCCAAAGCCAGTTTTGAATTTGTTGGTAGACACGAAATGAGTGCTAAAGTGGCTTTATTTTGACAGCTGGTAGTATGAAAAAAAATTGTGTCGGCGAATATTTGAAGATGTCTCCGTTTTTTGTTCCCCATATATAACCAAAATTATTGCCTCTGCAGTTTTGGCAATATCTTCAGCCCTGCTGAACTTGTTGAAAATTGTGTATCAAATCTTTATGGTTCTGCAACAGTTTCAAATAACTTAATTTTCGTGTCGTATTCGGTGGAAGCCTGAATAAACAAAATTAGTATGGTAAGTTCTTTCTACTTAGAACTGTAAAGTTTCTGTGCCATTCACTGAAGTTTATTATTGTCATTTGCTAAAAACTTTTATTGTGACACGTTTGCTATCATATCTTCATTAAAAGAAATATTTCCTACTTTTTTGTTTCGTAAAACGTTGAAACTGTTCAGCTTTTTTAGTGCTATTCTCTGTTTGTGAATATTATTTATTATTATTTATTATTATTATTATTATTTGTAGCATTACATTCTGCAACAGAATATAGCTGTCCTTTACGGACTTACAAAATCCATTTGTTGAGGTGGATTAATCCTCATAATTACAACTCATTATATCTCATCACAGGTCTCGATGTGTTGTAGCTTCACTTATGACTTTCTTCCATGCCGCACGATTCCTCACTATCTGGGCCCATTCCCTCACTCCCATCTTCTCCAGGTCTCCCTCCACTCCATCCCTCCATCTCAATCTCGGCCTTCCTCTTGTTCTCTCATTACCAGGTTTCCATGCCATTATTGCTCTTTCGATTTCCTCACTATCAAGTCTCATCACATGGCCCCACCATCTCATTCTCTGAGCCTTGATAAACTTCACTATATCCTCTCCAGACATTTCTTGAAGCAGTTCCGCGTTATTTCTACATCTATATTGATCGTTTATCCATTTATAACCCACTATCGTTCTCAAGATCTTCCTTTCAAACACTCTTAAATCTTCTTCATCTTTCCTTGTCAAACAGATAACTTCCGCTGCATATGTGAGCACAGGTCTTATCAATGTTCTATATATTTTAATCTTCGTTGTTTTAGATATTTGCCTATCTCTTAGTAATTGTTTATTTGCATGATACGCCCTATTTGCTGCCTGTATTTTTGCCTTGATCTCAGTGTTTCTATCGTTTTTATTATTGACTAGCACACCAAGATAGTTAAAATCCTTTACCTGTTGGAAAACATCGTCGTCTACAATTAGTTGATTCATAGTGTCATCATTTTTTCTCGTGCACTTCATGTATTTCGTCTTGCCTTGGTTAATATACAATCCCATTCCAATTGCTTCTTTTTTCATGAGCCTCATTATCTCTATCATTCTCTTTTTCGTCCTTGACATAATCACCACATCGTCCGCATATGCAACTACTTGGTTTTCCTTAGTCATTATTGTTCCCCAGCAGCCGGTGGATCGGATTATCTTCTCAAGCGCAATGTTGAACAGGGTCGCCGACAACGCGTCACCCTGTCTCACACCACTGCTCACCTCAAAGCTGTCCGTGTCACCCTCCATCGTTCTCACCTTGGCTTCTGCTCCTACTAGTGTTATCCAGGTCATTCTTATCAATTTTGGAGGTATCTTGAATTCCTTCATAGCGTTTCGTAATTGGGATCTATTAATGCTATCAAAAGCCTGTTTAAAATCCACAAACAGCATATGCACATCTATATCATATTCATAGCTTTTTTCTTGGATCTGCTTAATTGTGTGCAACGCATTCACCGTCGACCTTCCTCTCTTGAAACCAAACTGGTATTTTCCAATTATTTCATCAGTGTATTTGATTAGGCGACTGTGAATGACTGTCGACAGTATCTTGTACGCTGTGTTTAAAATCGTAATTCCCCTATAATTACTAATTGTGAATATCCATAAAAAATAATTGTGGATGTTCTTCTGTATTATTTTCCACATATTTGCTCGATATGATTGGTTCTCCTGCCAAATTACCCGATGTAAAAGAAATTTTCCATCGATTACATTAGATGCTTCGTGTAAATTAAAGCATTTTTGGGAACAGCGAAACACGTCGAATAAATTACTATTTTCATCCCAGCTTCACGAAAGAGAGATAGTGGAAGGAGTGGAGACTTCTATTCTACATATTTTTTGAGATCGTCTTCGTCGTTTTTTGGAATCTGTTCTTGTCTGGAAAATTAATGAAGGGTTTATAGGTACAGTGATTTCCTGCACTTTCACAGAGCAGTTAAGAATACACTCTAATGCTACACTTTATTTTAATGTCCTTTGCTTTGAGATTAACCATTTCTTGCAATAAGTTTGATCCAATTTACGAACTAAATATATCTTAACAATTGATCATATTAAAGGGGGGAGGGCTCTCCTTCCCCGAGCTACACGTTCCTGACCCTGAATACTTAATATATTATTCAGGATGTCAGTATGAACAACTCAACAAAGTTTTGGAACTTTCCCAGTCTTGTACATATGGTCTAATTTGACCAGTCCCAAAGGAGATGGATGTCATGACACTGTGTAGACACTCGCAGAGTTATTTTTCATTAAGTTTTCTAAGTTAACAAACTGTTCAAATATATGGCTACGATGTCTTCCAATCAAAAAGGGCTATAAATAAAAATTTTATTTATAAATAACTAAAATTATTAATTTTATTCAACATCTTTTCTGGCTTTCCGTCACTGCTGCTCTCTCCATCAATGCGCGTTCGATTTTATTTTCAATTGTTTAATTGCCTAAAAATTTAAATTTACAAATAAACTAAGATAGTCTCTGCCTTTTCTTCCTTCCAATATAAGCAAACATGTTTAATTAAACTGTAAATTTTCTTTAAATTTTGAATTTCTTGAGATTTTCGACTTATCCGATCAACAACAAACTTATCTTGTCCAAGTTCCCATTAGTCCATCGTATCACCACAAGTGCTTATAAAACACCAGCGGCGTTACCAAATAATTTCCAACATCAAAAACTCCAAATTCTATATGACAAAAATCATTCCAAGATCCAATATTTTTTTGTTTATAAACCAGATATACATGAAAATAAAATGGAGATCCAACCCTATTCTTCTTCTTCTCGACACCGTCAACGATTAGGCCATATGTCCATTCAGGCTTTAATTCATTGGCATCTTTTTCGAGGCAACCAGGATCCCTTTTTATAGTTCGATGATACATATAAGCTGTCTTTGGAATACGATGCTCTTCCATTCTTTCCATGTAGGTTCTCCATTTGGCTCGGTTGGTATCGATTGTGTCCAAGATATATTTTACCACTAGACTTTCTCTTATATAAGGTACTAATATGTATATCTTATTTCATCCAATCTTGTATTCTTTTACACTTTGTAGAAACTTCATCTCACTAGTTTGAATGTGTGAGGAATCATTGTGTTTAAGGACCCAAAAGTTTCGCTACCATACAGCAGAATGGAAATTACCATGTATTGCCATATAACGCTACTGTAAAATTCACAATGTTGATTTCTATAGCAAGGAAGATAAAATGGCACTTAATTAATTATGCACCGGCCAGCAATACATGAAAACTCTATTAAATTCAGGGTCAAAGGTTGGTTGTTGAATCAGTGAAATGCTCAAATAAATTGTATTAACCAAATAACTTTCATAAAAATCGGACAATAACTCGTTATACCTTGCATCTTATTTTCTTTTACTTACTGCTGTAATTAAATCAAACCAAATGTAACTACTGTACAATAAGAATGCAATTTATTAATAAACAGAAATTTTAGAGAAGAACAAAAGATAAATTTTTCATTATTAAGATTAAATCAGATTTACATAATAGTTAACTAATAATAAAATTTTCATAAAACCCCAAAATTTTAATAATCACGCGCGAACTGAATGTTACGATATGTGTCGACACAATGCTTACCGAAATAATCGTGCACGAACGATGCGTAGAACCCGTAACGAAGAATAATGTAAAGATGACTTTGCGGGTGGATCCAAATTCCATATCATAAAGGTTCCAATCCGGATCAATGATGAATCGAACCTCTTGTTGTCTCAGGATAACGCTCAGACAAGTCCATAGAATAATAATTTTTAATAACTCTCCAATCATTAACATAACCATAGAAAAAATATGACCATAAAAACTTCATCAGCGGTTTCCAAACTTTTAAAATATCTTCCAAAATAACCATCGAAACTTTATAATATTTCTTCTAATTTCTTGAATCATCAATCACTTTCCATAAATTACTCAATAAACGAATCATTCAAAAAAAACAAATTCCATAATACAACTCTATACGCCTCCATGGACGGAATCAGACTTCAAAATTACGTCCTCACCCTTTCATGGACGGACTGGAACTCTCCAATTATACGTCCTTACTCTTTCATGGGCTCGAACTCTCGATAATTTTTCTTTTCAATCCCACCAAAAAGTCTGTCTGACCGCGCACTCGTTTTCAAAATCACAACTATTTAAAATTTCCTACGCTTTTACAAATAAATTTTATTCTTGATTTAATCCAAACTTGTTAATTTAAAATAATTAAATCCTCTTTTGTCTCTTACATAATTTAATGTTACATATCCCTTCGCACAAATAGTCACATTGTTATTTCCTCAGGTCAAATGAAGCAAGTAGTTTACTAATGGAGTATCAAGAAATTGTAGGTGCAAGTTCCTATCTATCATCATGGTATCTGAAATGACTATCACGATATGAGCATTTCACAGAAAAACACCCAATTGCGCCAGACCTACCCCTATAGCAAAAATACCACGACAGTATACTATATACATCTTGATCTGAGTTTCGTTCATTATTAAGGAAAGATGCTGCATATTACGCTAAAATATGGGTATTTTCATATTTATATCCTGGGTTTTATCGTAGCTCACATCGCATCTCAAGTAGTTGAAATGTCTTACTTTCTCCATTGGTGGTCTATTTAAGTATATTTTAGCTCTCTCTACTTCCTTCCTTAGAAAGGCCATTGTTTAAGTTTTATATAGAAATATGTTAAGATTGTATTAATCTCCTAATAGGAAAAGTTGGTGGCAGGCTCTTTGGAGATCGTCTTTGTTCTCTTGAAAAATTATAAGATCGTCAACATATAAAAGACCTTTGAGGTATTGCTTTTTAGTGATTTTTTTACCCTTTTTTTACTGTTTTTTGGGGGAATAGGTGAAGTACTGCACTCTTGCCTTACTCCTTTATTATTTAAAGAAAAGGGTTAGATGTTGCTGTTTTGAAAGTCCTGTGTTCCTGTAGAGAGATTTCAAACAATTGCCGAGTTACTTGGGATATCCACGATGTTCCAGAATACTCCAAAGTTTCCTCGGTTTACATTATCGAATGCAGTAGCGAAATCCAAAGCAATACTTTACATTAATTATTTTGCTGTATATCTTATAACTTATGTTTAGTACGCTTAAGCCTCTGTAATTTTTAGTCAGATTTTGATCTCCTTTTTTAAAAATTCATGAAACTTTGGCTGTGTCCCAGTTTTCAGGGATACCTTTTTGTGAAAACGATATTCTACGAGTAATCGCCCATTTTTTTTATCAATTCGAAGTTAATTTCTTCCAAATCCGGTTCTTTCTTATTTTCAGCTTTCTGTAACGCTTTTTCTAGTTCTTCTACGATTAACAAGTCTACCGAATGATTTATTTGTGGTGTACAAATCTGCCTCATTTGTATAATATATTTATGTATCATCGCTTCGAAAGTGTTTATAATGGTTAATCCATTGGTGGTCTTCTATGGTATTCAAGCGCGCTTTACACCTTTCTTCGCTATTTAGAGATCTTATTAATTTATAAGCAAAGTCTTGTCTGCCCATACATCGCTCTCCACACTACCCACAAATCTATTCTAGCTATCTCGGTATGCTTGGCGTTATTAAGAGCGCGCTGCAGAGAGGAGAGTAGATATGATGTTGAAAGAAGCCTCTAATCTTTTGTACAAATTTAAAAAACGAAACGTCGTATCAATGTAATTCTTTTTTTATATTAATAAGAAAAGACTATTGAAGGCAATAACCAATTTTGAGCGCTTTAAATTAAAAGTAAATAGGTTAATTTAATTTATGAAAACGGACAATTTTGAATTTTTATGACAACCGATCTTAATGAAATTTCCTTATTGCCTTCTGCACATCATTATAAGGACAAAACCTGATTTTGAAGCGATTTCATCATCAATTATAGAAAACTTATACAAAACATGTAAATCAAAAAGTGCCCTTAGTGGAGTTTTAAACTATATAAAATCAACTTAATGCACAAAGGGTTCAAGGGTTCCCTCATAGATGGCGCAAATAAATTTTTTTAAACTCGTGTTAGCTCGCTAAGTTTCGTTTAGATTCTTGTATTTGAAATATTTTAGAATGTATTTTCCTAATTACAAAACTGCAGTACCTAGATAGGATTATTTTTACCTGATAATAATATGAAATGCATGGTTCCTTTTTAAGCAAGCTAGGTTAACCCAATGATAATCTCTCTTTATTGTTAAGAAGTAATAAATAAAAGAAGTGTAAATAAGTGGGCGGAGGTAAATGTGCCACCAAATGTACCTGACCAGAAAAGGGTACCGGTAAATGTGCCACCGACCAAAAGGGTTCTTTAAATAAACACAGGTATTTGTGCCACTAACAGTGAAAAAATTAAATTTTTTTTGCCTTCGAATTTTGGGGTGTGCATTCGATAAGGCTGTAGGCCAGCTCGGCAAATGGTCAGATATTTAATCCGGGTCCAAATTTTCTACCTGGAAATACATAGACCAACTCGGCAAAATAATAAATTTTGGCTTGGCCAGAACTGCGAGCATCAAAAAACCTACCCTCCGATGCTCCGCATCTCCGGGCGGTTTTTCGTGCTCCGAGCCGCTACGCGGCGGGCGCTAAACATACGAGAGGCGCGACAGATCAAGGAAACCGGGATAAATGCAACCGGGATGTGAGAGACCCTCGAAATAGCATTAAAAAGTATAGTTGCGCTATGGGGCAGTAAACTATTACGTTTCACCCCCAAAAAATCGTGTAAAATCAAAAAATAATCGATGTTACATGTAGGAGATGCATCAGGTAGATGCCATTTTCTCCGGTGGCACAAATACCTGTGTACTTTTAATATCCTAAATTCGTAGCAGGTAGAATAACATTACTGGTGGCACATTTACCTCCGCCCAAATAAGTATTATATAAAATATTAAATGTCCACTATTGCATTTTTAAAATGTATATACAAGAAGCGCTAAATAAGGTTTTTTTTGCATAATACTAAAATAAAAGGTTAGCGTTTCACATATCAATAAAATACATTAAAAACCAATAATTATTTGAATTGTGCTATTTATTATTCATTTATAACACTGGTCTATAAATTACAGTATATACAGATTTGTCTTATTCGTTTATTGGGTAAATAAATATGTAACTATTTAATAGATGGGTAATTTTAAAATAATTTCCCAGAAACTCCAATGTAGTAGCGGCATTGTTCCTGAATTACCTCAGGTATTCATAAATAAATCCCTCTCGGCTTATTTCTGGGATAAATAATTAAATTTCTTTGGAATTATGACGTAATAAGGTGGCCACAATTTTAATAACTGTACATTTTTAAAAACAAATGTCAGTAAATTTAAAAAAAATTAAATTTAGAGGTGGCCAAATACTTATGGTAAATTCGATTCTATGTGTGGAGACATTGGTCGTCATACCAGAAGAGTGTTGAGCACGACACTAAGAACCACTCTAAGAACCAAATTACCACCACCAGATGTTTGCTGTCGAAACCTCAGACATGGCAACTGAAAATTTTTTTATGGATTTGATTTTGAATAATTGCTAAAATTTTTTAAAATAGAAAAATGTTTATCCTTGATGCTCTTTTTAAATTTGGAGAAATGAAAAACGCAATGTAGAAAAATCGGTGCCGGGCGAATAACTTTTTATATATTGAATTTTGTGCAAAGAATTTTCGAAAATGTAAATTTCTTTCGCTTCCGTTTATTAAAGACGTCAAAATAAATTGAAAACTTTATATTGAATTTTTTGTATGTAATTCTGCTTATTTGTATTAAAAAATAACATTTTATATTTTTGCGGTGTCGAAACGGTTTAGCCACGAAGTACATAATTTCTTGCATACAAATTTTGAAAGGGATTATCAACTCAAAAAAATTTTAAGTAATAAAAAAATAATATGCCTATTTTTCCAACTGTACAAAATAACGTGTTTAGTTATATTTTGTAACTATTTTAGTTATATTTTGTAACTAAAGACGTTATTTTAGTTACACAATGTTACTAATTTTGAAACTAATTTAGTGCCGCGAATATAAAAGACAAATATTTGTCCTAAAAGTTGTAAGATTCCTCAAAAATTGCTTTACCACAAAGAGGCCGTCCATTAATTACGTAAGGATGATTTTTGTAATTTTGGATCCCCTCCCTCCCCCACGTAAGGGTACGTAAGATTGTGGCACCCCCCCACATCTTACGTAAGGATTATTTAAAAGAAAATTAATTTTGACCCCCCCTCTCCGCCCCTTATATTTATAAAATATGAATAATAATATATTATATAGATAATTATACAAAACTTTAAATTAAATTTTCATTTACATAGATATAAGTTAATATATATAGATAATTAATTACATAAAAAAATTAATACAAAAAATTTGAAATTAAATTAAAGGTCAGTCCATGTAGGAGCTAGCCATTCTGATATAGATTGTATATTATGCGCAATAAAGCAGACAACATCACCAGCGTCAGTGACAAGATTTTCCTTATATCAGGCACTTATATTTTTACTTCAGCTTCGTTTCTCCATTCAACGTCTTCTGCTCCCGTTTTTTCGTCATGCGTCACGCACAAGAGTTCGTCCTCACGTCGAGTAAGAACAAGTCTAGCCGTTGCTTTAGCGTATTTCGAAGAGTGTTGCAAAGCTTTCGTGTGCTGCGGCTGCATTTTTTGACGCAAAATATTTTAAGAAACTTACGCAAGGAATACGTCGGACCCCCCCCCTTCGTAAGGGTCCTTAAGATATCCGGGGTATTGGATATCCCCCAAACCCTTACGTAATAATTAATGGATGACCCCACACGGTTTTGCTATAAATATAAATTTTTAAACAACAAAACACGTATTTGCAGGGCCGGGCCGGCCTGAAAATATTGAATATTTTTTAAAATAAAATGTTTTTATTTTTTTAAGTTTAAGAATTTTTAATAGGGATTAATAGGGAAAATTATATTTTTATTATTTATAAAATGATCTATTTTTTATGTCCCAATTTATACCCAATGTGTGAAGCACCAGGAACATTTTTGGATAGGTTGTTACTTTTTACCTCAAAATGCCCACACAAGTGAAAATAAAAGCGAGTTTGCACTCTAGACTCTACTATAGTAATATTATGCTTAGCAAAGAGAATGTTAAAATAAGCAGTAGGTACCTAGGGTATATGATTATTTTTACCTGATAATAAGTTACCTGAAATAGTAAGAGACAACATCGGAAAAAGAAAACGTTGTGCAGATCCTCCATACATTTTAAATGCCATAAAAAATCAGACATGTAATTTATAGATAAGTGTTATAAATTATATTAAATGTTTGTATTAGAGTTGATCTTATATCTTGTTCAATTATAAGATATTTTTAATTGGGTATATATGTAGGTTTTTTAATGCTGTAAATATTAACCAACGTTTCGGGCCGTTTACATGTGGTTCATTTTCAAGGCTAAAAATGAATTAAATTATAATATAAATTGTAAAAAAAAGCACTACCATTTATATTATAATAATTTAATTTCTTTTTAGCCTTGAAAATGGACCACATGTAAACGACCCGAAACGTTGGTTGGATATTTAAAACATTCAAAGACCTACCTATACCCAATTAAAAATATCTTATAAGTTATAAATTATAATAATAAATAGCAAAATTCAAATAATTATTGTTTTTGTATGTATTTTATTGATTTGCGAAACGGTAACTGCAAAAAGGTATTATGCAAAAAGGAAAACCTTATTTAGTGCTTCTTGCATCTAGGTACCCTTTAAAAATGCTATAGTGGACATTTCATATTTTATATAATACTTATTTACACTTCTTTTATTTATTACTTCTTAACAATAAAGAGAGATTATCATTGGGTTAACCTACCTAGCTTACACTCAAACAAGAGAGATAGTATGCGAAAAACGAACAGAACAAATTGTCGGTAATCGAAAACTTACAGTTTATCACGTGCTAAATAAATTATTTTTGAATACGAATAGTACCGCCAGCGCCACCAATGTATTTTCCTGTAACTAAGAAATGGCAAAAATTTGTACTATGAAGAAAGGTTCCCCCACCACTTTCTGCAGCGCGGCCTTAAAGCTTTTTCAGCAGCTCTTTTTATTTTATAGTTATTCCCAGTTTCAGGGATCTATATTTCGAAGTTCCATATTATGGGACCTTTTCTTCACCCATTTCTTCTTCGAAATTCTGAAAAAAATATTCACAATTGAAAATTAATATTTTCTAGTAATTTAATGTAATTGAAATAAAATAGCATTTTGAAATATTTTAATTTAATTTTTGGTAAATTTCTTTACTTGTTCTTTATGTTGTAGCACATAATCTACATTAATCATTAAATAATAATAATCAAGCTTTTCAAACTAGACTAAATTGACCAAATGCAAATAGAAGAAATGTATGTTAAATTGCTATCTATTAATAATGTAAATTGATTAAATTATTTAAAACGTTTAATTAATCGTTAGTCCCATTGCATTGGTCCTATATGGTAATAAAGCAATATGTCCTACCATTTATCAACTCAAAAAACCACTGAAATTATAGAATGCTTTACGTTATTACTGAAATTTTAAAATATTATTAAAATAACTTAGCTTAATTTCTAAATATATTGTCTAATTATATCGTCACCAATGAGTCCAAGCACTAAGTCCGAATAAAATTTTTTTAATTAAATTGATGAATTTTTTCTTTGTTACGACGTAGAAAAGTTAGAACAAAATAACTTGTCTATTATAAATATGATTATGAAAGTTTGATAACAATATTATTCGAAATGCAAACCATATTATATAAAGCACTATAATATTAATCATGTGTTGAGCTGAACTGGATCGCATCCTTTGGAAGCCGAACAGCATGATTTTATCCATCACACCAGCCCAGTAGTTTTATTTCATCCCACCACTGTAGTTACAATATTTACAATGCTATTATTATATGTAAATGATTATTTACATGTGGAGAGCCAGAATTAGTATTCAATTCACATATCACAAAATTTTTATTGAGGCGACGTGATATTTTACAAGTATCTTCAACTAAATTTTATATCTTCTGAAAACTTACATTTTGAGAAATTTGTATTCCAGCAGATTACTATTTTTAAATTATCGGGATTTCCCGTTTTTAATTCAGGTCCTTGCTTTGTGTCCAATAGGATAATTGAATATTCCATGCCCCAAACGTGGGTTATACGATAAATATAATCATGGGAACAATAATATTCCAGAAACGAATTTCCATATTATGCACGTTATAAAAAAGGTTTCTTTCTTAATTATCCAGCATCATTAAAATACTTCATAGTTTTTGTCATCTAATTTCAATGAGTCAATTTCCACATGCAGCTTATAAATCTAAACCATGGAAGGAGATTATAATTATGCAAGGCGTATCTACGTCAGACCCCATCTATAGGATAAACAAATTCAGTCAAAAATATAAGTGACAAATATCCGCTAAGAAATTCTTATTAATTTCGTTCACAATTCGCGATATAGAAGAAAAATTATTTAAACAGATGCGTGGTTGAAATGTAAATTGTTCATCAGTAATCTACACCAAATATTCTGCCCTTGGACGAGTTTAGAGTTTTTAGGAAAATTTTGTTCAAAACGCTTAAGGTTATTTGAAATTATTTTTTCAGTTTTTCGGTAATTCAAACCAAATATTTACTGACCAACTTTTTTGAAATTCATTTAACGCGCGCGGTTGGGGTACTTAGGTTAATTTTAAGACTTGGAATTGTTGATCTTAAAGTCAATCAGGTTTAATTTGTTACTACTTTTGGGTTATAGAATTTTCAGTCAGTTAATTAAGTAATAAAACTTATTTCAAATAATTAAATAATATTAGTCAATTTAATAAATAAAAAAAAATTTCCTTGAAATTATATAATTGGTAAAAGATAAATGTCAAAGTCAAACTGATAAAGCATTATCAATTTTGCAATTGTGTTACAAACAATGTTGGTTTAATTTTCGTTATAAAAATAATGATATTAACTCCTAATTACAAGAAATTTGAATTATTGATTTTTATAACTTAAAAAATTACTTCTTGGTTGCAAACAAATAGTAATGGTCGTTGCCAACAACTAATTCGATGCTCTTCAAAGCTTGAACAGCATACGCTTTGTATACAACGACGTGCCAAAGATAAGTGGAATATTTGTTCATAAATTGCTCTCTCAAATCGCTGCTAATATCTCCAAGTGATGTACGTCTTCCGTAAGCACCTTTAAGAAAATCTGACGCATCCATTTGCATGCTCGGTAGCATGTCATCTATATTTGCAATGCTAACCTAAAAAAGTTAAATGGAAACAATCACAAACAATTAGCAAAACTTAAATAAATCATACCCTCACGGTAGACGTAGAAGGAGGGGTGTAAAACTGAGCACTTAGCAAAGACACGTAAGCAAAAACAAGGGCAAGACTTAATAACACTTTCGAAGCCATGATAGACCAAGATTTATGAATGGAATGATAAATTTAACTACAATCTGGAAACTTATAAGGTAATGAAGTATTTCTCAATCCAAAGTCATTCGTGATAACCCGCCTTATATTCGTCTGGTTATTAAATAATAAATAATTACCAATAAAAATATATTTTTAAATTTAGTTGTTTACTTGGTACACCAACAAAAGATAAATTTTAAACTTTTGATAGGTCTAATTAAATTTCCCTTTAAATTAAAGTAAACGGAATCCTGTAAATCATAATCTACTTAGTAGACCCACTTCCTTCCGGAAACTTATTCAAATTAAGCAATACTAATTTTTTTAATTCATGATTTAAAAAATTTATTTTATTAGGTACATAATGTAACATTTACAACGATGAGTAATTTTCCAAGTATTTTCCTTTATTCCGAGTTGTATTAACATAATCGCCTTGATGCAATTGATACAAGTGTGGATAAATTGATTGTGTTTCCAATTTTAGTTGTAGAGCTGCATTATGATAATCGTCATAGATCTGTCGCTTAATTTATCACGTATAGGAAAATTGGTATTGGAATTTAATTACTTATCAAAAGGTAAATTCTGAAACGATTATGCAACTGCCGGTTTATAAATGAAAAGTTTTATTGGTTTGAAATAATTAAATAGAATTACCTACATTAGGAAGTTAAAAAGTTTTGAAAATAAAACATTTTTTAACCCTTAAACGACCACAGTTGGGCTTTTCAATCACACACGTTAAATCGTGGTTTTAGACGTATGCAAATATGAATATTTTAGTTATAAGTATTTCATCCTTGCATATTTAGTAAACCTATAAAAATTATAGTACCTGTATTGTATTTATTGTAATTATACACTAAAGGACTTTTAATCCCTAGTGTGAAGTTTATTGACGAAGTTGAGGGATTAAATTCAGATTTACTCCGGCGGAGATTAAAAGTGATACGTTAATTTATGAAAATTAAGAGTAGATTAGTAATTTTATTTTCAGGATTGAAAAAACTATTTTATTAGTTTTCGTGTTTCCTTATATTTAATAGGAAAAACTCCAGTTGAAGAGCAAATAATCAATGTAGGTTTACGAAGTCAACATAATGAAATTTAAATATAAAATGGTTGTTATTAATAATTTAGATATCAATTATATTTACTTTTAATTATGCAATTTTCGTGTAAATAAAATTTATTGTTGCATTTTTTCACATTTAGAGCCATAAATGGTCACTACTCGAAAAAGTAGAAATATCAAAGAGTTAATTTGCTTTTGAGGAACATCTTCTTCACAGTCATATTGTTCGCGTAACGAACATCTCTACTGGGTCTATGGGGTGCATTCGAAATGTTTTCACATCCATAATGGAGCAACAGCTTAACGTGGACTCCGAACCACGGGAAAAGTAATAAATTTATTCAAAGACGGTCATAGCTTAAAATGCAACCCCAGGCGAAGTAAGAAGAGTACATGAGTATAAATTAAAGTCACTAAAACGTTGGCTGCACTTGGAAAAATTAAGTTTTTCAGTCTTCAGGACTGTCAACTTAGACGTTCTGAAATTTATGCAATTTTAGCAATTGTAATTTATATTCGCAGTTAATTTGATATATCGGACTTGTAAAATATAATTATTTTATTATTTTATTAGCATTGTGACAGTTTTTAACACTTAGCCCTGCGGTCGCGGTTTGGTTCCAAGTTTCAACTTGGGTTTCATGAGCTGACATGTCTGGCACGCTGCATTTAATCGTTTTTACTTCAACCCTGCATCATTAAAAAGAAAATGAACAAGAGACAAGCAATATTTGGTTATGTGTAAAAGAATTCCAATTTTAAAATTTAATTTTGGAAAATCGTTTACGTTAATTATATAATAGGGTATTTAATGACAATTGCATTAATCCAAAAAGTCTGTTAAGGAAATTGTGAAAATATAGAAGACATGGAAAATATATTATAATAAACACAATTTTGTATCAATTTGCGGGACAAAGTTACCGCCCCGGAACGCCTTTTCCGGTAAAATAACTCAAGCAAATTCCGCATAGAAAGAAGCTTTACATTACGCTCAAAATCCATACAAACGAGGGGAATTGTGTAAAAACAATGGTACACCTTATGTATCGCGCTTTATGAATCAAGTAAACCCCGAAACCGGCCTACTCTGACGCGCTTGCGATAAATGATATCTTCTCTTTCTACCTCGAAATTCACAAAATCGTTCCATCTTTTACCCACTCGATGGGAAGGCAAACCACATTTTCACCACACAATGCTTTTACTGATTACAACGTTTCTGTTAAACCAGTTGTGTTTTGACTGTCGGTGTAAACAGATCTTAAAAGGCAATTTACGAACCGCGAACGTAAATATTCAAAAGTGCGCATGCGACGTCTTGAACAATTTTTTAAATTGCGCGTATTTTAAAAATTTTCGCGTCGTTTTCGCATAAAATTAATCGAACATTGTGAAAAGTAAACAATACAATTTGGACATATCCGATCGGTCGCCGAAATGAAACTTGATTAGTGAATTAAGTTTTATTGAATATATTAAAAGACAATTTTCGTTTAGTATGACAAGTGTCTGACGTAAAAACCCGGCGATTCCCGTTAACTTACATGAATCATCACAAACATAAACGTGAAAGTCGTTTAGTTAATAAATAAATACTAAATTAATCGTTTAGTTTTAATCCGGAAAAGACTGGCATTCCGTGTTTTTGTTGTATCATAATGGTATCGACACAAAATCTTTCAAAAACATAAGATTCTCATGGTATTAGAGAAAACGCCGAATTTGTCGAACTACTCAGGTGAAACCTTTAACAATAGAAAAAAGTGCTTTAAACTAAGACGAAGAAATAATCACGCCGCCACGGCCACGAAACTTGTTCTCTATGCATCTACCTATTGGCTTAACGAATTGCTATTCGGTGTCGGAAGAAGCGTGGCCGAAAATTTCGATGATGGAACCCTCGGGGGGTTACACAAACAATCAAGATCCATGGTGGACGGAACATTTAATTCATGAAATTCAAGCGGAACATCCTGGTGAACTTGTACGTACTGGAAGCCCATACTTGTTATGTTCGCAACTACCGTCGCATTGGAGGTCTAATAAGACTTTACCAGTAGCATTTAAAGTTGTAGCACTTGGTGACGTGGGGGACGGTACCGTCGTCACGGTTCGCGCTGGTAACGATGAGAATTATTGCGCCGAGTTAAGAAACTGCACGGCTGTTATGAAAAATCAGGTCGCTAAATTCAACGACTTGAGATTTGTTGGAAGAAGTGGAAGAGGTAAATTATTCTTTGTTCTTTCTTCACTTTATACAAATAATTTAATTTATAACCTTGCATGTTTTAACACTTGAGAAATTTTTTGATACATTTACCCAAAAATAACACTAGGTAACCACTCCGGGACTGTTCGTTTCGTGAAAGAGAAAGTTCCATCAATTTAACACCTTACTTCGGCGATAATTATTAAAATAAAAAAAAAATTAATTACAAATAGCTTTTGAGACTTGCGTTAAATCACGAAAACAGACTTGCGAAAAAAAGTGTGCAAAAAATTAGCGGGACCTTGCTTTAATTAAAAATTTTGTTACTTACGAAAAATTCATTTTAATTACGTCAAAATCGATAGCTTCTAAAATTTTAATAACTTTTTTAAATTGTTAAATCTGATAGCAACGTGCGAGAATTTTGGCTTGCATCTTTTTTTTTTTTTTTTGGTTTACACAATTAATTAATTATAAATACAACTCGTCGACGTTCATGATGAATGTCCTTACATTGTTAGGAGCTTTCGTTTAAATCGTGAAAACGTGTGTGGTAAAAGCTTGGACTCGCGGCATCTTTCTTGTAATTCGTATGACATTAAGGAGTTGTTAATCATTTTCATATATTCAAAGGACGAGCGAGTTTATGTTAACAGACTTCATTGCTCATAATCATAGACAGTTATGAACCCTTTTAATAAGCAAGTTTTGTAGTGAAATTTTACTTATTTTAAGTTATTTTTGTGTATTTGTAATCTTCAGGAAATTTATCAATTTATTTTGCCGGTTGTTGCGGTGCAATGAGGATTTATGGAAACCTGGATGTGGTTTTTCTGACTTTTGATAAGAAAAGCATACGTGTGGAGAATAATGAGGTTTTAATATTGTCTTAAGAATCTTTTTGAAGCTCAAAATTAGAAATGATAACACCGAAGCAACCAGAAGGATATCTTTATCGCGTGCCAACAAAATTGGAATTATTTCTCATTTTTTTTATCAAGAAACGGAAGTACCTTAAATTTTACAAAAATTCAATCCCGATTGCTTAACTAATTTTTTCCTTCTAAACTAAAAATTATATGGCCACATGTCAAACCGCTACAAATATAATTAGTAAAATTTGTGGCAAGCCCGCAGCGTAAATTATACATGTCTCTCTGTTTGTACCTACATATAACTTTTTGTTTTTAAAACCACATTTTGGGTATTGACCACATGTCTTCAAATTGTTGCAATTACTATTATAAGTTCCATTTTAACGCGTGCAGCTTATTAAATATTAAATTACAATTCTGTACTAGCAAAAATTTTGCACGAAACTTTGAAAAGCTACAATGTAACTTAGTTATAATTATATTGTATCTACCTGTGAAAAGGCTTTTTAAATTTAACATCATTTTGTTAGAATGTAAATTTAGCACTTACGTACTACGTGTAATTTTTGAATAATTTTAAAACCCTGCTAGAAGCTAAACAGTAAGAAATGAAGAATCAAGCAGTAGGTGTATAGTTTTCAAAAACAACAAAATTAGTTCTAAAAAGATTGCCTCACCTCCTTGGGGATACAAGGTATAATTTTTTAATAATACCTATTATCAATTATTTTTTCTAAACACACAAAACACAATTAATTTCTTAAAAACTGAAAGAGTTTCCATCACAGCATTTATTTGTTTTTGCTTTTTAAACAATTATAATAATATAACACTTCCTTTGAAACATTGATTAGATAACTAATAAATGTTTAAGTAAATAATTTCTATAATAATTATTGTCCAGAAGTCTGAACGGTAGCCAATTAATTAAGAACGATAATATAAATTATGCGTGGTGCCCTTAATACCGTACAACATTAAAAAAAGGATTACCTAAAAAAATTGTTTGAATGCAGAAAATGCTAAACAAAAATTATAATTTTATATTTCAATTTTCCAACAATAAATCAGTAACCAAAAAATAACGAAATTTCTTACATTGATTTTGAAATTTTAAAGCGCAATTTAGTAATTAAGAGCTAGGAAATTGTATTTCTTTGTTTAATTATTTTGTCAACTATAAAAGATAAATTCTTTGGTTAGTGATAAAATTGTGGATATTTATAACTCCTACAGTTTTATAGTACAGCCTATTTTGACTTTGTTTTAAAATTTAAAAAGGTTTCCTGAAGCCTCAAAAATATCCGCCATGTTGGAAGATGGGTAATATTGTTACTTAGTAGTAAAATTTTCAGTGCAGGGAAAATTTTAGCAATAATTTTAAAATTTATTTTACTTCCATATGTGGTTTGAGAGAACCACAGTTAAATAACCGAATCACACATTACATAGGAATTACTGAAATTACTGGAATTATTCAAATTATTATAGTTAATTTATTGTACTCTAAGATGTTTTGTATTAAATTTGGAACTTATAGTTCACATAATTAATATTACTATGGAGCCCAAACGGGCAGACAGATCAAGAATATAACATTAGGTTCGTAACCTTAAAAACTGATTATAAGACTTTCTTCTATGGTATATGATCATAATCGGCAATAATATTTCTTTTATTTAATTTAATATAATAAAAATGTATAAATAGCATACACTAAGAAAATAAAGGATATCTCTTTTTTTTTTCGTTCACTCATCGATCACAAAATCGATTATGTAAAGAAAAGGTTAAATTTGTAATTCATATTATCATATCATCTGCTTCAGTCAACTTATTATTATAATTAAGGTTTTGATTAATAGCATTAAATTTTACTAACGTATAATTATGTAATTCAAGGTGCATTCATGTTTTACAGATTAACTCCTTCAAAGCTTGAAATGTAGTTAGTACAGTTACAATATATTACAATGATCCTGGTTGTACCTCTGGATTTAATGGTTCAGAGTTTGGTTTTAATTTAATAATAACAAATAATTCCTTCCTTGACGTGGAATCCACGTTGAACTATAAGTATTAATAAATAAAATCAGACCCGTTTACTGTGATCTATTTAAAATTTGGTGATCCCTGAAAATGCAGGACAGACGAAATTAAAATACAATTAAATATATTTTTCTTGTATAACATTCATTCATAACCCCACGCATCAGAACTTCTTAAGAGAATCGTCATTGAAAACTATTGAAGACTGCCGGGGCGGGGATATTCTTTTCTTGTCTTTTTGCCGTTCATTATATAATTACATTGTAAAATGTTGTCAATAGGTTTATCCGCAAATAAGAAGAAGAAAATTTTTCAAAAAACCTGTTGATCTATGTAGTATCATTTTCTCAGAACATTTACTCTTAAACGGTGAGGAAGCATATTTCTCTAAACGAAATATGCTTCTTCATCGTGATGAGTTACTTTAATAAATACATTTTCGATTAACTGCTTTGTGAATCTCACAATTCTCATGCACACTGAACCAAAAAGTTATATTGTATTTATTATTTATGTAAGGATTCAATTTGATATGAACCATACTCATGTCATTTATGAACGATATTCATTGTATCTATGAACGACATTCATGCGGATGCAGGCATTTAATTAATTTAATTTATTATAAGTAATTTAAATTAAATGCAAAAATTTCTTTCTAATATTAACTTTCTATTAGGTACATTTTAATTGGGGTTTCCATCATAATATCTAAAAATACATAATAATTTTGATTTAAATATTGCTTACCCGGTTGTATTATAAAATGTACAAAATTACACAAATAGAACTTCGGCACACTATGGCATCATCAGGTGTTAGATTAAGAAAAATGGCTTTAGGTTTTCTGATTAAAACATATGCAGTTTATTTTACTGAAAAAAATTTCTCTACTGGTATAAAATTATGGCAAGGGTTGAAAGTGCTGTAAAATAATTTTTCGTACATCAATCATTAAGAAAAATAACTGCAATGGTAATTATTATTACTTACATGAAAAAATTCATCAAATTACAAAGCAATAGCAAATATCTACAATCATCCAATATAATTTACGTACCTATAATAAAAACTGAAAAAACTACTTAAAGGAAGAACACCCAGAAGTTCTCATATTTAGAAGCAATAAAGGCAATACACTCGTCATTATGAACAAAAATTAATATAAAGATAAAATGAATGACAAGGTAAATGATATAGCCACTTAAAAAGTAATGACTGAAGATCCAACGAATAAATCATGAATTAAAAATTACGAATTTGTATCTGATTAAGAATAACTGAAAGACGGCCAGAAGGCCCATAAATTGATACGAAAATATTGCCAATTGCTTCCTATTTCTTGCCGTTTTCAATCTTGCCATTATTTAGCCTTCTTTTGTATTCTTAATAACTCCATAATTCATTTATTTAAAATTTGTTCGGTATATAGACTTTCTTGCATCTTAATAATTTTATTCTTCTTCTTAACAGTTTTATTTCCTATTAATATAGGCATATTGTATAAGATTGATTATATTATTACAATATATTTTCTTATGTAGTAAAAAAAATAAGAATAATACAATTCTAAATAACGTCAATTATTAACTGATGAAAATTATAAATAAATTGTTTAAAACTGGCAAACTTAGTAGTTTGTAGTAGTAGTACCTGTATATATGATGTAATAAAAATAATATAGTGCCATACATAGACATTAAGGCATTCAAATACATTTTTTTAAATTTTATACCAAGCCCTTAAATCTAATGTTTTCACCAAAACAGTAACAATTATTTTTATTTCCAACTAGCGGACCCAATTACAGGAAATAATTATTATTCTAACTATTATTGTTGGGAATATCCCATACTAGCCTTTTCTCATATGCATTAATATAGTACAATAATATATTATGCATATTGTATAATGTAATTATTATAATATGACTGTTCTAATTCTGGAAATGGGTTGAATTATTTTGCGTCAGATATTTCGTGCTATAAAATGTTTAGAAACAAAAAATCACGTACCTACAAGAATTTCAAAAATTACATACATGTGTTGCTATCTTATTATATCTCATCAGTTAAACGTTTTCTGTAAAAATGTTCAAGACTGAAACTTTATTTGGATGTACCTAGTTAGGTTCCGTTTGCTTTGCCCCAAAACACCAATTTTAAATAAGCAAGTAATACTACAGTAACTAATGGGTTCCACATTAGTATATCTTATTCTTATATCAAACTAACCGGCACGGTGGAACTTCGGCCTCGCCGAGAGCTATCAGACGTCCACGCGATTCGGCCTCGCACGAGGGCCTCCGGTCGCTCCTGGATTATTATCCGTTTTTAATTTGATTTTAATATTATATTTTTTTACTGGTAATGCCTTAATTAAAAGTTACGCATTTCCAGCTCGTCGATTAATTTATTATAGGTAATCCACTCGCTGATTTTACGATAAACAACTGAGAGAGTGGGCGAGGACAAAAATCTCGTGGAGAAAGATATCCGCGCGCTTAAATAATTTAAAAAGACCTAATCTATTAACTCATTACTTCTCTTTATTAATAATACTTCAAATCCATATTGTAAAAATTAATTATACAAGTAAGATGGAAGGATAATGACGCCGAACAATTCGACAACGAATTGTAGCCGAAACCGACGAAGAACTTATTCAGCGATTGGAAGACATCCGACAATGTAGAACTCGAAAGTAATCAACGATGTGGCCAGTGATTGGAAGATATTTCATAACGTGCAACTCATAACGTGATAAGCGTTTGGAAGAACAACGGCGTCCTGATGCTAGACCCCAAAGAAGTTGGGAACAGAATCGATTTCACACCTACAAGTGCGCTGTCAACATCAACATGACATACCAAAGCTTAAACAATATGCACTTCTTTGGAAGCTGTCCATTTCCTCCACATTTTTTTGAATGAATTGGTGCGTCTTTCTTTACAACGTCATCCGCTCACCAAAAGCTTCCACAAAAGAATACCAAATTTGAAGGCATGCTTCGCTCTAATAGCTTAATTCAGGAACTGGTATAATAAGGATCGATGAAAATGAAGCTTTTCAGAAATCTGGTATCCCGAAACCCGAAATGTTGCTTTTTTTGTTTTGAAATGTCTCGACTCATCAAAAATCGAATTTAGTTAATCTAGGGTCCAATGGAAGAGCTGTAAATTTTAAATAGTACTAATCGAGTTGCACACTAATCAAAATGTGCATCTCACGTTGAAAAGATTTCTACATCAGTCAAACAATAGTCAGAGCGGCCGTAATGTTAATTTTTAATTACCTACATAACAAGGGACCATATATTCGAGTTTCTTATCCCGTGTCAAAAATACTATCTAAATACTTCATACGGTACGAGACCAGGGTGGCCGATAGGTCGCCTGACCTGCTAGTAGAATATTATATCGATAATACTGCAGTAATACCACATAATATGGCGAATAGTTTCAAGTTTTCATCACCAAATAATAATTATATTAGTAATTAGTTCACTGGGGACCAACCCTCCCTAAATAAAAATGATTTCGTAGTACTGGAAAATGGGGCGAGTTGAAATTATGGGGCAAATTGAAAAAATCGATCGCACAATTTTTGTGCTCCAATCGGACGGATTAGGTTAGATTAATGGTGTTTACGTTAACTTTGTTAGAGACGGTATCTTAGCGGTTAAGTGCATCTGCCGCTAAGGCAAAATACCCGGTTCGAATCCAGGGCAGGGCACACCACCTAGTAAATCTTCCATCTACCATCTCAAAATGAAGTGTAGTCCGGTGGTTCAGAATCCACGTTAAAGTAGGTCCTCTATATAATATGTGAAAACACTTTGAACGCTTATTTCATAATATGTATTATACCTATAGAAAGAGATTGGGTCACGACGGACGTACGAAAACGAACACTACGACTTATAGTAGAAGACTTTGCTAAATAGATTTTTTTTGTACTTGGACAAAGCTTCGAGCTATAATAGCAAAATTTCAAAATTAAATTTAATATTTTGTGCATTTTTTCACCTTTATACCTTACCATGTCATATAGCAATCCTGGTTCATGATATAACACTATACTATAAAAGGACCTTGATCGAGTGGAGTATCGATTTATTTTTCCGTGTCGGTTTAGGAGCAACTTAAAAATGGCACATAATTATAAAAGGAAGCCCAGTACTCGCAAATACTGAGATAAGGGTTTAAAAAACGAAACGCGACTGTCGTGGTACCAAAAAGGAAATTTCCGAATTGTATATTTCCATATGCCTTTATATCATTTAAATAAATTAGCCAACTGTGCCAATTTAATATTTAATATTGAATTAGCATCTGTATTTCTAGCCACCTGTATTAGAGTTTAACTGAAAAAAAATCTGATGTGGCCATCGCATCACTTTCCGAACAGACGCAAATTTTTACATTATATTTTTAAATAAAATGGTTACATAATTTCAACAGTAAATCGATGAAAAATTTCATATTTTGCCAAAAGAGGAAGAAAAAAACTTTTGAATGCCTATATCTTGCAAACGAAGCATTTTTGGACCCATGTTATTAGAAACTTTTCATCTTATTTTCGTTAGTAGAATGCGGTTTACTATTTTATTTACAAATACAAAAAATTTTTACAAATGCAAAATTTTTTGAAACGCCCTGTATATTTTAGAGAAAAACTTGTAGGACAAAAAATGTAGGAAATTCCATAGCGCTAATTTTTTGTTATTAATATTTTTACATATTTAATTTCGTTTCGAAGTTATGACGCATAATGTCATAATAGCTCCAGGTAAACCCCCCTTTCCCGTTACACGATTTAAATTATTTTCATCTGGCTTCGTCCTACGATAGGAAAAAGCTTATATGCAAAATTTGGAATGATTTGCTTGCTTCGTTTAGACGCTATCGTGTTCACAGACGTACATACACACACACACACACACACACACATACACACACACACACATACATACAGACATCCTTCCAAAAATGATAAAAATGGATTCAGGGGACCTCAAAACGTGAACATCTGTCAAAAAATTGGGGGGTCAAATTTTGACTGATAACAATACTTTCCTTACCTAGGGGTTCGGAAAGTAATAATTGCAAAGTTTAGGGGACGCACATTCTATTCGTATGGTGGATTGTATACCCGTTGACCAAAATAATCCAAAATATTTTTGGGTTTGTTAAAATGAAACTTGGGTATAAACTTTGATTCGTGTATATGCTTATCAAGTCGTCCCACTTGGTGGTAATTTTTTTTCTGTATAGTTTTTTACCTTTGGAAAGTACTGTAACGTGCACATTTCCTAGTATGTAGAATAATTAGTATGTTATCGAACCTTCCTTGGAAAATATTTATTCCAAACTATTGTTGATAATAATTATTATACAACCACCTGGAATTTCCTTAATATTTACGTATATACTAAAAGCTTATTTAGTGTGATTAAATTATCAAATGCACCGATGATATCCAATACAAAATTAGGAAATCATGAATCCTTTTCATTTTTTTTCAAAATCTGTAGCGGAAATCTGCCAAATCGTATTAAGTATTTTTACTTATTATCAAAAAAAATTTCTTTTGGTAAACAATAAAAGTCGTCTAATTCCACTAAAATATGTACAATTGCGTCCACAACTGGCATGACATGTTTCGCGTTATTTAGCCATTTTCAAGTGCAACAAACAAAAATTCAACAATTTAGAGGTTAGGTGGTGATAAGCCACAAAACCGCCACAGTTGTAGACACAATAATGGTTAATTTAGTCGAATTACACGATTTTTATTATTTACCAAAAATGAGACGACAAAATTCTACCACATCGACTCCCCCACAAGATTCATAATATCAAAAGCTTTTTTAATTCTATAAATCAGAAGCAAGTAAATTTTAACTTCTGACTTAATTATTTATAAATTAGACCAATTAAATACCGAATAAAAATCTAGATTTCTTTTGCAATACTAACGTTCTACCCTAAAAATGTATAGGATAATTTTCTTTAAATTACATAGGATCATTTTTTTAAATTGAACAATAACGGATTGTATTGGGCGGTTTAATACAGATTACCAATAAATTAACCATTTAAAACCCGCAGACACCACATTACAACTTCATAACGTGAAATCTAAAACGCGTTATAAATAATTTTCGAAAATTGATTTAATAAAACAACCCTATGTACCACATTTACTTTTAAAACAACTTAATTTAAACATAAAAATTACAACTTATTAGTAGTTAGTAATGGAGAGTGGGGTAAATGATCTCCATAAGGAAGAAATTGCTCTTGAACCTAAAATAATCTAAATTAGCATTTCTCCTGTGGTAGAGGCTCATAACTTCAGTATTATTCTAAATAGTAAATTGTTTTTATTGTTATTTTAAGACCACTAATTGTAAAAAAATGTATGTGTACGCAGAATGTCCAAATGGATCATTTTAGCCCCGTAGGTGTGGTAAAATAATTCCCCATTAACAAGTTTAAATATAAATTTAATTTACTTGGGTAGTTACGTAATAAAAGGCAAAAGAGGAGATATTTAAGTTTATTATAAAGCAACAAACTAAAAAATTCATTTTAAAAGTAAATTGTAAAAGTTAGAAATTACAAATTTATAAAATTTCAGAAGATTTTCCAAGCTTTATTTACATCTTGACAAAAGTTACACATATAGCCTTCATTGTCTTCTTGGCTAGAAACGCACTGGTTGTGAGCCCATTCATGGTTAATGTAAGGTAGTATTGGATTCCATAGCAGAAATCTGGTATTAGAGGTATTGTCGAAAACACAGGGGATCATTTTACCCCACTCCCCCTACTTATAAAATATTATTCATTTTTCCACAATAGTACAATATCAATATTTCGATAGCATTTTTACAAAAAGGTGAACGATGTGATGGTTCTAAGAAAATTGGTGAAAATGTTCTGAAATTACTCCAATAGAAATTGAAAATTTGATTTTGTCAATATGAGCATGAGATTGGGTTACTGTGAAAAACCGTGGGAATATTTCATAATTTTTTTTAATTGCATGGAATTACGTGGAATCTGAACCAAGGCGAACCTACTTGATTGACATTCGAGATGGTTTTCACTGTTATGTGTGACAATGATCGTAGGAATCGGATACCATGATTTCTATTTTTGACGTGAATTTTCTTAAAGCAGTTTTAGAGATTTTAGAGACGTTAAAAAATTTTAACAAAAAGAAAAATAATTTGATTGTTTCATCATCACAGTATTCGTCGACTTAAAGTTTAAAAATCAGAACTGAAATTTTCTGTGCATTCGAGATTTAGAATATCTTTTGATTTTATTTCTGTCGATACTTTAGCTTAATAAACTGTTCGTTTCTTAAACCAAAATACCAAATTATTAGTTTACTTTTTAATTACTCAATTTGAGAGCATCCACTAAAATAGAGGACCATTCTGAAACCGTATGGACCAAAGACTAACCATGTAATATATGGTTTTCAAAATTTTTTGAAATAATTGGATCTTGTAAGATCCTATGAATTTTTTTCGATCCTAAAATAAACAATATCTTAAATGGTTTTCGGAACAAACTCTTTTTGTTTCAATCTCGGTTTTAATTATTATTATTATTCATTTTGTTAATAAATATTTCGAAAGTTTCAGGTAGTTCTTAAGTACTACTTACTAATTTTCATTAATATAATTTAATTATTTTATATAAATTTACTCGTCTCGTAATTTATAAACAAAATAACTATTAAATTAATGCAACTGCGAATAAATACAATAATTATCCATTTACAATAATTACTACAGCAATTAAGTAAACTTGCACGTTAAATAACTAATTATTATTAGGCTACAGTAATTTTCATGTACACTATAAATAATTAAAAGCAAATAATTATATCAAATTTTTTATTTTAGCACTTTAATATGCATATTAAACACGTAAATTAAATGCGCAATTTACCTTGAGAATTACATATAAAATCTGTTAATATTAAATAATTACCTCAATAAAGATTTTATAAATTTACAAACGTTTCAGTGAGTAGGTTTTAGATAATTATGTAATTCCAATTTTTTACATTAATTTTATAGAATTCAACATAGTTTCCAATATTTTTAATCCCCAGTCAAAAAATCGCAGGGAGAGTTGAGTGATCTGATGAGTATTCTTATCATAAAATCAGCGACTAGTCTTTAGGTACTTTTTGTGTGGAAATAATTGGGAATACGTTTTTTCCGTTTAAACCAGAGGTTTTGTCATCATAAAAGAACCTCTAAATTTTCGATATCAGGCTCTAATTGGAACACGGCTAAATTTTACGAAGAAGGTAATATCATAAAGTCATGAATTGGCTGTTACCTATACTTACATTCAATGTTAAAAATAACAATTAAGAAAATTAAACTAAGAAAAATTGTGAGACAAAGCGAAAAGAAATTCTTTTAGTCCCTATAATTTCCGAGATACAACCTTGGAAATAACATCGTTATTTATGGATTTTTGCTCAAAATAACGTAATGTTCAGATTTCAATTTAGACATTTTTACCCAAATTGAATTTAACTTCAAAATTAGAGAATAAAATTCTAAGTCCAGCTAAACAATATTAGAATGTTGTAACCCCAATAGTTTTAAAGATATGGCTTTCTAAAAATTTCAAATTTTAATTAAATTTTTGCTAAAGATTTTTAAATTTCATTTTTGGAAATAGTTTTATTTTTAGGAATCCAGGTTAACTCCGAGTTTATCTCCAAAATCACTAAGGGTAGAACAATATTTCTAGTAGTCGTTCAAAACGGTGAAAAGTGATCAACTGTGAAAGCTCACAGCTAAGGCTCTGTTAGGGATAGAAAGTTGTTCTTCGCATAATTTGACAGAAAATTTAATCTTCTTTCATTTATCCGTATCATATATGGATAAGTAAAAAAGGTTTTTCTACATAAAACTTGATAAAACTAAAAAATTCGTTATTTTGTGCAAAAATTGAAAAAAATTATGTACTTTGTAAGGCTATACCTCGAAAATTATAGGGGTTAAAAGAAACCTTGTTTAGTTTTTCCTTACAATTTTATTTCGTTTAATTTAGCTTATACCTAGTTTGGACATAGGATGCATAGGAAACTGCCAATTTCCTTCGATCTTCTTCGGCAAATTTGCCTTTGTTTCGGTCCGAAAACTTAGCTGCTTTTTTCTGATGAAAAACTAAAATGGTTAAGCAAGAAAAATCTCATTTCCGAATTATTATCGTACATTATTTTAAACCTAGAATGAAGAGAAAACCGCCAATTCATGACTTCGTTATTTGTGGGACCTTTGTCGACTAAATTTCCTCTGTTCCGGTTCGAGCCTGATGTTGAAATCTTAGGGGCTCTTTTCTAACACAAAACTAAAGGGTGTAAGCAAAAAGATCACATTTCTAAGTCATTACCTCATGGGCCACTTTTTCGCGACGTAATGACTGGATTATATTACCACGTCCCTGTTTCCTAAACTTTGTAATAATTATATGTTGACCGAAGTGTACCCTTATGAACTTGAGTCTAGTAAGAAGGGATACTGATAAATGTAAGGGTCAGGAGAATGTAGCAATATTTTAATGCCTTTCTAATATTTATTTTATGTGGAAAAAATAATTTCAATGCTATTTTAAATACAATAATTATTGCTATTAAATTAGATATTGTAATTTAATGTCATATTTATGGACCTATATATAACTCAAAAATATTAGTTTGTTCTCTACTGGTTTATTACGTATGGTTTTCTATTATTATTTATAGTAATAAAAGTTTTATATCAATAACACAGCTACAGTTACAAAGCATTAATATTCTTCAAGAATGATTCAAGTCTATATCATAAGTCCTAAGGTAATTCAAACATATAGCAAATTGTTTCATTATTATAGATTAGAATGTTAGTATAAAACAAACTGCAGTTATGTAAATGAAGTGCAATTTTAGATCTTAATAATAATAATATCTAAATCACCATTCAACAAATAATATTTAGTTGGCTTTTGGCAAACATTTATAGACTAGTTGCTACTTGTATGTACAAAATGAATTGTTGAAATTACATTAAATCGATTTCACAATTTTCTTGCTCCAATCGAAGGGGTGGGGAGGGGAGTCATTGGTAGTCTAAATCCAAATTTGTGGGAAATTACTGCTGAGAAATAGTTTTTACTAAAAATTAACCAATTTTCAACTTTTGACTAAAAATAGTTATAACTAAACTTGAAGGAAATTTAATTCCCTATAACTTTGGTTATTATAATTTTTTGTCTACAGTCGATGGTTTTTAACTTTCAGCAGAAAAATATTTGACTAAATTAAATTATTGCATTACCTCGTTTATTTGAAACTTGAGCGCATAAATGATCACAAACAAACTTGTGGAAATAAAATTATATACAACTTTGGTTTTTTTTTCATAAAATATGATCAATATTTAAGTCCTACTCCTGTGGTGAATCTAACGGGACTATAATTGACTATAATAATTCACAATAAATAATTGACTCGAAATAAAAAAAATAAACGAAAAGAAATAACGTAATTCCGATTTTAAACAAGATGGAACTCGGATGACCGCAGTTCCTGGGCTTCTATACAGCTACCCGCCTGATTTGAAAAGTTGTTACTAAGTAGATATTTTTAATCGTCATATTTTAAGGAAATATCAGATAATCTGCATTAATTAAGTTTGCAGTTGCTATTAACAATTTAATTTATTGGTGTAAATAGTAATAATAATAATAATCAAGCTTTTCTTTTCGTTTTTTGATCGTGCCAGATCATAAACACTTCTCGCTGTAAATTTTACTGCGCGTAATAGAAGCCTAAAAGTGCGGAATTTGATGGAAAGAACAGTCTTAAATAGTGAAGACTCTTAGTTTTATGTGGTATAATTAATAATTAAATATCAAGTAAATTAAAAGTAATAGAAATAAGTCATTAGTGCTTTAATAAATAATTCGGAGAGTTCTGATTGGTTCGGAATGTTGCGGACAGCCGGATACGGAGCGAGATCATAATGCTTCTCGCTATACTGCATATAGAAGCCTAAAACTTCCATGGAATGATTCGTGGATTAAGCATACAGGGGGGCGGTACTTCGTAAAAAACTCGCTTGAAACTTTATCCCTGTGCTGGTGCGGAATAGGGTTTTATTTAGAAAATATTAAAATTCGGGGTTTATCTTATAGAAAGTTGCCAAAACGTTCGAGAAATAATTCATTCATATTTTCCATTACCGTAGGTGCAAATACAAAAATATTAATTCTCGGGGAAAAAAGTTAAATACCAAAGTTGTATAGAATTTTATTCCCACAAATTTGTTAATCATTATTTATGCGCTCAAGTTTAAAATAACTGAGATAATGCAATAATTTAATTTCGCCACTTTGTTTCAGGTTCAAGTCGAAAAATTCGTTTGTAGACGAAAAATGGTAATAATCAAAGTTGTAGACAATTAAATTTCCTACAAGTTTGGTAATGACTATTATTAGCCAAAAGTTGCAAATGGACGAGTTATTTAATAACAGCAAATTTAATATAAACTAGCGTAACAGCAGTAACTACCCGAAAATCAGACTGCCTATGACCCCCCCCCACGATTAGAAAAGTTAAATTGGATAATCTCCAATTAGTGAATTTATTATCATTATTATAATCGGATAGAGTCGGGGAGCTGCTACACCAATATTCTAGTAAATTTCGCAGCTTTTGTATTCGATCCGATAGTTTCAAATATTTTTGAGTTTATCTTGGATTATAATAATATCTTTTGCTATTAGTCTATCATTATGTTAACGTTTTGTTGTGTTTATTTTTGCACTTGTCATTCGTTTTTTAGCCGGAGGAATTTTTTTATATCGTGTTTCGTTAGTATTATTTAAATTACTATACTATAGTAATTAAGCATACCATAATAATTTATTATGTAACAGACAGTGTTACTGTAAAATAGTTTTATTTAAATGATAAATCTTCAGTGGGCCGTGAATAGTATTGAAAACAAGTTCAAGTGTTTTGGTTTAAAATTGTAATCACCATGCTAGAGCAAATCGTTAAGAAAATATTCCTCTTTTTATAATATCGTGTAGTATATTTTTATTAGATCATTCTGTAGAAGTGTGTGAATATAATGCTCATCCTTCTTTACAAAAAAATTCTAGTTAAGAGTTTTTCATCACATTATTTGCAATACTGCTTATAATAATTAAATTTACAAATAATCTAACAAATAGAAAAAATTATGTTACACGTGGATGGTTAAACTGACGAAATTTCAGATCACCAAATCAGTAATCATAATGCAACATTGTGTTGCTAAATTTACCATTTCATTCTTTTATAACGTTGTTTAACACTAAATAATATTATCAGAAAAAAGAAGTAAAATTAAAATTAACAAAGCTGAAGATATTGACATCAAAAGACGTCTTAATAGATGAGGCAAACTAGCCGACATTCAAAGTGAAAAACTAAACCACAAATCTGATCAGCATTGGAATTCCTTTTGATGGTTAAAATTTCAATTATAATTTAATTTAATAATTTTTATTATTTTCAGGCAAATCATTTTCAATAACTATTACGATATCTACAAGTCCTCCACAAATCGCAACATACAACAAAGCAATAAAAGTGACCGTGGATGGGCCCAGGGAGCCCAGATCAAAAACGAGTAAGTTATTTATTTTAGTTTCTAAGTTATCAAAGCAAATATTAAATTTTTGTATTAAGTTTGCATGTAGGTTCTGATTTAATAATTAAAGTTAATTATATTAAGAACTAATAATGAGCCAAATTATCTTGGCAATCTCAAGAATTTGTATAACTACAAAGGAAGGTAGAAATAACAAAGTTTAGTTGTTCCAATATACCGATACGTTATTAATA
This sequence comes from Podabrus alpinus, assembly GCA_932274525.1. Lineage (NCBI taxonomy): Eukaryota > Metazoa > Arthropoda > Insecta > Coleoptera > Cantharidae > Podabrus > Podabrus alpinus. The sequence continues at coordinate 21,966,263 of OW026454.1, forward strand.
CTAATTTGTGTATAATATGTACCCACTATAGAAATTTCTGGAGTGATCGATAATTGGATTTCATGATTCGTGATTTCAGTTGTCTATGATTATAAGAAATCAGAAGCGGAGTTCTATTAAACATTAAAGTATTTGCCGAGCGCTAACTGCAGAAAAGGTATCATTACCCAGTGGTTTAGTGGCTAATTTACTAACCTAAACTCGTTGCTACCGTAAACTTTTTACTCTTTCATTGAATTCAATTTAAATTTTTTAAATTGAAATTTAATAATTTATTGAATTGCTTTTTTTAAATTAATTTTCCTTAAATTAAAAACACATGTTCGTAATGTTCAGGAACTGAAGACTATTCAAAATGACACACAACAATTATTAAACATATGCTTATAATAAAATACTCAAAGATGTTATAGAATTTCAATATACAATGCAATTTGGATACTTTAATGTTTGGACTTTCGTGCTTTAGGGACAATGGGAGAATTGTTGGATGAATTTGATACTAAAATTCACTGAAAATAAGGATTATTATCTTTCCAACACCCCTAAGTAAAATATACAGTTTAAATTGAGGTAATTTACAACACGCAAAGCAAATATGGCGTGTCACTTTAGTTTCGCCTTATTTACAGTTGGATTTTTCATGTAGCTACTATTGTACTCGCTACTCACATCCTTTGAAAAGTATTCATATCTCTTTTACGATTGATTAGTTTTAAATATTCAATGGCTCCCACAATGGGTACATATGCAATAATAAACATTAAGTTAACGTCAACCTGCGTTTTAACCATTTCGTAACCCAAAATAGTATACGGCAAAAGTAAATAAATAAGTACAATTTAGACAAAATTTCCACTTCTATATAATTTTGTTCATTAGCTTACCAAAATCATTAGTTCTAAACTACAAGCAATTTAAACTTGTTTATACAGGGTGTTTCCTAAATAATCTTCAAAATTTTACGAGCGACTTCTACAATTCAAAATATTAAAAAAAGTTTGTATAACTATTTCGTTTTTCTAAATTGGACGCTACATGGCAAATTAGTATAGAAAAAACCTGTATATAATTGAAAATGTAAATACCTACTACTTATTTCCCTTGAAAGTTTTTTGTTTTCACACTCCAGTTCAGAATTACATTTTTACTTTTAGTATAATTTGATTGTTTTGTAGTATATTTTAAAGATATTGTAGGGAATTTTTCTACCACTAAAATTAACGTATTCTACGTATAATTTATCAAAGAACGCTAATAAATTAAATTGTTACAAATTTTTAAAATTCTTTATCAAAGTGGGGCAGGAAGCGATGATAATTACTCGTATATCACCAATCCTCGAAAAATGAGCAATAGGTTCATAAATAAATTTTGAAAAGCTAAATTAGTTGGATTACAAATTTTCGCTAACGATTGTATAAGTACAATATTAAATTAAGCAAGGATTCTTATTAATAATCGGCATATAATTTACAATTGAACTTTTAATGCCCGTTGTCTTCCCCATATAGTTCACTGCTGAAATTAAGCATAAATGTTTTCATACAATTTTTTTCCAACTTTATTCGAGTTCACTCCTCAACGTTTCAAGCATTAAGGTTGAATACGGGGACCTACTGTGTGACGTCGGTTCTGAAGAGAAAAAAGCTTTCAGCATTTAAACCCCACGGCTACCTATACCAGTTTGGAATTGTGTGCGGTTGCTTCATTGGTTACTAATTTTTACAACGTAGTTTCACCAGGAATTGAATCTCTCAATTTCACCTTAGTGGCCGCGCGTTCTATCATTGGACTAACGACTCATTTTATTATGTAACCCTAATTAATAGAGCCACACTTAGTGGTAAACGTGTAGTTTCTTGTCTTAAAAATAATACAACTTTTCATCCCTCAGTCCGATTTTTTGGGTTTCCGCGATATCTCTACAATATTGTGGTATGCATTAAATAAAAAATTTATTTGAAATGATGAACCTAAGGTAATTAATTAATTATTTTTATGCAATTCCAGTGTTTAACCTGCTATTTTAGTTGTTTTTCTTTCAAGGCTAAGGTTTAACTTTAAATCTCATTTAAATAATAATAAATATGGTGTAATAATTTTAAAAAACGTCAAACATTTATTTGGAATTTGTTTGGAGAGGGTTGTGTTGAAATTACAACGTGATATTATAAATTGCAGTTTAATTCGTCGATTCTGGTCATTCCTTTTAAATGCTGTAACTTCACGTTAGACTATAGACTATACTAACCAATGAAAATCAACGATATTATTTTATGTAGCCCCCGACTTGAAAATTTTTCATTTGCTAGTTTAGTCAAGCTTAAAGTTTAAAAAGGCATTTAAGACTTGAAGGAGTTTATCCATTAGTCCCATTAGTGCACAAAATCTAATCTAGATATTTAACTAATTGTTTCTTCCGATCAATTCCCTTATTGCATTATTACCAACCCTATAATCTTGCATAGAAGTGAGTTTCCACAACTGATCAATGATCTCGGTTATTCACTGAATGTGTCTGAAAAGTGTTTTTGTGCATTTTTTAGATTCTCTAAGTCGTATTATTCGTTTCCGAACGTCGTGACCCATCTCTTTCTATGCATGTGATGTGCGATCCAAGTGTTTTCACATACATAGAAGACCTACTTGTTTAACGTGGGCTCCGAACCACGGGAAGTGTAATACACTTCATGTTGAGATGGGCGCTCTTGGAAAATTACCTCGGTGGTTTGCCATTGCCTTCCGAGAAGAGACGGTCAGAATAAAGTTCTTAGGGGCCGTTCATGTATTACGTAAGACGTTTTTTCCTACTTTTAGACTCCCCATAGTAAGAAAAAATAAGAAAATGTATAACCCCTCCCCCCCCCCCCCACACTAAGCTTACGTAAGATAAATTATTACCCAATGAGAAGCCAGATATTAAACATTAAAAGTGAAATTAATGAAGATATTATGTTTATTTTATATTAAAAAAAAAAGTTATTCAAACAATTTACTTTATAGTGTAAGAAAATTGCGAATAAAAAATCCAAAATCGGTCTTTTTTATGATGGAGTGAAAATTATGTTTTTCGGCAAAATATTTTTAAACAAATTTCTATCTAAATAAATTAAAAACACTTAAAATATTTTAACAACATCCTCGAAATCATTAAATGAAGAGTTTCCTAAAAATGGTCAGGGGGTTCTGATTTTTGAATATTTAAGGTTTGTGGTCCTAATAAAAGCTCTGGGTTGGTGACTTCGGCGAGCGCCCGGAAGTGCCGCCAATTAAAAGTGGCGAATACAAAATGTTTCCTCGCAATATTTCCTTACCAGTTGACTTTAGGACGAAAATGACTTGTATAAATCTTACAGAGAATAAAATTTACTACAACTTCTATCTAAGTGATTTTTCTCTAAATCTAATGTGTTGTTGCTGAGCGCCAGCACTGTTAAATAGAGCACATTTTAGAAAATTTCAAAAACGCTCGATTTTGACCTGACTTTTTTTATAATAAAAATTTTTTTTTCATATTTTTTTATAATATATAAAGTATATCGCACTATGAGAGTAAGACTATAGTAAGTGTAAAATAATATTTTTTTGCGATATTCTAGTGTTACACTTAAAAAAGCATTGCTTTTAATAATGGAAGACCATTTTATCTGTAATCAAACTTATTAGTTACTTTATTCATTTCTAACGTAAATAATTAATAGTATTGTGTTTCACATTAACATTAATACCAACAGCACCTAAATTAGGTTATAGTATATTACGTAACGAGAATTGTAAGAAGCGTATTACACACGACGTGGAAAGTTACTTCACGAGCCGCGAAGCGGCGAGTGAAGTAAATTCCACGAGTGTGTAATGGCTTTACAACTCGAGTTAAGTACTATACTTTTTCTACGACCACACAAATGTAAAATTTTTAACTTTTTAATTGTATTTGTTTGAATTCGCAATAACTCGAGAACTGCGCTAGATATCGAAAAACTGAGCAAAAAATTCTCCCCCCTCCCGGCTCATACTACCCCGCTGATGAATTATCAGTGGGAAGGCGTATGCAAAAATTCAGATCGATTGCGCGCAAAAAAATTTAGTCAAACGTCAAAATTCGTATTTTAGGTTAAATTCTCACAAAATTAAACTAAAAAATTTATAAAGGCTTAATATACTAATTTATGGTCCATTTATTTCAACAAGAGAGTAAAAGTCAAATTCATCACGCATCATAGCTTGAGTGCAAATGGACTATAAGTATGTAATAACTGACCGTTTGTATTTATTTAAGTAAACAAGTAATCGAAATAAATTAAAACTGTCGGAACCTCAAACAAATTATCGATAAAGGTTTATATTAAATTAAAAAGTACACTAAAAGTTATAACAAAAATAAATCCCAGACTTAATCTAAAATATTTACATCTTATGATAATAATTATTAATCGTAACAGAACAGATACTTTGTAATGCAACAGGATCATCGTTGACGTTGATTGCACTTGAAATTTTATATGACGTAGCAGTCTTATTATAAATAGAGTTATCCACATAACCTTCGGCCACCGTTCGGCGATTTGTTTGAGTACACCACCAAACTTATTTATCCCGACACATTGTTTGGTGCACTTTTCGTTAACATAATTTAGAAAAAAAGGTAACAATTTCAGATCGTCTCCTAAAGGACGTAAGTTGATGTATTTTTTACATGTCAAATAAAAAGTTGTCCGGTGGTGTTGACATGGAGCTGCTGGACATGATTTTAAAACTAAAATTATAAAAAGTTAGGAAATTAGAATAATATTCATTAAATTAATATTACCTCGACCCGATAGCAATAAATAAATAAATAAATACACAAATGAATCTTTCATTAACGATTATATTAACGAAATTATTATAGCTGTCAAACTAAAATGAATTAGTTCTGCCAACACAATTGTAGTAAATTATCAAATTCCCTAGCCGTGCGATCGACGATATTACGTAACGGTGACGTCACACCGTGCGTAAGGGATTTGTTACTAAGTGTGGCTTCTATGCGATATTCGACGATTACTCCGATGGTCGTAGAAAAAATAATTTTTAGATTTTGAAATTAAATTAAAAAAATAAAATCTTACGTAAGAAATTGTCTTGACCCCCCTACCCCCGAGTAAGAAAAAATAAGATGTCAGCTACCCCCCCTTCCCCTAAACGTCTTACGTAATACATGAACGGCCCCTTATACCCTGCCCGGATTCGATCCGAGCGTTTCGCATTAGCAGTAGACGCACTTAACTGCCAAAGCTATGACCATCTCATGCATCTTTTGTGCATTTTTTAGATTAGTATTCCTTTATTAGAATATTTTCAAAAAAGACTAATATTAAAATAATAAAATTTTAAATATCAATACAAATGCATACATTCTTGAATCAAAACTAAAAAGTTTAATAAATTCCAGAATGAATGAAATATTAAGAAATTTTATAAAAAGGGTTGGGGGGGGGGTAAAAAATTGAATTGAAAATTATAAATGAAAGGGCAACAGCATTCTACATCGATATTTTGGAATTATTATTCCGTCATCAGGCATGGTTAATCGAAAATAAAAGATAATTGAAAATGAAATTACAAAACCATTTTGTTGAAAATTGATTTAAAAAACGGAAAATTTGAATATTTATTGATAGTAATGATAAGACATAATAATAATGTAACTTATAAATACTAGACTATAATTTTTTCGGGTCCGCATTTGTAATTATTATGAACTAAAAATTAAGCAAATAATTAATAAGTTATTTAAAAATTATGCAAATAATTAGTAAATTAGTTTTTACTAATGTGTTGTCCTGGATGTGGTCCCGAAACAATTACTGGTTTCATGGTTGCTTGTTGCTTGTATATAGAGTTCTCGTTCACTTATGTAGAAATTAAAAAAAAATTGTAAACGATTTTTTAAATTGCTTGTTTAACGATCAGTCAACAATTCGTTTTCAAAAATTTAAAATTTAAACTAATACCTATTGAATTTTGCAGCGAAAATTTTATAAATGGATTCAATATAATATTAGCTATATTGTTATTATATAGCTCTATAGAAATATTAAAAGCACTTAACTCAGGTAGCTCTGATTGTTGGATATGCTATAAAGTGTGGGGTCCAAATAAAAACTGAATTTTCCACCGCCACCGTCACTTTGACAAAGACGACGTTAAGAATAGGTTTTCCCGCAAGAACTCTTTACCAGTAGACTTTAGGACAAAAATTGTTGTAATAGATCTTAACAAGGACATAATTTTCTACAATTTTTTCTACAATAAAAAAACTATTGCGGATTATTGAAAATTTAAAAAAAGTTCCATTATATTTTTACTATTTTTATAATTATTGGTTATTATTTACATATTTGTAATTGGAAATCAAACTGATTAAATATAATGAAGTACGTTGAATTAAGCATGTAGGACTTGGTGTAAGGATATTGTCCAAATAAAAAAAGCAAGGATAGAAAAGTATGGAAAGTTTGAATTTATACTTTCAACGCTTAGAAATTTTGTGTTTTGACCTTCATTAAACGATTTCAATTAGTGAATACTAACATAAAAATATTTAAATAAAGGAAAAGGTTTGCCGAATGCTCTATGGGGTTTTTAAACTAGATTTGGGGGGGATTTTCCAACGTAGAGAAAACTACTAGCCAGAAATATAAAACTTCTCATATAAATACGTAGCCTACTTTTAGTATTATATGCTAAAATCTCCTGGGTTATCCCTAATAGTGCATAAATAAATATGGAAATAAAAATACTTAATGTAGATGAAAACCCCGGTAAAATTATCATGCCGCGAGGGGTACCCGGGCACAAATTATGGCGTAATTTAAGTTTTAAATATGTGCGATGCCAAAGGGTTTAAACATGAAAAAATAATTTTGTACATTTAGTATGTATGTACATACAAATGATTAAAACGAACGAATATTATGCAAGAAGATCGAGATCGGTACAAATAAGATGCTATAATTTATTGATGGCTGCGAAAAGAAAAACCAAATTATAGTCAGATTGCTGAAAACGAAATACATGAAATACTGAAAAACTTAAAAGTAGAAAATTCACGAAATGTGATGAAAAATGTTGTGCTAGTAAATCTGTAATTTACAAAGAAGTACCAAAGATTACCTTTTTATGGACATTCAAAATATGTAATCACAGATAACATTCCAATAGTCAAATATCCAAACAAGTTTGCAATTGTAAATTATTGCCTTACAGTAAACAAATGGGTATCCACAGAATCCACTACTACACCCTCAACCAGGGGCAGTTACCTGTAATCCTTATCCCTAACATACAAAATACAAAAAGTGATATTAAGAATTATTTAAATATGGATTTACTAATCTTATATTATAAATATTGCAATCTAACTTGAACATACAAAATTTCGTCAGCGTTTCTGAAGTTGGTTATTCGACGGCCTTTTCATCAAAAGCAAAATTCCAAAGCTGTAATTTTTCCCTAAAATCAGGCAGATGGTTGCAAACAAAACTGTATAATTATGGCATTTAGGCCCGATTGCACCAAGCTCAATTAAAAGCAGTCTATTAAGTGCTAATAGTCTCTTTATTATGAGCCTGTTAATATCAATTCCATAAATTATTTGACGTTAATTTAAGCGTAGATACTATATACGAGTCAGTTGAACTAAATTACAATGGTGCAACGAATTTTTAAGTTAAATCGCAATATTTAACATTAACAGACATTTAGACTAAATCGCTATTAAAGCCTTAAATGGACTTGGTGCAATCGGCCCTTAATGTCATAACGTCAGCAATACCAAATAAGGACAATTTTAATAAAAAATTTCTCAAATTTAAATCTTCCAAGCGGGTAGATACTAACAGATTGCAAGTTCAATATTATGAGTAAGGCTTATAAATTTCTTCTGAAATGATATTAAACCAAATCTTCATGCAGCGAAATTTAATGATGTTGAAAATTTAAGTAATAAAAAGACGATAAAACAACACAAATAGGATCCAATTGTAATCTAAAAGGCTCGTTTTAGATTTTATTCGTTAAATAAAGAGTCACAATACCTGCAAACATTCAGCTGGAATCCATTCAAATAAAATCCATAAAAATTACCACATCCACCCTTTGTCTAAACAAAACTCAATTATTTAATTCCAAAGAGTACCTATTTTGAATTTGAGAATGCAGGGTAGAACAAAAATATATGTACAATTTCAAATAAATATTCCAAGAGTAAAATTCTATAGAACAGCCATACTGACAGATGCACTGCATCGCCTGCACTATTTAAGATTTATAAACCGAGTTCTTAAATAATTACATGCAATTCAGTGATTAATGGATATACGAGGGTTAATTACAGAGGAAGTCTGGTACTCGTATACAAGTTTCGTGGCATTCTCTGGAAGTCTCGTGACATTCTTTGGAAGTCTCGTGGCATACTTGGAAGTCTCATGCCATTCTTTGGTAGTCTCTTGGCATGTTTTGTAAACTCCTGAAAATCCTATGTTGTTCCTGATTCCTGAGTTCAAATTGATTAATTATTATTGTAGTAAACAAAAGTTCAAATTTAAAAAAAAGTTCTGTGTGCAGAAAGTTTAGTGCTTACCTCGGCATACTTACCTCGCCATACTCATCCAACAAAAGTAGATTATCGTGTTACCGCATTATGCAATTAAAAAAAAGTTACTTAGTTACATACGGCTTTGATCACAGTTACATTTTGAATTCAAACGTAGTAAACATGAATTCGATGTAAAAACTCCGAAATATTTACTACAACTTCAACTAATACTTTTTGATTTCGACAATAACCTATATTGATCCGAAATCACTGACCAAGATTTAGATCATATTGAAAGTTTTGCAAAAACGTATTTTATGGCGCATTTTAAAAAACCCGACTCGTTCTTTAAGGGGAGATATACACCTAGGAGCCGGAAAAAAGGTAATTTTTGTGAATTTTTTCAAGGAAAACTATTTGAAATTTCGGATTGGGGTTTTAATTATCTAAAAGTATATACATTCAAAAATATGTTTAATTTTCTTTATTTAAAAATATCAAAAATATACAAGGATATTGTATGATCCTTGGAGCGTCGTAAAAAAATCTGCGTATACGGTACCCACTGGCGTTTCTTCAAAATTCATTTGAAAAAAAAACAAAAAGATTATTAAATTAGATACTATAATCTAGTACTTGTCATAGCCGATTTTGAAAATATCGATTTATGACAAAATGGCGGACGTTTGAACATATGTAAATAGTGATTTTTGGGTCAAAAATTAGTTATTATTTTGCCTATAAAACAAAAACTATGTAACGAAAAAAAATCCTATGACAAGTACTAGATAATGGTGTATAGAATAACAACAAAAAACCTCAAGGCAATCGGTTCATTGGTTGTCGAGAAATTTTGGGTACCGATTTGAGACACGTGGTTTTGAGAAAACTCGTTTGAAAATTTGGGAATGAATAAATCATGAAATTTGTCAACTTACATGGAATCATCGATACCAGGCCCATAGTGTAGGTCTTCTAGGGTCGACGGAATTTTCCTCAAACTTCAAGAAAATGCAAAAAAAATCGATTTTTTTCGACCATCTAGGTGTATATCTCCCCTTAATAGTTTATGGTCTTAAATTTTTAATTAAGAAAATCTCTTCTAAGGCTCTTCTAAAAGTTAGTGAGAGTGATATCGAAAGCAATCAAGAAATTTCCGAAATATCCAACAAAAAAAAGAAAAGTTGCCGGAGTTTGAATAAAGATTACTTATTAGCAATGAGCACTGATTTACATGAAGAAACTCAAATGTTTCCAAAGTGATTAAATATCACATAAATCAATCCATAATAAAAACATCGATGCAATTGAAAAAAAAATCAATAAAAAAATTATAGATCGATTCTTTCTGCTTATGACTGCAATTTTTATATTTTTTCAAATTTTAATAAGGTCAAAATAAATTTATTAAACCGGCATATGAAAAATCTCGGAAGTTGCTTCTATTTGTAGAATCTACATATGAATCACGCAACATCGATGCAGTCTTCTTACTCATCCTTTGATTTTGATTTGATTTTCAATCAAATTGTTATTGCTTAACGCAAAAATTTTAGATCAGATTACACCGAAAACGAAAATTTATTGAAATGCAATTGAAGGGCCTAGTGGAAAAAGTAGTTAAGTCACTTTTTTTTCAATTTGTAGTTGAGCACATTTTCACATTGCGGCATTTATTCTCTACAAATTAGTATAAAATCAACAAATTGAAAAAAAAGTGACTTAACTACTTTTTCCACTAGGCCCTTCAATTTTAACAGAAATTTGTAGCAAGCTTCTACTCGACTATAAAAATTTGTAATGTCTTGAAAAAAGTGTGGCAGTCTTTAAAAATTTGTGGCAGTTTTGAAAAATACGTGGCAGGCTTGAAAAATCTGATTAAAAATATATAAAATTTAAATATACTATCAAGAAGTTACTACCCAATATTACATCTGAATATATAGAGATATCTCTATGTATTATTAAAACATTCACATTATTATTTGATCAGATGCTACTCGTCATCGCATATCGACCGCCTTCTTAAGTTGGCAAAAAAACACATGCTTGTACTTGGCCTTGAAATATAATTGGTAAGGTGGTGCGGCCTAAAGGCCGCACAGGAACTGTTTTAGATTGATAACTAAAAAATCAAGCAATCGGAAATGCGTTAGAAAGTTACTTCAATAATTAAAAATTATTAAAAAATATTAAAAATTAAAAATTAAAAATTTCAGATTAATCAAACCATTAAATTTTGAGATATCATATTTATACATCGCCATCGTATAAAAGAATCTGAAGCATTTTTAATCTGTAATAAACAAGTTAGTCCAGTTTTATGAAATCTCCAATATATCGCAATTTTCCAATTGTTATAAAACACCGGGTTTCAATATATAATACTGTTATCTAATATAATTTATATTATCAGTTAACATAATATTATATTTAACTAAATTGGAAACGTTTATTGTTTAAATATCAAAGCATATTATTAGGTTAATGATGGCATACTCGTGATATTAATATAAAGTTACTGAATCCTTACAAGCATAAAGTACGTACATAGAAAAAATTAATAGAAGAGATCCCAAATGAATGTCATAGGGAACTTATTTGCGCTGGTAATTTGTAAAAGTAATTTTTTAATGAAATTACGAATGGCAAGCTCAATCTCTCCCACTCGACATTATTGCACATACAATTATTTTTCTTGAACACATTAAATTTTTCTCTGCATAAAATAATGGAGGTATAGAAGAAATTTACAGTTGAAACAATATCAAGATTTTTTTCAAAAAATTCATAACTACTATTATCTACCTACTCTTGCTATTTGAGCTTTATTCGCATCACAATAAACATAGTTTGTGTCATATTTCCACACCAACAACCGCGATTCAGATTGCAATTTGTGGTTATCATCGGTAAAAATATTTTATAAAATTTAAATTATTGACTTTTCATTACTATCATTACCTTTATAATACTACAACAATATTACTTATACATTTCTTCAAAACGGTAAACTAAGTTAATATAAAATTAATTAATTAAATTTAAATTATTAATTAAATCATTAAAACGATTTAACTACGCTAAGATGCTGTGGGAAATTTGCTGTTAGAGCTGATAAGGTAATTTCCTGTTGTGATAATAACTTTGACATTTGAAAAAATATATGTGAACATAGTACATAGGCTCAGTTACAACAAATTGGATTTCCTTTCCCTCACCCACTTGTATTAATTTAAACAATGGGAATGCGATCTTGATGCGTTATACTTTTTTGGTAAAACTATTTTTATTTTTACTATTTTGGTGAAATAAATCGTGTGCGTAATTTAATTTGTTTTGTAAGTGCGTTGACGCTTTAGGTTAATAATGCTAGGACAGCACTGCACCGAGTAGTTGGGGCAATGAGTAAATAGTAATTACTTGGAGAATAATGAGGCAGTAATTGGAGCAATAGCAGATTTGTAAATTGGTAATCTGACGCATTCGTTAACGATTGAATCTCTATGTATCTATTCGTGTTTGTGTATATTTATTGAAGTGCATATACGTTTACTAGTACTATATACACACCTCATGTTATACATAATATACTCGTATGTACTATATCCATCCACCAACCCAATGCTGCCTGAGAGGTATTATTAAAAATATTAGGTAAAAATTAATTTGGTATTGTTTAGAATTCGAATCTTAGCTGCTCCAGAATTATTTCTACCGTGGTTCGGATTCCACGTTATGCTGTAGGTCTTATTATGTACATGCAAGTAAATAAGTCTGTAAGTAAAAACAACGGACATTTAATTGGTTAGTGTGGGTTTATCCGTAAATACCGTAACTAACAAAATAATAATAATGACTTCACTGTATATAATAGCAACTTGTTAAATCAATACCTACATAATTATTTAGAAATCGTAACTGATTGTAATTATTTATATGCAATCGGCTATTATTGTTAATGTTTTTGTCACAACGACTAATAAACATTATTTCCAAAATCGTTGTAATACATCACATGCAGGTTTATACGAGAGATGTTTCATTTATCAGGTATTTGTAATTAACTACATTTTTGTAGTAGTCATCCAATAATAAATCAAAAATGTCAATTTTGTAAATGTAATTGATTCTGTTTAAAATCATTTCGATATTGCTATTATATTTAGTTAAATTAATTCAATCAATCTGCAATGAAAAAATGTTTGTCAATCAGTTGCGAAGTTAGGATTTAAGCATTGAAATTGTGGTTCCTGTTGTCCTTAGAGCAAAATCAAATAAATGCAATTTTAACCCAATAGAGGCATTAAACTTAACTCAAACTTCTAACTCGGTTCTTAATCTTTGGAAATAGTTCTAGTTATTCTATAGTTACTTCGACAACTTAGATGAAACGTGCCATATGGTTTTCGCCTAGATCAGCTGAGAAGTAAAGAAATATTTTCAATTAATTCAAAAATGCAAAAATATGAATCATAACAAAAAACTTTTTAATTCTACCGAATTTTTGGACAGGGTATTTTTTTCAGTTGTATTTGGTCCTGTCAATTTTTGGCAACTCGGAAAATAGACTCCATCATGTCAAGCATTTCTTGCTTTACGACTCTTCGGAGGTAACAAAAAATATCATAATTCAGATCTAAAACTGCTTTTAGAGAAGGTGGAAGTTAATCGAGTAATTTATATAAAACATCTGTATTACTTTTGAATTATATCAAGCTCTAGGATTTTTCATCAACTATCGCCACAAAATTTTTTATATTGTGATTTAGAATGGACGTTGGAGCAACAAAAAATGAGAAATAGAAAAATAGTTTTTATTTAAGGCTAAAGTTCTACCTTGTAGAGACATAAAAATGTTTTCTGAATAATTGAGACTGAATGCATTTTTCATTCGCCTTACCAGTTGAAGGAAATAGCTTTTTTGCTTAAAATCAAGCTTTTCTTATCGGTCACTTTGTTTCCCGGAACACAACAAATTCCTTTTTTCTAAATTTGTGATTAAAATTTTTTTTAATGGAATTTGAGATTTTATCGTTTGTGGCTAAAGTTTAACGGCTTAACATTAATTTAAGTTTGATCCACGATTGTTAATCAGACTTAAAGGAAGTATTATTTTAGAATGAAAATTTATTTTTTCTCATAGAAAATGTCTTGATAAATTCCTTTCAAAATTTTATTTCTTTGACATTTTTAATTTGGTGTTTTTTTACTAATCCTTTTATGAAATTATTTTATAAGTCCAGGTATGTTAAAGTTAGCTGATTTTTCATTAGTAAACCATTGTAGTTAACTATAATAGCACTAAATGCATGTAAAATTACTGAATTCTATGTCGACAATAAACGGAAGCCATCAGACCAATAGTGCAATGATTTCCTCCCCATTCTGTTTCCGTCACCATTAATACTAAATTATTTGTAGAATTTTGCGTTTGTTGATGACCCAACATCTGTTAATGATTTGTCCTAATTAACTCACACCACGGCATGCAGTTCTGACCAAACTAGTCCATTCTGCACGTAATCATCAATGTCTCTTTCCGTCATTTGCATTATGCAACAATTGCAAATTTTCCCTCAGGTCGGGAAATATATTTCAAAAATAAATTTGTAAATTTAACAAACCAATATATTCCGTCTAATTTTATCACCATTACTAATTATAAAGTGTTAGAGATTGTGCGTGATTTATACCAAAACGAGTTTATTTCAATTTATTGTTTTAAATTCCAATGGGCGTTCTGTAGACCGTAAAAACTGTATTATAAGGTTTACAGTTAATATTTATTCCAATTTTATTATTTATTGTAACGAGAAATTACAGAAAGTATGGTTTAATTTTGAAAAGTTACGAATACTTTGCTTTTGATTGAACTGAACGTGGCTATTAAGACAAAATTTTATTTTTATTTCAGATGGTACTCAGTCATATAGGGCTTTAGGTTTAGGTCAAAGACCCTTTTTGGATGCCCCTTTTACGTCACATTTGAGAGAATTAGAAACGCTAAGACGAAAAGCTACACCTTCATCACAAAACAGTGATAACTCGCAAGGTTCCTTTAAATTAGATCCACAAGGTAAGAAAATTGAAATAACTTTTATATTCATTTTCAAAAAAAAACCAAAAATAATAAAATAGTTTGTACCGTTCGGTGATTTGTACAAAATCCATGAACAGAGTCGAGAATTCAACATTTTCTTATATTATATGCAGAGGTTTATATTCAACAGGTTGTTACAATTCAATTTATATCTTATTAGAATCCGACGGTGAGCCTATGCTGGAACAATATTACAATATTATTGTTTAAGCCTGTAATTTACTATAATGTGCTAAGCTGAATAATATTTCAATATAGCTACCTGAATGATGTGATTTTAATGAGTTTTTGTTTTTTATACCTTTTCTATGTTGTGCTACAATTATTTCGTTTCTGTTACGTTCTTGATTACTTACTAAAATTTTATTATGTTTGGTTTTTTTAAATTGCAAGACCAGACCTCACACAATGTATAATCATTAAAGAAAAAACTAAATGACTCTATTAATAATTGTCAAAAAATCTTAATCTGATCTGAACAAAACCTAATGGGCTAATAATTACTGAATTTGTATTGCTTGTAAACATAACCTTCCAAATTGGTTGCTGACAATTGGACAGATGTCGAATCAGAACAAAATGTCGTTGTAGTATTAATCCATTTTGTATTACGAGGGGAAATCAATAATTAAATTAGGCAAAATATGAAGGGCAAGGCATTTGATACTTCTTTGAATTCATTTTTCTAAACCGCTGAAAAAAATTGTTTCGATTGCCTTGCAAAATGGCTTCATCAGTATTAAATTTCATCCCTCGTAACTCTTTCATTAAATTTGGAAATAGAAAGTAATCGCTAGGGGCCAGGTCAGGACTGTAAGGTGGGTGATTTATTTTATCGAAGCTACACTGTTTTTTAATAGCAGCTTTTGAACTGGCGTGGAGAAGCAAAAATGTTTGTTTCACTTTGCCTTTTCTTTCCTCTTGGATAGCTTCGTTTAATTTAATCAATTAACAGAATTCCTTCGGCATCCCAAAATATTGTGGTCATAATCTTTCCAAAGGACGGTTGAGTTTTGAACTTCTTAGGTGGCGGTTTTCCCTTTTCTATCCATTACATAGACTCTTGTTTGGATTCGGAGCCTCGAAAATTGACTAAAAGTTTTAATTCGAAATTGCTTCTGTTCAGGAGATAGCAAACGTGGAACCCATCTTGTACTTACTTTTGATATATTATGAACATGTTCATCTAGAATTGTATGGATAGTACCATAATATAATAAATTGATGTCTTTACATATTTTTAAGACAGGTAGACGTTTATCATCCATTAACAAATTTTCGACTTTTAGTGGCTTTTCATGACTAACTGCATCCGTAGTACGATCAGTGCGGTGATCATCTTCTAAGGACTCCTGTCCTGCTTTGAAAAGCCTTAACCACTTGAAAATTTTTTTAGTGAACATGAAGATTCCTTGTGCATTTCAAGCATATCGTTTTGTGTTTCTTTTGCACTTTTACCCTTTTTTGTTAAAAATTTTATCACAGCTCGGTATTCGAGTTTCTTCAATTTCACAAATTCCAAAACTGACTACTATTAAAAATTAAATAAAAATGCAACGGTTGCTTAGATCGATACAATTTTTGAAAACTGGCCTTCTATATGATTTTGCTACAAACCCCTTTTGGGATTTTTTTTATAACTCCTTTCCTTATACCGTTTTTACCGAACTTATTGATCTCTCTTTGTACCATGTGCATGTGATAAGAATCCAATAAATCAAATGAAAACTGGAAAACTAGCCTGACGACTTCATTTCTTATTTGTTGTTACATTTTTTATGAAATAATAGCACCTGCAATCGATATAAAATGGGCAATCAAGTACCTATTTACTATGTTATTGTTGTTCATAGGCGACTCGTTAAATTCTATTATACTCATTTAGTAAAAACTTATAGTAATTTAACGTTCCTTTTACCAAATACCAATCGACACTTTTATACTCTCACATTCACCAAGCAATTAATTTCGAATGCGTATTACGTTTTTAGACCTACTGAGCTTTTTTAAGAAAATTTAGAGAAAGCACCATGTACGCAATTAAACAATGAAATGGGAAAAAACTTAAAAGTTAACGTAATTATCTTAATTTGCGTAAAAATTTTAAAAAATAAATCATAACTTTTGTTCCTGATTAACGAGTTGCTCAGGTGTAAAGCTGCTGTAAGCAACCGAAATATAATCCGGTGTCTACTATCCGTTACAGCGTAATGTAAGATATATTTGCCGCTTCAGTAGTTCCCAATCAGTTGTTAGTTATAACCACAATTTTTATAAAGCTTGATTTTATTATCTATCACTAAATTTTTGTGTAAATCTAGTAATCCGACAACTTTCGTTTTGTATCAAAAATTCAATAACGAGTCCACGTTTGTCAAGTTATTGGGTTTCAAATTATTGATTCTTAGGTAATACGTTTTTTATGTAAAATTTAATTTAACAACAATATGATTTTTTTATTTCGAATTCTTGCAAATGTTAAATAAAAAGGGTAATACCAAAAATACTGGTACGCAGTAGAATACTGAGTGTTCAAGCGTGACGTATAAGATGTATTTTTCTTCTTTTTTACATCCATAATTACTATGTTGTAGTTCTTCAACAATCAGAATCTCAACTTAATTCTTCGTTATTTTTATAAAATTGTTGTATACTGTGGGAAGCTAACCTAAAATTGTTTTTCAATATAGTCGTGCACTTTACTTGCTTTATAGTAATATTTGCAGTCATTCAAAGTTAATAATACAAGTTTACAACTAAAACATATTTTGCAATTTTATTTTAAAATTGGTCGCATAAATAATATAAAAAAACTTTACTATTCAATTAGAAAGTTTAATTTTGTAATCGATTATTTAGTGCTTTTCAAATTGATATTTTGTTATAACTTTAGGTAGGTAATTGAATTTTTTTTAATATTGTAAATTGCACAAGAAAATTTAAAAAAATTGTAAAATTAATAAAGTCCACTTTCAGTGGTAATTCAAAATTTTGACAAATCATTTCAATAATTGAAACGTGAGATAATTTGGTTTGACTCAAAACAACAGTAAAACTTTGCAAGTTTGTATTAAGGGTGTGTTGTTGACACCTTCTAATTAGTTTACAATTCAGATATTCTGACACCCTCTTTAAGAACTTATTAAACTGTCAAAGAGAGGTAATTAATAGTAAACTCGATATTAGAACATTTTTAATAATTTTAATTTATTCTGCTTAAATCTGACTGGAAAAAAGTTGCACCCCTGTTTTTATGTTTAAAGTCAGATCTTGTTGTAAACCGGAAGCTAATTTTGTTAATAGATGTAAAATGACCCCTAAGCACCCTTTAATTTTCCCAAAACACCGACAAAAATTGGCTTGCACCATACCTAACGTTAATTTATGTTTACCTTTTTATCCTGTTTCTTTTTTCACTTTTTGAAAAGCCCGAAGACTAGAAAATTAATTGTAACATGTATATTATTATTTTTCTAGATTTCTATGGGTGTAAAACGCGTGTTTCATTAACTTGGCATAATAGATTTAGATCGCAGACCGCAGCTTCATTCATGAATCTGATGGAGATTGACCTTCCTTCAGGCAAACTAACCGCAAAATTGAGGTTGTGTTGCCTAAATGATCGTCTACCCCGTTTCAGCATTTCCTATATTATTCCAATTTTGCCACTATTTTTTACTTGGGTTGTGCAATTGTATTTTTTATTGAACTTTCCACGAAAAAATTAACAATTTAAATTATTTTGATCTTCTTTCTAAAAATACTCATTACAAATTAGACAAATGTTGTTAACCGTTCTCAGAAAATAACACTAACAGACAGTTGTTTAATAAACGGCGTCAGGTTTTTATACATAAATTGTCATTACAGTCTTTTTTGCCATACATGGCAAATAGAGACAATCACTTTTGGCAACCCATCATCAATCATTGCGTGATTAATCCTTAACGCAAACAAAAGACAAAAATTAGCATTCAACATTTAAGCGGTTCTTTTATCTACCTGTTGAAGTTTTAACGTAGAAAATGCGAAATATTGTCGATAAGTTAAATAGAGGTAGATTGAAGAAACCAGAAAACATCTTTCAAGGTTGGTTCATTATAATCAAATGGGCAACTTTAATTACAACTTAAAATTAAACAACTTATAAATTAGTCACATCAAATTTACCAAACAAAAAATTCTTGAGATCGGCAAGGTCGAATATTTTTAGAATATGTAGGTTACTATTTTCCATCAGGTAGGTAGATACCAAATTTTTTGCATTTTAAAAAATTTTACCACACGTTAATAGTATAGGTATGGTCGTGTGTGTAGTAGTTTTTATTCAACAACTTTGTGTAATGGTGCATTTTATATTTAATATTTAATCTTGTATTGTTATAAAAAACGGACAAATTGGTGTAGTGCATGTTCATTCACATTTCACATTATTAAAATAGTCATATTTAAAATACCAAGCATTTCAATGACACTTCTTTAGTTTTTAATAAACATCTTTATTTTGTGGTTAACCATATTGAACTAACTCGTAGAGTTAAAAATCCATTAAGCTAACCTGACATTTCTTTAGTTTCTAATATTTAACTTATTTTCAATTTCGATGAGCGGTAAATGAATTTATTATATTGGAAATTTGAATTCAAAAGGAAGCGTTTATGAAAAACCATGTGGTGTTTTTAATACGCACTTTTGTAAATAAAATATTTCCGAAATACATTAATATTAAATATTTAAATTAAATGCATACATTCTTGAGCTAAACCAAAACAAAATAATATCCGGAATGAATAACTTTTGTTTTCAAAATTTTTTGTAATTCTGAAATTTTTAATTATTGTCAGTTTTAGTCTGATTTCTTATAGTTTTTTCTTATATATTTTACATTTTTTTATTTATAGGTACTCTCTAAAGTTTCTCCATTATTTTACTATTTGAAATTATTATTTTATTGGGTAATTTAAGATTTTCACTTCAAATTTTCCATTTCTTTTCATTAACTTTGATTTTTTAATTTTCTACCAAAATTGATTCTAATTTTATCTTCATTTGTCATTATTCTCCGATTAATTTACCAGATAATGGTTTAATGATACCGAAACATGAATTCCGTAAGCTATCGTTTTTACTAAATTTTTAATTCAATTTAACCCCTCCCCATTTTCTTAAATTCTTAATTTTCATTCATTCTGGATTTGTTTAATTTTATGGTTTTGGCTCAACAATGTAATATTTATTTGTAATAATAGTTAATTACTTTAACAAGTTTGTTTAGAAAATATTTGAATTGATTATAGAATATAGAATTTAACCTAATTGAATAATATTTGAGCACACAACATTTTTTATTACAATTCCCATCGACCAAAATTTTGGTGTTTTCAAATTTCTGGGCCTCCTAGTCTTTAATTGTACTTCATACATACTAATACTCCGACCCATGCAAAGAAGAAATCATGAGAGTAATATGTGATCCGGTTCTGTGGCTTCAAGGTGTCCAAAATAAAATTTGCAACACAAAAAAATTTAAATTCTGTAGGAAATTAATAGAAGCTTCTAAACTGGAGAAAACTAAAGGAATACAAATATTAAATTAATTTTTTGCATCATCAAGAAATACGCTTTGTAATTATCTTGATAGGGAATATAATGATAGTCATGGACTGTGAGTACCTTGCACTCTCCAGGCGTACAGATGTCTTCACATTTGATTTTTGAGGTGTCTATACATAAGTAGCTAATCAATATTTTCGCATGTGTAAATATTTACATTTAAATTATTTTAGTAAGTAATCTAAGTGATCTCCGCTAATACAAAAAGTATTTTCGACAAATACATGGCCGGTTTCACAAAACCTTTAAGAAGCCGTTAAAATTAACAAAAGTTTTCTATTGGCCTATGTACTAACAAAGGTTTTCTATTGGTTAGTTAAATTTAATGGGTTGTTAAAAGTTTTATAAAACTGGGCAACCATCTGTGAAACCATCTGATATAAATTTTGCCATTAGTTCTTATTATTCAACTTTTTAATAATAATATTAACAAACTTGTATTATTTTCTCAACATAAAAAAGTGATTTTCGTGTGTTGATTAAACACTTATTTTTGTGCTGAAAAACCATTTTCAAAACAAAATTCAAAGCTTGAGAATTAGTAAAAAGACACTTTTCTATCGATACGTTGTCGTTCATAATGGTGTACTGAATTTTGTTATGGTCGTACGGCTGCAAATGATGCGGGACGTTCGAGAAGTTCAAATGAAGCGGCAACTCCAGAAATGATAGAAAAAATAGATTATGTGGTGTTAAAAAATCGAATAGTGAGAATGTGTGAGATTGTTCACATTGCAAGCACCTCATATGAATGTATTTCATATGAACATTTGTCATTGAGAAAACTATCTGTAAAATGGCTGCCACATTTATTCACAATTTCATCAAAAACTTCCAAGCTTATTTCTGAAGCTTTTATTATAAATATATTTGGTTTTGAACATCTTGCGACATTGTCTGATTCCTTGTCTATATACTCTTTGCATATTGAAAATTTGTGACGACTACATAAATAGGACCTACAGCTTAATGTGGATTCCGAATCACGGAAATAGACTATTTTTTTCATCGTCCACTCCGATTATGGAAGATGTTTAGCCAATATAATGTTATCTGAGGTGAGCAGGTAGACATTTGAGAAGTTAACACGCGAACCGCTCAGCCATTCGCTCACCTGAAGCTTTTCAACTTTCTGAAGTTGTTTAAGCATAATCCCGATGAATTTTATTCATTGATTATCATAACCTTTGCATATGGATCCATTATTACACCCCAGACACAAAAAGACACCAAAATAGTAAAAAAATTAATTTCACCTGGCCACTGTGCCTAAACGCCTATTTTGAGACCTTCAAAATCATACTAGATGGAAGGTTTAAAAAGGTTTGATAAACATCGGAGCTAGTATGGAGCTAACAAGAGGTCATGTCCAAATATTTGAAAAGAAGCTTCCTAGTTTCATTTCTCATTGTCTTATCAAAGCGTCCTCGTGTTATAATTATTGTGGTACAATATGTTATATTATTTTGACTCAAAATGAATTTATAAAATCGCTGTTTCTTACATGAAAATGGATTAAATAACAAAAAAATTTTATATCCATTTTATTACTTTGTTGACGTCGATCTAAAGAATAGAAAATTCAGGGAATTAGGTATATTTTTAAATTCCCTTAGGGGCCGCCCATAAAAGACGTCCGCAACTTTTTCCGACTTTTCAATCCCCTCCCTCCTTCCCTGTCACAGTTGGTCACAATCCCCCCCCCTGGAACGTTTTATGATCACAAATCAAACACCCCATCATTTGTATAAAATCGCACTTGACCTTTTAAACTGAAAAACCTATTATTTGATTTCTTTTAAATATTTATGGCTGTAATAAAAATTGAAATTAAAAAATAAGCAAGAATTTAGATAAACTTCATTTTATAAACTTTTTAAAATATTCAAACACAATTTTTAGAAACCCAAAAATAGGATTTTTATGCAAACGTGACATTTGTCCAAACCCCTCTTCCCCTTAGTCACATTTTAGACCTCCCCAGGCGTGAACGTCTTTCATGGACGACCCTTAATGATGCAATCGAGTTTAAGCTAATTTAAAAAATGAGAAGTGTTATTTTTCATTGTTTTGTTGATTTTGGGCTTTTGAATTTTGATTTGGATAAATATATGGTTTTATTCTGTATTCGGTTTTAATAAAGTTTTGATGGAGATATTTAAAAAAAAATTTAAGATTTTAAAAACTTCTTTAACGTTTTAACGTTTGATCACCAATAAAAGATCTCTTAAATATAAATGAAGAATTACAATAATAAAGCACATTATTATGACTTCAAATTAAGTAGCGCCACTTGTTGATTGCCTCTTCGACTACAAAGGGTTTTTCCAAAATACCTATAAGGTTTACCAATCTGCAGAGACTAAGGCCTATAAGTGCTAATATGATTTAGAAACTCCTTTCGACGCGGGATGAAAGAAGATGTTTTTTAAAACCCTGGCTCTACACAAAGTGCCCAATGTTTATTTTTTACATTAAATTAATGATTATTAAATTAAAAGAAAAGCAAGAAACCTTAAACGTTACCATAGGTTTCTATAGTGAAACCATAATGATTAAAAATAAATCAATATTTCGTTTCTGACACCGAACTCCATGTGGTCCATTTATAATATTACTTATGGCCAACAGGTAGACATTTTTGGTAAATTAAAGATGGTAACCCACGAAGATCAAATCCGTGAATCTTGGTACAAGAAGAAAATACTCTAAATTTATTTCTTCTTCTTCCCCTTCTTCTTCATGTACCGTATCCTGTCCCCCGGACGTAGACAACATCTCTCCTATGATATATGAACCACGGGAATTGTATACACTTCATCTCCAGAGAGACTGTCAGGCAGATTACACCTCGGTGGTTTGCCATTACATTCCGAGGGGAGACGGTCAGAACAAAGTTTTACTGAGCCCGGAGTCGAACCAGGCATTCAGCATTAGCCGTACTGAAGGGCCACGATAATCAGCATAATAAATCAATTAAACATTGCAGATATAACTGATTAGCATTACAGATAAATGTAGGCTAAAATATATCAACAATGAAATATGTATATCATTTTTTGTGACGTAAGATCCCTTATCTATTTTGTACTACTTTTTTATTGGAAAATTATTTTCATGTGGTTTTCCAAAATTTTGTTAATATTTTTTCATCGTTTACTTCTAAAGAAAATGGTTTTAAAACTTTGTCTGGCTATGCTGGAAATGTTCTCACTATTTCTTTTCTGCTATTACTAATTCTCGAATTTAATCGGGGAATTAAACAATATTTATTGTTGCAATATTGTACAATATTAATTATAATTTTTTAAATCTATTAAATTGTTGCATACTTTTCAAACGAAATTTTGATTGATTGAATCATCAGTAATATTGCAACAGTAACAAATAATATCCCCGTATTAGTCAGTAATTTCTTATAAATTGGCATTTTTAACAAAGGTAAAAAAGTTTTTCCTTAACTTGCGTTTTCAGAACATTACAATAGCATAACCTTTTTAAATTTAATATAATATTAAAATTGAACCTTTGTTGCCCAATTAGGGTTTCATAATTAAATCGGCAGTAAATTAATTCATTGGTGGTTAAATTATTTGGAACTTCAAATGATTCAACTTTTATTTGTGTTTATTTTGACATACTATGGTATCAAACAGTATAAAACCATACGAAAAATTACGTTATGTTTAGCTGAGTTTATGCAGACAACATAGCGTGCCGCAACACCACGATCCATGCTGTTGATTGGTTCAATACATAACACCAACATCATTTATCCAACGTATTATTGTAGCGTTACACATTACACGTTAGCGTGTCTACATAAATGCATGTTTAAACTTGAGGATTTTGCGGAAACTTGAATCTGAGAGATGTTTTTTCTGTTCACCATAAAATACTCGAAATTTTAATTTAGATTAATAAATTTTATATACAAGTTTTTGTAATTGTTTCTATATTATATTATGTAATTTGCTAATTTATTGGGAATTAGATTTTCACCTAAGACTTTTACAGGTAGGGCGCGCGTCCAGGCGTCTTCGTAGACAAATCGCGCCTGTTTTACGTATTAGATCGTGAATTGGAATAAAATAAATCTGAAATTTAATCTTCAAGTTTCTTTAAACAAAATCTATATGAAATAAAAGTAATTGAGGGCCTTAGAATATAAGGGGTATAAGTGCACTTTTTTAAATTTGAGATTAATACACAATATGAAACCTTAATGTTCATATTTGTTGGTGCAAAACAGATGCAAGTGATATATTGATAATAAGGGTATAATAATAAGGGTATAAGTACTTTTTTTAAGTTTTGGCACATTTATGATATAGTTTTTTTTTCTACTTTTATATTATTAAAATTTATCATTTATTAAGGAAATAATAAACTTTAAATAAATATCTCAGCTTTTTCTGGGAATTTTTACCCTGCCCGGATTCCCGCATTAGCTGTAGACGCACTTAACCTAGTGAAATAACACAAAAAAAGACATTTTGTTTAACTTTGAATGCAAATATATCACAATAATGTAAAATGCACTTATACCCCTTTTATTCTAAGGCCCTCAATTATCAGTCTTACGATATCCAGAATTTTATTAGTCTAAAAATTTCAATTTTGTATAATTTATTGTAAGTAATTATTTTACGCATAATATTGAATAATTTCTATATACTTAATTTTTCTAGTTTTAAATACTACTCTGAGATTTACAAAAAAATACTCTTTTGTGTTTTTCTTCATACGTATTTAATCAAGATTTTTTAAATCGAGATCAAAGATTAACATGACCAAATTAATTATTGGAAACAAACGTTTAATTTAATGAATGGAAATTCTATTGATTTTAGTATGGAATACAAAAATCCCCCAGTTTATGAATATAAATAGATACATAATTATTTATTGCTATTAATTATTGTTATTTATATTCTGTGTAAATAATCTGTTCATAATAATCTCCAGAGAGACTGTCAGGCAGATTACACCTCGGTGGTTTGCCATTGCCTTCCGAGGGGAGACGGTCAGAACAAAGTTTTACTGAGCCCGGAGTCGAACCAGGCATTCAGCATTAGCCGTACTGAAGGGCCACGATAATCAGCATAATAAATCAATTAAACATTGCAGATATAACTGATTAGCATTACAGATAAATGTAGGCTAAAATATATCAACAATGAAATATGTATATCATTTTTGTGACGTAAGATCCCTTATCTATTTTGTACTACTTTTTTATTGGAAAATTCTTTTCGTGTGGTTTTCCAAAATTTTGTTAATATTTTTTCATCGTTTACTTCTAAAGAAAATGGTTTTAAAACTTTGTCTGGCTGTGCTGGAAATGTTCTCACTATTTCTTTTCTGCTATTACTAATTCTCGAATTTAATCGGGGAATTAAACAATATTTATTGTTGCAATATTGTACAATATTAATTATAATTTTTTAAATCTATTAAATTGTTGCATAATTTTCAAACCAAATTTTGATTGATTGAATCATCAGTAAAATTTCAACAGTAACAAATAATATCCCCGTATTAGTCAGTAATTTCTTATGAATTGGCATTTTTAACAAAGGTAAAAAAGTTTTTCCTTAACTTGCGTTTTCAGTACATTACAATAGCATAACCTTTTGAAATTTAATATAATATTAAAATTGAACCTTTGTTGCCCAATTAGGGTTTCATAATTAAATCGGCAGTAAATTAATACATTGGTGGTTAAATTATTTGGAACTTCAAATGATTCAACTTTTATTTGTGTTTACTTTGACATACTATGGTATCAAACAGTATAAAACCATACGAAAGATTACGTTATGTTTAGCTGAGTTTATGCAGACAACATAGCGTGCCGCAACACCACGATCCATGCTGTTGATTGGTTCAACACATAACACCAACATCATTTATCCAACGTATTATTGTAGCGTTACACATTACACGTTAGCGTGTCTACATAAATGCATGTTTAAACTTGAGGATTTTGCGGAAACTTGAATCTGAGAGATGTTTTTTCTGTTCACCATAAAATACTCAACATTTTAATTTAGATTAGTAAATTTTATATACAAGTTTTTGTAATTGTTTCTATATTATATTATGTAATTTGCTAATTTGTTGGGAATTAGATTTTCCCTAAGACTTTTACAGGTAGGGCGCGCGTCCAGGCGTCTTCGTAGACAAATCGCGCCTGTTTTAAGTATTAGATCGTGAATTGGAATAAAATAAATCTGAAATTTAATCTTCAAGTTTCTTTAAACAAAATCTATATGAAATAAAAGTAATTATCAGTCTTACGATATCCAGAATTTTATTAGTCTAAAAATTTCAATTTTGTATAATTTATTGTAAGTAATTATTTTACGCATAATATTGAATAATTTCTATATACTTAATTTTTCTAGTTTTAAATACTACTCTGAGATTTACAAAAAAATACTCTTTTGTGTTTTTCTTCATACGTATTTAATTCAAGATTTTTTAAATCGAGATCAAAGATTAACATGACGAAATTAATTATTGGAAACAAACGTTTAATTTAATGAATGGAAATTCTATTGATTTTAGTATGGAATACAAAAATCCCCCAGTTTATGAATATAAATAGATACATAATTATTTATTGCTATTAATTATAGTTATTTATATTCTGTGTAAATAATCTGTTTTATGTAATGAACTTGTATTGTTAAGGAAACTTAATTTTTACAAACATTCATTTTTATTTTTAAATATTCCTGACGAACTTGCACAACACAACATGACAAATAAAAAAAATGTATTTTTAAATAGTACTTATTTATGCAATAATTAAATAAATCTAAAATTTAGGAATTTCCGTGAATCCCTTAATTTCTGTTGCACAACTCACACCACTTAATTCTTCTTTCCCAATTTTGCTGCTGACCATGACATTCATAATTAATTTTTTTCCTTCATGATTAATCAACCTGCTTAAGAATGCATTGGAATTTACACTTACGTGTATAATATTTTGCGCAAATACCTAAATCAGGATTTTCATTGCGTTCAAAATTTTTGATTGCCATCGATAAATATTGTTCAAACGACTTCCTCCCAAGTGTTTTAAATAATAAGATGCAAAGTTGAATTATAAAGGTTTCTTTTAATAGTATCACCTTTCAAAATCACTCCCTTAATAAAGTTCTCATGAAATTTAACCCTTCTAAAACAAAATAATTAAAATAAGACTCGTTATTTCAATAAAATTCAAAAACAAGTTCCTCGATATCAAAGGCACAGTACCTGAATGTTTAGAATTTTAGTTTTCGGCACTAAAACTGTTTGATCTCTTGTTTAGGTAAAAACTCATGAATGCCATAAGGCGTTATATTATTAGTCACTTTAATCATAATTTATCTTCGATGTAGGTAGATGAAGGTCCTCCGATAGGACCACCGGTTTCTGCTCGGAGTACCCGGAAAACCAAATCTATAATTTTAATATCCCAATTTTCTTAGAAAGACGCACCTTTGTAATAATGATGCCATTTTTGTCTAAAAGAATTACAAGAGGTTATTCAAATAATTTAATAATTTTAAATTATTCACATTTTTTACCAACGATAACCGTTATGACTAAACAATAATTTTCTTAACTTCCTTCCTTGATAAATTCCAGAAAAGTGTGTTCATAGTTTTTGATAAAATGTGTTTTACAGATGTGAATGAATTATTTGTAAATTAATGAGCAAATTTTTAATTACTGCTACTTTTTGTATTCTCTGAATACAGCCTACATTTTATTGTGATTCATATTATTATTTTAGATAGAATTTATTATTTATCAGACGCGTGTTTGTGACTCAAGTGGCGGATCAAATTACTTAATAAAAAATTTGCATATGGTGGTGCCGACGGAAGGGCACAAAAAGAAACCGTCGAACGAAATAGCCAATTGATATTATTTTATTACTGCAACGGCTTTTCATACTACTTATTTAACGCAATGAATTAGAACAGAAATTTCCATGCAAGATTCGAAGCTATGCAGCTCAGAAAATTTCCAGTCGACTCGTGTGACCGGCTATCATTTTTTTTCAATTATTGAATCAATTTATTTCTATGATAGAAATATTATAATAATGTTCTTATATTTTTTGCATCCACATTTATTAGTTATTTTATGTAGTTTTTACTCTTTACACAGCAAATTTACTTCTTTACATAACCACGTACTATTTATAGTTTCAATACTTCTATGAAATTGATTTTACGCTACGAAGTTTTTCGGAAACTCTATTAACTGCCTGCTAATCAAATTTTTTTTTAAATTTTCATTACTATTGTGTATAAGTAGGTTAGATGTAACAAAGCTCTAAAGTCTTCGCAAAACCATTGTTGGCAGATTAGAAAAAATTTAGCATCCTATAAAGATCACGAATCCAAAACTTTAATTTTAAGTAAGTAACTTCCAAAATAAAAGATTTCTTAAAAAGAAACGACGGGAGCGGAAACTTAAAGCATCCATTAAAATAATTCCATGTCGTTTAGGTAAAAGCATTGTTGATCATCTAGTGAGATACAAAAAAAATTCAAAGAAAAATTTAAGAAGGAAATCATACGTATCCAGCTTCTGAGAATAGGTTTTCGATGTTTCTACCTGTAGCAATAGATCAAGGTTTTTATGTAATAAAATTTATATTTTTTTTATCAAGAGTTAGCTTTTATATTAAGTGTTAAATTCTATCCACCTGTTCATTTCCTATTATTTTTGCCAAATGGTTTAGTGTAGTTATAATTTGACGTAAAGTTGTTAAGAGGATTTTCCTAAATTAAATTAAAAAAATTATTTGCATACAATAACTCATTTGCACTGCTCAGTGCAAGTGTGTGCTGAATTATAAAATTTGGGGGGGCAATTCCATAACGCGGTTTAGTCATCACATTATATATGGGACATATTATATGAAGCTACATACCATCATGAACATATTTTTATAATTTTTTTAAATTCTTAATTTTTTTTTCTTTTCAGATCCTAATGGATTAAGTGGCCCCCCAACACATTGTCAACCTCCGTGGCCAGAATACACGACTCCATATACGCCATACAGTCCACCACAGCCAAGTGGTTACTACGACCCGCATCAAGATCCAACGCATACCCCCAGTTTACATTTACCCACAGGTATTTAACCAATTTTATTATTCGATCAACATTCTAACCGAGATTTAGTTATGACACTTATTTATACATTTTCCTTGTTGTTATAAATAATATCGTGTAAACACAAAAACCGCAAATATTTTGTTCTATCTAACACTTAAGAAAAATTTGTAACCAAAAGTATGCTAACCAAATATTTTATAGGCTAAGTAAGTGTAAATGATATTAACATGCGGTGAATAAATAAATAATCAGTATTAATTCATTGCACACTTGTAATTAACATATATTTTTATTTGCAGTATTACCAGAAGTACCTTCACACGAATTCATTAATACTTCGCTTAATTCTCCGCCTGTGTTTGGTAACACGAAATCCATAATTTCGGCAAACACGGAATTGGATCCTATGGTCTGCACTGGTTCACGATATCCAGATAACAACACGTATTATCCCAACAATTGGGGAACGAATCCAAGTTACTCTAACAACTACAACTACTACAACACACCTAATAACAATCAGCAAACATATCCAAGCACCCCCACGATGGTTCTCTATCCACATTTATATTCAACAGTAAATCAAAACCAAATACACGTCCATTTACATGGAAATAGTGAGAAACTGGATTACGTTAATCCAGACCCATTAACCTTAATGCCATCAAGAGGAACCATGGATATCGGAGTAACACCCGAAAGTCACGATATAACCAACACCCAAATGACCACACAACCGCACACCCAAATCGAAGAAGATCGGGTACAAGTTCAAACAGATCCTTCCAGCGTATGGAGACCGTACTAGAACCAATTGTCGTTCAAATATATTGTACATAATATATAAATAATTTACATTTTTTACTCAATGTAATTTCATCAAGTCAAGTGAAAAGGACTGATTTTAACTTAATTAATGTTAATTGTAACTATTTTTGCTTCCATTGTATTATTTAGCATATGTAAGCTAATTAAACCAAAAAGTATTTTTCAACGAATTATTTTTACTGAAATGCTATTTTGAATATCTAATAATTTTTTATATCGATGTCAAAATACATATCAAACGTTGATGTGATTGTAAATAATTAATAATAAGTAACAGGTGTTCTTATCCTGCCAAATTATTGTAATATTTCTTTATACAAAAATAATGTAAATATCTGTTAATAAAATAGTGTATGTTTTTTATTATTGTATTTGTTTGTTTCATGTTTTTATATACTATATATTTTTTTTAATATTTTACGATGGGAAATTTAAAAAATAAAATATTACCAACTATTTACTGCTCTTATACAAAGTACGCATAGAATGATATGTAGTAGAGAAATAAAAAAAAGAAAGAGTGATAACTTTCAATAATAGATAATCCAAAATGACTGGATTGCAAAATTGGTATGGCTTGGATTTAATTTATTGTAAAATTCTTTCTTCTTTACGTTTTTGGCTTACGTCACCTCTGGTTCTTCCATCTTTTTTGGGTATTCTTACATTTCTTCTTCCGACTGGTTTGTAGAGGTACAACTATTTTGGGAGCCGGTCGCTTGTCGTTCGCATCATGTGGCTTTTCCATTCCCTTCGGTATTTTACTATTTTTTCGCCCACATCAAAGATGCTTAGAGTGGCTCTGATATCTGTGTTTCTGGGTCTGTCCAGACGTGTGAGTCCAATAGAATTCAATAGCATATAACAGTTTTTAACATACAATAATAATTGTTAATATATTGCCATGATATTTTCGATTGCACCCCGGGTTGAAAGGAACGAATTAAAAGAACTTCTAAATTAAATTTAAAACTAAAATTTTTAAAATTAAAGTTACGAAGAGAATTCTTTGTTTCCATATCAACATTAAATTGAAGTATTCCGCTTCATAGTTCAGTTCTGGAAATAGAAGAAATTCAATTTTGCCGAACAAAATCTTCGTTAGTAGAAATTTTACTGGATCACAATTATATTTGTTGAGCTTGAGAGGTGCAACATTCTATCTGAGTTAAAGAAATGTTATTTGGCTACAATAATAAGAGAGCTCAGGGTGACGAATTGATTGATTAATTTCTTAAAATTTTGATAAGGCAAAAGATACTTAAGGAGTTAATGTGCAAATAATTTAATATTTAAATAGTGGTTCAAATTTACCATAGTGTTTTTAAAATCATAAGCAGTGAATATTAAATTATGCATTTACTGAAAGTACAGAAATTGAAATGCAAATTTGCCTAAGGAGATATAGAGCGAAAAATGTGGTCACTTAACGAGCCATTAGGCCCCGCTGTTTTTAGTTTGTCTATTGACACTCTTATTAAATCTTTGTTTTCGGAGTTTCATATTTGATATTCAGATGACGGAACTTTAGCTGATAACATGGACACGGTACTTCTAGATTTAAATAAACTAATTTTTTGTTCCAAATATTTTGGGTTAAATTTTTTTCAAAGTCCAAATTTAAAAATTCTGGATGGTCAAAATTTAACTCTACTTGGTGTCTCAATTAAATATGCAAAGGTTCTTTCTCTGATTGTCCAGAAAACCCAAAATATATCAAAATTTTTCAAACGTTTAATAGAAATTAATCCTCACAAGCTTTAATTATTTTAAGACACTGGGGCCTCATTACAAAAGTAACTTATTTCGTAGGTTCAAGTCAAATTTGGAAATATTCCGATTTAATGTCCACTATCAATCAACTCTACAATGAGAACTCATTTACAAAAATTGTTAAACATCAATTTAGAAAACTCCCTCTTTTTTCTAAACATCTATACTCATACGTTTTGGCGGTTTGAGCATTAGAAAAACGGTAGACGTGGCTCATCCAGCTTTTATTTCTTCTATTTACAGTACTGAGATACTCATTGGTTCTACCCTTAGTCCATCGCTACCGGATTTTGAAGTCTCTTACTTAGAGGAACCTATTATCGCGTGGAAGACAATTTTTCCGTCTGAAGATATTCCATCCGTTTTATGCTCTCAATCAAATTGGGATATTCCTATTGTTAAACTTATCACTCATCATTACTAAATAATTCAATAGAGACCAATCAACCGTGGGCGCATTCTGGCTGTCTCAGAAAAGGAATCGGGTGCGTGGCTAGAGGTGTATCCTTCTTCAAACTTAGGTACGACTATGTACAAAGACTCTCCGAATTTTTGTGAACGTCGGTCGATCAATTCGGTCATTACGGTTTTCGTGGACACGAAGTGCAGCCAGATTATCGAGACATGCCACTCTTAATGAAACTATTATATGATCCTTTGCCACTGCAAATATTCCTTGCATCCTTGAGTCCACTGGAATTTTGTGGAAGGATGGAAAACGACCAGGTGGGGTATTGGTGCCTTGCAATCAAGGAACAGCTTTACTGTGGGGCGCGACTTATGTTGAAACCCTAGCTCCTATCCCCTTAGGAGGCCCTGGAATAATGACGCAAAGGATTTGGTCGATAGGATCGGTCCTTTACTAATTGTTGTGTCAGGGGATAGCCGTTCAAAGAGTTTTCTGATACAGAGAATCAGTTTGTGTGTCCAACGATGGAATGCTGCATTGGTGATAGGATTGATGCCCTTATTAACGATAATGGACGAATTCTCCCAACTTACTGTTTAATTTTTACAATTGTCGTTTGACATTTGTAAAATTTGTTATTTATACTCATTGTTAATAAAATGTTCAATTTTATCAGTAGAAAATAAGTGATAAAGTTAAATGGAAAGTTTGAGTTAAATAATTAAATGTATCCTAAATTAGAAACAGTGCAGTAACTAGGAGGTGCAACAGGTGTGCTTGCACAGGGCTCAGGACGAAGGGGTCCTGAAATGGAATAGACATAAAATAACTTCAATTTTGAAACTTTCCCATCTCGTTGCAAAATGTACATTTTTTGAAAAGCTTTATCATATTTAATCCATTTATTAGGTCGATAGACATTAGACAACAATTTTAGAAAACCGTAGGGGTAAAATATCTGAAGGGTAATAAATGCCATTTTAGATGGAGTTAAAGTAATTGATAAGTGCCATAAACCATAACTTTCTCTGTGTGTTTTTGCACCGAAAAATATTGTCTACTGAATATCTGTGTTACATTTTATTCTTCCGTTTTAAGAAAATAAATCCATACTTTCTTTAAAATTGAAGACTTCAAAAAACAATTTTGTTATTTACTTGTGATTGTAATGCGTAGTACCTTATATAAAAGTATACAAGTTAAATTTGCGAAAATAATAATTGATTGTGAAAAAGATTTTCACAATCCTTTTAACATTTAAAATATTCAAAAGAGTCATGTTTAAATGTTTTAAACCATGTTTAATTCAAAAAATTAAAATTAGCCCAATAGAAAATTAATGTTAATTTTGATTGCCTGTAGATTCAATTGTGTCACTTTCAATTTTAATGCGTTAGGTCTTAAAAATTCTTAAAAAATTGCATGCGGCGCTTTTCTCCGGAAAACTTAAGGCCCCAAACATAAGACCTTAGTCTCATGGTTGACGATATTTGGAAATTAAGTTTCGAAAGAAAGTCAAAATTGGTTTGAAGCAAAGAAATGTTGCGTTTTTTGGATCGATTAATTTTATATGGCGAATTACATGAACGAGGAATGAAATAAACAAAACTTACCTTTAGAATAACGATGTTTATGGAATTAAAATTTTAACATCATAATATAATATGCGGTGTGTAGATACGTCAAGTGACACTCAACGTGCGTCATAGATACCAACTTATTAGATAAACAGAAGTACAATCGGTAAGAAATGTTATAACTTAAAAAATAAAATTTATAGCGTAATTAAGAAACGAGTAATTTTAATTAAAATTATTATGCACGGGATTCAATTCGATTATTGGGAACTACATATTACTCGTATGAAACAATGTTTTTGCAAGTTATTTTGTACAAACATTTATGGTTATTCGAATTGATGAAGAGTAAAAAAATTAATCTACTAAGTTCCACCGCCTGAAAGAGTTGGCAATTTATTTAAACATAATAATTATAGTTTTTCAACATAAGTATAGCTTTCTACTCTCATACACTTTTGAAAACTCTAGAAGACAAAATTCGGTAATTTTGTAATAACTAACAGGAGATAACACTTCTCTCAAATTTTTGACGTAAGATTGCTGAGCTCGGCCAATGTGGGAACCGACCATAAGCTTGCCCTTGGTAAATTCCGAACTATTATACATCTATCAAAGAGAAAAAAAGCAGAATACTTATATCGAGAAATTAAATATAGAATAAGTGACGACATAGAAGAAGCCTGGACTAAGTTGAGCGCAAATATAATTGAAGCGGCTGAAGAGGCTCTGGAAAAACGAAAAATTAATATTAACAACAAAAGAAAAACTACAAAACCTTCGTTCGCCGAAGAGGTCAAAGAATGGGCAAAGGATAAGAGACAGGCATAGGGGAGAGTGGTCTAAAACCGACCGGTGTCCAAATCCGACCTCCGCGCATATTTCGAAAATTTAAACACAAATTGAGACCATAATCATCTCATTATAGTCTCCATGAATTAGTCACAGGTTGGTTGAGAGTATGCAATTCATTTTTAACTAATTTATGATCTGTGATTATTTTGTTTATTACATATATCGCCAAAAAAAGGTAAGTAATATCTAATAATATCGTCTTACTGTTTTTGAAAATAATATTTAATCAGTGATGATTGTTTGTTTATTACTATACGTAAATACCGTTTAATTGTTAAAAAGTGGTGTGGTCTAAATCCGACCTCACATAATGGTTCCAAATCCGACCTTCATTTTTCGCGTTATTTAGAATTGATACATTCATAATAATCGTACAAAGTTACTTTTTTGTATTTTTGTGTATTCGTGAATTCCACACACCTATTTATTTGTGATTCATAAGACAAAATGGGACGCAATTACAAGCGAAAAACCGAAAAAAGAGATGTTCACCACTTCAACGTGCTATAGGTGTAATGAAATTAGGTCTGTCGCTTAGAGCAGCATCACGTGAATTTCAAATTCCACGTTCAACTTTATTACTTCACCGACGCAACAACAAAAATGAAGAATTAGCTGAAACACAATCACATACAACAGTATCATCGTCAACAAAAACTTTACAAGCTGCAGAAATTGATATAAATAAATTAAAAATCGCACAAAAGGTTCGTTTAACAGTGAGATAACAAACTATTTTGTTTTTTTCCTTTTTACGGAATCTATTTTATTTTTGCAACATTTTTGCAATTTTATTTTTATAACTGAGATAATTTTCAATTTTTAATATAATATTTGTTTAAATAAAGTTTAAATTTTACATTGAAAAGTGATTAGTTTTGATAAAATCTGATAAAAATAGAGGGGTCGGATTTAGAACACGTGGGGGCGGATTTACCTCCAGAGGTCGGATTTGGAACCAATATTTTAATTTCTTTATTTTGGTTGTAGCTCAGAAGAGGTAGGAGATACATCAAAGGTTTGTTGAGGAATTGAATGCACTTTACAACGGTACTAAAAGTAAAGTAATAGGTCTCGATTTAAAAGTTTTATGTAAAAAAACAAAAAGGGGATCGCTTTTAGACCACTCTCTCCTATATACATAAAATATAGAAACTGCTTAAGATCGTAGGAAGAATATAAAATAACGCGGAATATAGTAAATACACTAATCCAAGAATTATAAAGAAAGTATTGGGAGAAATTCTTAACCGACATGGAGCACGATTTATATGGTGGACAGAAATAGATATGGAACATGCTAAGAAACAGAAAGAAACCAATATATGCAGAGCGCAACAAAAACTCCAGAACAGTGGAAATTGTATTTTGAAAATCTTTATAAAGACATGCCGAGAGATACTCAAGACATCGACGAAACCAATGAGAAAGAACCCAATACCCAACAAACCTTCAGGATATCAATGGAAGAAATAGAACAGGAAATAACAAAACTAAAGAACAGAAAATCCCATCGAATTGATAATATTAGCAATGAGATGATAAAATATGGCGGAAGTACTCTAACGAAAGAAATCCCTATTATCAGGGATGAGCAACCCGCGGCCCGCCACAACTTCTCGTGCTGCCTTTCAAAGATTTTCCATTTAGACTTTTAAGGTTAGATTTATAGATTTATTTTGTTAATAGAGATCATTTGAGTTCATCATTGTGTTTGTATGATCATCAGTTTCTTACATGCGGCCCGTACAACAAAATCTTTTTACTCCTTTTCCCTTTGTTTCCATCTTTGTTGTACGGTCGTCATCAACTGGAAATGAATTTCTGAATCTTATCTTCTTCTTATATTTCTTATTTTTTGTCATTTCTAAGTTTTAAACCTCTTCTGTAATTTTACCTGCAATTTTTCACTTTTTATTTAATTTTTGTAACTATTATATTTTAGCTTTGAAAATGGATAAATAAATACACGAAACGTTGGACATTCTTACAGTATCTCATTGACATTTCTTCTCGCGATTTTAATGACTTTTTTTTGTTTATTTAGTTTATAAAATAAATTTACAAATTCTTTCGTGACACATTCGGCGAATTCCATAAATAATCGAAGCTTTTCTTGATAAACGTATCGGCTTGTAATAATATTTACTCACGCTAAAAATAATACTAATTTCGAAATAATATGTTTTTATTTGCGACGATTATTTTAATTGTTTTTATCATTTTTAGCGTGAGTAATTACTAGCCGATAAGTTTATCAAGAAAAGCTTTAATTATTCTTAGAAATAATATCTGCATTGATCATTAAAAATTTAGTCACTGGAGCGTTGCAATTGATATAAAAGGGCTCATATATCATAGCAATATATTCAGTTTGATAGCCTACAGCTTAACGTGAATTCTAAACCACGAAAATAGAGATGGTTTTCACTGTTTATTCCAACTAGGAAAGTTTTTAGCCATATGTGACCAGAGTCAGTAGGTAAGCATTTGGTAATATCCCGTTGTACCCCACTGGAATCAAACCCATGAATCTTGGCACGAGAAGTTCGCACACACTCATCGCTCGATAATGTGCTCCATACATACGCGACGTAAATATTTCTTTATAAAAGCCGTAGCAGGATATTAACTGAAATTTTTTTCTCGATATTACTACCAATATATCTTGACCATTCTACAAATCTTAGCCCCATCGAGGCCCTTATTCGAGTACAAAATTTTAAATAACCGAAAAAAATTATTATATTTATTTTGAAGAAAGATTCACAATGTAGATCCATTATAGGGCTTTCTTAGTTAAAAAATTTAACTGTCTATCTTCTTTATTGAGATCTATGAAAATTTTTTTATTTGTTTTATTTGTTTATAAACTTTATTTGTACTTTCCTTTGGGGTAACATTTAATTTGATTACTATAAATATTTTTTTGATAGTAGATTAAAACGATCAGAGAAGCCAAAGAGGAATGGATGAAGAAAGCTTGTGAAAAAATTGAAGTACTGCAAAAGACACACGATGTACATATGTACACACAACGCATAAAAAAATAATGTTTAGAAAATGTTTAAGAGTCGATTTCCGAGAAGATGGCAATGCAGATAGAATAATGGCAAAATGGATAAGATATTGAGAAGCTGCGAAACACAGTAATAATATGGAAAGAAGAAAGTGCGCTTACATCTTAAAATCGTAAGTAGAACATGCAATAAAAATGTCTAAATCTGGGAAATTTTCGGGTCCTTACGAAATACACTCAGAATCAATGACATTTATTAACGAAAATTATGTTGAATTTTGAAATATCACATGATTGACTCAACAACGTCATAACTCAAAAAATTGCAATTTTTTTTTATTTATATAGGTTAAATGCACTTTGTATTAGTTCTTAACTGCTAGAATTTCATATCTGTAGCTTAAAAACTCGGCATCAGAGGACATTTTTTTCGTATTAATTATTCTCATGGGTTATTATGGTAAATAGAAACTTTAAATTGCGTTTTCCTGACAATTACGTTTTATCAGTTATGACGTTATTGTATTTAATGAGCGATATGGAATATTACCAGTTTGGTTTCATTCTGCTTATGCAAAAATATCAAGATCAATGCAAGATTGTTTACTCATGTTTCAGAGATTATGAAAAAGCGTTCAATAAAATTAAACATAATATTTTGTTAGAGTACCTGATGAAAAGAGTTATAGACGAAAACGATACTGCCATTACAAAAGAACTGCACTGGAATCAGAAAACTGTAGTTAAAACGAAGGATGGTCTTATTGAAAACGTTAATATATAAAGAGGAATGAGACAAGGGTGCGTGTTCTCTCCACTTCTAATCAATCTATTTATATTCAGGAAGAATATTTGTGAAATCACTTTGCGGGATTGGAAAAGATGCCAAAATGAATGGAGACCGTATTAACAACTTAAAATATGGAGACGACACAGTGATAATCGCGGACAGTTAGGAAGATCTGCAGTTCATGCTTGACAGACTTGGGGAAGGAAAAGAGAACTGGAACTGGAGATTAATACCAAAAAAACTAAAATAATGGCAATTACAAAACTGGACAACATTCAGACAAATAAAAGTCTAAACCAACAAGGCATACAACAAGTTGAAAGGATCAAGTATCTGGTTAGTTAAATTACGGACAATATCCGACCGGAGATTGAGATAAGGACCTGAATGGAGCACCCTATAGAAATCTTTCAGAACATGAAACAATTTCTGTTTAGTTGCTATGTTTACTTTGTCTTGCTTGATCATATGGATGAGGCATAGACGTAGAAATGGAGGCATTTGAAATGTGTATATTTCGCCGAATGTTGAGGATTCCCTGGATGGATAGATTATCGAACAATGCTGTTCTACAACTAATGGAAAAAATCGAGAAATATTGTTAGCAGTAAAAAATAAAAAGCAGCTAAATCTGGACCACACACTCTGTAATAGCAAATCTGAGCTCCCCTTACCTGTAATCGAAGGTAAAAAATGGGCAGTAGTTGAGCAGTTTTTGCAGAGCAGTTGAAATTTTTTTCTAATAGAGCGCCAATACAAGGTGAATTTTTTCAATATTTCGTCAAACCTTATAAAACATAATAACTTTTTCGCTTTTTTTTTAATTTACCATAATAAATAAAAATTACCGGCGTTAGATGTGGCTGTTTTACCCGAAAATATTTCATTATCCTTAAGTTTTCAAAAAATTCTGCATCTAGAACTTTGTTGTGGTCCAATCATGTCGATCATGAATAATGTTTTTGATTGGTCGATTTTGAAGTTAATCTTATAAACTTGGTCATAATATCATGAGTCATAAAATCATAGCATAAAATGAAGAAACAATAATAATAATAATAAATAGTGCCTATTAAAACTTTAGCACACGTCGAGTCATTCACAAACCATTGCAAATGCCCTTTTAATGTTATTATGCGACAAATTCACATTTTGAAAGTTTTGCAACAATACGAAATCAAAGTTGAAGGGAACGAAATCACTTACGTTAATAATAATAACAATAAAACATATAGCTGCGACCACATACAATACATTCAACGCGTATTTATGAATCATAAAATGTCTATTGAAATTCATTTTATGCGCATTTCGTGTCATCTTCTTTTCTTATGCTCAATACGAGCAAAATTCAACACTGTTGCGAAACGTAAAGAAAATAAAAACAAACATTCTTCACGTAACAGAACATTAAAATCAAAAGTAGATTGGTAATTTTTCAAATCGTCACGTGACAAAATGATATGAATATACCGCAAAATAAATCACAATTTACGTTCTTTTAAACACTGTGCTGAATACTTTGTCATAAAAAATATTAACGCTTAAACGAATTAAAAAAGTCATAAAGATTGCATTTTTGTTATTTTTTCATTTACGAATTTGAAAGTTTGTAGTCATCCGTGAACGTCAAATTTATTCTATTTATTTAATTTTCAAAAATGTATTACTATAAAAAACTGGTAAAATATTTAAAAATTCCGACTTTTGAACCAGAACCGGAAAAACCAAAGATTCAATTTCGGCTTGCAGGTGTCGTATGCAACAAACACTTTCAAAAATGTCGTTATTACATAGAAAGTTTATGCAAGAGTTGCCCGTACGACTACGCAACCCCTAAGATTAAGCCAATGCTAAATTCAGAATGGTGTGATTTTATTACAAAGGTTTCCTTTTAATGTTTTTTAAAAATTGGAATTCTACACTTCCAATAATGTTACAGAAGAGGCGGAGCGTTGGTGGTGAAAAAATATATGCTTTAAGGAAAGAAGTTGCCGTTTTCATGAATGAAGATTTTCTGGGAGACGATACAGATTTAGTTAGATACATAACAAGAAGATATAAAATTTACACATCTAAAAACTTTGAACAAATTGGAAATGCAGAATTAATTAATTATTTAAGAAACGAAAGCGAACTTGGAGTATTTAAAAATGTATGATAAAATTTTATCAATTATTACAATCAATTGTTTTAGCGTACTTTCCTATATTTTACCATTTCAATTGACGATAGGGCTATCGGTTCTTTGCTGTTTAAAGTAAGAATTAAAATAAAATAAAACATGACAAATTTTACATTCGTTAAAATAACATCAGTTATACGTAGATTTGGTCCCTGGTATATCGGAAGTTTTCGCCAAACGCTGTTACAAAAAATCTGGTGGATTTATAGGAACACCCATACAAAGGTACCGTTTTTATGTATTTTTTATACCAATAAATATTTTCATTATTTTCTAGGATAGTTCTGCCTGGTTGGATACAATGTGGGGGATGGAATTTAAAGCATATCCGCATTCCCTGCGAAAACTATGCAATTCCACATGATAAAAGAGGTGTTCTATCGATATGTAACAATGGAAAACATATAGATAATTCAACTCAATTTTGTATTTCTCTTGGTGCTACTCCTTGGATGGATTATAGATATGTAGCTTTTGGGTACTGTTGGCATATTTTGGATCCACCCTTGGATCCGCTATCCTACTATAATTTATTATAGATCACTACGTTTTCAGGCAATTAATTCAAGGTGATGATGTATTAAAAATAATAGAAAATGTACCAACGGTTCACGAATCACCCCAACAAAAAATTCAAATTCTAAATTGTGGTGAATTTACATTTTATCCTATCGTTGACGTTAAAGCCAATGTACAATTACAAAAGTATTTGGCAGATCAAGCACGGCTGGAGGAAGAAATAATTGATCCTCGTGATGTAAAATCAGAATTATTGAGAAGAAGGTATCAATTGGGATACTACTTCCAGAAATCGGATTTAAGGTCTTATAAACCATTTTCACACTTACCAGGATATTTGTTGTACCAATACTTATGTGAAGATGCAATTGAATTGCACGAAGAAGAAGAAACAGGTTAGTTAATATTTGTTAATTTAATATACGTACATTCTCAATATGGATTACTACAGCTCACCATAGTAGGTTTATCCAGTTTTTCGTCAACGTTTAAAAAATGAGAGCGGTCGTCGGACCGTCCACAGAAGCTATGCTTCTTACGCACAGAGCAAACCATAATAGATCCTTGAAGGCCATAGTTGTTCGGCCTTCGGCCTCACAGGGCGAACCATAATAGATCTGTGAAAGCCATAGTTGTTCGGCCTTCGGCCTCACAGGGGGAGGACCATAATAGATCCGTGAAGGCCATAGTTGTTCGGCCTTCGGCCTCACAGGGGGAGGACCATAATAGATCCGTGAAGGCCATAGTTGTTCAGCCATCGACTTCACAGGGCGGACCATAATAAATCCGTGAAGGCCATAGTTGTTCGGCCTTTGGCCTTACAGGGCGGACCATAATAGATTCGTAAAACCGGGAAACCCTGATGGAGGTCCGTAGCGATTCTGACGTGGAAATCGATCGTCGGAACTGGGTATAGGGGCGAAAGACTAATCGAACCATCTAGTAGCTGGTTCCCTCCGAAGTTTCCCTCAGGATAGCTGGCGCTCAGTTGAAGCGAGTTTCATCCGGTAAAGCGAATGATTAGAGGCCTTGGGGACGAAACGTCCTCAACCTATTCTCAAACTTTAAATGGGTGAGAACTTCGGCTTTCTTAAATCGTCCGGTGCGGCCCCGCGGCAACGCGGCGCGTCGGTCTCGACATTTTGAAGCCGCAAGTTTAAAATTACGAATCCGAGTGCCAAGTGGGCCATTTTTGGTAAGCAGAACTGGCGTTCTGGGATGAACCGAACGCGAAGTTAAAGCGCCCAAGTGGACTACTATTAGACACCATTATTTTGTTTTGTTTGAATTATATTTTATTCAGCGTCCAAAAAGAGTAGTTGCTTAAACAGTAAGAATCATGGTAAAGACGAAAGAATATTCCGAAGATCTGAAAAATGCGATTTTGAAATCATTGAAAATTTTAGACTCATTAAG
The DNA here is from genome assembly GCA_932274525.1 of Podabrus alpinus. Taxonomy (NCBI): domain Eukaryota; kingdom Metazoa; phylum Arthropoda; class Insecta; order Coleoptera; family Cantharidae; genus Podabrus; species Podabrus alpinus. The sequence continues at coordinate 22,009,072 of OW026454.1, forward strand.
GACAGAATTTAAGAATACGGGTCGGCCTTCAGCCTCCAACTTGCTTATAAGAATACGGGTCGGCCTTCGGCCTCCCACTTGCTTTTGAGAACACGGGTCGGGTCGGCCTTCGACCTCCCACTGGCATTTATGAATATGGATCGGCCTTCGGCCTCCAACGTGCTTATAAGAATACGGGTCGGCCTTCGGCCTCCCACTTGCTTTAGAGAACACGGGTCGGGTCGGCCTTCGGCCTCCCACTGGCATTTAAGAATACGGGTCGGCCTTCGGCCTCCAACTTGCTTATAAGTATACGGGAAAAATTTTTCGACGTTTTTTGCCGACCCTCGAAAAGGGAGAAAGGGGGGGGCGGGAATTTTTTAATTTTGTTAGTTTTGTTTTGTTATATTTTGACGTTATAAATTGAGATTTTATAATTGATTGTATAATTTTTGACTTTGAGATTGCATAATTGAGATTTTGACGTTTAAAATAATTACCTCCTTGATTTAAAATACTTTTTTTTTCATTGGTCGAAATTTGTGTGACGAAATTGCGTTACACATTTGCGTTACACATTTTCGTTAACAATTTGGTGTGACGTACGATTTTTTTCAGTTAACTGCCCGTGCGATACCCGTGCGATACCCGTGCGATAAGAAGCATAGCTTCAATAACTGCCCGTGCGATACCCGTGCGATAAGAAGCATAGCTTCAAAAAATTTTAACTTCCGAGAAATCTCGTTAATCCATTCTTATGAATGACTTATTAAATGGAAGTTTTATTTTACTACTTCTCATGTTAGTTGTATTGTTAGAAATTTCAACAATAACAAGCAATCTCCAGTGAAATATCTAAAATGATTAAATTTTACAGATATGGATGATATCATACCAGAATCCACTGAATCCGACAGTTCATCACATGTAACTGTAAGAAAGTCCAAAAACTTTAAATGTGAAGAAGACATAAAAGAAAAGAAAATTCTTGAAAATGCACTATGTTTACCTTTCGGACGAATTAGTACAAATTAATAAATTTAATGTACAACCAGATTATTGTAATAATGGTAGAAGTGGTTAAAAATAAAGGTTTCGGCTGCTTTTTTACATTTTAGGCTTCTATACAAAGTATAACAAGAAGCCTTATGATCTGGCTCCGTGTCCGTCTGTCTGTCCGCATAATTCAAAATCATACAGAGCGTTTCAAATCGTGTTGGAAATACTCTGTGTGTATAGAGGTCTAAGAACTGGGTAGCCAGTGCGCTACTTTTAGGCTTCTATACAAAGTATAACAAGAAGCCTTATTTAGGCTTCTATACAAGGTATAGAAAGAAGCCTTATGGTCTGGCTTCGTGTCCGTCCGCATGTTTCAGAGCCAATCATAACGTTGATCAACTGATACGTTGTTATATTGTAAATACTTCGTCTATATAGTATTGCGTTAATCTGTTAATTCGTTGTTTAGATTCGCTAATGCAATTTATAAATACGCAAATGTTCGAAAGAAATTTACTAAGTTAAAGATATTTTCAAAGAGGTCTCCCTATATAAACTACTTGTTAGGCTTCTATACAAAGTATAGCAAAAACCCTTATGATATGGCTCCGCGTCTGTCCGTCTGTCTGTCCGCATAATTCAAATCTAATCAGAACCTTCGAAATTGACCAATTATAAGTTATATTTTATTTACATAATTTTTCACCTATATAATTTAAATACGTTGATCCGTTGATACGTTGATCTGTTGATACGTTGATCAGTTGATACGTTTTTTTTCAATGCAGACCAAATATAAGTTATATTTTATTTACATAATTTTTTACCTATATAGGAAATTTAAATACGTTGATACGTTGATCCGTTGATACGTTGATCCGTTGATACGTTGATACGTTGATACGTTGATACGTTGATACGTTGATACGTTGATCCGTTGATACGTTGATATGTTGATACGTTGATCCTATGATCCTTTGATTCGTTGATCCTTTGATCCGTTGATCCTTTGATCCGTTAAGACGTTGATACCCTAATAAGAAGTTATCTCGAAAAATTTAATTGGTGCAGATTATCGAATTATCTGATGTTACATTATAAATATTATGTCCACCAAAAATAACTAGCAACAACAACTTTTCACACCAGAAAAGTAGTTGTATAGAAACCTAGGAACCGCTGCTAAAGCAAGTTCCAACTTTTTTAAATTCAGAACCGAAGCACGTTTTAAAAAATATATAAAATATTTAAGCATAATATGTAATATACTTGAATAATTACCTCCATGCCCTATGGCATCTCGACTTTTTTCTTTCTGGTTCAAAATTTTTTTCAATTTTCTATTTTGAAGGTGGCCTGCTTGTTTTGCCTCATCAACAGGACGTAACCTTCTATCTACGCGTGGCGTGTAATCAACATTGGTTTAACTTTTATCATCCCGGTTTTTTATAGCTGGTCACCGCAAAAACTAGAATTTACGGTCTAGGAAACGTAAATATACTACAATTATGTGGACATTGCGAGTTTTCTTCATATTTGCTGACCCTGGAACATGGCATAGAATTGTCGAAAGAAGAAGCATGGTATCTTTAAAAGAGACTGTGAATAGTCATGGCAAAGAAGATTTTAACACGGAACTGCAGGTTTTTAAATTGGAATGGATAGTTTATTGGTATAAAAGGAATTTTGGGATGAAGACCCTCTCATCCTTACCTCTTAAAATTGTGGCTTTAATAACATAATCCAACATTCCAATCTCAGCACTGAGTTGGCCCATTTTCTTGAAGTTTCTTGGCAGTGTCTCACAAAATACCTATTAAATAATTCGTAATGGTTAAAATAACCATGTTGTACGAATTTAGTGGTAGGTTATATCTAACATATACTGTATATATTTTCAAGGTCACGGCATATGAACAAATTTTTAATTGGTGTACCTCCTGGAAGTATGGCTTTAACGATACCAAGTAGTTGGACGACCAAGAAAAGATTTCTGGAAGTTATATCAAAACGTATTCTACATCTACCAAGGAAAACGGCATTTTAGTAATATTTGGTAACCACGTTTCCTTGATCTTTAGTCCAGGTAAGGAACACATTCAGCTTACAAAAAATTCGGACAAGTTGAAATTTGGCACACATGTGTATTATTTGTATGAAGGAACCCAAAAAATCTCATAAAATCCCATGAGCTTCTCCGCCCCAAAAAATTTGGGATTCCAGTACGTCCAGCGTGGTTTCTTGCTTATAACTCCCTTAATTTCATTGTAGGGAATATTATTATTACACTGGGATAAATTGAAGAGCACAAAATACTCTTCAAAATAAATTTGAATACAAAATAATATAATGAAGACGACATGTAAGAAAAATAAAAAAAAACACCTGCCAGCATTCAATTTGTACCAAAAATTTTAAATTATGATGAATTTTTCCAATATCGGGACAATGAACATAACAGGACGCCTCAGTTTAGAGCGCAATTGTTTGACTTGTAGGTTAATTTTTTTAAATTAAGGAATTTTCGTTTTTGGAAGTAGAAATCAAGATTTAAACAAGAAAAATGGCATATGAATTAGTAAAATGCAGTTTTAAAGCGAAGAAATAGTTTTCAATACAAACTACTTAAATCAAATTGACCAATTTTGACAAGGAAACCGATTTATTTCTGTTTTTTAGTAAGACAAAATCAATTTTAACTAGAATAAGTTATTTGTTAGCATGTAAAAAGCACCTTTGAAAAGAGAAAAATAGTTTTTGAATTAATAAAATGCAGTTTATAAATGAAAAAAATAGTTTTCACAACTACTTAAATTATTATGACCGATATTGACAAGAGCCCCCATTATTTAGGATGTGAACAACAATTTTGAATAGCAATTTAGCAAATACCGTTATTTTTTACAAATACTACAAAGCAAGGTTGAAAGGTGAAAAATAGTATTTCTATAAGTTTTTTTTTATTTTTTATTTTTCTTTATTTACCCAGAATATTTACAATCTGTCTTAAACAATAAGTAAATGTATTGTGTTACGGCGACGCCGTGTACTTTATACCATCATGCCTAATACATTACTATAATATCGAGTAATAACCAGAAATATCATATTTTCAATATAAATTTAGATTTAGTAATTGAAACTAAAGTCGAATTAATGAGTTCTGACTGTAAATGTTAATATTTGAATATTATGCCAATCGACATTCTTTGCTAAAAGATAAACACAAAGTATTACATTGAAGAACAATGTACTAAGTAATATGGTGCGCCTGTGCTGATATGAAATACGTAGTCTGCCGACCGTGAGAGAAATTTTTATCAACAAAATTATATTTTCTAGATGATAAAATTCCAACATCACTGGGTTTCATTTAAAGTCAGTTAAAATGTAGTAGTTTACTTTGTAATGTAAAGATATTCAAAGAACCGCCGCGCGATATAACAAGGAGAATGCTAAATAAACATTTTTGCAAATAGACATCAAGTGGAGATCATAAGTTCATTCTTACTAAAATGATCTCATCAAGAGAAAAAAAAATGGAAAGTAGGGACAAAAAATGCAGGCAGTCTCTTGAAAGCGATTAACGAAGTAACTTCTACCTAAAAATCAACCCAGTACCTAGATAAAGAAAATATCTTGTTAACTTTTCCGGTTCAGAATTAAACAAACATAAAATAATTTCCTACGGACAAAATAAGAAATTATTCTCGCGTAATTACGAAAATTAGTGATAACAAACATATAAAATTCGGCTACTTAAATATCGAACAATTTAGAATTAATAGTGTCGAATAAACGTACGGAAATTCAACTTAAAATTCGGTGTAACGATCGAGTATAGTGCAAATTAACACTAACTACGAAAGTGAATCGAATTAAAATTACTATCAATAATAAATGCGATCATATTATTCCAAGCGAAGTACGAAAATTAGTAAAAACCAAGTATAAAAGGAACATTCTTTCGAATTAAATTTATACTGGAAATAACCAATAAACATTTAAGTGTCCCATTTTCAACGCATACCAAATAAAAACAATACGAATAAACTTTCAATTTTGTGCAACACGCTATTAAAATATCGGTGTGCAATTAGAATTTAAAACCAAGTTTGATCGGTGTGACGCCATCACCTCAATCAACTATAAAATCAACAAAACGTTAAATTCTTTCTATCTACGGACCAAATACTGGAACAATCACATCTTTAACTATACATCAATCAACTAATTTGTGGATTACATCGCATTCCAAGGTAGACATTTGGTGCAACCATAATAACTGTATCTATTCTTGAATTCTCTGTAACGAACTTGTCTAATTTCTTCATTATATAATATTTTTACTCAAATACTGAGTTATATTGAAATTATTGCGTAAGTTAATGCGAGTAATGTGTCTTGCTTCATTAAATTTTGATTATTAATTATTAAAACCAACATTCGCATAAACTTACAAGAATTTCTTCATTTATGTACTAACAACCTTAACAATTAATTTTTTTAGGCAATAAGTGTCTAAATTTGTGTATTTCTGTAAACCAATGTATATTTACTTAAAATATTTATGAATTAATATATGTATATTCGACAAATTGAGTTTTCTCTTATGAGTTTAAAAAACATAAGCAAACATCTAAATAAGTACCAACACCTGAGATAAGAGCAAAAAGTCCGGAAGTTTACCTGCCAAGCTGAGTGAGACCGGAGCTAATAGCATCTATAAAATAAAATACACTAATTTATCTGTTATAGACGATACAATTGACGATTTCCTAATGAGACATATTTAAGTGAAATCCCAGTGGTTTCCACCCTTATGGTATTAATTCACATGAATTCAGTTTTGTACAGGGTAATCTAAGTTATACCATCGAGTATCTTCAATGTTTAAGCCTGCTTCTTAAGTCTTGAGGTTTGAGTCTTCTCAGTCTGCGCTTGCCTTCCCTGTGTTGGTCTTCCATCAAGCCCACTGCTAGTTTGTTTGGATGTGCACTAAGTCTGTTTTTATATTTATCGCTGAAGGAGACAATTTCCTCCTTCACCGTAGATATAGCCAGATCTTTCCTTATGATCTCGTTTGTAACGAACCATGGGGCGTCGACCAGGTTTCTGAGCATCTTTGATTGAAATCGTTCGCTGACGTAGGTTCGGTATTTTTTACCCACATTTAAATTCTATAAATTTTGTTCATTTTTACCGAGTATATCTATATTGGAGTTGGATGCAGTGCCCCACAGCTGTATGCCGTACGTCCAGATGGGTTTGATTATCGCTTTGTATATTAATAACTTGTTTTCCAGGGAAAGTTTGGAGTCTCTACCTATCATCCAATACATTTTATAAAATTGTATATTTAGTTGTTTTCTTTTCGTCCATATATGTGTTTTCCAGGTTAGGCGCCGGTCCAGGTGCATGCCCAGGTACTTTACAGTTTCTGTCTGTGGGATCTGTTTTCCGTTCAGGGTCACTGGAGGACAAGTCTCCTTCCGCAGTGTAAACGTAACGTGTGCGGACTTGGTCTCGTTTGCTTTTATTCTCCAAGTCTTTAACCATTTTTCTATTTTGTGTAGGTTTATTTGTGTTAGCTCAGATGCAAATATGTGGTTGATGTGTGATGTCATGATGCCCGTATCATCCGCAAACGTGGCCGTAGTGTTTTGTGCCATTTTTGGTAAGTCTGAGGTGTAGAGTAGGTATAAGGTCGGCCCGAGGACGCTTCCCTGCGGTACTCCAGCCTCAACTGGATAAATTTCTGTGTATGCATCTTGATATCTGACAAGAAAGTGTCTACTGCTGATATAATATTTAATTAGTTGATATAAATCGTAGGGGAGCATCTTTTTTAGTTTATATAGCAATCCTTGGTGCCAGACCTTGTCAAATGCCTGTGACACATCCATGAACACCGCCGGTTTCTATAAGTAAAATGTACTTTTTAATGGAAAGAAAAGAACAGTTTTCAGTACAAAATACTTTAATTTTGACCGAATTTGACCCCTAAAACTATTTAAACTAGGCAACCTAAAACTAGGCAACTGCTGTTTTGGCGGGTCTTCGATATCGAAAGCCTGAGGGACTATAGATATATAGAATAAGAATTTGAGAAAAGCAGAAACATGAGTCAGGTCACCAAACCCCAGCGCAGAAGGCACAAAATAGGGAAGCCCCTCTCCAAATAAGGCAAGAGAGATGGTGCAATGACAACAAGAGTGCATGGACTCGAAGGGCGATTACTCAACTCCGACCATGGATAGAGCGGAAACACGGTGATGTGAACCACGAGTTGACTCAGGCTTTTACTGGGAATGGATGTTTCAACTACTATTTGCACAGGTTTAAAAAGCTCGACACTCCAAAATGCTTTTATTGTGTTGAGCAAGTGGACGACGCCGAGAACACCGTCTTTGTGTGCCCGTGGTGGTCAGACCTAATCATAACATGATAACGGTTGATCCTGATACGATAGTTTCCGAAATGTTGGTGAATGAACAGAGGTGGACCATGGTCTCCAGGGGAATAATCAACATCATGAAACTCAAACACCAAGAAGAGTTCCTCAGGCAGCTGGTTGACGGAAAATAGAAATGGTTATACCAGAGAAGAAGGAAGTCCCGAAACGGCGGAAGAAGCTCAACCATAGGAAGAGCTGATGCTAGCGGATGATATACCGCGAGGTGAATCTCACTGTCATCCGGGAGGGGATTTTTAATGGGCAGAGAAAAAAGAAAGAGCCATTAGGGTGATCTTTATTTAGGGTCGATCCCAAAAAGACAAATAAATATAAACAAACCCGGGAATTATTTTACATTATTATTTTAATACGATATTTAACGCTTGAAGATAGGTCATAAAGTTTTCCATTTTCAAGACATCGGGGTTTAAGGTCATTGCCGTTAATATTTTATTGTAGCACTAATTAGCAACCCTAAAAATGTTATACGAGTATCTGGGAAATTAGTATACTAATACGAGAATGCTGCTCTATAGAAAAAAATTGCCAAATATCAATATAATGTTATTTCTTTCTCTTTAAATTTCGTGTTACGTTTTTAAGCTGTTGCTTAAGCTGTTGCTGAAAAACATTAAAAATATATTATGTTTATCGATGTTTCTCGATTTCTTTACATTTTATATGAGATACTCCGTCATTATTTAATTTTAGACAAACTCGACGAAAGGGAAATTATTATAGTTCACAGCGGTGGCTAGAGTGCATACTGGTTGAATTCGGAGCGGTAATTTCGGGTTCGAATAACGGACCTCGCGGAATTGCTTACTCAGTTCCCCGGTAAGTATGATGCACACACTGTGGATTAAAAACAAACCCTACCAAAAGTAACCCTTACAAATAAACCCATACCAACAAAAAGCGTAATGACCTTGTTGTTACAAACGCTATATTATATAAGAGAGGAAATTATTATGTATTTTAATATAAAATTTGACTGATAGGTTACGCAAGTTAAACACAAGGCGATTAATAGTCCAGGCAACGAAGCCGAAAAATTGGCTTCAGCTTGCAAAAAATCCGGGCAAGCTGAATTTTGGTAGAGATGTACATTGGAGTGTTCTAATGAACCTTCTAAAAGTCCCATAAAATCCCACGTCGGCGTCCCCCGCAATCGGGGGTTTTAGCTCCTCCAACGCGATTTCTTGCCGATAACTCGCTTATTTACGCTTGAATGAAAAATTATTATCAGACCATAATTGAAGAGCATAAAATACTTTATAAATTATATTTTTTTCAAATTTTTCCATAGCTCACTAATATTGAAATAATTGACCCAAAACACGACTCACCCTTAAAATGGCATAATATTGATTCCTTGCAAGGAGAGAAATGTTTTCAGGTACGGGAAGTGATTTTAAAGTAAATTAATTAAAATTTGAGCAAAGGTTGGAAAATGAAGAGAAAAATGGATTTTTTCAAAATTTGCCCAAGTTATAGTATCTTCCAAGTACCGAAGCCGAAATTTTGGTTTGAGCTTACCGAAAGTCCGGGCAAGCTGAAAATTGGCAAAGATGTATATTGAAGTGTTCTAATAAACCCCCAAAATGACTCATAAAAAACCCAAGCCGGCTTTCCCTCAAATGAGGATGCCCCCTAGTGCGGTGTTTCGCCTACGTATAGCTCACGTATTTGTACTTTTACGAAAAATTACCATTAAACAAAGTTGAAGAACATAAAATTTCTATAACTTATGGCGCTGCAGTAGGTAGTACTACAATACATACTTTAATATGCAAATTAAACTTTGTTTAATGGTAATTTTTCGTAAACTTAAAAATACGTGAGCTATAGGCGAAACACCACACTTAGGGGTCTAAAATCCTTATTTGAGGGAACGCCGGTGTACCCGGGAATATTTACCCCCTTATATTTTACCCCCCGGGGGTAAAATTTCCCTAGGGATATTTTACCCCCGGTAAAATTTCGCTAGTATAATTTTACCCCCCGGTAAAAATTCCCTAGTGAATATTTACCCCCGTGATAAATATTAAGGGGGTAAAATTTCCCTAGGGAATTTTCAACGGGGGGTAAAATTATTCAAAATATCGTTATATAAAATTTTTTATTGCTATTTTGTATCAAATTCGATATTTCACTATGTAAGATGTTAAAATATCCTCCGTGGGTTTTTGACGAAATTTGATAGTTAAATAGTTATACATGAAGAGGTCTCAAAGTGCGAAGATGGCGAAATTATTTTATAAGGGAAAATTTATTCAAAAATTACTAAAATTTAATAATTTTTTGTCTACGAGGTTTTTTTTACTGAAACTACAGTTACATAATGGTTAGAATTTTTGTGTTTCAAATATATTGCCGAGCTTTTGTAATTTGCTTCATCGGAAAGCTGCATTGAGCTAGGAAATCTTAGCCATGCAGAAGGATTCTTTGAAATTTGAGTGTAGCAATATATATCGGCGCCTATGAGTGCTGCAGTGAAAAATATTTCTACTTCCGTCCCACACTGCATTTGTATCTATTTGCGTGTTTTCCATATAGTTTGTTGCGCCAGAAAACCGATCAACCTCTTGTTTTGATTTTCATGTAATCTGTTACAATCTTCCTCACTTGTTCATGCTCATTTTCACTTCCGGTAATGCATAAAGATATGCACCTAAAAAAACAATTGCCGTCTGCCTTGACGTCTACGACAGTGTGTGGTGGATGAAGCAACGAATTCCTCGTTGATATAAAATTGGAATTAATGTGTAACTCAAGTCCAAACTTAGCAGAAAGTCGTTTTTGCCATTTTTGATTTACAGGACAAAAGCGGAATTTTAATTTTGTTGGAGTGGAATCGATTACTTCGAGAGAAGATGCATCTTCTTCGATAGTAGTAGTATTATCTTGGTCTACGCTACAATAAATTTTACCCAATTCATTACTACTTTCTCGTGGACTAGACATTTTCTTCTGATGTTTATGATACATTTTTTGTTCTTACTGGATACCTGTTTTTATTATATATAATATTAGTAGATAGGTTGGTAATAAAAGTTGTAGAGATGGAAGCTCGACAGACCTAGATGATGGTATTAAATAATTGAAGGGCTTAGTGGAAAAAGTAGTTAAGTCACTTTTTTTTCAATTTGTAGTTGAGCACATTTTCACATTGCGGCATTTATTCTCTACAAATTAGTATACAAATCACAAAATTGAAAAAAAAGTGACTTAACTACTTTTTCCACTAGGCCCTTCAATTACAGATTAGGAGAATTTGAGCAGCAATCAAGCGAAAGCAATACTGCGGAAGGCGACTCGGGTGTACTTAAAGTGCAAAATAATTTTTTTACCAAATAACTTGCTTGAAATTGCATAAACGTTTGACATAGTGCAATTTTATCGATATTCAGACATAAAGAGCAATAAAACATTTATATAACAATAAAATTCCTTCATGAAGGGGGTAAAATTAGTGAACTTTTATTAAATTTTAACCCCCCGGTAAAATATCTTTTAAAATATCTTAAATTTTCACTAGGGAAAATTAATTAAATTTTATTTAATTTTTACCCCCCGGTAAATATTCACTAGCGATATTTTACCCCCTTTTATTTTTTACTGAGGGGTAAAATATCACTAGTGAATCTTTACCCCCGGTAAATATTCACTAGGGAATATTTACCGGGGGGTAAAATTTCACTAGGGAAATTTTACCGGAGGGTAAAATTTCACGGGGGTAAATATTCCCGGTTACACCGGCTTGGGATATTTATGAGTCATTTTGGGAGTTTATTAGAATACTTCAATATACATTATCTATGCCAATTTTCAGCTTGCCAGAACCTTCGGTAAGCTCAAACCAAAATTTCGGCTTCGGTACTTGGAAGATACTATAACTTTGGCAAATTTTGAAAAAATTTATTTTTCTCTTCATTTTCCAACCTTGGCGACAATTTCAATTAATTTATTATTAAAAGCATTTCCCGTGCCCGAAAACATTTCTCTCGCTGCAACGAATCAATATTGTGCCATTTTAAGGGTGGGTAGTGTTTTCGGTCAATAATTTAAGTATTAGTGTGCCATGGAAAAATATGAAAAACCACTATTTTATAGAGAATTTTATGCTCTTCAATTTTGGTCTGATCATAATTTTTCATACAAGCATAAATAAACGAGTTTATCGGCAAAAAATCGCGTTGGGGGAGCTAAAACCCCCGATTGTGAGGGACGCCGGCGTGGGATTTTATGGGACTACTGGGGGGTTCATTAGAACGCTCCAACGTACATCTCTGCCAAAATTCAGCTTGCCCGGATTTTTTGCAAGCTAAAAACCTTCCTTGCCTGGACTATAAGAAAAATAATTTTTAATTAAATTATATACTATTTGGCATATCGACGGTGTCAATGCAATACCTCGTATCTACAGTAAAAAACCGTGTAGATTCGAGGTATTGCATTGACACCGTCGATATGTATTCTCAACGTGGGCCCGAAATAAATATCGAAGAAGTTCCCACCTATGCAGCGGATGAAATAGCCCCAAAACCACCCCAATAGGGATTTGGCGCTGATTTTTTTCACTTTCTCCGAACCGTTGTTACTTGTAGTACAAAAAAATTCAAGTCCTGCAATTTGTTATAATCGACTATTGAGGACTGCATAATTAAATATCTGTCAAGTTTCCCGTTCGAAAAACCATTTCGTAGCCATTTACGCACCAAATACGTAATTTAATCACCTACCCCTCCGATTGGGTCATTTCTAAGTGTTGATGTCTGTTCCGTATCCTTTTGGTTTGCAGAGTTGCAGCTGATCCATATTCAGTACATAATGACTCTAATCTGGTCAGTCCAGTATCATTCCTTTCTCCTACTTTCAGTTTTTTGGTAGGCATGCTGGGGTCTCATTGAGCTTCAAGTTATTTGCCTCTTTGTCCCATACATAGGATTTTCCATCTATATACAGTCTTTGGAATCTAAACCTTGATCTCTTTCCCTCTTTCATTTCATTCTTAGCATGTTCCAATATTTTATCCTGTATTGATTTCTCAGAGCTGGTCAAATCGTTCTCTATATAGGTCTTGTATTCCTTCAATTTGTTTTTATTTTCCAATACCTTTATTTTTTGAGTGCGATCTTTTAATTTTACCACTATTACCTCTCTACCAGGTGTTCCGCTTATTTTAAATGCTTCCACCACCTCTACCTGGTTCTGCACCTCTTTTACTAGAAAGTACTCGACTTTTCGCTCAACCTCAGACATCGGCGCATAGCCTAATTTTGGGAAAAGACTGGGTAGGTACTTTGACTAGTCTTACATTTGCTGTTTATTCAAATTTCGTTTCCACTGGCTTAGGTTCTCGTTTTTCTTGCGTCCTTTTCCTGTCACACAAGGGGTTATTGTAGCCATTTCATTAAAATATTGTATGTATACTCGGTTTTGAACGTCTTGTGTCTTACGTGTTGAAAATGTGTCACGAGTACAGAGAACCTACAGCTTAATGTGGATTCCAAACCACGGGAATAGACGATTTTTACACCGTCTGCTCCGATCAGGGAAGTTTTTTTAGACGCAAATACTTAATTAAAATATTAAGTATTTTTGTAGTAAATATAATTTTTTTTGTATTGACACAGTTTCATTTCATTTTTTTATGTTGCCATAGTGATGTAAATTTTGATCTGAAATAAAGATTATTATTATTATTATTATTATTACCATAAATGTTTGATTATTATTATAAGTACCAACGCCTACTTAGTGGGGAAAATGGTACTAATTTGCATCTTTACCTCGACCAAAACTCGACCAAAATTCACCGTCGAGTAGACCTAAACGACATGAACGACGAACTAGTGCTATAAAATTAGGCCGACCTGCACATTTGCACATCAAGAGGGAGCAACATTGCACTCAATTTATATTTATTTCTGCCATTACGGTAGCCGGAGTTTGTGTATAACAACTAGGTGGCCACTGGTTGTTGATCACGTTTCATGTGTGATTGACGTAATCTTAGATTACATTTTTTGTAATTATCGAAGATCTACTAATTCATCGGTAACCTCGCTAGCACTATGTTTTGCCGTTCGCCGACCCACTGAAGTTCTAGGAAATTTTGGAAAGGTGCCATTATATAAATCGTAAAGTAAAGATCGGAATAAATAACTGCAAAACATTAAGAAGTTCCTAGTTGATCCTAAAAGTTTAACTCGACGTAGAAGCATCATTAGGTCGACATCATTAGGTCGACATCATTAAGTCGACATCATTAAGTCGACCTTTTTTCACCTAACGCGACCTCACCGAATCGTTTTAAAGTATTACCTCGACCGCGTGTTTCAAAGCGACACATTATAAAATCATAACTTGGGGACGTTGTAAGAAAAGCTATTGTCGTCGACAGTATAGTGCCTGTTTACACTTTAATCACAAAAGCAATTAATCGTTAATATCGCTATCATTATGATTTGATGTTCGATGACCCGCTGCAGTTCTAGGAAATTTTGGAAAGGTGCCATTATATTAAATGATTTGGAATATGTGCCAGATATTGTTTAGTAATAAATCGTAAAGTAAAGATCGGAATAAATAATTTTAAATCATTAAGAAGTTCCTAGTTGACCCTAAAAGTTTACCTCGACCTAGAAGCATCATTAGGTCGACATCATTAAGTCGACCTTTTTTCACCTAACGCGACCTCACCGAATCGTTTTAAAGTATTACCTCGACCGCGTGTTTCAAAGCGACACATTATAAAATCATAACTTGGGGACGTTGTATTAAGTCGACCTTTTTCCACCTAACGCGACCTCACCGTATCGTTTTAAATTATTAGCTCGACATCGTGTTTTCTAAGCGACACATTATAAAGTCATAACTTGGGGACGTTGTAAGAAAAGCTATTGTCGTCGACAGTATAGTGCCTGTTTACACTTTAATCACAAAAGCAATTAATCGTTAATCTCGCTATCATTATGATTTGATGTTCGATGACCCGCTGCAGTTCTAGGAAATTTTGGAAAGGTGCCATTATATTAAATGATTTGGAATATGTGCCAGATATTGTTTAGTAATAAATCGTAAAGTAAAGATCGGAATAAATAATTTTAAAACATTAAGAAGTTCCTAGTTAACCTTAAAAGTTTACCTCGACCTAGAAGCATCATTAGGTCGACATCATTAAGTCGACCTTTTTTCACCTAACGCGACCTCACCAAATCGTTTTAAAGTATTACCTCGACCGCGTGTTTCAAAGCGACACATTATAAAATCATAACTTGGGGACGTTGTATTAAGTCGACCTTTTTCCACCTAACGCGACCTCACCGTATCGTTTTAAATTATTAGCTCGACATCGTGTTTTCTAAGCGACACATTATAAAGTCATAACTTGGGGACGTTGTAAGAAAAGCTATTGTCGTCGACAGTATAGTGCCTGTTTACACTTTAATCACAAAAGCAATTAATCGTTAATCTCCCTATCATTATGATTTGATGTTCGATGACCCGCTGCAGTTCTAGGAAATTTTGGAAAGGTGCCATTATATTAAATGATTTGGAATATGTGCCAGATATTGTTTAGTAATAAATCGTAAAGTAAAGATCGGAATAAATAATTTTAAATCATTAAGAAGTTCCTAGTTGACCCTAAAAGTTTACCTCGACCTAGAAGCATCATTAGGTCGACATCATTAGGTCGACCTTTTCCACCTAACGCGACCTCACCGTATCGTTTTAAAGTATTACCTCGACATCGTGTTTTCTAAGCGACACATTATAAAATCATAACTTGGGGACGTTGTAAGAAAAGCTATTGTCGTCGACAGTATAGTGCCTGTTTACACTTTAATGACAAAAGCAATTAATCGTTAATCTCCCTATCATTATGATTTGATGTTCGATGACCCGCTGCAGTTCTAGGAAATTTTGGAAAGGTGCCATTATATTAAATGATTTGGAATATGTGCCAGATATTGTTTAGTAATAAATCGTAAAGTAAAGATCGGAATAAATAATTTTAAATCATTAAGAAGTTCCTAGTTGACCCTAAAAGTTTACCTCGACCTAGAAGCATCATTAGGTCGACATCATTAGGTCGACCTTTTTTCACCTAACGCGACCTCACCGAATCGTTTTAAAGTATTACCTCGACCGCGTGTTTCAAAGCGACACATTATAAAATCATAACTTGGGGACGTTGTAAGAAAAGCTATTGTCGTCGACGGTATAGTGCCTGTTTACACTTTAATCACAAAAGCAATTAATCGTTAATCTCGCTATCATTATGATTTGATGTTCGATGACCCGCTGCAGTTCTAGGAAATTTTGGAAAGGTGCCATTATATTAAATGATTTGGAATATGTGCCAGATATTGTTTAGTAATAAATCGTAAAGTAAAGATCGGAATAAATAATTTTAAATCATTAAGAAGTTCCTAGTTGACCCTAAAAGTTTACCTCGACCTAGAAGCATCATTAGGTCGACATCATTAGGTCGACCTTTTTTCACCTAACGCGACCTCACCGAATCGTTTTAAAGTATTACCTCGACCGCGTGTTTCAAAGCGACACATTATAAAATCATAACTTGGGGACGTTGTATTAAGTCGACCTTTTTCCACCTAACGAGACCTCACCGTATCGTTTTAAAGTATTACCTCGACATCGTGTTTTCTAAGCGACACATTATAAAATCATAACTTGGGGACGTTGTAAGAAAAAACTATTGTCGTCGACAGTATAGTGCCTGTTTACACTTTTATCACAAGCAATTAATCGTTAATCTCGCTATCATTATTGTAGATTCTTTATAATAAACAATAATTCAATTTAATATTCTATTTATTTCACGTGCTTATTATAACCTTATAACCTTTATACATAATATAACCTCTCTGCTGTGGTTCTTGCCACGCTGTTTATAGTGTCTCACATCACTACATTTTTTCCTTCTTTTAAAACAAACCTTACATGCATAATAAACTGAACTTCTGGTTCTTGATATTTCTTCACATAACTAGAATTTCTTTTAAACACTTTGCCTTTTTGTGATTGCAAAGTTACTTCATTTCCTTTCTTTCGTAACACTTCACATTTCTCATCTCCAAACGTTGTTGTTAATTTATTTTGTGTTGCTTGTTTTACCAATACCCTATCTCCTGTTTTTAGTTCACTTATTTTCGAATGTCTTTTCTGATCTACATAAATTCTACTTTTTTCTTTTTGTTCAAAGTCCTTCTCTCTTACTTCTTCATCTTCTAAGTTCCTTGTTGCGATTTGTGGTAATTTATTCCGTAACATCCCATCCTCGTCGCCAATTGTAGATTCTTTATAATAAACAATAATTCAATTTAATATTCTATTTATTTCACGTGCTTATTTTAACCTTATAACCTTTATACATATAACCTCTCTGCTGTGGTTCTTGCCACGCTGTTTATAGTGTCTCACATCACTACAATTATGATTTGATGTTCGATGACCCGCTGCAGTTCTAGGAAATTTTGGAAAGGTGCCATTATATTAAGTGATTTGGAATATGTGCCAGATATTTGTTTAGTAATAAATCGTAAGGTAACGATCGGAATAAATAATTTTAAATCATTAAGAAGTTCCTAGTTTACCCTAAAAGTTTAACTCGGCCTAGAAGCATCAATAAGTCAACATCATTAGGTCGACATCATTAAGTCGACCTTTTTTCACCTAACGCGACCTCACCGAATCGTTTTAAAGTATTACCTCGACATCGTGTTTTCTAAGCGACACATTAGGCTTGTTTCATCGACGAGTTCTCGTTAGTTCTAGAATTATGCGCATGCTCTTTAACTAAAATCTGTTAAGATTTTAGTTAAAGAGCATGCGCATAGCTCTAGAACCAACTAGAACTAACGAGAACTCGTCGATGAAACAAACCTATTATAAAATCATAACTTGGAGACGTATAAAGAAAAAATATTTTATCGAAGGTATAGCAAATACTTGGTATAGTGCATGTTGACACTTTAAACACAAAAGCAATTAATCGTTTATCTCGCTATCATTATGATTTGATGTTCGCCGACACGCTGAAGTTCTAGGAAATTTTGGAAAGGTAGCCTTTTCCAGCCCCACCACAAAAGTATGGCATTTCGCTGACGCAGCTTATTAGTTATCGACTACCAAAAAATGCAAAAATTTTTGTATAAAAAATCGTTTGAAACCCCTAATTTATCCAGCAATTGCCCTGCGATACGCTCCGTCGACCATTATTTTTCTTTCATTAAGTACCTAATTTAACACCTGAAGGGCCACCATACTTGGATACATACAAGATACAAATGACTTGGAATTTTCTGTCACTATTTACATTTTTTACATTACTTTTACATTTCAGTACCTCTGTTAATTTTTAAAATAAAATATTAAAAAAATCAATCACACAAAAAAAACAACTTACAATGCAATTATTTGCAAGGAAATATTTGGAGTAATTACGGCTTATGTGCTTATAGTAGGAGCTTCATGCAGTAACCAACGTTAATCACGTGGTGGGGATTATCAAAGGTTTGTTTATGCACTGCACAATGAACGCACAAAAGAATGGACTATTTTCTACTCGTCAAAATAAATTTTTAAGTTATATTTTTTAATATTTTTGCAGTTTCGTATAAGTGATTGTAGTGAATCGTAAAATTTTAGATTTTTATTGGAAATAAAAATAAATTAATTTTATATGACAGAAATTCACTTAAAGATTGACCTTGGATAATTATTATCGTTAAAAGAATTCATTATTCTACTGCATTTACGTATGTATGTATGTGGGTGTTTATATAAGACGTATAGACATGCACATCTGGTACTTCTTCCTAGCTAATAAAAACCGAATTTTCTGCAACAATAAGAAAAAAGACTACAAAATTTAATCGGGCTAAATAAAATAAAATTTATATTTACTTACTCATAAAAAAAGGAACGCATAAAAAAGGAAAATGTACCACAAAAAATGACAAAAATGAAAATCCAAGATGTCAGTAATTTTTTAAAATTTAAGGCAATATCTAGGTTACTCATATTAGTATATATTTTGACTTCATTATAAACCTCAAAAATTAGAGAAAATCTTTATGAAATCGAATTAAAATTGAAAATTCCCACGCGCAACATGCTCGGAGCTTACGAAACTTGCTCACTTCCGCAGGGTTCAAAGTTAAACTTTAGAGATTGATATGGATGTGCATTGTGCACATAAATTACACAAATTCTGATGTACTTATTTTTTTTGGTGGCATTATGGATTACTAGCTTCTTGGTGCGGGGTACTGTGTTTTATTATAAACTAGCATCCGTACCATTAAAATGGTTATACTAACTTATAACTTTAAAACCATACGCGCACAAAATTTGCTGAAAGAGTATGTAGGTACTAAATTTTCACCCAATTTGCTTAAGTATAATTAATTACCTAGAAATTAGTTTGTAAATACTAGAATTTAATAATAATTTCGTTATAAGGTCAAATGAAAAATAATCCACGGTAATTTTAAAAACAACAAGAAAGTTCTTTAACTACATATTGTAATCACATGACGTTAATATAACGTCATGGCTCAGTCGGAAAAGCGTCGGCTTACTAATTTGTAGGTGGTCGGTTCGATTCCCTCACAACGCGCTTTTTTTTTTAGTACAATTTACAAAGTCTAACCACATGGAATTAATTATCTGTAATTTAAAATTACAAACGACCCCTTAAAAATTAGGATCGGCTTGTAGTTAATACTATTTTTTATCAAAATCATTAATCCGTAATTTATGCAGTAAAACATTTTGAAAGCATAGTACATAAATTATTTTATTTTTTAGTTTAGGGGTCATCCATTAATTACGTAAGGGTTTTTTGGGGGGGAGGGGGTATTGGATATCTTACGGACTCTTACGTAGGGGGGGAGGGGTCCGACGTATTCCTTACGTAAGTTTCTTAAAATATTTTTTTAAATTAAATTTAACAATCTAATATAACTTTTTCTTTTTATGTTGGTAATTATATCCAGGTATAATGGAAATATCATATTATATTGAAATATATAGTACTTAAAAATCATTAAACATAGTGGCATAATAGTGTGAATTATAGAAAATGGCATCAAACTTTGGTGATCTTGACGAACGATTTTTCATCTATGTAAATAAAAATTTAATTTAAATTTTTGTATTTATTATTATCTATCTAAAAATATAAAAATTGATGTAAGTGTGTATGTATGTTCCCTATAGACTCCTAAACCGTTTGACCGATCGGAACCAAATTTGGCACAGTTATTATGTAGGTCTCTGCGCATGTTTTTGTATTGAAATAGTGCAAAAATTCGCAAAGGAGAGGAAAGTTGATTTTGAGTAGCCTGCCTTCCTTTAAGGAATCTCGATAATCCATTCATGCGCGTCCTTGTGGGACGCGCATGAATGGATTATCGAGATTCCTTAAAGGAAGGCAGGCTACTCAAAATCAACTTAAAAAACAATAATGAATGCTGTCAAGCTGTCAACCGATCGACAATGCAAATACGCGTGCACGTGCTTTACGTTTCTATTTGACCAATCTTAACCAAATTTGGTGTAGAAGTTATTTACAATGCTACGAAAAACATAGGCTACTTTAGAACCTTGGGGTGAGGCCGAAGGCCGAAAAACCACGGTCTACACGTATGCTTGCGATACTCTTGAGTGAGGCCGAAGGCCGAACAACCACATCCCACGCGGTCTAGACGGCTAAAGGGGGCTGGTAGGCCGACTGTGCCAGCTAGTATAATATATTATTATTCATCTTTTACGAGTATAAATATAAAGGGTGGAGAGGGGGGTCAAAATTAATTTTCTTTTAAATAATCCTTACGTAAGATGTGGGGGGGGGGGTTGCCACAATCTTACGTACCCTTACGTGGTGGGGGGAGGGGGTCCAAAATTACAAAAATCATCACGTAATTAATGGACGGCCCCTTAGGAAACTACAAAGCTATTTTATAAAAAAACGTCGTAAAGATTGACCTTGGATAATGCTCGCTAAAAAATTTCCGTATGTGGGTGTTAGAAGTGGTACTTCTTCCTAGCTAATAAAAATAAAATAAAATTTATATTTACTTACTCATAAAAAAAGGAACGCATAAAAAAAGGAAAATGTATCTACCACAAAAAATGAAAAAAATGAAAATCCAAGATGTCAGTAATTTTTTAAAATTTAAGGCAATATCTAGGTTACTGATATTAGTATATATTTTGACTTCATTATAAACCTCAAAAAATTAGAGAAAATCTTTATGAAATCGAATTAAATTGAAAATTCCCACGCGCAACATGCTCGGAGCTTACGAAACTTGCTCACTTCCGCAGAGTTCAAAGTTAAACTTTAGAGATTGATATGGATGTGCATTTTGCACATAAATTACGCAAATTCTGATGTACTTATTTTTTTTTTGGTGGCATTATGGCATAAAACTGCGTTTTATTATAAACTAGCATCCGTACCATTAAAATGGTTATACTAACTTATAACTTTAAAACCATACGCGCACAAAATTTGCTGAAAGAGTAGGTACTAAATTTACACCCAATTTGCTTAAGTATAATTAATTACCTAGAAATTAGTTTGTAAATACTAGAATTTAATAATAATTTCGTTATAAGGTCAAATGAAAAATAATCCACGGTAATTTTAAAAACAAAAAGAAAGCTGTTTAACCACACTGTAATCGTATAATTTAAAATTACAAACGACCCCTTAAAAATTAGGGTTTATCAAAATCATTAATCCGTAAGGATTTTTTAATTTATGCACTAAAGCATAGTACATAAATTATTTTATTTTAGGAAGCTACAAAGCTATTTTTTAAAAAAACGTCGTAAAGATTGACCTTGGATCATTCTCGCTAAAAAATTTCCGTATGTGGGTGTTTATATAAACATAAAAATGATTTTGCGGTTACGTTCTATAAATTACATAGGGCAGGTAATATCCTAGGTTGACGTAGCAACAAAATATTTATCTACTTGCACGTGATGATGACCAGTTTGTATCGAATCGGTGCGCTTGGGTGCATGTGTTGGGTGTGACGACCTCATTCCAATTCGTTGTTCATACGTAAGTACACGTATGAATATAATTTGTTTTTTGTGAATCATTGATAGAGTAAGTTAATTACAAACTTTTTTTCGTTTAAAGATTTATAACGTCACGGCTTCAATTAAAGATCGTTATTATCGAACATTTATCGTTTAATTATTTATGACGCCACGGCTTAAGATAATCATTGTTATTATTTGAACATTTCGTGACGTATCGTACTAAATTAATTTCGTTGTCAAGTAAAAATCTGCTAGTGGAAGATTTTCAAATTTTTACTTTTTATACTTAAATTACAGATTTTAACAAGCACATTCCTACAAAATCAGTTATGTGAATTTTATTCAATAACTGCTGGATATTGCGTTGTAAAAATCAGTTATGTGCTTAATTAACGTAACTTTGTATTATTTTTAATTTTTTAACGTAAAATATGATATTGTTATCATTTTTTATCCATGCAACCATGTTGTGTATTACGTAATATTGCGAAGTTCAAACACGTTGCATGTTTTTGCAAGGTTTGCAAAACCTTTGTATCTTGCAAAGAAAAATCATGACGTTTTGCATTGCTACTTCATTTAAGAGTTGTCATCATTTTAAACTGCAGTACCGTACCGAGTTTAATGTTTAATCAAAATTTCAAAATTAGCATTTTTCCACAACAGATTTTTACTTGACACCGACGAGATGTTTTGTGGAACATTTATCTCGAAGTTATCATTGCTTCACAAATTGAAATTCAATTATTTATCAGGACATCGTGTAATCTTGGACAGCTAAACCATTCGCTGGCTAGGAAAGAGGACAACACGTCAATGAAATTCCTAGTTCCAGTTCAACACGGAGAGTCGATTGAATTTTGAGGCGTTGGCCGTTGTAGCTATCCAAGTTAATTATTCGATGTCTAATATTGTAAAGGAAGTGTCGCTTGACGTACTTGTTTGCAATATGGTTTTGGAATGACCTGTCTCAGAATCTAACTTATTTCTAGTGTAAGTGTTGAATTACTAATATTTTCGATTAATTAATGTAAGATTTTGCAGATTTTTAATTGACACCGACGAGGGGTTTTGTGGAACATTTATCTCGAAGTTATCATTGCTTCACAAATTGAAATTCAATTATTTATCAGGACATCGTGTAATCTTGGACAGCTAAACCATTCGCTGGCTAGGAAAGAGGACAACACGTCAATGAAATTCCTGGTTCCAGTTCAACACGGAGAGTCGATTGAATTTTGAGGCGTTGGCCGTTGTAGCTATCCAAGTTAATTATTCGATGTCTAATATTGTAAAGGAAGTGTCGCTTGACGTACTTGTTTGCAATATGGTTTTGGAATGACCTGTCTCAGAATCTAACTTTCTAGTGTAAGTGTTGAATTACTATGTTTAATCGAATGTTTGCGTCCAAAAGTCAATATTTTGTAATGAATTATTTGTCGTTGCTTTAATGTATCGTATCGTACAGCAAGTACATCTCTGCCAAAATTCAGCTTGCCCGGATTTTTTTGCAAGCTGGAGCCAATTTTTCGGCTTCGTTGCCTGGACTAAAATGCAAAAAATGCCGACGTCCGTCGTCGGCATTTCGGGGGGGGGGGGGGGTAATCGAACTCTTTAATCCCCCATTAGTTACGACCCTCATTTAAAGTAATTTATAAAAGTAATGCTTTATTTTTATGTTTTTAATCTTTTTTTTAGAATTGTTTGTGATGGAAAACGAAGATATATTTGAAGATTCGGGTTCGGAATGGCAAGCAGGAAACGATGATATAAGTTCTTCCCCTTCTTCGTCCATTTCATTCCCACCGCAACGTTTAAGCAAAAATCAAAACGATGTCGAATGTGCAAGAAGAGATTTATTTGGTGCAACGGTAAGTGCAGATTCTAACGAAGAAAGCAATCTGGAAGTAATGGACACCATTGCGCTTGTTCATGGAGATCAGCATGTCTTTGAGGAGGACATTTTTACCGACGGCACAGGCGAAGAAGCCCCATCATTACATCATGATGCAGAGACTGTTTCTCATCAACTAGTTGATACAGAACAAACTGGACAAGAACATAAAGCAAATATTTTAATCGAGAACTCGACTGCAATATTAACAGTGACAAAAAGTTTGCATTATGGACAGTACACTGTGTTATTTGATGAACTAGATAAGCCGCAAAAGGACGTCTACGATGTTGATGGTAATTGCGCCAACATATTGAATAGGCAATTTGTATCGTTCATAATAGCAGATCAGAATACATCTGAACAGCACTTATGTAGTAAGTAAATTATTCCATTCGTTGCTTTGTTCTAAAATTTTCGTTTTCAGAATTTGATGACAAAAATACACCATGCTATATCAGCATACCCGATGGTAAAATTCTGAATGTGAATGTGCGCTGGTGTTTATCGCCAGGTCAGCTAAGCGGCGAATTAGTTTTGACTGGTAATCATGTCATTGGAGCGTTGTTATATACGAAAATATTGAGAAAACCTCGTAGGAATATTGGATCTTGCTCATTTGGTATTTATTTTGTTTTTTTATTTTTATATGTTTATTTATTTTTGTTTTATTGCAGGTGTTAAAACCAAGACGCCAATAAAACGTAAACATACTATACACGAAATTATAGATGAATTACGGTCTCCCGTAAGAACGAGGAAAAATAAAAGAAAAAGAAAATATACGAGACGCGAAATTGAGCTTTTGACGATGACATTTAAGAAGAAAATTAAAAGTCATACCATGCCCTCTAAAAAAGAATTCCAAGAATTTATAGAGAAATACCACTCCGAATTTTTTGATCGTACTCCGCAGCATTTATATTCATTTATGCAATACAGATATAAATTAATCCGTGACACGTGTGCCAATGATAAGGTCGCCAATTAAGGTCCGTTATTGTAAAGCATGAATAAATTTACTTGTACAGTAAATTTACTAGACGAGTAAATTTACTTAGTTATTTTATTTATATTTTTTCATACCAGATGGTATACTTGACAACTAATTTGTAAAGTTTTGTAAAGCTTTAATCGCATTTAATGCGATTTCGGTATAATTCTGCGTTCTCAGGGGGCCCCCCCTGGAGATTGTATCCGAATGTGTGAAAATGCTTGAAACCGAAGGAATAGTACTCGACATAATTTATACCAATAAATTGTATCTGTCAATTTACTTCAAATTGTAAATATTTACTTGTGTAAATATACTAAGCTTTATTGTAGATATCATTTAGAAAAGCATAAATACTTAAAATACAAAATTTGAGCTTATTTCAGTGTTAAAATATGTAGCGTACCTAATTTGCCCTTCCTACGGTGATATTTAAAATAATGAGGTGTTTACAAATAGTTTTGAAAATAAATACCAAATAATTAACCATATGGGTTGCCTACTCATTTCCAATTTAACTACAATTAAATTTTGTTTGAAAATTTGAATTTAAATTTACTTCAGAAATGATAGTTTCTTTACAAATATATTATGCTAAGATGAAGTCTGATCAATAAGGGAAATACTTAAATAACAAAATTTGAGCTCATTTCAGTGTTAAAATATGTAGCGTACCTAATTTGCCGTTCCTACGGTGATATTTAAAATAATGAGGTGTTTACAAATAGTTTTGAAAATAAATACCAAATAATTAACCATATGGGTTGCCTATTCATTTCCAATTTAACTACAATTAAATTTTGTTTGAAAATTTGAATTTAAATTTACTTCGGAAATCATAGTTTCTTTACAAATATATTATGCTAAGGTGAAGTCTGATCAATAAGGGATACAATTTAGGTACTTCTTCGCAATAAAACATAAGATTTACTCTGCTACTAGTTTTATTTCATCAATCATCATCATTCAATCATATTTTATTGCGAAGAATTGTGATTTCTTAGAAGTGTCAAATTTAAATTAATTTAATTTAAGGGTATTTCACAAAGTAATTCTATTGTTCTATTATAAACTTGATGTGTTATGTAACATAATATGCGATAAAATATTGATTTTAATTAATAAATAGTAAAAGGAAATTTAAATTTAACAATTTTAAAAATCCCATACTAAATTCCCCATAAAGCCAAGTTACAAACTTTTCAAATTACTAACTGCTGAAATAAAATATAGTAGTGCTATCTGATATTGAATAGCCAAAACCCCTTTAGGTCGACTGTCCCGCTAAAAAAATGTCGAGGCAATGCTGTTGCATGCTTATTATTATAAAACAATGTGACGAAACAATACGAGTTTAATTGCTATTCACCACTATAAAATTATTAATATATAAAAATATGAAACAATGCATTGGTGCATCACGCGACCTAATACCATACTTCCATTGGCTCCCATGGAAATGACTAGCTTTGCTAACGCATATGGATTAAAGTAGTTTTGCAGTGATACCTACTTTTCAACAACGATTTTCTGTGCTTTATGGAAAATTTTAACCATTAATAGATCTAAGTAAATGCAATCTGAAAACATGTCTAACTCATTTTTGAACAAAAGTGGACTTAACGAATTTTACGATGGACCCCCTCAAGTATTATATATAACTAGCTGACCCGGTAGACGTTGTCCTGTCCGAATTTAATTTTTATGCCACTCAAAGAATTGTTTATCCAAATATAAATTATTCGAAATAATTAAACAAATTATGAAAAAACCAAAAAATTTACATTAAAAGTAGTAATATCGAATCCTGACAGTTTCGGATGTATTTACTAATAATTTTAAAATTTTTTTTCGTATTATTCATTTAGATGATTAGGGGAAATCAGATATCAATTTTGGTGATGATCGATGAAGTTAAAAAAAAAACTTTTTTTTGTGCGGATAATTAAAAAATTTTTTTTTCGTATTATTCATTTATAGTCCAGTCATTTGGTAGTTCTAGGCGGAAAGTTTAGCGGAAGTTTTGAAAATTGGTATTCTTATAGATTTTGAGGTGCTCTTTTCGAATTTTCACTCTGCAACCTCGTACCGATATGGGAAATGGCACTATTTTGGGGAAAATGGCATGAAAAACTGATTTTTCGCAAATATCTCCTTACCGGCTGATTTTTCGACAAAAATAGTTATTTACAAAATTATTCTGCAGACAATTTTCAACAATTTATGTTCTATTGATTTTTTTGTCAGATGAGTAGTTTTGGCGTACAAGAGCCGCGAGTGTAATCGCAACACCCGCATTGGTAGAAAACATTCCACAACGCGTTGTATACAGACCCCTAACCGCTCTCAATGGTCTATAGTTATAGATAGCAGGTAGAAAAGGCCCCTCTCCCTGCGGCCTTAGACCCCTCTGTAGTGAACATCTGCCGTTCGTGCGTCAGTTTGTAAGATGCAACTTTTGAATTTGAACTTCGCGCCGACATCCTCTCCAGAAAACGCCATCTATTGATAACTAACAAAGTTCAAATCTAAAATCACACTTCTTCGACGACACGGAAAATACCCTGGACCACCACGTTGTGAAAATACCTACGATCGCCATCTAGTAACCAAACTCTTTCTTCCGGTGTACAAAACATAATGTCAAAAACAACTGTAACAAAACAAATGATTGCTCCGAAAGAGAGACAACCTATAACTTCCAACACAAATAAAACAACCAAATCTGGGCAATGTCAATTCTTTTATTATCGTTAATATTCTTGTTTGAGGAATTTAACCTGAAGCAAAGATTTACCTAACTCGTGACCTAATAACTCTGTAGATTTAATTACCCTGAACGTCGATTTGTTTTAAATCGCTTTAATGATTTCGATAACTTTTAAATTACTTGTTTAGATTCAATCCTTTGGATTGTTTATAATCTTTTCTTTAAAAAAAAAAACCTTTTAATCTACCTTTAAATAACCACCCTTGAATTACAATTTACTACCTAATTAATTGTAACTTATTTAAACTCAGTTGAAATAATTATTTATATTTGGCTCGCTGGTTAAAATCAAGGAATCCTTCGTTAGTTTTATTATATAGGCTAAAATATTATATATCTCGCCATGACTAACGTTCTTCTAGAAAAACATATATAGGTACAGCTGTTCAAATACAAATTAAAATCACAACCTAATTCAAACAAGTTCAACCATCCTGTATTTGAATACTAACGATACCTAATTTACCAATATTAAAACCCCAATCTCAGTAACCTGTCTTCCTTTAAGGAATCTCGTTAATCCATTCATGCGCGTCACTGTAAGTTATGATAACTTAATTAACAACAAATCTTTGGGAACAGTTCAATGTAATTTGCTTTATGGTTTGCATTTAAGCAGTATTAGTCTTGAGTAATTTATTTTCCAAGCTAATAAGGGGTTGTTTAGAATCTTTTACCCAAATTCGGCGAAGCTAAATGTACATGTAATGAAACCAAAATCATTGTTTTAAATAAGTCAATTATTTACCAAGATAGAAAGATTTGCGGACATATTTTTCATCACATTTTAAGCTGTTGTGTCAACTTAAAATATTACTAAATTCCTCCAATCAATTCTTTGGACTTGCAAATAATTAGCAATAACTTTGACCAACACCCTGTATAATAAAATTATTTTAATAACAGATTTCCCATTTTAAATAATGAAACTTCTTAATTTATAAATCTAAACCCATTTGAAATTAAAAACATCCTGTATATAATTAATTTTAGCATACTTTGTATTAATAAATAAAAACAAGTTACTATTCTTTATAAAATTAAGTGTTGGTTTAACAAAGCATCCCTATTTCTTTTGTTAAATGAAGCTGCCCAAAATATAACCTTGACAACATCTGTTTTGCACTCAAAGAAAATTACCCCATTGCCACATTCCATTAAAACTCTTCACCCTCTTTCTTTTAACCTTGAAAGATTATTCTTTTATAAGTCTGACAAATTTCTCTTAATAATAATAAAATTATTAATATAAATTTCATTAAGCAAATCGAATTTAGATATAATTTAAAACCTTTAAAACCACCTGTTAAGATTCTATTAAGATATTTGAAAACAAGGAACAACACGTGACACAAGAAACAATTGAATTAAAGTCATTTTGCCACAAATTTGTACAGAAAACCGATTAAAATAATGCATAAATATTATACCTGTTAATTAAACGCCCACACTAAAAGAAATTTAACACTCTTAAATTAACTGTATTCAAAATTAAAGCAATGTCGAACAACTGGTAGAATGGTTCAACCACAAGTGAAGTCTTGTTACCTAAAAAACCACCAGACACGTGTAATCAGCAAAACTTTTCTCTTAAGAAACCCAGAACCAATAGATGTCGCTTACATTGTGAATATACAGGACGTTTAAAATTATACTAAACAAAACAAGCGGTAACTTTAAAATATAAATTAATTTCAAAAGTCAATATTACAAGTTCGAGCTCGTCTTTCTGTTCGCATAGATCGTTTTCAGACATGGCTACCGAGCAAAGAAACTGTTTTATTTGTGAGAATCCTTTAGTTGGAAGTGCAGTGACTCAAGTTAAAGAAAAAGGATTAGAGACATTTCGCCAATCCAGTATCAAAAGAAATGATGGTAAAAAGAACCTCCTCAAAGGGCTGACTTCAATAGAGGTTCACGAAGCGTGTCGAAGGCAATATAATAATGATAAATTAATCGCTGCATTTCTATGTAGAGGAGGTGTTGGTGCTAGTCCTCCACGACGGCGATCTCTTGTTCCGGCATTTTCATTCAAAGACCATTGTTTTCTGTGTGAGGCTGATGTAACAGAAGAAATGAAAAAGTTGCAGAAACGGGGCCCTCGTGAGCGTAATCGGAAGATGGTGTACAGTGTACGTAAAATAACCATGAAGGACACTATTATACAACTCGCTAAAGTACGTAACGACGATTGGAGTCGACATATTGTTGAACGTCTAGAACAAGTTCACGATCTAGTCGCAGCTGATGGACTGTATCACATCGCATGCATGAAAAAGTTGTACCACGCACCATCGTCTGGAGAAACCGATAGAAAAAGAGGTCCGAATGCGACCGAGATTAATACTTCAATGCAGTATATTTACTCTCATCTTGAGGCGAATTCCGAAGAATGTCAGTTTTCTATGGATGAACTAATGGACAAAATTGAAGGTGATTATCGTCCGCACATGAAGACTGTGAAGGCGCAACTTTTGAAGAAATATGGCGACGATATTGTTATTTCAATTTCTGCCAACAAGACCCCTGTGGTCTGCTTTCGAAACACGGGATTTCGGAATTTCAGGACGAAGTTCATGAGGCGGAAGCGGATTCCGTAGTACAAGAAATAAGCGAAGATTTGCGCACTACCAACATCGAGGAATCTGCTCAACCTGCTGAACCCGGTCCATCAGGGACAGCGAAACGAAGAAGGATGCGCTAGATTGCGCAATAAATGCATCAGGTGGATTAGGCCTACTGGGGATACCACACAAAAAAGAACGCACCATTACTCTACCTCATGGTGGTGTGGAAATGAGTTTCGTACCAATCGCGGTGGAATTTGGTCTCGTAGGCCGAAACTACTCGTCTGACAAAAAAATCAATCAAACATAAACTGTTGCAAATTGTCTGCAGAATAATTTTGCAAATAACTATTTTTGTTGAAAAATCCGCCGGTAAGGAGATATTTGCAAAAAATCAGTTTTTCATGCCATTTTCCCCAAAATAGTGCCATTTCCCATATCGGTACGAGGTTGCAGAGTGAAAATTCGAAAAGAGCACCTCAAAATCTATAACACTACTACCAATTTTCAAAACTTCCGCTAAACTTTCCAGGCAGACCCCCATTTGAGCACCAAATGACTGGACTATTAGATGATTAGGGGGAATCAGATATCAATTTTGGTGATGATCGATGAAGTTGCAAAAAAAACTTTTTTTGTGCGGATAATTTTAAAAATTTTTTTCGTATTATTCATTTAGATGATTAGGGGGAATCAGATATTTATTTTTTTTAATTTCTGAGTGTCTTTAGTCCAAAATTTTGTGGAGGGGGAGAAAATTATATTTTTATAAAATTGTTTTATGTTACCTATTGATATACCAAATATGAGGAATTTATTGCAGACTTTAATAAAAACTATTGTAGTGGGGGTAAATGTGAAAAAAAAATTCCACTTTTAAAGAGGGCGTGTCTAAAGACCACCGATATGTGAATTTCATTAGAAACAAAGAAGAATTTGATTTGGACTATGGAGTAGGGGTATAAAACAATTGGCTTTCCCTGACGTTATGTGGGGACGTTTAAAAATTTTTTTGTAAATTTTGGAAAATTAAAATTTTTTTTTCACCTACCGGCTATATTCCCCAAACCAAACGGAAAGTGCTCTATAACATTTTTCGAAAAACCATCTCGTTTTGCTTAAAATGGACTGCAAATATTTATATGCAAAATTGGCCCGTTTTGAAATGGAACTTTTTGAAATTTTACGTTTCTGTCATTTGCCACCTTAATTGATGTCGCACCAAAAAAAATATAACTATCGAAAAATTGGCGCTCGTAAAATGCCACCCGAAACCGTTTCTAAAAATAAAAATTTTTTCATAATCGTGGCGCCACGACGGCATTTACGTCAGAATTTAGAAAATTTTTCAAGCGGCTCTGCCGTCCTTATTTACCGATCGATTTTTAATTTTTCTTCGGCATCTAAAGCAATTCCCGAGACCCCACAATATTGCATCTAAAACATTTTTTCCTATCGCGCACCGAAAAGCTGTAAAACGAAGAAGTAAATTTTCAAATAATTTTCCAATGCTATCTAGTATCGCCTTGAAATCCCAAATTGAATTTTTTTTTTCGAAAATTGAATGTTTAAAGACGACATGTCGTTTGGCGAGCAGTTTTAAGAATTTTCGATGTAAAAAGTTTCCAAAAATTATTCTTCCTTTGTGGAAAAATTTAAGGAAACGTATACCAATTTTTTTGTGCGGATAATTTAAAATTTTTTTTTTTCGTATTTAGCATTTAGATGCTTAGGGGGAATGAGATATCAATTTTGGTGATGATCGATGAAGGTCCAAAAGAAACTTTTTTTGTGCGGGTAATTTTAAAAATTTTTTTTCGTATTATTCTTTTAGACGATTAGTGGGAATCAGATATATATTTTTTTAAATTTCTGAGTGTCTTTAGTCCAAAATTTTGTGGAGGGGGAGAAAATTATATTTTTATAAAATTGTTTTATGTTACCTATTGATATACCAAATATGAGGAATTTATTGCAGACTTTAATAAAAACTCTTGTAGTGGGGGTAAATGTGAAAAAAAAATTCCACTTTTAAAGAGGGCGTGTCTAAAGACCACCGATATGTGAATTTCATTAGAAACAAAGAAGAATTTGATTTGGACTTTGGAGTAGGGGTATAAGAGACGGTCGTTAGCTAAAGCGGTTAAGTGCGTTGCTGCTAATGCTGAATGCCTGGTTCGACTCCGGGCTCAGTAAAACTTTATTCTGACCGTCTCCCCTCGGAAGGCAATGGCAAACCACCGAGGTGTAATCTGCCTAGAACAGCCTCTCTGGAGATGAAGTGTATACACTTCCCGCGGTTCGGAGCCCGCGTTAAGCAGTAGATCCCCTATGTGTGTGATAATACTTCAAACGCACAACACATACATAGGAGAGAGGTTCGCCAACGTCCGGGGGACCGGATATGGCACATGAAAGAAGAAAGAAGAAAGTAGGGGTATAAAACAATTAGCTTTCCCTGACGTTATTGTGTCTTAATTATTGGGTAACATAATCTTAGGTGTTAAATTTATTTCGGGTAGTACACTGTTGTACGAGTAGTATGTGTATTATTTTTCTACTTTACTTTATTAGTATCACTCGTATGTTTTTCACTTCACTTTCCGTCATTTTGACACTATCTTTTAATAATGTCGAAGGAAAGGAGTGCCTTGCTAAAACGCGCACTATTTATGGTTTACCCTTTACATGATTTACGTCAATGTCAGAATTTTAGAATTAAACTTTTAGAGTGCCTTGCTAAAACGCGCACTATTTATGGTTCACCCTTTACATCATTTATGTCAATGTCATTTAATTAAACTTTTAGTGTCAAAATCGCAACGTAACTATGACAACGACGTGACCTGAAGCGTTTAACTCCAGATGACCGTCTTATGGTGGCGAATTACTAAAATCAAAGACGACTAAAAACTTACTCTTGATCCTCGCCAGATCTCGTGAAAGTTTCAACGCCCACAGTTACGGGATTTAGGCGTCTATGCGGAACATACATACATACCCACATACATACAAGCATTTTTATATATAAGATTCAGCTCAATAAGCCATGTGCAGGCCGAAGCCTTCTTCATTTTTCCATTCTCCCCGACTTACAACTGAACTAATCCACAGAGCGTTGATATTTACCAGATGGCCGTGCTAAGAAATTTCGTGAAGTCCGCAATTCGAACTCACAATTCCCGCACCGTAACTCAACCAGCGATCATACCAAGCCACTGCTGTGCTTAGTATTATCAAAGATATAAGAGCTGTAAAGATAAGAAATGCAACACAAAAAAATATTCATCATTTTTCTCCCCGAAAAGGGTATCGCCATCTAGCGTCCTAGTACCAAAAGTAAACAATAAGTGTCCTGATTGGTTAGGAAAACAGACAAAGTTGACTTGTAACCAATCAAAACATTAATTTTTAACCTTCTGTACTACGACGCTAGATGGCGATACCCTTTTCGGGGAGAAAAATGATGCACATTTTTTTGTATGGCATTTCTTATCTTTACAGCTCTTATATCTTTGGTATTATTATTACATAATATTTTGGCGCCCCAGTACTGTCGTACACTCCTGTTGTACACTAAAAATCAATCAAAATTGGTTCCATTGAATTAACGCTAAGAAAGAATCTTAGCCAGTCCGGTTCTGTCTACAGTGCATAAAAATTTCTCCTGATAACATTCATTGCTATGATTCATCGTCACCAATGCGCGACTTATTCTATTAATTCAAAGCATCAAATTTAGTTTAAGGCAAAATTTTTTTTTATTTAACTGTTCTACAATATAATTCGAAATGTTACGTACTTGATGTAATTAGTAATAAATCGAATTATAAATCTGTAGTTTTCTGTTTAAAATTATTTAAAGTTGTACATCTCGCAATCGTGGAATTCCAATTGAGAACATATATACGCCAGTGGTGATTAAATTAGTTAGTGTGGTCCGCCGTTTCTCGGAGAAAAGTCTAGGTGGAACTTTACTCGCCTATTAGTTTAAGCCTTTAAGCAGTCAAATTTTGAAGCATCCCTGTAGTGCAAGCATTGTCTTAGGGGGTGCGAGCCTTTGGCTCACAGTTACCGTAGAAACAACTTTGACCATACACTTTTGTGCCATTTTTCAAACTGATAAATCTTATTTTTATAGGGGAAAAGTCACAAGTTTGTAATTTCAATTTTTAGTCCAGTTATTTGGTATAGTTTGTTTCAGAATAATTGAAATTAAAAAAAGTCATAGCATCAAATTACGTTGATATGAAAACGTACAAACTATAAACAAAACATAATAATAGAGATAAGGTTAATTATTTTAATCTCGCGCCAGCATTTAGCAATGCATATTATGTTCCCTTGGTTGACCCGATAATCTTATCTCTGTATTATGTGTCGTCTTTATATCAACGTAATTTGATGCTATGACTTTTTTTAATTTCAATTATTCTGAAACAAACTATACCTATGATGGTAGGAAAGTTTACTGATGTGTTTGAAATTTGTTATTTTTATAAATATATTTTGAGGTGCTCTTTTCGAATTTTTACTTTGCCACCTCGGTTTTTTGCCATATTGCGGATACAAATTTTAAAAATTACTAAAATTGACTTTCTGGTGTTTTAGGGGAGCCCAAATATTTTACTATCGAGCACCCACAACTCCGATATTTATCGACGGATTAAAAATGTTTTTATTTCATTTTGTTCATAGGTTTATAATAATAATAAGGCTCTCCATTCCATTGGAAATTTGTTGTGTTGCATCTGTGAGTCTTCATTTAACAATTTCTAAAAGTATTCCTTCCATATGATTTTTATTTCTTCCTCTTCATATCTCATAATACCGTTCATGTGTTTCATATAAAATTCTCTGGATTTATTGAGGTAATTTTCTATTTCGTTATTAATACTTTGCTGTTTTTTATCTTACACATTTTTATCATTTCTTTCTTCATCTCTCCATACATCGATTCAGATTCTAATGTTTGAGTCCTTAACCAGGTCAATGTTGTTTTTCTTTTAGCGTTCACCATTCTTTCACATTCCGTATCATACCAATGATTTGATTTTTGTACTTTCATTAGTCCCAATACTTTATCTACTGCTTTTGTTATGATCATTTTTAGGTTTTTCCACTCTTTCATCCATCGGTTTCATTAATAAGTCGTTTCTTATTGTCTGTGCATATTTTTGTTTTTCATTTTCAATGTTCAATTTGAGTATGTCGTATCTTTTGTTTTTTATGTGTGCTGCTTTTCTGACGTTGATTCTTCTGAAAAATTCTCATAAGACCAAAATTGAAGAGCATAAATTCATCTATAAAACTTTGTTTTTTTGGATTTTGAATTTTAGATTTAAAACTTTGAAACAAGGCAATAAAATCATAAATGAGCACGTCCATTAAATAATCTTACCAAGAACAAAAATATAGGTATCGAATTACCATCAACCAATTATTATTATTATTATATAATATTTTGGGGCCCCAGTACTATCGGACATTCCTGTTATACACTAATAATTAATCAAAAACGGCTGCACTGAATCAATTCCACATTTTTTACTTCGCCAGTCCGGTTCTGTCTACGGTCATAAAAATTTCTCATAATAACATTATTTATTACTATGATTCATTGGCACCTACGCACGACTTTTCGATTCAGAGCATCAAATTAGTTTACGGCAAATTTTTTTTTATTTAACTGTTCTACAATATAGTTCGAAATTTTACATAATTGATGTAATTAGTAATAAATCGAATTATAAATCTATAATTTTCTGTATAAAATTAGTCAAAGTTGTACATCTCGCTATCGTGGAAGTACCATAATAGAACATATATACGCCAGGTGTTATAATATCACATAGTGTGGTCCGCCGTTTCTCGGAGAAAGTCTAGGTGGAACTTGACTCGCCAATTTAGTTATGCAACTCCGTAATAGCACGAGAAATGGCAACCAAAACCATGACTCATAGCAGCCCGGCTAAAACCGTGTAAAATTGATAGATTAGATGACCCTAGAGCCGACTGGTGAGTAGTAACTCTCAGAAGTGTAGCATCTTCGCGGGGGGCCGTTTCTGCTGTGTAAAAAAAAATTGGTCGACTGTCGTATAGCAGCCCGTCTGATATTGAAAATGTACATAGATTTCGTTATTTCATTACTAAAATTTGCGTTTTCAGACATTTTGCGCGTAGCGTTTGACCTGAGTGTATTTTCAAAAATGTCAACAAATCTGACCTAAGTGACACATAGCAGCTCGGTTCATTTTTGTTTTAAATCATTCGTATGGATGCCCAGAATACAAAAATACTGTTTTCAGACATTTTGAGTGTCGCCTATAACGAAAAAATGTGCCGGAGTCGCCCGGCAAATACCCCGGCTCTTGTTACGCTCCTGTGTCAAGAACGGCCATTTACGTGTTACGTCCCTGTCTCTCGATTCACCACAACCACAGATTCAGGTAAGCTGGTAAGAATCGAATACAGCTTCCTACTTTGAATTTGAAGTAAATTATACAAATTGAAAAGTTGTCTGATTAGTCATATGCTACATTCAATTTGTCTGAAATCATTTTTTTCCACATCTGGGCAATGCATTCAATCATTGACGACGAATTTCAGACATATTGCTATGAGTCACTTAGGTCAGATTTGTTGACATTTTCGAAATGCTACAAAAATGTAAGGCGACATGTTTTTTGTCTGAAAATTGATTTTTCCGCATCAATTGACCCGACTTTACCTATAAAAATGATTTTCAGACGGGCTGCTGTAAGTTTGTTTTTTTGTCTCATTTTTTATTTTTTGAATTGGTCTCCTGGGTACGCGCTACAATCTGGGTGTCTGAAAACTGTGTTATTGGTATCTCAGGGCTATTATCTAACTACATTCCGGAAATCAGACGGGCCGCTATGAGTCACTAGGTCAGATTTGTTGACATTTTTGAAAATGCGCTCAGATCAGACGCTACGCGCAAAATGTCTGAAAATCGGATTTCTGGGTACGGGGTCATATAATCTATCGATTCCATGCGGTTTTAGCCGGGACGCTATGAGTCAAAAATTTTGGTTGCTATCTCTCGTACTATAAAGAGTGCATTATTTTCTCTGTATTTGTATATTTGGGAATTATTTAGTAGTCCAAGCAATTTGTCTTAGGACGAGCCTCTTTGGCTCACAGATACCGTAGAAACAACTTTGACCACACCTTTTTGCGGCCCCTTTTTCAAACAGAAATCTTATTTTTTAGGGAAAAATCCGGTGTCAAGTTTATTTGGTTCCTATGGTAAGAAAGTTTTATGATGTTTTTGGAAATTGGTATTTTTATAAATATAATTTAAGGTGCTCCTTTTGAATATTTACTTTGCCACCTCGGTTTTTTTTCCAAATTGCGGATACAAAGTTAAAAAAATAAATGAAATTGACTTCCTGGCGTTTTAGGGGAGCCCAAATATTTTACCGTCGAGCACCCACAACTCCGTTATTTATCAACAGATTGATAACGTTTTCATTTCATTTTGTTCATTGTAATTCAAGTTTACCTTTAATACATAAAAAAAATTTTCATTGTTTTATTGGACCAGCGTAACTATAAAAAAGCGGAGGTTGCAGAATAAAAATTCGAAAAGAGTCCGTTTTTTGTTAATTATATTACGAAAAAAATGTTAGGTATTAATTTAAATCACAGAAAATTGTCTATATTTTGTGATTATAGCGCGCGTATTCGCAGCTAATACCCCAGGGTTTGAATCTAAGTTGTTGTTATATTTTGGATAACCGGTTTTGTTATTGTAGCATCATCAGATCCAACATATCCAATACCAAAAATAACAAAATTTTACAAATAAAAACGTCAAATTAATTAATTATTTCAATATTAGTTTTTTGAAAATAATTTTCGTTAGAAAAATGTGTAGGCAATAAAAATTACCACAAAATTTTGGAATGAATATTTTTTATTTTTTCGAGTTTGGGGTGCTAGGGTTGATGTCAACTCAGAACCCCTACCAAAGATTTATTTTTTCTGCGTAACCGTAGAAATTTTTTATTTAAACTGAATTATTCCTAAATACAAAATCCTTGTATTCTACGTTATTTTTGCAAAAGTGGGGGCCTTCGTTTTACCTAAGTTCTTCCGTTTCGGCTTTGTAGTAAACTTTGCAGCGCTCGTATGCCGCAAATATTTATTTTACAAAAAAAATAGTTCAGACATAAATTATAGAAAAGTTTCTTTAGCTTAATACGGAGATATTTATAAAGAACTTGTTTTTGCGTTTCTTTGGTTTGATCAGATTTTCTGTTTCTGTATGTTTCTTTTTCAGAGTATTTAATGGATGTGCTCATTTAATTATGAGCAACGTATTCAATTTAAAATTCAAAATCTAGAACATCAAAGTTTTGTTGATAATTATATGCTCTTCAATGTTGGTCTGATGAGAATATTTCCGTAAAATTTAAATTAAGTTGCAGGCGAAAACATTAAAGAAGGACAAAAGAGCTACAAACATAATCATCAAGAACGCATCAATATAAGGAAAAATTGCAAGAGTTCAGACGGTTTTGAACCCGTTGCACACTCCAGCCAGTAGCACCATTTTGGATTTCGCTCAACCGAAGTCGAGTAAATTACTGGCATGTAGTTTTGGAAAGCCAGTACGAGACTATGGACACAACGTACTGGAAGACTTCGGATGGCCCGCAAAACCGCTCGTTCACTCTAGCAGCTGGTCCTGAGTGGAAGTCGTCTACCAGAAAACAGGAAGAAACTACGGGTGACACGCCACAGAAGAGAATCGATTGTCATCTGAATGTCAATAATTGCACCCAATCAAGATTAATACAACTTCTTTTCAGTTTTACTCTTTTAATTTCAAGACAGATCAATCATCAGATGCCAGTTTTTTCTGTCCTTGCAAGCCAGGTTTTTCTTTTCACCGCGACACCATCAATTTCATATTTTAAAAATGGGATATTGTTGCATTCCCAGCCGAAGTCATTATAAATTCGAATACAATGTTATCGCACTGATAACATTCTCATTAAATTTTGCAATCGCCAAGTTTTATAATGCGATTGTCTTTTGTTGTTGAACTTGAATATCAGCTGCATTTCTTTCAGGTTATGTTAACCGATAGATCAGGGGTGGCCAACCCAAATGATCTTGCGGGCCACTTTGGAAATGCATCATAACTCCGCGGGCCACATATAAAATTATATATCCCCATATTAGATTTAGATACACTATAGACATATTTTGGGAGTAAAAAATTGAAATATAATGAGTTATTATTATTGTGTTTACTATTATTCTTACATAGTCCAGTCAAATTAGGTTTTCAGCTCTAAAATATTCCCACCTAGCTGAATTTTGGTACACATCTTTATGACATCGTTGTAAACAATATGTAAAAAGTCGACCTCGATATCATGTACGCGTTAAAGGTTATTCGAGGTCAAAGGTCACGAAATTGGCCTTTCTTTAATATCTCGTTTTTTATTAGTCGTACAATAAAAAGTTTTAGATACAATTTGTAGAGGAGGTAATTATCTACAAAAATAGTCTTATAACATTTTCACGTTAAGTTGATAGTTTTTGCGTTATAAGGCCAACAAAATGGACACTTTTAATGAAATATGATTTTTCAAATTTTGATCGGAAATTTTGTGAACGATATTAATTTGCAAATGCTTTATACTGGTTGTACAATAAAAAGTTTCCGGCGCCAATTTCCAATTTTTCGAAAGTAATTTTTTTTTTGAAAATCTTCCAAGGCTTCCAAAATCTTCTGAAAAAATTTTTGAAATTTAAATTCGATTTCACGCCTTTGGTGTTGAAAATACGAAGGAAGCTTATATAAGGGCTCTGGTAGACCTTCGCGATGGGGGGCTTCCGTTGCATCTTAAAAATTAAGAATCGGTTCGTAAATAAGAGCTCCAGAGACGTTGAAAGTTTTTGCACAATTTTCGCCTTAATTCGCCTCCGGCGCGAGAACCGTCGATAATTTAGTAAAACTTATGAAAGAGTCGGATGCGGTTTTCGACGGTCTTTGATTTAGTATATGACGATGGTGGACGAAAAACGACAAATAACGGCAGCATTTGCAAATTAATATCGTTCACAAAATTTCCGATCAAAATTTGAAAAATCATATTTCATTAAAAGTGTCCATTTTGTTGGCCTTATAACGCAAAAACTATCAACTTAACGTGAAAATGTCATAAGACAATTTTTGTAGATAATTACCTCCTCTACAAATTGTATCTAAAACTTTTTATTGTACGACTAATAAAAAACGAGATATTAAAAAAAGGCCAATTTCGTGACCTTTGACCTCGAATAACCTTTAACGCGTACATGATATCGAGGTCGACTTTTTACATATTGTTTACAACGATGTCATAAAGATGTGCCTAAATTCAGCTAGGTGGGAATTTTTCCGAGCTGAACCCCTTTTTTCGTCTAATTTGACTGGACTAACATGTAAACATATCGATACCCCAGTTCAATAGCGTAACAACTCAAAAACTGTAGTTTTGAGATATTGACGTTTTAAAAACTTATGGTAATTGTTATCATCATATAACCTTGTGTTATATTCCACCACTTCCATATAGTAACTTGTGTCATATGTTGGCAAACATGCAAAGTTCGAGTTATTACTCTTTTGAACTACCTATATAAAATACACATTTTTCTTTTATTTGGTATGACTAACTCAAAAATGGCATTTTTGGACTTGTTACTCTATTGGACTAGGGTATCGATATAGTAGCGATCAAAAGTAAGTTGGCAAATAGTTTTTTTAGAAAAAATTTATAAAAATAGAAGTCATTTAGTGGACGATTATATCCTTTTTAGAAGTATGTAGATTAATACGGATTTTGACATATAAAACTTTTAGCTGTTATTAACGCGAAAAGTAAATCAGCGAATTACATTTTATTCAGGGTTCAAAATTAATTTGGCATAAATCGTTTTATTAGTGAAAAGTGAAAATTAAACATTAATAAGCGTTCATAGAAGTGTAACTTAAGTTAATTAAGGTAAAATCGACATGCCCAGACGTCAAGAGTATTCCGAAGATTTAAAAAAACGGAATGGTTAAAAGGTTAAAAAAAGGTTAAAAGGTGGAAAATCATTAAGAGCATCAGAACGTCAATTTAGCATTCCAAATCAAACTATTAGTCTCTGGTGTCATAAAAATAATAATTATGGATCAGCAGAGGCACGACCAAGAACAGGACGACCACGAAAAACAACCAAAAGAAATGATAAAATGATCGTTCGTGAAGCAGTAAAAAAGACAGTGAAACGTCGACTACATTCAGCTGGACTATTTGGCAGACGTCCTGCTAAGAAGCCACTTATTTCTAAGAAGAATCGAATAGCCCGTCTCAAGTTTGCTAGAAGTCATTTACACTGGAAAAAAAAAGATTGGTCTAAAATACTTTGGAGCGACGAAAGTAAATATAATTTGTTTTCTTCGGATGGTATTAAGTATATTCGACGCCTAAAAAATAAAAAAACATGATATTAAAAATGTATCAAGTTCCCACCATAAAGCATGGTGGAAGTAACATCATGGTGTGGGGCTGCTTTTCCCGTTGTGGCATTGGATCCCTACACAGAATTGATGGTATTATGGATCGGTTTATGTATGCCGACATATTAAGGGATCATATTATGTTACAACATGGTAAGAGAAAATTGCCACGCGGATGGATATTTCAGCATGATAATGACCCAAAACATACTTCAAAGCATGTTAAGGACTACATGGGATAGGCAAAAATCCGCCTTTTAGAGTGGCCCAGTCAGTCTCCAGATTTGAATCCCATCGAGCATTTGTGGGAAGAGCCCGAACGACGAATAAGAAGTGAAAATTATAGTAATATAACTAAATTATGGGAAGTATTACAGAGAGAATGGTTAAAAATACCATTAGAACGTTCAGAGAAGCTGGTTGACTCTATGCAATCACAATGTAAAGCTATTATCGCTGAAAAAGGCTTTGCAACGAAGTACTAAATGTTTTTAATCTACAGTTTTTGTATGTATTTCTTTATTTTTTGGTTTTAAGAGCTTTTTGTCAACACTTGCTAAATGCAAATATTTCGAATTTATTTTGTTTTGAAGTTTTTAGATTAATACAATTATCTGGAAAGTTATAATTATATTTTGTAATTTAAGAGTTTTTAAGGAATAAATATGAAAAAAAATAAAAAGAGAAATATTGAAATTTGAAAAAGTTATTGCAAAACAACTGTTTGCCAACTTACTTTTGATCACTACTGTAGATAATAAATATAATAATAATAATAATAATACTAAACATATTATATGGATGCACAAATAATGTATTTTTTTAATACATTGCGTTTCACTACTTTGGCTATTATAAAATAATAGTATATTATATATCAAGGTTGTGAAGGCCGTCATTATTGCCCTAGCGCCAAGATTATATTCCGAGGTGCTTTGCACCGAGGAATATAAGGCGCGGGGGCAATAATGGTCTTCACAACCGTGGTTTATATACGATTTTTTCCACTACTAGATTTATTACCATTTTTTAATAGTATATTAAAGAACGAGTTTTATAATTGATACGCTACGCGGGTCGTTTTCTAAACAGATTTCGTGCGATAAAAACAATTATAAAACGAGTACTTTATACAATTTTTTCTATTTTGCTTTTTTTATGGTTTAAAATTAAAAAAAAAGGACAATAATTAAATGATTGTCATTTTAAAAATTTCGTTTTATTTAATGTTTGTTGGTAATACTTTGACATTTTTACAAACAATTGAAATATGAAAAACTTTTGAAGTTTGTGTCAAATTGTAGATTTGTTCATAGTAATATATTTTCAATGACGTTTATGCTGCCAACCTCTTAAAACAAAAAATTGCGTATCGTAATGAGTCCATTTCGATACCCATTCGCGTATCGAAATGACTTTATTTTAGACGCAAAATAGAAAAAATTCTTTTTTATACAACTGACATTAAAAGTGACACTTTTAGATCAATTTACCCAGGTTAGAAATTCAATTTTATAAGGTAGCTTGTTAAAAATATTTTTAACACTAGTAAAATAAAGCTTTTTAACACTAGTGGTAATTAGTTTATACTTTATTTATGAATTGTAACATACACATTAGAATTAGAACAATTACTAATATTAATTCCTTGAGAAGTAGATAATGAATTTCTCGTTGCCATTGCAACATTACCACGACTGCTGCTTGTGTCGTTTCTACTCGATGGTGTACCTAATTATCAGTGGGAAGGCGTATGCAAAAATTCAGATCGATCGCGCGCAAAAAAATTTAGTCAAACGTCAAAATTCGTATTTTAGATTAAATTCTCACAAAATGCGAAAAAATTGTATAAACCTCGTAAGCAAAGCCTGATGAATTATCAGTGGGAAGGCGTATGCAAAAATTCAGATCGATCGCGCGCAAAAAAATTTAGTCAAACGTCAAAATTCGTATTTTAGATTAAATTCTCACAAAATGCGAAAAAATTGTATAAACCTCGTAAGCAAAGCCTGATGAATTATCAGTGGGAAGGCGTATGCAAAAATTCAGATCGATCGCGCGCAAAAAAATTTAGTCAAACGTCAAAATTCGTATTTTAGATTAAATTCTCACAAAATGCGAAAAAATTGTATAAACCTCGTAAGCAAAGCCTGATGAATTTACAGTGGGAAGGCGTATGCAAAAATTCAGATCGATTGCGCGCAAAAAAATTTAGTCAAACGTCAAAATTCGTATTTTTGGTTAAATTCTCACAAAATGCGAAAAAATCAAATATCAAAGTGACGAACATCAACCAATTTGATTTACAAATAAATTACTAAAACAAAATCAGAACCTGCGACAAATTAATTAATGACATTTGTGTACTAATAT
Source organism: Podabrus alpinus (assembly GCA_932274525.1). Taxonomy (NCBI): domain Eukaryota; kingdom Metazoa; phylum Arthropoda; class Insecta; order Coleoptera; family Cantharidae; genus Podabrus; species Podabrus alpinus. Next base: position 22,052,735 of record OW026454.1, read on the forward strand.
CAATGCAACCTAATATTATTTTTTTTTTAAATTTTTTGAATTAGCTATAACTCGGGAACGACGCTAGATATCGAAAAACTGAGCAAAAAATTCACCCCCCCCCGACTCGTACTAGCCCCCTAATGAATTATCAGTAGGAAGGCATATGCAAAAATTCAGGGCGATAGCGCGCAAAAAAATTTACTCATCAACAAGATCTATTAACAGTTGTATAAAAAATATTGTACGATATACATGTTAAAAGTGATTTTATTTTGTTCGTGGGGGTTGCTCAACTCGCTATCGCTCGTTTCGCAAAATTCCCCACTAACAAAATAAAAAGTCACTTTTAACACTTATATCGTAAATAACTATTTAGCAAAAAAATTTTCAAATTTAAAATATTTATTTCAAATGACAGTTTTGTTTTGTTGATTTGACAGTTGATTTGACAGTTGTTGACAAATTTAGGTTATAAAATAAAATAAATCGCGGTTCGTCAAATTAACAATGGATGGCGCTGTCACTTGCTGTCACATTTAATTTGATTATAATGAATTTTTAAAATTAAATTAATGTATTAAAAAAGCGTTTTAAATAGTTTAAATACAATTAATTAGCATTTCTCGGTTATTCTAAATATTTAATAACAACATTTTTCTTTAAAATAGTCGCCAAGTTATCAAAAAATGTCATTTTGTTCATTATTAACCTAGGTTAATAATGGAAAATTTATTCACCACTAGTTGAAAACGTGTCACTTCTTGATCGACTAACCTAAGTAAAAATGATAGCCTATATGACTAGTAGTGGAAAAATATATTTTGTAAAAGTGTGATGAATCTCGCGGTCCGGAAAAATATTCAAGGCGGGCCGCATGCGGCCCGCGGGTCGCGGGTTGACCACCCCTGCGATAGATGCTACGTTTGTTCTTCATGACAGTATGTTCGGAGATAGAGAATAAGAGAGATTGTTCTATGGAGTTGGAGCCTTTGAACTTATTTTTTCGATCCTTACTACCAAAAATGAAGGGCTTAGCCGTAGCATCTTTAACATAGTGGTGGGGTTGAACGGTGCTGCGTCACTCACTTTCCACATTGTTGACTTCATCAACAATTAGGCTTGCTTGGTAAATTGGCTTACGGTTTACCGTGTCTTCTGTTTTTTTGAATCAATTCAAGTCATGACCGGCCGAGGTTGTAATCTTCTTCGAAGCCCAATCCATAAATTATTACAATTTACACGTGCACTCCAAGTCAGTTTTTTAAACACCCGACGAAGAGAGTAAAGCAAGCTGCGCTCGCAAAATATTCCCCAACTTTTGCTTAAAGCAAGTAAAAGCAAAAAATATGGTTATAGCCTTAGTGATTTTGGACATAAACACGGAGGAACAAATAAAACTTTTAAATAAAAATTTTATTTAAAAGTTTTATTTAATAAAACTCGAACAAACCGTAATTTGAGCTGAGAAATTGTTATATCGCGTTTTGTCTATTATATTTCGGATTATATCTATATCCCAATGTTATAAACCACATAGCTACCAAGATTCCCATAATTACCTCTTTTAATTCCCCTCGGAACTTCCTGAAATACGATTTCTTTAAAATCTTTTTAAATAGGTTTGCTTCAAAAATTTCGATCTCAATGCTACCCTCTTCAAAATCGGTCCCAGTAAATAAATGTCATTACGTTTATGTTGAATTCCAAATTTACTATCTCAGGCAGATATGGCCCTATTTCCAACCTTTTTAGTTTTATTTGCGAACACCCATCGAACCAATCTGTAAAATAAAATTGTAATTAAAAATTACGAACAAAAATTGAAAATTGAACTAAATTAAAATGTAATACAAAGGTTTAGTGCAATGCATTTTTAAAATTAAAATTAAATGCATTATTATAGTGAGTTATTAAATTTAATATAGCACTGCATATTGCGCTTAAAGTCTATTGGGCGAGCGAATTATCGTTTAAAATACGTTTAGAAAACGAGTTCACGCTCAACAGGCTAATTTATTTTTTAATTGATTGTATACTCGTACGTGACAAAAAAAGTCAACCATGTGTTGTTTTTCAAATTTTCAAGTGGGGGAACTTGGGAATATTCTTCTCAAAAGTTAGCATTTGGATTTCTTCCGTTACCTAAGTTTAAGCCAGATAAACATTTCAAATTTACCCCAAGTCTCACACTGATCTATTTAAAAAACTAATCAATTTATTTAGCATCCTAATCGAGTTTTGGAATAAAAACTGCCTTTAAATGCCAAGCTTTCTTTTCAAATGACACATTCCTTGAAGAATTATAGTGGTAATGCAAAAATAATGCATCGTAGCCAAAAAAATTTCAAATGAAATGTGTGGAGCACAGTTTTTTCTTTAAAACTGATAACTTATAAATTCATTTTATTACAAATGACCAACTTGACAGCAAATCTTATGCGGAATCTCAATTGAGCCAAAAATTATTAATTTCAGAAGGATGAGTTAAATGCCAATTTTTTGTAAGAAGCTATAACTTGCCAAGAATGGATATAAGGAAGGCAAATTGAGTGGTGTCCCTGAATTTTCAAAAATTAAAAAACCTATTAAATTGTCAATTTTAATTGCAATTTAATTAATTGGAGTAATGATGTGAAATATTTTGTAGATAAGATAGGTCTATTGCTAATTTATTGTTGTGTCGGGGAATGGCGGTGTGTAAAGGGTTTCCAAATACAGAGACTGGATCCGTCCTAACAATTTGCTGCTCTTTCGGCTTTATACGAAGAGCTTTATTTCAAAACTTCCTAAGCCCAAATAATAAAATATCGACATTTAGTTACTATATTATAATGTGAGAAGATTCCTAGTAGCCCATAAATTCAAATTTTAAAAGTATGGTCAATTTTTAACATATTATAATATATCAATATTTACCTAAGTGTACTAATATTAACATTGAAAATCCAACTATAAGTCCTTGGGGACTGGGTATTAAATAGTAATTAACATTTAAATTTTTTCTCTATCAACATTATAGATGTAAATGAAAATTTGTTTTTATGACATTATGGTATTGCAGGTAACACATTTTCATTTCGTTTCCTCGCACTGTTTTTCTTTCGTTTGTGGTTCACGAGATTTTTTCATTAACCAATCCTATTTACAAAACGGATGTTAAGAAATGGGTTAGATAAAGGTAGACTTTTTTTGAGTCCATAAAAGTACTACTTGGGGCATCTCCAGAATCTATTTTACAATTAATTTCCTGCAACTGTACAACCGATTGGGTTACGACAAGGAGTGTTGTTAAAAGGCAGGTTCAAAATGTTCGATATTATGCGAGGGGAATTTCGCTGGGGAATTTTGGTGTACAATATTTAGGAATTAGTAAGGAATTAGAGGAATTAGTGGGGAATTAGAGAAATTACTCGGGAAATTTAGAGAATTAGTAAGAGAATAGTGAAATTAGTGTGGAATTAGAAATAAATTTGAAGAAACTGAAAGCGAATTAGTAGATCGTGCAACGTCGCGTCGCATAAAACTTCTAACGCGTGATCGCCGCCTTTGATTTTGGTTCGCCAAACGCATGGTGTAGTTATTTCGCTGTTTGCATAAATAAATCGAGAGCAAATAATACTCTGATGTCCGTATTCACAAACGTTCGTAACTGAATTTATCAGTCTATTAAATTTAACAACCAATAGAAAAGTACGTTTCCTGCCACTTCTGCTGAAGTAATCAAGACTTATTTTCAAACTGGAGGAAAGGCATATGGAGAATATGCCTATGTAATAATAGCTCAACCGTTACATGTTTGGTCATCGACATACAGGCAGTATGTCGATAACCTGTCTGTTTAGGAGGAAGCTAAAGAAATTGGTCACAATTTTGGGATTTTCCTCAGACGGCGATACTCGCCTTTTAAGAGCTATGCGTTTAAATACTGATTTGATGTCTCGTTTAGCACCTGAATATAAAAAAAACAAAACAACCCCAGAAGATACAGAGATACTCCATTCTTTGCCAGTTCCAGATTGGGAGTGGTACCACTGCAGCATTGCAAGAAATGAAGAATGTTATGTACAGGACACCACTCATATTTTAACAAAAATGCGTACTCGTTTCCTAAATCCGGGAATAAATCTGCCAATTGGGAAATACACTTCCACCTCTGGTCAACTCAGGGAATTGACCTTACATGTTCCAAAAAACAAACATCTCCTGACAGATTCTGATCTCAAAAGTGAAGACAAGATGAATTTTGTACCCGCAGAAAAAAATGTGCAGTTTGATAGTAATTAAACAACTGAATACGAAAATTCCACAAAGAGAAGGTAGTGTGGCGTATCTTAAGCTTATGTACTGCGTCGAATCGTCGTTCTTAAATGCCAGCACTGAGTTGCGTACTAGGCTATATCGCATCTGGTATGATGTATTTTTTACTAAAATCTGGAGAGCCTGGATTAAAGGAAAAACAGAATATAAAACAACTTTTTGACCTTTGCATCGAGATGAACGCCCACACTTTGACTAAACTTATACTGAAGCTTAAAAGCGGTGGGTTAAAACCAGAGATGTTCAGCACCGGCATATTTGGAAACCAAGCATGTGAATCCGTACTTTAACCATAATAAATTTTATTATAAAGGATATGCTGAACCGAATTAAGACATCAATTGGTACCCATAAACGATCTAAGGGGGCTTTTGCATTTCCTGGGGAATTAGTAGGGAATTATAATATATAAGGGGAATTAGAGGAATTAGTAACAATCCTGGGAATTAGTGTCCACATTTTTTCCACGGTTTATCCCTCGATATTATGTAAACAATGCCAAGGAGTACCATGCCAAAACTTTATATCGATAAGATTTTTTTTTCTTGTTTCCTCTCTAGGTTAACCACCTGGAGAGGGAGTATATTGATGCAATTTGATACATACATAAACAATAAAACTTAACAATAAATTGAAATAACGAGAATGGTGGTGATAAATGGTGGTGAAAAATTAATGTTGATGAATTTCGATAAGATTATTTCAGAAGAGTCTGAATTCTCCGAAGACGTTGATGACCAAAATATTCCTTGTAATGTCTATACAGTTGTTCATTAACTTCGGTTGTACTTCTTTTTGGTTATAGATAATATTTTAATATCGTTAATAATGAATTGCGTTACAACAATGAATCATCTGTCTTATATTTTGTATTATTTACATTTATTTCTATAAAATATAACAATAAAATAAAAATAAACAGTACTTTTTACTTCTTGGCCGATTTTCAAGGCTATCTTGGCTAACCAAAAACTACATTTTTGGGCTGGACTTAAATGAAAACTAGGCAAAGATTCGAAAATATGTTTCAGCAAATCGTCTTCTAAGCTTCCTTCAAGCTTCACGTCGATCGGATAAAGAACCTATAAAGGAGTAGGAAAAAAATGGGGCAACTTCACGGAACCCCCGGAAAAAAATTTTAAAAACAATAATTGGCTTCGTCCCCTCGTTCGCTGTCTCCCACCCGCAAAATTCTAGCTCTACGAAATGAATACTCAAATTTGAAAGCCACTTGCGGGCCCCATGTCGCCCCCTCCCCATCGACCCAACAAAAAAAAACAATAATTTTCTCGTTCATAATTTACCCACAATGCCAGCCCAAACGTTAAGTTTTTGTGTAAACTGGCTATGAGTTTCCACTTTCCAGTGTGGGTTGGCAGGAGATGAATATCTACAATTAATTTTTTTGTTAACTATGGCATCGAGATAAAACGTAGCTTTATCTTAATCCACTTAACGAGTGGATAAATGGGAATTTTCTTAAAGCTCGAGTAAAATATTTAGCTGTACATCTTCTTGAACTGGTGGATAACCCAATCTAGGACGAGCTCTCGTATGACCCACTTGCAAAAATTTTTGCTCTATTTTGCTAACGGTGGTATGCGTAAATGATTCCTCGTTAGGATATTTATTACTGAATAAATTGCAACTTCTAATTGAGTGCAAGCTCTGGCTCCGTAACCGATAAAATCATCAAAATTGCAATTCTTTGCCTTTCAGACAAGCGACGAACCATTTTACAATACTTAGTTAAAAAAATAAAAATGAATTCGAAATACAATTTAGACAACAAAATTCTAATTATTACTATCAAAACCGCGTCATTTGTTCCAGCGCCTTTTTGATAAATAATGGGTATACTCTAATAATTTTATCATGCATTTTTGAAACTTGAGCACCGATTATCTCGAAAACTTTTTTCTTCAAAGCTTCAGGTAGTTTTTTTTACATTTTCATACTCAGAAAATTGTGCTCGATCCAAATCCGGAAAGAAAAATAAAGGTTGAAATTTAAAAAAAATTACCACGATAGCTTTAAAACGAAAACAATGAAAAATGCCAATGTCAGAAAAATTGGCACTTAAAAAAATAAGTTTGACATCCGAGGATGACAAAATCTTCCTATAATATTTATCGAATGTGTTCCAAACTTTACGAGCTCACTGTCCATCTTATAATATGATGTATTATCCAGGTACATATTTCCAAGGTTTCGCTGTATTCCGTACAAAGTTCTTAAAAAATTTCCATTACCTGTTTACATTATTTTTATGTGGATGTGTAAACATAGACATTATTGTTTTGACGATTAACAAATAAGCCGGTTTGCCGGAGATTGACAAGTTATTGATTTATCTAATTGGTTTACCTATTTTCTCACTGCCTTATTTGTTTTTTCTTTTGGTACAAGAAAAACAAATTTTTTTTTATTTGAAAAGTTGCCAAGCGACATCTACTTGTACAGTGTGCAACATTTCAACAGGATCATTTGGGTTGCCTATATCATTTTAGCAAATTTCGAATTTGTAAAACGTTATCTATCCCCCTATCTACATGCGATCGAAACGAGGAAACTTCAAAGTAGAAAGGTTTATCGCCACGCTAAAACCTAATGAACACAGCCAACTGCGCGTTTGTTAGCAGTTTGTAATCAGAACGTGTAGTTTTAGTAACGAACATTTTTGCAGTGTTAAAATTGTGAATTTAATAAAATGTCTGACGAAGTAACAGAAAATGGCCACCAAAACGGAGACGACGTTCCAGAAATTGAGCTTATTATTAAGGTAATTTGCTTTATAACCCTTTTATTGTTTTCTTGTTCCGGGGCGTGCCGACTTTGTCTGATAATTGAAAAAAGAAAGTTGCAATTCGTAATTTAAAAGAGCAAAAATAACCAATTTTACAGTGTTGAAAAACAATCGGAAAAACTATCAAGAACATTTGATTTTAAAAAATTAAATGATAATTGTGCGACCTTCAATTGTCACGCGTTGGTGGACGTTGAATTTTAAAAAGGACAAAAGCCGTTGTTGCTTGTTACTCATTTTTTATTATGTAGCTTAATTTTTATTGTACCAGAAAAATTGTATCTAACCGGTATTTTTTTTTAAATAGTTAATTGGAAAAGCAATGTTGTGGTTTTCACTTTTGTTACATTTTCAGCCTAGTATTCAAATAGTAAAATTCATGTTTTTCTAACCATTTGTAATTTGAACGCATTGTCTTGTGTAATTTAAGGAAGCCTTCCTGAACCGAGTTATTGAATCCGCATTCGCTTTTATTGCATTTAATTATTTTATTGTTTATGCTCTCGCGTGGCTTTTAACAATTTCAATCACGGATCATTTATTCGGTAAATACAGCAATTATTTACAGACACGGAGAGGTGACAGTCACTTTCACCATTGATTAGATATTTAAAGAAACTTGAACTGCGAGCGACAACGACCTTCCATTTATGCGAATTTTATAATTCATCTATTATTTCGTATAGTTTGCAATTGCGTGGCCTGGAGGTTATTCACTCAGCTATAAACCGACAAAATCCAATTAATCCACTCACCGTAATGGATTATGAAATCTTCTACCTATAATACCGTTGGCGTTGTGGTCATGACGATTACGTCAAATCAAATAACAATTTTTTATCGACCTTAAAAGGATCTTCTCCAAAAAAATATAATGTTTAAATATCCAACCAAAGATCTATTGTGAAAAGTATAGAGGCAATGAAAGACGTATAATAAATTTAAATCAAGTTGAATATGAGTTGTGTGGTATCATGTCGATACACGCCACGTTTGAAACTATCAAAGGGACCCTCACCAAATTTAAACGAAAATAAATGTATAAGATGCAAAAAGTTTGACACACTGTTGGTATACAAAGAACATAATATTATTAATAGAGAAGCCAAAAAAACTTGTGGTGGAAAAATCCATACACCCAAATAAATACATTCCAATGTCATCCAAGTCGTAAAACTCATCAAGATTCAACAATTTTGCTATTTTAGTGGAAACGTGTTTTCGAAACGTGATATGCATTATATTTACCTAAAGCAAATTAAAGAAACTGAGCGCAATAATTTTAAAATACGTACAGCTAAATCTGGAGTAGGCTAAAAATGTAGTTTTTAGTTCAATAATATACGATTGTTTTGGACGTGTTCACGCAGTCGAAATTTTTCTCCAAACTACTTGAAATTACTATTTCCACACATTTCCGAATCATAAATTGCATGAAATTTTAAAGCATAGGATTACCTTATCAAATTTAATTTGCTAATAAGACTATTCATAACTTTAATAAATACTTTTATGATTTAGCAATACCAAAGATAAGATTTTCTCGGATATGCCAAATTCTTGATTGTATTACTAGATCAGGTATACTGCGAATTCTTCCATTATTAGTAATAATTTAAAGAAGTCGACCAAAGCATTTCAACAACGACATACGTGTTTCGATCTTATTAGATCTCATCGGTGACAATTGATTGCTTTTGTTTATATACATAGATATCTTACTGAAAGGATTATTGTATTAAAGATAATCCATAACCAGTAATTCGCGTGATACCGATATCTATAAATTATAAAATTTCCTCACAAAGGGTTGATTTGCATTGGCCCAACGCTGTATGGGGGGGGGTTATGATTGAGGTTCAACGCTCAACGAGAAATTATCGTAATTACGTCCTTTATACGCACCTGAATTGGAATTACGATTTCCCATATATAGCAATGTACTTTTAAGTTATTGATTATTAATAATGTCTATCTGCTGGCTGGCTGGCCCCAGATAACATTATTTATGGCTAAAAAACTTCCCTGATGGAGTAGGCGGTGTAAAAATCGTCTATTCCCGTGGTTCGGAATCCACGTTAAGCTGTAGGTCCTCTGTGCTCGTCACACATTTTCAACACGCAACAAGCAGAGACAGGGAGGTATCGGGAAAATGCCGCAAGACGTTCATAACCGAATATAGATAGATAGATTATTAATAATGAACTTAGGGCAATCTACTCCAAGGTAGTTATTCACTACAAGGCTGAGTCAACCTGAAGCAGACCGCAGTCCCTAAGAAGAGGATAAAAACTATACTTTAGTCCATCTATACTTTATTTCTTAAAGCTTGACCTGCTACATGTGAGCATTCTTGGGATTTTGAGATCGGGACTAAATAAGCTGGAACTCGAATGACCGCAATTTCTAGGCTTCTATGCAGCTACCCTTCTAGTTTGATAAGTTCATTGGATCAGTAAATCAACAGATTAACTGCTATAAAGTCAAGAATCTAACAAAATCTTCCAAATTTTTAATTTTGATACTATTATTAATTCCCCCACTCCCCTTAATTATATTACTGATTGCATTGTTTGTGCGGCCTAAAGGCCGCACTGAGGACACATCAGCAATTCAGTGTTAGAAACACACGTATACTTTGAGACTAATTAATTTCAAATTGAGAATAATAAATGTCAAATTGGAATTAAACAAATAATCAAAAAATGCACTGAAAACCAAATATTATATCGCCATTTTATATAATAAACACAACTTATATACATAACGTAATATATCGTAAGCACATAAAACTTAAACCTCTGTAAAACTGTACTAGATTATATTCGCGATTACAGCTAAGTGAAGCGACGTCTGGCGGCAGAAATGTTAACTCGCTAAAACGGGCATTGTCATAAGTTTACATGTGCATCTAGTACATGTTTATAGCCGGTATTAACGTTAAATATTGCTTCTAAGTGCTGTCTTTGAAAATTCCTCCGAAATTAATTTGTTATTAGGCAAACGACAAAATGAATACAGGTAAATCAAAATCAAGAGCGTTTTGTTGTGTTCACGGATGTAATTCTAGCGCTAGAAAGAATTCTGACCTTAGTTTCCACAAGTTTCCCATGAAACGAAAATTCAAAGTGAAATGGACAAATCCGTTGGGTGAGGTGGAAGTAAAAGATAGCAGAAAAGCGTGGATGAAAAGCTTCAAAATTGGAAAGGATCCTACAAAATACATGGTAGTGTCAACAAGCTTTTTTTGTCGATTAGCCCTGATATCTCATGAGGCGGTGCAGACAAAGCTGTAGTTTGTAAAACTAAGCTATAAATATGATGGAATCCGTCGTTACTAGGCGTTTTCCCACACAACACAACGTGCTTAGCGTTTGCCAAAGCTTCACCCTCACCAAAAGTTTCTAGCCTCAGAACTCCCACAGAATTTCAAAATATTGTTTATTGTTAATTGTTTATTCATATTTAGATATTATTTAAACACAAACGAATATAATAAACAAACCACATCACGTTTCTGAACCCGTTAATGTACATATAATAACCTTGCTTATGATGGCAAAACATAGAACTACCCGTTTTAAGCGGCCATTTTGAATATTTGGTCACGTGATTTTCCTTAATCGAAATCGCGAATTATTAGAAGCCAGGGATAACTTATATCCCTATATATATGGACGCCCATGTAAACCTTCCGTTTGCATAATATTATATCATGCTTATTATTTGAGAGGCGGAATTCGGAAAGCCGAAATTTTGCGTAGATTTGTACTGAGCGAAATTCGAACTATATTTCAAGTTTGGGTTGATTCTGGTGTATAAAATAAAGAAAGAAAGTTTTGGCATACAAATATGTTGGAATCCAGGACATTCTTCAGAAGTTTATTTGCATTATTTGTAAATTCCTTCTAGTCCCGTTGTATTCCTCCAAGTGCTAATTGTATTCTGCAGATCTTAACCGAGGAGTTCAACACAACGCAAGCTGAGGTACAAATGTTTTGGATTCTTTGGAAGTCTCTTAGCATTCTTTCTAAATTCCCGGAAATCTTAATGGATTTTGAGGATCTTGACGTATTCCTGTAATCACATGGTATTCTTGAAAATACGTGAGCTATATGCGAAAAACAGTGTTAGGGAGAGCGGGACTAAATCGGGGCGATTTGGGCGAGACGCCGGCATGGGATTTTATGAGACTTTTGAGGGGTTCATTAGGACTCTAATATACGTGTCAAATTTCAGCTTTCTCGGATTTTGCCAATTTTTGGGCTTCATTGCCTGGAATAGAAAAAATTTATTTTACCCTTCAATTTTCTACCTTTATTCCAATTTTTATTTATTCATTTTTAAACGAATTTCGTCTTTCTGAAAACATCTCTCTTCGTGTAGCGATTCAATATTGCTCTATGTTAAGGGTGGATCGTATTTTCGGCAAGTTATTTCAGGAAAGCTGCCATAGAAAAAATTGAAAAAAATTTATTTTGTCGAGAATTTTGTTCCCTTCCAATTTTCATCTGAAAATAATTTTTTGTAAAAGTGAAAATAAGCGGGTTATACACGAAAAACCGCGTTGGAATGGAGGGAGGCACCAGACATGAGAATGAGGAGGTTCATTAGGGGTTCAGTTTGGCCATCTTTTTTACAAACTAAAAATATTCCATGCCTGACTGACTGACTGTAAGAACGATATAAAAAATGCATTCTTTTCTTCACTTATTTTAGTAATACTTCGTAGATAAAATTCTGAATCTCAAAATAGAAACTCATATCAAATTGGAAAGTCAATGTCTAATCCCGTCTCATATTTTGTCTCACAACATTAAACATGGGTATTTTATAAAATTGTATATTTTGAGAAATTATCTGGAAGTTTATGGCATTTCTTGGAAGTCTTGGATAGTATTCAAAAATCTATGGCATCAGTCTTTAAAAATTTTGGCTGTCATTAAATTTTGTGGCAGTCTTGAACAATTTATGTCATTATGTGGAAGTTCAAGGATGTCTTTACATTTAGTAGTTTGTTGTACTTGAATTTCATTTGTGGTTAACTCCTCGATTTAACGCATTCTTTGGAAGTCCCATTTAATTTTTTGGGGGCAGTTAACTAAGGTTGACCACCCCAAATAAATTTTAAATTTTCCTATAGCAAAGAGGAAGGTTTATAGTGTATAATTTATATAATTTCATGAGCGAACGTATATATAAAATTTCGAGAAAAATCAATTTGAAAGTACGTAAATTTAGCGCATTTTTCTTCGATTTGTGGGGTGTGCATTCGATAGGGAGGTTAATCCATCGTCAAAACCTACCCTTTCGGGGCGCCACTCCGCTCTGCACCCCTCCAGGGCGGTTTTGACTCTGGTTTATGGGGCAGTAAACTATTACGTTTCACCCCCAAAAAATCGCGTAAAAACAAAAAATAATCGATGCTACATGTACGAGAGACGAGCTGCATCTGCCGGTGCGAAATACTCTAAGTGTTAGGGTCATTAAAACTGCACGGACTGTCAACAGAATGAGCGACGCGCGGAATCTCGTTAAATTTTACATGTACTATATTTGCCAAATTCAAATTCGATTTACTCAAAATTTTGATAATATCATCGCTTGTGAAAATTATGTCAGTATACTATATAAACCTTCCTCTTTGCAATAGGAAATTTTCAATTTATTTGGAGTGGTCAACCTTAGTTGACTCGACCCAATTTTTTTAAAAAAAATTTAGAATTATTTGAACAGTTATGGTATTTATTATACGTTTCAAGTTATATTAAATAATATTTTTGAGGTTTTTGCTAATAAAAATGAACGTTAATGTTATTTTCCATATAATGAAATTGATTACCTTGGTGGTTTACCATTGCCTTCCGAGGAGAAACTATCAGAATAAAGCTCTTACTCTGCCCAGTTTTTGCCCCATTTCGTATTCGCAGTAGACGCACTTCACCGCTAAGCTGTGACCGTCTCATTTTTGTACTTACTAGGTATTTTTTACTAGTCATAGGCGCAACTAAGGGTTGCCCCCCCCCAATCAAAATTAGTTGCCCGCAGTAATTTTAATGACTAAATTATAAAAATTAAAACATTCTTATACAATTACAAAAGAAATATTCTTGAAATTATCGGGTTGGAACAAAGATGGTCCCAAAAATTACAAAGTCGTCATTTAACTGCATATTATGCATAATTCTGAGTAAACACTAAAAATGGAAAAAATTAGAATCAAACTTGAAAGTTAATGTCTGATCCCCGGCTGATATTTGTCTCACAACATTAAACGTACTCGTAAAATTGCAAATTGTATATTTTGAGCAATTCATATGGGAGTCCATCCATGCATGGATTTCCATAAGAAGTCTTACACGTGATTGTTGAAAATTTATGGTAGTCTTGAAAACTTAATGGCATTCTGTGGGAAGTTCAAGGAATTCTTTACATTAATTTGGTGGTATGGTGTTCATGAATTTCGTTTTAGATTAACCCGCCGTGTAAATTATTTTTATTGGGGGCTTTTTCTTGGCATGGACGCACCAAGCGGTGTGGATTCAATAAATTGACCAAATATCATCGCTCATTGTTTTCCGTCATTATTTTCGACCTTCTTCTATCTTGCTGGACTTGTAATGCAAGTGGCGCAATACGATCATTATTTTGTTTTATTGTTCAGTCAAATTGTAAATCAACGCAATGTTGAAACCGTACGCAAATATCCTGCGAAACTTGGTAATTGGGGGGAGCCGACATTCAAATTTTTAGTATGCTAATAATACAGGTGATGTAATTCAGAAAAATAAATCTAATGGGAAGTCGGAAGTGGGCATTCGGTATTTTATCAGTGTTGTAACTTTCGTTACGCAAATGAGGAAATCGGTGACAATATCGCATTTTTATGTTAAACATTCATAAAATTGCATATTAAGGATGATAAAATTTTCTAATTTAAATTTCAAACAACTTTTTTTTTACTTTTCCTTTCGATATTGGTTTTTAATTCGCAGGTATAACATAGCTTACTAATTAATTTTTTTTTCTTTCGGTGGTAGGTAGTAATTAGTAGAAACGAAAATATCTGATCCATGACGTAATTGCATTGTGTAAAGATGATTTTATTATTGCATCAACAGATAATTTAAGTAAACCCTTGAATTTTAAAAGTTTTTTTTTTATGAATCACAGTGAAGTGCTTCTGACGATGACGATCAATTCGGTATAATGAGATAACACTCAAATCCAGACAAAGGTTTTTGATGTTTGTCAACCTCTGTACGTGAATGGAATATCCAACAGAGGAACGAATTAAATTTGATTGTACTTTTAAGTCGATGGTTTAGCAATGTAGAGCACGTTTACCTGAACCTATTTTTGTATTATCAAAATAACAGTTCAATAAAAGTCAATGGTACAATAAGCGATTCTTCTAATGTATTAACATTATGTGCACACAAAACATTACTTGAAAAAATAATATCAACTATAGAAAATCGCCCAATAAATTTTTTTTATTATAGTAAAGGCGTGAAAATGTGAGCAATTTCAAAGGCAAGGCAACTTATCTAAAACGGTACTTAAATAATGAAGCAAGTTGCGTGTTGTCCCGTTTAGCCCATACATGTATAGTATACACACTGAACAGTCATTTCTGAAAATTTATGATTTAAAAAATTGTAAACAGCAAAATTAATAAATATTCAAACAGTTGCTTTCTAATAAGCAAAATCATGATTCGTGCGATTTACCTTGTTGGAATATGAACTTGCTTGAACCTAGCCTCATTTTTTTAATATTGCTGCTGCCAATATGACATTAAACTCTTATGAAATGGGAGTGACTTATTGTTATTTTTAATGGTATTAAAAATACATAAAATATATAACTCAACATTCTATTATGGGCTGGCGGTTTAAATATTTTAGAACACAATGCATTTTAAATTTAGCACATTTGCATAATATTCATCTTGTTCCAACTTAAAATAAATTATAAGCATACGTGACTACTGAAAATTAATATTTAAAGGTTGTAATAATTGTATACGCACAATAATTAATGGCATTTACATAGCCCATAAAATTAACTAGACAAGCTCTTCAGGTTTGACCATTATAAAAAATTTAATTTAGTAGATTTTCAAAGTGAGAGTTGTAGACTCTAATTAAGGAAAATTTAATTTCTAAACATAACACTTTCGAGTATTTACCATTACGTATACATACTGTACATATATCTTGTGCACATATGGAGTAATTCGTTAATTTCGTCTTTGACCTCCAATTTTTGGGGAAAAAAGTTATGAGACCATTACAGCTAAACATTTTCGTGAGGGTGAAGAACTTCAGCAGTTTTATTTAAAGAAGCCACGTTGTTCAATTGAATGCGTTCCAGATGACTTATAAGGATTTTTTTATTAGGACAACTTTCAATTTTATTAGTTTATAGGACACTGGCCCCAATTCCTCCCACATAAGATAGTCTTCTCTGTTGTCATATTGCTCAATTTTCAAACAGACTTAAAGTTTAACTTGCCTTTAGAACATTCTATCACGATTGACTTGCTTATCCCATTGTTCTAATACCACTCCGTTCAACTTTCATTTCACTTAAATCGCGAGTTTTTTGTAAGTTTTTACCCTAATATGCAATTTCACCATAAGAAAATTAAATTCTCTATACTTTCTACGAAAGCTTCCCCATCTGAGTTTGGTTTTTTGTAATTACGTATTTGTGCCACTTTACAGTCACGTCCAACACTTACAACTGTTACAAAAAAATTGACCTCTGCTACTGTCACAGCAATTAAATTAAGATTTAGAAATAAATTTGCAAATTTATTTCCCTTTTTTTTGTTTTTTAAATTTTAATTGAAACGTGACAATTTGCTAGATATTACCGAAAAACAAGGTAACTGTAGATTTAAAACGTTAACTGTTCCATCTAATTATTTTGATGTATGGATCCGTCAACTAAAAATTCATCAGTCTTAATTGTAACGGACAGCTAACCAAGCGACTATTAACAAAACGTAAATTTATCAATTAATATATTAACATATGTACGTATGCATCATAATTTTAATTAAGTGTGATTGTGCGTGTATAACGCATAATCTACATTGATATGATACAAGAATTTTTTTTATTGAATCATTATATCGAACTATTTAGGTGCAACTGAGGATTGACAATATAGGAAGGACTGCAGGCAGAGGTTCTGATAAATAAAATTATATTTATTACATTACTAAAAATAAACGGAGTATATGCTCTTAGCCTGTACGGACGTTTTTCCGTGCAGGTTCTCAAACGAATTTTTAAATTAAAATAAAATATTTTATTACATATTATTTTAATAGTGTTGGTGTACTTGCACTATTAATTTTGTATGGTTAAACAAATATTGCCTATAACTTTTAATAGCTCCTTAATTTCCACCAACTCAAAGTCTCATATAAGTATTACAATGATTTACGATCAAAATTGCATTTCAATTCAGATCTGCTAATCTTGACAGAAACTTAGATATTTCAAAATGAAAGAGCCGATGAGGATAATTTTGAAACCATATATTTACCTTACTTATTTATTTTATTTAACTTCCATCTTGAAAATATTAGGAGATTTTCATTAAACAACAAAACAAGTCATAAATCATATAATGTAAAAACATTTTTTGTAGATAAAAAAATATCGAAATATTTTCTAAGTACGCGTTTCGTGTAAAGACTTGAAAAATATTTGTTAATAGGTGATTTTATTAATATTCCAGTACTATACATTGCTAAAACAGTCAGCAATGAGTAAAGTACATTTTTGTATAGTAGTTGATAGGTTAGTTCCCTTTTCAAATCGTAGTTTACTTAGATCTTGAGATTATAATATGTAAGGATTTTGGTTCAAGTATGTTTACGCGAAAGTGCTCTAAATTCATTAGATAGGCATGCGAAGAATTTTATCAATTTTTGACTGTTCTATTATTCTCGATGATTTGAGTATAATTCTTAATATTTAGACTGATTTTTGTACGTAACGGTACCAAGGAAAATGATAATATTCAAATGTTGCCCGACGACAGGCATATTTGAATATCGAATCGCACAAATTGCCGAATATTTATCACTTCAGTAACAGTCCTAGGGCTGTTACCATCTCCTCGAGGCTGCAATTGGTAGGGAAGTTGATCGAAAATTTCTGAAAAGTTTTTGAAGAATTTCATATTTCCAAGATATAATTTCTCTATTACTCTTATATAGCTTGAACAAGTTTTCTAATTTACCATACCTATGCTATATTCGGAAATTGATATATTCTGAGTGATTAGTCTTCTCCGTGGGGATAACTTGTTGTGGTATTCGGTTATATAAAAAAAAAAGATTTTGAATGATGAACACAGCAGTATTCTAATTTATAATAATCGTGTCATCAGAAAATCGTTGCTATTAAACAAATTATCGTGGCATCAAAAGAAGTTACTCTTTTTTTCAATGGTGATTTTTTAAATATGAAAGTGATTTTGAATTTTAAAAGGTCATATTATTATTATTATGTATACGTCTTAGGTATGTATATTATCTATCCAGTTGCCCGCATATAGTAGTTACTCCCCTATAGTAATAATAATAATAATTGTTCAAAATCTCAAAAACAATTAATTTAAGATAATATATGATATGGTGACATACATAGATGAGACATCTATCATGACATCATGAGTCATAAGACGCTATCACGATACCATCTCGGTATGGAGCAACTTGAAATGTAAATTGCTATGTTACGTATAATGTATAATAGTGCTTAACTGTATTTATGTTACTTTATTATTGCTTCAATAATGTAAAGGGTAATTATTTAAAAATTTGTTACTTTACGTGAATTCTAATAAAATACCTTTATTTTAACCCTAGAACAGCACACTTAATTTTCCTAACGTGTCCTGCACACTGGGGTTTTAGAGACCCCACCATTCTTTTTATGATATTTATAAGTAAACAACCCCCCCCCCGACCATTGGTTAAAATAATAGTATAAAATGAAGCTTTTTTGAAAAATAAATTATGGAAATTTATATAATATATTTGTCCTTTTTATTTAAATATTGTGCCCTCCCATTGAAAGAAGTCGCGAGCCGTCACTGCCTTTTAATTATAATTTTTCAACTTTTCCATACCTCGTCCATCATTCAATAGAAGAATTAATTTTATTACAACTTCAACCTTCGATGAACTGTCCAAAAGCCTAGAACACATAAACTTCATCATATCAGCATTGCTTTAGAGGTGGATCAATCCTCAACCTTCTCCTTTACTTTTACAACTAAACTGACTCCAGAGGTCATGGGAGGGCCGCGCCAAGAAATTCCGCCCGAGATTCGAGCCCACAATTTATCCAACCAGATATCACGCAAAGCGACTCCTGTGTTAATATCGTACCATAAATAATAAATTTCGCTTCTTAAAATTCAAAATCATAAAAACGAATATAATGATTTTAATTTAAAAAAATTTAAACAAAATGTCTCGACCATCCCTTGGTCAAAATAAAACATGACAATAGAGCTTCATATTTTTTGTATCCATCTCTGGTTGGCTTAGAACTTTCTGGATCAGTTCGATCAGAAACGTATGTGTTTATTAGGGAATTTGTTGAATGGTCACAGTCCCGCGTGGACGACAACAGATCGAGGACTGTTATTGTTTATAACAGCCCCAAGAGAAGTCCGCAAACACCTACAGGCATTCTGAATATCGATTTCCAATCGTACAACATGACTGTCAAAGGACAACCTAATCGAATATTTATCACTTCCCGCAGTCTGTTACTAATTAAAAAGAGAAATTATTTCTTTCAGTATTATTGTTCCTCGTTGTATAGGGCTGCGACCTGTTCTTTAATTTATTTAATCAATTAGTTCTATGATCATTTGGTTTTTACACCATAGGTAGTTTGGTGGGCCGGCCTTCGATGTGTCCGTACCCTGTTTTTATTGTTGTGGTGGCAAATTATTAACATCAGGGGAACTGACGTCTTTAAATGCCCTCCTAAGCACGGAGACAATCGTGACGTTTTAAACTGTATCCAGAGTCGAACCAAGCAACCTTGTATTAGTAGTTGATATCGCTAACATTCAGGTCATAACCGTCGTTTATTTCGGTATTAATAAATTAAAATAATTTAATTGTTAAATTTGACGATGCTGCAATAGCTAAGCCGGTAATCTAATACAACAATGTTACGAACATAAACGTCGAATTCATTAATTATTTACAAATAAATTTGTATTATGAACAACTTCCCAAATAATTATCATTTCTCTTGGGCTGTTACATACAATTGTAGCCGATGACTGTTGCCTCCGGGAATAAATATCCGGCTTAACACTTGAATGAATGACTGCCAAAGGACAACACGCAGAATATTTATTGCTTCCCGCGGTCTGTTTGGGGAATTACAGCCCGGAGGTAACAGTACTCGGGCTGTTACCGTCCCCTCAGAACTGTAATTCAAAATCGAGCAATTAACAAATAAATTAAAATGCTAGAAATGTCTTCCTACAATGTTTTACATTGCTTCTGAAGGTATCATTTTACATTTGTATATTTTAACGTCGGGAAGTGATAATTCACGCACCATTATAATGTTATTTATTATATAGTTTTTACTATTTAGGTACCCATAATTCTTCACATAAAAGCGCATCCAATGCGTCTATTTCAATGTCATAGCTAGTCATAAAAACCTATGCTCAAGATGCATGTTACGTATTTTGTTTGATATGTATACAAGTAACCTGTTGGGGTTACCTTGAATTACTCACGCATCATTGAGAAGCATTAGTAAATATGCATAATATAATCTGTAAAAGTAATTTTACGTACATTTAACATAACATCGCATGACAAAAATTTGACGTACTATATTATGTTTGTGATGATGTAACATTGTTTAAGGTACAAAATACAAGCACTGCTAATAAATTTACATAGTATAGTTTGTGTCAGAATAATTGAAATTAAAAAAAGTCATAGCATCAAATTACGTTGATATAAAAACGTACAAACTATAAACAAAACATAATAATAGAGATAAGGTTAATTATTTTAATCTCGCGCCAGACTTTAGCAATCCATATTATGTTCCCTTGGTTGACCCGATAATCTTATCTTTGTAGTATGTGTCGTCTTTATATCAACGTAATTTGATGCTATGTCTTTTTTTAATTTCAATTATTCTGAAACAAACTATACCTACTGACACCTATTACAAGGCATGTCCAGTAGATGACTTTTGAATATATTGCCTTTAGTTAACAGTAATAGTTTAAAAGTTATAAGTAAAAATTATGTGGTTCCAAGAAGATTCTGAAAGATGGATAGAAATGGAAAAACAAAAGTAAGGTTTAACACCCAAAGAAATCGATGCCGATAAGGTTGGCATGTTTAGGAATTCTGCTTCTTCCTATCAATTACTAAAAAAAATTGTTTCGGGAGTTCAAATATGACGGAACAACTTACAAACATGGAAAAGTGTGGGTCGACGATGTTTTTGGATTCCGAACGAATTTTACTAGTAAATTATTTGAAAAGACCAGAGAGGAGAATCAGAATAATGCTGCGGTTCCCAACAACCATATTCATGACGTTGGGTTTGAAGTTATGGGACACCCATCTTTTTCCCCTGAACAATCTTGTGGTGATTTTTCTTTCAATTCAAAGATAAAGTGGAGTCCTCGGGGGGGGGGGATAATTTGAGAGCCATCTTGCTGTATTCTTCTCTGATCAAGACTCCGAGTTTTTCAAGAATAGTGTTGTTAGGTGGAACAAATATCTCCAACAGCAATATGTAGAGGAACAATAATACTGTACATCCTTCCTACCTCTTGTTACTTCATCCTTCATAACTCATAATAAGTGCACCTTTTTGAAACTACAGGTTGAAAGGTATTTTTTATCATTTCATGATAAGATAAGACCATACATATTCACATTCATTGCAGCAACCATTATCTTTATTTGACAATAAATTACAAAAAAAATTAGTTTTTGTCTGGGTAATTAAATTATCACAACGCATAATCTAAAATCCTATCGAGAAAACGGTGGTCATAACCGATAAATTAATTTATTGAATAATATATGTACTTGAAGGAAAACTTGACCTTTGGATTTCCCAGTGAAACATTTTATACTTTCGGAGAAAATTATAGCACGTGGGCAGAAAAATCCATATATAAGTAAATCGAAAAACCTGTTGATAGTTGCGATCATGAGTTATTACTTATTAGGAATGGACCACTTGGAATAAATTTAAAAATTATTTTATAGGCATTAATAAAATTAATAATAGAGCTTTCAACAATATATTTTTTCTTCTGTGGATATTTCCAATTTCTAGAAAATGTACTATTACTGAAAGTTTATGAAATAATTTCATTATAGTACTTAGATTATTAATTTTTAAATTTTAATTCAATATAAAAAACATTTGTTTTGTTAATAAATTATACAGTCTCCAAATTTTATTACCTTGATTCTACTTTTAGCAATTTAATTTATGTAAATATGTATTGGTAATTGTTTGACCAGTGCATCGTCGTAATACAATACGTAACCTACTGTCTTCGATTGCTATTTAAAAATAAGACCAAGTTTTTTTAAGTTTTACAAAACGAAGTGCTAATTAATTCTAATTCACCTTTACTTTACAACAAAAAAGGTAAAAATGACGTGATGTGATAGTAAGTTTTGTATTACGCCAAGTAGAAATATGTGTCATAATTCATGGACAGATATCTCAACTAGCGTAGTCTTTTCAATTATTACAATTCAATAATAAAAATTGAATGAGTTCATACCATATTTTTAGCATTCGAGCATTAATTTATTATTTGCGGTTAACATGACGTCGAAAACATTGGCTTTGATAAGTTTTAGAGGCTAAATATAAAACATGTATGTATGTACATATCGTAAGGTACCGTTCATTATACTCTTGATGCTAGAAAATATATGTAATTGTTTTAAAACTGTTAACTACAACTCACATTATGCAATATAATGGTGTATAGGTAAATAGTATTATTTATGCAAGTGGAACTGAAAATTACAATACAAACCAATTTAAAATATTCTGGTTTGTTATTTTATTTTATGGTAATTTATTGCCTAAAACAGTGATTCTCAACTTTTGTCGCAGGTCGTGGTGATCCAGGACACCCATTCGATATATTCTCACTCTTTTCTTTATTAAGTAATTAACATTTTTCCCATCATCACCGTCATCAAGAAAGGGTCTATCCGTTTTGAAAAAATTAACTCGAAAATTTATTTCCTATTGTTAACAGCATTTTTGAACAAAATACCTTTTAATTCCTATGTATTCATCATAAATTTTCCCACGTTCAATCAATATGTTAGCGTACTTGAACATTTTTACTTTTACTCTTTCGATGAGCTAATTTATTTATGTATTTAAAAATTTCAATTTCACATCGTATTATTATTATCATTATTATTAAAAGTAAGTTTAGATTATGCTAAATATTTCTTTTTGATGTCAATTATATCATAAATTATTAAACATATTAAGTTAAATACATATACAGGAATTTTTATTTTTAGAATATTAACTGAATAACAAACACATGTGGTGCTTTAAAGTAAAAATGTTTTAATCTGGAAGATAAATTTATGCTAGTTATTAATTGGTCCGTCTTTCATACCGTTTAAAAACTTTTTAAATTTGTTTTTAACTTTTTAAAAGTTCTAAAGTTTTTAAGTTATATATACGTGAGAATTTGTTTTTTCCTATATAGAAATGAAAATTTTTTTTTTGGATTGTTTCCTTTGATTTTTAGTTTTCTGGGCAACGCAACGGCGCCGGCGTCGCACGCCTTTCCGGTTCAGGTGGACCATAATTAGTTTTGCGTGTTTTAGGTTGCTGTACTAATGTAGCGAGATAAAAAATTAAAGAAGTGGTATAAACACTAACCAAGAGGTGTTTGGAAAACATTGAACCGCGGTGTTAAGATGCTACTTACTTAATTCTGATAGAAAAATGTTGGAATTTTTTTTTCTCTTATATAGCGTTTGTAACAACAAGGTCATTACGCTTTTTGTTGGTATGGGTTTATTTGTAAGGGTTACTTTTGGTAGGGTTTGTTTTTAGTATGGTTTTTGATCCATATTCGAACCCGAAATTACCGCTCCGAATTCAACCAGTATGCACTCAAGCCACCGCTGTGAACTGGAATTTTAAATTATTGTTAAATGATATCCTGGCGCGTTTGCATGTTGCAGCGGAAATAGCGAGTATAGAAAATGCATAATATATTATGAATTAGCCACTTTCTTTGTATAAATTGCATAAATGTAGTGACCTAAATTTGCTTTGTTATGTACAATTTAGCTTCTCTGCCAAGTCTTCACTACCCTTTTTACGAGGTGGAAAAGTCATATTTTTCTGTTTTCCTTTACAACTTGCCTTTTCCACAGCAGTGGCTGCTGATATGTGGAAGGCGACGCCCTCCCAAAACATAATAACTCGGAATAATATTTTTAATGCCAATATGCCGCTAAATATTGGACAATCCGACATCGTTTGGACCATAAACGGTGACACAGATTTACAACAATTGTTCACGAGGTTCACAAGTTAATTAAATACATAAAAATATAACTTGTATGTAAACATTTTACAAAAAAATACCTAAAGTAACCCTTTTATTAATTTATCTTCACATCCGCACCACCAATGCGGCCTATAGGCCGCACAACCAAAGCAATGATCTTGTGATTCTTGAGAGCCTACATTTACAAAAGTTCCACTTTTCAGAATCCACAACAATAGAACTTATTAACACAGATATTAATATCGTTTTAATTATTTTGATATGAATTATTTTCTCATTCAATACTTTTTTACTCGTATAGGATTATCACGGTAGTGCGGCTAAAGGCCTCACTGAAAGTTTTTTAGGTTGGTAACCAAAAAATAAATCAATCCGGATCCGAAGTTGTGCGGCCCAAAGGTCGCACTGAGGGAACGGTTCATCGGCCCTATTTAACGTAACAAAGAGACACACTTACAGATGTGATTTACGGCGCTGAGATTTGGGCAATGTCGAAATAAACATGAATAACTTGCAAGTGGCTCAATGGGCAATGGAGAGATCTATGATGGACCTGACTCTCAAAGATCACAGAATGAACGAAACATTTGTAAGGGAAAGAACAACAAAAAGTAACAGATATCGCAGTTAAAGCAGCATCCCTGAAATGGAGATATGCTGACCATCTAGCAAGAGGAGATATAAATAAATGGTGTGGAACAATTCTGCAATGGAGACCCTATACATTTAAGAGACTAAGAGGAAGACCACCAATGAGTTGGTACGATGATTTGAAATTGACAACTGAATTGGATTAAAGTGGCAGCAAACAGGGAAGAATGAAGGATCCAGGAAGAGGCGTATATCCAAAAATGGACTTATGGCGCTACAAAAGAAGAAGATATGTCGATACAAGTGATGGTTTTTACCACCCACACAAATACCCAATAAAAAAATAACAATTTTTTGAATTATTTTATTCCGCCCCCCTCAAGCGATTCATTTAAATAAACAATTTAATGCTGACTCACAGTCCAGTATGTTGTTTATGTCGAGAAATAAATGGCACATCGTAACCTGTACTTTGTCGTTCTGATTGGCTAGATGATGTTTAATGTTTCGTATTGAGCAGTGGCGGTTTAGTCTAAAGGGCATACTGGCACACACTCCTATCCAAAATTTGAAACGGCTAAGAAAATAATTTAGAAAAGATATATTTTTAGTAAAAAACAAATTAAAATACAGTAAATATATATTTTTCCTTTCTCTTTAAATTTTGTGCCCTTGCATTAAAAAAAGTCACGATCTGCCACTGCAAATGAAGTTCTAGAAAGTAGGAAATAGGACCAACCGATTAAAATAATTGTATAAAACAAAGCTTTTTTGGAATCAAATTAGTTTATAAGTAAGTAAGCAAATTTATATTATGTTTCCTTTTTATTTAAATTTTGTGCCCTCCCGTTGGAAGTCACGAGCCGCGACTGATTCACAGCATGTTGCTGTTCACCGAAGGATCTCACTAAGAAGTTGCGTTAGGCGACTCGAACCCAGAATTTTCGCACTCATTTTTGTGATTGACAAAATATAATAAATAATATTTTGTAGCGGATCTTTTTAAAATTTTTATTTGCCTTCAAAATGACTATAAAACTTTTGATGAGATCGTAAAAAAACGATATTTAACCATAAATACACATAAATTAGAAGCGAATGCGGTCGTGATAAACAAGTATAAATTTTAATAATTTATTGTAGTTGAACCAATAAATTTTAATTTTTTTCATCCAGGGTGGGCCGGAAAAACATGAGCCCCAGCCCAACGCTGGTGACGCCGATGTGTATTGGAAAATTTTTAATTAAAGTCACTACACTTTCCTGAGCTATTTCTACCCTACTTATTAAATGCTTCAATATACTTGAGACACTGACGCCGGGTATTTGATCCAATCGTATTAGGACAAAATAACCCTTTATTTTATTTATTTATATATTTATTATTTGTAGCATTACATTCTGCAACAGAATATAGCTGTCCTTTACGGACTTACAAAATCCATTTGTTGAGGTGGATTAATCCTCATAATTACAACTCATTATATCTCATCACAGGTCTCGATGTGTTGTAGCTTCACTTATGACTTTCTTCCATGCCGCACGATTCCTCACTATCTGGGCCCATTCCCTCACTCCCATCTTCTCCAGGTCTCCCTCCACTCCATCCCTCCATCTCAATCTCGGCCTTCCTCTTGTTCTCTCATTACCAGGTTTCCATGCCATTATTGCTCTTTCGATTTCCTCACTATCAAGTCTCATCACATGGCCCCACCATCTCATTCTCTGAGCCTTGATAAACTTCACTATATCCTCTCCAGACATTTCTTGAAGCAGTTCCGCGTTATTTCTACATCTATATTGATCGTTTATCCATTTATAACCCACTATCGTTCTCAAGATCTTCCTTTCAAACACTCTTAAATCTTCTTCATCTTTCCTTGTCAAACAGATAACTTCCGCTGCATATGTGAGCACAGGTCTTATCAATGTTCTATATATTTTAATCTTCGTTGTTTTAGATATTTGCCTATCTCTTAGTAATTGTTTATTTGCATGATACGCCCTATTTGCTGCCTGTATTTTTGCCTTGATCTCAGTGTTTCTATCGTTTTTATTATTGACTAGCACACCAAGATAGTTAAAATCCTTTACCTGTTGGAAAACATCGTCGTCTACAATTAGTTGATTCATAGTGTCATCATTTTTTCTCGTGCACTTCATGTATTTCGTCTTGCCTTGGTTAATATACAATCCCATTCCAATTGCTTCTTTTTTCATGAGCCTCATTATCTCTATCATTCCCTTTTTCGTCCTTGACATAATCACCACATCGTCCGCATATGCAACTACTTGGTTTTCCTTAGTCATTATTGTTCCCCAGCAGCCGGTGGATCGGATTATCTTCTCAAGCGCAATGTTGAACAGGGTCGCCGACAACGCGTCACCCTGTCTCACACCACTCCTCACCTCAAAGCTGTCCGTGTCACCCTCCATCGTTCTCACCTTGGCTTCTGCTCCTACTAGTGTTATCCAGGTCATTCTTATCAATTTTGGAGGTATCTTGAATTCCTTCATAGCGTTTCGTAATTGGGATCTATTAATGCTGTCAAAGGCCTGTTTAAAATCCACAAACAGCATATGCACATCTATATCATATTCATAGCTTTTTTCTTGGATCTGCTTAATTATGTGCAACGCATTCACCGTCGACCTTCCTCTCCTGAAACCAAACTGGTATTTTCCAATTATTTCATCAGTGTATTTGATTAGGCGACTGTGAATGACTGTCGACAGTATCTTGTACGCTGTGTTTAAAATCGTAATTCCCCTATAATTACTACATTCTTCTGCGCTTCCCTTTTTTTTCATCACTATTATTGTCCCCTCTCTCCATCTCTTTGGCATTTCTTCCTTCAACCATATCTGTTTCACCAATCTGCATATTTCGAAAATTACCTTTTCACCCCCATTCTTTATCATCTCCGCTGTGATCTCATCTGTACCAGGTGCTTTTTTGTTCTTCAATTTCTTAATTGCTTCTATTATTTCCTCGTCTGTCGGTTCATCTACTTCATCCACATTCTGTGTATCTTCCAACTGTTCCCACTGTACATCTTCGTTCTGTTGTGTGTTGAAAAGAGTTTTGAAATGTTTCTCCCATATTTTCTTAATTTTGTCTGACCTATGTTCCAATACACCTTCTTCGTTCTTCATTCCTTTGTTTCTTATTTCATACTTCTTTTTCGTATTCTTGATTTGCTTATAAAACCTCCTTACATTATTATTAACGCTACTTATTTCAATTTCCTTCATCCTCTCTTCTATCCATTCTTGCTTCTTTCGTTTGTATAATCTATCGGCTTCCTTTCTCTTCCTTTTGTATTCGTCCAGGTTTTCTCTTTCTTTACTTCCCAGCCATTTACATCGTGCTTCTTTTTTTTCTTTATTAATTTTTTCACATTCATCGTCAAACCATGGTTTCCATTTCATTTTCTTCTCATATCCTAAAACTTGTGAGGCGCTGGATCTAATGCTATCTTCAATATTGTCCCACATCTTGCTTATGTTATTGCATTTTTTCTTCTGTTCAATTTCCGCGCTCACTCTCTCTTCGTATTCCTTCCTATAGACTTCATTATTAAGTTTTTCTATTCCTATCCGTTTCCTAGTTCGATGTTTTACGTCTGATATCATGGTTTTTTGTTTCATTTCTACGACCACCAAAAAGTGGTCCGTATCAGCATTTGCGCCCCTATACGTTCTTACGTCTTTTATTGATGTGGCTCTCCTTCTTGTTACCATTACATGATCTATTTGGTTACCTTCATCGCTATTGCAACCGGGCCACATCCATGTGATCTTGTGTAATTTTTTATGCTCATATTTGGTGCTACTAACAATCATATCCAAAGAGGCTGCTAGGTGACAGAGTCTAAAACCGTTGTCGTTTGTCTTCTCATGTATAGTAAATTTTCCAGCCACCTCTTCAATAATTTTCTCTTTGCCAATTTGTGCATTAAAATCCCCCATTACAATTACAGTGTCGTGTTTTGGTGTCAGGTCATACAGCGTCTCCAATTCATAGTAGAACCTTTCCTTTACTTCTTCGGAACTCTCTTCTGTGGGTGCATAAGCGTTTATTATTGACAGATTATTTGGCTTCATTCTGATTCTTAAGTAAGCAAGCCTTCCACCCATTGGCTTAAATTGCAGTATATCCCTCATATATCTCCTCATGACCACAAAACCAGTACCCCTACACCCCTGTTTACTTTCTCCGGAATACAGCAATACATAATCTTCACCTCTAATTTCCCCTTCTCCCTTCCATCTAGTTTCCTGTAGTGCTGCCACTTCTATCTTATATCTTCTCAATTCTTTAACAATTTCCTTCATTTTTCCAGGTTTCAAAAGTGTTCTTATATTCCACGTCGCTATTCTAATTGCTTCTTTCTTTTTACTCCTTCTCCCCTTTTTCATCATGCCACTCTTTTTATCCAATTGTCCCATATCAATCATCTCCATTTCATGCCTTATCCTTGTATATTCCCCAGCTTTCCTTTCTGGAGTACCTGTCTGGGAATGTCCAGCTACTCCTCTCCCCAACTGCGTTAGTTTTTTGCATGCTGATCCTGTTCGTTCTTCAGTTTCAAAACATTATCTCTTTTGTCCCATATATACACTTTGTTCTGTTTGATCAATTTCTGAAATCCAACCCTCACCTTCTCACCCTTTCCCATTTCTATTTTTGCCAGGGACCATATTTGATTTTGGATATCCTTTTCCTTGTTGGTCAAGTCGTGTTCAATATAAACAGGAGCACCCTTCAGTTTACTTTTGCTTTCCATTATCAACTTCTTTTGTGCGTTGTTCCTCAATTTGGCCACAATTACTTGCTTTTCAATTACTCTTCCTATTTTAAATGCTTCGACGACCTCTATCCGCATCTGTAACTTATTGTTCAGGTATTCCTCTACTTTTCCCGGTGTTAAAATTCCATCTATTTGAAGGTTCTTTATTATTATGTTATCTCTTCTCTTATCTCTCTCACTCTTTTCTAGCTGCTCCTCAAGGAAGTTTATTCTTTCATTTTGTTTACTTGCATTCTCTACCAAACCTCCAATCACCTGTTCCACTTCCTTAACTTTAGCGTTCCATTTTGTTTCCATCTCAACTAGTTTATCCTTTATCTCCATGTTTACCTTATTACCGTCAGTTACCATTTTTGTCAAACCGGCCATCATTTCTTTTAATTCATCCATGTTATCCCCTTTTATTTCTCTTTCTGTTAACTTTTTTGGTGATGCTACTGTTTTTCTACTTCTCCGGAAAATACGTTCTTCCTCTGCACTCGTATCCAATTCTCTTCTACCTCTCTTTAAGTATTCCTTAATTGATGGTACGCTGTTTGCTCTTTCTCTTTCACCTTTATTAAAACTCATTTGCAGGTGCTTCGTTATAATTAGGCAACCAATATTGCACGCGAAAAGTGTCTTTCAAATTTGATCAAAAACAGTGATTTATATCAATAACTCACTGTTATTATATAATTATTATAAAATATTATTATATAATATAATAATAAATAAGGGTTAAATAAATAACCCTTTACCTGGAAATAATTCACCTAAGCGGGAAATTTGTGCCCATTAGTAAATAACATAGCAAAAATGAATACTCATGAATGCCATCTTGCAAAATGGCAGCTTATTTTTACTTTTTAAGCCAGATCTCGGGAACGGTTGGAAATATCGAAAAATGTTTTAACGGAAGTTGAAGGGCATTACAAAACACACATATTTGATTGAAATATTTTTTCTTGTATTTACACCGGTCACCGAGTTGTAGAGCAGACAAGAATTACAAAAACAATTTCAATTTGCATTTTATTAATATAATTTTGCAATGCTGTGTAAACTAAAATTCGCCAGTTATTTGCCAAGATTGCGGCAGAAAAGTGGATGGCGTGTTCACAGTATGCGGAGGTGTTTCACATTTGATATCTCCCAAAGGATGGAAAGTTCCAAGTTCGGTTCCAGTTCAAATAATACAATCAGTAATATCGATTACAGTCCGAGGACTGTTCCTTCCTGTAATTGCATGTAACAGCCCAAGGGAAGTGATGATACTCGATTGTTGCCCGGCGATGGTTATTTTCCTCCCCACGGTGTTTTTCGAATTTCGTTTCGAACGGCGTTGATTTCTTGGAAGCTTTGTGTTTAGTGGGCCCACAATTTTGGCACAAATTAAACAAAGAGTTTTGAAGTCGAATGGCATACATTTTTCTGCAAGTGATGTGAACTTTCACTTGGGAACATAATTATTATTATGAGTATCTCGTGATTATTCTCATCTCGTTCCCTACTAGCTTGAATTAAATTACTTATTCAATCCTCTTCAATACTCGATGGTTTCATTGATCTTCAATTCTTTTGAGGTGCAAAGGAATTTTCAGTCCAGGCGTTGTTTAGGGGACCTCTGCTTAATGCCTTGTGTTGCTAAGCAGATTATACCTCGATAGTTTGTCATTGCCTTTCAAAATATTTTCTTTAATATTCAAAATTTCGGATGACATAATTAATAAATAATTTTAATAGTATAAATCTAAAAGCTGCGAAACATTGTCCTGATGGTGGCTTGACGAACCTGAACTGTCAATACTCTAAAGTGCTCTATTTTTAAGGAACTCTGGTAATCAGAATCAGATAAATTGGGTCTGCAAAATGGAACATCATGAGACCTTCACTGGCGAGTGTTATTAATATCAACACGGATAATTTACATAAACCCCCAGCTTATAGAAAAAGTTGTATACCTAAACAAATGTATTTGGAAGTATAATTGAATAATGTCAGATCTCGAGATTGAATGTTTCATTTTAATAATCTTATGCCTCGTACAAACTAGCGAGCGGATTGGCGAGCCGCTCGCTGAAATGATGCGAACTTTTCAACGAACATCGATATATGGTGGGGAAATTGCCTCGTAAATAATCGAGAACGGAATGGCGAGCAGATAATTGGAGTAAATTGTTATCTTTACAGCGAACACCGTTAAGTATTTAATTAATTTAAATTATTTTTTCGTTAAAATATAAAAATGTTGATCACATATTCGCTTATTTTAAATTTATTGATTGATAGATACGTATCTATACTACCTTATCAATAGAGATTATGCATACAAAATAGATAAATTTTTTTCTTTAGTGTTTTTTGAGAATTTCCATTTTAATTATAAATTTCATCGAATAAAAATGTGTTTTATGCATGGAATAATACGTCGATGGCCTAGCGCACAATTGTTTGAAGGGTACACTTCGTAAATTTTCAGCAGCTAATTGAAACTTCAAAATACAAGATCAATTCGAAAATTAGTTTATTTTTTCTAAAAACTTGATTTACATTGATCCCTTTGTTAAGTTTTTAAATAAATATTAAAGAAATGATTCCATTAATTTATTCAAGAACCAAAGTTAAAGAACTTAAAATCCGTCGTTTTTCTCTCTAAAAATCACTTACAACATTTGTTCGCTTTGCCATCGAGGTACAATTGCAAAAGTAACGCAACATTATATAAGATTTAAATAAACTTAAGATAATATTAATGATGGATTCGATATCATGCGATGAATTTAAAATTATTAATTAAATTTTGTTTTTAATTCCCAACAAATGCCAAAGTCTAACTAAATTCATCACTTTACTGATACATACTTAGCGCGTGCATTTATTTGGATAGACACAATAAGTGCTAAAATCTATTTGATATTGGATGGAAAAAGATACGAAAATACGCACAACTGCGCAGTTCGCAGATCGGCTCGCTATTTCGATCGCTAGTCTGTACGAAATTTTGATGGTTTGCCGAAATACCGACGTCGACCGTTCGCAGAACTGCTCGCACTTTTGTTCCAAGTTCACTGAAATGCTCAGTATTCCGCTCATGCGAACGCTCGGCTCGCAGTTCCGCTCGCTGGTTTGCTCATTCTGAGCTCTACTGGTGACAACAAATTTACGTAGCAAATTACTTTTTTTATCTCGTAAAAGTAATTTGATTGCCACGCAAAAAGAAATTAAATGGTACGTTTCAAAAACTCGCGTGAAAAGGATCGAGTAAATTTTATTGATTTATTGGTAGTGTATTTTATTTTTTTATTGTTTCTATAAAATCCAACTGAGGCTAACTACTATTTGCAATACAAAAATGTCGATTGCTTTGAAATACATAATAAAATTTATTATTTTGATTTGATCATAATCTACCCAGCATTTGTAATGCAATGCACTATTGTATAATTAATAGCTAAAGAAAATTGTGTCAGTATCACCTTTAGTTGCCTTCTTTGGCTACATTGTACTCATTTTATCATAATTAAATTCCTTTAGCAATTTTTTACACAGATAGTACTTAAGTTCAGTTTCATTAATCAATTCTCATAACTAAAAATGATCCCGAATCTGTCAACCAATTTTATTAGGTACTCGTACGAATCGCTTTCTGTTTTTTTAAATAATTTTAATGTTTTTATTTCACGCAGCAGTTATGCTAATAGATCACAACAAATGCTTTAAAATTTTCCATTTGGTAATTTTATTAACCAAAATAAAATTGCGCAAGTATGGAAATAAATTATCCAAGTAGAAAACTTCGTATTACAATAAAGCCAACAAAGTTTTCTAAAAATAACAGAAGTGTTTAAATTTTTGAAAGAAGACTGAAAAATAATTTATTAAAAAATTCCAACTGCATTTTTTCTAAATATATTTTTTGTTCTAGGCGTCAACAATTGATGGAAGACGTAAAGGAGCGTGTTTATTTTGCCAAGAATATTTCATGGATCTGTACCTCTTGGCAGAACTTAAAACAATAAGTCTTAAAGTTACAACAGTTGATATGCAAAAACCACCTCCAGACTTCCGTACGAATTTTGAAGCAACACCTCCCCCTATCCTAATTGATAGAGGAATGGCTATATTAGAAAACGAAAAAATTGAAAGACACATAATGAAAAATATTCCTGGTGGTCACAATCTTTTTATTCAAGTAAGTTTGATTTGCGTTTCATTGAAGTTGCAAGATTAACATTTTTTACTTCTTTTAGGACAAAGAAGTAGCAACACTGATTGAAAATTTATACAGTAAATTGAAACTAGTATTAGTTAAAAAAGATGAACAAAAAAGTGCCCAATTATTAGCGCATTTACGGCGAATCGACGAACATTTGCGAAAGCGCGCTACTCGCTTTTTAACAGGAGATACGATTTGCTGTTTTGACTGTGAATTAATGCCACGTCTTCAGCACATTCGCGTTGCAGCCAAATATTTTGTCGATTTTGATATACCCAAAGAATTGACATCTTTATGGCGTTATATGTTCAACATGTACCAATTGGATGCATTTACCCAAAGTTGCCCAGCTGATCAGGATATCATCAATCATTACAAGTTACAGCAGGCATTAAAAATGAAGAAACATGAAGAATTGGAAACGCCAACTTTCACAACTTCTATTCCAGTTGATGTTAGTCAGTAAATTGATCCGTAAGTAATGGATCACTTTTGTTGTGCAAAAAGCAGTGCCTGGATATTCCATCCTAATTTTTTATACATTAAACATTTAGGCTATAAATGAGCTATTTGTTGTACTTCTTTAGTTTACTAATAACTTACAATTTTTTTTTATATATGAAACCTGCTAGTATTATGTAAATTCGAGTTTTCGATCATTGTGATTTGTTGGTAGGTTTTTTGTGAAAATTGCATTACGTTTTTATTTTTTAAATTATTTTTTTTAACAACTCACAATAGACAAGCTTTAATCACAATCATTTTTAATGCATTTTGATTTATTTTTCTGTGTTATTTAAAGTGACTTAATAAACACTTACAATTAGTATTTTGTTTTGTTTATCTAAAAAGAATAAATTAAAGTTCTATATGTATTTTTAAGTTAATTTGGCATTACGCTAACGTAAGTCAATTTGTACAGACTCATGTTATGTATTTCTTATATAAATTAAATAAATATTATCGACAACTTGTTTCATTATTTTATAGGGGTTGTATGTTTTGATTATTCTAATTAATAATTAAATAATTTGATGGACGCCGGAACAGGTCATATGAAGAAGAAGAATAATGTAACAAATATGATTTTATTTTTTTGTGGTAGTAAATAAAATAGTGTTTGATATAACTGTGAAAAATATGTTTTCTGAATTTTTATCACAATATACTACTTAAAAATAAACACAATGTAAGATAGTTTAAATCAACAAAACTATTAACTTTGTTATATATTCCAAATTAGCAACTCTTAAGAGTCCTGAAAAATTTAATTTTCAGCTTGCAAAATATCCGGGAAAGCTAAAGTTAGCCGCTATGTATTTGAGTGTCCAAAAGAACCTCTTAAAATCCCCTGTCAACTTATCCAACAATTGGGGATTTTAATTCCTCCCAACGCCTTCGCCTATTATTTGCTTAATTTCATTTTTACGAAAAATTATCAGTCCAAAATTAGAGTGAAAAAAATTCTCTATAAAATGCACTTCAGATGAAGATGAATTATAAGAAGAATGTAGACTAACAATATTTTTGTAAAGAATTTTGTGCTCTTCAATTTTTTATAGGCAAAAAACTGCATTGCAGGAGTTAAAATTCCCAATTGAGGAAAAAACTGAGAAGGAATTGTAGGGAACTTTTTGAAGGGTTCATAAGGCACTCAGCTACACATGTTTGCAAAATTTCAAGTTGTCTAGCGTTTGGTTGCAAATTATAACCATTTTTTCTGCTTCCTTATAGTCCAGGCAAGGAAGGTTTTTAGTTTGCAAAAAATCCAGGCAAGCTGAATTTTGGCAGAGATGTACATTGGAGTGTTCTAATGAACCCCCCAAAAGTCCCATAAAATCCCACGCCGGCGTCCCCCATAATCGGGGGATTTAGCTCCCACAACGCGATTTTTAGCCGATAACTCGTTTATTTATGCTTGTATGAAAAATTATGATCAGACCATAATTGAAGAACATAAAATTCTCTATAAAATAGTTTTTTTTCATATTTTTCCATGGCACAATAATACGTAAATAATTATTGACCGAAAACACGACCCACCCTTAAAATGGCACAATATTGATTCATTGCAGGGAGAGGAATATTTTCGGGCACGGGAAAAGCTTTTCATAATAAATTAATTGAAATTGTGGCCAAGGTTGGAAAATGAAGAGAAAAATACATTTTTTCAAAATTTGCCCAAGTTATAGTATCTTCCAAGTAACGAAACCGAAATTTTGGTTAGAGCTTACAGAAGGTCCGGGCAAGCTGAAATTTGGCAAAGATGTATATTGAAGTGTTCTATAATAAACCGCAAAAATGTCTCATAAAAATCCCAAGCCGGCGTTCCCCCAAATGAGGATTTTTATTAGGAGCGGTTTTCGCTTACAGCTCACGTATTTTTACTTTTACGAAAAATTACCATTAAACAAAGTTTAATTTGCCTATTACAGTATGTATTATAGTACTACCTACTGCAGCGCCACAAGTTATAGAGAATTTTATGTTCTTCAACTTTGCTTAATGGTAATATTTCGTAAAAGTAAAAATATGTGAGCTTATAGGCGAAACACCGCACTTAGGGGGCTAAAATCGTCATTTGAGGGAACACCGGCTTGGGATTTTTATGAGACATTTTGGGGGTTTATTAGAACACTTCAATATACATCTTTGCCAAATTTCAGCTTGCCCGGACCTTCTGTAAGCTCCAACCAAAATTTCGGTTTCGTTACTTGGAAGATACTATAACTTGGGCAAATTTTGAAAAAATGTATTTTTCCCTTCATTTTCCAACCTTGGCCACAATTTCAATTAATTTATAATAAAAAGCTTTTCCCGTGCCCGAAAACATTTCTCTCCCTGCAATGAATCAATATTGTGCCATTTTAAGGGTGGGTCGTGTTTTCGGTCAATAATTATTTACGTATTATTGTGCCATGGAAAAATATGAAAAAAAACTATTTTATAGAGAATTTTATGTTCTTCAATAATGGTCTGATCATAATTTTTCATACAAACATAAATAAACGAGTTATCGGCAAAAAATCGCGTTGTGGGAGCTAAATCCCCCGATTATGGGGGACGCCGGCGTGGGATTTTATGGGACTTTTGGGGGGTTCATTAGAACACTCCAATGTACATCTCTGCCAAAATTCAGCTTGCCTGGATTTTTTGCAAGCTTGAGCCAATTTTTCGGCTTCGTTGCCTGGACTATTAATATTGTTAGCTTCTTTCTACAATAATAATCTGACGACACACTTCGTTGGCGGATTCTCGTCTTGGTCGACGTCATATTTCGAACCTGCAAAGTAGAAAATACACATTACAAAACTTTTTCAAGATATTCATCAACATTAGTACTTCGTTATTTCAACGTCACGCTTACAGTAATGTATCTAACGAAAAAGAACGCTCTCAACTTGATACCAAATGACATGACGGCATCCCAAATCATCTTACCAACCCAATCCGCATCATACTATTTTAGTATGAGCCAACCCTACTGACAAAGTAGAAACGGGACCAATAGTATTTGCGTTACAGGTCCTAATTTTGTAACAAATCGATGGATTGAGATTACGTTTTTGGCAATGCGTTTATCAGCCCATGTCCACCGCTGCCCCGCGAACAAATTGAAGCTGGGACTTCCCGATTTATGTGTTGTGAGATCTAATTTCTTAATACTCGTCCGATCAAGTTTGCGTTTCGGGCAATGAGGGTAATTGCCGACGGCCTCTCTAACCCAACCGACAAATCTAAATGAGAACTTATAGCTAACGAATGACACGACTTAACTTTTTGGACGAATTACAAGATTTTGATAGCGTTTTGGATGTGTTTAGCATTATAACGGATGGCTCTCAACTTTTTAACGTATCCACAAAATTTGTTCCCGTTTTGAATATTGGGTCTATCAGTTCTCCATCTTTACCCACAAATCTATCCTGGGAAATACAGTTTGTGCGTGTCACAGGGAACTGCATCACGTTTTGGATATTGTGTCCGTCATTGAACGGGAATTTGTATTATGAATTTTGGAAACAGAAAAACTATTAACTTGGGAAGATTTTACGATTTTACCCACAGTAACTTCTGAGCAAAAATATTTTATTCCTAATAGTTTAAGTAATTTTTAACCACGCAAATTAGACAAAGATAAGAGAAATAATTTACCAAGTTTTATATTTGGTACACACACCCTCAATAAGGATTGGAAAAGTTCGCACCTCCCTAAGTCGATGAAACATCCCCGTTTTTGCGAAAACCCACCCCCAATACGAACTTGGACGTATGTTAGATTTTTCTCATTTTCTTGCAATCCGTTTAACAAAAACAATAATGGAAATGACAATTTCGTTCATAATAATTCAACCAATAGGATGTTACAATCTCATCAATTTGAACCAATCATAATCTACTTCCTTTGACAATACAGACCACGGTGGTGTATTGTCGCGGCAATACGACCACCGTGGTCTGTATTGTCAAATTTCCATAGTAACGATGGAAACTACGTGAACGCATACTATAAATTATTTGTTGTCAGAAAAAATTGAAATTTTATTTACGAAATTGTCAAACGAATTCCACACGATACTATAAAATTGTCGGTTAATTTTTAAACCATGGAATCTTCGTGTTTGTCGCCATTTAAAATCACCATTCGTGCTAAAGCACTCATGGTGATTTTAAGGGCGACAAACACTCAGTTCCAGTTTCAAAAATTATTGCCGACAATTTGATAGTCTCTTGTGGTATTATATATGAAAATATTTATAATTCCTTTATAATAATCTCCATCCAATTCGCAACCAACGTTCAAAGTTGCATAAAAGGCGTATCGATAGATATACAATGTCTAGTTTTAAAATTTAGGGTAGTACTGTAGTATTGAATTTCCGTCGTAACATTTATAAAAATCCCCCCTAAATGGTGAATATGTGTTGTTTTTCTCAATTATATCATACACGGTGCATGGCCTGGAAAATTTTATATCGGTTAAAATTGATGGCAACAAAATTAAATCACAGGGTTTAACGTAAAAGCTATAGTTTAATCGGTGTTGAGGTTGGAAGTGAGGGGTGGATTGATAAATTTCCTATTTGGGTGGTGCGTAAATAATTGCCCCATTACTGATATTAGATTCCAAATGCAGAATCACATATTCGCCGAGTTTCACGTCCGAAAAACTTTTTGGCAATTATTTACGAAATGTATCCATACACCTCTCACTTCTACAAATAATGTAGCATCCATACCGCACGAAGTAGAACTTGTAAGCCAAACTCCCTTAACTCCTAAAATTTATCAGGCAATACACCGTTTACGAAAAATCGCGAAAAACTTCACGTATTCACAGTTTTTTAAATCTTATGTGAAAAACCGTTCTCCCGAGAGGGAAATTCAACGAATAATCAATTCTACGGTGTACTCCAGAGTGTGATTATCAAATTTCAAAACTGTATATTGTATTTCCGTCTAAACGGCTTTTAGAAGTTGTAGTAATCCGACCCCTTCTGTTTTTAAATTATTTTTATTTTGTATTTTTTTTTATTTTATTTTAAATTATCTGACAATTGTCTTTTTACTGTCATCATAAATTCTCTTTTTTTTAAGCATGTATTTCTTTTTAATACGGACCTGGATAATTTTAAACTTAATCACCAAATTAATATAAGTTATCAATATCATATAATTATCTCATTTGTTCCTTGTTCTTATCGAATATTTAAACAGAGATATTATTTCTTCTAAATTCAAATTTTATTTAAAGTTTTTACCTAGATTGAAAGTAAAAACTCGCGATATAATTATATGATTTGTTAAAGAATTATACAGGGTCACATTAGCTAAAAAAATGTAGTTAATTAGTAAGTTTAATTATAAATAATATGTTATCTGAACTTGCTAATGTTAAATGTTATCGAATTGATTAAGGGTAAACAATTGAATCTCTCCAAACAAGAGGTCCTCAAACATTTTTAATATTGAATAAGTTGTTACTTATATTTTTATTGTATTAGATCTCATGAAGTTTTAGAACCTCTTGTTATTTGGTAAGTCCAGGGTACAAACTAAGGGAAGTAAATTCAACCCTTGGATTTTGAATAACGAGATAATGATATTGAACCCAAAGTACCATATCAAGTTTAGAAAAATTTATAAAATTAAGGGAGTGTCTTTCAACATCTCAGAGAGAGCAGTCGCTAGTCAGTCGCTAGTAAGTCGCTTTTGTCATAATGTAGTCGTTATCATAAAAATAGGCCAAATATTGAAATTTTGAAGCGCCTTCGACTCATCTCCTTTTTTTCCAAACTATAATGGATATAATAGGAATATTATATTAAACCAAGTAAGGAATAATATTTTGTTAATTTCATTTGTGTAAATTTTTGTATTACTTTGTCTGGATTGTAAATTCCGTTTGTTATTAAATTAAAGTAATTAATTGTCATTCTTTCTTTTATTTTTATTTATTATCTGAGAGGTTTATTCCTACGCCTTAAAAGAAGAGACGTTACCAATATCAAGGATACAAGTTTCCTATAATTAACTTGTTGGTGGCAGCTTATCTACGCTATCTCGGATTGCTGTCAGGAACCAATCCCTTTTTTAGTGTAAAAATTTGTAAACCACAGCCCCGGTATACTACAAAGTTAATTTGAATTTATACTAACTTGGAAAATTGTTTGCGAGAATTGAACTTTTAACGTAGAATTTAATAATAAATATTTTCATTCCCGTGCTTTCCTTAGTCCGACTATGGTTCAGAAGAAAACCCAATTCCCAAAAACAAAAGTAGTCTCCATTGGGGTTGGTTTTTTACACAAAAAAAGGTGATGTTACCATCTCTGAGCACGTGGGAACTTTTCGCATCTGTATTCGTGATCTCATTTACCAAATATAAAAGTTTTATAAATGATTTCTTCTAATAATCATTTGAGGAATTCTAAATTTGGGCCCCGCTTTACCAACTACTTTATGCATATCATTTAACAACTTGGAAAAAATTTTCTACTACTCACGAGTTTTGTCGATCGATTTTCGACTTTTTGGTCTTGTTGTGATCATCATCTTGAATTTGAAATTATATGCCCGTAAAAAATCGTTAATAGAATTTTAGCAAATTTTTTCATGCGAAATTAGACGAGACAAAATAGCTAAAATCGACGTGAAAATAAGGCAAGCGTAACAAATATTGCCAATTACAAAATACTACTAAAAATTCAGCAAATTTTTCCAAGTTATGATTTAAAACATCTCCTCGCAATCTTAACGAATACAATTGTTTGTTCTTTACCAATAAATGTGGATCGAAAATAAAATGTAATAGAAATGATTATAACAAAATTATTGAATTTAAATATATCCAAAATTAAATTTTATTACAATTCTTTTTCCAGCATTAAAGAATTTCCTTTGACCCAATTTTTAATTTCGCCGACTTTCGATTTCCAAATTTCTCACTTTTCTGAGTAGTTCAGAAAAATGGAAACCCCGTTTATTGTAATATTTTAACACCAAGAGCCAATTGCATTAACTACTTTTCACATATCACTTTGCAATAGTTTTCCTCTTTCATTATTTACCTACCGGTCGCGATTTTTTGGTCAAATTTTGATACCCTCTAATTTCGCATTAATGGTCCATCCAAAAAATTATTGTGGGTCGTTGCGAAACAGCTTACATTTTTTTTGTATTTAAAGGAAAATTGGGAATGTATTTACGGGCACTAGTGCAAATTTCACGATGATCATGCGAGACCAAAAACTCGTCCGTCAAATAAATTAAGTAGAAAATATTAAAAAGATATATGCGAAAAGCAGTTGGTGCAATTGGCTTCCCAGGGGGAAATGATATGTTTTAATAATTTATCGTTATTGGCGATATTTTCCAACTATAATATTCAACAATTTGTTTTTCCCAAATTGGTCCAGGTGCAGAAGCTTAGAGTAGTTTTTTTTTAAATTCGAAGTACACGAAACTGTCGAATTGTTTAGAAAAACCTACAAATTTGGATTACAACTCGTGCGTTCCTAATTAGCGAACCGCGGACGCTTTACAAATTGTTATTACTTTCCCATTTACGTAGTAAAGGAAAGTATTGTTATCGAGTTAAAAAAAAATTTTGAGTTAGCATTTTTCCCATGGTCTATGAGCCCATACGAATTGTTTAAGACCAATTTTGGAATGATGTCCGGATGTGTGTGTGATGTATGAAGTGTGATGTATGAAGTATGAAGTGTGATGTGTGGTGATTCTATCGTCAACGTTTTCAGACAAACGCGTGCACCAATTGAGTTGAAATTTTATACACTAGTTTGAAGTAACTGTCTAAAGAGCTGATTAGATTTTGGTTGAAAACCGTTCATTTTTAACCCCTTTTTTAGGGGAATGAAAATTGTTAAAGAGCATTGCCGCTTCCCGGTGGAACATATGAAATTGAAACTCATATCAATCGAAAGAGATTATTTTTCCGCATCTTATGATACCCCACACTTGATATTTCGCTCTTAAATTATTGTTAAAATGCAAAAATAAAATAAGCGCTGTTCAAAAAATATGGTTTGCCTTGGATAATTTTGATCCAAGTTTTTATCCAAATTTTGTATTAAACACATAAATTTGAGCAAATCACTCACTCACTCATTCATAATTTAGTGCGTATAGCTACGAGGGTCGTGGAGAGTTGAAATTTTGCATACCCGTGTAGTTTTACGAGGATTGAACGGGAAAATTTTCCCGTTTTTCATGGGACGTAACGGAGGGGGTGAAATGGCGCTTCAAAGTGGTCACAAAATTTCGGCATTCACTTTGGAGAGTTGAAATTTTTCAGGAAGCTCCGGGCGGTGGGCGAGGGGGCGAAACAATTTTTTCTTTTTCGAAATTTTTTTCCAGCGCTTGGCAAGAGGGCTCCTCGCGGTTTTTCGTATTTTTGTATCTACTTCCAGAGTTTTCGTCCGATCGACCTGAAATTTGCTAGAGGGGTGGGGGCGGCGAAAACGGACAATCGGTATGGCCAAATTTTCCAATTTTTGTCCCGTTACCGTTTAAGGGGGGGGGGTAAAAATTGAATAGTTTTTTGCGCCTGGCTCGCTTATTTTCAGATTAAAGTTTCGAATTTTTGGTCTCATTTGGATCCTCTCGAATTTAGATTTGCATTTTTGCAAAAAAATGCCTAGGTCGCAGATCGCTTTCGAGCGCTAAGCGAGACGACGATTTTAATTACATATTTTTGCCGTTTCTTGCGCTACGCCGTGCGGCATCGAACGGATCGCGAAAAATAATACACCGTCGTCGAGCCGACTGTACGCCCGACAAAATTTGTAGATATACTTTTTCTCGAAAAATGAACTGGTTTCGAGTAATCGTGATATACATATTAAAAAACGGCAAATTAAAAAAATTATGGTTTGCCTTAGTTTAATTTTGATCTGTCCAAGTGATTTGTATTGTTTATTACTATAATTTAATATTTTAACTAATTTACTTGTATAAACATATTATGTAATTAATATCAAAAGAATTTTTTAATTACTTCTAAAAAATTAATTCTGACGTCATTACGCCCATAGTTAAAATTTGATTGCACATAGTCGGCACGGCATTCCGCAAATTTCTATTTTTTTTTTTTGGAAAATGACAATTTTAAAAATTTTTCAATGCAAACATGTTATATTATTGTTAAAATGAAAATATAAAATAAGTGCTTTAAAAAAATATGAGTTACCATATTAAATTACAAATTAAAATTCGTAACTTTGATATCTCAAAGTAATTTGTGTATTTTATCGAGTTAAAAATGTTTTTGAGTTAACATCTGTTTTATTAAAATTTAATATAAAATGAAGTGGAATCTACTAAATGGGAAAGTAATGTGTTGTCACATCAGATTTTTTTTATTGACTCTCAAACTAGCAAAACAAAATGAAAATCAACAGTCACGCAAGTATTATTTGACTAATTTTAATAAACATTATAAAAGAAATGCGGAAGTTGGTTACGGAATCGACTTTCGCGATACGCAATCTATTGTCATTCTAAGTTTTGACGTCTGATGGCGGCGCTCACAAAGTATACCTAGCCTGTCATTCGAAGTTCTGCCGTTGGAGGGCGGTACCCACAAATTATAAAGATACCTGTAGTCATTACAAGTTTCGACGTCGCACAGTGGGGCAAAAGAGCTAAAATGTGCTATTAAATCAAATACCATTTGAATGGATTTTTAAGTTGGATATAAAAAAAATCCATTCGAATGGAATTTGATTTAATAGCACGTTTTAGCTCTTTTGCCCCACTGTGCGACGTCGAAACTAGAAATGACTACAGGTATCTTTATAATTTGTGGGTTGAATTTTTAAGTTGGATATATCCCCCTCGAATGTACCTAAACCTTGCCGTGGTGAGGGGGCTTGCGTGTTTTGAGGAAGCTCCGGGCGTGTACCTGGAAGGGCTAGAGCTAGGACGTAAAATTCCTTGTGCTCGGTCTGCTTGGCATGCCGGGTCCGGGCCAGGGCATAAAAACCTTTGTGCCTGGCCTCTAGGTCTAGGTCTGTCATACACCGGGATGACGGTCGACGTGGAGAAATCGGACTAATACAGGTACCTGCGTGTTTG
This sequence comes from Podabrus alpinus, assembly GCA_932274525.1. Taxonomy (NCBI): domain Eukaryota; kingdom Metazoa; phylum Arthropoda; class Insecta; order Coleoptera; family Cantharidae; genus Podabrus; species Podabrus alpinus. The sequence continues at coordinate 22,096,662 of OW026454.1, forward strand.
TGCCGTGCGTGGAAACCCGTACGGAGGGATGAAAGGATCCTGGTGGCAGAGTTGGCCTGGGGGCGGTGTTAGTTCTCCTGGGTCCGACAACACTCCACTTTGGCCTCGATTTCTTCCTAATCGGGCGGCCCAGAATAGTCCACCTAGGTCAATCGGCTATGCTGGATCCGTAAGAGGACCGGTAGGACGAGCTCCTTGGAAAGGTCGTGGTGTGAAAACACTATGCCTTTCTGGGAACTATATCTCTCGGTTAGCCCTGGCGCCGAAGTTTCGGCGTCCCCCTGGTTGGACTCTGTGACGGGTGGGGAGCTCTGGGAGATGAAAATGTTAGATTACTCCGGATGGATAATGTAAACAAAAACACCAAAAAATCCCAGGCGGATGTGTCTTTGGACATATCGTCAAAAAACACAGTGGGAGCTTCCTCAAAGGAGGCCCCGTCGTTAGTGCTGCGATGGATATATCCTTTACGAATGTACCATCCAACAGCACCGGGGCGGTTATATCCTTGCAGGATGTCCCACAAGAACACCCGGAAAGAACAATCGATTCTTCGAATGTGGGTGCGTCCCCTGAGGATGCCCTACACAGAACCGACGCAGAGGTACGCCATAAAAAGCATAACCTCTGTGGGGCGGAGAAGAAAAGCCAAAGCGATGAGGCGCATGGCAATAGATAACCCCAGCAGCCAAACTGCCCACGAGCAGGCCAGGCTATCCAAACCCAAGGAGGCGGGTGGCCTGCCTGTTGGTGGAAAGAGGGGAAAAGATGTGACGGCGCTGGAGAGAGGTGGTAAAACAACTGCCCCTTCAACTGGTGCCGTAAAAAAGAGGGTCAGGTCCCAGGACTCAATGCCTTCGCCTCTCACGCAGAGGAAGACGGTGGAAACAACTAGCCACATACCCAAAACAAAGGCGTTGATTCGTCGAACTACAAGGAAGCTGTTACCAGCCACCTCAGAGTAGCAGTGATCGACCGCCAAAATCCCCTGGGCAAACTCACAGAGGCCCAGAGGGAGAATGTTGAAGCACAGCTCAACATAGCTTTACGCAGAGCCGTCTTGGAAGCTCTGCAAACAAAATCGGGGGCGCCAATTTTTGAGGGCTTTCGTTACTCGGGGCAGATCCTATGGATCACCTGTGGTGGCGAGAGGTCCTGAAAATGGCTCCAAGATACAATTGGACTTCTCCCGCCTCTATGGGAGAACGCAAAACTGGCGGTTGTTCAGGTGAGCAATCTGCCTAGGCTGACTAAGGCTACCCTCTGGATTCCGGGGAAACCCGAGCCCACTGGGGAGGTCATAGAATGGCTAACGGCACAGAACACCTGGATAGAAATCAGCGAGTGGTGTATTTTTATGACGCCGACAGAAGTGACCCCTTGGGGAAGCTTATTGTCTTTGGCGTCAATGAAGAAGACAAGGCCGCTCTTATAGCTAGAAAAGGGAGGTTGAACTTCAGATTCTCCACCCTAGAAATAAAGGTGCTGCGTGTTGTTACTGAGGACGATGTGCCAACACCAACAGTAGAGGAAATGGCTGCAGAGATAATGAGCCTCATGGATATCGGTGAGACAGTCAGAAGGCAGCAAACCCTCAAAGCGACAGCGGAGCTCCATAACAGGATGGTCTGATGGCTAAACTAATGGAATGGAGTTTCTTACAAGCTAACCTGCACCATGGGCGGGCGCTACGGCAACCCTGTGTCGCCGTCTGTCCAAATGCAAGGGCACGATAGCTCTTATACAAGAGCCATATATAACAAAGGCTAGAATTTCTGGCCTTTCAACACTCAGAGGAAATATCTTCACAGGTAATCTCTCAAACAAAACTAGAACATGTGTATTTACATACCTAGTAACTTTCAGGCTCATCCCCTTCCGCAGTTTGGTGACTGCGATCTAACGGTGGTAGGGCTAGGCAGAGGCGTAGCTAAGGGGGGGCAGGGGGTACATATGTCACTGGGCGCCACAGCTTAGGGGGCGCCAAAATGAGAATCGATTTAAACTAACTTTTGTATTTTAATTTTATAAAAATGAATGTATTTTAAAACGTGAGATGTTAAACGAAAAATTAAAAATCTTGAATGTTCAAAAAATTAGTGACATTACAACCCTCGTCTGTAATCTGTATACACGCAATAGTCACGTGACCGCTAAAGAAAATCCAGGTTCAGTTTCTTATTTATCACCGGAAGTACAAAACAAATTTATCCACATACTTGCATCGACTGTAAGAAATCAACTTTTGAGTAAAATCAGGAAAAATAAGTACTACTACGGTATCTTACTTGACTCAACACCTGATCGATCACATCGAGAACAGCTTTCTCAAGTCATCAGATTTGTGGATATCGATTTTCAAACAAAAAAAGTAACCATCAAAGAAGCTTTCTTAGGTTTTATTCAGATACATTCTAAAGACGCAGCAAGCCTTGAAAAAGTCATCGTAGAAAAATTGGAATCTGATAGCATCCCTCTAGCCGACTGTCGGTCCCAATGTTTTGATAATGCTGCTGTTATGACTGGGCATATATCTGGTCTTCAACAGCGAATATGTGCCAGAAACCACAGAGCATTATTCGTCAACTGTGACAACCACAGCTTAAACTTAGCAGGAGTACACTCAGCTAAACAGGATCCTGTTGTTATCTCGTTTTTTGGAACAGTTGAAAGCATATACTTGTTTTTTTCTCGCTCAACAACTCGCTGGGAAGAATTAAAAAGAGCTATGCCGAAAACAGTGAAGAGAGAGTCTGAAACACGCTGGAGTGCACGATCAGTAGCTATTAAAGCTATTCATGAAGGACTAGATGAACTAGTTGGGCTGTTAGAAAAATTATCAGACGATGAAACTATGACTCCTGACACCAGAAGTGAAGCAGAAACGTTACTGGCAGGAGTATTAAACTTTAACTTTCTCGTTTTGTTATTTTTCTGGAACACCGTACTTGGAAAAATTGACCGCGTTCAGAAAAGGTTACAGGATCCAACTATGAATTTTAAGGAAACAGCATCTGATCTTGAATCGCTGGAGCAAGAACTTGTCAGAATTCGTGATAATTTAAGCCAGATTGCAGTAGAAAATGCAAAAATAAGATGCACAACTTGGGGAATCGAGGTCGATAGAAGAATTAGACGACGTAGAAGGATGCCAGGAGAACTAGCAAGAGATGCAGGACTATCTGCAGAACAAGAAATCGCACGTATATTAAAAAGCGTAATTGATAGACTTCAACAAGAAATATCAGTACGGTTTTTACGTTTAAAAAACCTTAATACCAAATTTGGATTTCTGCTAGACGTAAGAAGTCTTCTGGCTGAGACAAACATCGATTCACTTCATCAAAATTGTTTAGATTTTGGAAATTTCTACGACACCGACGTCAATGGTCACGAATTGTTCACAGAAATCGGAGACTGCAAAATGCTGCTCAATACCCGGACTGAAATTCTACCAGAAACTCCTTTAGAGCTTCTTGGTTTTATTGTATCATATGGAGATGACGTGTTTCCCAATATGCGTATTTCACTGCAAATTCTTTTAACAATTGCTGTTTCAATTGCAAGTTGTGAGCGGTCTTTCAGCAAACTAAAGCTTATTTTATCATATTTACGTGCTTCAATGGGACAAGATCGTCTGAGTGATCTTGCACTCCTTAGCATCGAAAGACAAACCCTTAATTCTATTAATTTTGACAACGTAATTGATGAGTTTGCGACAGTCAAATCGAGGAAGATCACTTTATAGTAGAATTCCAATTCATATAATTTATTATACTACACATACACACTCACGGACCAGTACAATAAATATTGCTGTGAACGGGTGAACACGGATAAACCCCGTCAATAGAAATGTTGATAAACTTAATTTAAATAACTGTGAACCTCGGCTAGTTGTATTTATGAGCATGAAACTTACCTTACCTTGGCTTGGATTCGTTCCGGAATCAAATCTGTGGATGCTGAAATTAAGATTTTTGTTCGGAACTAAATAAAAGTTCTTAAAATTATTAACAAATTCCTATTTTTACCCAAACTATAAACGAATAAACGCACGCGGTAATAAATTTTTATTTGCACTTGGTTTTTATCAAATTAAAAATTGTTGGATGTAGAATTACCTTTACTTGTTGCTTTTTCTCATTGGTGGGTTGTTTGACCATGAAACTTATATACTTGCGTTGGTCGATGGGTACTTCTTATCATAGATGAAGCCGGATAAATGTTGGTACAAATTTGCTGCCACGTGTAGTCCGTATATCGTTTTTTTGAAAAATATCGCTAATCGTTAAATTTTTCTTCTTAAAATCACTGTTATAACATGTAAGTACACTTTCTATATAATATTTAATACTTTTCTGTACGTTTTTATTAAAATTTTCACTAAATTACTTTAATTTTATAGGACCACATAAATTTCAATACGCCATTAACATAAAATCAACGCCGACCTTCTTCAATTGTTTGCATCGCAAAATGAACGTAATATACAACACATTCAAGAACTTTTTGTACAAGGTTTTGGAGCGCCCTTATTGAATAATGAAGGGGGACCAGATACGGTTTGGAGAAAAAGATGGAAACGTGCAGTGTTACTTAATGGCCAACAATATAACTTACCACAAGGAAACGTTGGACGGCATTTCGTAGACAAATTAGCAGACGAAATAAGAAACGTAGCAAATGCGATCAATGCTTCCGAAAGAATCTTCGTCTTCTGTGTAACAATACTACAAAAGGACAAAATGATAACAGTCGGAGCTGATATTCGAAGGGTTATCACTCGACGTCTTGAAATGTGGGCAACAGAATGCTTTGACGAACTTATACAAGATGCTGAACGATGTGATCGTAAAATCAAAAGATCTGTTTTGAAATTCGACGCAACTCACAAAATACGAATTTTTACTCGACTCTTACTACGTGGTAAAGTAAGAGATGCAAACCGATGAATCACTGATAGATCAGGAGGTGGAGTTCTTGACCCAAATGATAAAATTGGAGATAGAACTGTTCTTGAAATTTTTAATGAAAAACATCCAATACAAATAATACCTGGAGCAGAGAGCTTCTTAAAATGCGATCAACTCCCATTAATGGTAGATGTAGACGTTACAGCTGGTCACATTGAAAAAGTAGCACGAACGATTCGTGGTAGTGCCGGACCAAGCGGCACAGATTCTGATCAATGGTGCAATTTTCTTCTGAGGTACGGTGCACATAGTCTAAGACTTCGTGAAGCGGTGGCTTCTTTCACCGGCCGTTTAGCTAATGGATGTGTCAAATGGGATGATATTCGAGCTGTTCTAGCAAGAAGAGGTATAGCTTTAGACAAATGTCCCGGTGTCCGCCCTATAGGAGTCGGAGAATTATTACAACGTATTTCTGCAAAAGCAATCGTCTTATTAACCGCAGAAGATTTAAAATATGAATGTGGCGCTGACCAGTTATGCGCAGGAACAAAATCTGGCATCGAAGGAGCTATACATGCAATGTCCTCTGCTTTTGATGATGGTGAAAATGAGCAGGGTATACTCCTAATAGATGCTTCAAATGCCTTCAATGCCTTAAGTCGCCCAGTAGCATTGTGGAATGCCCGAGTGTTGTGGCCTAGGTGTGCCCGATTTCTCTTTAATACTTACCGAGGATTTGCAAGAATTTTAGTTAGAGGAACATCAGAAATAATTTTAAGCAGAGAGGGTACAACTCAAGGTGATCCACTGGCTATGTTCATGTATGCAGTAGGGCTATTACCACTGATTCGTTCCTTAAAGGAACCGCAGTCTTGGATACAAAACTGGTATGCTGACGATTCCGCTTGTTATGCTGGGCTACTGGAACTACGAAGTTGGATGGACAAATTAATACTCGAGGGTCCTAAGCACGGTTATTACCCAGAACCTTCAAAAAGTGTTTTAATAGTAAAACCTTTGATGCGGCAGGCAGCTGAAGAATTGTTTCGGGATTTAAATGTTAAAGTGGTAACAACAACTAGATTTTTAGGTGGAATCATCGGATCAGAAATTGAAAAGCGGGATTATGTCAAAAATAAGGTTAATGAATGGGTTGAGTGTGTAGAAAAATTAGCAGTTGCTGCAGTTAAAAGCCCACAGGCGGCATATACTGTATTCACAAAATCATTGCAATGTGAATGGACTTTCCTACAGAGAGTGGTAAATGATTGTGATGAAGATTATAAAAAATTACACGAAACAATTAATACCCACCTAATTCCAGCAATTTTCGGAAGCGAATTAACTGAAGATGAGAAACTTTTGTGCGAGTTGCCAGTAAGGCTTGGTGGCATGGCGTTTACGAATCCTGTTCAATCTTCGGTAAGAGCACATGGAATTTCGGTTCAAGCAACATCCGTGATGATTGAAGCCATTCGCACAGGAAATAATATGAATATGTTTCAATATGAAACACATATAAAAAATGTTTTAATATCTGAACGGAAAATTAGAACCTCAAATGAAGAAGCAGAAAGTATTCGTATAATTTCTACGATGTCGCCAACAGTTCAAAGAATCATAAAAAGAATAAAAGACGGTAAAGCATCACAATGGCTTTCAATAATGCCAAATTTTTATGACCATTCAGATCTAACACCTACGCAATACCGAGATGCTCTTGCTATGCGTTACGGTCATCAACCCAGCAACTTACCACAAACGTGTGATGGATGTGGCGAACATTTTGATTTAACACATGCTCTAAATTGCAAAAAAGGTGGCCTGGTTAAGAAAGGGCATGACACTCACAGAGACGATTGCGCTAAAATAGCCGAATTGGCATGGGGTCCTGTCACAAAGGAACCAATTATGCGTGAAGAAGATGTTGTTAACAATCAACCGGCATTAATTGGCGACTTGATGATCCAAGGGGTTTGGGAATCTGGAAGATTAGCGTTCTTCGACAACCGCATTGTTAATGCTGTGGTGAACATTAATTTGAGTTTTTTTAAATCAAGGTGTTGTGACAAAATTGACATTAGTAATAACAAATTACGACGAGCACGGAAAATTGAATGGAATTGTGATTTTGATTATTTAAGTATTTATTTATTTTATTGTTGTAAAGTTAGTAGGAGAAATAAATCATTCTCCAAACTGGTGACCTCCGGACGTGATCAACAGACAATAAATAAATTATGATAAATCCAGACGACGAAACCGCAGCGACGCCGATGCACGCAAACGCACAAGAGATCGCTAGAGTGGCAATCAAAATTCCTCCATTTTGGGAACAAGACCCGGAAACGTGGTTCGCCCAGGTGGAAATGCAATTTGCGCTCAACGGCATCACTCAAGACACCACAAAATTTTATTATGTCGCGAGCAATCTGGAACACCGACACGCCAAAGAAGTGAAGGACATAATCCGAAATCCTCCACCCACAGAAAAATACGTGAAATTAAAGACAGAGTTAATCGCTAGATTGTCGGCATCTGAAGACCATAAAGTGAAACAGTTACTAGAACGGGAAGAAATAGGAGACAGAACGCCGTCTCAGTTTCTTCGACACATCCGAGACCTCGCAAGCAACGTTCCGGATACATTATTAAAAACTCTTTGGTTAGGTCGCTTACCAGGTAGCACACAAGCAATCTTGGCCTCAATGGAGAGCAAAAGTCTAGAAGAAATGGGTCGAGTGGCCGACAAGATCCACGAAACAAACCCATCGAGTACACAAATATCATCAGCTGCTTCTTCAGAAATCATAACTGGCAAAAGTATACAACCAAGCCAGTTCGACCTTTTGATGACCGAAATCAACCAGCTGAAGACTGAAGTAAGGAGTAGAGGGCGAAGCCCTAGCCGAAGCAGAGGAAGGTCCACAAGCGGATCAAGAGGCCAAGCGAATCCACATTGGTGCTACTACCATAATAGATACGGTAACAAAGCGCGACAATGTCGAGATCCATGTACATTCAACAAGTCGGGAAACTATTCCGGGGGTCAATAAACGCGGCAATTGACCCCGCAACCACACCACACCGCCTAATCGTAACCGACAGAACGACATCCACGAAATTCTTGATCGACACTGGAGCGGACATCAGCGTATTCCCGAAATCAGCTTGCAAAGACAAACGCATGTTACAAGATTGCAAGTTGTACGCTGCTAACAACTCCGTTATCAGTACTTATGGATTTATCACGCTCAACCTTGATCTCGGTTTAAGACGTCAATTGGCATGGCGCTTCGTGGTAGCAGATGTGAACAAAGCCATTATTGGTGCTGATTTTATACATAATTTCCGCTTACTGGTCGATATTTACAACAGGCGACTGATCGACGATAGCACAGGCCTTAAAGTAACTGGTCAACTGATAAAAGGAATACATCATACCATTCGTACCGTTAACTCCGATAACAAGTACCATCGAATCGTTGAGAAGTATCCTGCTATTACAAACCCCAGTATGGTGAAAGCAGTAGTCTCACACCAAACTGTGCACAGGATCGAGACATTGCCCGGACAGCCCATTACTTGCCGCCCAAGAAGACTCGCTCCTGACCGCCTTCGCATAGCAAAGAAGGAATTCGAATATATGCTTCAACATGGCATCGTTCGACCTTCGAAAAGCAATTGGTGTTCTCCACTACACCTCGTTGAGAAGAAAAATAAGGAATTCCGACCCTGTGGAGATTATCGAGCCCTCAATGCAAAGACAATCCACGACTGCTATCCGATACCCCATATTCAAGACTTCGCCCAATTGCTCGCTGGTAAAATGGTATTTTCAACCATCGATCTCATTAAAGCGTTCAACCAAATTCCGGTCCATCCCGACGATATTCATAAAACGGCGGTTACAACTCCTTTTGGATTATTTGAGTTTACACGAATGCCATTTGGTTTACGGAATGCTGCACAGACCTTCCAACGTTTCATACACGAAGTCACACGAGACCTGGATTTCTGTTATGCATACATCGATGACGTGTTAATTGCTTCGACATCACATGAAGAACACATTAAACACCTACACCAATTATTCCAACGCCTACAAGATTACGGAATCGTCATTAATACAGCAAAATGTATTTTTGGTGTAAGTGAAATTACCTTCCTCGGACACACAATCAACAAGGATGGAACCAAGCCCTTACAAGAGAAGGTAGACATCATTCTAACTAGCGAAAAACCAACAACTGTTAAACAATTACGGCGATTTTTAGGAATGTGCAATTTCTACCGGCGTTTTATTTCAGGTTCAGCAGCAATTCAAGGCCCATTAAACAAACTGCTAACTGGAAAAAAGTCTAGCAATACAAAAATTAGTTGGTCCAGTGAAACCGACATGGCTTTTGTCAACCTCAAAAATGCACTTGCAAAAGTTGCCCTTTTAGCGCATCCTTCACCAACCGCACCGTTGTCTTTGATGGTAGATGCATCCAGTGACGCAGTGGGTGGAGTCCTGCAGCAGAAAATCAATGGTGAATGGCAACCGCTAGGATTTTTCGCCAAGAAATTTAGCAGCTCACAAACAAAGTACAGTGCCTACGATCGAGAACTACTTGCCGCATATTTAGGTATCAAACATTTTCGACATTCTCTTGAAGGACGTGAATTTACATTGTTCACGGACCATAAGCCTTTGGTTTTCGCATTTAACCAAAAGCCTGAAAAGTGTACTCCACGACAATTCAGACATCTGGATTACATTGGTCAGTTCACAACCAACATCGTACATGTGAAAGGTATAGAAAACATTCCAGCGGACACTTTGTCTCGATTAGATATTGTAAACAGCATCAATGTACACGCACTTAACTTGGAAGACCTGTCCAATTCGCAAGAAGTAGATGCTGAAATGAGATTATTCTTGGACCAATCAAAGACTTCACTGAAGCTCAAGAAGGTATACTACCCCGAGCATCATGTAGCCATTTATTGCGACGTCTCAACGAGTAATATTCGCCCGTATGTGACCGAACCATTCCAGAAGCAAGTATTCGATAGCCTGCACGGACTAGCGCACTCCGGCGTCCGTGCAACAACAAAACTGGTCTGCTCAAAATTTGTCTGGCCTACAATGAGAAAGAACATTAGAGACTGGTGCAGAAATTGTATTGCCTGCCAACGTTCGAAAGTACATAGGCACACAATTGCTCCAACTAGTAAGTTCACACCACCTACGCAACGATTCGAACATATCCATTTAGACTTAGTCGGACCACTACCATACTCAAAAGGATTTACGTATTGTCTAACAATCATCGACAGATACACAAGGTGGATCGAAGTAGTACCCATTGATGACATAGGTGCAGAAACGGTTTCCGAAGCATTGTTATCGAATTGGATCGCAAGGTATGGTGTTCCCCTTCGAGTAACAACCGATCAAGGCAGACAGTTCACGTCGAATTTATTTGCAAGCCTTACGAAATTACTTGGTACGGACCATATCCGATCAACTCCATATCATCCCATGGCGAACGGGATGATTGAAAGAATTCACAGGCAACTAAAATGTGCAATTAAGTGTCACGCCATCGACAACAATGAATCGTGGGTAGAAGCCCTACCTATTGTACTACTCGGTATGCGTACTGCCTTTAAAGAAGATCTCAATTCATCGTCAGCTGAACTCGTGTTTGGCGAAATGCTCAGAATACCCGGCGAGATTTTTCAAAGCAGTCACGATTCAACAGAACCTTCTTCAATGATCACCAAATTAAGAGAGCATTTTAAGCTAGTACGACCAACACCTGGAAGTAATCATGACAGTAAAAAGAAAACATTTGTCAGTAAAACTCTAGCAACCTGTTCGCATGTATTCATACGACATGATGCAGTCCGAAAACCATTACAGCCAACTTATGACGGTCCTTACGAAGTAATCAGCCGGGCTAACAAAGTATTCCAGATCAATGTAAGAGGTAAAGCAACTGCAATTTCAATCGATCGCCTTAAGCCAGCTTACACAATCGCGAACAAGTTGTCAAACAGCGAAGAACCCGAAACGTCAAGAATGAAGGACGTGGTTACGCACCGTGATGTTACGCACACACCACCGGCACAAACTACAAGATCCGGCAGAAGAGTTCACTTCCCCCAGAAATATGTATCGTTTTTTACAGCCAACAACTGAAAACACTGGAAAGGGGGTAATGTGGTGAACATTAATTTGAGTTTTTTTAAATCAAGGTGTTGTGACAAAATTGACATTAGTAATAACAAATTACGACGAGCACGGAAAATTGAATGGAATTGTGATTTTGATTATTTAAGTATTTATTTATTTTATTGTTGTAAAGTTAGTAGGAGAAATAAATCATTCTCCAAAATGCTGACGCTAATTCTTACATAAACCAAACCTGGTTGACAATTGCACAACGACATGCCCGAGAAAAACACCTGAAATACAACACTGCAGCCGAAGATCTGAGAGGTTCATTTACGCCATTAGTGTGTAGTTGTGACGGTGTGCTTCATGCAGAGTATCATCACTTTTTGAAACGAATGGCACAACGCCTAGTAGAAAAATGGGATAAGCCATATTCTCAGGTTATAGGGTGGATACGTGTCAGAATACAATTCTCGATCATACGGGCAGTCTCATTACGTCTTCGAGCCACCAGAAAAAAAGTTTACGGGTTGGGGCTTGAAGATGGTGCTGGACTTTTTTATATCGATGAATGAATTATCATTGTTTATTTTATTTGTACCACTTTATGAATGTAAATGATTATATGCTATTGTTATTAATTTAATAAATATATTTCTTCATATTATTTCCAGGTTAGTTAACCGCGAATTTTAAATTGTCAAAATTTAATAAAGTTTTTATGCATTTCAGGTTAATTTAATTTTCTGCATCCCACTTCATTGTTCTTTGATAAATTGGTGAATATGGATCATCGTATCACTGTCCATTGATTTTACGAAGCACTCCGACGTCATGTAAAGTTTTCAATTAATTAATTTTAACGTTGACAAATTTTTATACTAATTAGTCATTTAACAATATTTTGATTTGAATTAAGATTACTTATAATTAAACAAATTGATTTTAATGATATTAATAACATTTTTATGATAACGGATATTAAAAGTTTACATTATTAATTTATATTTGTTGAACCTGTATCCCGTGAATGTGTTTAAATTAATTTTTGATATTGAACTATTGTATTTGATATCGGATGAAACCTTTACTCTTGATTTATATAAGCTTCATGCAAACCTTTTATTAATCAAATTTCTGAATTTTGACGTACGCATTTCTATTGGCGTGGTCAGTGTCGCAACACCGCAATATGTATAGAATTTAATTTTTATTAGTATTTAGTAATTTTAATAATTAATTAGGATTTATTTTAGTATTTTAGTGTTTATTAAATAAATTGTTTCAATCCATAAAAAGAATTTTTAGTTTTTATTCTATTTGCGAGTATGAACCATATATTATGGAACGCCGATTTGGTAAAAACTAAAGTCCTATTATCCCATTACAATTTAATTGTATTCAGAAAAAATTGAATTGCAATGGGATAATAGGACTTTAGTTTTTACCAAATCGGCGTTCCATAATATAAACTGAAAATAACAATTTTTTTTTGGGAAGAAGGGGCGCAGATTTTGTGTCTTGTCCCCGGGCGCAAATTACCCTAGCTACGCCGCTGGGTGATGGCCTAGAAGATGTTATTCTAGCATCCGCATACCTCCCAATCGACTCCTAGGATCTGCCACCTTCTCAGAAGCTAGCGGACCTAGTGAGCTATTGTGAGCAAAATAGAAGACATCTCGTTATAGGATGCGACTCCAATTCCCATCACACTGTATGGGGAAGTGAAGATTGCAACAAACTAGGTAAGTCACTTTTTGAGTATCTTATTAGTACAAATTTAGAGATTATTAATCGAGGTGACACACCAACTTTCTATGTGTCACCAACGCGTTATTCTGTAATTGACATCACATTAGCTTTCTCTTCTTTAAGTGCCGTGCCTGATTTCAGACGTAGGCGACCTCTCTCCTATATATGTGTTGTGCGTTTGAAGTATTATCACACACATAGGGGACCTACTGCTTAACGCGGGCTCCGAACCGCGGGAAGTGTATACACTTCATCTCCAGAGAGGCTGTACCAGGCAGACTACACCTCGGTGGTTTGCCATTGCCTTCCGAGGGGAGACGGTCAGAATAAAGTTTTACTGAGCCCGGAGTTGAACCAGGTATTCAGCAACGCTCTTAACCGCTAAGCTGGCGACCGTCTCACATTAGCGTCGATAAATATATCAAATAAAATATATGATTGGCATGTGTCCAAAGAACTGACAATGTCCTACCATAGATGGATTGACTTTAAAATTAAAGCCAAAAGAATGGAACCCAGGCGGTTCAGAAATCCCAGGAAGCTTGACAGGCGGATCTTTCTGGATCTGCTTTCAAGTGCACTAGAAACCGACATGCCTGAGGAAACCACAAAAAATGATCTACATACCATTGAGGAGATTGAGATATGTGCTAACTCAATGCAAAAATCCCTCACAACATTGTAAGAGCTCTCGTGCCCTCTAAGGACAGCTGGATCCGGAGATCGCACCACCCCTTGGTGGTGTTACGAACTAGAACGAATGAGGAGGGAGGTCACGAGACTCTGCAACAAGGCGAAAGCCTCCAAAGTTACTTCAGACTGGGACGCTTTTAGAGAGCGTCGGTCTGAGTACAAAAGGATGATTCGCCAAAAACAACGGAAGTCCTGGAGGGACTTATGCAGTGGGGTAGCGTCCACAACGGATGCTGCCAAACTTAAGAAGATTCTCTCCAGGGATCCACCTCAGCAACCAGGCAGTCTTCTTCGGGAAGAGGCTGCCGAAATACCTACTACTAAAAACACACTTTCCCGGAAGCAAAACTGCCACAGATTATGCGTGGACTGAACACACAGTTCGGACACCGACTGAGGCAGACTGGGAAAATGCAAAGAGGATCGTAAACCCGATCAAAACCTCATGGGCGATCAGATCATTCGCCCCCTTTAAATCACCGGGACTGGATGGGGTGTTTCCGGTCCACAGTGGGGACTGGATAGCCTGCTTCAGCTTTGGTGAGCGTATTTAGGGCGTGCATTGCACATGGCTAGACCTCTGAGGAATGGCGAAAGGTCAGAATTGTATTCATACCAAAACCAGGTAAAGGAGATTACTCCCGCGCTAAGTTCTTTAGACTAATAAGTCTCGCGTCTTTCTTTTTGAAAACGTTGGAAAGATTGTGCGACAGAGAAATACGGGATGTAGCACTTGTTCACAAGCCGCTACACCCGAAACAACATGCATATGTTCCAGGAAGATCCACTGAGTCCGCCCTTCACGAAGTGGTGGAAAGGATAGAAAGATCATTGCATACTAAAGAATGCACTCTAGGAACATTTATTGATATAGAAGGGGCTTTTGATAAAGTAACATTTGAAAGTATTAACGCCTCACTGCTATCACATAGTGTTCCCCATACCATTGTACGATGGATCAACTCTATGTTGAGGGGGAGGATGGTTGAATTCAATGTAGGAGGTGCAACAATAAAAGGTATTGTTACTAAAGGCTGTCCTCAGGGGGGAGTTCTTTCTCCACTCCTGTGGGATCTCGTGGTAGATAGCCTTTTGAAACTCTTAAATAAAAATAGGTACCATACCATTGGGTATGCAGATGACATAGTCATACTGCTAATAGGGAAGTATGAGAGCACTTTGTGCGAACTGATGCAAAGGGCACTCAGAATTCTAGAAGAATGGTGCACGACACATGCCCTTTCGGTCAATCCGACCAAGACTGGGCTCGTCTTGTTTACCAAAAAACGAAAACTACAAAGCATGAGAATGCCTATTCTAAAGGGAATCCCCCTAAAGTTGGCTCCAGAGGTTTTGTATCAGGGAGTGATGCTAAATGCAAAACTGAACTGGGGAAAACATGTCAGCCTTAAAACTGAGAAAGCAAGCGTGGCTTTCTGGCAGTGTAGGAGGGCGATGGGAAAGTCCTGGGGTTTTTCATTCTAAATGTGGGATGGCTTGAGACTTAGAGGAGCTACCTGGGCTACCTGGAGGTAGCATAATGGGCCCGATATGTGGCCTGAGTGCATGCGATGAAATCTGTCCTCCCCAAACAATCCAGATCCAGAAGTTGGATATATATTTTCAGGGTTGTTAATAGTATTTAAAAAAATCGATATATATAATTTTTCATATTCCTTAACCGAGAAACAGCTTATTTGGTTGTAGCAACAAAATTTTTTAGATCGCCCTGTATGAACTGCTTCCAAAAATAAACAAAATCGCATCTAGTGAAGCGATTATATTATTATCTAAATAAAATTTTTGCTTCAAGTCTTGAAATTGCTTTTCATCACATTTTGTTCGTTTCTTCATCTCTTCCTCCAAGAACCATGATATTAACCAGTTCTCCAAACAAAATATTTCAAACGGCGGCGGCGCCCTGCAATCGAAACTTTAAAAACATAACCGTAATTAAAATTTAAAAAATCAATCCGTAAAGAGTGCAAACTTACGAGTACCATTTCAAAATGTAACGAAAGATGCTTTTCAAGTTCCAATTTACAACAGGATATGAATAATGCACCGGCTAATTTGGTTATCGTCCTGCATTAATGCACTTTACGTCATCCAAATTAGTCATGTACGTAACATGTTGATATCTGAAATAAAAAGAACAATTAGAGCACGTAAATAATTTATGTAGACAAGTTAAATTTACCTTACAAATACAACATTAATACTTAAATTTAAGAAATTTTATGCAACTTTTTTGCACCAAATACAAGGTGCTTGCGAAAAGTTTTAAGATTAAATCTAATGGGATACTGACAAAAACAATTGCAGTCAGCTTCTGACATATTCTCTTTCGAAAACACATAAAAATCTGCAACAGTTTTCCTCCCATCACTCAAGAAACGGGATACCAATAATTGATGGATTCCAAGTTTACTCATCACTATTTTAAAATTTCACTTGCAAGAAGTAATTGTTCAATTTAATTTGTCTTTTGCCCTCCGGAGCTAGTCCTCCATATTATATTCTTTTTTATTGTGATTAAATTTGTCAAACCTGTTTAATAGAACATCTTGACATAGTCTTCCCATCACGTCTCTTCTTCCCTTAGGTCTGTATTCTCCAATCAATCTGGGAAGTCCCGTTTGTTGCATTCTGTCGATGTGGTTTTTCCATTTCTTTTTGTATTCATTTAGTTTTTCAACTAAAGAAGATTCCCAAATCATTTATAATTTCTCTAAATTATTATTTATTATCTGATCAAATTGTATTATGAATTTTTAAATTATTATATAAAATGAAATTTTTTTATTGTGCATTTAACATTTAGTTGCATTTTATAAGAGAATATTTTAAAGTTTTCCTAAAATAAAAAATATCAATAATTTTGGTATTCATTTGTGCGCATGTATGCTCAGCTTTATTACGATGCAACGGAATGATGTAGTTTCTCCTTTAGGTCGAAAATATTCTGAATGCAATCTAACCTTAAATTCTAAACTTTTCTGTGAGTATATCGTGAATAAATAAAAAGGAAATGGGTAATTTCTGTAATCAAAAAATTAGTACTGTGATACATTATTATTATATACAATGTACCTATAGCCGTAATGTCAACTTATTTTCGGAGTCAAAGGTTATCTAATTAAATAGAAATATTTTTATTATTAGTTCAATTTACTTTTGACATCTATCAAAACTTGACGTAGGTTATTCAGTTAAAAAACGGTAACATGTGTTCAGTGCCACGAATATTAGTAATAAACCATGTCTTCAGGCGATATTCGAGTTACTATTCAATAGAACGTATTTTTGACGAGGATAATTTAAAGAAAACTGCCGAGAGATTTTCCAATATGGAACCCATAAGGCTGCAAACACACGAACCGTTTAAAAAGGCGGCAGTATTAATACCAATATGCATCGTCAACAAAAAAGTGTCGATATTGTACACTCTTCGTGCTCCCCACTTAAAAAACCATCGTGGACAAGTGAGTTTTCCAGGAGGAATGCAGGATATTAAAGACAAACATTTAGAAGAAACGGCGCTAAGAGAAACGGAAGAAGAATTGGGAATAAAGGAAGATGATGTTCGGATATGGGGTAGCGGAAAATTAATAGTGACCCGCGGCGAAACGTGTGTTTTACCAGTGATAGGTCAAATCAAAAATGAAGTAGATTTAGATTCTTTACCAATAAATCGCGATGAAGTGGATGAAGTTTTTTCCGTGAGTTTGGAAGATTTGTGTAATTCTAAGTGCAATGGATATACTCAATTTAGAAACGCTTATTCTGTTCCAGTGTTTATGGGCGGTCCCAGAAGAATATGGGGATTAACAGCTTTAATCACCTACGCGTTTTTGAAATCACTACTTCCCACATCAGCTTATTCGCATAGAATTAAATATATTCCGGCTATTAATAGCGGAATTCGGTATCCTAAATCATGATAGGCAAATTTTATATTTATACACACATCCTAATGTATTATAGTTTTATTGTTTGTTTGGTGTCTTGTACATATTCTTGATATAATTATTATATAGTTATTTATTTTAATAAAATAATAACATAGGTATTAAATTATTTTTGACCTGCAATGACTTGGAAACGAAATAAAAAAGGAACTGATCGAAAAAATTGTGAATTTTTTTTAACCAGTCCAAGATACTAATAACAGCCCTCTAACAATTTTTCCAAATTTATCCAAAAATTTTAATACTGATAGAAATAACTTTTTTGAAAATTTTAATGGTAACTTTTTTATGGTACCAAAATTTTAAAAATGAAACAGTAGATAATATTTTTGATTACACCCATTGGGCTAATAGCTAATGAAGTTCAAAATGAAAATAATGTAAAGCAGCTTTGAAGGATGAAGCTTTTCTAAAACTGGTGAAGCATTTTGGCCTGTTAAACTAGCATCTATAAGTTTAGAATTTAATGGGTGCAGGGCCCTACTTGGTTTGCTGGCCCTAGGTGTAAAATTATTTTAAGGGCCCCCCCAACTATTGGGTATATACAAATTTCAATAAGGAAATTTTACCAATCTTCTACTATAGCTAATCATCCATACATAATTTTTTTTATTTATTCGGCGATATTTGGTATTGAAAATGTGTGAAGAGCGCAGGGGACCTACAGCTTAACGTGAATTCAAAATCATGGAAATAGACGATTTTTAAAACGTCCTTTCTGAATAAGGAAATTTTTAGCAATAATATAATGTTACCTGGGGCAGAATTTGGCAAGCAAAAATTTTTATACACTGAGAAAAATTCGGTACATCATAATTATGAACACTGATCATGAAATAAAATTTATCACGACAATGAAATATTCATCAAATAAAGTTGAGGTTGATGAATGCATACATCAATGCCTATTAATTCAAACATCAATTTCTGTTCATAAAATTGATGAATATTTTCATCATTGTGATGAATTTCTTGAAGTTTCTGAACCTAATGTGTAATTTATTACAGGTGTATATTTTTCCGCATATGACTTGAAATAAGCTGAATTTTAAAGAATGCGTGCAGAAACTTATACAAAAAAATTTTAGTCGGTTACAGATCGAACTAAAAAATGATTAATGTTCATCAATTTGATGAACTTTTTCGTTGATATAATGCCACTTTTTTTCAGTACAAAATGATATTTCTCATGGATATCAAATTCGTGAATCATTTGCACGAAAAGCTAATCACTTCCACGTTTTTTTACTTTTAATAATTAAAAAATGATCTGGTCTAGTTTGAATCTTGAGCTACCTACGAAACATTTGGTTATGCTGTTAAAGTTTCGAGGTTATATCTGCTATACCTATGGATAATTTTGTTCAAGATTAGCATTGATTATACATACTGGGTGTTCATTTTAAAAATGGTCAGTCAAAATAACTTTTTTAAAGTAAATTTGAGAAAAACACGTCAGTTTAGATAGCGAAGGGGAAAGGGACGTCCAAAACCAATTTTGTTTGAATTTTAAGTTTAACCTGCACCCCACCAGCTAACCCGACTTTGAAATTTTAAACAGCACCCCTGAAGGTAGAGATGTCGCACAGAAAACGCGTGATTTTTGCTCCTCCAGCAAAAATGTAGTCTGTATTCATTTAGATGCATTATTCTGTTACTCAACCGAGTAAACAACCAGTTTGAAACGATGTAGTCCGCTGCATTGCTGTTCATTAACACAGGGATGCGATTGGGTACAGGAAATTACACATTGTGAAATTTGGAAGATGAAACCACCAAAGACATTCGAAAAGCAGTATGATGGACAGCCAGCAGTTCTGGAAAGCCAGTACGAGACGATGAATATACGAACTGCAAGAGTTTGCACACCCTAATCAACAGTTCCAACGTGGAATTTGCCCACTCGAAAGCCAAAAAGAAACTATGGGTGTCAGTAATCAGAAGAGAATCAAATGTCAGCAGAATGTCATACATAGCATCAAATCAAGATTAATTTAACTTCTCTTTCAGTTTTAATCTTTTATTTTTAGGACAGGTCAACCACCCGATGCCATTCATATTTTAATGCTGTCAGCCATACCCTTACCATGACACCATATGGTTCGTGCATTAACAATATGATATTGTTGCATTCCGAACCGGAAGTGATTGTAAATTTAAATGAAATGTTCCCGTACTGAGAACATTTTGTTATAATTTACAAGTCGCCAAGCTTGGAATGCGATTGTGTTTTATTCAGCCCGAACTTCATTGTTCATGTTCAACAATAAGTCAATAAGATATTGTTGTATTCCAAGCCGAAGTGGTTTCTAAATTTAAATTAAATGTTATCGCCTGATAACATTTCATTGTAATTTTCAAGTCACCAAGTGAAAAATGCGATTGTGTTTTTATCAAACATGAATTGCACCTGCGACGTTGCGCCATCTTTTCCAGATCAACGTTCAATCATTCAGGCACCATCATCAGTCAGTTGAAGTTCACGCTTAATGAATGCTACGTTTGATGAAGTCGCTTTAAGGTATTGAAGCTTCAGATCCTAATATTAAATTTTCTACTAGCAGAAATGAAATTCAGAGTCGTTTCGTTCAGTAACTCGTGGCGAGGTTGAATGGGGTGCGTCACGGTCCATTCTTCAATAACGGCCTCAGCGTCATTTTACTTGCTGGTAAATCGCTTCACGGTTTATGGTATTATTTTTTTTTCAATGACCGGCCGAGGATGCAATCTTCCACGCAGCCCAAACGCGAATTATTACAATTTACTTTACTCTCAAAGTGAGGTTTTCAAGTGCCTGATGAAGTGGGGTTAAGCGAGCTTCGCTTGCTATATAGCCCGCAATGCCCCACTCAAGCAAGCACATATAGCACCCCTACCTGATGATACATCATTTCAAAGGTGAACAAAATTCTTGTTCGTCCACATTAAAAAAATTGAATTTAGTGGATCAGTTTATAAATTAGAGGTAAAATTTGAAAGATGAAACAAAAAATCCTTTTATTCGGAAATTATTAAAAGTTTAGACAAAATGTTCTCCGTTATTAGGGGTGGTCCACAATTTTTTCCGACTTCTCAACCTCCCTCGCCTCAGCTGGTCACAATCTACGGACCCCCCCCAGGAACTCCATATTATGGTCAGAAATCAAAGAACCTCATTTGTTTAAAATCGAACTTGGACCTTTTAAACTAAAAAACCTTCATTAATTCATTTTCAATTCAAAAATTATTCATTAATTTTTATGGCTGTAATAAAAATTGGATTTAAACAAGAAAGTGTTTAGATAAACTTCATTTGACTAACCCAAAAATGGAATTTTGATGCGGACGTTACATTTGTCCCCTCCCCTCAGGCGTGAACCCATTATTTGGAACTCGTTGTGGACTTCCTGTAATGTTTTTTGACTAATCCGCTTACATTCTTGGGTTAATCTATTTTTCAGTTCTAGAAGAGTCCCAGGAGGAGGTTAATAAACTATCGTTTTCAAATATACCCAGAGGAAAAATTGAGGGTTCTTGTTTTAATCCTTTCTTTGTACCATCTTGTATCAGGAATTTTGATTGTATCAATACCTACAATAATTATTGTGTTTGCTGACAAATTTGTTAAAAAGTTATTTTAACTGGTTACTTTTGAAATGGACACCCCACATAAAAGGCGAGTTAAGAAATTACAATTTATCTTCCTAAAAATTTTCGGAACGAAATGAAAATCAGATTTTATACTTTTAGGCCTGGGAATTAGGTTTGGAATATATTAACCAAATAACCATTCCTACACAAATGCCCAATTTTCATCACATTCTTTGTTATCATTTTACAAGTTTCTTGCAGGATTTCCCCTATAACCTCAAGAATGTTATTGTTTAGTTATTCAATTGTTGCTAATTGAAAGCAATTTTCATTGACAAAAATTAAGCTCTATATGGCATCATCATTGATACAGAAAAAGTTCACAACAAACCACTTGAAAATTATCTTATCTAAAATATTCAATCAATAATCCATAAAAAATAAAAATACAAAATTATTTACATAACTTTATTGAAATTTAACAGTTTTGTGTTTAGTAAAAATTTTCTTCACATCGCCCTTCTTTGACTATTCTAAGATTTTCAGAGGCACGAGATTTTTTCAAGACACATTCAAATTCACAGTCGTTCCCATATGTGTGACCATCGGAAGCACAAAGTGGTCGATATATTCTTGGACACAAGCAATATTCTTGCGGTAATGGAGCAGGTTCAGCTGCACTCAGAGCAAAGACACTCACAAATAAGATAGCAACAATAATGTAGCCTTTCATTGTAACAACTGTTATTAACACAATACGCAATAATAATTATAAAATCTGTCTTTATAATAAAAAATACCTTATCAGTTATTATATCAAGTTTATCTATTACTCATAAAAATTAGATAACAAAATAGATTAATAATAATTCGCCACAAGTGTTTTTCTCATTAAAACATAGCTTTTTTACTGTTAAAACTCAGAACTTTTTCTATCATTTTTGATCTTTCACTGAGCAATTTCTTTTGATCTTCTTCTATGATCTTAGAATGTATATTTTTCGAAAGGAAAAGTTGAATGAATATTTTCAAACTTTCCTTAAACATCCTCAACTCTTCTGATTGCGCAATATTAGCAAAAACTCCTTTGCATGTTTCTTCATCATCACATACTAATATTCCAATCAAAATTTGTCGAATAAATTTCAGAGTTATTTTGTCTAACTCAACAAAATTTACAACCTAAAATGGATATTATACACAAAGGAATAAAGAAAAAAACATAGCTTACCTTGAGTGTTGTAATTGGTAAACATTTTCTTAAAAATAAATGGGTCAAAAGTTTAGCCAAATTTGATAACTGAACTGCTGAACATTTGGTTAAAACTTTGAGTTTGTCCCAGATTGAATATTTCATCATCATCTAAAAAATTGTTCAAAAAATTAATAAGCAAGTTAAGAAAATGCAACAATTTTATGGTGCTTGCTTAGCTTGTTAATTTTGACCTCACCATGAATCTTCTGTCATATTCACAAAACTTTTGAGTCAAATGGGCATAAAAAGGATTGAAAACCTTCTCATGTAAACAACAGTAGATGATTATGTGAACTATTTCTCTTTCTTGATGATTGCTTAAGCCTAATTGCAATAAGTTTCCAAAAGCATCCAAATAATCCTAAAATATAACGTTTCAAATTTTGCAATCCACTTTATTAAATTTGTCTTACCTCTGCAGACATAATGACACAAAAAATGTTACGCCTTAAGTCGGTGTTCATTTTTTGACTCTTGGCCAGGTCTAAAATTTTTTGTGAAAAGCCTTTCACCCGTGAAGGTTTTTGTTCTTGTTCAACAGTGTTGGTTTTTCCTAACCATGCGGAACCAACCACCCACCATTTACCATTCTCATCCGCTAATTCAAACATGTTAGTAATTTCTTTAGATAGAACTATGGTACTCACCATTTAACAAATCTTCCAGAGAAATATTGAGTGTGGTTACATAACAACCTTTCCTAATAAATCCTTTCATCAACTTTTTTAAATGATCGGAATGCGAAGTGTCATAATTTTTTATTTTCGAAGTATTGTTGTTTTTCACTGCTAATAAAATATCCAACATGAATTTCACACGATCACTAAAAAAATTCGCGCCATAAAGTAAAACCATTATTACAAAAATCAGCAACTTACTCATTTTTCACATCATTCGATGCGGCGTTAGCTTTCTGTTGAAGATCTAAAATAAAGTCTTTCATTGCTAACGGATCATCTTTCCGCATGATGAAACCAATACTTTGCAAGATTAGTAGGATACATTCAATATTAGTTTCGGTAAATCGACTTGACAATTTATTTAAAATTTCGTACACCAATTTGACGTGAAAAAGCTAGAATAAGGTTGATTAAAATTAATTAAGAAAATGATTAATAGGATTTACACTTACCTTAAAATTATACAATTGAGCAATAATTCGTACAACGTTATCAAGTTTTTTATTTTCAGACACTGTTGCTTCTTCAAATAATTCTTCAAATTTTTTAGCACAATTTTGTAAAAACTGAGCTCCTAAAATTAAAAACAATGTAAATATTATATACAGGGTGGCTCACTTACAGCAAATTCTTGCATAATGAAATTAGAAAGACATTTTGTTAAATTATTTTTATTTAATATTGGAGAAGCTCAATTTATGTGGTGTTCGAGGGTGATCAGCATTGTTATTTAGTTAGTAGAAATCAATGTGTAACTTTTTAAGCCATTGATACTACATTGAGTGATTCTATGTAGATTTCCTGCGGTGTAAAATAATTATAATATGTAAAACATTTAAAGTAATTCGCATTTATCTAAAATCTCAGCAATGATACATTCTAAAAATTAAAAAAAATAGCAACATTTTCACGAATAAGCAGATATTGTTTTTAGAGGAAATAGCGATGAGTAATAAAAAAAACTCGGGTTTTTCACAAATTTGTAACAAATGAAAATTAATAAAAACCTGAGGTGCTAATCACAAGTGAAATTAGATAGATAAGACTACGAAATGTAAAGACCTCCATGGAATGCCACATTTTTAAAGGCTGTCACAAAATTTACAAAGTTGATACAAAAAATTCTAAAGATTTCCACAAAATTTTAAAAATCGTCACAAATTTTTAAAGCCTATGCCATTGATATTTAAAATCAAAATGCCATAATAGACCAGTGCCGATAATTTTTGAAACCGAAAAAAATAGCAGTAGGATGAAACCCATTGGAAAAGGAAGAGAATATAACAAAAATGAAAGGAAAAATAATTTACGGGCGATCTGAGGTCGGGAAGTGGAAGGGGGTGAGTTTTAAGGGTAGAAAACTGTTTTTCTCGATTTCCGGCAAAACCACAAGTCCTATGGAAAAAAGTTAAATGGCAAAGTTGTAGGTAATAAAAAGATCTACAACTTTTGTATTTACACTTTTTTCACATAACCTCAAAATTTATGTGAAAAATTCGAATAACCAAGTTTTTGGTTTTTAATTTTTATCTTTTACAAAAAAAATTTTTTTTTCACGAAATTTGGTGAAAACTTACCTTTTTATGTCCCAAATACACTGTAATTTTTTTGATTTAAAATATTTATTTTTTCACCTTAATTTGACTTAATATCGAAAAAGCACCCTAATTTTCAATCGAAAATTCTTGCGTCAAAATATCTGCTTTTTTAAAAACTCGGTGGGCTTTTTGTTCGTTGAAATCTCTACTTTTCGATGGTGTAAAAAAAAATACATTACTATGGTAAATATTCTCAAAAATGCAAAGAAACGAAAAAAACTCGAATCCGAAAATTTTAAGCTTTGTCACAATTCTCTTAAACGTGTATTTTCATGAACGATGTTGTTTATTTTGACTTGCAATTTTTTCTTTATCAATGTAACACGGAATCTTACGTTTTTCGAGTAATTAAAGTATAAATTTTAATAAATAGCTCAAAATTGTACATGATGATTTAAGAAAAAAAAATTTCTGATTCGAGTTGTTTTCGTTTCTTTGCATTTTTTGAGAATATTTACCATAGTAATGTATTTTTTTTTACACCATCGAAAAGTAGAGATTTCAAGGAACAAAAAGCCCACCGAGTTTTTTAAAAAAGCAGATATTTTGACGTGAGAATTTTCGATTGAAAATTAGGGTGCTTTTTCGATATTAAGTCAAAATAAGGTGAAAAATAAATATCAAAAAAATTACAGTGTGTTTGGGACATAAATAGGTAAGTTTTCACCAAATTTCGTGAAAAAAAATTTTTTTTTGTAAAAGATAAAAATTAAAAACCAAAAACTTGGTTATTTGAATTTTTCACATAAATTTTGAGGTTATGTGAAAAAAGTGTAAATACAAAAGTTGTAGATCTTTTTATTACCTACAACTTTGCCATTTAGCTTTTTTCCATAGGACTTGTGGTTTTGCCGGAAATCGAGAAAAACAGTTTTCTACCCTTAAAACTCACCCCCTTCCACTTCCCGACCTCAGATCGCCCGTAAATTATTTTTCCTTTCATTTTTGTTATATTCTCTTCCTTTTCCAATGGGTTTCATCCTACTGCTATTTTTGTTCACTTTTTATCATTTTCAAAGGCTTCTGCACTGGTCTATAAATTTCCAGATAATCTTTGAAGAATTCTATAGATTATCATGTGAATTTCTCAGAATATACAATTTTATAAGATATTTTTTTTATGTTGTGAGACAAAATATGAAACAGGATTAGACATTGATTTTCCAATTCGTTTTATTATAATTTTGTCGTTTTGGCAGGAGCAGAATTTTATGCATTTCTCATAACTATTTGATAACAATAATATACTACATACAGTAAAACACTGACTATTCGGGCAAATGCGAAGAGGAGGTACCTCGGATAATCAACTAAGATTGCAAATAACTTGATATTAAATATTACTACAAATGCATACATTCTTGAGCCAAAACCAAAAAAATTTAAATAAAACCCAGAACGTTTTAATAATATATTAAAAAAAAAGGGAGACAAAACTTGATTTGAAAAATTATAAGAAACGATGCTTCAGAACTATTATTACATCATCGGGCATTTAATAATTTTAATATTAGTCTTTTTTGAAAATACCGGAAAAAGTTCTATTTACAAAAATGCGTACTAAAATACCAAAACTAAACGGTCTTCTTTGTTCAAATAATAAGATATCAGTAAAATCAATTTTGAGACCTCAAAACAGTAAAAAAGTAATGCCCAATTTCATATAACTTTTAACAAGCCATTAAATTTAACTGACCAATAGAAAAAGTTTGTTAATACTAACAAGTCAATAGAAATCGTCCAGTAATTTTAACGGTTTAGTAAAAGTTTTATGAAACAGGGCATAAGACTACTCCAGAAAAGTTAAATTTTCTAGCTACAAAATAAAATAAAAAGTAAAAAGAAGTGTCTAAAAATAGGTTACGCCATCAAAAGTATTCTTTAAGGTTATCAAATAATAATGTGTGAATGTTTTTGGATATTTAGTTCCTTTCTATATGGCTGAAAAAATTATCGGCACAAAACAAAAAAATCGAGGCTTTTTGGAAGTTGAATTTCGGAATATGACGTACCGAAATCATCGACTTCACAATAAATATTATTGGTATCATTATTGTAGATAGCTTTATGCTCTACAAAAATAGGTAAGTATAGTTTATTACCCTATCTTGCCTAGTTTTAGAGATATTTGAGAAAAACTAAACAGCCTCATGTCTTTTGTTGCTAAAATTGTCAATAACTTTGAGGTCCGCGGAAATGTTTCGAAACTAAAGTGAATCATGGTGTTCCCGACCTGCGAAGACTAATTGGAAGGTTACCCAACAAACATTTTAACTGTAAATCGGCTATTAACTAGCTGATTAGCTTTTGCGGTGGGAGTTACCTATCTCTAACTACTCGAAACAACATTTTTTCTGCTACACCAAAGAACACACTTAATATAACAAATTCTCAAAATATGAACCGAGAATTTATTATCAAAATTTTGAAATAATCGATTTTGAACTTAGCTAATTTTCATGTAATGCAGTGGTGGATTAACGAGATTCGGGGCGCGTCGCTCATTCTGTGGTCGGTCCGTACAATGTGAATAACCCTAACACTTAGAGTATTCCGCACCGGCAGATGCAGCTCGACTCTCGTACATGTAACATCAATTATTTTTTGTTTTTAGGCGATTTTTTGGGGGTTTAAAATCCCGGTTGCCTTCATCCCGGTTTGCTTGATGGATGGCGCCTTCTCGTATGTTTAGCTCTGCCGCGTAGCGGCGTACGCGATTGAAAAACCGCCCGGAGGGGCGTAGGGTAGGTTTTTTGATGCGCCCAATTCTGGCCGAGC
This sequence comes from Podabrus alpinus, assembly GCA_932274525.1. Lineage (NCBI taxonomy): Eukaryota > Metazoa > Arthropoda > Insecta > Coleoptera > Cantharidae > Podabrus > Podabrus alpinus. Next base: position 22,124,044 of record OW026454.1, read on the forward strand.
CAGAGTTTATGTTTATTTAGAGACCTAGTTCTTACAATATTTTTGTTCTTAAAAGAACCGTTTTGCACCTTCAAAGCGACGATCGTGAAATTATTCTACCGGAAATGCTGCTTGGATGTGACGTACCATGGAATAAAGCCTGTCTTCATAAGTTCTTCCGTAAAGGGAACACCACATGAATTGGTCCAAATGTGCCGGTAGTAAGCGGGAGCCCATCACACCCAGTCTACGGCAATGCATTTTCAAGCTACACCAGTAGCCCTCCACCATATTTGTGCAAACCCCACTAATGGGGTCCACAAAATTACGGCTGTGGTTTACTGTTTTATGTAAGTAGGGTGAGACGCCGCCGAGGGTTTTAAGCCGAGAATAGCCCTTCCAGCAATCCGTCCAGATTTCAGTACCAGGCAGTACATATCGTTGGATGAGCGTCTCCAGCGTGGTGGCATCCCTAGTAACCACGTACTTGACGATGCCACGCTTTTCGGTGCAGCTGTACATTCCCAGCACCCACTTTTGTGCGCGTATGGGAATCCTGCCGACACCATACTTCCGCCGGGTAATCACGCTCTCATCGATTTGTACCACCTGCCCTGGACCGCCAATTACCAGATCCTCAGGGGTATTCTGGAGCTTCCATGTGCAGATAGCTCGAAAATCCCCGTACATGCTGTAAACAGCCTGCCGGGTCATTCCGACTGATATAAAACCTTAAACACATCGCGCGGGGGATGCGACGGCGCTCAAAAATTGTATTGCTGGTGAGGGTGTATGTTCTCTTGCAGCGCGGGCACCGAAAACAATGGTTAAGCCACCACCCGTTAAAATGAATCACCCGACAAATTCGTCTACAATTATTACTAGCACAACGACGTACACGCGGTAGTAACCGAAGATCTTGTAAAAGTTCAACATTTTCACGATCGTCGTCTTTGAAAAGTAATGCGATAACTTCGTCATTAAGTTCTGAGATAGGCATGATGACAAGTCGACTGCACGGTGCGAAATGATGCTCCGTTTCCCATGACCCCACTTATATTTATAACTTATGTGGTAGGCGTGGCCTAAATCATCGTTTTCTATGCTAAATTTACGTATTTTCAAAACTCGATTTTGGGGCTATTTTTTAACAAAAATCGAAAATTATTTTTTCTATAGACTAAAATAAGCCTGTTCTTTAGTGTGTCGCTGAAGATATTTTTTTTCAGCTAGTCAGAGTTGGCTAACTCTCGCCGCTTTTGCTCTTAAATAGCCATTTTACACCTAAAATGTTTGTTGGGTAAGCATAATGTTAAAATTGCACATTTAGCAAAATTATTTTGAATTGTATTAAGCAAATATTTATCAAGAAAAGGCAATGCTTATTCTGCCATGAAAAATAATTGGGGTGTTTTGTATCAAATTTAAACTAAAAAAGTAAGTAATAATCAGGAAAAAATATTTAATATAACTTGGAACTTCCAATAAGTACTTTAAAATTTTCAAAGAATTCCACAAAATTTAAAGAATGCCATAAAATTACCAAATAATGCATCAAGATCTACAGAATCCATTAGGGTTCCTAGAAATAACATGAACTTTCAAGAAATTACATGGAATGCCAAGATACTTCCAAAGAATGCCAAGGAACTTTCAAAGAATCCAAAACGTTTGTAGGCCAGACTTCCATTGTGATGAACCCCTCAGATTAAACTGATCAACTTATTGCAAAAATTGTACCCTACATTTTAAATTATGTATCTAAGAGTATTGGGTCCAAATTTCAAATCAATAGATACCATAGTTTTTGAGATAGGTTGAAAAATGTGGTTTCGAGATATATACAAAAGAATGTCAATATTATCTACCAATACCAAATGCGGCTTCAATTGTTCACAAAACTGTGAAAGCAAAAAAAAAAGTTTGAAAACTTCCAGGGTGGTCAACCCCTTATTTTTAAAAACGATTTAAAAAATAAATTAAAAAATTATATAAAAAAAGTCGGGAACAGTTACCTATTATCCACCACCCCAAATAAATTGAAATTTTTCTATAGCAAAGAGGAGGGTTAATATAGTATACTGTAAAAATTTTATGTGTGAAAGTATAGTCAAAATTTTGAGAAAAACCAATTTGAAGTTAGCTAAGATTTACAAGTAAATTGCATGAATAGGCCACGCCCACAATATAATTTTCCGATTTTTGAGGTGTGCATTCGATTTGGAGGCAATTCCATTGTCAAAACTTACCCTTCCGGAGCGCCGCTCCGCTCTGCACTCCTCCAGGGCGGTTTTGACAATGGTTTACTGGGCTAAACATACGAGAAGCGCCTTCCATCAAGAAAACCGGGATAAAAGAAACCGGGAACTTAGAGAACCTTGAAATAGCATTAAAAAGTTTAGTCGCGGTATGCGGCAGTTCTATTGTACGTTCAAACCCGGGATTCTAAACCGGGATTCTAGTCATGTTCCCTGTAGGACGCGCGAGAAGCATTGCCGAAATTTTCTAAGTGTTAGGGTGTATCATTCCGCACGTACCGTCAACAGAATGGCGACGCGCGGAATCTCGTATGAGATTCCCACGCGTCGGTCGGCTTTTACATGTTAAATTTGCTAACTTCAAAATCGATTTATTCAAAATTTTGATAATACTTTCACACATAATATTTTAACAGTATTCGCGATTACAGCTAAGTGAAGCGACGTCTGGCGGCAGAAATGTTAACTCGCTAAAACGGGCATTGTCATAAGTTAGATGTGCATCTAGTGCATGTTTATAGCCGGTATTAACGTTAAATATTGCTTCTAAGTGCTTGTGTTTGAAAATTCCTCCGAAATTAATTTGTTATTAGGCAAACGACAAAATGAATACAGGTAAATCAAAATCAAGAGCGTTTTGTTGTATTCACGGATGTAATTCTAGCGCTAGAAAGAATTCTGACCTTAGTTTCCACAAGTTTCCCATGAAAGGAAAATTCAAAGTGAAATGGGCAAATCCGTTGGGTGAGGTGGAAGTAATTGATAGCAGAAAAGCGTGGATGAAAAGCTTCAAAATGGGAAAGGAGCCTACAAAATACATGGTTGTGTGCAGTAAACATTTAAAACCAGAAAATTATTATTTACCAGGTTAGTAAAATTGTAGTTGTTGAGGACAGATGTGTTTCAATTAGAAGTTTACAGGTTTTGAGTAGATCTTATTATGAGCATTAATTTTTTAGGTCACCCCACAAAAAAGAAAACTCTTAAAAGGGACAGTGTACCTTCTATGAATTTGTCCGAGCTTCCAAAAAGAGGGACAGTTGTAAAGAGTCCATCAAAGGTAGCAGCAGCAAGAAGAAGGGAGAGAATATTAAAAAAACACAAACACCAGGAAGAAACACAATCGGCACAAACAATTGATCGGGAAGTAGCAGAAATTTTATTACATTTACATGAGGCCCGTCCACTGGAACCAATTGAACGACGTCTTGAAATACCTCTACACATCGAAATTCCTGAGACATCATCTACCGATCACCAATCAGCAATGAGTTCTGTGTCGACACAAGTAACAAGTGGTGATTTCATGGCTCCTTTTTTAAGCTACATTAATACTGAACAAGTATTGAATACTTTCATTTGACATTTTAAACTTTTTATGCGAAGAAGTTAGTGCCATTGTAGTTGATAAAAGACTGCACAAATTAACTATAAAAGAGAAAGTTGTGTTAACACTAATGAAACTAAAACAAAACTTTTCTCTAAGAGTATTAGAAATACTATTTAAAATTATAACTGTAAGTACTTGCAAGAAAATTTTTGTAGAAACGCTTGCAGCATTGGCAAAAGTTTTGAAATGTGCGATACCCTGGCCAAGCAAAACTGAAATCAAAAATAAAACACCAAAATGTTTCCAAAATTTTGAAAATGTTAGGATCGATTTAGATTGCACCGAAATTCCGATTCAAAAACCCAAGTGCTTAGCTTATAGGATAAAATTATATTCGCATTATATGTCTGGTTTGACTCTGAAATTTATGCCTGGTGTGACTCCAGCTGGTCTAATAACCTTCACAAGTCTATGTTATGGAGGAAAAACATCAGATAAGGCGATTTTCGAAGATAGCAAAATAATGAACTTGCTTGAAGAGGGAGACTCTGTCATGGTTGACAAAGGGTTTCTCATTAATTCCTTATGCTTTCAAAAAGGAGTTAAGGTAATTCGTCCGCCTTTTTTAAGGAGTGAGAAGCAATTCTCCAAGGAGGAAGCTTTGTTGAACAAAGAGATCGCTCGTGCTAGAGTACACATAGAAAGGTCTAACCAGCGTATTAAATTATTTAAGTTTTTTAATGGTAGATACGAGTTTTCATATTTAAATGTTGTAAATGAAGCTTTTACTGTGGTATGCGGTTTTAATTTATGCTCACCTATATTGGCAAATGATAAATTTTGATTAAGTGCATAGTAATAAAGACAATACTTTTCAATTAAAAATTGTTTAATTTACAAATTTCTGGAAGAAGCTTTGCAGGAACAAAAAATCTGATGTGGCCAGCACATGACTTCCCTATAAGGAATCATTCCTTCATCGTTCATCTAAAGATTCGCAGAAATATTATTTAAATTTTATTTTATTATTTAATTAAATTATTAAAAACTATTCAAGAAAAACTATTTCGTTCTTCAAGTAAAGTGCCATTTCCGGTTTAGGGATTTCCTCCAAAATCCAAAAATTTGGTTACTATATAACAATTTGTTCCTGAGATATTGAAGAAAAACCATTTCGTCCTTCAAGTAAAGTGCTACTTCCGGTTTAGTGATTTCCTCCAAAATCACATGGTGCTTTAGTATACTGATTAAAGTGTTAAATATGAAATTTGGTTACTAGATAACAATTCGTTCTTGAGATATTTAAGGAAAACCTTTTCGTCCTTCAAGTGAAGTGCTACTTCCGGTTTAGGGATTTGCTCCAAAATCAAATGGTGCTTTCGTATACCGATTAAAGTGTTAAATATGAAATTTGGTTACTATATAACAATTCGTTCCTGAGATATTGAAGAAAAACTATTTCGTCCTTCAAGTAAAGTGCCATTTCCGGTTTAGTGATTTCCTCCAAAATCAAAGGGTTCTTTCGTATATTGATTAAAGTGTTAAATATGAAATTTGGTTACTAGATAACAATTCGTTCCTGAGATATTGAAGAAAAACTATTTCGTCCTTCAAGTAAAGTGCCATTTCCGGTTTAGGGATTTCCTCCAAAATCACATGGTGCTTTAGTATACCGATTAAAGTGTTAAATATGAAATTTGGTTACTAGATAACAATTCGTTCCTGAGATATTTAAGAAAAACCATTTCGTCCTTCAAGTGAAGTGCTACTTCCGGTTTAAGGATTTCCTCCAAAATCAAATGGTGCCTTTGTATACCGATTAAAGTGTTAAATATGAAATTTGGTTACTATATAACAATTCGTTCCTGAGATATTGAAGAAAAACTATTTCGTCCTTCAAGTAAAGTGCCATTTCCGGTTTAGGGATTTCCTCCAAAATGAAATGGTTCTTTCGTATATTGATTAAAGTGTTAAATATGAAATTTGGTTACTATATAACAATTTGTTCCTGAGATATTGAAGAAAAACCATTTCGTCCTTCAAGTAAAGTGCTACTTCCGGTTTAGGGATTTCCTCCAAAATCACATGGTGCTTTAGTATACTAATTAAAGTGTTAAATATGAAATTTGGTTACTAGATAACAATTCGTTCCTGAGATAGGTGAGAGAGTGAACGGCCCAGCAGACAAGGCATATTCGAAAAAAATTATCCCTTGGTATATAGGTCAAAAAAGGGTTAAGGTACACAATAAGGGGTGGATAATTGAGGATTTTTAAGAATTAATACCGAAAATTGAGTAAAAACCATAACCCATGGCCGGGATAGGCTGCCGGCATAATTTTCGCGTGGCTTGAAGAATTATTGACACGCCCCCAACTTTTAATTTCGAAAAATTTTGTGTTGATCACGGCCTTTTTGGCAATGTTTTGATGCGAATGTATAACTTTTGTCGGCGCGGAGGTGATCATAAAAAAAAATTCGAAAAAAGTGTGAAAATAAGAAAGATGCTGCGAGTTGAAATAGTACGGGTCGCTGATGTACCACCGGGTCGATGTGCCACATCGTCGGCCGGTCGCTTGAAATGGGGTGAAATTTTTTTGCTCCGATTTTAATTTTTCTTTGAAATTCGGGTAGGGGGGGGTGTGATTAGTAGATATTAGTATAAATATTCGCGAAAAAATGGAAAATAAGGCGGTTGTTGCCGAAAAAGTGAAAAAATTAAAATTTTTTTTGCCTTCGAATTTTAGGGGTGTGCATTCGAAAGGGAGGGTCAGCCATCGTCAAATCCTACTCCTCCGGGGCGCCGCTCCGCTCCGCTCTGCACCCCTACGGAGCGGATTTGACTCTGGTTACTAGGCTAAACATACGAGAGGCGCCATCCATCAAGAACACCGGGATCTATGCAACCGGGATGTGAGAGACCCTTGAAAATGCATTAAAAAGTATAGTCGCGGTATGCGGCAGTTATCTATTACGTTTAACCCCCAAAAAAGCGCGCAAAAACAAAAAATAATCGATGTTACATGTAGTCGAGTCGGGCTGCAACTGCCTCTCCGCAATCGGCTAAGTTTAAGACTAGTTCAACTTGCACGTACCGTCAACAAAATGAGTGAGATTCCACCCGTTTACATGTAAAATTATGTACTTTCAAAGTCGATTTTCTCTATCAAAAGTTGGTTTATCCTGCTATAGGAGGGTTGCCGATGTCATTTATTAACATTAAACTACCCGAAAGTCACCAAAAAATATTAAAATTCGATGCTGGAACATTGTCACCCGTCCCCTGAGATATTTAAGAAACACCATTTCGTCCTTCAAGTAAAGTGCTACTTCCGGTTTAGGGATTTCCTCCAAAATCACATGGTGCTTTAGTATACTGATTAAAGTGTTAAATATGAAATGTTGTTACTAGATAACAATTCGTTCCTGAGATATTTAAGAAACACCATTTCGTCCTTCAAATGAAGTGCTACTTCCGGTTTAAGGATTTCCTCCAAAATCAAATGGTGCCTTTGTATACCGATTAAAGTGTTAAATATGAAATTTGGTTACTATATAACAATTCGTTCCAGAGATACAGAACTTACAGACATTTTGCGTTACATACATCCATACAGACATACATACATACAGACATCATTGCGAAAGTAGTCAAAACGGATTCAGAAATGCTCAAAACGGATATTTCCGTTAAAATATCGACATCGAATTTTTTCATGATTACAATACTTCCTTATAGGGAAGTAATAAAAAACTTAGATATCAACAAGCTTTTTTTGTCAATTAGCCCTGATATCTCATGAAGCGGTGCAGACAAAGCTGTAGTTTGTAAAACTAAGCTATAAATATGATGGAATCCGTCGTTACTAGGCGTTTTCCCACACAACACAATGTGCTTAGCGTTTGTCAAAGCTTCACCCTCACAAAAGTTTCTAGCCTCAGAACTCCCACAGAATTTCAAAATATTGTTTATTGTTAATTGTTTATTCATATTTAGATATTATTTATACACAAACGAATATAATAAACAAACCACAACACGTTTCTGAACCCGTTAATGTGCATATAATAACTTTGCTTATGATGGCAAAACATAGAACTACCCGTTTTGAGCGGCCATTTTGAATATTTGGTCACGTGATTTTCCTTAATCGAAATCGCGAATACTATATAAACCTTCCTCTTTGCAATAGGAAATTTTCAATTTATTTGGGGTGGTGGATAATAGCGTACTCTACCCAAAAAGTCAAAAGAAGTTGCTTTATTAGGTAGACCATAGACAAATTTTGACCACAGTCATACTTTGTAATAGTAATTTTCAGATTATGGACCTTCATGGCGTGTAAAACCATCAAAATTCAAACGTTCTTTATTAGTTTTTGAGAGCACATAACATTTATGGTAAATGGTATGCAGATTAAAAATTTTATACAGTGTAAGAAAAACAAAAAAATACCAACAATTAGGTGGCAATGTCACTCTGGGGGCCAAAATGCTACGATCTCTTTCACTGCTGTCCATAAATCAAGTAAATTCATAACAGAATATAATTTAAAAATAAAAATCCCGCTTTCAAAAATATTAAAAAAATGTTATAGTCACATTTATTTTGACTACCATAAATATTTTTTAAATTAAAATATTTAGACAAATTCAGCAGAATCTCATTAACCCTTTCATGCGCGTCCAAGGCGATAGGTAGTCAAAATTTGATTTTATTGTGATCGCGATACCAAGATTTATAAGTGTTTACGTTAATTGTGTTTTCTGTTCTAAATTTTTCAACTTGGACTACACCTATGACAACAAGTTGATTGTGACACATGTTTAAAACAAAAAGTAGATCTCATCATGTGCACAAATTTGGCCACCCCTGGTCTAGACCATAATTAGAAGATTTATAATAAGAAAGTTATGTTCCTAGTTCAGAATTCTCACTGAATTTTCTAAAAGAAATTCGCTGACTTCTTCAGATTTTCTGAACTTGGTAGATTCCAAAAATCAAATGTGAATTAATTACATATAGGAAAATATTCAATACAATTTTAAAAATGATTTTCGGAATAAATCAAAAACGTATTTTTTAATTTACAAAGAATTTTCCTCGACTTAAGTTTTAATTTCCTGGATATTAATTTCAAAATCAAAAATTCCTTGACCACATTTGTACATTTCTAAATTGCAGAACTCTTCCAAGCATTCCAGAAGAGTGGAAACCCTGCAATCTTCATTTAGATGAAATAATTCTAAATTAAATTTATAAATTGAACAAATTTTATTACCAATTTCACTCACTATTCAGAAAGAATTTGCCAGAATCAAACAGGTAGTAAATATATTATAAATTTGATTACCTATTTCAGTTCCAATATTTGCGTGCAAAATGGTGATAAGTAAAGCATGTTCTATCACAGATTTTTCAGAAGTCAGAACATCAGCAATAACGGACTTGAAAATTAAGCTGGTCAATGTTTCGTTCATATCATTTCTGCTATTATCCATATACAATCCTTCAATTTGAGTTGCAATTTTGTGCATATTTCCTTCTCCCAATTTATTCATTGGACCTAAAAAATTATTACAAATATTTGGTCATAAAAAAGATCATGTAAATTACCTTTTAGTTGTTTCTCCAATATCAACAATTTGGCACTTCTTTGATTTTCAGCTGCACCTCCTTCCATTTTTGCCCTGCGAGCTGGCGGAACATATTTTTCTTTGGTTTCCTATAAAATAAATAGTTAACCATTGTCACTAAAAAGTAAAAAACTACTTGCTTCTAATAATTCGCCATTTTTGCCTCTTAAACGACCATAAATGTCCTCCCAAATGGTTTCCTTTCTGTTGTCTGCTGAAATCACATCTTTATCCTCTTCTACATCATCATAGTCATCACTCATACTATCGTCATCACTTTCGACAGGTTTATCTAACTTTTGTTTCTTGCTTGGAATATCGAAACTAACTTTTTTCGTTTTCATATCTGCATCATCAATTTTTCTTTTTCGGTCAGTTTGATCCTCATCATTACTACCTTCTTCAATATCACTAAATTCGTCCTCACTACCTTCATATAATTCCTCAACATCATCAAATTCTTCCTCATCGTAACCGAATTTGTTATCGTCTTCTTCACTTCCATCACTGTTAAGATCCTCATCATCATAACCCATATCTTCACTGTCGTCATTATCTTCATCACTAAATTCATTTTTATTACTCTGCGAGGTACTTTTTCCAGTCATCAAAGCCAAATCTTCTTCAAATTCGTCATTGATTTCGGCAAACTGTTGTTCTGCAGAAACGGCACCCTCCATATTTTCAGAATCGCACACTTCTAATATATCTAAACAATAACAAAGCAAAAATTATACAAACAAAACAATTTTAAACCAAACAACTTACAATTAAGACCATCTTCAACAAACGATTTAGGAATACTTTTCGACTTCCTCTTATTAAGCTTCAACTTTTTCTCCAAACTCTTTATGGTTTCATCGTCGTTATTATCTTGTAAGGCTTCCACCCTTCTCTTCTCCATTTGTCTTTGCAACTTTTTGAGCTTTGCATTCCGTTGCATTACTTCCTTGTTCATGATTTCTTTCGACGAAAGGGTTGGAACTTTCTTTTGTTTTGGAGTATAATCTAATTTTTTTGTTACCCCATTTTCCTTTATTTGTTCTTTTTTTTGCACGTCCTTTAATTTTCTCGCCGAATGAAAATCATTTTTACGCGACTTCTTGGCAATTCTGTTCGCTTTACGTAACTGTTTTCTGTTCTTCGATTTCTTTGCACCTTTTTCATTTTTAGTAGCACCCATTGTAACCTTTTATTAAACGTACATTCAAAAAATTAAAAGTTTTACTTCATGTTATGAGCAATATTCAATAAAATTGTTTGAGGTTATAATTTGAACTGACAGTAAAAATCGGCATGGTGATGGCAGTGTTACCAACATTAATTACAATAGACGGGTGTTTATTTACATGGCACGACAAAAGTATTATGTATTATGTATTATGATTGTATTTACAATAATTTTGTGCTTGTAGGATTTAACTTTCGAAAGAGATCACGAATGGACCAAATTTGGTAGTTAAGTGTAAAATAATATAGAAACCTGGAAATCAAAATTTTTGTTAAAAAATCTGATGTAAAAAGTAAATTATATTAATGATATTTTTTAACAATAAGATTCTTGCCTATGAAAAATTTTCTATTCTTAAATTTTAATGATTGTTCAAATATTTTTAAGAATAAGCTCACAGTACGTGTTTTGATAATGATCATTTAAATCAGGGATGAGCAACCCGCGGGCCGCATGCGGCCCTTCAAGAATATTACATTTTGACTTTTAGGGTTAGGTTTATATTTTGTTAATGAAGAGATAATTTGAGTTCCTCATTCAGGGTTTGTATAGGGTGCATTTTTAGCTGCATGAGATCTTTCAATAGGGATAACTTTTGAATGAAGTTTGTCAAAGTGACAGTTCTTTGACATTTGTGTTCAGAACAGTTTTCCATTTAATTATGAATAAATAAATTGGTGCCATTCAGCAGAGGTAACAGTTGCGCAACTGTTGGGGATTTTCTGCTGGCACGTCCGCTACCTGCTCGATTCTTATAGAATTTCGCTACCTTTACTCAACTGTTGTACAACAGTTACACAACTGCTTTTTCTGCTGAATGGCACCATTAACACTTAAACAACGCTACCAAATTATGGAAATTTATTTTCAAAGTCAGAGTTCCGTTAGCAAAACTTATAGATCTCTTCGCCCATTTTATGGTTGACATAATCGACCTTCTAAGCAGGCTATTGGTGCGGTGATGAATAAATTTCGTACCACTTTTTCATTGTATGATGTAAGACCACCAACAAGAAAAAAAAATGTGCGTACCGAAGAAACTATCGCTTCTGTGAGTGAAAGTGTGCAAGAGAACCCAAACATTTCAATTCGCCATCGTGCTCAACAACTTGGGCTTTGTCAGTCCACTTCATGGAAAATTTTACATCAAGATCTTGGTTTACATCCTTACAAGATCCAGTTGGTTCAAGAATTCAAGCCTAATGACCATTGATTACGTCGTGCCTTCGCAGATTGGGCTCACGACCAATTGGAAGTGGATCCATTTTTTACCGCCAAATATTATTCAGTGACGAGGCACATTTCTGGTTGAATGCGTATGTCAACAAGCAAAATTGCCGTATATGGACTGAGACCCATCCGGAACATTATCTTGACACTTCATTGCATCCATTAAAATTGACTGTTTGGTGTGAAATACACGCCAACGGCATCATCGGTCCATATTTCTTTCGAAATGAGTAAGGAGCTACCATTACGGTGAATGGTGTGAGATATCGACACATTCTCAATACATTTTTGTTTCCAAAAATCCTAGAGTTAAACATCGACAACTAATGGTTCCAACAGGATGGTGCTACGTGCCACACAAAAATTTGACAAAAATTTTTGAAACACTGTATATTTTTATTTCAGCTTTAAGAGAGAAAAAAACTCATAGAATAAAATGTAGGAAATTTCATAGCAATAATTTTTGGTCTATATTATTTTTTAGTATTAAATTTTATTTAGAAGTTATGATGCATAATGTTATTGCAGCGTCCCCCCTTCCATTTATGCAATTTCAATTATTTTCATCTGGTTTTCTACCACGGCACACCAGAACTTAAATTCAAAATTTTAAATGATTTGTTGCTTCGTTTAGACGTTATTGTGTTCACAGACCTACACATGTACATATAGACTTCCTTCCAAAAATGATCAAAATGGATTCAGGAAAACATGAAAATCTGTAAAAAAATTTGGCGGTCAAATTTCTCCCGATAACAAACTTCTCTTACTTAAGGTCCCGGAAAGGAAAAATTAAAAAACGGCGAAGCATTTGAGAAATAAATAGCACATGTTTATCTGTTATCGCTTACGCTACAAAAACTAAGCGAGATAGCGAAAATATTCTGTACAATTTTTGTAGAACTCCTGGGGCACGTGACCTCATTTGAATTATTGCTCAATTTTTAATATCGACGGTTAATCAGTGACGCCTTCCGTATTAGATGGTTGACGTCATCCAATTTTTTTTAAATAGCAACCGCTTTTTTTACATAAGTTCTGAATAGTTCATAATCCTGATTACGACCATTCAAAATCTTTATAATAGCTTATATAACTGATAGGTTATTTTAAATAGGGTTTAGATAAAAACATATTTATGAAATAAATTAATTCTAAACAGTACATAATTTATTTCTACACAAAACAAAAAATAATAGTGCAGAAATGATGCCCTATTATTCAAAATTTCGTTTTGGGTTTCTACTATCCATCTTGCTGTGTGGTCCACTAGAGCCTGAAGTTTTATCTCTGCCAGTATATTCGATACAGAAATGCTCTTTTCGCCCGAATATCATAACATATTTGCCTACTGGATATTATGGTGAAAAACCTGCAGGACGGGATGCTGAAAAATATGTTGCTCAACTTGGATTCAAACCCAGGCGTTTTAGATGTGAATACGCGCGCTCAAACAACTGCGCTGCCGAGACGATTAGTTTGTATATAGCGCGGAACTTCTATATCTCGTGAACTAATTTGAGGACCGCTACAATCTTTTTAATTTGTGTCGATTTTTAAAATTTCACTTAAAATTTTAATTAGGTTAAGAAAACTACGGATTGTTACATACAATAAAAATATTTAAAAATTCATATCTCTGTGTAAAAATTTTATGCACTACAAGTATTTCAATACAACCCCAGTCAGCTAAGCAAAAATTAATTTACGTTTCATTTTATAATTTATCAAATTAAATAAGGTATTAAATTACTAAAATATTTGTTCATATCAGAGCAATATGTTGCCATGCTATTTTTCAAAAATTTAAGTTGTGGAATTTTAAATAAAAAAATTACATGTGATTTTAATAAAAAAATATTGGTTTGTTGAGCTGAATGATTATGGGTGGGAGAGTGTTTTTAAAACCCCGATAAATTTTGTTTTAGTTTAAAATGTTATAATAGATGTTAAAGATTTGTATTTAATTTAATTAAATTAAAAAAAAAAGTGTAGGCATCAAATTTAAAATTATACGAGTGTTTTTACATGGAACTAGTTTTCTGGTGAAGGGTTAGAACTTGTCCTTTCAAGCCGCGTCTCTCGACATGGCAGGACGTGAAATACTGAAATGCTTTAAAATGAGAAAATTAATGAAATAAAATAAAAAAGTGAATAAAAATAAGCGTTAATAATAATAAATTCAAAGTATAAACAACAATAAATCATTTCATTACGTTAATGGCAAGTAAAGTGAAAAATACAAAATTGGAATTCTTTTCGGGCGGAAAAATCGTCAAGTCAGCAACGACCAGGAGCCTTATTCCGCCTTCAACCGCAATCCATCATGCGTGTGGACAGAAAAAACTTTGAAGTCGATATCTACTCATTTATTAGAGATTGACTACAGTGCTGCCGTCCATAGTTAGGACGTCCTAACTAACAAGTTGGTTAAATGCTAGTTTTAATGGGAATATAGGACTGGCAAAATGAAACTCTCGTTTAATCTATCGTCGACGTTTTGCCGTCACTCACGGCTTCTTCAGGACTATAGATCAACAACTTTCCACCTCACCAACAAAGAGAGCCGTGCAACCCAACATCATCGGTACAACATACAATCGTCATTACAAAAAACATCCACAATTACACGTCAGAAAAAACCTCCAATACCACATTAAAACATTTAAAATATAATAAATTATTTAAAATTATTTAAAAAACAATAAAAACTCTTTAAGTCACACGCTAAAATTACAAAAATTTCAAATCCAAAACTATAATAATTTTTGACAATAATAACAAAACAATAATAATTGTTTTTTTAAATAATTTTAAATAATTTATTATGTTTTAATGTGTTATTGGAGGTTTTTTCTGCCGGGTAATTGTGGTTTTTTTTTTGTAATGCCGATTGTATGTTGTACCGATGAGGTTGGCTTGCACGGCTCTCTTTGTTGGTGAGGTGGCAAGTTGTTGATCTATAGTCCTGAAGAAGCCGTGAGTAGCGGCGAAACGTCGACGATAGATGAAACGAGTGTTTCATTTTGCCAGTCCTATATCCCCATTAAAACTAGCATTTAATTATTACACAAGGACGATATGGAAGTTTTACTTAACAAATTGGTTTTCGAGAAAAATATGATTGCTATAACGCTGTTTTCATTATCAAATAGTATTTAATACTTTCTGTTTATTTATATATTCGTATAGCATATAGGCAGATAATAAAGTTTACACAAATTGATATTGCCACATTATCAGAGAGACACATCCAACATCCAAACCATCCAGCATTGGATGTCAAAAGAGTGCAGCTCCTCCAAGCAACCGGCAAACATCTAGCAGGACAATTATTAATTAACTATGTGATAAAACGTTTGTATTGAATCACTGCAATTATACGTCTCGGATATTGTCGAGTTCCATTTATGCAGCATGGAATTTGTGCATGCATGATTCGTTCTTATACGGTTTATTTTTTCCCAACGTCTATGAGGACGGTCAAAACCTTAATGAATAACATAAAATTGATTGCTACACATTGCCCAGATGTTTATGGCTTAGCTACTGGGTTTGAGGAGAGCGAAACGTTGTGGGTCTGACTTGGAAACTTTGCCGTTTGCAGGTTTTTGGCAACGTCTCAACTGAAATCTTACTTTTATTCGAGAACAATTTATTAAAATACTTAACCAACGAAGTAAATTACCAAATAGAAGGTATGCAATTTTATTTCATTTGTATATTATCAACCAGGATGTGCAGTTAACCCGGGGAATAAAATAGTGCAATACATTTAATTACAACTTGAACAACTGTTCAATCCCAAAAAGCTTCTGTTCACATAGAACAAATATTTGTCATACGATACTACATTCCCGCGGCTTACAATTATTATAAAATACTCATACTAAATTACAAAGGTTCATTAAAAATTCATTATCAGCTCAATACAAATTAACATAGCAACTAAATATGATCTAGTAGTTTGATACGTTCCAGTTTTTAATTAAAGTCGGTAGAAAATGTTCATTCGACTTGAATTACATAATCACGTCTTGATAAACAAATTCACCAAAATACAAATAATCAAATATACGACCTTAGGGCGAAGTCGCAGTAACTCGCATCACCATTTATTTAACAGGAGTTCGTGAACATCCAACTGTTGGAGGAACCGAAGCTTGACAATTCCTTAAGCGTCTGGATACTCGGGGAAAACCAGGTGTTCTTTGAGTTGGGCCAATATGGGCGATGTTGGGGAAATGCCGCGATCTTAATTAAGATCCTACTGAGAATCCGTTGGACGGATCAAAGACGAGGTGCAGAATGTTGTTTAGTGACCAATTAATTATTCATTCTATAATATTTGTTTACATCAAATTTCTGTTAACTGAAATGATGATGGCTTTATAACATCCCTATGAAATAATTTTTCCTCCAAAAACCAATTTGTTAGTTAGGACGTTTTATGTAAGGACGGCAGAATAAAATTGCGTAGACAAATCTTTGCGTCTGGACCACCGTAAATAAGAAAGCCTAAAAATGTACAAAAGTTTAATTGCAATTTATGACTTGTGTCTTATGCACATGTAATACAAGACTAAAATTTTAAAATTAAATTTTCTATTGATTTGCAAAGATTTTTCGGCGCGCCATACAAGTCGACGGTTTTATTTTATATATTTTAAGTTGATTTGGGTTCGAAAAAACTTTTTTAAGTAAATTTGCTATACCTATATCCATAGGTCAGATAATAAAATGTCATTGACATATCGTCATATCGTGTTCACATCTCAAACTTGAATAGGGTTATATTTATTGATTTTGTTAAAAACTTTTTGACCAGCTGAAAATGTAGAAAAATGTACAATTAACAACAAAATATATTACGAATAAAGATTTTATTGGCAAATATTTTTTCAAAGTTCATGAAGTTCTTCTAACTATACAGTGTGGAATATTCAAATTCGTCACGATTTCATTTGAAACTAGTGATTTTCAGATCTTCTTCCATTCTGTTGTGTAAAATTGCTTTTATTATAAACAGGGCGACCAGATGAATTTGGTCACCAAATGAATTTTTCGAGTTATTACAAAAAACGTGGATTGAGCCATACTCGACCTCTCGTGGCTATGACTTCATTTATGGTATGAAATTTGTATTGACTATAATTTAAAGTAGATACATCAATGATTATTATTAACTTTATAATATTATAAATGATTAAATTTTAAGAAAATTTTTACTTCACAGCGATAATCGTAGCTCAGGTCCAAGGCATTTGTCAAAGAACTTATCAAAACTCTGGTACAGAAACTGTTTGCAACTGGATATATAATTAATACACCGAAATCCGCTCATTGGAATTTGAAATATCCTCAATTCCCTGTTTTATACTTAAAGAATGATATTTTGGGAACGGTGCGGCCGATTTAATAATTTGTTATTATTTGATAGACAGTTGAATTACTTTTCCAAATATGTACACTATATTTGACAAAATAGCGAGCGAAATACAATTGTTTTCTTGTAAATACACTTTGTGAATTTTGAACCTAAATATTTAAATAACTAATAACTTTTGGTTAAACAAGTCAAGTAATACAATTAATATATAACACTAAATTCTGCATAAAATAAGCGGTATTACAGCTTTGCATGTTTTACATAGCCTGAGATATAGCAAGTTTAGTAATAGTTCTGTCATTACGTCGCGATTAAGAGGTCTCCATGGAACTACGAAGAGACGGTCGCCAGCTTAGCGGTTAAATACGTTGCTGATAATGCTAAATACCTGGTTCAACTCCGGGCCCAGTAAAACTTTATTCTGACCGTCTCCCCTCGGAAGGCAATGGCAAACCACCGAGGTGTAATCTGCCTGGTACAGCCTCTCTGGAGATGAAGTGTATACACTTCCCGCGGTTCGGAGCCCGCGTTAAGCAGTAGGTCCCCTATGTGTGTGATAATACTTCAAACGCACAACACATGCATAGGAGAGAGGTCGCCTAGGTCTGAAATCAGGCACGGCATTTAAAGAAAGAAAAGATGGAACTACATCGGAAATGCAATTTTTTTTCTTAAACCCTTCAGTTTGGCATCAAAAAATAATCCCTAAGTTTTCGTCATTAAACTCGGAGCAGAAGGGGAAAATGTGTTTAAGAAGATCGCATAAATCACTAAATCGTAGATTGTTAGTTTCAAATGAATTCTATATCCAATAGGTATTAGTAGAATTAACATAAACAAAATAACATTTAAAAAAATTATTTTATAGTCTCTATAGCTTCCGAGATGGAACCTTCTAACAATCCTCCTTTTTAATTTTTGCCCAGATTAAAGTAGTTTTCAGTTTTTTTTGAGGACTTTTTTCTGTTCATCTAAACACAACAGGGTTTCGGAGATAAATGAAAATAAATTTTTAAAATTCAAAATGAAGAAATTCTCTGTGAATTACCCTACAAAACAAGTTTCTAGCCTTAACAGGTCCTTAGCTATGAGCTTTCAAAGTTGATCGTTTCGTATTATTTTTGGAAGTAGGTCATTGACAAGTCTTAATTTTTCGAAATATACTCAGTTTTGGTGCATCTGCGACAAAAATGTATAAGTTAAGATTAAAAGTAAATAAAATTTTGCGCAAAAGTAAAAGTAGAAAAATTTCTCTAGTTCTAGTACTTTTAGGTAGTAGAGTGAAACGTTTGAGTTTCGTTTGAGCTTCAATGAGCCCCCATTAAAATTGTTTGAACCAAACACATCGGAAAGTTATTCATGAAAACTTTAGAGGGGAGACAGCCCCTCCCACCACAAATTTTTTTCTAAAATTGCTGTCAATTGTTTAAGCTTCGTTTGAGCTTCAATGAGCTTCTACTCTCATGGTTTGAGTGTCAAAGATTTTTAATAAAAATTTATTTGTTTAGAACAATTTTTGGAAACGGGTGTAGAAATGCTAACCCTCTCAGCGCGATTTTTTAATAAAATTAGCTGCTTGAACTATAGTGCATACATTACGTGCTTGAATCATGGAGTTACACTTAGCCTCCTCCGCTATCCAGATTTTTTAATGAAATAAATGTCAATCAATGAATTTTGCACAATAAAGAATGACCAGTACTGTATACACATGGAAACATTTCAATTGAGCTTCTATATGACTGCCAATCGTTAGAGTTTCAATGAGCTTCCATTAAATCGTTTGAATCAAAACTTCGAAAAGTTACTTAAAGAAAATTTTGGTGGGGGGGTTTAAATGACAGCCCGCCATTGCAAATTTTTGAATAAACTTGTAGTCAATCGTTTTTGCGCTTCGTTTGCGTTTCAATGATCTTCTATTCCCATTGTTTGAACCTCAACAGTAAGAAGTTAGAGCGTTTAAAAGAGTGAGAAACTGTAAATTTTTCTACCAACATCGGTCCGAGCAAGTAGCACTTAATATTGGGGTTGGTGCCATATGAAAATAGCTAAATAATAAATTGTATTAAGTGCTTTAGTTGGACAACTGTTGCCTGAAGTTCGAATAATTGTTAATAAAGTTATAATTGCAATCCGCTAGGCCGCACAACTTAAAACTAAAGATGAACCTTCAGGGGGTTTAGCGAAAATATTCAAATTTATTCGTTTAGCAAACTATAAATGTGTTTAATATAACGCTAGTGTAAACACATTTTCCATTAAACCCGAGGAATTGTTTAGCAGTTTTAGTTCAACATTCGCTTGATGGGCCATGAAACTTAGTTTTTAGGTTTATAAAAAAAATTATTTCCTTTATTTTTGTATATGGCTTTTCATGCGGCATAAAGTCAAACGAATGGATATGAATATTCATTTAATACGTGTGATAACCCATAATGTAATTTAATAAAGAAGTTAAGCAAGCAGTTTGCAACGAATACAATTATTATTTCCTTCACCACGTCCAAGTAGGGAATTTCCATGATACTCCCAGTCACAACAGCCGATGCCACCCCATACAGCATTTCAACAATTGTTTTTCTTCTTATTAACAAACAAATAAATATTATGAAAAGCACATCGCAAGAATACCAGCAGCTGGTATGCTAGGAAGCACAACAACAAATCAATAATTATAAACAAATAAGCCAAAATATTAATTCGAGCAAATAAATTGCAATATAAGAGTGACGAATACAAAACCTGATAAATTAAAGATTATTTAGTTAAATAATCCATTTAACCATTTATTAATCGAGATCGGACATTTAATACCACAGAGACAAAATACCGCAGAGCCAAAATACCTCAAGCAAAAATACCTCAAGGCAAAATACCGCGAATGTTAGACATTATAACTATATCTAACTTTTGTATGTAAATTTTATTATTTATTATAATTTTAATTTTATTTTATATGTACATAATATATAAAATAAATTATTAAAATGACATAATATTACATATTATTATTACAGGCAGCAACAAATGATTTCATTTGATTTTGTTTTCAACAACTTGTGAGTTTTACTTACTTACTTATGTAAATAACGGCACTAGGGGTTTTCTAGTGTTACAATAAATCAGGTACTTACAAAGTTTTAAGATCGGTAAAAATTAATGAAATTGTTAGAATATCTCTTTGAATAAACTGCTCTTTCAGCTTAGTATGCAATGGTTTATACGTGTTTTTATTAATGGTATTATTTATTATGATCTTAAAATTTTAAGAAAATATTTTTAAAATATATTTTTAAAATAAAATGGTTTATTTTTAAAATATTGGAAACTCAAACTTAAAACGTAGAAATAAACACCCTCTTTGCCAAAATTAAACAGATTCAAATATAGATTTTGCAAAATTAAAAAGGAATGAAGTTAAAAATATTGTAAAGGAACTTATGTTACGCGTAAAATTTAACGAAGAAGTACAAAAAAGTCCATAGTGTGTATTAATCAAAATTATAATTTTTAAAATTTGGAATTTTGTGCAAATAGCATTTTCATACAACAAAAACCGGAATTTTGTGCAAATAGCATTTTCATACAACAAAAACAATTAAATTTGGTGGTCAACCACCAAATTTAATTGTTTTGCTAATACAACGTTGATTAAAAAAGTATTTTAGTTTGCCCGCTGCAAAAAAAATTCCTACGAACGCCCATGATTGCATTTCTTCTATGTATCCTAGACAAAAGTATGAAAAATATTTGTCGGTTTTTAAAAACCGTTTTTTAAATTAATAAATTGTTGATTTAAAAATTAGGTATTAGTATGACGGTAACAAACTGCTATTTCAAACTTTGAAGTTTTAAAAGATTGGGAATTCTTACTTAAATTTGAAAGATTTTAAAACCAAAAATTAATGAAATTGTTAGAATCCTGTTAGAAAATGGGTAAAAGTGCAACAAAATACAAAATGATATGCTTGAAGTGTACCAGGAATCCTCACCTTCATTAAAAATAATTTATAAGTGGGTACGGATTTCCCCTCTCTGAAAAAATTTCTCTCCCTGCAACGGATCAATTTTGTGCCATTTTAAAGTTATTTCAGCATGAGTGTGCTATGGAAAAATATATTTTATAGATAATTTTATGCTCTTCAATTATGGTCTGATAATAATTTTTCATAGAAGTAAAAATAAGCGAGTTATAAACAAAATCCCGCGTTGGGGGAGCTAAAACGCGGGAGCTAAATTGCGGGAGACGCTGCAGGGGATTGTGGGGAACTTTTGGGGGTTCATTAGAACACTCTGCTAAATTTCAGCTTGCCCGGATTTTTGAAAACTAAGAATGTTCCTAGCCCGAACCATTAATATCAATTTGTCAAACTTCGAGTTTAGCTTTGTCAATGAACCCATATTGGCTATATATTATCGTATTTTGCTGGCCTCTCAAAAATTTCATATAAGTGAAAAGCTTCACACTTTTCTTTGGTCTCTAAAAGGGTTTCTCTCTCATGCGATAGAATTTGTATTCTATGCAAGCAAGCGTTTTGTTTTTGGGTGGCTGAGCTCAGTAATTCAATATCACCATGTTAACATGATTTAATAGCAGGATGAGGGGATTTCTAGTAGGAATAACTTATCTATGGTCAATTTCACTTTCCCACGATTAGTGCTAGGAAACCGAATAAAGCTGTGGAACTCTGAAAAATGTATTTTAGGCTCACTACTTGATCTCATGAAGGAATCTGTCATATCAGATTCAAAGGAAACAATGTTGTTGCAATGAAAATTAGAATTTTGTAAGAAGGTTTTATTATCTTTAACCTAAAATTGTATGGGTTCTAAAAAGGTGAATTATTGTAAAAATAACAAACTTTGTATGTTGTGACTGTTGTGAGATATTGTATTCTTTCTGAAATTTTTCACAGAGTCATTTTAATGTATTAAGAGTCTTGGTTTGTGTAATCTAGTGATAAAGACCATAATCCGGTGTGCTAAGTCATCAACATGGAAGTGACTTGGGTCTCGACAGAATACTTCAACAAAACCAGTGAATTCTGAAACATAAAACATTTTAAAGTAATTTAAAAACTCTAAAATTAAATAAAAACTTACCTACGGATGTTTGATAAATTTAATAACGTGAAATTTGGAAAATTTGGATATAATTAAGATTTAGAAGTGGTACATTAGACACAAAATTTTGCCAATTGAGCCTGCGTGATTTTGAAATTTTGTTTGCCTTGGGCGCTCGACCGATGAAGTTCAGTAATGATAAAACTTTAACCAATATTGATTTTGGATCCTTATGTTTGGAGGTTATGAAACTTTTAACCGCACTTTTGTTATGAGACTTCGTGGATGGAATGCAAAGGCAACACTCATGTTTGAGATACTTTGACACTTTAATTAATATCCTTTTTTTGAATGCATTGTTTTGGTGAAGTAGATGGAATTAGCATCTTTAAAGACAAGTCGCTAGTAATTTTATCAGTTGGCTATTTTAAATAGTAGCACTTCGTTTAATTGGAGGTGATAACACCGAGGAATGTTGAGAATTTTGGTCGATGTGAGAAATTGAAGTGTACACGACTCGAGACACTGAAGAAAGAAACTTTGAATGGATTGTCAATCCTTGATCTTGCGCAGATGCTGAGCATGAGTTATAGTAAAACATCAGGTGAACGAGTTTTAAAAGCGATAAGGTATTTTAAATATTATTATTTGATTTTTTTAAAAACCATTTTTTTGAACTTTACGGCGTTGCATCTAACTTACGGGTACTGATAGCAACTACCATTAAAATTTTAAACAAAATTTCATTTTCATTTAATAATAAAGACATTTAGTCAAGAAAATTAACGCGAATTTAACAAGAACATTTCATATCTGTGTTGGTATTACATCAACACAGCCAAAGGAGTTAAAGAAGAGGAAGCTGCAACTAATTCAACAATTTTATTGTTTTGTAAGGGAATTTTCCCAGTATAAAAATTTGTACAACATTTATTTTGTAATTTTGACTGGTACCAGGGTGATTTTGAAATTTATTAAACTGATAATTCCACTCAGGGTCAAATTTTGGCGTTTCGACCAATCAGCGTGCGTTTATTTTACATGATATTTATACAGATACAATTCGTGCACTGCGACAATATTCAAATAACCCTAAGTAAAATTGAAAAATTTGAATATTCTGAATATCGAATATCGAATATTTGTAGTAATAATTCATACGTAATAAAAAATATTCGGATATAATTTATGAGTGTGATGACTAACAGATGCGATACAGGTATCGGTCCAACGCATTAGTCAACCGTAATAACTGTCAACCCGAGTTCACTTAAAGCAATGTACTTGTAACAAATGTTATAGTAACAAATTTTATATTAGAATGTTTAGTGCGATTATATGCTTCCATTTTTTTCGGTACTTACGAAATTTTCTGTTTGATTTTTTTTTGCAATGATTGTGATGCGATATGGTCAATTTGTTTCACAATTTTCGACATTAAAAATGGCGTTTGAAATGTCGATTTTCGTATGTGATGTGCTTTTAAGTCGTTGCGTTTCTTCACGGAATTATCACCGCAACAGCAGCGCGGATTCGGACAATACTCAAAGATTCAGCGAGTACAGGTTTTAGCAAGGAGATTGCACGAGCGTAGCGTAGGTATGAATATAAAATTTTTCAATGCAACTATATTTTATTTGTCACATAAAAGTGAGGCATTTAACAGAGATCCACAGCCATTGATAAGGAACCATTTGAGGAATTTAGTGAGTTATTTGTATGAACATTTTCTAAGTTTTGCACTTCTGTTGTTTTGCGGAGCTGAGCTAGGACCGGAGCAGATAGGTTGTTGGCATTTTTCTACTAAAGTGTTTAGTCCATTGATAACTCTTAGATCACGACATTTAAATGGCACACCAGTAACGTGGGGCAATTTAAGGGTTGTTTTAGAGTACAATATATTAGAACTTGATCAGAAATACCCTTGGATTTAAGTTGGCTTCCAGTGTTCATAGAGAACTTATTAATTGTACAAATTAAGTAAATTCCATACAAAAACAATCACAAATTACAACGATTTCACCTACTTTCTTTTTAACTTCTACTTTAAATTCACCCTTAATTCAAATAATATTTCCAGAACATGTAAACATGTCTACGTGGTGATTTCCAATTCTCTTTGCATTTTAGACCATGGTCTAGAAATTATTCCGCAGTACCCCCGATTATAGTTACAAAAATATTACAAAAAAATCTGTTGTTCATTTTATTTAACGTGTTTAAATAATAATATATTAATTTTAATATGGCTCCATTTCTAACCCGTTTCTATTGGGGTCGTCAATAATTTCAAGCTGATGTTGATTTATGCTAATTTTTGAAATCAACTGAAAAAGAATCTTTTACTTCAAATTGAAGTGCAAATTCGTCTTGCATCAATTTTGACAGTAATTAAAGTAATATTTATTTCAAATTGTTGCGAGACGAATTCCTACTTCAATTTTTTCTCAGTGTAGATTATTAATGAGTTGTAAATAATGTAATAATTTTTTCAAGTGCCTTTTCTAGAAACTCTTCGGATTATTCCATTTGTACTACTTTATATCGACTTTTTTTATATATTGTGGTTATATTTTATGCATCCATTGTTCTTAAAATCGTAATTTGTTATTGTGAGAATGAAACCACCTTTAGAGGTAATATTATTAGCTTAAAAATTACTCAGTTACTCAAATACAATAATATTCAATTTATTTTAAGTCAATAAACTGTTGTCAAGAGCTTATAATAGAATTTTATTGTTCGCTTAGCTTATTAAATTTTAATTTATACAGGACTTTTTTCAGCAGTGACTTTTTTTCTAGTAGGGGCAATTTTGTGCTTACAAGGTTCAGTTAGTCATAGAATTAAAGAAATGTGCTAAGTTGATTCTTGAACAAGGTGATGGTTTTTCTGAAAAATTCATCTCGCTAGAAACGTTGTCACTGTCAATGTATTGCGTTATCGGAACATGTTGAAAAATTTTATTTTAGGTTATTGATGATATGGACGTGAGTGATATGTAGTTTCAATAGAACAGAGTCACATGGAACACAGCACCTGTAACATTGAATTTATTACAAACGTAATTTCCAGATCGAATAATTTCGAGTAATTTTGTAGTCAGATCGTGCGATTTAACGCTGTTGACTATTTCTTGTGGGGTTATGTAAAAGATCAATTCAATTCAGATAATCCACAATCCATTGAAGTCTTGAAAGCAAAACAAGCAAAAAGCCTGGATTACAAAAATGTAATCAAAAACTTTTATAAAAGAATCGACGCCTGAATACGTGGTCTTGGTGGACATGTTCGATATTATTTTTCATTCATAAATTGTGGACTTTCTGCATTACATAATATAATTATATCAATAATGGAATACAGAACTTTCATCCAAAATATGTATTTTATTTAAAATTGAAAAGCCCTTTACATACTAAATAGGTAAAAAATCAATAATAGTCCTTGATTTAGGTGCTCCTGGATGTTCCTAGTTACAATATGCTATTTTCATCTGAACAAAATTATCACATCATTTCACTCCTAGGAGCTTAAATTGGATAGATAATTAAAGTGCTAAGTTTCGTTATCAACAACGTGCAGCATTAGTTAAAGAATTTTTCGATGAATATTTAATAAAATTATACATATCAATATAATAAGCTTTTTATAAGCGGGATGTGATCGTATACCACTTGCCAGTTCAGTTTAATATATGTAATTACGTGAAAGAAGTTTTTAGTAGATTTGAAGTTCTATAACAAAAACTATTCTTTCGTATTATTTTTCCATCATTAATCATGTAATTTGACACCAAGGATAAGCTTCGTAATTTGAAATGTTAAATCCTTTAATTTTTAGCCACTACAAAAAGAATGTATATAAGAATTTTTCATGGCAAAAAATTACAAAACCTGAAGAAGGATTATTATCTACATATAGTTTTATTTTAGTTTTCTGATTGCTTTCTTTTTTAGTCAAACTAAATTTTCCCTTTCTTTACTTTAAATAATGTGTATACGTTTTTCACATTCTTGCTTTGTCCAAAAAGTCAGTAACCCATTTAACATCCCTCATTGCATGGAAATGCCCTTGAATCGGTAGGATTACACTCCGTAACAATGGTTTTTTGCAAGCTTTGGAAAAGTACACAATTGAAAAATTGACCTGAATTTGCATAGCCAGTTAAATTAATTTCCCTATTCGACATTGACTTTCACTTTCTCTCGAAAATATTTTAGCTTGTTGATTCGTTTAAATAAGTAATTAGCAACGCAGTTTTTACGAGTATTAGAATGTTCAAAGTTCGTAATGTATTCAAAAAATGCCGATTCAAATGTAAAACGAGCGAAATATTTTAATAAAAAGGAAAGATCAATTGAATTCTGTGAAAACACACGCCAACCTGTTGGTTTGAAAAAAACCCTTCTCAAATTTAAAAAGAATTCGTTTTGTTTTTTTTCAAGAAAATCTTTGATAATTTTTTTATTGCATTTTCGCAGTCTTTTATTGTTTTATTTGCTAAAATTGAACTTATACAGGGTGACATTCCAATTTCGGTCATACCAAAACATAATTTAAAGTTCCAGAATTTTTCTAATCTGAAAACTCTTCTTATACATTTATTTATTAATTTTCTTCAACGATTTCAGAGCCATATACGTTAATTTGATCCGGTCCATTCTCCTCACACGGACACCGTCATTAAGGCGACGGTCAATTGGGCGACGACAATTGGGCGACGTCAATTAGGCGACAGTCAATTGGACACCGGTTTTTTGGGCGACGACTTATTAGGCGACCCGAATTAGGCGACCGGTCATATAGGCGACGGTAAATCAGGCGACGGTACAAATTGGGCGACTGGAAATTCAGTAAATTTTTTTAATTAAAAAATTTATTAAAATAATATTTTATTGCAAAATTTATTTTCAAATTCTTATAGTATTCTATTATCTTTATTATTATAAAACATTAAATAAATACACAAAAATTAAATTACACGACATACAAAAAATAAACAATTTTCAATCCATGTCATAATTGTACGATAAACCGCGAAGATATTCTATAACATTTTGTAAATTGTGGTATTCGAGAACCTTATTTAAAATTCTATCGTCAGCTTCTTCATACTTGACTCGCTTTCGACTAGGTTCATGTCCGGCAATAATTCTTTCGTAATCTATGTCATACGATTTTTGAATTTGTTTTAACTTATCTAAAAACATGAACAAATGAGGATGAGGAATACCAGTACCAAAACCTAATTGCACTTTCCGATGACAGGCTTCCGCAAAATTATTTGTTCTATCAATACCATCTAATGTTCGTTGGTATACAGACCAAATATCGTAAGGAAACGTTGGTGTTGCTCTTGTGCCATTGTGTCGAATACGTCCTACATAATTAATACTAAACCATTGTAAAATTGGTTCCAGTTCTTCTGGCAAATAATCTTCCAAGCTGATTATTGCATTATCAATGTCGTTTTCCGGAACAAATGCAAGAGACGTAACCATTTTTGCACTCATTGCAAAGTCAGCATCCGCCATACTGTATCTTCCTAAAAGATTGTTTAAAGATAAATGCTTTTTTAGATTTTTTACCAGATGAAAAAAACAACCATTAATGCGTACTTCTGGAAAAACTTCGCGAATTGCTTGATGAACAGCAAGTTCATAATCCACACTTATACTCTCTGGATTTAGTTCAGGCCACAGCTGGCGCATCATGGTAAACAATCTTACGTATTGCTGTGATCCAAGCTACCGAGCCGACACAAAACATAAAATTTCTAACTCAATTTAATGTAATAAATAAAATTTGACCTACTTAAAGTAAATCAGATTGAAAACATAAACAATTTACACAAATTTCTCAATATTATGAGCATATAAAGATCTCTAAAGATTGGAACACTTGATATAAAGCTGTTAGATAAATTCATTAAAAAGATTGCCAAATCAAAATTTCATAAAAAAGGATATTTAGATCAGAAATAGTAATTTTGCTGAATATTGTTATCAGCAGAAACATAACCAATAATTTTGTATTACAAAAATTGAATTTATTCTGTGAATAACTTATTATGTGTAAAACTGATTATATATCAAAATGTGTTACATAATCCGCTCTATGTGAAGATCATAATTTGGTTCTGTGAATCCACAAAAAGGTTAATAATGCTCATTTTCGCTTGAAAAGTGATAACAAAATTTTGTGATTAGAAATGTTCAAGTATCCATCTAAATTGTGCCTACAAAAAGTGCTCCTGTATTTGAAAACGTCTGGAAGTTGGTGCAAAATTCGTCTCCAAGAATATGGAAGACACCCTGTAAATATAAAGAGATTTGATTAACTAGTCCAGTCAAATTAGGTTTTCAGCTCGGAAAAATTCCCACCTAGCTGAATTTTGGTACACATCTTTATGACATCGTTGTAAACAATATGTAAAAAGTCGACCTCGATATCATGTCCGCGTTAAAGGTTATTCGAGGTCAAAGGTCACGAAATTGGCGTTTTTTTTAATATCTCGTTTTTTATTAGTCGTACAATAAAAAGTTTTAGATACAATTTGTAGAGGAGGTAATTATCTACAAAAATGGTCTTATGACATTTTCACGTTAAGTTGATAGTTTTTGCGTTATAAGGCCAACAAAATGGACACTTTTAATGAAATATGATTTTTTCGCTAAAACCAAGTTTGCGTTAATATCTCGCTTTATACTGGTTGTACAATAAAAAGTTTCAAACAAAAATTGTAGAGGACCAAATTATCTACAAGATGGTTATATATTGTTGTGTCCACAACATCTCTTAAGATCCGCGATCAACAACGATCGACACGGACGGGATGTGTTTTCAACATGTCATATTTTAGTTTAGTTATGGTAGTTTTGTTTAGATTGTTGCATAGAATTGTATTTTTAATTTTTAAGTTGTTGTTTATTGTTTGGTTGTTATGTTTTTAAAAAGAGACTATGACATGCGCGTTTAGTAATGTTGATTTAAAATAAAAACAAAAAAAAGGAGGAGGTAACGAAGGAGATGAAAAAATAACAAAGAAAACAAAAAGAGGATTCCGAAGTGAGTTTCCAAACAGAAAAGACGTCAATTAAATTCGTCTAAATAAAATAAGAAATTTAAAATTGTTGCAATCAATGCAAAGGAGTCGATACGCTTGTGCGTAATAGAACGGAGGTTTTTGGTCCTCTCGTTGCAAAAGTGATATTTTGGATTAAATCTACCTCAAAGTGTGGTAATCTGAAACAGAACGAGATTGTTATTAGAGGACAAGAATTGATATTGAACTTTGCGAGATTAAATTGATAAAAAAAGTGAAATCAGGTACTTACCTCAAAATAAGTGAGAAAGTGACTACGATTGAATGGAATCAGCACTACAATAAAAGAATTTTTGGAACAAAGAAGTTTACACGTGTTGATATTAAAGAAAAACCAAGATCCAGCATCGAGCGTGGATGACTTGACATTACAAAAGACATTTAAAGAAAATACGGCGCTACCTGTGTGCGGTAAGCAAAAAACTTATTTAACTTTTTGCGCGATATTGGTGAATGATTTAAAAATTAAAAACAATTAAGAACGTCGCGTAATAACGGGAAGTAAAACTTTTATTTGCGATTTATTTATTAAATGTTGTGTTACAATTTTTGTAGGATTAGTTTGGATTTTTTATTTGTGTGTTATTGTTCAATAAATATGAATTTTGAAATTACATCTTTGTCTGTGTTGTTCTTTGTTCATCGCGACTCTTAAGCAAAATACGGACCCTGAGATTAAGTCAACCAATAGGTAGGTCTGCTCGCAAAAGGGGCTTAACGCAACAATATATATGTAATATATATATCCAATCGCACTTGCGGTATACGAATTTTAATGTTTACCATACAAAATTACATAGTCCAGTCAAATTAGGTTTTTGAGCTCGGAAAAATTCCCACCTAGCTGAATTTTGGTACACATCTTTATGACATCGTTGTAAACAATATGTAAAAAGTCGACCTCGATATCATGTACGCGTTAAAGGTTATTCGAGGTCAAATATCACGAAATTGGCCTTTTTTTTGACAATTTCGTGACCTTTGACCTCGAATAACCTTTAACGCGTACATGATATCGAGGTCGACTTTTTACATATTGTTTACAACGATGTCATAAAGATGTGTACCAAAATTCAGCTAGGTGGGAATTTTTCCGAGCTCAAAAACCTAATTTGACTGGACTATGTAATTTTGTATGGTAAACATTAAAATTCGTATACCGCAAGTGCGATTGGATATATATATTATATATATTGCTATGTGCCGGTCCTCATTAACGGGTCACATACACTTTTAATTGAAATTTAAAGTAAAATTTTTAATCTTTTTGAATTGTTTGTGCTAGCTCAGTTTTATTCTCTTTAATCTGCATGAAATCTCTTAATGCCAGGAGTAGATTCCTCGACGTCTTACCTTTCCTTTTCAATTTTATTCTAATGAATAAACTTACTAAAGTCGTCGAATTCAAAATGATAGTACCAGATGAAACGTAATGGATAAATAAATAAATTTTATTTTAACAGTAATATAAATCATTAATTATAAACATCAAATGTAGTTATTATAAAAGTCATCAATAACAAACTTAAAAATTACCCCAATGTTTATCTTTACTTTCGCGAATATAGTTTTTATTTAAATTCGTAGTTTACGCGGCACGTTTAGTTAAATTTTTAATATGCAGGGTGAGCTCACCTAACACGCCTCCTGTTATTGCTTATAGCTTCCTTGGTTCTCGCTTCAAGTTAACCTTCAAAGTAATCTTGTGTAATTCGTCTTCGTATCAACTTATAAATTGCCAGATTGATCATCAAATTGTATTTTTATTTTGAACCAATTGTCCATAAATCATAGTTTGTGATAATTCAAAAAGGTAAGTCCAAATTTTAATTTTTATCTCCAAATTAATTATTCCTCTTTTATTACGCACGTGGTTGAATCCCACTTATAATCTTTACTTATTTTTAGTTACTCCCGAAGTGAATTAACTTGGTCAACTCTTCACATTACACGGCACACGAAATTTTAAAAATACGCGTTGACCGTTTTTACTTTTCTGGAAGAACCTTGTTTTTACTTGTAACCCGGGTTATTTGAAAATATCCCGTTTTTACATTCCTGATTTTTGCGTTTTAATTGGATCCATTTTTCCTATTGGTAAGTTATGTTTCGCCTTGTTGATCATCTTTATCCTTTATTTTATATAATTTGGTTGAAAACACTTTTGATTATTTTTTAGTTACGTTCCGATCTATACACCCGTTCGATCAGTGATGCACCACTTGGCCGTATTTTATGGTCTCGGATGAAACGTATCGCTGCACTATGTCATCCCGATTTTAATAACCACGTAAAAATATCCTTTTTTAATTATTATTCGCCACTTCTTAAAATTTAACAATTGTTTATTTTATATTACAAAATTCTTACAACTAACATTTTTATTTATAAATTGTGAACATGTTTTAAAGAAAATAATTTGTTTTCATCTGGTGCCTTTTTTTTCATTCTTTGACCTGTTTATTTTATGTACAAACAATTTTTATGGCATTATTATTATAAGTTCTCGTAACCTCGAGAAATCTTTCCTTTCCAAAAGAACTTTCATGTTTTTCATAGCAGCCTAAGAGTAAATTCTTTCTTGTCCATTTGAACCATAGCAATATATTGCTATGTCCGAAACTGACCACCACGTCAATAGAAATGATAACGTCACGATTGGAAATTTGTTTATCAATAAAGGTAGCACATGACTTATTTGTTCAAACGTAAAAGTTTCATCTGATACCAAAAATTTAGTTTAACGTCATAAATTTACATGAAGAAAGGATCACGGAACGAAATAACAAAATAAATTCAAAAATGCAACGTTTTAATTTCTGTTAATAAAAAAATGTTTGTCAAAATTATAAATTAAATTAATTTAATTAGTAATAAGAAATGTAATGTGAAATCAAAATAATTGTTCAAAGTTAATTTATAAAAATGTGTTAAACGTAAAACTTTAAAATAAGAAAAATTTTTATACGTATCGGAGTGCTTCGTAATTCAATGTATCACAAATGGGAAAAACATTTTCTTCAAAACTTTACT
Source organism: Podabrus alpinus (assembly GCA_932274525.1). NCBI lineage: Eukaryota > Metazoa > Arthropoda > Insecta > Coleoptera > Cantharidae > Podabrus > Podabrus alpinus. The sequence goes on from OW026454.1 coordinate 22,156,303, forward strand.
GGAAGATCACAGGAGCTGCAAATACTTCAAATTAATCTGAAACATAAAAATTTTATTAAAATTTTATAAGTCACATTGGGCTTAAACCGAACCTGCAAACTATAACGTCAAATAAATTGATTTTAATTTTCGATCAATGGAAAATCACATTTGCCTTGAAAAACACAAGTAACGATGGTAAAACAATGGATGGTTGTTGTTGATTTAGATTCGATAAATGGCGTGGTGAAATTTTAAGCGTCCTACAAGAAAATAATTTATCAGTAAAAAGTGCGATTAAAACCGAATAAAAGATATAAAATTTAAAAAGTAAATTTAACTTACGTGAGTTACCAGTGTTTTTGGATCAAAATATTGAAGGATTGAGGATATTTTCACAAATAACGATAAACGAATTTACACGTGTTGGAAAAGGCATCCACTCATATTTATGCGACTGTACACGATCGATAAGAATTCGATACTGGGTTTCATGGTCATTCATCTTGGTAACCAGAAAAGAACCAGATTTTAAAGGTAAAGCCAAACAATTTTCACTTTAACAAAATTTAGTGCGGACTTATAAAATTTTCTACCGCGTAACTTCGATTTAGCATTTATAGTTTTGGGGTAATTTTAAGGAATTGTTTAATTTATGTTAACGATTTATTTAAAACTAATTACAATTTGTACAATAAAATTTATCATTACATTATCAAACGGAGCATAAATTTGTAATCATTCCGAGAACCACAATATTTCATTTCAGAATTAAGATTTGGTCAAGGAAGGAACCCAACGTGAGAAAAGGTAGGTCTGTGCTCATCGAAATTGCTAAGCCGAGGGATAAATTTCTTTTAATTGCATTCAACAATAAAATTTTGCATACATTTCTGTTGACGGGGTACATTTACGTACACTCGTACAAAACCTCAACTTTAAAACGTGCAGCATTATTAAAGGACTCCGTTCATAGCACTTTTTGGCTAGCCCAACGTGAGGCTACGATATCCCATAGCAATATATAACCATCTTGTAGATAATTTGGTCCTCTACAATTTTTGTTTGAAAGTTTTTATTGTACAACCAGTATAAAGCGAGATATTAACGCAAACTTGGTTTTAGCGAAAAAATCATATTTCATTAAAAGTGTCCATTTTGTTGGCCTTATAACGCAAAAACTATCAACTTAACGTGAAAATGTCATAAGACCATTTTTGTAGATAATTACCTCCTCTACAAATTGTATCTAAAACTTTTTATTGTACGACTAATAAAAAACGAGATATTAAAAAAAACGCCAATTTCGTGACTTTTGACCTCGAATAACCTTTAACGCGGACATGATATCGAGGTCGACTTTTTACATATTGTTTACAACGATGTCATAAAGATGTGTACCAAAATTCAGCTAGGTGGGAATTTTTCCGAGCTGAACCCCTTTTTTCGTCTAATTTGACTGGACTGTAACGTAAAATTTGGTGAAGTAAACAATTTGACTTACCTTTTATCAAAAATCGACGAATTTTGGAAAAGCGCGCAGAATTAATCAGTTGAAGTTTGCCAGTCAAAACGAGTGGACGTGCGTGCAGTAAAAGTGAACAACTTTAACCATCCAGATGTCAAACGACGCCAAATATTTGTAAATTAAATTTGATTTAGTATAATCAAAATGGCTATCAATTTTGTCACGACATCTGCAAATCACAACAAGTAAAATTCAACTCATATCTTAAGTATTCAGGAAGTAAATATAACAAAACAACTTACCATTATTTCAATTCTAACGACACAAATGGTTATCAATTCAATCTCGTTCATCAACACCGAATAAATCACCAATTCTGCAGAGCAACAAGTTGGATATCGCGATCAACATCACAGCTGATCAGTGTAGTGCAAAAAGTATCCGGTAGTTTTAGATAGTGTTATCTGCGCATGTTTTTATTTGAAAACTTGGATATATTTTGAAAAGGTATTTAAAAATTATTTATTAACTATTTTGCAATTTGTTATTGTTACATTTTTCTACGTCAAACAAGAGGAAGAAGAAGTTTATGGATTGAAGCATCTCGATATTTTTCTATTTGATAATTGTGTATTTTATCAACAGATAAAATTTATCTGTATTTACTTGTTAATTTAAAAATTTGCGCTTGCGTTTTGATTATTTCAATATATAAAAATTATTTCTGATTTAATTACAATCTTTTATTGACTAAATAGCAACGACAGTAAAGCATTCCAATTTTTGAGATTCATCAAAGTAAAAGTGAATCAGGTTTATCTCTTCAAACTATTATTAGTTCAACAATTTTCAATATTTCAAAAGATTTTACTTTGACTTCGATAAGCATCCCTTAAACACACTGAACCTACAATACCTTGAGGGAATCTCAAACGCTGAGCTATACTAGAGGGACAAGGATTGTGAGCTTCTTGATAGAATTGCACCCTCGAAAATTTCAACTTTCGATTTAAATATTTTTCTTTCACTTTCAAACTTAGAACCGAGGTGTGCAACTTTTTGATAGAAAGTTCACAGCAGTATGTATCCTTTCTTTTATCGGGTAGTAAATCAAGATGCGCTCTGGGTCGCGATGCTCACTTCCCGAATCCGCTAGAAGGAAACGTTCAAAATTATTCGGGCTAAACTCGTATTGGAAATATGCTTCTGGTATAACGATTTCCTCACGAGCTTGCGGATTGCTAGGCGCTTGTAAATTTCTATTTATTCTTCTTTGGATATTACGGTTCATGGCACTGCGGCTTGGAAGAACACCTCTCACAGCACCGGGTACATTTTGGGTAGCGGTGATCCTTATTTGAGCAGGGGTTTCATGAGTAGTTCCTGCTAGACGTCTTACGGTTGTTTTCACTTGTTGTACTACAACATGTGCTGCATTTCCTACTGTGCTACAAGTGTGTTCTCTTCGTATGCAATTAAAAGATTTGTCTTCTATATTCGTCCATATTCGAGCATTACATCCAATATTTTTGTTTTCACAACGCCAGAATTGAATTGAACCGTCCTTACTGACTTTGTCTTTGATATAAAGAAATCCGTCCCGAGCGTACTTTTCCTTCCCTTTTTGAGTCGTTATTTCTATTCTTCCTTCCATTGCAAATGATTTTGTTTTAACTTCAATTTGTAATATTCATACTTACCTATATAGAAATTAATATTTACCAATCACAAATATTTACCAACCACAAATTGTAATTAAACATTAACGTAGCCTAATTTACCATCGCCTATTTGGCCGGTCGCCTATTTGACCGGTCGCCTAATTGGGGTCGCCTAATAAGTCGTCGCCCAAAAAACCGGTGTCCAATTGACCGTCGCCTAATTGACGTCGCCCAATTGTCATCGCCCAATTGACCGTCGCCCTAATGTCGTGTACCGTTATGACCGCTCCTCAGATTGGTGGATACCAACACCGTTTTCTCGGTCGTCCCATCGGAATACTTTTGCAATTTCGCATTGTTGTCTTGTGTCTTCGTACTTTGTCTCTGCAAGGATTCTAAACCTCACTGGAAATGTAGTAGTGAAACGAACCTGATTGTTTATTTAGTGAGGTACATATATAAATTACGCTGCAATTTTTATTGCATACAAACTAAGCACAAAATGATTCATCAACATTGAACACCTCGTATTTTTGTAATAAAGTAACTCTTATCTTCCTTTTTTTATTAACTTAATCTGAAATCTGGCGACACTAACGCTTAAATTCATAATAGTCGTTACTTAAGTACAAGTACGTACTTAAGGGTCAAATTTATATTGCATGAACGCAGTTTTGAATAAAAACACTAGGAAATTTAGACACTTCGTGAAAAAATTAAGTGCAAGTAATTATTATTTTATTTCTACTTAGCTACAAGAGAACCACCTTTTTAGGCTTCTATACGCAGCATAGCAAGAAGCCTTCTAATTTGGTCCCGTATCCGTCAGTCCCTCAGTCTGTCCGTCTGCATGATTCAGCAATAATCAGACCGCATTAAATTATTATTTTATTTTTTATTGAATAATTGTTAACGACTAGTACTTTTTATTTTTTAAATTTTTAATTATTATATCAATAACTACCTGGTACGGACAGCCGGCTGTCTTTAGCCATTTAGTGCGCGAATATGTTGAAACTCGGCGGGTGTGCAACTCGATTAATATGGAATCCAATTGATAAGCAACTAATTGGCGAGCACTCGGGAGATTCCAAGATTCGGTCTCATAAGTTAATCTGTTTAAAATCTTTTCAAAAAGATTGCTATTAAATAATTAAATTTTAACAATTTATTACTACAATGTATACATTCTTGAGCCAAAACCAACGATTTAAATGAAATCCAGAATGAATGCAATATTAAGAATTTAAAAAATCAGAGGAGTAAACATTTAAAATAGGGGGAGATTAATCTGTTTAACGAATGTCTCGCTCGAATGTGATTAATAGAATCTATAGCGTGAACGCCATGGTTGTGCGGCCTAAAGGCCGCACTCAGGATGATTAGACTATAAATAATGTAGGCCGTAGTTCTTTTAGAGCCGTGTTTGATTATCTGATTATAGGGGCTTGATCCTGATTTCCTGATTAAAGGGAACCTACTGTTTAAGGCCGGAGTCTCACTGTACCACTTCTTACTATCAAATAAAGTTTGAAATAATTCAATCGGTTCAAATCGAGTTCAAAGACCCACCCAAAAATCAGCAACTTCCATTGGTTATTATTTTATTTGGTGATAGGAAGTAGTGCAGTGAGACTCCGACCTAACGCAGGCTCCGAACCGCGGGGGAACGTATACACTTCATCTGCATTCAGCAACTTCACTTGCTGAATGCTAGTATGGGATTGCTCTCCACTAAAATTCTCTTCCATATGTATAGAAGACACCTGGTTGCGCATATGCATTACCTCATATGACACGCGTTTTCTCTATTCTTTAGATTATTCTTGATTTTCGCCTATCCATGTCCATGCTTTACCCTTTCGGGTCTTTTGTCTCTTTTGCGATTGCGACAACACCTCAGCTTTAGGTACCTCTCGAAATTTGAGCCTTGGTAATGTTAGCTCTCATTACATTTATAATAATTGGGCGCTACTTTTTTCTTCCAATCATTAGGACCGCCTTCCATCTTCTCCGGAACCGAAGTTTACCGTCTTGTTTTTCATCTATTCAGCTACAGTTTGTAGCGTTTTTATTTTACGCACCCTGTATATGATCCGACGTTCCCATTTTGCGATTTCAAAAACGACAAGTAATATGGTTGTTTTGAACAATTTAATGTAAATTTTGAGAGGGGATGCGCGATAGATTCCCGAAAATGTTAATTGTAGGTCAGTTCCTACATTTATTCGTTAGAGTTCACACGTCGAAAGTCAATGATTAGCTGAATTCTGAGTAGAACCAACCATCTTGTATGTAATAACTAATTCATTGATTAGCTAGAAGTTATCCTTTTTTTATTTTCCGATGTAGGTTCTAAAATTTAGTCCAAAAATTTCGTTCTAAAATTTCGTTCTGAACAGTCATCCAAAATGCTATTCCAAGGGACCAATTTTTGCAAATACCAATTCGTTTGAATTGCAAGTAGGAACTCAAAGGATCCAAAGATTCCAAATTTAAGACGGACGTGTAAAGAACAACTGGATTTCTCATCAGTTTTATTATCATTTATCAAACACAATCATTCATTCAACCCCAGGGTAACTGGATTTTATCAAGTTCCCAATCATCCAACAACTGGATTATCATTCACTCAATTCAACAACTGGTGAACAAAAATTGCAGTAATATATAAGGTCAGATAAAATTTATGTTTGCGCAAGAAAAAAAAGGTAAACGAAGATTATGGTTCTATGTCTGATAACAAGAAGTGTAATCAAATATCAAGTTTAATTTCAAGTTTAATTAATTGGTTAGCACAAATATTCATTTTAAGTCAACTTTGGTATTCATGTAAAAACTTTTATGCCGTGCACCGTGGAATAATATCGCCAATTATTAATATTTTTGTGAACGAAGAAACTGCTCACAGAACCAACAGTGCCTCTGACAGAGGCATATAGTTGGGAAGTACAGGACGTAGTCCTAGCGTAAGAAGAAGAAGAAGAAGATTTTATATGCATATGAAGTTTCCGGTTAAGTCATTAGATTAGACAGGTGTCTAAGTATTTTATGTATATGTCGATATTTCCTTCCACAGGGCGAACATTTATTTTTTTGTAAATACACGAATAATCAAAATTTTTACTCTTTCATTCAGTAAATTACTTTTGCTGGTTTGGTTTTTTACAGTCGTTTTCGACTACTACACCTGAATGAAAGGAGATCCTATAGAAAACGGTTTTGGAAATTAGCTGGCGCCGTTATAAATATCAAAAACACGTTTTCTGAGTTCGACCCACGACCCAGCTCCCGAATTAACCCAAAGAGCAAGCAGTAAAATAGGGCACTTGTGTCGCGTAAATTTTATGCTGCAAGTTTGGAGTGCTATATTTCTTAAGTCTTCCATACTATCTGCAGTCCTGACGGTCGCTACTATGGAAATGTGGTAGTCTAAAATAGTCTTAAGGACGCCGTCGTATATGATGTTCCATAACAGTGGTTTAAGTAGAAAGCCTTGCGGAGCACCGTTTGAGGTCGCAATAGTTTTGCACATCAACCGTTCTTCTGGTACCAGTTTTCTGTGGCCCTCTAGTACCTGTCGACCATCTCTAAAAGGCAGGAAGCAACTTTTCATCAGATTAGCTTTTTTTTGTCTTCCCAGTTGGTGAAATTGAAGACGTCTTTTACGTCCAAGGTAATGAAGACGCAGAATTTTCGACTATTTTTAAACCACCTGGATGATAGATCTGCATTTCAGGAATCAACGTCTAGTACGGAAAAAATAGTTGTATTTCTAACGAGACCGTGACAACTTGGTCAATTTTTTGAATTTTTACATAATATGTATAATTATTGCAAAACGTTCTTAGAAATAATGCAGATGATTATTAATAAAAACTTAAAATTTTTGGACGGTGAAAAGTGCCCCCCCCCTTAAAGAATGTGATGTAGTGGGAACTACACATTATTGATTTACCTTGTGTATTACGTTACATATAGTTCAACTTAAAACAGCACTTCGAACTTTAATTTTGTTTGGTTTGAAAATCCATAGAAAGTTTTCAAAAATGTTTGGAATTGCAATTTTAAGTAAGACGAGAAGGTTTAACAAGAGTCCATTATATTGCATCCTCGAGAATTTAAAAAAGTATAAGAATACGGGATTTGACATTTGAAGTACTTCCAGAAGTATTTACTTGAATTGAACTGTTAATGATGTACAATGGTGTTCAACAAATACTTATATTATTGCAAATATTTATCGCTTAAAATTAGTTATAATCAGAATTGGGTAATTGAAACTTCTGAATGGGTTAGTAATTTAGACTGGATAAAAAGAAAATTGATAATATAGCAATAGACCTGCACATTTAAGAAATGTTATAATCTACGCATGCGTTAAAGACGCGGCAATTTGAACAGTTCGGACAACTGCAGTTGCTGGTTATCGTAAACGCGTGCAAATTATGGCGTCTTCCTTACCGTTTGTATGTGTTATTTTAGATGAAAGTGAAGTTCTCGGTGCAGCTTTACCTTGTGTAACACTCTGTTGTTCAATTAAAAAGGTGGTTGCACTGCAGAGGGCTAACAACTTCTGGAAAAAGGGCAGATTTAATTGCAAAGTGAGCGAAGTCTTATTTTGAGAGTGTTTTTTTTGAGAGAATTTTTTTTAGAGTGAAAGAACATTTGTCGGGAGGGACGAAAATTACTCCTACCATCGATGGTGGCTTTTGGCATGATCAAAAAAGACTAAAAACTAAGCGAGAAGTATGTTTAAATTTGCTGTTTTTTGTTTTACTCATCAAGTTTTATTTTTAGAACCTTGAAAATATTTAAATAAAACCCCGTTCTCCCCATAAATGGTTGGAAAGCGTTTACTGGAAGCGAAATTCCAAAAAAATTTAATTATGTAATTAAATTATTTTTGCCAAAGCTACTGTACATAGTACGTCCTATCGGGACAATATTAACTTTCGGGTAATGGTCGTTCTTGATCAAAATGGACGCGTTGCCGATTCAACATGTGAATGTGCAGCTTTCTCAATGGGAAGGTATGTAATCATGTGGCAGGAGTGCTCTTTGCGCCAGAAGATTACACCATTCTTTTTGGTTATTCTGCGATAGCATGCACTAGCAAGCTATGCGAGTGGAAATAGGAAATAGGGGAGTGGGACAACAATAGCCAGTCGACAGTATTCGGACAAAGTTGACCCTTCAATAAAAGTTAAATTTAACCCTGTGCCAAATAACCACGAACCACAAGAGATCACCAACAGCTTGTTGTACCAGTGCCAGAGTTATGAAAAATCATAAGAGCTGCTTCTAGAATTTAAATACGAGGATTATGAAATTGTGAGTACTAGAGCAGAAGAATTGAAGTTAAATGTCCAGGCATTGCAAGAAAATCTTCGATTTAACTTCACCACCCCAGGTGAAATACTAAGTAGCTTTGGGAAAGAAATGAATTGGTAATCACTAGAGTTTTTACGGCTATCACTTTTGCAGTTTCCAAAAACACAGATTTTGTTCGCTCCTTTTTCACCAGGTTTTCTAGGTCTACCGCCAAGGTTTTTGTTATTCATTGATAAAAACAACACTAAAAACTTCGTTTTATGTACCTTTTAATGGTGACAGATTCAAAGTTTGTCCGAACTAACGCCCCTTTTTTTCGCGCCTGCGTCAATAGACTATCCTTAAATGTGCAGGTCTATTGAAATGTTGAGACCATAAATATAAAATTTTTAAAATAAAGATCTAAATTAACGAAATTTAAATGAAATTAAAATTTTACTCTTGCAATTATTTTCCGCCGAGGTATCAAACAGGTTGACCAGATCAAATGCATAATACACAAAGCTAGTAATTAAAAATGCAGTATGGAAACCACACGATTGTTTGGTGGTATTCGCTTGTTTGTGACTTCCTTTGGCACTGTAAATATTTTAAATAGAAAGGGTCGCTGTTTTTTCATATTTTCTTGATAGCGCTTAAAATGACCTTTCAGCAAAGTCAGAACCGCACTTTTCTGATTTGGTACGGTTATCTTTAATCTAATCAAAATATTCAAAATTATTTAAAAAATAATTTTTACATTTTCAACATTTAACTAATTTTTGTATGTATCTAGAGTAGATTCCCGATTATCCGATTCTCGGTTATCCGATCTTCTGCGTTACCATCTGTTTATTTCTTTGGGAAGCTACGAAAGGGCTTTTTGCACCTTTTGTTCACTTTGTGTATTCGAGAGGTTTTTTGAATTTATTAACTCTCCTATATTGCGGAGTCTACACGCGGTTGAGTTATGCACTTCACGCCTCTGTACTGCTTTTATTTTGTTGCAAGATATAGAATATTGAAGTGTATTTTCTTTCCTTCCTGCAATATTTTCAAACATTAAACATTCAATTTGGGAACATCTTATTTTTGAATTTGTAGCCACATACTTTTGGGATCCAGTTGCTAAATGAGCTAAATGATATAAGATCTATAAGTGAGTTAACTCGGCGGAAACACAAAAAATCTTAGATACCTGAAAAATTTCAATAATGTATTGACTTCGAATTGGAAGGAACAATGTGCGAGAATGCAAAGAGAGTTAATCACGAAAGGTCACGCAAGTGCGCGTTGGAAATATTTGGTACAAATTGGTGATCATTTGATCAAGTCCGTTATTATTGACAAGATTGAGTTTTACAGAGTCGTTTCGCTAAATCGATTAGTTTCAGGTGGCAAGTTATCAACCACACATGGTTGAGAATTATTTGTTTTAATGAAATACTTAAATTTGGTAAATTTTCGAGGAAATTAAAATAGGATCCTCGTGGTGATCTTGGGAGGTTATGTTGTACCTACGAGCTTTACATGTTATAGGAAAGGAAAGGAAAGGATTGATCCTTTATGGATATTTTTCATTTCTTTTGATTTGCATAAGTTTACTCATAAATTTTATTTTATATAAAATAAAAGAAAAACTTTTCGTTGTGGTGCTGTGTTTGATTTTGAAAGTATTTTATTTCAGATGCATATGTTGAGAATTCACACCCTCGCTTACCGGCATTGATCTAGCGATCTTAGCCAATATTTTATGTTTAATTAAACAGCTTGACTAGCGATGATGGCACAAACTAGTGAATACCATCTAAAGATGTTCAATTAAAAAAATCAATTAGATATGTAAAAAAATTTATACTGCATTTAGGTATAATTAAGTAGAGGAGAAGGTGGTAATATGGACTTTGCTTTTGATATGGGAGCAAATGTGACTAATAAGTAATAAGCCAGAAAAACAAGCACCGGGGAAAAGTTCACGAACTGATATACCAGGTGCATGACAAAAACATTTACACAGAATATACAGGATGCCACATAATCCCTTAATATATCCAGTAGTCTCCCGGTCCGTACCACTAAAAATAGCCGCAGTAGACCCAAAAACACCCCGACGGCGACGGTTGAATACAACTTGCAAAGAAAATCTCAATAGGATACGGACGACAAGGTGCGATTTAATAAACGGACACCTTGCAAGGGAAGACCGGAGCTATTCATCAAGGCTACGGAGGCGGCAATGCTGGTGGATGGCATCATCTTTGATGTCGTAAAAATCGCGGTAAAGTTCTGCATAGCCATCAGCTTCCGTAGCACGTTGTCAAAAGTGAAATTCGAAAAGTCATCACCCCTCCTCTGCAACCCCTGTCGGCAGAAACGCAGGCCCTCTCCGACCTTAGTCGCACCATCAGAGAGTTCGTAGAGGACGTCAGAAAAAAGTCCGCGGTCATAGCCGGGCTTATAGAGAGGGTAGACAGGATACAAGCGGCAGCCCAAAAGCAGGCAGAAGAGATTTTGAGGGAGACGATAAATTGCAGAAATTCTCTTGACATAGTATCGGTAGCAACTGTATTCGATGACACGAAGGTAGATATCTCTAGAAATAGATTGGCCACACACTCGGCCTTTGATGATTAGGGAAAGTCGTTCAGCCGGATAAGGGAGCTGATCTATAATGTCGATATGCACGTTCTGGAAACCAGACTCCCCATAATGGAAGAGAAGACCATAGCGGCGATGATTTCATTGGGTAAGGAGATGAGAAGATGGAGAGCCCCCTCCCGCTCCAATACCCCTTCTCCAATTATTACGACCCCCCTCCTGCAAGCAAGTCTCAACCTGAGAGCGGAACTGGGAAGGACGAAGACGACCCATCAAAACCGGATGTAGGAAAAACCTCAAAGTCTTCCCAACACCCCTAGCCCCAACCGGGGGCTCACTAGATACGGACCCGGTAGGGGAGACAAAGACAAAAACCCTGACGTAACAGTGACTAATCACAAGAGGCTCAGTAAGTGGACGACATCGAGTATGGCGAATGTAATGCTGTGAGCAGGAAATCCGGTACTTGGTGATAGGAAGGTGAGTTTAGTGGGTAAAGTTCAACACTAACGCCAGCTTTCATGAATTAGTGTCTCGTACTCATCTCCCTTCCCAAGCTAAAAAAAACAACTTCTTAGTAATTATGTTCTACAGCTGCTGATGCGTGCATTCTATCTATTCTATTCCTATTTCAATCCATTCGGATGTAGGTTTAGGAAGTGTATATACTTTCTGCGGTTTGCAGTCCGCGTTATACAGTAAGCCCCCTATGTATGATAATACTTCAAACGCACAACACATGCCAATGTCGCCTACGCGTTTTTGTTTTAATTACTCAATTCCATTTGACATTCCTTATTTAAATTCAAAATTTTTGCTTTATTCTGGATTCTACTAAATTTTTGGTTTTCGCTAATTACGGGATCTGACCACTAACGAAATATGCGTACACCAAAATTGCAAAATTTGTAGGAAATTGCCAACAATCCTAAAATGTGTAAGAAATTGCAAGAATTCTAGACAATTATTCCAAACAATTTCAGGCATCTGCACCTTCTCATTGAAGGTACAGAAAAATGACATAGTGGTAACCCCCGGTTAATTATTCATTTAAACTTAGAGTTTTTTTTGTGTTGGTTTCATTTTGAAATTTCAAATTTTTGAAATTATATACCAGTATAGTTTGAAATAGTATATTAAGTATCAAGAACAGTAAGGACATTTTACCGATCGAAAACAATTGTTTGGAGGAGGAGCGAAGCGACGACTCCAATTATTGTCTGAGATCGGTAGTCCTTAAGGGTGGGAATGAATGTATACACAGTTAGAAAAGAATTGTAACATTTACTTTTAGTTAACAAAAATGTAAATGTCATTATTTTAGAGTAAATATTAACAACAAATTTGATTCAGATTTACATTAATAGAGCTACCCATTTTTGTTAAATTGAGGGGTGTTAATTTCACATCAAAATTTATTAAATTTAATGCATATGCGTAGACTAAATAAAAATGTTAGTTTAAAATAATAATATTATAAATTTGAGATATTTCCATACTAGAAAAGCCAATCTTTGTTGCAGAATTTGCATTTGAATTTGTAAATAAGTATAAAATTATAACATTAAAATTTGAAATACGTATTTGTTACAGCAAATTAATTATTTAGTATTATTAACAACAACAAAGTCATTTTGAAAAAATAAAGAGTTAAAACTGCATCTAATAATGTAAGTTTAATAATTCTATTGCACTTTATTGAAACAAATTGTTTTTAAAATATGTTTATACGACGTTATAGTAATTTAATCTTATGCTCTCAGCAAATTGTGTGTACTTCCCCAGTACAATTATTATAGCTACACCTCAGTATTTTCTTATAACTACTGTTGAAAGCATTGAATGTTCTAGTGTTTGTGATTAACATAATCAAAATGGTAAGTACTAAATCATTTTAACTTATATTTATTATATACTTTTATATTTATTTTTGTACAAAATTTGTACAAAATTACAAAATTTCGTACAAAAAACGTACAAAATTCGAGTTACCTAGTTGTAGAATGGTTGTTGCATTAAGGATACGATATATTATTACCTACTACTACGTAAACCTATGTAAAAAGTAAATTCACATAAAATTTGCAATAATTATTGGTCACCGAATAATTTTTAAAAGTGCATATTAATCACTTCAGTGCTTCAGTACAAATTCTTCAATAATTAAAATTAATTTTAATTAATTTTTAAAATTTTATAATATAATAAATATTTAATATACCTAATAAATAATTTTTTTAATAAAAAAATTAATAAAATTAATTAATTAATTAATTTAATTAGTTTCAAATAGTAATCATAATAATTTATGTAATTCCCCGTATTTCGAATGTTACAAGAATCAACTACGACTGAAAAGCTTCTCTCGTCAGAATTCAATCTGTAAGCTAGTATTAACTTTGGTGGTGATGGAAGTCACTTTTCTAAGAAAAATATTTAACAAAAATTTTTTTCTACATTCAAACTCTCGAGAGTTAGGTCTCTTTAAACCATTATTTTAAATTTCCACCTTCACATGGCCATAGCCCCAAAACTATTGATTTTTCAGTAGAAATGGTTTAGTACTTTTCTAAAGAGCGTGAAATAATCTACAAACTACATTTAAACCTTTCATTGTCTAAAATCAACGGCTTTCGAGTTATGAATTAAAGTAAATAAAAAAATGTTGAAAAATTCGAGCTTTTTTATTTTTTGGTTTCCTTCCAAACCCTGTATCTTTTAGACTTTTATCTGTATCTTTGTATCTCTATAATGTAATAGTTGAATCTTAATTTATAAAATAATTTTTCAATAAAAATAAAAATTTTGTAAATTTAATTTTTTGTTTTGTTGCTGTCTTGTTTATTATTTTCTAATTTTATCTTAAATGGATTGGTTTTTCAATAATTTTTTCTAGACAAAAGTTGTAGTCCGTTAAATTTACTATGCGAAATGGGGCGTTAGATTTTTTGTAAAATTTTTCGTTTAAGAGATACAGAGTTCGGAAGAACTTTAATTCATAACTCAAATGCCGTTGATTTTAGACAATAAAAGGTTTAAATCTAGTTTATAGATTATTTTACGTTCTTTAAAAAAGTACTAAACCATTTTGACTGCAAAATCAATATTTTCGGGGCTATGCCATGTGAAGGTGGAAATTTAAAAAAATGCTTTAAAGAGGCCTAACTTCTCGAGGGTTTTAATTTAGAAAAAAAAAGTTTGTTAAATATTTTTCTTAGAAAAGTGTCCTCTATTACCACCTAAGTTATGTAAAGTGTATCCTAGGACACCCTGTATATATATATATATATAATATTTTATGTAGTATTTAATCATTTATATCATTTGAAATAGAGATGGTCTTTACATAAATTATGTACAAGATTGCTACAAAACATTCATTTGTGTTTGGTTGTAGACAGAGTTCAATCCTGAAGACATTTTTGGTTCGACAGCTGATACAGCAAATAAAGAATATTTCGTTCGTTTAAAATACAAAAATAGGTTGGAATGGGCTTCACTACATTCCACGGATTACAATATTGTAAAATCAATTGGTTTGTATTTACATACATAATAATATGAAATATGATGTACTTTAAGGCTGGCACTAGAGGGGCATCGAAAACGCGGCATTTTACATGCCGCATTTCACACGCTCAAATGTAACCAATATATTTTAATGGAAGGCACTATAGTTCATCCGTTTTAAGCATGCAGTGGTTGTGGCACCAAACGACAAATCAAATTTGCCATATTTAGATTTAAACCAATCACGTTCCGAGGTCACAGTGTTAGTGCTGCAAGCTTAAAACGGATGGACCATAGACGAGCATGAAACGACGAAAACGCCGCGTTTTCGATGCCCGTGTAATAAAATTAAATTTATTTAATAATTAAACACAAATATGTTTCGTGTGATTAAGGGCCAGTTTACTCACCTCGTGGTAAAGTGTTTGTTTTATCTGATAATTAACAAAATTTAACAAACAATTTAATTGAAGGGGAATAAACTGGCCCTTAGATACATAACTTTCGGTGCTTCAATTTGAAAATTTGACAAAAAATAACACTTATTTTATTTTTCAAATTTTGAAATTGAAGTACCTAAAGATGTGTACTACCCAGTTCATACGAAACATATTGTGTTATAAATAAATTTTATTTGAAAACCCTTCGCGAAACAGTGCAACACTTCATATTTCTGGAAAATTATATCTTAATACTAATTATCAAAAATAATTAAAACCATATTATTATTATAAAGTGGAAGTATACCTTCCTAATTCCCTATTTTTTATATTAATTATTCGGATACGGTTATTTATATAACATTATTTTGTGGTAGTTGAAAACAATTTTCCGGAATTACTTGGAAAAGATTTTGAAATCCAAGATTTAGATGGCGCTGTTATAGGACCAAATTTTATGAAAACTTTTTTAAATATATCTGCCCACGGAGTTGTTTTACACTTGGTTCCTCAACAGGAAGATTATAATGATTTGGTTCCTCAACAGGAAGATTATAATCACTTAGGTTTGTAATTAAAATTTTATAATAAACTGATCAAGAACAATTTTATTTTTTTAGAAACATTTCGGACGTCCACTTCACCATTTTCTAATTTTTCTAAAGCTTATACAGGAAATACATGTAGTTGTAGCACCGAAACAATACATACATTATCGCAGCCATCCACGCCATCATCTTCATGCGTTAATTTTGATGAGGATGTTGCTGATTTTCTTTTAGAGATACCATCAGGAAAAAGGGCTAAAACGGCAGTGGTACCTTATCATAAATTGACAAACTACGTAAGTGAAAAAAGTCATTCATAAACAGTTTACCTTAATATTTAAGTGAATTTTTATAGGAGTTAAAGAACTTTCTTATTTCTCATCCCGGAGGCAAAGAAATAATTAAATTTTATAAAGAAAATAAAACTTTAGACGATTTAAATAGAAAAAAATTAGTAAACATTGTGGTGAATCACATGCTACAATTTATGCCATCAACAAATTTATTACCTTGCACTGAAACAAAAATTGAATACGCAAAAGCAATAATAACATTATTTCCAAAATTGTGCGATAAAGTTTCCAAAGAAGGATATGTAAGTTATATAGTAATGCCACTTTTTATTTTAAAGCTTAGTTATTTCTTTTTTATTTAGGAGGTATTTTTTGACCCCGTGACTAAGAAGGGATTTTTTACTAATCGGCTTCGAAATTTATTCAGAGACAAGGCAAAAATTGTCCAAAATAATAGTGATACATTAGAAGAAAGTAGTTCAACTGAAGAAGGAGTTGAAGAAAAAATTAATTTTCTAAAATTTGCTAATCCCAAAGATCAACGAGATCAAATATTTACTTACACAAGGGAAACTTTCAACTTTAGACAAAACGTTAGAAAAAATATACTTAAAGAATTTCCTAGATTTTTAGACACTGACGGTTTGTTAAATATATTTAAAGTTGCAATAACAGTTTTTAAAATAATTCACATATTTTATTTTAGATACATTTTGAATTTACATTAATAATTCCTGATTACAAAGATGACTTTAAAGAAATTTTTTTAAATCACGTACCAATCATACGGGAGGTATATACACGAACTGTAGTTAATCCCAGCTCAGCATTAGTAAAAAATAATGACACTGCTGATGGTATGAACATAGAATTCATCTGTAACTATTTCATAATTCTTTTTTATTTTAGATTGGAATGCAAACACAAATGCATTATTAATTTTAACGCTTTTATTTCCTTCCAATTCATCAAAAACCAAGAAGAAAGTAAGCGTTAACAGGGCCATCTGTAAGCTTCTTGTATTTCAAGATCTACAAGTGCCTTTATCATCAATTTTGGACGAAAAGCCTTCCACGCAACCTTTCATTTTGGCTGTGGGTTGTTCGAAAGCATCCATTAGCAGGTACTATGTTGTTTTCGACCAACACATCATTTCTGCACCAAATAATATTATAGGCGCATTTGACTTATGTTTTCAAATTCATTTTGTATATGATCTCAAGTTTGACCATGCACTTGAACATTTTTTTAAATTTATTCAAATGAAATTTTACAATATGAAAGTTGCAGAAACAACTCGCATGATCGAAATACGAACTAAATTTGAAAATATGTTACCTGCCCCTGTTACACCCCGATGATTATGGAAAACAAGTTTTATTTTAAGATAATCTTCATATCTCAATCCGTTTTGGTCTGACGTCCTTAAGGTCAATAAACAGATTTTTTTTGTTAAATAATGTTTGTTAAATAAATTTTAAGTATCATTTTTGACAGAACATTTTTAGCATTTGGTAGCTTTACAAAAAAAGAACTGCTCATTATTATATTAATCTTATTATAATTAATCTCTAAAAGCTTTATATATTAGTGCTTAATAATGTTTTTATGTTTTAAATGCAAGTTTAGAACTTCTTCGGCAAATGAAGTTATAAAGCACCTTAGAAAACAACATGCATTATACGATAGTTCAACGTTGGTATTAAAATGCTTTAACTGTAGCAACACTTATGAAACATTTAGTGGATACAGAAAGCATATACAGCGTTGTATCCACCAAAATAGACATACAGTTGTCATTGATCATTCAAATGTTCAAGAAAATATAACCGTTCACGATAATCTGGTAGTACCACAGTGTACTAAGAACGTCTCAAACGTTCAAGTACCTTTAAACGACTGCTATGGTTCGTATATTTCTAAATTGTACTCGCTTAATTTGCCCGATTCAACCATACAAATTATTTCAGAATCTAATTTAGAGTTTTTTAAAGTTCTTCTTAATAAAGATATAGACACTGTTCAGATGGAAGAAATACTTTTAAATTTCAATAGTAAATATAAACGAAATCAGTATTTTAACAATCATATTGTACAACCAGTTGAAATTCCATTAGGAATCAGATATGATCAGATTTGGAATAGGGAGAAACGAATTTATGAGAATGTACCCATTTCTAGTAGTTTTACATATGTACCGATTCTAAATACTTTAAAGTTTCTTTTGACCAATGCTACATTTAAAAATTTATTGGAATCTTCAAATTCAAAAAATGATAGTACCATGAAAGAATTTTCTGATGGTAGTGTATATAAAAATAGCAGTTTCTATAAAAACAATAAAAATGCTTTTCAATTGCACTTATATTATGATGACTTCGAATCTGTAAATCCTCTTGGATCAAAAACTGGTGGCCACAAAATGGGTGCATTTTATATGACTGTAAAAAATTTACCATCACACTACAATTCAGTATTAGAAAATATTCATCTCATTGCTTTGTGTTATAGTAAAGACATAAGTCATTTTGGCATTAATTCTGTTCTTGAAGTTATCGTTCGGGACTTGAAAATATTAGAAATTAAAGGAATATGCGACATATCAGAAAAATGTTTTAAAGGGACTTTGGTGGCATTGAGTCATGATAATTTGGGCGCCAATCAGATATTTGGAATGGTGGAATCATTTTCAGCTACTTACTATTGCAGAATATGTTTGGCAGATAAAAAAAATACTAAAAAAATTACTATTCAAGATGACAGTTTATTAAGGTCTAATGATTTGTACGATCTGCATTGCACATCATTAGAATCTACAGAAACATCTCAACCTCATATCTATGGAATTAAATTTCGAAGTGCTTTGAATTCTTTAAATTATTTCAAATTGTGCGACAATCCATCAGTGGACATAATGCATGATTTACTTGAAGGAGTAGTGCAATTAGAAATTAAACTTTTCTTAAAGTTTATAATATCAGAAAAATTGATTTCCCTTGATGAAATAAACTGCAGAATTGGATCTTTTAATTTCGGCATTAACGATCGTTCTAATAAACCAAGCCCAATATGTATTGATAAAGTTGGACATGCAATTGGAAATCGTGCAGCTCAAAGTATGTGTTTAATAAAGTATTTTCCTTTAATTTTTTCTGATATAATACTTTCATTACCAAATCAGCACATAAAAAAATATAAAGTAATAAAATTGCTCCTTGAAGTAATTAATATAGTATTTTGTCCTGTCAATACAATTGCTATGGTATCTAGATTGAAAAATATAATTCGCGAGCATCATGAATTATATCAATGTGAGTATGGCACCACTTTAATGCCCAAACATCATATGATGATACATTATGCCTATATAATTTCAAAAATGGGACCTTTGATTGGATTAAATTCTATGCGTTTTGAGGCAAAACACGGTTAATATTTTAAAAATGTAATTCATAGCTTAAAAAATTATAAAACCATTTGCAAAACTCTTGCATTTAGACATCAACAGTGGTCATGGCACCATTGGAAAAACTTGAATATCTCTGTAAATACTCTTTATGGAAAATGTAAAACCATTAATGTCGGTAACAAAAATTACTCAAAAGTATTGAAAGACTTTTTAAAAATGGCGCCAAACGTTGTGGCGTTAGATATATTAGTAACAGACTCGGTTGAAATATTTAGTAACATTTTTCGAAAGAATATGTTTATAACTCATAAATATGACAATGTATTTGGATACCCGGTGTTTTCTGAAATTATTGAAATATGCATTATTAATGATGAAGCTCATTTAATTTGTAAGATTTGGGAAACGGTAACATTTGATGATTTATTGCAAGCTTATATTGTAGAGATGTCAAATTGTGATAATATAAGTTTTCATGTAATTGATATAAAAATACTTGCGCATGTTGTTTCATATGAATTACATAAACCATACAATAGAAATTTAAATATTATAATTCCAAAATACGATATAATTTTATGAGGGTTCATTTTTAAATTTTATTTCTTTATAATTAATATTAGGCATATATTATAGTAATGTTTATAATTTATAGCTATAGTTTTATTTGTTTGTATTATTATTGTGTTAATTCTATTATTATTATTCAACTTCTTAATTTTAATTTTTTATAAAATAATTTGTGCTAAGTTTAATAATTTTATTATATTCTCAAATAAAGAATACTTTACTACATCTTTTGAGTTTCATCTTTTATCATAATATGTATTAACCAAATCCGTATGAATGATGAACATCTATTTTATAACAAATTTTTATTGCTTGTAATTATATGTAAGATTCCTTAAATATTTTAGAATGTTTGTTGTCATTGTTTAGGAAATGTACACGTTTTAATTTCCAATGCAATTATTACAAACGTTGTAAAATTTTAATGAACCTTTAAATGCAATTTTTAAACAATAAAAATTTTAAGTAAATCGAACACCTAGAGAAATTTAAATTAACAAATAAATCATTTTAATTTTACTCCTCGTTTTTGTTGAATTAGCGTTTGTTTTTCGCTAATTATGCAAAATAAACGTTCAATGTAACTAAACAAACCTGCATAACCAACGAAATATTTAATTCAATGGACCAGCCAAATATACTATTTTTATCAATTACTAGCGCCTGCGGCGCTAGACATACGTATAGTAAACAGAACCAACACATTATGAACAATTTTTTTATTATTTCAACTTTAAAATGACTGTGGACATGTAACCGACGTTGGAGAAAATGTTTGTTGCTCCGAATGAAGTCATTTGAAAGCATGAGTTGTACTTGCGAATGTTTAGCAGGAAGTGTTTTGAAATTGCAGTGGTGCCAATAAGATAACTTAGAAGCGGCTCAGGTGGATCAATCAGCGGTGGCAAAACAACTTTGCCGTTCGAACAACACATTCCTGGTGATTCCTTAGCGAACTTCGAAACACGACAATGCAAGCAAAGTTTGTTCATAACACCTATTGCTACATCCTCGTGATTCATGTAATCGTAGTTTTTGTCGTAATTAAATGCTTCCAATGTTAAATTCAATTTTTGTCTTGATGGAACTAATCCCAAAAACGGTTTGCCCGTCCATTTCTGGCTTAAATAAGAGCGCTACATACGTCCAAAGTTTTTACACAATTTTCACTTTTCAATTAATCTTCAGGTAAAGTTAAATCTTCCGCAAAGAGGTGGATCTTCCACGAAGAGGTGGGTCTGCCACTTCTTGCACAATTCCGGCGAGTTTTTCTTTAGAAAACCAATTAAAAACAAATTAATCTTCAGGTAAAGTTAAATCTTCCGCAAAGAGGTGGATCTTCCACGAAGAGGTGGATTTGCGTCTTCTTGCACAATTCCGGCGAGTTCTGCGACCTATATAAAGTCTTCCTCACAGGGGGAAGACCATAATAGATCGGTGAAGGCCATAGTTGTTCGGCCTTCGGCCTCACAGGGTGAAACCATAATAGATCCGTGAAGGCCATAGTTGTTCGGCCTTCGGCCTCACAGACCGGACCATAATAGATCCGTGAAGGCCAAAGTTGTTCGGCCTTCGGCCTCACAGGGCGGACAATAATAGATCCGTGAAGGCCATAGTTGTTCGGCCTTCGGCCTCACAGGGCGGACCATAATAGATCCGTGAAGGCCAAAGTTGTTCGGCCTTCGGCCTCACAGGGCGGACAATAATAGATCCGTGAAGGCCAAAGTTGTTCGGCCTTCATCTGTCATCTGTCATCCGTCATCTCATCGGTCATCTCATCTGTCATCCGTCATCTCATCTGTCATCTGTCAGCTGTCATCTGTCAGCTGTCATCTGTCATCTGTCATCCGTCATCTGTCATCTGTCATCTGTCATCTGTCATCTGTCATCCGTCATCTGTCATCTGTCATCCGTCATCTGTCATCTGTCATCCGTCATCTGTCATCTGTCATACATACATACATACATACATACATACACACATACATACATAATCTTCACGTAAAGTTACATCTTCATGTAAAGTTAAATCTGTATGTGCAAAAGGATTTTTAGGTTATGTAGTTAATGCCGTCACTTTGACACTATCGGGGGGCCCATGGGGGCTATTCAACACTATCAGGGTCACTCTGTAGGTTATGAAAAGGGTCTTGCTAAAACGTGCACTATTTATGTTTTACCCTGTATATATGCAAAATGATTTTTGATAATTTTAAAAATATTGTGCAACGCTACTGACTATAATATGTCAATGTCATTTTTAAGGTTAGTCAAAGTTGTGCCCCCTATTTGTCGAGCCGCTACTGACTATAATATGTCAATGTCATTGAATTAATCTTTTAGCGTCAAAATCGCATCGTAACTATGACAACTACTGTGACCTGAAGCGTTTAACTGCTGATGACCGTCTTATGGTGACGAATTACTAAATTCAAAGACGACGAAAAACTTACTCTTGAATGTCGCCAGATCTCGTGAAAGTTTCAACGCCCACAGTTACGGGGTTTAGGCGTCTATGCGGAACATACTGTAAAGATATATTATGTTTAATCTAAATGCATTTTTAAAATCATGGAATTTTTAAATAATAGCATTTAACATAATGCACGATTGGTTGCATACCGCTCCAGGCGTTTTTGAAAATTACAGTTTGCTGCAAAAATTAGAATCTGATAAAACAAAGCATGCAATTATGTTTAACATTTAAATATACAGAGGCAGTTGGTGAAAGGCTGACTTTCTGAAATCTTCACCCTTCCTACAAGAAGGGTCATAAAATCTTTGCAGAAAGGATACCGATAACCGATACCGATCCGAAAGTTAGATATCCGTCCGAAAGTATCTGACTGAAAGATCATCCGTCCGGCCGATGCATTGTTTATGTTCCTAGACATTGTACTCAGCATTTCCAAATCCTCCGCTTTCGTTTATGTCTCTAGACGTTAGTAATTTCCATCACGTGTTTGTTTACGACTCTAGACAAGCATACTCGCTGCTCCGATCCTAGCTTGCGTTTAAGTTTCTAGACGTTAGCAAGCCCCCGTCCACGTGATTGTTTACGAATCTAGACATTCATATCCATCTACGGAAAATCCTGTTGAATAATTAGTTCTCATCAAGAATTAATATTTACCTGTGATAAGCAAATCTGATTTGCTTCCGGAGTCAATTTATTGACTTCCATCGTACGTAAAACTTTCAAAGTTCCGAGTAAGAGAGATCACTTGTATTGATTTTCCCGATTAATCTTTTTACCGAAAACTTCAGTAGCTTGAAACAGATTCCGCCGCCAAATAATCTCCAATTAAAGTTAAATTGTTTTATTTCATTCTCACAAGTAGCAAACTGATTTGATTTAAATTCAATATAAACTGTCAACATTATTAAAGGTTATGTTATTTTGTATGTACATAATCCAGTGCCGTATCCTGTTAAATTTAAATTCAGAATAAAGTAATTAAATTGTGAAGAAAACCATTTTTTTTGAGTTTAAAGTTTACCTATAAAAACTTTTGGCGCTCGAGTTTAAAGAAGTAAGTGCAAAAATCGACAAGACGTCCTAAAAACCCTGGCTACCCAAAAAGGCAATTTGAACGACCTAAAAAATCGTTACAATACATACATACCCACACACATACAAGCATTTTTATATATAAGATAGTTATAAAAGCTACAAACGGAATAGTAAAAATTACAAAATAATATTGCAGATACTACATTTTAAGCTTATTAGTTTAATCGTAGCAATTGTTATAATTGCATTAGCACCTTGATTACATCCACAATATTTAAAGGTACAAAGCACAACATCACGATACGTATAACAACTTTTTTTTGTTAAATGCAACAACATAGATTTCGTTATTATTAGCGCTCAAGTTGGTTGTTAAATTTGCAATAAATAAGTGTGGACCTGTGGGAACAACATTTTCTTGTTAATTTAACTTTTAATTTCTAACTGTGTAAATATACGCTATACAGACCCTTCGAATTTCGCTATTCTAAGAAAAACTATATCATATATGACATTTAGAAAATCAGGATCCTGTAGAAAAAACTATGATCTGTGTTTCTAGAGACGAATTATTAAAATTGTGCCTAAAATATAGTCATAAAAATAAAAACTGTAACCTAAAAAAAAAATTCCAAACCAAAATGTCTTTCTCTAGAAACACGAATATACTTGTGAAGTTTACAGATTATCAAATTAAATTGATAAAAGTTTATTTATATCAGTTATAATCAATCTACAGTTTCGTTTATCATTATTACCATTTTAGGCAGTTTTTGCGAAAAATAATTCACGGTGGGTCATAGTGATGGCGCTGTATTCAGTCGAACTGGTCGGATCGGAATTTACATACATATTTTAACTATACATCTATTACTGAAATACTTAAATACTGAAATAAAATTAATTCGTATTTGACTTTCGATTTCATTTATTAAATGTTCTATAATAAATTTATGCAAATTAATTAAGTGGCCGCAGACTTTTGTACAGTGGTGTACATTTTGGTGCGACATCTGTTTGAAATGAATATCACAAATGGATTTTTTAAATTATTCCAAAAGGTATGAAGCTGAAATAAATTTAAAAATAATTGCGACAGTAGCGACGTTGGCGGCCATTTTACCTGGTGTTTGTCAATTCCCCACCTTAATGTTCGAGATGCTTATGACGTTTTTTGCGCGACTAAATTTATTAAAATACATTTAAATGTGTATTTAATAAATAAAAATATTTTATTCTCTTTATATCAAGTTGCCTTAATGTCAAAGTTTGCATTACGTTGCTATAACAATTAATGTTGAATAAATTCACTTACCGTTCTAGAACGCTAAAAATACTTACCGTCGCCTTATCCTTAGCAACTAGTAAACAAAACTTACTGTCGTGGAAACAGACGCGGTAAACAACCAAATAGAGCATAGTCGCGCAAAAAATATATAAAATACCTCATTTTGAATAAATTCCTATATTTCTTGAAACGGGATGGCACGTTTCGGCGCAGCCGGTTCGGCGCGACCGGTTCGGCGCGACCGTTTCGCCGCAGCCGGTTTGGGGAGGACCGGTTCGGCGCGAGCCTTATTTTATTTGTAGCATTTATATTCTATATTGAATATTGCTATCCCAATCTTTCGGGATTTACAAATCCGTTTGAAGGTGAGGATTACATTTCTACAAACATCTCTTCCATTTTCTTACGGGACCTCGCCATTATTTTCCTCCTTACGCCTTTTGCGCGTTTCAATTTCTATTCGTATATAGCACAAGCACCCGGCTCAACGCCTCGGAGTTATAAGATTAACTTGAATTTTCATCAGGCAGACATTAGGAACCACCACGTTATCAATAGCAAATTTTTTATTAAGCGGTCCGGGTTGGCGTGCCGGCCCCTAATCTGATAATCCTAAAATTTTCTTGGATTGGTATTTCTGATAAAAAATGTACCTATTTAAATGATGCACCACACTTTGTCAGTATCAAAATTTTTATAAAACTGTAGTGACACAAAATATCATTTTGATCTTTTCGGTAATCCAAAAATGTTAAATATTGTAAGTAAACGCTAGAAAGAAAAGTTCTCGAATAATGGATTCATATATATCTTTGATCGTATGAGCGCTTCCGGATCGAAAATATTTTGGCGATGTGAAAGGAAAGACTCTTGCAAAGGTCGAATTCACACTGAAAATGGCATTGTAGTCAAAATGGTTAATGATCATTCTCATGACAGTTCGGCAGCTAAAGTTGAGGTTGATGTAGCTGTATCTGCAATGAAGCGAAGAATTGAAGAAGATGTTCCGGAAAGAACTTCGCAAATTATTGATGCTTGGCTCGGCGAATTATCCGAAGGCGCTTTAGCCGCTATGCCAAACCACGCTGCATTACGAAAAGTAATCCGAAGGACAAGAAATGTTGTGCAAGCTGTTCCCCCGCACATGAAAATGTACAAGATTTAATAATTCCTGAAAAATATAAAATTTACGATCTCCAGCCCGGCATTCAAGAAAACTTTTTACTGGCTGATAGTGGTCAAGTTGCCGGAAGAATTCTTATTTTTAGTCGTGAACGAAGCCTTCGCATTTTGAGCGAATGTGACCATTGGTTTATAGATGGGACCTTTAAAATTACGCCACCGTTATTTTCGCAGGTGTATGTAAGCTTGGCGGAGAAATATGAAGGAGTTCATCCATTGTTATACGCGCTTCTTCCTAACAAACAAGCTGCAACATACACAACAATGCTAGATATCTTGAAAAATTTGGAACCAAATTTGAATCCAGTACATATTTCATGTGATTTTGAATTGGCTGCGATTTCTGCGTTTAGAAACGCATTTCCTACAGCGGAAATGCAGGGATGCTTTTTTCATTTGACTACAAATATGAAAAAACAACTCACAAATTTCAATGGAATTGGGAACTACAATACAGACTCTAATTTTGCTTTGTATGCTAGAATGGTGGTGTCTCTTGCATTTGTACCAACTGCAGATTTAGATCATGCAATAGACAGGTTAGCTGGAGTGTTGTCTATCGAACTACAACCACTGTTGCAATGGTTTGAAGATTTTTATGTTGGCCGAATGAATCGTCGAGGAAATGGTAGAAGGCCTGCAGTTTTCAGCCCAGAATTGTGGTCTTTATATAATCGCGTTTTGAACGACATGGATAGAACAAACAACCATGCTGAGGCGGCCTATCGACGCCTCCAATTGGAAATGGGAATGGATCATTCAGAAAGGTCGTGATATGTTTTATGAACACCTACTATTAGCAGGTCACGAGCCACCAAAAAAATTAAAGAAATATCGTGATGTTGATAAACGTATCAAAACCATTGTGAGTGATTATGCGAATCGGGATATAATCGACTATCTGCGAGGATTGTCTTATAATTACGAGATGAGTGCATAGGAAAACAATCATTGCAGCATTACAGCTACAACAACCTCTTCTTTTGTACATTAATAAATTTATTATTTACATTATTTATCTATCAATATTATATTAAATTTTTTTTTTGATTAGTTAAATTCTTCTTCTTAAAGTGCCGTGCCTGAATTTCAGACGTTGGCGACGTCTCTCCTATGTGTGTGTTGTGCGTTTGAAGTATTATCACGCACATAGGGGACCTACTGCTTAACTCGGGCTCCGAACCGCGGGAAGTGTATACACTTCATCTCCAGAGAGGCTGTTCCAGGCAGATTACACCTCGGTGGTTTGCCATTGCCTTCCGAGGGGAGACGGTCAGAATAAAGTTTTACTGAGCCCGAAGTTGAACCAGGTATTTAGCATTAGCAGCAACACACTTAACCGCTAAGCTGGCGACCGTCTTAATTAGTTAAATAAACAATTAATTAACCATGATCAGATAGAAGTCAAATAATAAAAAAACCAAACTACTTCCATAACGATTCTTTTCTTGCGCCGAACCGCCCCGCACCAAACCGGGCTTGCACCGAACCGGCCTCGCACCAAACCGGGCTTGCGCCGAACCGGCCTCGCGCCAAACCGGTTGCGGAAACGGTCGCGCCGAACCTAGACCGTTCTTGAAAGTGTGTTATTTTTCACTTTCGTTTCAAATAATTATTATCATTGTGTGATTAGTTTAAGAAACACCTCTGAAAAACATAATTTGAAAAATTTGGACATTTAGTTTTGAGCCTGTAACATAAAAATAAATAGGGGTTCCATATTACCACCTTCTCTTTTATTAAAATGTATTTAAGTTAAAAAGTTCTTGTATCAAAAGGTCCCTTCATTAAATGCTATATCATTTTTCTGAATTAGTTTCATCTTTGAACCCAAATTAATTGGAAGTAAATGGAGATTAAAATTTCAAAGGTCATGTTTTTATAATATAAAAAGCCAACTTTTTATAAATTAAATAAATATTTATAAATCTGTATGTATTTTTAAATACTAAATAAGCCAACGTTCAATAATCGTAATGTATCATTGTGTGTGAGTTTTGCATGGAGGAGTATTATGCCAAAGTAACAATATAAAGCAAAAAGTACTTATATTATCTGAGTACATTGAATTTACACGCCATATTGGCATTAAGTACTATTTGAAGTAAATAAGTATGTATTATACGTTATGCATTTTAAATCAACAATCGTAATTGATAAATAATAATTAATGGTAGTTTTGATAACATATTTTAGAATTTCTGAGTATAGGCATTATGACTTATGATGAATGGTTTTACTGTCATGTTATTAAACTATTTACTTTATATTGTATTATTTCTTTCTATGTTGTTATTTACCCGTAATCCAAATTAATCTCTTGTTTACAGTCAAAGACATTTCTATAAAACTCGGTTAATTTTAGTTTCGTGTTTTCGGGCAGGGCAAAAGTGATACAAAAATTTGCCCTCAATTTTAACAAAAAATGATTAATTTACAAATGTTTTTATGGTTTTATGATCATTTTTGTTTTTCCTATGTGCATCACGTCGATGAACTATTAATGGACAAGTTTCCTTTTTGATAAGGTACTACAGTAACAATGAAGTTAAATTTAAAAAAATCTTCAACAAGGAATCGAAATAAAAGTAGAAAGTCGAACTTCCTGTGTGTTCCCGTTACCTAAATAACATTATTCCATTCGCTTGAAGGAAATAAAGTTTCGTCCTCCGATGTGTATATTGGAAAATGTATTCCCCTCCTAGTTATTTTCAAGTAGCTGGCTGATTTTCCACCCGGTTAATTTGTGTTTGTGCGTTAATGTGAAAGTTCAATTTTTCCAGTCTGTTGTGTGGATGAACTGCTGTCCGGTTTGAATTTAATTTAAAAACTGAAAAAAATACATTCGGCATGATACTTTTGTGTTGTACGAATGCAGAAAAAAAAGTTTAAGCAAGTTTTAAGTAGTTCTGTTTCTTTTAAAATTGGTTTTCGTATCTCGGTTTGTGAGTAAGGAATCTATCGATTCCGTAATAGGTGTTCAAACTTGCCGTCCGCGAAATTATAAGAAGCAAAAAACGCTAATTGAAAGCTTTCCTGATCCTAAGTACACTGCTTCGTCTGCACTAAATAAGTTAATGTAGAACGTGGTAAGCGGAACCTTGCATGCGTTTTCGTGGTAATCCGTGCAGCAAAAAGTTTTATGAACTGAGGCTTATGTTTTCTTGGCCTTTTTCAGAAGTTTAATTTTTGATCAAATGTAGCTAGTAATTTAAAAATTTCATTAAAAATAAGACAAATCTTAACATAAGTTACAATATTAGAAGCATTCGCTTTATTTTTTAAATTACGTTATTTTCAGCTTTATGCAAAAACTTTAATTTGTTGGCGTTCGCAAGTCAAAATAAATAGCACAACATATAAAAATTTAATTTAATAAGGCACTAAAAAGTTAATTGGAATTTTAGTAAATGCAAAGCTATTCCAAAAAATGTAGGCGTTGAAGTTAATCTTTAATACGGCACGATAATTATGTTCATCAAGTTTAATGTTTAAAAAGGTTTAAATCGCATAAAACATATCTAGGGGTGGCAAATTAGTTAGCATGGATACTTTATCGAATGCATGGGCAATATAAAGCACGAAGAGCTAGTCTTTCCGGTGCTTAAAACCCCAATGCGCGGTACATTATCTCAAATTTCCAAACCTTAGTCGTTTTTGGTATCACCTAAGAGATTTCTCTCTGGGCATTTAATTAAACACAGTGTTTGAGCAAATTGAACTGACATTTTTTTGTTTTTTTTAATGGATAAAAGAAAGCACCTTCGAATTGAAGGCAGGATTAAAAGTAGTTGGAACAACACGGATGTGGGTGGATTTGTCAATGGAAAGCTCCCAACTTTGGCGGGAAAATCGAGCGCATGAACAGCAGCTCTCGAACAGAGACAGCGGCAGTTTTCCGATGTGTTAGAAAGGGATGATTGCTAAAGCTCGACTGAAAGTTTTGAAAAGCTCAGTTTGCGTTGGCTTATGTAGTAGGCGAGATTGAGAGCGTCACGACTTTCAATA
Organism: Podabrus alpinus; assembly: GCA_932274525.1. NCBI lineage: Eukaryota > Metazoa > Arthropoda > Insecta > Coleoptera > Cantharidae > Podabrus > Podabrus alpinus. Next base: position 22,186,084 of record OW026454.1, read on the forward strand.
AACGGTACGTTGTGGTATTAAATTTTTTCCAAAACGTGATAATTTAAAAATTAGTGAAATAATTATTTTTAATTATATCCAGTTTTTTAAATAAAAGTTTATTTTGATATAATTGTTAACATTATAATATTCCATTTAAGTAACAATAAACAATTAATAAATTATTAAATCAATAAAACTCAAGTAAATATTTGATAGAAATTCGTTAACCAATAATAAACCAAGTAAAAATAACAGGAATCATTTACTAATCGTTTTATAATATCGTATCGATTATTTTCTATAAGCTACGCAATACGCTTTTAATATTTTACATTTTAAACAAAAATGCTCTAAAGCCTTTCTGGTGAAATTCCCCCAACATTGGATTAAACCTCTTTTTTTTTAAGAAAATATTATTTTATGAAATCCCCTTACAAAAGTTACCTTCCAGTTTATGTTCTCTTATAATATCTATGAATAATCCGGAAAAGTCCAAATTAAATTTTTTAAGAGATCCACCGTGAAAAAAATATTTTGAAGGCTGAAAATAACCGTTATAAAAACAAAACACGAAAAAGTGCTTTATAAATTAAAATTCAAAATTGTTTTAATTAAAACTTAACTTAAAATGAGATTAATAATTAAAACAATGAGACTAAAACTTATTAGGAACCCTTATATTAATCTCTGCGTTCATTTTAATTGCGCACTAAATATTTAGCACTATAATATTCTTTTTTAGTCGCTAAACCTTTAGATTTCTTTTTGCTGATGTTTTATTACGAATCGTTAGTTTTTAGATGTAAAATGACATTAAGACACCGAAATGTGCGTGTTTCTTACGTTTTTCTCGTTCGATTGCTTAAGTTGGGGTGAGCTGTTTCCGTTTTCTTCGGCAACTTGACCATAAAACACAAGCGGGGCATTATCTATGAAATGAAAAAGTATCAATTCAATAGGCGATATTTTGTTTGATTTGTTTTACTGTACTTTTTTTATGGCAGTATATTTTACAAAAACTTAAATCAACTTCTTTATGAACTTGTATTTTTTACATTTAGTTCAAACAGCTGCGATAGATTTTTGAAACTGCTTCTGAAACTTTTTATATTTATTGTTTTCAAATTAAGAAATTTAAAAAACTATGTTATTAATTTTCCGACGTTTCGCATTATTGGCCCATTATCAACGCTTTGCGGAAACAAATAATGCATGTTTTAGAACCCTTTTTGTATAAAAGTTGCGGAGTAAATTAAATAATCATATAATGAAAATGGGCTAATCCTAATCGTCGGACATTTAAAATTCTTGTTTATCTGACCTAAACCCCAAAATTACCGAAAGTTAAACTATTAATTTATTATTACTAAAACTTTTAATTTTCTAATTTGGAAAACGATATCAATTTTAGAACTTTCTAAAAGCTCGAGATTTTTTTTGTTAGTGTAACGTAATATTTAAAGTTGCAAAATATACATAAACAAGTTTTAGAACATAAATTTTTGATACGTAATATGCTCACTATAATTTTTTACGACATTTTCGCAAGGTCTTCGCTTTTTCGCAGCAGTTTTTCCAAATAATTCTATATTTTTGCCTATTCCGTTTCGATACCTCTTATAACGATTTAATAGATATTTGACATAATTTTATTATATTTTCACCCAATTCGCCCACAAAAGTTCTATAATCGGGCGCTCAAAATATTCTATATCACCATCATGATCATCATCCGCATGTATTAGACCAGTGACCCGTTATTATATATTTTATTTTGCTTTTTCTGGGTTTCAAAATACGTTTTAGAATTTATCGTTATTGCCTTGTTGAACAATAAACCTTTTATCAGGCAAGAAATTGTTTTTAAGAATTTCACAGCCTGATCTTTTCCATCATATTACATAATATTACAAAATTTTTCGTTTGGAGAATTTGTGAAAAGTTTCGTAAGTAAAAATGAAAGAGAAAATGTTTTATAAATACTTACACACGAAACAAATTGAATGTAATGAAATTGTATAGCTCTTTGTAGGATAACTTATTAGATATAAATGTGAAAAAATTACTTCAAGTTTCTGGGGAATCCTTGTGAGAGGCATTAAAAATTGAATGAAATGAAATATCACCAGAAACTTAAACACTGATAAATATAAATAGGACATAAAAATTTAATATTAAAAAAATCTTCTCATCGTATAAATTTTTACATGCAAAAGTTTTAGTGAGCTTATGGACGGTAATGTAATAGCACTGAAGTTTGAGCTCAAAAGTATCGTTATAATAAAAAAACGTGAATTATTGGAGATCATGAAAATAATTTTTTAGAATTTCTGAAATCCTTCAGATTTTAAAAATATTTGATGAAACTTGGTTGAAGCGTGATAAAATTCGTTTCATGTGGTGGAATTAGTGCGGTAATACATACGATACACTTTGTTGGCAATGTCCATTATGTTGTATGTTCGTGTGCATGTAATAAAGTTAGGTGGTGAAACCATACTAATTCTTAAAGGTTTAAAGATTGTTACTGAGCTGTTATTTTACTGGTGGAGAAAGCCCAATTTAGGTTGTTCATTTACCGGTAAATTAGATTTACACAACGTAATATTCTGGGATACCCTTAAACAATTATGTTCTACATGGTGCTCAGGTAAAGTACCAAAACTTATCTAACGATCATAAATAATTTTTGAAGAATTTATTCTTCGACCACTAGTTTAGATGGTTAAATAAGCTTTTCTATCATTTTCATTTTCAGTATTAGGTACTTATATCGAACAATTCAATCATAAAAGTCTGAAGTTTAGCATCACCGACATCTTTCAGCAGGGCGTTTTTGTATTTGGGTTAACGTTAAACCAAAATCAAGCAATCTACAAATTGAACATAAAAATATACCTTTCAGTCGGGTATACGTCAATATGCAATTAGCACATAGTAGAATAAAATATAATAAATATATCCGTACGCTCATGAACTTTGTGTAAGACTCGTGAGAAATAAATTAATTTCATTAATTTCAATATTACTATTCACGTTAACAAATTGAGATTTGCACATTAGATAGAACTCTAGTAGTTAATTTTTGTACAACATGAAGTAACTGACTGAAATAAAAACCCGAAAAATATGTGTTGTGAAATCGGTAAAAATTCCACTTAAGGTTTCTAAAACAAAACAATAAACGTTTAAACAAAAGCGATTTATCTTTACTTCATTACAGAGCTAAAACCAACTAAGGTTTTGCAATACTATTATGTAGGGTGTCCAGGATAATAATGCACTGGGAACTTCATAAGATATAGAGATTAGATAAAATAGGACGGATTGCTTTCCATTTCAAACACTTTTAAGGACAATTTTTGAAAATCTCGGAAAATTTGTTAGTTTTCAGGAAAAACATATTTTTCAGTTTTTTTAAAATTGTGTTTGAACCTGTGGTTAGATTTGTTATACACAATTAAGGCATACGTCTCACTGTTAGCCAAGGGTGGGTAACAGTGAGACATTAATTTTAGGGATCTATAAGATATGTTTTACTTTTTATTTACAAAAAAATGTAGAAAAAGTAATTAAATCTTTCTTTTTGCCATAGATCTTAAACTACATTCTTAGAAAATTTCGTCTACTTCTAGTTATTTTTTCGTCAGAAAAGTAGTTTTATTTGGTGAATTTCTAGAATTCTTGGAAAATCGCAAATTTAATTGCAAAATTAGAATGGAATATATTTCAAATACCTCACTATTATCGGCGTCTCACTGTCTTCCCTACATGTTTCGAACTTATTTGATATAAAAATATATTAAATATATAATATATTTTGCTGAACTCCACGCATGAGATCTACTAAGATCAAACCATTTATGTTGGTGTTGGAATTCTCTGGTTGCGACATCTTTAAATTATTGCTTTAATCCACGCAATAGGACAAGTTTGCTTTGATCTTTCCATGTATAGAATCATGAGTGAGAGTTAACCCTCAACGCTCACCGAGAAGTTCGTAATAACTTGCGTTATTGGAATTACGGGTTCCGTTCAGGTTCGGAGTGGTAATAATTTAGTTCTTCAAAAAAATTTGTACAACTGTACAAAATCTGAAAAAGTAAAAAATTGTCTAATAATTATTTTAGAATATATTAGCATTTTAAATTCACTTTATTTTAGCAATTTACTTTAGCATTGTATTTACTTATTATTATGTATATTGCTTGGAAAAAAGTTATCCAGTAGGTGATTACCTAGGTAGTGCGGCCTGAAGGCCGCACTGTATGTTCATCAACGGATTAATTTAGCATTACAGACACAGTCTAAAAATTTCTTGACCGTCTTCCGTGATTTCTGAGGGCACGTAAAGCCGTCGGCCCCCCTGTGTTAATGATTTGCCATCATAGCAATAAAAAACAGGTTGCAGGCACATCGAAAGACAAGCCTAGCAAGCTACCTGAGATGTAAAATCCAAAAATGCTTACAGAACCAATTGCAAAAATTAGTAAAGAATATTGAGAGGGAGACATATTAATAAAAGTGGAAGAAGAAGGCGCAGATAGAAAGATAAATAAAAGCTATTATATTCTTTAGTAATGTTTTAATTATTGTATATATATATATTATTTATATTATATTTATGCAATGTTAAGAACGATTTTTTATCGACATAATATAATAGTCTAAATTTATCTGTGGCTCTGTAACGCTAAATTGAACCCCCCCATCACTGCGGCCTTTAGGTCACAAAATCAAGACAATCCGTAAAAGCCAATTGGGCTTAACAGCTATCTATCAGCTGTCTATTAGATCAGTTATCTAATTCTTCAAAAGTGTAAATTAGCTGCGGTAGCGAGTTGGTAGCTAATATTTTAATTAGCTACCGTACCTAGCTAACAGCTGGTAATAGACAGCTTATTCAGTCGTGGTTTTAATTTGATTATGGTAGCAAGTTTATCATAATAGCCTAAATTTGTTTGTCTGTACTGCTAAATTAAGCCGATGATTCCGCTCGTCGGTGCGGCCTTCGGGCCGCACAACTAAGCAATCATTTACTAAATGGACAGCTTTTACATTACAGTCTATATTTATCTGTGTGTCTGTAATTTTAATCAGTTATATCTGCAACGCCTAATTGATCTGTTAAGTCAAGAATTTGTCAATTCCTCAACAGAACAAAATTAACATAAATATTGAATATAAAATAATCTAAAATTAAGATAATTACATATTTGAGGAATCATTGTAAAAATAAGGACGAGATAAATCCAGATAGATTTCCACTTTGACCAGAGCTTTAACCCGGATTTTCTATAGAATATAGACTGCAGCGCTACGCAGGCTTGTGAAGGAAGTATGTGGGAGTTCATGATCTAAATGGATAATTGGAGCTAGGCCTCAAGCGTAATTCATGCATTGGTTTAATAGTTATTTACGTAATGAAGCAATTAAGACACTTTCTGAATTTGCGACATTTCGAAAGTGGAAAAAACTGAAGTGGGGCTCAAGCTCACAAAATCACCTTTCTTTTAAGTCCCTTTTCACATCTTTATGACGTTCATGATTTTTTCTCCTTTGAATGAGTCGTGCATGTGTACTTCTATAAGTGTTATCACACACACATAGGGGACTTACTGTTTAATATAAGCTCCCACGGAAAGTGTAATAAAGTAAACTTTGAGAACGTTTACTACGCTATTCAAGGGAAGGCAGTCAGAATCAAGTTTTCAATTCGTCCAGGGTCAAAATAGGATCTTGTTCAACTTTGTTTGTTCGTGTGTCTGTTCCCTCATAACATTAAAACGAATACAGTAATTTTAATACGGGTTTCTGCTAACAGAACACAATTTGTCAGAGTAAGTTATGAGATATTAAATATTGTACTGACCACCAGGAGGCGCTGGTCACAATATAACTATGTAACGGATGCACTTATTTTAATACGGCTTTTTATGTCACACATATGGAACAATTTTTACAACAGATACTTAGATGTTGGTTTATTTATAATTTAATAAAGAATGCATCGATTGTAATACAGCTTTTATAATCAATAGAACTTCGCTCCCGAGGATCTCTGCATATTCTTACTCACATTCTTACAGGCTGAAATAGTAATTTCATTTAAATGCCTAAATACAGGTACATAAATAAATAATAATTAATAAATAAACAACCCTGACGGCAAAAAACTGCTTAATTATAAATAAAAAAGTTTAAAAGTTAAAATAAAATTAACCTCTTTATGTAATCGCAATAGATCAGATAAGCTTAGTTAAGTCGTCAGTGACCGTTCTGATGTACTTAGAAACGTTTAAGGGCATACCCCATGATCTCGAAACACATCAAAGCAGTCACCAACGACTTAACTAAGCTTAGCTAAGCTACCGTCGCGTCGCGTCGGGTTTTTTATTTTTTAGATTATTATTTTATATGGACACACAAGTTTTTTTTCTTTTTTCTTTTTTGCGTTTAAGACTTGCCAGGTTGATTTATTAAAATAACCGAATTACGGATAAAAATGTGTGTTTTATAAATAATTGGTGATTAAACGGCAAACTAAAAAAAAAAAAACAAAGAAAACCGAATGATGAAAAAATTAATTTGAGGTTTGTTATTATTTAAGTTTGCGCACTTTCACTTACATCATTTTAATTAATTTTACCATTATTTGCGTTTAATAAAACGCCAATACTTCGATAATAATTTACGCTTTATTAAAATGTTAAGTAAAATTTTTACTGTTTGGCTTTCCTTTGTTTTAATAAATTGGTTTTCTATTTGATCATCAATTGTTCGGTTATTTGTATATCACTGAAAAGAGATTGAAAAATTCGGGGGATGAATTACTGGGCTTTAGTATAGACTGTATTACAGATACAGCGCTGGTATAATAATAGGTGACTAAATTTTTTCCACAATATGGCCGGGATCTACGGAGATTCGATGCATGGATCCAACGGCCATGTTGAAAATTTGCCATGTCGCCATTATTTCGATATAGTCACTGCAGGTTTGAGTATGTATACCGCATACTGCTTATTTTCTGCCTATGTATACTGCTGTTACTGCTTAATACTTCTACTTACTGCCTAATATTGCTACTTATTGACTGATACTACTAATTCTGTTACTAACTGCTGATTCTGTTACTTACTGTCGATACTGCTGCTACTGTTTCATATTGCTGATACTGCCGTATTGTCATTTAATGCTCAATACTGCTATTTCTGTTAGTAACTGAACGTTTTATCTCATGATCACTGATGACCTAGGCAGCCCAGAAGTGTTTAGGTATGACTTTTACGTTGCAAATCTTATGATAAACACTCTTTCACGCAGATTTCTGTGACGTCAGTGGCCAAACACTAAAAATTTACCTTTTCTTGCTGTTGCTACTGTTCAATATTGCCGAATACTGCCATTTATTGATAATTGTTGGTAATACTCCCACTTACTTCCCTATTACCATTTACCTCTTAGACTGCCGACACTGCTGCTTACTGCTGATACTTCCACTTACTGCTTATAATGCTGATCAAGTGTATTACCGCAGTCTCGTACCCATATAGAATAATAAAGTTGAGGTCAATATCTTAAAGCAATAGCTTAAAGCACATATAAAAATCAAAGTACAGCTTAAGAATTTGCATCAAATGCTGCTATAAAATTGTTAAAATCATTTAGTGGTACCATCAATAATAAAAAAATATAATCGCAAAAAACCGAAACTGGAAACAAGAATAAAAACTACGAAATATTTTATGGGTTTAAGATAATCTTTATAGTGTGTAAAATGATAAACAATTCATCCCATTTAACCAAATTTACATAAGATATATATTTCATTTTGAACACACTGTAGGTAAATAAAGGAAATCTTTGTGTAACCTAATTTTCCAGCAAATGGGAAAATCTGTAAATTTACCTCAGAAAGGTCATATTAAATTAAAATCAACTAAAAGAAAGAACGAATATCTTAATGAAATTGGGTCTTGAAATAACTTGAAAAATGCAAGCAGTTGTAATATTGGATTTTGTATTGTAGAATATCATCGTGTGCATCTGGTAGGGGTGATGCATAAAAGAAGAACGTGCACGCTTGACAGATTTCTCAATACCGTAAATGCAATTGAATACAAGTTATTCGCAAATTCAGTGAAAATTCTAAAATATCGCTATAAAGCAATTGACTTTAATTGCTCGATTTACTGTTGGTCATGGCATTTAATTAATTTTCACTTGAAATTGGATTTATAGCTTCCTAGTCACTAATTACCATATCTGTTGGACGGTTACACGATAAGGGTTCCTTCGCACGAGCGTTTGAAAAGCCGCAGTTGTAACGCAGCGACCCACGATTCAACTTGATACATCGCTGCCAGCTGCGTTTGAACCGCGACGTTTCAAATGCTAGTGTGAAGGGGCCCTAAGAAGAGCTTATATAATTAATATCAAGATTCGTAGTTCTAAACCATTTGAATGATCCGCTAGTACCGCCGTCGGCGCCGTTAACTTAAAACGACTCGAGACGTTTCTACGGTTTCTACGGTTTCTACGGTGTATTTAGTTGATCTTAAAGTTCTCAAACTCGCAAAAAAATTACACTATAAAATAATGTACCAATTTATCCAGACGAAACTGATGAAGTAAAAATAACAGAGATTTTCTATCATATTTTCGTTAAAATATTTATAATAGTGGTGTGGTTAAAAGTTAAATACTAAACTTTCGTTAGCGGAGTTAAACTCGAAAAAAGATGCTGGGATTAACCGAGAATACAGTTCGTTTTATCATTACCATTTCTATACAGCCTACTTGTTTACAACGAGCAAAACTTTTTTCAAATTGAAAAATCAATTTCATTTTTTTTATATCCAGTAAAATTTATGAGGCAGCAAAAATGGAAAGAAAAGCGAAAAGCCCCCATACTTCCTAAGCAGTCAATTTGGTTTCACTCTTGATTGATAAACGTTCAAGTTGGTGTTTAAAAACATTTGGAAAAAAATTTATAGTTTTTCATTTATAAGAAAAATAAAAACAGTTATCAAGGAATATCTTTTTTAATTCTGCACATTTGCAAGGCAGTTTTCTATTAATAATGGGTCCATTATTTTAAATTAGATTTTTCCACTCTCTTATAACAATTTATTTTTTTAATTTCATTTTTAAAGTAGAATCCTTGCAAGTTACAATAAAATAGTCTTATGCTCGATCCCCTATTATCCAAGTTTTCTGAGGACAATTTTTAGCGAGTCGTGATTCCAATTACTAAGTCTAAATGAGTTTTCACTGTATTTAAATACCAGTATTATTTAAAAAGGTGACAATAATTTTCACCGATGCAACACGTAATTCAAAAAAAGTAATTATCATTTTTGTTGGTTTTTCATTTTGTTTAATTAAAAAAGTTGTTACGAATTAACGAATTACAATTTAATATACTTTTGTGTTCTCTTAACAACGATTCACATTGTAAAAGGTCTTTAAAGGACTAACGTGAAGTTGGCCTTTTCTAATATAATAAAGGGCCCTTAAATTAGTTCTACAATAGCAATAAAGAATATACGACAACACATAAGATTTTCTGATTGTGCCAAATTAGAACAAACATAAAAATGGTAGAACCAACTGCTAGATTAAAAGTGATATAAGTATAATAAGTATGGAAAAGTTTAATTTAGTAGTTACATAAACTTATCTACATGACGAAATATATAAAGGGGATTACATTTAAATTAACTCATACGCGATGAAGATCGTATCACCAAAAAGGTTTAATTAAACAATTCCTAAGGTATCGTTTAAATTAATGGTTAATTTAATTCCTACAGAAAAATAATGAATTTCCGTTACTATTTTAGCGTGAGCTTATTTATTTTCACAATTACCAATATCATATATTATTTAAGACGGTAACAAAAAAGTTGTTCACATAACTTTCTTAGGCTTCACTTTCAAGTTAAAAACTTTTAGTTGAAAATTGCTAGGTATAGTGGTAATAAAAGTTTTTAAATGAAAATTTCATTTAATATTGTCTGGATAATATAGTAAAACAAAAAATTTTCTCTTGCGCCATAAACAATTTTATTGATCAAATGGCAGCTTACTCAATTTTACGCTAAATTGTAAATTTTTGAAAGCTGGAAAAAGAATAAAACTCATAAAGACAAATAATAAATTCGTTATATGAAAATCAATACTTGCAATTTTCGACTAAGGACGAGTACAAAAACTTGTTGTCTCTCGTAGTGTAGTTCTTAGGTTTACTTTAGAAAAGCTTTGCTTAATGCTTTTCTTTGTATCTAAATTAGCGTTTTTGTTGTCTATAGCAGTAGTTTCGCTTCTCTAACTTTGCCATTTTAAGTAATCAGAACGTTTGTATAGAACACTTAACAACTTCGAATGCGTAATGATTCTTGAATTACTCAATTGTGTAATTCTTTTCATTCTAAGCCGTCTAAATTTAACATCTTTGCGAGCTCATATTTTCTACTTTAATTTATCACCTTTTCCATCAAACCAAATAATTCTAATACATGCCGCTATGGCTATAGTACGAAAAGAGTACTGACTTATTGGTAATTACATTATAAAATGTTATTTGATTTTATATAATACCTCATGTCGACATTAATCATTTTTCCACTTGGCGGAAAATTAAAAAAGTATATTTATAGAACAGAAGCATTAAATTTTTGAACGTCTTTTATAAATTAAGTACCTACCTGAAATTTTCTCTATATATTTTGCAATGTAATAATATTATTTTCAATTTAATATAAAAAAAATTGTGGTCTGAGAACATATTTTTATAAAGGATAATGAATTTATTTAGTTTCGGTAGAGTACATTTTTATATTAAATGCATTACATTCTTTCCTGTTTTCTTTATTTGTCGTTATATCTTTCCAATACTTATGAATGAAACTGCTGATAACTCTTCGTATTTTTATAATCCATAAATAGTTTTATAGATTAAAGAAAATTTTATTTTATTTCAATTTTATGATGAAATGGTAACATAATACACGGTGAATAGATTTTTAAATATGTTATAAATACGAGTATAATGATAACACTACTTTACAATTATTAACAAGTGAAAATGGGAACCGAACTGAAGGTTTGGCCCCAAAGGCGAATAACAAGGTGAAAAATTAGTTATTCCTGAAAAGGCAGCTGTATGAGCAAAAAATAACAATTGTGCAGCCCTGAAGGAGTGTATACAATAAAAAAAGGAGTAAATGACTTTATATCGTTTAAATAAACCTGGATTTGATAGAAAAGGCCGGACCGGACCAAATAAGATCCAAACTCAACAATGTAATTAATAATTGCAATACTTAGGTTACCTTATCCGCTCGATTGTAATACCTGGTTTTGCTGTTCACCCCCCCCCAGACTCCGCACACCGACAGTGTCAGGTATGATCGTAGCCGTTAGGTGACCGCTCGGCCTCATCATCCGACCCTAAGCCCTAACAAACTCAAGCTTACATAGTTGATGGGGCGTGTAGATGATTAACATGTTACCTTCTTTGACATAGTAGATCAGGTCCAATAAATAGTATTGTCAGATTTACCTGACCTCCGCAGCACGGAAACAGTAATAAAAGGAATGTTCAAATGACGATTAGACTCTTTACAGATTCGAATCAGTGTTAGCTGAGTTAACAAAATTCAGTTAATTGAGCGTGATTCTTAAATAACCAGATCCCACTGGTGAAAAATCTGAGTCGAGGTATTCAAATGCGCTTAGCGTACGTCTTGATACCACCTTCTGCCACCAAATAAAATTTTAACTATCAATGGAAATAACCGATTTGAACTAATAAGTGTAGTAATTAAAATTATATTTGGTTGCTGTGAATGGTATAGTGAAGCTCCAGCCTAAACCATATGGCATTTAACGTTACAACCAATATCGATTCCCAAATAAAGAACCAGCGAAAGCATGGACCGGCCGACTAGGGAGTAGAAAACCTTGGTTATAATTCTGGTCGCGCCGGATACTCTTCTACAATCTCAAGTTCAAGATAGATCTGTGGGCTGTAGGAACGCAATGGGAAACCACTCTAAAAATTGCCTGGGTAAATTCTTGTAAGTCATTTTGGTCTTGGACTATCACGTAATTCTTTCCTCCACTTTCCAACAGAAGATAGTCATGGAAGAAGAATTCTTGAACTAATTTCAATAGGATTTGTTTAAAAGTAACGTAGGGAAATCACTGCTCGGGATGGTGTGTGAGGGTAGTGGGTTGCTCAACCAAGGGTGCTTAAATGCTCACCTCAAAATAAAACACCGTGTCAACAATAATAAAGATATTTAATAAAATAAGTAATTTACCCTATACCATCGATCTGAATTGTAAATTTGCAATATTTGCATATTGTAAGATTTAACAAAAATACTGAAGCATAAATAAACACTGGATCTTCCCAAGATTTAAAATTTATGATACTCTTGTGCAAAAAAAGACTTGTTAATTAATTGCACTGGAACTCATTGGAGATGACAGTTCGTAATATTCAACTTATAAAAATACCAACTGATTACTGAAAACTCAGCCCGATATCCAAAACCTAATCAGGCATCTAAAAATGGCAGGTGTCGATAGTCACCAGGACGAAATTAAGGAACCACCAAACCAAATGTTGACTTTCCATACCAAAGCCAAAATACTAACTTTGGCAACATAACGACCAATCGAACTAGCATCTGGTGTTCACCTCACATGGATACTATTTTGATGTACATAGAACAAAACGTGGTGACCATTTTTGCATTCCCAACGCAAATTCTTAGCCTTGAGTTAAACAACGCCGGACGTAACGCCTTCGTCTCTAAATGCATCCATTGAATCGGGAAGTATTCCTACTTTAGCAAACTTGCATAATATGGAACACTTCTAACACAGAACTGAATAACCTAGCGCGGTACACCCCAAGCATTTCTGGTACCATGGTGGTAATATAAGACGATGTATAGGGGAAGTCGTAATGTAACGAAAGTTTTCTTACAAAATTCTGTTACAACACTGCATAGCACTTAGTACGTGAAGAAAATGAAGAAATTGTAATAATTTAGGGAATAAAAACAGCTTAAATTAAAAGCATCCAAAGTATGTCGATTCAATGAAATTGCTACCCTTCAACATTAATAACAAGCAATGCATTCGAATTTTTCTCAATAAAAATTCATATATAAATTCTCTTGCAGCGAAATTAAAACTGGATAGAAAATTAATTAAACCATATGAAAACCGATAGCGAAGCAAAAACTGGTGTACTAGAAATACTAAAAGAATTGTTTTAAATGTCACATCTAAACTGCCAGACCGGAGTTTATTTCTAATTCGTATTAAATCGCGAAAATCCATCTTTTCAGATACCTATAGTTTAATTCCAACACAAAATGAATTCACTACATTGACCTCCATTGTTTCGATAGGAAATAGTTATTGTCAATAATAATTTCAAGCGTAAAAATGATGAACATTAAATTGATGCTAACCGTAAGTTCTTGCATTTTCTGGATTTTGAAAAATTTGACTTTAAACTTTGTTCGGTCTTTTTCCGTTAATTTATATTGAAAATTAATATAAGGTGTTAAATACATTTTAAAGGAAGATCAAAAAATGAAAAGGCGTAATCCAGGACTAATTAATCGGCTTGCATGAAAATTAATAAAAATCTAAGGATGTTTACACAAAATTACGTTGAGTTGTCGGTAATTGGAAAATTTGGCTTTAATAATATTATAAAGTCATATATAAATAACTAATAACATAAAATATCATATTATAATATGACTAGCGCCTGCGGCGCTAGACATACGTAGAGTAAACAGAACCAACACATTATGAACAATTTTTTTATTATTTCAACTTTAAAATGACTGTGGGCATGTAACCGACGTTGGAGAAAATGTTTGTTGCTCCGAATGAAGTCATTTGAAAGCATGAGTTGTACTTGTGAATGTTTAGCAGGAAGTGTTTTGAAATTGCAGTGGTGCCAGTAAGATAACTTAGAAGCGGCTCAGGTGGATCAATCAGCGCAGCGGTGGCAAAACAACTTTGCCGTTCGAACAACACATTCCTGGTGATTCCTTAGCGAATTTCGAAACACGACAATGCAAGCAAAGTTTGTTCATAACACCTATTGCTACATCCTCGTGATTCATGTAATCGTAGTTTTTGTCGTAATTAAATGCTTCCAATGTTAAATTCAATTTTTGTCTTGATGGAACTAATCCCAAAAACGGTTTGCCCGTCCATTTCTGGCGTAAATAAGAGCGCTACATACGTCCAAAGTTTTTACACAATTTTCACTTTTCAATTAATCTTCAGGTAAAGTTAAATCTTCCGCAAAGAGGTGGATCTTCCACGAAGAGGTGGGTCTGCGTCTTCTTGCACAATTCCGGCGAGTTTTTCTTTAGAAAACCAATTAAAAACAAATTAATCTTCAGGTAAAGTTAAATCTTCCGCAAAGAGGTGGATCTTCCACGAAGAGGTGGATTTGCGTCTTCTTGCACAATTCCGGCGAGTTCTGCGACCTATATAAAGTCTTCCTCACAGGGGGAAGACCATAATAGATCGGTGAAGGCCATAGTTGTTCGGCCTTCGGCCTCACAGGGTGAAACCATAATAGATCCGTGAAGGCCATAGTTGTTCGGCCTTCGGCCTCACAGACCGAACCATAATAGATCCGTGAAGGCCACAGTTGTTCGGCCTTCGGCCTCACAGACCGGACCATAATAGATCCGTGAAGGCCATAGTTGTTCGGCCTTCGGCCTCACAGACCGGACCATAATAGATCCGTGAAGGCCAAAGTTGTTCGGCCTTCGGCCTCACAGGGCGGACAATAATAGATCCGTGAAGGCCAAAGTTGTTCGGCCTTCATCTGTCATCTGTCATCCGTCATCTGTCATCTCATCTGTCATCTGTCATCTCATCGGTCATCTGTCATCCGTCATCTCATCTGTCATATGTCATCCGTCATCTGTCATCCGTCATCTGTCATCTGTCATCCGTCATCTGTCATCTCATCTGTCAGCTGTCATCTGTCATCCGTCATCTGTCATCCGTCATCTGTCATCTCATCTGTCAGCTGTCATCCGTCATCTGTCATCCGTCATCTGTCATCTCATCTGTCAGCTGTCATCTGTCATCCGTCATCTGTCATCCGTCATCTGTCATACATACATACATACAGACACACATACATACACACATACATACATAATCTTCACGTAAAGTTACATCTTCATGTAAAGTTAAATCTGTATGTGCAAAATGATTTTTAGGTTATGTAGTTAATGCCGTCACTTTGACACTATCGGGGGGCCCATGGGGGCTATTCAACACTATCAGGGTCACTCTCTAGGTTATGAAAAGGGTCTTGCTAAAACGCGCACTATTTATGTTTTACCCTGTATATGCAAAATGATTTTTGATAATTTTAAAAATATTGTGCAACGCTACTGACTATAATATGTCAATGTCATTTTTAAGGTTAGTCAAAGTTGTGCCCCCTATTTGTCGAGCCGCTACTGACTTAAAAATATTTGGAACGCCACTGAGTATATGTCATCTGTCATTTTTAAGGTTAACATTCTTATGTCAAAGTTGTGCCCCCTATTTGTCGAGCCGCTACTGACTATAATATGTCAAAGTCATTTAATTTTAAAAATATTTGGAACGCCACTGAGTATATGTCATCTGTCATTTTTAAGGTTAACATTCTTATGTCAAAGTTGTGCCCCCTATTTGTCGAGCCGCTACTGACTATAATATGTCAAAGTCATTTAATTTTAAAAATATTTGGAACGCCACTGAGTATATGTCATCTGTCATTTTTAAGGTTAACATTCTTATGTCAAAGTTGTGCCCCCTATTTGTCGAGCCGCTACTGACTATAATATGTCAAAGTCATTTAATTTTAAAAATATTTGGAACGCCACTGAGTATATGTCATCTGTCATTTTTAAGGTTAAGTCATTTAATTTTAAAAATATTTGGAACGCCACTGAGTATATGTCTTCTGTCATTTTTAAGGTTAACATTCTTATGTCAAAGTTGTGCCCCCTATTTGTCGAGCCGCTACTGACTATAATATGTCAATGTCATTGAATTAATCTTTTAGCGTCAAAATCGCATCGTAACTATGACAACTACTGTGACCTGAAGCGTTTAACTGCTGATGACCGTCTTATGGTGGCGAATTAGTAAAATCAAAGACGACGAAAAGTTTCCTATTGAATGTCGCCAGATCTCGCGAAAGTTTCAACGCCCACAGTTACGGGATTTAGGCGTCTATGCGGAACACACACACATACCCACATACCCACATACAAGCATTTTTATATATAAGATTATATATAAAATAAATCTTTAAAATAATATAAAAATGATTAACCCATAAACCGCTTAACTTCCAAGTTATACTTAATATTAAAATCGATGTAAAATAATAGAATAAAACTCGTTGCGCACATTAATAATAAAAAAATTAATTATGAATGATAACTAAAAATGTATGCAATTATCAAAAACCATGAAAGTTTCTTTATATGAAACCAAACTGAAATAGAATTTAAACAATCCAAAAATATAAAATTATCCATCCTAATAAATATTAAACAAATTTCCCTACTTGAAATAGTAGAAATTTATTACTTTTATACCAGATGTTGGGAAATTATAAGGTGATTAGACTACACTTCGCTTTAATAATTATATTATGTAATTGATAAAAGAAAATTATTTCGATCAACACTCGAGGAAATTTTTTAGTGATTTTAAATTTGTAACACAACTTGAATTAAAACCGCGCACCCAATGGCTTGAAAGTAGCTCCCATTGGACCTACCCAGCAGATAAGAAATTCCATGTTTTCATCGTACTCTTAGTTTCGAGTGATAAAAGTTGATATTTGGACTCATTCCCAGCGACTTGGTTATATTGTAACTTATTTTCTTTATGTAAATTAAATTAGAGCGGCCATATTTGTTTATATTTGCAGCGCCATCAATGTTAATTTTAATTTCCAATAGCGTACGCTTGCTTATACGCCTAATATATTTGTGATTTACTCTCTGCTTTGAGAAATTCATTTGTCCAGATTGTGTTCTTTAAACAACCTGTGACCATCGACACTTTTTACGAACCTGGAACATGGCTTCCAGGTATTTGATCATTTCTGTGGAGAACTTCATATTGTATAGTTTTGAAGTAATGTCAATAATGTTGAAATTAAAAATGATGCAGGTAATAAATTAAAAAATTATTGGAAAACAGAAGGTTTAAGATTTTTTCATAAAATGACCGAAAATTTTCGAATAGAAAGATTATCATCATCATCATCATCCGCACGTGTTGGACGTACTGTCCCTTACGTCACTCTTGATCGTTCCATATTTTCTTAGGTCGATCTATGTTTCGCTTTCCTCTCGGTTTATATTTATATATTTGTTTAGGTGTCCGCTCGTTGGTCATTATTTCAAGGTGTTGTTTCCAATTATTCCTATAGTTCTTGATGCGGTCATTTAGGCTTTCAAATAGAATGATATTTAAAGGAATAGTAATTCAATAATTATTTGACAAAAATCATAACAGCTTGCTTTTTATTATTTTTCTGCAAGCTCTATCGTGATATACCCATACTACTTAGTATTGTTTTGAATCCAGTAAGTTTTAGACTTTCGACCAAATAATTTCTAAAACGTTAAACTGTTGAAAATTGCATTATCAGTCGAGCTAAATCGTATCTTCGTACATCTGTACATAACCAACAAGCTTAACTACTTGTTACATTATGGTAATAATCTCTTTCAAAGGCCGCACAATTTTGGCAATTGCGCACTAGGTGACTAAAGGCGGTCGTAACAGATGAGATAAGATTGTAAATATGTTGAATAACAGTAAGCAATTTTCCATTTCAATTTTATTAAATAATAATTTCAGTCGCTATAAAAATTCTAATGGCGTAATAGGTAGAAACGTAGTCCAAGCGGATAAACTTTGGGAAGATACTGTTGAATGTCGTAAAGATTGAATATGAACCAGGATCATGGTTTGAGGGATTTGATCTGTCTTCTAATCAACATTATACTACAATCCTATTAACTGTTTTAATTGCATGTCTCGAAGCTAAGGACTCCTCGGCAGTGTTTAGTTATGGTTAACGCACATTACGTAAAATTTGTTTCATGATTAAAACCGTAAATATTTTCTTGTAAATATTTTGAAATGATCTTCTGATCTGACTACTGTTCAGAAAAAGCGCAACAGCATATCGCTTTACTTTAATGTTCATATGCTCGAAACTATAAAGGATACAAACGAGTACTAGTATAGGATATTGAGAGAAATGAATCATCGATAGTCTGTCAAATGCATAGCACTCTATTATGCGTTATTCTTATTCAGAAGATACAACGTTCGGAAGTTGGTTTATAGTTCATCCAATCCGTAAATCAATCCAGCCATCCAAAGTTAACACTATATGAAATTACACCTATGAAAAGTTACTTAATGGTAGGAAAGTCAAAAGGTAGTTAATATCCTTGCTCGTATACAATTTTCAATTAATAATATTGAAAGCTATAATAATTATATACATAGGTCCTTTAATTTATTTAATATTTTGTTGTGATTCCTATATTTCAAAAATATAATATTATTTAAAGAGAAAAACGTTTATGTACATTAATAATTTTGTTATTTTAACGAAAATGTGGTTGCACATATATTTAGTTTTTTTCCATACTACAAACCAAATTCGTGTACAAAAAAATTGGTCAGATCGATTTGGCCCTTCCCTATAATAACAATCTCGTTTACAGAATTTGTAGGGATGCATAATAAATATTGATAATATGATGGGATTCCGGCTATCACGAAAAGGTTGACAATGCAATCATATTTTCTTTCTTCTTTATTTTACTCCCGAAAGCACTTCTTACTCCTTGTATTACTTTTATTGTTTTCTTCCGCACAATGAAAAGTTTGGTTTACAAACCCTGTTTAATCCGCTCCAAATTAAAAAGTAATTTTAAATTTTGGTAAGATTAACCTGAGTATTAATTAAAAGTTTATAGGCATTAATAATTAAGTAGAAAAATAAACTATAAATTGTAATTAGCATTATACAAGAAAGTTACTTTAACAAACCGTGGCGTGCTTCCTTCAAAACTGTAGATATTGTATTTTTATATTACAGTCCTCTTTATAATTAAATATATTAATATTAAATGAGTTTCCTTTTGGTTTATGAATAATTATAAAGCACCTTTACGTTAAAACCCTTTGGTGCATAAAAATAAATTTGAATGTTGTTTTACAATTTGTAATATTTTTAACTGCTATTTTGAAGTTAGTTATTCTTAACAACTTCGGAAGTTACTTATTTATTATTTTTTTTTAAATTTTGAATTGCAAATTTTTGAACAAAGTTCAAATTTTATTCTAAATTTAGTACATGAAAGACGGGGTTAAAGCTGCAAGTTAATTAAGCAAATAACTTGTACAATAACGTGGGACTTTATTGGTTATCAAGAATCCAATTATAATAAAAGTTATGATTCAAAGACGGTCATCTAAATGTACCACATATCATCGTAGATATCGTATTTCGCTTTATTATTTTGTATTATTACTGTATTTTGTTAATTTTTGAATTTTTTGGGTTTATAAATTAAGTTATCAATTTATAAACTTTGGAAAACCTTAGTCCGCAAATGGAATCAAAATAGCGTGTGTTATTAAAGGAAAGATCACGTATAGAGACTGTAGTTCACCGAAAGTTTTCTTTGAAAAAAAAACGTTAGGCTTAAAGTAAATTTCTAGTTTGTAATACAAATTAGGGTCGATTGGTTTTGAGTTTAGTTCGTTCGTTGCTTTTAGATGACGTTCTTTTTTATCAAGTTTTATCTTTATTTGAAAATCCTTAGTGCTTGTAGTAAAAATTCGTTTTGATGTTGGACGATTACGTAAGCCTTTGTACTACATTATTCAAACAGTTTCTTACATTTTTTTAAAGGCTGATATATTATTAAACTGAATTAAAAAACTAAAAGATAATTTACCAATAAAATCGAACATTTTGTGAAAGCGGTTGGAATGTTGCATTATTAATTTTATCTCGTGTTACATTTCCGGACTATCTTAAACTTGCAACGCACTAACGCAATGCAATGTTCACAACATTTTAATGCAAATAAACTGCTCCAATAAAATACACCCTCGTGTGAGTTATACAACATTTTTTTAGAGTGTTGTTTTGAATATGCCTGAAGAAATCGAGGGAGAATTCATCGATCGGACATAAAACGGTTCGAAGTGGTTATTATAAATTCGGAAAAATAAACATTTTCCGTTTACGAATGCTTCTTTCAGTGTGCTTAACGTTAAGGACCTCGATGTTGCGTGGTCCTGTACCGCATTAGTACGTGAACACCGTGCATTGGAATGTCGCGAGCATCACATTGCGTTTGTGCGCGTGGGCTATATAAATAAATAATACGATTAATTTAAATTAATAAAAGTTATATCTAACAAAATTAAACAAAAAAATAATAAGTTTGAGTTAATAAAATATTTTTTTCAGAATAAGTGAAGTTTTAAAAAGAAGATGAATTGGTGCAAAATCTTGGAATTACTGCATTTATTAATACTGTGCATTTCTGGTAAGTTTTTGAACAGTTACTTATTAATTTACATACTAATAGGAAAAAATAATTAACACGAGAAAGATTTTGAAAACATAATATTCTAGAGTTATTTATAAAGTTCATAAGTTAAATTAAGTCAAAATTGAGTAAACACGTTTTGTCACCTTATTCCGCGCATCGGGCGCACCCTTAGATTTTGCGTTTATGATCTATTAAACTTATATTTTAAATTTCGAATCGATCCGTTGAAAATTACTCTTTGAGAAAACATTTTTAGGTCGGGTTGTAAAAATAAAAGATTGAAACATTCGCTTAACTAATAAATTTACGTTTTGCAAATGTATAATAGTCTTAAGAATTGTAGAGGTAGGAAAGTATGTTCATAATATTTTTATTCGCGTCCCATAAACCATACGGTAGATGATATAGCTTTAATAACGTTGACGTAGCATACATCGTAGATTCACACCGTCGGCAAGAAAATCATGGTTCCATAACGTTTCGAACTTAACGTCAATGCATGTAAATGCATTACTAAAAATTTTGGGTGGGATCGAAAGACACTTTTATACGATCCATAATCACGTGCCGTCTGTCACTACAAGGACACACACGTGCATGTTTGGATTCGTGAGAATCAATGCCTTTTGTTTTGCTATCTCGACCATGTGCAGATAAGCAACCAAATGTGCTCGGGTTTAACATAGGAAAGATACAAATTTCGCAATCTAGAAAGCAAGCAAAAACGCGACAAAAACTTATTTTGTTCGAGTTGCAGACAAGCAAAAAAATTGTTATTCAGGCCTCATGTGGTAAAATATCCCCAACACTTTAGGTGGAAATAAAGACAAAAGCGTGCCATCGCACCGTGATTGATATCCAATTAGATCGCGTCTCCCTTCTTTCTAAATTTATAGGACCCAATTACAAGAATCCAAATCAATCACTAAGTGGGAAAAGTCCTAAATTATGGAAGGGAAAATGCATAAATTGAGCTGCAAATTGCATATTCGGAGAGATTCACTTGGAATCTGATACTACCTTTTTCGTATCTTAGCGCTTCCAAAAGCGGAATTAAAATATCGAGGTCTCACATTTTTTTGAGGTCTTTAAATAAATACAAGTCATTGGTGCTAAAAATTAGTGAGTGTCAACTGCAGGTATTTATCGAACATTCATATCGTCTATTGTGGTTAAACAATTAATATTGATCGAACATTCATATCGTCTATTGTGGTTAAACAATTAATATTTATCGAACATTCATACCGTCTATCGTTAATAACCAATTAATATTTATCGAACATTCATATCGCCTATTGTTGTTAAACAATTAATATTTTATCGGACAACAATACGTTAATTGTTGTTAAACAATTAATCAATTATCGGACTTTTTGTTATACCATCTGTTTATCACGTTTCATCACGACGAGGTATTGCTTGCCGCTCTTAAGGCAATTACGTAGCATTGCTTTTATCGAATAATACAAAACAGGTGCTGCACTTCGAACACATGTGCGCATTCCAATCGTTGTTTTTATCAAACACCATATTGACATTTTTTTAATTAGACAGTACCGGCTTGAATTAATTGTCATTTCGCGAATAACGAACTTAAGTGAAGTATATTAATTTAATTGTATACGAAGGAAATTCGCGTAATATAGTGCGTGAACCACCCCGTTACTTCACCACCTTTCGATTTAAAGAGGTTTTGGAAGCTGGTTACTCCGCTGACCTTCTGGTATGGTTTGAGACATCGCTTTCAGCTCTATTCTGCAGACGAATCTCACTCCCGAAGGACTCGTCATCGACTTTACCTAGAGGTCGAACATCAACCACCCACATTAAGTAAGAAACCTTTTTATATTTTTAAGATTGTGATGTTAATTGGTCCTATTGACCATTAGTTATGTTTATGAACGTTCAGTTCAACCCTGGAAGACGATATCGCAACCATTTTGTATACCTTTTATTTAACTTAATATTATTATCTATTATTAACGTAACTTTTGCCAAGCCATTCGAGCGTTCCGAATGTAACCAAGCAATTTAACGTAACGTTTCAAGTTTAGTATTGTAGCTAAAGTTTGTTTGTCCCGTTGTTGGGAATTTTGATAATCAATTGCGTTGATTAAGTTTCATGATCAATTTTATGAATCATAGTTTTAGACATCATCAAGTTGCGCTTAAGTAACTATTTATTTTGGTGGAGTGCTGTATTCAATACGCCCCCCTTTCATGCAAATTAACCTTTTGTATTTTTGTAAGAGTAATTGTTTTACGAATATTAGTTTCGCAACGGAAACCACACGGAAAGGTTCCGTCAACTGTACATATTTATTTTTATACAAGACATGTAAATTTGATAGTATCTTGTGTAAATTTTGTCAACTCCCCCCTGATATTATTTTATTTAATACATTTTATTTCCCAACTTTGTGTGTTATTATTATTGTTGTGTTAATGTTTATTTAGCTATTTTCACCAACGGAAAGTTCGCCTCCTGTAAAGGTAAGGTCATTGAGCGAGGTTTTTCCGGAGTGAGAATCCGCTGTAAGATCATCAAGTTGTCGCGTACCAGCTTGGAAGGTGTGATAACCAGTCCCCTTCAAAGAGATTCAGTTCTTCGTATGCGTGGCGCCCATTTAAACTCCCTCGTGTATATTAACCCCATCGATTTTGACTTAACTCCCCCCCCGTGTAAATTATTCACACCGATTTTGACAATTTTTAGAATCGCGATCGAGGATTGCCCGGTCGTCGATAGGAAACACACGCTTTGCGACGTGCCGTCACACGACCCTTTCATTCCATTCACCAACCCACCCCTTCGCGACTTTGAGCTAGCCAACCTTTTATTACCTGTTGGAAAGGTGTCGTAGATGCAGAACGTGGTGTAACAGGATAATAATTTGGCGCCCAACGTGGGGCTATCGATAAAGCCTTTTTGGCATGTTATGGTATCGAATTTCCTTTTGTTGTAAATCGAGTAAATTCCGAATTAATTTTTGTAAGTTGAAAAAAATAATTTAGCGTTCAACTAGGCGGCTGTCAAGAAAGCCCTTTTGGCACATTACGTCAAATTTTGTAAATCACGAAGTTTTGAATTAAGATTTCAATTTTTAAAATAGTACCGACGCGCATGAATGGACTAACGAGATTCCATAACGCCCCCCTATTTAAATTTAAAAGTGAAAATTATCGCGATTTTAAGATCAAATATTGTATTTCCGTTTACCATTAGTTGTTCAGAGAACAAAGTAGAGTCGTGTTCCGCGAATCCTTTTTTGTATTTAATTAAATTTATTCATTTCGATTAATAATGGCATTCAGGATTGTACCGGACAAGTTGCGAAAGGACGA
Source organism: Podabrus alpinus (assembly GCA_932274525.1). Classification (NCBI taxonomy): domain Eukaryota; kingdom Metazoa; phylum Arthropoda; class Insecta; order Coleoptera; family Cantharidae; genus Podabrus; species Podabrus alpinus. Next base: position 22,210,092 of record OW026454.1, read on the forward strand.
GGTCCAATACGAATTAAAGATTAGAGGTTTACCTTTTCACGGTTCATTAAGAGAATTACGCGATGAATTAGTATCAGCCCTTATGAAAGAGGAACAGGGTGAAAAATACATTCTATTATGGTATCCGTTTTCCTTTGCGGAAGATTTAGCAGCTTTAAAAGAAGGCGTGTTAATTATTAAAAAGTTACTTGGTCGCTTAGAAGTTTCGCGTGATCAGAAACCCAATCTAGAAATGAACATAGAGACGAAACTAACGCATTATTTTAATCGATTATTTAAATCAAAACCCGTATTAATAAAAGATAAAGACTCCAAACTTAGGATTTTAGATCAATTGGAGGAATTTAGGTCAACTTATGGCTTACTATTAGCAGACTCCCGGACGGAGAGAGATTTTAGGTCCAATACCGTGGAGGAAATTACAAAAGAACCCCCTGTTGATCGCGGTACCGTCGAAGCGGCGAATTCGAATAGAAATTTCGAAATATCAACCCCGATCGTGAAGTTTCACTTACGAATTTCAGGTCAGGTCGAAAACGTCTCTATACTGACAAAAGAAAATATGTCAGTAAGAGAAATTGAAAATTTATCCCGGGACGAGTCCGAAAATTTTAGCGGACCGCGTAATGACGAGCAAAGTAATGGTGAATTCGGGTGTAAGAGCCGTATTCATAATAAGACAAATAATAACACCCTTTTGTGTTGGAATTGTGGTGGCACAGGACATTTAGCGTTGCGTTGTACCGTTCCGCAGAAATGTATATATTGCTATCGTTGTGGGAGAAAAGATGAAACTACAAAAACTTGTCCTAATTGTAATTTAAGACAGAATAGGACTCAGGGGAGAACGTTTGCAGGGCACAATGCCCCAAAAAAGAAATTAAAGCCCCGATTTTAATATTAAGATTTTTGTGTGTGTTTGTTTTTCGTGTGAATGTATGAATGAATTTTTTTTAGTGCGTGCGTGTCGTTGCGAATGTATTTAGTCCTTAGTCATTATTGTTAAATTTTTTCTCTCGTTGTATTAGAAAATGTCATCATAACATTTTACCTTGCTTTTTGTACTTTTAAGGAAATGTCGCCATAACATTTCGCTTTGTTTTATTGCATGTTTATTAGGTTGAATCGAGGAGGTCAGGTCTGGTGCGGACCACCGCTGACTGTAGACCGAAACAACCTACATTTTTTTTATCGGTTCATAATGCCGTTTTTGCGTGTACAACCCTTATTGTCCCGTGCATGACGTAAAACTGCGAACACCCTTACCGCCCTAACGTGGCGATGATATCGCAACCCTTAAATTTTGTTGAAAACTCTTACTTGTCACTCAACTTAGTTTAAAGTTTTTTCGTTTCACCATTTTTTTTTGTGTGAACCCTTACCGTCTATATCGGACGTTGAAAGTCTACCCTGTATTTCGCAACCCTTTCTGTAGAACGAAAACCACCCTAACGCACAATCCCTTAGCAATGCAACCCTCCCTCACATCGGAGATTTTAGTAACAAATTTTTATTAGCCTTCAGCAATTAACGATAAAAGATTTTGATCTGCGTCTTCTACGCACCGTTACGCATTGTCACTGCGTACCGTTTATAGCGAACCTTGTTTTTTTATTTTTCCATCTTTAGCAAATAGCGATAGAAAGTTTTTTTTGTTGTGCCTAGCACACATGTTCACATCTAGATCAAGTATATTTAAGTACGCATGTTATTTACGCACTCGTTTCCATACGTATTTTCTGCTAGTAACACCGTACACTTATTACGCATTTTTTTTTGTTTTGTTTTCATTTGTCTCGAACAAGACACAAAGCGTTTCGTACGCATTCTTACGCTTGACTACGGGTCACGCACTTACGCATTTACGCACTTCATTAGATTACGCATTTATTTTTTTTAAATATTCTGAATTTTTGTATGGACATTTAACGTAAAGTTTTTCTAAAATTTTTTTTTGAATTTAGTTTCAAGGTTCAATCTTCGAAGTTAGTTTTGTGGGTGTAGTCTTGGAAATTTTACGCACACATTTAGTGGAATAGTAAAAGTTTTTTTGAATTTCATTTGCAGACGTATTTCCGAATTTTGAGTTTGATCTAGAGCAGTTTGAGTTATTGTTAACGTCAAGTTTTTTTTTAATTAAAGTAGACATTTTAAATTTAATAGTGATACTTAAATTAAATTTTTTTTAGTTTAACGTCAAGTTTTTTTTCGTGAATTAAGATAAACATTTTGAATTTAATATCGGCCTTTGGAGCCAAGTTTTTTTCAGTTTAACGAAAAGTTTTTTTCGAATTGAGGGGAATTTTTTTTGAAATTAATGGAATGTTGTTTTGAATTTAATCAAAAGTTTTTCAAACTTGATTAATAGTTTTTCAAATTAGATTGAAAGTTTTCAAATTCAGTTGAAAGTTTTTTTTTGAATTTAAGTTAAAGTTTTTTAAAGTTTTTTGAAGTTGTTCGAAGTCAATTAAAGTTTATTTTTGAGTTTTTTTTGAATTTAAAGTTTAACGTAAAGTTTTCTTTGGTGAATCAAATCAATCAAAGAGTTTTGAATCCCAGTCCATTGTGACATTTTTCTTTAAGTTAGTGGTAGGGTAACATCTAGTTATCATTTCGGGTTGAGGTCAATGTGTCACTGTCGCTTCATACACACTGATCATGTCTTTTTGTCAATCGCACGACGTTAACTTGCCCCCACCATCCCTCACCGTTCTTTCCTGGTATCGAGTACCGTTTAAAATAGATTTTTTTTAGCTTTTTCGTTTTCGTTTTTGAGATTAGAAATTAAGATCAGGGCTGAGAATGCAATTGCACTAGACATTGCCTCATGCCGTGTTGTATTGTTTGGACTTGTGTCCAATTTCGGACAAATCATTTGTCGCAACACACCCTTTAGGGGAAGTTTTTGTAACATACCCTTTAGAAAATTTTACCGAATTTTATTTTTTGTAGTAAGGTTGTCATAGTTAATAGTTGTTTAGAGTGACCCACTTCTCATCGAGCTATCGAATTATCATGCTGGACATGGTTCCACTGCTAGATAAACATTTTTTTTGGACGTCGATCCACATATGGACGACGATCCAAACCCCAGGGTTATAAAGTAATTTCGTGGGCTTAGTCCATTCCCCGGTGAATTATCGTCCCATTTATTTTTTTTGGCGGATGACAATCTGCCCCAAAGGAACCTTCTTAGTAAGGGAATTTCGTACAGAAGTAAGGGGTTATAACTCGAAGCAACACTCTGGGAAATTTACCTTTTGTTAGGGAATAATAGATTGACTACAACTATGCTACACGGTCATAACACCTGCCGGTCTAAGGAAGAACAAACCCATTAGGGGTGAACTTGTAAATTTGATCCGTTCATCCCAGAGGCATATATTTTGACGCCTCTCAACTTTTACCACGTACTCGGGTCCAACCCAAGCTAGAGTTCAGCGTTTCTGTTTGTGATTGTGGGTCTCACGGCAAGCGAACGATCCCGTGACTTCGCGAACCGCCCTCTCTTGCAACGGTCACAACGGCTTAAGTTTGTTTAAGACCTGGGACGTGGAGTTTTTTTTTTCTGTGTAACTTTTTTTTTCTCGCGCTTTTAGTATGTAAGGATTAGTTTAGATTTCGGTTTAGGTAGGATTAAGTTCAGCCTAGGTTTCGGTTTAGTTAATTTTAGGTATCGGTTTAGTTAGCGTAAAGTTTGGGTATTTTTAAGCTAGTTTTAAGTCAGTAAGGTTAAGGGAGATATTTGTTATGTCCTTATCGTACGACATAAAACTACGTGCCCCCAAAGTATAAACGGGTCATTTTTCTTTTGCTTCATTGTTTATCTCGCGTGTCATTTTTGTAATCCCGAGTTTTTTTTTGTTTTGAATTTTTAGTCATGTCATTTTGTAATCTCGAATTTTTTTGAATTTTCAGTCAACCATTTCAGAAATTATTGTTTATGGATTTAGAGGGTACGCTTAGCGAGCCATTGGCCTAATCACCCAATCAATCGCTCAGTTGAATCAAGTAGAGACTAGGATTACATTGAATTGATTACCCAATGTTATCATTAGTCATGCGTTAATTTCATAGTTACGTTTTGACCTTTTGGAGAAAAATTATTTCTCACATTCGTCAGTTTTATACAGTAGAGTCACTTCATATATTTTTGAGTAAACATTTAGGTGCAACCCGAACGGTTGTCACCATTTCGAATTTCAATCAGTTACGTATATTTTTTTTGTTGTTAAATTTTTTTTTCTCGTGTATAACGATAACTTTAGTCCCGTTTGAAATAATCAACCCCCCCCGCCTACCGAATTAGATAGAGCCGGCTTTGTAAATTTGATCCAGCCGTCGTTCAACTTCTAAACCCCCCCCTTATGTTACATGTTATGATCTTTTGTGGCTTTGTACCCTAGTGGATACGTTCCACTGGTACAACGTCCCCGTCTTGCACTAACACTACCTGTGTAAGACAACATTTAGAGTGAAGTTTTCTCCGGTGCAGATCACCGCAGGACTTCTCAATAAATGACGATGTTTTTTTGCACATCAAAACTCACCACTAGCGTTGGTAGAGTCAACCTTAGTTGTGCTAGCTTCATTTTTTTTTGTGGCGATAGATTGTGTAGGTCCACGGTTAGGCCCCACGATTTTTTTTTGTATTTAATGAAAGCTCCCGTTTACGTCAGTATGGTTCAAGGAGTCATTCCCTTCGACTACACTGATGGAAGCAAACCATCCCGACCCGTACCGTCAACTATGCCCCACGAATATTTTTTTTATTCAGTGGAAACCCGATTCATGGCTAGGCCCCATGTTTCTTTTCTTTTTTTTGTATACATCAAGGTACAACACGGACGGATCGAGGACAAGTTCCCTCGACTGCCCTTGTAGTTTATTACCCCATCCCGATCTGGATTGTCGATTATGCCCCACATTTTTTTTTTTCGTGTACATCCGTGATCAAGCCGGACGAATCGAGGATTTGTTCCCTCGACTGTCCCTCATAGGTTGTCACCCCATCTCAAATTTTTTTCTCGCCCCCCCATCATTACCTCTTCTCTCTCTTCCGATCATCTCGTCCGGATCGAAGTCATGAGGAAGGTTAGTGATCTCTCAAACGGCTTTGTAAATTTGATCAAGCTAAGCGCAAGTTTTTTTTCTCTGTTTCACCAACGATAACTGATAAAACAGACAGTCCCCATCTACTGAAGTGCATCAAACGGCTTTTGTAAATATGATCCAGCCAAGCACACGTCTTTTTTTACTCTGTTTTTTCAACGTATTGAAAAAGGCAGACAGTCCCCATCGACTGAACCATTTTAGAGAAGGCTTTGTAAATATGAGTACGCCAAGGAAGTGTTACCTTAGCTCAGGTCTACCTTGATCTAGAGTCCGGTGTCTTCACAGACATTTGTGGGTCCCACGGCCAGCGAATGATCGCGTGATTTCGCGAACCGCCCTCTCATGTAGGAGTCACTACGACTCACGGGTTGATTAAGCCTAGGGTTAGGTGAACCTTCTCTCTCTTTCCCGGCATATACGTATAGTCTAGTCACTAGTTGAGTAGATGTTGCAGCACTATAAGTGTTGATGGTTTATCGTAGGACAGTTTTTGTTTCGGTTGAGGTTGCGCGCGTCCCAGTTGAAGAGTAGTTAGGGATAACAACTCTTGACGTAAGGGGAGTGTCACCTTATTCCGCGCATCGGGCGCACCCTTAGATTTTGCGTTTATGATCTATTAAACTTATATTTTAAATTTCGAATCGATCCGTTGAAAATTACTCTTTGAGAAAACATTTTTAGGTCGGGTTGTAAAAATAAAAGATTGAAACATTCGCTTAACTAATAAATTTACGTTTTGCAAATGTATAATAGTCTTAAGAATTGTAGAGGTAGGAAAGTATGTTCATAATATTTTTATTCGCGTCCCATAAACCATACGGTAGATGATATAGCTTTAATAACGTTGACGTAGCATACATCGTAGATTCACACCGTCGGCAAGAAAATCATGGTTCCATAACGTTTCGAACTTAACGTCAATGCATGTAAATGCATTACTAAAAATTTTGGGTGGGATCGAAAGACACTTTTATACGATCCATAATCACGTGCCGTCTGTCACTACAAGGACACACACGTGCATGTTTGGATTCGTGAGAATCAATGCCTTTTGTTTTGCTATCTCGACCATGTGCAGATAAGCAACCAAATGTGCTCGGGTTTAACATAGGAAAGATACAAATTTCGCAATCTAGAAAGCAAGCAAAAACGCGACAAAAACTTATTTTGTTCGAGTTGCAGACAAGCAAAAAAATTGTTATTCAGGCCTCATGTGGTAAAATATCCCCAACACTTTAGGTGGAAATAAAGACAAAAGCGTGCCATCGCACCGTGATTGATATCCAATTAGATCGCGTCTCCCTTCTTTCTAAATTTATAGGACCCAATTACAAGAATCCAAATCAATCACTAAGTGGGAAAAGTCCTAAATTATGGAAGGGAAAATGCATAAATTGAGCTGCAAATTGCATATTCGGAGAGATTCACTTGGAATCTGATACTACCTTTTTCGTATCTTAGCGCTTCCAAAAGCGGAATTAAAATATCGAGGTCTCACATTTTTTTGAGGTCTTTAAATAAATACAAGTCATTGGTGCTAAAAATTAGTGAGTGTCAACTGCAGGTATTTATCGAACATTCATATCGTCTATTGTGGTTAAACAATTAATATTGATCGAACATTCATATCGTCTATTGTGGTTAAACAATTAATATTTATCGAACATTCATACCGTCTATCGTTAATAACCAATTAATATTTATCGAACATTCATATCGCCTATTGTTGTTAAACAATTAATATTTTATCGGACAACAATACGTTAATTGTTGTTAAACAATTAATCAATTATCGGACTTTTTGTTATACCATCTGTTTATCACGTTTCATCACGACGAGGTATTGCTTGCCGCTCTTAAGGCAATTACGTAGCATTGCTTTTATCGAATAATACAAAACAGGTGCTGCACTTCGAACACATGTGCGCATTCCAATCGTTGTTTTTATCAAACACCATATTGACATTTTTTTAATTAGACAGTACCGGCTTGAATTAATTGTCATTTCGCGAATAACGAACTTAAGTGAAGTATATTAATTTAATTGTATACGAAGGAAATTCGCGTAATATAGTGCGTGAACCACCCCGTTACTTCACCACCTTTCGATTTAAAGAGGTTTTGGAAGCTGGTTACTCCGCTGACCTTCTGGTATGGTTTGAGACATCGCTTTCAGCTCTATTCTGCAGACGAATCTCACTCCCGAAGGACTCGTCATCGACTTTACCTAGAGGTCGAACATCAACCACCCACATTAAGTAAGAAACCTTTTTATATTTTTAAGATTGTGATGTTAATTGGTCCTATTGACCATTAGTTATGTTTATGAACGTTCAGTTCAACCCTGGAAGACGATATCGCAACCATTTTGTATACCTTTTATTTAACTTAATATTATTATCTATTATTAACGTAACTTTTGCCAAGCCATTCGAGCGTTCCGAATGTAACCAAGCAATTTAACGTAACGTTTCAAGTTTAGTATTGTAGCTAAAGTTTGTTTGTCCCGTTGTTGGGAATTTTGATAATCAATTGCGTTGATTAAGTTTCATGATCAATTTTATGAATCATAGTTTTAGACATCATCAAGTTGCGCTTAAGTAACTATTTATTTTGGTGGAGTGCTGTATTCAATACGCCCCCCTTTCATGCAAATTAACCTTTTGTATTTTTGTAAGAGTAATTGTTTTACGAATATTAGTTTCGCAACGGAAACCACACGGAAAGGTTCCGTCAACTGTACATATTTATTTTTATACAAGACATGTAAATTTGATAGTATCTTGTGTAAATTTTGTCAACTCCCCCCTGATATTATTTTATTTAATACATTTTATTTCCCAACTTTGTGTGTTATTATTATTGTTGTGTTAATGTTTATTTAGCTATTTTCACCAACGGAAAGTTCGCCTCCTGTAAAGGTAAGGTCATTGAGCGAGGTTTTTCCGGAGTGAGAATCCGCTGTAAGATCATCAAGTTGTCGCGTACCAGCTTGGAAGGTGTGATAACCAGTCCCCTTCAAAGAGATTCAGTTCTTCGTATGCGTGGCGCCCATTTAAACTCCCTCGTGTATATTAACCCCATCGATTTTGACTTAACTCCCCCCCCGTGTAAATTATTCACACCGATTTTGACAATTTTTAGAATCGCGATCGAGGATTGCCCGGTCGTCGATAGGAAACACACGCTTTGCGACGTGCCGTCACACGACCCTTTCATTCCATTCACCAACCCACCCCTTCGCGACTTTGAGCTAGCCAACCTTTTATTACCTGTTGGAAAGGTGTCGTAGATGCAGAACGTGGTGTAACAGTTTTTGATTATAGAAGTCAATTCCAATTTACATAAGGTAATTTGCAATTTGTTTCATATGCCATTAATAATTTAAAAGTTTAAATGTGTTCATAATTGTCGACGAAGGATTGTGATCAAAGAACGATTAGTTTATTTAAAATTTTACGCGTGGCTAACAACAAATTTTATTTCAAAAATACCAATTTTACGATACAATAAATTCAACTTTTGGTTGATGCGCCTATATTCTTGACTCCAGTCGGAGTCGTTGCAGAAAAAAAGTATTTAAAGGATTTCTGACGCAACGGTTTTTATTAAAGAGTCAATATATCTACATAAAGTACCCCATCAGTCTACATCAACATTTGGTTGGATTAGTACAAAAGCTTAAACTGGAAACGTAATTATTTTGATGACAAAAGCAGAATTCACTATGTACGAATGTATTACTTTTAAAAAAATTATTCTTTTACAACACAAAAACTCGTTTTTCTACTTTTCGTTAAATATTCAAATATTTAATTTAATTGGGGTTCAAAATTCTTTTTATACTGCGTGGTTAAAATATTTTTAAATATTGATTAGGTATGTTGCAAAAGCTTTTTTAATTTTAGGTGAAAGTAATTTTTCATAATATTATTATAACTTTTTCACCCAAAATAAAATTTGCGTAATTTCCCTAAAAATATTTCTATGTAAATTAAAAATTTTGAGCTTTCGTGTTATTTACATAAGCTGTATTAATTAATGAACCAAAATTTCTATGTCAAAACGTTTGAAGTTGAGTACAATGAATTATTAGAGAATTAAATTATTGATGGACTCGGTTAATATAATAGATAATATGAACTGCACAAATTGTTATCCATTTTCCTGAAATAAGAAATATTGTAATGTTACAGAAATATTACAGAAACATTACAAAAAACATTGTTATTATTTTATGTTATATTATTATTTATAACTGGAATTATTCCAATTCCCTTTGGTCAAAATAACGTAACACAGCAGAAATATAATTATTAATAAAAATACAAAAATGAACGAGTAAAATAGATATTATTATGTAAATGAAATGACAAACTACATTGCAAATTTTATTTAAATATTATCCTTAAATAAGGATTGTACATCGAGATCGCTTGCTAATTTACAAATTCTTGGCACAGGAGAACAGTTTTTACCGTACGATGTTCTGTGGTGCTTGATCATGAACACATGTCAAGTTCTTACATTGCAAAACCTGACTAAAAAGTTAATGCGACTCAAAATAAGTGGGCTGTCAATATAAATATTCAATACTTCATAAGGAAAGTTCAACTGGAAATAAGATCTTATAAAAAATTTAGATATATCGAAGTATTTTATATGAAACATTCGATTTTTAACATAAATATTTCACACATCTTTTTTGTATTTTCCCAATTTTATCAACTTACTTAACTAAGGATTTGGGTCTCTCAAATTCTTTTCATTATACGTGACATTCTAATGCAGCGGTTCTCGAGCTTTCTTCCGTCGTGACACACGACAAAGACGACGTTAACATAAGCAACTCACTTTCATGGATGTATTAGTATGTATAATGAAATGAAAATAAACAAATATAAATTTAATGTATTTTATCTCTGAAATATTCAACCTTGAAATTTGAATCTCCCGCTTCCATTTTACAAATCTCGACATCCGGAAATTGAAATAACATAGTCCAAGCCAATCGAAAACTGCGGTTTTTGAAGATTGCATTAGCTCTAAAAACATAATTCGCATGCCTATGTAATATACAGTGATTCAACAAAAGGTGCATTGCTATTCGAAGCAACCAAGCTGACTTAACAAAAGCATTGAAACTCCAAATTGGACGGAATTTTATATTTATTTTATTATTTAAAAAAGAGAAAAACGCTGGAATGGAACAGCAGCCAAAATAGCGATGATTGTCACATCTTATTGATATTTCACATAGTATATTGGTGTTCAATAACCTCTAGTAAAGACTAATAATTTAAGATAATCGTATTTAATTGCTCGTCTTTTGAGAATGTTTTACATTATTATTAGTCTATTTGTGACAGCAATTAGGTTTATCGTAAATAGGACTTAATTTCGCCTTCGATTTTGATGTATTTAATTTCCTAAGATTTATCTTAAGATTTTATAACCTTAAAAAAAAACATAATATTATTTGTTCACAACAGCTGTAAATTGTACAGCAGTATAACAAAGCTTCCCCTTATATTATAAAGCAATATTTTAAAACTCCACATAAAATTCAAGCGGGGGAGGGGGGGGGGGGCGATTATATACAATCGCACAAATTTTTATCACTAAGATTTCATGAGTTCCTACGCCAAATGCGGGAACCTACGAGAGGTCGTCCAAACTGTTCTTCGGATACGGCTTTAATAGGCTCAAAGAAGGAATCCTGTTATGCTGACAGACCGGTGCCATCTTATTTCACCATATCTAGGACCACACGTCTTCATGTAAATTACGAACGATATAATATAAACCCATGAATGTATCAATAACATTACGATGTGTGTAAAAACGACGATACCAAATAAATTTTTAAACCAAAATCACCTTGTCGAATCAAAACCATTTAAATCACTGTCATAAATGGGAATACCTACCAATAATAATATAATAAAAAGCTTTTCATTCCAGTAGAAATTTGATTTTTGAGGTATGTAGATTATTCCTCGTTTTTCAGTACATTTTATCTCTACAACTTATTCGTTCTCGCTCAACTGCGATGCTTTTCCATACCTGACTTTTTCTTATTTTCTCCTTCCAATTTCCGATCCCCATTCTCCTAAAATTTTTTAAAGCTTGCTCGTACCATCTCAAATTGGGTCTGCTTCCATTACGGTCTCTCAAAGTCTTCTTCTAACTTCTCCTGCAGCGACAGCCACCTCTATATTATATTGTGATAATTCGACTGCAATTTCATTTACTTTTCTCACCCGCAGAAGAGTTCCGATATTCCTTTCTTCGTTGATCTATCGTCATTGTTACTTCCATTCAAATGTTTAATCTTCTCCATGTCAATATCTGGCATCGTCGACCTCTTTTTTCCAGCCTTTTCTTTTGAAGCCTCTGTCAGGGAAGGTACAGTTGCTCCCTCCACATTCTTTAGTTTTTCAGGATTGTTCTAAGACGCTTTTCAGATTAAGACTATCATCTTTCTTGTCTCATATATAAAATATACATAATATTTTTTCTTGATTGGGCGGCGATTACATTGGACCCGGATCCGATCCGTTCCATCCCGTTGTATTCCGTTTCGTTCGGGTTAAATGTAGCCACGGTCATAAGAATATACATGTTTGTTTTCTTCCGTCAAGACGGGTCGAATCGGATCCGACACGGATTGAATGTAGCCACGTCCATAAGAGTATACATGTTTATTTTCTTCCTTCAAACGGGTGTAGGCGGAATGGAGCGGATATTGGTTCAATGTAACCGCCGACTTATGCACCTTCTGGTAACCAACTTTTTATATGTACGTTTTAGTACTCTTTGATGGCTTATTCTTATTATCCATTATTATCAATTTATATTTAAAGTTCTCAGTTTTGCGTCATTTTTCCTATCCGGAAAACAATTTTGATCAGAACGGCGAAACCCTCAAATTGCCACTGTCTCACGCAGACTTCTGTAAACACGAGTCTACTAAATTTATTATTAATGCCCTTTGATGGTCGTTTAAGCTAGCTCTCGTTTTTCGCGGAGGCTGGTCGCAGGTAAGCTTGGGGGTAACGAAGAAAATACTTCCTTTACATAAAACACTGAATAACAACAATAAATTTAATAAAAGTATTAAATTTGTTAAAAATATTGTTAGTAAAAATATTATCAGTAAAACTATTATCAGCAAACTAAGAATCCCAAGCAGCTATCTACAAAAATGAATTGAACTAACATCAGCTGCAAACGAAGGTTGATATCACCAATGTACAGTGGGACTACCTCAGGTAGTAATTGCAATGACAGAAAAATACCACTAATTGGCCACGCCATGATAAAAATAATTAACATTGGCTCACCAGATCTGATCAGTCTTACAAAATAATTGGTGACAGAAGATTCCTTCGACCTCGCGAAAATGTTAGTAATTGTTCCGCTTCCAAGGAACTTTTATACAATGCACAATGGTTATAATTATTGAATTGACAGCGTTCCAAAAACACAGAACGCAAAATTCAAAATCGATGTTGATTTGTTTACTAATAAACGAATTGTTTACTAAGAATGGCGTACAAATTATCACGAAATTTGCGACTTGCGCACTCCACTTTGAACGGAATAATAATGAAATCGTCCAAAGCAAATCTTCACCAGATGAGTGCAAAAAATCACGTTACGAGTTCTAGCTACTATGTCTAATCCGTAAAAAAATTCGCACAGCTTCTAGGATTTTATAAGGCTTTCTCTAAGGTCGCGAAACAAAACTCAACCTTCTAGCTTCAATCCCAGAATAAAACTGACTTGCGCACGCTTCCCCCCGTCACTCGTGCGACTGTCCGCGGAAAACTTAGTGATATACAGGGTGCGTCAAAGTTTCGTGAAAAGTGCAAAATTTTGTCACAATCTTAAAACCATCAACAAATTGACTTGTGCATGTTCTGGTTAAAAAATTCTGCGACTTTTTTTCTGTGTTATACTTCAATGGTATGTTTTTGATAATAATGTTTGTTGCCTTTTTATCCTTTTCATATCTCTCCAATTGCATTCCAACGCAGCTATTTTTTCATGCTTGTTGGTTCTTTCTTCTAATTTTCAACCACTTGTTTTACTTGGTGCATTTCTTCTCCCCAACGCGTTTCCATTCTGCTCGGTTTTTCTTTTATTTCTGTGATTTCCTGGTTATTTTCTTTGATTTCCTGGTTGTTTACTTGGAAATCGCTGCTTACTGCTGTTGTTAACTTCGCTATCATATCCCTTAGTTCCTCCACCCTATCTTTGCAGAGTTTTGTATCAATTATTTTAAATGGCGAAAGTGTCGTTATTTACTTCTTTGGAATGCTTTCCTTTCGTTTTCAATTTTTTGAATCTTTATCTTAAGTCCTAAGTTAAGTTTCTATACTTCTTGTTCTCAACACTTCGTTTCGGTTTTTAATTCTATCTCTCCATTTCCTTCAATTCTCGAAAATCAACCAACTGAATATCTGTACATACCATACAGAACCGTACTATGTTCATTATGTATTTGCATTTACTACCTATAAACATCAAAAATAAGCAAAGCCAAACCTTTCGTAAACACCCCGAATTTGCATAAAACATGGAAATATCGTAAATATGCAATTTTTGAAACACATTCTAGGTACATTAATAAGATGAAAATATAACATTTTATATTCTATGTTATACACGTGATGCATTTAGTCTATCCTCAAAACTTCAAGCCAATTTATAAGATTCAGCTTCGATTAAAACCAGAAATAATACAAAATACTTTATTTTTGATGTAGGTTACGTTACAAAATTTTCATGTGGTACGTCAAGTTTAAATTTATCAATTAGAAATACTATATTTATAATTTGGAATAAAGTTACATGAATAACGCTTTATGTGAATAATCGGATATCTTCGACGATTTTCACTACTTATTATTTATATCAAAAAAATTATGAAATTTTTCCAATTGAGCACCCAAGAGACCGTTAATCCTTTTTACCATTACCTGTTAAAATCTTTACTCATCAAGAGGATTCTGCTAGTCCGACCGTAGCAAATTATTTTAATTTTGTTTTTTGAATTAAAATCACGCGGCAAATTTAAAAATTAAAACCCCACATTACATTTTTTTAAAATTGCAATACATTTCCGTAAATCACAATTTGTTACGTACCTATGTACGTACATCAGCTTAACGTGGAATTCAAACCACTGTAGAAGTAATTTGTAAGCCACTGGGAATCGAAGCTCAACTCCCTGTACTATAAACTGTACTAAATATACTATTTTATTACACATACAATGCAGTTGTGTTTAAGTATACTATAGAACTATAGAACACCTTGACATAGATAATGGCTGAACAAAATAATTATATTCCCTACTGTCAGTCTGAATGCGAACTTATTTAAATAAATTATCATAAATCTATAACGACAGTTTATTATCCTTATTATCAATAAATGGAAACCGTTAAAGGATCCTTATATATAAAACCCCTAGAGTGGCGACAAAATGAAGTACTCTCCAGTTTGATAGTATGCCGCTCAAACAAACACGAAACTACAAAAGCCTCTTGAAACTTCAGTAATACATTACAAAATAGACCAGGCATATGGCATATTTATGCACAATGTTTTATTCGAGTTAATTTAATAGAGTAAGTGCCATTATTATGTAAGAGCTTTGATCCTAACTGCGACTCGAAAAAATGGTTACCTGTTTTTCTTTTGCCGATGGAAGAGCACAACATTTTTTGTTCTATAAATTTCTATCGATGATGAGTACATAATTGGGCAAGTCATGGTTTGTTTTGCATCACCTTAATTACCTTCCATTAACACCTTAATTAGTAAAACGGTTTAAAAGTTTTTTAACGCCGAAGGTGTAAAATCAATCACTAATTTACATTCTAAGCACATCCTTTCTTATTTGAATATCAATACGATAAGTTTGTTATTCCATGACAGAGAAACTTGGATTTCAGCCAATCAACTAACTTTTCTAACTCAGTTTTACTGTCTGAAATTTGAGCTTTCATTGCTTCCAATGAAAATTTGGAAGTTTCGTGGAAAAACTAGACAGTTTTATTCCCTTACAAGATTAATAAATTTGCGAAATTAATCATAAAAAAATTTAAATAAGTAATATTATATAAAAAATTTCTTATAATAACAAATAAAAACAAACTGTAGCAATAAAAATTAAATAGGTGCTGTAACCACATTTCCCCAATTTTCATTTACAAAAATGTCAAAAGAAGGTTTTTACATATTTTATTTTCATATTGACTGGAGGCTATCTTTAACGAGGTTAAGTGAAAAACGTAGAGCAGGAGGGTTGTTTAGCACATCAAGATTAATGTTGCTTTTTTTCTTATTTTGTCACTCACTTACGTTCCTGAAGTTTTTGAACTCGTTTAATTGGTTTAGACAAATGTCGGATAATAAATGTTAGATTCAACATGTTGCTGCATTCCACAGTTTGTTGTTTGTATAGAAACGGTTTATATTCCGTACGTAACGTAGTACTTATTATTTTTGTATGCTCTCTTAGTTCACTTTATGAAATTTTTAGTATTTATAAATTTAAATTCTGTAATGCGGTAATTTAGCTTTACCGTGATGTTCTGCTTTAGAAAAATACGGTGTGATTATAACATTGAAGAAAAATTGCTGAAAAATCCTTGCAGTATATAATACAACAGATGTTAAAAACTCGACTTTGCAGCGTAAAGTACACTTTACGAAATTACATTAATTTCTTCTTTTGATCTGATTTATTATTTATTAAGCCCAATTAATTACTTCCAATTCAATTCAATTTAAGCACCTTCCTCCTTCCTCTTTTATTATTTATTAAATTTTCATATTATGAATTTCAGCCTTTTAAAATTCATTTATTATTAATTTCATCGCTTTAATTTTCAACTTTTTAATATTATTTCTTTAATTAGATTTATTTTTAGAATTTAATAAATATTCAATAGATTGATAAATCAGTGACCATCAACTAATCAAAATAGAGCCACACAAAAATTTAATTTTACCGTTTGGTAAAAAGTGAAGTGTGAAGTCAATTTTAATTTAATGTTACTATTCGTATTATAGCGGAATCAAAGTTTGCACTTAAAATCACATTGTATTTAAAGTGGCTTGAATTTATGCACTTCAGTTATTTTTAGTGCCTGTAGCCTGTAAGTATTACCATAAGCACCTAACTAATTTTCATCTCATTAATGTGTGCTTTAAAGTTTCGAGAGCGATGAAGTTGCAAGTGCAAGAAATATTGTCTGGTAATCAATAAAAATTTGTTCGGCCGTTACTTAAATAAGACTTTACAAATTATTTTCTCTAGTAATATAGCTTTGCCTTTTTAAAAGGCATCAATCACTATTTTTAGACTTTTGTAACTTATTTTCCATGTCTAGTTTTAATCTGTTGCACCAATACAGCGTAACCTATTTGTCGGTTTTATTGCATGATGAATTAGCATCGTTTATTATTATCTTTTTTTTAGACAGATACCATTAAGAAATGATGATTGAGCGGTTGGTTTTAAATCGATAATATGCAAAACTTTGTTTTTCAAAGAAAAATAAATTTAATACCTTCATTATGATAGATATTTAATTTAATTCATAATTTAAACCAGACTTTTTAATAACCCGGCGTATTCAAATTAGTTTGAATCCAACGGTAGAATTTATGTGAAATTGGCCTTAATAACGAATCAAACGTGATCCGAAATAGAAACACGTTTAATTTTATTATAAATACATTTCTACACCTCAAACTCCCCAAGTAGGATACAAATCAATATAAAAGTTAATGTAATGTAATCTCCGAAGAAATAACAGGTCAATTAGTGCTAAAAATCGATTATAATACCTTTAGACTTTCGATATATTATAGCTTTAGTGTAACGATAATATCTTTTTTTTTATTATAATTTGATTTAAAATACAACCATCATTTATCTCTCAAATTGTTTGTTATTAAATAAATTCTTGTTACAATTTTAAATAATTAAATTATTAACAGAATTTTGGCAAAACACCAAATTGGTGACCCCTTTGACGTCAAATGCATTCTGTACTAATTGACAAACATGCAAGAGAACTGTTGAGAAATAATGCACAGCAGATCGCTTAAACCAATAATTGTAACCAAGTAATTGACATCCTAATTTCAAGTTACTATCAGGTACAATTATGTAGTTTGTAGTTATCAACTTCATCAATAGGTAATATATGCATTTACGTTTAATCAAACAAGTGCTTTTGTCTTATGTTTGAACAAATTTTAAATTGACAATAAAGTTTTGATAAAACCCTAGATTTCTAATAAAAATATCATACGAACAATTTCATATCTCAATTTATCACTAATTCTTGTTTTATGACTAAAGCACTTAAATTTTAAGAACGAAATTCACTACAGCCGCACTTACACTTTCTGTACGGTGTCATTTTTATTATATTTTAACTTAAGGAAATGCTAAAAACATTCAAGCTAAAATTGAAAAGTTTCAGGATAATTTATGCTTCTTAAATCTCCACTTTTTTCCCTAATTCGTTAATTTTACAAAATATTTTTTTAAATATGAAAAGCTAGGATAAATTTGGTCAGTAAATTTAATCAAGTGTTTAACACATTCAAACGGATTTAACTTAAGTTCAAGATTGGATCAACTCACTAAAAGGTTTTCGGTGTATAGAAGTCCAATTTCAATTTCTAGGATTTGGATTGACTGCAAATCCTATCTGTTCGAAAACTAATTTATTTGCATATCTTTCACAAAACCGAAAAAAAATTTTTTTGTTCAACCACGAAAAAGTGTTAATATTGTATCACCACGTTAAAATGTTTTAATTCCGTTTTGAATGGATTTAAAAGCGAGTTTTAATTATTTTCCTATTAAAATGAGCTTTTCATCAATACAATACAAAAAAAATTATATTTAAATTTCAAGTTACGTGAAGTATTTGTGTACAAAACCGAAATTGACATAAAACCTCAAAAATCAAATAAACCGTGCTTTATTTGTAAAAGACATTGTTCAGGTGCTTTCAATTGTGCGAACAAATTAAATTGTTGTGTACAACCAGCATTGTGTAGGCATTTCAAATATTCTAGAAACGCTCTTTGACAAAGTTTTTGGATTTTTTTCTAACACAGTAATTACGTTCTAAATTTGTTTTTACGGTTTTTGAAAACTTAAAAGTCTTATATAATTCTATTGCTCTAAATTTCTAAAGAAATTTGATTGAAAATCTATTGCATTTTCTCGAAGAGTGTAATTTTTAATTAGCTTTTCAACGATTTTCCATTTACGTTATAACCAAAGTAAGTTAATTTTATGATAACTTGGCTTCATTTAATTTTATAGCTTTAACACAAAATTTCTTACAAAAGAATTTTCAAAATATTTTTATATGTCAAATTTTTAGTAAGATGATAACTTGTAATTGAATGCCAAAAATTACAATATGGCTTTACAATAATGAAATTTAATAATGTGAAAAATCAATTAATATTACAAACTCCCACCCCCTATCGAAAGTTGGAAAAAACCTAAAAAGTTTTTCACGATCTCGAAAAGTAATTACCTCATTCATAATTATATAAATAAAAATTGATGTTTTTAAATCAGTGTTTTATTTCAAGTGCAGCTCGTGGAAAAATATAGCCTGTAGAACAATTTTTTTGCAAGAGCTTTTCACATACATCGCAGTCTCAATAATTTTCATTTTAATTAACGAACTGGTGTGTTTAACTTTTTTGAATTCCTGATTTCATTATTACATATTAGAAAATTTGCCAATAAAACATTATTGCTTTTTTAGCAATCACTTTCCTTCGCACACATAGCATGTTTGAAAAGGCCTCGTAGGTATATAAAATTTTAGTATATTAATTTTCCTTAAATTTAAAAAACAAAAGATCATGTGACAATAATCGTAGTTTTACTCCACACATTTCTCCGGAAGAATATGTTCCGGTGTTTCAAAGCAAGAGAAGAGTAAGGAAATTGGTTTATTTCATCACCAAAATAAATTCACAAAGAATGGCGGCGACGTGCTTTTATATTCCAAAATCTGGGACAGATTCATATTACCTATATTTATATAAAATTTAAATTAAAATGGAGAAACACAACATAACAGGAAAAGATCGATTTAAAATTAGGACTGCTCTAAAGGGCCAGTTTAACAAAAATTAAAAAAAAATTGGATTAATCGGAAGAACCAGTCTCAATAAAAACAAAGTCTTGTGCATGTAATGACTGAATAGCAAACGCTAGCCATTTTAATTGTCTCGTGGAAATATTCGTTTTTATTCGATCTGTATTTCAAAGTAAGATAACCTAAAAACGGGAACTGAACGGATTTATGTTTTATTTTAAACCGATATGTTTGATTTTTCCAAGTCGGTTTCATATTATTATGTTAAACACATTGTATTATATTATACTTATATTATAGGTGAGCGAATGGCTGAAATGCTAGCGTGTTAGCTTTCAAGCCAAGATTCACGGGTTCAAATCCTGTGAGGTGCTATCTATAGAAGAAATTTTCGCTCACCAAATGTCTATCTGCTGGCCCCAGATAACATTATATATGGCTAAAAAACTTCCCTGATCGGAGTAGGCGGTGTAAAAATCGTCTATTCCCGTGGTTCGGAATCCACGTTAAGCTGTAGGTCCTCTGTGCTCGTCACACATTTTCAACACGCAACGAGCAGAGACAGGGAGGTATCGGGAAAATGTCGCAAGACGTTCAAAACCGAATATACATACATTATATTATACTACATAATATTATATTGTAGTATGCAAAAAAAAACTTTTTCATGTCCATATTTGGGTCGGGTCGGTCGTAATGGCGAGCCCCGGATTAATTATTGAATTAATCATACGGTCAAATATTTATTATTTATAATAACTTTATTGATTTTAACTTAAAGCTTTTGATCGTTAAAAATCCACTATTTATAATAAAGGGTGAATTCAAAGAGTTGGCTTCTTAGGGTTTTTTATCTGCTATTTATAAAGGTCGGGAGACACTCAAATATTTATTTGTGTATTTTATTTTAGAATTTCTGTGACCGTTGGAAATAAAACTTATCAAGTTGAACGGCAAAAGGTTAAATTATTATCTAGTCGTCAAATCATTATTTAAATGTTTACCATTTTATATTATTTACATTTTGATCGAATTTTTATTATGATCATTATTTATATTTTATATAAAAATTGCACTTTATGTGTATTGATCACTCCTTGATAATAACGAATGACATAATTGACACTTGAAAATCAACATTAAATCAAATTATACCAAATCAACAATGATTTGGTGTGCTATGTAAGTACGTACATCAATTTATTCTTATTGACACCGAAATCCAAAATATTGGTCTAAGATCTCTCGACTTGGCCTAAGATACATTTTTATATTTTTAAATAAAAAGTCCAATTTTCAAAAAATAAAAAAGGCAGAGTCCAATTTTCCCGTTATTTAAAAATTTTCAGTCTGATATTCTGTTTTATGTTCTTACTGTAAATAATTTATACATTTTCTTCTTGAATCTCCACTTTAATTTTCCATCTTTCATTACATTATTAGATTTGTTTTAAGTTTGAATTTCAATCATCACGTACATATTTTATATTCTTTGATTGAACTTACTAAAAACGAAACATCGATACGTAAGTTATCATTTCTGTTCTATTTATTCAATCCAATTTACCTTTTCTTCTTTAAATTTATAATTGTGCATTCACTCTGAATTTAATTATGTTTTTTGTTTTGGCATAAAATGTATAAATTTGAAAATTTTCCATACGGATGTTTTCTTGCCATCCCAAATTATACTAATTATACTGATTTAGCATTTAAATGGAAGTAAATAATTCAGGAGTCGATCAAATCTGAGCTATGTATTTGATAGAAAAACCATTTTTAAATGAAATAAACAAAAGCTACATAAAATTCGAGCCTGGTATGCAAAATTCAAAACACTACGACTACGGTAAGGAATGCCAAAATTTGTATAGAAGCAATTTTGTAGGTATTTAAATAAATATTGAAGCATATAAAAGTATTTACTTGTGATACTTAAGCGGTGGAGGCGTCTTAAGTCAGAGATTTAAAAAATTATTTTTAATTAAGCAACGGCTAACGATAAATGCCGAAATGAAATTTGGAAATAACTGTCAGAAATTAATAGTAAATAAATTTGAGTGTCTATTAATGTATCGCATTACAAAAGATAACATTGGCTGTAATTATAATGTGCATTTATTAAAGTGCTCCAGCTGGACATTCTACGCCTACGCGTTGAAATAAATAAACCATTACAATTGGATGTTACAATACCGTACAATGTAAACTTCATTATAAATAATGTAATGTAATAACTTGTTAATACTACAAATTAAAATCATTTCAATGCGGACAGATAAAATTTTATAAAAGTTTACTAGTAGTAGGTAGTCACATTTATAAAAATTTTAGATATAAATTATTGGATGTACAATTTTTATGCAAATCAGTTAAAGTTAAATTAAAAATTCGTACAAACTTTGTAAGTGAAACGTATAAAATAAAATAATAGACTACCAAATTCACAGTGGTAGCAATTTGACACCGTCATAACAAGATTAATAAATCTAACGTGACATTAAAATGAGACTCCAGAAAGTTTGTCGATTCATATAAATTATTATGAGAGGTTTTTATGTGACCGTGGGAATAAATTAAGAAATTTACTCCACAAGAAAATGAAGAAGTTCATGTGTCCCAGCAAAATCGTCATAAATTGCTAATTTAACGCGAGACGTTGCATAAAATTCAATATCAGTACAGTACAGCACAAAATTTTCAAAAACATTCATAATGAAACTAGAAATTACAGGACACCTTTGATGGCGTGAAAAAATATTTTTTTACCGAATATTGGTAATTTGTGCTGTTGTTTATAACCTTTGTTTATTTAATTTCAGAATGTTTTTATATTAAATGGCTCAAATTTGATTGATTTCTAATTTAGTTCCATTTAAAATTATAATTTAAGTGGCCTACATATAAAATTAATCTCAATTATAAGCTATCCAAAAGTATCTCCTCCTTCTTCCTTAGCTTATCTTCGACCACTCCTGAACATAAGCATCTACTTTTTTCTCCATTATTTTCGGTCCATATCCAGTTGAAAGCAATGCCTTCCTGCATACTTCTTGATATCATCAAGCTATCCATTTTGTGGTCTTCTCGCGCTTCGTTTGGTGATTTTGGGTCACCAGTGAGTGAGTTTGTACATCCATCTTTCGGGATTTGGCTACGTGTCCGACCCATTTCACTGAAATTATGGAAATTCAACCATAGTTTGTAATATTAATTTTTTTTCTAATATCAAAGAAAAGAAGGTACCAAATTGAAGTTTTTTCAATTTCCAAGCCACTGATGTGTCTCAACACATAATTAAAACAAAAAATTTAACGTAGTTTTATCGTAAGGTGGTCCAAGATAAAGGAACTACCCAAGTAACATTTTACCGTCATAAATGTACATATACCTTACAGAAATTTCCGTAACGGTAAAGCATTGATTTGCCCCTTTTGCAGTTACTGTATTGATGTATCATTTATGCACATATAAGGTACAGGTATTTTCGCAACGGTACGGCATTGATTTGCCCCTTTTGCAGTTACTGTATTGATGTATCATTTATGTACATATACATTACAGGTATTTTTGCAACGGTTCAGCATTGATTTGCCCCTTTTGCAGTTACTGTATTAGTACATCGTTTTTATACCGATTATGTGTTGATTTTTTATGAACGAGATATTTATTTAATAGAAAAAATAATTTTTATAAAAGATAAAATTTTTGATTTTTAAATATTTCTATTTTTTACATACTGCTAAATTGTTTCCCTGTTGTCTGCGCCAGAATCTGAAAATTGACATTATAAATGTGATAATTTTTACTTACTTTTTTTTCCGAGGCCAGGTTTTGAACCCAAGCTGTACTGTACCTATACGTCTGAAAACCAACTGCTTAGCCAACTCGACTATTTGGGTATACGGTATAAACTATGATATTTCTTATTTGATGGTCAATTTTATTTTCAATTCATAGATTAAAAATATTACCTAATATTGAATTAAAATAAATCAAATATTTTGCTTTGGTACTTTAAAATTTATTACATTATGAATTATTTTAAATAAAAGTTGTTATTTTGCACGTGTTTTGAAGAAAAATGCTACGACGTCACTTTAATTCGAATCGACAGCGGTGGTGGAATTAAATTTATTTAATTTAAATTTATTAAATTTTAATTTCCTGACTTTTAATTTCCAGAATTTTTATTTCAAATTTGGAGATTTTCGAAGATTTTTGATTGTTATTATTTGCGCCGTAGTTTTTCTTAAAAATCCGTATTGAAGTAACGAAGTTAGAAACTTTTTCAATATTTAGAAAATCAAAAATTTGATACATAGTTGAAATAAAGATTTATGATTACTAGAAAGACATAAAAGACCGATTCCCCAACTATAATATTATTCCTTTCTCATTATAGGAAAAAAAAAAATTGGAGAATGTAAGAAATCTCGATGGCGTAATGGTAAATAGGCACGATGGTACCTTTGGCAATCCGTTGTACAGTGGTTCAACTCCCAAGCCGGCAAAGTTATTTTAAAAATAAATTTCCTAATTAATTAATTTTTTAATATTTTTATTAATAAATATTATAAACACAGTTATTTATCGGTCTTAAAACTTTAAAAGGGCCTTTAGTTAATTTTAGCTATTAGAAAACATAAAATATTTAAAATACACGTTTTACATTAGCTAGTTAACTAAAGGGCTTTTTATATGGGTTGATAATACCGGACGTAAGAGGTTTAAAATTTCCGCCCCCAATTTAGAAATTTGACCGCCCTTCTTACTCCAATAATATCTCATATAATAATTATTGTAATATAAAATGCTTATCATAATTTGTAACCAATCAGAAACAAGAGTTTTTCTAACGGCGAAATTTTTTTTTATACATAATCTTGATACATAAATAACTATAATGTTACATATTTTTTACATTTCAATATTAATAAAAATTATAAAAAGCGCGTCTCGAAATTTAATTTAATAAAAAGGGACTTTGGAGAATAAGACGGATTTTTATTTATAAAATTATTATATTATACGAGTATATATTTCATAATATTTTATTATGTACTTATTAAAGTAGTCATGGACAATATCAAAACCGTGAAATAAATATCACAAAGTTTAACTAATAAATCATCTTTACATATTATATACCGGAATTGTAAGCGACTAAAACTTTACTATTTAATCTACACTTTCAGGTATCAAACCGGTGATGAAAATATCGTACCGTCCATCTTATAAAATACCTGTATATGTTAGAAATTGCTTTTATTGTAACAAAACGAAACGATTAAAACATTACCTAATCGGTACCGTATGTTCAACTATATTTTAGTTAATAAACTTTCAGTGCCGATCCGATAAAGCAATTGCCTTCAGAATAACGGTGCGAAAATATGTACATTGAAACTATACCTAAACAGTACAGTGTAAATATGAACTAAAATTTATGTGCCGCTTAGGTACCATTTTGGTACTTAATTTTCAGGTAATAATTGTAATATAAAATGCGTATAATAATTTGTAACCAATGAGAAACAAGAGTTTTGCTAACGGTGAAATTTTTCTTCGTTCTGATTGGTTACAACTGTTTTAAAACGTAATTAAAATTCATTGATCTTTAAATTACTTATTTTTATAATAAATATTTTAATGTTACGTATGTTTCACATTTTAATATTAATAAAAATTATTATATTATATAATATATTTCATAATATGTTATTATGTACTTATTAAACCTGTCATGGACAAATATTATTATGTTGAACAATATCAAAACGGTGAGGTAAAAATCATAAAATTTAACCAATAAAGCATCTTTACATATTATATACCGGAATTGTAGCAACTAAAACATTACTATTTAAACTGTACTTTAAGGTATCAAACCGGTGATGGAAATATCGTACATTCCATCTTATAAAATACATGTACATGTTAGATATCGCTTTTATAGTAACAAAACAAAACGATCAAAACATTACCTAAACGGTACCGTATGTTCAAATATATTTTAGCTAATAAAATTTCAATGCCGATACGATACAACAATTGCCTTCAGAATAACGGTGCGAAAATATGTACATTGAAACTATACCTAAACAGTACAGTGTAAATATGAACTAAAATTTATGTGCCGCTTAGGTACCATTTTGGTACTTAATTTTCAGGTATGAAAATATATGTACATATTCGTTATACTTCAATGGTATACCGGCAGGGCCCCCGTAAGGGCTACAGGCGCCTGTGTGCAAAAAAGGATTTTGGCGCCCTTTAAGGCATTTTGGATCATGTTTTTTTATTTATTTTTTTGAAGGTAGGTAGGTAGGTAGGTGCTTGAAATAAAGCAAAAAACTGAACTTTAGAAGTCATATTTATTTGTAGACTAAAATATCAAAATGAAACAAACAGAATAAAATCATAACAAAATAAATTAAAATAAATTCTTGTTCACACCCATTTTAAAGCATTTACTTAACTAATGGGGTACAGACACGTTGTTTATAAATACTAGAAAATAACCCAAAACTAAAAATCACATTTTTTTTAGGAACAAATAACAGAAATATTGCCTAATATCTACCTATATAATATATAAGTACTACTTTCTACTTATACTTAGATATTTTAAAAAATATGCAGATACTTCTGATAACAAATACCTACCTAGGTAACTTCGTTATAAAATCAAAAATGATAGCTAGGTACAATAGAAAAATAAAAAATAGCTATTGTAGTAGCGATATTTTCCGAGACTTTGCTGTTGCAAATTCATTAATTACATCGCTAAAATTTATACCATCAAAAATTTCTTTTTCAATTGCTAATATTGCTAGCCCAGACAATCTTTCTTGAAGCATTGTCGATCTTAAATAATTTTTAATGATTTTTAACTTTGAAAAAGATCGCTCGCCAGAAGCTACAGATACTGGCAATGTCAGAAGAATTCTTAGTGAAATGCTTACGTTTGGAAGGGTGGAGATTAAATTGTTTTCAATTATATATTGTAAAATACATAAGGGGTCAGTATCATCAGGTAATGAAAACAACTTTAACGCTTTAATTTCATTAAACAAATCATTGGAGTCTATATCCTTATTATCCTGATCTGTCAGTCGTTCTTCAAGAACAGAACAACGTTTTAAAAGATCGCTGTCACTTAATTTGAATATGTCGCTAAAAAATCCGAAAATATTATCATACTCATTTAATAAGTCAAATCGGTTTTTTAGAGAGCTTAAAGTTTGATCTATAATTTTTAAGAAAAAACTAATTTTAAAGGCGGTTTTTGGATCATGAGGGGTCTCATCTCGGTGTTCCTAGTCAAACAGTTTTGGTTTGAATTTCCTCCTGACCGTTGGTAACGGTGGAAAGTCTTCTTCAATTTCGAGAGAGAGTGCTACTTCTTTCGCTTGTACAAGAATTTCTTGAAATGATTTGTCAGATCTATATTGCTGGAAGTGATCAACTAAATTTTTTAGGTAGGTTTGGCATACTTTAATATTAATTGTAGCACTTTGCATTTGTTTTGCAAGGGTTTTGGCGCCCCTAAAGGATGGCGCCCGTGTGCATTGCACACTTTGCACATATGGTAGCGGGGGCCCTGTATACCGGTATAAAACCGACGTTGATGTTACTTGGGTAGTAATCGCCCTCGTTGTCACACACCCCATCTTTGGTTTTTCAATATACCAAATGGTGCAAAATATAAGTACAATTGTAAATCTGTTATCGTCCATTATGTTAATCAATTCTTCAGTTCCGAAGAAGATTACAAATAAAATTAATATATACAGAGCTTTATTACAAAGTCCAATATCTTGATGGCTAATTAATTGACAAGTCCAATATTAAATAAGTAAATGATAAAAAACAAAAATTATGTTAAAACTTTGGAACAATCCAAAGTAACATTTTGATTGTTACAATCATACTTGAAAAAGCGATATGGTTTACTGTTATGTTCATTATGAAATGTTTAACAATACATAATTATTTATCTTGAACAATTCTGCAAGACAAAGCGTTATCTAAAAGGAAAAGAAATTAAGAAAATGTAAACAATATGCATCAAATATAAATTTAAAAACCAAGATTATATAAAAATAAATTAAAAAAGAAAAAGTAACTTAATAATAATAAAAATGAATAAACATATTATAAAAAAAACAAAATGAAAAAGAACAAAGAGAATGAGTTTTAAGGAAATAACCGAAATAAAGACATTTTCAACTTTATGGATTACAATGTGTCGGCATATTGTTTTACATTCATCCTTGGCAGCGAAAATAAAATAATGAAAAATGACTTTCTAATTATAACCGTGTAATTAAAATAAGGCAGGGAATTGTTTATTCCGCTAGTTTAATTTGTCTAATGGACAGGTTTTAATGCAATGTTCAAAATGTTTTATAATGTCGTTCAATAGGATTTTCAGCGAATAAGAGAAGAATGAACTTCACTGAACTAATATTACATACCTATTACAAAGGTAATTACTTTACCATAATTCAATTTTAATTACCATAAGATATGAAGATACCACGAATATTTTTGTATCAAGTTTCAATCGATTGTTCATGATACTTTGTAATATTGTTACAACAATAATTTTGTGTAATAAGTGATGAGGTGGGCAGGCAAAATTATAGTTCTCGAGTTCGAATGGTTCGAATCCTGCCACGTTTGATATTCTTGTATTTTAGTTCAAATATACGTCAGTTAAATTGAATGCCAGTATGAAGGCTCTACCGTCTACTCTATACCAAAAACAGACGGCATTATTAATAATAATTCAGACTCATGATGGAGATATGAAAGAGATTCCATATTTTTATACAGAAAACGTCCGATAAAGTTTGTATAGGTACATACTATATAATTTGTAACTAAAAAATGGGTAAAACGCTATACGTACATAAATGCATGACTTCAAATTGATTTGTGTTCGACTTAGTTGAACTTAAATTAGATTTCAAAACTTGAAGATATACAGAATTATATTACACAATTTCCTAATGCTTAATTTGCAAGCAATTCAATAAGAGCAATAAAATAATTTACTCGAAACAACATTCGATAACTTTATACCACCTGCTTTCGATTTGCAAGAATTGTTTCCCAATATTTTTTCAAGTTGTCGAGTTTCCTTCTAGAAAATTTGGACTTGACGTGTGACAAGTATCAAATGCAATGTAAGAAAAAATATACCTACTGGAAAATCGAATTTATAAAATATCTAACCTAGTTATTCAACAGGATGAGATAATTGAATAAATAATTAGTTTAATAGTTTAGATTTTACGCAAATGTATCAAGTTTTTGAGATTAAGCATAACACGATAAACCTTTCATTCAATTTTGCATTTGTAATAACAATAATGGCTGTGAATTTTCTTAACTTTAATTAAGTTCTTGTATAAATAGAGAAAATTGAATTTACGTGGTTCCTGCCAACAATTACGAAATTATTTACTATATACCTACTGCACGGCACACTTAAATTTATATATAATTTCCTTAGAAAATCTTACTTTCACACGAAATAGTGTGAACTAAAAGAGTAATTTATATGTAATGAGTGGTAACGCATAATAAAGCAATTCCAGTCAATTTAATATTGTCGAAACACGTATTTGTCCTTTCATGTTTTTATCTGAATTTGTTATTTTTCTTGTCATATTTAGAAGATCTCTAAAGTACTCTAAAGTAAAATATAAATATATTTCTAGTTTAACAATTTAAGTGATAGTACAAAATAACTAATGAAAATCAACCATTTTATTTTAGCCTTACATTGCTATGCAAAACAGATTTTCATTGGTTAGTTTAGTGAAACTTAAAATTTAAAGGCATTTAAGATTTACAGTTTTTGATCAGAATCCACGTATGGAAAATGCCTGAATGATAAAGAGACCTACATCTTAACAGGTATTCCGAACCACGATAAAAGAACGAATTTTCACTATAAATTCCAGACTCGTGTGATGAACCCGTTGTAAATTTTGTAAAATGGCGAGGTAAATTGAATCAATTTCTGAGAAAGTAAACAAAAAATTAAGTGGGAAGTAATGGATTACTGCAAGGTAGGAAGAAAATCTAAATATTTAGTTATTGAAAAGTTGAAGAAGATAGAACAAAATTAATTAGTAAGAAAGGAACGAAGTTTGAAGTAAAAAGGAAAGAAAATTATTATTAGAAACGTGAAAAAAGGTTATTAAGAATATCTTTAATATATTGCTAAATAAAATTTTAAATTGAAATTAAAATTATAAAGTAAATTGAATATTGAAGTTCATAAAGGTAAAAGTTAAATTTGTATAGCACGGCGCAAATATTTAAATGGTTTTTTCTTAAAACAAATTAAATAATGGAACTTGGAATAAATAAATAAAATTAATAATTTAACAATTTTTAATTAAGCCGGTAAAAATCTTTTTAGTGGTTGTTTTACCTTTGTCTCATTAAGGAAAAGGAACCTTCAATTTATTTAGCGATTTAACGTGGAACATTTGAAGAAGTTATTACAAACTAAAAAAAATTTAATAAAACTGAAATAAATAAGAAAGTTTTCTTATGCGTGATATACTTTTTATAGTTATATAATTAATTTAAATGGTGGGAAATGCTATTTCATCCAATCATATCTGCGCTGGTATTTTTTTTTTCCTGTTTTTCTCTCAAGAGAGAGAGTATATTCATGCAATTCGATACAATCTTAACAATAAAAAAACTTAAAACTTAACAATAATTGATTAAACTAAAATGGTGGTGATGAATGTTGGTGAAATTAATGTTGATGAATTAAATATGATAATTAATAACTGGATAAATATTAAATTATAACTAGAAAGACAAACGAGCATTACAACGGCAGCGGGTAAAAGACAAAAATTAAAATTTAAGATAAATTTGAAGTTGTTTGAATTTTAATTTAAATTTAAATTTGAACTGGGTTTGGTTAGTTTAACAGTTTTTTTTTTATTTATGTAACATCAGTGGGGCATAAATCCATTTTAGACAGACTAAGGGGGGGTGTTAAATTGTTTTAGAGTGTTGATAATTGATTTACAGAAAGTTATAAAAATTTGGGTGATGAATTTATTTGATATGATTTCAGAAATTGTAAAAGGTGAAATATTTAAAAAGGAACAATGTGAAGTGTAGGTATGGCGTTGTTGGACGTATTTCGGGCAGGAAGACAATAAATGATGCAGAGTCTGCCTACTTTTTGAATCGCAGGGGCACACGTCAACAGGACTGATCTTGAATCTGTATAGATACTCGCGCGCAAACGAGTGACCCGTCAATACCTGCGTCATTTCAAAGGAGGTATCAACGGCACTTCGGAACAAGCGAACATCATGTAGCGTAGGTAAATGCTGCCGGGTGGTCGAACCTTGGACGGCATTTCTGTACTCGGTATCCCAAGTACATGCCGCCTCAAGACGAATCACCCTTCTTGCATAGCTAAGAGGGAACTGGTTGTATGCCATGCGACTGTGTGAAACAGCCGCATCTTTGGCACATTGGTCTGCAACCTCGTTCCCTTCAATGCCGCAATGAGCCTTTACCCATGCAAACCTGATGATCGTTTGGTCCTTCAGTTTGAGCAGTGAACGATGGATGGAGGTGACCAAAGGTACGGTGCTACTCCTATTAGCGATGGTAACAAGCGAAGAGAGGCTGTCGGAGAAAATACACACTGAGTGTAACCTCCTGGGGGAGATCCAAGTCAGGGCGGCGTCAATCGCATATAACTCGGCTTGAAACACGCTACAAGTACCGTTTAACCGGTACTTGTGGGTCTCTTGCCGAGCTTCACGGTATATGACGATTGCCGCGCCGACCTCCCCACCTTCCTGCTTGCTGCCATCGGTAAATATAGCAACATTATATTGCGCTGGTATTAGGTATAGAAAAGGGAGAAAAATCAAGAATTTCGAAAAAAAAATTATTTGACAAATTGGATTGTTAGTACATATTTTGAAGGTTGAGTAAAAAATCCCGAATAATCAGGAACATAATATTATTTATGCGATCCCGGGACATAAAACTGCTATTTTTAGCCTTTTCCGAAGACTATAAAGTTGATTAAAATGATTTTGATCCCAAGGGGTTTGAATAAACCGTAATAAATATGACAAAATTGTATACTTTTCTAGGTAATTAAATTTTTTCCAAAAAGTCCAGGGTGTGATATAGGATTATTTAACATTTAAAGGATAAATGGATCAAGCCGTCAGAAGTGATTTTCAGTATCCGGGAATTTTAATGCATTCCATTCCTAAACTACTATTAAGTGCCGATTGCATCAACTTTATTTATAAGGATTTAACGGACATTTGAACTTATGTAAATAGAGACTTTAAAATTAAAAATTCAGTAATGAAAATGTTGAACTCAGATTGAACGAAATTTTTAATCCATTACACCAACCAGTCAAAAAGCCAATTTTAAATCTTTATTTAATTTTAATGTCCGTTAAAAGTTGATAAAAACAACCATAAGGCACCATTGATAAAAAATACATGACATAATAAATTAAGTCACTTAACAGATCTGTATGGTTCCTAAAAATTAAATGTTAACGCTAAATGGGCATTGGGAAAATCTCGGAACAAACCAAATGGTGACAGTTCGGTTAAAAAAATTCATCGGCATCCAAATGTTACAAGAAAAATAATAGCAAGCCATTACGTAACCAAAAATCCTGAGTTAAAATCGTATACTACGCCGGTATTCAAATACTAGAGCTCACCCGCACACACAAAATAAAAAGTTAGCTGCGCAATACATCGATCTTATATTTACTAGATAGGATAATATAATTATACGCAATTGTTTTGAAGCATACATTAACAGCTATAAAGTTTGTTTTCCATTTTGGATGCAACACTTATACTATTATTAGGGGTCAACATGATATGTCAAAACATCAGCATTGATGTTTCAAATAAATAAAACTCAAAGAATACAATAAATTCAAACATGAAATAACATCAACGTGAATATTGAGTTGCAACCAATTCAGGGGCTATGTAAAAGAAAACCATTCCCAGCCGCCGCTACTAACATACATAATGTATGTACTTCAAAACAATCTGCTTGTAGTATATGGTTATGCTCTATCTAGTAAATATAAGATCGATGATTTTATCTATATAAAATATTATATTCGGTTTTTATGAACGTCGTGCGAAATTTTCCGATTTCCCCCTGTCTGCGCTCGTTGCGTGTTGAAAATATTATGTGACAAGCACATCGGTGATCTCACCTGTAGTTATCGTATACGTCAATTTATTGTCAACTGGAAACCAACCTGTCTTCCAGTACGTCAATGGTTAACAAAAAACTCTTACACAATGATAGTTCATGTAATTAATCACTGCAACCAATTGAATTGAAATAATTTTGTGAAAATTAATATAAATTTAGAGTAAATTTCTAGGTGGCAAAAAATAAAATCAAAAGTAACATAATATGGTAATTCTCACGTTGTATCCGAAAAATGCAATTTTATATTTTTGTATGGTTTTCTTATTACAGTTACATGGTATTTTGTACAATTTAAACAATAAATACTGAAAATGCAAAAACTGTGGATTTTTATGTATCACGTATTGAAAATCTCCTTTTTTAGTACCATGGTAGAAGATCTATAAACACGCTAATAAATGCCAAAAAAACTATTTTATAATTATTATGTAATCGTTGTAGAATCTACATTTTTTTCGAGAAGTTAAAGTTATGCGGGCGTAATTTTACGAAATATCGTGATCAACCTGCCAAGTATATGTTAAAGTGTTTAAAATGGGCATTTACATTATTAGAATATGTCAAGTGACCTTTTCATGTATGATAAAATCAACATTATCGGGCGATTGCACATCTGCACAAGAGTTTAATTAAAGCTTTATTTTATACCTTAGTATTAATGGAAGCTGATGTACAATTTGAAATTGTATGCATACATCGGGTTTTAGAACTTTTTACGTCTTCCGATTTTCCTGTCAAATCTTGGCAAAATTTCGATATTGGATAAACTGGCAGTCCCCAGAGTTGGATGCCGTATGCCTATATGGGTTTCAGTATAGCCTTATAGAAATAATTTGAAATTAATAAAACTAAATATTGCACTTCTGTAAAAGTTAATTTTTTTCCATTTTCCATATCACCGAAGATATACCGAATGCTGAATTGTCCAGTGGCACATAGGGATTTAGCACATAAAATCAGACAGTGCAATTTTCTGTTTTTCAGTGAAAAGACGTAAAAATTATAAGGCATGGAAAATCTATTTAAATTTTTAGGGTGGTCGCTATTTAGTCATAACGAATTTTTATTCTGCCGTCCCCCAAATAGGCTCAAAATAAATAAAAATCAACCCTGTAATTATTTCAGATTTTAATATTTAACCGGGAGCTAAAGTTTTCCATTTAAAACACATGGGGTTTTACAAGCATTGCAGTTAGAATTTATATCGGGCTAATTATGGCTATAATAAAACTTTAAAATTTTCAAAAATTACTCTACGAGAGTGCTACTATATGAAAAAAATTTCTAGCCCCGTACTCTTAAAATTAACAGTTTACAAACAGTAAACGTAACATTGGTGCGTAGCCTTTAATAGCCATTTTGGCGGAAATAAGTTATATAGTGTTAAAAAGGAAAATCAGTCCCCATTGGGGGTGGTTTTGGGGCTGTTTCATCCACAGGGCAGGTGAAAATACTTATACTGAATATAAATTTAATATAACTCATTGCTCCTAATCACAATTTTTTTTGTAAAACTTCTGTAGCAGATATAACCCTATAAGTAAACTTTTACATTAGAAAACACAATTACTTTTTTGTAGAGCATAAAATATGAAATAGTATCTCTCATAGAATGTATAATTAAGCATTTAATTTACTGTTCTGATTGATAATATGTACATATTGGTTAAATAAAAAAATATATTTATATACGAATAAAACGTAAACAAATCGAGAAACATAGATAAACGTAAATTTTCAATCTTTTTAAGCCACATTAGTTGATATTTAAAAAGTCACATTTATATAGGATAATCCACCTAACATTTTATCGTTAGAGAGGAAAAAATTTTCCCTACAGAAGCATTCTCGTACACTCATTTCTAAAAATTTTTAATTTTTAGGGTCATAATTAGTCATACAATAAAATATTAATTGCAATGGCTGTAAAAACTCTATGTATTTTAAATGGAAAACTTTATGTCCTGTGTCAAGGGTCCAATATCAAAATAAGAATCTGAAATAATTATCCGATCCCAAATAACGACCACCCTAATATTCATACATACGATAATAAGCTATTTACTTTTTACTATTTTATTTTAATAAAAAACATCCAAAGGTAACAATGAACTGTTACAACACGTTTAGCATCCACGACACCTTTCCAACAGGTAATAAAAGGTTGACTAGCTCAAAGTCGCGAAGGGGTGGGTTGGTGAAAGGAATAAAAGGGTCGTGTGACGGCACGTCGCAAAGCGTGTGTTTCCTATCGACGACCGGGCAATCCTCGATCGCGATTCTAAAAATTGTCAAAATCGGTGTGAATAATTTACACAGGGGGGGAGTTAAGTCAAAATCGGTGGGGTTAATATACACGAGGGAGTTTAAATGGGCGCCACGCATACGAAGAAATGAATCTTTTTGAAGGGGACTGGTTATCACACCTTCCAAGCTGGTACGCGACAACTTGATGATCTTACGGCGAATTCTCACTCCGGAAAAGCCTCGCTCAATGACCTTACCTTTACAGGAGGCGAACTTTCCGTTGGTGAAAATAGCTAAATAAACATTAACACAATAACAATAAAACACACAGTTGGGAAATAACAAAAATGTAATGAATAAAATAATATCAGGGGGGAGTTGACAAAATTTACACAAGATACTATCAAATTTACATGTATCGTATAAAAATAAATATGTACAGTTGACGGAACCTTTCAGTGTGGTTTCCGTTGCGAAATTAATATTCGTAAAACGATTACTCTTACAAAAATGCAAGCTGTTAATTTGCAAGGTATGATCCAGAAAGTTCATACGTAAAAGGGGGGCGTATTGAATACAGCACTCCACCAAAAATAATAGTTACTTAAGTGCAACTCGATAACGTCTAAAACTATGATTCATAAAATTCATCTTGAAACTTAATCAGTGCAATTGATTATCAAAATTCCCAACAACGGGAAAAACAAACTTTAGCTACAATGCTAAACTTGAAATATTACGTTAAATTTGGTTACAATCTGAACGCTCGAATGGCATGGTAAAAGTTACGTTAATAAAAGACAATAACCTTAATTAACACAAAAGAGGTACAAAAGGGTTGCGATATCGTCTTCCAGGGTTGAACTGAACGTTCATAAACACAACTGGTGGTCAATATGACCACTTAACATCACAATCTTAAAAATATAAAGGTTTCTTACTTAGTGTATTCGTTGGAAGTCGACCTCTAGACAAAGCCGTTGGCGGGTCCTTCAGGAGTGAGATTCGTCCTCGGAATGTAGAATGGAGCTGAATACGATGTCTCAAACCATACCAGAAGGGCAGCGCAATAACCAGCTTCCAAAACCTCTTCAAATCGGAAGGCGGTGAAATGGCGGGGTGATTACACACTCCGTAACGCGATAAATAGGGGTTCCGTACGAAATAATTCACTGGAATAATTATTCGCGAATTTACAATTAATTAAAGCCGGCACTGTGTAAATAAGAAACGTCAATGTGGTGTTCGATAAAAAAAATACGATCGGAATGCACACATGTGCTCACCACGCAACACCTGGTTTATATCGTACCGATAAAAAAAGAAATGCAATGCGATTGCATTCAAGCGACAAATAGTGCGAGACTAAGGTACGAGATATTAGTCGAAATAACTCGATAATATTAAAAGCGATAAACAATTGACATTCAATGTTCGATAATTTTAGTTGAAATAACTCGATATGGTTAAAAGTTATAAACAATTAATTAGTAGAAAATGTTCGTTAATTTATTTGCAATAATTCGATATGGTTAAATGTTATAAACAATTGACGGTGAATGTTCGGTAAGTTTAATTGAAATAACTCGATATGGTTAAGCGTCACAAACAATTTATTAGTAGAAAATGTTCGTTAATTTATTTGCAATAATTCGATATGGTTAAGCGTCACAAACAATTAATTAGTAGAAAATGTTCGTTAATTTATTTGCAATAATTCGATATGGTTAAGCGTGATAAACAATTCGTATAAAATGTCCGATAATTTATTTATAATAATTTAATATTATTAAACGTGGTAGATAATTCGTATAAAATGTTCGTTAATTCATTTGCAATAATTCGATATTATCAAACGTGATAAACAATTAACATAGAATGTTCGACAATTTTACCTGAGTTGAACGCACAATAATTTAGCACAATTGAATTGTATTGATTTAAAGATCTCGAATAAATGTGAGATCTTGGTGTCTTAATTCCGCTTTTGGAAGCGCTACGATACGAGAAGACGGTATCGGATTCTAAGTGAATCTCCCTGAATCTGCAATTTGCAGCTCATTTTATGTGTTTTCCCTACCACAATTTAGGATAATTCCCACTTAATGATTGATTTGGGCCCTTATAATTGGGTCCCATAAATTTGGAAAGAAGGGATATGCATTTTAATTGGACGGTACCTAGAGTGTGAAAGCACGCTTTCGTCTTTCTCCATGTAAAGTGTATCGAGAAGTTTTGCCAGACACGTGCGAGCAAAACAATTTTTTGCTCGTCTATTTGGACGAAAAGGTCTATACTTTTGCACTTTTTGTTTGTTTTTATCGAAGCTTAAGATTGCGAAATCGCTATACCTCCCATGTTAAAAATTAACACATTGGCTTGCCTGTCGATGCATGTTGCAGATAACGACACCGAATGCATTCGTTCACACGGTTTCAACACCGCACGTGTCCGTTTTTTGTATTGACAGGCGACGTGGGTTTATGGATCGCATAAAAGTGTCTCTCAGTCTTTTATAAAATTATAGCAAAGCATATGTATGGGTTGACGTTTGGTTTGCAACGCTAACGAATGGAGACTTTCTTGCTGATGATATGAATTGTTGATAGGTGCTACGTCAACTTTATTAAAACTATATTATCTACCGCATGGTTTATTAGACGTGTATTAGATTCTTTTGAGAAAACTTTCTTTCCCATCAAATATTACAAATACTACTCGATCGTAAAACATAAATTTGTCCGTTTAAGTTACCGATTCAATCTTTTCGATATATCCGCTGACCTAAAAATGTCTTCCCACGGAATATCTGACTTTAAATTTTTGCCGGATCTATTCGAAATTTTCGTTATAAGTAAAATACCTCATAATAACATGATTTTAAAAAAATGTGACCGATGCGCGCAGTCAGGTGACAGAACATTGCTGAAAACTTATGCAAAAATAATTCTATAAACTGTTTAATTAATAATTTAAATTTTTCAAGTTTAGTTTAATAATAATAAATTTCAAGAAGTTGTAAAGAAAAGAAATATACTTTTTATAAATGAAAAATAATAGGTGTATATTTAAAATTTGAGGAAAATACAAAGATCACAGTTTTTTACATTTAAAATTAAGTGATAATCAATTTTTCATTTTATAAAAAAGTTGTTATTATTAGGTATCATAAGTTACTTAAAAAAAATTAAATAGTACATGGTCAACATTAAAAATCCACCTAAAACAGAACAAAATATTAGTTGTTGATCTTTTTTTAAATTAATTTAAGATAATACTAATAATCTTTTTTATAAATGAAAAATTAATTGGAAGAAAATTTTAAATTTGAAAGCATTCAGTATTATTAAATTATTTAAAATTCATTTTTAGAAATGATCTCTTTGCTTTAAAATTAAACAACTAATTATTTGCAAAAAGTAAATCGTTATTCGGTGTGAATAAAAATTAGCAAATTTTAAAAGTTAAAAATTTGTATTGAACTTCTGCCTTTAGTGTAATAACGACAATGTATACTCGTACAATTATCTACAGGTTAATTTGTGTCTTGAGAAATACTTACCAAGGCTCAATATTTATTCTTTTAATTTTTAAAAATTTTCCAAGTATTAGCATTTGTTAATTTTTATTTACATAACCCACCATGAAGATTTATTATGCCTGATTACTTTTAGCTTATTAACGTTCCTTTAAAATAATCAGGACAGAAGGAAATTGCATATGTGTAATTTTACGTGTTAAATCTCTCTGTACTACTGAACGGACTGAATATATTTACAACGTTGTGCATTTTAGTTCTGAAAAATATTTAGTACGATTTTTGGTAATTATAACATGCAGATGAGGTCATTATCAAAGTTTACTACATGAACATGTAGTATATTAATAATGTAAATATTGATTATACTGTATAATATTAATAATTTAAATTCACCGAACAACTTTTAAAATAGATTTATCTGTACGATGCGATGGTGGAAAAACACTATCATTATTTAAAATTAACCACAATCAATATTATCTTTAGTTTCGTGACGGTTCATTTGTAGTTCAACTTGCATATTAAAATTCATAACAAAAATTTACTCCACATGCTGCAAAATCATTGTTATTTGTTGTGAGTCTTTATTTGCTCTACAAAAACTACTCTAAATAAAAATGTAGGTTATCAGAACAATAATTTATTTAACTTGAATACAATCATGGTTACAATGAAGAAAAATTGTAATAATTTTATTTTATTAGCATTAAGACAATGATTACAATTTTTATCTTGACTCAATGTTTGCGTAATCAGTTCAATAAATTATAAATATTAACAATTACGTAATTCAATGCTTAAATATTTTAAAAGAACACAATTATAAAATCCATTAAATTTCGCTTTGCTGTAAAAGGGAAAAAGAATAATGTATGGTAAGGGTTTCTAAACATCCACAACTTGTATTTGGTATTTCAGGTGTTCCAGAACACGAAATAATAATAATTTACAACGAGTTTTTTTCAGAACTACGTAAAAAAACACGGAAATGTAAGAAATTAAATCTCAAGAAAAATAATTTAATCTTTAAGCGTGCCAAAGTGATAAGCAAAATATTATCTTATGGACTTAAATCATTTGTTTGTTATTTATTGATCAATAAATTTCCTTTAAGCACACCAATTTTTGTTCAAATCTAACCGAAATCAATAGACGTGCGCCTCTGCCCAATAATTAATACTCTTCCTCTTGTGTAATTTATCAACATAAACATCGTATTACAATCAAGAGTTCACTTTAAAGGATAATTTACCCAAGTCACAATTAAAAGTGGTAGTGCTGGAAGTAATAGCGAAGCAAACAAAATGCTTTGGAAAATGCTCATATTTTTCAGTGCGTTATTATTAGTGATGATGATTAGTGTAAATTCATTTAGTTTGGATAAAAAATTGATGTATAATGGATATTATCCCGAAGCAAATAATCAAGTTAATGTAAGTGGACTAATTCGTTTAAAATTACCATATATATTTCATTTTTTTAAAGCCGCTATGTAAATATTTACTCACGAAAGAGATACAAATTTATTGGAAATGTAGGGTTTTAAAATATTAAATTGGATTTTAGCGTACTGAAATGGTTTTTTTTTAATGCAAAGTTCACGAATGAAATTCTCTTCATTTAAAAACCATTTTTTTGTTAGTAACAAATTGGTTTCTTTATTCTCTTTCATAAAGAATTTAAATCCGTGATAAGTTTTTAAATAAAAATTAGTCTATAAGCGATTCAACTTGTTTAATTTAAATTTTCGGTATTCATACGAATATTTTTTTAAGGAACAAAATTATCCAGATGGCGACAAAAATCTTTTACCCCTAACTGCCCGAAGCCAATTGGCGTCGATATTTCTCCGATTATGTACAAAAGTTTCAAATTCGACTTGTGAGGATTCTGCCTGTATTAGGAGATGTCAAGAGGAACTAAGGAATCACGCAAATCACATTCAAGCAGAAAAGATTAAAAATTTTACAAGTATTACTAATGAAATCACATCCAAATAACCTGTTAAAAAATAAAGTATTAATACAATGTTAATAAAAACAATACTTACGTATTTAGGAAGCAGTAAAAATGGATTTCGTTAATTTTATGTTCTAAAAGAAAACCAGGATGTTTTTATGGTTGACAACCCTAATGGTTCTGAGTTTAGAAGTAATTGCCTTAGTCAAATGATTTCTTCCATTTTCTTTAAGTAATTTTCCTTTTAAGTTTTTCATTTTAATTATTTTTGCTTGTTCTTAAAAATAAAAATATTTAAAAAAAGTATTCGCTGCTTGAAAATATAAAATTTTAACTTCATTTTTACAGTCATTCGAGACAATTTTTGGAAGTACATCATCGTACGGTCTGATTGCAATAAAATTGCTTTCCAATGTAAAAGCTTTTAGACTTCGTTTTTAACTGCACGCACATTACAACAAAATGTAGTAGGTACTTAACAAAGCATTGGGGTGGTTTATAATCAATTTTCAATTTGTGTAAAAAATTAAAACGATCCCATTTTATCTTATTATTTTTATTCAATGTACCAGATGTGCATAAAAAGAGATAAAGCCCATTAAAATGAAATTAGCCAAATAATTTTTTTGGTTCGAACGTACAAAAACTTGGAGCAGAGGAAAGTATCGAATTATTGATTTTGCATTCATAATTAATGGCTTAATTTACTAAAGAAACAAAAAAGATGGTTTTTAGAATTAATTATTATTCAATTCAAATCGGCCGAAAATGTAAAAAAGTTAAATCGAAATTGTCCTTTCAATTGCAGTTTAGACCTTTCGGCATGGCCGTAACGCATCCTATCGGAAGGTAATTGAGGTAAAAGATTAAATGTAATCGTTAATTTAAGATAATTGGACGGTTAATTGAAACAAAAAGCAACGATGGGTATTTTTGGATCATCCAGCACTACCATTTCATTAAAAATTTAATACAGTTAAGACTGCACCTTCACAAAATAAAACATTACAAATACAATTAGGATAACTATTCGTAATTAAAAATCGATTTACTTGCATGTTTAAGTAACATTCAAAAAATATTCCTCTCTAAACTGTTCCTTCAAATGGTTACAGAAAATTTTCGTACAAAATGTACGCTGCCTCAAATACCTATATGTTATTAAAAAACGTTTTAAAAATGATTTTCATTATAATGCCAACATGAGATAAAATTCAATCAAATTAAATTTATGTTTTACTTTTTCAAAATAAACTTTTAAACAGTTTTCTTAAAAAATTTTAACTGCTTTAAAGTGATAAAAGTTATTTAAAAAATATAATTACAGCGTAAAGGAAATTTTTATACTTTCAATTATGTACAAAGCGTACTTTAATAACCTCATCAAAATTTTCTATGTCGAATAATAAAATCATTTTAGTTTTTGTATTTTTTCTTTGATAGAAAATTGATGTTTGCTGAAAATAACATTATGTAAACTAAACTTTTCTCCTCTGATATTTCCCCTAGGAAAAACTTTTTTTGATACAGGTAGGATATAGGACTTCTCTATTATAATAAAACAAAACAAACAAATTTCGCTGTCCATTTAAGTTTGTTCCAGCTTAATGATACTATAACTTAACTAAATTACTGAGCATTATTATGCTTTGTACCAAAATTAAAGTCTTAATGGATTGACATTACAGGAAAGTGGAAATTTGGTCTTTTATTGATTTCGCGTTGTTATTATTTAATTTATTTTCTCTCTTTAAAAAAACTTTCGTGACACCTTGAGCAATTAATTAAATTTATAATAATCTTTTAAATCGAGAAATTAGTCGTTACACTTCACAAGCTTAAAATTGTCACGCTAGGTTCGTTTAAAAGTGTACAATATGTTTATTAATTTGTTAATTTTGAAGTCATCTTTCTAATTACGTACGTTTATTAAGCCGTCTCTAAGTTT
The DNA here is from genome assembly GCA_932274525.1 of Podabrus alpinus. NCBI lineage: Eukaryota > Metazoa > Arthropoda > Insecta > Coleoptera > Cantharidae > Podabrus > Podabrus alpinus. Next base: position 22,252,351 of record OW026454.1, read on the forward strand.
ATTTTGAAACCATTTGTAATGTTTATTTTATAAGGACCAAATAATTAAGCAGCCCGTGAAATTAATCTTTATTACGTACAAGTAAATCTCTTTCAGTGTTTTAATAATTCCCGAAATAAATCACTTTCTTTTAGAAAAGTTTTTAAAACAAAATTATAAAGATCTTTTTATCTGTGTCAAGTAAGTCTTCAAGTTACGAAAAAATAAGGGTAATGTAATAATTAGTAAACCGTGGCGATAATAAATTAAAAGACTTTTATTTTCATAACTTTTGTCCTAGAAACAAAACAGTATTTCCTATAGAGATGTGACTGAGTTCCCCGGGTTATGTCCCCGAAGGATACCACCTTAGGGAGGTCAGAAGACTTACTTGCTGTTAGCTTATGGAGATTACATTGTATTATGGATGAAAGATATTTCATGTCCGTTCCCAGAGTGTTTCACTTTACACTATTTACATAAACGTTTGTGGAAAGCGGTTACTAAACGTGATGGTGTTTATTGTGGACAGGAAAACCAACTAAAGTAACAAAATATTGTTTCGTGTTGTCCTAATGCCCAAGATACTTGCAAATCTTTCGCTTTTGAGTGGAAAAGTTTTAGTGAAATAAAATATCGCGATAGGTAAAATTTCCTTTGTTGATTTAAACTAATCTCGATGAAGCAATAATGCAATAACTGACATGAGCACGAACTGAATTTACGATAAAGTTCAACAAATAAAAATGCTTGTAGCGTGCAATAAATCACAGTTTAGTTCTTAGATGTCTTAGTGTAAATCTAGTTTTGTAGTTTAGAAATGTATGAAGTACAACGGTTCTAATAAAAGAATGTCAAACGTAGTTCTAACTTGTTGAAAAGTATACAACATAACTTACTTTTCGAATGCAGTGAAAGTTTCGTCGAAATATTCGGTCAAGCTTTTCTTAAATAAAACAACATTGTCTATTATTGCTACGAACCAACGTTTGGGACTTTATTGTCCGTTTTCGGGGTTGTACAGTCAGCCCTAATCTTAAAGTGGTATACTGACAATAAACACTCATGGTTTGAATTTGCCACGACTTTTTTTGTGGTGGTTTTGTAAGGTAATACTTCACAGATTTGATGCAATATAGATTATTCAATTCGTGCAATGTATGAGAACGTGGAGCCAATGAAAGCGCTCAATTGCTACTCTGTCAGTGACAGGTGCTACGAAACGCACGGAGATACCCGAAGACCTGTCACTGTTGGATAACAGCCCTTGAGCTCTGACACTACATGTGACACCATAATTACCTCACCTTGTTATCCGAGATATTTTCGTCATCCGAGTTATCTCCTACCTTAAACATAGTTCAAAAACTATGTCCTGGCATTGAAGGACTTCAATTAGTAAGGGCATCCTTGACCATTAATACTAATTAGGGTGCGGCAAGAAGGGGCCATTAATAACGAATATAGCTATAAACTATATCTTTCAAGAAAATTAAACAACATTTTGAATAATGCATTCTGAACAATATATTTCACAATATTATATTTTAATTGGTGAAACATTTATTCTGATTTAAAAAAATAAAACCTGAAAAGAGTAAATGTTCCCATCTTACCCCACAAGGGTAGCAATACGGGGAATAGGGTGGGGTAAAATAAATTATTTGATGAATATTATGAACAAAATGTGCAAACGTGAGCCAAATCATCATCTTAGCCCTCTTCGCCTGCTTCGGAGCAGTGTGTCCATCTGTTGTAAGCAAACAACATATCCAGCCTTCCGTAATGTTTGTCTATAAATGAAGGGCCTAGTGGAAAAAGTAGTTAAGTTACTTTTTTTCAATTTGTAGTTGAGCACATTTTCACATTGCGGCATTTATTCTCTACAAATTAGTATAAAAGCAACAAATTGAAAAAAAAGTGACTTAACTACTTTTTCCACTAGGCCCTTCAAATATTCATGTTCATTCATGTAATGTTGAACTTTTTGACTTTTTATTTCGTTGCACAGATTGTTTTTCATTACCTTGCTTTTGTTTCCCATGGAACCACTGCTTGTCGTGATTGTCTCTCCTTTAAATCACTTTATATCACGTCTTTCCTCGACAAACACTTTTTCTCTTTCGACCATTGTTGTCAACATGGGAAATAGGTAAAATTGGTTGGGGTGAAACTTATTTAAACAACGTTGACAGACCTCGCTGTAGGGGTACTAGAATTTTCAATACGAAAATAGGAACACAATAACTAATCTGAAATTGTCCTATATGGGCCCCGATATTTTGTGGAATAATCCGTTGTTTAGATGTCATCATTGTTGCTGAAGAAAATTGTTCTTCCAGCCTAAATTTACTAAAACCTACAATACCACAATTAAATACATAATATCGTACATACTATCAGATTTGATTACAAAATAAAATGCATTTATATTATTCTTTCATGATTTATTATCATTTTATTAGTAATAAAAGCATATTTGTATGACATGTTCAATTATTGCTGCTAGCAAAGCATGTCCTAAATTTGCAATTATACAAATATGTTAAAAATGGTAGAAAATTTGTATAAAAAACCCTGAATAATCAATTTCTTGCAATATAAAAGCTTTTTTAAAATTCCTGTTTTTAAGCGCTTTAAAACATTGAGGATTGTCAATCGATACATTTTAAATATACTGATATGTAGGTACATAAATAATAGTTTTGAAATTTCTAATTGAAAATCTGTTAGCGATGTTACTAATTTTTATATTACAAAAAAACTGAAAATGTAAAATTTCCTTTATAATTAATTTTAGTACAGTCATTAGATACTTTTTCGTGAAAATAAGCCAAAAATGGAATGATTTTGCTTTGGTATTATAATACCACAATTAAGCAAGTTTAATCGAAGAGTAAAAATTTATAATTAATTGAAAATGAAATTAAAAAGAAATACTATAATTTGAAATCTTTTCTTATCTTTTTAACAAATTCTTTAATTCAATTTTTAACCCTCCCCCATATTTTAATTGTTAATTTTACATTGATTCCGGATTTGATTAATTTTTTGTTTTTGACTTTTGTATGTTTTAATATTTAATTTTTTCTTTCCGAACCCCATGAGTACTTTAATATTAATCTTTTAGAAAATATTTTATTTATAAAAATGCGTAGTACTAAAAATATCACATGTGGTTTTCATTTTTTTGAATTCAAATATTCTATTGAACCTTTTAGTTTGGCATCGGAAAACAGACCACGAATAGGGGCAAATTTGTTAGAGAAGTTTCCAAAAATCACCAAGTTACAAATTGGCCAAGTTATATGTCTCAAATTGGTATTAGGAAAATTAAACTAAATAAAATTCGTGCTTTATTTAGCTACTTTTCCAACATATTTGCGTTATGGAAGGATCTACTTTGTCGCACTAGTGCGAAAAGTAAATTTTTGCGCTTGTTCTTGATTTAGGGCGTTAACTGAGCATGCCACAGAGTTCAAATTTTGCACGAACGTAGGTTCTGTATTTTAGAGTCGGTGGAAAATCAAAACACGTAAAAAAATTATTCGCTTTTTGCTTTAGCCGAGCTGCAATATTTTATTACGGGTCCCCTTCATTCCATTCATTATTTATCGAAGGATTTTAGATTTTTTTCTGTCATTTTGAATTTAGATTTGTCTGTAATTAAAGGTGTAATGTTTTTCATAATACTTGAGTAAAAACCCTATACTTACGTTCCAAACCTTGGAACACTCTGTGTACTATATAATCAACAAAATACCCACAAAGTATACTCTTAATTTTTAATATAATTTATATTAAATTTTTAATTAGAATTTAATGTAGTACATTGTAGAGGAGGATAATTTATGAAGTTTTGTAACATGGTGCAACTGTCTGGTTTGCTGAAGAATAATAATATATTAAAAATTGATATGATTACTTTGGAGCGTTATTCTTTTTTAACCCAAAATGGTCATTCAAGCGCAACTACATTTTGCCAATAACTTGTTACACCACGTTCTGCATCCACGACACCTTTCCAACAGGTAATAAAAGGTTGGCTAGCTCAAAGTCGCGAAGGGGTGGGTTGGTGAATGGAACGAAAGGGTCGTGTGACGGCACGTCGCAAAGCGTGTATTTCCTATCGACGACCGGGCAATCCTCGATCGCGATTCTAAAAATTGTCAAAATCGGTGTGAATAATTTACACAGGGGGGGAGTTAAGTCAAAATCGATGGGGTTAATATACACGAGGGAGTTTGAATGGGCGCCACGCATACGAAGAAATGAATCTCTTTGAAGGGGACTGGTTATCACACCTTCCAAGCTGGTACGCGACAACTTGATGATCTTACAGCGAACTCTCACTCCGGAAAAACCTCGCTCAATGACCTTACCTTTACAGGAGGCGAACTTTCCGTTGGTGAAAATAGCTAAATAAACATTAACACAACAATAGTAATAACACACAAAGTTGGGAAATAATAAAAATGTATTAAATAAAATAATATCAGGGGGGAGTTGACAAAGTTTACACAAGATACTATCAAATTTACATGTCTTGTATAAAAATAAATATGTACAGTTGACGGAACCTTTCCGTGTGGTTTCCGTTGCGAAACTAATACTCATAAAACAATTACTCTTACAAAGATACAAAAGGTTAATTTGCATGAAAGGGGGGCGTACTGAATACAGCACTCCACCAAAATAAATAGTTACTTAAGCGCAACTTGATAATATTCAAAACTATGATTCATAAAATTGATCATGGAACTTAATCAATGCAATTGATTATCAAAATTCCCAACAACGGGACAAACAAACTTTAGCTACAATACTAAACTTGAAACGTTACGTTAAATTGTTCGGTTACATTCTGAACGCTCGAATGGCGTGGTAAAAGTTACGTTAATAATAGATAATAATATTAAGTTAAATAAAAGGTATACAAAATGGTTGCGATATCGTCTTCCAGGGTTGAACTGAACGTTCATAAACACAACTAATGGTCAATAGGACCAATTAACATCACAATCTTAAAAATATAAAAAGGTTTCTTACTTAATTTGGGTGGTTGATGTTCGACCTCTAGGTAAAGTCGATGACGGGTCCTTCAGGAGTGAGATTTCGTCTTCAGAACGTAGAATGGAGCTGAATGTGATGTCTCAAACCATATCAGAAGGGCAGCGTAATAACCAGCTTCCCAAAAACTCTTCAAATCGGAAGGTGGTGAAATAACAGGGTGGTTCACGCACTGTATTTCGCGATAAAATAGGGGTCTCCGTACGAAATAATTCACTAAGTTAGTTATTCGCGAAGTGACAAATAATTCAAGCCGGCACTGTCTAAGTAAGAAATGTTAATGTGGTGTCCGATAAAAAAAAACGATTGGAATGCACACATGGGTTGGAAGTGCAACACCTGTTTTGTACCATTCGATAAAAGCAATGTTACGTACTTGCCTTATGAGCGGCAAGCAATAACTCGACGTGATTAACGTGATAAGCAGATGGTATAAAAAGTCCGATAATTGATTCAATGTTTAGTAACCATAGACGATGTTAATTGTTCGATCACTTATTAAATATTGGCAACAATTGACGATATACTGGTTCGATAAAATATTAATTGTTTAAAAACAATTGACGATATTCTGGTTCGATAAAATATTAATTGTTTAACCACAATTGACGATATTCTGGTTCGATAAAATATTAATTGTTTATTAACAATTGACGATATTAAAGTTCGATAGTACCTGCAGTTGACACACACTAATTTTTAGCACCAATGACTTGTATTTATTTAAAGACCTCTAATAAATGTGAGACCTCGATAGTTAATTCCGCTTTTGGAAGCGCTAAGATACGAAAAAGGTAGTATCAGATTCCAAGTGAATCTCCTCGAATATGCAATTTGCAGCTCAATTTATGCATTCTCCCTACTCTGATTTAGGATTTTTCCCACTTACTGATTGATTTGGATCCTTGTAATTGGGTCCTATAAATTTAGAAAGAAGGGAGACGTGATTTAATTGGATAAATGCCTAGAGTGTGAGGGCACACTTTCTTCTTTCTCCATGTAAAGTGTATCGAGAAGTTTGGTACGACACGTGCGAGCAAAACAATTTTTTGCTCGTCTGGTTGGACGAGAAAGGTCTAACTTTTGCACTTTTTACTTGTTTTTATCGAAGTCTGTAATTTCGAAATCGCTATCCTTGCCATGTTAAACCCGAGCACATTTGGCCGCTTATCTGCACATGGTCGAGATAGCAAGACAAAAGGCATTGATTCTCACGAGTTTCAAACATGCACGTGTGTGTCCTTGTATTGACAACTGGCTCGTGATTATGGATCGTATAAAAGTGTCTCTCGATCCTACCTAAAATTTATAGTAATGCATTTGCCTATATTGACGTTTAGTTTGCAACGTTATAGAATAGAGAATTTATTGCCGATGAGGTGAATTATGGATTAATGCTACGTCAACATTATTAACACTTCCTCATCTACCGTATGGTTTATTGTACGTGTATTAAAATATTTGATGATACTTTCCTAACTATACAATTCTTAAGATTATTGTGCATTTGCAAAACGTAAATTTATTAGTTGAGCGAATGTTTCAATCTTTTATTATTACAACCCGACCTAAAAATGTTTTCTCAAAGAGTAATTTTCAACGGATCGATTCGAAATTTAAAATATAAGTTTAATAGATCATAAACGCAAAATCTAAGGGTGCGCCCGATGCGCGGAATAAGGTGACACTCCCCTTACGTCAAGAGTTGTTATCCCTAACTACTCTTCAACTGGGACGCGCGCAACCTCAACCGAAACAAAAACTGTCCTGCGATAAACCATCAACACTTGTAGTGTTGAAACAACTACTCAGCTAGTGACTAGACTATACGTATATGCCGGGAAAGAGAGAGAAGGTTCACCTAACCCTAGGCTTAATCAACCCGTGAGTCGTAGTGACTCCTACATGAGAGGGCGGTTCGCGAAATCACGCGATCATTCGCTGGCCGTGGGACCCACAAATGTCTGTGAAGACACCGGACTCTAGATCAAGGTAGACCTGAGCTAAGGTAACACTTCCTTGGCGTACTCATATTTACAAAGCCTTCTCTAAAATGGTTCAGTCGATGGGGACTGTCTGCCTTTTTCAATACGTTGAAAAAGCAGAGTAAAAAAAGACGTGTGCTTGGCTGGATCATATTTACAAAAGCCGTTTGATGCACTTCAGTAGATGGGGACTGTCTGTTTTATCAGTTATCGTTGGTGAAACAGAGAAAAAAAAACTTGCGCTTAGCTTGATCAAATTTACAAAGCCGTTTGAGAGATCACTAACCTTCCTCATGACTTCGATCCGGACGAGATGATCGGAAGAGAGAGAAGAGGTAATGATGGGGGGGCGAGAAAAAAATTTGAGATGGGGTGACAACCTATGAGGGACAGTCGAGGGAACAAATCCTCGATTCGTCCGGCTTGATCACGGATGTACACGAAAAAAAAAAAAAAATGTGGGGCATAATCGACAATCCAGATCGGGATGGGGTAATAAACTACAAGGGCAGTCGAGGGAACTTGTCCTCGATCCGTCCGTGTTGGACATTGATGTATACAAAAAAGAAAAGAAACATGGGGCCTAGCCATGAATCGGGTTTCCACTGAATAAAAAAATATTCGTGGGGCATAGTTGACGGTACGGGTCGGGATGGTTTGCTTCCATCAGTGTAGTCGAAGGGAACGTCCTTGAACCACACTGACGTAAACGGGAGCTTTCATTGAATACAAAAAAAATCGTGGGGCCTAACCGTGGACCTACACAATCTATCGCCTCACAAAAAAAAAATGAAGCTAGCACAACTAAGGTTGACTCTACCAACGCTAGTGGTGAGTTTTGATGTGCAAAAAAAAACATCGTCATTTATTGAGAAGTCCTGCGGTGATCGGCACCGGAGAAAACTTCACTCTAAATGTTGTCTTACACAGGTAGTGTTAGTGCAAGACGGGGACGTTGTACCAGTGGAACGTATCCACTAGGGTACAAGGCCACAAAAGATCATAACATGTAACATAAGGGGGGGGGTTTAGAAGTTGAACGACGGCTGGATCAAATTTACAAAGCCGGTCCTATCTAATTCGGTAGGCGGGGGGGGTTGATTAATTTAAACGGGACTAAAGTGATCGTTATACACGAAAAAAAATTTAACAACAAAAAAAAGATATACGAAAACTGACTAAAATTCGAAATGGTGACAACCGTCCGGGTTGCACCTAAATGTTTGCTCAAAAATATATGAAGTGACTCTACTGTATAAAACTGACGAATGTGAGAAATAATATCTTTCCAAAAGGTCAAAACGTAACTATGAAATTAACGCATGACTAATGATAACATTGGGTAATCAATTCAATGTAATCCTAGTCTCTACTTGATTCAACTGAGCGATTGACTGGGTGATTAGGCCAATGGTTCGCTAAGCGTACCCTCTAAATCCATAAACAATAATTTCTGAAATGGTTGACTGAAAATTCAAAAAAAAATTCGAGATTACAAAATGACATGACGGAAAATTCAAAAAAACAACCTCGAGATTACAAAAATGACACGCGAGATAAACAATGAAGCAAAAAGAAAAATGACCCGTTTATACTTTGGGGGCACGTAGTTTTCTGTCGTACGATAGGGACATAACAAATATCTCCCTTAACCTCAATGACTTAAAGCTATCTTAAAAGTACCCAAACTTAACGTTAACTAAATCGATACCTAAAATTAACTAAACCGAAATCTAAACTGAACTTAATGCTACCTAAACCGAAATCTAAACTACTCCTTACATACTAAAAGCGCGAGACAAAAAAAGTTACACAGAAAAAAAAATTCCACGTCCCAAGTCTTAAACAAACTTAAGCCGTTGTGACCGTTGCAAGAGAGGGCGGTTCGCGAAGTCACGGGATCGTTCGCTTGCCGTGAGACCCACAATCACAAACAGAAACGCTGAACTCTAGCTTGGGTTGGACCCGAGTACGTGGTAAAAGTTGAGAGGCGTCAAAATATATGCCTCTGGGATGAACAGATCAAATTTACAAGTTCACCCCCGATGGGTTTGTTCTTCCTTAGACCGGCAGGTGTTATGACCGTGTAGCATAGTTGTAGTCAATCTATTATTCCCTAACAAAAGGTAAATTTCCCAGAGTGTTGCTTCGAGTTATAACCCCTTACTTCTGTACGAAATTCCCTTACTAAGAAGGTTCCTTTGGGGCAGATTGTCATCCGCCAAAAAAAATAAATGGGACGATAATTCACCGGGGAATGGACTAAGCCCACGAAATTACTTTATAACCCTGGGGTTTGGATCGTCGTCCATATGTGGATCGACGTCCAAAAAAAATGTTTATCTAGCAGTGGAACCATGTCCAGCATGATAATTCGATAGCTCGATGAGAAGTGGGTCACTCTAAACAACTATTAACTATGACAACCTTACTACAAAAAATAAAATTCGGTAAAATTTTCCTTCCAGGGTGTGTTAAAAAAACTTCCCCTAAAGGGTGTGTTGCGACAAATGATTTGTCCGAAATTGGACACAAGTCCAAACAATACAACACGGCATGAGGCAATGTCTAATGCAATTGCATTCTCAGCCCTGATCTTAATTTTAATTTCGAAAACGAGAACGAAAAAAAACTAAAAAAAATCTATTTTAAACGGTACTCGATACCAAGAAAGAACGGTGAGGGATGGTGGGGGCAAGTTAACGTCGTGCGATTGACAATAAGACATGATCAGTGTGTATGAAGCGACAGTGACACATTGACCTCAACCCGAAATGATAACTAGATGTTACCCTACCACTAACTTAAAGAAAAATGTCACAATGGACTGGGATTCAAAACTCTTTGATTGATTTGATTCACCAAAGAAAACTCTACGTTAAACTTTAAATTCAAAAAAAACTCAAAAATAAACTTTAACTGACTTCAAGCAACTTCAAAAAAACTTTAAAAAACTTTAACTTAAATTCAAAAAAAACTTTCAACTGAATTTGAAAACTTTCAATCTAATTTGAAAAACTATTAATCAAGTTTGAAAAACTTTTGATTAAATTCAAAACAACATTCCATTAATTTCAAAAAAAAATTCCCCTCAATTCGAAAAAACTTTTCGTTAAACTGAAAAAAAAACTTGGCTCCAAAGGCCGATATTAAATTCAAAATGTTTATCTTAATTCACGAAAAAACTTGACGTTAAACTAAAAAACTTTGATTTAAGTATCACTATTAACTTTAAAATGTTTACTTTAATTAACAAAAACTTGACGTTAAATTCAAAAAACTTTAATTTAAATGGTAACATGAAATTCAAAATGTTTACTTTAAAAAACTTGAAGTTAACAATAATTTAAACTGCTCTAGATCAAACTCAAAATTCGGAAATACGTCTGCAAATGAAATTCAAAAAAAACTTTTACTATTCCACTAAATGTGTGCGTAAAATTTCAAAACTACACCCACAAAACTAATGTCGAAGATTGAACCTTGAAACTAAATTCAAAAAAAAATTTTAGAAAAACTTTACGTTAAATGTCCATACAAAAATTCAGAATATTTAAAAAAAATAAATGCGTAATCTAATGAAGTGCGTAAATGCGTAAGTGCGTGACCCGTAGTCAAGCGTAAGAATGCGTACGAAACGCTTTGTGTCTTGTTCGAGACAAATGAAAACAAAACAAAAAAAAATGCGTAATAAGTGTACGGTGTTACTAGCATAAAATACGTATGGAACCGAGTGCGTAAATAACATGCGTACTTAAATATACACGATCTAAATGTAACCATGTGTGCTAGGCACAACAAAAAAAACTTTCTATCGCTATTTGCTAAAGATGGAAATAAAAAACAAGGTTCGCTATAAATGGTACGCAATGATAATGCGTAAAGGTGCGTAGAAGACGCAGATCAAAATCTTTCATCGTTAAATGCTGAAGGCTAATAAAAATTTGTTACTAAAATTTCCGATGTGAGGGAGGGTGGCATTGCTAAGGGATTGTGCGTTAGGGTGGTTTTCGTTCTACAGAAAGGGTTGCGAAATACAGGGTAGACTTTCAACGTCCGATATAGACGGTAAGGGTTCACACAAAAAAAAATGGTGAAACGAAAAAACTTTAAACTAAGTTGAGTGACAAGTAAGAGTTTTCAACAAAATTTAAGGGTTGCGATATCATCGCCACGTTAGGGCGGTAAGGGTGTTCGCAGTTTTACGTCATGCACGGGACAATAAGGGTTGTACACGCCAAAACGGCATTATGAACCGATAAAAAAAATGTAGGTTGTTTCGGTCTACAGTCAGCGGTGGTCCGCACCAGACCTGACCTCTTCGATTCAACCTAATAAACACGCAATAAAAACAAAGCGAGATGTTATGGCGACATTTCCTTAAAAGTACAAAAAGCAAGGTAAAATGTTATGATGACATTTTACAATACAACGAGAAAAAATTTAACAATAATGACTAAGGACTAAATACATTCGCAACGACACACACGCACTAAAAAAAATTCATTCATACATTCACACGAAAAACAAACACACACAAAAATCTTAATATTAAAATCGGGGCTTTAGTTTCTCTTAATTGGAGCATTATGCCCTGCAACGATTTTTTTCTTGGTCCTACTCTGTCTGGGGTTACAATGGGGACAAGTTTTTGTGGTCTCATCTTTTCTCCCACAACGATAGCAATATATACGTTTCTGCGGAACGGTACAACGCAACGCTAAATGTCCTGTGCCACCACAATTCCAACACAAAAGGGTGTTATTATTTGTCTTATTATGAATACGGCTCTTACACCCGAATTCACCATTACTTTGCTCGTCATTACGCGGTCCGCTAAAATTTTCGGACTCGTCCCGGGATAAATTTTCAATTTCTCTTACTGACATATTTTCTTTTGTCAGTATAGAGACGTTTTCGACCTGACCTGAAATTCGTAAGTGAAACTTCACGATCGGGGTTGATATTTCGAAATTTCTATTCGAATTCGCCGCTTCGACGGTACCGCGATCAACAGGGGGTTCTTTTGTAATTTCCTCCACGGTATTGGACCTAAAATCTCTCTCCGTCCGGGAGTCTGCTAATAGTAAGCCATAAGTTGACCTAAATTCCTCCAATTGATCTAAAATCCTAAGTTTGGAGTCTTTATCTTTTATTAATACGGGTTTTGATTTAAATAATCGATTAAAATAATGCGTTAGTTTCGTCTCTATGTTCATTTCTAGATTGGGTTTCTGATCACGCGAAACTTCTAAGCGACCAAGTAACTTTTTAATAATTAACACGCCTTCTTTTAAAGCTGCTAAATCTTCCGCAAAGGAAAACGGATACCATAATAGAATGTATTTTTCACCCTGTTCCTCTTTCATAAGGGCTGATACTAATTCATCGCGTAATTCTCTTAATGAACCGTGAAAAGGTAAACCTCTAATTTTTAATTCGTACTGGACTTCGTCTTTACGCAATTTGTCCGGTACAATCCTGAATGCCATTATTAATCGAAATGAATAAATTTAATTAAATACAAAAAAGGATTCGCGGAACACGACTCTACTTTGTTCTCTGAACAACTAATGGTAAACGGAAATACAATATTTGATCTTAAAATCACGATAAATTTTACTTTTAATTATAAATAGGGGGGCGTCATGGAATCTCGTTAGTCCATTCATGCGCGTCGGTACTACTTTTAAAATTGAAATCTTAATTCAAAACTTCGTGATTTACAAAATTTGACGTAATGTGCCAAAAGGGCTTTATCGATAGCTACTAAGTTGGGTGCCAAGTTATATTTTAACCTACAAAAATTAATTTGGAATTTACTTGATTTACAAACAAAAAAAATTCGATACCATAACATGCCAAAAGGGCTTTATCGATAGCACCACGTTGGCCGCGCCAAATTATTATCCTGTTACACCACGTTCTGCATCCACGACACCTTTCCAACAGGTAATAAAAGGTTGGCTAGCTCAAAGTCGCGAAGGGGTGGGTTGGTGAATGGAACGAAAGGGTCGTGTGACGGCACGTCGCAAAGCGTGTATTTCCTATCGACGACCGGGCAATCCTCGATCGCGATTCTAAAAATTGTCAAAATCGGTGTGAATAATTTACACAGGGGGGGAGTTAAGTCAAAATCGATGGGGTTAATATACACGAGGGAGTTTGAATGGGCGCCACGCATACGAAGAAATGAATCTCTTTGAAGGGGACTGGTTATCACACCTTCCAAGCTGGTACGCGACAACTTGATGATCTTACAGCGAACTCTCACTCCGGAAAAACCTCGCTCAATGACCTTACCTTTACAGGAGGCGAACTTTCCGTTGGTGAAAATAGCTAAATAAACATTAACACAACAATAGTAATAACACACAAAGTTGGGAAATAATAAAAATGTATTAAATAAAATAATATCAGGGGGGAGTTGACAAAGTTTACACAAGATACTATCAAATTTACATGTCTTGTATAAAAATAAATATGTACAGTTGACGGAACCTTTCCGTGTGGTTTCCGTTGCGAAACTAATACTCATAAAACAATTACTCTTACAAAGATACAAAAGGTTAATTTGCATGAAAGGGGGGCGTACTGAATACAGCACTCCACCAAAATAAATAGTTACTTAAGCGCAACTTGATAATATTCAAAACTATGATTCATAAAATTGATCATGGAACTTAATCAATGCAATTGATTATCAAAATTCCCAACAACGGGACAAACAAACTTTAGCTACAATACTAAACTTGAAACGTTACGTTAAATTGTTCGGTTACATTCTGAACGCTCGAATGGCGTGGTAAAAGTTACGTTAATAATAGATAATAATATTAAGTTAAATAAAAGGTATACAAAATGGTTGCGATATCGTCTTCCAGGGTTGAACTGAACGTTCATAAACACAACTAATGGTCAATAGGACCAATTAACATCACAATCTTAAAAATATAAAAAGGTTTCTTACTTAATTTGGGTGGTTGATGTTCGACCTCTAGGTAAAGTCGATGACGGGTCCTTCAGGAGTGAGATTTCGTCTTCAGAACGTAGAATGGAGCTGAATGTGATGTCTCAAACCATATCAGAAGGGCAGCGTAATAACCAGCTTCCCAAAAACTCTTCAAATCGGAAGGTGGTGAAATAACAGGGTGGTTCACGCACTGTATTTCGCGATAAAATAGGGGTCTCCGTACGAAATAATTCACTAAGTTAGTTATTCGCGAAGTGACAAATAATTCAAGCCGGCACTGTCTAAGTAAGAAATGTTAATGTGGTGTCCGATAAAAAAAAACGATTGGAATGCACACATGGGTTGGAAGTGCAACACCTGTTTTGTACCATTCGATAAAAGCAATGTTACGTACTTGCCTTATGAGCGGCAAGCAATAACTCGACGTGATTAACGTGATAAGCAGATGGTATAAAAAGTCCGATAATTGATTCAATGTTTAGTAACCATAGACGATGTTAATTGCTCGATCACTTATTAAATATTGGCAACAATTGACGATATACTGGTTCGATAAAATATTAATTGTTTAAAAACAATTGACGATATTCTGGTTCGATAAAATATTAATTGTTTAACCACAATTGACGATATTCTGGTTCGATAAAATATTAATTGTTTATTAACAATTGACGATATTAAAGTTCGATAGTACCTGCAGTTGACACACACTAATTTTTAGCACCAATGACTTGTATTTATTTAAAGACCTCTAATAAATGTGAGACCTCGATAGTTAATTCCGCTTTTGGAAGCGCTAAGATACGAAAAAGGTAGTATCAGATTCCAAGTGAATCTCCTCGAATATGCAATTTGCAGCTCAATTTATGCATTCTCCCTACTCTGATTTAGGATTTTTCCCACTTACTGATTGATTTGGATCCTTGTAATTGGGTCCTATAAATTTAGAAAGAAGGGAGACGTGATTTAATTGGATAAATGCCTAGAGTGTGAGGGCACACTTTCTTCTTTCTCCATGTAAAGTGTATCGAGAAGTTTGGTACGACACGTGCGAGCAAAACAATTTTTTGCTCGTCTGGTTGGACGAGAAAGGTCTAACTTTTGCACTTTTTACTTGTTTTTATCGAAGTCTGTAATTTCGAAATCGCTATCCTTGCCATGTTAAACCCGAGCACATTTGGCCGCTTATCTGCACATGGTCGAGATAGCAAGACAAAAGGCATTGATTCTCACGAGTTTCAAACATGCACGTGTGTGTCCTTGTATTGACAACTGGCTCGTGATTATGGATCGTATAAAAGTGTCTCTCGATCCTACCTAAAATTTATAGTAATGCATTTGCCTATATTGACGTTTAGTTTGCAACGTTATAGAATAGAGAATTTATTGCCGATGAGGTGAATTATGGATTAATGCTACGTCAACATTATTAACACTTCCTCATCTACCGTATGGTTTATTGTACGTGTATTAAAATATTTGATGATACTTTCCTAACTATACAATTCTTAAGATTATTGTGCATTTGCAAAACGTAAATTTATTAGTTGAGCGAATGTTTCAATCTTTTATTATTACAACCCGACCTAAAAATGTTTTCTCAAAGAGTAATTTTCAACGGATCGATTCGAAATTTAAAATATAAGTTTAATAGATCATAAACGCAAAATCTAAGGGTGCGCCCGATGCGCGGAATAAGGTGACAAACTTGGGAACGGTCAGGCACTCTTAGATTAAAAATGCATAGAATTTCTTTTCCTATTTGTGATAGTTCCACGGATAACGAGGGTTTCCAATCGAAATCAGCTGTTAAGCTAATAAAGCACATACTTTGATAGTTTTAAAACAATTGTCACGTATGAAGACTTCAGTAAAATAGAGATCGTGGAACCAGTAAATTTCATGACAAGTAAAAGAATCGAGCTTTAAAATGCCAAAATTTTCAGTATAGTTTTGTAAATAAGTGATGTGTTTATTTCAAACTCGTTGTCGATGTTTATAATTCACTTTCTGGTCATGTAAGTGTCAGGTTCCACTATTATTACTAATCTGACATATCAAAAACCGACACGCTTATCCCGGCTTTAGCCTTTTTTTGACATAGAAAGCTTTTCAGGTTAGCTCGGAATTACTTACTCGTATGTCAAAAGCGAATAGGACCTGATTTGTAGAGAATTAAATTTTCTATAAAACTGTTCATATATGCGATTTTTTCTAATCTTTGAATGATTGACGGATATATCAAGAAATTTTAATTACTTCTTTACCACATCATTAAGACATCAGGAATATGCTAAATAACATGTAAAGGAAATAAATAACAAACGTACCGGGAACTTCACCTCTGTTCGCATAGCTACATCATTTATTAATTTTTATGTAAATGCACATAGTTTTCGAGTTATAAACAAAAACGTCCAAAAAGTGTCTTTTGATTTTCATTTTAAATAAAATGTTATAAAAATTTTCCAATACATATAATATAAGTTTTTCCACAATTTATATTTTGCTGACGAAGTTAAAGACAAACATTTTAATACTGTGGAAAAGTAAAATATATTTTTCACAATGAAACAAGGAGTATTTTCCTCAGTTGATACATCCACTTTAATGTAAGGAGTTTCGTCGGAAATTTTTTGTTCCGAATACATCTTGAAGTATTTCTGTAAGATCGGCGATTTTGTTGTTGCAAAACATATACCATATTAATATTACAGATCATTTTGCTCAATACTTCTAAAACTTTGCTTCCACAGTAATGTAGAATATGTTGTTGCATGCAAGCATGTTGATGGAACGTAATCCCCACGGATAACGGGGAATAACTGTATAGCATCAGATACGCTAACCTTGTGGGAGTTTTGGAAACACCCGAGGCAATTAAAAAAATTATAACAAATGCCACTACTAAATTAGCAAACATTTAAATTTAAAGCTAAATACATGCAAATTTGAGGAAAATACAAGTACAAATACGAAAGAAAATTAAAGTGCTTTATTGTTGTAAATTTAAAACTAAATTGAATTACATCAAATTTACTGAAACTACCATAAGGTTGGCGAATCTAATACTATAATATTTCTGATAATGGTTAATTATTATAAAAAAATAATAATAGTATTTATTACAAAAGAATTATTTAAAATATCTAATACAATAAAATTCTTGAAAGATATTGAAATTTTAACAAAATTGTAAATTAAAAATATATGTAATATTATGTAGGTGCTAATAACCTAGCAGTTGATGCACGTTAGGAACTTCAAATAAAAAAAAAAATATAAATTAATATAGAATTGAAAAAAATATTGAACTATTTTTTAAATAAAATATATTAATGTAGGTACTGATGTACGATAATATGAAATATTTGCTTAAAATTAATTGGCTTACCTTTACAATTAAAAGTTGGGAGATACTTTGTACCGATAGTAAATCAATATGAATAATAACAATAGCGTGATTTTTATACCAAGGTACATATTCTATTTCAATTTATTATTTTCAAAAGAGTTTTTGTTCTGTCATGTAAATTCACATTGAACCAACTACGCGATACTTGACTGAACCAATCAATGACTCAATTTAGAAACATTCCAAACCGAAACTAACCTATCTATCACTTTAACACGTTATCAACAATCTACATATTAAATTTTAATGCAAAAGCTGCTAAATTTTCGATAAAATTTATACCGTTTTTGTGTTTTTGGAGACAGAAGAAGCCATTATGTCAAAAGAGTATTTTTTATGCAGTAAATGTTCTTTCGAAACATTTTAATGCGTAAAACCGCATTAATTAAGTAAAAGCTCATTAGTGTTGACTTTGCTATTTTCGTCTACAAAGTTTAATGACAGATTGAAAAGGGTCTGATGCCGACGATCATCGTTATGCATTCTTTATCTTACTTTAAACCTGTCAATGTCGCTTTGTAAAGTTACACAAATTATTTTTAATTTAATTAGATAATTCTGTTTCGTGTATACCCCTTTTTGCTTAATTGTAGTTGAAGAAAAAACTATTTTATGTAAGTGGTTTTCAATGGTTTTCCACCTTCGTCCATTATGCGATTGACTTATCCTAATGACTAAATCTATCTCTGCGCTTGTTTTTTATCCTTGGCCAAATTAGTGAAAATCAAACATACAAACTACGTTAAAAGCCTTTAATAACATTAAATCTGGGGATAAAATTTCATATTTGATACAATATGGCTATTATCTATTGATCAGGCAAAAAAATTTCAAAGTTGTTCAATTCATCACTTTGCACAGGCGGTATCTTTTGATGGTTTTTTAAGTCATATTTTCAAGAAAAATTTAATAACGCAAACTGAAATCCGTTACCCGCTTTCATTTCTGAGATACAGAGGAAAATCGAAAATAGCCATAGTATAATTTGCAAGAATTCTTTTACTTTGATTAATAAAATTCTACATCTACATGTGCATTAGATGTCACAGTAATTAAATGTAATAATTTAATTTGCGTCTAGAAATAGGGGACTGTGTGGAAATAATTCGGAAATGTGATTTTTTTCCTTAAACCAATTAGTTTTGTATCAGAAAAGAGCTACGAAGTCATGGTAGTCATAGGCCGTTTCCTATGTATCTTATGTCCAAAATATCTATAAGCAAAATAAAATTGGACAAAAAAGCTAAAAAATATTCCACAAGTCGGGCAAGAAAATTGAGAACATTTTGATAAACAAAAATCCAAAAACGATCTTCTACAATTTTTCGATACCCAATTCCTCGGCAGAAGTTGAAATTTCGAAGGAAAATTCAAAATGCTGTCTTTCGGTAAAAGGTTTTTGAAAGGGATTAAGTATATCGTCAAAGGTATTAGCTATCTTGGTATCATAGAGTGGCCGAAATTACTATAAAGTTCTCTTTAAATACTCAACATACAAATACAACATTTTTAGCCGCTTATCGAGTAAAAATACTCATTTATAAAATTTTCTACCTGAAAAGATGCTAAACTAAAACGAAATTTCTGTAACTTCAGTCAATATTTTTATTTTATATTTTAAGTCAAGTACAAATAAAATAAATAACAACTGTAATGAGTCAGAATATTGTATTGAATTTTTGTATAGTATCTCATGTGAAATTATTCCCAAAAGATTAGCAATCTGCTGAGATCCATAGAGCGTGTTGACTAATTCATAAATGTTGTATTTTTCTACTTCAACCATTTTTTAGTTATTCTCGATGCGCGAATATGTAATACATATTATGAAATATGTAATTTTCTCCTTGATTTCTTCCCTCAAGTTAGTTAACACATTTCTCAGCAAGTCCACGTATTTTTCGCTTGTCATTCGCTTAGATTGGCGTCTAAATGGTGCCTCCACTAAAGTTCCTATCCATTGAAATTTTTTGGATTTGTTCGAAGTGTACCAATAAAACTTAAAACCATCTGGCCCAACCGAAACTATAGGGGCTAGAACATCATTTTTTAGCTTTAGCTCAGAATTTGTTTCAGTTGAATTTTATTAATACATACCTATTTTGACCATTGGATGCATAGAAAATGACCAATTCATGACTTCAGGTCTGAGCCTGATCTTGAAAATATAGGGGCTATTTTGCAATGTCAAACTAAAATGTTTCAGCAAAAAAATTGTATAAATTTATAAATTATCACGTATAAATCAAACAAGGGCAAAATTCCGACGGTGACGGCGAAAAACATTCGTATTTAAAATTAAATAAAAGTGCCGACGGTCATGGTCTGGATATTGGCGAAATCGACTGCTAATGCAAAGCTCCCTGATTTGATTGCTGGCACAGTCTAAAATTTCTTGACCATTTTCCGTTCTTCGGAGGGCATGTAGTGCCATCGGACCCCTGTGTTAATGATTTGCATCATAATAATAAAAAACAGGGTGCAGGCACATCGAAAGGCAAGCCTAGCAACCTACCTGAGATATAAAAACAAAAAATGCGCATAGAACTAATTACATAAAAAATATTAGTAATGAGCAGGTCCTGGACCTATATACTCGCTTTGATTATCTTTGGTTAGGTTAGCGCAATAATCACATTGGACATAGAAATGCGCTCAATACGGCGAAGCGAGAGAGCGTAAAAGAAGCATTAAAAAGATAAGAAGTAGCTGATTAGGACTAAGCTGCATAAGGCTTCGATCGATGAGTTGCTGTTTCAAAAACAAGTGCGGTGTAGAGCGTCCATGTGCGATTTCGTGTTGCACCAACGATTTTACATTCATCCAAATCTGATAGAACTGGTATTGGTAAAAATGGAGGCCTTTTGAACGACCGTCAGAAAGGAACTAGTTCCCGTTAAATTCCACATGAGTAGAATCACCATTTTACCAGTCAACATTATAATAGTATATTGCACATCTATCAGAAGTGATCAAGAGGCACTTCTGTCTCGAGTTTTGTATACTATTTTATGCAATGCTGACAACAAAGGCCGAAAATGAAATTTGGAAATAACAGTAACAAATTAATAGTAAATAAATTGGAAGGTCTATTAATGTATCGCATTTGTAAAAATGGTTGTAAAATTAAAGGGCATATTATATAAAATAGCGCCGGCGGACATTCAACGCCTACGCGCTAATATGAATAAGTCTTTGCAATCGGATGACGCGATTCCTTACTGAGTAAACGTTAAAATAAATAAAATACAAATGTATATAAAATGTGGTGAACAAAAGATTACAAATAATAGTTAGTAGTGCCATTTATAAAATTGTTAGATATAAATTATTGGATGTACAAATTTAAAGCGAATCAGTCAAAGTTAAATTAGAAAACACGTACAAACTTAAAGCCCGTTTACATTATAAAATCTAGCTTAAAATTTTGCTTAAAATTTTCGTTAAAATTTCCTTAAAATTCCTTAAAATTTTTGTTTTAGCCGATTTATGTTTACACCTTAAAATTTTCGTTAAAATTAACCTTAACCTTAAAATTATTTTACGGAAATATTTACAAACGTCAACAAACCGACATAAATTTAATTTAGTTTTCAATGAGTTTAGCAGTTGAATAATATAAAATTGGTAAATAACGGCGTTATAAAAGTTAAAAAAGATCACAAAAATAACAATGTCAAATGTACCTACTACCAACGGAAGCAGGGATACAACCTGATATCACCAAACACACCATAAAACTCACCATATTTTACGTCAAATTTTAAGAAAATAGGTGCTGTCGCATTCCTTAAAATTTGTTAAAATTTAGCTTAAAAGTTATTTTAAGGACAATTACGTTCATAATATTTCAACCAATAGGATGTTACAATCTCATCAATTTGAACCAATCATAATCTACTTCCTTTGACAATACAGACCACGGTGGTGTATTGTCGCGGCAATACGACCACCGTGGTCTGTATTGTCAAATTTCCATAGTAACGATGGAAACTACGTGAACGCATACTATAAATTATTTGCTGTCAGAAAAAATTGAAATTTTATTTACGAAATTGTCAAACGAATTCCACACGATACTATAAAATTGTCGGTTAATTTTTAAACCATGGAATCTTCGTGTTTGTCGCCATTTCAAATCACCATTCGTGCTAAAGCACTCATGGTGATTTTAAGGGCGACAAACACTCAGTTCCAGTTTCAAAAATTATTGCCGACAATTTGATAGTCTCTTGTGGTATTATATATATGAAAATTTTAACGAAAATTTTAAGGTGTAAACAGTGAAATTTTTGTTTCATAAAAATTTTAAGCAAAATTTTAAGCTAGATTTTATAATGTAAACGGGCTTTTAGTACATAAGTGAAGTGACAAAAAATAATGCACTACAAAATTCACAGGGGTAGGAAATTGAAACCGACATAACAAGATTAATAATATTTAATTATAACGTAACATAAAAACACAACACCTGCAAGACTGGCAAGGTAAATATTATGAGACCGTGATGGTTTTAAATGACCCTCCTTGGGATTAAATCAACAAAGAGACTCTATGAAAGAATGAAGAAGATCATGCGTCTCGTCATAGTCTTCATAAAATTAACTTTTAAGTGTCAGCATTGCATAAAATGCTTAGGTGTATTTCCGCATTCACATCGACGCGATTGGCAATTGAGCGAAGGAGCTTCTAAGCTCGCCTTATCAGGCTCATGTCCGATATTGGTTGTAGGTAAGCCAGAAGGAGAGAGATCTTTATTTCCGAAATGCATTCCGTCCCTTTTTACTGAGCTTCGTATCGGCTGAAGCGTATAATTTACGACTCATATAATCTGAAACTCGCGCACATTAAACAAAATTGATTATAAAAACTATGAGCGTAGATTTTTGGTCTAACCATAAAATAGAGGTATTCTTTCCCAGTTAACGATGATATCTGTGCGATATCGCATTCTTAATTATTTATGACACTATTTCAGTCATATCAAAGCGCATTTGCGTGTAATATATCTGCGAAAGCATTATGTGATGTAACCAAGAGATGTAACGATATAAGTCCATTTCTTCGGGAGACATCGAGGTGATGTAAAAAAACAACTTTATTTGGGATATAATTTTCTTCCAATTTTGTGATACTGTTACGAATGAATAGTGTAAATATTAAATGTAATCAAAAATAAAAAGTTAGAAGCTATTATTAAAAAGTGATAAAAATCGGTGTTAACACATTGGGTGCCATATGGTGACAACGTAACTTCATGGTTTTTCAGGTCTAGGGAGCAGCATCGCACTAACGTGGTCTCGCACCTGAATATTTGTTAAAAATTCAGTTTAAGATAAATCTTTCTTTTTAACCTCGTTTAGTAGTTGGCATGGCGATATTTTTTGACTTGTTGGCCTGCATGTTTACAATACCGATGTGGCAACACAGAGCCAAGTATCCAAATTATTATCATTTTATGATTTCAACGATTAGCACAATAATGTTGACAAATTTATTATAAATATATTATAAGTTACCTCATTTACATCTTGAGCCTAATATGTTGTTGAAGGTGTAGCAACTACAACAGATTCTTTGTGAATCAGAATCGTTTCATAATCATGGAACGAATTTTCTCTTCCAAATGAAAGCGCTCATTTGACAAAATTTCCTGCTTCAAATAAAAATTTGAAAAACGTTGCAAATTAAAAAAATGTAATTAGTTTTGTTAAAATAGGGCCTAAAGCATATTCGCAAAGAAATATTACAAAACAAAATTGTTGGCACGTGGGAATTCTTTTTTTCATATGCAGGCGGTATACTTCACGGTATACTTCACGGTATACTTCAACTTCTAATAAAAATTTTAAAAACGTTACAAATTAAAAAAAAAGTAATTATTTTTGTTAAAACAGGGCCGAAAGCTGATTCGTTAAGAAATATTACAAAACTACATTGGTGATGGCATGTTGGAACTCTTTTTTTAATTTGCAGGTGGCACTCAACGTGTTAAAGATGTTTATGTAAAAACTGAAAACAGAGACGGTGATCTTGATAAGATAAAAAAGTAAATTTATTCTGATCTTGTGAATTCTTCTGAACTGCTACATTTTTATGAAACAATATTTTTTTATTGCTAATATTATATATTTTAAGTTTGTTTTCTCTAAGGTATAGCCTTAGGAAACAGGCTACCAATACTTTAAAGGATTTTTATAATACAAAATACATAAATGCTTCTACTATGTGTACATACGAAATAAAAATCTGAAGTGTAATATAAATGCAAATAAAAGAAACAAATTTTCTATTTTTTTTTAAGAAAGAGTTTGTGAGATATTGGGTTTCGGTTGACCTGGTAACTACCGTAAGGGCATGGAAAGGTTTTTTATAATTTATTTAACGTGCCGCTTAAAATGATTACGTATCTTATTTTAATAGCCAGAAGCATTAGAGTAAATGAAAATAGATTACCTTCAGCTTTGAGCGTTGAAACAAGAAACAAATGTTAAAAATTTTCGATTTTACTTTAAGTGTAATCCTAAATAATTTATTTCTGTTTAAACGTTGCTTTGGACAAAACACAAAACATAAAAAAAGTATTTTATCATTTTATCTGTTAAATGTTTGGTAATTTATTTGGCATTATTTGGTTTTATCAAATATTTTTCTAAATTTATTGTTAACGCGTTGGAGTCGTATTTTATTTAGTGTGGTGGTATTATTCATATAGCTAGTAAAAAAAAGAGAAAAACGATGTGCCACGACACTTATAGTGAAAATTTAAACTCCTTCAGTAAATTTATACACCATAGTAAATCACGAAAACGACACCAAGCTACAAAGAAAAATAGCTTAATTTTATAACTGTTCTATTATCTTTAATTTATTATTTCGCAAAATTTTTAATAAGTAGATAAGTTGAGATAATTTGAAATTTATGTTTTCTAATCTTTTCATTTTTTCAGGTAATAAAATTTATCAAGTTATCTCTAAATTGTACATTATTCCTTCTGAATCTTGAGTAAAATATAATTAGATAACGGTATTTTATTTGTAATAGTTCTGCATAAACATGGTAATATGAAGTTAATGTTAGGATAACATTGCATGTAATATACCAAATTACAAATTAATTGCTTAAGAGCTTCACCTGTAAACAATACATGTAGGTAAATTGTTCCTATATCTAGTAAACTCTAATATAGTATATTATTTTAAATAATTTATACAACAATAAATGATTAATTTGGAAATGTTGTTGTAAAGCATATTATTATGTTGTATTCCATTATTTTAATGCTCAATGTTATTCGTAATTTTCAGAACATTTACCATATTTTTCATAATTACAATTTCTAATATGATTTCATATTTTATTATGGAACTCGTATAAAATGGTAATATAAGAATACGATGTTGATTTAATGCACAACAATGCATTATTAAAAATATTCATTTCTTAGCAGTATATTTTCTGCATTTCCGAAAACAATTCAAGGCGACTGCTCAGGAAGTCCGCAACGCTACCGCTTGGTTATTTTGGGCAAACTGTTTCTCTACTTTCTCGTTTGACGAACAGTTTTATTTTTAAGGCTGTATGAAACTACAAAATATCGTGAGTTACTCCAGCCTCGTAAATCCAGCCAATATTTACAATTTGTTTTTCACACTTTAATAATTAGTAAATCACCTGCTGACAAAATAAAATGACATGTTGGGAATATTCCATTAAATATTCTCGCATTAAATCAACCTAAAATATTCATATGATACATAATTAAAAATTTAGTTGTCAATTAAAAACGTGAGGATAAATCGATAGGCTTGAAACGTTTCATTCTTCTCAGTTCATGGGAATGCTAATGGCTTAGTTATTTGTTTGCTCGTACGTTCGGATGTGATTCGATTCTACTTCGATACTTATACGAGCAGTTTTTAATTTAATTGTGGGCCGAGATGACTTATAGATCCTGATGGATTACGTCATTTGGTACGTACCATGGAGCGTTGATGATAGTTCTGAGTTTTGGAACCTTTGGAAGTTCTCTAGAGATGTATGCCCAAATTGGTTTCAGTTTGATTTTATATATTAGGAACTTATTTTCCAACGATAGTTCAGATGATCTGCCAATACATTTGGTTAACAAGTTATTAATTCCAAATTAAGTCCAAGTTTGCCTTGAATATTTCCCAAGCAGTTTTCTTATTCTATAATTTTGGCTGTCTTTGTTTAAGGGTACTAGAACAGTTGTGCGATCCTTCGAGAGGTCTAAGGACAATTCGACCTTGCACTGCTTGACGTTTATGCCTTTTGTCACGTAAAAATCAATAAAACCAGTTACGTCAGTCTGATCACTTGGCCAATATGTGGGATTTCCCGACGGTATGATAGTTATTTCATTTCCCTTTATTGTTGAAAGCAGCTCTCTTCTTTTAGTGGTCGTAAGTCTCGAGTCTCATTGTATGTGCTTTGTATTGAGGTCGCCACAAACAATAAATTTATTTCCTAGTTCACCAATAATTTACCACATTGTTCTTTTTTTGTGTTGTGTTTAGATGGACAGTAAACTGATGAAATCACCAGGTGACCCATAAAACTCTCGACAACTTTAATTTTGGTTTAGAAGCGATCGGATTGGTATCTTTCTATGTGATATCATGGTGTTCAATGTTATTTTTAATAATTACAAAGTTCTGTAACTTAAGGTGACTTTTTCTTGTAAACTGTATTTTACATTATTCAACTTAGATACATTGTAATGGCATTTGATCCAATAGCAGAGCTCTATTTGTGGTTGTCCATAAGTAACATCATAACTATCCACTAGGACTTGTATTCACCAGGACAGGTGCACTTTCTATTATGGGCTCAAACACCGCGAACATGAACACCCTTGTACAAACAATGTACCGGCCTCGCTGCAGCGGAAGGGGTGGTTCAAACTTGAAACTTAACGTTCGCGTCGCTTCGATAATTCGGGAATAAGTAAGGATACCAGTGTTATTTGTCGATAGGACGAAAGGGTGCACCAGATAACAGACTGCAAAAACCTACATTGATGGTAAATTTATCTTCGATTCGGATTGATAGGAGCGAACTACTTGGCTTTACAACTGAAACTTCTGGTAACACAAATAACGGTAACAAGGTGAATATAATAAGTAAAAAAAATAATATGGATCATCAACAAAATACATACAATGATTTTCATAAAATAAACAAAATGATTGGCTTAAAATTACTGTTCTCGATGAACTGTAAACCAAATAAACAATTGTTCATCTACAAAAATTAAGCTGTGTGATCCTTCAGCGGAATCTTCGGATTGAAACTTAAAAATTTGGTGTTGTAAATCGATTATCTGTTGGTATTGTAAATTTCTTACGCCGGAAGAATTTGGCCTTTATGTTATTGATCGATATCCCCAAATTGGGTTTTCATAAATTGCAAAATTACCCGTCACATTACTTTTAATCCTGAAGGGGTAGGTTTTGCATGGATGTTGCTCGGAGTAAAGTGGGTTAGATAAAAAATATAGTCGATTTTTTAAGAATTTTTCTGCGTCGAAGAAAGAATAATTTCGCTGAATAATTGACTAAACAGCAGCTCCGGCTTGAAAAATCCCTTGAACATTCATCTTGAATAGGTTTTAGCTGCGAACATCGCACTCGCTTCGCTCCCTCGTGCTCGACAAATCTTCAAATATTTTTCTTCCACTTGTGCTGTTATACCCGAGATCAGTATACAATTTATTGTCTCTTTTTAACATTCGATTTTTGTTATTTCAATTATTCATTGCATTTTGATTTCAATTATACCAATGACTCCCACCCTTGTTTCGGTTTTTTCGCTAACCAAATTGGTCTTGTGTTAATAATACCTGCGGTGTAACGTAACCGAGTTTTCCTTTGAAAGATAAGGAAAATATTTTAGGCTTAAAACATCTTATTTCTTGTTGCAGTTCTTTATTATAGGTATTTTTTGTATCCAGCCCTTGTCTTTTTAGTTTGAGTTTTCATTGCATTATCTGGAGTGTTTCATTCTTTTGTTTTATATTTTACTAGTACCTTTCAATTCTAGTAATAACTTTGAGTGCATTTTTCATGGATATTCAATTTTGAATCTTGCAGTTTCAAAATGCAATAACCATTCTAATATTTCATTATTGATTTAATTTGAATCCAAACTTGTCGACGTTTACCATCGCACACCTTATTTTTCTAATTATATGTTAAATCAAAGTTTATTAATATAATATATTTAATGTTTATAACCACCCCTAAAAGTCCTTCGCAAAACTTCCGAAATTACAATCTAATATTTTTTATTACTTACCTACTACAATAATATTTATATTCAAAATTTAATATCAAATGATAATTTGAATTCCTGCTTCGAAGTTGGACTTTGAGCTGACCATTTAATTATTAAAATATTGTTGAATGTTTTGTGCAATACGGAATCATAATTATTAAGTAATAAACTTTCTCTGAGGAACAAATTCTAAAATTGGTATACGATAAAATAATCACTTAAAAGTCTGTACAACTTAAAACTTTTTGTATTGTTAAATAGTATATTATTAAATTCCACGTAAGTTTCAAAAATGTAGCTTTTGGGAATTTACTGAAAAGATAATGAAACTTATGTTTCATAACACACACAATTGCGTAAGATAAGTGACGCTACATCTGTCATTTATGCTATTTTCACTTTATTATACCTCTCACTGGGTTAATTTGTGATTTTATCGAGTGTCTAAATTTCCTCAAAGAGCTGAGCTTTTACCTGTCAAAGAATAATATCAGCAGGTTGTTAGATGTTCTTTATCTCCCAAGAAATAGGATTAATTTGAAGTTTATGCCCCAATTAATACCACTCAGAGACCACCATTACTAAAATTGATCAGATACTGTAAAATTGTGAATTATTTTATAAATTTCTACTGAAATAAAAACCCAGTTATTTCTAGTATTTCTCCAAAAACAATTTAGCTTAAAGAAATTGCCAACTGCTTAGATAATGAAAATTATAGTACGGAAAAGAGATTTCCTAAACGAACCATAAAATTGGTTTATTTTCATGACTGTTTGATTCGTAATTGAAATATAATTTGCAAAAGGATTTTTTACACTAGAAAATGTTAAAGCGTCAGAAATGAAATTGAAAATTTAAGTGAAATTTATCTTTAGTACGTATACGAGTATATGATTGTATAATATAAAGAAATAATTAACTCTTTGTAGTCTAATTGTACTTGGAGTGTAATGATATAGCTTTGAGAGTTCCTTTTTAAGGTTTCCTTGTGTCAGTAAAGTAGGCTTTGTTTTCGATTTAGCAATAATAAATGCTTGAATAAATTATTAAGTCAAAACGAACTCAATAATATTCATACGTATTTAATCATTTTATGATTCGTGCTATTAAATCCATTCGTGGGATCTTCAACACTCGGATATTGATTTTTTCATAATAGACGACAATTTGGGATTATCATCGTTGTTACTTACGAAGAGGATTTTTGGGACTACTATTTTATTACACACATCATTATCAAATTACGTAATTGCATCATAAATATCTTCCATGCCATGTTAGATCATTTAGTTAATATTTGGAACAAGTAATAGCTTCATTTTGATTAATAATATCATTGTGTAACTAATTCGGCCATCATCAGCAGCTTATCATGTTTGATTACCGTTACACCTATTTTAAATCGAAGATCCGGCATCTGATGATAAAGAACGTCATTTTAAAACTGTTTTGTAACCAAAATAAACCTTAAGTGTTCAGTCCCAACATAACTGCCCTTCCCAAAATTTTAGCTATATCTTTTCACATTAACAAAAAAATCATACTTCTGTTTTAAGGGATACCCATTATAATGTAAAAAAAATTAAAACGTTGAAAAGTCAGACACTTAATTTTATTAATTAGAACACCCTGTATTTCCATAAGCTATTTTTATACTTTCGTAAGTTATTTTACTTTAAAGAAGATTTTTCCATTTTTTGAATGAAATGCGATTGGAAACATATTCTTCCGCATTTTTTAAATTATTAATTTTATATCAGGATATTGTTACGTTTAAATACTTCGCAATGCCAGTAATAAATTTTAA
Organism: Podabrus alpinus; assembly: GCA_932274525.1. Taxonomy (NCBI): domain Eukaryota; kingdom Metazoa; phylum Arthropoda; class Insecta; order Coleoptera; family Cantharidae; genus Podabrus; species Podabrus alpinus. Next base: position 22,281,883 of record OW026454.1, read on the forward strand.
TAACATTTTCCAAATGCTTAAACAATTTTTAACCTTTTTTTCAAATGAATGATTTGTTAAATTCATTGCAGTTTATTCTAAATATTGTTTTCAAAGTTAACAATATTTAATAAACCAGACTAAACTTAGTTATTTAATGCCCAGTTTCAGCAACTTTAATTTAGGAATTTAATCATAGATTAAATATTTAATCATAGATTAAGTCCGATTTGGGTTTTAGCAATATAATTTTTAACACAGGTTAAATTTAATCAATGATTAGCGTAATCATAGATTAAATCTGTAGTTTGGGTTGTAGCAACGTTAATTTATGCTTAACACAGGTTAAATACCCAAAGTATTTAATTACTAGTTGACCAGTGATTAAAGTTAAATTACCAAAAACCTAACCTCCTTTTATTATAGAAAAGTGTGTAAATACGCAATTAATATAAATTTGACCGTCTCATACAGAGAAAACCAGAGAAAAAAATTATTACAATTTTGTTTAAAATGTTTTTTTCAAATTCCAGGCGTGATAGGTGCCATCGACTGCACACACGTGCGGATTAATTTTTAAAGCTTTATTAAATTTACAATAAAATAAAATAAAAGTTTAATATTTTTTTATGAGCACCCGAGTACTTTTTGAGAAAAAAATTCAGTTATTAACAAATTAACAATTTATTTATCAATATCACGTAATTTTACATTTAGTAGCCGCAATTGTCTTCCTTCTCTACTTCTTACAATTTTTTGTTCTTTTCTGTGCCATTTCAGTAAAATATATGTAAAATATAAAATATTTCAATGAACTGTATTCACAGAATATAGGTTATAAACCTCACTTGTTGATAATTTTCGAACTAATTGAACTACTTGCATAGTATGAAGTAGGCGTGGTTGTCGTTTCAGGAGTACCACCATAACTATTCTACACATAATCCGAGATTAACTAATTACATATTAGAAAAGGTTGCTACAACCCATTCAAAATTTAACAACGGATTATTTTTAATTTGTGTTAACTAACACAGGTTAAGGTTAAGGTTGCTGAAACCGGCCCTAAATGTTGTACTTAGTTATTTATAACGTAGTTTTAATTGTTGATATTATAACCATGCAGCATAATTACATAGTCATGTGCATAAGTTATTAGATGTTTCTCTAAAGTAAATAATAAAAAACTGCCATCCACAACTAAGTACTATTAAAAATAATAAAATTAAAAGAACATCATAAATTTATGTCGAAATTTCAACTAATATTGTTAATTTTCTATTATCATTAGGTTGTTACCTAATAATTTTGCGTAGTAACTAACTAAAGTAACATTCACATAGACTTAGTGCAGAAGTGTAATATTGGTACTGCAGTGGTAAGAATCGTTTTAAGTTCGGATCATTCACATAACGTGGTAAGAACAAGGGCGATTTCGTATTATTATGTTGGTAGCGACATCAAATTAACCTTAAAATAATGCGTATATAAACGTTATGTCACGATTAATACTCAATTATTTGTTATTTGTACATATTTTGTCCTCACCTTCATAGTCTAAAATACTTAAATTCAGATTTATAATTTTTTCCTGAAACAAACAAACCTCCATCTCACTTTTCATGCCAAACACTACTTAATTAAATATGGTAGAATGGTCTTAAGTTCCGTTCCCTATATCCATAATTGTATAAAATTCAACAAAATCTATGTAAGAAACTTACTTATCAATAAATATTTTAAATTAAAATTAATTAATACTCAATTTTCAACTTTAAGTTTAGAATTCAAAAATATCTCGTCATTAAATGACATGCGTCAAAATGCGCATCATCTGATTGGTTGCGTGTAACAGTGTACTGCAGAAGTTAAAAAGCTTGTAGCTTCTGCAGTACCACTACCATACCAATCTTACCGCTTAAGTCAATGTGAACGTTCTCATAAGAAACAGTTGGCCAAACTTTCTTAAGTATCATTCACATAGACTTAGTGCAGAAGTGTAATATTGGTACTGCAGTGGTAAGAATCGTTTTAAGTTCGGATCATTCACATAACGTGGTAAGAACAAGGGCGATGTCGTATTATTATATTGGTAGCGACATCAAATTAACCTTCAAATAATGCGTATATAAGCGTAATGTCACGATTAATACTCAATTATTTGTTATTTGTACATATTTTGTCCTCACCTTCATAGTTTAAAATACTTAAATTCAGGTTTATAATTTTTTCCTGAAACAAACAAACCTCCATCTCACTTTTCATGCCAAACACTACTTAATTAGATATGGTAGAAAGGTCTTAAGTTCCGTTCCCTATATCCATAATTGTATAAAATTCAACAAAATCTATGTAAGAAACTTACTTATCAATAAATATTTTAAATTAAAATTAATTAATACTCAATTTTCAACTTTAAGTTTAGAATTCAAAAATATCTCGTCATTAAATGACATGCGTCAAAATGCGCATCATCTGATTGGTTGCGTGTAATAGTGTACTGCAGAAGTTAAAAAGCTTGTAGCTTCTATACCAATCTTACCGCATAAGTCAATGTGAACGTTCTCATAAGAAACAGTTGGCCAAACTTTCCTACCTTACCGCTAATCCTGCACTAAGCCTATGTGAATGAAGCTTTACCTTACCGCTAATCCTGCACTAAGCCTATGTGAATGAAGCTTTAGAAAGAGCCTTTACACAATGTGCATTGCGTTTTACGTAGAATGGGATACAATTAATATGAAAATTAGTATCGTGTCATACATTAAATGTTGCCAAATTTTGTTAAAGAACTTTTAAGATCCAAAGAGCTAATAATTATTTTTTCAGTAACCGACAGGAAATTTTTTGTCAATTGGTTAACGTAAAACTTTTCAGGCCAGCCGAAAACGGTTTTATTGTGGAAATAATTGGAAGCAAACTAGAATAAATTTTATTATCTTAATTTTAGACCTCTGGAAAGATAAATAATAATTTTATTATTATTTATAGCGACCCCGGTTTTCGGAAAACTGGAAAACCGCGTGAAAATGGAAGATTTTATAACTATTCGTAAATATCTTAGCTTGGGTTCAGTTTAGAGCAAAATGTTAAATAACTAAAAATAAAGTAGACTAAATTTTTTTAACATATTTTATTTTACTAAGGTAACGGATTTTGGGTACGAGGGAAGCAAATCAAACCAACTTATCAACTGCAAGCCGACGTTTCGGACAATTTATTTATCCATCTTCAGGGCTAAGAAAAAAAGAAGGAACGTTACAATCGGTTTAACACAGGTTCCCCGACACTCGACATACCAAACAGTTGTTGATGACATACGATGGTGCACATTGACGCCAATATTCGACACAAAATGGGGCAAGGCCAAAACCTACGATCTTCGTCAGAACAATTTTGAAAACATTAAAATCATTGTACAAAACAAAATGCAAAACACAATAAAATCTCTTAACCTTAACAATATTAGTCAATAAATAAAATAAAATATTTTATTTTGTTGTTCATCGATTGGTTGTAATGTTACAAGGTGTACGTCAGTGGCCCCCAATTCGATTTTTTAAATAAAATTGGTGTTAATTGTTAGAGATTTGTTTGAGTCTCAATGAGCTTCCATTTTTTTCGCTTGATCCTCAAAGATCGCGAAGTTACGCGAATATCTCAAAGTCGAATTTTTGGGTGAAATTGGTTTCAAATGTTAGAACATCGTTTTAATTCTTTTTTCTTTTCTTTTTTTTAGTTTGAGAAAGTTATTTATAAATTTTAATCTGACAAAACCAATGTTAAGGAGTGTTGCTCGGAGTTCCTGAAAATTAAAAAAAATTTAAAAATTGAAATTATACTCCTTATTTTACAAACTCATTGGACAATCTTGGACAAACCGGAAAGAAAGGAAAATAGAAGAATATGTCACTAACCAGCGTTAAAAATTTTGTAGTCTGTAGGTAGTAGTAGTTGTATGTAAGGATACCCATAATATTCAAAAATTCATTTTGCGCAATCTTTGGGGTCCCCTTTAATCAAATTTTTATGTGAAATAGGGGGTTAAACCTTCAAGCATCGTTCGACCCTAAAGAGCGTTTATTGACTTTTTATTTTATTTTCTAGATTTTATTTTATTCTAAAATCAGGAAAAACCCATATTTGATAGAAATGTGAGTTTAAGAATTTTATGCTCTTCAATTTGATCTTTCAAAATGTTAGCTTTTGTTAAAAATGCAAATAAGCGCGTAAATAGGTGAAAAATCAGAAAAATATGGAAATTTAGGTAACTTTTGGGGGATCATTCGGACACTAATACCCATTATCTGCTAAATTTCAGCATTTCCAGATTTCTTACAAGCTGAAAATATTTTTTGCCTGAATTATTACATTTCAGGATACATTTTTTTATAAGTTTTATTAATAAATTTTTTTCTTGAAATAATAATTTTGCAGATATTATTTTATCAAATTGAGAAAATAAAAAATAATCATTTGTAGATAAATTGCGCGAGTAACTCCGCGACGGTTGAGGCTCAAAAAAAATAATGGAAGCTTATTGGAGATCAAACGATGCTCTAACGATAAACACCAATTTTATTTTAAAAAAAATTGATTACGGAGTCAAAATCAGTTACAGGCTAATGGTAATAATAATCCCCTTAATTACTTACTATATGACTAAATTAAGCCATAAGACTAAAAGTTCCGACCGTATTTGGCCATCTAGTACACGATTGTTTAGGTTGTACGAGCAGGCTAAAATATTGTTAGGGTACACAAAATATCAATTAATAAATAAAGAATGACAAATACATATAATATATTATGACGCGTTCTGATGGCTGTAACTCTGTTACTTATCGATTTACATAAAAAAATTAGATGATCTTTTCTGTAGACAATTTAGTTTACTTTATTTTTAATTACCAAATATTTTGCTCTACTCAAGTAAACGAGAACCGAGATTTACACGATTATTTTTAAAATGTCTTTTTTGCGTAGTTAATCAATTAAGGCGGCCAAATTCGGAATTGCTGGACCATCCAAAAATTATTATCACATTTAGAAATCTAAATAAAGAAAATTCTTGCAAAGCAATGTCAATTCACCGAGGTCATCTTCTGCCAAAAGAACCCTTCTCGAAATTAATTGTTTTACACTTCCCATGGTTCGGAGTCCGCATTAAAAATCAGTTGCCTATGTATGAAATATTTTGAACGAACACCATAGACAAACTAAAGAGGGTTAAAATTCTTCAGACAGAGAAAGAGTTGTTATTTTAAAATCAATAATTTGTTGCAAAGTTGACGTTTGTGTGTAATGGCGTAGCTATCCGAACAATATGTTATATTATATAAATCAAGAAATACATTAAATTGGTACTCAAAAACAGAACACCTTGTATAATATCTGAAAGTATAAAATTCTATTAGGTTATGCATGTCAAGCGGAAATATTACAACTTTCGGCTTAAAATGTTTTTGATAATATGAGCAAGGGAGCCATCGAAGAAGTCCACACTATTGATTCAACCTCAAAGTAGAAATGATTACTATTTTATTTTTTATTACTACTAACTCGATTTCAAAATAATAGTCCCAAATACACTTTAAGCTCTAGAGGCTTTCCTGCAAACGATTTATTATTTTAATTTTGTATTAATATATCTGCAAAGCCTATTGAAATTATTATTTCTTCAATTTGGGACTTTTATTATGGAATATAGAGAGATAATGAACTAAATTTCACTTACCGTGGTTTGAGCTCACGTTAAACAGTAGGTCCTCGCCATTATTTATGTACCTGATAAAACATAAAGCAAGAAGGGTATAACCATATACAGAAATAAATAAGTGTATCGAATAAATAAGTATGTAAATATTGAATAGTTAATTTATTTATCGCAAAACAAACATAAATGATTTTCCAAAATTAACGTTATCATAAATTATTAACGTTTATATCTCACCAGTTCAATTCTGTATATAGAAATACTTCAAAGTGCAAACTTCAATCTCGATCAGAATATTTTTGAATTTTAGAGAAAAGTTTATTTATGAAAATTGGAAAGATAAAGGTATCAGTATGGAACCATCAATCCAGACAAAAGAGATTGGCGGAAAGACAGTGAGCTAAGAACCAATGTTAATACGATTTTTTATTTTAAAAGTTTGATCTCTCACTGTATAAGAGGTAATAAAAAAGTTATTCGTACAGGGAGCTCCAGGCTGCTTTAACAGATTATAAAATTTTCCATATTATGATTTAGAATTTTTCAATAAATCAAATTAAATTCTAGAATTGGAAGCATTAATCAAAGAATATTTAAGTAATCTTGATAACTTTCTTAGTTATACTGTGCTGAGGAGTTAAACAGATTAAATACCTAAAGAATAAAGAAAAATTTCTCGTTAAGCTGCTTCATTGTTACGAAACCGATTATTTTCATTCTCGAGCCTAAAAATTACTTGAAATTAATTTTTAATTATTTAATTTTTTCCGAAATAGAAAATTAAAATTTTTATGTTTAATTGACGTTAACTCCGCCATCGGCAATGTAATCAGAACAACGTCAACGGTTTAAGTTATTTAAAATTTTCAGTCGCGATTAACAATTATGAAAATGTAGAAGCTACATCAAAGAAAAGCGTCGAGATAATTTTTGAGTTTTTAAAAGAAGTATAAGGAAACATTGATTAATACAAGCTTTTACTGTTGTTCGAGTAGAAAACATAAAAGGGTGGCACCTATATACAACTTTGATAAACTTCCCACCAAAGTAATCAACTTTGTAATGTTGTTGCTTCATCAGATTCGCACTACACATCACGTAACTGTTAAAAATTACATTATCTTTGACCTCAAACGTTCACATCAGAGAAAATTTTATTAACACGAAATTTTTAGTTTTTTTTTCAAAATTATTTAAAACTTTTTGTTTTCTTTTGATCATCCTGCGGCAATTGTATAGAAATATTTAAACACAAAATTAAATTAATGCTACCGGTGACGTTGTTCGTCTTTTGACTACCTATATTCTTCTGTAATTCTAATTTCATAACCAAAATTTGTAAGTTTTGTAAACCCAAAATCCATTAGAACCCTTTGAGTCATTAGTTACCCTACTAAAATTTGCAAATAAATGTGTCACAAACTTCTCGATCAATTTATTACTACTTTATCTTAAGTTGGTGATTTAAATTATTCCTTAGCGTAATAATAATCGATTAAACTAAAAATACGTAAACTATAAATTATTATAATAATATGGATCGGTTTTTGGCAAGTTTAATTAGAAAAATAATTCTTCAGCGTAGTGCCTTCCATCTCGACGTTATTTAAATTGACAAGAACTGAAATTACAAGCATTTAATTAAATGCTTACCTATTATTTCTAACTTTAGTGTCTTCCTTATTTGATTTAGTAGTTTCTGCAATTCAATTTTACGTGATAAATTATAAAGCAGATTTTCGCAATAATGATATAAATTTAAACCGGTAAATAATTATGCGCCTTAAGTTAATTTGCATAATGGTTCCTGTTTATATGTTCTTGTATGCACGTTAGTTGTCCTTAGAGTAGAACTTATTATATGCATGCAGTAGAATTCACAATGTTCAAGACTTACATTATACTCGCACATGCTCGACTTCCATTTCCTAAATTGCAAATTCCACGCTTCAATCTTCAAACTCTAAGAAAAATTTAAGGGTAGTATGTGTATTTATGAAAATAAACTGAAATTGTAAATTTTGAAAGATAACAAAACCTTAACCAATCAGTTGTGTCCATTTATTTTAAAATATAAACTCGAACATGTTAGTACTTTTTCATGGATTACTGCTGGTGATTCCAACAAACATAAATATACAGAATAAAACTATTGGCAGTATTTTTGTTTTCTCTGGGATTAAATTATCTCCACACAACAGAAGTGGCAAACTGACAAATGGAAAATTGATTACATCTATCATTATTATGTTTTTACTATTTTATATACATAAATACAGAAATCATTCAGATTTTGATTTAACGATGACACGGTTGGCAAAATTACCATTATACCTAAATGTGCTCTCCAATATAAATCATATTTTAATGCAAATGATTATTTTATAGAAAAATTTATGTTTAAAGTAAAATATTTTTCGTCTTAAAACTCGATTGTTTTCATGTCGCTAAACACGGTGAAAAATTTATTGCAATTCAGGAAGAACGTAAACACATATTTTAAACTACAAGGGGAAAATTAGCTTTGAAAACCTGTAATTACATGAAATTTTTCAGGAAAGTTATTTGTTAATGTTTAATGGATGATTTAATGAACATTCATTATAATTAGTCCTTTTTATTAATTGTTGTTATGCCCATCACATTAAAGGACCGTTTAAATTTTTCTGTGTATACGTATACAGGATGTTCTATGAGTTTCATACATTTTACTGAAATATATAATATAATTATAAAATTTATAATTTTTATATAGAAAGTACCAATTTATTTTTTATCTTGTAATATAAATTAAAATGTAATTTATGATTTCGTTTTTACTTTATATTTTTTTTTCGTATGGGAGCCATATTGAATTTTTTGTTAGATATACAGTTTATTTAACAATTTTCGCAATGTAAAACAATTTTACATTTAAAATTAATTTAATGTACATAATAAATTGTAGAAAAATAAGATATTACTGACTTAAACTTTACGTTGTAAAAAAAATAAATTCAGAAAAAAAACAACTGAAATTTTACTTCAAAATCTAATATTAAGTTCGTATTTTTTTCTCATCGTATTGAATTTTTATGTTCTATTTCAATTTATTTATCAAAAAAGTGTAGTGATTTTAACGATTTATGTGATATAGGTACTTGGTTATTTTTTCAACAATTTCTATTTGCTTGATAAGAATTTATTGTTTGGTGTAATAAAAACTTGGAGAGGCTTTTCTTTTGAATTTGAGGAAATGGCTCATTACTGATGTATACGTAATTTATATACATATAAAAAGCTTCTCTAAATATTTATAGCCCACGTTAAACTGTAGGTACCCTCTTCTTCTTCTTCTTTCGTAGCGCTACAACCCCGGGTGGGTCTTGGCTGACTTAACAATTGCCCTCCACGCCTCTCGATCTTTCATCAGATTTAGTGCTTCATTTTATTGTAAGCCTAGTGTTTCCACATCAGATATGATATTATCCCTCCATCTTGTTCTCGGTCGTCCCACCGGTCTCTTACCACCTGGAGCACCATCCCATGCCAATCTGATTAGCCTACTATCTGGTTGTCTCTGGACGTGTCCGGCCCAACGCAGCCGTTGCGCCTTTATTTCCTGTACTATATCCGGATCGGTAAATATTTCTTTTAGCTCTCTGTTTGTCCTTATCCGGTATTGCTCCTCTACGGGATTATATATTGGGCCAAATATCCTCCTTAAAACTTTTCTTTCGAAACGTCTCAGTCGTTCTTCATTTGTTTTGGTCATCGTCCAGGCTTCTAAGCCGTACATCACAACAGGCCTCACCACGGTTTTATAGATTTTGATCTTTGAGGTTCTTGTTAGGATTTTCGAACGGAACAGCCTGTCCAGGGAAAATGTACATCGGTTACCGCTCTGTATGCGTCCTTTTATTTCTTCGGTTATGTCATTGTCTGCAGCGACAGTAGACCCCAGGTATTTAAAATGTTGGACTCTTTCAAAATTGTATTGGTCGATGGTGACATTTTGTCCAAGTCTGTCTCTGTGTGGTCGTCTATTCACACACATATATTGTGTCTTGTCTTCGTTTATTCTAAGACCCATCTTCTCTGTCTCCCTCTCCACCCTTTGGAATATAGCTTTCATGTTGATCACGCTATTAGCCATTATATCCACGTCATCCGCATATGCCAGTATTATTCTGGATCCGTCCACTGCAACAGTTGCATCTCGATTTCAGATGATTTTATGGCTTTATCCAGTACGATGTTAAATAGGAGAGGTGACAGTGCATCACCCTGTCTCAGTCGGCTGCCCACTGTGAAAGACTCTGACATTCTTCCGTCTATTTTTACTCTAGATCTTGAGTCCTGTACGCACATTTTGGTCAGGCGTATAAGTTTGTTTGGGATCGATATCTCTGCCATGGCATTCCAGAGTTCCTCTCTAATTACGCTGTCGTATGCTTTCTGGAAGTCGATAAATAAGTGGTTTTGTTGAATTCCCAACTCTTCTCTAGCAGTTGTCTAAGGATAAACAGCTGGTCTGTGGTGGATCTGTTTGGTCTGAATCCCGCCTGGTAGTCTCCTAAGCTATTCTCTGCAAATGGAGTTAATCTTCTCAGCAGGATGCTCGCTAATACCTTGTATGCGGTGCTAACCAACCAAATCCCTCTATAATTGGAGCATTTTAATCGATCTCTTTTTTTGTGTATTGGTATTATTACACCTTCTAGCCATTCACTTGGTATCTTCTCCTCTCTCCATATTAAGAGTAACAATAGATGAAATCGTTGGTGTAAATTATGACCTCCTCGTTTTAACATTTCCGCTGATATCTCATCGATTTCAGGTCATTTTGAATTTTTCAGTTTATTCACTGTCCCTATTATCTCTTCAAGAGTTGGTTCGTCAGTTGGTAAATCGGCTGTCTGATATACTTTTGGAGTGAGGCGCTCGGTATTCTTCTCATTGAGTAGTTCTCTGAAATATTTTTACCAGGTTCGTATGATTTCTTCGATATCCGTAATAAGATGCCCGTTGTCTTTTTTGAGAAAAGTCTTAGACCTGGGTTTAAATCCATTCCGCGTCGCAGTTATCTCATTGTAGAATTCTTTGTTGTGGTTTCTCCTTCTATTCTCCTCCATGTCTCTCAGTAATTTCGGTTCGTATTCTCTCTTCTTTGATCTGATAGTTTGTCTTGTCTGTCTTCTAGCATTCATATATCCTTGTATATTTTCGTTATTTCCATTTTGTATCACAATGTTCCTGAGCGCCTCCTTCTCCTCCAACATTACTCGACATTCCTCGTCGTACCACGTATTCATCTTCCTCCTGCGCTTCCTACCTAGTACTTCATCAGCTGCTGTCGATGTTGCCTTCTTAATTGTTCTCCAAACCCCCTCTACCTCTATGGTTTCATTCTCGTTACCTAGATGTTCTTTTATTGTCCTTTGATATTTATCTCTGGCTTCGTCTATTTTCAACGTCTCCATGTTCCATCTCATATTTTTAGTTGGAGGTTGGTTTTTATATGTTGATATCCTCATCTTAATTTTTGCTCTTACTAGGAAGTGATCCGAGTCACTGTCTGCACCTCTGAGGCTTCTTACATCTATTACGTTGCTGGCGTGTCTTGCATCTGCTATGATGTGGTCTATTTGGTTCCTTGTTCTGCCATCATTTGACATCCATGTTTGCTTGTGTATGTATATCTTTATGTTCGAACATAGTAGACTTAATTGTAAAGTTATTAGCAGCTGCAAAATCGATCAGTCGCTGTCCATTATCGTTTGAGCAGTCGTGTAGGCTATATTTACCGATAGTTGGTCTATAGTTTTCTTCCTTACCAATTTTCGCGTTGAAGTCCCCACACACTATTCGCATGTCCTGTTTGGGCATCTCTTCAATTGTTCGTTCGAGTAGATCATAGAAAGTCTCTTTTTCGACGTCATCTTTTTGCTCAGTAGATGCATGTGCCGACAGGAGAGAGTAGTTGTACCACTCCCCTCTTACCCGTATCCAACATATCCTCTCGTTTACGGGCTCAAATCGTATAACTTCCTTCAAGATTCGTTCGTTGACAACAAACCCGGTTCCAAAAATGTGGTTGCCATCTCTATTTCCACTGTAGAAGACCGCCGAATTTTTAATTTTCATATTGCCAGTATCGGGCCATCTGATTTCTTGTATCGCTGTGATATCTATTTTCATGGACTCCAGTTGTTCCACGGCCCGCTCCGCCACTCCCGTTCTGTACCAGCTAAGGACATTCCAAGAACCAATATTCAATATCCGTTTTCTTTGCATTGGTCGTTTCCGCGTATCCGTCCCGTCCTATTCCGAGGCACAATTGTAGTCTTCACAACAAATATTGTTTTGCGAGAAGGGGTTGTTAGCCTCTTGCTCAACCCTTCTCCTTTATCCAGGCTTGGGACCGGCAGCAACAGTTGATGAGCTACTCAATCCACCCATCAGACTGCTCCAGGCGGAGTGACCCAGGAAATATATCCAGGGTACCAGGAGGTACCCTCTATGAGTGGTAACTTTGTACTGGTACCATACATAGGCATAGAACAGAAGATGATTATAGGTTAAAGTCTGAAATTCTAATGAGGTAGACAATACAAATTAGTCCATTAGGTTTAATTCTGTAGAAATGTGAGGCTTCTGATTTACTTTACTTTATTTAAAGTAATTTAAAGATTAATTTTTTTTAATTGTAACCCATCACGCAACGACAATTTCTTAAATTTAGTTCTATATTCTTTAAAAAATTTGACTGTATTATTATTATGTCGTATATTAAAGGACTCGAAAAATTACCTACAAAAAATTCCCATGATTAAATTCGCTTAATATTTAGTATTTTCCATTTTAAGTCATTTAAACAACAAATATATGGCAATATGAAATTAAAATTCAAAAATTAACAAACTAAAAATTTATATTATGGTAAGATTTCGTTTTGACCATAGGGTGGTTTGTTTTAAAATAATTTGGTAATTATGTGCGAATTAAATTTTAAAGAGAGAGATTTATACTTTATTATATTGTGTTGGCAAGGTCAATTTCTCTGGCCCCCCATCGGGAATTTTTTAATGAAATTAGTGTCAAACGTTTGATTTTCGTTTGAGCTCTAGTGAGCTTCCATAAAAAATCGTTGCTTCCAAAACAATGGAAGCTCATTGGAGCTCAAACGATTCTCCATCGATCGATACCAATTTTATTCAAAAACTTCATTTAATTTAAAAATTAAAAAATTTACTCGCGACTAAAAATAATTCGCGAAAAACTCGCACCAGTGCTATGGATTAGCAAAATGTTTTTATCGACCACGATGCTCGTTTTCGTCTATTTTTTATTTGTTTTATTAATCTATTTTTATTTGTTATCAGCAACACTAAATTTCTGCGAGATACTTGCTCGGAGCGATGTCGGTAAAATGTGCAGGATCAACAAACTTTGAAACACTCTAACTTTTTCACCTGTGGAGTACGGACGATTTTTATGGAAGCTTATTGGAGCTCAAACGATACTCGATCGATTAGTATTTATGTTATTGAAAAAAATCATATCTTAAAAAAAGCATTTCTACAGTTCAAAAAAATTGTTCTAAAGAATTGACTTTTTATCAAAATTCTTTGAGGCGCAAACGATTTTTATGGCAGCTCATCGGAGATCAAACGATTCTCTATCGATTGACACCATTTTTATACAAAAATTCGCGATAGGGGGGGAGCTTCCTCCTCAAAATGTTTTCCCGAATAAGTTCGCGATGCATATGGTATGAACTACTTTTATAGAAGCTCATTGGAGCTCAAATGAAGCTCAAACGTTTGATACTAACTTCATTAAAAAATTCTCAATTGACGGGGGGGGGGGGGCGAAATGTACCTCTGTAGTCAGATGAATAATTGTCCCCTGTAGCTAGAATAGATCTTTATTATCTTTTTGACGATCTTCTTCTCGGTCTTCTGCCCTCGATCTTGCCCTGCACAACGAGTTTCTCCATCATTCCATCTCTCCTGGTTATATTTCCATATAAAGTGTAAGTCCGGGTTTCAACGGCATACGTAGCTATCGGAAAAAGTTCGGGTACTGTAGCATTTCGTACTCCGCACCTGTGGAATACCGTATCCGGAATTTTGTTCGCCAGCATTTGTTCGACAAGCACTTAATCGACAGCATTTGTTCGACACGGAATTTTATTCGACATGCATTTGTTCGACTCAACATTTATGCAAATAAGCATTTGTTAGACATGGAATTTTATTCGACATGCATTTGTTCGACTCAACATTTATACGAATTAGCATTTGCTCGACATGGAATTTTATTCGACATGCATTTGTTCGACATTAAAAACAACAAATCTCCGCGTAAAGTTAAATCTGCCGCAAAGAGAGGTGGATCTTCCGCGAAGAGGTGGATCTGCCGTTAGGTTAGTGTTAGTTTTTGATATTTCTTTAGAAAACTAATTGAAAACAAACAAATCTCCGCGTAAAGTTTAATTTGCCGCAAAGAGGTGGATCTGCCGCAAAGATCTTGATCCAGTAAGCCATGGATGGTGTACATTTGCTGGAACAGAGACGGAACCGTTTTGAAAGTTTCATCTGCATACCAATTATTAGAGTTCGCTAGAAGTTGCTGATTTCTTCTGGTGGAAAATATAACGCTCCTATCTTCTACATTACCAGAATCGAACAACAAGAACGGTTCATAGTTTTCAGTTGTTTTGTACATTTCCGGAAATACGATTTCCCGTCGGGAATTGCCTGTTGTGCTTATAAATTCGCTCTCTAATTATATCTAAAAAAGGTTACCTACGTCTTTCGTGTCATGTCATGTCGGCATGTCGAACAAATGCATGTTGAATAAAATTCCATGTCGAGCAAATGCTTATTCGCATAAATGTTGAGTCGAACAAATGTATGTCGAATAAAATTCCATATCGAACAAATGATTATTCGCATAAATGTGTAGTCGAACAAATGCATGTCGAATAAAATTCCGTGCCGAACAAATGCTGTCGATTAAGTGTTTGTCGAACAAATGCTGGCGAACAAAATTCCTAGAATCGTGGAACACGAACCATTTTTATGGAAGCCCATTGGTGCTCAAAACTATATCGATTGGTATTTATTTTATTAAAATCAGCATTTCTACAGTCCCTCCCAAAAGTGTTCTAAAGAATTGAATTTTTATTAAAAGCCTTTGGGGTACAAACGATTTTTATGGAAGCTCATTGGAACTCAAACGAGGCTCAAACGCTTGACACTAATTTCATTAAAAAATTCGCCAAGGGGGATGGCGAAATGTACCTGTGTTGGTATTTACTATAAAGTTTTGTTTGCTAAAGCCGTTTGAACCCTCAGCAAGACAACATGTACATTAATTTATAATATAAAACAACTTGAGTTAAAATAAGAGTTTTTAAGTAAAATATTGAAAATAGAGAGAATTATGGTAATGAATAATGAAAGTGCACTGTATAATTGTTGTGGATCTCCTGAATAAATTTAAGGTAAAAATTATAAAATCATCAAGGAACGATACTAGGGATAACAGAACGAATCAAAATAATTTGAGTATCACAAGAAGAGAATAAAAGTTAAATCATAAAATTATACGCAAAAGTAAAATAAATAAGAGCAGGGCATATAAAATGCATGTGCATGCTACGAAATTTGCCAGGTGTAAAACTTCAAGAGCACTGCAAGTTGAAGTTAAACTAAATTGATATAAATTTGAAGGATTTCACATTTTTAAAAATAATCCACAAAGGAATTGTTTGAAGAACCACATGAATAATATATATTTAAACAGTTATTTACTTAAAAATTCCGAAAAGTGGTACTTGACTAGCCAGGTCCACAGGTTTCAGGACGAGGCCTGGAAGTCGACTACTTCAGTCAAGATAATTTCCGGATATTACATTATAATATATTTTCTGTTATCAACGCGTTAAAATAGTGTAATAGCGACTATTTGAGATCACAAAACATCAAATGAATCACTGTAGAACCATGGTGGGAAGTTCACTTGATTGATGATTTTTATTACCTATTTTACTTTCTTTTATTTTAGATACCGGTAAAAGCTTTCCATTTTGCATTGAAAATCATATTGATAATAAAATTTCATCAGATATATAAATGTAATAAAATTTGTCAATGTTCAACACTAATAATTCAATAAATAACATTTAGACCTTTCCCGTTCAACTTGAACTTAAGCTGAAGTTCCATCAGTGAAAAATTTCCAAAATATATAAAGAATGTTCAAACTCGGATCGTCATAAAGATCAGGTAAAAACTAACCGCATAAATAAACTTTATCGAGCTAATGTTTTATTCCAAAAGCGAATTTATTTACGAATATACAAAATTAACTGCAATTAAAATTTTGGGATATGTAACCTACATTATTACCATTCTTACATCCCGTTTTTTTGGCACCCACTTTCAACTAGGAGTTTTCCTATATATTATGTGAAAACACATCGAACGTACGTCACACCATAGAAGAGTCATCTAATAAATATTGGGACCTGTGTTTCACTAATAATTCAATCCCGGAGTCGAACCGAGAAACCTTAAATTAACAGTTGATTGCGCTAACTATCGGGCCGTCAATGATCTTATTAATTTACTAAATTTGGACTTAGTACTTAAGGGCTTCTAGTCGGCCAATTCATCATGGTTAAATATTACACATCAAATAATATGCATAACAATATTAAAACTGCTTTTAAAAGTTAATCATGTCTGACTTATTTGTCTTCATTTGCAAAATGGCCTCTCACGACAGGATTGATCAAGGAAAATACAAAGTAAAAATTAAAAAGTGTTGAGCTGCCTCAGTAAATGATCATCGCTACTTCTTCCCGGTCGCGATGTTGTCGGTAGAGCTGTTATATGTATCGTATCCGCTACTTGCAATACTTCCGGCGCGAAATACATAAATTACATTATTATCACAGTTATTATACGTAAACCCAAATTAAAGCTATTGTATTAATCTCAATATTAGATTTGAATTTACTTGGTGGTGAAATGTTTGTTTCATGTACACAGTGCGCTTCTCAGTGCACAATTATGGTGGTGTTGATCTAGGTACATGTATTAAATGTTTGTATAATAATATAAATAATTATTGTATACCAAATTAAAGTTTTCTTAAAATTCAAAAATTGGGATTTTAAATTTATGAAATTAACTATTCCCGTTCTCAAAAAAGGTGAAGAAGAAAACAGAAATATAGAAAATAAAATTTTTCCTAGAATCTAAATTAACAGTAGAAATGTAATTGTATTACAGGCTTGTGATTATTTTCAATTGGAGGGCACAAAATTTAAAGAACAAGGAAAATTATAAATTTACTCCACTTTTATTTGATTATTTGGTTTCAGTAATTCCATTCCAGGGAATCTCGCTCCAAGTCGCGATAAGTCCGAGTCAACTTAGCGAGTCTAGTAATTTTCTTGTGTTACTTTGAAAATATTAATACTATTCATTATCAAATAAACTACTTAAGTCAATAATAGAAAGTACAAAATAAAACCGGGGGAAAGAAGTAAAGCAGTATCATAAAACATTTTTTAACGTTTTTATTGAAGTTTTAGAACTTAGTTTACAGTGGGTGCTCGTAACTTTGTTCAATGGGAGGTATAATATGTAAAGAAAATGATTATTTCATAATTACTTGTAGACAGTTGCTGTTTTGATTTTGGATGGTAGGGTCAAGTGACCTTGTGCCCTTTACAGCAAGCCGCCACTGCAAAATATGTATAGTTGTATTTTGTAGACTTAACAGTCAAAAGAGTTGTTAATTAGTTGACCTACAATCTGTATTTGTATAATAGTTATAGTGTATGTAATTAGTTACTATAATTGATATAATTAAACAATGATGTTAAAGTTTAATTTTATAACGCAAATTTAAACATGTCGAAATGTGACTGATTTGATAAATTGAATTAGTTGAAATTATGATACTCGGTAAATTAATCTATTTTAAAATAGATATATTTTAACGTAATATTCATCACAAAAGGCACCAACAGTCAGGGCCGTTTTCAGTATACGCGATAAAATGAAAAATATCAATTAAATTATAAATTACCAGTACAGATCTAAAGAAAATAATACCATTAATAGTAACGTGATTAACATGAAAGCATAATCTGGTAAGGTTATTTTTAATTTATAATTTAGTCGCTAGATTTTTTATTTTATCACTGATTCTGAAGATCAACCTGGCTGTTAGTGATTTTCATGATGAATGTTATGTTGGAAAGTTTATCTCCTTTAAACTAGGTTGATTAACCGAATGCCACAAAATGAACTAACTTAATTAATACAATTAGTTTTAAATAATTGCGTAAATTCAAATAACCTACATGACATAAAGTACTTTGTGAGCACATACCACATTTTGCTTACTTGCAGAACTGCAAGCTTGCAGTAGACTCCGTCTAATTTTTCAATACATTTTTGAACTTCTCGGTTTTGTTGTTTTTAATTCTTGAGGATGTAACACCTCAAAACTACCTCTAATGGGGATTTCACTTTTTCCGAACCCTTACGAAAATATGAAAGGGGAATAAAAATATTTGTCACTCAATTCTATGTTAAATGTGTGATATGTTCGTGCGGCTAATCCACGCCCATTTTCTCAAATAATGTTGGATTTTTTCCCTCGAAAAGCCATTTGGTACCAATTTACGTCCCCAAATACCCAATTTATCCAACCATCATCCACTTCTACCTTCTATACCACTGTGTCATATAATTTTTGTTAAAAATTTTGTTCCCATAAAAATTTTCTCTAAAAATAAATCATTTATAATTGCGGAAACCACACATATTCGTCAATTAGGAAGTAGTATTTTAATGTGAAGGGATAAAGACCCCACAGGAGAGAAGAACTCGACGGATATTCAATTCTACAGTACTCAAGAGATTGTCTACCAAATTTCAATATTATATAACTGATTTCCCTCAAAAAGACGATTAAAGGCTTTATTATATATTATATTGTTACTTTTATTGTTTGGAAACTGTTAGTTTTAAGAGTAGGGGGTTGGCCATTTTTATCTATACAGTAGCGTTCTAGTAGACTATTTTTGAGAACTTAAAATTTCTAGGACCATAATTGCCCTGGAATAAAACACTAATTGCAAATGCCGTAAAACCTAAAGTATTATAAATGGAAAACTTTAACCACCGTGGTGAAGGGTTAAGTATTAAAATAAAAATCTGAAATAATTACAAGGTTTGTTTTTATTTATCTAGAGCAGTGGTTCCCAAAGTGGTCCACGTGGACCCCCAGGGGTCCATAGGAGACCTCAAACCTATAATGCCTATAATCAGTTTAGGTGCAGTGCGCTCCAATCATGAAGAAGAATGTGTTATAGGCCAGGCTCGGCATTCCGAATTTTCATCGGTGATTTCAAGTTTGATTACTCCCAACATTTATATGTACTATACATAAATTTATCGTCTTACATGCAATCGGTTGCACAGCACACACAAACCTGTAAGCCTGTAATTAGCCTGTAAGCAAACTAATTAATTTCTTCCAGTTGGTTTTATACGTGTTAAAGATTAAAAGATAAATTATGTGTTTAATTTTTAATTCTTATTTGCATAACTGTGAATAATTATAAAACATGCAATTTTTGCATTTTAATTCATCAGTTTATAAATAAGTAATAAAAATTATACATATTATATTGTAATTTCTCGATAACATAGTACATAAAGCTGGGAAACAAATTAGGTAATACGATTAACAGTTTAAACTTGTTCGTGTATGATTTTATGTAATTTTTATGTCCTCGTATATCGATGGTTGCATATGAAATGCTGAACGAAGTGACTGTAATTGGTCCGTCAAAGTCGCTGGTTATTAAAAAGGCAATGTTTCGGTAGCCGGTACCGGTTAATATATTGAGAACCGGTAGTTTACGTTCATTGCTCAATTTTAAAAAGGCGGAACTACCGGCATAGTGCAAGTTGCAGATAGGTATTGACTTAAGAAATACCGGCATCCAAAATGATTGCTGGTATTAACTGATGCAAACATTTTTTTGAAAATGAAAATAAATTTCAGACTCGATTTCCTAAAATTCATATTCCAGTGCCTCCAATTTTAGTTAGTCAATAGAAATTTATTAAACAAGTGGAAAATGTAAAAAAAAGTTTTTTTGTGTCCAGTCGTATTTGGTTATTTGCAAATACTTGTTGCTTATAAATTTTCATGTTGGCTGAAAATTCATGAATATTTATAAATATTTTTTTCGACTAATTTAAAAATTTTCAAAAGCAAAAATAATTAAATTTAAAAAGCCGAAGATGATTAGCGCACGACACAAATATAAATTTGTATTTAATTGTAAAAATAAGCTTAGCATGTTCATTGTGAATGTATTACGAACTTTTTATTTTTATTACTAATTTTATTTTATATTTCAAATTTTAGCTAGTGACTTATTACAAGCAATGCAATAATATAATTTAGGGTACCGGTAGTACCACATTCTCTAAATTGACCAAAGAACGTAAACTACCGGCTCTCAATATTGTAACCGGTACCGGCTACCAAGACTAGATAGCATTCCTGAGAAGTTACCGCTTCCACATGCCCATAGCGGTAAAAATAGACAGATTCTACTCTACTTAATTCTTGTTACATTGTTAAATAATTACACAGGGAATGTCAAAAAAGAGTAAAAAATGTATTCTCTAAATCAAATATTTAATGTCCCAGAGCAATTGCTGTATTGTGAAATATATATGGAAGGTAGCGGATACTGAAAGATTTCTCCTGATAAAATGTTAAAATTTAAATTCCTGTGGGTTTTGGAGTTACATACTTATAAAAAGTTTAAAATAACAAAAATGTTTTTGATTGTCCCCGTACAAGTTAAGCTAATTCTGTTTGAATAAGTACACTAGAATAAATTCGATATTATTTATAATGAAAGACAAGATGTGATTACAGTTTCAACAGAAGTTCTTTAATCATTTTCTCATCGAGAAGATCCTTTTTATGTAAACCGATTATTGAAATTGAAACGATAGATTATAGCCGCAATTTCAGATTCCCTTTCCTCCTATTGTCCTTTCGATGCATTTTAACCATAAAATTTATTACATTTTCATAATAATTTATTATTTCAGAAAATTTTTAATTAAACTTCAGTAATTGATACCTACAAATTTGCCATAACGGTTTGTTTCAAAGCCGCATTTGATGTGAGAGAAAAACAAAGAAGATAAATTCAAGGATACAAAAATGGAACAAACAGAGTGTTTACAGAAAACGTTCTGTCAAGTTTAACCTGCAAGCATGTATAGCCTCCACCAATCCAGGTTCTATGTGGGGTTTTAAAAATAAAAACAACTCACGGGAAAAGTCTAGAGCGACACTAATGATCAAAAGCTTTGACAAAATTCTTGTTACAATATAATTTTTTCTTTTATGGTTAAACAAATACATATTTTGATAAATTAAATTGACTCTCAAACAACGTTTTATTTAAACGCCTCGAATATGAAAGTGAAATTATTGATTATATGAAAATTAACTAATTAGAATATTTTTAAGCTTTTTAATTAAATAGCGTAGATGCAAGTAAGTTTGTTTTCAAGATGAGCGAACATCTGAGGATGCTTGTGCTGTAAAGGCGAAACTAGCGTGCTCGAAACCTTAGCTGTTTGGAAATTTAAATGAGAGTCGATATATTAAATTTTCAAATTTCAATATTTTCACTAAATGGCAAAATTCCATCTTCACACCAAGATATAAATTTAGTTGTTCTGTAAGCTTCCTACAATTTACGATTAAAATTAATTACCATTTCCTCTAATTTAAATTACTCGCGGGACTGAAATCTAAAGCTCATAATATCCACTTCAATAATCAACGATAATTTAAACCAGAAATTGTGTATCAAATTAATTAATATAAACCTAAAAGTCTTAACCAATCAAACAGCAATTCAATGTACGAGACAATCTGCTTAATTGACGCAAACTGTATTTGCGTAAACAACTTAAACAGAAAGTAACTAAAAAATTATTAAAAAAATATTATCGAATGGAATGCTCGAGCAGTTAATATTATAGTGTGGTTCTGTTGATGACAAGGCATCACAAACATCTGCGTTTTCAAAAAGGATGTGGTCAGTTGGAAGGTTAATTGCATTAGACTTCAAATCAAAATTATATTTGAATGTAATTTTCTTAACTTCCAGTCGTACATTTTCCAAACGTGATTTATGCATCTTTTCCAGTTTGTCATCTTCAAAAATTATTTATGGCTGTACCGCAATGCGTTGTTATAAATTTAACTTTGGGCAAAAAATAATTGCACCCACATCTTTGTAGCTATCGATTTTTAACACAAATTTATTTCCACTTCAACTTCACATGATATTTTCTTTGAAAATTATGCAAACTTTTATGCAACATCTGGCCACACAATTAATGTCCTTTCTAATCAAATTTCCATTTAATATTCACTTCTATTAAGTTTATTTTATATTGGTTGTACGTGGCAGGGTAATAACAATTCCCATGGCTAATTCAAAATTTCATTAATCGATTTTCTAAATTCTCTTCAATGTCGTTTGGTTACTTAATATTAATTATTGTACTTGGGAAAGTTAATAAGAAACAAATTTGAATATTTTAAATTTACAAAAACAACTTAATTAAAATGTTAAAATAAAATAATTTCAACTCTTAACTTGAAATGCATACAAATTTTAATCAAAAGACGTATTTATTAAACATTTAAAAAATGTGAATTTTTTTGCGAGATTAAATTTAGGCCTGCCAACGTCGGTCGCGGTGTGGTCTTCTAGCATTTTTACGAATATTTAATAGTTGTAAGTTTTAATATTTTTAAATGGTAGGAATTCTGTCGCCACAACTCTCCCCTAAATCTTGGTACTAAGGGTCAAGCTGAATTTATTGAGAATAAAATAGATCTAGTAAGTTGTTAAAAATAAAACATACGGTATTATTTAGAGAAACTCTTTATCTGTCATTTGAAGTTTAGAAGTTGAAAATACGTTCGTTATAACTCAAGTTACTAATTTTTTAAAGTGACATTGCAAGTGAAAACATGGAATTAACAAGAGAGCTTTTTCGAATCATGATTTATTATGATTTTAAAAAAGATTTAAGCGCTTACGAGTGCAAAGAGAGTTTAGATTCAACTTTTAGTGAACAAGCACCTTCCTTGGCTACAATTTACCGATGGTATAAGGAATTTGAACGCGAAAGGAATTCCGTTCAGCATCAAAAAGGAGCAGGACGTCCTTCTACCGCTGTTACCGACAAAAACATTGCTGCTGTTAAAAAAATAATTAAAGAGGACAATAAATCCACTTATGGGGTAATAGAGCATCAACTCAAGATTGGATCCTCAGCTGTTAAAACAATCATACACGATCACCTGCATTTAAAAAAAAGTGGTCCGTCGTTTTGTGCCGCATCACCTTTCTGATTTCCAAAAAGCAGAGCGTGTAAGAATTTGCCATGAAACTCTAAATTTGTTAAATAATGGCGGACACCAAATTTATTCCAAAATCGTGACAGGTGACGAAACTTATATTTCCTTTTTCGACATACCTACTCGTCAAGAGAGTCGTGTATGGATTCACGAAGATGAGGAAACTCCAACAATGATCAAGAAACAGCGAGCTATGAAAAAAGTTATGTATGCGGTATTCTTCAGAAGTACGGGCCTAGTAAATGCCATTAAGCTGGATGGACAAAAGACAGTTACAGCTAAATGGTACACTGAAAAATGTTTACCTGATGTGTTCAGTAGAGTTCCAGCCAAGGGAATTATGCTCCACCATGATAATGCATCATCCCATTCGGCAGCTATAACTCACCAGTTTTTGGCTGAAAAAAATATAAAAGTCATAGAACATCCGCCGTACTCACCTGATTTAGCAATGTGCGACTTTTGGCTATTTTCTGGGCTTAAAAAAAATTTGCGGGGCAGAAGGTTTTCGTCTGAAGAAGAGATTGATACCGCAGTTCATACTTATTTTGAAGGTGTTCCGAAAGAAGATTGGTTGGGAGCTTTTAAGAAATGGAAAGAAAGAATGGTCAAGTGTATCATTGTTGGAGGGAATTACTTTGAGCATATTTAAAATAAAATCCTAGAAAATATTAACCGTGTTTTTTATTCTCAATAAATTCAGCTTGACCCTCGTATCTGTCTACGACTATAGTCCATCTGGTTTTGGATTGCAGTAGAGGTCGCCTTGAACGACAAGTCAGATTTACACTGGGAAACGTCAAATAATTAAAGTGTGTGAGTGACAAAAACCAAATGTCACTTATTTGATACTTGAAATAATCGAGTTAAAATTATTTTATTATCAAATAGCAATTTATCTTGTAAAAATTATTTAAATTTGCCAGAAACTTTTAGAAAAAAATATTCGGGAGTCATCAATCGCAAATAAAATTTTGACAGTGTAAACCTGTAAAAATTTTAACCAATCATGTTCCGAGTTCACAATTTTAGTACAATCTAGTTCTGCATTCTTAAAACGGATGGACTATACGTCTAAATTAGAGGAAACCATAATTATTGATTGACCATCAAATCCATATGATAATGTAAGTTAACATAAAATCTAGGTTATTGGTTTATCTGTTAAATGCAATTATTGTAATTGATCGATTGATAGGTTAGATATTATTTTATGAACACCAGTCTTCCAGGTACATTCCTAAATAAATTAATAATTGAAGTACTTTATACTACTTTATGCCTTCTGGCTGCTATCTTTCATAATCGCATTACATTCATCTCGGCAATTTTTTACGATCTTGACACAGTTGTGACTATAAAAAATGGTTGAACCTTTTTTTATATGGGACTATCATTTGTTACGCCGACAAATTTCATGGACGGCTTGTACAACGACGCCCGCCTCACATTGGAACCGGATACCCGAAAACTTGGCCAAAATTCTTCAACTTTCAAGTGATCCACAAATAGGCTCAGGTTTATTGAAAAATTATGTGAAAAGTACATCTTAAATATCATTCGTTTGTAAGGGGCGAAAAAATTATTAACAGAAAATTACGAAAGCTACATCTAATAATAAGAGAAACTTGCCAAACAATCTTATTTTAATGTAATTTTTGAAATGAAAATTCCATTTAATTTATAAAATAAATGTTTTGTAGAAAGTGAAAATACAGTAAAAAAAACTTAATTGTTAAAATCGGTCTTTGTCGAACTTCTTTGTAAAACGGAGTTCTATAAATATACATTGCTGTAACACTCGTATGAAATAGCAATTTACAGTAGCTAAATTTAGTTATACAGGAAAAATACACAAAGTATGTAGACGTTCTGCTTGAAAGGAACGTCGTATTAGACGAATATAACCTTTGCAAAACTAACTGTAACATTGTTACCAGTAATATATAGACTTGAACATTCTTTATGGAAAAAAAATTGTTATTCGATATTATCTGATTTCATCGGAGAAAAACCAATTGAAATGAGAATTTGACATCGTTTTAAAGGGAAACTGACAGTGATTTTAATGAATAAGTTCTCATCCTATATTTTATTTTTGTAAAAAATATTTTTTAAGAAATTTAGAAAATTCGTTAAAAATAAAAGAGAACAGGTTTAATGCATTTTTTCTACCCCTATAAAACTTAAATTTTCTCAAATATTTTTCTCGTAATTATTGTACGAGTAGAATTAATAAAAGTGCAATGCTTTGTAATTTTCTGTTAATGTTTCCACCCTTCACAGCCTATCCCTTATTTATAACGACCGCTGGTTCTTTACAATGACTACCATAGGTCTTCCTTAAAATATAATAATGTAACACTGCTTACTGAATTTACGTACAATATTACGTAATATATTTTGGTTGGAGATATCGGTTAGGTTTTAGATAGTGACTCCAGACACGTCGGACGGGTCGTTTAGTTAAATGCAAGACGCACTGACGCAACAAATGGAGATTTGTCGGACCGTCGAATTTAGTTTTCTTCCAAAACCTTAAGTTTGCTGTAAAAGTTAAATAAAAAACAAGACAAAAACAGAAAATTTGAACTTGGACTTCAAATTCGTTAGATTTTGTTAAGAAATACTAATACCATATTATTATAGTAAATCCGTCAAAACAAGGGCGCCGCATGTTATATATGAGTGCCCCAAATTTTTACCTTCATTCGGGCAGAATTGCGTTATTTATGGTCGAAATTTAGATTTTTTGATTTTCTTGCGATATCTCCGAAATAAAAATTGCATTTCTTCATAAAAGTAAATAGGTCCTCGTTCACTTTCTACCTTATCTTCTATTTAAAAATACTTTAACTGTTCTTGTGTACTGTAGTGATTCGTTTTACACGCACGTAGAAATCAAACTCACAGTCATGAAAGAATAATGTTGAGACGAAGAAAAAATATATCGTAACTTTTTTTCGTAACATTAATCGTTTAGAAGTAAATGCAATTTCAATGAAAAAAAAGTTAAAACTTATCAAATAATTGACATGCTTAGTTGATGCTATAAATCAGGAATAAGCATAACTTTTTATTCGCATTTTCAAGATTCACTTTTGCGGTAAAGTATCTCATTTCCTAACGCAAATATGTTCGAAAAATAAGTCTTTCCGTACGGTATAGATAAAATATTTAATTCGTTACTATCTATCGGTTTTCGTAGATATTCGGTTATACTTTCTATTCACGAGATCCTATTTACAAAGTGAATGAATGCGTAAAGCAGAGGGGGGGGGGTAAAACAAATTTTTTAAAATGTTTAAATTAAACCAAAAATATTCTACGGTATACAATAACAATAAAATAAAGTTTTCTGATTATCAATTCGGTCTTAGATTTCGTGTCTTCTAAGCAAGCTTGGCGCATTCCCCGATTTCCATGCAATACGAGTACAATCGCTGCTTTATTACAAGCGGTTACTACGGAAAGTAAAAAGTTAACAATTAAATAAAAAATAATGTAATTAATTGTTAAACGAAGTCGATGATAATTAATTATTTGTTTTGTACTTCCACACGCGAAGAAGAGCAAAACAAATAATTAATTAAATGAATGATTGAAAAGATCTTTTGGTCCAGTTACAGTGTCAAAGTTATTTTACTCTAATAAAACGAAACGGCGGTTCAAGTTAAAATACTACAGAAACATGGAAGGCTTACGACTTTGACTTGTGTTAAACGCAGTCTAAACATACGGATGTAAATGTGGTTGAATATTCTGTAGGTTAAATTTTTCTTCACACTTCTAAAGATATATATTGAAGCTTCTAAGAAACAAAATTTTGGAAGCAAAATAATTTCGATGATCCGACGGTGACGTGTCTCCAATTTAACTACGCGACCTTTCCGACGTGTCTCTACACGCGAAACGTCCGACGTGTCTGGGAGTCAATTTGTAGGTTTGATTAGGTTAGCTTAGGTCAGATTCGGTTATGTTAGGTTATAGAAGACAGAGATTAAGTTAGATATTACGTTAGTGACTAGATTAGAGGGTAGGTTAATTTAAAGGTTAGTGATTCTTTGATAAATAGTTTCCCATAACTTCGTATATTCGCATATAAAATCTATGTGATAGGTTATGCATATTTTAATTTATTTTTTAAATCAATAAATCGGTTATTTTATAAGAGTTTTTCTTTTTATAAATTGTCGATACAATTCAAATTACTATATAAATGTGTTGTCAAAATCACCCCGTAATCAGTGACCCACAAAGTACTACCTGTCAATAGTGTGGCAGATCGTGCATAATATTTATTTCATGCATACTACTATAAAATTTAAAAAAAATTACTAATAAAAATCAGTAAATCCATTTCTCTCTAAAAGTAGTAAATACCTATTATTATTTAATTTAACACAAATATTTAAATGCAGTTTTCTATTTACAACTTCTAATAGGAGACCATCATAAGCTTAGCGATTAAGTAAGTCTACTGCTAATGCGAAATACCTGGTTCGACTCCGGACAGAGTAAGAACTTGATTTTCACCGTTCGTCTTTGGAAGGCAATGGCAAACCGCTGGTCATGAAAGCTCATGTCGAAATGAAGTTCATTATACTTCCCGTGGACAAGTAGGTCCTCTATATACGTAGAAAGTCTCGAAGGCACATCACATACTTAGAATGGAGTGGCTCACGCCGCAAAACGATGGCAGAGGTCTTCTACATAACTAAGCTTAATATGACTATGGTATGACATGAAAAACTCTAACCCAATTTAGCTTCACTTGGAATTGTTGAATAAAATACAAAATGGTAACATAACCTTAAATTTGAACCCAGTAAACTAAAGGTTGATTCTTGGTACCCTAACTAGGGAAAGGAGGAAGCATACAATTCAACTTTGTTCGAGTTTCCAACTTGTAAATAGACTGTGCTATTATCTAAAGTAGCCTTAAGTTAGGTTATATTACCTTAGTTTTTCACTAAATAGAAAGCGTCTATTATGTGGTCTATTACATATAATTGTGCAATTGTAACATGCAAGAAACACGTTAATAGATTAAATAAAAATTTCCTGAATAATAAAATAAAAATTCAAAATACTATTTTCTATTTATTCGCTTCAACAATTTTTATTGCTAGCGTCAGATATTCTATTATATAACTTTCCAAGTTTATTTTCATATTAATTTCAACAGTTAAAAAGTTTATGTATTTTAAATGATTTAGCAATAGGGTAGCGACAAGTTTTCTTGTATCGTGTGGTGTATCAATACGCGACAAGTACCTAGAGCATAATATTTATGATATATTGATTATTGTAAAAAATGTCAAACTATAGTCGATATTCACGTATGACACTGGGACGACGGCAACAGTAGATAAATTGCCGTTTTATTTTATTATTGCTATTAAACCATAAATATAGGAATTTCATTAAATAGGCGCGAGTAAATTCGCATGGTAGTTTAATGTATTGTCATTAAACCATAACTTTGATAGAATAGGCGGGAGTAATAGTTTTATATTCTAGGATTACAGCAATTGAGGTACAGCAAGATTTTGTAAAGGACCACCACCAAAATTTTTCCCAAATTAGGATATTTTGATAATTAGTCATGTATCTTATCGTTTTAGAAATGCAGAGGTGCAGTATCGAATACCCAATAAGATTTAATATATTTAAACGTTAACCAATCAACGTTGCCGTTCCAGACTGCACCTCTGCATTCTACAGACGAACGTAGTTGCCTATCGGCATAAATTCCTCTGGTGTGCATTCTGTCTCCGGAAATACATCAGTTTCAGTGAGCTGATAACTTCAAAAATGAGAATTATCGTGGTTTGACGAACGGAGTTCTTCGTAAACTTAACGGTGTAGATAAATTTTCCTGTTGATTGTAAACTCTAGGCGTTTACTTTCGATTCGATCTATTGAGGTAATTTACCTAACCCTTTAAACGTCCCGGGGCAGTTACCAAGTAAGTTTACCATTTAGTACATTTTTGTTATGTCAAGCATGAGAAGCTGATCTTTTTCGATTTGAATAATATTTATATGTAGTATAAAATAACGTTTACCGAGTTTTCCTTTGGAAGATAAAGATGACGTTCTATTTTACCGATTGCACAATTTGTAACTGGGGGTTTGCTCAATTTGTTTGAATATTTAAACATAGATTTACCGTACAACTACGTAATGTCAAATGCTTTTCGCAATAAAATTTACAGCGTCAACTTTTTCATACGGTTTCGTATCTTTCCCAAATGTATAATCAATGGTACTGTCATGCTCAAACATCATTTAGAATAATTTGTAAGTTACTACATATTAAAACGTTTCCCTTGTCCTTTAAAGGATAACTCGTGCATCATTAAACCGAAGACAATAGGTTAGAAAATCCATTAACTTTGTTTAAATTTAAATTGAAATGCAGGGGCAGTGTGTCGATGGGAAAATTGAAATCAATTATCAATCAATCAATTTATTTACTATCAACTCCTTGAAAAAAAACAGAACCTCTTAATTCCCTTTCGAAAAACCTCAATTAATGTTACTTCGAAATTAATCTTGAAACGTTTCTTTCAACAATCTTCCTTTGTTGATGGCTTGAAAATTACGGTATAAATTTTTAAATATTAAGAACCTACTAATTAAAAAATTCTAATTACAGGAATTGTATTAACAAAATCACATTGCTGTAGCGAAGCTCGGTAACAGTAATTGATAAGGGGATTCAATGCATTAATTACTAATTTGCAATTCTTAACGAGTCTTCTTACACTTAATTGTAATTGCATCTTAGTCAACTATTTAATATTCAGCAAGCAACTATTACTTTTCTATGATTATACAAGCTTAATGCTATTCCGAGTTTAAGTCGAATTTAACCTCCAGTTAGAGATAACACATAGATAATTTGTTTATCCTTATATTGAAAAACCGACCATAAATTGGTAAAAGCTATTTAATTAAAATAAACAAGCAGTTTCCAGTGGTCGGTTTCAAAATACCAAGTTACAAAATAAAATTATAATTTAAATAGGACAAGAGTTCCATTAGCATTTAAAAAAGTTACCACTGAAGAATTTCTATGCTCTTAGAAGCTATTGTACCTTTTTTATTTGTTAAAATGAGGGCAAGTTACATTTGTTGATAAAACCTGGAAAGACCTGCATTATAAGTTTTAGTGTACATGCATTGTTGAAGGTATGAAAATTTAATACCACGCTTCTCATTTGTGCCTATAAATAGTAAGGTTCATACATTATCCAACTCGAATAATTTTGCAGTTAGTATATTAAAGACATAATTAACGAAAAAGCCAGTGGCTCACGTAAATGTTTCTTTAAATCAAATGGTAAACTAATTTGAACAGAAAAATCAATAAAACTGAATTGATACTCGTGGTTTCGATTAATGCATTGTAACGTCAAAATATTTAAATATACTATTATCCTTGTTTATTGTACATAAAATTTTCATATAATAGTGAAAAGTTTAATTAAACCATTTTGGAAATATATCACCTCGATTTATGGTTACTATTTAATATAAAAATATTAAGTTAGAATATCATCTTAGTTTTATTTTTATGCCATCAAACGTGGCGCTAAGGATAATAAACGACTTAAAAATATTAAATTTCGTTATTACAACCTTTGATTATTATTATGCGAAAAACTAGAAAAGTGTATAGGTAAAAATATCAACAGTTGACTTGCGAGTTTTTGCTGGGAAAACGAAAACATTTTCACCACCAAGGAAATGATAGGTAAATGATAAAGAAGGAATGTAGGTTGATGTGCTGGTTTTGTAAGGTGTGATAGAATAGGGTAGGTTGAAGCGGCTAGGGGTAAGTTTAGTAGATGGGGAGACTGGGAGGTAGAAGGGCTGTCACGCTACCTGTTGGTCGGACTCTCCAGGTCTGTTCTGTATTGATCTGACGCTGTGTTTCACTCTGACGTGGAAAGGTTACACACAGCTCACTTGGCGGATTTTCCTATCTATAGATAGTAGTGGCTATCATCTTGACGCCAGATGCTATCTATTTTATGACAAACCCTTGAAAATTGTAGCCTACATGTTTTCAAAACGATGTTATGATTAAACTTGACATATCTCACTTTTTCTGGCGCTTTTCAAAACACCAAATAGACGGTTATCTTAAAGTATTATAGAAAATTTATATTGTATCGCTTGAAATAAAAGTTTGCTTCCAACGAAAATATAAAGGTTAAATTTTGTGGCGTTAAAATGATTATTATGGTTTTTGGAAATCCATGAATTTATGTACAAGATTGCCGTCGAAACGGGAAACTTTGTGATAATTTCAGGTGTATTCTTATTTTTTTATTAAGCTTCTATGTGCTTGTCTATATTTTACTATTTTATGATACGTACACACGCAATATTCAGTGTAATAGCTTTAACACAAAATCTAAATTATAAGGAAAGCGGAGAAAACTAAAGAATAATTTATCCTGTGAAATTTATAATACCAAAATTCAAGATTAAAACATTTAATTCGAATTCTTTGACTAAATAAATTTGGAAGTTTGTAACTGATAGAAATAATAAAAATAAATTATTCAGAAAATATGAAAAACGTAGTTGTAAACTGTTGCATTGTAAGAGAAAGTCGAGGAAAACCACACCTAGTTTAAAAAGTTTGCTTCACGCTGAGTTAGCTGCTATGGAAGATTTAAAAACCTACCCCTGAAAACTTTTGACAGTTTATTCAAATCAATTATAATTTGTAAAGTATAAATTTAAAAAAGTCCAAAAATTCCTAATTAAATTTATTAAAATAGAAATTCTTATGAGCGATGACCGCGCGAAATAATTATTATTATTAGTCACATAATTAAAAAATTACGTTTTCCTTTCAACGTATAAAATAATTAAACAGAAAAAAAATTACTGATGTAATATTTGAAGTTATCCTGTATCCGAGGAAAGTGTAAAAAATGTTGATCTCTTATCATATTATATTCTGATTTTGCGCCTTCTGATTTTTTTATACCTACGTTTGAGCTACTTAAATATGCATTAAGAGAAAAACTTTGGGGATAATTTTGATGTTAAAAATACAGTATACGTAATCGAGTCAAATTCTATATAAAAACCGATTTTCTTTGACGGAGTCAAAATGTTTTACAAGCAAAAGGAAATTCTATTGCTACTTTTAAGTTTATCTTAGTGCTTATTCAATTTTTACACTCACTTTATGTTGATCGTAATATGTACATCTTAAGTATTAATAACGTAAATTTAAAAAAAAGGAAAGAAATTACATAGTGCAAAATAAATTTTTAATTAATCAACTAGAAAATCTATCAAAGATTTTTTAAAATAATTTAAAATAAAATAATGATTTTGGACCTAAAGGCGGCCACTCACTATAAGGTACACCTGACAGGTACGCCTGAACAGTTCGCCTGTTCAGGTGTACCCGATACCGGAGGAGCACACACACTCTTCATGTATACCCTGTCAAGTTTGTCAGTTTACCATGGATCCTCCAGAAGATGATGTGCTCTTTCTCACTTTATTTTGTGTGATTTTTGCGAAACATAAAAACAGACGTAAGAAATGCAAACAATGGTGTAAAATGGTTGCAGAGAAGAAATAAATTTACCCATATCAATCTTCTTAATGAATTAATACATGAACCGTCTGATTATAACAATTTTCTACGCATGAGCGAATCAGTGTACAACGAGTTGCTGTCACTTGTATCTCCTTTGATTAAGAAGAAAGATACATTAATGAGAGCAGCTATATCCCCGCACGAAAGACTGACAGCTACTTTGAGATTCTTAGCAACTGGACAACCGTATGAGTGCCTCAAATATTCAACTAGGAATTCAGCACAAGCTCTTGTGCTTTTTTTGGGTTGTTTGTTGATCTAAATCTAAAAAAAAACAAACAGTAAACAAATTTTACAACAGTAAAATAAATCAAAATTACCAAGTCCTTTTTAAAAATTTAAACTGTTCACATCAAAAGAACTGTAGGAACTGAGACCTGTGATAGGTTTCCGCCACACACACATCAAGTCTACTCGTCCTGTCAGGCAAAACTGATCGAATTTTCATCAGTTGTCAGGTCGCCTTCAGGTCGCCTGAGAGGCTAGTTATTCCCGCCACACACCATCAGGTACCCCTTAACAGGCGAACTGTTCAGGTGTACCTGTCAGGTGTACCTTATAGTGAGTGGCCGCCTTAATATAATATTCAATTTTTTAATAAAAAGTGCCTTTTAAATTCAAAAAGTAATTAGTAATTTAAACTTCCTTCTCATCTTGAAAGTTGAAAATTATAATAACCTAATTTTTAGATTTAGCTTTGAATTTTCACATTAATATTAAATGACTGCATGAAACGACGACTTCTGCACAGCTTTAAAATTTATAACACTGTTATTAGTTATTATACGATATGAAAAGATCGTCAAATGCAGCAGGCAATTTTATAGTGCGATACCTTGAAACTATTGATTTACAATTAAATTAAATTGGAGTTAATATAAAGAGATAAACTGAAATCAATATAATACTTACAGGATTTTTAATAATTAATTTGGAAACGTGTAAAGATGAAATTTTATTTTATTGTAGCATAAAAATTGTTTTTTTTGCTAAAATTTATAAAGGTATAGAAAATTAAGTTATATAAAACTACGTTGATAAGGTCAACAGTTCTGAAATCGTGTCACAACCAAATTTTGAAAATAAAATATAAGCAGAATTATTAAAAGGGCAGCTACAAATCTGTGTACTTTTTAATCATATTGCGTTGTTCGTTATTACTTTAACTGGATCGTACATTTCCTTTTATTTGTATTAATACAAAATAGGAAACTTTGGACTCTGAAAAAGATACGACAGAGGACAGATGCTTATAAATTTTTTATAAGTACAAAACCTCTCTGCTATGAATACCTTTTTTTTTCAGAAAAGG
The DNA here is from genome assembly GCA_932274525.1 of Podabrus alpinus. Classification (NCBI taxonomy): domain Eukaryota; kingdom Metazoa; phylum Arthropoda; class Insecta; order Coleoptera; family Cantharidae; genus Podabrus; species Podabrus alpinus. The sequence continues at coordinate 22,316,028 of OW026454.1, forward strand.
GCCTATAGAAGTGGATATAGATTAGTGCAAATGGAACAACGGAAAATGAAATACCCGACATAATATTATACCTTAAAGCGTTGGAAAATATGTCGAACCAATTAGACTGGGATGGTTAATGTAACATGCCGCTTAAATAAATTATGTAATTTTACTCACGGAAAACAATTTTGAAATACTTAACAAAACTCATTGCGAGGTTAGTAATTTTGCCGCGGAAATGCTATGACTGGTTTTGTTTTTGTTTACATTTGGTTACAAAATTGGGTTGAATAACAAATTATCACAATGAAAGGGGTGGGTAAAATGTGGGCAAAAATTCGTTACATCTACCTACTTGCGGACTGTTTTTCTACTCTAGCAATGTGTAATGTGTTCGGTAATTGGATGGGTGACCGTCTGGCGAACATGTACCGTTGTCTCAGTAGCTCGGATTTCACAGTAATTTGTAGGGCCCTTTACAGAATTGCTCATCATGATCTTATGGTCACGGGTGCTGGATGATACAGGCTGGCAATTTCGTCTACGTACAGTAAAACCAGACATGATGATTTAATTTAGGTCGTAGCCCGCAAGCTAACAGCGTCCTAGTCATTACGTTCTCAAAAAGGAGTCTGCGTTGAGGTGAATTGAAAATGCGCCTGTTAATTTGGTATCGGAAAACAACCGATAATGGAATCGGAATAAATTTGTCGAAGATGGTCCCAACAATTACAAAATCGTGAATTGGTCATTTAAATATATCTTGTGACTAAAAAGAATATTAGAACATTAAATTAAATTAAATTCTGAGCTAAACCTACGTAAAAATATTGTTCTAGCTTCCAATGAATTTTGAGATACAGCCCTCCAAAGAACCTTAATGTTTTAAGATTTTAAAATTAAAATAACGAAGTTTTCTTTCATTTTTTATCATCTGTCGTAAAAGTGAAAACTCAGATAAATGAAACTAGATTTCATTTTTAGTAAATCTCCGCATAAAACAACTTTGTACCTTTAACAGGACATTAGCGATGAGCTTGTAAAGTTGATAAGTTTTCAAAGATATTTTCAGGGTTTCAGTTTTCGAAATTTCTTTGTTTATGGTGCATCTCACGACATACCTATAAATGTATGAGTTAAAATTTGAAGTAAATAAAATTCTGTCTATAGATTTTTAGGTTTCGACCAAGAATAAAATATGGTTTACTGAAAATAAGCTCAAATGTCTCTAAAATATTTATTACAGAACAACATACTAAAACTCCCAAGACATCATCAAAACGCCGGTTTAATCGATGTTTGTTTTTGAAAGTCTTCGGCTCAAAACTTTCGGATTTTGATCCAGACAAAATATAACTTGAAAATAAAGGTGTGAAAACGTTTGAAAAGAATGTAGGATATGATTTGGTTAATGGTAAATGTCATACTAAAATTTTATTATTTAACTTACAACTTTTCAAGCTTATTTTAAAAAATGCACAGAAAAATGCAAGTTTTTAACAATCGTACAAATATTCGCAACTTTCATGTGCTGAAACTTTTTTGTTTTTTTTATAAAATTCCATAAAATTTATGTGTACCTAAAAAAAGTATACTCTTTCAGATACTACAAAGGTTTTATTATGTTTTTTAGCAATTTTTGCTGAAAATTGATTTATACAAGTTCCTATTTTTTTCAAAATTTGGGAACAGGCACAATAATTATTTGATTGATAGTTATTTCCATTTCCACAAAAATTATTTATTTAATTCATTTATAAACAATGAAAATATGAGTTCGTAAATATATAAAATTGTGCTTGAAAAAATGTATGGATGATGGGGTAACAGAGGCAAGGAAAGGGGAGGGGAGCGGATAGCGTGACTGAATTAAATAAATTTGGACCTTATTAAAAGTCGAAAAAATGTAAAAATTACATTGTGATACGCAGGAAGAATCAATCTAGAAATTATTTTTAATGATTTTTTTTTAAATGCATAATTACGACATTAAACGGCATAAAGTATGAAAATAATTACAATTGTGTCAACGTTCAAAGCTAATAAATAACGCTTGAAAAATTATTCCTCAATCGCGTGTATATTTGCAAAAATTAAATAATTTTTTTTAAGTAGGAAGGCCACAGAGAATTCAATGAAAAAATTCAGACACTTGAGGTATCGAAGTTTATCATCGTGGAGCTAAATCATAATTTTGGTATTGTGCTCTGTTTCACTGGACAACTTTTTGACGACTTGTACATTTCGCATCTGTGAAGCAATATGAATTTTTTGGATAAGTTGTTGTTTTTTACCTCAAAGTGCCTATTAACTTTTTTTAAGCGACTTATTCGTCTACGAGCACTCTACTATAATATATACATATTGTTGCGTCCCGGTCCACCCTTTATAGCACCGGGTGACGAAGACCAACAAACTTTCAGCACCTACCTTTAGCAAGCTCTTAATCTCAGGTTTTCTTCTGCTTATCGCCTACTGTACAACTTTTAACTAGTAACAGCTCAAAAGAAACACAATCGGTTCAGCTAGCAGATTTATTTTCATCAAACAACACATAAATAGAAACAACAAAATCAAAACGCAAACACAAATTCAACAAACTTAAAATTATAACGAAATTTATCCTAACCTTTGTTTTATGGTGACTCGTGGCTTGTTGCACAACACTATTTTCACAGTCACTTTCTGCTCGTTTGGTATCTCCTGGTCCAAATTGTCGCCTACAATGACTAGACCTGCACCAATCCCAGTCCAATTGCTGTATGATTCTGTACAATCTTCCCCTTAGGACAAACACGGAATCCTCTCTCTTGGTTCTTCAACTTAACCGTTGATCTGAAGATCTATAATTCTCGTTGCATTTTATAATGCAGCACATCTGCATTCCATTTGATTAATTTATTGAATTAGTGGATTAATTCAGCTCAAGAATCACTAATCGACTACACGTGCGTCCGGTACGCTTTCAGCTTCGTAACGCACTACGACCGTTCGGTTCGCTCTCGAATTCGTAGCTCCACACGTCCTATCTGGACGCTATATAAATGGTAACTAAACACGACCGTTCTGTTCGCTCTCTAATTAGTAACTCCACATCACGTCCTATCTGAACGCTCTCTAAATGGTAACTAAACACGACCGTTCTGTTCGCTCTCTAATTAGTAACTAACTCGACCGTTCTGTTCGCTCTCTAAATCGTTACTAACTTTGTTCCGTTTTTGTTATCCATGGATATGGGTCCTTGCTTTGTTTTTCCTTGGATTTGTTTCCGGTATCCTTATTTTTCCAGTTGTTTTGTGCGCGTCTTCAAGCCTACGTATCTTTTAAATTGTTTGGGTGTAACACCAACTTAAATTACATGCCTTAAAATTAACATTGAAAAATAAAATTGAAAAATAAAATTGAACAATTAAAATAAACAAACAGTTAAATAACAATTAATGATTAACAAGACATCCCCGATTGTGTTTCCTTTAACCACTGGCTTTCTTAACTTTTCTGATGGCTTAAAGCGGGTCACAACAATATATATGTGAAAGTTACTTTAGATTCTGATATCATTTTCCTTAGTTTTTCCTTCTCCCCCCAGATCAGCAATCCCAAGCGATACTTACATCATTCTTCTTAAATTTGCCCTGCCTTTAATGGACGTCTCTTTCCTATATAAATTCGATACCTTAAAAGAATACTGTAACAACTCAAAATTCATAGTTTTGAGATATTGACGTTTAAAAGACTCATAGTAATTATTATCATCATATATTTACAAAATAATTATCTAAATTGTTATCTATATATTTCTTAGCACAAGTTTATATGATGGTAAAATCATTTTACCATCTACCATAATTACCATGAGTCTTTTAAACGTCAGTATCTCAAAACTATGAATTTTGAGTTGTTACAGTATTCTTTTAAGGTATCGATATGTCTTGTGCGTTTGACATTTTATCACACACATAGGAAACCTACTGTTTGACGTCAGCTCAGAACCACGGAAGTGTAATTCACTTCAATTTGAAAATAGTCTACTAATAATAATTTATATTATTAAAATTAGGTTTTCCTTTCTAAATTAAATTATTGAAAGTTATTATTGTTTTTTATGTAAAAAATAACAATTAATTTTCTATTTTAAAAACATCCACCATTCTTTATTAGATTTTAAACACAATAGACAAGAGAAATATATTAGGTATATTTTTCATCTTCCATTATTGAATTATTCGCAAAGTTAATTAACAAATACTTTATCCATAGCTCGTGCTCCCGTGGTGCTATTTAGTATACTATTGTTCACTTCTGTATTTGCCTTAATTTGTTCTCCCTTTCATCCGAAAAAGGACCTCAACTACTAACGCAGCGTACATTAATTTAAAACTCCTATTTTAATATTATTTTTTAATAGTTATGATCACTTTAAGAACGGTAACACCTACACTGAATAGAGTTCATTTCCTTTCGTTAAAATTAAGTAGAATACATTAGTACTTATTTTATGAAATTATCTTTACAAATGTAACGCAACCCCATATTTTTTGTGGGGTTGTATTTCAACCTAAACATTAAGAACAGGTGAAACCTGAATAACTTAGTACTTCAATATCGAAATAAACATCAATTTAGGAACCATAGAAAAGTCAAATTGTATATTTCTAATGTAGAAGAAAGCATAAAAGACTAGATAAAGCGATACCAAATGCAGTTTAGATAATATATCAAGTATTGAAAAAAATGTAATGAAAATTGCTGATCCATATAGTATCTCATTTTAGCTCCCAGTGATTACCATTACTTCGCTGGAATGAATATATTACTGTAATGCAAACATGTTATATCGCTTAATCAAGTGCAAGGTTCTGATATGAGTGCACATAGGACACAAAAACATTAAAATAATAATTTTATTATTATTAAAAATTATTTTAATAGTTGGTTCAGATTTTTCACAACTATATACAGGATTTAAATTGCTGCTGTCTAGTGCAATGCATAGGTACTGACAGTAATAAGCAGTTGTCACATTTAATGTTCCTGCAATATATGCACGATAAATGCTATATATAACTACAATAACTCTGTTTTAATCAATATAGTAGGGATGTAACTTTAATGTAAAAACTATTCCCTCTTTAAGAACTGACATACTTAAATAGCTAGGGAAACGTTATGAAGTGCGATGTAGGAGAAACTCCAATATAGTGGCTATTTTATTTTATTATAGTCACTTATATAATAATGCACATGTTGCAGTAAAAAGCTAAAATTTCAAAAAACTCGAAAGCCTGTAACCCAATTCAAACAATATTAAAAACAATAAATTTAGATATCGTAGAGATGTATACAAACAACAAAACTTGCAGAAAGTATATAAAAATTATTTAAAATGCATAAATTAACATAAATAATTAAATTAAAAATTAACAAGCTAACCTAAGTAACAATTTTTGCTGGCAATTACCTGTGAAATTTATATTTTGCTGGCACACACCTGGCAACCGACGTTTACAGTTTACTTGGCTATTGCTGTCAGTTTGTTATTATAAGGGCCTGGCAGGCCCCATTTACAAATTACTGTAAGTCTCCTGTGTAAAGAATTTGCCAGGTACTCTTTCACAGGTTACTTCACTGTTTACTGTAAATTTGCTTGGCCAGCAAACTGACAAGTGCTCTTTTACGGGTTACTTCGCTATTGCTATAAAGTGTATGACGTTGGTTACAGATTATTACAAAGTCTTGTAGTTTACTATTTTAAAATACATTTAAAATTCTGACATTTTACAGTAATAAAAAGCAAAGGCTATTCCGTATCGTAAGGAAAATATAAAAGGAATTCTTAATTTATATTAACACTTTTAATTATAAGATTCTTTTGTTTAGTTATATTTATTTCTTAAAATATAATAAGATTTTGCAGTTTTTAATTATAATCAAGCATGAAAGTTAATATAATTTAGTAGTTCTACGCTATTATACCAGAAATTTTATATTAACTAAATTTATATTCTATAATATTATATTTTCGACATTATTTTTATATACAAGCCGTTTAATTAAAATTTTCTTAATTCGTTTTCTTTTTCTAAAATTAGACAAAAGTATAACTTAGATGTAATAATGCGTTCTAGACACGTAACATTTGAACCGATAGATAACAATAGTTTTCTTTATAGCTCAGAAGTATTAAATTTTTAGACAGGAAAGTCGACCAGAAGAGAAGATCGGTTGGGCTTCCTATTCAAGTTAGTAAATGTTCTGGTGCGTATAGGTGGTCAGCTCGTCCTTTTTAATGGACTTTTAAAATGTTAAATGGAAAACCCGACTTGCCGTCTTAACAAAATATGTTGTTTGGTCTGCTAGGCTATTAAAAAGTTAAAAATTCTGGGATTTTTATTTGAATATTTAATTAATTTCATAATTACAAACGCTTTATATTAAATTACAAAGTTTGCGTGTATAAAGAGTTGTTAAAATATTTTCAGTTGTTGTGGAAATGAAAAATTACATGCTAATGTTTTTCGCACGCGTAAGTTTAACATTACCTAATAATTAAATATAATTAGCTTAGAATGTAACGTAATGTATGAAGTAGTATATCGTCAAAGAAGTTTTTCTTGTTGGCACATTTGTAATTTTCACGTGTTAGCATGAAAACTTACTATAAACTCATGCGTGATAAAGTACCTTCCAAGTTTCAACCATGCAAATACGTTGGCGTTGAATTTTAAGTTTAAGTTCTTCTTAAACTTTCCTGCTTCTTCTTAACTAAAAATAAGTTAAATTTATGTGCTCCTTATGTGTAGCCTTTATTTACAACATGGTAATAATTTGTTATGTGCTAATTGCTTACATATTTTTAGAAGAGCTTTCATGACGCTTACTTGCTGCCTGAAATATTTTTGCATGTCTCAAGTTTTGATTTATGATATTATACCCTGCCTGAAAAAAGCAAGTGTGTAAAATCGAATGAGTTTGTTGTTTCATTTATCACAAAGCATCTTACAACTTATTGACTAAATTTTTTCACAGCAAGTTTTATAAATATTCTGGGTGCGTCTTGTGCGTAACACAAGTGGTTACCACTTTCGGTTTAGTCGGAAAAATCCTAAACTTTTCGTAGAGAATGAGATAAACTTACATAAATTGTATAAATAAAAAAAATAGTTGATCTACTCTTATAAAAAACCATAACATGGAAACAGAATTTTTAAAAAGTATCTCCAATAATATTATTGTTCTTAGGATAAATTCTATGTATGGATGTATACTGTAAATAATTTCAGCAATGACGATGCTCTCGGGAGTTCTGAGACATCAACCGTCTGTATGTGACACTAGAATATTGTAATACAACTGGCTGGCATTGTTTATGACGTCTAAAACGCATCACTATTATGCCCTCGCAGCTCCCTGACTAAACTAATCTGGTTTGTCTAGAATGGCCAATAACATTTTAATTCCCTTCCTACATTTTCTTACTGGTAAATTGTAACGAGTTTTTGGTTAATTATGTGTTAATAAAACCACTCTAGGTAATATAATTCAGTAATCTATTGCCAAAGCCGTCAATGATACTACTAAAACTCTAAAATCCATTAATAATGAAAACAATTAATTCCGGATTGGTTATTTAAACTTTAAAATGGATTACATTACGCGATTATTTTGAATTTTTTTGTAGAGCTACGTCTATTAATATACTGAAAAATTAACATTAAACCGTCTCAATTTAGGTTAATTTAAAAACCTGCCAAATTAAATCGAATAAATTATAATTAGGAAATTAAAGTAAATCTGCAATAAAATTATATTTGCGGCAATTCAGTATTTAAAAATCATGGAATAAATTAAATGGAAATGTAATTTACTTTAAAATGCAACATAGAATTGTTTCCCAATATACAGGGTGCTTATAAATAAGTGTTACAAAGTTCGAGGATATGCAGGGGTTCATGTAATTTAATCTTGTAATTTTATTAATTTCTTTGTTGATAATACTTTTCCATTGTCATTATATTTAATCATAGTTTCGACTTACTAAAACGTTCTTTACGTACAATTTGATTTTTTAAATTCTAACCTGCCTTTGTTCAACATCTACTTCGACTAATTGTTTAGTAACAACGTTTTTTTATTTAAATATTATTTTCCAGTTTTGATGCTTAAATTTTAACCATTTATTAAATGTAGATTAAAAACGGCTGGATGAAATGGACTTCGTTACAAAATTGTGGTAGTCTGGTTTCTCATCATATACCGAATCAGCGGTCGTAAAACAAAACGGTTCCAATGAAATAAATTTCACATGGAAAAACTGTAAACTTTTAACCTCCAACTTACGTCATAAATATATAATATAATCGGTTTTTGCACTAGATTGGGATGTTTATCACGTGGGTTTAGGTACATTTCGCCCCCCATCGCGAATTTCACAATAAAATTAATGTCAAAGTTTGAGTTTCAAAGAATTTCGATGCAAATCGTTTGCTTGCTTGCTTAGGTGGGGTATTACGGCGTATATTGCGAGCGTAACTCGCTTGACTTTGAGGAAGAATTTTTGTAACAACCTCCGCCGGGCATGAAGTTAAATCATTTCATTGCGAAGTTATTCGCAAAAACTTGGGGGGGGATCTGTAGAAACGACAGTATTCCATCGCGAATTTTTAATAACATTGACGTAAAAAATTTGAGCTTCAATGAGCTTCAATTCATTCGTTGGAACTTCAAAGGTTTTTAATAAAAATTCAATTACTGAAAACAATTTTGGGAGGGGCTGTAGAAATGCTAGTTCTTCCCATTGTTAATTTTCCAATAAAATTAAGCTTCGTTTGAGCTTCAATGAGCTTCTACTGCCATCGTTTGAATCTCATAGGTAAAAACTTCCAGAAACTCCCAATTACTAAAAAGAAATAATAATTGTTATAAAAAGACCTAAAAAGTTTCATGCTCAATGTTTGTTAAACAATTCCCCGGGTTTAATGGAAAGTTACAATAAACATATTAACAGCCAGTTTTACGAATGATAATTAAGGTTCAATCGAGTTAATCTGTAATTATTAAGCTAATCTCTGATCAAATACAATGCTTTTTAATTGTTGTTACTATGGTTATAATTTTTAACACAAATGAAACTTGATTACGTCCATGTAACTGGACGAAATCAATAAACGAATTGAATTTAAATATTTTGAAGGTTCATCTCCAGTTTTTAGTTGTGCGGCCTGGCGGATTGCAACCACAAGTCACCATTTATTCTTTTATTATTCCATGTAATTCCGTTTCCCATATAAGTTTTAGGTATAAGTTTTCCAAAAACAGTTAACTTTATGTTCAGTAATTTCGAATTTCAGGAAAAAGTGGTTCAACTAAAGCACTTAATATAATTAGTTACTTATTTGTATAGTATAATATCAATATACTTTCAGCGCTACTTGCTCGGAGCTATGGTTAAAGTTCCTCAATCTTGAAGACGTTAACTGTTTTATCTATGAGGTTCAAATGATAGCAATAGAGCTTACTGAAGCTCAAACGATTCTGGAATGATTAGTACATACTTCTTTGAAAAATTCGGAATAGCGAGGGGGTGAGCATTTCTAATCCCCTGCTCCCCGAAATTATTCTAAACGATTGAATTAAGATCTTGTCAAGCTCAAATAACCGGGATAGCAGTTCATTGAAACTCAAATGACACTCAAACGACTGACACCAATTTAATTAAAAAATTCGTAATGTGGTAGGGATCGTTTCTAAAGCCCCCCCCCCAATAATAAAAATTGCAATACCCCCGCGGTTCAAGCCCGGAATTTCCGCCCTGGAATTCAATTAGCGATGATGTTGTTAATATTTTTCTTTGTTAACATTTAAAAATAAAAACTATTTGAAATATTATCACCAATGCTGCAATTCTGCGTGATACTTGAACAAAGAGATCTTTATGACAAATTTGTAATTTCACAATCTTTATTTAAAACATTCTAACTTTTTTTACCTTTGAGGTTCAAAGGATGGGAATAGAAACTAATTTAAGCTCAAACGGTTCTCGAACGCATAGTATTACAATTTGGCTCAACAGGCCATGCAGGCCCATGGCTTCTTCATTCATCCTCTCTCTCTTGCTTTACAACTCAACGCAAAGAGGACAAGGCCGTGTTACCCGGTACCTCGTCGTTCGCTTTTACTCATCCACATAGCGTTTATATTCACCGGAGGGCCGTGCTAAGAAATTGCGTAAAGCCACCAATTCGAATCCACAATTTCCGCATTGTAACTCATCCAACGAACACACCAAGCCACTTCTGTGGACTGTGAACGTTTAGTATTAATTTTGTTAAAAAAACACGAAAGGGGAGGGGAATCATCGAATAGCTAGCATTTCTACAGACCCTCCCAAAATTAATCCAAATAATTGAAATTTTATTAAAACCTTTAAAGCTCAAACGACGAGAATAGAATCTTATTAAAACTTAAACGAAGTTCAAACAATTGACATAAATTTTATTAAATAATTCGAAAAGGGGGGGCTGTCGATTCTACAGCTTATCAAGTTTATTGAAGCTCAAACGTTTAGCACTAATTTCATTAAAAATTCTTGTTTGGAGGAAGAGGGGACAAAATGCAACTCACGAGGTTTTACAACTTCACATAAAATATTAGTAAACTTTTTAATAATTAGGTATTATTTTAAATTCTTAGTTCCAGATTTTAACGTTTTTCAATTTATAACATATAAAAAATATTTATATTAAAATTACATAAAAATGTTCATTAATATTTAAAACACGACATGAATAATTAAAATATTTTTTAATCGGACATTTAATAAAATCTCTCGAGACTTGTAGAAGTATTTTTGTATTTGTAAATTAAATTTTACACGCTTATTGTAAATACAATCTGGGCTTTTGTTTCTGTATTCATTAAGAAGTAAGATATAAGATTCATTAGGTCATAAAATAAAAAAAGTGTGTTAAAATTCTGATTTTTAACTTTTACCTCTTCACGGTTTTCAGTATTGATTTAAAAATTCATAACTAAAATATTTAATTCAAACTAATTATTGTATAATTGAAGCCAAGTGGTACTGAATTCATTAATTATTCAGTTTTATAAATTTTATATTCATGGTTTAAATGTGTCAAATCTGCCCATTTTTGAGAACCCGACTGTGTACTTGAAATGGCGGAAATATAAATAAATTATTACAACCTATAGAGAATATAGGTAGACAAGGGCAAATAACCCCATAAATTTTTAAAAATAAATTCAAATAAGGTTGTGTACATTTCAACTGTGTCAACCCTCCAGTTCTTACAAATAGTAAAAACGTTCGCATTCAATGTTAAAAATTTTAATCGGGGTCAAAAAGTAACACCACCATATTTTCCAACTCTTAAAAAATCGTTAAAATATTCATAGTTTCATAAAAGTAGAATAATAAACAGAGACATAAATTTTAATAATTCTTAATATTGGTATAAATATGCAGCACGGTCCTTCTTACATTTTTAAATTTTAATTTTGTGTTCGTATAACCGAATTTTCAATGTATGTTTTATTATTTTATATGGTCATGTTTTATTAAAACTACTATATTATGTTCTCGAAATTTTTATTTTGCTAAAAAGTCCGGCATAACATGGAATTCAAAATTTATTGCGACATAAATACATATACTACCAAAACTAAAGATGGAAATTCTAAAAGAAAGTTTTGCTACTTTTATTTTTCGAGATAGTGTTTTTATATCTTTAGCATAAATTTTTATATTTGCTTTTTTATTTATTTTTACAGTGGTTACAAACGATGTCTTTATGATCACACAACTTTTCCAAGACTTCACAAGTGAAAGTTTTAGTAATGTTGAAATTTAGTTTTTGACGATGCACAAGATTTTATACAGGGTAAAAACAGGAAAAATCAACGAAACATTGAAGTTGCTCGCTTGTTCCTGAGCGCTACGTGTTCATTACGTTTTTATGCAGAATATTCTTTAGGTTAAGAAATTTTGACGATTTCTAATTTAATAATTGATTTTTGGCTTTGAATAAGAGACAAAATTAATGGAACAATAACGGAAAATGGTTTTCAAATAATAAAGATATATAAGTACTATATACTGCATGAAATGGAAAATTTCTTTACGGAAGTCGTTATATTTTCAAATTACTGATTTAACTGAATTTTATTGCATAATTTAATTTAAAATGTTATTTTTATGGCATACAAAAGAGCGCATTTAAAGATTTTTAGTACCTCTGTAAAAATTTAACTATATGTATTACTTTTTCATGAACACATGAATTAGGAACACATGTACTACAATTTATCCACTCCAATTTGAAAAAATTTTTGGTAATTACTAATGATGTGATATAAAAAGTTATTATTAATTGCAGTCTTTTTCGTTATTGCATTACGATAAGAGTACCATGTTCGTCAATGAAATTGAACCCTTAAAATGATTGCCACTGATGAACCCAAATTATTATATCACATCTTTCTTGACTAGATAGAATCATCACTTCAGCACTAGAAACTAATTTTCAGAATAATTTATTACAAGTAAGAATACACCTTACCGCAACAAGAATAATTATACTATCTATACAAAGATACACTAGAAAAACCAAGAAGATCGGTAATAAATTTAGATATTTTATGGCAAGCACAAGAGATAGTAAACTAACATAAATAATATCTTGGGCTTACAAAAGTGTGTTTTACAGGTAATCTTTTATCGTTTAGTTCTTGATTTCTCTTCCATAGAAAATAACTAATGCAACTTCTTCTTCTTCAAGTGCCGTGCGATTCCAGGCGTCGCGTCGGCTAACTTTTTAATTCAACTATCAAGTATAATTATTAATAAAACTCTAAGCAGTAACTTGGAAAATTCTATTTATCACAAAATCGTCTGCGGTAATTGTACCAGAATAGTTCAATTATGACAAATTCTTCCAGAACACTCGTTCTTTTACTAAAATTATTGTTCAACGCAATTACGTGTGTTTCAAAAGAATTCATTATTTAATATCTGGTTAGTGTACATTAATTTAAGTTAAAATTTATTTAATAAACCATTATAATGTAATTTAATAATTGTGTCCGAAGCAGATCGTTTGTCATCGAAACGCGTCACAAATAAAGATTTATACGAGAAGAGTGCAATTTATTAGTTTATAGAAACCTCATAAATAACTTCAAGAATAATTATATAGTAATATACAAGTAATCTTCTTCTTCTTAACTTGCCTATCCGTTACCGGATGATACAAGTAATACAATTTCTAAATAATGTAATGTTAATTATATCTGTATTTTTGTTTAACCTAAAAAATGCACAGAAACACTTTTTAAGCACTAAAATGCACAAATTTTTACAAATAAATTATACACCGTAAAATATAATTTACAAATGTTTTTGTCACGCTGTGACACGTTCGGGCGATAAGACTTAAATTAATAGAAAATTTTATTAAATATTACTGCAAAATTTGGTGGAAGAGGAAGGGTTATTTTCTGTAATTACAGAGGGGGCGTAAATTATTTATTAAAAATGTTCAATGAAGGCGACTTGCTAAGATCGAATTGATTATTTAAAAGTGTAGATGAGTATTTTAATTTAATAAATTAATTAACTAAACTGTACAGTAATATATTTTATAAACAAATTTTCTGTTTATTTTAAGTCTTATCGGCCGAATATGTCACAGTGTGACGAAATGTTCGTGAATTATATTTTACAGTATAATTTTCTTGTGAAAATTTGCACTTTTAGGGTTTGAAAAGTGTCTTTATAAACCTTTTAGGTTAAACTAAAAATACAGATAAAATATGATTCATATAAGTTTTCACTACATTAACCACGAATCCATCAATTAATATAATGTTATATATTGTCGTCATTTTTCTAAACAGATTTGATTTTGTGCTAATATAAATGAATTTATTTATTGGAATTTAAAAAATTGTTGTTAGCGAAATTTATTTTTATGTTGGTGATATGTTTTCACGGCAATAATGCGAGAATTGAGCCGAATTTTAAGCCAGTGTGTTGCTGGTCTTTACCAGCGTAGGAACGCCAGATATTTGTTAATAAAAAGTGTCTGAATGGCCCTCGACGAGCCAGTCATACCAGAAATTTGTAGAAGAGTTGCTTTTTAAGCTTTGATTGTAAGAGGAATCTATGAAAATGAGAAATCTTAAAAAATTCAAATAAAAATTAAAATTTATAAAATATAAAAATGCACTTCATTTGGACCCCCAAAACCGTGGGGTTCGACAAAAGTGATTGAAGTAAAGAATTTAAAATTGAACCTACCACAACCCTGAGACAACAATGAATAATGTTCGAGAAAAAAGAAACTGTATTTTAAGAAAAAAAGGACTGTAGACCAGATAATAAGGTTGAGAATTTTCCATCACCGCCATTTTCAAGTACTAGAAGGGGTACAGACGAGGTAATGGGTATTATTTCTTTCATGGAAGCTATAGAAAATTTAAACAAAAAATGGAAGAAAATTTAAACAAAATATAGGACGAGAATAAACAAGAGATTATGCAAAATTTAAACAACAAAATTGAAGAAAATAAACAAGAAATGAACTTAAGATTGAATGAATCACAAGAAATATTTCAATTATGCATGGATAATCTGGGTATGGGCCTTGGTAGAGTTAAGGATGCAAGCAATAACAGCAGAGTCTTGAAACAGAAGCGTAGAATGTTTAAAATAAGAATTTGATATAAAATTATGCGAAGTCCCTTTTACAGATTAGAATAAAGTTTGAACCAAAGTATGAGTCAAAATTTACTTAGGGATGGAGGAGTAGTTGAACAAGTGTACAAAGCAATGGGACCTAGATAAACAACAAAATAGAGGTATGTGTGAACACTATTAATGATGATAAAATAAGGGCCCATAACAATTCTTGTGTTCATGATGAGGATTTTATTGAAGAAATTAACAAAAAAATAAATGAAACAATTAAAAAAAACAAGAATTAGAAAATTTAAAAAGTTGCAATGTAAAAACATTTGAAGTATAGAATAATAATTAATAAGAAATCATAGTATTCTGGATAGATTACACGAAAAATTAAAACAAAAAAAACAACAAAATTACTCAAATAAATTTTTTTTTGTAAATATGATTAACGAAAAATTACATGAACTAAATGTTCAAGTAGGTACAGCAGAAGTTAGAAGAAAATATAAATACTCAAGTAAAAGGACTCGTTAAAAAGGACGAAACACTTAAAATTGGAAAACCGAGAATCTACAACAAAAAGGGCGAATTAAAGAAAGTTTTGGCCAAATATATATAATATCAGTGGTGGCTCCTGACTTGTTTCAATGGCAGGGTACCAAATTTAAAAAAGAAATGAAAGATAGATTTTCTGTATTTTTATTGACTTATTTACATTTACCTATTTCAAATTATTATTCTTATAATTATTCTTGAAAAAATTGTTGTTTTCTGTTTTGGTTAGGAGTGCACGTTCCTTTATGCCCTTTAGGGCAAGCCGCCACTGCTCAACCTAAACATAACATAATAATAAACATAATAATTTTAGCCAATAAAAATGGCAAAGTACATGTTCTATTGTACCATTTATATTGGGTTGTTTTTCGGTTTTCTAACGTGGCTTTGTGAAGCGCCTCGGCTTGGCCGATTGTCTCCTTCATCTCAAGGGTAACGGTTGAAGGAATTTGTTTGATGGTGGTCAAACTTGCGGAATTAAAATTTCGGGTTAGTGCATTGGGCTTGTCAATGGGGGTAGAAAGATTTCGGGGGGGGGGGGGGATGTAATTAGGGAGGGGGTTTTCGTCGTAACATAGCTAACTTAATATATTATATAAGGATAACTTTAGATACTTACTTTAATAATTTATTAATGTGTGAAACGAATATTGAATTAAAATTTAAAAATTATAAAAAGTAAGATAAATAAATAAAATGTTTTGGGAGGGTGGCGCCCGGTCGCCCTCCCTATACCAGGCGTCACTGTATAATATTACTACTTGTGATCAGTAAGTAACCATTTTGACAAAGAAAAATCATTCTTAAGATGGTACTTATGGGAATCGAACCTATAAATCACGCAAACCTAACACGATAAATAATTGGTGATTTTAATTATTTTCTTTTTATTTATGTCTTTGATCTGTTTTTTTAAATTAATTCATTGAATTAGTTCTTTGGGCAGTGGTTTCTAAATCTTAGGTAGCTTGCCAGGGTTGCCTTCGATGTGCCTGCACCCTGTTTTTTTATATGACAGAAAATCATTAACACAGGGGGGCTGACAGCTTTCCGTACCCCCCGGAACATGGAGCATTATTTATTAAATGAAAACAAAGTATAAATAAATTTTAAATGTAGAAAAAGATATTTTCCATTGTACTCCGAGTTGACGTAATTTAAGAAAACTGCAAATTAAAATTTAAAAGTAAAAGATTTAGTTTACGAATATGACTGAAAATGAAAGGAAATTTGTTATTTTGGGGGTTATTCCCCCCTTATCCCTCTATAACGGGGTCTGGTCTCAATTGTAAAATAACATCGAGTGGATCACAAGTTTTTCATTTAAACCCTTTAAATGCCCAAATTTAAATACAAGCCTCAAAATCAATATAATGAATCAAAAAATGTATGATTTGCATTGAGTACATGGCAAATCATATTTTGTCAAATTTATTCTGCCGTAAAATGATCACGGAGCAGGAAATTGTCTATAGTCCTCTTCCCGGAAAACTAGCGAAAAGTGCCCCAACATATTGCTGTTTTTGTAAAACATATTGTCTGAGGTGAAATTTATCAATTTTTCAGGGGAACTAAAAGCATTTAAAACACATTTTTAATTTTGTGGTCGGTTGTTTCTTGAAAAATGAGTTTCTTAACCGACATAATATATGCAACCATAAAAGTAAAAAAAAATTTGAATGGTTTGAAATATTTTTCCAATTTTACTAAGAAGAACGCTGGCGAAGGTATCTGTTTATCTTCTGGCCACGGGCGACATTATATAGGTATTTAGTTGACCTAAAAATTTACCTTCCTTTTAAAAGTTAGTATTCAGAAGACTTACAGGTAGAGAAAGTCATAGATTCATAATTCATAAGAAGTGCACTATCCTGTGTGAGCTTAACCCAATGGAAGAGCGGCGAACGATTGAGGTAAAATTACTAAATTCCACTCTTGGCAAAACAAGGTAGTAAAATTAAGAACTAATACTGCAAACAACCACACACAATTCCCCAAGCCGGTATGGTAACTGTGGGGCTTAAATGTCTAAAATACTGTTCTCTAACAATGTCGTTCAAAATTTACGTTAAACTGTAATATCCATGGGCTATAAAATAACTAAGAAGGAGGAGAGTGCTATCCTGCATAATTGCTAGGACAATTTTTTGAATAGTTTCCGATGCAAATATATTCACAAAGTCAGTTTTAAATTTTACCCTGCATCAAGCACTAGGATCCTTGTTTAGAAAATATTTGCATGATCATTATACACTGAAAAAAATAATATTCGTAATATTATTTGTTGAAATTCATTATATCGTATTGTATTTATAACAGTTTTAACTTATTTTTCAAAAGATGGTGATTTTTTAAATTCAATTATTAACATTCAAATCTTATTACCAATTGTAATTAATTGAAGTTCTACTTCAGCATAAAGGAAAACTCCCTAAGGATCCACGTAAGGCCCTATAAAATCTCATCTTGATATTTCTTCCAGTGTCTGAGATATTAAGGGTAAAACAATAAAAGTGGAAATTTTAAAAACAAACACATTGGAACTCAACAAGACACAATCCGATTATGTAACCAATTGTTAAATACATGGCGTGTCGTTGTGCCGAGCTAACAAATACGCGAAGTTCACAATTCATCTAAATTCATAATTTACTGTTTTAATATTAAATTAGGAGAAATTCGTTATTTGTTTATTACTGGTTTTTTATAAATTATAATTTCCATACCCATAATATTTAAAATGTTGGTAATTATGAAATTATACAGTTGACGTCTTTACTTCACATTATTCGCCATCGATGACAATTTTTTGATAAAATAAAATAATATCTCAATGTTAAATATTGCTAGACTAAAGAAAACTTGCGAGAACTAAACCCACAAAGCCTCAGATCAAATAACCTCGATCCAAAATATAAAATTTAAACAAATAAAGTATAAAAACGATCTTTCAATGTGAGAATTTTCCGATTCTTCGCAGGACTAATCCAGCTTTTCTCTAATTTGAAATGAAAGCGAACAACGTGAAGCTCCAAATTTTTTATTACGATTGTCCTTGTGCTTGTTAAAACTACAACATAAATTATTGAAATTAAATCAGCTTTTAAGTTATTTAAATTAAATATAAATTAAAGAATATAATTCGGGGACCATAAGATTATTGTTACAGTTATAATATGTATAAAAGTCGTCTTTGTGTCGTAATAATTATCATCACTTTGCATTTGCAAAAAGTTGTTAACTTTATTGCAAAACGAAGATATTTTTAAAAATAAAATATCAAAGTGAACAGATTTCTTTCCACTTTTTAAACTATGTAAAATGAATTATACGCTTTTTAATTTATTTAAAATTTTTTTAACAATGTTATCTTTCCTTACGTCAAGTTAAATTCAAATTCTTTAAAATTAATTAAAATATTTCCTCTTTTTATATTATTTCCTTTCGCCAGAGCTTATCGATTGCGGAATCTACAGGTTTTGGAGTTTCTATCAGTTATTTTATATATTCAACAGATTTCATCTTATATTATTGCGCTGCTTTTTAGTAAAGCTTTAAATCCTATCCAAGTTTTTGAAATTAATCGCAGTAGGGAATACTATTCTTCGTAAGTAACGCCTTTTAGTTTTAGTTGTAATTTGGTCAATTAAGGATTTAGAGGTTTCGACACATAAAAACTAGATTACATACGCACAATGCATTGATTTGTTAACATAACCTGGAATAAAATCTGTACACCTACAAATTACTTTATTTGAAACGATCTGCGATAAAAATAAAACAACGGTAATTTTACATAATTCACACGCCAAGTTCCAATAAAAAAATGTCTAAATATGTTGATATTGTCATCAGTCAGTACGGAAACCGTAGTTTCTAGTTTATTTTTATTTTACACTTCCTACATGGGGTGGGCCAAAAATCTGAATACACCTTAAAAATACCTTTTCAACAGATAAAGATAAAGGGTTGAAATTTTGAGGAATCATCACAGCTACCTTTTGGCCAGTGAGGTGACCTAATAGAATTAGAACAATACGATTAAAGTGATTACTTCGATTTTACAGCTGTTCGGTCCATCCTGTATTCCTGAAAGAATTAGCACGAAAACAATCATATTCCGGGTGTTATATCTTAAATTAATTTGTGTAGATCCCTTGAGTTTAGAAAGTGCTTAACTGCACCATCTTATTGGTTCGAACAAATTGAATATCTCAATTTTTTTTACCCCAAGTGTCATTCATCTTAATGGAGTAACACTGATTGACGTTAACTTATTGATTTATATGTTAGTGACAACTATCAATTACTTCCAGTTGCTTTATTTTTACGTAATAAAGAAACGACCTTTAATTTGTAAGCTATAAAAAAAACTTTTTAAAATAAACTAAAAAACCATAAAAGGTTATATAAATTATTATTTAAATTTTTTAAAGCTCTCATAAAATACAAATATATCGTGTCCATGCCGTAAAATTCATTGTCTAGTGAATTGGAATAGGTTTTTCACAAAACGAACAAAGAGCTTGTGCATTGGCGTACGAGCACATTACATCTTTGGGATTTTAACGTCAATTTTTTTTGTTAGAAGCCATTAACTTATACGATGCCGTAGGGGTAGATATTTTGGAACGTTTTACTTGGTTTCCTTACTAATAAAAGTGATAATAAGTATGGAATATTTTTAATTAAATCCAATTTTATGGTATCTGTTTGACTTTCAAAAGTATGTTTTCTAAAATTAGACGTAAACTTCGACCTAAGTTAAATTGTAGGTGTTGTCGGGTGGTTTAAACATCAACTTTTAACTTTTAGTTAATCAACCTGTAAAGTTTTTAATTGGTTTAGCTGAAGTCGTTTGATTTTCCAGCAAGTCGTTAAGGGTGGTTTGGTGAGATAGTACAGTAATTATAGAAACAACTCATGCATGTTTAAGTTTAACGAAAAATTGTTGCAAGAGATTTGTATTGTACAACTTCTTCGGGACGTCATATTATGGCTCCGGTAACTCCTGAATAGTCGCTTTGCAAGCAGAGTGCCATCCACATAACTCTGGTGAACAATGGATTTATGAAAGCTGTCTGTAAAAGTACCTAACGTACTGCTAAAAGCTTTCGATAAGTTTTTTTTTATACCTGCAAGCTACTTTTTTGATTTCCACTTTGACATTGGCAGCGCTCCAGCTATTTTTAGAGAAATTGCACCTGAAAAGTTGTCCCATTTACAAAAAGTTAAGCTACCTTTAAGCTATTTAAGAAAGTAGTTAGCTTATAAGCTTCGGGTACGTATTTAGAAAAAGTAGCTAAGCTATTGCCCAGTTTTTGGTTACGAAGCAAAATTCAGGATAAGTAGGAAGGACCAAAGAAGTCAATATTTACTCTTTCGAGTATATAAACGATTTATTTAGTACCTTATTTTTTTAAATGTAGCACGTATAATATATCATTCCTTCCACATATATTTTTTTAATTATCGGTTGCTCCTTTATTTTATGCATTTCTTGTTTACTGTAAAAACACAGATTTTTGTTTAGATTTTATTAAAAATTATACGTTATAATGAACACGTAAACAATTTTAATATAAGCATATTGCAGCAACATCGTATAATGGTTACCATAAATTTACTCCAATAACCATATTGTAGTACTACATATTAATGATTTTAAAGTAATCATATGGGTGTACACGTATGTTCTTGGTAAATTATATCGTTCCTCGCCATTAATGTGGAAGCAAGCAACTCGATTACAATATTCGATAATATACTTGTAAATTCCCAACTTTCCTATCCATTAATTACAAATTCAGATTTTCTCTTGGGAATATCATTTCCTTTTAAGTAAGTTAAATCAAACTTGTGAAACAAAAAATTCTCGTAAAGGTACGATTCTGCAATTTATTATTAAATTTTCATCCTGTTTATAATTAATCGCTCAAGTTATTTTAGGGATAATTTAAATTTTGTTACCAAAATTTTAACACAACAACGAAGATTTTATGAGACACCTTTCGAACGCAATCATTAATTTCTATAAACTGAAATTGTATAGCCCATCTAAAATAGTATTTTTATAAAATTTGTCGAATAAAATAATAACGTCGATTTCTTAGCGCAATTATTGGTTTTGTTTATCTTATATTTTGCTTGTTATACTTTTCTTTAAAGTTTCGTGAGAATTTAATTAAAAGTTTTGTTTTACACTTCATGAATAAGAATATTCGTTAAAAATTTAATCAAGTCAATTATCAGTTATATTTTTGAATTTTAAATATCAAACTTGGGGCTGTTTCTAAATTTATAATTAACAGACGTTTGATTTAATTAATTTTTGTATAATTTGTTAAGCTATAATTAAAAAAATTTTGGGTTGAAGATGCTAACCAGGTGTGCGAAGTACAAAAAAAGATTTTTGCGTGGAATATAACTTAAACAAATCATTCGTATACTTCATTTGCATAAATTAATTAGTAAATTAATTAAATTTATGTTTAACAGTAGACATATAGGAACGAGGTAAAGCATTTAATAGTTAAATTAAGAGTAACCGTGGAAAACAGAATTAGTAGGCCTCATTTAGTTCTTATTTTGTTGCTTTCAGCTAAATATGCTTTGATTAAATGAACAAAATTTAATTAAGACTAGTGAATTGGTAACTTATACAATAATTAAGTGAAGATTTATTAACGATTATCTCAGTTACTAAGCTCATTTTTATCGGAATATAATAAATTGCTTATTAATTTATTTGTAATCCTGAAAAATCAGGATCTTTTTTGTGATTTGTGAAATTTCCCAAATTACCGCGTGGGTTTATTTCAAAATCAAAACATGAAATCACACCCACATCAACTTAATATCCAGAAAACTTTCTATATATGCTTCATATCAGTAAAACTTACGAAAAGTTTAAAATAGCAAGAAAAGCAAATATTTTGTTCATCTTTGCAAAATTCAGAAATGTGTGTTTGTGTAGCAAGCTTAAACTTTATCATTAAAGAATAATAAATAAGCCGTGTAGGTAGGAAGCGATATAAAAATTTATAATAAAATTTCTGCTTGTGTAATCATCGTAAAAGTTTATATTAAATGTAATAAAACAAGTCATTGTAACAAGTTCGATATTCTAAAATTTTCATTAAGTTTAATCTGAAATTGAAAGCTTGATATTTATCAACCGTAAAAATGCTTCCTCAATTTATATTCCTACACTTTTCATCTGACCCATTCAGAGTTTGTTTTCAACATTTAGTAATTTGTAAACGTCAAAAATCCATTACTTTTTTTAGTTTTATTACAAGCGCTTGTAAAAAATAAAATTGGCACAAGATATAATAAATTTGTATTTTTATAATGGAAATAATCTTGCAGTGTATTGGAACTTCGCATACAAACATTTTAATATTTGCTTTGGCGCCAGTTTTCTATCCCGTCTTGGCAAATAACTTCCAGAAAGTAATTTTACCACTTTGGACACTTACCAAAAAGTTTTCTGTTTTATCTTGTGATATTCCTAAAATACAGCTAATTTTTTTATCGTTTCCTTAATTTGGGTAATTTGTTGTTTACGAACAGATTCAAATTAAATTTACTTGTGCTAACCCCAAAAATTGTTTTACCCTTATCTTGAATAAAATAATACTGTTTAGTTTCTACCTACTGTATATATAAATTTCATTGTTTTCGTAGGCTAGTTCGATTACTATTGAAGTTACAAAACAGTAATCAATAATTCTTGAGCAAAGTTTCTCAATCTAGGCAGGCTATGACAACAGATTTAGGTAATCATTTTTTGTTATCAAGTTAAGCGTCATTATTGATTCTTGGCGAAATTTGATAATGTCTGATAACTTTGTTATTTTAAAAGCTACAGAAGAACATTACATTTTTTGTCCTTTTTATAACCACTTTATAACTACCTATAAACTTTTTATCAAGAACTACGTAATGTAAACGTTTCAAGCGCTCTGATGGCATTTTCTTGTTTGACGCACTAGAAAATAATTTAAAATTAATAAAATTAGAATTTAACTGAAAAATAAGTATAATCAACTTCATACCAAAAGTCAACACAGTTAAGTTCCTGAATTTAAGCATCTTTTCCACACTTTAAATAATTGTTTAAAGTTGTACTTTTATGTCGCACTGGCCTCACAATACATTTTTTTATAACGTGGTTAAATTCAACCAATAACTTCATATCCAAGAAAAATTCCTTCTCACCATAATTTCAAATTATTTTTCCTTAAGTCTTGTTTTCTGCTTATCAAAAGTTCCAAATTAAATAAATTTATACTTTGTGAAATCGCATTAAAATTTAATTTGTGGCGAACTGCAGGAACTCAAAACAAAATTTTGTGATTGTTTTTTCAAAATAAAATTTACAAGATCTTCGAGCACTAAAACTTTTATATTGATGGTATTCTTGATTAAACTACTTCTTTTTTGATAAAAGTTTGAGTGTTTGATTATGAAGTACCTACGCTTTATTTATTTCTTAAATTAATTTAAATTAAATTTATTTTGTGATTGCTTTTAAAAATTTATTTACGATAAACTTGAAATTATAACTTTACTCATTAGTAAACTTAACAATGATGACTTCTAAATAAATATTTCGAAAGCTTTTTAACAAAGAATTTTGCTTAAATATTTTTAATAAAATTTTTTTGTGGGTGTTTTTATGTACTGAATTATTTCTTAAATTTATATTTCCTAAAAATATAACAGCAATTATAATAAATATAATATGGATAAACAATTTATTTAAGTTAATTAAATAGCAAAGAAAATTATTTCTTTGCCTTTATATAATAAATTGACTTTGATGTAAAATAATAATGGAAGATTGTAGAACGATTGTAGTGAATTTTAAGAGAACGTGGGATTTTCTGGTGGGTGGGATGTGTAGGTATGCTGAACGTTATTAAAATACCTGCGTATAATTCTATAATAAATTGAATTTATGAATTCTTAATGAATAAATGTGGATGCGCCGGACACAACCACCATTTTAAAAAAAATTTTACAAAATTTTACAAAATCAGTAACAAACAGTGGATTAGGTTTTCATGGACAACCATTACTCTAACGAAATAAATACCTTCCTTCCTTCTCAGTCCTTTAACCCTAATGAGGGTTTGGTGACCCATCTCGTTCTATCTCTTTCTATGAATATATCACATACATAGAGGACCTACTTGTTTAACGTGGGCTCCGAACCACGGGAAGTGTACTACACTTCATTTCGAGATGGATTTTATTGGCAGATTACCTCGGTGGTTTGCCATTGCCTGCCGAGGAGAGACGGTCAGAATAAAGTTCTTACCCTGCCCGGAATCGATCCGAGCGTTTCGCATTAGCAGTAGACGCACTTAACTGCCAAGCGATGACCGCCAATAATATATAAATAAATACATCAGTACCTTATTGTAGGACTATGAATTCCCTAAATGACAATTTTTTGAAGATTTTCGTAAATCTAACCGTTTTGACGCTACTGCAGGTCTTTATCAGATATTAAAATTGAGAAAATTCTTAAATACATCTATTTGTAGATTTTACTCTGTAACCGTTCCTCAAACAAGCAAAACACATCAATACTCTTTTGAAGATCATAAAATTCTTAACATAAATAATATCTAAACTATATATTTATATACTGTCATGCTATTTTAAATAATTTTTATAAATGTTAATGTATTTTGGTTGTAGTGATTAATATTATGTGGAAATGTGTGATTTTCACACATTGTGGGATTTTCAGTAAGACAGAGGGGAAGTGGATTCTACTCAAAATTCAAAGCTTGGGGTCTAAGTAGTTCGTAAAAAACTTGGTGCTTTTGTCCAGCACGTCCACATCGACCCCAAATTTTAGGTTAAGCGAACTCACTGATTTAGTTTAAAACCAATGGTTCAAAAATAGAACCAAAATTTGGTTCTCTATATTATGTATATAGTGAAATTTTTTTATTATTATTTAATAGATGTTTAATTTTGCTTCACGTTGTTGCTTTCAATTGATATGGTTTTATCACAACCACTGCTATTCTTTTGTGCGTCTACCAAATATGTGCCATCACTTTTCAAACACGACATTTCTTTCTATCTCTTTCTTATTATTTCACTTTAAACAATTTTCTAAATTAATCCTTTACTTATGAACCAAAAAGAACTAAACAAAAAATAAGAACCGTCGAAATGAAGATCCTACAAACCATACAGGTCCTAACAATACGATACAGATAAACTAGCGAAAGTATTAGACAACGATGTGACGTAGTGGATATAATAAAGTTCATGAAGCACGGAAGAGAGCTTGGAATGACCACGTTGATCGCATGGACGAACACAGACTAGCTAACATTTGCAAAAACCGACGATCGACAGGAAAAAGACCTCCAGGACGACCTCCCAAGAGATGAGCTCAAAGTTGGTTTTCATGGCCCGCGGAGTAACGAGGCAAGACAATTCCTAGTCGAAAGTGGAAGAAGAAGAATCATTTATTTTAAAAATCTTCCATACAAATTTTTAACGTGCCTCTTCAAGCAAGACTCAAAAAGCAACTCTATTCGACTCTGCAGTCGCTTCTTTCTGAAACAAACCAACCGATATACCTTATAAAATCCCCAACAATAATTTTGAATTACAAATAATATTCAAACTTTAGTAAATCTTATAAAAACCAATCACAAAACGTCAGTTTTATATGATATTATTGGTCGATACGTGCTGCCATGTACATATATTTGATTACCTGAAAATATTAATAACTTTTTCTGAGTGTATCAGTTTACTTATTTCATGGTGAATCCAACAGTAATTAAAAAGGAAAAGAAAGAAGAAACCAATAACTTCAAGCCTGTACTTCAGCAATAAACTGTGCTTTCTTGTGGTTAAGCTCCTGGGACAAATTCAAAATAATTAAAATTGATAGGTGTAGTTAACTATTATCAATTACAATAAAATAAAATACAAAATATTAACCAATTACATTTTATAAAAAGAATCCTAAAAACAAAAATTGTTAATTAAACCAAACACGTAATAAAATAAATTCTTGTCAGCAAAATCGTAATTGGTTTTAGCTACTTTTCGTTGTTATTTTTTTTGAAATATTGTACTGTATCGTTCCCACGGCTAAACAGACAAATCAAAATATTTGCAATTCTGTAAATATTTTTATTTCTCTTTTGAAATTTAAGAAAAATTATAATGTTAATGATATTAAGATCTAATAATATTATCAAATAATATAGGTACAATTTGATCAGTTCTATGTATTATTGATTACTGTGTTGTATTTATCAGCAACATAATAATATATTAATACAATATCTGATAATTTTGAGAAATATTTTTATGAAAATGTGAAAATAATATTTTTATAAATCTAATAAATCGAAAAATTTGGTTTGGAAAACGAAGACAATAAAAAATAATATTATTAATATATTATTTGTTCTACAGAAAGTAGCCAAGGTAAAAACCAAATAAAATAAGCCAGAATTTCATAAAAATTTATGTAATCAAAACCTGAATCAATATTTAATATAATGCCGATTATAAAGGTTTAATTTAAATATTTATAGAAGTTCGACAAATACAAGTGTTTAAGTTATTTAAAAAATAATAGTAGTTGAATTTTTAAATGCAATAAAATAATACATAAATTTACTGGTTTATATGATATACGAGGGCGAATCATTTTGTTCAAGTTTGATACAGAAACTTTCTTACATTTGGTTTGGTAATTTTTTCAAAAATGGGAAAAACAAAAATCAGAGTTGCTAGTAAATATTAGCAAAAGTCTTTAACTCATAATGATAGTCTTTGGACCAAACTTTGGAGCATATAAATGTTCACCTTTGTAGGCTCCTTGATTTCTCAAAGCTTTCATCTCTTCCCAAAACTAAATAAACGCCTCTGAGATATTCGTCTTACAATTAGTATATAATTATGTATCAAATTTACCGCCTGAGGATTTGCCCTCGTATATGTTTGTAATGCTGACATAATATGTCACATGTATTATTTATTCATTAAATCGATAGTAAAATACCATTTTATAATCATACAAGTGGAATTGATTATGCATAAGCAATGCAATGTAATGAACTTTTCAGTGGTACGACCTACTTGAACATGTTTTGTTAAATATTTTCCAATAGAATACCTGTTGAAATTTTTTTTAAATTTAATAAATAATATTCTTTAATGGATTGTTAAAACAACATAATGGATACGTATCTGAAAGTGTAGTGCAGTAACTTATTTTTTAAAACGAGATGGTCCCTAAATAAATTATTCATATTTTGTTGTTGCATGATTTTCCCCCATTTAAATTCATGAGTCGTTTAAGACACGTTTCTTTGTGTAAACAATGTTTAGAAAACTAGACTTAAAATATAATATAGCGAATTTAATGAGCATAAAACATGATTTTTAAATTTAATGAACTGTTAGAAATTGAAAATTACAATGTATACGAGTAACTTTTAGAAAGTAAGTAGAAACGTCGATAAGCTGCTGAGAGAGTAAATTTTAAGATTTTCTGACAAACCCAACTATTTTGTTGTCGCGGAATGGAATACATTATTGTTTCATCAGACATCAAAAGCACCTCAAAATAGACCTCGAGTCAAATTACGAGAAGTCTTTCTCGTGACCCTTTTTCAAAGGGTGATATCTAAGCAGGCTCCAGGTCATAATAAAACAAATTTGATAAGAAAGGGTCTCTTTTGTGGTTTGGTAAAACAGGCAACTAAAAATTAAGCTTTTCAGATGTAAAACTTAAGAAGTCAGTAAATAACTGGAGGATCAATAAATTACAATTTATGGTCATTATATTTAAATAAATTAAATTAATATAGTAGTATTACAAAATAAAGTATAAAATTGGAAAATCTAATATCCCAATCAATACGTTTTTATAAACTCCGAATCTACGATAACAAAAAATGTGGCATGTTTCAGCCAATTTGTTATTGAAAATTTTGATAACATCAGACTGCCAAGTTGATGCAGAATACGTGGACATACAAAAAGTATTCGATCAGATTTACTTTATGGGTTTATCTAGAAAATTGATTTTCCTATTTAATATTCAACAATTCATCGACTATTGGGAATTTACATTAACCATGCGCCACTACGCGTCCATAATATTAACTACTCCGTTAAGTATACCCAAAATTTTATACGTGTATTTGTTAATTAATTGTGTGTTAGAATTTGAATTTTACCACTATTACAACGCAGTCGACTAGCTATATTAGTACAATACGCATTAATAACTTATGTGCAATATCGTGCTATACTAATTAGAACAGCCATTATGGCGGGACGTTAGCGCCCTCATCGGTGATGTAAATTCCCAATATGAGGTAAATAAAATATAAATAAGATAAAAAGAAATATTCACATCCACTTCTGGTGTACCACAAGGCGCTAGTCTTGGCCCGCTGTTATTCTACTATTCATCAATTATTCGGCGATGTAATTAAAAGTTCGGTTCTAATTTAGGCTGACGACATAAATCGTCAATCGATGATTACATAGCATTGTCAATGGCTTTTCAACAGGGACTTTGCTTTTAGATTTTAAATAAAACACACATTTCGGATAAAGTTCTGTATTTATTTATTGGTGGTTTTCAAAGCTTCAATGTATTGTGGATTATATGCATAGACTTGATCTTTCACATCCACACATAAAAAATAGTCTAACGGCGCGGCGTTGAAGTGAACGATCCAGGCGGCCAATTGACTGCAGAATTACGCAAAATTATTCGATCGAAAAATTTCGTTCCCAACAAATTCAATGTTTCGATGATTGTTTACAATTTAAATTAATTTACGATGGGTAATTGAATTTGCCACCATCAGTTTGAAGGAAGATAACAGGAGTGTTGGAGAGGATATTATAAGGGGAAAAAGTATAGTCGATCCACGCGAAGCGGACAGCAAAACTAATTTTGTATTTTTGAGTAGAAAATAAAATTGAATTAAAAATATAAAGAGGCATTATTGAAATCAGTAATAGTAATAAAAGTTTTTGGAAGTTTCTTTGTAAACTTTTTGAGGGCGTATAGAACACGACAACTTTAAATTGGCTGCCCCAACGTGATGCTAATTTCTAATAACCAGGATAAGGAAAATTTCACAATTTTGACAGTATTGGCTTTACCAATAATAAGTGAGATGGATATACCATGGATTCCACAACGGGGAAAAGGCCTAAAGTCCAGGAGGGATGAACGAGAGTTATTTATAAAAGCAGTATTAGGGCTATAGAATAAGAAGAATGTAAACATTCACATGAAAATGAGCTTCATCTGAAAACATAATTTTCTCACAAAAACTATAATCTTGTTCAAGGATAAAATTAACAAATTGTCGACAAACAGGATGGTCGCTTGGCTTTAATTACAAGATTTTTGACCCAAATCTTTGTGCAAAACTCGCTATGTGGTACTCGCGGATAGGCCCAATTTCTAGAATACCGCAGAATTGATAAATTTGGATATTCCTCAACACCTTCACTTAAAACAGCAATATTTTCAGCTGAACGACCCCACGAACAAGCGCTGTTATTGGTATGTTATATACCGAACCATTAGACTCAAATTTAACCACCATATTTTTAATAGCGATCTCGGACCGAAAATTTTCCGAAATTTTGTGATATACAGTTTTCACAGATCCACCATTTTCGAAGTATATTTTAATTACTTTCATGCGATTGTCAATCAAAATTGAAGACGTTAGAATACATTGTAGACCTTCTACTTGACGTACGTCAAAAAACGGAATGACAAAACTGTCACCACATCTGGAATTGCCCCTATTAAAAACCAAATTCGCTGAAGGACGCCATAAATGTGGCAAAGCACTGATGCAACACGAATAAACTGAAATTAGAACTAAATGTGCTGTAAAAGTATGTGGCAGACAAGGAGGTGTTTTTTCAGAGATGAAACAAGATGTGCTGATTATGATGATGATGATGGGGCAAACACAATAAAATTGAAAGTATTGCATACATTATGTACTTTCAACGATATGCCTCTACAGGAAAATTGCATTCTTGAGGTTGCATTTCGATAATCAAAATATTTATTGCATTTGGCAATGTGTAACATACTTTAAAATTTTTAATATCTCTTAATGATCTGGGAAATTAAAAAAATTATTTACATATTGCCGTGTTTAGCTACTGAATTTAATTTAATTTAATTTGTATAGCGGGGAAAAAATATACGGCTCTTTTTTAACTGCTCCGGCTAAATTTTGTGGTCGTGACAATGGTTCGCTGATTTGTAGTGAAAACACCTCATTGGTTCACTAATTATTGCAACATATTTAAATTTAAACTTACCTCTCGAGTATCTGAATCGACTCGTACCTATTATGCTGCATTAAAGTTAAGCAAAAACTCAAATAAATCTCCTTTTAAAAAAGAAAACAATCGCTTCATTTATTTACACATAAATCAAAAATAATTAAGAAACAAAGTTATTTCTACAAAAATAAACAAATTAAGTGTACAAAATTTCAATTATTCAGAAATCCTATCTACCCCCCGATTAATTCGCACTTAGTCAATTTTTAATATTATTTTTAAACAGTTTAAATAAGGCGCCGCACACAGTTTATCTTACCACAAATTGTCCACCGTCGAAGAAAACTTAACTCAGTTTGTCAGATTTGATCAAACAGCATTCAAAATAATCAAGGTACTTGTCGACTCAAGTACAGTTCAATAGTTGTTTCTTAAACTTCGTCCCTTAAAAACAATCGGTGTGTTTACTACCTAATCGAGCGCCCTTCGCAACACCGCAATATATATCCTTATTTTTATAGGTATTATAACATTTTTATTACGCAGTACATGGAACTGCAGATAATTGTTTCAATTATTTCTTACAAACTGCATAACATTAATATGGGTCGATAATTGGTAACTGAAGAGATGTCTCTCTTTTTTGAAAACAAGACATACTATCTTGACTGTTTCCAAATATGGGGAAATATTGATGTGAGCAGTACGCGATTAAATATATGCTTTAGTGGATCTACTAAAGAATGAGAATTTTGCGTTATTAATGAGTTTGATATTCTGTCGATACCAGCAGTTTGATTATTCTTCAGTGTTTGCTATGTCTGCTTTAAAGTGTCTACTTTCATGCATACTACTTTACCTACACAATAGCCATGTTATTATATTTGTTCAGACGGAGCTTTTGTTAAAATTTTTTGTCTTGTTTTTTTGTGTGCAATTTTTTCAATTCAAATTATATTTTCAACGCTTTATTTAGATATAAGATGTGACTATCGGCATTGATGGGAGGACTGACCTAAGAATTCTCTCTTCTAAATCAGTGGCAACATTGTAATACCTATTTAATTACTGATATTTCAATATTTATTAGATGTTTGACTTGCGGTGCCAAGTATCGTGGTTGGATTTCAGCTACAGCTAACTTTTGAAAGTTTTAATGGAATAAAGAATTGCGAAAAGAATCCATCGTCATAATAATAAAACATCAGTTCTGTGCATCTATTTACCTATTTGTTTAAAATGCATCTTGCATTAATTGGTTCATTGGACGAATCTAAAAACGTTGCAGTGCGGCTTTTAGTCCACACAATCATAACGATTACCATAATAAGTCACGTAGAACTATACTTGAAATGTCTATATTGAAATTGCTAATCATGCAATTAAGTACAACATAAATGTATGTAGTAATAAGTCATCTTGGCTTTGATGAAGTTGATATCAAGCGTTCGTTGAGAGACGAGGGAACATTAAGAAGAGCTCCAGCTGTCAATGGGAGGCCTAAACCATTTGCCGAGGAGATTGAGTTTGTAAAAGGTGTGAGAGGTGTGTAAAAAATCCTAGCTGATAATTATTGAACACTGGCGATGGTCTTGTGCTTCGACAAAATTCCACAAAGGCGAACTTAAATTACTTCTATGAAAAAAAGAAATAAAACCAAAGAGGAAAAACACCCATATATAAGTTATTGTCTTCTGTCAAAGGCGTGTTATATCACGCGATGGCCATGTAATATCAGAGAACCAAAATTAATGGAAAGTATGAATTAGAATGCATAGAGTATAATCTACAATTACCAAGTTAGCTTAGGAAAATTCAAAATCGAAATAAAGAAATAATTCGGTTTTTCAAAAATAATCAATAAAAATTATAGTTTAATGCAAACTGTAATTTGTAGGAAGATAGAATAATTACGATATTTCTAAACACGTTTTAAAAATATTTTAATTCGTTCGAAAATTGATAGAAAAAAAGCAATAAAATGTTATTTACAATCGCGAACTTATTTATCGCGGTGAAGAAAGAAGAAATCACAAGTGTCCAAATTAGGAAATAAACTGTGTCCACCGCGTATTTAAAATATTTCATATTTAAAATAATTGGTAATGTTCAAATGTTTTAAACAGTGGCGTAGCTAGCATGGGTGACACCCGGGGCGGATTTAATGGGTGTCACCCCCACCTAGGCTGATGAACTTTTATTTTTGATGTGTCACCCCAAAAACCAAAAAACGATGTAACTTTAGACAGGAAATTTAAATAATTTGGGGTCGGGTGCAACCCCCACCCAGGCTGATGACCTTTTTTTGAGTTGTCACCCCTAGGAACCTAAAAACCCAAGAAAAGAGGTAATTTTAGTCAATAATTTGGGGTCGGGTGTCACTCCCACCTAGGCCGATGACGTTTCTTTGAGGTGTCACCCCTAGGAACATAAAAAACCAAGAAACGAGGCAATTTTACTCAGGAAATTTAAATAATTTGGGGTCGGGTGTCACCCCCAGACGAGTGACACCCGGGGCGGTCCGCCCCCACCGCCCCCCCTAGCTACGCCACTGGTTTTAAACTATGTTTATTTTAAAATTTTCCGAGATTTACACTTGGTTCTATGCTGGATAAACACATTTTAACTGTAACTGATTAACGGTTGAATTTACGAACAAACGATTAGGGAACAAAATTATAGAGAGAATATAATAATAATTATGAACTGCGCAAATTATTTGTATGTTATAGAGAGAATATTATTACCTACAAGTAAAAAAGCAGAATTAATTCCCAAGATATTAACATTTGAAGCAAAAAATGTGGCGTTGATAGTGTTAAGTTTTACCGCGCTAATAAAAAAAAACATTTTTGTTAAGCTGGTTTCCAACCTTTAATTTAACGAATAATCTGTTTTTTTAAGTTTTAATTAAATAAGCAAATTGGAATAAAATTTTTTTCGAATATCTTCGACATTCATACATCAATCAACTTCTCAAGCTTGGTGGTTTATCCCTTTGTTGTAATTTTTTTCCGTTCACTTTTTGATCTAAACGATTCTTTTCGTGCATTATTTCCAGTGCTTCATGAACTTTTCATCGTTAAACATCGCTAAACTATGATCGAAAAGATATCGATGGAAGTTATAGAATAGGGGGGTTGATGTGTATTCTTGGATTAATTTCTTGGAATTGGTAATGATTAATTTACTATGTAAGCAAATTAAAATTCTTCTGATTCTGTTGCTTTCTGCTACTATGATTTTATATAAAAGTAGTTAGAATTTTGAAATTGAACTTGTAGTCCAGTCAACCGGTAGTTGAAAGTTATAAAATTGATAGGATGGCTGAATTTTTGAAGGCAAAGCCTCAAACCGCGAAAATCTACCAAAATTTTCCCGTGTGTCACGAGATAAGGGTTTTTTTTCTCAGCTGCTATTGGCGTGATTTTAAATTTTTTTTGAAATGTTAGGAAAAATATTAGGAACAACTTTTGTCTAAAACTTTTTTCATAACTATTCAAGGAAAAGTGCTACAAGCCAAAAAGCGGATTTTTTAGGGGGTGAGTTTTTCAATATTTTGTATCTGATTTTCAATGATGTTTATGAGAAAAATGTTCAAACTAAAGTTGTAGCGCCTACGATCCTCCAAAAACGCGAAGTAACCTTTAAAGGGAATATTTTATAAACGGTGCTGACTTTGGCGCCCCCTGGGGCGAGCAAGTTTTGCGACACCAAAAATTTTTTTTATATAAAAGCTGTAAGGAATCGTAGGCGCTACAACTTTAATTTGAATATTTATCTCATAACTATCATAAAAAAGCAGATAAAAAATATTGAAAAACTCATCTCCTAAAACGCCGCATTTTGGCTTGTAGCACTTTCCCCTGAATAATTATAAAAAGCAGTTTTAGAAAAAAATTGGTCTAAATATATTTGCGAATATTTGAAAAGAAATGAAAAGTACACCAATAGCAGCTGAGATATAAATAACATCTTATTAACAACTTAATAACAACTTATCTCGTGACGCACAGGGAAGTTTTGGTGGATTTTCGCGGTTCGGGGCTGTGTGGGAAACCCTCGCTAACTGTCCTAAAAAATACAGCCATCCTATCAATTTTGTAGATATTGGGTACTTTTTGAGCCAGATACACTTAGACTATTGGAAGATTCATATTGATGGAAAACAGTATTAAACTAACAGATCTACGGATCAACAGCTTACCGGATTAAATGTCGGTGTCGGTTTTTCACACCAAGTAAAAAAACTCCACACCGTGTGTAAAGAAGGTTGGAAACTATCAAACTTAAAATTATTCCAATAGGAAATTAATGTCAATTTTCATCAACTGTAGATTCAATTGTAAATGGAATGCGTTTTAATTGTAATGCGTTACACATTGAAAATTCTCGAAAAATCGCCTGCGGCAGTTTTTCCCAAATCCACGGAGTGGCCCAAAAATGAGACCTCGCAAAGAGCATAATATGAAAAGCTAGTTACGGCACTGCATAAAACAACTTTACATTCATAATAGGGACCTGGTTGTTGGTTCAAATTTGATAATAATGTTATTCTACCCTTATTGTGGGAGCACATTTTTCAGAACCTCGGGTTTTCGAAATTTACCGGTTTCGGGTGAGTCCTATAATAAAAACGTGTAGGTTAAGATTTAAAGTAAATACAATTTTAAGATCTGAACAGAAAATAAAAATTATTTTAGCCCTAGTAGATTTTGAGATACGCTTGGAGGAAGAAAAAAATTTTTTTGAGCAAAAAAATCATGACTTTTGTTGTTTTTTCAGATAAAATCCAAAAAAATAAAATTACAGTCTATCCACAACTTTATGATTTTTGGGACTGACGATAAATTTTACCCTGTTTCCGAACGTAATATCAAAAATTTCGGACTCTTTTCCGATGTTTTGCCAAACATTGTAAAAAAATCGTATTTTCGAGCTTTTTCGAAGTAAAAAAAACCCTCAAAATAATATAGTTTAAAAAATTACAGTTAGTTTTATCCATCCCTCCCTAAATCTCTCGACATGTTTTTGTCGCTATTAATATTTCTATTTCCTTTAGTTCTAGCAATATTTAAAGGTAGATTAATTTTTAACACACATTTCTGAGCGAAATGGGCCGAGCAACTAAATCTTGGTAATTAATGCATAAAGAAAGTGA
Source organism: Podabrus alpinus (assembly GCA_932274525.1). NCBI lineage: Eukaryota > Metazoa > Arthropoda > Insecta > Coleoptera > Cantharidae > Podabrus > Podabrus alpinus. The sequence continues at coordinate 22,351,772 of OW026454.1, forward strand.
GGGTTTAACGATTTTGCTAATGTGTGGATTATTTCAGTCCAATTATAGCTACCCTATAATTAGTGAAGCAGGTATTGCGCTTATTAATCGTGAGAATCAATAATATCAACAGCTGTCAAAGCAGTTCCTTGACTAAGTGCCCCAGGGAAGAATTATAGAGATTTCAGGGCTTAACGTGTTAACATGTTTGTATGTAAAATTTCTAAGCTAATAAATAGAGAGAGGTCGATTTATGTATCTACCAATCGTATTTCAGCTTCAAAAAAACAAAAAATAGATAAAAATCCTAGAGGCGGTATGCACAATACTTTGTTTACGCTTAAATAAACACATGACTTCTTTTTTCCAAACCCTTTGTAACATATTCTTTTGTATGCAATCAGCAAATTTTCGAATTTTCATTTTTTACTTTAATCGCATCAAATGTTTTCCTACCTGCATAATTGCTGTGAAGTGTGGTCATGCGTTGTTTTGTTGGAAAATTATAGCGCACTTTTGTTCTAAGCAAATTGAAAATTTTTGTAGCATGCTCATAAAACTTGTGCGTTACTAATTTTCCCTGCAAAGAAAAATGGTCAATAATTCATAATATTACACTTATAAAAAAACAATTCGAACAAAAATAAAATTGTTCTTAATAGAAGTTATGATAAAAAGCCTCGTATAACAAGTTCTAGCCAAAAACTTTTTGACGACGTAGGAATTTATTCCTTAAGGTATATTTGAAGTTGATTTGAAGTGCCTTGATAACGGTTATTTTTCATACGCCGTTGAATGGCTATGCTTTGTGATGATATATCCTATGCATTACGAATGTGGTATATAAAAACGTTATTTAGAAAATTACTAGACAAACTTATAACATTTTTCATAAATTTATTTTAGATAGTCGGTATTTCTTGATTATTGCTTTAATAAAGTTTTATCATAAGATTTATAACTTTTGTTAGTGTTGTGGAAAAATCAATTTAAACTTTTTTCAGTTCATTATTTACTTGGATATTTTTTGATGTTGATAGTGATTTTTTACAAAACTTGAAAAATATCCTAATTAACTTTTAATTACCAACTGAAAATCAAATTAAAAGCAATCATTTATTAAAACTAATTAAAATTTACCATTTTCATTTTAACCTAATTTTATCAATCAGTTTCTAAGACGATAAACTTTAATAATAATTAACATTATAAATTAATAGATTAAGTTAATTTCAAAGTTTTATCTTTATAATTTCTATACCTACGTAAATTTTAGTTAAATCAGGTCTCAGATTTAATCTTAAATGGCCTTACCCAGGGACTTGCTAAAATAGTCGCGTTTGTATTACAACTAAATAATTGTGCTTACTTTAGACTCCTCTATAAAATCCATTCCCTATGTTGATAATATTTAGCACTAATTACTAAATTAAATTTTACTATAAATTATTGTTGCATGATGCTATACACATTTTTTTTATGTTACGTGAATATTAGGTTCCATTATACATCAGAATGCTCTCATACAGTTTATATTTGCATGATGGGAATTGTTATCGATATTAAATTTTGTATGGGATGTACTATAAAATCGATGTTCATCTTATAATATGAACATGAACTACCCTTAAAGTACCTTTTGTTCTACTTCTTCATATTCTAATCTTCCACAAGTTTGAGATAATCCGGATGGATAATCTAATAAATTTGTTAACATATTTGGTCAAGTGCTGTGTTGCCGAAATAACCCTCTATTAAAGTTTATCAATAAATTTAAAATCAAGGGTACTCGTAGTAAAACTGAGCATCATACAAAATTTTCCTCGAAATACCTAATTTTCATAATTTAGTTAGTTCACTCTCTACTTTACAACATTAAACTGCAGTATCGTAAAAATGCTATAAACATTAATTTTATTGTAAAAAAATATAGATAACTCAATGAGAAAACACAATCTATAAACACAAAGTGATTGACCACGCACGCTTTCGGACTATCTGTTTTCATCTCGCCTGTCACTATGGCTTACAACGAAAAACCGGATGACTCTAAATTAACCTCTCCACTGCGTCAAATACATAAATCATTGGTCCTAGTAGAGTACATCAAATTCATCTTGTCTTTCAAATTACTAATTCACTTTAACTAAGTGGTTGTTGTTTTTTATATATGGGGGCTACGTGTTTAATCAGACCAATATGGTGTTTATTGGAAAGAGTTATCCACTTACAGCGAAGAGTTTCCCTTTAATTTATAGCATTTATAGCAAACAAATTTTAATTTAACGTTTCATACATTTTTTCAGCTGCACGGTCAAACTTTCTTATTAAATTATATAAACAGTTTATCCGAATAATCAGTAAAATGGAGAACATAACCAGAAGTCACTTTGTATTGAAAACTTTGGATTGTAATTAAAGTTTCGGTTACCCTCAATTAATCTGGTAATCTACAAAGACTGATCCTACCAAAGTAGAGATTAATACCCCAATTTGACTCATCAAAGGTTCAGAAAGGATCTCATTAATTTGGAAAGTATTAGGTCCTTTTGCTAAGCAGTCATATGGTTAACGTATAACTTTTAATTCGGTTTAACAAATTTGTTAAAATCACAAGAATTGAAAAAAATATTAGAAATTTTTTTTTTAACTGGACACTAAAGTTTTCTATTAGAAAGAATGTGGACTTGCTAAGAATTAGAAAACGGACTTGTATTTTTTTTTCAATTTCTGTGCAGATTCCAAAACTAAAGAAAGTTCTTCTTGATTAAAGCTGATTGAACTTTTCTATCATGTTGGAGACTTTAAGCAAACTAAGTACTTTTGCTGTGTTTATTTACCAAAGCTCTGTGTATAGATTTTTCAGTTCAACTGGGTCAGTAGCTTATAGGATTTGTGGTTCTGCAAACGCCTGATCAAGATTTATAGTTACATAAAAATTTAAGCAAAACAACTTTTATCAGTTTTACTTTGGATTTCATGAAATGAAAAAATATAAAGAATAATAATTCGTATTTCCCCGAAGTGTTTATTTACAGTTAAATTACTAAATTTTACGTCAAAATTATATGTACGAATAAAATTTATTTCGGAGTAATGCAATATGAAAAACAAAAGAAATGTTGCTATAATAAAATTCACGAAACGCAAGTTCTGATCCTGGCAATCCAATTGTGATCCTATACTATAAAAGTGTAAAGTCAGCTATACATTACTAGCCTTTACGATGTCTCCTTCACAAAAATTTCGAACAGCAAGAATTTATAGTGACACCTCTACATCACCTTAAGTTTGTTTTTCTTTAACGTTTTTTTAGCTGTCTAATAGCTTATAAGTTAGACGTACTACTGAAGTTTTACTTTTATTCAATCAGGTTGGGCTTTTAGCTAAACGAGTCTAACAAAATTTATTTTCAAGTTACTTTGTCAAGGTTCAAACTTGTTTCCTTAAAAAGGACACCATTAACGTCAATATCTAATGCATTTTCTCAAATACCGTTATCGGTTATACCTGCTTGAATGAAAAATTTTCATACTTTCAAACATAACTTTAGGGTATAACTTAACAAAAGGATAAAAAAACCCTTGTCATAGTACGAAAAAGTTATCATCCACGTTTTCTTGTAAACGTCGGGCAGGACGGCTTAAAAATTGTATTTATTTTTAAGGATAAACTTTTTCAAAATAATAAATTACTTATTTTCAACAACTCGAGAATTATAAAAATTTTTCTCTTTTCTTTTACGTTGCTTTGAAAATTTATTTTCGTACTTCAGGGATTTTGAATAATCAAATATTTAAAAAACGATTAGAATATTTTTACAAATAAAGTTAAATTCTAAAGAATATTGGTATCACTAAAAGACACCACTGAGATTAGGTAAAACATTTTAAGATTATTCCAAAAAGAGAACCTAAAAAATAAATACAAATTTACCTAACTTCCTGTACATCAATTTGGAGAACAAGAGAACAATTTATGTCACATTGAGGGATTCTTTAGATGCGAAAAGAATGCTAAGTTATTTCACCATTGTGTACTGTTAACATTTTTTTAAATTGTGACTATTTTATAAAATTTTACATCAAGTTTTCACAAATCACAATTCTGCGTAAATGTTACTAATGTAACATTACAATAATTTTCCATGTTAAACTTGTTGAATGTTTTTTATGCGTCATTAAAATTTGTATCAATAAGTAATGTGAAATTGTTGTGAATTAAGTTAGCATTTGCATATAATTTTCGAATTTGAGGTATTCAATAAAAGGATACAATTATTCAAATAATTAACCTAATTAGTTGAACAATCATATTAATTTAAATTGGATTGGCCTGAAATTTCATGATTTATACATAATGTGGTACAAGATTCTTTGAATTATATTATGTATGTAGCTCAATTAGACACATAATGGGACCTTTAGTCCAACGTGAAATCCGAACCACGGCATTATATCACTTACTCAATAGCCATATTAGATGACAGGGTCTTGTTCTTTTCGCAAAGAACAAAGGATACAGTTTTAAGTCGTGTTCAGGACCGCAACCACTTTCGTTCATTAGGGCCCGCATTAATACCGAAATCCATAAATTCTTTACTCATTCGGTAAAGCTTAATCCCACCACCAATCACATAGGTAACTTGACTCGTGATCAATATACCTACCTCGATTGAGAAGTTACTTTTAAGAACATTAAAACAAAAAGCAAAGTTCATAAAACGTCTGTAAATTGCGCACCGCAATAGTGAATGCACGAAATCGACGAAATTAATTCTTTTTTTTGTAAAAGCATTTTTTAATTAATCTGTTTATATAAATAATAATTATATTTTAATAACAAAACGTTATAATTTTGATCAAAAGGGTGATACTAATCTTTTACAATTATCGCAGTAATAAATTATCGAACAGAATATCAAGAGATTTCTTATAAACCCTAATATAAATCAAACTTACGGCCACTTCTTCAAAAAGCACTCTGGGATTTATATTTATGTCAGCGTTTAATATTTTTAAATTAAACTTCATTTCATTTAAAACTGAAAATAATGTTTTCCAAACAACAAAAATTAGCATATCATCAATATTCTTACAATGGAAGCTATATCTAATGGATTTTATGAAATGAGGTTTCTGGTTGCATTTCCGTAAATCTTGAAATGGTGCAATCTACATAATCGTAAATGACTTTCAAAGTGCATGTTTTTGACTTGATTAATTCTCTCATAAGTGGAAAAAAATGTACAATATAAAATAAATTTGTAAAATAAAAAAAAACAAATTTCGTGCTTTTATGGTAAAACAGATAAAATGTAAGGATGAACTGCAGACACGTGTTTCAGACTCATTAGTCATCATCAGTACCGTCTAAACATGAAAGCTCTTCAGTCTGAAACACGTGTCTGCCGTTCATCCTAAATTGTGCAAACTTCATTATAAAATGAAGTATGTAATAATAGAACTTTTTTGGGATGCATGCTCTGAATTATTTCTAAACTAATATAATTTTAAAATTATCAGGATAAAGTCTGCTATAGGAATTATTATCTTCTTTTAAAATGATATTTAAAATATTGAGCTGCCTGCTAAGATATTGGAGTACATGTATAAACCATCAGAAGGTCGATTGTATTTGCTTTCGAATTTAGAACATCGAGTTTGTAATGTTTCTTTTGTTGGATGGTATTTACTTGATATTTGAGATTATTTATGTCGGATGTTACTGAAAGTCGTTAGCGTCATTGTAAAACTTTAACGTATAAGATAATACCTACAATATCGGTTAAACTTCAATAATATTATTGAAATTGACAAGAAGACTAAAACCTAAAAAGTTTCTAAATGCTTGAAAGCTAAATGGCCATTATTATTATAATGCTCATATCGTTCGACTAGAGAATAGAATCGACCAGAGAAAATAATACAAAATATTTTGATGACTGTCAAAATTGGCGCTTAAAACAATAGGGCTAATATTGGTTGTATTCCAGAACTGAATTCAAGTCGATATGATGGTTTTTGCTTACACATTACATCGTGCCAAATTGCATTTATTCCATTCTAATTATTTTCATATTGTTTCATATTTTTCTTTTATAAATCTATATCTTTGTCAGGTTTAGGCTTCTATACGCAGTATAGAACCAATTCAGAGCCAATTAGAACGCTCCGGAGTATTATTTTTTATTAGGGATAATCCTGATGATCTGGCACGATCACACAAACAAATGGAATAGCTTGATTATTGTTATTTAGTTACTAATACAAATATAACTAGCTAACAGATTTTTAAACCAAAAGAATAGCTGTATAGAAACCTAACAACTGCGGCGTCCGAGTTCCACCTTGTTTAACCTTTGACTTAGCTCTTTCTTTCTTCTCATCTTTTATCACCTTTATTAATTCACTAGCTGGATACCCAACTTCATTTCAGCAGAGATGATACAGTCGACTTGTTGTGGTTTAAGTTAGCTAAATTAATGTGTGCATGCAGAAGACCTCGTTTTTGTCACTCAATGGAATAAAGCCAATACCGAGCTAAGAATCTCGCATTTGATAAGAACATGCACGAATTTGATGAGCTTCTCCCGGAAAATTCTTGCCATCAAATCATATGGGTTCGTTTTTTATTGGCCGTTAACTGAGTCCTCTTTCATCTCTTTGCACGTGACGAATAATGACGTATTTGCCCCATGTAATCATCGACACGAAGCTTCTTTGATTCAATCGAATAAAGAAAAATGTTTCAGTCTCAATCTTAGCATATATTTATGTCAACCAAATATTGATTAAGTAACTGTCGGTTCTCATTCAATCGCACCGTCAATTCATTAGCGTAGTACGACATTGCCAACACCATCTTGGTTGGCTAAACTTGGTATATCCGTCCTCGCCAAATGGAAACTTCAACGGATATTGCAAACCGTCATACAAAATGCACGTCTCGAAAATACTCTTCAGATCATGGCTTACACGCTTTTTAAAGTCATTTCTAGCAATGATAATGGCGACTTTATTGTCTACTGGTGCGTTAGAGAGACGTGTGTGCCAGGAATCACGGAACATCGACATTGCACTTCAGTTTTTATTCTTCATCAAAAAGTAAATTTGTAGAAACTTTGAGTTATCGTTGGGAGGAAGCTGGAGGGAGACAGTGTTTTAGTAAATTTGACCAGATGTTGCAAACGGAGTCTTTTCAAAATTGCAATTATGTTTGTGAATCAGGCTTAAAAGTTTTTTCGAATTTGGATGATCATCATTAATAGACTCTTTAATGACTGGCGATTCGAGAACATGCGACAAATTTTTGCATTTGTCACTGGTGTTTTGATGCACCCTGTATATACCAAGAAAGTCTCATTAGTGACAGGTAAAGCGCGTACGGGGGGGGGGGGGTTAGATTGCGAGATAAAAGCTAGAAGGTTGAGTTTGGTGGCGACGATTGTTTTTCGCATTTAAAAATCTAGTTTTGCGGCCATATAGAATGGGAGATGATGTGCGTATTTTTTACGGATTTTTTACGGATACAGTAGCTAGAACTCGTAACGTGATAAGTACAGGGTGTGTTAAAAGATTAGTGACAAATGCAAAAATGTATCACAAACCATTCCGCTAGAACAGTATAATTCTTGTGTTCGCACTCAAACTTCATCGCCCCACAAAAAGATCAGTGATAATCAGAGGAAAGTTTAAGCGATCCAATACAGGATTATAATTGAAAGCTTTGTCACTCAAATGTCTTCATTTGCTCGCCCATAAGATTAATTGTTGAATTCCGTTCTGCTGCAATCGACCCCTGTGAGCTTCAACAGCTTCATACAAAATTGGGTTCTGGTGACTAATTACATCATATTGAATTCGTTGCTGTTGCTACTCCCCGCTTTTTGTTCCTCGCGCTCGTTTGTTTCTCCGGCAGTATTTGAACAGAGATTTCTTAATTATACCTTTTAATAAATAACTTGATGACGGCACCGATTGTTCCATATGTAACTTTACTCTAACGCATTGATGGTGATTGTTTTTAAAGACACCCCGTATATTAATTTTCTTGCCTTGTGTCATTCCATTCCCATCCTCTGTTGATCAGAGGCTATATTATAAAATCAGGAAAATACACGTTAGCATATAAAAACGTCAACAACCAACTCAATAATTTAGCCACACGTAAGAGTTATCGATTTATACATAAAAACAATAAGAAACGATTTGTACATTAAAATATACAGCAACAGGTAAAATGCAAACCACAATAAAATACAAATTTTGAAATTGAAAACGATTAGAAGCGTGCGATATCAGCCGCTCAGTTCGGGCTGTAATCAGCACCACTGCAACACAATCAGCAAGACAAACCATTCGTTAAATGTTAAGTTTAAGCAAGTTTAAGGATGCAATCTCACTGAAGGAAACTCCAGCCTAAACCCTAGCCTACGAGTATAAGCACTAGCCGGGTACATTTTCTATCAACCACGTCCGTTCCGTTAAGCTGGAGTCTCACTACAACCACCTACGGCCACGAAATAAAATTTTACTAATTTAATTGGTTAAAACCGAGTTCAAAGACCCAGCCACCAGTTATTTCTATTAGTTAAATTTTAGTTAGTGGTAGACGAAGACTGCAGTGGGATTCCAGCATTAAACAAGTTTCAACGAATGTTTTGTTTTGCCGAATGTGTTCCAGTGATGCTGTTACAACCCGGTTTTCATATTCTAACGTTTGTTTTCCTGATTTTATATAGCCTCTGTAAAACAAAAGAATGGGAATAGAACATTGCAAGGTAACAAAGTAATATACAGTTTGTCTCTAAATATAATCACCAACGCTTTACAGTAGACTTATGGAACAATCAGTGTCGTCGTCAGGTTTTTTATTCATTATTTTATTTTATGTGTCGCTATTCGACGCACCTACTCAATTAACGTTTGTGAAACTGAGTCAGCTAGCCTGCGCCAAGAAGAAATTTGTTCAAAATTTGGTTACATATTTTGATTGATTCGCCGCATATATTTTTCGATGAATTTGTATACCCCCTGTATTCCACAAAATATCTGGAGGACAAACATCTATCTACCAATTACAGTCCGGCAATGTCGATTTTCGCGAAAAACTCGGGAAGGCAGTAAAGTAGAGGTCGTAAATAGTAGCCTTGACCTAGGAATTCCTTAAAGAGTAAGTTGCACAAATTTCAATGCGCTAGAGCTCGGCGTTAGCGGTTTTAATTGAAACATTCTGTCAGACATTACTATTTTGTGTTTTATGTAGTATTAGATTATTTTCTATTAACTATTCTATTAAAACTCTCATTTTCTTACAATTTATTTTATTACTTTTTACATTTAGTTAACTTTCTATTTTTAATCGTACAAATTTTTACACCTTCCAACCTGCATTCATCTTTACAGCTTCAAATTAAGATTGATCAATTTCAAATTGGAACAATTTTTAAATAATAAATTGCACCTTTTTTAAGATGAAAATAAATACTAAAATACATCAAAAAGTTACGTCTATATAAATTTTATTAAGGCATCAGGTATAAACCTTTGCATATTATAGTTGCAGCCATCGTAACCCGTGTATTGCGCACCGAAAAAATGATATATTATTCAAAATTTTTAAAACGTGCGTCATTATGAATCAGTGAATGAAACCAATAATTATACCCGAATATAAGAAGAAGAGAAACAGTAAGGTTAGGATCACTTGACATGAAAGCTAAAAATCCATGTGTTAACGGAGGTACGTTTATTTAATTTACATTGCAAGGTTACCCCGAAGTATTTTTTATTTTTTCTCTGTTTTCTAATAGTTATCTACTTTTTGGAAGCGTAAGTGGTTTTTACTATTAAACTGGTTTTGGCTATATGAGCAATAGATGTGACATTTAGTGCATTTTTTGATCATTTGTTTAATCCCAATTTGATATTGATTATTTCCAATTTCAATTTGGTTAGTCATAATTTCAAGTTGTAAAGGTATAGTTGGAATTATACCAGGCGTTTGCAAAACTCCCAAGAGGTTGGCGATCTGATACTACATAGTAATCAAAGCTTTCACGCTATAAATTCAGTTTGTGTATAAATTTACAATAATAAACAAAAAAGTACAACGACAATTTTAGTTAAATAAAATAACCAATTTTGAATGTACAGGTAAATGCAATTATTTCCAAGTTCAGTGATTTGTCCTTTGTGCCAAACAAATTGTTATGAGTGGAAATTTGCTGAGTTTTATTTTATATTAATTTTATTAAAATGCATAATTATTTAAGCGGTGTATTTGAACAATGGGTATCAATTTCGTAATGTTTTAATTTATTAAAATAGAAATTTTATAAAACACCGTATTTTTCAGATTTTAATAATATTTAGTACAATAAATATTGGACACAATTAATAAGTAACAGTAATATGCAAGTTATCATTTGTTAGTTGTTACACCACGTTCTGCATCTACGACACCTTTCCAACAGGTAATAAAAGGTTGGCTAGCTCAAAGTCGCGAAGGGGTGGGTTGGTGAATGGAATGAAAGGGTCGTGTGACGGCACGTCGCAAAGCGTGTGTTTCCTATCGACGACCGGGCAATCCTCGATCGCGATTCTAAAGATTGTCAAAATCGGTGTGAATAATTTACACGGGGGGGGAGTTAAGTCAAAATCGGTGGGGTTAATATACACGAGGGAGTTTAAATGGGCGCCACGCATACGAAGAACTGAATCTCTTTGAAGGGGACTGGTTATCACACCTTCCAAGCTGGTACGCGACAACTTGATGATCTTACAGCGAATTCTCACTCCGGAAAAACCTCGCTCAATGACCTTACCTTTACAGGAGGCGAACTTTCCGTTGGTGAAAATAGCTAAATAAACATTAACACAACAATAATAATAACACACAAAGTTGGGAAATAAAAATGTATTAAATAAAATAATATCAGGGGGGAGTTGACAAAGTTTACACAAGATACTATCAAATTTACATGTCTTGTATAAAAATAAATATGTACAGTTGACGGAACCTTTCCGTGTGGTTTCCGTTGCGAAACTAATATTCGTAAAACAATTACTCTTACAAAAATACAAAAGGTTAATTTGCATGAAAGGGGGGCGTATTGAATACAGCACTCCACCAAAATAAATAGTTACTTAAGCGCAACTTGATGATGTCTAAAACTATGATTCATAAAATTGATCATGAAACTTAATCAACGCAATTGATTATCAAAATTCCCAACAACGGGACAAACAAACTTTAGCTACAATACTAAACTTGAAACGTTACGTTAAATTGCTGGGTTACATTCGGAACGCTCGAATGGCTTGGCAAAAGTTACGTTAATAATAGATAATAATATTAAGTTAAATAAAAGGTATACAAAATGGTTGCGATATCGACTTCCGGGGTTGAACTGAACGTTCATAAACACAAATAATGGTCCATAGGACCAATTAACATCACAATCTTAAAAATATAAAAAGGTTTCTTACTTAATGTGGGTGGTTGATGTTCGACCTCTAGGTAAAGTCGATGACGAGTCCTTCGGGAGTGAGATTCGTCTGCAGAATAGAGCTGAAAGCGATGTCTCAAACCATACCAGAAGGTCAGCGGAGTAACCAGCTTCCAAAACCTCTTTAAATCGAAAGGTGGTGAAGTAACGGGGTGGTTCACGCACTATATTACGCGAATTTCCTTCGTATACAATTAAATTAATATACTTCACTTAAGTTCGTTATTCGCGAAATGACAATTAATTCAAGCCGGTACTGTCTAATTAAAAAAAATGTCAATATGGTGTTTGATAAAAACAACGATTGGAATGCGCACATGTGTTCGAAGTGCAGCACCTGTTTTGTATTATTCGATAAAAGCAATGCTACGTAATTGCCTTAAGAGCGGCAAGCAATACCTCGTCGTGATGAAACGTGATAAACAGATGGTATAACAAAAAGTCCGATAATTGATTAATTGTTTAACAACAATTAACGTATTGTTGTCCGATAAAATATTAATTGTTTAACAACAATAGGCGATATGAATGTTCGATAAATATTAATTGGTTATTAACGATAGACGGTATGAATGTTCGATAAATATTAATTGTTTAACCACAATAGACGATATGAATGTTCGATCAATATTAATTGTTTAACCACAATAGACGATATGAATGTTCGATAAATATTAATTGTTTATTAACGATAGACGGTATGAATGTTCGATAATTATTAATTGGTTATTAACGATAGACGGTATGAATGTTCGATAAATATTAATTGTTTAACCACAATAGACGATATGAATGTTCGATAAATACCTGCAGTTGACACTCACTAATTTTTAGCACCAATGACTTGTATTTATTTAAAGACCTCAAAAAAAATGTGAGACCTCGATATTTTAATTCCGCTTTTGGAAGCGCTAAGATACGAAAAAGGTAGTATCAGATTCCAAGTGAATCTCTCCGAATATGCAATTTGCAGCTCAATTTATGCATTTTCCCTTCCATAATTTAGGACTTTTCCCACTTAGTGATTGATTTGGATTCTTGTAATTGGGTCCTATAAATTTAGAAAGAAGGGAGACGCGATCTAATTGGATATCAATCACGGTGCGATGGCACGCTTTTGTCTTTATTTCCACCTAAAGTGTTGGGGATATTTTACCACATGAGGCCTGAATAACAATTTTTTGCTTGTCTGCAACTCGAACAAAATAAGTTTTTGTCGCGTTTTTGCTTGCTTTCTAGATTGCGAAATTTGTATCTTTCCTATGTTAAACCCGAGCACATTTGGTTGCTTATCTGCACATGGTCGAGATAGCAAAACAAAAGGCATTGATTCTCACGAATCCAAACATGCACGTGTGTGTCCTTGTAGTGACAGACGGCACGTGATTATGGATCGTATAAAAGTGTCTTTCGATCCCACCCAAAATTTATAGTAATGCATTTACATGCATTGACGTTAAGTTCGAAACGTTATGGAACCATGATTTTCTTGCCGACGGTGTGAATCTACGATGTATGCTACGTCAACGTTATTAAAGCTATATCATCTACCGTATGGTTTATGGGACGCGAATAAAAATATTATGAACATACTTTCCTACCTCTACAATTCTTAAGACTATTATACATTTGCAAAACGTAAATTTATTAGTTAAGCGAATGTTTCAATCTTTTATTTTACAACCCGACCTAAAAATGTCTTTTAAAAGAATAATTTTCAACGGATCGATTCGAAATTTAAAATATAAGTTTAATAGATCATAAACGCAAAATCTAAAGATGCGCCCGATGCGCGGAATAAGGTGACACTCCCCTTACGTCAAGAGTTGTTATCCCTAACTACTCTTCAACTGGGACGCGCGCAACCTCAACCGAAACAAAAATTGTCCTACAATGAACCATCAACACTTGTAGTATTGAAATAGCTACTCAACTAGTGACTAGACTATACGTGTATGCCGGGAAAAAAAGAGAGAAGGTTCACCTAACCCTAGGCTTAATCAATCCGTGCGTCGTAGTGACTCCTACATGAGAGGGCGGTTCGCGAAATCACGCGATCATTCGCTGGCCGTGCGACCCACAAATGTCTGTGAAGACACCGGACTCTAGATCAAGGTAGACCTGAGCTAAGGTAACACTTCATCGGCGTATCATATTTACAAAGCCTTCTCTTAAATGTTCAGTCGATGGGGACTGTCTGCCTTTTTCAATATCGTTGAAAAAGCAGAGAAAAAAAAGACGTGTGCTCGGCTGGATCATATTTACAAAAGCCGTTTGATGCACTTCAGTAGATGGGGACTGTCTGTTTTATCAGTTATCGTTGGTGAAACAGAGAAAAAAACTTGCGCTTGGCTTGATCAAATTTACAAAGCCGTTTGAGAGATCACTAACCTTCCTCATGACTTCGATCCGGACGAGATGATCGGAAGAGAGAGAAGAGGTAATGATGGGGGGGGGCGAGAAAAAAAAATTGAGAAGGGGGTGACAACCTATGAGGGACAGTCGAGGGAACAAATCCTCGATTCGTCCGGCTTGATCACGGATGTACACGAAAAAAAAAATGTGGGGCATAATCGACAATCCAGATCGGGATGGGGTAATAAACTACAAGGGCAGTCGAGGGAACTTGTCCTCGATCCGTCCGTGTTGGACATCGATGTATACAAAAAAGAAAAGAAACATGGGGCCTAGCCATGAATCGGGTTTCCACTGAATAAAAAAAATATTCGTGGGGCATAGTTGACGGTACGGGTCGGGATGGTTTGCCTTCATCAGTGTAGTCGAAGGGAACGTCCTTGAACCACACTGACGTAAACGGGAGCTTTCATTGAAATAAAAAAAATATTACGTGGGGCCTAACCGTGGACCTACACAATCTATCGCCACAAAAAAAAATGAAGCTAGCACAACTAAGGTTGACTCTTCCAACGCTAGTGGTGAGTTTTGATGTGCAAAAAAAACATCGTCATTTATTGAGAAGTCCTGCGGTGATCGGCACCGGAGAAAACTTCACTCTAAATGTTGTCTTACACAGGTAGTGTTAGTGCAAGACGGGGACGTTGTACCAGTGGAACGTATCCACTAGGGTACAAGGCCACAAAAGATCATAACATGTAACATAAGGGGGGAGTTAGAAGTTGAACGACGGCTGGATCATATTTACAAAGCCGGCTCTATCTAATTCGGTAGGCGGGGGGGGTTGATTAATTTAAACGGGACTAAAGTGATCGTTATACACGAAAAAAAAATTTAACAACAAAAAAAAAGATATACGAAAACTGACTGAAATTCGAAATGGTGACAACCGTCCGGGTTGCACCTAAATGTTTGCTCAAAAATATATGAAGTGACTCTACTGTATAAAACTGACGAATGTGAGAAATAATTTTTCTCCAAAAGGTCAAAACGTAACTATGAAATTAACGCATGACTAATGATAACATTGGGTAATCAATTCAATGTAATCCTAGTCTCTACTTGATTCAACTGAGCGATTGACTGGGTGATTAGGCCAATGGTTCGCTAAGCGTACCCTCTAAATCCATAAACAATAATTTCCGAAATGGTTGACTGAAAATTCAAAAAAAAATTCGAGATTACAAAATGACATGCGAGATAAACAATGAAGCAAAAAGAAAAAAATGACCCGTTTATACTTTGGGGGCACGTAGTTTTCTGTCGTACGATAGGGACATAACAAATATCTCCCTTAACCTTACTGACTTAAAACTAGCTTAAAAATACCCAAACTTTACGCTAACTAAACCGATACCTAAAATTAACTAAACCGAAATCTAAACTGAACTTAATGCTACCTAAACCGAAATCTAAACTACTCCTTACATACTAAAAGCGCGAGAGAAAAAAAAAGTTACACAGAAAAAAAATTCCACGTCCCAAGTCTTAAACAAATCTGAAGCCGTTGTGACCGTTGCAAGAGAGGGCGGTTCGCGAAGTCACGGGATCGTTCGCTTGCCGTGAGACCCACAATCACAAACAGAAACGCTGAACTCTAGCTTGGGTTGGACCCGAAAACGTGGTAAAAGTTGGGAGGCGTCAAAATATATGCCTCTGGGATGAACGGATCAAATTTACAAGTTCACCCCTAATGGGTTTGTTCTTCCTTAGACCGGCAGGTGTTATGACCGCGTAGTATAGTTGTAGTCAATCTATTATTCCCTAACAAAAGGTAAATTTCCCAGAGTGTTGCTTCGAGTTATAACCCCTTACTTCTGTACGAAATTCCCTTACTAAGAAGGTTCCTTTGGGGCAGATTGTCATCCGCCAAAAAAAATGAATGGGACGATAATTCACCGGGGAATGGACTAAGCCCACGAAATTACTTTATAACCCTGGGGTTTGGATCGTCGTCCATATGTGGATCGACGTCCAAAAAAAATGTTTATCTAGCAGTGGAACTATGTCCAGCATGATAATTCGATAGCTCGATGAGAAGTGGGTCACTCTAAACAACTATTAACTATGACAACCTTACTACAAAAAAAATAAAATTCGGTAAAATTTTCCTAAAGGGTGTGTTAAAAAAACTTCCCCTAAAGGGTGTGTTGCGACAACTGATTTGTCCGAAATTGGACACAAGTCCAAACAATACAACACGGCATGAGGCAATGTCTAATGCAATTGCATTCTCAGCCCTGATCTTAATTTCTAATCTCAAAAACGAAAACGAAAAAGCTAAAAAAAATCTATTTTAAACGGTACTCGATACCAGGAAAGAACGGTGAGGGATGGTGGGGGCAAGTTAACGTCGTGCGATTGACAAAAAGACATGGTCAGTGTGTATGAAGCGACAGTGACACATTGACCTCAACCCGAAATGATAACTAGATGTTACCCTACCACTAACTTAAAGAAAAATGTCACAATGGACTGGGATTCAAAACTCTTTGATTGATTTGATTCACCAAAGAAAACTTTACGTTAAACTTTAAATTCAAAAAAAACTCAAAAATAAACTTTAACTGACGTCAAACTTCAAAAAAAACTTTAAAAAACTTTAACTTAAATTCAAAAAAAACTTTCAACTGAATTTGAAAACTTTCAATCTAATTTGAAAAACTATTAATCAAGTTTGAAAAACTTTTGATTAAATTCAAAACAACATTCCATTAATTTCAAAAAAAATTCCCCTCAATTCGAAAAAACTTTTCGTTAAACTGAAAAAAACTTGGCTCCAAAGGCCGACATTAAATTCAAAATGTTTATCTTAATTCACGAAAAAACTTGACGTTAAACTAAAAAAAAATTTAATTTAAGTATCACTATTAAATTTAAAAATGTTTACTTTAATTAACAAAACTTGAGTTAACAATAACTCAAACTGCTCTAGATCAAACTCAAAATTCGGAAATACGTCTGCAAATGAAATTCAAAAAAACTTTTACTATTCCACTAAATGTGTGCATAAAATCTCAAAACTACACCCACAAAACTAACTTCGAAGATTGAACCTTGAAACTAAATTCAAAAAAAATTTTAGAAAAACTTTACGTTAGATGTCCATACAAAATTCAAAATATTTAAAAAAGTAAATGCGTAACCTAATGAAGTGCGTAAATGCGTAAGTGCGTGACCCGTAGTCAAGCGTAAGAATGCGTACGAAACGCTTTGTGTCTTGTTCGAGACAAATGAAAACAAAACAAAAAAAAAATGCGTAATAAGTGTACGGTGTTACTAGCATAAAATACGTATGGAACCGAGTGCGTAAATAACATGCGTACTTAAATATACACGATCTAAATGTAACCATGTGTGCTAGGCACAACAAAAAAAACTTTCTATCGCTATTTGCTAAAGATGGAAATAAAAAACAAGGTTCGCTATAAATGGTACGCAATGATAATGCGTAAAGGTGCGTAGAAGACGCAGATCAAAATCTTTCATCGTTAAATGCTGAAGGCTAATAAAAATTTGTTACTAAAATTTCCGATGTGAGGGAGGGTGGCATTGCTAAGGGATTGTGCGTTAGGGTGGTTTTCGTTCTACAGAAAGGGTTGCGAAATACAGGGTAGACTTTCAACGTCCGATATAGACGGTAAGGGTTCACACAAAAAAAAATGGTGAAACGAAAAAACTTTAAACTAAGTTGAGTGACAAGTAAGAGTTTTCAACAAAATTTAAGGGTTGCGATATCATCGCCACGTTAGGGCGGTAAGGGTGTTCGCAGTTTTACGTCATGCACGGGACAAAAAGGGTTGTACACGCCAAAACGGCATTATAAACCGGTAAAAAAAATGTAAGTTGTTTCGGTCTACAGTCAGCGGTGGTCCGCACCAGACCTGACCTCTTCGATTCAACCTAATAAACACGCAATAAAAACAAAGCGAAATGTTATGGCGACATTTCCTTAAAAGTACAAAAAGCAAGGTAAAATGTTATGATGACATTTTCTAATACAACGAGAGAAAAAATTTAACAATAATGACTAAGGACTAAATACATTCGCAACGACACGCACGCACTAAAAAAAATTCATTCATACATTCACACGAAAAACAAACACACACAAAAATCTTAATATTAAAATCGGGGCTTTAATTTCTTTTTTGGGGCATTGTGCCCTGCAAACGTTCTCCCCTGAGTCCTATTCTGTCTTAAATTACAATTAGGACAAGTTTTTGTAGTTTCATCTTTTCTCCCACAACGATAGCAATATATACATTTCTGCGGAACGGTACAACGCAACGCTAAATGTCCTGTGCCACCACAATTCCAACACAAAAGGGTGTTATTATTTGTCTTATTATGAATACGGCTCTTACACCCGAATTCACCATTACTTTGCTCGTCATTACGCGGTCCGCTAAAATTTTCGGACTCGTCCCGGGATAAATTTTCAATTTCTCTTACTGACATATTTTCTTTTGTCAGTATAGAGACGTTTTCGACCTGACCTGAAATTCGTAAGTGAAACTTCACGATCGGGGTTGATATTTCGAAATTTCTATTCGAATTCGCCGCTTCGACGGTACCGCGATCAACAGGGGGTTCTTTTGTAATTTCCTCCACGGTATTGGACCTAAAATCTCTCTCCGTCCGGGAGTCTGCTAATAGTAAGCCATAAGTTGACCTAAATTCCTCCAATTGATCTAAAATCCTAAGTTTGGAGTCTTTATCTTTTATTAATACGGGTTTTGATTTAAATAATCGATTAAAATAATGCGTTAGTTTCGTCTCTATGTTCATTTCTAGATTGGGTTTCTGATCACGCGAAACTTCTAAGCGACCAAGTAACTTTTTAATAATTAACACGCCTTCTTTTAAAGCTGCTAAATCTTCCGCAAAGGAAAACGGATACCATAATAAAATGTATTTTTCACCCTGTTCCTCTTTCATAAGGGCTGATACTAATTCATCGCGTAATTCTCTTAATGAACCGTGAAAAGGTAAACCTCTAATTTTTAATTCGTATTGGACCTCGTCCTTTCGCAACTTGTCCGGTACAATCCTGAATGCCATTATTAATCGAAATGAATAAATTTAATTAAATACAAAAAAGGATTCGCGGAACACGACTCTACTTTGTTCTCTGAACAACTAATGGTAAACGGAAATACAATATTTGATCTTAAAATCGCGATAATTTTCACTTTTAAATTTAAATAGGGGGGCGTTATGGAATCTCGTTAGTCCATTCATGCGCGTCGGTACTATTTTAAAAATTGAAATCTTAATTCAAAACTTCGTGATTTACAAAATTTGACGTAATGTGCCAAAAGGGCTTTATCGATAGCTACTAAGTTGGGTGCCAAGTTATATTTTAACCTACAAAAATTAATTTGGAATTTACTTGATTTACAAACAAAAAAAATTCGATACCATAACATGCCAAAAGGGCTTTATCGATAGCCCAACGTTGGCCGCGCCAAATTATTATCCTGTTACACCACGTTCTGCATCTACGACACCTTTCCAACAGGTAATAAAAGGTTGGCTAGCTCAAAGTCGCGAAGGGGTGGGTTGGTGAATGGAATGAAAGGGTCGTGTGACGGCACGTCGCAAAGCGTGTGTTTCCTATCGACGACCGGGCAATCCTCGATCGCGATTCTAAAGATTGTCAAAATCGGTGTGAATAATTTACACGGGGGGGGAGTTAAGTCAAAATCGGTGGGGTTAATATACACGAGGGAGTTTAAATGGGCGCCACGCATACGAAGAACTGAATCTCTTTGAAGGGGACTGGTTATCACACCTTCCAAGCTGGTACGCGACAACTTGATGATCTTACAGCGAATTCTCACTCCGGAAAAACCTCGCTCAATGACCTTACCTTTACAGGAGGCGAACTTTCCGTTGGTGAAAATAGCTAAATAAACATTAACACAACAATAATAATAACACACAAAGTTGGGAAATAAAAATGTATTAAATAAAATAATATCAGGGGGGAGTTGACAAAGTTTACACAAGATACTATCAAATTTACATGTCTTGTATAAAAATAAATATGTACAGTTGACGGAACCTTTCCGTGTGGTTTCCGTTGCGAAACTAATATTCGTAAAACAATTACTCTTACAAAAATACAAAAGGTTAATTTGCATGAAAGGGGGGCGTATTGAATACAGCACTCCACCAAAATAAATAGTTACTTAAGCGCAACTTGATGATGTCTAAAACTATGATTCATAAAATTGATCATGAAACTTAATCAACGCAATTGATTATCAAAATTCCCAACAACGGGACAAACAAACTTTAGCTACAATACTAAACTTGAAACGTTACGTTAAATTGCTGGGTTACATTCGGAACGCTCGAATGGCTTGGCAAAAGTTACGTTAATAATAGATAATAATATTAAGTTAAATAAAAGGTATACAAAATGGTTGCGATATCGACTTCCGGGGTTGAACTGAACGTTCATAAACACAAATAATGGTCCATAGGACCAATTAACATCACAATCTTAAAAATATAAAAAGGTTTCTTACTTAATGTGGGTGGTTGATGTTCGACCTCTAGGTAAAGTCGATGACGAGTCCTTCGGGAGTGAGATTCGTCTGCAGAATAGAGCTGAAAGCGATGTCTCAAACCATACCAGAAGGTCAGCGGAGTAACCAGCTTCCAAAACCTCTTTAAATCGAAAGGTGGTGAAGTAACGGGGTGGTTCACGCACTATATTACGCGAATTTCCTTCGTATACAATTAAATTAATATACTTCACTTAAGTTCGTTATTCGCGAAATGACAATTAATTCAAGCCGGTACTGTCTAATTAAAAAAAATGTCAATATGGTGTTTGATAAAAACAACGATTGGAATGCGCACATGTGTTCGAAGTGCAGCACCTGTTTTGTATTATTCGATAAAAGCAATGCTACGTAATTGCCTTAAGAGCGGCAAGCAATACCTCGTCGTGATGAAACGTGATAAACAGATGGTATAACAAAAAGTCCGATAATTGATTAATTGTTTAACAACAATTAACGTATTGTTGTCCGATAAAATATTAATTGTTTAACAACAATAGGCGATATGAATGTTCGATAAATATTAATTGGTTATTAACGATAGACGGTATGAATGTTCGATAAATATTAATTGTTTAACCACAATAGACGATATGAATGTTCGATCAATATTAATTGTTTAACCACAATAGACGATATGAATGTTCGATAAATATTAATTGTTTATTAACGATAGACGGTATGAATGTTCGATAATTATTAATTGGTTATTAACGATAGACGGTATGAATGTTCGATAAATATTAATTGTTTAACCACAATAGACGATATGAATGTTCGATAAATACCTGCAGTTGACACTCACTAATTTTTAGCACCAATGACTTGTATTTATTTAAAGACCTCAAAAAAAATGTGAGACCTCGATATTTTAATTCCGCTTTTGGAAGCGCTAAGATACGAAAAAGGTAGTATCAGATTCCAAGTGAATCTCTCCGAATATGCAATTTGCAGCTCAATTTATGCATTTTCCCTTCCATAATTTAGGACTTTTCCCACTTAGTGATTGATTTGGATTCTTGTAATTGGGTCCTATAAATTTAGAAAGAAGGGAGACGCGATCTAATTGGATATCAATCACGGTGCGATGGCACGCTTTTGTCTTTATTTCCACCTAAAGTGTTGGGGATATTTTACCACATGAGGCCTGAATAACAATTTTTTGCTTGTCTGCAACTCGAACAAAATAAGTTTTTGTCGCGTTTTTGCTTGCTTTCTAGATTGCGAAATTTGTATCTTTCCTATGTTAAACCCGAGCACATTTGGTTGCTTATCTGCACATGGTCGAGATAGCAAAACAAAAGGCATTGATTCTCACGAATCCAAACATGCACGTGTGTGTCCTTGTAGTGACAGACGGCACGTGATTATGGATCGTATAAAAGTGTCTTTCGATCCCACCCAAAATTTATAGTAATGCATTTACATGCATTGACGTTAAGTTCGAAACGTTATGGAACCATGATTTTCTTGCCGACGGTGTGAATCTACGATGTATGCTACGTCAACGTTATTAAAGCTATATCATCTACCGTATGGTTTATGGGACGCGAATAAAAATATTATGAACATACTTTCCTACCTCTACAATTCTTAAGACTATTATACATTTGCAAAACGTAAATTTATTAGTTAAGCGAATGTTTCAATCTTTTATTTTACAACCCGACCTAAAAATGTCTTTTAAAAGAATAATTTTCAACGGATCGATTCGAAATTTAAAATATAAGTTTAATAGATCATAAACGCAAAATCTAAAGATGCGCCCGATGCGCGGAATAAGGTGACATAGTACATAAACAATACTGAAACTATTTTAATAAATTGGCTATGTTATATACATATGTAGATAATCACTCTTTACATAAATTGATCAATAAATTAATAATTATAAATAAATGCAAATTATAGATTATTTACTTATGAAGTGCATATCATAGATATTGCTGTAAATTTATTAATCGAAAAATTTTAAAAAGCGGAAATAAACAAATCTCTTGCCATAAAACCAAAATCGTTCAAAAAAATCCTTAGTAAAACTGTACGCATAAGAATTATTCAAATATTTTTTTGTATAATAAGAATATCCGAGAAATTTAACTTAACCTTTAAAACGAACCACCCCTGATCATTATAATAAAATAATAGATCTGCAATCAACAATTTTTATTCATTTATAAATGTTTATCGAGTAATTAATATCACAGTACTTGACAGGTTATATTTTTTAATGGAATATTGAAATCAGATATTTATATAATCCCACACAAAAGAAATAATAATGTGTTTCAATTAAACAATTTATTTAAAAATACAAAAAAGTAAATAAAAACATTATATCATTTTATTTTAAAACAACACACAATATAATGTAACAAATAACAACAGTTTTGTTTAATCCTGAGTCCTTGCAGGAGTGGGGCCACCTGTTTTCTTGGGCAATAAAACTGCAGCAATGTTTAGTAAAACACCACCTTGAGCAATTGTCACATGCGATAGAAGTTTATTTAATTCTTCGTCATTCCTAATGGCCAGTTGAATGTGACGAGGGATTATTCTGCTTTTCTTATTATCCCTGGCTGCATTGCCGGACAGTTCTAAGATTTCGGCAACTAAATATTCCATTACGGATGCCAAGTAAACTGGAGCTCCAGCACCAACTCGAGCGGAATAATTTCCTTTTCTCAAAAGACGATGAATCCTTCCAACGGGAAACTGTAATCCTGCACGTTTTGAACGCGATTTGCTAGTTTTTACTTCTGTTTTATCGTTTGCGGCCATTTTTATTTTGATTCTATAACTTTCTGTTCGATTTTGGTTTATTTTAGATGCGATTGGACTCATTATTATAGTATTTACTATCATGCGGTTTTACCAATCTATAAAAAAATATTATTCCTTTTAGGCTTCTATACAAAGTATAGCAAGAAGCCTTATGATCTGGCTCCGTGCCTGTCCGTCCGTCTGTCCGTCCGCATAATTCAAATCTAATCAAAACCCTAGAAATTGTGATTGTGAACACATCGTATGTATAATAAAATAAAACAAGGTGGAACTCGCTTTAGCGGCAGTTCCTAGGCTTCTATACAGCTACCTTTCTGGTGTGAAAAGTTGTTATTGCTAGTTATTTTTGGTCAACATAATATTTATAATGTAACATCAGATAATCCGATATTCTGCACCAATTAAATTTTTCGAGATAACCTCTTATTAGGGTATGAACGTCTTAACGGATCAAAGGATCAAACGATCAACGGATCAACGTATCAACAGATCAACGTATCAACAGATCAACGGATCAACGTATTTAAATTTCCTATATAGGTGAAAAATTATGTAAATAAAATAAGGTATAACTTATATTTGGTCTGCATTGAAAAATAATCAGGTAATCTGCACTAATTACATTTTTGCGGTTGGTATTTATCATTCACTATATAACTAATAATAATGTAGCTTTTCCATTCCATTCGGAACTTTACTTCTCTGTAATGTACGGTCCATTTTTTGAGGTGGATCAATCCTCTTCTTTCTCTTTTACTTACAACTTAACTTCGCCAATTAGCCACTGCTGTGGTTAACAATAAATAAATTTAAAACAAATTATTGTTTTATTATACATACGATACGATGTGTTTACAATCACAATTTCGAGGGTTCTGATTAGATTTGAATTATGCGGACAGACAGACAAGAAGCCAGATCGTAAGGCTTCTTGCTATACTTTGTATAGAAGCGTAAAATTCTGATTAGATTTAAATTATGCGGACGGACAGACAGACAGACACGGAGCCAGATCATAAGGCTTCTTGTTATACTTTGTATAGAAGCCTAAAAGTAATTATAGAACAAGTGTTTCTAGCGGACTCGTGTAATTCGGTTAGTAATTACATAATTAAAATAGCAGCCTAAAAGTAGCGCACTGTGTACCCAGATCTTAGACCTCTATACACACAGAGTATTTCCAACACGATTTGAAACGCCCTGTATGATTTTGAATTATGCAGACGGACGGACAGACAGACAGACACGGAGCCAGATCATAAGGCTTCTTGTTATACTTTGTATAGAAGCCTAAAATGTGTTTTAAATTTAAAATCGACTTTTTATATATTAAGATAGGTTACAAAAATATTCTGTGCTTTAAGATTGCAATTTTCAACCTATATAGTAGACAATATGATAATCTGACCGATCAAGGTATCAACGGATCAAGGTATGAACGGATCAACAGATCACGAATCAACGGATTAAGTTATCAGATCACGGAACTACGGATTAAGTTATCAAATTAACGGATAAAATTTATTGTCATATTTTATCTATTATATTTTTCTGAAAAAAAAACTTAAAAAAAAGGCTTCTATATACAAAGTATGTATAGCAAGAAGCCTTACGATCTGGCTCCGTGTCTGTCTGTCCGCATAATTCAAATCTAATCAGAACCCTCGAAATTGTGATTGTAAACACATCGTATGTATAATAAAACAATAATTTGTTTTAAATTTAAAATCGACTTTCTAGCCACCTTCTACAAACATTTTTAACATGGAACATGTTTTTACGGTCGTTACCTCGCAAAAATCGACACCAAAAACCGACACCAAAAACCGACACCAAAAATCGACACCAAAAACCGACACCAAAATTCGACACGAAAAATCGGCACCACATGTATAATTCAAATTTATAGTTTATAATTTGAATATAGAGTAGATTATCGAATAACATCTGCGCATGCATAATAATGAATTTTCAATAACAAAATTTTTATTAGCAAAAATTTAAATCCGAAACCGAGCGCAAAAAGAAAATTTGCTTATATATATAGTAAATTTTTATTACCAACACAAAAATTATAAGGGATTATCCTATTCTCGTATGACCAACAGTAAGAAGAAGAAACGAGATGGGCACCCCTAAATCTCGAGGAAAACTATGATAAACGGTTTAGTACCGAAAAACATGTTCCATGTTAAAGATATTAGTCGGAGACTAAAATAGAAGGAATCCGGGGGTCTAGGGAGGACCCCCGAGGAGCGCCGAGTTTTCGTTTTTTATTACTTTCTATGCCTAAAGACATACTTGTTGATCGTTCTCTATTGTTGGCGTTTGTTCTATCACTTGTTTACACCAGAAAGGTAGCTGTATAGAAGCCTAGATCCACCTTGTTAATTTATAATGCACATAGTAGGCACGATCCAAGTCTAAAATAAAAATTAACAAAATCATATTTTTAGGAATTGTTCTTACAGTTTCATCGTATAAATAATTAATTCAGGCAAAGGAAAAGTAAACAACATCTACAAGTTTTTTATTATGATGCCTAAGAAGACGGCCCTGATTAAAAATCAAAATTGTTCAGAAAAATCCTTAGTAAAACTGTACGCATAAGAACTATTCAAATATTTGTATAATAAGAATATCCGGGAAATTTAACTTAACCTTTAAAACGAACCACCCCTGATCAAATAATAAATAATATAATAATATTTGCAAACAACAATTTGTTTTCATTTATAAATGTTTATGGAGTAATTAATATCACAGTACTTGAAAGGTTGTATTTTTTAATGGAATATTGAAATCAGATATTTATGTAATCCCACACAAAAGAAATAATAATGTGTTTCAATTAAATAATTTATTTAAAAATAAAAAAAAGTAAATAAAAACATTATATCATTTTATTTTAAAACAACACACAATATAATGTAACAAATAACAACAGTTTTGTTTAATCCTGAGTCCTTGTTGGAGTGGGGACACCTGTTTTCTTGGGCAATAAAACTGCAGCAATGTTTGGTAAAACACCACCTTGAGCAATTGTCACATGCGATAGAAGTTTATTTAATTCTTCGTCATTCCTAATGGCCAGTTGAATGTGACGAGGGATTATTCTGCTTTTCCTATTATCCCTGGCTGCATTACCGGACAGTTCTAAGATTTCGGCAACTAAATATTCCAGTACGGATGCCAAGTAAACTGGAGCTCCAGCACCAACTCGAGCGGAATAATTTCCTTTTCTCAAAAGGCGATGAATCCTTCCAACGGGAAACTGTAATCCTGCACGTTTTGAACGCGATTTGATAGTTTTTACTTCTGTTTTATCGTTTGCGACCATTTTTTATATTGATTCTATAACTTTCTGTTCGATTTTTGTTTATTTTAGACGCGATTTGACTCATTATATAGTATTTATTATGATGAAGTATTACCAATCTACAAAAAAATATTATTCCTTTTAATTTATAATGCACAGAGTAGGCACGATCCAAGTCTAAAATAAACATAAGGCTTCTTGTTATACTTTGTATAGAAGCCTAATTAGCAAAATCACATTTTTAGGAATTCCTCTTACAGTTTCAACATATAAATAATTATTTCAGGCAAAAGAAAAGTAAACAACATCTACAAGTTTTTGATTATGATGCCTAAGAAGACGGCCCAGATTACAAATCAAAATTACAACGAATTAAAAGGAATAATTACACACTTAATATGAACAAATAACATGGAGAGTAACCAAATAGAGCACGTATTGGTGACAAGAAGAAGAGGCTCGTCGATAAAAGATGTGAGATCATTTAGAGGAGCGAATGCCGACTCTGATCATTACCTCGTAATAGCAGAAGTTAAACAGATGACGTCCTTAGCAAAGATTAAACAAGAGATAAGGAAACGAATTGCAATAGAAAAACTTAAACAAGAGACAACCATAAGGAAGTATGAGGATAATATAAGAGATGAGATGAAAAAAGGAGGAAATGAGGAAAGGTGGGATAAATGACTTGGACGAGGAGTGGAAGATAATATCAGATAGCATCACAACAACTGCAAGGCAAGTGATGGGATATCAAGAGAGAGCAAAACGGAAAGCATGGTTTGACAATGAATGTGGAGAAAAAAATAGAGAAAAACACAGCACAACTCAGGTGGCTAGAGACGAATACAGAAAGAGACCTCAGCAATTACAGAGCAAAAAGGAAAGAAGTCGACAAATTGTACAAACGGAAAAAGAACAAATGGTTAGATGAGAAAATGAAGGAAATAGAGGAGAGTAGCGCTAAGCATAACATGAAAGCATTTTACGACCAAATAAACAACAAAAGAAAGATACATGCGGTCAAAACAAGAGGCATGAGGAACGAAGATGGCAGACTGGAAAGTGAACCGGAGGAAATAAAGAAGATTTGAACGAAACATTTCGAGGGGCTACTGAATGTGAAACGAGAAGAGGAAATAGAACGAACCGAAACGGAAGAAACAGAGAGCGAAGAAGAAATAGCAGAACCAGAAAAGGAAGAGATAATGGAGGCAATTAAAAGATTAAAAAATTTGAATTATACATGTGGTGCCGATTTTTCGTGTCGATTTTTGGTGTCGGTTTTTGGTGTCGATTTTTGCGAGGTAACACGACCGTAAAAACATGTTCCCTGTTAAAAGGAGACGCAGAAATATGCGAAAACTATAGAGGTGTAACACTCCTAAACGCGGCCTACAAAGTACTATCAACGGTTATACACAACAGACTCAGCGAGTACACAAATTAATAATATAATCGGAGATTACCAGTTCGGTTTCAGAAGAGGCAGATCGACGGTGGGTGCCATACACTGCCTGAAACAAATTGGAGAGAGGAGTTATGATTACGACATGGACATACACATGCTCTTTGTAGATTTTAGTAGATACAGTAGATACAGTGAGTAGGCAAAAACTGAAGAAACCAAATAAATTAACAAGGTTAGTGACACTCAATAAAACGACAGCCAAAATAAGGACCCCAGTAAGAGAAACAGAAAATATAGAAGTGAATATCGGAGTGAGGCAGGGTGATGCGATGTCAGCGACACTATTTAACATAGCGCTAGAAAACATTATCAGAAAAACAAAGTGTAATGGAACAATCACAAATAAGGAAAATCAACTCATTGCATACGCTGACGATGTCGTAATCATCTCAAGAACAGAAGAAGGAAGTTAGAAAGTACTCGGAGAAATAAAAGTAGCAGCAGAAAAAATGGGTTTGAAGGTGAATAATGGTAAGACTAAATACATGAAGTGCCAGAGAACTAAAACCGACAACAGAAACGACATAAGGATAGACGACTGCATTTTCCAGAAGGTCGAAAGCTTTAACTACCTGGGAGTGCGACTGATGAATAATAGCGATAGAAGAGAAAAAGTTAGAACAAGAATACATGCCGGTTACAGAGTATATTTCGCAAACAGAGATATATTGAAAGACAAGCAAATAGCGAAAAAAACCAAAATTGCAATATATAAGTCACTAATAAGACCGGTGGTAACATACGCGGCCGAAACCATGTGCATTACCAGTAGGAAGGAGGAACAGCTGAGAGTCTTCGAAAGGAAGATATTGAGAGCAATTTTGGGGCCAAAAAGAGTAGATGGAGAGGTAAGTGCGAAAATGAATTTTGAACTACAGGAGGAGGTGGACGGAGAAGATGTGGTGAAATATATGAAGGCACAACG
Source organism: Podabrus alpinus (assembly GCA_932274525.1). Taxonomy (NCBI): domain Eukaryota; kingdom Metazoa; phylum Arthropoda; class Insecta; order Coleoptera; family Cantharidae; genus Podabrus; species Podabrus alpinus. Next base: position 22,380,755 of record OW026454.1, read on the forward strand.
CATAAAACGGTTGGGGCACATGTAGCGTTTTTATTTTACGCACCCTGTATATAATCCTACGTTCCAATTTTGCTATTTCAAAGTATCAATTTAGTGCAAATTTTGAGAGGGGATGCGCAGTGGACTCTCGAAAATGTTAATTGTAGGTTAGTTCCTACATTTATTTGTTAGAGTTCACATGTCAAAAGTTAATTATCAGCTGAATTCTGAATCAATTTCACTTAGAACCGACCATCTGGTATGTAATATTTAATTCAATGATTAGCTAGAAGTTACCTTTTTTTATTTTCCGATGTAGGTTCTAAAATTTAGTCCAAACATTCCGTTAAAAAGTTCGTACAGAACAGCTATCAGGATTGCTAATCTAAAGGAACAATTTTTGTATATACCAATTCGTTTGAATTGCCAGTAGGAACTCAAAGAATCCAAGGATTCATAAATTTAAGACGGACGAGTAAAGAACAACTGGATATCTCATTCAATATATTATCATCTTTCTTTTATCAACACCATCATTCTTTCAACCCCAGGGTGGCTGTATTTTACCAAGTTCCCAATCATCCGACAACTGGGTTATCATCCATTCGATTCAAAGACTGGTGATCAAAAACAGCAGTAAATATATAAGGTCAGATAAAATTTATTTTTTAAGTAAAACGAAGATTATGGTTCCATGTCTGATAACAAATGTAATCAAGTATCAGAATTAATTAATTGGTTAGCGCAAATATTCATATAAGTCAACTTTGAATTTCATGTATAAACTTTTACTCCGTGTGGAATAATATCGCAAATTATTTATATTTTCTGTAAACGAAGATTTTATATGCATATGAAGTTTCCGGTTAAGTTATTTGATTAGACAGGTGTCTAAGTTTTTTATGTATACTTATGTCGATATTTCCTTCCACAGGGCGAACATTTAATTTATTTTGTAAATACACGAATAATCAAAATTCCTACTCTTTCATTCAGTAAATTACATTTGCTGGTTTGGTTTTTTACAGTCGTTTTTGACTACTACACCTGAATGAAAGAAGATCATATAGAAAACGGTTTTGGAAAATTAGCTGGCGCCATTACAAATATCAAAACCACGTTTTCTGAGTTCGACCCACGACTCAGCTTCCGAATTAACCCAAAGAGCAAGCAGCAAAACAGGGCACTTGTGTGGCGTAAATTTTATGTTACACACATAGCGCGTAGCGGTGACGAGGATGTTACAAAACGATTAACGCTGTGGAAACCGGACATGGAAAGAATGAGAGGAAGACCAAAGGTACGATGTTGGAAAAGTGTGACGGGGGACCTGATGGAGATGAACGTGCAGAACTGGCGACAAGTGTACAGCGACAGGAGGAGATGGAAGCAAATAGTGAAGGAGGCAAAAACACATCCAAGATTGTAAAGAGGAGATAAAACAAGAGTAGAAGGAAGTGAAATAGAATGTAATGCATTGTAGATATTTTATGTTTATGTAATTAAAGGACAATGAGGACTAATCCCCTCAAAAAAGGATTTTGTAAGTCTTTAAAGGACAGCTAAATTCCGCAAGGAATGTTAAGCTATTTAATAATAATAACTTGAAAAGTTGTATTTTTTAATGGAATATTGAAATCAGATATTTATATAATCCCGCACAAAAGAAATAATAATGGATTTCAATTAAATAATTTATTTAAAAATAAAAAAAAAGTAATTTTGTTTTAAAACAACACACAATATAATGTAACAACAGTTTAATAACAACAGTTTGGTTTAAATAACAACAGTTTTGTTTAATCCTGAGTCCTTGCCGGAGTGGGGCCACCTGTTTTCTTGGGCAATAAAACTGCAGAAATGTTTGGTAAAACACCACCTTGAGCAATTGTCACATGCGATAGAAGTTTATTTAATTCTTCGTCATTCCTAATGGCCAGTTGAATGTGACGAGGAATTATTCTACCTTTCTTATTATCCCTAGCTGCATTACCGGACAGTTCTAAGATTTCGGCAACTAAATATTCCATTACGGATGCCAAGTAAACTGGAGCTCCAGCACCAACTCGAGCGGAATAATTTCCTTTTTTCAACAGGCGATGAATCCTTCCAACGGGAAACTGTAATCCTGCACGTTTTGAACGCGATTTGCTAGTTTTTACTTCTGTTTTATCGTTTGCGACCATTTTTTTTATATTGATTCTATAACTTTCTGTTCGATTTTGGTTTATTTTAAACGCGATTAGACTCCTTATATAGTATTTACTATCATGCAGTATTACCAATCTACAAAAAAATATTATTCCTTTTAATTTATAATGCACAGGGTAGGCACGATTCAAGTCGTAAAATAAAAATTAGCAAAATCACATTTTTAGGAATTCCTCTTATAGTTTTAACGTATAAATAATTAATTCATGCAAAGGAAAAGTAAACAACATCTACAAGGTTTTGATTGTGATGCCTAAGAAGACGGCACTGATTAAAAATTATAATTACAACAAATTAAAAAGAATAATTGCAAACTTAATATGAAAAAATAACTTCTTGGTGAACTATTTCTATATTTTCTATTAAAGCACCAAAAATAAATTTTATCTAATTTTAAAATTATGGAACACCCTGTATGTCGAATGAATTTGTAAATAACTTTTTGTGTTATTGTAAAATCCCTTTCACAAGATGTAACGAACAATATCGTAAACAAAAACTTATTAGACGAAATGACCGAAGAAATTTAGTGCAACTTAGTTCAACTTTACTTCATTAATTTACAAGTGAGCTAAACAGAATTTCCTACTTTTTGCTCCAGAACAAGCTAAACTATAATTGTTTCAATTATGTAAGATTAATATTCATAGTGAAATAAGTTATTATTTGTTATCCTATTCAAATGCACTGGGTAATTATTAATACCTATAGAATTTAGATACTGATAAAGTAATTTGCAATGTTAATATTGTTCTAATAGAAAATTAATTTATTTTCTCATTATTCACTATTTGGATTCTGTAGCTATAAAGGCTACTCTTTTTAATTTACAAAAATTTTAATTTGTACAAATGTATGTTACACTCGAGAGGTTTGTTATTATATAGTTAAACAAGGTGGAACTCGCTTTAGCGGCAGTTCTTAGGCTTCTATACAGCTACCTTTCTGGTGTGGAAAGTTGTTATTATCTGGTTATTTTTGATCGCCATATAATGTAACATCACATAATCAGATAATCTGCACCAATAAAATTTTTTGCGATTGGTAATTATCATTTACTATATAAGTAATAACAATCAAACTTTTCCATTCTATTAGAAATTTTACTTCTCTGTAATGTATGGTCCTTTTTTTGAGGTGGACCAATCCTCTCCTTTCTCTTTTATTTATAACTTAACTTCACTAACCACATCAATAAAAAATTATTTTTTCACATCAAAGTAAAACAAGTAGTTTATATAGGGAGACCTCTTCGAAAATATCTTTAACTTAGTAAATTTCTTTCGAACATTTGCGTATTTATAAATTGCATTAGCGAATCGAAGCAACGGATTAACAGATTAACGCAATACTATATAGACGAAGTATTTAAAATATAACAACGTATCAGTTGATCAACGTTATGATTGGCTCTGAAACATGCGGACGGACACGAAGCCAGACCATAAGGCTTCTTTCTATACCTTGTATAGAAGCCTAAAAGTAGCGCACTGGCTACCCAGTTCTTAGACCTCTATACACACAGAGTATTTCCAACACGATTTGAAACGCTCTGTATGATTTTGAATTATGCGGACGGACAGACGGACAGACGGACAGACAGACGGACACGGAGCCAGATCATAAAGCTTCTTGCTATACTTTGTATAGAACCCTAAAACTGTAGCAAATAGTTACCATACAATTTATTATGGAGTATTTCTTAAATAATCATGTATACCATTACTGTAATCTTCCTCAAAAGTGCTATAAATAATCGAATATTTTCGTAGATTACGACCGCAATAATCTTTAAAAATTATTACAATCAACACTGTAAAATATACATTCATTAAAACACGTGTAATTTTTACATTCAAAATTGCGTAAAAGTACATATCTCTTATTATAAAAGGCCAAGTCTTTCTTTCTGTCTGTCCCACGGAAATACCCGAAGCAAACCGAACCGAACCGAACGCACAACGTATCATCGGATCAACGTATCATCGGATCAACGTATCATCGTATCAACGTATCATCGTATCAACGTATCATCGGATCAACGTATCATCGTATCATTTTGTCTATATAGGACAGCTATTTCCAATAAAGCATTATGTGAACTTCCATAATGGATAATGAAAATTTTGAAAATCCTGCTGCAAAGCGACGGCGATTGAATCGTGAGAGAAAAGCACGTACAAGAGCTAATAACACAGAAGAACAGCTTCGATCACAGCGACAAGCTGACGCTCGGTCTCATGCGATACGTCGACAACGTGAAACTTTGGAACAAACTCAAGCGCGGCAAGCTGCTGACGCTCGGTCCCATGCGATACATCAACAACGTGAAACTTTAGAAGAAACTCAAGCGCGGCAAGCTGCTGACGCTCGGTCCCATGCGATACATCGACAGAAAGAAAATCGATACCAAAGTCAAGCAATTCAACTCCAAATAAGAGCATTGACATTTGATGAATCTCACGTTACTCGACACGATTGTGGAGAAATGAATTCCATCTGTCAGTTCTGCGGCTCCAAGAATTTCGCCAAGGAGCGTCCAGTTGATAAACAATTTAACAACTGCTATCATAAAGGAAAAGTGAAGATTCCGCAACCGCTCGATCAACATGGGAATCTATTGTTATATCCCGAATTTCTTCGCTCTATGCTTTCAGATTCAGATAATCCTTACTACAAGAACTTTCGTCAGCACATCCGCTCTTACAATTCCTCGGTTTCTTTCGCTTCAATGGGAGCAGAGATTGTTTCAATGCCGGGTAACGGACCATACGTTTTCAAAATTCATGAACAGACGTACCACAGAACCACAAACCTGTATCCACCTGAAGGACAAACAAGAAAGTTTGCACAACTGTATGTAATGGACACGACAGAAGCGGTCAATGAACGAGTAAATCTGCCTGAGAATAGAGGTTTTCTACCTGAAGTGATTGAGAAAATCGATCGTTTCTTCCGCGTCAACAATCGTATCGCAGCTTCATATTGCCTGATGAAAGAAATTGAGCAACAAGAGCGTGTACGAGCCGAAGAAGAAGGACAACCAGTTCCGGTCGTCAATATGGTGATGCGGCGCGATCGGCAGTCTGATCAAAGACGTTACAATGCTCCAACGTCCAATGAAATTGCAATGGTGTTCGTAAATGATGACGGCGAACCTCCATTTGAACGTGATATCCGTATCTATCCTCGAAATCCCGTCGACAATGCACAACAATTCATTCGTATCAATATTCTCAGTCCAAATCTTGACCCTATGACTTATGGCATTCTTTATCCGTTTGGCGAACCGGGGTGGCAACCCAATTGGAGTTGCGAAGGATATCGGCAATCCCGTAATAAAATCAGCATGTTACAATTTAAAGTTGCGCAAACAGCAATTAGAAACGATTTCAATCCGATCATGAGTGCGGGAAAACTTACGCAACAGTGGATTGTCGACTCATATTTGCAAGTGGAAGCCAATAATTTGAACGTCCGTCCGCATAATTCAAAATCATACAGAGCGTTTCAAATCGTGTTGGAAATACCCTGTGTGTATAGAAGTCTAAGAACTGGGTAGGCAGTGCGCTACTTTTAGGCTTCTGTACAAAGTATAACAAGAAGCCTTATTTAGGCTTCTATGCAAGGTATAGATAGAAGCCTTATGGTCTGGCTTCGTGTCCGTCCGCATGTTTCAGAGCCAATCATAACGTTGATCAACTGAAACGTTGTTATATTGTAAACTAGATGATACCCCGTCCGAGGACGGGCAGCTAGAAGGACGGGCAGCTACCCAAGGTAACTTAAGTTGAATGAAGATTAAGGAAAGCTCTCAGTGCAATCCAAAAGCCATATGACCTTGGCTGCCTGCCCGTCCTTCTAGCTGCCCGTCCTCGGACGGGGTATCATCTAGTTGTGTAATATTCTATTAATAATAGTGTAAAATTACAGTTTCTCTATGATTTTCCTTGTATATGTGATTTTACCTTGGAATTTGTGGAACTTAACTACACAAAAGAATGTAAATTTACCAGTTTTTGGCATCACGAATGTAAAACTACATTTGGATATTATACAAGGTGTGGCAGGGAAACTACCTTATTTTAAAAACGAATAACACAAACAGTATAGGAGATATCAGTTTAATTCTTTTCTCCATGTTACAGAGAGACATTTAAAGTTATTATTTATTAAATTTTCAAAATCATATCATTAAGGTGACTTCCATTCTGGTCTCTCCACTCTTTCCATCATATCCACGGGTATGTTGTCGATAGCAGCTTGAATATTTTTCTTCAGCTTAGCTAGGGTCCTTGGACGGTCGGTGTAAACTAGGGATTTCAGATAACCCCACAAAAAAAATTGCACAGGGCTAAATCGGGTGAGCGCGCCGGTCACTGAAGATCCCCCCGCAAGGAGATAAGGCGTCCGGGGAATTGTTCTCGCAAAAGAAACAAACTTCTTCTTTCTTTTTTATTTTTGGAAGTTCCGCGATGTAACTCAACCAGCGATTAGATCAAGCCACTGCTGTGATTGAGATTAAAATAATGACGCGAATTCATTAGCAATATAATAAAAAAATAATTTGGAGCGTTCTGATTGGCTATGAATTATGCGGACGGACGGACGGACAGACGGACACGGAGCCAGATCATATCTGGCTTCTTTCTATACTTTGTATAGAAGCCTAAAAGGTGTAATTTTTATATTCCAAATTAAGTGAAAATATATAAATTGTGTAGTATTCCATTAATAACCGTGTGAAATTATGAGTTCTCTGTAACGTATTTTGAGAACGGATTATGTGTCGTGTAAATTTACACAATGCATAAACAATTTTACATAATTAACAAGGAATTTTACACAATGAACAAGTAATTTACACACTTAAAACACCAAATGTAATATTACAATGATAATCATGGGCGTGAAAGGTGACTTATGATTATTATTGTAATTTTACATAATCATTTCTTGCAGTGAATATGTCAAAAATTAAATTCCTGGAATATTTCGGAATAATCAAAAAATATTTGAATTCGGAAGTTGTAGGCATATAAAATGAATAATTAGTAAATAAACCGTTCTATCGAAACTGAGTAGGCTGTAATTTATAGCTTCCTGCCGCCTTTAGCCATTCATTATGTGACTGCCAAGGTTGTGCGACCTATAGGCCTAAGGCCAAAGTTTCCAGCATTTATTTGACTCGTCTCATGTAAAATAACATAGATTCATCCTTTACAGATTAGTACCTGGCGTTCTTTTCTAGAATTTATTATCCGACATCCTTGATTTAAATTCGCTCGGATTATAATATTTATAGATAGATTGATTGTGCACACAAATGGATAAGTTGTGTTTCTTGCCGCAGGTAGTTCAGACTGTAATAATTACTGAACATTTAATATTGTGAAGCCCGTTGTATTTCACTTTAAGCAAGTGAACGTAAATAACATAAAACACTTTTAAAGGTTTCCTTAAGTCATATACAAGCATTGTTGAATTGAAATGCAATTGAAAGCAATTGAAATGGTACGTTTTGTAATGTCAATTGCATATAATGGAAAATGTTTTTCGTCATTAAAGATACACCATTTTCATATTATAATAATTATTAATAGTAGTACTGGTGACGAAAAGATTAAGAGATTTACTTGAAATTCGTTAGCGGGATTTGGAAAGACATTAATTTAGACGAAGTCGTCGACTATATTTTGCAAAAATGAAATGAAGAGGACTTTATTACCGCTTTAAGTTAAAATGAAGCCTTGGGAGTAGCGTTTTCAAGGCGCGGGGGAAGGGGGGATAATATCGATAAGGAACAATATTCAGATAAGACATAATATCATTGCTTATACCAGTGACCATCTAGCAAATTAGATAAATGCAAAACAACAATCATATATAGATTCGGCCTACGACCTCGCCGTTCTACCTTAGGTCCCTCCTGGATAATAGTAATTAGTTTTTATTATAAAATATTTGTATTATTAATTATATTAATTAAGTAATTATCCATGCGGTGATTGGTCTATTTTAGTCTATTTAGGATTTTCATCATTGAGGAAGAGAGAGGTCGCCTACGCCTGGAATCAGGCACGGCAATTGAAGAAGATCGTTAAAGATTTTTTTTGCACTATAATCCAAAAAATTTTGAGCATAAAATCAGTTCTTTTAACAATGGTTTTTACATCTTTGGTAGCTTGCTAAGCTTGCCTTCGATGTGCCTGCACCCTGTTTTGCCCGACGAAGACGTTCAAGAAATTTTTAAACTGTACTCGGAAATCGAACTGGGAAGCCTTCCATTAGCAATTGATCTCGCTAACATTTAGGCCATAACCGTCGTCAATTATGATTCTGTTTCTTTTAATTAAAACATAAAGTATTTTTTGAAAATGTGATTGGTTTTTACCATGGTTTTTACTAACACCTACGAATGGGGTGAAAAGTGAAATTTGACAATTTTGTTCACTACAAATTCAGATCTTGTTATTTCAAAAAAGTTCATCGCAAATTAAGCTGATGCCATTCCTAGCACTTCAATTAAATGTTCAGATATTGAAGTTATCAACACGAAGGGAAATGGTAATATTTAAATGTAGGCTGTAAAGGTTATTTATTAAAAATAACTGTCGAAGGGCACAACACCGAATATTTATTATTTCCCGCGATCTCTTTAGGGAACTGCAGTCTGAAGGCAACAGGTAACAGTCCTCGGGCTGCTACCGTCCCTGCTGGGCTCTAATTGTGTGTAACAGCCCAAGGAAAATGATAATATTAAAATGTTGCCTGCCATTAGGCAGTTTGAATATCGATTTCCAGAGGGCTTTAATCCGTGGGAGATCGGCCAAAATGACTATCCAAGTGCAAAATTTCGAATATTTATTCTTTTGTGATCTGTTTGGCGAATTACAACCCTGTAATAATAAACCCAGGATTTGCTTGAAATAGTTGAAATCGTTGATCGCAATTTTGTAAAAGGTATGAATTTAGACGAAGTTGTCGAATATATTTTGCAAGAACGCAACTAAGAAGATTTTATTACCGCTTTAAATTAAAATTAGGACTTGAGAATAGGGTTTTCAAGGGCAACAAAGGGGGGGGAGCGGTTAATATCGATAATGCAGATGGAACATAATATCACTGCTAGCAAATAAACGGTGTGATCACAAAGATAAACAACAATAATATATAGAGTCGGCCTTCTGCCTCGCCGGTTGGTCCTAGATAATAGCAATTTTTGATAAATGGATGAGGGAAAGATCTTAACTCTATATAATTAGGTATATTGATATGTTAAAAATATATACAGATTTTAATAATATTTATTACAATAAATATTTGACACAATTAATAAGTAATAATAATATGCAAGTTATCATTTGTTAGTACATAAACAATACATTAATAATTATAAATATATGCAAATTATGGATTATTTATTTATGAAGTGCATATTATAGATTTATAATAAGAGATTGCTGTAAATTTAGTAATCGACAAATTTCAAAATGTCATTTAAAAAAGTTGAAATAAACAAATCTCTTGCCATAAAACCAAAATCGTTCAGAAAATTCCTTAGTAAAACTGTACGCATTAGAACTATCCAAATACATATTTTTGTATAATAAGAATATCCGAGAAATTTAACTTAACCTTTAAAACGAACCACCCCTGATGATTATAATAAAATAATATATCTGCAATCAACAATTTGTATACATTTATAAATGTTTAATATTATGTTTAATAGAGTATTTAATATCACAGTACTTGAAAGGTTATACTTTTTAATGGAATATTGAAATCAGATATTTATATTATAATCCCACACAAAAGAAATAATAATATGTTTCAATTAAATAATTTATTTAAAATTAAAAAAAGTAAATAAAAACATATCATTTTGTTTTAAACAACACACAATATAATGTAACAAATAACAACAGTATTGTTTAATCCTGAGTCCTTGCTGGAGTGGGGCCACCTGTTTTCTTGGGCAATAAAACTGCAGCAATGTTAGGTAAAACACCACCTTGAGCAATTGTCACATGCGATAGAAGTTTATTTAATTCTTCGTCATTCCTAATGGCCAGTTGAATGTGACGAGGGATTATTCTGCTTTTCTTATTATCCCTGGCTGCATTACCGGACAGTTCTAAGATTTCGGCAACTAAATATTCCATTACGGATGCCAAGTAAACTGGAGCTCCAGCACCAACTCGAGCGGAATAATTTCCTTTTCTCAAAAGACGATGAATCCTTCCAACGGGAAACTGTAATCCTGCACGTTTTGAACGCGATTTGCTAGTTTTTACTTCTGTTTTATCGTTTGCGACCATTTTTTATATTGATTCTATAACTTTCTGTTCGATTTTTGTTTATTTTAGACGCGATTTGACTCATTATATAGTATTTACCATCATGCAGTATTACCAATCTACAAAAAAATATTTAAAAAAATATCTTAACTCTATAATTAGGTATATTGATATTGTCGTGTTCTACTAAGTAATTGAAGTTATTAAGAATTTATCAAACAAAGTAAGCTAGAATGAAGTTCTTATACGAGTTTGAAGGTTAGCTACCTGGAACACAATAAAGATAACGACGGAATACAAAAACCCGAAATTGAAATAACTGTAATATTTTTACAATGTTCACAAAATTATTAAAAATTGTTAATAATTAATATGTTATTTATAATAAAAATGTTAATGTTAAGTAGTGTTAAGTGGGGTTTTACATGGCGCGTTAGATTGCATTAAACGGGATGCAGAGGGTCGAGTGTCCGAGGTAATATGCAGGTGAGGTGCGATAATCACCTAAAACAATAAATAAAACTTTTAATAATTTATGACATTTCAATATGAATTATGATCAAAAGTGCACAGCGGTACTCACCGATAAGAAGCGGTGCAATAATCAAATCAAGACATCAGCGATTTGATTTTTTCTGGATAACCTTGGAGACGAATAAATAACAGAGTAATATTCAACAAAGTAAGATTGAAGGAAGACGAAAACTATTGGGTAATCAAACTGGATTAATCGATTGATGCGAGAGGGTCGATTTTGGAGATCAAGGCGACCGGTCACGAGAGAAGCGTCTATATGAAGTTAGCACCGAGCGGGGTGAAGTTTTTCGGGTAAGCGCACACCATTACAATTACTAAAGTGCCGTGCGTGCGACAAGTTAACAATAAAGAAAACAAAAGGGATAATTTTAAATTAAATAATAAGAATTGGGAAATTTTTGTAAACGTTCGTTAAAATTTTGATTCGCTGTTTATGTTAATAAAAAGGTTTTATGTTAATAACCATTTGTATCATTTCGGGATTTTGTATTCCGAAAAACAATTCGATTAGAGGGGAAAAAAATTAAAAGAGAGTCTGAAGTCATCAAGAGAGAACCGACCAACTCTGGTGAGAGTTACTTCATGCGAAATAAAGGTAAAGAGCTAGCCGAGAAAATTTCAATAATCAAAATAAAAAAATAAATTTCAATTACTAAACAAAAATTACGATTGACGTGGTCAATACCCGCCATCTCATCGCAATATGTTAAAAATATACTTTTATGTAATTTTTAATTTTATTTATTTATTTTATATTCTTCTTCTTTTCTCAACTTTATTGTAATTTATTGATTCTTCTTCTTCTTCTTAGCCTGTATTCATCCACTCCTGAATGTAGGCCTCTCTCATTCCTCTCCATGCCTTCCTATCCGCTGCCTTCTGAAACCAGTCCCGTCCCGCTATTCGCTTCACGTCGTCTAACCATCTCTTTTGGGGTCTTCCCACGCTTCTCTTAGATGTTCTTGGGCGCCAGTGAATGGTTTTATATGTCCATCTTGCATAGTCATGCCTTGCCACGTGTCCCACCCAATTCCACTTCAATTGGGATATTCTGTCTATTACGTCGGGGACTTTTGTTCTTTCTCGGATTTCAACTAATCTTATCCGGTCCCTTAGCGATATACCAAGCATAGCTCTTTCCATCGATCGCTGCATGACTCTTAATCGATTCGCGTTTGTTACTGTCATCGCCATGGTTTCCAGGCCGTATGTGGTGACAGGCAGTATGCATGTGGCATATACTTTTCTTTTTAAATTTATTGGGATATCTGCGCTCTTTAGTATATATCCCAACTTTCCAAAAGCGGCCCAACTCTGTCGAATTCTTCTGCCTACTTCTGCAGATTGATTTTCTTTACCCAGTTTTATAATATGTCCGAGGTATACATATTCCTGCACATTTTCGATGTTATGACCATTTATCTCTATGTTCACTTCGTTTGGGCTCAATATTTTGGTCTTGTTTGGGTTTATTTTCATTCCCACAAGTTCAGATGCTTCGCTCAACTCCTTTAGCATAGATCTTATTTCCTCTGCGTCCGTGCTCACGAGTACTATATCATCTGCAAAGCGCAAATGACTCAAATAGGTACCGTCGATATTTATACCCTTATTTTCCCATGAAAGTTTTTTGAATATATTTTCCATTGCCAGAGTGAACAATTTTGGCGATATTGTATCTCCCTGGCGAATTCCTCGTTTTACAGATATCTTGTTTGTATTCATATCTTCATTTATCTTTACATGGAGTGTAGCATTCTGGTATATATAGCCTATAAGGTTCGTGTATCTTGAATCGATTCTTGCTCCATCTAATGCTTCTAATATAGCCCAGGTTTCTATAGAATCGAACGCCTTATGGTAGTCAACAAATGCCAGACAAAGTGAGATGTTATATTCAGTGCACTTTTCTATTAGTGTGCGTATTGTTTGGATATGGTCCATTGTGCTGTATCCCTTGCGGAATCCAGCTTGCTCAACAGGTTGGTAGAAATCAAATTTATTGGTTAGACGGTTTGTTATAATTTTTGTTAATAATTTATATAGATGTGATAGCAGGCTTATTGGTCTATAGTTTTCTATGTTTGTCTTGTCGCCCTTTTTAAACAGCAAAATGACCTCCGAATTTTGCCAAAGTGTTGGTATTTTTCCTTCTTCGAGACATTTATTTAGCAACACCCCCATGGCCTGCACTATTGCTTCACCCCCAACTTTTAACATTTCGGTGGTGATTCGGTCTTCCCCGCATGCTTTTCTATTTTTCATTTGGTTTAATGCTGCCATTATCTCTGTCCTATCTATTTCGGGGATGTCTTCAGATCCTACGTTCATAATCACCGTGTTTTGGTTTCTCGCTTTGGGAATCGACGATGTATACAAGTCCTTATAAAATGATCTTATGGTTTCTATTAGTTTTCCTTTTTCTGTTATTAGATTACCTTGAGTATCTTTCATTTTGTTAATATTTGTTCTAGCATTCGACATTTTTGATCTTAGGACTTTCATATTGCAATTATCCTCAATAGTGTCTAGGATTATTTTCGTGTTATAAGATCTTATGTCCTTCCGTATTTCTTTTCGAATGGTTTTGTTCAACTCGACGTATTCATCTGATTCCCGATTTGTTGTTCTTCTTCTCTCCATAAGTTTAATTGTATTGTCGCTTAGTTTTCCATGATTTTGCTTTTTATATTGGGTACATATTTTCTTCGTAGTCGTTCGAATAGCTGTGACAATTCTCTCCGCTATTTGGTCTATCTGTAGATTTTTAAAAGTTTGGGTTGCTTTCAGTCTGTTATTGAGTTCGTTTTGGAACAAATCTCTGTTTCGGTTTATTTGGTCTGTTATTACGCGGTTATTAGTTTTAGAGATTAACCTTTTCCTTTCCGTTGTTATGTTGACTCGGACGGCGGCTCTTACCAATCTATGATCGCTACCAGTATGAAACTTGTTTAATACTGACACGTCTGTTACAGTTTGAGGTTTATTGCACAGTATGTAATCTATCTCATTTTTGGTTCTGTTGTTAGGGCTTTTCCACGTCCATTTCCTTTGTAATGGTTTTCCAAAGAACGTATTCATGCAATACAGATTTTCACTTTGCAGATAATTCAGCATTACTTCACCCCTGTCATTTCTAGTACCCACGCCAAAGGGTCCTATATTTTTGGTGTCTTCGTCATCTTTTGTTCCAATCTTTGCATTAAAGTCTCCGACAATCATTGTTAAATGTGGCCTTTCTGATCTTCTTGCCTTTGTAATGTCTTCGTAAAATTGTTCTATTTCTTCTTCGTTCGATGTACTGGTAGGTGCATACGCTTGAATTATCTGCATGCTGTACTTCTGAGTCAAGTGTAGCAGAATGTATATCACTCTATTCGACAACGCACATGTCTTTGTAACCAGGTGTTTTATTCTTTTATTAATGAGGAGTGCTACCCCCCCATTATGCGAGTTTACATCACTGTTATTCTGATAGAGAGCGTGACCAGATTTTCTTATAGTATATTTTTCTCCTGGTTGTCTTGTTTCACTAATTCCAAGGATGTCCCATTTTATCTGTTCTAGTTCCTTTTCTAGCTCTTCTAGATGTTCATCCGTTCTCATTGTGCGAATGTTGTAGGTGCAGACAAACAATTTCTTTATTCGGTGATGCTTCTTTTTGACTTGGATTTCCGAATTTCGCTTCGGGGGTCCACTAGCTGAATCTTTGCCTCCCCCAGAATCCATGAGGCTGACTGGTACTACAGTGTGGGATTCTGAGCTTTGAGCTCTACCCGCCTGGGGTAAATTCATTTTAAAATTCAACATTTCATGGAGTATTTGAGAGGTTAGTAGGCTTTAAAACGCCACGCTTGCCAATGCGTGTTGGCGAGTATTTGGTAGTCATATTTCCCTGACTGTGATCGCTGCCGTTGATCCATTTAGACTTGGATTCTTCCGCCACCGATCTAGGGTATTCACCCATTTCAGAAGATACCCATCCTACTGAGCCCTTCCTTCACTAAATGTGAAGTGGCCTCAGCACGACCCCCGTCTCTCGTATGCTTGCCGACTCTGTTTTCCTCTGGGATTAAAACCACCAACTCCGACAGAGTTGCTCAGCGTATCAGGACCTACCATCGTGAAGGTGAGAGTGGAGTTGGGGTGGAGAGGCTAGAGAATACCTCTTGATGGTATTCTTGTATTGCGCATCACACCCCCATAGGTCCCTTTATTTATTGATTACTAACTTTTAACTTACATTCACGTTTCTTCTCAATTTTATTATGAGAAGTCATTTTTCCTTTCACCAACCAAATACCCTTTTCTACTATACCATTGACTTTATTAGCATTAAATTCTCATTTCAATTAAACTACATACTACCGTGGTCACGGTTCAAGTGCGAATAAACTTATTTTGTATTTTACAATAATGCCAACCGAGTACACAAAATTCCCTGTTTCCTATTATATCATAAACAAACATTTTTTATAAAAATAAACCAGCAATATTATGTATAGATAGATATAGAGATAAGCCTTGTGTTCATGAGGTTTCAATTAGTTCTAAAATCTATAATTAAATTCTGCAGTGTCCGTTTGTTTGCCTTCCTGTTCAAGATAGCTTCCTAAATTTATACTACGTCCGGCATACGTGATCGTGATGGAGCATATCAGACTACCGAATGTACATCGACCAATAATAATCCAACGTTGGATTGCGTTAAAAATACGTAAATACAACGGCTTATTATTACTTATGTACAACTCAGTTGCGGACAAAATGTAGCAAACTATTTCCAAATCTGCGGTGAAATAAAAATATATAATAATTTATACAGGCGGTATAAAAGTAGGTAATATGGTTATATTTTACTGTTGTACAGGATGAATAAAAATAATTTCACGCGGTAAGAGTTAGCGTCTAACGTTGACACTTATGTATATTAGGCAATCTAATGGCTGATGTAGTGTCATAAAAAATAATTTAATTTTGTTAGCTGATATATGTATTATAATATGTATATTTTTGACTTGCCTGTCTATCAAATACGTAATGTAAATGTTAGGAAATTAGAATACAAAATCCGTGGTCACTGTTACAGAATATTCATTTGATTGACATTATCTTCCTCTGTAATATTTTCGTTCCGATAGGTTGTGTTGATCAAAATGTATGCAAACATTATAAATACTTAAAATGTTATATACTTAATTATTAAAAATTGGACAGATTAAATAAAGTAATAAAAGTTGATAAAATAATATGCGATGAAAAATATTCCCTAAAATTATATTATTCTATTTTTCATAAACTCTCAGTCGTATGAGAGATTTTAAATTGATGGAATTTTAGAAGCAGCTAAAAATTTTTCTTCGATAAGCTGACATATGATAAGATTAAATTTTTAATCTTTTAATGCTAAATATTAATGTCAGAAGCTTCCAGGCCTTCACTTGCTATTTTGATGTTAAAGTTGATAAAATACAAATGGAAAAAATGAAAAACTGCTTTCTTTCATGTAATTTTTTATTCCGTTTCAGTATTACGAAAATTAAAGTCTAATAAAAAATTTTCATGAGACATATTTTAATTAAGATTTAGCATACTAAGTGCAAATAATTTACGAGTATTTTCATATATTTTGCAGTAGTTGCAATTTATTTCAGTATTACTCATTGAAATTCACCCCATGTTTGAAATACATGACTTTACTAAACATTACATAAAGTTCTTTGGTTGGCTAAAATAGTATCTGCAGTTATAGTTTATGAGTTTGTTTTACGGAATTTAAAGGAGATAACAAATTTTTGATTAGTAATGGAAAATCTTTAATTTTGAAAATAACAAATTTTATTGGTTTATGTCATCTTAAATTTATATTTTCGGCACTAGAAAGTATAAAAATATTCTAAAATATTTGACAGCAGCCTTAGAAAAGAACGTATGATCATATTTTTTGTTATATAGATTCGAAAGCAGATGGTTTTCCATAAAATAGTATATCTACGAAAGTTATAGTATTCAAATCGCAAACAAATTTTTATTGAAATAAGCAAAAATCTAAAGGTTTCGTGCATATACTCCCCTGTGCCTACCTTACATTGCCCACAAAAGCATATAAAATCATGAATTTTGTATATCTTGCCCTCATCTATCTATCCAATAGATGCAAATATCGAATTGTTATTGTATCCCAACTCTTCTGTTGTACGCGGAAAATTTTTCTTTAAAAATAACCTTAAAATTTTTAAAAGGTTTTCCATTAGACCGATATCGAACAAAAAATAAATAAAACATTAGTAAAGGTTCATCTACTTCTATTCCCACCTCCACTCTTCATTATCCTAGTTATGAAACATTCTCTATTTTTAATTATTATTTGTATTAGATAAGAAAAGCAATTTATTAACTGACATTTAATTTTGTAAATGTTAAAGAAAATTGTTTGAATAAGGTTTAATAAAACAAAACCTAAGTGGATCAAATCCAAAATGCAATAACTTAGATAGAACAAACATTGATGCAAGTTTCAATGTCAAACTGTATGATGTGGGTTTCACCTGATAAATATTATATGGGACGTCATCCTTGGTTATATTGATAGCGTCGGTTTTCAGTGGCGTATGAGTGTCAACACTCTTGTATTCTCGTTTTAGATCCCTCGAGTTACACCCGGTTAGGAAATGAGAGAAAACGGGTCGATTTTTTACATACAGAAAAATGTTATTCCGGTCAAGGTATATAATATTTGCTTTATGCTTTATTTTAACACAAAAGGAAGTTTTCGTACTAAAAATTGATTTAACTCCAAATAAAATATCTGAAATTGAAATTTCGTTACTGTAATCGTTGTGAATTTGTATGAAAAATTTAATTTTGCAATACAAAAAAATATAAATCGAAATTAATTTTTATTTTATATGAAGCAATTTTCAGTGAAATGCTTATTGAAAATATGGAAATGCCAATAACGCTAGGTTGGTATAATTTAATTGATTGCGAAAATAGTCAAGTTTGAAAATTAACATTTATAAATGTTTAAACGTTTTAATTAAAGTCAAGTGCAATTAAAGAGAACCGTATATTTATAATGCGATAGTGTTGTAATTAATCTTGTTGTAATAGAAGGTTAACTATAATTAAAAATTGCGGGTAAAAACGTAAAATATTAAAGAAATCTGCTTTGTTAATCTTGTTGAAATGATTTTACTTGTCGTATCTAATAATCTTTGTTAAGATAGGCTGTATTATTAACTGGTGCACGCAAGCTTACCACACGATTTTAACTCATAGCATATCAAAAATTGATGTAGGTTCTCATGAATCTGTACAAGCAAATGTTATCAATATTATTGCATTCTACGATAGTAATTTGCAATATATCGATGAGATATCAATTATTAATGTATCTGCCTATATACATTTCGATATTTTGTCATATTTTGTGGATACATTTTATGATATTTTAATTATTACCCTCTTCAAAAGAATAAAGCTTATTGTTTCTTCCTCCATTGTTACGAAAGGCTATTTGAGAAATCAATATTCACGTCGATAATGATAAACTTGTGTTTCAAATAATATTTCAAAGCGATACTTTATTTTTTATTTTATTTTTCAATACCTATTTTGAATCTATCAAAGTGTGTTCACATGTTGCACATTTACCTCGTTATTAACGCCAAGTTCCCAAATAGAGTATTTGAAATTATGAAGATCTGAATTTGAAGTTATTAACTTCAAGTTCCCGAGCATTAGCTCGGGACCTTTGCTAATACTTATTAAACTGGAGTATTTGTAATAATGATATTTAATAGTATTATGAATTTCAAGTAATTATCTTCAAGTTCGTAAGATATTCTTATCTAAAAACTATAAATTTGAAATTATGAAGATTTGAATTTGAAGTTATTAACTTCAAGTTCATAATTAATTCATACTCCCGGTCAATCATCGTTATCTCATCTTCTCTCCTATGTCTGTATTGCACGTTGGAAGCTTTACTACACATAGGGGGGACCTACTGTATAACGTGGACTCCAAACCATGGTAAATCCGATCTATTTCATTTTAGTCCACTTCTGCTAACCAGATTACACCTCGGTGATTTTCCATTACCTTCCTGGAAGGGGGGTAACGACAATGAAAATAAATTCTTACTTTGCCTGAAAACAGGCAAATTTACCTACAATAGCGTAATATAAAAAAAATATACAATAGAATGCTACCTGAAGACTCTGAAAGTAAAAAGTAATACAACTAACCTTCTGGTTCCAAAAGTTGCTGTTATTTAGTTTTTTTGATCGCATAGGTATTCTGGACGGTCGTTAGCTGAAGCGGTTATGTGCGTTGCTGCTAATGCGGAATGCCTGGTTTGACTCCGGGCTCAGTAAAAACTTTATTCTGACCGTCTCCCCTCGGAAGGCAATGGCAAACCACCGAGGTGTAATCTGCTTGGTACAGCTTCTCTGGAGATGAAGTGTATACACTTCCCGCGGTTCGGAGCCCGCGTTAAGCAGTAGGTCCCCTATGTGTGTGCTAATACTTCAAACGCATAACACATGCATAGGAGAGAGGTCGCCAACGTCCGGGGGACCGGATATGGCACACGAAGAAGAAGAAGGTATTCTGGATTCTGGATTACAGGTGGAGGGCAAGGAAACTCACACGCACTTAGGCCACTTAAATGGGCCCATTGTGTTACCTCCAATTTTAGCGCCCCCTGCCCCGTCATTCCCCAAGCCATCCAAACTGGAGGATGAACTCCAGGATCCTGTAGGGTGGGGTCGGGCCAGAAGTCTCCCAACATGGATCCTCTCATAGAAGTCAAAGCTGGGCAACAAAGTACATGCTCGGCTGTCTCCTCCTCTTCGTTGCATCCACGACATAAAGGGTTATCTGCAAACCCCATAGAGTAGAGATGTTTACTTAATCTGCAATGTCCAGTCAATTATCCCTGCAATTGTCCTCAGATTGACTCTGGACAGCTTCATATAGTAACTTGTATGTTTCCACGAAGGCACGCGCTTTGCTGCTCTAGCTTGGTTACATGTAGTTCCTTGTATTATTTACAGTTGGTATTAATAATTAATAATCATCACGCTCTTCCAATCCATTTTTTTAATTGTGCCAGAACTGCCACGATCGTGCCAGAAATTCGTGTGGAAAAATAGCGGAGGGTACAATGGTCAAAAGTTTTTAAACAATGAGCACTTTTAGCTTCATAGTAGGTATGTTTGTATGAAGAATCTATTCAAAATAAATTTATTACCAACCTAAAACTCTGAATGTAACAATGATAGTTTTATTAAAACATTTCTGATTGGTTGATTTAATAATTATTAACCCAGGAAAAGTTTATTGCAATCCCCTACAAAATTGTCAAAAGAGTTTTAAGTCTGATCAGTAAATACAATTCCAGTTTTCAAATGACTTGGAAAATTAGATTTAATTAAATTCGTACCCACATTTAAAATTCAAGGTCACGTGTTTCGGAAGGCTGGATCTTATTTACCTTTGTCCAACGAAGAGACAAATTTACTTTTTTGGGAATGAAGAAATTGAAGCACAACGCCGTTATGATGGCATTGCTAGCACCAATAAAAATTTGATTGATTTATTGCAAAAGATGCTATACGAAATCAATCACTACGTTCAGAAATTCAATATGGCACTTAACTATAATCCAATTGAAGACCTGAAAATTGCCAATAAGACAAACAAAATATTTAATGCATCGATAGTCAATGAAGTCGCCAGCATAGTTTCTGAAAATCGGTTTGAAAATCACAATATTTTTTGAACTAGTTCCTTTTTAGACTATTTAACTGAAAACTGCAAATTAAGTAAATAAAATGGTGTACTTCATGTCTTATCATGCCTATCGATCGCATAAAAACCAATTGCTAAATTACCGGTATTACCGAAAGATTGAAAGATTATTATCCCATTGTACTGAAAGAAGTTACGTGTTGATGACTACATTCACTTTAAAGATGCGATTTTGAACGATGGCAATGCATAAAATCACGGTAAGCAGGCAATTTCGCGAAGATTTGAGTAGCGGAGTATGTGCTAAAAGAGCTCCCTTAATGTCCTTCATCTAACGTCGGGGTTGAAACGCGCGTTGAACTATTTTGGAGGGATTAGTAACCGGAAAATTGCATAGGAGCCGAATCTTAATATTGATGTTAATAGAAAGAGGGAGGGAGGTTGGGGACGATTAGGGAGTGGTATTGGTGGGTATCGAATATATAGAGTAAAATAATAAGAGGAGAACAGTAAAAACAAAATAAAAATTAAAGTAAAAAGAGAAATTAAAGGAAGAAGGAAAGTAAAGAGAAATAAAAATATAAATAACAGTAAATGTAAAATAAAAGTACAGGTAGAAATTTAAGTGAAACGGAAGGCCAACTCCCAGGACAGCCGAAACTTGAGCTCTGGTGCCAATTTCTCGCGTCATTCACTCAAAGCGGCCAATGTCGCCATCAAACCCTTTGTTTGACTGGCGTGTTTGTGGGCATTTTTCAACAAGGTAAGCCTGCTGACTAGGATGACGCCAAGGTATTTGATGGATCGGGTTCATGGGATTTCTTCGTCGGACATCTTCACCTTCGTTTCAAGTTTCTTTAAATTGACATTGATACGCCAAGTGCGGTACCATTTTTCCAAGGCGTCCAACGTTTCTTGTAAGTACTTGGTTGTGATATCTGGGTTGAGGGATCACTTCGATAGGATAATCGTCTTATCCACTTAAAAGACAGCAAGAAGGGCCTTGGGGGACACCTGCTGTGGTCGCCCTTTCGGTGGATTGAATTCCGTCGGACATAATCTTGTACCGTTTGTTCTTCAAATACCCTCCTGAAATATTTTCAAGATTAAACCGTTGTGCCAAACCTTGTCAAAGGCTTTCGACTTGTTCAGAAAGACGGCGCCGACGGAATTCTTCTTTTTGTAGGCTAGCGTATTCTCTTCAGCTAGACTCAAGATTTGGTGGGTCGTGGAGTGTCCAGGTCGGAAGGCAAACTGTTCATCCTGATTAATCTTCTGTTCATTTTTAAAATGAAATTTTTGATCAATTTCCCCAGTGGTTATGAAGAGGCTGATTGATCAGTAATTCTGTGGCAGAGCTTTCAGTTTTTCGGGCTTATGTATGATGACCACGTCGGCTATCTTTCATCTGCTCTAGAAATATCGTAGCTGTACCATCCCCGTCATCACAGAAACAGTTTTCGTCGAGAGCTGTTTATATTAATGCCGCCCGGTTCTGGAGCCTTCTTCCCATTGATCCCCCCCAATCATCAGCACGACTTTTAGAAAATGGCTGACTGGATTGGATCAGGGTTCGCCGTTTCTATTTTCCTTTCGACATCCCGGTCTACTAGGTTCATATGTGAGCGACGATAAGTGAGTGAGTCAACATAATATTTATGTATATACCGGAAGGCCACGAAATATGTAAGAGCATGCATATTTTTTGAAGCTATGCTTCTTATCGCACGGGTATTGCACGTGTATTTTGCACGGGTATCGCACGGGCAGTTAACTGAAAAAAATCGTTCGTCACACAAAATCGTCACACAAAATCGTCATACAAATATGTAACGGAAATATGTAACGCAAATTCGTCACACAAATTTCGACCGCGACTTTCAAATTTCGAACTTCCCTTCAAACACCATAACTCCGGAACCGAGAGGGCTAGGACCCTGGGAATGGTGGCTATGGATAGGGGGCGGAGGTGGCAACCGCCCCCGACCCCACGCCGCCCCGCCGCCTCCAACCGGTTTTTAGGGGAAATAGTTTTTTAACAAAACTAAAAAAATTAAAACATTTTTTTTTTAATTAAAACCCCCCTCCCCTTTTCGTGGGTCGGCAAAAAACGTCAAAAAAATTTTCAAAATTTTTATTTTTCAAAAATTAGGAGCTAGTTTTAGTTTTTTGACAAAACTAACAAAATTTAAAAATTCCCGCCCCCCCCCTTTCTCCCTTTTCGTGGGTCGGAAAAAAACGTCGAAAAAATTTTCCCGTATTCTTATAAGCAAATTGGAGGCCGAAGGCCGACCCGTATTCTTAAATGCCAGTGGGAGGCCGAAGGCCGACCCGACCCGTGTTCTCTAAATCAAATGGGAGGCCGAAGGCCGAGCAGTATTCTTATAAGCACGTTGGAGGCCGAAGGCCGACCCATATTCATAAATGCCAGTGGGAGGCCGACCCGACCCGTGTTCTCTAAAGCCAGTGGGAGGCAACCGCCCCCGATCCCACGCCGCCCCCGCCGCCTCCAACCGGTTTTTAGGGAAAATAGTTTTTGATAAAACTAAAAAAAGTAAAACATTTTTTTTTAAATTAAAACCCCCCTCCCCTTTTCGTGGGTCGGCAAAAAACGTCAAAAAAATTTTCAAAATTTTTATTTTTCAAAAATTTTGAAGCTAGTTTTAGTTTTTTGATAAAACTAACAAAATTTAAAAATCCCCCCCATTCTCCCTTTTCGTGGGTCGGCAAAAAACGTCGAAAAATTTTTCCCGTATTCTTATAAGCAAGTTGGAGGCCGAGGGCCGACCCGTATTCTTAAATGCCAGTGGGAGGCCGAAGGCCGACCCGACCCGTGTTCTCTAAAGCAAGTGGGAGGCCGAAGGCCGACCCGTATTCTTATAAGCACGTTGGAGGCCGAAGGCCGGCCCGTATTCTTAAATGCCAGTGGGAGGCCGAAGGCCGACCCGTGTTCCTGAAAGGCAAGTGGGAGGCCGAGCCGTAGTTTTATAAGCAAGTTGGAGGCCGACCCGACCCGACCCGTGTTCTCAAAAGCAAGTGGGAGCAAGCATAACTCCGGTACCGAGAGGGCTAGGACCCTGGGAATGGTGGCTATGGATAGGGGGCGGAGGTTGCAACCACCCCCGACCCCACGCCGCCCCCGCCGCCTCAACCTCTCACGGGTTTTCGTTGTCTTAACTGAAAGACCATCCAAATTAACGTTTTGATTAACAATTTATACAATGCTCCGCACCGAATGTGCCACGAAAGATTTTGTAGATTTTGTTTTACTCCACTCTTTCAAATGGTCAATCCGACCTTAATAATTCGCCTTTGTAAATCATATATTTAATAAATAACTTACGCCCCTCTTTAGCTACATAAATTAACCTCCTTCAACCAATAGAAACTCTTTCACCCTACACCGAAAGTGAAACCTTGCACCTTACACCAACACCGCTGCCGGCGCCGCTTCTATTCTAAACCAATTTTTTCCAGTAATACTTGAACAAATTTTCACGTCGGTCAAAAACTGTTAGCGCTCAAACCCGCAACGAACTGGAAAAACTTACGTTGCATTTGATCACGCTAACTATCAGGCCATGACCGCCGCATTTGTTAGTTTATTCTAAAAATGCCGATTTGGCGTAAAACTGGTTCAAAATGAGCTCTTGAATGCAAGAAAATTAATTAAAAATATCATTAATTGAAATTGTTTTCAGAAGGTATAATCGTAATAACTGAGTAACATTTTGAAACTTTGAATTCGTAAAGAATTTGACCTACAAATTAACGAAAAATATTTGGAGTTGAATAAAATAAACACGTTTATAAATACTTTTAAAATTTAATAATTTGATGATCAGTTTCGCTTAAAGCATCCTCAGGCAAAATACGACAAATAATTATATCTACCTTGAAAAAGATTATACCTTGCTTGTTTTGTTAACAAAAATTTCGAAATTTTATTCACTTTAATGGTTCGACTGTTTTTGTATTTATTATTTTATTGCTGTTTGTCAACATTTTATTTCATGACAAGGATTTATTTTTTGAAGTGTTTGTTCGACGATGCTTTATGCAAAACCGGCCAAGTACTTAAATTTTTCAGGTGTAAACGTTTTTTATTAGACTCCAAAACGGGAAAATAGTAGTGAAAAAAATTAATATTGTTGAATTGGGATCGTTTTCAGGAGGTGAGTCGAAATAATTGATTAAAATTCTGAAAGTTTGCATTCGTAGAAAATAGGAGTTATAAATTAATGGAAAAGAGTAAAAGTATTTAATTTATTTGCATTATAAAATTTTTTACTGTTGTCGCCGAAATTTCTTTTTCACACTTTCAACATTTTCATGCTGAAGTTGAAAACACAAAGCCAATAAAATTTGACAATCACTATTTGGTAAACAAAATTCGTATTATATTTAAAGTATGTTTTTCGCGTCGGGTTTGAATTTGAAACAGCGTGTTAGCCGAGTACACAACTATTGTAAGTACGTCCAAAGCTTAAGCATTAGCGAAGATGAGTAGCGCCATCTGTGTAAGTTGTAAGTACAGGTATTAAGCCCATCAAATGATGGACCACTTTGCGTTATCGTGTGACTGCGGTTTCATTATTGTCACCCCGTAAGACCGCTAGCTAATGCATGTGTGATAAGTTGAGTCCCCTTTACGGGGTGACAACGAAACTGAGGTCACACGACAAAGCAAAGCAAAATGTTTTAAATGTGCTTATTCAAAAGAATAATAAAATACATGAATTGAAAAACAATATTAAGGCGGAAGCTTGTATAGAAGTAAAGGAAAGTTAGAATAAGTTAAAATTTAACAGCTAAATCCGCCGAACTAATTATAAGCGCTAACTCGCATACCGTACAATGTCAAATATACAGGGTGAGACAGACCACACGGATCAGACTTTACTTCTTGAAACGGTTATTGCTAGAGATTCGGGCAAAATTTTTATTACAAATGTTAATGAAAAATGGAATAGTGAAACTGGAATTCCCCGGAAAAGTCAACAACCTAAAGAATTTTATTCCTTCAGTGCTTAATCACGAGCAGGCATTGTGAAAACTTAGCTTCCTATCATCTTTCATCTTTGCAAGTTTTTGTGCTTAAAATAAAGTGTCCTAGAAATCTTTCTTATTTTTGAAGGCCCCAAGTACTATTTGAAATTCTGAAGAGTCCAACATTTTAGAGCAAACTCTTTAATTAAAGATTGTTTTTATTTATTAGAAAAAGGTCAGTGAAGCAAAACCGTTTTCCTTCGTGTTTTGGTTTAATTAAAGATTGTTTTTATTTATTAGAAAAAGGTCAGTGAAGCAAAACCGTTTTCCTTCGTGTTTTGGTTCCGGAGCATCACTAATCATAAACTTCAACTGTGTGTATATACATATCTCATTTGATGACGTCGGCATCTGATTACTTGACCTGGATAAATGTGTTAAACTGAATTTGAATTTTGAACTTGAAATCAGGTGTGAATTTGCAGGAAAAATCCAGACGTTCACGGCTTCTGGTGGTTACTATGTGCTTAAAAGAATGATTAAAGCTGAAAGAGAAGAATTTTTAAATGTTAATGTTGATTGGATGAGTTGGGTGCCATTACGATTTCATTGGCCCCTATCACTTAAGATTTTGTTTGCTACCTCCCATCGTCTATTCTGGTCTTTGGTGAACTTTGTATACAACACTTTCGTGTCGTCGCGGTCTTAAAACACCGTTGGGAATTGGCTATAATATCATTCTTATGCGCGAATTCCAATTGTTGTTGCCGTCTTGAAAGTGCGGGCGTTCCAAACCGCCCAATCTTTTGCAGTCCATGAGTTCATCGTGCATCGTACTTGTACCAACCCTGCAGTGGCGGTACCCTCTGATGCAGTTAAAAAAAAGACCTCTTCCTATACCCAAAAGCACCCCCAGTGTTGAAGCAGCGACGCAGCGGGCTACATCGTTGCTGGTGGAAAATTTTTCTGGATCAGCAAAAAAGAAATATCTTGACTGGTCGATACTTAACTCGTGACTGATAGGTATGTACTTAACACAATCAATAAAATTGTTAATATGGCACTACAATACTCCATTATTGCTTTGACATTACACTTTCATTATTTTTCGCTCAATACTTACTCTATATTGATGTTATTACTTCGCTCCAGCACCAATTGAGCCAAGATGTAATGATATAGTAAGGAATAAACAGAGCATTGATGAAAGTAATAAAATGTAGTGTTGACATTATTATAGATCGTGTAAGGTATACCTTAGAACTTATCTTGATCGAACGATTACGGTTTTCATTCTATAGTTAGGTAACTATGTATGTATGTACATGGTTTACTGCATTGGTTCATATTTATTTCAATGTTCATTTTTTGCTTGTGATTTAGAGATAATATTAGACAGGTCGTCAAGAAGCCGTGTTGGGGAAACTTGACACATTGAACGCGGGGCAAGTTGGTTCGGTGCGAGAACTTACTCGTTATATTTTGTTAAATTCATTGTTAAATATGCAAATATTCGCCCTCTTTGTTATCAATATTATCTACTCAAACGATATAAACAAATTTCATAATCGCAAATCTTCTTGAACGTGTTCATTCTTTTCTCATCATTTATAGCAAGCAACTTATCTCACGCGTAGGGCAAGTTGGAATATTTTTTATCTGTTGTTGATTTTCCAAAAGATTTGTAAAACGTAATAAAGAGCTCGCAATTGAAAATACCGTTTAAAAGCAATGAAAAATAAGTCTAGAAATAAACTATTTCCTGCTCTACATATTTTAGTTATATTTAATAGTTGCATGCTTGCATGTGTACTAAATACAATTTGCATATAATAAATTATTACATTTCGGTTGAAAAGAAAATCTTGTACCTAATTTATAAAAAAATATTAACACCACATAAAATATAATTTATAAATTTTTTATTTCAACATACTTTTTCATCTGAAATTTGCGTGCTATATGTCAAACCAGAAACTTGACGTTTTGATAAAGTCAACCGGGTTATTTCAGTAATTCCTAGATTTTTTGTTATGCTACTCTGTTATTATAATTCCATTATTTACCTACCATAACTAAATTTTCAGAACAGAAATAGATTTAAATTTTTTATGCAAATTTCAAGTGCCACTTTTATATCCTAAATCATTTAAATTTATAGCTTTTTTTTGTTTCTGTAATTATCATCATAATGAACGACATTAAATGAAGTTTCAAAATGTGGAAAGTGTTAAAAATACTTTGCGTGTAACGATACCTCTTGGTGCTAATAATCCTCGACCGATCTAATCTGATGATAGAACTTGGACTGTTAAAGTTTGGGTATGTTTTAAAGATAAGATTGCAAGCAATTTAGAACCTAATTCATGCGGCGTGGATCATTACATTGTAACTTAATCTTGTGTGCTTACAGCAAACCAAATTTTCCTCACGAACTATATATTCAACGTCTAAATTACATTGCGAGTCAAGCCAACTTAAGCAAAACTCATAAATTGTCAATTACGACGATCCTAAAAAATTTCAGTGCAAACTTTTATAAGCCACTGTTTGGGTCTTCCAATATGAATTTTAATTTTAGTGTTATCAAAAATGGATTGTCCTTTGCACAAAAACAAGTTGTAATATATTCGTGGTCGTTAGTTCGCTTTATTTAATTACAACCCCCCCCCCGCTCCATAGGAACTTAAGCTTTTTTTGATCTTTTAATATATAACTGGGGTTAAGTGAATTTCGATCAGTACTTCTTCTAAATTCTTCTTTCGGCAATTTGTGGGCGCCACATCCAAATATAATTAAAACTATTTACTTAACTATTTTTTATTCAAAATGGAAAATTTAATATGCCAAAAATGAACATACGAACAATATGGTATAAAAACATTAAGTTTACTACCAGTTTTTTTACATTCGCTATTTTACTGCTTTACAACGTGAAATGGCATGAATTATTAAAAATTAATGTTCAGCATGCTAATAAAGCTGACTTGTACGGAATGCTTTCTCAAACCTCAAAATTCCAGTTAATGTAAATATAAATTATATAGTACAAATTATTACAACCAAAGATTGTTCCTGTCCACCGGAAGGCTAAGCTAAGAAGCTCTGTGAAGTCTGATATTCTAACCCGGAATTTCCACTTGTTTCTCAACCAGCGGTAACAGCAGGCACTGCTGTGGTCATAATGCAAATATGCGACAACAAAACTAACAAGCAGCTTAAACCTCTATCTCATGTCAGTTATCTACCTAAGACGTATCTTCCAAGCAATATTCATGTAGATTTCTAACAAAATTTATCAAAAATAAAACTGAAAAACCTACTTATTTAAAATCGCATCTCATAAAAAATCTTATCATCGAGAGATTTAAAAAATTTTGTTATTCCGGCATTTTATGAATTGATCATTCTCTCCATTCGCAAGTAAACATACTACAGTCCATTTGTTTTAAGAATGCAGAACTAAAATATGATCGCGTAGCGTAATTGGTTCAAGTTTAAATAAAGTAAATTTAAAAATGTTGGAACCGTCGAATCACTTCTGTAGATTTAAATTAAATGTACTGTAGTGATAATAAGTAGATGCAGTGCAGTGTCACACATTTACGTCTATGTTAAATTTAGTTTGACATGGAATTATTAATATTCCATTTACGTCATGGTATAGATCAATAAAAATATGTTCTGCTCTTTAGCTTTTGGTGCCTCTCAAAACCAATATGCCAATTTTTTTTTCATGATGATAAATTATTACATTTACTTGATAAATTACTAATAATAAGCAGCGATGTAGCACAAAAATACCGCAAAGACAAAATACCGTGAGTATTTCTATAAAATTTTGTTATTTATTTAGTAATATTTTTATCGTACAAGATGTAAAAAAATATATTATTATTAAAAAGGTTAAGCTTTTTGACGGTTCAAAACCGGCAACGCGGAGATTGTTGGATAGAAAGATTGATGGAGCAAGATCAGGAGAATAGGGCGGATGTGGAATAACCTCCCAACCGATTAATTGAATAGCTGTTTTTGTAATGTTAGCAGTATGCGGATGGGAATTATCATGCTGCAAAACCACTTGATATCGTGTTTCCGGTCGTTTTTCTTGAATTGCAGTCTCCAGACGATGCAGTTGTTGACAATAAACCTCAGAAGTGATGGTTACATTCCTCGGAAGCAATTCATAGTAGATGACACCTTCTTTATCCCACCAGATGCACAACATTACCTTGCTTGGATGGGCACCAGTTTTTGCACGAGGATTTGCTTGTTTGTTAGGGCTCAGCCATTCCTTTCTGTTCTTGATGTTGATGTAAAGGCACCATTTTTCGTCACCAGTAATAATTTGGGACAAATACGGCCGATGTTGTTAACGAGCTAAACGATGACGAGCAAGCAAAGAAGCACAAATGGTAACAAGCTGATTTTTGTTCACCAAAAGTCAATTTTAATATAAATATTTAAACATACACAATTTCGTTGTATTTTGAAATAATTTTAATGCTCATTGCAGTCATACAGAACTATTCAAATATCCAAATTCATGAAATCAGAATAATTGATGAGAAGCCAAAATTGTAACGGCGAAAATATTGTAAATGGTATCGATATTGTATTTTTCTTTATTTATGTGAAATTTGAAAATTGTGCAGGAAAATTTTATGAATTGGTATCACCAAGTGTGACAGTTTTAATAAATTATGGTGAACTGAGTGGTTTTCTGAGTTTGGACGTCGAGAATGCGACAAAAAAAGTGAACGTTTGACCACCGTAGAATGTGGGTCAAATTTTAAAGTCCACGTCTGACCATCGTGGAGTTTGGATCAAATTTTAGAGAGTGAGTGGACGTTTGAACACGAAAGTGCGTAGGTCAAATATTTAATCAGCATAAGGTAAATAACTCAAGCAACAAAACAGGGCAGCTTGACTAAACCAAAGTCAGATTGCCTAATTTAAGCGAAAAATTACCAATTTTCGACATACAAAATGTCTTAAAAGTCTGATAGCGTTTGAAGTCTTGTGTACAGGTCGAACATTACGTAAGTTTATATCTACGAAATGCCTTCAAAGTTTAGTGACCTTAAGGTTATATATTAGGTTATAAATGACCAAATTTTGATCAAAGATATGTCTTCAAAGTCGATTCAACTTATAAGTCAAATTAGAGTCTCATTTGAAGGAAATGTGACCTGTATGTATTACCTAATTTCAACCTCGTAGGTGATATGACTTAATTGGGCAGAATTACGTATTTTTACCATATATAAGTTCTGTGTGTTTGAATTAAATAATAGGTAATATTTAAGGCACGAAATAAACCTCGTGTCGTCCAGGGAGCTAACCTTAAAGTTGAAATTACCATAGAAAATGCCCTATAAGTAAAATCTGTCCGAGGTTAGGTCGAAATTCCCTGCAAGATTGCCCTGAAAGTTAGTTATTGCCCAATAAACATTTTTAGCCTGCAAATAGCCTGTAAATAGCCTGTACCTGACGCAGGCCTGCGTCAGGTCTGCCGTTTAGATAAATTTATCTGTTCCTGCAATTCGTTGATAATTTAGCCTGCGTCAGGCCTGCGGTTAGGTTATTTTTCTGTGCCTGCGATTAGCTAATAATTTAGCCTGCGTCAGGCCCTGCGGTTAGGTTATTTATCTGTGCCTGCGATTAGCTAATAATTTAGCCTGCGTCAGGCCTGCGGTTAGGTTATTTTTGTGTGCCTGCGATTAGCTAATAATTTAGCCTGCGTCAGGCCCTGCGGTTAGGTTATTTATCTGTGCCTGCGATTAGCTAATAATTTAGCCTGCGTCAGGCCCTGCCGTTAGCTTATTTATATTAACATAACGCTTGTTACTCATTGGTTACATGTTATTATAAATATATATTACGCTTATTTGTGATTAAAAGTATTTAAATTAAATTAATTATTGTTAAAATTAAAATTAATTAATTATGAAAAATAATAAGAAGGTGTAATAGTGAAATAAGATATAAAAATACAAATTTTTTATAGACACCCACGTGGTAAATAGTTTTAACCAATCAGAACGAAGAAAAATTTCACCGCTAGCAAATAAACTCTTTTTTCTCATTGATTATACGAATTATTATACGCATTTTATATTACAATAATTATTATATGAGATATTATTGGAGTCAGAAGGAGCGGTCATATTTATAATTGGGGGGGGGGGTAGTTTTTAATCTCTTACGCCCGATATTATCAAGGTATTTAAAGAGCCCTTGAGTTAACTAGCGAATGGAAACGTGTATTTTAAATATTTTATGTTTTCTTTTAGCTAATTAACAGAGGCCTCTATATATACTTAAGTTAATACTATGACAGGCTTAATAAGTACATAATAAAATATATAATGTGATGTTTCATTAATATTGAAATGTGAAAAATATTTAACATTAAAGTATATATTACAAAAATAAATAATTAAATAGCAATGAATTTTAATTCCGATTTTTAACAGTTTTAACCAATCAGAATTAAGAAAAATTTCACCGTTAACATAACGCTTGTTACTCATTGGTTACATGTTATTATAAATATATATTACGCTTATTTGTGATTAAAAGTATTTAAATTAAATTAATTATTGTTAAAATTAAAATTAATTAATTATGAAAAATAATAAGAAGGTGTAATAGTGAAATAAGATATAAAAATACAAATTTTTTATAGACACCCACGTGGTAAATAGTTTTAACCAATCAGAACGAAGAAAAATTTCACCGCTAGCAAATAAACTCTTGTTTCTCATTGATTATACGAATTATTATACGCATTTTATATTACAATAATTATTATATGAGATATTATTGGAGTCAGAAGGAGCGGTCATATTTATAATTTGGGGGGGGGTAGTTTTTAATCTCTTACGCCCGATATTATCAACGTATTTAAACAGCCCTTGAGTTAACTAGCGAATGGAAACGTGTATTTTAAATATTTTATGTTTTCTTTTACAGGTTTAATAAGTACATAATAAAATATATAATGTGATGTTTCATTAATATTGAAATGTGAAAAATATTTAACATTAAAGTATATATTACAAAAATAAATAATTAAATAGCAATGAATTTTAATTCCGATTTTTAACAGTTTTAACCAATCAGAATTAAGAAAAATTTCACCGTTAACATAACGCTTGTTACTCATTGGTTACATGTTATTATAAATATATATTACGCTTATTTGTGATTAAAAGTATTTAAATTAAATTAATTATTGTTAAAATTAAAATTAATTAATTATGAAAAATAATAAGAAGGTGTAATAGTGAAATAAGAAATAAAAATACAAATTTTTATGAACAACCACGTGGTATGTCTATGGTGACCATATTATTTTTATGAAAAAAGAGTACATTTCGGCGAAACAAGGTAAATACCTAAAAAACTTAAAAAAAAGGTCAATGGCGTACCTAAAGCTACGATTGATGACCTTTTTTTTTTTTTTTTAGGGGTCTCACTCAAGGAAACAGCCATGAATGCACGTCTGTTTCCCCCACAATGAAATCTGGCACCCCCCAGGCTTCATTGTGGTTGCATTTTAAATTTAAATATTTCAAATGAAAAAAAGAGTACATTTGTATGTACTTGGAGAAGTTTTAAAGTACATAGGACATCGTTCTAAAAAAGAGTACTGTCCTACTAAAAGGAGTACATATGGTCACCATAGGTATGTCGAAAACAAAAATATTGTAGCAAAGAAAACTAATATTGAAATGTGAAAAATCTTTAACATTAAAATATAATATATTATAAAATTAAATAATTAAATAGCAATGAATTTTAATTCCGTCTTTTAAAACAGTTTTAACCAATCAGAATTAAGAAAAATTCACCGTTAGCAAAACTATTGTTTCTCATTGGTTACATGTTATTATAAATAATTATGCTTATTTGTGTTTAAAAGTATTTAAATAAATTAATTATTATTCAAATTAATTAATTGTGACAAATAATAAGTAGGTGTAATAGTGAAAAAATATATAAAACTACAAATTTTTTATGAACAACCATTTGGATTTTTTAATACCAGTATATATATTTATTCAAGTTGACTGACTGTCGAAATCGTTTATATACAAATTTCATTTTTGTTTGGTATTACAATTATCTGATAATCCGCCGCAAATGTAATTAGAAAATTAAATTCGTTTAGTCCTCTTTTTTCTTATAAATTAAATTTTTGTAGTCATAAAGCAATTTCACAACTAAAATAACAACAGCTCTGTGGCAGAGAGGTTAACGCTTACGGACAATGAAGGGAAAGGTCACTGGTTCGATCCTGGCACAAGGTAAGATTTTATTTCAAATTTTCAAAATTTAATTGCAGACTCCAAGAAACAAAGTAAAGACGAATCATGAAGAGTAATCACCACCAACAAGTTCTACAAATATGAGAAATGGGTAAAATAAAAAATTATGTGTATGGAGTCAATAAAACAATTAGAAAAGTTGTAAATAATTAGAAAAGAAAACACCTGAAAGAAATAAAAAATAAATGGATAATTCAAAAAAATTAATTTTTTTATTTTGATTTTCAAAATTGATTAATAAATTTAAAAATTCATTAAACGAAATTCAATTGAATTTTGTTCAAATGAATGAACAAAAAAATAGCTTGCGGTTAGCTAACCGTAAGCCTGCGGTTAGTCACAATTCTCAGCCTGCGGCAGACTCATATCCACCCGGACACAGGTACGAAATAGCTATAAGTGGCGCAAGAAATAGCCTGTATCATACTTGATCGCCGGCAAAAAAATAGCTTGCGGTTAGCTAACCGCAAGCCTGCGGTTAGTCACAATTCTCAGCCTGCGGTTAGCTAATGCAGGCTATTTTTTGCCGGCGATCAAGTATGACGCAGGCTAATTTTTGCGCCACTTTAGCTATTTCGTACCGGTGTCAGGGTCGATATGAGCCTGCCGCAGGGATAGGTACCTGCCCGAGTTGTCACTGTCAGGCTATTGTCAGGCTATTCGCAGGCTAAAATGTTTATTGGGTGGTCTTAGAACTTGTTGAAAGTTACTCTAACCTATAATCATGTTAGATTTACTCGATTCCTACTAATAATTAAATAATAAAAAGTGTGTA
Organism: Podabrus alpinus; assembly: GCA_932274525.1. Taxonomy (NCBI): domain Eukaryota; kingdom Metazoa; phylum Arthropoda; class Insecta; order Coleoptera; family Cantharidae; genus Podabrus; species Podabrus alpinus. The sequence goes on from OW026454.1 coordinate 22,415,644, forward strand.
AAATCTTCCACATTTGCCCATTTTCGAAGAAGATAAGGATGCCAAGGCAAATAAAATATAAGCCATATCGTTTAACGACAAGTTATTATCGACATTTAAAAAGAAAGAATGATAGTATAGAAAATAGAAAGAAATGTGCTCACACCAGTTATGATGTTGCAAGTGCAAGTAGTGCTAGAGAAGAAATAATTATTGAACCACAAGATGTGAACGTCAACATAAATGAAGTACGTAATCCGTTAACTGGTGACGAATTCTTCGAAACTGATCACATTTCTGAAGATGAGTTTGACATGACATACATCATGCATAACTTCACCAACTTAAATATAATCATCTAGTAAATTCCCTGGTCAAACCTTAGACAAAATAACTTATAAATAGGAAGATCGCCCTTATTAGTCAGAATGCCTTATTGGTCGACAAAACGACTTCAAAGTCAACAACTTTTAAGTAAAAATGCCTTGATTAAGGAAATCTGTCTTCAAAGTTAGACATTTCGCCTTTGCAATAAGGAAATTCGACCTACAGGTTGAAAATTAGACGATCGCGTTAAATTAGCCAACCTAGTATGTCCGCCATGGTACATCAAAGCGCTTTTTAAAATTAGGCGTTTATAAACTAAATCATACTATATTTCTCCGCGTGACTAAAAATAAAAAAACAGTCTGTTATATGACACTTTTCATGTAGGTGTGGAATTAAAATATTTTTAGCGTACTAAATGCAAAATATTTTATTGCTAAATAATTAATGATTAATTAATAATTATTTAAATTATATATTTTCTAGAGCGCGTTGATTGTAGTGAAATAAAATGAAAATCTGTACTAAAAATTTTCTTTCGTACTTATATTTCAGTCACATGTCACGCAATATTCAGTTTTTAAGACCGACTTATATTTTACTCCAAATTTTATTCTCTGGTTGAAGCCATCTTACAGACACGATCTTTTAGAACGAGTTAAGGATTGTATCTAGTATATTATTTTCATGATGTGCAACGCTGCCATCTAGACGTTTCGAAGGCAAAGGTTCCGTCTTCGAAAGAACAGGGACACAAACTGGTTAGAATTAAGTAAAAATTACCAAGATATTACCAATATTCAACCTTCTGGTAAGTCTATTTGACCAAATGAGACTATGACTTATAGGGTGAAATGCCTTGCATTACTTAATTTCGACCGTCAAATTACTTCAATTTTATTCCCCACTTACCTTCCTTCGACGTCTATTTGACGTAAATTAGGTTTGGTCAAACCGACGTTTTAACCTATCAGAAGGTCGAATAAACGTAATTTCGCCCTATTTCGTTGCTTGGGAATGAAGTAAGCGGTCAAAGTGACTTTAATATTTGAGTGTAATTATCGAGCAAGGAAATCAATTAAAATTCGAGCATGTGCGTAATATTTGGAATTTCGAAAAAATTTGGAAAGCAAGAAAAGTAACACGGAAGCAAGGATTAGACGCCGCGCCGCAAAGAAAATTATAAGGCAGAACATTTGAAATTAATTATAGTGGAATTTCGGTATTGTTTCGACCCTCAACATCTTGAAAAACAGCATGGTAAATAACTGTGGGAATGAAATAATAGATGTTAATAAATTTTTTACTAATCAAAAATAATTCGGTACATTTTTATTTTTAGTCTACAGAGTGGTACAAAACCATAGCACAACTTTAAATACATATTTAAAGTGTGGAAATTTAAAACGTAGGTTAACTGGCACTCATTTAATTATACGGGTCTACCATTATTCATGCTTTATTGCAAATAGCTGAGGAAATAATTTGTACGTAATTATTTTGATGGGTTTTCTCCAAAAAAAATAACTTATCGTATATCCTTTGGAGATATTACAACGTATTTAATTATAAAAAATAATTTGAGAACAATAACAAAGCGAGGGTGATGCCTTAGGATAATTTATTTTGTAATTAATTCATTTCTTCTAAGAGTACTGCGTAAATATTTTTTCAAAAATGTTTACCTGTTACTTTGTTATTTATCTACTTGTGTATTTTACAATTTTGAATTTCAGAATATTTTTATATAATTATAGTAATAATTCAGCAAAGTATACTTTTCTGAAAAGATAGTCGATAAAAAAAATAAAGGGTATGAATAATAATATAGAACTTCCATAACCTATAAAATCGGGTCAATGATGCATTAAATTGCAGGTTTTAGGATATATTGAAGAACTTTTTGTTGAAATATTAAGGACAGCGGACGTTAAATCAAAATTTTAATGCAATAAAGTTTGATATCAATTTAATTTAAAAAAGAATTATCAACTTGATATAATATTTCGCTTAAATAAACTTTAAGATTAAAATATGTAAATTCGAGTATCTACCTACACTTCAGAATAACAAAATTACTGCTTGTAATTTAATACCGATGTTTTAATAAATTTGTAAACTGAAACAATTGCGATGTAAAATTGTTTGTAAGTAATAACAATAGCAGAGAGCAAACATATTTTGAAAATTGGCCTTCGGGTTCATTAGTTGGATTTATATTTAGATAGCGTTTATCGATTCCACCAACCCAATTCATACCGCATCATTAATTCTGAATCTTATACAAATTCGATAATAAAATTAGAAACGTCTTGTTACTTTTTTAATATCGATTACTGTGAATACAAAAAAGTTTCAATTAGTTGACGAGAGAGGTTGTAAGAGAACGCCCAGTTGTTCTCTAATGAGATTGTGCTTCCTTCTCTTCAACCCTTAATATTCTTCCGCTCCCGCTTTGAATTTCACATTTGTCTCTCCGAAACGAATTAAGTATTTCTTGTACTTATTCTTCTTTCAATTAGAAGATTTACAAAATGGTTGGCAATTACCGCTACTTAATATGATATTTTTGCAGCTAATATGATTACTGTTTATAGTACGTCCCTTCCTATTAATTAAATCTTAACTCAACGAGTTGAAAGTGTTAATATATTTAAGTGCTTGTATTTTACATGTTCAAAAATTTCAAAATTAAATGCTATAAATTAATCCTATAGTTACGTGTGCTTTCATAACGTCTTCGCAAACCTACTACTGGTTCTTTATTAAAACTCATCTCGGCTTGTTGAGATTCTAAGTAGCACTTGGAGCTACAAACAGAGGCATAGGTACCATACAACGTGCTTCAATGTACAAATCGTGAAATACGTAATGAAATGTTTCCGGTTTGACACATTCTCAAGAGCACTTTTGTGTATATCAGAATTGTAAACTTAAGGATGAAAGCATTTTTAAATTAGGTTCAAAGTTGTAGAATTTGGTTAAATTGCTTTCCAACCTTTACAAATAAATTGATTTTAACTGCATCTGTAATAGGCGATCTCAAAAGAAAACTGTTTCCATTACTCACTATTTCTAAGCTCAAATGGGAAATAATATTTGTTATTCCATAATGAAAACCAATTTCGCCTGAGTAGTTACATTTTCTTTGTAAATTCAAAACTCTAAAACAGCTGACTACTGAAAAACCTCATTAGCTCGCGTTTTTACATTTGTGTGAGTAATTGAGTATCCAGTTATATGGGACGTGAGGAGATTCTGTAAATTTTACTTTGTAACTCTTTATATCATTTCTATTTTATTTTTTAAGCTCGGCTTAATTGAACTTTATTTATTGCGGGGGCCAAAATATTGGAAATTCCGACAGTTTCAATAAGAAAACAATAAAGTCGGCAAAGAAGCTGAGAAAGCTATACCAGACTGGCAGTTATTCAAATTCAATTCAAACGGATTTCAACAAATAGGCAATTCAGGAGATGATCCTTAACGTCTTTCTTTGCAGACATTTATTATCTTAATTTCTGAACCAACTACATTAATAATAATTTATATTCATCGATATCATCATATATTATCATATTATACATCAATGTAGCATGATTTATTACTTTATGATATATTATCTATTACATATTATACTGATGCTACCTACATACATCATATTTTTTATCATAAATTATTTTTTAGAATTAAGAAAAAAACGTAAAAAATATTCATCATCATGTAAGTAAATAACAACTGTAATGAAAAAATCAAGCTAGTAATAAATAATATGCCACTACACTTACAGTATTGTGTTGAGTTCTTTCTTGCAACAATTAAAAGTAGGAGATTTCACTACAGTAGGACATTTCATCAGAGTGGGAATTTCAGTAGTAAGGATTCGCTGATACTGAAATTTTTGTTAATCAAAACCGGCCGAGGTTGTAATTTTCCTCGAAGTCGAAGGGAATAAAGTGAGCTGCGCTCGCAAAATATCATACAACGCCCCCTTAAAGCAAGCAAGCAATTTTTTTCGTTTTTTCAGAGCTAGGAGCAAAGTTCAGAGAAGCTGGCTTCTTGTTCTGAAGACCTCGAGTACCTTTTTAGCAAACTACTTTCAGGAGGGATTCTAGTGGTCTGAGGTAGTTGTGAATGATGGAGTGTGTGGTTCACAAGCCTACATCACACAAGTGATTCCTACGACTATTAAAATGTTTTTTTTAACAACCACACTTTACCGTACTAAGGTTCTTTGGCGATCTTGATAAGTCATAAAGCCACGAATGATTTCTCTGTTGTTATGACGATTCTGACAAGTCACATAAGCAGAAAGGACGTCTGATATTTTTATACACTCTATCCGATCAATCTAGATTTGGTGAAGGTTTTTGCAAACCGCAATAATTTGAAGGAAGTTGCATTTCCGGTGCCGCAGCTTGGGCAAACCAGGTGAACAAAATCAATTCCGATTTCCGTTTGTGACTTTCCTGTTCAAAACGTCCGTCAATGCCGTCAAACACTTGGACACCATCTCCAAGATTGCGATCCGTATCTTGAGTAAATTTTCAAGTACTTGTTTTCCTAAAAGGAATTGTAATTAGTTTCCAATATGTTAAGATTATGACTTACCTGTTTGTAATAGCAAAAACAAATCTCGCATCTGTTTACCGTCCACCGTCATGATTATTGTTGCTGTAAAAAAGATATTATTTTGTTTTACAAATCGACCACCGCCCGTTTTTATTACGTAGAATCCTTGGGGAAACTGTCTGGAAAGATTCGTTAATTATTCACACAGTAGTTATTAACCGAAGAGAACCTAGGTGTAAATTGCATTTCTAAAGCGCTTGTAAACACTGGTACGCCATGTTAAATTCCTGTAAATCTTCACCATCTTGGCGTTGATAAGCAATACTAACAAGCTTCAGGACTGCAGGAGTTTATTTTAGCTATTTTCACTTTCCAATACGTATACCCTGACAACATTTTCATAATTTTTTTGGATGTCCGTCTGTATGTGTATTAGTCTATGTGGAAAATATAGCTAGGTATATCACGACTAAATTTAGAGGTCAGATGCAAATGGTGAAAGTCGGTTGGAAATTAGGGAAATCAAGGAAAAAATAATTACAGCGAAAACTTCTTTTAGACCACCCTGCATGTTTTATTATTTTTAAAAATTCTGCTTCATTTCAATGCATGCGAATAAAGAGAGAGATATTTTATATTTGACGTTTAAATAATAAATTGCTAAGAAACATCCCTTAATTTTTAATTTTATTAAATCAATCGAATTTTGAGAACTATGTTAAATTACAGTCACTAAGGTAACTTCTATCTTTGTCAATAATCTTCTAAATTGGTGTTAAATTTACTGAAATTCGTTATAGACAATGCTCATAAATTAATTTTATTTTTATAATCTTTAATAGAGGTGCAGAGGAAATCCTTTTTTGAAAATTTAGATTCCATTTCTCGGTTTTCCTGTTGAAAATACAAAGGGAAACTAACCTACAACTGTATAAAAGAATGGTTACGACCTTTCTTTATAGCTGATTAACAATATTTTGTAATTTTTGTTCTAAATACAACTCTACTAAAAAACTAGAAGAAAATTTGGCAAACTAATTACGGTTTCGGATACAGTTTTATATGGTTTCCAATTTTTTTTCCGATCCTACTTTTAAAAATAAATTAGTAATTAAATTCCGCTTTAAGTTTTTCATATTAGAAATTGTAAATGTGCGAAAATGAGGATTTTTCTCTCAAACGAAGGTTTGTTTGTGAAAATTTTAATAAACATGTTTGATTTATATTTGTGCGATCGACGTATTAAGCGTTTTTAAATTTTTTAAAATTCTAGAAAACCTTTCCACGTAAAATAGATCATAATATAAATAATCATAGTTATTATTAATTTATTCCTGGATTTTGATGCATTACGTATTGCATACGTAAGCATTTCCCAAATTTCCCGATTTCGAAAATTTTCATCGCGTCCGGACCAAATTTTTACGAAAAAACACAATTTTATATAGGGCTCGAAAAAAACCGATCGAAGTAACCCCGTCACCCCCATAGAATAAGTAAAAGTGACAATACATATATGTCCAAATCTTGCCCCGAATGTCAAACTGAGTTACAAGGGCAAGTGAATAGCCCATAGCGATTAGAAATTTTCGTTTCGCTTGCGAAGATTCGAGAGTTTGATCAAATAAGCTGAAGGTACACGAATTTCAAACAAGGAACACATGAAAAGTAAATAAATAGATTTTAATGCAAATCAGATGTGAAATAAAATGGGGTTAATTTGTCAACTTGAAATGCAATTTAAGGGAGAACGAAGCCACTCTTCAGAGAAATTTTAAAATTAATGGGGAAAAGGGAAAAATTAGGGGAACAATTTGAGTGAGTTTGGATAGGACCCAAGTCAAAATTCCTCCTGGAAAAAGGAAAATGATACATTAAAATGTAGCTGGTAGTCGAAATTCAACACCTCATGAAACCATATTAAAATTTATTTTTTTAATGTGAAATAAAAGTGCCAAATAGCAAATAAAAATAAAATAAACAATCATTGGCATTGTGGGACATCCACGAGATCAGAGGTGTAACGTTTAAATGCTACAATAAGAAAATAAAGGAGCTGGGAAAAATTAGGTAGATTAAATTTAATATCATTTCAAATTATAAAATTAATTTCAAAAATTAAAAAATTAATTCATAATAATTATTAGGCGGTACAACCTGAAGGTTAGAATTTGGGGAAGACATAGTATATTTAATTGGGCCCAACGGGTGGAGCAAATAACAGATACGATAACATTGCTGTTATACAAAATCCTTATAATTAGTTCCTACTTTGAAAAGTTGGGAGGTGAAATTTATTTTATTTTCAGTTTGTGTTTTAAAACAAAGTAAGCAAAGAGCTGAAAATGGACAAAGTATCATTTATTTTAAATTTTATACAAAGAGGGAATTATGTATATTTTCCTTTATTCAGCATGTTACAAATATATTATAATGTTAAAGCAAATAAATGGATATTTAAATACAAACAAACTAAATAAACTCGAACATTAAACGAACTGAACAGTAAATTGATTAGCCATACAAAGTTTAACACTTCATCTGTGATTTAAAATAGTTTGATTGTTCTCTAGTAAACAACATTTGTTCACAAACCATTGCTTAGTAAATACAACAAATAAAATGGTTTAATTTAAACGAACTTTTAGAAAATTTAATTTTATAATACAAAAGCGTTTTAACCTAAGTAATCAAAGTAGTAAAGTTTCATATATCTCGATATAACAGAGTTTGTTTAAGAAGCGTCACAAACGGGAAAACGGAAAAATAAAAGTGCATCGCCGAGGTGTTGTAAAATCCATAGTTAATTGTTTTACCTTTAATATCTTTTCTGATCAAAAATTTTCAAATCAATGTGAGTGCAGCACTCAAAATAATGTAGGTAACAGGTTTTTCTATAGTGGGCAAATAAAACAAAAAGAAAAGTGGATATTGTAGTGCAATAATTACAGAAGTAAAATTAAGATATTAAGCAAAGGACTGGAAGAGCTTCTTAAAAGATAAACCGGGCAATTATTGTGCTCAAAGTTACTTCTACTTACAATAGCAATCTCTGTCAATTTCGTTGTAATTTGGGCATCAAAATTGATCCGACTTTTGACCTACTCCAAAAAGAACATTGGGCAAGCGCAATTCTTCGATCCTTCGTCCAACTGCAATTTAATTAATTGTAATAAGCAAGAGTTTGCATGTAGTTTACGTGCCGCTTACAAAGTTTTGCCTAAAAAGGCCAATTAAATGCTCGATAAATTTTATTAAACGTATAAAATTAATTTGTTGATAAAGATCCTATATCGCTAAACCGAATAATGAGGATTATAGTCGTTCGACTGCAGGAAACTTTCAAGTTACCTTTAGAAACTTTTCCTAGCAATTAGGTTCCAAGTTTGTGTACCAAATTATCAATGGCAAAATTCAACCAATAGAGGTGTAAAGCTCTGCCAAATTAAGTTATTTATGGTGACCCAATAATAACCGGAATAATTCGATTGATATAATTGTTTTCAACAAATATACACAAATCTTATAACGGACTGTTTAATTCTGTTTAATCCAATTTAAACAACTTTGTTGCATTGGACATAGTGCAAATTAACTTTAATTTGAAATCGATATTGGTCTCGGTTTAACTTTGGCAATAAACCCAAATCGTAAATAATTTATACATTCCCAAGTTACTTATTTCTAGATTGTTTGTTATTAAAATAAACAAGACTGTTTTATAACAACTAAATGTTGCTTGAATTTAATAATGTTTGAAATATTAACATTTTTAATAATAATTCTCCATACTTCGATATTATGTTTATGTTATGCGTGCATTTGTTGAAAGCAAAGTTTTATGTTGGCTTCTTAATCACAAGAAAGTAAAGAAAAAGGTATGAGTTAAAACAAAAGTTTTATTGTAGGTAAGCTATTAGTATTGCTCGATTAAACTTAAAATATGAACTTCTATAGTGCCTTTAATAGAAACATAAATTTCAACTTTTGAGTGTATAAATTACTTTTATTGTTGGGTCTCATATCTCTCTAAAAAGCTTAAAAATTACATTCAATGAAAAATTTCCACCACAAAGAATGAGAAGAGATAAATAAAATTTTAAATTCTGTTGAAATAAGAAAATTAAAATTTTCCGTGATATTAACAATTTTAATTTATATTAAGTTTTTTTTTGCAGTTAATACAAAAAGAAAAAAATTTATTTAAAAGTAAGAAGGAAAACAGCAAGTCGTTCATTTGAGAATTTTCGCTTGAAAAAATTTTAGTACTGCCTAATTAAATTCTAGTACTAGAAGGCTATTTTAATTTATGAACGTTTTCTGCAGAGACCGTCAAATTTTGTATTTTGGTAACTTATGTGATACTTCTTTAGCAAAGCAATGGTTCGCACCTAAAATAATATTATACTGCCGACATAATTTTAAAGTTGTAAATTGCGATCTTTGATTTTGTATAACTTTGAATATTTTGGAATAACGTAAAATAATAATTATAAATTAACGAAAGAACGAAACACCGATGTTAAAATTTGTGCATTTTTGGTTCTGAAAAGTATGTTGTGCATTTTTTAAGTTATTCTGGTTTAATGCTAAACAGGTGGTAATTAATGTTCGACTATTATTATCGAGGGGTTAATACATCCAAAATTAAGTGTACACAAGAATTACCAAAATAAATTATTCTATGGAGGGTTCTAGGGAATTTCCCAAGATTCCTAGAGAATTTCGAGTGTCTGTACACAAGAACTCTTGTTGATTAACCCCTTCATTATAATTACCTATAATTTTACAATACATTATAATAACAGCCTATAAAATACGATATATGGACCTAAAAAGAAAGATGTCTGCCATTATGAGATTGCAGAATTTACCATTAAATGAGACACATTGCGATATTAATATTATTAATAATTATTAGATTATTTTTTTGCTAACCTTATAAAGGCCAAGAGAAACCTACGATATTTTTAAAATTTGAGTACACGCTAAATTATAATTAACGGTTTAGTCAATATCAATCGTTAATTGGATAACACTTTTTAACCATTAATTCATTCAAATTTCCTGTAATAATAAAAATTATGTAATTGAACTAAACATGAAATATATCAAGATATAAAATAAAATCTCGGGTGTGAGGGTTGGGATAATAAAACAACCCTCACACCCGAGATTTTATTTTATTCAGATCCGAGGGGAAGAAAATTTTTTATTTCAATCAAAATATATCAAGATATAATCAAAAGAACAACTACAACAATAATAATAATTATTTTTAATTCAAATTTAATAATAACCCAAGTCTATTTCCGTAAAGCTCTCTGTCATAATGGGTTTTCTGCGATTGTGCCCAATAGTGTTCAACACATCAAATAATCATCGCATCATTTTATCGCCAAATACTCACATTTTGTAATGGATTTTTGACCATGGCCGATAGTAACACTGTGTAACGCGCATTTGTATTCTATCTATTCCCATCTATTCCTATATCACTTTCTCCTCTCGCACTTTGGAGATCATGAGTACTGGAACTACCTCTACTGTGTGATATAGTCAAATTAAATACTTAATCAAAAGATTTTAAATAAAATAAAAACTATAAAATATTTCATAATATTGTGCATAATAGAGTTTTATTACAATATTTGATCAACAACTACGAGTAATCGAATAATTTTTATACAATACTTCGAGAGAAATTTTATTCAGTTGTATGTACTGAAATGGTGGGCAATTATAAAAGTTGTTTTATTATTGATACTTAAATCTAAGTCTCCAAAATCTTATTTTACCCGAAAATTCAGCTTGCTTTACAACAAGTAGGCACGCCATCAAAAGAAAATGATTGATGACATTAAGAAACTGAAAAGTTATCTTCCTTAAAAAGTGTATATTTAAAAATTTCATAAAGAAAAATTTAATTATCCGTTAGTGAAAATGACTTGAAAATTGATGAGATGAATGATAAAATATGAAGACAATTGATGCAATGTTATATTATTTATAACTTTTTATATTCGCATTTCTGTAACAACAAAGTCATTTATTTTCTCCTTTTGAATGCATTATTAGTAGAGCCCGGATTTTGATGCCCGGGGCACTTTTTTTCTCGACATCACAGGCACTGCACTTTTTTACATAAATCTTAAGCTCGATCTACTGTTTAAAATTATATAATTCCATTTGTTAGGACATTTCTTTGCATTTTCTGCCAATTTTAAGCTTTTATGACATATTTTTAACAGTTGATCCTTAAATTGTTGAATTATTTATACTTCAAAGAAAATTCCATTTAAAAATAATATTTTTTGTTCATATTTAAGTAGTTTAAATTTAGAATTTTTGAAAACACAAAATTTTATAATTATTGTTGACCTATTGTTAAACAATTTAAAAAAATTCTAGAACCAATAATTGTTTTGAGAATCGTATCCAGAATAAGTTTTTCGATTTTGAAAAGTTTTTTGTATTTAAACCTACTATTTTGTATTTAAACCTACTAATTTTGGGATTCAGTAAAAGCTGATTTTATGCTATTTACAATTTAGGAACCCTTAAAATATCGATTCTTTAATGAATATTCGCTCTTGAAATACCTAAAAAAGTGGTTTCTGTTTTCAGCAGCACAATAACTAAAAGGTACTTCTTAGGTAAAATTTAATAATTTTAATGTGAAATTATTGAATCTCTTTGTTTGACTTTATGATAAAATAAACAGAACATTTTATAGAAAAATTGAATTCAAACTTGTACTTTAGGTTTGTTAGAAATTATATCAAGTTGAAACCCTTTTTGATTATTTAAATTGTTAAACACTCTAAACAATGACTTTTATACGATCCCGAAAGTTTTAAACAATTATTCATGTAATAAATATTTCAAATTAAAATTTGTAAATTATTTTCTATAATATACAGGGTGTCCCAGTGACCGCAACAAAACTCTTAGGTGGTATAGTACAACAAATTTTTCTAAAAAAAAATGTCTACCAAAATTTTTATGGATATCTAAATTCTCAAAGGTTTTTCTTATTTTTATGCTAAATTATTATTATTAATTCTTAATTATCTACAAACTAGATTACACCCCTGTAGTGTTTCGATTCGACGGTTTTCGAGTTATAAATTAAATTAAACAAATAAGTGTTAAAGGTTAAAATTTAAAAAAATTGTGAACGGCCGATTACGCCAATTGACAAGTGTTTAATTGCGTAAAAAAGGGGGGCAAGCTGGAATAAATTTTTTTACCTTTATTGGAGCCTCTAAAGCGATATACGAATTTTGTACCCTCTATGACCACGAAATCCGGGGTCGCTACGCGAAGAAGTGCATTTTTGCGAATATTCGTGAATATATCGGTTTGAGTGCACTTTAGAGTGAAATGTGGAGTTATTGAAAATAAAGTAGACTAAATTATCTAGTTAAAAGATTTCATATTTTTTCACAGCCATCAGAGCGTTATTCAGCCGCACGATAGCGGAATCCTCTTTGCTTGTTAAATTTTAGTGGTTGGTCCATATATCACTCGCGACGACCGGAACCATTAATAAAGATCAAATCTTCTTCTTTCATAGAGCGAATTTTCTATTGATAATTTAATTTTCCGTCATTATTAAGTACATGTAAATGGTGTGAAAGTGTAATTCATTGATTTTTTGTGTGCGTTAAATAATTGAGCCCATCTAAAGCTGCAAATGTGTTAATTAATTTTCATAAGAAGTAGTTTCAGAAGATTGCCTGACAGGAGTGATAATACCCATACACCGTGTACCGTGGTTAAAACGTCTTTAAGCCATTTTAAATGATTTATATCATACTTGATCTTCCTAAATGTACCTAGAAAATTTCTGTAGCAAGTGACTACGAAAAACAAGAGCTGGGGGCGGGACACGGAGGGACTGGAAACATACACCACGAGCCCGCCTATTGTCAGAATATTTTTGAAAATTAATTATATTATCATTATTAGAACCTCTAAAAAGCCACTAATTTTGTACCCTCTAGCAACTCGTATTCGGCCGCCATTGAAAAAATCATGCAAAGAATACCTTTTTTGGTGAATATCTCGGCTAGGATGTAGTTGAGAGCAACATGACTAGTTATTAAAAATAAAGTAAACTAAATTATCTATAGAAAAGATCTGAAGCTTTGTTCTTGTTAATCAATCGATTATGGAGTTACAGCTATCAAAACGCATAATAATTATTTACCATTATTCTAAGTGGGCCCCGAAATATTTTTATTAACTATAATTTCACCCACGTATGCTCTACCACTGGGCGGTGTGTAAATGGGCACATGAATAAACTCCTTTTATTAAAAATATTTAGGGGCGCACAGAACAATGGCAAATATATATCACGCGCTTTGATGGCTGTAACTCCGTAACCGATCGATTTATACGATAAACATATAAGATCTTTTTTGTAGATAATTTAGTCTGATTTATATTTATAATTTAATTTTTTGCTCTAAAGTTTACCAAAACCGAGATATTCACAAATATTCATAAAATGTTATTCTTTGCTTGTTGTTTCCAATGGCAGCCAAATCCGGGGTCGCTGGAGGGTTCAAAATTAGTATGTGTTTTAAAAATTCTAATTAAAATAATAAAATTCATTCCAGCCTGCTCCCATTTATTTACGCAAAAGCAGTGTCAAAATGCGTTGTCGACTGGCCTAAATGCATTTCACAGATATTTAATAATTGTTATGTAGTTTATAATCTGTAAATAACTCACACGATTTTGAAAATTAGTCTATGAAGTTCCGAGTATCAAAGTAAATTAATTTTCAATAGCGATTAAATAACAAGACCGCATGCTTGAATTGGTTATTTAAGGTTGTAAAAAGAGTGCATTGTTACTTAGCAACATACAAGAGCTCTAACTCGAGTACTCTCGCTTAAAAGTAAGAGCTTGTACCTACAATCTCCTTATAATCCAGTTCGAAATTACATGGCATTGACACACGTTACTGTCATGAACGCGTTGCTATGTAATAAACAGGAAGTGCAATTCTTATTGCAGGAAGAGAACTTTTTTCATTCTAAGCGTTGCTGTTCCACATAAAATTACTTGTCACTTTTTAAGCTAACATTTATTTTTAACTTGTATTTATATGGATGTAACGATTTTTACTTTCGTAATTCGAGAAACAATACTAATAAGTACATAAGACTAAAATTCTGTACTTTTGATTTCAAATCTCATTAGGAACCTGGTAAATTCAGAGCGCCACAAATTACTGAATTGTATTATACAAAATTTATGCTTGGTTACCTCAAAATATTCATTGGTATGTCAAGAAAATCAGATGTTAGAGTACTTTTAATATATTGTACTGTAATGCAGCAAACCATATTCCTAAAATTTTGAAATTGATTTAATCTCAAAGTTTTTGTATCGTAATAAATAATATATTATGCATATACTAAAAAAAAATTAATTAATAATTGGAGTTTTCACTAACTTGTTGCTCTTTTTGCTTGATTTAATATTGACATAAGTAAAATGAATTAGTAATGAAAATGGTTTGTTGATTCTGCAACTGTGCTTTGGAAAAACATTTTCCGTATCTGCTACTGGAAATACGGTAGATGTGCAAATTTCTTGCAAATACGGATTTCACTCTTGGTTTACAGGTGGCGTCTCTTCCATATCAATTTAGGTAAATAACAGAATATAAAATTTGCTCCTCATACCCACAAGACACTGCTAAAGTAAATTCACATAGTATTTGAAATTTATTTACTCTAGTATATTAAAATCGTTTAGTTCATTATTTGACTTCTTGCGCTACAATTTGTATAATCGAATTTAATTATTTCATACCTTTTGAATTGTAAAAACTATTTGAAATGTAAACTCGACGATCTATTATTAAAAGTTTACATAAGCTTCTATTTAAATAATTAATTGTCAGGACAATTTATTGCTTGAATAATTTAATTTGATTTTGTGAGACGTTGATAAAGCAACAGAAACTAAAATAAGTTAGACTAATTGCGACACAATATTCGTCTTATCATTGATTTTTCATTTTCCAAATTAATTCTATTATTTGAAGGAAACAGATTTAAATTTATTAATATTTACCATGCAAGAAATTGTATTCCTTCATGATTTTTAAGGTGTAACCGTAAATCACATGAACTCTAATGATTTTTGACATGTAAACGAAGCAATTAAGTCGTAAAACTTATTTTTATGTTTTATGAATAGAGAAATTAAGTAAAGATTTTGTGCTTTTGATCTTTAAACTAAGTCTTTATTTTTTTGTGTGGTGGTCTTAGGCTTATGACGATCTAAGCTCGCGTCTTCAATAATAAGATTACGTTTGGCTGCACTTTTGAGCGCAAAGAAAATCAAACTGAGCAAAGAAAAGAGAAAAGACTGAGAAAACCCTTATATTTTCTTTTGCATGCTTGACTTGCCCAATACGGAGCTGATCCCTTTAAGAAGGCCTCAGCCAGTATCTTTGCGCTTCGAAGAGTTTTATTGCAGAACTTTGTCGAGAAATAATCAAGTTCGATAGTTACATCAACAAATTTTCTTTCAAATTTAACCTAAATTTATGCTTACGTGCATATTTATACTAAATATCGCTATATTGTAGCATCAGCGATAAAAACTTTTTTTTTTAACGTAAATAAAATATATTATCATTGTGTATTTACGTTTACTTGCTATTTAATTAACCAATTAAAACTTCATAATTATTTCCATTTCACAAAATATAAAAGCTATATTATACAATACCAATTTCGTAGATATGGGAACATAAAAACAAACTTTGTATACGATAAAAAATATAAACAGATTTTATATGATTTTGACAACAGGTTAAAAATGATTTGAAAAACTTTTAACAAGCTTTTTAATTTTTAATTAATTTTTTTGGCAACATTGTTGAAGAGTCATTTCTTTGATCTCATATTCTTACTTTTAAAACCAAGCAAACGCTTTTTTATTTAATTCATTAAATAATTATGCCATCGTAATACTTATTTTAAGGATGCCTTTGGAATACAAAATTAATTAAGGCAACGGGGATGATACAAATTTTGGTTGAGTAAAACAAATTAAAATTATTTAATCATAATTTCTTAGTTTTCAAATTAAGTAATAAAAATTGCCATGCTGTTTTTAATATTTATGCATTAAATTTACTATTTGTGCACTGTAAACTAGGGTTTAGTTTTTGTAATAAGCGCTAATTTAACTTTGTAATTAGTTCAGGAAAATTAAATCAAGATAACACAGTTTGAAAATAGAAGTTGAAAACTCAATGTTGTGCATTTGTCAAGCTTCTCATTTCGTCCTTACTCACTTATAAAAAACCACTATTTGTTTTACAGAAACTCGACGTGCTACAATATTTTAATCCTTACTTATTATAACATTATCATTGCAAACAAAGATATATAGTAACTGTTCATACGTGAGAAAAACCTTTGGTGAGGATGAAGGCCGAGTTATTCCAACAGCCGGAAATCTCTATACGAGGTCGAAGGTTGGAACGTGTCTAAATGATGATGAGCAACTGAAGGTTGATATCGTATTCTTTTTTAAATTTCACAATTTTATCATTTATTTTCCTCTAATTTCATTTATTATTCGACTGGATTGCGCATTTTGTTTTTCCAGAATTGATTTCAATTTTAAGCACGACAGCTTAAGCAAATTTTGAAAAACTTCACTTTATAGAGAATTTTATGCTCTTCAATTTCGGTCTGATGTTAATTCGCCATTTAAACGCGAAAAAACACGTTGGAGATTAACTCCACAATAATTGAAGAAGCAGCCGCCAGGGAATTTTAGAAGTCATTTAGGGAGTTATTCAGAGATTCAAATACATATGGGTCATTCCATCATATTTATGTCATCAACTCCACCAATTGTTTGCAATTATATTCAAGTACCTCTTCGATTTTGTTCACATTTGGTACACTTCTAAGTTATTCCAAATAAACGGACCGGTATTTTTTTGCTTGGTCCTAAAGTGGTCCGTTTACATTGTACAGCCCTCCAAATTAATTCAAATTTGGCTTGTAGAGCTTCGATACCACTTAGAGACACGAATTTTCTTGTGAAATGAAGATATTAAATAGGCCTTTTTTGTGAGTTTTGTCGTGTAAATAATTAAGATCACAAAATGGGGGCCTTGATCAAATTTTGACTTTGAGTGCCCCTCCCGCAAAAACAAAGTTATTTAAAATTCTCAAAAAAATATAATATTATTTTTATTATACTTTTGACTAGTTGCAAACCGAATTTTAGAGTGGACAGACTTTTAGTTTAGGAGTGACATCGAAATGAATGATCGAGGTCATAAATTGAAACACTTCAATAAATATGCAATATCAAATCAACCGGAGTATTTTTATGACCCTCTTCGATTTTGCTCTAAAGATATTGAATAGGCCTTTTCATTAATTTTTTTTTCTAGAATAAATATGTGGTTATTTGTTTCTGCCATTTATTCCGCTCTATAGTTACATAGTTTACTAAAATAAATACACCGTAATTCAAATTCTTTTTTGAATTGATAGTTTTAATAAATAAATATGTTTTTTAAATGTTGAATTTTATTTATTTATTTAATAAAATCAAAAACAAATTATTAATTAGCAATAGTCAAAAATGCCAATACTAATTAACCAAGCCTTTCGTAACCAGGAAATAACTCTAAAAGGGTTTTCACACTTAAAATCTTTTTATTAAAAATAATAATATATTACAGTACCTCAGGTGGCCGGGAAATAGCATGATGAATACTTTTCTTAAAATGCAAATGATATCAATCGAATAGAAATTTTTTTCCACGTCTGAAAATACCTATTACTTTTATTTTCTCTTTCACTCTTGTTAAAAATAGAAGAATGAATTATTGTGCGCTTTTTAAGAAACACGATTTACCTATAAACAATAATTGCTTAGAAATCACTACAAAATAGACCAAAAAATTGTTTGCGCCATTTAAAATATTCATGAAGTTCTTATTAGATTTCTGATTTCTTAGAATTTTAATTTCATTTTAAATGCCCAAAAATAAATTTTTTGCGTAACATTAAAGAAACTGAGTCTGACAACGCGTGTAGACTAAACTATTGACTTGACGATAAATATAATTTACAAAAATTTAAGTATTATTTGAAATAAAAAAATTATTATTGGAGATTTTATATTTCTGTTGGCACTATGTTTTCACGGTGGGAAGCGACAGCAGAGTCCAAAAGCATGGAGTTACTCGCTGATCCTTACAATGACAAACAAGCTAAAATTTGTATAAAGTTGCTTTTTGAGCCTTGTTTAAGCAGGCATGTTTTAAAATTTGTATGGGAATGTGTAAAATAAATTATTTTTAAAAAGCGTTTAAATAAAAAGTTGCATGGGTATTTTAGCATTGACGATAAAAATTTTGCGTTTAAAAAGGTGGTGGTGCACATTTGTGTGACGTACAAAATATAGCAGATGGTTGCAATAAAAACCATATGAATTTGAAGCAATAACGTTTACAACTTAGGTATAAAAATTATAATTGGAAATTTATAAAAATAAAATAAACACACCTCATTCGACTTCGTAACGTGAGGCGTCAAAAATTTAAATTTATAAAATAACAGAAAAACATATCGATCGGAAGCTACAACTTGTAAAACAGTATAATTAAAAATTGATATTTTATAAAAATTGAAAAACCACATCAGTAGAAATGACCAAAATGAAAAATTACAAATAGTAATAAAGCACAGATAATTATAGAATAATTAAATAAAAATAATAAGGTTTGGAAAAACGACCAAAAATAGATAAATTCGGAAATATATAAAAAAATTAAATATTGAAGACTGCTGGGCAATTAAAACTTCAGAAAGGTTTCAATTAAACCGTTAATAACGGTGAATTTTTTCAGCTAGATTCCGCCACGAATAATTCGAAAATTTGAATGCAAAACTGAAACTTTTATGAATACAACATAGAATTTCTACCATTATGTACTTTTGTAAATGAAATAATATTTCATATTAAAATAACGAAATTTAACTATTAGTACAAATTCATAAAGTCTTGACCACGCATGGGGGGGGGGATGGGATTTGATCGGTGAACCACTGCAGCAAAATTTGTACACCGGAATTGCAAAATTTACAGGATATTTGAAAAAACGTTGAAAATAATTTTAAAATATGCAGGAAATTGTTGAGAGAATTGCAGACATTTGCAACAACTTGTACACCAAAGTTGCAGAGTGGTCAACCATGGTCTGGAGCCAAAACCAAAAATTTTAATAAAATCCAGAATTAATCAAAAACTGCTAACTGGAAACGGAATATAATACGTATTGCAAGTTGGAATATAGCCTCTTGGACAAAAAGAGACCAGGAAATAGCGATTGAAATGAATCAGCACAATATTGATATATGTGCACTTTCTGATAAAGGAACAAGCAAATATGAGAATTACGTATTGATCTAATTATAGTGGCAAAACAAAAGAGGACAGAGCTGCGTCCGGAGTCGGACTGCTCATACATGAAAGACTCGAACACAATATAGTAAGTATTGATTATGTTAACCATCGAATTCTTAAAGTTACAATAAAATCTGAATTCGCAAGTATACATTTAATATCTGTGTACGCTCCAGACGCTAACAAACCCAAAGAAGAAGTAATTTACCTTCTACAATAACCTCCAAGCGGTTCTCGACAAAACACCATCAACCGAGAAAATCTTCATTCTAGGAGATTTGAACGCCAGAATTGGAAACGAAGTTATAGAAGGAGTTAAGCAGAGATTTAATGAGCAAGAAATCAACGACAAAGGTGAACATCTTTTGTCATTCAGCGCTTTAAATGAGCTCAGAATTAACAATACTTACTTCCCTCACAAGGAACAACATAAAGTCACTTGGTCGAATACAAGAGGCCACAAATCCACTATCGACTACATAATAACTAATAGGGCTGTCCTCCCAACCCAAATAATAGACGTCAGGGTATTGACATCAGCAAACGTTGGATCCGACCATGGTCTTGTACTTTGCAAAATACGTGTAAATGTGAAGCCTAATAAAAAACAAACTACGAGAACAGTAGAGAAAATAAATACTGAATCGATGATACATGAAAGCACACGCAATTTATACGTGAAGAGACTAAGCGAAAATATACTTCGTAATCAGATATCTGACAACGACGACATCGATTCAAACTGGAATAAACTACGCACTAATATCATACAAGCTGTAAATGAAGCTTTAGGCACAAGGAAAGTCTCAACAAGTACTAAACAGAAAACAAAGCCATGGTTCTCGGAAGAAGTTAAAATCCTTGCTAAAGAGATAAGAGACGCTTACTTACAATACAGAAGCAATGCAACACCACAAGGATATCAATATAATATAACGATTAGAAACAGAGTGAATTCCAATATTAGAAATTTAAAGAGAAGTTACTGGGAAGAATTCACAAAAGATATAGAATATGACCTGTACGGCACCCAGAGGAAGATTTAGTCAAAGCTGCGAAAACTGAAGAAACCTATTAATGAATACAAGCAACTCACCAATATCACTGCAGAACAATGGATACAATACCTACAGCAATTATATAGCAATCAGGAAAATGACGCTGAAACACAGAACTTATGCCTGAACAATGATACAGAAGACAACTTTGTATGTACTTACGATCACATATTAAATGCTATTCAAAATTTGAAGAATAGGAAAGCAGAAGGCATCGATAAAATACTAAAAGAATTGCTGAAATATGGTGGAGATGTATTTCGACAGGAAATGTTAAAACTATTTCAGCACATCTTCAGGCAATCAGAAATACCAGAAACTTGGCGCTCGAGTATCACAATTCCGATCCTAAAAAAAGGCAATAAGAATAACCCCGCAAATTATAGAACCATCACACTTTTAAACTCAACCACAAAGCTGTTTACAAGCATTATCAGATATCAGAGAGGAAATTGCAAAAAGAGTAGACATAAGTGAAGAGCAACAAGGTTTCCGAAAGAACAGATCAACGACTGACGCCATTTTCATCGTACGTCAAATAATCGAAAAGTCAATAGAGTTTTGTGTGCCAGCTTTTTATGTGTTTTATGGACATGACTAAGGCATTTGACCGCATAAAATTAAATGACGTTTTGATAATACTTCAAGAGAAAAAGGTTCCTAACAACATAATAAAAATAATCAGAGCTTTAAACACGGATAACAGGACAACATTGCGGGTGAACAATGTAACAATAGAATGTATAGCAATAAAATCTGGAATAAGACAAGGAGACAGCTTAAGCCCAATACTGTTTAATCTGGTAATGGACAAAATAATTGAAGAAACAAAAACGATTGGCAAAGGATATCACCTTAACAATGGTGTAATCAAAATAATTTGCTATGCCGAAAAATATAATATGATGGTGTCGGAGGAAAAAACGAAATGTTTAGTAACGTCGAGAGAACCTATTAGAGGCAAACCCGTGATCAACAATAAAATCATCGAGCAAGTAATGACCTTCAAGTATCTAGGTATCGATTTATCTGTCTATGGAGACATGACAAGAGAAGTGTACGTCCAGAGCACCAAAGCGGAATCAATAGCTGGAAGTTTAAGGGAATGCATATGGCGCAATGAATTTCTTAACATCGACAGCAAAGTGCGAATATATAAAACTTGTATTCGACCGATAATGACATATGCAATAGAGGCACGCGCTGATACCACTAAAACAAAAAGAATAATCCGAACAACTGAGATGAAGGTGCTAAGGTCCATAGCGGGTAACACGCTCAGAGATCAAATAAGAAATACTGCTATACGGAACTTGTGTCAGGTGCAGGACTGTGTGAGGTCGGGAAGGCAGCGAAGAAGAGAGTGGAATGCCCACGCCAGCAGGATGGATCAAAACCGATTGGCGCGCATAGCGAGGGATGGAAAAGTGAATGGTCAAAGACCACCAGGAAGACCGCGTACAAGATGGCGAGACAGTTGGCAGTCAACGTCTCAAGAAACCTATAGCCCAACTCAATGAATTCGTGATGCTGGAAATAACAAGCCGTAGGCTTACATTCAGAAGAAGAAGAAGAAGAATCAAATATTAAGAATTAAAAAGAGCAGATGATTTTTCAAAATAATTATTTAACTATTTAAAAATATATCTACTTATTGTTTTATTGCTACCATTTTTTAATAGTAGCAATTTTTTCCATGGGTTTCATTCTATATTAAATTTATTATTACTAATATTTTCCAAATAACTTCATAACATAATCATAACTTTTGTAACTTGGTATGTAATCGATTACTAATATTTGCATCTCTTAGCCGATAGTTATAGAAGTAAAACTTTATAGTGTATACATCAAGGCACATCATGAATTTTAAATAATATGAAATATTTTTTTAATGAAATCATTAGTAACTAATTTTTATGAGATTCAAAAAGTTTCTACATAGTTTGGAATTAATTTTAAAGAAAGCGAACACCAATTTATTTAAAGTTAATAAAAAGAAAAAAAACACATAACCCAAACGTAAATTTAACAAAAAAAGAATCCGCATATAGGTACAAGCTGAACAAGAAATGTCAAGCATGCCAACAAAAATTGACTTAGATGTACAGGGTGGTACGAAATAAACATACAACATCAAATAAGTGTTTAAAGTTGTAAAACTTAAAAGCGTCACAAGCGGACATTTATTAAGCTAATCATGTCTAACATTTAAACTTGAACAAGCCAAATGTTTTAACATTTTATCTTATCGTAACAAACGAGACTTTCTAAATAACAAAAAAGGACGAATGCCTGACAAGAAAAATTAAATTAACTTTTGTAGAGAGAGATTTACAGCACAAGAAATTCAAAAAAAACTTGTTAACTAAACAAATTGTAAAATGATTTTGTCAAGTATTATTGCGATGTAAATGAAATAAAATAAATCCGGGAGTCGTAAACCCGAAATGAATTGTGTAACCTTTCAACCCACGAAAAAAAAACTATAACTACTTGTCGATTGCAAATTGTTGTGCCTTTTATTTAGAAACACCAATAGCTCCACTGCATTTTAATGAATGAACAGCAATTTAATGCATAAATTAAAAAGTTAGTTATTTAACATAGCGGGTGTTAAAAATTCCAACTTTTTTTATTATTTAATTTGAAACATGATACGAAATTCGAATAAATAAATTTAATTTGTTTTGCTTAATGAGAAAAATTTTGTAAGTATCAACCGAGTTTTTTTATATTAACTTAAATTCGAAAGGCGTTCTGAAAATGCGAATTAAGACTGAGTAATTATTTAATGTTATTTTTTTTCTGGACTCAACTTAAACAAATAGTACTACTAATTTAAAAATTATACCACCAGCACCATTTTCTCATCAAAGCAAGAATGTTGCTTGACCAAGTTAACCACTGGTAGTGAGTTTTCTTCTTTTTCGTTACATTAATATTTTATTCATAAATTAAAATACTTGATAGAATTTTCAATTAACTACACGTGGTGTTATTTTACTTTTTATTCAGAAAACTTTGTTTTTACAAAATGTTTCCTTTTTTACATTATAAACCGCTTTGTTTCAAATTTAGCATTAAAGCAAATAAAAAAGTCGTTAAGTTGTTTTTTATCGTACCTTCACCTAAATCAAAAATTAGTCTTATTATAAATTCTACAGAACACTTCGAACCGTTTCCCTTATAATTAAAACAAAAATGGCGCTATAATTAAATATTAATTTGTAATGATCACACAAAAGCTAATTTTAAAGCACCTTTTTTAACTAACATTACAATACTGGAATGCTTTATATAATAATTTTTGATTTAACAAAAAATATAAAAATGTATCGATCTAAATTTATTATAATCTTTTTATTATAAAGAAAAAGTATTACAAACACTATAAATTTTATAGTTACATACGTTTTCTACCAATTTCTACGAGGTGCTTATGTAGTTAACTTAAATTTTAAAAGCTGAAAATGTAATTTTAATATTTAAGTTGTGCTTGGAAGCTTTTTACAACAAAAAAGTTAAACAAAAAAAGGTATCGTAAAGTTTTATTTTTGATTAAAACAACTTGAAAATTGTGATGGCATTTTTCACACGATTAACTTTGGAGACGTTACTCGTTTTTAATTAAATTAAATTACAGTTTTAAAAATATGCAATTAGGCAAATTAAAAATTTTATATAAATTAAATTCTAGCAGTATTCAATATCGGAATATATTTTAAATAATAGTTGCAGAATACAACACGTAGAATTTACTGTAGAGTCATTCCATATCAAATCAACTAACATATTTTCATGACTCTCTTCGAGTTTTCTCAAATTTGGTGTATTTCCAAACTTTATCAAATTAATATACACGGATCTTTTTGTTTATCCCTAAAGATAAATCACTTTGTACGACCCTCCAAAATAATGCCAATTTATTAAATTGAAAAGTAGGTAGGTATGGAATACGCCTTTTCGACGAATATCATTAAGTAAAATAATTTAGGTCAAAAAATGGAGGCCCTAAACAAATTTAGACTTTGAGTAACACCCCCTTCGCATAAAATGGTGTAATTTAATTTAAAACGTTTTGGATACTTGTATACCAAACTTCAGAATGGGGAAGCTTCTGATTTAGGAGTGACATAAAAATGAATGACCGTAGTAATGCAAATCTAAACATTTTCATACATAAAGTATTTTTTTGGCGTCGTGGTTGATTGATACGGCGTTTTAGCTACATACACAACTTCGTTTAAGCTTAAGCTTTGGATGTCCTTGCATAGTTTGTATTCTGTTAACATGCCGTGTTAATCAATTACAACGTCAAAAATATACTTTATGTATGAATTATGTTTAACAAATCTTAGTTGAATTTGCTTTTCCAAATTCAACATGGAATTTTATATTTTCATAAATATCCAAGTGTTTAGAATATTATACAAAAAGTGCCAGCGTGCTACAGTCACAATAAGGGCAAGATATGCAAATCGCTTCACAGTTCCACCGACTCCTTCGTAAGATCCTTTGCAGTACGAAGTATTTAGCAATGGAAAAAAACTCTTACTGTTTTCTAGACTTACTTTGTTATAACATCAACTCTATAGAAGCTTTCAGAGATATGACTAATCGTTAGTATTTTAGGCACAACTTGATTCCTTCAGGAAAATGTAGAATTTCGTATGCAACAACTTTTGGCGTTAAAAACGTTAGCCAGTTAGTTTGAGTTTATGAAATATTCTATAAAAAATTTGAGTGCTTTATTAATCTAAGGGTCAATTCTTCAAGCCCCAGTTAAAGTTTCAGTTAAATTTATCTGCCAGGTGGTGAAGTTTGGACTAAATAGGGGCACAGAATATATTTATCTGACAGTTAAGTTTAACTGATGGATAGTTTTTCTAAAATTTAACCATAAAAACTATTTAATGGTACTTTCAAGCCGATTTTTTATGGTGCCGTAATAGGGTGATTTTCTGGGCGTTGTGCGTATAAAAATTCTGAAAATTAAAATTTTTTAACAAAATACTTTTCTATTATTTTTGTTTAATCCAACGATTCTGAATTAAGCAATTTTTAGCAAGAAAAACTATTTTAATTTAACGTCGTTTTTGTTTTAATTTTTAATTCAGCATTTTTATTTAATTTGATTTAATAATTTTAATTGTGTTCATATAAATTGATTTTTTTCTGTTATTAATAAATGTTAACTATTTTCGTGTATAGAGTCAGACTTTAGAGTCACTTTCAGTAGGTGCACTTTAAAATTTATTTAAAAAAACAAACGGTTTAATGTAAATAATCTTTTAAGAAATGTATAAATAAATAAATGTTGTTAAAATAATATTATAAAAAATTACAATAACAGTTACCTCGAAAAGTAATAAACATCTACACTTTTTCAAGCAATTATTCTGAAATCGTCAACTGATTCTTAGAAAACGCCAATTGTAATTCAGATTTTTCAACTGATATTCAGAAATCATCAACTGTAATTCTGATTTGTAAACTGGTATTCAGAAATTCCCAAATGAATTTCAGAAACCGTCAAATGAAATGAAATTCAGAAAGCAATCTAAATGAAATTACTACACTTTCTGAATTACAATTGACGGTTTCTGAATTTTATTTGACATTTTCTGAATATCGTTGACAAATCTGAATTACAGTTGACGATTTCTCAATTACTGGTGGAAAAGGTGTAGAAACATCATCATGTTGGGACGAGAATACAAGATGTCGTGTTTACTTTCATATTTTATAATTTTAACTAAATTTAAATAACTATAAAATTTGAAGTGGAAATAAATTTGATAATTTGAAATACATTTTCCACGACTATCTGTTTTATCGATTCACGTGGACTTAATAATGTAGACGTTGTCCATATTTATGTGAAATTTTAGCAGACTTTAATATGCAAATGATAAGTTATTTATTCAATATCAAAATATTCAACACAAATATAAAATATTGCTGTGATACTCTCATTGTTTCCATTGTATCTTCTAGTTTCTAGTACAAAGTTCAAGTTTTCTATTTATTCATCTTTAGCATCGACGGTAGGAGCATAAAATATACTTGTATCACATTGAGTGGAAATGGTGTCGAATCTAGTTAATGGCGATTATTCGCGCGCTGATGGCCTGGTATCCTATCACCCATTTGACGATTTTCTTGTTCACAAGGAAAGCCGTCCCCTCTCTTTGATCGATTCATGTCATAAGAATATCATATTATTGTCTTGAAGTGACCTTTGTCTATCCAGTGTATTTCAGATATCCCCACTATGTCAAATCTTTCCACTTCTCACTCTAGAATTTGGAGCGTTTCAATAGTGTTAAGGCTTCTGACATTTCACGTTCCTATTGTCAATGGCTTTCTCAGGTTTTGTTGTCGCTGGCCGGTCACATAATTTCCATGAAATGCCTGCCCATCCACATTTGCATGGCCAGTCGCACATTTCACACTCCCAGACACGGAATCCAAAGAGCGCCCGTCGCTACGCGGCTCCATGGTACTTCTACAATTATTTTTGTTCCCATATCATGCTGCTCTCTTGGGACGCACACGCAAACTAATTAAATCCATTTTCATAAATTAACATTGCATAATGGCGGTAAAATTACAATCGACAATTGTGATTTTTTTGGATCGTACTCCGGGTATTGGGATTATAAATGGACCAACATTTCACATCTTATGGAAGTGCAGAAAGTTCTCGTTAGTGCGTGGCTACAATTTCAAATTTAGATGACCATCATAGCTTGAAATTAAACAATTTAAAAAATCTGTTGACGGAAAATAACATTTCAGTAAATAAAAATAAAACCTAATATTCGTTTAAACTAATGCTTGTATTGTGACAATGTACGTACACAATTTTCTGAACATTAGAATATTGATGAAAATATTTAGATTCGCATTACCACGATCATTCATTTTTATATCACTCCTAAACCAGCAACTTTCTCACTCTGAAATTTGGTGTGCAATTAACCAAAAGTGTGATAGAGATAATATATTTTTTGTAATTTTAAATTACACTTTTCTCGGGGAGGAAGGGGGCACTCATAGTCAAACTTTGGCGATTTTATATTTTATAAGGCGAATGACCTTATACAATTTATTTATAACTAAGAAATGCGTCAGACACAACGCAAGCCAGCCGAACGAACTAAGCCGCAATGTAAAAGGTTTACTAATGCATAATAAACAATGGTGATGCCAAGACGATCGTACCTTAATGTTTACGTATGTCTACTAGTAGTTAATGCGAAGTATCCGGCTAAACTTCAGGAAGGAGTCTGCTCGGAAGGAAATGGAAAACCACCGCGGTAATCTGCCATGGAAACCCATCTCGAAACGAAGTATACTACACTTCACGTGGTTCAGGACCCACGTGGATCCTCTATGAATGTGGAAACACTTCTGATGCACATCACATGATCTATAGAAGAGAATGAATCACAACGTATCAAGAAACAAAACCGATTGAAAAGAAATCTTTTTATTAAATTTCACAATTACTAGAATCAAATAAGACGATGGTAATTTTTTTAACAGGGCACTAGTTCTCAATTACAAAAATTGTATCACTCATAAATGAATTTTACATGCATTGTGTACATAGTCAGTCGCGCTAATTATTATATTATATCTGATAGTAATTTATGTTGAAATGTGTCTCGCATATTATAACACTACATGTAGATACATAGTATTTAGGTATGTATAGTCAGTCTAGGTAATAATTATATGTTTGATGATAATAATTAATATTGAAATGTGTCTCCATATTATATAGAGATACATACAAAATATGTAGGTATAGTTTGTTTCAGAATAATTGAAATTAAAAAAAGTCATAGAATCAAATTACGTTGATATAAAAGCGTACGATCTATGTGATAAGATATGCTGTCTACCAAGCATATGCATTGCTAAAGGCTGGCGCGAGATTAAAATAATTAACCTTATCTCTATATATTATGTTTTGTTTATAGTTTGTACGTTTTTATATCAACGTAATTTGATGCTATGACGTTTTTTAATTTCAATTATTCTAAAACAAACTATACATTAAGTAATTAGAAAGTCTAAATATTAATATAAGATGATAAATTGTACCTAAACGAAAGGAAATAATTTAACTTTTATTTAGGATCAAATAAAAAAAAGTAATAAATTTAAATTTTGAGAATAAAAAATGTATTTGCTTGAAATTACAATAGCATTCAAAATTCTATAAGTAACTATTTTTTAATACAATATTTTTGATTACACCTGTTCCACTTTACGAAATTGATTACTTTTATTCAAATAAACGAAAATTGAAAATTTAGTATGAATACAATATAGATAAATGTTACATTGAATGGTTATGAAATATTTTATTTATATAACCTCGTTTCATATTATAAAATGAAAATTGTTAAGTGAGTTTATAATAATTAAATTAAAATTATTACTTGAAAAATCTTGGTTTATAAATTAGGTAAGTATGGATCTATGCACAGCAAATCCATTCAAATTTTGCTTTATTAATTTACAGAAAAGCGTGATTCAATTATGATTATTTTAATTCTTTTGAGAACTTCGTCCTTTGTAAGATTTATTACAGGGTCACTCTATTGTATTTAATAATGGCCTTTCAAATCCTTTCAATCCATATAAAATATATGCGAGCGTTTAAGACATTTGTTTTGCTTCAATTTTGAATTATTTAAAAAAAGTATGAATTTAATTCAGCTTATCCGTTTTATTCAACAATTTCAACAGGGTAGACACCGAAAAAATTGTTGCTACAAAGAAGATAATCAAAAAAGGATAATAGAGAAAACCTAGGCTGATAAAGCTAAACTACAGATTGGATTCCTAGCTGTAAAAGTATTCATACGATCACCTTCACCTTGAAAACGTAGTTTTATAACTCATAAAGTTCCAGAATTTTCACGGAAATGCGTACCGCTATTTGTGACGTAACTTTTAAAATGTTAAGCGAGGACCATCAAATGATTTCCAAATCTAAACCACAGCTGAAACTGTTCATCAAATTACACGTTATTTTAACTTACCCGAAAGTTATGAAAGTAAACTTATTCCTTTCATCTGCAATATAGAAAGTCAAACAAAAGCTAATTTAAAAGCTCATTTTTAATTCGTGATTTATTTCAAAGACCGAAGTGTTTTGTTTAAAAGAAAGTATAACTTTTTGGAGTAAAACTGTCTTTGTTGCCTGATGTTTTCATTAAAAGAAGAGATTGATGATGCAATTAAAGTACATTTTATATTTTATCAAACACCTGGTGATTCGATTTTAATACAAATAATAAAGTTAATTGTAACGCATAAAATCCTTTATTGCTCGGCTTAGTCTTCATTTACAAAAAAAATTGATAATTCAATAATCCTTGTTTCAAAATAATGCGATAAGTCACAAAATGCTTTTTATTATCGTGAATTTAAAATCAGCACACATGAAGCTAACTAAACCTTTTGGGAAATACGTTACAATTTTACACAACATTGCTTTGTCTCGAAAAAAGCAGCAAAAATAAAAGTAAATATATAAAACAACACTCGAGTTAAAGTTACAGTTTGTTCGTTCTATCATGATTCTATCCAATTTAATACAAGCAGTTAAATAAAAAAACAATTAAAACTCAACGCAACGAAATGTGTAAAGATTGTGATCAAATAATAAATTGGGTTGATAATTGGAAAATTAATTGAGTAAATAGTTTTTTTGCAATTCTATTTATTTACCATTTTTTTGTATCAAAATATAATATTTGGAATTATATTTTAGAGCCTTGTAAACTCGAATCTATCTCGTTTTTTGTTATTTCTATTGTAATCCAATTATTGTGCGTTCACTGATTTACGAAAGGAACAATCGAAAATTTAATAAACCGAGAATTTCTTAATTATTCCGATTTGTTTTCGAGGACGAACTGTGTAGCAGGATAGTCGAATATTAAAACTAGTACAGACGTTAAACGAGTATCGTGCGGATGCGATTGTTTAATAGTTAACCGGTGTTAAATATTAATTACTGTTGTGCAAATTTTTGTTACTAATAACTTACGCCTTACTAAATTGATGTTAGTCAAATAATGAGCTTATTATAGGGAAAGTGCCGCTTTTCCTAACAAAGTAGTATTTTTAATAAAAGATTGAATACGCAATTAATTATTCATAAAATTAAGTTAATAGCTTAAAACGGAACTCTTGTAAATTAATAATCGTTTGAAATTCGTATTTTACTCATTTATCAAATACTTTAATAGGCCAATGTTTTACCTACTCTTAAGGGTCGCTTTATTATACATGCCATATGGGTAAAATCAATATAGTGCTTAATAATTAAGTAGACAACTGAACATCACTGTATGATATTTTAATTAATTAAATGGATCAAAATTATGTTCGTGTTGGCTTCGCTTGTGTTGTATTTTGTTAAAAATGTTTCAAAATCTGTTTAATAATGGTATAGCGTGGAATCAATATTTCGATATCTTCCTTATGGAAAAATGGTTAAATTTAAATTTCTATAAGTACTAATTAAAAATTATATTATGCTTGACACCCTGAATTGAACACCCTGCATTATTTTACACATACAGGCGTCTTTACATGCTGTATTATTTTCTGATTGATTTATTTGTATTTGATATATTGATTAACTACAAAAGGTATCCCGTTTTCTTGCATGAATTTGACTGAAAGTTTTCTGAGACATTAGGACTTGATATAACTTCGTTTTTATCCTAGAATCAATTAAAATATAAAATTATATTTGTTCACAGATTTTTTTTAACACGATATCATCTTGATCTAGTTTTTTTACTTTCTAATGGGGTCTCTTTGTAACTTGTATTTTTTAACGCTACTTCATAATCTAAAAAATTATTTTTATAATTATATTTTTAAAAATTAAATTTATTTATATAATTTTTTCTAATAACTTTTGCGTTTCAATATTTTTGGTTATTCCATCATTTTTATTGTAGTAATACTTTTGAGAGTATCGGTTAAATCGTTAAAAACATTTAAACTTATCCTATGATCTCCTGCAACTGACGCCCATGGATGGGTTTACGAGATTGTAAATATTTCTAAATATTTTAATTTAAATTAGAGTGAGGTTAGCAAATACGTACCACTTGGTAAATCGTGGCACTGCTACTTTCATATTGGAAACTACAAAACGGTAACTTTACTTATGTACGTCTATTTTAAAGCTTTTGTACTGCATAACCTAACGCCGTACAAAAACTTCATATTCATTTTAAATAATTTAATTTCATGCTTACGGGTTAAGTTTTCCACTTGTTATTTGATGTTTGTAAAGTTTTGCACATTTGATTTTGTTAATTTCAATTGATCTAAAACTTGTTATTTATTCTGATTGTTAAAATACCTGTTAAAGTAAAAAAAATTTAATGCAAATTTTATTTATTGATAATTATTTACTATTATTATTATTATTATGGATTCATATACAGTTTAGTATCTCTTCTTCACGCCAAGCTTTACGATTTTCCCAGTCGCCCTCTTCGAGTCCTCGGGAGTTCAGATCGCTTTGGATATCCTTCTGCCAAGTTAATTTTCCTTTTTCGTTTGCGCAGGCGACCATCGTTTAATCCGTCCGTTTTCCTTGACTTAGTTGAATATTTTTCAGCAATAGATATTCCCTTTTACAGAAATGAGGTGCTGGTCCATTGCTCAACCCGGAAGAGTTGCAAAATTAATTTCAAATTTTCCAAAATTTAATTTTGATTGGCAAATATCAGATTGATTTTTTTAAAGTTTTACCAAAAATTAATTATTTATAAAAGCGTTTGGTCACTTCCACACCATATGGAAAACTGAAATGTTGCAGGCATATAGGTTCGATTTTGAATAGATGGAGAAAAATCGAAACAATAGTTTTATTAAAACATATTGCGATGATATCCAGTTCAATGAAATATCATCTACTTAAAAATAAAGTGTAACCATATATGATAATTGATAAGAGGATTGGAATTAAGCGGTTTGTGAAATGAACAAATTTGGAAAGTGGTGCATCGTATCCATGGTGAGTTTCTTTAAAAAAACAGGATTAAAATATGAATGGCGGAGATGGAATTTGTTTTGCGAAAATGTTTTTAGTATAATAAGTATAAAGGGTATAGCCGGATATATGTGGGAAATCTGCCCCCGCGGCTTTTTTTATTGGGACTTGGGGGATCGTTTTGGTACCACGTAAAAATAATTCAGTCAAATTTTCAGCTCTCAATCCCTAACAGTTTCTGAGTTTTTCAAACAAATCTCTTTTTTCCATTTTTATTTTTTTTTTAATAGTAAAATTGGAAATTAGTGAATGGTGATTTTTTCCCTAATTCTTACGAGTAAAAGGCATGAAAAAATATTTTTGTTATAATTCTCAGATGAACAGCCGATTTTTAGCGAAAGAAATACAACTTAAATCTTTTTTTTTTAACGCCTTCTTGAAAAGTGTCACTCACCAAATTTTGTCAGAAAATGTCTTTCATACCCCTCTATGCTCAGGAATTTTTTCGATTTTTTTGAAGTGGTGGAACAATATGAAAAAAATTAAAAAAGTAATTTTTCCTGTAATCTTTCGTTTAAGGGGGGGGCTAAGGTTAATTCGTACGAAAAAAGGCATGTTTCTGTGAATTTTTTGTGACGACACAGTTAAAATCTCTTTATTAAAACCAATAGTACATTAAAGTATGACATTCGAAGAATATTGTAGTTTTCGTCTTTCACTTCAAATAGTTTATTTATATAACAATTACAATATAAGTACATACACAATTAACTTTACATACACTACTACTCGTCTTTAACATTTATATACACGTCTTATTATGATTCGTCTTTTATGTTACCCGCCTTTAATTATCTTCGTCTTAAATCGCACGTCGTTGACGTAACTCGTCTTTGCTACGTCTCGATCTAACTGTTCGTCGTCACGTCACGTCAGTTCGTCTTACAGTGGCGTCTCGTCTCGTCAGCGTCGTCTCAATCCTACATTATTGTATAAAATTTTCACGAAGAAATATTAAAAAATACGGGAATGGCAGCAATTATTCGGACGTGTCTCGGAAAAAAGTAGAATTGCGGTGCCCCTCATAACTTGGTGCTGGATCATCTGAAATCAAAAAATCAAAGTTCATTCGTTAGATAATAGTTTTCCCTAGGTAACGCTGGAGAGGTTTTCAAATTTGTTAATAATTTTTATTTTACAATAACAAATTAGCCGATTTTTTTCGCAAAAAATCGCGTTTTTCCCTTCAAAGTGTTCCAAAAAGTGAAAAATTGAAATTTCGAAAAACCTCTCCAGCGTTACCTAGGGAAAACTATTATCTAACGAATGAACTTTGATTTTTTGATTTCAGATGATCCAGCACCAAGTTATGAGGGGCACCGCAATTCTACTTTTTTCCGAGACACGTCCGAATAATTGCTGCCATTGCCGTATTTTTTAATATTTCTTCGTGAAAATTTTATACAATATTCTTCGAATGTCATGCTTTAATGTACTATTGGTTTAATAAAGAGATTTTAACTGTGTCGTCACAAAAAATTCACAGAAACATGCCTTTTTTCGTACGAATTAACCTTAGCCCCCCCTTAAACGAAAGATTACAGGAAAAATTACTTTTTTAATTTTTTTCATATTGTTCCACCACTTCAAAAAAATCGAAAAAATTCCTGAGTATAGAGGGGTATGAAAGACATTTTCTGACAAAATTTGGTGAGTGATACTTTTCAAGAAGGCGTTAAAAAAAAAAGATTTAAATTGTATTTCTTTCGCTAAAAATCGGCTGTTCATCTGAGAATTATAACAAAAATATTTTTTCATGCCTTTTACTCGTAAGAATTAGGGAAAAAATCACCATTCACTAATTTCCAATTTTACTATTAAAAAAAATAAAAATCGAAAAAAGAGATTTGTTTGAAAAACTCAGAAACCGTTAGGGATTGAGAGCTGAAATTTTAACTGAATTATTTTTACGTGGTACCAAAACGATCCCCAAAGTCCCAATAAAAAAAGCCGCGGGGGCAGATTTCCCACATATATTCGGCTATACCCTTTAGTATAATAATTTTAGAATAATAAGTAACAAAATAAAATTTGCATAATCTTGGAATAACTTATGGAAATTTTGGAATCAATTTAACAATAAAAATTAAACTAGTGTAAAGTGGAGTAAGAGACGGTCATTATCGATGGAATAAATTCAAAAAGGAACAATAAAAAAAGTTAGTAATCTCCGCATGTAGTACATTCAATTAAATTATTGTTATGCACCATTTCAATATTGTCACGATAATTGATTGCCTTACACCTTACACCATTATAATATATAGTCTTAAACCTTAAAACTATTAAAAAGTATTAAGAAAAATAATTTTAACATTTTCTTATATCTGTTAAGACAAGACATTAACTATTCTGCCCCGATTAGCGAAAATGCCGTATTTGCAAACGCTAAAAATCAAACTTGTTACTTAAATGTGTTAGAAAAATTGAATATCTATCTTCTGTATTTAGTAAAAGTTTTATATTTTCTGTGAAGTTTCTAACAGGTGGTATATTAAGCACATAAAAATTTTTTTCCAGTTATTTACCATGGAAAAACATATAAACTAAACTAATGTTACTATCGTGTTTCTCTACACTGCAAATACGACGTTTTCGCTAATCACGCAATATTATAAAATTATCATAATAAAATATATAATTTAAAAATAACAAACTCGACTTCGACAATATTAAAAAAATAGTAGCCACATTCATTATTTTGACTAGTTCAAATATTAATCGATAAATAGTTTTTGAATACAATGTTTAGAAATATTTACTATACTAATCTCGTTAATCCATGCGTGCGTGTCATTGGCGCCTGGATAATAAAAAGGTTCGCTATAGCTATTTGCACATATTATGTATGTAGATGTTTAAAACCAGTGTTGCCGGACCAAGGCAGAAAAAATATTTTGTAGCACCTACGATAATCTTACTTTGTATTGATTTAAAGATACTACTTTCAACAGTTATACAGTAAGAAACTTGGCCGAATGGCCAAAGATATTGAAATTGAACTGTCATTAAAAACAAATTTATACGTAATTGATTTGACTATAATATTATGAAGTACTCTTTTGGAAAGTAACTGAAAGAAAGGAAATTACAAAAAAAGTTGAAGGAAGGTTGTACGAAGACGATCAATATCCTGTCTAAAAAAATCTGAAAAACCAATTAAAAAAGTTTTCATTGATCGCAGTGTGATTTTTCAACTTCAGGCAGTTAAAAGAAGTTATCTCAATTTATTTTAGAGTATGTGGTTAGTATGTGGTTTGAAAATAATGATTATTTTTTCAAAAAAATTTTGCTCTAAAATAGGTTTGTCGACAGGATAGTCAATGGTATGCAGATAGTCAATTAGTAGTAGTACATAATTAGTACCTCGTAAAAATTTTAGTTAAATTTGTGCAGGCCAACTGGATCATGGAGGGGAAGATCTTAAAAAGACACTACCCATGACGGACTGGGTGGTAGTGTGAGATTTCTACTCACTAAACCCCCTGCCTTTTGGTATTTCGCAGATTTATACAGTGAGCATGTGGTACTCCCCTTGCATCCTTCTCGTGCTCACAAGACGTATGATGTTGAATTATCCATTTCATGTCTTCACCTTTTCGGGAGTTTGTTATTCTCAGTTGTTGCCTCCCTGCCGTTGCCTCTCACCCTCTTCCTTCCTCGTTAGTATAGACCTTAACATTCCCATCATATCACATCACTTTTCCTCGTCCGTCATTATGGTTGCTACGAAACTTCGTGGAGTAAGTCTCAGGTGGTTATAGGTGTATTCAACTCTATGTTCGTAAAGATGGTCTATAGGGGGGGTTTCGGCCTCATTGGAATAATTAAAAGCTAAATGCTACGGGCCTTTCATAACTCAATTTATTTAAACATTTAAATGAACCGCTGTAGTTTTGTAAGCCATTTTTACATTTTCTTCAATTCTAACGACCATTAAATTAAAAGTTGCAAATCTTTATTTTTTTCATCGTTTATTTGCGGTCGTTTGAAATTAAATAGAAATGTATAAAATGCCTTAGAAAAGACAACACTTAAAACATTGATTTTCTGGAGTTTCTTATTATTGGCTTACAATAATAAATTAATAAAATATTAAAAATTATACAATATTCCATTTCAAAGCTAAAATTGTATCCTGCTGCTCAAAAACAGAACACTTGGTGTAGTTAAAAATATTTTTAGCCCTGAACGTCAAATAGATACATACATAACTTATAATCTAAATATTTTAAACGGTTAAAGAGATATTGAAGACTACACTATTGATTCACCCTCCATAAGCTTCCTGAGAAATAACAGGAGTCAAATCAGTTATAACTTTTAACAACTAAAGTAAATAAAATTTAGTATAATTGAACAAAGCAAAATATTTAAAATTCTTCCACGTTTTTATTAAAATATATATACAAATATTTTCAACTTCCGAACCCCTTTTAATTAGCAGGAAAATGAACAAAACACGAAATGACCTAAGGCAACTTTCAGGTTGCATTATTGTTCCTTTATGCGACGACAGAACTTCGGAATATTTTCCAGTAGGAACCTTGTAGACCAGTAAACTTGACGTGTTTTCAACAATTTATACCCAATTTTAGAAAGATAAGAACTTGAAGCAACAAAATGTAAAGTAACTGACAGTTAAGTTAATTTATTTTCACAGTTACCTTAATACCCAGTAATTGTTTGACTCTTCCTTCTCTTTACCGTTACTTATTAGATAAATAAGCTCCGACGCGGTAGCTTGAACCTTGCTAAATAATATAACTTGAGAAGAATAAGAAATGGTTAATTTTAAAATTCTAACGATAAAAGTTTATTGAGTCAACATAAAATACGTAACTTTAAAATTTATAAATTTGAAAGCGAATATTAGATCTGCAATTTTAAAAAAAAAAATGCATTATTTTAAAAATTTAATATAGTGTATGAATTATAAAATAAAGCCGATTATTTTCGGAAAATTTGAATGCATTATGCCGTCTTCTATTTGTATATATTTGTTCTGAACTCAAGAAACGTACGAATTGCTTATTCTTTTTCTGCCCCAATAATTCAGAAAAAATTTACAAGAGAACGAATTTTAACATAACCGTGCACGTCAATAAGCAGTATACAAAAGTTTAACCTAACAATAAATTATTAAGAACAACATAAAAGGAGGTGTAGAGAAGATAATTACGATACAATATCAGGACGCCTCAACAACTCTTCATGACGTAAAACAGTTCTGTTACTACACTAATTTTATAGATGCGGGTTAGTTTTAAATAATGTACCCCATCCGTAAAAGTCCTATAAATAACTGGAGAATAAAATTTGAACCAAAATGTGAAAATAAGAAAATGCACTTTAAAGAGTATTAGTATAATCATCAAAACCGTAGATTACGACTTCGAAGTCGCGACTTTGTTTATATTATTATTGTTATTTTTTCAATTTACATTGTTTTAAATGTAAATTTAATTAATGTAAACAAATTTTACAATGTAAATTTACAGTATAACTTGTAACCCTGACCGAACCGATATAACCTCAGTTATCTTTGACGTGATCCCATAACCTCAATATATCGGGTTGATATAAGAAATAGATAAGATC
Source organism: Podabrus alpinus (assembly GCA_932274525.1). Lineage (NCBI taxonomy): Eukaryota > Metazoa > Arthropoda > Insecta > Coleoptera > Cantharidae > Podabrus > Podabrus alpinus. The sequence goes on from OW026454.1 coordinate 22,453,768, forward strand.
ATTATAATAAATACATAAAGTAATCAATAATATATTTTCCTGTATAATATAACTCCCAACGATCTGGCAGTTTTTCGATTCCTCGCCTGAAGAAATCCGATGGTCTGGAGGTGAACAAGTTGTCGAGTCAGTTTTGAAGAGCAACGTCGTTATTAAATGAGATTCCGCGAAGATTGTTGGATAGAGAGCGGAAAAGATGAAAATCGGATGGAGGAAGATCAGGAGAATAGGGCGGATGTGGAATAACCTCCCAACCGAGGTCTTGAATTGCTGCTTTTGTAATGTTAGCAGTATGCGGATGGGGATTACCGTGCTGAAAAACCACTCGATGCGGTCTTGCCGGTCGTTTTTCTTGAATTGTAACCTCCAGGGAACGCAGTTGTTGACATTAAACCTCAGAAGTGATGGTTACATTCCTCGGAAGCAATTCATAGTAGATGACGCCTTATTTATCCCACCAGATACACAACATTGTCTTACGTGGATGGGTACCAGCTTTTGCACGAGTATTTGCTTGTTTGTTAGGACTCAGCCATTCCTTTTTGTTCTTGATGTTGATGTAAAGGCACCATTTTTCGTCACCAGTAACAATTTGGGACAAAAACGGCCGATGTTGTTGACGATCTAAACGATGACGAGCAAGCAAAGAAGCACAAATGGTAACACACTCATTTTTTTTGCTCAGAACGTATGGTACCCAAACACCCAACTTTTGAGCTTTGCTCATGGAATGCAAATGTCGTACGATAGTTGATTGGACACAATCCATTATATTGCCCAATTCCCGAGTCGATTGACGTGGATCATCACGAATTGAAGCATTTAATAGGTCTTCATCAAAGCGGGATGGTCTCCCTGAACGTGGAAAATTATTCATATCAAAATGCCCATTTTCGAAACGAGAAAGCCATTTTCGTGCAGTACTTTCCACGATGGCGTTCTCTCCGTAAACGGCACAAATGGTTCTAGCGGCTTCCAATGCCTTAACTCCTCGGTTAAACTCAAACAAAAGAATATGTCGGAAATGTTCATTTTTTTATACTTGGCACTCCATTTTCTTTAGCCAACAATTATCGCTAACTTTGTCCCAATTGAAAAATTCAAGAAGTATTCAATAAAACATAAGTCATTAAAATGACATTGATATTTCTAAAACAAATTTGTTTCCAAAGCACTCTTACCTTGAAAACTAAAAAAGCTACGAACTTATGCATCAACCTGATATTTCAAACCTTCCCAGAAGCACATAATTAAAAAATTCGTAATTTTTTCATAACAATGCCACCATTTTACGTAAACTATTGCAGTGTGGGACAATATTTAACTATCCTAGTAGGTGGTATCAAACTATCCTGTAAGTTATTAAAGTGGAAAGTTAGGGTAAATATTGTATCTAACCCTATAATTGTGTCTCTTCTTTATTTATACCTATTATTTAAATATTAAGAAGTACTAAACTTGTTTACAAAGAAAACAAAAGTTTGTTTATTTCATGCATGATAGTCTAATGGTGCGTTTTGATTGTCCCTTAAAGGTTTAAGGGTATGAAAGGTATAAAATAATTATAATAATATAGAACTTTCAGAAACAATAATTGAAGATAAATCGATTTGAAAACTTTGGTTAAACTACAATTTTCATTTTATACGTTAACCGACTAAAAATTTGTGAAGCACTTCAACTAAATTAATATTAAATGCCGGTAACGACCTGAAAGTGGTCGATTCAGAACAAATAGTACTAAAAAATTAAGGAACAAAATAATTCAGTATTATCTCCGACGAGAATTCCCTGGTGTAAATTACCGTAGTTTGTTAATACAATAACTAATCGGCGAGGTGGAAGTTTACAATAACTATGCTCCAATGCAAATCCGACAATTTCGTGCATCGTTCGGTAAAGCAAATAGTAAACACAAATTGGAATGTGGAAAAGATTATTGCAGGACAAAGTCCTAAGTTACGATGAAGAAGAAGAAATTACGAAATTCCGTTTTATCACTAGAAGCGTTTAAGAAATTGATTATCACGTTGTGTGAGTAAGAACGTTATTATCCGAATAATCAGTAAACTATGTAATATTTATATAAAAAATCATATTTCCAATATTTGGAGTTAATTAATAAATTAACAATATTAAAGTTCGGTCTTTTTTTTCCAAAGTTTTTAATTTAAAAATTCGAGACGCGTTTCGAGAATCTATAATATTTTCACCTTCCGTCGAAAGAAAGCCCAAACGCAAAAGTTGTCATAAATTAAATATTATGGATTCTTCTTCTTCTTAACGTGCCTATCCGTTACCGGATGTTGGCGACCTCTCTCCTATGTATGTGTTGTGCGTTTGTAGTACTATCACACACATAGGGGACCTACTTGTTTAACGCGGGCTCCGAACCGCGGGAAGTGTATACACTTCATCTCCAGAGAGGCTGTTCTAAGCAGATTACACCTCGGTGGTTTGCCATTGCCTTCCGAGGGGAGACGGTCAGAATAAAGTTTTTACTGAGCCCGGAGTCGAACCGGGCATTCAGCATTAGCAGCAACGCACTTAACCGCTTAAGCTGATCACCGTCTTATGGATTATGCAATTGTTAAATTAAAAAACTTTGGAGATAAAAGACTGAATTTTATTTATTAATTTATATATTTGTTCGTCTGTAGAATCGTAACATTACAGTTGATTAATAGGCCATAATAATCTACAGAATAGATAATATTTCTATAATATTACAAAAAGCACAACGGTCATGGTCGTATTCAGAATCAGCGTGAATTGAAACAATGGAAATAAAATCAATAAATTCAAAGAAACCTTACATTTTCTATTACATGTTTCGGCATTATTTATGATTCCACCCATATTATTATATTGATTTTATATATTGTCATGTTCTGTCTATCAGAGATGAGGGGTATGACGTAATTGGGTCAATCTATTAAAGCACTCATGACTTTAATTAATTAAATATAAGACCATAACAGGTAATTATTAGATTGTGTCTGAATCTTCTCTGGTTGAAGGATTGTTTAACTGCTTTTGCCTCACGTATCTGAAATATGCAAACGATAATGAATCTAAAAATATAATAGAAAATTGTGAAAGATAAAATATTGGTGGTTAATTTTGTCAATGAAATATGAGAACAAATTAAGTTTATTTAGTTTATTTGTTAAATTAGGATTTTCCGTTAAATTTAATGAAAGTGACAATTCGTGAGATTAGTTTATGCGCGAGTTGGAGAGAATTTAGTGGGGTTTTGAAATGATAAGGGAGCAGTAAGGATTCTCGAGTCAGCCGTCGGAGAGTCAAAACGTGCTGTTGGGGTTTGAAAATTAGTTTTTGGATTTTGGAGTTTTTGAGTCAGCCGTCATCGAGAAAAGACGGATTATTGATGATAGAAGAGAAATTCATAAGTGATTTTTTTTTGGATTTGGATATTGTTTTGATATTGTTTGGAAAGTAAATTTAAATACAGTCAAAAGTGGATATTGCGTTTGATTCACTAATTTATGGAAAGTTTTGGGACCGCTGATGTTACTTTTTAATGGTTATGTTTTATGGTTTTGGGAATGGTAGAATATTTAAAGAAAATTTGTTTGACTACTTACCTGTGATTGATTATACGATTTGGAGGAAGAAAAGTATCCACTAGTCGTTCCTACCTAGTTTTTTGGTTCAAGATTCGAAGCTGATTTCAACCTTAATCTCCTACGCTTGCTTACTACGACATCATATCGGCCGCATCGGTGAACTCCGGAAAAACATTCTAGTTCGGTAAGAGCTTTATGTGTCGCACTGATTATTTTAAATAAATAGACAAAACGTTTAAAATTCGGGCGCGTAAAATTAATTTGGGGATTTGTTGCTAATACTTTATTTTGTTAAATTTAATTTGTTTAGGTTTAATGAAACTAATATTTTGTCTTGGTAAAATTTTTATTGTATATAATAAATAGCATTATATTTGGTTCTTATAACGTTTGCGTTTAATTTAATTTATCCATAGCAGTAGTAAATCAAAGAAAAAGCAGATACAAATTTCAAATCCTCAAACACATCAACCTTAATTTTTTAAAGGTGACTTTTTTCTGCCATTGATATATTGTTATCGTGTTTTATTTTTGAGTTGTGAAGTCATCGTGAATTTTTTTAAATGACAACATATAGTTTTCTTTGCGAATTTGGAAAGAGCACAATTTTCTAAGTACGAGAATGTAAAAACCCTGATCTTGAAAAAAAAACTTTTCAAGGTAACAAAAAAGCACTTAATCAATTACTTCAATAAATTTAATGAAAACAAAAATTATTAAGGGCTTTGCACAAAAATGACAAAAAGAAAATCAAATTAATATTCGAAGTGACCCACTCACTTCTTGGTTAATTAACAAAATATTGGATCACAGAGTACAAAATACTGTCAAAACCATGTGATTTTTTCCAGCGCCTTCTTAATAAACTATTGGTATACTCGAATAATTTTATCATGCGTTTTTGAAACTTAGGACTAATTATCTCGAAAACTTTTCGTTTCAATGTTATAGTTTTTTTACTTTTCATACTCAAAAAAATTGTGCTCTAACCAAATCCAGAAAGAAACATAAGGGTTGCATTTTAAGAAAGTTAACAATGACGTCATAGCTCAAAAATTAACCAGGATAAAAAATGCTTTTCTAAGAAAATCCCCTAAATGTTTTTATATCGAATTTGTTCCAAACTGTTCGTCAGCTCACCAAATTCAATTTTACCTACTAGATTTGTTTTCACCATTAGGTCCCATAGAAGCAACTAAACATATTAAACTTGTATTAAAAATTTTTTCCACTACTAGTCATATAGGCTATCATTTTTACTTAGGTTAGTCGATCAAGAAGTGACACGTTTTCAACTAGTGGTGAATAAATTTTCCATTATTAACCTAGGTTAATAATGAACAAAATGACATTTTTTGATAACTTGGCGACTATTTTAAAGAAAAATGTTGTTATTAAATGATTTAGAATAACCAAGAAATGCTAATTAATTGTATTTAAACTATTTAAAACGCTTTTTTAATACATTAATTTAATTTTAAAAATTCATTATAATCGAATTAAATGTGACAGCAAGTGACAGCGCCATCCATTGTTAATTTGACGAACCGCGATTTATTTTATTTAATAACCTAAATTTGTCAACAACTGTCAAATCAACTGTCAAATCAACAAAACAAAACTGTCATTTGAAATAAATATTATTTTAAATTTGAAAATTTTTTTGTTAAAAAGAATTTTAAAAAATGGTAATAAATCTAGTAGTGGAAAAAATCGTATATAAACCACGGTTGTGAAGACCATTATTGCCTCCGCGCCTTATATTCCTCGGTGCAAAGCACCTCGGAATATAATCTTGGCGCTAGGGCAATAATGACGGCCTTCACAACCTTGATATAAATATAATATACTATTATAAACAGAATTATTCGAGGTTAAAGTTTTCTATTATAATTTACCTTATATTCGTTATCGATATAACTATACCAGTTTCATTAAAGCCTGAAATTGGTCAAAACTACGAGTACTTTCATTTTCTTATCAATGAATAAATGAAATGTAATAAAAGAATGCAGCATTATGAGTTATTTAAAGAAGTCTAACCCCATAAAATATTCATGCAAAATAAACCTAGTCGAAGTCACTTGTTGTTATGAGTACAACAGTACAAGGACCTAGGTATTCTGTTTGATTAAGAATTAAGCTTTGTAAAGCATATTGATGCTACAACAAACAAAGCATTTAAGCTTTGGGGTTTACGTTACGCAACTGAAATGACTTCGCTGATCAGCGTAGCATAACTTGATATATTCAACGCCTATATTACAGTATGGATTCATTGTTTAGTATTCAATATGTCAAACTCACTGCCTCAAGCTTGAATGAGTACTTCAACGTCAGTTTTTTAAATGCTTATTTTCAAAGTACCACGGAATATATCCAGAAAGAGTAATTAATCAAAATATGCTACTTGACTGCTTAGATTGCGTAGACTGTCGGATAAAGTTCGTATTTCGCCCAGAATCGAACCTGGTACTCGAACCATTACATAATATAAGTATATCATTATTTAATTTTGATTCGAATTTTTTCCCGGTCCCCTTGAATTTAAAATTTTCTTTTTCAGTTGGAAGAAAAGCAAATATTTTCAGAAGCCTATAAATTAAGATTGTAATTGCAGCAAATTATCATTTTTAAATTTAAATTTAAATTTAAATGTATGTATGTAAATGTAAACTATAAATAACTATGTAAATTTACATATTTTGTTATCCCTTGTCGTAACACTGAAACTGGTCATTTAATGAGAGTAATGTGATCCATATCGTTTTCGGCTGCTGTTCGTGTTGAACTACTACGGGACTACGTCATCTATGACTTCGTGCTTAAGCCTTGGTTATGTACCTTATATGAGAGAGTTACGTATATGAGAGCAAAAAAAATTCTGTTTTGCTTAACAAATCGGTAGCGTTCTTTGTTAGATTTGATTATTCAGCTTTAACAAGTTAAATAATATATTTAATTTATCTAATTAAACAAGTAATTGCCGTGCTTAGCATTTATATGAGTCCGTGCAGTGTGCTAGTCGAGTTATGATTTAAGAATAATAATAGTTCAATAAACTAGTCGTGGATTAATTTAATGCTTGTTATAAATAATTGCCAGTTAAGCATATATGGGTATCCACGTTAATCCAATAACTAAACCAAATAAATTTTATTAAACATTCCGACTAACTTTTTAGTATTTTACATAGTCGAAATTTAATTACTCCATTAACAAAAATATTTATTGAACATAAAGCGCTTACATCACAACCAATTACATCTTATGCATTTTACAATATTTTTTGTACTCTAATTGACTTGTAACATTTTAGAAGTTTAGAACCCACTTTGTGTACATCAAAGGTAACAAATTATGTTTTGTTTATTTGGTTTATCTCAGATTATAATATACAGAACAATCGTTTGCACAAAGCTTCTATGCTGCATAAAGCAGAATTTATAGTTTATGTCGATGACGTTGACGCTGGTACTGACGTTCAAGTTGAAGTATGCAAATTATGTATATCAATTTATACATATGCTGACATTGACATTCAAGAGTTGACCACTTTGTAACTTTAAAGAAGTTTATTTTTAATAAAGAAATTAAATAGGTACCTGGTGTGTTACTGGTTCTTATAAAGAATTGGGAGGCCGAAGGCCGACCGTGTTCTTAAACAGAATCGGGAGGCCGTAGGCCGACCCCTATTTATTTATTTATTTATAGAGTAAAAAACATCATAATTAAATATTTTATTTTTATAACATTTCAAAAAATATAATATACATAATTGTTATGTTTTTACTAACCTAGGCTGTAAAATAAATGCTGCTCATTAGAATTGCTTCAAAAATTGTAATTAAACGAAATAATCCAATTTGAACAAACCACCCTATAAATTAGTCAGTGTTTTGCATATTGTCTAACTTGTGCATCTCCTAATATTGCGTCTTTTGTGCAGGATCTTTAGATTATTTCCATCTAGTTTGGTTTTTTTTGAATCATATCAATAAACAAAATATTTATCTATTCCTTATTATTATAAAGCGAATTGGAAGTAAACCTGAAACTTAAAGTGAACAACGAAATAAAGTGGGAGGTTCCCTTTGTGTGATAGAGCACCGAATTAGCTGATACAAGATACAAACTCTAATTCAAGAACTTTTTTTTATTAAATTTGCTTGTGTTCTGACTCATGCGGACACGTCGAGGGAAATATACAAACTAAATGTTCCTATCCACCGGACGACTAAGCTCAGAAACTCCGCGAAGTCCAATGTTATACTCAATCAACGGTTACAGCAAGCCAGTGATGTGGTCCACCAACTTCTAATTAAACTGATATTCCAGAATTAAAACACCATTTAGTTCCAAAAAAAAATTTTTTTTTGTTGAACTTTGAGAGACTTGCGGCTAGCTATAAAATCACTGGAAATAGATGATAGATATTGTAAAATATATTACATTGTGCACAAAAAATCGTAGAAATTGTATGTATCAAATGCATCAACTGAATATCGACCCATATACCTTCCAATGCGTGCTCCATACTTAAACGGGAAAATATAAATCTTAGTTAGTAATCTAATCAAATTGTGTTTGTTTATATCTCAACTCTCTGTTGATAGTTGGTATTTACAATTGAAGTGAGTTAAAATAAACAGAATATTAGACTACTCGAATAACATTTTAGGAAAATTGCACGTCACGTCGATAGTACTTGCCGCTTCTTCTTCGCGATGCAGACAACTACATAATAGCATAACTTCCTATGTTGCGCGTTTTTTGCACATTGTGCTATCTACTTATTCGAACATCTCGTTATATTTCTTACAAAAAATTGCAAATCTACTTTTCCACGACAAGTTTGAGTGCTTTCAAGTACGTAATCTACAGTTATGCAGAAAAGCGCATCAATAATGTTAAATTTTGTAAGGTTAGAATTGGAACGATTTTATTAACTTGTTTTTACCTAATGTTCATCATTATATTCTATTAAAACTTATAAAAGTTAATTCATTAATTAAAAAAATGGGAATAGTGGTGTAAGGAATGTGAAGCAGGTTGGTAATTAGAGGGGTTATTAGTAGGGGGGCTATGAGACAATTAGCTCACTTTGATCAAAAACTCTTGCTCGCTGCTCTTGTTTTGAATGTTATATTAACCTAATTTTTACTAGAGACCGTATTGATATTTTGTTTGTTCTAATTGCTAATAATAAAGTCATTTTAAGATTATCTTTGTCAACCGATTGTAAATCTAAAATTATATATACAATGATTACACTATTTGCTGCAAAACGATATTTAAAAAACGATTATTACTTTTTAATATATTACCCTACTGACACTGAAGTATAGGGTTATAAAACAAATAAAACTTGGTAGGTAGGTACTAGTTTCGTGTTAAAATGTAAAACGGTGAAATATAAAAGTAACGAGTATGGTAGGTACTATACGTATATGTTTAGCCCAAGCAGGTATTCTCATAAAATGTAATTTATTTTGAAACCACAATGTCCTTTATCTATATGTTAAATTGTTCAATGATTCGAATTTAAATTTTCTGAACTTTAATGTTTACGTGCACACGTTAAAATTAAATTAAATTAAATTGGAGCGTGATGAAAAAATTGTTTTATATACACAAGTCGTTGAGAGCCTCTCTTTAGTGATACACAATACCTACCTACATAATGTAAAATCAATGGGCGCTTGACATTAGCATACACTCGTAAAGGGATAGTGTATCATTAATTTTCAATTAGCTTTTTTGATAGTATAATGATTCATATCAGAGATTTCAAAAGGTGAAAGGAAATCAAACTTATTACTTTAATTTTTAATAACTTTTTTTTTAATATCCTACATGCAATTATTAATTTAATTTTTGGAATACCAAATAGACATTTGTTGATATATTTTAATTTTGATATTGATAATATAACTATATATTATGTATTTTAACATAAATTCATAATGAATAATTAACTTCCATAATCCAGTAACACAAAGCACAGAAATGTAATTGTTTAAATGCAAAAGTAATATTGTAGCTCATATAATAAACTTTAAATTCACAGAAATTATTTACATTGTAACTAAATTTTTAAGTACTGCGGTTTCAGCGATTATTTAAAAATTGAGGATGCAAGGAATTTATTGAGTTACAACTCAATAAATTATTGTGTTTGCCAGAAAATGAATTAAATAAAAACGCTGGTTTTTGTCACTGAACTCATAAAAGGAGTAATGTAATTTTTCTTTTATACAAATAAATAAACCTCCCTATTGTAAGACGACAAAAAATTAACGTTATGAGCAAATAAAGTGTAAGGTTTATTTTTTAACGTTATCTTCTAGTAGTGCAATTTAGTTTTATGTTTTAACATTTTCTGAACTACCTACTTGTTTTTCTAATTAAATTCATTTCTTTCTATTATTGTAACTACCACCAATTATTTTTTATGTTCCAAAATCGATAATGGTTATAGATACCTTTAAGGTATTTGCTAAATTTAAGTGGGATTTCTCTTGACATTTTTAGGGCAACGGTATATGAACTAATAAATTAACATAAACCCAATCATAAAGTAGATATTTAGAAATTTTTGTTTAAAATACTCACATTAAATAAGTAGGTTTCAGAAATAGGTGTATAGGTATAATATACTCGAGCAATATCTGTAACTTTTTCAATGTGTTCACTAACTAAAAGCTTTTCAGCTAAATACGATATGTTGCTTTCATAGTTAATACCACCACTAAGTTTCACGGGCTTCTAATTTTGATAAATTTAGTAATAACTTTTTTGAATAGTAAATTTATAAATAAAATAATAACGTTTTCGAAAATTATAATAATATGTAAATCGCCCCATTATAAAAACACATTTTACAATTTCCATGCATGTAGTACATAATAAAGTATTGAACAAACTTTTATGAAAATTTTAATATTTCTGTCGTAGGTAATAAAGACATTATTCTGCTTCAACATGAGCAGCTATTTCCCTTCTGAAACTAATATAGTGTCTAAGCATCACACGCCAAGAAGAATTACCTGCAAAGAAGTAATCAATCCTTAAGGCAATCCCAGTTTTCTCGTTTATTTGGAAATGCATTGTTCAACCTGTTAAATACTGTGCTGCAATTCGAATAATTGGTTTAACCAATTCATTAGCTAATATATCTACAACTACCAAGTTCTGGTTTGTATATCGCCGAGTATCAAGTAATTAACAGCAACGCTATTAATAATCTTCTCATTTTCTCTATATTTTATGTACTTATATTAAGTTGCTTTATCCAAAAACTATCTCATTCCGTTGCTTACAAATAATATTCCACCAGGGATCAAATGATTATGCCAGTGTATATAACCTCAAATTACCGGCCCGTCGAGAAAAAAACAATTGTGCTTCGACCACTGCCAATACAAATTCAGAAGCTAAATTGTTTTGTTAATAATTGGAAATAATCCGGAAGTGCTTTCGGTCACGCATTTACACATTTTATCTTGTTTGTAAAAAACAAGAATAGTTCAAACCAAGCGATATTTCTTTTATCCTTTTGTAGGTTGAATTGTTGTAACAACTTCGCTTAGTTTAAGAAAATCGTAGAAGTGTATTATAAATAATATTTTTTCCCAAAGATAATAATAACGCATCTAATTATTACCGATAGCTCACGCAATGGTATTTACTTTTACAGTGCAGATTGTCTATGTAAGATACATTTGCAGACAAGCAAAGTAGAAAGTGAAATGAAATAATTATGTTTACACCACTTCGACTGAGCATGTAGGAGAATGTGCGACAAGATATATGGAATATAGTTAAAGTTTTATGTACAATAAAACACAGATTTGCAACGATCAATAATTGTTTTCATGTAATAACAATTGTTTTCAATTTTTTATTAAAATGTACAATTAACATGCCAAGATAATTTTAAGATACCAAAAAGGAGTATCCCCTCATCTAGCCCCACTGGTGAAGTAAGATGGCGTACTCCATCTTAATACATCCAAAATTAAGTCTGCACAAAAATTCCCAAAGTAAAGAATTCTTATTTAGACTAACAAATCTACATTTTAAAATATGTAAAAATAACAATTACTTCTCCGCTAATCAAAAATATATTAAGCTCCTTGCCAAAGTAGGTAAAACAAAACCTAACTACATCACACAACACCATGCAATATTGAGGACAAAAGAGACAAGGCTAAACTTTCCTAAGAAATTCTGTAATTCCATAAAGAATTCTTGAGATTTCTTCAGACTTCCTAAAGAATTATTAAAATCATACAAGTATAATTGAGCAATTGATCTTTTTAATTTATATATTACATACATACTGCTATGTCTCAAAATGATAAATAAAGACTCCCAATACAAAAATGAATAATAAATTCAAAATAAGCATAAAATTCTAAATCGGTAGGCACTTTAAAAATTTTCTCTACGAGAAATTTTTATTTTTCTAAAATTTCAATTTTATAACTTTACTTGAGTCTCTCAGGATGGACAAAAGATGATAAACATTGCTAAGTTTAAATAGACTGATGATTGTCACATCAGAAATGAAACAAAAAACTTAATTAGCTGAAAATTTGTAAAAATGTGTTAATGATGATAACCTATAAAAATGTAAGAATTTGTAAACTGATTTATTCTATGAATAACATTCTTTGTAAAAATGTGATCATATCAAAAATTATGTAATTGTTTCATGCATCTAATGTGAGTAATTTCGAAGGGTAAATTGACAAATTAGTAAATAAGGGTCAAATTTGTGTAACATCAAAGAAAACAACAACAATGGAGAACATGAGTCAATGGACAATCCAAATACAGCATAAAAACGCAATATACCAGCAAAACTGCATGGAAAAACACCTCAAAGGAAACCGAGATTGGTACAAGGGGTGAATCTGCAATCAAAATTATTTATTAGAAAGAAATAAATTTGAAAATAAACGGATTTGACTTACTTCATTCGCACAGGCATGCCAATCATATCGATTTTCGATGAAAAATCAGTTGACTTCGTGAATTCTAACAGAGTGCACGCATTTTAAGCGCTCGATAAAATATTTGCGATGGGATCCGAAATTATTTGTTTACTAACAATTGGAGGTTAGAATTTTTCAGTTGGATTGAAACGAGATCTAAAAATAAACTCAAGGACAGTAATGGATGCTCATAATGTTATTAAAATGGTTATAATTTACGAACTCGACTCACATAAAACTTTCTGGATAATAATAACATTGTCAAATAAAAGTAACTTACCTCTCAACGTTTTTGGAAATCTTCAATTGGAAAAATACAAACGACAAATGTAAAATTCAATCACTAGTCGATGCGGAAACAACTTTATGTGAGGTCAAATAAGATGAAAATGACGATCAACGCACCGATGTTGACTCATCAAATGTGTACACTAAAGTAGGCCACACACAACAAACGAAGTAATATCCTTTTAAAATTTAAAAACTTCATTGTCAAGGAGACAGGTACTGTGAATTTATGATTTCTATAATTTTATTATACAATTGGCCATCAGCGTGTTAATACAGGATTTGGAAAAAAGACTTCTTACAGAGTGCATTTTTCATTACCCTCAGTGAAAAGTTTTCATTAAAAGTTTTATTATTTAGTTTAACAATACTTTAAGCTTTGAATAAGCAACAAATATTATTTTAAACATTTAAGCCCGCTAGTGTAAAGCGAGAGACTTGATTGGTCTAACAATCAAGCACGTCGGAATAAAGAGTGGACACCTCTTTATTTTGAAAGATTATTTTGTATCAATTGTTCTTAATTCTAAAGGTTCATTTTATATTGGATTTGAGATCCAAAACATTTGTGTAAACATTTATTTCATGAAAAATATTTCAATCAATTTTCTTTTGTTTATAATAAATATTACTCATAAGCTAATGAAAGTTTTTTATTTCTTTTTTTTCTTAAAAAAAAGGAAAGCAACTAGACATCCCGAGAGAGCCAATAAATATTCATAAGATCGCCTCTAATATTGACCGTTCATTAGGAACCCACCCTTGAGCGACTCATCACCGAGAGTTTAGTAAGAAGGGGCAATTGTGTTTAACTCCTTAGTTAAAGGAGACATAGCAATACATTTGGAGTTAATTACATGCATAATAATTTATGCAATATATTGCTGTGATACTCAGCTTAATTACAAATATCGAAATTGAAATATCTTCAACAATCAATCGTCCATCAATTAATTTTCAATCAAGTAATTTCCAAATCAAATACAAAACAGCCACTTTAAAATCGAACTCACTTTTTCATCTTAATTCTTTAATTTAGTTTTACTTAAAATCAATTATTAATTTTTAAATTATAAAATTTCGTATAAATTATTACTTTCTGCGTGACGACTCACGTCTACCTCGTTGCATGGCCCAAGCGTGAGTGCTCCCTTCCTATTCAACACAAACTTTCAAAAATTTAATTCAACATAAAATATAACAAAAATCAAAAAATATCATGGCATAATATCATGGCACCCCTCCAAAGCTTTACAAAATTTGATCAACCAAATTTTTTAACATCTTTAAAAATGATGTCGTGATCCAAACTTAAATTTATGATGTTACACAAATCAGCCTTTAACAATCAATAAACAAAATTATAACACTCGTCTCCTATTTACAAAATTTAAGAAAATAATTCAAACATTGATATTTAAATTTTAAGCTCTTTTGAATCCTTGTTCTTTAAATGCGGCCTTAAACTTTTGTGTATACTGTGAAAAATATTTTTGGATTCTTTCTTATCATTCGTAAGTCTTCATTTTTCTAATTCTTCTTGAACATCATTTTCTAACTCTTAATCGATGTTTCTTTATTGATCGATTCTTTAACAATAAATTTCTAATTCATTAATTATTCATTTTCAATTCATTTGCTTTTAATTCAATTCCACCCATTTATAATTTTCATGTTATCCAATTACTTTTCTGTCAAATTTTTATTTTTATTTTCATGTAAATTTTATCACCAATTAAGTCAGTTTTAATTTCTTCCGTTTTTCAGAATCTTCACACCTCTAATATTTTGCAGTCAAACAAATTTCATAATCAATAATAAATATGTCAACTTAAATTTAAATCAACTTTCTATGTTGAATTTGAAAACAAATTTTAAGCATAGATCAAAATTACAACCAGTACATTCACAACTTGAATGAATGGAGTTATTCGTTTGTGCATTTCCTAAGCACTTCGATTGTTTTTGCAATGGTCATGTATTCGACTGTAATAAAAGTCGTTTCTATCAACCAGAATGCTTTAGAAATACTTTATGCATTATTTAATTTGTTTAAATTTAAATGTTCAAAATTTTCTTTGCCGTGTACCTACTATATAGCTAAATATTATTTTTTTTTAATTAAATTACCATGTTTTGTTACAATAAATCCGAGTCCTTATGACCATGCTTCCATCGGACAGTCTTCCACATCACCCCCGTCTTTGACGTGCAAATCCTAGTAGATGTCTTATTTTTAACTTTACTACCAAATTTTCTCAACAAGTGTGTAGTGTTTGTTTTTTTATGTTTATTTCTTTTTTATTTTTCAACTTTTCAAATCTTAATTTCTTCTTCTATCCAAATTTTTCGTTTTTCTTTTATTTTGTAATTCATCATGTTTTAAATTTTTGTTGGCATGATATTTTAATATTTTAATCTTATCTATACTTTTCTTGTTTTCAGATTTTCATAATGTTTTTTGTTTCCGTTATATTTAAAACCATAAATTTTGGAAATTCTTGACGAGTTTTTTATTTTAAATCTTCTTACACATTTAGTCTTGCATTTTCTTCTTGCAGCAAATTTATTATTATTCCAAATTTTATGATTGAATCTTATTTCGCTTCTTACGCCACAAAACTTTTAATTTTCATTTATTTCCTTTGATTTTTCTTTTACGATTGATTCATCTGCATTTAGGTAGTAATCAATTGTTGTTCTTCTATTCTGATCTTTTCCATACCTACTTATTTGAGGCGGAATTTCTTCAATATCCAGTTTTATTTCTTCTCGCATCTTATTTACGCTTTCATACAATTTTCATATTTTTTTATTTTCCTCCAGATTTTTTTTATTTTCTCCCATATTTTTTGTTTGTTTCGTCCATATTTTGTTTATTTAATTTTGCAATAACGTATTCTATGTGAGTAAAAAATCCATTGTCTTAGTTCCACTCTGGGTATTTGAGAACCAAAAATAAACTCAAAGGAAAACACAAAACTCCACTCTCAGTTAGTCGGTTCTTTTCTAATCGCCTCTCCACTATTTGGCATGCCAATCTTTATTCTTTATCGCCCATGTTACACTTACAAACACAATTCACAATAAAACTTTTACCACGACCTTCAATTTATTAATTTAAATTCTTCAACATTAAAATTTGAAATATTCAAAATTTCTAATTAAATGTTACAAAGCCCCACTTGAGATCGCCAATAAAAAGATGCTGTGATACTCAGCTTAATTACGAATATCCAAATTGAAATATCTTCAATAATCAATCGTCCATCAATTAATTTTCAATCAAGCAGTTTCCTCTTTTTCCAAATCAAAATCAATCCAGCCACTTTAAATTCCAGCACTCCAGCACTTTTTCAACTTAATTCTTTAATTTATTTTTACTTAAATCAAATATTATTTTTTAAATTACAAAATTTCGTGTAAATTATTACTTTCTCCTCGACGACTCACGTCTACCTCGTTGCATGGCCCATGCATGAGTGCTCAATTCAAACTCAATTCAATTCAACGTAAAAAATAATAAAAATCAAACTAAAAATCAAAAAATATCATTTCAATATGTAATTGGATGTTCTTCTTCGAAGTTCTTCGCTGCCAATGCTTTTCTCATCCTCTCATTTCAAGATTTCCGAGGTTTTCGCGCTTCTTTTGTCTTGAGGCTTCTATTTAAAGAATTTTTTGGCCATCTGGTTTTCTCCATTCACAGCAGGTGTTTAGACCATTTTAGGCCGCGTTTCGCAATTCTTTCTATTACATTCTTGGTTGGTTTCATTTGCATTAGTAATATAATGTACTACAATTTGGAGATTCCGGCACTTAGAAGATAATCCATTTCTGCAGCCAATATCCTTCTCTGAACATCCGTAATCAATCTCCAAACCGCACAACCATAACAGAGAACCGATTCTACCATGACTTTTTCCACACTTTTTTTGTTTTTGTTGGAAATATTTTTGTCCCGCCAGAAGAAATTCAAAGCTCCCAAAACCTTCCTGCTTTGTTGGATTACTCGTAATCTTTGTTATCTCTTCTCCTTTAAGTGCCGTGCCTGATTTCAGACGTAGGCGACCTCTCTCCTATGCATGTGTTGTGCGTTTGAAGTATTATCACACACATAGGGGACCTACTGCTTAACGCGGGCTCCGAACCGCGGGAAGTGTATACACTTCATCTCCAGAGAGGCTGTACCAGGCAGATTACACCTCGGTGGTTTGCCATTGCCTTCCGAGGGGAGACGGTCTGAATAAAGTTTTTACTGAGCCCAGAGTTGAACCAGGTATTTAGCATTAGCAGCAACGTACTTAACCGCTAAGCTGGCGACCGTCTTCCTGTATACCTGTACTAAAATTTATTTGATCTAAAATGTTAGTAAAACACTAAACCTTTGAGTAAAACTCTAGTTTTAAGTTATACAACAAAGAACACAATACAACAAAATACTTCAGTCGTTATTTTTAAGAAAGAAAATTTAGTAGTATTTCCAATAAATATTAATTTTTATTAATATATTAATGAAGAACATTAAATTCTCTTCGAAAGTATTTTACAGTGTAAATTATTACCGTTAACAAGTTAATGATCGAATTTTTCAACACACCATTATTGGTGTGGTATTATTTATGGATTAAATTTATACTCTTTTCGAGAACGTATGTTTTTATTATTAAAGGTCGATTTTGCGAGCGTAAGTAACTTCATTAGGAAAACTTTTTAAACTACGTAAATATAAAATTTTTAAAAGAACCTTACCTAGTTTTTATTGTAATATTCACGGCAAGACCCCACAATATCTCTTCGGTGCTTCCGCGGGTACAAAAAAGTAAATTAAAAACAAACTACCACCGAGCACATCAATTGATTATAAAACTTATTACAACGCCGGAAGTCATAATCCTATCAGAACTTTTAAGTATGGTTTGATTTCCAAGAATGTTTTTAGTGAAAACTTCTAAAACTTGTATATTAAAATTTGCATCAAATTTAATTGAATAAACTTTTAATTTCTTGATGAGAAAATTCTTGTTTTATTATTTTATGTGTGAACTATTGAAGAGAACTTAAAAGAAAACTTTTAAAAGTACCCTTTATGTATAGAAGAGATTTTATCGTTATACGAGCATTAGGAGAAGCATCAGGTATTTTGCAAGTGCAAGATCTTTCTTACAAAAAATATATAGTAAAACTTTTATATAAAGAAGTATATCTTCTTTTGTTTTATATTTTTTTCATGGAAAGTTTCTCAAGCGAGATTCAAAACTTAATGCGCTCTAGGCTGTCTTCTGTATAGCGGTTTAAGTGATTATAAAGTTAAACTAAATTGCAATAAAACGGTAGCAGTACATTGCAGAAAACATTTCGAGGAAGTTGTGAGAAAAAATGTCGGGAACAATTTTTGTTTAAACAAATTTGTTGTATAGTTCGAGTTATAAATACATAATCCGATATCTTTGAAAACTTTCTGCATTCATTTAGTTCAGATCGCAGCAGGGGCGTAACAAGGTAGCCACGGTTCTGTGTCCTGGTAACAAACCGGGCCCCAAAGTAGTTAATAAAAATAACGCTAACATTTTTTAATGGGTATAAGCTGGGCATTATATTTTCAAAACAAAATCAAATTCACAATTAATATTTTGGCAATTTATTGGTTGTTTTAAACAAAAAAAAAGCAAATAATATAAAATAGATGTAATTAAAAAATTAAAAACAATTATATAAAAAATAATAAATAAAAAAACGAAAACAAAACGAATATTTTTTAACACTTACACCAAATACTGTAGACTTACATGTTTATACAAAAAGAGAAAGAAAAGGACGCACAATAAACTTTATACATAAATAAATTACTATTATAAATATATAAACTTATAAATAATTATAATAAGTTTATTTAAAAATTTTTTTCCTTGCTTTAAGATAATTGACAGTTCATGATGACAGCTGATCAACCCTTTTCTATCACAGCGATCCTGGCGGTTCAGTTTGGGTTGATACGGTTAAGCGCACGCTAATTTAGGACAAGTTTCCAGTCCTCTCCCCCCCTCTAAGTCCATGTTTGTTATCAAGAAATGCGTAGGGCATATTGCAAATTTTTGAAAATGTGAGATTATAGCATTTACCACCGGAAACGGTAACAGATTAAAAAGGGTATTTGCATAAAATTTGCTTGCAATTTTGTAAAAGTAAAAGGGATTAAAACTATTTAAAATAGTTGGAAACAGTAGGTATCAATCGTGGTACCGTGGTAGGTATATATTGTTACTCATCACCATCTGTTTATCTTTTCATTTGGAGAAGTAACAGTTTTACAACTAAAGAATTTATTGTTTTTTTTGTAGGGACAATTTATTGACCAAATATAATATTTTGTAAGGCTCATTCTGTTTCTAAGAAAAAAAGCCGCGTTTGTTAAAAATATTTTGTAGAAAATAATAAACTTGTTTTTAAGCGTGGCGCCAGTGAAGTCTCGGGCCCTTGTTTCATCGAACACCCGGAACACTGGTAGTTACGCCACTGGATCGCAGCATTAAATGCAATGGATGCAACTTAAGGGGGTAATAAATACTTGCAAGTTATTGCACTAATCGGATACACAAAATATGGCATTTGCACACGTTTTCTTCGATAGTGATCCTAAATTCTTATTATTTAGGTACTTATGTTAGTATCAGTGGCGATCCGTGGCATGAGGCAGGTGAGGCCGGGCCTCACCCAGCATTGCAAAGTATGTCTCGATTCGATTTAAAATCGTTGTTTATTTACCCTGGCCTCACCAGTTTTGTTAACCACGGATCGCCGCTGGTTAGTATAGAATCACAGTGGAGGGGTTACGTTGGAACTGGCGCAAATTTGAGAAAAACTTTTCGAAATTTGAATTTGATTAGATAACGGAAATTTTGATTTGCGGTTTTATCTGCGGATTATTTTAATGGAACTTTTAATTAAATTTTCTCGTGGTTTTTGGTATTGCGATTTATAAACTTGTTGATTGAATTCAATCACCTGCTGATAATTAATAATTTTTTTTTCGAATTCTAATCAAACGTTGGTCCAGAAGAAAGTCAACGTAATAAATAACTTATTTTTTTGTCGGCGGAGACAATTGTTCCATTATAGTTAAAATCATATTAATTCAATAATAATTCTATTAAGTTACAATCCCGCCCCCCACGGTGCGGTCTTTAGGCCGCACAAATTTGGCAATCACATACATACTAAATGTACGCGATAATAAATTATTTAGTGTATTAGAAACCCAAACAAAAAAATAAGTGAGTTAAAATTCGTGTGATTGAGGGGAAATTAGAAACGAATGTCAAGGAAAACTATAAGCAATATAATAATTTAATATTTAATATTTAAATTATAAATAGTGCGCAAATAAATCTTATAAGCACAAATTCCACATGAATTTCAATGTAAGCAATATGAGAATAGCGATAAAAAATTATGCATTCCATAAAACCTCTCTATATAACACATCAAATTTATAATGCTATCAGCTACCCAATAACATTAAAGTTATTCTGTGCGAATCATTGTCTTGGATATACGACGGTTGTTTTTTATTTTGATAAAACTTAATATTCTGTAAAAAGTTATTGGAATATTTGAAGCTATGAAAAAATTTAATTTTTATATTTGTGTTGGAGGAAGCAAAATTTATGACTGAAACAATATGTAATTTAATTTGGGAACAAATTTATTTAAGTAAGAAATAAAGGAAGATAATATATAAATAGTTTGATTGAAGAACGATGAAGGGTAGTTTAATTGAGTATGATTAGAAATGATTTAAGGGAATTGTAGAAATAACATAAAAGATTGAAGAAAATTCACTGAGAATAGAAGAAATTAAGAATGGAAGGCGAAAACAATCTCAGAAATTGTTGAGAAAGATATACAAGAAATTGAATGAAGCTGAATGAAAGTCTAGTATAAAATAAAATAAGTATAGAGAAGATGAATACCAATATAAATGACATGAACAGGAAAATATAATAATGAGCAAGAAAATTGTGGAAAAGGATTAGAAAGAACAGGTGAAGTGAAGAAAATGTGAAGCAAGTTTACATATCTAATGGAAGATTTATACCCAACAAAGAAAAATTTAGAAAAATGAAAGAAATATAATATGAAAAATTAGAAGCAATGGGATATTTAAGAACTATAAGAAAATGTGATGATATAAAAACATGGAAAATGAACAAAAGAAAAAAATTTTAAATCATAGAAAGAGGAAATTTTTGGTTCCAGAAGGAAGATGAAAATTATTGGTTTCAAGAAAGGAAAATTAAAGATTGGGAGGAGAACGAACACAAATTGTTATTCATAGAAAAATTGAGATTTACATTCTCTCCGTTACGGACAACAGGAAGTAGGGAACATCTTTGATGTTCTTGTTCATCAAAGTTAGATTGATTTTTAATACGAAGTATGTAAATATGATAAAATTGCAGATGACTTCAATTTCTATTGTAAATTAAAATTGATGAAATTTGTAGATGTGGTTAGAAAGGGATTCTACTAAATATTTGATGATTTCATTTGGATTTATTCGGAAATTCTTCAAATGTTGTAAATTTGGAATGATGTGTGATTAATTAATGATTTCTGAATAAGATAAATAAGTCTTTAATAATATATGCACAATGGCGTAATATTTATTATGATTTATGATTAATTTATGATTACAAAAAGAAAATAAGAACGAAATGTTAATTTCCTGTGAGTGAAAATTTTAAATTGGGATTGTATTTTAAGGTGTTCAGACATCAAATTTAAGATTAACAAAGTGAAATTGGAGTGTTTTTTATATGCGACATTACATCATTGATGTATGTACGAGTACAAGTTAAATAATATTGACAACAAATCACACCCTTGTCGAACCCCTTGGTTGATATTGTATATTAATTTTGTATATTCGTCATTATTTATAATTTGTACTGCATTGTGTTTATATAAACTTTTTAGTATAGCTGTTAGATGTCTTGGAAAAACTCTTATGTTTTAGTATTTCCCACATTTTTTAACTGTTGACTCTATCAAACGCCTTTGTGTAGTCTAAGAAGGCCACGTGGGTTCCTAAGTATTTCTCTCTTCCCTTCTTTCTCTATTATTTGTTCAAGCTTGAAGACCGCGTCTGTGCACGAACGGCCTGTTTATATAAACTTTTTACTATAGCTGTTAGATGTCTTGGAAAACCTCTATGTATTAATATTTCCCACATTTTCTGTCTGTTGTTGAGCCTATCAAAAGATCAAAAGCCTTTGTGTAGTCCAAGAAGGCAACTTGGGTTCCTAAGTTTTTCTCTCTTCCCTTCTTTCTCTATTATTTGTTCAAGCTTGATGACCGCTTCTGTGCATGAACGTCTTTTCCGGAAACTATTTTACTCTTCTTCATGAAGGAATTCCGCTATTATATGAATTCTCCTCGTTATTATTCTTGTATACAGTTAGTGTCTAATCTGTCTCCCTTCTTGAACAATGATATTACCTTGGCTATATTTTCCATTCATGTGGGATGGTCTTGTAGCTCCAGCACATATTGAAAAGTGTAACAATCGGAATTCCAATATTGTTCCACTATATTTTCATAGTGAATAAATAACCAAAGAGTCATGGTGGTGCAGCTTTTAGGCCGCACAGATTTTTTTAGGTTGGTAACTAAGAAATGAACCAATGAAAGAATAAATAAATTTCAGAATCTTATAATCGGCAGCATTCTTAATTTTTAGGTTGCAAAAATAATTGACCTTGCACCATACGCCAGATAATATATTTAATTTATAGCTCCCCATTATAGACAAGAAAACCACGAGCCTCCACTGAGGAGCAGGTTAGTCAAACAATTTTCGCCCGTCCCCGCGTTAATGAATTCGCGAAATTAAATTGTTTCAATCAACAAATTGGGGGGGGGGATCCGAAAGTTATGACTAACTGCGACAGGGGAGGGAGGTTTGAATAAGTCGGAAAACTCCATTTATGAACGACCCCCAACATAACCTTTTTATTAATTTTATCTATCTGTATAATATGTGTCAATGCCTCTACAGTGCTGTCTATAGTCTACACAACCAAGGAAATCACGTTCTTGTGATTTCTAAGGCAAAAATTTCCGTGTTAGATTAAGAATCCACATCAAGAGCACATAATACTCGTATTAAGATTAATATCATTTTCATTATTTTTATATAAATTATTTTCTCAATCAATATTTTTTCCTGCACAGGATTGTCATGGTTGTGCGGCCTGAAGGCCGCACTGAAACTCTTAGATTGATAACCAAACAATAAACCAAATCAGGATGATTTGTTATGAACGAATAGACAGGCATAAGTGGTGTTTTAAGACCGCACTGATTCGTGATTACCTAAGGCCGCGTTTGGTTTGGACTTTTTTCGCTTTGAAGCACCTTCAAACCCTTTCTGATAGTCTGATTTGAAGGTTTTTCACGCTTTCAAACGCTTTATCTGCTCTCATTTCAAAACTTCGTGTGTTTTGAGTTTCCGAAATGGATGGAATTATAACGTTTGCAAGTATAGAACTGCTCCAAATCGAACTATCAGAATGTGTTCGACGGAGTTTCAAAGCGAAAATAGTACCAAACTGAACGCGGCCTAAGTTGTACAGTTCAAAGGCCACACTGAGGGAATGGATTATCGGTTCTATTTAACGTTACAGCCGTTATATCAGGGTATATTCTGTGAAGTATTCCATACCCCCCAGACCCCCCCTCCGGTTAAAATTACAGTATAAAATAAAGCTTCTTTGGAATTTTGAAAGCAAATAAATAAATTTATATTTTTCCTTTTTACTGAAAATTTTGTGCCCTCCCTTTAATATTAATATTAAATACAATTTATTTTTGTTACCTTTACAGTGTTTTAATTTTGAAATTTTCTGCGTTTGCCTATGTAAATTGTTCTTTTAACGACGTTGGTGTCGCACTATTTCAGGCTCTTTGAAAGAGATTCAATGATTAACAATTACAAGTAACTTTGGTTCTAAGACCATTGAGGTAGAAATAACAATAATTACTTTAAAAGGGCGACCCCTTAGGAGCTGGATGTAGACAATAATTTTAGTTAAAATATTTCGTAAGAAAGCGGCTTCTATTACCGCCTTAAGCTTTGTATTGGTCAGTGGTAGACCTTGTATATTACTTGTGAAAGTTTATACATTGTTTTGGCGGACATTTATCGATATTATTTTTCATTCATAAATTGTAGACTTTCTACATTATATGTTCATATGAAATTCAAGGATTTTGCAATGAAAAAATGCGCAAGAACGAGGAAGGAAGGGGGCCAAGGCGATGCCACGAGATAGACGTGGGTCGCGAAAAGACTCTTAAAAGTAATAATTTTTGTAATTTTTCAAAGTTGTTTTTGGTATTTAATTTGGATAGAAATAAAAATTTAATTGAGTAAATAAGTGAAATTGTGTTTGATTTGAATTGGATATCAAATCTCGGAAGACCACAAGGTTTTAATTTTATATAACTTCGCTTTTATAAAAAAAAGCAGGACAATATTCATAAAGAAATTCAGACCTTTCATCCTAAATATGTGTTTTTAAGTTACCAATTTTTCAAATTAATCGTTCTCATCGGTACAGCATAGGTCTTAAGGAAATAATAATAAAAAGTTTTATTGACATAATTTATCATATTTAAAATTGGTATATTTAATTGCAATTATTAGGGTAAACTATTCACAGCCACTAACCATTTATACTTATATGTGACTTGAACAACAAAGCCTTAAAAATTAATTTAAGGTTTGGAAAGCATTTGTTTTAAATAGCAATTTAAAATGTAAATTAAATTACATTTTATATTTCCAACATATTCAAAATATGGAACCAACGTACATAAGTTTACTATGCTTTGCACAGCTTGCGTTATCTGAAACACTCGTGGAATTTCAAAAGTTTAAGATGCTTTACATATATTTGTGTAATACAAAATACAACATAAGAAGGCGTTTAGCAAAACTCTTTAGCAACGTTTTTGGAAATATTTTGCAAATGGCGCTAACACTAAAATAATTCAAACATTAATAAATGTATGTATTTAAATTTAAGCATGTGGGATAATAAATGTAAATAAAACTCATTTGCTCAAATTTTGGAATGCAAATAATGCTGCTATTCTCAACCTATATTACAGTGTTTGTTCAACTGCAATTGTGTTAAAACTATGCATCTAAGTTAATTGTAATACAAAATAACTGAAGCATTATTACTTAAATCATACTATGTATAGTTTGTTTCAGAATAATTGAAATTAAAAAAAGTCATAGTATCAAATTACGTTGATATAAAAACGTACAAACTATAAACGAAACGTAATATATAGAGATAAGGTTAATTATTTTAATCTCGCGCCAGCCTTTAGCAATGCATATGATTGGTCGACAGCATATCTTATCACATAGTTCCTACGCTTTTATATCAACGTAATTTGATTCTATGACTTTTTTTAATTTCAATTATTCTGAAACAAACTATACCTAATATAAATTTATAGTCAACCTTGTATTAAGCATTAAACGAAGAAATATTACAACAATTTAAAAATTCCATATACCTGGCATGGAACATGAAAGGTTAACATTAAATTTTTAAAGATTTGTTTGATTAACAGCCGCAAAAAGTTGCGTTTGTCATAAAACTAGTGGTATATTTAAAATTATTGCGATGTTTAGGCAGTTTATATTTTTAAATTAAATAAGTTTTAAATGTTAAAGTTTGTGCAAATTATATACCATGAAGGTTATAATTTAAACTTTTGACGAGCGTAATTACACCACGCTGAAACGTTGTACGTTCAGAAGAAAATTTTAACCCTAAACAGTTTAATGCTCGTCGTCTGCTTAGTAATACAAGTTTTCAAGTTTATCTCCAATTTATAATTTGTTTAAATAAACAATTTCAATTTACTACGTCGAGAAGTTGCAAACAGAATGAGTAACGCTGTTTTCCGAATTTTCCTTTCATTAGAGATGTACAGTCAAATATGTATTAATTATAATTTTTGTTACTTCGTAATCTATCGTAAAGCAGATAATTAACTAAAAAATTCAGGAATCACTGACGCTTACTAATTTGCATATGCGCTTTTAGCGTGGATGAACAAGATTAACTTCGTTTACATTCAAAGCTAGTGAAAAGGTAATACAATATTTAATAGCAAATTAGTGCTCCTTTATTTTTGCAATTACATTTTCACCTATTTTCAAATTATTCGAAATGAAAATTCATTGCATAATTAAATAAATTCTCTGCTGACGTAAATCGCAATTCAAATGCCAACCTTGTTCAAAGCTCTTTTCGTGTCGATGCAAGTCGCATTCAACAGCATCATTCAATAACGTGAACAATATAAATGAATCCACACGTCTCGATTTAGCTGGCTTGTGCGAGGAACACACGTACGTGTGTAAAGGACTTAATAATAAGAGCTCAATAAAAGTTCCAGATAAATTTTTCTCTTTGACTTGGAACTTCCATTTTAAATTAAAAATTTATATCATTCATGCTTCATTAAAAAGGTATACCAAATAGAAATATTGCTGTGTATGCCCGAAGTAATATAATAATTAAAATTGGGTAATTGAATTCCATCTTCAATATGATTGGTTTATATATTTTTCCAAGTCACGTAATACTAGTTTCTCCTTGTTTATTAGATCCCGACACGTAGAGCTAGTTTAAAGAGTCTAATTTATGCTTCTCCGACAAGGAAAACTCGAAGGGACCCAAAATAACTCGACATTATTAGTTTATCCTATGAAATTTCAATTGGACTCTATTATTAGTGTCCACTGTTTCAATTAACTTTAAATGTTCACATTTCGGTAGATATAAAACAATAAATTTTAATATATTCAAAATTTTACTACCGCCTAAAGCTTATACTATATAATATATTAAAATTAAACAGACAGCCCAAGTCTAATTATTTACTCAAGTTTTATTAAAAACAACAATAAGTATTATCTTAATTTTTTTCCCGACAGAATTTATTTAATGTGATGATCAAAGCACGTAGTTTATATAGT
The DNA here is from genome assembly GCA_932274525.1 of Podabrus alpinus. Classification (NCBI taxonomy): domain Eukaryota; kingdom Metazoa; phylum Arthropoda; class Insecta; order Coleoptera; family Cantharidae; genus Podabrus; species Podabrus alpinus. The sequence continues at coordinate 22,480,719 of OW026454.1, forward strand.
ATTCTAAAGGTGGGTTACATCAAAGTATTTCATGTAAATGTTTTCGTGTTCTAATAATAATAATTTGAAATTTGGGTATAACAAAGCACTTGATATCTTGTTTCAAAATTTATTATGATATAAAGTGCAACCATCGTTGTTTGCACGGTGTCTAATGAGAATCTTGATATTAAAGCATAGAGTAGTAACTACCAAGTACTTACCATAAACACTAAAATTATTTTGATGCAATGGAATCACTTCAAATTAGAGATTTTTATAATTTTTTTATATCGGTAAAATTATTGACACCTGTTAAGAGTGGAGTCGCTGGACCAGAGGCATACGGAATAAAGGTCGTAGGAAATTTAATAGCAATGGAAACTTTGTTCCAGTTTAATGGAGGGAGGATTACCTTTCATGTGGTTAGGTTGAGCTCGAGGTAATGCTTAAATTAAATAATTAATTATGATATTTTTCAAACCGCTCAACATTATTAAACACTCTGTAGTATTCACTACCCTGACAATCACAACAGGCAATATTGTCCAACATAATTTTGTATATCTCCATTGTGGCATTCCTTCAACAACATAACAAGAATAACTAACAAATACAGGAAAGCCGAGATAATAGCAAATATTATGGAAATGATGAACCCTTTCAGCGTTAGTTAAATTGCTAACTAGAGCTATAAATCGTTACGCTATTTGATGAGTCAATATTAATCAACTTCCAGGGGTTCAAACCTAAAAAACTGGTGTACTTCGATTGTATCTATACAAATTGTAACTTGGAAAGTTTGGCTGCTTTCGGCCAACATTGTAATCCAACGAGTTACGTTCCAAGCGCATTATCAAAAAATTAAATATGAAAAAGAAAAATTCTACTTTCGTTTCAAGTCAATAGTCTTATTTTATTTGAAATGTTTTTATTTTATAGTTCAATAATAATGAACTTTTGGTTTAAACGAAAAAAATCGGTTTACTAAAATGATATCTTGTACCATGGATACAACTGGAGCTTGAAACAGTACTTCCGTTGAGATAATAGATTATGTGCAATCCTGCACATAATTAGGATTTATGGGAACGGACCGGAGAGGCATATACGCAACATTAAATTTCGAAAGGGCAAATGAAAAATAAGAGAGAAGAAGAAAAGTTTCAATAAGTCGGGAGGTTCCATTCAAATTTCATATTAATTTAGAAGTGCGATTCTTGACCTTTCAGGCATTATTTATAACTCTACTTTATATATTATTTATTTATTCTCCACATAACTGTAATATTTAAACGTCAGTATTTAAATATCGCTTTAAAATCAATTTTATTATTTAATATTTAAATGCTTTCCAGCATTATTCGCTATTTATTATTTAAAAATCCATTAAAAAGAAATCAAAATATTCTAATATTTATTATTAAATATTTAAATTATAATATGTTAAATGCTATTAATATGTATAACATTGACCGATTTAGAAACTATGTAATGTAGTGGTTGAGGTATTTGGTTAGTTCTTTTATCATTATGAAGCACTTCAGTTTTTCATATGACATTTCCATTTATTTAAGAATTCTGATGATGAGTGGTCGATTCTTTCTGTTTTCCTAACAATCATATTTTAATTATTCATAGATAATCTATATACTTTTTAACAATTTCTATGTTTCTTATTTTATTAATGAAAAATTAACAGTGACGTATCCTCCGATGTTGGATGGGTGGCCACATGGTGACCGATTTAAGAACACGACTTGTTGTTATTCCTTACCAGTCCGCACTTGATCCTTTCTAAATCGAAGTTAAACAGTAGGTCCCCCATACTCAACCTTAGTAATAAGGAAAAGTATACAGTAGATAGAGAAGGTGGCTAATGTTCAGAATTGGACAGTATACAAGGCTAAAAATGAAAGAGGGAAAAAGAGAATCATATTTAAAAGCCTCGAGAAAGAGTTCTCGAACTATCGAACATTTGTCGCTTTTTATATTTTACAAATCTAAGCATTTTAAATAACGTTATAATATTATAATACCGTAGCTTTTAATTTATTTTAATTAGTCCAGTTTAGTCGTACACTGGGTTGATTTTCTGAGCGACCAAGCGGAAATATTGATCATGACAGCGACATTGTTCTTAATAGTAGTAATTTTCGTTCCTATTGTTAGGTTGAAATCTGTTGAAAATGTATGTTATTATTACTATTATACAGTGGCGGCAATCTAAAATGCCCGGTTGAAAAATTTTAAGTTGTTCTTAATTTTTTTTTACACGTTTCATTAACACGGAACTAATTCTTATGTTTTATAATTGTCCAACCATAATACGTAGAAAATTATTAAATTTGATGATACATTGTATAAATAACCAACAAAAATACTTTTTTTTTAAATAAAGTACTGTTTTCAGGTATATAGTATTCTCGCGAATTTAATTCGCGAAAAGTTATTCGCGAAAAATTATGAAAAAAATAATTATATAAAAGATAGTTAATGTAGCAAAATGTTTATTGATAATATTAATATGGAGTAGAGGCACCCCTTGCCTTGATGACATCCCTTAAACGGTTCGGGCATTGATTCAACCAATTTCTGCAGGTAGTCGGCGCTTAAACTATTGTTCCAAACATATTGTGTATAGCTGTTATTTAGTCAGGTACATTTTTAGGACTTTTGTTAACCACGTACGTCTTCATAACGCCCAAAAAGTTTTCCGATTTGATTCAGAAAGGGGCTATTAGGTAGCCAATCGATTGCATAAATTCTATTATTTATGAAATAATTCGACATCTGTGCAAAATTAAAAGCAATTAATTTCATATTTTTGCACTTTTTTGTTAGTTACATGTATTCACATCACGTCACATCATTACCTAATTAATGCATTTTGAAAAAAAATTACTTTCAAAAATATTACTTACCGATTTCGCAGTATGGTTCGGTGCATTATCCTGTTGAAATAACCATTCTTCATTTTCAGCAAATAAATTTGAAACTGACGGCTCTAAACTTGTTTTTAAAATGTCAATATATTTCTTAGCGTTTACAGACCCTTTTATGATATTTAGCTGCCCTAAACCACGCTGATAGAAGCAACCCCAGGTTATTACCCCAAGTCGACCACGTGTTTTTTTAACGGTACATTTATGCGATAATCGTTCGTTTTTAAATCGCCGCACGTATCTTTTTCCATCTGTCCCATGTAGTAAAAATTTTGACTCATCTGAGAAGATGACTTACTCCAATCTTCTATTGTCCAATTCTGATAATTTTTGGCAAATTGCATCCGTTTTTTTCTATTTTTTTATCAAGGGCGGTTTCTTGACAGCAGTGTACGCACGTAATCCGAATTCATTCAAACGATTACCTACAGTTCTTATGCTGATATTTACTCCAACTTGGCCCTTCAACTCTTTTTTAATTTTCTTCGAGATTTGAAGCGATCCTTCAACGCCCATTTTCGCAAAAGACGATCTTGCGCTTTGGTGGTTCTTCTTTTTGAATTTCCTCTGTCAAGCGGTTTTGGACTGCCCTAATGGCATATTTTTTTAAAAATCTACTTACCGTTCGTCTATCTTTATTTTCACCATGCAAAACTAAAATTTTCTGTTTGTCGCTTTCGGTTAAATTCTTTCTACCTACCATTTTTTTATATTTTTTGGATCTATGAAACTACAATGAATGAATTTTGAATACTAAATGATTAAGAAGGGTTACCTTATATAGTAAGTAATACAAAATATTACCAATCTTCAAATTAAGCCGATAATTCCAGGTATATTGTAAATAATTTACACCGGGCATTTTAGATTGCCGCCACTGTATTTGAACAAATTTCGCATACTTCGTAATCCTCCCCCCCTCCCCGATTTTACTTGTCCGGCCCTGTCAAAAAAACTAAATAAAAGCCTTTTAAAAGCCTTTGAGTAAAATTTCTTTTGATTTAGGACCTAATCGAATTTTCATCCTGCCGCCCCACAGTGGTGAATTTAGTCAATTTATGGGCACACTTGGGTCAAAATGAATTAATGAACATTACACAAATTTTTGTATTTCAATACAGCTAGATGGTGATTTTATTCGATTAAAAAATAATGTAGGCTGGTTTTCAGGAAATGTTAAGCGTATGAGCCAGGAATGAAAGCTTCAAATAACGGCACGCTCAATACATTTTTTCATTACTGTTGATTGGTTGCAGTTTAGCGGTTTTATTATTAAGTGTATACGATTATATTGGCTTTTCAACAATTTACTTAATTCAAAAATAAAGCTTAAAGGTGTAAAAAGGTATAACATACTCGAACAACTAAACACTATTGACTCTATTGAACCGACTTAGTTTCTAAAGTTTCTTTAGGGTCTAAAGTTATATAAAAACTTGAAAACTCAGTTTTAATAAAAACATGAAGTGTCCCCTACAGCAAAAAATTCAAACAAAACAAACATTTTGCTATTCCGTGGGTGCTTTTCAGAATTATTTAATTTTTCTAAAATACAAGTTCTTGAACAAATTTATTTCTTATTTCCTCAAAAACGATTTTCTTCGGGCTTCCAATTTTTCAGTATTTTTACAAAGTTTCAAAATTAAAATATTTTTACCCTCTTAAAAACCACTCCCCACCGATGGAATTTTCATAGTAGTATATTTACAAAATTTATTTCAATTTTTCCGAATAGGCACCCGTTTCTCAACGAATATTTGCAATTAATTTAAAACTTATAAATTTTTTGTTCTCCTAAAACTTGAAAATAGACCACTGTGCGCCTTCCCAAAAACCCTTTAAATAAATAAAAACAAACCCAGTAATTATTTCCGATTTGTATTTTAGTATTTAATCCTTGACCATAGGCATAAAGTTTTGCATTTAAAATAAATAAGGTTTACCGTCCCCCCCCCCCCCCCCCCTGTCCCAGTTGGTCACAATCTTCGGACAAATCACAAATCAAAGAACCCCCTTTATTTGTCTAAAATCGAACTTGACACGACATTGTTTACACGACATTTGGAATTTAAGGAGTTAATAAAATTTCTTTGCAAAATATTACATAAAAAAAATTCTAACGCAATTTTCTTAAGACGACGGTTATGGACTTAACGTGATTAACTGCTAACGTTGGACTCCCCGGTTCGGCTCCGGGTACAGTCTAAAATTTCTTGACCGTTTTCCGAGCTTTCGGAGGGCACATAAAGCCGCCGGTCCCCCTGCATTAATGATTTGCCATCATAACAATAAAAAAACAGGGTGCAGGCACATCGAAAGGCATACCTAGCAAGCTACCTGGAATGTAAAAACCATAACTGCTCATAGAAATAATTACAAAAATTAGTAAAGAACAGGTTCTGGACCTATATTAAGAGGGAGACTTCTTAATAAAAGTAGAAGAAGGATTTTCTTAGAAATGAGAAAAAATGGGATTTATAGACAATAAAAGGCAATATGTGGAAATAATTTATATTTATTGGTATATGTATTCTTAATACTCCCAATGAGGACTTGGCGCAGATTTTTGTACTTTTTCCGAACCGTTAGTCGTACGAAACCATTCCCCACCTAACTCTTAGAAATAGCGTTCCAAGTTGAGGTAATGCTGCTGTCATAAGTTCGAAAAGTCATTTTGACGGAAATAAACAGTATTATTTTAAAATTTGATAACAATACTCTTGAGTACTACAGAATTGAACATCTGTTGAGTTTCCCTTTCGAAAAGTCATTTGATAATAATTTACGCACCAAAACACGTAATGTATGCACCCACCCCACACTTATAGCCTCTACGGCGCTGTAACTATAACTTTTACAACTTCAAATTCAGTGAAATCGTTGTCAAAAAAATTGGCAACTCCAATTCCTTACACTTTGGCAATCACAAAAACTTGAATTTAGAATAATGTATTCAATCGGTGAGTGAAGAATGAATTATTTTAAAGATAACAACACTAAAAGTTATTACAACTTTGTGGCTTGGATAACTTAATAACCCCCCCCCCCAGAGGACGTCGGCTAACCCAACTTTACTTGATAAAAACTCGAGCTCAACTGTTAAAAATATTAAATTCTTTTAACAGTTGACCTAAAAATTTTTTTGGTTGGCATTTAAATTTAACCAATCATAAAATTCAAACTAAGTGGAAATAGCATCCAAAGCTGAACCATTTACACGTAATAAATTAATATACATATACGTCAAATTTTGAGACTATAAAAAAAGGGAAGAAATAATAGAAAATATGGAATTGTTGCACTTTTGAAAAATATAAGTTTTGGAAACGGGGTGTTACAATTAAAAATGTAAAGGAGTGATGATAAACTGGGCCAAATTTAGAAAATGGTAAACTGGGCCGAAGGAATTTTTAACTATAAAATTATTATGAAAGTGGTAAACTGGGTGCAGGGTGTACCTGTGTGAATTTTTTTGGTATCATTTCTACAAAAATATGAAAAACTAACTCTAACCTACCGACCGATCTACCGGGTTCCATTGAACAACCCCATTTTGTTGAAAAATTACTCGTGAAGATGAACGAAGACAAAGGCAATTAATGAATCAAAATAAAAGAAACTAAATAAAGTGCAGTACACAAATAACACACCAAATGTGTTACCTTACAAATCGCAAACAAGACACCTTCTGAACAAAACTAAAGGGTTGACTAGCTCTAGCCGCGAAGGGGTGGGTGGATTGAACGAGCAAAAGGGCTTGTGACGAAACGTCGCGATTTGATGGTCTCTCATCAACGATTGGGCGGTCCACAATCGTGATTCTGGATGTTGTCGCTAACAGGGGAGGGGTAAATTTACACGCGGGGTATTTACATGGGCGCCACGTGAACAAAACCGGAGTTTATTCGAAGGGGATGAAAAATCGCCCTACCAAGCTGGTTCACGACAGCTTTCTGATTCGTCGCGTCGACTCTCACACTGGTGACATCTCTTTGGATAACCTTACCTTCACAGCTGATAGGTTTTACCCTGGCAAAAATAGCTAAACAAAACATACATATGACGACAATAAACACATAAATAAACAATAAAGTAGATATAATAAAAACGGAATTAGCAAGGACATTTGACAAATTACAACAATTGTATAATCAAATTTACAACCACAATTGTCGAATGACAAAATATTTACACATGACTTGAATAACATTAAAGTTAACGATAAAAATATGAATGTTGAAATTTAAACAGCTGTTCACCAAAATGGAACAGGTTAAATGGTTTGGTTTATTGAACCACAAATATGACATAAAACACAAATTCAAAAGGTTACGTTACTTGCAATAAACAAACTTTAAAACACTAACAACATACGTGTGGTAACACTACATCCAACTAAATATTAACACATAAATAAAGGAATACAGGAGAGCGAATTCGGCTTACACGGTAGAACTGAAGGTTCCTTGAAATTTGCGGTCAAACTGACCACAAGATACAATAACACTTAATAATAATAAAAATGCTTACGTAATATTTTACAGGTATGCTTCTATCGTAGGGACGGTCCTCCAAGCAGATATTTTCCAGCGTGAGAATACTAATAAAAATATCGGTAGGTAAAATCCTTTCCAAAAATCGAGATGACAAAGATTCGGTAGAACGGGATACTTCCATGAGGTGGGTTCGTTAATAAAAAAACAAAGGTGGAATGCTTCACGATTTCCAAACTGACTCGATACGACCCTGTCTTTTATTGACATTAATTCGCGCAAACCGTAACGTAATCTGGTTCCATTGATTGTACCACGAAACAAACCAAGACGTAATTTGATCGAAAGCGGCACAACATATTTCATCAAAGCCACGAGAACAATTTACAATGATGACGATCGCGGTCCGAAATATTTCGCTTACACGAAGCATCTAGTTTAAATCACGAAACTAGTTTAAATGGTATCATTTACACTGCGAAATAGTTTTAAATTGCAGCAACAACATTTAATTCGAAACAACGGCAATTCATACTAACGTTCAACAAATATTTACTTTGAAACAACGGCAAAAATTCAAGATAACGTTCACAAAATATTTAATTTAAAGCGACAAAAATAATTTAAAAATGCGTCAATATTAAATGCAAGCTGCCTGAATTTTACACTAACTATATTGTAAACGCACAAGTCCCGATAATTTAATTGACTTTTCGGTGATAGTTTAAATTTCACCTTAAACGTTGGTCGGTGAGCCATCTGGCATAGCGAGGCGCAGCACTGTCGGTGATTTGTGAATCTCTAACAATTGCATTCAAATGCATCGCTTTTATGTGGTTCCTCCCGAAAAATTTAGCAGCGAAGTGCATTATCGGGGACTCTTAAGATTCTCCTTACGCGGCGATCCGAGATTTTAATTGGTCCCCGCTTCTGAAAAGACCGTGAAACAAAAGACAGCAAATATGCAATCAACCTGGATTGGCTCAAATTGACATAAGTTTTCTCCTACTTGCCATCGAAAAATCTTACAAAGAGACGCAAAGTTTTGTTCCACATCTGCTATACAGATATGCTTTTTGTGATCAAAGTTAATTCGTTATCAGCACTGCCAGCCGTGTTTTTAACATTTTTTGTTACTTTTAAGCAAGCAAATTTCAACATAATGTTTCAATAAACCTCGATTTCAACCTTTTTCTACATCTGTCGGGCGATAAGATTTGAAAATAACAACCTTTCTCACGTGCATGTGTGCAACCGAATGCATGTCTACTCTATCCCACGGGTAAACGTCCGTACGTCGATATCTTATGCTTTTATTATCGCATATAAAATTAGCTGCGTGAATACAAAATCAATTCATTATACCGATGTGCTTGGATCAGCACAAAATTTCGCCGATAGATTTATGCTTCGTCAACACGAATTTGTTCTTTCATGATGTGTAAATTCAATGATACGTAAATTAACATTATTACAACTAGATTATATACTTTGGTCGGCAGTATTTTTGAGCGGGAAAATTTTAACTAAGATATTGGATTGTATAAATTTTAATTTAAAATAACTGACTTCAGATTAACTTACTATTATTCAAATTTTAAAAACGTTACTATGATGAAAATAATTTCTATTATTTAACCAAAACCAAACTACAAAAATTTTTGTGTGCGCGAGCGTAAAATTCACGTTACAAATGATTCTTAATTTTGTTTAACTCGAGTGTATATCAGGGGTTATGGTCTTGTAACAAAATATGATACGATCACCTGATCAATTTAATTAATCCGGACCTGGCATTTAAGAACTCCTCTCCACTTTCTTTAAATCTGATTTGTAATGCGTTATATAATTTTATAATATTATGTATAAAATTTAAAAACCACTTTGAAAAAGTTAGTCATATCGGGATTCAATAAAAAACAAACTGCGTTCCACCTTTTTGCAAAACAGCCACTCAACAAAATAGCGACCAAAGAAATACAATAGGAAAGAAATTCACAAGAAAATTATAGCTTCTCAAGACTTCTCTGGGTGCTTTGGTAATGACCAGTTTCTGTTTCAAGAGGCATTTCACCATAAGTATTTGCAACCTTCGCAAATGTTTCATAATATTGCATTTGTATCAAACTGGTGCGAAATATTTACAATTCGAATTTCAAGTTTATCATCACAAATTTCGTTAAATTTTCTGAAATATTAGTGTATTCGTTGGTAGTAAGTATATCATATTAATTCAAATCTAAATGCAAAAAAACTTTGGAAAGATATAACATTAATAAAACTTAATAATAAATAATGTCCTATGAAAATGAATTATGAATGAAAAAAATAATATAATATTGTAATAGAAAAATTGCTGTTTACAAAATGTAAATAAATGTACTTTAGATTTTTCGTATTTTTGATATATGTATTTATATTTCTACATAATGTATGATTATTGAGTATAAGATAGGGAAGCCACGCATCGAAATATACAAATTATAATAGAAACTTATAAAAATTAATGACCAACAAGCAGAGGTTGACATTTTAACATTATGAATATCCTTAATATCATTAATCATAATTCTAGGTTATTCGGTAAGTATTGATTTTTATACAATATTAAAAAGGCAATTTTGGATGATTTGAAATAAAGCAGTCAGCCCGAGTATCGCGGTTAAAGTGAAGACTTCAAATAGAGATCTTGCCCTTAAAATTATATTATTATGTTAGAACTACAACTTACTAAAACAGTATAAAATCTATTTCTTTTTTCTTAGGCCTAATGTTGATGAACATCTCTAGTTCAATAAGTAGATAAACCGGGAATTCTTTATGCGAGTTGGTAAAAGAACATTGAAAAGCGCCAGTTGTTTTCTCAAAGCAGTCACCCGTCCAAGTATAAACCAACAGTCAACAAGTAGTTCTAAATTCAAAAACAAAAAATAATGTACATAATATATAAAAGTTGAATCTTTTAGAAATGTGATTCCAGACATAATTCAATTAGTAAAAAAAGGTGCGTTTATAAACAATGGTATATGTTTATGGGAATGAAATACCAGTAATATGTTTGCAATATTTATTTATAATAGCATTTATGCTATTGTTATGAATCGCTTCAAACTACGACATTTTTTCATTGATTAATGACTAAGGGTAATTAATAAACTGTCCCCATAATACTACGGCCCGACGGTTGGCAACCCTAATCGGCAACTTTTTTGGCTTTGTCTACTAGCAGTCAAATCCTGAATTTCCTGTGCTGTAACTTAACCAGCGGTCAAAGCAAGCAACCACTAATTTGCTTATAAAATATTAATAAAACAATGAAAGCACAATAAATGTATTTATTATAACATTTACCACATAATATAAAATAATAGTTATTTATGTATCAAGGGCACAATCAATAGATTATAGCACCGAGGGTAATTTAAAGCCCGACGAGTTAGCGGAGGGCTTTAAATTGCCCGAGGGCTATATATAATCTGATTGTGCCCGTGGTACATACAACGTTTTATTTCATTTTGGTACTTGGTACTTGAATTGTCAAAATTGAAGAATTAAGTATTTTGAGAAAAAATATCATGTCATTTTGTTTGTGCTATGAATATTTGGTGTGCCATGGTTCCTATGGCGAGAAACTTGGAGGGGCGAGAATTAATTTTTTTATTTAGCAATAACTCGAAAACGGCACTAGATATCGAAAAACTGAGCAAAAAATTCTCCCCCCCCTCGCAAGGTCCTTGCAAAATTTCAAATCGATCGCGCAAAAAAAACAGAGTCTGGACTAACTGTTTTGTTTTGATATTGTTGTCATTCCTTAGCAACTTTATAGGCCCTCGGGCTATAAAAGCCATATTATGCCCCCATTTCCGTGCTAAAAAACAAGGTTATGATACCAAAATGAAATAAAAATAATTATGCGTTCATGTTTTTATTCCTTTATCGTATTATTTATATTATATATTTTTTTTAGTTTACCTCAGTTATTCGATATTAGACCATGCGTCAATTATTTCGTAATGAAAAAATTATATCTAGATTTTGCTTTCATGCAATGGATCTTTAGAGTGTCCTTAAGAAATTCTGAAGTTTCCCTACCTCATCGAGATTGGTATCAATTTCTACGGTGAGGAGAAGGGGACCAATAACTTTTCCTCGCCTTTAAGATATTACAAATTACAAAGGATTCAAATTTACTTGCAGTTGTAAAAAGGCTCGACTTCATTGCTCAGCTATTTTTGGAAGCTGTCAAGGGGAGTCATGCACGAATGTTAATATTAATGAAGATTTCATCGACTACAACGAAACAATATAAATAGAACTCCAATACTGTTTCATAAAAAATAACGATAATGAAACTGTGGACATCAAACCAAGCGATATTGATAATGCGAACACTACAGAAGGCAGACAAATTATTCCTTCTTCAGAATCTTTCATAGCACGTCGTGTAATGCCCAATAAATTGTTGTACAATTTAGACAAAGTTTAGACGCTGATTATTACATAAATTACACATCTGAGTAAAAATGTATATTAAACTTTTTTATAGAAAATTAAATTAGCTTTAATTTTGTATACAACTGTTTTTGCCGAAAAGTTGAAAGCAATCGAAAAATCGAGCCAATCTCGTTCAGAAATTCTTAATGACATCCTAAAGAACCATCATATGAAATAAAAAATTCAGTTAAATTTTTTCCACATTTAGTCAATTATGCCTACTTGCCGCCTGGTGTAATATCCCTTTTAATATTTTATTATATTGAAATCACTCTACTCGGAATTAATTTACTTCTGATACGATAACTTAAATTATAAATATAGCGCATTATTCGATTGAACTGTATCGGATTGCAATATCAGAAATATTGGTGGATATGAAACTGAAACTTTTGTAATGAGTTGTCAACTATTGAAGAAGGTGAAGGTTACAAACTTCGATATATTGCATTATTGCAGAAAGTTCTATAATTGACAGTTCTCTTATTTTTAATTTTTTTTCATTTTAAAAGCAAGCACCATCGTCATAAGTTTTAAAACTGTAAAATCGATTGATTTTGTAGTGCAATTACCGAGTTGGATATTAAATAATTCATCGTTTAGTATAAATAAACTTTTGATACCCACTAAATAATTTAAAAACAAACTTCTATAAAGTAAAAAAAAGTTGTATGTATCTAGGGAAGTAAGTTTTAAAATAAATGATACTTGAAAAATTATTGAGTAGTTGAAAAGCTTACTTTGATACTTCAATAAGTTGAAAAATGTATGACATAGTTTTGATAAAGACTTTCAGTGTTTTCAGTTTCAGAAAGTCTTTATTAATGTAATGGGTTTTAAAAAGTTGAAGTACTTTAAGATTTTTATCTAGGGTATTATTTAATTAAATTCATTTTGCATGAATTTCTAACTAAAACTGAATGTTAATTAAAGTACAGAGATTCGTGTGAATAATTTATATATGAATTTGTATGGAATGAAAAGTAAATAGTGGTTATTTCCGAGTTATTGTATCTTCAATTGCATTTGCCTTTACTTTGAGGATTAAAGAAAAGTTATTTCACAAGAAAAGGGAAGCAATCTAATTACCAATACATCAGTAGTCTACATCCATTTCACTAACAATCGCAAAGGAACTAAAACACACCTTTTTTGAATTCAGTACAAACCAAAAGAAAACCCTTCCAATAATAGTAATAAATTCAAAAATGTTTTGTTCGAACCTAAGAAAATTGAGCTTTTTGTTACCATTCTTGGAGTTTAAATTTTCTAGTTTAATGGACTAAAAACTGAAAATTTTCCGTGGGTTATAAAATTAAACTTTAGTTTTCAAGTAAACCACTACATAACAAACCCAAGTTATTTTTCTCTTAATTCTCATCGTTTTTGTTTGTTATTTCATATTACAACAATTTTTACTACATTTTTCAACTGAAAGAAACAACTTCTTGCAATTTTTTAATTTTTTGCTACTTCATTTCAAACAATGAATTTGGAATAATGAAATTACGAATTGTTTTGTAATAATTATTAACCATGACATATTAAAGCTTAACATTAAAGTTTGGACATGTTAAGTGTTCCAGAATTTTAGGAATATTAATTGCTAAAACAGTTTAATATCATGAAATTGAAAAGGGAATTGTTTGTAATGCTTTATGTTAGTTATTTACATTTCAACGGCTAGCAATAAGTTAATTAATCAAAAAATAATAAGCTAATTTATTACAAATAAATACAAATTTATGTTCAAAATTGCGAATTAAATTTTAAGTCGATTTTATCATTTAACGAGCTCTCACCTTTTAACTTAAAATTTTTAACAACATCGGGATAATGGATAATTGATAATAATTACTAAGAATTTAATTAATCATTTGATTCAAGGTGTAAGAAATACTAAATTATGTACTTGCAAGGAAACTAATCGATATCATTTTTATGATATGATATTGTAATGTAAATCTGTTATTTATTTAGGGTTGAAAATAATATTTTGAAATTTTTATAACTTACAAAGTTTCGGTGTTCAAATTTGCATTAATTTATGTATTGGTTATGAAAGTGACCACGGCAGTGGTTTGCTACAGAATATAGAGCGGAACTTCCGGGTTCAAATATCAGCTTTCCAAGGTGTTTCTTAGCTCAGCCTTTCAATGAACAGAGACACTTTTAATTACAAATGAAAATCGTTAAAATTCGTTCTAAACTTTTATCCGTTTTCAAAGCTTATTTTTAAAGCTGTTGTGACATAAAATCGAAAATTTAAATGTATGTCAAGTTGCAGTTCCATTCTTTAACTTCAATTTAAATCAAGCTGCGACAAATATATTAAAAAAATATCATAAACTCGTTTTTTATTCTAAGCTATTTTGCACACACATGTTAAACTTGACATAGTCCATCTACAGCAGTGTCACGAACTTCAAGGAATTTCTGCATTGCAACTACATTTGGAATAAATAATTTAAATGCTAGTTTTAATAGGGATATAAGACTGGCCAAAATGAAACACTCGTCTAATCTATCGTCAATGTTTCGCCGTCACTCACGGCTTCTTCAGGACTAAAATTGTTCTTTATTTAGAAAAAATCATGAATACTATATACAAATTGCTCACCTATAGATAAACAACCTGCCACCTCACCAACAAAGAGAGCCGCGCCAGCCAACATCATCGGTACAACATATAATGGGCATTACAAAAAACCCACAATTGCACGTCAGAAAAAACCTCCAATAACACATTAAAACATTTAAAACATAATAGATTAATTAAAATTATTTAAAAACAATAAAAACTCTTTAAGTCGTACGCTAAAATTACAAAAATTTAAAATTCAAAACTATAATCCCACAATTATTTATCTAAACTAATCGCACAACAAAATAAAACAAAGTAAAAACCTGCATGTCTCCAAACAAATACCCTTATCTCTACTAAAATGACTAGAAAATAAAATTAAAATAAAATAAAACCACTCAACGCCCCCCCCCCCACACAACAACAAAAAATCAGCAACAAATTCTCAACTATTATCATTTCTGTAGGTCGCTATAAATTAAACTTAGTTTCTGGGTGTTCTCACTAAAATTCACAGATCTATTCCTACTTATGTGGTACATCTCACTTATGTTTCTTTTGAATCTACCACTTTCATTATCTAATATTTCTATGTTGTCGAAGTTAAAATCATGTCTAGTTTGTAGATGATGTACCACCAGTGCTGTGCTTTTCTCCATCTTGTAGCCGTCACTCGGCGCTGCTTGATCCCCATCTCCCCCCCCCCCCCCCCAAATGCTGTCCCTTATTGCATTTTTGCAATACCTTTGATGTTGTTTCTTTCTCTCTCCGAGAAACTGCAAAGTTTGCCCTATATAGCAATGGTCACTTACAAGGTATCTTATACACAAGTTCTGATCTTTTTCTACCTTGTCTTCTAGTTTTGTGTATAGCCTATGATTGTCTTGTAGAGTGTAAACCCCCAATCTGCAATAAGGTTTCATTATTTTGCTGATTCTTTCTGTGAGGCCTTTTATGTAAGGGAATTTCATGAACCTATTGATAGCTTGTATGTCTTCATCCGTTCTCCCAGTATTCTTTTTATTTTTATTATTAATATATAAATAATGGAATAAATAATGTAGCCATTTTTGTCCAAATTCTTAGCCTAACAGGAGGATTTTTAAGTTGCGTTAAATTGATACTAACTTAACGAGTAAGACTACCAATTTCTGGAGTACTTGAAATTGAAGTTTATCAGTCAAGTGCCTATTTATTTTTATCTCCGTCAACTTGTACACCACCTGCACCTTTTTGATTGCTTATCTCAATTTTTTTTGTACATCTATAAAAAGCTTTCAGTACAATTATAGCATTTGTTCTCAATTTTCGTACTTGTTCAGACTCAAATTATTACCAGGTGTTTATAATTAGTGGGTCTTCTCACTATCTCCGTATTCGTCTCTTCTGCAGTAATTTAAAAGTCACACATGAGGGCAAAACCGCATACCAAAATTTTGTACAACAATTCATCTTTTTGTTTTTAATTCCTGCAATACCTCTACTAATTCCCATTAATACCTGCAATTTTGTCAATGAATTCGTGATTCCTTACTTATTCCTCAAACAATTCCGCTAATTTCTGCAACTCCTAGACGAATTCCAAAATTTCTGACCAATTTTCAGCAAATTTTCACTAATTCCGACCACTATAAAAATGTATTTTTTTTTTATAAAATCCTATGATATTGAAATTTATGTGTTTAAACTTTCATTTTGTTAACAATTACGTATTATTTGATAAATCTGGGATTAAATAAGAAGTGCCCCCTCCGGAACGCATCACGCATTGAAAATAAATGTTTGCTAAAATTGGTTGAGTTTCAACAATTTAGTGTTGCTTTAAATATGGAAAACTCGAATAAGTATTTCCGGAGCATTACGCTCTTGTTTATTTTACAATAGAAACAACGCTTCACAAAACGATTTGCGCTGTGCATGGGGATAATGCTGTAAGTGACTGTGATTTTCCCAAGTGGTTCCGACGCTTCCAACGTGTTGATTTCAACTGTGGCGATTTGCCACGCTTTAGACAGTCGATTGAGGTTGATGGCGATCAAATGAACAATTTGATCGAAATAACTAACGCTAAGCAAAACGTGAGATATCAGAGATACTAAAAATATCGAAATCTAATACATTTGAACGCGACAGTTTGAACGTGACTGTTTGGGCACGAGACGTTTAAATGTGCGACAGTTTGGACATAGAATCATTTGGACGCCAGAGACTTGTTATTAGTTTTTACTATAGAGAAATTATACATTGTGCTGAAAATGTTTAGTTGAGATGGATTTTAGATTATGTTCAGCTACGGAGGGAACTTGTTCCCACTGAGAATGCCACTGATTAGGTTAATTTCCGTTTTTTATAAGTGGCAAAGGCTGCAGTTAATGAAAAACGTTTGGAAATAAAATTGTGCTCCTTAGAACTTTTTATACATAAAGGTGAAATGAAAACTGGGTCGGTGTAAATTACCTTAATCCGCAAGGTAGCTGGAAAAAAATTGTAAACTACCTTTCGAACTTAAGCTTACCTGTAAAAACTAGCCTCTAAATTAGTTATGGCATTAATATGGATGAGAGAGTTTACATACGGGATTAAAAAAAATTGTAGTTTAGTACTCAAAAAATAAATGATAAAGGTTAGCAGTATTTAAAAAAATTATAAAATTTTATAGAGGTCATCTCGATAAGAGGGGCGGGGGAAGAATTTCTAATAGGAATTTCTAGGAAAAATTAAGAAAATGTTTTAAAAACTTTCTAAGGCCCAGTTGTTCAGTTTCGGGTTATCTTTTAACCTGGATTATTTTCCATAGAAATGATTGTTTCAAGAATTGTTTCCATGGAAAATAATTCAGGTTAAAAGATAACCTAATACTGAACAACTGGGCCTAAGAGTTTCCAAATTTGGATTACCGCAAACTATCGTATAAATATAAAATTTTAATTATTTATAAAGGAAACTCATATTTTCAAAATTTATAAATTGAAGGATTATAAAATTTAATCGAGGTCATCTATACATTATTCCGCCATGCGTTGAGTGAGGGAGGGTCCTAAACTAAGAATTAGTATTTAGTTACTGTAGTATACATTTTCAGTTTCTAAGTTAAATTTTTCGCATGGACAAGTGGAGGGGGAGGTTAAACCGGTGGGTTGATTTGTAGCTTTGAGAGGAGGGATTCAAAATTGAAATATCACGAAATTTAAAATATAAAATTTTATTTAAAAAATTACTACATATTATGAAACTAATAATTATAATTCCTTAATTAAAAAAATACCCTTTTGTATAAAATTTAAAATTATATATTATAGGTAATTATCAATTGGACGATTATAAAATTTAATGGAGATTATTTAGAAATTACGTAACGGGTGGAGTGGGGGAGGGGAAGTTGCCAATATAAGAAATTCACGGTGAAGAGAAAAATATTTTAAAAACTAACAATTTGTAAGGTTCTCAAAAATTCAAAAGAAAACCTTAAAAATTGTGAGTTATGAAGTATAGTTTTTAGAGTGTGGGGGTTAATCCTGTGTGATAATTTTTGGCAATGGGGAGGAATTAAAAATGGAATTTGCTGTTACATTTATGCCAAAAAGTAACTGAAAATTCTATGTTAACCTAAATTTAATTAGCTATAAATTTCAAAAATTAGAAAATTTTAACGATTCTCAAAATGGGAATTTCCTGATAAAATTTAAAGTGAATTTTAAAAACTGAAATTTTGTGAGGTTCTTAAAATACTTAACACAAAACAAAACTTTAAAAATAACACGTTTGTGTAATGATTAGCGGCTTTGAGGGAGGAAAGAGTTTCTAAAATTGGAATTTTGCCATAGTATATTCCTTTTATTAAGGGTTCCAAATCGGAATTTTTGCCCTTTGATTCAACCGATGATCACACCAAACCACTCCTGTGGACAAGTGTTCATTTAATATGATTAAGTTAAAACTTCAAAAAAATATCGAAAGATCGATTTTGTAGCAATTCAAGTTTTGTACAAATATAAACTTTTTAATGTTTTGTTCTATAATGAAATTTGTAAATTATATATTAAATTTTAACGAGCTTACATTGCTGCAAAACTGCTATTCAGAATAATAGCATCAAATTACATTTCAGAAAAGAGTTTTTATACCAATTTCCAGTTTCAATGTGAATTTTTCAGAAGTTTAGACAGGGTTTGAACGGCGTCCACGACTAAACTATTGAAAATAATCCTACTTCCTAATCCTGCTTCGGATTTGTTGAAATAAAATATTATATTTCTAGTTTTTTACTGTTTTTCGGAGAGTTTTGGGTTAAATCTTTTATTTTCAATCTAAAAACATGTCAGTTGAGGATTCTGAAATTAACTGAATTGCAAAATCCTATATTTGGTAATTTTTGATAAATTTCGGCAAAATATTAAAATAAAATTATGCTGGTACAGAAATTTAACAAGTTCTAAATATGAAATTCTATTTACATATCTCGGCTGACTTCACGACGAGTAAAGTCGTGGCGAAGCGGAGACTTTTTCGTAATCAGGTTAAATGATAACTTTGTGTTCAGATGCACAAGTCTCATTTCTTAAGTAATCGTTATAAAGCATTGCATAATCATTCTTACGAAATTTGTTACTTGGTTGTAATTAGTTGAGTATAATAGTTTCAAAGCAATTACACTTACTCTAAAAGTAGCTTTTTAATAATCTGGCCATCAGATTACCTCAATTTGTTCAAATTGTAATACTTATCATTAAATGTTATTTTAATAATATAAAATTTTTATTATTAAATGAAAGCTTGTACATGCATAAAAGCTTTACGTTTTGTGGGATGCGCGCATACTTAACTACTTAAAATATTACAACAGCAAAAGCACTAGTTTACATGCATTAATTTTATATTATGCAACTGAAACGTTTAAAATTAAATTTAAGTTGTATCATTATTTGTAACCCCTTAGCTGATATCAACGCAAGTGCCCAAATTTATTTAAAGAAAGAGAAATTCAATGTTTGTCGAACTTGAACTCCACTCAGCAAAAATAAACTATAATCTGTATATTTTATTATACTAAGTTAATAAATTATATTAAATAAACTTTTAGGACCCGAATTAATGTATTGGTCTTAAGCACGCTACGACTTAATTCTTTCGGTTGGCTTCCTCAGCGCCAATTCTAGAACATTTTGTTATTAGTAGATTTATTAATCCCAAGGCAGCACCAGGCTCTTAAACGAGTTTGAATAGAAAAGAAAAATATAAAATCGCTTATTGAAAGGATATGTTGAAATGTACCAATTTCCGGCTTGAGATTAAAACGATGGGCAGTCGATGGCCTGACAATGTAATAATTTGACAAAAACGTTTGCGAAAACTTGCAGTGCATTTTATAATTTCTTGGTTAGAACCACAAATCAAATCATATGTCGATTAAGTTAAATTTAACTTAAATTATTTTATTTGAGTAGGTTATTAAAACAACAAAATGTTTCACGACGTTTCAAATATCATCGGGTCATCTTCAATGATAATCCGAAATGTGACAATATATTTAATACATTCTGAAATATTGAAATTGAACAACCAAGAGAAATCAGCGTTTCGCCAGGTGTGATAAAAAATATAAGCAATAAGTGTATAAACTTTATTATGGTTTTTAATTCATAAAGCGTATTAATATTTAAATTATCAATATTGAAAAAGCTTTTTTAGAATCTTGTTAAACCTGAAAGAATCCTGGGGATTCTTATCAATATCGACGTATGTCGAATTTTTAAGGTATAAGATATTCATCATCTTGATCAAATATTCCGAACTCCTAATCAAATTTCTTTAAAGAAACCAGGCCATTGCTAACGCATAATGTAGAATATAAATCTTGCATTGAATAAGCTTATTTTCCTTTTTTTATTTAATATGTAATTTTACAATTTGTCATCATCTACTGCTTATAAATCATCATTTAGTTATGTTTTTCAATTTATTCTTTAGAAAGCAAATATAAAATTACAAATTTTAAAAGGATTCTCAAAATTTAATAATTTACCCTCAGCGGTTTCGTTACATTTTTTCAAAGTAATGCAAGATTTTTTTATGAAAACTTCAGTTTCTCTAGTGATGCTTTTTAGCTCAAAAATAGCGGTAACATGTTTTGCTCCAGTGTTTCGGTCAGTAGAAGATGAATGATTGCCTTAATGATTAATATAAAACAATTTGTCAATTCGGACCCTCATATTTTTTACACTCGAGTTAAAATCAAATTGAAAAATTTGATAATAGATACAATGATAGTGCAAATAAACGTTCCAGTTATATTAACAGAAATTTAAATTTTGAATGGATTTGAAACATTTCAGTAAAATTACTGAACCCTTAATAATGACGTATACAGAATAACCCTGAGATCCACAACGCTACATAAATTCAGAGTATATAGCTCTGTAAATCCCTTAGTGTTTTTTAAATCTTTCTCTTTTTTCCGATAATTTATCTTAAAAATCCTTTAACCACAGTTCATTTCCATTATATCGATTTTATTATATTCGTATGGTTCTTTGTAAACTAATAACGAATGTTTTTCAGGTTCGTTAGCTTCAATTGATCAATTAGAACTTATAATGCCGAAATTTGCCACGAGAGGTGGAGATGCAATTTTAAAATGTGACCACAGTGTGCCCCTAGAGCAACTGCATAAAGTGGAATGGAAAAAAGGAGGAATAAAAATTTTTCAGTACATAAAAGGTCGAACGCCGCCATTTCGATATTTTCCTATGGTCGGAGCAGAATTAAACGTAAGTAACTTTTTGTGTTTTTTATCTTTTGTGCGAAAAATACACAATGGCAATCGTCTTACATTTTTTATTTAAAACTTAATTAAACATTTAAACATTCCGTTATTTCAAAAATACAAACACTGCTCAATTATTTAACGGAATAAAAATAGAATTAGGCATAATACAATTCTTTTTGATGAAATAAGCAAAAACTGTTGCTGTGAATTATGAAATAATATTTGATATTGTTGTATTTTTAATTTATCTGAAAACAACATTTGTTTGAAGTTATTTGCATATATTTTTATTAACAAACAGATTACGTATACTTTTGTACATAAGCTTTAATTTATATAGATTATAAAATATTATTTTTATATATCCATTTTATAGAACTAAAATGGTTATTAATTACTATGGCATTGTTAATAACAACAACTTTGTTCGGCTTGTTTTCATATCTTCTTTCATTTTCATGTCGAATTTTTTACCTGTCAAAAATATGTATAAATCGAACATCCGTTGCGGAATCTGTTTTCCCACATTTTCCTGTGAATGCTATTTATTAATTTATGTGTAAATTATTTTTATCTTTTCCATTTCTGTTGTACCTATCTCATACTATTTTTAAAATACCGAAATTTTTGGCCTTCGAAATTAATATTAGATAAATCGAAATTTAAAGACAGCACATATTTTTGAATAAAACCTGTTGATGTAATTATGCTGTTAAATGCAGATTAAAATCAAGTCTTCAAGATCGCGAGTTATAGCTCAGACAATGAATCCGAAAAAATAGCTCGAGCTTGCAAAGAATCCGGACAAAGTGAAATTAGGTAGACACGTGTATTTGAGTGTCTGAGTAAGCCCCGCAAAAGTCCCCTAAAATCCCTTTCTGGCATCTCCCCTAAATGGTAATTTTAGTTTATCCAATGTCGTTTTCTGTTTATAGCTCACTTAATTTCATTTTTCTAACTCTCTCCATCTCTTTAGTGGTCTTCCAGGATTTTGGTTTGCCAACAGTTTCAGGTCTCTTGCTATTTTGATCAGTCGATCATTATTGGCTCTACTGGCATGTTTGTTCCATTATTTTCTTCGATACCATATGAACTTGACAACATTTATGTTGCATGTTTACAATATGACTTTTCCTCAATTGGCTATAAGGGTATTAATTTCTAACGTTCGCAATATTTTCTTTGTTCTGCTGGTTTCCGCGCAGGTTTGAACTCCGTATGTCATTATTTGTCTTATAATTAATTTATATATTCCATTGAGCTCATTGAAGCACAAATAAAGCTCAAACGATTAACATCAACGTTGTAAAACAAATTCGCAAAATTCTGGACTTGCATTATGTTCAAACGATTTGAATAGCAGCTCATTGAAGATCCAACGGTTGACATTAATTTCATTAAACAATTCGCTATGAGGGAAGGAGGGGCGACGAAATATACTTAATTTATCTCCGTTTCTTGGGAATCTTAAAAAACAAATTTTTAAATATTTTACTTGTAATCAAATTATAAGGTAATCAAATGCGAATGAACTATAAACAACACAAAATATCGTGAAATTGATAATAATACAGAAACGCATTTTACGAAAGTAAAATAGAATTGCCAAATAGTGAGCAAGAAGCAACCAAGAGAAGGCAAATACCTTCGCCAATCACGGCTCCCGGCTTGGACCTCATAACCGTAATAGTTCTGGAAGAACTACCCGATAAGACAATCTGGTCTATTACTGTTATCTACAATTCCATCATGAAACTGCGTTATTTTCCTGCACAATGTAAGTTGGCCCAATTAAGTTTAATTCTTAAACTGGGAAAACCACCAATAGAAACTACCTGGTACAGGGTCATTAGCCTGCTTCCAAATTTGTTGAAACTTTTTGAAAAATTTTTCCTAAAATGACTGATGCATCTCATTGAGAAAATATTAAAGTCAATTGAAGCTATTAGAGCATGAAGGTGTTAACTCACTTTTTTTGGATAAAACTAAAAAAATATGTAGTGTGTGGTAAAATGGCACATATATGTTCTAATAGCTTCAATTTCGGAGTTCCTCAGGGTAATGTTTTGGATCCAATTCTGTACCTAATCTATATGGCTGACCTACCAATGAATTTTACTCGTAGCTTCCGCCGACGACAAAGCAATGTTGATACAAGTGGATCTAAGCAAGATTGAAATCCGGTTAAGAAAATGGTGTATTAAAGCTAATGCCCAAAAATCTGTGCATGGGACATTTACAACCAGGAGAGACACCTGCCCACCTGTTAAGTTATATGGAAAAATTATCCCTTCAAAAAAATAAGTCAAATACCTCGGTATACACCCTGATCGACTCATATACAAAAGCCATAATCAAGTCAATTTGGACGTATGGCTTCCAGCTCTAGGGAGCAACTAGCAACTCCAACATCGCCAAGATACAACGGTTCCAGTCAAAAACCCTCAGAATTATCACTGATGCTCCTTGGTTCATACCAAACCATGTGATCCATTGCGACCTCCAAATAACCACGGTTGAGGAATGGGTTCAATCATTTAAATCTCTTGCAATGGACCTTCTTTCTGGTCCATCTTTCTTTTCCTTTTTATTTGAACTATAATTTAGTTTTTGAATAATTCGTATTTCGAATAAAATTTTCTTACATGTCATCTTCAACATCTGAAGTGAATTCTGAAAACTTTATTTTGTAAGGAATTTTGTGCTTTTTAATTTTGGCCTGTTAATAACTTTCCCTAAAAATGAAATTAAGCGAGTTATAGGGGAAAACCCTGATCAGATGATATTTATGATGAAAACCTTGCCGTCCACGAGTTGTGTTTTCATAACAGGAAAACTACAAAATCCTTGGAAATTAAAAGTTGTATTGATGTCAGGAGCTCCATATGCTATTTATACAATTCTCTTGAGTTTTTCTATTGCATCACCAATTGGACAACTTCCAGAAAAATCAGTTTTCAGTTGTGTCTCGGCTATGAGTGAGTGAGTCATGGCTTCGACATCATTCGGTAAGAAAACATTTTTCAATAAATTTTTGCAAATCTTCTAGAGGAATTTTGTGTTTTTATATATTCCATCCAATTTTCATAGAGATGCCTAAATTTTACGGATGCATTTAAATTAAAAAAGAATGCAGTTTTATAGTTTTAAGAGTTTTCATTCTGTTTTCGCTATGGATTAATTTTGTGGATCTATTCAAGGCATATTGGCTGTTCCTATTATTGCACTTTCAATTACTCTCATGAATTAATTAATTGTATGTTCATGACGGTTTTTATATTTTGTTATTCTTCCTCAATATAAATCTGTAAACAAGGAGTTTTGGACAAGTGTCCAATAACAAAATCTGGTAGTTGCTAAATGGCAGTCGAAACGGAAGCTATGATTTCGGGTTTTATTCTAAAATTTCCATAACCAAATAAAAAAAAATAGTCACATCAGTTTGGTGTGATTGTTGGTTGACTTACAGCGCGTAAATTTTGGGTTCGAATAGCGAACATGACAGAATTTCTTAACACGATCCTTGATGATCATATCAATACGCTGTGGCTAAAGGCGGTGTGACACTTGTGTGAATTTTGTTGTAAATTTGCGTGTAAATTTATACAAATGTCAAACGCATAAATTTGCTTGAAAATTTTGTTGTAAATATTTTGTAGGAATATTTCTAAATTTTCTCGCAAGTTGTGCGTGTAAAATTGCGCAGAAGAATATTCGAAGGTGTAGTCTATTTTTTCTTGTGTTGTGTTTTTGTCAGTTGGTAAAAGTTTGAATTGGCATTAATTGCCAATTCGAATCCATTATTATACGTTTCTTTTAGTACCTACTAAACAACACAAGGCGACCAGTCATACAAACTTCTTATAGCCACTTGCCGTTCGAATTTTCAATTGACCAGAACGCGCGTGTGCAAATTGTAAATTTACGTGTAAATTTTTACACAAGTGGCAAACACACTCGCAAAAAAATTTGCTGGCAGATTTGTAACAAAATTTACAAGCAAATTTACGTGTTTGACACTGTGTAAACGTAAATTTACACGCAAATTTACAACAAAATTTACACAAGTGTCACACCGCCTTAAGTTAAGTTGTAAAGTAAAAGTGGAACAAGAGTTAAAATGGATCGCGAAGACTTTGAAGAGAAGCAAAGTAGCGATATTCCAAATAGAATAGGAAAAAAAAGCTTGAAATTGAAAATAGTGACTGAAATTGGGCTTCTCGTGCAGGTCGATTTTTATAGTAAAATATAGTTTTAATCAGTGTAAATAATTTAATTGTTTAAACAGGCAGTAATCTTCTTTCTTTTTCTTTATCAGCCTTTACTAATCCAGTGTTGGACATAGGCCTCCCCTCTCCGTCTCCAGGCGTTGCGGTCCGCCGTCAGTCTCATCCAGGAAAACCCGGCAATCCTCTTCAAATCATCTGACCATCGCATCTGTGGGCGTCCTCTTCCCCTTTTGTCCGTCCATGGTCTCCATTGTTGTATCTCTCTGTTCCATCGTCCGTCCGTCGTTCTCATTATATGGCCAGCCCACCTCCATTTCAACGATGCCGTTTGCTCTATTACGTCTATCAATTTTGTTTTTTCTCTAAGGTGTTCATTTCGTACTCTGTCTTGGAGCTTTATGTGTAGCATTTGTCTTTCCATAGCACGCTGTGCCTTGGCTAGTTTGTCGACGATATTTTGTGTTAGGGTCCAGGTCTGAGCGCCGTATGTCATAACAGGTAACACGCATTGGTTGTATACATTTCGTCGCAAGATTAAAGGTATTTTTTTGTTTTTCAGTATTTGGCTTTGTTTTCCGAAAGCTGACCAAGCTTGCCTTATTCTTCTGTCAATTTCTGCGGTTTGATTTTGTTTTCCGCATTTTACCATCTGACCCAGATATATGTATTTGTCCACATTTTCTAGTTCGATATTATTTACTACTATCTTTCTGCTGTCTTCTTGGTTGGTCATTACCTTTGTCTTTTGTACGTTCATATTTAATCCTATTTTTTGTGAATGAATATCCAACTCGTGTATCATCGCCTGTATCTCGTCAAAGCTTCCAGCTATCAGTACCACATCGTCTGCGTATCTCAGGTGATTCAGCCTTTTCCCATTAACATTAATTCCTTTCTGGTCCCATTTTACTTTCTTGAACACGTCTTCTAATGTTGTTATAAATAATCTAGGACTCATGCTATCTCCTTGTCTTACTCCTCGTTTAATCTGGATCTGGATGGGCTGGGTGTTATCGTATAGCTGGATTGTCATTCGAGCGTTGTCGTATATAGACTGAATTAACTGTGCATATCTGTGATCTACTCTGCTATTCTGGAGTGCCTTTAACACCGCCCACAGTTCAATAGTATGAAAGGCTTTTCTGTAGTCTATGAAGGCTAGATAAAGTGGGAATCTATATTCTGTTGACTTTTCTATTAATGTCCTGATTGTGAGTAAATGATCGGATGTACTAAAACCCTTTCGGAATCCCGCCTGTTCTATGGGTTGATAAAATTCTAATTGCTTTTCAAGCCTATCCATTATAATTCTGGTCAATGTTTTGTATATTTGTGATAGCAATGATATAGGTCGGTAGTTGTCAAGACAGTAATCAAGGCAGTAATCAATTAGAACCTAAAGAAGTATTTTAAAATAATGTAAGATATGAAAACTGCCCCGAGCTTTTACAATTATTAATTAAAATTTTATTTCCACTTTTTTTAAATATTTATTATAACAATTCTCTTCATTAGTTCCATTTCATTTAAGCAGAAAATTTTTAGCTTGTTCATTTTATCAACTTTTTTATTATGTTATAAATAAAAAATATAATTTTTTTGTACCCCATAGTAATAAAAATAGCAGGATTATAAAATATTCTAACATGAAAGAGCCATGTTTTTAGTATACAATCCCGGAACAACCCTATTGTATATTTATATATTATAAGAATATTCCTTTATGAGAAAAGTTATTAGTTTTTGAAAAAGAAATAGTATAAACGATTAAGGGCTTAAAAATCTCCAGTGTAAACATCTTAATACATCCTGAAAACGTTATAAAAATATTTATATTCATCAGATAATGGCGAAATATGTCATAAAACAAACTTTATTAGGAAATATATTGTCAAAAACCACTTTTACTAAAATGAAGTTATCAATAAATGAGTATGCATCTAATAATTAATTCATCCCAATCTAACGAACGTTGGAAGAGGAGGTTCGACAAGCTATTTTGATGGAGATTGGGGTTTTTGGGTTGATTAAAAATTAAATCGACTGATACGTGGAATTGATATAAATTCAAATACAAGTTTAAATTTATAGATTTTAAAATTTCGTTCCGTTATAAATCCCATAACAGAATATTATTATTATAGCTAGCGACAAAATTTAATTTTTAGTAATTTATTTCCTAAACGCGCATAAATTTGTTTCGCCTGCATTCTCTTTCGTTTGTAATTTCTCTGAATTCAAATTTGTAAACATCACCTGCAGGAGCTCAGCTGAAGTAATTGGATAAAGGATAAAGGAGTATGTGACTGTTTCTAAAGCTTACTTTGATATACAGTTGGTTGCAATTTCCAATATGAGCATAACGTAACAACAGATGGCTTTAATTAAGTTTGTTTCACGTCCAACTCGATATGTTTTACATTTTTTCGCTAGTTTTCACTAATTAATTTTCTTCTTTGTTGACCTTAACGTTTTGTCGTCTAAGTTATCCAGACATCCACAGCATGTCGATGTTCAGCGCAGGCGGAGCCATGAAATTTCGGAGTTACCGCTCCGTAACTCGACCAGCGATCGCACCAAGCCACACTGTGGTTATTGATTAATTTAAAGTAGACAAATAGAGGCGCACCTAAATTAATTATAATAGTCTCGAACGGGGTTGAAAGTAATTAATTTCTTGCAAACCAACGCCCAGACGTAATAAAGTCTCGTTATATATTAGGGATAGATGAAGATTTACAATGCAAATGTTAATTATTAAACTTTTCACCTCAATATTATAAACGATAAGTTTAAACTGCAATTCAATAGTGAAAACATAGAAAATTCATTTGCTTTGATCATGATATTAGTTTTTATATACATATTGTATGGCTAAATTATAGCTTGAAGGCTTAAACGACAGGTTTAGTTTTTCTAAATGCGGATTATTATTGTTAAACATGCAAATTGGAATGCTGGTGCAATATTATATTATAAAATAATAATTTCATTTCTTTTCACCTACACCTGCATTAGAAAATTTTGTTGACGTCATAAACAAATTTTATATTACATTTTCGACTAAACAATTTCTTCTAGCCAAAGAAGCTTCTTGGGCTTCTTCACTCGCAGCCAGCAATCCCACCGGATTACTTTTAGATATGTAAAGAGTGAAAGATATTCCATACAAGTGGTATGTTTCAAAATAAAAGAAAAATTGTAATTCAAATGTTACATCTGATATACTATGTTTCGGATATGTCATATTTATATGTTATTTTTTGTAGTCACACCAACCGAGAAAATTACTTTAAAATCTCTAAAAAGGAATTTAATTATTTCATGCAAGGTTTTATTAGAATTTCTATTTTTTTATTTATAGCACACACGGAAGAGCCGTTCCAAGTGGTAGAAAGAATGGAAAAATAAAAGTATAAATTAAATTGATTTACGAGAGGTAAAATTGAACTATTACTTCCATTTGTTCGTTTTTGCAATAAGTACTTCGGATATAATGGATTATTCTAAATACTTATAACAGCAAAAAAATAATTTTGATATATAGGAGTTTTTTTTTAATTTGGAATTTCTGGTTACATTCATGTATAAATATTATGCTTGTAGTACTAAATCCTGCATTTCCACATTGCATAATTGTCGAATACTAAAATTTATCTCTCAAAGTGTCTCCACATAAAACTAACATTTATATTGCTAAAACTTATAATTAGTTATCCTTTTAAGTACTCGAATTAATTTTAAAGTACTTTGTAGCAGTTGTTAAAGTTTAGTTCAGTTAAATCAAATTAGTATCAACTTTATTGAAACCATCTCTTCTTTTTTGGAACCGAAAAGCAAATTTAGAAGTTTATCGCTTAGTGATTTTATATTTAACGTATTCATACGTTTTTTGATATAATCTGGAAAAAACTGTGATATATTGACACGACGCGTTTTCTCTGTCGGCATGACGCAATCAAGAATAATATGGAAAGTGGAAACAACCAAAAGATAAGGGAAAGCAAATACTTTTGGTAGATAAGCGTTTCAATTTATCACCTTTCATATGCACCAACAAGACATATTTTATTTTAACTGCCTTTCACTAAACTTTTTATGTTTTTGTTTATTAACACCTTTTACTTTTATTCAACGTGCGATGTTTCATATGAAAGAAAGAGTAAATAAACACAGGCCCGTCTCAAACGGGGTGGACAAAGTGGGCTCCAGTCCGGTGCGCTTTATTTCAGGGACCGCCAAAAACCACATGTTTATAATTTAAATAATAAAGTTACATTTACTATTTTACCTTGTAACAACCCAATTTACTACTGCGGGTAGCTTACGGGAGCGTGGACCAGGGGGGGGGGGGCTTATATGGCCGAAATCTAATTTTTTCTTCTCGTATTTCTAACAATGCGGGCGTCACTCTTATTTAATATAAGAGACTTTCGGGGAACTTAAAACTATGAACCAAAAAAAAATCAAACTTTTAAAAATGATATTTATTCGAATTGCAACTGGAAACACTTTATACAATATTTACAATATCCGGTTATTTACTAATGACTTATTTACAAACTATTAAAAATTTAAAAAAAAACTAAATTAATTTATATTATATACAATGGCTGAGTACGGTCCTGTCGTAGTAGTTCATCTGACCTGACGTATTCTTAGTAAATAATAATGAACCACGTAACGAACGTATGCAGGTTAATTCGTGGCTCCTATTTGATACCTTATCATTAATTACCAAAAACAACACAACTAGTTGGATTCCCCTTAACACGGTATGTAATTCTTACTTAATAATATTAAAACAACTAACTACCGAGGGGGTGATAATTACTCTAATTTTTACTTTTGTAGACTAAGCAAAAAGTACTGGCTTCTGGGACTTTGAAAAATTTACACCTACCAATGAAAAAAAACTGGCCCCTTCAATTCTAACCTAAGAATAACTGGGGCAGTGACCTCCCTTGTACATGGGTATTTGGATGGAGTGCCTTGTAAAATCGAAAACACTCTCGGACGGACCTACGTCTTGTTAACCCAAAACGTACAGGAGTGAGTAACCTTGTTTAACCGAAAGCATCTCGGGAATGGTAGGTGGACAAGGAAATGAAAGTGTCTTGCGAACCGAAAACACTTTCGGGTGAACGTACGCCTTGCAAAACCAAAAACATACGTTCCGATATAAGAGAATTTGTGTTTTTCTCTGGTGTCATCTAAACAGAATTTGTATAATTCAGATTAATTAAAATTGTTGGCATTAAGGTAACCTAATTGTTTTTACAGTTACCTGCCATTAACCTGTAAATCTCATAAATATTTACATCGGCTGAAATTTGTTCCCAAATTAGATAAGCCGATTAACTAAAAATATTTTATTCGTTACAACCTTCTCTAAATATGATTTATAACAAATTTCTGTAAAATTAAATAAAAACGGCATTTAACTTCTACATCAAGTCATTTCTCTCATAAAAATAAATTTGCTAGATAGGACGTTTTAACTAAGGAGGACACTATATTCGTTAATTTAAAAATATGTTATACCACGATTGCTGCATCTTCAAGTAGTTTATATTATTCTGTGGGAAATCAATTAAATACCATTCTTCGAATGGTCCGTTGCACTGTAAAATGCTCAGATTTTCATTAGGGAAACTTATTTACATTCAAAATTTGTCAAAATTTGGGTAATTGATTCGTGAATTTCGGTTAATTTTTTACTTGCCAACACCTAAACAATTCAATACGGCCTTTAGGCCTTAAAAATAATTTAAAAAAGAACGAATTCGAATTTTAAAAGTCTAAGAAAATAACGTATGACATCAGGACATTTTAAAAACTAATGTAGTGATAGCAAGTAACGTCGTATTCTTAGTGGGGTCAAATTGGAAATGTATATTTAGATTCCCGGGTCGACCCTATAACGTGAAAATCCTAAAAATTTGCAAATTGTTCAACTCAACAAGCAGCCTGTCAACAACACAATTTACTGCGTTATTATTTTAAAATTTATTTAAATAAATGCTTTAATAGCTAGATCATAGTAACAAGTGCAAAGGAAGTTTTTACATAATTATTATTATGTTTGCTTCACTTTGATTTCATAAATTGAAAATCAAACCACTACGGTCCAGAAAGTTATGAAGCAGTTGAACACTTTTAAGGTGATCTGTCACTCACCATGCCAAAGGATAAAAATCCTTCCCAGAAATTATGGGCCAGGGTGGTCCGACAAGGAAACATGGTACGGCAAAAAAAAACCATCATCCTCCAATCACGAATAAAATCCCCTACTGGGATGGAAAACAACAGATTCCATAAAATATTCGGACTGTCGGACTGCAATTCCCATAAAACGTAACCATATCCATTAAAATCGAAAACAACCCCAATAATCACTTTACAGCACCAAAACGTGACCTTCTCGTACGAAATTTTCCCCAAGACTTCTCGATGCAGCGCGCAGGTCGATTGCGCCCAGGAAAAAGATAACAAATTGGAAGTGCTCAATAAATTTGAATGTAAATGGCAGTGACCAACAAATTATTGTATAAGGTTGATCATAACGGATGTAGAGTCCAAAATCCGTTATAAAATCTCTAACGATATATTTTTTTGTATATTTAACAGCTTACGCGTAAAAGACAACAAAGTTGCGGAAAAGAACTAAACAACGTGGAACTCGGATGAGCGCAGTTTGAAGTTGTAGCCACACGCTATTGGCATTCTCTTGCACTTTGATTTTATTCGCAAATAATGACTTCAATGAGACATAACGTAACGATAGTCCATATATTTTCACTCGCGACGCCCGATACGATAGAGTTAAAGATCGACCATTCTTCATCGGTACCGATAATTTGAATTTGCCTCCATGACTTCATGTAAATTATTTAAAATTGGGTTTTGTCAGTTCTGTTAGACTTTGTACACAAAAATAATTGATTTAAAATTGCAACTGGGTTTTTAAATTTGATAAGTGAGTGGATACGAAGCTATTTGGAAATTACAAACAGTGATTTAACTTAGGAATGGAAATAAATCTGTTCGATCAGCTTAAGTCAGATTAACTTGAGCGAAGATTACGTCAATTTTTGTAAATTTTTGGTCCAATTTAGGGATTGTTGATTGAATCTGACGACAATAAACCTCCTGGTTGCAATGAAATTCGTGTTTTCTTTTAATTGGCCTTAAAGGAAGAACTTGCTTTTTTACTTGCCCGAGTTAACTCGTGATAATAATTTAGCATTTTTGGGACGCCATTTTGGTACATAAAAAAGTCAAATTTTAAAAAACATGAGAGGGTTCACTTTTATACGTATAAAAGAATAGAAATTAGTCATAAAAAAATTGGGATATTTTTGAAACGCCTCTCCAAAACAAAACTACCAAGGCAGGGGGTGAAGAAAGTAAAAGAAACGTGTTTATGATATAAACATTTGAAGAATAAACAATAAGAAGGAGATATTTCATTACGTTCATGGTCAAACCAGTAGAATAACCTAAATTTCAAGACTCTGCATTTTTTATTTTATGGCTTAAAAGCTTAACGAAGCTTTGCAAATTTAACATTATGTAAGAAAAAGTAACAGTTTTCGGTAGGAACAATTGAAATTAATAATAAAAAAAACCTGCTGGTATGAGATTTTTGAATATTCGTCTTAGAATTTGTGTAAAGAATTTTAATAATTCAGTTTAAAAATTTAATCTTAAGTAGATTAAGAAACTTGCGGCTTGTAGTAGTAAAAATTGGTAAATTCAAAATTATAAATATTTATGTAAAGATTTTTATGTACAAAATTAAATACACCAGTTCAGTCAAAATAAATTTTATTTAAAATAAATCCAAAGTTTTGTTAAATATCACAGCATTATATTTATTTGTCCGCTTAATCAATTTTCATAATGTTTACTTCTGTCCGTTCTTCTCCTTCCTCTTAATAAGGTCCATGTCCTGTTCTTTAAATAATTTATTTAATTAGTTCTATAAGTATTTGGTTTTTACATTTTAAATATCTGGCTAGGTTTGCTTTTCGATGTGCTTGCGCCCTATTTTTTATTCTTACAATGGAAAATCATTAACAGAGTGGGACCGACGGCTTTGCGTGTCTTCCTAAGCACGGAAGACGGTCAAGAAACTTTAGACTATATCCGGAGTCGAACCGGGAAACCTTGCATTAGCAGTTAATCTCGCTAACATTCAGGCCCTGACCTTCGGCATGGCATAATAATAATTAAAAATCCAAAAACAAAAAGTCATTAGCAATTTAATAAATAATAATAATTTGCTCTGAATCTTGTGGACAGCCGGACACGGAACCAGATCATGAGGTTTCTCGCCGTACTGTATAGAAGCCTAAAAGGCAACGATAAATCTGTGACTTGAAATACTTCCAATTTTAAAACTTTGCAATTAAAAAAACACAATAGTAAGTTCGTGTGATAGTATGATTGAACAAATAATACATTTTCCAATAAATCATTCACAGAAACAATATTTGTTCTTGTGTTTTTTGGAACACTTATTATTGTTTGTATACTATTTATGGGCACTGCGACAAATAACGAAAAAGAAAATTATTCTTATTGTTTGGTTCATAAAAACTTGGCATCGAAAAAATTCGCTGGTTGTGGTGGACGGAATTCTTACCATTAGCCCGTAGTCAAAAATATTCTTGAACCGGGTCTGAATAAACACAATCAAAACTTTACGCAGTTGAATGCAATGAAACAAGGAAATAGTTGGTGTTTAAGCGATTCAGATATTGAGCATTAAGTTTCTAAACTGGAAACACCACATTTATTTACGTGGTAATACTCGACTATTAATACAGAACAACAACTGTGAAGTCATGCACAGAGAGCGACAAATTTTAGACATTAAAATTGTTTCACACTACAATTGTAACATTGCCGGTCTTCCAGTTTCGCCAAACGGTGAAAGAATAATAATTGCAATCAGGGTGTTACGGTCCTGTTTTCTCACGGATATATTTTTCGAAAGATTGAAGATTTCTCCATTTAGTTTTATGAGAATCTCATATGCGGCATCAGAATGCAAGTTTTATATTTAATTCGAACAAATTTTACTATCACGGGCGATTGTGATAAATAGGCAGATGGTTAATTTTCCGATTTCGAAAAGTGCGTTGTGTTCAAGTTTTGGAACAAAAATCTAGTTTTTTTAGGACGTTCCGGTGACTAATTATTTATTGAACTTGAGTATATTTCAATCCAATTATTTTGGGATACATTTTGGTCACTTGGTTTTGGACGATTTTCCGTACCGGCTTCATTTCGTAAGCATTTGGGAGAATTTTCCGTACTTCATTTGAAGGATTTATTTCGTCCGAACTTTCAACACCTCGAAGGAAATTGATTACCATCTGGAATTATTAAAACCCTCTAACCACGTCTTTGAGATCAAGACCTTACCGCCTGTGATCAGTATTTGTTTGGGTTTTGGAAATCCAACGTTTTGAACCCTGCTTCCGAAGCCATCTGGAAAGCATTCCGCGATTTACCATTCCGTTCCACTCCGACTACCATTTCTGCTTGGGACCAACACCGTTATCCCGATACGGTGCTCTTATCTGCTCGTCCCTTCAACATCGAGGACTCCATCCCTCCAACACCGAAGACTCCATCAACTTCAACGACTCCATCAACTACTCAGATAAGATCTTTGTTTTATTTTATCAGATTTGATTGTTACATTTTTGACTATCTAACATTATTGCGCGGGTTACATTTGTTGGGCCGTTCTTTAGGAACGCATTTACGTTTCGTAAACGAAATTTATTAAACTCTTTATTTTTTATCTCTGTGACCCAGTCACAGAAGCGCGTAGTTATCTGTAAACCGAATATACGTATACGCGGTAGCTACATTCAAACGCTAATAACTCACATTATTTAATAATTGCTTTAATTATTCATTATTTTCGAGTTTAGAAAGATTGACCCAATATTGCGCTTAACTGTATTTATTTTAGTTATCAATTAAATCTGAAGTTAGAACTGATCAGCGCTATTTTTGATCTTGAAGCATCAGACCCCTTACCTTTTTTTTTGCAGGAACACTTATTCCGCAGTTTCGCTAGTGTTTGTTATATTTGTTTACAGGGTGGTTTTAAGCTGCGTGGCGCCCAAACTACACCTTTCTCGCTTGCTCTTTGGAGCTCATCTTTTAGCGCACCCTGTATAACCCCCTCTACACCCATAGGAAGTATCGGCTCTGTATGCATCATAATTTTTTTTGTAAGCGTCTCCTGCCCTGCTGTTGTGAGCTAGCATTAGGGGGCAAGCCTTTCTTTTTTTGCCCAGCCGCCCCTGAGATAAGCGGCTGCACGAATTTAATCCACCACGGTTTAAATTTCGTATCAGTGGCGCCCAACGTGGGGCCACAATTAGAGGCAATTTACTACCGAACCTGCAACGTGGTCTAGCAGCTCAGAAAATTTTTACCATCAGTCAGCTTATCGATTACGGTCGATCAGTCGAAGAGACTGAATTTTATTCCAACCAATATTGTCCTCCTCCTACGAATTTCAAATTAATGCTTGAACCCAATCTGGCTTACCGTAGATCGACACGCGGTAACGAAACTTTGAGTGCAATTCACGATTCCACAGCACAAACTCCTGTTTCGAGAGACACTTGTTGGAATTGCGGCGAAATCGGTCATCGTCGAGCTGCCTGCACAAAGCCTAGTAAAGTTATGTGTTTTCGTTGCGGAAGTTTGGGTTACACTGTAAGTTCTTGTCCCAGGTGTTCGGGAAACGGAAATCAGAGACGATAAACCGGTTATCGCACTCTGATGATTACCATCCGGTCAACGATAAGAATCTCCCTATAAATAACAAGGCCATCTTAGATTTCGTGTTAGCTAGCGCGATTAATGATGAGCGTCCTTATCTTCGAGTGACGATTTTTGCTCAAGTATTTTTGGGGTTATTGGATTCTGGTGCTTCCAGAACGATTTTAGGTGGTCCGGGTTGGAACATATTACGCGGCAAATGTTATTTAGATAGCTCACACGTGCAAGATTGTATTGTTGCGAATGGAGAGGCTTGCACCAGTATAGGGGTAGTTATGCTACCGGTTAAGTTAATAGATAAGGTAGTACTTCTTGAAGTTTTAGTGATTCCATCCTTGCCACATTGCCTTATTCTCGGCACAGACTTCTGGATTAGGATGGGCATAGTGCCTAATCTTCGTAGCGGTGAGTGGTGCTTTTCGAATACCGATGAAAATTTTTTGCTTGATGCACTACAACCCGCCGAAACTCTTTCAAGTAGTCAGAAGCTGATGTTAGAAGATCTCTTGAACGAAGCCTTATTCGAACTGCCAGGTAGTAAACTCGGTTACACCCATCTGGTGGAACACGAGATAAAAACCGACTCACCTCCTATTAAACAAAGATACTACCCTATATCGCCTATCCTTCAAAAACATGTCGATTTAGAGCTTGACAAAATGCTGGCTGATGATATTGTGGAACCCTCAAACTCGGCATGGTCGTCACCTATTTTGCTGGTCAAGAAAAAAGACCAGACCTATCGGTTTTGCGTTGATTTCCGTCGTCTTAACGCAGTTAGTATTCCCGACGCTTACCCTTTGCGAAATGTTATCAGTATTCTCGACCAATTAGGTAACGCGAAATATTTAACGACGTTAGATATTAAGTCTGCGTTTTGGCAGATCCTTATTGCTGAGCCTTCGAGAAAATATACCGCTTTTGTTGTGCCTAATCGTGGTTTATTTCATTTTAAACGTATGGCGTTCGGATTGCATAACGCCCCAGCTACCTTTAGTCGTTTGATCCAGCAGATTATTAGTCCCGATTTGGAACCATATGCGTTTAGCTACCTGGATGACATAATTATCGCGACACCCACATTCGAAAAGCACATAGAGGTTTTAAAACGAATTTTGGCTAAACTTAAAGAAGCGAATCTTACGCTTAATCGTGAGAAATGCCATTTTTGTAAACCGGAGCTTCGTTATCTGGGTTATGTTGTTAATGCGAACGGTTTGGCTGTAGACCCCGACAAGGTTGAGGCTATCTTGCGGATTCCTCCTCCTTCTAACGTTAAGGAAGTTCGGCGAATTATTGGTATGGCGTCATGGTACCGACGGTTTATACCAAATTTTTCGACTCTTATCGCACCATTAACAAATTTATTGCGAAAGAACCAAAAGTTCTTATGGAACGAGTCGTGCAGTCAATCCTTGAATACTCTAAAAGAGCGTCTGATAACTAGCCCAGTTTTGTCTTGTCCCGATTGGAGCTTACCTTTTATCGTGCAAACGGACGCAAGCGATTTTGGCCTGGGCGCAATTTTGTCCCAACAACATCCGGAAGGCGAAAAGGTAGTTTGCTACATTAGTAGGTCGTTAACCGGCTGCGAGCGTAAGTACAGCGTGACCGAAAAGGAGTGTTTGGCCGTCATTCACGCGATAGAAAAATTAAGACCTTATCTGGAAGGCACTAAGTTTACGGTCGTCACCGACCATTACAGCTTAAAATGGCTAAACAACATCAAAGACCCTATTGGTCGAATAGCTAGATGGGCTGTGAGATTACAGCAGTTTAACTTTGAAGTCGTTCATCGAGCTGGTAAGCTTAACGTTGTTCCAGATGCTTTGTCTCGTTCGGTCCCTATTATTGACGCAGTTGATGTTACGCCAGTCGACGATGAACCCCGCGATAAATGGTTTTTAAAAATGCTCGAAAAAGTAAAAGCTACCCCTCATAAGTTTCCCCTTTGGCGTGCTTCAGGTTCGAAATTGTATAAGATTGTTCGTCGGAATGGCATGAACTTGATTAACGATCAAGATCATTGGAGAGAAGTCGTTCCCAAAGAGAATCGTACCCACATTATTAAGAGAATGCATGATTACCCGACATCTGGGCACATGGGCGTTCACAAAACGTATCATCGGGTTATGCAAAATTTTTATTGGCCCAAAATGAGAAGTGACGTTGCCACTTACGTCAGACATTGTTTAACATGCGCACGTGCCAAACCAGAGCAAAAAGCTTCAGTTGGTACGATGGGGGGTCATTCTCAGATTTCTACTCCATGGGAGGTTATTTGTACGGACATTGTTGGTCCTCTTCCCCGCTCTACTCACGGTTATACTTATATCCTAGTTGTTGCCGACTGCTTTAGCAAATTTACGCTTACGTTTCCCTTGCGCACAGCAACAGCCAAGAACGTGGTTAAGCATATTGAGGAAGATGTATTTCTCATGTTCGGTGTTCCCCGTACTATCATTTGCGATAACGGCGTCCAATTCCGGAGTCGTGACTTTGGTGATATGGTGAGAAAATACGGTAGCACTATCACCTTTACACCTAATTACCATCCTCAGGCAAATCCTACCGAAAGAATAAATCGCGTCCTAAAAACGGTGCTGGCATCCTATGTGAAAGAAAATCACAAGGATTGGGAAAAATATTTATCGGCCGCAGCATGCGCTATTAGAACTGCGAGACATGAGGTAACGGGATACACCCCTTATTTTATAAATTTTGGTAGGGAGATAATTTTAGAGCGAACCGAGTTAGACGATGGGAAAGATTTGTTATTTGCTAGGGATCAAGACCTAAGTTACCGTTCTAATAATTTCAAAAAAATTTATGCTAATATTACGTCCCGACTTACAAAAGCTTACGAAAAGTCAAGCCAGCATTACAATTTGCGGCGTCGACCAGCTGACTTTTGCTTGAATCAAAAGATATGGAGAAAGAATTTTGTTTTATCTGACGCAGCTAGGCAGTTTACCGCCAAGCTGGCGCCAAAGTTTGTAGGTCCTTACTTTATCGATAAAAAGCTTTCGCCTTGGGTTTTTCAACTTAAGGATCCTGATGGGAAACGTTGTGGGACGTGGCATGCTAAAGATTTGAAACCTTTCATGTGCGATTAACTTGTAAGTTAATCTTATTTTTGTATTTCGATTATGGTTTTCTGATTTGGATTTTTTGTGCTAGGATATTTTGTTATAGCTGTTTTTTTTTTTATGATTATACTCTCCTGACGTAAGTCAGCGGTTTTATTCAAATTTTCTCGCTAGTCTCGAAAATTTTTTTTTTGGTAAGAGGGGAGTTGTTACGGTCCTGTTTTCTCACGGATATATTTTTCGAAAGATTGAAGATTTCTCCATTTAGTTTTATGAGAATCTCATATGCGGCATCAGAATGCAAGTTTTATATTTAATTCGAACAAATTTTACTATCACGGGCGATTGTGATAAATAGGCAGATGGTTAATTTTCCGATTTCGAAAAGTGCGTTGTGTTCAAGTTTTGGAACAAAAATCTAGTTTTTTTAGGACGTTCCGGTGACTAATTATTTATTGAACTTGAGTATATTTCAATCCAATTATTTTGGGATACATTTTGGTCACTTGGTTTTGGACGATTTTCCGTACCGGCTTCATTTCGTAAGCATTTGGGAGAATTTTCCGTACTTCATTTGAAGGATTTATTTCGTCCGAACTTTCAACACCTCGAAGGAAATTGATTACCATCTGGAATTATTAAAACCCTCTAACCACGTCTTTGAGATCAAGACCTTACCGCCTGTGATCAGTATTTGTTTGGGTTTTGGAAATCCAACGTTTTGAACCCTGCTTCCGAAGCCATCTGGAAAGCATTCCGCGATTTACCATTCCGTTCCACTCCGACTACCATTTCTGCTTGGGACCAACACCGTTATCCCGATACGGTGCTCTTATCTGCTCGTCCCTTCAACATCGAGGACTCCATCCCTCCAACACCGAAGACTCCATCAACTTCAACGACTCCATCAACTACTCAGATAAGATCTTTGTTTTATTTTATCAGATTTGATTGTTACATTTTTGACTATCTAACATTATTGCGCGGGTTACATTTGTTGGGCCGTTCTTTAGGAACGCATTTACGTTTCGTAAACGAAATTTATTAAACTCTTTATTTTTTATCTCTGTGACCCAGTCACAGAAGCGCGTAGTTATCTGTAAACCGAATATACGTATACGCGGTAGCTACATTCAAACGCTAATAACTCACATTATTTAATAATTGCTTTAATTATTCATTATTTTCGAGTTTAGAAAGATTGACCCAATATTGCGCTTAACTGTATTTATTTTAGTTATCAATTAAATCTGAAGTTAGAACTGATCAGCGCTATTTTTGATCTTGAAGCATCAGACCCCTTACCTTTTTTTTTGCAGGAACACTTATTCCGCAGTTTCGCTAGTGTTTGTTATATTTGTTTACAGGGTGGTTTTAAGCTGCGTGGCGCCCAAACTACACCTTTCTCGCTTGCTCTTTGGAGCTCATCTTTTAGCGCACCCTGTATAACCCCCTCTACACCCATAGGAAGTATCGGCTCTGTATGCATCATAATTTTTTTTGTAAGCGTCTCCTGCCCTGCTGTTGTGA
The DNA here is from genome assembly GCA_932274525.1 of Podabrus alpinus. NCBI lineage: Eukaryota > Metazoa > Arthropoda > Insecta > Coleoptera > Cantharidae > Podabrus > Podabrus alpinus. Next base: position 22,521,646 of record OW026454.1, read on the forward strand.
GCTAGCATTAGGGGGCAAGCCTTTCTTTTTTTTCCCAGCCGCCCCTGAGATAAGCGGCTGCACGAATTTAATCCACCACGGTTTAAATTTCGTATCAAGGGTCGTACGAAGACGAGGGGCAATTCAGCGACCGGACTGGTCGCTGAATACATCACGAAATACATGTACATTTAATGTAGGTACATCACTGGTACATCACGAAATGATGTAATTATATTGCTATCAATAATATTATAGAAATTATACGTTATTTGTAGATAAAGAAAGTTCTTAGCAGCTTACAAGAAAACGCTTTCTCAGAACAATAATAGTTGGTAATCTGATAAACAATACCTTTTCGATCGCTCCAAGATAATTTACGATTTAACTAAGCAAGTCGAATATGATTTTCCTATAACATTTACATACATAATGAATATAATTAATAGCAAACGTGTTATTGCATACACGAGTATATTAATTGTAAAGCCGGAAATTTTATTAAAAGGGCAGAGCAGAATAGTAATTAAATTGCTTAGAGGAATCTAGTTAATGGAAGGATAATTATGTATTACTCACAGTGTAATATGTGTATCATAAAGGTTTAAACAAAAACCTTTTATTTACAAACGCCAAGTTAACTGTGCAAATAGCAAGACTTGTAACTTATTATACACTTTACGCCCATTAAATAATCTTCTTGTTTAACTAAACAATTTAACACTCGTATTAATCTTCTCCACATTTATATTTATTTTTATAAAAAAATTACTTTCTGTGGCACCTACATACATGAGCACGGAGGTAAAATATACCTTTGTCGGCGGGTAGGTAGGTACACACACGAGAATAATTTAGATTTAATTCCCTTGCCACTTTTTTCCTAATTAATGTTATTTTAACTCAGAATTTTCACTCAAATGTGGTTAATTTATTTTATCATCTTGTAATTAACCTTTTTTAAATTGTACATGGACGTTACTGACACAGGAAAGGTAATTTAGTTATTAAGTAAATAACACGACCAGTGTTACAACAGTACCTACATACATACATATATAAAGGGAATTAATTTTTGCTTTAAGTATTTTGGTATAATGAACAGCACAGGAAAGTTTTAAGAATCTTTCTAATTTATTATATGGACAGTAACACTAACAGTGAAAAGAATATCTCATCTAGCGAAACGAGTTTCCTGTTTTATTGCTTAGCAAATTATCTTAGCAAATGTGACGTAAATAAAACATTGGTATATAAAGCTATCACCGCTCTTCAAAGAAAACTGCCATAATTTTAGGCTAATTTTAGACATATTTCCGAATTAAATACTTCAATGGTTTTGCAGTAAAATATAAATCTTTGGTGGGGGCGCTGAGTTGAAGTTAACCTAGCATCCCCCCTAAGAAGAAATTACTTTGTTTAAATGAAATAAATCATAATTTTGAACTAATGTTGGGCTAATTTTGGACTGTATTCTCTTCACCAATTTATATAAAAGTTGGTATATTTAGGGGTGTGAAATTTTTTTAAGTATTTAACCTCAATAGATACAATATTTATTTATGTTAGGGAATATACTACTATTTATTCGGAATACAAAAGTAAATCAGGGTAAACTTTTCTCTTTTCTTATAGTACGAGTACATTGTGATTCTCGTTGCAGTCAACTAATTGCATCCAGACTTTTTGCTTCCGCAAACAAATTTCATAATAATGACCAACGGATGTCAGATCATTATCTAACACTGCTGGTTCAAAATGTACCAACCCTTTTAGATTGCATTCATTTCCAATAAAGGAATATTTCATATATAGAGAAATATTTTTTAATACTATTTGCGGAATTTTTGAAGGGTTGCTTGAATGATATAGGTACGAAGTACCTCAATATCAATTCAGTATCCTAGAATAAAAACAAATCAATTAAAACGAAAAATATACAGAAAATCTAAATTCTAAAACTGTTGCAGTTTCGGTACGAACTGAGCATTTTCGTCGGCCAAGGCACTGCATTTTTATTAAGATTTTGCTCTCTGTGGATTCGTTATAATTTTTAATTTAAAATTGCATTTAAAAAATAACATAAAAAGATATTCCAAGTAAAGTGAGGTATTGTATATGTGTATGCGTGTATATTTTCTATTGTTATAAAAGTTTTCCCTATTTCATTGAAATTTAAAATAAAAGTAACTTATAGAAATGTTTATAAAAATATTTCAATTGTTTGAAAGTTTACATGCTTCCGCTTTCTTTCCAAATTTTTAATAAAATTAATACTAATCGTTCGTGAATTGTTTAGGCTTCAATGAGCTTTTATTTGCATCATTTCAACATTATTTGGGAAATATTAATATTGTTTAACATCGCTCCGAGCAAGTCGCGCGCAGAATTTTCACGTAAATAATAAATAATAATATAACGGATTCATTTACAGTTAGGACCTCTTCTTCTTCCTAAGTTTCCATTTCTCTCTATTATAACATGCATCTTTTTCGATATTTCTAGCTTTCATCCTCTCATTTATTATGCCATCTCTCCTACTTCTTCTCGGTCGTCCTCTCTTTCTCTTCTCAGGTGGAATCCATTCCAAAATCTTCGTCCATTCTTTGTGTGTATCCAAACCACACTAATTGTCTCCTCTTGATTTCTGTGCTAATATTTTTTCTACTTTCATCGTATCACCAGCTTCCTCTAAAAAATCCATCTCAGTGGCTAACAGCTTTTTTTTATTAGTGCTACTTATATCCCAAAGTTCTGCTCTATACAATGTTATGCTTTGGATGTTACTATCATAAATATAATCTCTTTTTTTTCTTTTTTATGGTTATGTCCCATAGCATTTAATTTAGAGATCTTTCAGCATTTCTGCTTTTACTACTTATTCTTTCAATGATTTCTTCACGGACTTCAAGAAATTTCTTTGCTAGGCGGTCTCTTAGACACCTCCTTTTGTAATAAAGAATCAACCGAAATTTTTGGTAAAAATTATATTTTGATATTTTAAGGTTGTGCAAAAAAAAAGAGAACCAGACTATAGATTAATTTTGAAGAAATCTTTTCAGCATGAGAACCAACTACAAATATATATTTTGATATATAACTTTTTACAACAGAAACCCATTCCTCCTTGGTGTCTGTATTGTAAAAATTAAACCTTTGATTAATTTGACAATAGTGAACTAAAGCTTGTTGGATCCCTTTTGCGAACTGGGTTTGCCAAATATAGAAAATAGGTATTATTAAAATAAAAATTTGGTAGTGGTTTACTCAAAGTGAAAACACCACAAGCCCGAACCCTCGAAATTCTTTTGGTTTTATAAAGAACAGAGTTGAGTCTATACTTTCTATATAGTAGGGTCAACTGGGGTAAATATGCAGCACACAAAAATTAGGGCAAAAGTGAAACAAGCATGTAATTAATAATTAACAAATTAATTTATCAAAAAATTGCGAATGTCATTATTTCATTGGTAGTTTAATTAAATGGATACAAAAATCTGAAATATTAGTTCTCAAATTTGCACTGTCTACGAAGTGTTTTCACAAACGGTGTAAAAATGTATAAAATAAATTTCAGTTTTAGTAGCATAACTTTCTCTATATCTATAAAATAAATTACAACATCAGTTTAATATTAATTTTTCACACAACAAATAGACAGCAGATGATGATGCCCTTGATGATAATACCTTGATGAATCAAGGTAGAGAGTTATTTGAAGATGGTTAGCGCTCTGGCAGGCCAAGTGACGTTATAACACATGAAATGGTTATAAAAATTGATCCTGTGAGAGAAAATGGTCGCCTTAAAGTAAAGGAAGTTTTAAAAATGTTCAGGATATCGGTATCGACAACTTTGAAGTTTATAAAAGATCATATGGACATGTCATAGGTTAGCGCGAGTTGGGTGCCTAGAATGCTTGCACCGCATCAAAACCAATACCTTATTGAATATTGTAAGTATTTTTCAACGCTGTGTAGTGACGATCTTACAGTTATTATCAACCGAATTGTAACAGGAGATGAATTTTGGGTTCGTTATAATGATCCTAAATCGAAGCAGGAGTCTATGCAGTGACATTTAAAGGGTGGTCCGGCACCAAACAAATTCAGAGACGAGCTTTCTGTTGGAATAGTGATGGCAACAATCTTTTAGAATTTTGAGGAAATTCTTTTAATAGATTATAAAAACAAAGGTACTACAATAACAGACGCAAACTATTACGCTAGTATTTTAAATCGATTAAAAGAATACATCAAATCAAAATGGAGGGGTAAATTGACCAAAAGTGTACTTTCACTACAAGATAATACACGTGCTCACATAGAAAAATTTGCGATGACGCCATGCGGTTTCAAAGAATTATTTTTTACATTTTCAAAAATTAATTCACAGAAGTAACGTTCGAGAAAATTATATTGAAAAATAAAATTATAAAAAATAAATATATACTGAACTGTATTTCAAAAGATTCATAATTTTTTACATATTTTGGAGAAAAATTTTATAAAACGAAAAGTCAATTTTGAAATTAAAAAGTAAACATACACAATTTCGTTGTATTTAGAATAAATTTTAATGCTCATTGCAAACATAAAAATAACTTTTTCAAATTCATGAAAATATTGTAAATGGCATCAATATTGTATTTTTCTTTGTATCTGTGAAATTTGAGAATTGTGCGCGAAGGTTTTGTAAATTGGTGTCACCAGTGTGACAATTTTGATGAATTATGGTAGGTAAACTGAGTTGGTTTTCTGAGTTTTTGCTTCGACAAAGAGACTGGAACAAAAATTATAGAGGGGGAGTTCACGTTTAACCATCGTAGTCTGTGGATCAAATTTGAAAGTCCACGATCGACCGCTATAAAGTGTGGGTATATTTAATTAAAAAGCCGTTCGATCTCCAGAATAGGAGGATCAAAAATTGAGTCGTCGATATAGTAGTTGACATTGAATTACATAATTACCTAGCAAGGGTAATTTAATATAAAGTGACTTTGTGCAAACGGGAAATTAAGTTGTGAAGAAGTGGATAAAAATTGGTAAATTAGAAAACAAGAGAAATAACACGGAAACAAGGATTGGACGCCGCAAGAAATTATAATGTAGAATATTTAAAAATTAATTATAGCGGAATTTCGAAAATGTAATAAACTTTTTCAGATTTTAAAATATTTGTAAAAAAATATCTTATTGTTTGTCATGAAATAAAAAATGTTTAGTTATCAATTTCATAAATTTTGAAGTTTATTTTCAATTTTAGGGCAATTTCAATATGCAACGAAAATAAAAAATATTGGGGATTAAAAATTTGGGAATTGATTAGAGACCAACGCTCTAAATTGGGGAAAAAATTTCTTGTTGCCGGGTTTCATTTTAGAACACGACAATACATTTCTTTCTGCCCCGTTCCGCGAACTTATAAATCAGTTATGTTTGTTTTGAAGAATACATAAAAGAAAAATTATAAATAATATCCGGTGCATCAAATTATTTAAAAAAATAGTGTGACTATCGTGCTACATGTAGATTTTTTTAATGAAATGGCGTTGAGTAATTAATAAAACCGTCTTTTCACAAATTTTACACGAAACATAATTAATAACAAAAAAAACTAATACAGTTATCGCAAAAATCATACCCAACAATTTAGATAATAAATATATCTAGGATTATTGTGTCTAAATTTCAAGTCAATCGATGATTTCAATTTCAATTCAAACTACCGACAATTCGGCAGTTTTCGAACTAGTATACATACTTGCAGCCAGATTGAAAAATGTACTTGCGAGATCTAATCAAAAAGAAAGTAAAATGTCTAACTTTGACATTCTGGTAACTTTTACCTAGAAACAGTTATAACTCCAATAATTTTTTGAATTTTATTACCAAATGAGACTTAAATTACTGACAAAATTATAAAATTTTTCTTTATACTTCCAAAGTAGTCAGACCCCTTAACTTGGAATATCTAAATAGATCAATTTATAACATCAAATATTTTCAACAAGTTACAAAACCGTTACTTTATATTATAATTATGATCTGATAAACAGAAATCGATTAAATACAAATTTATTGCAGGATTGAATTTAATGTTCACCACAACCCCAGAACAGGCGTTAATTAGACGGTAAATCCACTTTTGACAAAAACTTTTCGTAAAAGTCAGTAGAACGCAATTTTCAGAGCAATGAATTTTTATAAAATAAATAAAATACTCGCAGAAAATGTCAATCAGGATTAATAAATTTCACTTATCCTTACCCTCGTTAGCAAGTACTCCATTGCACAGGTTTACAACATCGACCTTATACAAGATAATTAACCCGGATGTAACAAATACTGCAAGCTCGAACTTTTGCTAAATGAATGTAACTGAAGTGGAATATCGCATCCGGATAGATATTCCCGCAAATAAACTACTGGTTTTAATTTGCCCTAGCTTTAGGTGAATAATCTGACAGCTTACAGCAACCAATCTATACTGACTAAGATAAGTAACTTGGAGTAATGTTCGATTTAAACTATATAGTAGCCCCCAGATGATTCACCCCTCAAATTCACAATTTCCGAATTCCTACAAGAACATGAGTTGATCCCCCATCGAGGGCCCTGCAGGTATTATCAATGTTCAGATTTAAACAATTCCATTTCGAAAAAAAATCGTATAAATTTAGGTTGTTTTTGTGTTGAAAAATATGTTCCTGAACTTGAATTCGAACCCAGGATTATTACTGTGAATACGCGCGCTCAAACAACTGCGCTGCCGAGGCGATTAGTTTATGTGGCGCAGAACTAGAACCGCTACAGTATAAAGTAGATCTGTATTGTGTTATCGAAAGGACGACGCGATTAGCAAAAAATTGTGAATCAACATTAAATTTAATAAAATTGAACTTTTTCAATCTCAAGTGGCCATTTATTTAAATGTAAAACCAAATTTTAAATACACAGCTCAAGGGCCGAGCCAAGAAATTTCGTGTGGCCCTTTTCATTTTTAGAGATTTCGAAGTCATGAAATTGAAAGCGAAAAGAATATCATGCATTGTAAACTTCACAGTCGAATAAAGAATCTGAGAAAAGCGTCGATCTATTGAACATCAGGTTGACGTTAATCAGTTCATGATCAATTTTGTGGAATATTGTGCATTGCACGCTTCTGGAAAGAAGAACCTGCAGTTCCTTGAAATACAAAAAGATAAAAGTTTCAAGCTATTGAACATTAAATTGACGTTAATTATTTGATAAAAAGTTCTGAAATTTAACTGAGTGAAATCTAAATACGTTTTTTATTTATAAATATTAAAAGCTATACATTTTTATTGTTGGTTAATATAACTTTGGAGACTCTTCCTTCTATTGTCCTTCTAGATATTTCTCCTTAGATTTTATGGGTAATGACTATTGAAACCCTAAAGCTGCCGATTTTTCCAAAACGGAGTACGGGGTGCCGTAAAAGTTATAACAGGCAACTAAAGTTGGATTTTAATACAATAAGATAAAATTACTCTAATTTACTCAGTTACGTAACTATTTTATATACTTCCGATAGTGAAACAACTACCCTCGAAAAATCAGAAATAAAAACAGTGTAAACTCGATAAACCAAACCCATGAAAATCCAAACTCGATCAAATAACGAAATTTTTAAACTTTTAAGGATGAATTGAAAAATTTATTTATAACTGTGTTAAGCCTGACACGCACACACATGATTTACGTACATCTTGCTTGTACAAACATAAGCTGTAATGCAAGATTGCGTGTGCGTGGGGTCAAGTCTTAAGGGTTGCTTGGCTTGTACGTGGCTTGAACGAAATCAACTACCCGTTGATTTTTAACGATTTCCGTCTTGCTTGCAAGTAAGTCGCAATGTATGTGTGGGTTTGCGACTTGCATTAATACAAAATATGAACCTTCAATATAATAAATTTTTTATTTTTCGACTTTATATGCGCAATTACCAGGTAGGCACCGTCTGGTCTGCCATATAGCAAAATTTAATTACTGCGTGGAATTATTTTTCCAATTGTATATTTTTTTCATTTCAAGTCTTTTCTTCACGTTTAGTATTCTCCGATGTAGGTAAAAATAGTCAGGAAATACACCTATGAATTAATATTGGGATTGTTTCTATAAACAATTGTTTATAAATTGTTAGCTTATCTATCCATTTATCGAACAATGACGTTAAATGCATCACTACAAAGCTCGTAAATAAAAACTATCAACTATCCATTAAGTATGATAAACTGACAGTCACGAATGTATAAAAACCAATGAATGCTGCAAAACTTACAAGCAGAAAAGGTATCGTATGTTGGTAATCCTAAGCGGATTAATTTAACACACTTTAAAATCCCCACAAATTAGTTCGTTAGTTAGTTAATATTCACTATTAACCGCAGCATTTTTTATTGAAATCGGTCATAATTTCTATATAAGCCCATCTCTACAACTAAACTACATAATTCTGTTCATACTTTTTCAGTAAAGTATTTAGTAAAACTTTAATAAAGCATCGGAAAAGGGGTATCCCTAAGTACCCCACTTCTTCAGCTTCACGTATATTTAGGTTATTTAATTTGATAGGAAGACAATTTTCTACTCACAAGGTAAAGGTTATGTGGATAACCCAGATTTCTCTGCTATTTTGCTATTTTCGGATCCTTGTGTTTCCAGTGCAGGGGTGTTGTCAAAACCGTATCGACCATGTAATTATTAGTAGTTAGCAGATCCTCCGTATATAGCAAGAACAACACCGATTCCAGAAAATTTTACTGAAACTCGGTAGACTCGTTTGGCTTGATAGTTGTGTATGCTTTCAAAAAATACTTAAATGTGATGATATTAGCTTGTAAATCATGACAAATTTATTGGCAAAATGATCTGTCAAGATTCATTTCTTGAAGCTTCGTCAATTATTATTATCTTCTTTTTCTTCTTCTTCATAGTGCCATATCTCTTTTAGGACTTGGTTATTAACTTGGTCCACATGATTTTATTGGCCGCTGCTCTAACGATGTTTATTGATGTCATGGCGGCCCATTGTCTGAAATTCATCAGCTATCAGTTTCTTCTTCTTCCAGGCGCTCTTTTTCCTTTAATCCTTTCTTCATTAATTATCAATTGCAATAGGCCGTGTTAATTTATCGTTTCTCAGGATGTGCCCGACGTAGCTCGCTTTTCTTTTTTTAAGGGTTTTGAGAACTTCTTCAGACGTAGCTCTGTCTGACACCTCTGCGTTCTACTTCAAACTCTTCAGATAGTTGATTTTCTGTTCTTATAGATGTTCGCCCTTTCATGTACAAATTCTTTATGATTTGCATGTCTTTGTCATCTATTCCCGATGTTTTTAGAATACAATATTGCCATATTTTTTCATTTTTCCTTATTTTATAATTTTAATAAAAATTTTGTATTGATTTGGAGAAGAAACTCACTCCAGGACGATGTAAAAGAATGGACGTGGGTCAGATAATTGGTACAAATAATTCTATAATTTTGAGAAGTAATTTAGAAATTTGTTAAATAATGAATAAATTAAGTACTTTAATAAAAGAATATTTGATTGAAAATGATTTAAGAATAAATTGCGAAAATATTTGGAATTGGATATTTAAATTTGGCTTAGTTAGTATTTCGGCATCTTTTAATTGGCGGGACCAACGTGTGGCATCTTTAATTGGCAATTCAACGTTACAAAAATTCTTAATAAATTATAAAATTTAAGATTTTCAAAATTTTAAAAATTAGTACCTTTTACATCAATATCTTTCAGTGCACTTTCAAGCATGGCGTTGATGATAAGATATTTATATGAAGATTAGCATACCAAAGAGTGAAGAGACAAAAAGAATAGATAGAACCTACTATCTGAGCTTAGAGTTTTGTCTTCCTTTGAGTTTTTTTTAGTTTCTCGAGCACTCGACCTGAAACTACAACCATTAAAAGAACGAATTTAGCGTGTTACTAGAAGAAATGCGAAAGATAAGACAGGAAATGGAAAATATGGTCAAAAGAATAAATATAAATAAAATGGAATTAAAAAATGATTTGCAGTAAAAAAATTTAATGGAAAATTTTGAGTTTGTTCTGAAATCAACTGAAGTTTGTTCTGATTCTAAATAAAGAAATAAGTTGAAAAACCAATCTATGCGAGGTTTTAATTAAAAAGAAACTGGAAAATAAAATTTTTAGGCACGATATTTTCTCGCAATTGGTGGTAACCCCCCATTTTTAAGGTATATCATAGCAATATATTAACTGGACATGTTTTACTTTGTGAAAATACATATGTGTATTAGCACCTGCATACTGAACCTTCTTTGGTGCCCATACTCATCCTAAAACCAAACTGCGTTTCTCATGTATGTCACCTATTTTTTTTCTGTATTTGGACATAAATCACTTTTAGAAATATTTTCAGCACATGTCTTATTTGCGAGATTATTCGATGTTCTTGACACTTTTTGTCGATGTCATCCAATTTTTAGGCAGTTGATCCGTTTCATATACTATATTACTAAAAATATATACTATGACATCTATGTGTTTCTCTTCAAGTAATTGCAGTAATTCTCCAGGGATTTCAACTGGTCACACAGCTTTTCTTTTTCTTCTGTTTTATGGATTGTATGAATTCTTCTGCTGTAATATTTGGTCCAGTTATCATGTTGCTATTTTCTATCCCCATTTATTCATCCCGAAATAATTGTTTGGTGTTAGCTTTCCAAGCTCTAGCTGGTCTTCAACATCTGTGATTAACCTCCGTCGTCGTTTGTCAGTAGTCCCATTTATGTTCTTTTAACCGTTCCTGCTTACCCAGTACTTCAATCTCTACATATTTTTTGTGGCGGCGATGTTTACTTTGATTTGTTGATATGTATTTATTTTTATTATTTTATGCATTACTCTGTAGGTACTATTCTTGATTTTTATTTTTGTATGTTCTTCGTTTTTCCATAAGGTTAAGAATTTTTTCTGTCATCCATTTTTGGCATGGCTTATCTTCTTTGTTTTTTAAAATATTTCTAGAAATGCTTATGATGGGAGTCCATATCCTTCCCAGTTTACTTCTATTGTGTCACCTGACCTTGCCTTGAAACTTTGAAGTTTGTTGTTAATGGCTTCTTTTACTTTAAGCAGGTGTCCTCGTCTCTTAGCCTCTTACATTCCACTTATTCTTATTCTTAAGTTTCTTATGATTTTTTTTCGTTTTCTGCAGATGAACTCAGGGTGTTTAGTCTTCTAGTTGGTAATTTATAGAATGTCTTTGTTATCACTAGGTTTTGGTTATTGCAAAATGATATCAATATTGTCTGTCTTCTTCCATTCTGTTTCTTTCGTATTCGAAAGAAATCTTTCGCATTGAAATCTCTCATTATGATCGTTCGGTGTCCCTTCTTTGGTTGCTTAAAAGTAGCATTGATATTTTTAGAGAAGTTTTCCGCCTCTTCACTATCACCAGCAGAAGTCGGATTATATACCTGAATTATATTGATGTCAAGGGCGTCAACCTCAATCAACAGATAATGGAATAAATCCTTTTGTTCACTCGGGCATCGGTAAGTGACTCATTAAATATCCGAATGGAACTGACATAAGCTAGTTTTACCCCTCTAGACTTATAATGTGGTCTAGGGAGCTAATAATGATTTGAACGTTGGATATGAGTTAGCATGAGTTAGCACAATACTGTATTCTGAGAATTAATTGCCATATCGTTTACTAAGTTATCTCAATCCCAGTGATACTATTTATGCATAAATAAACGTAGTATTTATTAAGGGTAGTACAATCAAAATGCACTTCTTAAAAAATAAATTTAAACTAACGTGATTTATAAAAAATTAATCTTCTATAAATAAGCTGATTACCTAAACTTGATAATATTTTGTTATTTTGTATAGTAATTTGCTTTCTATAGTATAGTAATTTAGAGTATAGTAATTTATTCGCAATAAATCCTACGCGGAATTTCTAAGTAGGGTATTCCCCCGGGTATTCCCTATATTATATAGTATTTATACGTGGGTTCTTCCCCGAGCTATGCTGTTATGCACCTGCATCTTATCGCTATAGTTTATCATGTTACGTGTTATTTCTATTAATTATTATTTTTATCAACTTAACAAATTGTAATATTTTAATTATGTCTGTTTTTAAACATACTTACACCAAATTTGTGTATTTATTGTAATTGTCTACTTACCGAAGCTCAAATGAACAAAATATCTTACTCATACACGGGGCGTATTGGTTTTACTAATACGCCCAATTATTGGTGACGGTAAAACTGCAATACGACCAGGGGTGGGCTGCCAAATTTTGAACAACCGGCTCGCTATTATTTCGAAGCAAAAAAAACGGTATATAGAAGAGTGTAATAAATTTATATTACGTAAATAACAAGTTGGCGTCATATTCCGGGGGAAGTACAGACTTAAAAATGTAAATCCCGTGTCACGGGTGACACCACCTTGTGGATCCAGGGTTAAAATGGCTTATTTTTTGGTTTTAGGGGTAATTTAACAAACGGCTCGCCGAGCTTCAAAAATTTTAACAACCGGCTCGCGCGAGCCGGACCGAGCCGGCTCCAGCCCACCCCTGAATACGACCCTTGCATGGTAATATACTCTTATTAGATTAGTCGCTTTCTTGTTGACTATGTTGTGTGCTCTTGTATCCGCTATGCACATTCCGGTGCTTATTCTGATTTTGTGATCATAGTATAATGCATCCTTCCTCCGGGAGATTCTTTGCACCCTCTCCTCGCTCAAGGGGTTCTCAGGACTGAGGGCCATTTTTTTAATCGCTTGAGCCATATTAATCTCCTGGGGATATTATAATGACGTGGTTTCCCGTTACCTTCCTCGTCGCAATGTCATGATCATCGAAGTAGTTATAACTGCGCTCATGACTTTTGCGATACATACCAAACCCTTCTTTGGTCTTCGCCAATGTTCGCTAATAGCAGAGTTGCTGCCCTCTGTTGTTATTTTTACCATATCTGATTACCTTCACTTGGTTTAACCTGCAGGTCCATGCAGTGGCATTTGGAACCATAAGTGAGAGTTAGCCACCCTTTGAAGACCAGTTTCAACGCCCACCTCCTGTCTATATTAACACTCGGTATGACTTATACTCATCAAAAATATCTCCGTATTAAGCTAAAGAAACTTTTCTATAATTTATGTCTGAACTATTTTTTTTGTAAAATAAATATTTGCGGCATACGAGCGCTGCAAAGTTTACTACAAAGCCGAAACGGAAGAACTTTTTGTTCTTCCAAAATTTTGTGGTAATTTTTATTGCCTACACATTTTTCTAAATAAAATTATTTTCAAAAAACTAATATTGAAATAATTAATTAATTTGACGTTTTTATTTGTAAAATTTTGTTATTTTTGGTATTGGATATGTTGGATCTGATGATGCTACAATAACAAAACCGGTTATCCAAAATATAACAATTTTACAAACATGAACATCGAATGAATTTACAAATAAGTTTGTATTGTATGGATTACTACCAAATTTAAACAATTATACTTCAAACGCATAGTAGTAAATGCAAAATTAAGAATTTACAATCAAAAATTATAAACATTGAATAATTAAATTTTACCTAATGACGATTTTTGAGATTAAATGTTCAACAAATCTTGGACAAACATTTTTAGAAATTTTCGGGTTTGGTATTTTGGCAAGATGGTTTGCTGAAAATATGGTCCTCAACTTAGATTCAAACCCTGGGGTATTAGCTGCGAATACGCGCGCTATAACCAAAAAATATAAACAATTTTCTGTGATTTAAATTAATACCTAACATTTTTTTTTGTAATATAATTAACAAAAAACGGACTCTTTTCGAATTTTTATTCTGCAACCTCCGCTTTTTTATAGTTACGCTGCGCTGGTCCAATAAAACAATGAAATTTTATTTTTATGTAAAGGTAAACTTGAATTACAATGAACAAAATGAAATGAAAACGTTATCAATCTGTTGATAAATAACGGAGTTGTGGGTGCTCGATGGTAAAATATTTGGGCTCCCCTAAAACGCCAGGAAGTCAATTTTATTTATTTTTTTAAATTTGTATCCGCAATTTGGAAAAAAAACCGGGGTGGCAAAGTAAATATTCAAAAGGAGCACCTCAAAATACATATATTTATAAAAATACCAAATTCCAAAAACATCATAAAACTTTCTTACCATAGGAACCAAATAAACTCGAGACCGAATTTACCCTAAAATGAAAAGATTTTTCAGTATAAAATGGGGCCGCAAAAAGTGTGGTCAAAGTTGTTTCTACGGTATCTGTGAGCTCACATGGCTCGTCCTAAGACAAATATTGCTTGGACTCGAAATAAATCCCGGCTGCATAGCCAGGCTGAAAACGGTTCGCAATGAACACTCCTAAATAATATTTTTTTTTTTTTAAGATAATAATGCACTCTTTACGGAGTTGCATAAACTAAATTGGCGAGTAAAGTTCCACCTAGACTTTCTCCGAGAAACGGCGGACCACACTATATGATATTATCACACTTGGCGTATATATTTTATATTATTGTACTTCCACGATGGCGAGATGTACAACTTTGACTAATTTTAAACAAAAAACTACAGATTTATAATTCGATTTATTACTAATTACAACAATTACGTAACATTTCGAACTATATTGTAGAACAGTTAAATAAAAAAAAATTGCCTTAAACTAAATTTGATGCTCTGAATTAATCGAATAAGTGCGCATACATAGGTGCCAATGAATCATACCATACATGAATCATACCAGTAAAAATGTTATTATGAGAAATTTTTATGCACCGTAGACAGAAACGGACTGGCCAAGTAAAAAATGTGGAGTTGATTCAGTGCAGCCGTTTTTGATTAAATTTTAGTGTACAACAGGAATGTACGATAGTACAAGGGCACTAAAGTATTATAATTATAATAATAATTAGTTGATGGTAATTCGATATATTTTTCTTCTTGGTTAGATTATTTGACGTGCTCATTTATGATTTTATTGCCTTGTTTCAAAGTTTTAAATCTAAAATTCAAAATCCAAAAAAACAAAGTTTTAGGTATACCGGGTGTTGAATGAGTTAGCCGTTCATAGGATATTTACATGTAAAAACTTATTTATGCAAATTCCTGCTTCCCTAATTATTTTAGAAAAAAAATGAAAGACAAAAATCATGCAGCAAAATAAATTACAAATGATAAAAGAATTATTTTCATCTAGCTTTTACTTAAAGTGGCAAAAAATGCTTTTGAAATTGTTCAAATTTTCATTTATCAGACTAGTAGTTTTAAAAATTGATTTTTTTCACTAATTGTGTACTTTGCTTCCATTTTATGAAATTAAAATTTAATAAAGTGCAAAACTGTAAACAAAGTGCAATTGTTTTTTAATACTTATCAAAAATAATGACCTTGGAAACTTTCATGGCTAGTCTGAAAAGCTAGATGAAAATAATTCTTTTATCATTTGTAGTTTATTTTTCTGCATGATTTTTGTGTCTTTCATTTTTTTTCTAAAATAATTAGGGAAGCAGGAATTTGCATAAATAAGTTTTTACATGTAAATATCCTATGAACGGCTAACTCATTCAACACCCTGTAGATGTATTTATGCTCTTCAATTTTGGTCTTATGAGAATTTTTCAGAAGAATCAACGTCAGAAAAGCAGCACACATAAAAAACAAAAGATACGACATACTCAAATTGAACATTGAAAATGAAAAACAAAAATATGCACAGACAATAAGAAACGACTTATTAATGAAACCGATGGATGAAAGAGTGGAAAAACCAAAAAATGATCATAACAAAAGCAGTAGATAAAGTATTGGGACTAATGAAAGTACAAAAATCAAATCATTGGTATGATACGGAATGCGAGAGAATGGTGAACGCTAAAAGAAAAACAACATTGACCTGGTTAAGGACTCAAACATTAGAAAAGCTGAATCGATGTATGGAGAGATGAAGAAAGAAACGATAAAAATGTGTAAGATAAAAAACAGCAAAGTATTAATAAAGAAATAGAAAAGTACCTCAATAAATCCAGAGAATTTTATAGAAGAATGCGGGAACAGAACCAAAACAACAATTGCACTTAGAGGTATGAAACACATGGACGGTATTATGAGATATGAAGAGGAAGAAATAAAAATCATATGGAAGGAATACTTTCAGAAATTGTTAAATGAAGACTCACAGATGCAACACAACAAATTTCCAATGGAATGGAGAGCCTTATTATTATTATAAACCTATGAACAAACTGAAATAAAAACATTTTTAATCCGTCGATAAATAATAACGGAGTTGTGGGTGCTCGATAGTAAAATATTTGGGCTCCCCTAAAACACCAGGAAGTCAATTTTAGTAATTTTTAAAATTTGTATCCGCAATATGGCAAAAAACCGAGGTGGCAAAGTAAATATTCGAAAAGAGCACCTCAAAATATATTTATAAAAATACCAAATTTCAAACACATCAGTAAACTTTCCTACCATCATAGGTACCAAATAACTGGACTAAAAATTGAAATTACAAACCTGTAACTTTTCCCCTATAAAAATAAGATTTATCAGTTTGAAAAATGGCACAAAAGTGTGTGGTCAAAGTTGTTTCTACGGTAACTGTGAGCCAAAGGCTCGCTCCCCCAAGACAATGCTTGGACTACAGGGATGCTTCGAATTTTGGCTGCTTAAACTAATTGGCGAGTAAAGTTCCACCTAGACTTTTCTCCGAGAAACGGCGGACCACACTAACTAATTTAATCACCACTGGCGTATATATGTTCTCAATTGGAATTCCACGATTGCGAGATGTACAACTTTAAATAATTTTAAACAGAAAACTACAGATTTATAATTCGATTTATTACTAATTACACCAAGTACGTAACATTTCGAATTATATTGTAGAACAGTTAAATAAAAAAAATTTTCCTTAAACTAAATTTAATGCTCTGAATTAATAGAATAAGTCGCGCATTGGTGACGATGAATCATAGCAATGAATGTTATCAGGAGAAATTTTTATGCACTGTAGACAGAACCGGACTGGCTAAGATTCATTCTTAGCGTTAATTCAATGGAACCAATTTTGATTGATTTTTAGTGTACAACAGGAGTGTACGATAGTACTGGGGCGCCAAAATATTATGTAATAATAATAATAAGCACAGCAGTGGCTTGGTATGATCGCTGCTTGAGTTACGGTGCGGGAATTGTGAGTTCGAATTGCGGACTTCACGAAATTTCTTAGCACGGCCATCTGGTAAATATCAACGCTCTGTGGATTAGTTCAGTTGTAAGTCTGGGAGAATGGAAAAATGAAGAAGGCTTGGGCCTGCACATGGCTTATGGAGCTGAATTATATATGGGGAGCTCAGAATAGAAGTGAATCAAGTCCATAAATGCTGTTAATGAATTATCACAACTTAAAGTATTTTGATCTTTATTAAATTTAAAGCAATCAATTCTATTAAATAATTACACCCAGTGGTTCTTAAAGCTCTATATTTTATAATAGAAAACATAAAAATTATATATTATTATAATAAAAAATTTTACACAGAACTTATTAATTTAATTGTTTGGACTTGAACCATTATTCACTGAAAATATTGTTAATTTTACGCAAAAATAATTTCATCTGTAATTTCTTCATCATCAGAGGAGTCTTGATTTTTATTTTGTCTTGTTCTGCTTTCTGTAGGTAGATTCTTATAAAATAAATGGTATATTGGCGGAATGTAATAAAGTATATCGTTCATATTATGCTGGTTTTTAGAGTCTGTTATGATACGTCTGTTTAGATATAAATTTTCTTGTTGAATGACGAGGGATTGTATACGTCTACCACGAACACCTTTATTTAAATTTACTTCATTAAAGTCGATGTCTTCATTAAGAGTTTCTTTATAAATTTATAAGATAGTGGAGACGATCTTTCAAAACGAAGCCATCTAATTTTTAACCAAGAAAAACTTTCACTTTGTGCAGTTTTCTTGCTGTTTTGTATGGCTGATTCTAATTTTTTAGTGGACAGGAATTCGTTTCTTTGCATTTCGTAGACTTTAAATTGCGGTTTCTTTTTCTTTGCTTCCCGAGCAATTCTCATCCAATCCTCAGCAGAATAAATTAGTGAAGTCTTACGACTTAATTTTTCGATTAATTGATTAATTTATTACTATTCCACCAAAATTAGAAAAATTAACAAATACAAGAATATAAGTTCATAGAATCCAATGACAAAATACACTGTAAAGAAGTAAATATTATGGTTAATTGTGATTTATTTTCAAAATTTAATTTTGTAAATTAAACACCATAATATTGCTAAAGTACTGTTGGTTGCCTAAACCACCAACCAAATTTATTATTGGGTTACAGGAAACTGAATTAAAACAAATAATTAAAATTACAGTTTGCTAATTTTTATTAGGATACATTGAGGTAGATGACAATAGTGAAATGACCAATTCATTAAGTTTTTGTCATTACGGCAGGAAGCTTGTTGAAGTTTCAAGAAAGTTGTCTTCTAGACCACCATCCCGTTGTCTTGTTAGACCCCGGATCCGTCCGATGTCTTTCAGACCACCCGTCCGGTCTTTTAGACCGCCCATTCCCGTTGTCTTTTAGACCACCGGCCCGACCGACCGTTATCCCGTATTCCGATCCGAGCTTTCCTTTAAATTGCTTACGATTCTAGGCAATTTTTCCAGTTACCAAACCTTCTTTTGGTTACGATTCTAGCCGAAGGAAACTTTCCGATTCCACCAGCGACAAGCTTACGGATCTAGGCTTCTAGCTAAAAATATAACCTATAATAAACTACTTTCCGAGACTGCCCCTTACCTGTTCTCAAAAGATTCAATCTGCTCCCGTATTTGAAGCCAGCCACTGGCTTCCTCCGTTTCCATTGACTCAATTGGATCTTCTAATCTAAAAATTCAGTAGTCCCCGTCAAGTAGTTTCATTTTATTTCTTTAATTGTTTTTTTGGAAATTCAGTAATTTACCTTAAGTAATTGCTGAGTTGAGATTAACCGCCACCGGAAGAATTCAGTTTCCTTAGAACGCAATAAGACCACTTGTAAATAAAACCCCGATAACTTACAACATAACTTTTAAGGGTTATGTTCTGTCTCATATTCCAGTGCCGTGCTAAGTAAATTTCATTTTAAGAAATCTTATTCAATAAGATTTTGAATTGTGTAAATTTAATAAAAATTAGTCATTTGCTTCCGTTTATATTCAGTTCTAAATTTATTTTTATTAATTTGCTTCCGTCCTTTTGTTGTAAATAAATTATTAAATTTGTTCATTGTAAATATATTGCTTCCATTTTTCTTTTTGTAAATATAGTTAATAAATTATTAAATTTAATATAAACATTTTTTTTATTTATTCTTTTATTTTAGTTTTAAAGTTTTTCCCTTTAAAAAACTTTTGGCGCCTGAGTGTTTAATTTTAAAGTGTCAAAAAGAAATCGACAAGACGTCCTCAGCCCTGGCTACCCAAGGGGCAATTTGAACGAGGCCAAAATAGCGTCACAACACCTAAATCAAATTTTAAAAAGATAAAAAAGAATAAAGCGTCAAAAATGCGTGAGAACAAGATGATAGGTATAATATTTATAAATTCGGACTTGATTCAGTACAACACGGAAACATGTAATATTATTGTCAGTAAAGAAAGTAAACAAGTTACATAGGATAGCAAAACGAACAAAATGTGACTTGATCTACTTTTGCACTGAAGTAAGTTATGAACTAGAACGCATAATAACCATAACTCCAAAAATCACAAAAATGGACTTGATTCACTCCTGTTCTGACCACCCCAAATATGCCTCTATAGCGTTACCCTTACACCCCATTATTGTTATGGACAAAAATCTTTTACATTTGTACATGAATCTTTTTTCAAGTCCCTCGTTGACATTGGCGACCTTCTCTCCATGTCTACGTGCTGGATGTAAGTGTTACCACACACAAAAGGGACCTACTGTTTTATGTGGACTCTGAACGACAGGAAACGCCGTACACTGCATTTTGAAAACGTTTAGGATCGGAAAAGATTTATATTGGCAGCATTCTGTAAAACAGTAAATTTAATACAATCAGTTAAGATGCTCTTGTAAATGTATATTTTTAGATACGTACTAAATTCCACCCTATCCAAAAATTCTTTTTAATAAGCTCGAAGTCTGAGTTTTGCCCTGAAGTATTGTGTTTAAATCATT
Source organism: Podabrus alpinus (assembly GCA_932274525.1). Taxonomy (NCBI): domain Eukaryota; kingdom Metazoa; phylum Arthropoda; class Insecta; order Coleoptera; family Cantharidae; genus Podabrus; species Podabrus alpinus. Next base: position 22,541,911 of record OW026454.1, read on the forward strand.
AAAATGAGTTATAATGTCAGATGGAACGTTAAGTTAAGATAAAATAATTGATCGTTGTTCACGTCTGCATAAAAAGATTTATATTTTTGTTAATAAATTAACAAATCTGCTGAGAAATTTTCCTGTTCAACTATCAAACTTAACTATTCAGTAGTACTTCGCCAACTCCGAATGCATTTCTTTTAGAAATAATTTGAATTTTCAGAACGTAAAATAAATTATATAGTTGATTAAAATGGAAATACGAGTACATTGGATAAAATCTCGAGTGCCACCTCAAATGTTGTCGCGTACCAGTAGGTCAACTAGGTCACACACGTTCCATAGATTGCCTACTGCTGGTTTAGAATATCTAAATTTAAGTGTCGCAGTAAAGAAATTCTGCAAGAGATTTATTCTGATTCGAGGTGCTGACCGGAAGGTCAAATATTGTCCAGTTCATTGAATTGAACGAAACACGTAACAAAAATTATCCAGAAAAAAAGGCAATCAAGTGGAGATCACAACAAAAAAAATTAGACGATAAAGATTGCAAATCCAAAACAGAGAATGTAAAAATAAGCTAAATAATGACGAAGAAAAATAACAAAATTTGTCCAAATGAGAAATCAAAATCCAATCAAAAACTTTCATTCGGAGTTATCGACTTTTTAATTTAAATCGTATTTCAATTCTCTTGTGTATTTAAATAAATACCACTTGTTACTTGCACACTAAAATGGAGAAAAGTTATTGGCAACTTGTTGAAAAGTTATTTCTTAATTTTGTTGTGAACTAAATCTTGGATGAAAATTTTGTTATTCAAATTTCTAAATGATTTTATGGCATTAAAACTTGCGTATTTATTTATTCTAGGATTAGTTAGCTTCGGTAATTTAAAGTTACATAACATGAAGCACCAAATTAATATTACTTAATTATAATTAAAATAGTAAATTTAGAAAAAATTATTCCTTTAAAAATAAACTCTTAACTACATTTTGGGTTGGAAGGAAATCTATTCGTACGAGTAAATAGAAAGAACCCGTAGATAAAGTTTTATTTGGCCTCATTACAAATTTAAAATACTTGTACTTCTTTCTTCTACTTCATTACCTCTTTTCGGTATAAAGTTATATTTTTTATCACCTTATTTTGAAAAAGTTACGTTACAATTTTTTTTGTTACAAAAAAAATCAAAAATAAAAACACGAAAAATTAAATCGAATTAAAAAATTAAACAAAAATAAAATTAGCGGTGTTTGATTTTGGGATGCATTCTGCACAAGCTTTTGCAGTAGCAGGTAATATTTGAATTGCAAATACAAGCCCTTATTTGATTACTCGTGTCCTATGTCGTAGAAATTTAATTCAAAGTTAACCAACTTTGTGTTTTGGCTAAAACAGAAGCGACCACAATATAAGCTTTGTTTTAGTACCCCATTTAATTATGAACTTAAAACCGATTATTCTTGAAAACAAAAGAGTACTAAACTTATAAAATAATTTAAAGCTTTCGAATGTTTTGAAACTTAATTTTGCTGTAAAACTGGCAAAACTTTTAAATTCATAAATGGAAAAGGCGTTGCAAACTTTGTTATATTATTACGTTTTTATATAAGCAGTCATTTTTTTAATGTGAAAATTTTAATTTTCAGAAAGAACACAGTAGTGAAAAACAGATTCAATTGTCAAAATTAGATTTTCCTGCCTCTGGTTCGTACTCATGCATTGTTTCTATGGAAACTCCGATATTTAGTAAAGAGACCGAAAGCCATGAACTCACAGTCATAGGTACGTATGTATATTACATAATCAAGCAATCTGTTTGTTTCTGACTACCTTTAGTTTTCCTTAGTCTGGGAAACCGCCAAGTTTTCTTTTGTCACCTTTTATACATAAAGTTTCAGCTGTCTGGATTGTTTGTTAACTTTTAATATGTTCTCTTGATTTCAAATATACCTGTTTATAATTTATTTTTAATTAGCTTAATTAGCACTTTTAAACAATTTTCTTTTACACGAACCCTTAAGTTGCGCTCACCCATTTTTAAATATAAAATTAAAAATTATGTCATAAGCAGTTGCGATTGAAAAATCGTTATTTCCAGTCACACAGCTTCATAAACTAATCTTAACTTTTTCCTTTTGCTTTTTCATCAGATATCAAACTTGGCGGAGTTGTATAATTTTCTCTAGAGCGATATTAAAATTCAAAAAATGAAAATCAAGAATAATTTGCTTTTACCTCATGGAAATTTTTGAAAAGCCAAGTTGAATAATTGGCTTAATTAGTTTTTTAATTGGAATGATTTATAATATAGCCGATAAAGTTATTGAGCTTTCTTACCTTTCGTGTCTAAAAATTTTTTTAAATGTTTATAGAACCGCAAGAGAGCGATCCTGTAATTACTTTTAATAAGGAAACGTATGAAATTGGAGAAATTTTGGAAGCAAATTGTACCACTAGTCCTGCACGTCCACCACCACACATTACGTGGCTTCTGAATAAAGAACGAGTAAGTGCCTTTTTACCTTTTAAAAAGAATTTACATATTAAAATTTTTGTGTACATTCAAGTGCAAATGAAGTTCAATATGACTTAAAAGTGATGCAAAATCAATTTCAATTGAAATTTTCTATTCCGATTGAAATTCTCGCATGAAATCATTTTCAATTTATTGAACTGAAAATTAACGATCATTCTATCGTTGGTGCAGTAAATTTATTAACGCCACAAATTAACACCTTCAATATACAAAAAAAAAACAACCCGAATGTTTATTTTATATGTTAAAACACCAATAAATACAAAAATCACGTTGGTCTTTCATGTTTTTTCTTATGTAAAAAATATGGTAATCACTTTTATGTATAAAGCCGTTTCTCATCTTTTGGGCGTCGAAAGCTTTTGTATATCTATTAATAAGCAAAAATGGCATGAGTCTGTTCTTTAGCATCGTTTGATACCACAACTCTTAAAATATTTATAAATTTGCCCCGAATCTGCCTTCAGCTTTTGAGTTTGGCAGGAGTTTGTATTTTATTGGAACGTTTCCGGAGTTATCTTCCGCTTTGAGAGACTTCCTGCTTTACATTTTAAGATTTTTGTAAGTTTTTCAGGCTTACTCCTTGCACTCTAATGTACTGCTTCTTTTTAAAATTAATTTCAAATTTAAATTAATACCTAGTACTTGAGATTTTTGTTCGACATGAAACACAACTTAAGACGACATCAACAAAAGTACAAAACAGTATTTTAATTAATTATTTATTAGGCAAACGAAAAATATCGTAAGAAGTATTTTTTAAATTTATAGTTACAAATTAAGAGTAAAATAATTTAATGGATTCTGTTATTTCTTTTTTGAGACGTAGAATAAAATTTAGGTCACCCAAGGGAGTTTTATATAATTCACCACAACTGAAAAACCACCGATAATAAATAGTATAAATGGATACCCCACTTGCATTTTTGAACAGGTACTTTTTGTCCTATAAATTTTTTAATTTTGTTTAAATAAATTTAATTTAATTTAAAAACGGGCAACTGTTGCAGTTTTAAAAAAACATTTCCAAGTATTTGTTATACATATTCTTTGAGATTTTTTGTATATAAAACATAAAACATTTATGTTTTTTTTGTAAAAAGTTATGTAAAAGACAACGGATTCTTAAAAAATACTTTAAAATATAAACAGATTTTCCAGAAGTGCTACGAATCTTACATGTTAGATAAGCTTTAGAGCAGTGCTTCTCAAATGTTTTACATGCTTATTCATTTAGTCAAACGCATTTTTTATAAACACAATAACGCACCCTATAAGATCAGAAATACCGCACTGTTTACAATGAAAATTTTAAGATCCTTCACAGATCTAGAATACCATACCAAAATAAAAGTGTTGGCTGAAAACCGACATTTGTGCACAAGATTAAGATTTTTTTGGTCAAGTTGTTCCGCAGCGCGTCGATATTCGCCAGAGGGCCGAGCTAAGAACTTTCGTGACGGCCGTGATTCGAACCTGAAATTTTCGCTCTGTAACTTAACCAGTGATCACACCGGAGCTCTAACAATAATTTTCATTGCATTATAACGAATTGTAATAAAATATAAAATAGTAAAAGCTATTTGTAGTTAGTAGCTATTAGCTACTTGACAGCGGTAGATTCATATATTGCTTTAATTAGTCAATATTAAATTTATCTAAATAATACTTTGAAAAGTATAATGAAATAAATTATGTAATTTATCGCACAAATTATTTAGTATTTTTGACAGTACATATCATAGCATAAATAATATAAAATACCATTAATTCTGTGTATGTGTATCTGTCTACCTATCCATCTATCAGTTTTTAATGCAGCTCTCATTGTTTAATTTTTTAGTTATCCACTTAAAAGGTTCAAATGCGGCCTCTAAGCCGCACAACCACGGCAACAACGCACATAGTAATATATTGCTGGGATTCCTTTAATTTATTTGCATATTACGTTATTTAAAAAATTTGCTTTTATGTTATTTTTAATTCAAATGCTTTTAATCTAATGACCTGAACTCTATTAAACTTCAATCTGGGGCTGTTATGTTACATATTTGGCTTATCGAATTGATCTGTTATGCCTTGAAGCTATGCTTTCAATTTTATTATACCTAAAAATTTTAATTTAATAAACTTTATATACTCTCTACGTTTTTATACCTTATACTTATCTCAATTTTTTTATGATTCGCTGCTGTTTTCTGGTTCATTAATAATTGCAAAATTCCATTTCGTCTTTGCATTATCTCTCTAGCTTATTTCAAATTCTTTTCTAAACTATCTTTCTTATAATTATATTAAACACCAACTTATCTCCATCAATAATTAAATACCCTTTCAAAATTCAAATCTTCATCAAAAATTAACACATCGGACACATTCAAGTTCCATAAGTGAATAAACTCAAATTTACCAATTTTGTCGGTCTCTCATAAACTTCAATGTATCAACCTACCATAAAATTTCATATTCAATATAAATGAATTTAAATACAAAATCAACCTCCTCCAAGACAAGAAAACAGCAATACTCGTATAAAACACCAACTTCTTGTATTATTTATCTGTTCATAATAAAACGCACATCACATTGGCTCATGTTTTAGTTACCTGTCTGAAAATGTTGCAGTGCGGCCTTTAGGCCGCACAACCATGTCAACTATGTACATTCAATACCTTCTTTTACAGAATATCTAAATTTTACTAATATTGGGTAAGATTAGTGTAGCACAAGAGTTCTTAAGCTATGGTATGTAAGGCCGGAGTCTCACTGTACCACTTCCTACTATCAAATAAAATTTGAACTAATTCAATTGGTTTAAACCGAGTTCAAAGACCCACCCATCCACAAATCAGCAACTTCCAATAGTTAATATTTTATTTGGCGGTAGGAAATAGTGAAGTGGTAAGTACTACAATATTCCATATAGTAAAAATAAAATTATTCTGACTAAATCCCAATTTATATTATATTTTATCTTCTGAGCAAAACTATAAGGTCAGGTATAAGGTCTGTCAAATCAAGTAATTTCATACGGCGGTAAAGGACCTAAGAGTCCTGGGTTTGAATTCCAGTATCTCCAAAACGAAATTATTTGTGTCGTGATTCGTATTTCACCTTAAGCTTTATATTATAAGGGTTTATCTTAAGCATTAAAAATCTAGGAATAAAATTGGCATATATAGGTTATTCTTGAATAAATAGTTGAGATTAAAACACATCAAAATTCTGAACGTCGTCAATTACAAAATTAAAGAAGTAACGTCTACTTTTTCTTCTTAATATACATAGGTCGACGACCTGTATTTATTCATTTTTCTGATAACTAATAATGGATCATTTACATAGGAGGACCGACGGGTCCCCATAAGCTTTAAACTTTAACTGAAGCCGAACTCGTTAACTATTAATTAAAACCTTACCTAATTTCGCGAAAATTAATATTATTTTTAGTTGGGAATATCCATAATGTTCTTTCCTAATCATGAAGTGTACTCCCAGAAATAGACAAAATGATAAAGAATTGTTTTAGCAATCGTTCAAAAATTTCGTCACGCAATTTTAAAAACTGCCCTCCCCCTCAATCAATCATATTCCGTCGCAAAATTATAGACTCCCTCTAAATACTATGTCATAAATCTTTGTGCCCCCCCCCCCGCCGTTGTTAGTTCTACATTCTACAAGTTTAAAATTGTAAATAGTTATCGTTGTGATGTCACTATTTTGGAAGCCTCCCCCTACCCTCAACGTCTCAAAACGTCATGCAGGTATGTACTCCTCATTGTAAGTGACGTAAATTTACAAACGACCCCTAAGTTCAGAACGGGCGGCCATTGCTTTCATTTGCACTAATTCTAGAGTGCGAAGTGAAAACAGTACAAATCAGAACAGGTAATTTTTCAAAAAATGAATTATAGATATCTAAATATTATTTAAAATCGAAAAATTAAAATTATAATAGCAAAAAGTATACAGCTTTTTTGTTCTGATAAAACAGCAAATCCTTGCTTGTTCGATATCGTGACACGCTCCATGATACATAGACTATGTCGAAGCGATAACCGCTACGCTCCTCGCATGGTAGAAAGGAATTACAAAAAAACTATTTCCGAAGCAATTTAGCAAAGCTATCGTCCCGAACAGCGGTGTTCAAGCAATGGTGCGAGGAATGATGATGGATAACCGATCCGTTATCCCGTACAATCCGTATCTCTCCCTGAAATACAATATTTCAATCGTTGCAAGCAATCAAATACATCTATAAGTATATTTTCAAAAGCTTCGATTGTGCCAACGCAACGTTGTCATCACAGCACACAGACGACAAGAACTGCACTTCAACGAAATTTATAATTATGTCGACGTTCGATATTTTAGCATAGTGCGCCAGAAGTAATGTGGCGATTACTGGAAAATCAAATGCATGACTGTTCGTATTCTGTAATGCAACTACCGATTCGCCTTCCAAAACAATAACTCATTCGATTTGAAGTGGGAAATGAAATTGTCGCACGAAATTGTAATCTTGGTTTGCGCGTGATTTCCTGTATGTTGACATTCCATATGAATACGTTTACATAAGAGGACATTGGCAACGAAGACAACGAGGAGGATCAATCATAGTGGCTTGAATGGACACAGTCGGTTTCAGTAATACTACTCCATGTTTCCGATGCGGTTGGCTTTAATTCATTGAAAACATAATACGGTGGTTCATTCAACATTTAAAGAAACAGCAATTGAACGAGGCTTTCTTGAATCTGACCTTTCAGATACCGAAGCAAATGTGTGAAACATTAGCCTATATTTGTTGGTTTTGTCAACCATCAAACCCGTTCGATTTATGGAACAAATATGGCTTGACTTTTCTCTTCACTATCCGCAAAATTTTTTTCAAGAACACGCGATCAATGCGGTTCTGAACTCAGAGAGATGCTAAATTTCTAACAAGGGCATGCGTTTAATGCGATCATTAGAGAGATCGAAAATGGTGAGGTTGAATCCTAGTTCAAACATGAATTGATGGTCCTGAAGGATGAGGTAAAACTTTTCTATACACCACATTGATGTCTTCGAGGAAAGGTCTTCCTCGTTTGTCTTCACCACGATAGGAATTGCTGTAACTTTGTTGAAAGGAGAAAAAACCGTTCACAGTGGATTCAAGCTTCTGGTTCCATTGCTAGATAGATCTGTTTGGAAAAAACGGAGAAATCACGACTAACTTGGAATCGGGCCAATCTGCAGAATGATAGTGATGATGGAAAGTGCAGCCAGTACTTTTAAAGGAAAGGTGACCATAAATAGGCGCTAATGAATGAAACGGCAGGTATAAAAGTAAATGGCCAACCGAATAGCAACATCAGATACGCTGACGAAAACATTGAATACCTCCAGAGGATGGATAACGGAATTGTGCAATGCAGCGAGGAATATGGATTTTCACTTAACACAAAGAAAACTAAATTTATGGTCGTTTCAAAAAGAAGCAATAACAAGTAAGCTCTCTATATATACGACAGGAAAGAATAGAGAAAGTCCATAAAAATGAGTACTTGGGCACGCTAGTGAACGATAGATACGACTATACAGAAAAAATATATAGAAGGATTGGCAAAGCAAGAAGCATCTTTGTGAACATGAGACGTGTATTCTGCAATCGATAACTGAGCCTGAACCTAAAAGTCAGAATGGTGAGATGCTGTCTTCGCGGTCCTTTTCTACGGACTAGAAGTATGGACGCTAAATAAAAGAACCGCGGATAAAATAGAAGAGTTCGAGATGTGGGTCTATAGGCGAATCCTTAGAGTTTCTTGGACAGATAGAATAATCAGATACAGATCCAAAGAAGAATTGATAAAGAAGTACTGCTGACAGTTAAAAAGAGACATCTGCAGTATCTTGGTCATATTCAGAGGGGAGAAAAATACCAGCTCCTACAACTGATCAAGCAGGGAAAAATTGTAGGGAAGACTAGTGTGGGAAAGAAACGCATCTCGAGCGGTTCAACTGTAACTTCAACCAACTATTCAAAACAGCAGTCTCCCGAATACGAATAGCCATGATGATCGCCAACCTCCTGAAAGGAGAATGCACTTAAAGAAGAAGAAGAAGAAGAAGATCATAAATAATAAACAGATCTTAAGACTGAAAAGCAGTAAAATTATACAAATCTCGTTTGGTGGTTGTAAACTGAATTACGATCTAACACCCAGGACTAGTCCAAAAAAAAACAAAAACAGACAAGCCAATGCATATGCCCAAAATGTGGGTAGGATAGGCACTTAAACAAATAAAAACATCATACCGGGTGAAACAAAAACCAAGAAAACAATAGGCAGAAAAAGATATCGATGTTAAAAATTCTGAATCGCAACTCATAAAGGACCATGAATAACACACACGATACTCAAAATTATTTCGTTACCCTGTATGTAATATAACCAATTCGATAGAAATAATAACAAAAAAATGAAAAAATAACCACGTAACTAAACAACGCAAAGGTGTAACAGCTCGCTCTTCCACGCGAGAAAATTAACTTTCAAAAATATAGATTAAGCTTTTGCATTAATTTTTTGGAATAATTGTAACAGCAATTTATTTTTTAATTCCACCCCAATCTACACAAATCAGCACCCAGGTTTAGCCCCCCCCCCCCTTCGCGCTAAACAATAAACTTAAAAAATCACAATTTTTAAGGTTTTGTTGTTATTTTATTTAACCACCTTACAAATTTAGTTTTTCTAATATATTTTTAATTTCACTACGAAATTCCTAGCTTGGTAACTCCTGCCCCCCTTTCCACGTGTGATGTAATTTATGAATGTCTCTGATTAAATTTTATAATTTTTTAAATAATATTATAGCGACACTTGAGTTCACCTAACTTCTACACTTATTTTATGGAGTAATGGTAATTGGAATTTCGGTTTGTAATCCCGCATGTAAACTCCCTTCATTCATGCTGCCGTGCTTAGTTAAAACGTCCTAACTAATAAGTTGGTTTTCGGGAGAAAACTGACTTTATGTAGATGTTATAAAACGCTGTCTTCATTATAAAATTGTATTTAATGGCTTAATAACATCCATATAAATTTTTTTCCCATAACCAATTTGTTAGTTAGAACGTTTTAACTAATGACAGCAGCATATATTACTAGGCAATAGTTTACAGTTTTTATTAAGATTAAGGCAATTTACGTATTTTATATTCCTGTTAAACTCATATTGTATGAAAACAAAAACAAAATAGTTGTCGAACATGCTATCAAGTTTTATCAGGCGGTATAAAATTTAAAAAAGTTGAGAACCCCTGCCTAAAGTTAAGCCATTAGATCTGAGAGTTGGACAATTAAAACAGGTAATATTTTAATGTTATAGAAATTTTTTTTTAAGATTAAACAAAACAGCGGAAGCGACAAACGCGATAATTTAACTAAATATTTTCATATTGTTGTCATCTTAGTTGTATTGTTCGTTTCCGAACGTCGTGACCCATCTCTTTCTATGCATGTGATGTGCGTTCTAAGTGATTTCACATACATAGAGGACCTACTTGCTTAACGTGGGCTCCGAACCACGGGAAGTGTAATACACTTCATGTTGAAATGGGCGCTCTTGGCAAATTACCTCGGTGGTTTGCCATTGCCTTCCGAGGAGAGACGGCCAGAATAAAGTTCTTACCCTTCCAAAGCTATGACCATCTCTCATTGTTATCATATTAAGTAATAAAATTTCAACAAAGATACCCGAAAGCATCTCTCAACAATTTGTTTAACTTAAATTTTTTAAGCATTGCATTCCTTTATTCTTTTAAAATAATATATTAAAGAATAATTAAAAAGGCTTCTTGTTATACTTTGTATAGAAGCCTAAAAGTTGTAATAGTAATATTCTCTACTCTCTCTATTAACGGTTTATCACGTTCTACTGTGTCTTCTACGTTCTACGCAGCTGTGTGACGAACGCAGGGGACCTACAACTTAACGTGGATTCCAAACCATGAGAATAGATAGTTTTTATATCGTCCTCTCCGATTAGGGAAGTTACTAGCCATATATAATGTTATATGGTTCCAGCAGGATCTGGTATCCAGCAAAAAAATCCTTTTATAGATAGCACCTCCCAGGATGTGCAAAATTCGCCCTCATATTAATAGTAATACTTTTTTTATTAAAAGAATAGCAAAATTGATGATTAACAGAAAACGCGCAATGGTTATTTTTGTGAATGAGATGCTTCCGTTGTGGTATGGTGCTCTAGAATCTAGATCTGATTACAAATAATTGGGTGGTAAAACTTAAAAATCCTAGTCGCAAGTTGATATACATTACAGTGATTCCTTCAATATTTCGGTGACAGTTATTTAACAAAATTATTTTAAATGTAAAATCTTTAAAATGGTTTTAATTTCATTTCCCAACAAAATCCCTCAGGTCGCGCCGTTTCTCACCTGAGCGGTTTTGCGGCGTGGACATTCTGTTTGAATGCCTGCTCCAATGTCAGTTTAATTTTTTTTTAATTCTTTTATAATTCAAACTTTATATTCTTAATCCTTGTTCCCCAAGCTTCTTAAATTGTTTTTGTGATTCGCTTCTTTACCCGTGGGTAATCTTTAACAATTTTGTAATTTCAAAATTTTACCCACTGCTTAATCGCCATTTTCCTCCATTAACTTCGCCCAATTTATTTTCTCTTCACAAACCAAATAAACTTTGTTGTTTCTACATGTTGCCTTGCTTACGGTTCAAGAACGAACGAATAAATTGTACAATATGACCGCAACTAAGGATACCATACTTTAACGTACCAACACAATACAATAAAAATAAAATTTTCTTACACAAATACAATTTATAATTTAAAAACACTTTTGAAGTTGTTGTTCATAAAGTAATTAATTAAAACGGTTTCTTTTCAGTTCTTTTTTTTTGTTTAATAAAGACACCCTCAAGTATAATAAATATTTTATCAAAAATAATGATTATAGATAGCGTAGGAAGACAATAAGAAAAAATTAAAATTTCATTATGAAGAACCTAGTAACACAGTAGGTATAGATAATGAGAAAATTTGGTGATCTATCGTATTAGCATTGAAGAACATTAAAGCTAGGCGGACACATGTTGCCGAACTAAGCTAAGATTTATTTTTTAACATGATTGTTTTTATATGGAAGTAAGCGATTTTAGATTAGTGCTATAAATTTCTTGCTTCCATTTTTTAGATTAGATGTAGGTTAGTTTCCATTTAATCATGTGCTAAAAACTGTCCCTGTTCCGTCAGAAACTTTATGTCTTGTCATTTCTCAAAGTAACCTATTAGAAAATACTACCTTTGGAGCGAACAAAATTAAAATTCCATTATATTCAATTAAAATTATCAGGTCACATCTTACTGCAACAGTTACAATATAAAACTGAAATTTTTTTATGGAAGTTTTGTAAGTTATTGTTATAGTGACGTTAAAATATTTGTAGGTTGACGATGGTCTGACGAAATCATTTTCCAATGGAAGACTACACGGACACGGCCATTTTGAAAGAAAATCATCATCAACTACTCAACTGTCCATAGAAGTTTCAGATCTTCATGTAGGAGAAGATGGAGTTTTAAGCCTCACTTGTATGTCGACCATACCTGGATACATTAGCAGTAACGAAAACTTCGCCGACATAAAGCAACATTCAGTTATAAGTAAGTAATTCATATTCTCGAAAAGTTTTCGTTTCGTCATGAATAAAACATTCTAAATTTTGTCGGAACTACTTCTCTAACACGTCAATTTAGTTAGAACATCCATGTTAGGTTATCATACCATTTGCACCACATTAGAAACGGCACATCCAAAAAAATATCCAAGAACCAGGTGCATTAATATATTTTTGTCCTACCCTCATAATTTAACAAACTTGGCGCTTGCCATAAACTGTCACAAAATTTAACTTGATGAGCTTATACCGAAGAGATGGATACATTTTGTGGTTTCTTGTTAGGAAAATGTTTTAGGTTGTGCAATACGGCGGATTTAAATTTAAAAAAATCATTTTCTATTACAGTTGACATTATTATGAAAGAAACTACTCCAGCTGAAGTTATTTTAGAATCCAACTTCAGCCATCGTCTTACATATTCCACAACGTCGCTCTTTGTAATATTATCTACAATATTATGGATTTAGACATTTGTATGTAAGTAAATGTATTAAAGCGTAATAAAATAGACTAATTTATATTAGGTTTTCATAATATAGAAAATTGTTTACAAACCTCGTTATACAAATATGACTCATTCGTTTCATTATTACTACTCAAGAAAATATTCTTTTCTTGTTAAATACGAAAATATTTTCATTCTTATCCTCTTACATTATTACTTGTGTGAATTTCCGTGTGCAATATAATGATTAGCTATCACAATTGCACATGGTGAGTTATATTCGTACCTCAGGTTTTGAAATTATTCTATCGAATTCTTTTATAGCTTAAAGTTTTAAGACCAATGGTTTTCTTACATTTGCTATTATAATATTAGCTTAATGGTGCTGTTAAATTTGATTAAGAATTAAGTTAACTGTGTATATTTTCCTACGGACCGAATCAAAGCTTTGAGGCGTTCGAAGTGAGATTTAAAGATTGCACATAGTCAATTTTTGTAAGTTAATCGAAAAATGTGTTTTATATTTTTTTTATGTCCTGCGATCGAGGCAACGTTTCACTCGCCGCACCTTTGAGTCGGTCCTGATTATGCTAATTAAATAAAATTTAGATTTTTACAAGCTTCCGTCACTATTGTGATGAACTGGAAAAATGATGTTACTAAAATCGAAAAGCAATGTTAATAAAGTACTTAAAATTGAAATATCAGCACAAAATTTCTTTAATTTCATTCAAGTCAACCGTTGTCATTACATTGGCGATATTATTTAAAATTTTAATAAAAAGGAAACACATTTGAAAAACAGTTTTGTATGAATTTAAATCGGAAGGTACCTACCTATAATAAAAATGTAAATGAACGATAAGAAGACTGTAAGTTCTTAAATAGGGGAACAAAAAATAATTATTGAAAAATGTTGTGATAATAGTTTAATTAATTTTAGGTCCAGGTTAGAGATAAAATAAATTAAAATGTAAATTATCTTCATAAATTTAAAGATAACGTAAGAAAGTCAATTCAAAATTGAATCAATTTGGCAAATCGGTAAATTTTTTATTCTTGTACTTTCTATTAAACTGATCGTTTGTTTGTCCGATATAAAAACCCATTACAAATTAGGTCGTTTAAACGTTATTATTTTTCTTCTTCGTTTATCTAAACTTTAAGATCGGTTTAAAAAAAATTTTAAAACCACGCGTTGGAAAATGAAACTAATGGAATTTTTTGCAATTTTCTAATAGTGGCAATAAAATTAAGCTCATAAGGAATGTTGTACGTTTCAAGATCGGTACAGTAAAGTATTACAAAAAATCTCATACATTATAAAGAAAATGAAACAGCTCACCCGAGTATTTATAGTCCTATTAAATAATAGCAACCTCCTTTTTCTATTTTCAAGATTAATTATTGTCTTTTTTCTTTACAAATTTTCACAGAGTTAATGTAATGACAATAAATAGCAATTACGTAATTTGTTTTGTTAAGTGTGTAAAAATACAGGAACAAATTTAAATTCAAAGCACGTGGATTAAGCTCTTGGCTCCTGTGGGGCTTTATCGTGTTGTATTTATGATACACAAATTTCTTTTCACAATTTTAAGTGTTTTATTTACATTAAATAAATGTTAACGTATAATTTTGTAATCAACAAAGTGCAGGGTAAAATTATGTATGTTTTACCAAATATCGCAACGTAAGCTTCTTCATATTTTTTAACTGTACGATCGAAATGTAAAGCCCCTTAATACAATTTTATTTATCGATAATAGTAATACTAAAAAAATATTTAAAAATTTTAGATGGTTACGTCTAATAGCTGTTTAAAAAAAATATTTTCAAAATTTATTGCTGTTTTGTAAATAAAATAAAATTTAAAATGATGATGTTATTTGAAAAGTTTAATGCATGCTTTGTGTTTTCGTCATGCAATATATCGAATCAAATTATAAGGTTTTAAAGCTTCACAAGTATTCCCAATTGATATTTTAAATGCGTCAATTATTTTTACAAATTGCACAAGATCTTATTGTAACTTATTTGAAAACGGACACAACTTGTAAGTTACTTTGATTAAACCTATTGAACGAAGAATGTGATGGAATCGAATTTTATTTTAGTTTCGTCTTATATTTACAATATTGTACAGCAGTTCCTCACATGTTTTAATTATACGGTATATTGTTTGCTTAAAAATCAAACCTATTAATTAATACACTATGTAAAACAATCACATAAACAATCAATTTTGTAAGTCTCAGTTTGTTTAAATTGGTATCGATCTTTTTTTATTACTAAACGCAATATAAGCGGTGTAGTTATTGACACATTTATTCGAATACACAGTCGAAGCAGAGTTCGTGAAGTAGAACAAGGGTTTGAAAATAAAAAATTGAATTTATTTGTTATTAAAGGGCCGCCTACCTACCCAGCCCATGAAAGCTTTTTATTTTCGAATTCGTTGTTCACATGTAAGTGGAAATGAAAAATTAAACAAATAACCGCTTTTCCCTGTGGTATTCCAGAGAAGGGCATCGTCAGTTCTTTTTAAATAAAATTACAGGCATGTCTGTATCATTGCAAAGCTCTGCTTTTTACTTGTCTATCTTACGTTGCGTTACGTTGCGTTTGATCTACAGAAAAATATATAAGGTCTGACAAATAGAAGAGATCCAATATAAATTGACCAATTTCTACCATTTACAAAATATAAAATATTTAAAATATACTTCATAACTATTTTAAGGAATTCTGAATGCCCAAATTATTTTATAAACGGTTAATTATGATTGTCAACAACTGCACTATATCTAACTATTATTAGCCTAATACTAATTTATACATATCTAAATGCAAGCAATAAAGTAATATAATGGATCACGATTTAACATTAATTTAAATTTAATTGTTAATGTGTAAGTTGTTATGTAATATTAATGTTAACTATTATTGGTAATCGATGGATTAAATGTTCTGAAGAAATGAATACACTATATGAAATGCTGAACGAATATATTACATCCAGCAATGTGATAAACTACTATAAACTTTAATTTATTAATTAATGAAATTTTGAAAAAAATGAGATAGAAAATGTCCACCTGGTTTTCGATTAAATAATGATAAAAAATAAAGGGGGGTCCTGATAGTAATCGTCCTTTCTTTCCTGTTTTATTTTCTGGTAGCATTGCAAAAACCAATATTTATTTTGACTTCGACTGTTTAAACTCTTTCGTATTCCTTTTGGTTTCAGTTCTGTAACAACAATTTATTGATTGGGTAATCAGTATTGATGATATTGAAAGTTCACTGCAATAAATTACTCAATCGAATTGTATTGAATTAGAACGGATGTATGAAAAAATGTTTACGTTTTTGTCATCTATGAAAGATACCCTATATGGTTCCAAATTGTGAATTTGCAATTTTAATATATAATTTAAAATTATATACTTGAAAGATTTAGAAGCACTCTCTTGTTTTTTTGAAGTAATTGAAATTCGTAGTAGGACTACTAGAGAATTCCACTATACGTGGTTACTGAAAGGATTAAATTGTAATAATTCAACAGACCTAACAATCACGTCGGTGATTTATGTATATGTTGAATGATTTTAATAGTCGACAGTTCCGACTGCAACTGGACGCCTAATATCTAAATATTAAATTTATTAGGAAAATTGGCGAATTTCCAATATTGTCAAATATTCATCAGGTAATTTATAAATCTATAATAAAAAAACCAGATATTATTTGAGTTTAGATTAAATTTTTCAGCACTACATTTTACCAAGTTTGTAGTAGGTACCTACCATTTTTTTTATTTTTAAAAATTTAACAAGACGTAATTAAAATCACTTGAAATAAACATCAAAGCTTAATGAACTTCAAAAATGCTTGCTTTGTAATGTAATTATTGTGGAAGTGCACTTATTATTTTTAAGAACTTTCACCATTTTATTCCTATTTTATACTTAACTGCACCTTGCCCACTTAAACCCTTTTTCTCTGTTAACATGCAGAATTTATAATATCTTGAAGGAAATATACATAAGACCGATTGATACCAGTTTAAACAATAAACTAATTTTTAAAACAATTGTGATTTATTTTTATAACCTTAGACAACTTTTTAACTAAATTAAATAAATTTAATAAAAAAAAATCTAATAATTATATGCATGAAAGAGTTTATGAGTAGCTCTATTTTAACGAGTACGTTAGTTAGTTATATTTTTGTAAAAGAATGGAGAAAACTTGCTAAGAAGTAATTATTTGGGTATTTCTCTAATTAGTAGCTGTTTAGCTTAAAATAAAAAATAAACTGTTAATAGAAAATATTCGCAGGCTATTAAGCCAAAAAATGTCTTCCTTATCGCTACCATGTCTATTATAATATTATAATTATTAAGGGAGCAAATTGTCATTCGAGCTAGTTTATTATACGTAAATTACAATTACGTTTTAGTTTTTCTTCAAATATTTGAAATTAGAATTAGATTTGAGAAAAATTACGATATTAAATAATAAATTACATTGTAAATAAGAAAGAATGATTGCGAAATATTTAGGCTTTTAATTTACCCATATATTACTTTTGAAAATTTTTAATATGCTATAAGCTCGAAGATATGACAATAAATTGCTTTAACACATTATATATTAAAAACTAAAATTTTGTTGAGGTTTATGTCAAATTTTGTAGTGCGTAATAAAGTTATTGTAAACGACATGCAGGTGATGTGCTTTTTGTATAATATATTTTACACGTTTACCATTACTTTCTTAGATTTAGTTTTAATTTTAGTTACTTCATAAATCTAAACAAAATTTTTCAAAAAAAACAAGTGACCGATGTAAATATTTATGTAAATTATTGTAATATGTTAAATTCTTATATGTTTATTGACGGATATGTAAAAATAAAAATAATTATGTATATCTTTCTTTCTTCCTTTTCTTATTTCATGTCACAGTGTGCTATAACGACAGTTGCTTAAAACTCTACAATTGCCTCATAGGTCCTTTGTGCAAAGGATGACAAGCTTTTACCAGCATCGAGAGTAAGGATGCTCGCAGGACCCTTTGTTTCGCAACTAACTTGGAAAATATAATAAAACAATTATTGTCACACCAAATTAAAATCAAAAGATGGGTTTGACGTGAGGTTTTAAATTCAATATCTGGTACACATATATACAATAAATAACAAGCTCAAGAGGGAAATTACTTTAATGAGGTAATTCAAACTAATCCAGCTTACCTAAATAACTCATCACCTATGCACAAATCACCATTAACACATTTAAATAAAAAATAGTGACAGATAATTTTCCAATGGTCATAAATGCAAACAAAATTGTACAAAAACAAAGATGTACAAAATTGATAGCAATAGTTATTCAAATATGTATGCCGTCACATGTTCTTAAAAATTGAAGCCTGACTCGGATGAATGCAAAATTCTATCAAGGATACCAAAACAAATTTGAGCGTCATCTTTATCATCACAACTAAATTCCTAAAACGGACGTCATTCCTCCAAAGTTGGAACAGATGGTCTACACAAGTCATTTGGCTTCTGATGTCACCAATTGAACACAAACTTCCAACCAATACGGATAATTGAAGACACGAGTGGATGAAGGTGCTATGTTACATTTTAAAAAATGTCGACATCGGTGTGGGTGTGAATGAATGCTATGCAATTAAAAATATCTTATATATTTAACTATATGTATAAGTTCTACATTTTATATATTTTTAATTACATGTGGTATGAAACAATAGCACAAAACGCATTCATTCTCACCGATGTCCACATTTTGTAAAATGTAACATAGCACCTTCATCCACTCGTGTCTTCAATTTAAAACACAAAAGCTTATCAAATACAAATACTCCTAAGCGGGCCGTAAATCAGCAAATCAGCGGAACCATTGCCAGTAGGATGCCTATCAGTTTTCTCTTCGCAAAATCATATTTATATCAACGAAATCGATAAATTTATATCAAAACGTAACCATATAAAAATAAACTGCAAAACGTCATTGCAAGACCTTATAACAAATGGAAATGAGGAACCATAATTAACTTGCAGTTTTTAAACATTAAACGAAAATCAAAACTTAAGATTTTACCCAAATATGGACGATGGTTATCATCTCAAACTGTATTAAATTTCTTGCTATTACCAATAACTCTCGGTTTTCAAATGAATAGCATCCATAGACAGGAACAAATAAATGTACAAATTTAAATTAACAACATAAATTAAACGCATACTTTATTATAATATAATTTTTATATTATTATCACTTTTAAAACAGAACGTTATCAAATTATTGCAAATATAAATAATTTTACATAAACAAATTGTAAAATGAATTTGTCGTTTGTACTAAATTAACAGTGTTTTGATTGCTTTAAAGTTATATCCCAACATTAATCTGCCTGAAAATAGGAAATTACAATATTTTATCAAATAATCGTCATTGATTCATCCAGTTTATCAATACAAATGCAACACACGCATAAAATATAAAACTGATGAAAGGCAATGTGCTTTGATGCTCTTGAACTTGATAAATTCGTTGTTTTTCTTTCAATTTTCTCACGATACTATTTTCTCCTAATTCTTTAGGACGATATTCGTTACACAACCATTGCGTTTCATTTGAACCATCTTGACTTGCTTTTATAGCCCTATCATCGTTGTTGATCATCTTGATAGTATCACTTTCACAAGAAAATTCAGAATTTTCGGATGAAAATGATTTCTTCGTTGATAACGAGTTTCTTCGATATGCCAATGTACCTAATGAATTAGTGATCAATATGTTTTCATTGTCTGGTGTAAACTGATTTTTTTTAATAGTAACAATGTTCAAGTCGGAATAGTTTAGCGAAAAAGGAGGCCGGTTTTTATAATACTCTTCATCAAAATCACTTCTGCCACTTTCGCTGTCATCTGACTCCATAAAATCACTATTCACTAGATCATGAATCTAAAGTGAAAGACATTATTATTATTTAAGACTTCTAAAATGGGGGACAGTTACTTACGTTGGAATATTCCATATCATCAAATTTCTTTTCTAGGTTGTTCTCCGTTTTCAAATTTATTATTAATATCGTAATAGAATAAAAATGTTGGAATTCCAAATAACCGTAATACCACCGAAGTGCTTTATTTAAAATGTCATCTATGCAATGCCCCAACTGAACTTATAATAAAAAAAAACAAAAAATTTTAATAAAACACGAAGTAAATGAAAAATTATTAATTCAAAAATGGGAGAGGAAATATTAAATTGAATAATTAAAACAAAAACTGGTAATCTTAGGACATCCGATGTTTAGTGATATGTTCATATATCTGGATAATACCTGACAGAGCTGGTTCGGAAGCTCGGATATGGCAGCCCCGCTACAGGCCAAACATCTGCACAGGCAGAAAATTTGATTTTCGATTAACAATCAGCCTCAGATGCCGAATCGAATACTTCGATGAGGGCCAAGTGCAAACTATATTACGGCATAAACGATTGGGTAAAGCGGAATATCTGAACACAGTGCTGTGTTTCGACGCTCACGATATAATTTCAATATTTTCAATTCATGAAAACAAGCAAATTGTAGTATTGAGTCCATAATTTCAGATAAATTATCAAAGAATTTTTTAAGGGGTACTTTCGGACATCCAAATACACATGCGTGCAAAATTTCAACTTTTTCGGAGTTTATACAAGCTCAAGTAATTTTTTCGGCTTTGTTGTCTGAACTATCAAGTTTTATTATATCACCGATTTCAGTGTCACTCAAAAAGAGACTCACCAGACTCACATGCACATGGACCATGCGATACCATGTGTATATGAGACAAGTATTCATCCAATATGAAGTTTAACTAAACAAGAAGCCAATGTACTTTTAATTAGATAATAGTTTTTATTGAGAAACTGGTCACATTTTTTTAATTAAATTTGATCAGCTCAAATCAAAGAGAGTTGAACTATTTGAATCATCGATTCCCCGGTGCTCCCAAATTATTTGTGCCATGTTTGAGATTACACGTTGAACTATCGATTCTATTTATAACTTTTAGTCGGTAAGTAAAACTGCTGATTTGCAATTCTGTCGTTGAGGGCTTACTCCAATTTTCCTGACGGAATATCGTTACATAATGTGACAGATTCTAAATGTGTATTGAGGAAACTGCTCGGAAGCAGCTTTAGAAAAGCTTGTAAGAAAAGAATCACAGATTAATGTTGTCGTTGCATGGTTAAAAAATGTTTTAGAATATTTCTTAAATTTGAAATTAGTTTTAAAACGGTTTTTATCCGTAAATAAATAAATTATTTACCGCGTTTTAATTTGTTAAAATAATTCATTTTCTGAACTTCAATAAAGAAGATTAAAATAGACAAATCATTTTTAATGCAAAAAGGATTTCAGTTTTCTTAAATTTTCGATTTCAATGGCAAAAAGAAATTAGAGGATTGGAGCCCATTTAACATAATTAAAGAATTTATAAAACTATGAAATAAATAGTAACTTTGAACCTTCAATCCATTAGCTCGTTGCTCTGATAGGTACTACTTTAAACTAATTTTTTAAGATAACAAAATATATTTAAAAAATGTAGATAATACCACTTATAATCGATTATTGGAACATAACATTGCGCCAATTTGTTAAGTTGAAATCACATGAACGACTCATTGTAGATTTGAACGACTGTTAGCTTGTCAATGTGCCCTTTGACAAATTGTCATTGTGTCATCTCATATGGAAGATTTTTTGTCGTCGGCAGTGATGGCATAAACCCTACGTCACCTCAATCAAATAATTAATCGCGTGTAATTAATCAATTTCATTCGTTTTAAAATGGAGCTTAAAGTAAACTTGTATGATGATGTATTTTATTCCTGAAATTGCAGCATTTTCATAATAATTAAATCATCGGTTTCAACGAAAAGAATCATATGGACGACAGGGTCAAAAAGGACTATTGACAATCGCTGAAAAGTCGTTCATGTGAATTCAGCCTTAAGTGAGAAAAATTAAGTCACCTCTAGATTTTACGATTATTTTATTCCGACGTCTAACCAAACGCTAAACTCTAAAACTGTATCAATGTACATACGATATTATATCGGATCTGTTGCTGGGCACACAATACTAATAGAATTATCCGTAATCACAATAAATTATCATCTGCAGTTACTGTTTTAATAGTACTTACAATAAAAAAAAGTTTGACGATAACAACTATTAATAAATTATAATAGATTATGATAATAGACATGAACGTAACCAGGAAAAAGTTACGTACAGGCGGAAGTATCAACCGGGGTGATCTGGCAAAAAAGGTCCGGGGTTTCCCTTGGGAAAGTGCTTGCAAAATTTGCTTCAAGAATCATATTATCACATCTTTTCGACTCTTTGTGCTCAAATTTAATAAATTTATTATAATAAAAATTTTGTCTTGATGCCCCATTGAAGAAAGTTTAAATACTGCGCCCCAGGTTTACAGACCCCCACCCCCATTTCAACCGGCTAGCTACGCTCCTGTGTTGCATAGATTGCTATAAACATTGATCAGAGATTAAAAGTTAAATCAATTACCAAAGTCGAGTCCGAGAAAAACAAACAAAACTATTACTACATAATTATGTTTCACTATAAGGTTTCCCATAGTTTCCACTGATTGTGAGCTCGAATATTTCATTTTAATAAGTTACAATACTATAACTCTAAAGTAGTGCTCAAGTAAGATGAAGAAATTAAAAGTATATGGAAACAGCAAAATTATGATACATTCAAAACTTTGTAACAATTCTCACTGGGTTCATTGTTTATAAATATTCGCCAGCTACAAGTATTTGAGAAATTCTAACATGAAAGAAATATTATTTACCAAATATTTAAAATAGGTACCTTGAAAATATTGTTAATTTATTTCACAATTAATGCACAGTGCACTGCAGTTTAACGATAAGTGTGTAGGTACTACGTACTACTAATATTTACATTCTATTGTATTACTCAGCCATTTCCGGAGGGGGCACAGACGGACTTTGGCGTAAACAAACTAAAACTGCTTAGGACTCGAAATTTGTGGTTCCTGAAAAATGGTTTTTTATTTCGATATTTAGGGTCAATCCAGCTCACTTCAACCTGAAGAATTTACCTCACCATCTCCAATTTTGATAAAAAGTTAAACATATTATCACAAGAAGACACTTCTAATCGTCAACATTATTCTGAGTTGGCGCTTGGTATATACTGGCTATTTTGACTAATGTATTTTCAAAAATTTCAAATTATTAAAAATTATTGAAAAACGTACTGAGTAACAAAAGAATGTTAAAAACAAAAACAGCGGAAAACAAACGCAAGAATATAAAGTACAAAATAGAGTAGGTAATATACACAATAGGAAAAGTAGGAAAATACACAATAGAAAATTGGAGGCGCTGGAAGAGAAGTTCAGAAACAGAGAAGCCAGAAATTTCTACCAAGGGAAATTTCTACAAAAACGTTAAAAAAGGATCAATAACATCATCTCTATGCAAGGATAAAACAGGGAACTTAGTAGGAGGCCAAACAGAAGTATGGAGAAATGGGCCGAATACTTTGAAAAACTGCTAAATAGTCAAACAATCGACGAAGGGGCAATGGAACAACTAAATGATAGCACAAACGAATCAAAAGTAGAAAGATCTAAACGCAAAAACATACACCAAATTATATAAAGCTTGAAAAACAATCGAAGCGCGGAGGAAGATCAAATACAAGCTAAAATAATCAAGTATTGAAGAGGTGTGGTTGAATCAATGGTACAAGAACTAATTGGAAAAATATGGGGTAGCGGAGAAATGCCAAAATCATGGAGAGCGGCGGTAATATGCCCGATATATTATAAAAATTTATCGGAGAGCAGAGAAAATTAATGAACTATGAAAATAAAAGGTTAATGAACGGAGAAGACATCGTAATAGCTTTAACAAATAAAACTAAACTTTTTATTATTATTATAAGTGGTTCTGGGGCGTTGTTTATTTAATTAATTATATCAATGTTAATTGATGTATTTTGGGCTCTTGAGGGGGGGGGGTAAAACCGAATAATTGATGCAACCGAAAACTTTTGACTGAACCACAGAACTGCCGTCATAAAGCTGCATTTAGACGGGTCGACTTTTGCCATTCGACTTGGTCGCTCGACTCCAAGTCGACCGTGTGAACCTATATTCTGCAAAGTCGTTCGACGTACGAGTCGATTCGACCAAAGTCGAACGGATGTCTACTTTAGTCGCTTCGACGAAAATTCGAAGGCAAAAAAATTTTAATTTTTTTGCTTTTTCGGCAATGCACGGGTTATTTTCCATTTTTTTGATTATATTTATTACTAATATCCACTAATCACACCCCCATCTATCCGAATTTCAAAGAAAAATTCAAATCGGAGCGAAAAAATTTTACGCATTTTCAACGGACCACGGGCGACTGATGTGCATCGACCGGGGTCTGCAGCCTACTCGATGCTACTTTTCCGTACTTTTCAAAAGTCGATATTTGGGTTGTTTTGACCAAGTTCACACTTTTTATTGTTTTAATAGACAGATATAAGCATGTTCTTTAGTGTGTAGCACTCGAAAAATTTTTTCGAGTGGCTTTTTTACTGGAATTTTTTCGCTTCGACAGCCGTCGCCATATTTAAATACTACCTTCGATTCGATTTCAGTAGAACCGTGTAAACGAATTTCCTTGTTCGACTTGAGTCTAACTGCCAAGTCGAACAACAAAAGTTGACCCGTCTAAATGCAGCTTAAGTAAGAAGGCAGTAAGTCAATTTTTTTCGAAATTGAGTTTTTTATATTTTTGAAATCAGCGTAAAAAACCGCATCTATATCTATATAAAACTCAATTTCGAAAAAAATTGACTTACTGCCTTCTTACTTATGACGGCAGAGAAGGTTAATTACTAAATCTTCTTTAAATATATAAAAGAGCTTGTCTGTTTGTTTGCGTGTTTGTTTGTTCGCTATACGTTCCTAGACCCTTGGACCGATCTCAACCAAATTTTGCACAGTTATTCTGTAGGTCCAGGCGCAACTATTCGTGCATAAATGGAGAAGAAATTCCCGCGGGGAGCAAAGTTATTCGCGTTTTTCGATTTTTTATTGATACACTGTATACTTTACCCTTAGGTTAAGTACCCAGTTATCTGGGTACTTAACCCAGTTAACAAACCCTTACTTACTTACAGGGCCGGGCTGGCCTGAACGTTCCTACACCCTTGGACCGATCTCAACCAAATTTTGCACAGTTATTCTGTAGGTCCAGGCGCAACTATTCGTGCATAAATGGAAAAAAAATTTGCGCGGGGAAAAAAGTTATTCGCGTTTTTCGATATTTTATTGATTCCCTATACTAGGTGAATCACCCTATACTACGCTTTCGCTAGAAGGTGCACTTAATCTATCATATAAGTGTACTGATTGGTGGCCAAAAATCTAAATATATTTTTTTAAATCAGTTATCCCACCCTACAAAAATATGTACTACAAATAGTCTTATGTTGCTGTAACCCTAATATATGAACTGAATCTTGGCCTCCCTGTCTTCCCTGTGACCGGATCAAACAGATTACTTTTTAATTGGTGACAAGCTTTTTCTATATAAGCAAACTAAAAAACCAAAAAAATTAAAGAAAATATGGAAGAACCCACCGATTCCGCGTAAGAACAACCTCCCGCCCCCACTACCGTGCGCACCGATTCCCCGCCCGTACATCGACGCAGACCGCGTCGCCGACCTATCCTTCGTAGAGGTCGTGGTAGAGACCAGCAACAAAAAATATTTGACTTGCGTTCGTTATTGACAAACAGAAGAGACGTGGCCGGCACTTCCAATACGGAACGGCCTGTTTATAATTTCTATAATTGTTCACATATTAATATTGACAAGAAATAGTTTTATGTTGTTATTTATGTTGTTTTTAATATAATATAAGAAAATAAAAACTACTTACAAAAATACACCTTTTTTTATATTTACAGTAGCGCTCATAAGTAAGGTGCCACTCAATTTTTTAGCAAAAATTAATAAAAGCAAAACTTACTTCGAGAATTGTTGTATCGTTCCTAAAAGTAAGTAGGATAATACAGATTTTGACGTTTAAAATTTAATGTTCGTAATAACGCGAACAGTACCTATATTAATTATATTTTATTGAGCGTCCAAAAGTAAAGTGCCATATTCTTTAAAACGTCAAAAACTGTAAATAAAATTAATTTTTTGGAAATAAACTTGTTACAGTAGTTGCTTAAACAGTAAGAATCATGGTAAAGACGAAAGAATATTCCGAAGATCTGAAAAATGCGATTTTGAAATCATTGAAAAATGGAGACTCATTAAGGACAGCAGAACGCAGCGCCGATTTGATATACCACATCAAACTATAGGTCGTTGGATTCGTAAAATAAACCAACATGGATCAGTGGCCAATCAACCAAGAACAGGGCGACCACGAAAAACAACCAGACGGGAAGATAAAATGATCGTTCGTGATGCGGTGAAGAATCCTCGCTTAACGGCTACCGAAATTGTTCGTGATTTTAACGAGAATCGCGAAGATAATATTAGTGTTTCGACAGTGAAACGTCGACTGAAGTCAGCTGGACTATTTGGTAGGCGTCCTTCTAAGAAATCACTAATTTCAAAGAAGAATCGGATAGCCCGATTAAAATTTGCCAAAGATCACTTAAACTGGGGAGCTCAAGAATGGTCTAAAATTCTTTGGAGCGACGAGAGTAAATATAATTTGTTTTCCTCTGATGGTATTAAGTATATTCGACGTCCAAAAAATAAAAGACATGGTATTAAGTATCAGGTTCCCACTGTAAAACACGGCGGTGGAAATGTCATGGTGTGGGGCTGCTTTTCCTGTGTTCGTGTTGGACCTATACACTTAATCGATGGTATTATGGATCGGTTTATGTATGCTGACATATTAAAAGATCACATGCTACCACATGGGAAGAGAAAAATGCCACGCAACTGGATATTTCAACAAGATAATGACCCGAAACATGCTTCAAAGCATGTGAAAGGTTACATGGCAAAGGCTAATATCCGCCTACTTGAGGGGCCTAGTCAGTCTCGTGACTTAAATCCTATAGAGCATTTGTGGGAAGAGTTAGAGCGACAAATTACAAGTAGGACATACCAAAATAGGAGTCAGTTATGGGAAGCTTTAAGGCGAGAATGGCAAAAGCTACCATTGGAGCGTTTAGTAAAGCTTGTTGACTCTATGCCTTCTCGATGCAAAGCAGTTATAGCTGCAAACGATTATGCAACGAAGTAGTAATTGTTTTTAATCTTTATATTTTCAATAAAGTACTTTAGATTTTGTTTTAAGTGCTTTAAATAAAACTTTATTATAAGCAAATATTTCCTATTTTTTGATTTTTAAATTTTTACTTGTAGTATATAAAATTTTCCAAATAATTTTAATTATGTGTTATAATTCCAAGGTATTTAAAGAATAAATTTTGAAAAATTAAACAAAAAATTTTGAAATTTAAAAAAGTTATCGCAAAAATATTAAGTGGCACCTTACTTATGAGCGCTACTGTATGTGCTATATTTATAATGCTTGCACACTTCGCTAGATGGGGCTCTTAATCTATCATATTAGTGTACTGATTGGTGGCCAAAAATTTAAATATATTTTTTAAAAGCGATCAGTTATCCCACCCTGTATGTGGGATACGGAAAGTGGTTGGTTGGCATAATACTATAATAACCACTGGCCAATCACTCTCTGTGAGGCCGGAGGCCGAACAACTATGGCCTTCACGGATCTATTATGGTCATCCCCCTGTGAGGCCGAAGGCTGAACAACTATGGCCTTCACGAATCTATTATGGTCCGTCCTGTGAGGCCGAAGGCCGATCAACTACGGCCTTCACGGATCTATTATGGTCCGCCCTGTGAAGCCGAAGGCCGAACAACTATGGCCTTCACGGATCTATTATGGTCCGCCCTGTGAGGCCGAAGGCCAACTATGGCCTTCACGGATCTATTATGGTCCGCCCTGTGAGGCCGAAGGCCGAACAACTATGGCCTTCACGGATCTATTATGGTCCGCACTGTGAGGCCGAACAACTATAGCCGTCACGGATCTACTATGGTCCTCCCCCTGTGAGGCCGAACAACTATGGCCTTCACGGATCTATTATGGTCCTCCCCCTGTGAGGTCGAAGGCCGAACAACTACGGCCTTCACGGATCTATTATGGTCCGCCCTGTGAGGCCGAAAGCCGAACAACTATGGCCTTCACCGATCTATTATGGTTCGCCCTGTGAGGCCCGAGGCCGAACAACTATGGCCTTCACGGATCTATTATGGTCCTCCCCCTGTGAGGCCGAACAGCTATGGCCTTCACTTTTCATTGATGTTCGTTTTGTGTTTTATTTTTAAATAAAGAGTTCTTACATTACAACTGTTTTTTACATTTACTTCACTTTAGGTCGCAGAACTCGCCGGAATTGTGCAAGAAGACTAAAAAATGTTACGTTGAATACTCATCGAACTGCTTTCCCGGAAAGTCCGATATTTGTTGACTTTAACTTTTTCATATATTTTATGATTTTTATTGCTAAGTTGTGGTTGGTGATTTATTTGTTGATCCATGGTGACGGATCTATTATGGTCCGCCCTGTGAGGCCGAACGCCGAACAACTATGGCCTTTGCGGATCTATTATGGTCCTCCCCCTGTGAGGCCGAAGGCCGAACAACTATGGCCTTTTCGGAACTATTCTGGGTCTAGATGGCTAAGGGCGGCGATAGTCGCCCGTGCCAGCTAGTATTTAAAATAAATTACAAAAACATTAATAAAGAGAAAAAAGTAGGAAATACATAACAGAATAAAAATGTTTCTTTTTATAATAATTATTATACGTTGGGTTTTTGCGCATTGCACAAATTTGGTATGTTGAAGTGTTAAGATTACTGTCAAGCACTATTATAATTATGCAAGTCAGGTGTTATATTGAATAATTCGTGAATTTCCATCCAGAATGTTACAAAGATTTTCAAAAATATTGGTTTTCTTATATTTTAAACCATTGTACGTGCAAGCACGAAAAATTCCAATTTGCCTACAGAACTTTGCGTAACCTGAAGATTAGGATTCGGGGATTCCCCAACTCCAATTTTTGTTTTATATTATATTCTGATGCTCCATTACCTAAAGCCAGGGTCGTCTATACATATTGCTGTGTAATTCCCTTCGTAAACTGCACCACCCTGGGCAAGGGCGGATCTACGGGGGGGGGGTAATGGGGGTAACTACCCCCCCCCATGAATCTTCAATTTAACCAACAAAATTGGTGAAATAAACTAATATTGCAATACAAATTTAAAAAATATACCTTAATTTTGCATTTGATCTATTTTGCATTATTTGTTAAATCTTTTTAATCTCTTTATAATGAAATTCACCCCTGTACAGGTAAACAGGTACTACCTTTTAAGTTTTAAATATTATACACAGGTAATACACACAGGTATTATACAACACCTACATTATAATATGCATTATAATAGTGTAATTAGACCGTTACCAATTTGAAAATAATTATGATTCTAAGAATTACAGATTATTATATCAGCTGTAGGTATATTTAATTATAAATGCCTATAAATGGAATTAATAAAAGTCATAGCATCATATTACGTTGATATAAAAACATACAAACGTACGAAATATAATATAGAGATAAGATTTCGCGCCAACCAAGACGCAAGACAGCATAGTATGCATTGCTAAAGGTACGTATTCAGGAAATTGTAAAACTTTTAAATTGAAAGAATAAAATACAAGAACTCAAAATAAAATAGTATAGCACAAAGTGTACCTAACTCCTACACTGTATAGCAATTACTGTGCAGCTGAGTTATCGCAATAATTTGTATAGTTGTACGTTCTTATATTATGACATTATGAAGTGATATGATTCTATGCCTCTTTTTAATTTCATTTATAGCAAATTTATAGTGAGATATACAGTGTATTTAATAGTGAAGTTAATAGTGAAGTTAAAAATTAAAATGACAACTGAAAAGAAGTCTGGCCCGTTAGATAAATTTTTTGTGAAAAGAAAAAGATCGGAAGAAGATTTGAATTTGAACCCCTGTAAAATAAAAACCGAAGATCGCATTCCGAGTTCGAAAAATTCTGAAATATTGAATCAGAACAGCGATTTGGAAAATAAACAAGCTATTATTGAACCCGCAACTAAGGAAGCAATTCAACATGTTAGTGACTCTGAATCTGAAATTGTAGAAGAAGGTGAACACGAAAATAAACAAGTACTAACCACTGATAATAATGAAAACATTTATATCGATATTGGAAAATTTGATACGCAAAGAAATAAAATATCCGATCTTGACAAATACAGGATATTAAAATGCAAATGGTTACCGGACAAAAATTACGTGTATCCACATTCAGTACACAAAAAAAATAACAAAAATGTAAATTGTTTTCTATCCGAAAAACACTTGAACAAATTTAAGTGGATAATGATATCGAAGAAGCAAAATGGAATATTTTGTAAATATTGTTCCCTCTTTGCTTCAGGTGGAGGTGTATTTAGGCAGACGAATTTACAAAAATTAGTTACGACACCTCTGAAGGCTTATTCAAAGCTTTTAGGAAAAGATGGTGATTTAGATAAACACGATAATTTTAAATACCACATAGAAGCTAAGATCGCAGCTTTTGGTTTTATAAAAACTTACGAAAACGCATCGTTAGATATAAGAAGTAAATTAGATGAACATCGCGAAGCCCAAATCAAAGATAATCGAGAACGGTTAAAACCGATTATCAAAACTATTTTGATTGTTGGTAGGCAAAATATTCCCCTCAGAGGGCATCGTGATGATGGAATATTAAAAGTAGGAGATGAATCTGTCGTGAACGAAAACGAAGGAAATTTTCGTGAATTGTTGCGATATCGAAGTGATGGAGACGCGGTGTTACGGGCTCATCTGGAAAATAGTTCCTCCAGAGCTACCTACATTAGCAAAACAGTTCAAAACGAACTTATTGATTTATGTGGTCAAAAGATACAAGAATCGATCAAATCCAATGTAGAAAAGTCGAGATTTTATAGCGTGCTATTTGACGAGACCACAGATATCGGCCACAATTCACAAATGACATTGGTAGTCCGATACATTATTAATGGTGAAGTAAAAGAAGATTTTTTCAAATTTATTAACTGCCACACTGAAAATTTTGAAGACTATCGTTGCGAACCTGTATTAACAGGAGAAATATTAGCAAATACTGTAGTTAAATCATTGTCGGAAGCGGGATTTAATTTGAAGAACTGCGTTGGCATTGGTACTGATGGCTGTAACGTAATGATGGGACAAAATAATGGTGCTGTTGTAACGTTACAAAAATCTCTTAGTAACGCAATCAGATGTCCTTGCTATAACCACGCTTTGAATTTGTCCATTTCAAAATCTAATTCAGTACAAGCTGTACGGAATGCAATCGGATCGATGAAAGACGTAATTAGTTTTTTTAGTGCATCCGCAAAACGCAAAAATGTAATTTCGCATATAAGCGATAAAAATTTGATAGGTTTATGTGAGACAAGATGGTCGGAGAGACACACTTCGATTTTAAGATTTAAGGTAAGTCTCCCTCAAATTGTGGAATGTCTGGATATTATTTCAAAATGGAAAGAAGCTGAATCGTCCAGAAAAGCTGCATCACTAAATACCACCATTACACAATCAACATTTTTAATAGCGTTATGTTCTATGGCAGATGTATTAAGTATTACAGCTTCGTTAAGTAATTTACTACAGACAAAATCTATAGATAAAGAACTTGCCAAATCGCATATCGAAAGTGTAATACTTATATTGAGCAACAAGCGCGAGAATGCTGAATCAGAATTTAACGTAATATATCAAGATGTGGTTCAAATTTCCGATAATTTTAATCTTCAAATTACTATGCCCAGAATTACAGGAAAACAAGTTTATCGACCCAACATAAAAGTTAATAATAGTCCAGAAGAATATTTTAGAGCAGCGATTTATATACCTTTATTAGATCATATTCTTCTAGATATCAAATTAAGATTTCCCGAGGAAACATTAAACGTTTTTGACTTTCATACAGCCGTTCCTACAAATTTATTAAAAAAAACAAAGATTCAAATAGCATCAGCCATAAATAACATGATTCAATATTTAAAAGGTTTTGAATGGGAAGAACCGTTTAATGCAGAAATAATAAAAAGTAAACTTGGTTCCGAGTTTGACTTTTGGATTCTACATTGGAAGAAAGTTTCTGAAGAAACAGGGAAAGTATCGGGTTGTGCTCTAGAGGCACATGAAGAATGTAATGAACACATATATCCTTACATTAAAATAATTTTGCAAATATTGTGCACCTTACCTGTTAGTGTAGCTTCCGGAGAACGAAGTTTCTCCGCATTGAGACGCTTAAAGTCATGGTTAAGGTCTACTATAAACCAAAATCGTCTTACCGGTTTAGCTCTTTTACATATACACAGAAACATAATAATTGATGAAGAAGAAATAATAGATTCTTTTGCAAAATGTAAAAAGAGAAATCTAGATTTTATATTGTAAATACTTACTTTTTAATTATAAATTTAGTTTTAGTTATGTTTTCAATAAAAATTTAAAATGAAATAATATTATTCTAAATTTTCCCCATCAGAATCAACCCCCCCCCCCCAATACTGTATTAAATTTTTTTGAATGAGGGGATTTCCCTAAATTTTATTACAAAACATGTATTTACCCCCTCCATAATCTTTGACTAGATCCGCCCTTGACCCTGGGTTTTGTTAGGCGCCAGTTCTCAAAGTGAGAACAAAATTTACAAAATAAAATGAAGTCTTCAGAAGGTGCTAATTTACTCAGAAATTCACTACTCTTGTCCCATTTATCTAGCTCAGTCATGGAGATTCAACTCAAGGTGTAGTAGATTCGTTGAATTTTGAGATGCTTATTGAGTTTAAATAAATTTTGTTGACTTGAATCGTCGATGTTATGATAGTTGAGATGAACAAATTTGCCTTCGTTGATGATCTTTAAATCTTGTAATGCTTACTGTTACTTACTAGAGACGATGAATAAAAGATTGTTTGAATCAGAAATAGTTTTATATTTATGAAAATAAATTAAATCGCAATGCGCACAATATTTCAGATAAATTTTTATCTGAGAAAAATGACAAAGTTTAATACCAAATAAATAAAAATGCATACATCCAAATTTCCTTCCTTCTCTTCTTGATGGTTTGAATAAATTCAAAACCTTCTGCTGTCCAGTAGCAGTTTAAATTGTTCGTAAATAAAATGTCGTTATAAAAATTAAATAATTGCAAAATGTTAATTGAGGTTCATTGACGAGGATAGTGCTACTACTTAGTCACGTCCTATTTTTAATGTTGAAGACAAAATACAAATTTTCAAATAATAAAGTTTTTCAAATACCTGGTGTTTAAAATATCCGACTTCATGAGAAAAAGACCTGCGCACTAACACAATTTAACTGCGCGTACACTTCACTGCGTTGCACCACTTTGCTTCTTGTTGATGTTGTTGATAAATTTCGCTTCCGTTTCGTGATCGTGCGGAGTTGATTTAATGGTTGACACCTGTTGATTGTTTTGATCGAATTCGTGATGTGCCAGTGAATTATTGTTGGAACTCGTTTACCAGTTATTTAAAAGGTGAGTCATACTTTTAACTCGTTGATTGTGGAGATGCTCAACAAAAGGTAGCCATTGTTGTAATATTGTTATCTAATTTAGACAAACATCAAATTGGTCGAACATCTGGGTAACTTTGGATTAAATTTTTACCCTGGAGGTACACACGTCTTGCTTATTGAAGAGCTAAAAATAGACTGTTTGTTTTTATGGAGACACCTGTCCATCCATTTCGATTATTTTTGGAAAACTTTCATTATTTTGAGCCGCACATCCGTCGTTTTGAAGCGTTCGAGGAAGACTGACTTTCTACTTGCGCCGTGCTTGAAAATCGTCGAAATTTGCTTATCAGTAAGTCGAGTTCTTTACCTTTTTGCATTTTATGTTCATTAATTGACTTTAAATTTTCAGGAGCGCTTTCATCCATGATGAGTTGATTAACTGTGTGGTTCCCCGACGTCTCGTGAATACAGTAGCACTTTTGTAGGCAAGATTTAGCGAAGTTTCCCACCTTTTTCTAATCTCGAAGCTCGTTATCAAATTGAAGCGAAAATGACCTTTATATACACTTTTGGAGATTTATAGTTGCAAATTATGATCATTAAAAAGAGTAGATTATTTAACAAATTTTCACATAATCGGTTTCACACAATAATTGTTATTCATGGAATAAATTCCATTTTTGTACAGTACAATTGAGGTTATGTTCATTTGTGATAACAGTTCACAGTAATTTTACCATATTTGACCTAAACAATCCTTTATTATGAAATTTTGAGGTGACAAAAACCTCTGTGAAATCATTTTACAGCTTTTCATATCATTTACCAATGCTTAAAGATCTTTGTTAGTTTATTATTTAGAGAAATTGCTAAATTTGTTTATCTTTCTTATCTTTTATATTTTTAATGAGGTCAAATGCTAGGTGCAATTTAAGTACAAGTAAGAAATTCAATAATTTGCATAGACCTGGTAGCTTAGAACACAGCAATATGTAACATTGAACTGCTATTATGTATTTTTATTAAATAAACGAAATAAGTACAAAATTTGCACTTAAATAATAAACAAGTTAGTAATGAAAATTGTTGATTTACAAAGGTAATTTATACAAAATAAAATATACAATAAAAACACATAATTTTTACAATATAATAATTATTAATGTCATAAAAGTTTTCTTTAAAAATATATTTTTTTCTTCTGATTCCACATAAAATAGTGTATGTACCTCGTCATTAAAATACTTTTTTTTGTGCTTTCAGTACTTCTTGGTATATAACAAACTATACTTATGTGCAATGAGTAACCAAAGTTACTACATCGGAACAATGAAGCAAAACAATATTTATAAATTTAGAAAATCAACAGTGAATTGCTTTTCCTTACAATATTATTTTAGTTAAAGCTTAATTTAATTTCTTCTGTAAGAATTGAGCTTAATTTAATTAGCATACATTTAATTGAAAATAGATTACAACTGTCAGGAAATTGTATGATTTTGTCAATTGTTTTTTGGATGAATTTCGGGATGTGACTAATAACTAGATTGTAACATTTTATATATTGATATTTATACACCTTTTACCACAGTTAACATAATATGAACTTAACTCTTTCATCCTGATTAAGTCCTAATCCATCATATAAGCACATTATATGAAGAATAGGTAAACAGACAAATAGATGTATGGATTGCATGGCGCTCTAACATAGTCAAATGATTTTCCATTTTTATATTTAACAAAACCCTAATGCTTAACAAATAAGTTCAGTAAGTTTCACATAAAAATAAAAAAAAAGTATTGGACAGCAAACAAAGCAGAGACCCATGAAACAAACAACTGTTTTTGTATAAAATAAACTTATAACTTGCTGTTTATACTCCATTACTAAACTGCATCAAAAAAATTTCTCCAAAGTTCTTGAAAAATTGTTTGAATTGGCCTCAATTGAAATATTATCACTTCAAATATTGCCTGAACAAATCCATTTTTAAACTTTATTGAGCGAGATGAATCAGTTGTTTTTTTCCAGGGCACAGGAGAGTGGAATGTATACTGCCATTCGTTTTCTATATTCATATCATAGAAATAGTTATCTTCCATATTCACATCATACGAAGGTACATATTCCAATTCATTTTCCATATTCGTATAGAAATATCCGTCTTCTGTAGGTTCATCTCTTTCGTAATAAAATGAGCTACTTGCGTTATAAGGATTTTCAAATGTATTATCATTGGACATATACGCATTTTCTGCAGATTTCGTAGTTAACTTAATTGTATTTTCATTTTTAACAATCTTGTCTTTGCCTGAGGAAGCATACGAGCTATTGTTGGAATAACCTTCTCTGAAAGAATCGTTTGATTTATGACTAGTGTTGCTAGTAATATTATTTGCTTTCTTAGCCCTCGTCCTTTCAATATTAACTTCCATATTCACATCATACGAAGGTACATATTCCAATTCATCTTCCATATTCGTATAGAAATATCCGTCTTCTGTAGATTCATCTCTTTCGTAATAAAATGAGCTACTTGCGTTATAAGGATTTTCAAATGTATTATCATTGAACGTATACGCATTTTCTGCAGATTTCGCAGTTAACTTAATTGTATTTTCATTTTTAACAATCTTGTCTTTGCCTGAGGAAGCATACGAGCTATTGTTGGAATAACCTTCTCTGAAAGAATCGTTTGATTTATGTGATTTATGACTAGTGTTGCTAGTAATATTATTTTCTTTCTTAGCCCTCGTCCTTTCAATATTAACTTCTGAGTTACCTCTGGTAGAAATAACAATATTACTACTAGATTCATAATTTGGTTTTTGGCATTTATTCATATTATATTTCTTTAGTCTGCTTCGTACCCTTTTTCTCTTTTTCGTTTTAAGACCATTTTGATTCGTATTGTTTACTATTAAATTAGAATCATCGACCATATTCCTTTGACTTTGATTATTTAAACAATCGCGATCCATCAGAACACCCGATTTACATATAGAAACTGGAATAGTTCCAAAATTATTTGCATTCTTAGCCATCTTTCTATTAAGACTATGTTCTGAATAATAACTAGTAGATTTCGCAGTTAATTTAATTGTACTATCATTTTTTACTATTTTGTTTTTGCCAGTTAATTTAATTGCATTATCCTTTTTAACTATTTTGTTTTTGCCTGAGGAAGCATAAGAGCTATTGTTGGAATAACCTTCTTTTGAAGAATCGTTTGATTTATGTGATTTATGACTAGTGTTGCTAGTAATATTATTTGCTTTCTTAGCCTTCGTCCTTTCAATATTAACTTCTGAGTTACCTCTGGTAGAAATAACAATATTACTACTAGATTCATAATTTGGTTTTTGGCATTTATTCATATCACTTTCGGATTTCTTTTTCCTTATTTTGTTTCTTACCCTTTTCCTCTTTTTCGTTTTAAGACCATTTTGATTCGTATTGTTTACTATTAAATTAGAATCATCGACCATATTCCATTGACTTTGATTATTTAAACAATCGCGATCCATCAGAACACCCGATTTACATATAGAAACTGGAATAGTTCCAAAATTATTTGCATTCTTAGCCATCTTTCTATTAAGACTATCTTCTGAATAATAACTAGTAGATTTCGCAGTTAATTTAATTGTACTATCCTTTTTTACTATTTTGTTTTTGCCAGTTAATTTAATTGCATTACCCTTTTTAACTATTTTGTTTTTGCCTGAGGAAGCATAAGAGGTATTGTTGGAATAACCTTCTTTTGAAGAATCGTTTGATTTATGTGATTTATGAGTGGCATTGCTTGGAAAATTATTTGCTTTCTTAGCCCTCGTCCTTTCAATATTAACTTCTGAGTTACCTCTGGTAGAAATAACAATATTACTACTAGATTCATAATTTGGTTTTTGGCATTTATTCATATCACTTTCGGATTTCTTTTTCCTTATTCTGTTTCTTACCCTTTTCCTCTTTTTCGTTTTAAGACCATTTTGATTCGTATTGTTTACTATTAAATTAGAATCATCGACCATATTCCTTTGACTTTGATTATTTAAACAATCGCGATCCACCAGAACACCCGATTTACATATAGAAACTGGAAGAGTTCCAAATTTATTTTCTTCTGCTGCAAATTGATTACGTTTAATGGTTACAATTTTACAGTGACTATAATCACTTGGAACATAAGGTGGTCTTAATCTATAATACTCTTCATCAAACTCACTTCTCGTACTTTCATCCGATTCGCAACTTGAGTAATATCCATTGGATCTCAATTGATCTGTATCGATATCCACCATGGTACCAATCTGAAATAAAAATAAATGTTACTTATTGGAAATACAATCAAAAAAATTATTTAGCGAATAAACAAATTATTGTTCTGCCGATCAAGCACAAAACAGAACTGAAATTTCCCGTTCAGGGAGAAGAGCGCCTTACAATAAATTAGTAAAATTAATTATGGTTACTTAATTAAAAATAAAACTGAAAACAGTCTAACAGAATTCACATGATCACGTTCTTACCATGTTCTTGGAAGAAATTTTATATAATATAGGAGTACCTACGTCACTATTTATGCGCGAAAACAACTTTTTAATTTAAACATTGAATATAATAAAATAACAGTAAACTAATTATTGATATGGTTTATTGAAAATTTATATCTGTAATGTACAGCTTGTTATCAACCAACTAAAGTCATAAATTCCCCGCTTACTTATACACAACAGACATTTTTTGAGATTAGATACTGATATTTTAACTAAGTACATAAAAATGAAATGAAGTGCTAAAAAATCATACAAGTAATTCCCAGACTTATTGAAATTAATATATTAGAATTACCCAGAATAACTACTAACTACTAGAACCCGTTGATTAAGACGTTAGGATTTCATCTACGTACTACATGCCGGGGGTATTCATCCAGTAGAAATAACAGTTTTTTAGTAAATTTGAGAAAAACAAAAAAATACGTTGGTTTAAATGGCGAGGGGGACTTTCAAAGCCAATACTGCTTGAATTTGATGTTTAAACCACTCTACCCCAGCAACCCCTACTTCAGTGGCGGATCACCGTCAAAGCGCATGAGGCGCGCGCCTGGGGCCTCACAATCTAGGGAGCCTCTCAGAATTTTTGAAAGTGGTCTTTTTAGGTGGCCTGTATGACCACGGTCAGATTTTCGCTTGAAAAAAGAACGAAACAGGTTTCTTATTTATTTTAAGAGGCCTCCAAATGAAAGAGGTTTTTCTAAGAAGGTTACGCCTGGGGCCAGATGCAACGTTTGGGGAAAAAACGACAGACCTTTTTTTAAATTTGTACCTGAGGCCTCGTAAAGTCATGATTCGCTTTCGCCCTACTTTGAAATTTTATATAGCACCTCCTACCTTGTGATTAAAAAAATACAATTTAGTGGATCCGTTTATATTAAGTTCGAGGTATGTAATGAAAATCTCCTTTCTGGTTTATTTATTATAGTAGACGCCGCGCCGCTTATTATGATCAGGGATAATGAGATCAATCGGGTATTGAGATCACTTTTGAGAAGAACCGGTCGGCCGTACATGACTCCATAGAAAAATCATCGTGTATAGTGATAAGTATTGTAAGTTTTACGGCGCGGCGTTCCGATTTCCAGAGGTATTATAAATTTATACTTTTTATGAAGAATTTAACCCGCGAAAATTTGTGATCACATTAAGCGGCGTCTACTGTATTTAAATATCGAAATGCACTGGCTAAATGAAACTCAATAAAAGCACCCGAATCGTGGTTTGATTAAAAGACGATGACTAAGAAAAACAAGAAAATCATGCAATAAATTAATATAAATAATTTATTGAGAAGACAATTAATAAAATTATAAATACCTAAAACTGCAACACACTAAATGTTGAAGCACCACGTGTTTCCGAGAAATTTATCAACATTTGATGTTCACTACAAATGTTCTTTACATTACATATTACTTTTCTGATATGAATTATGACCACGATGACGCTAAGGTAGTACCACATCTTAGTTATTGCCAACCTAAGATATGGCGCAACATTTAAATGAAAGCATATACATGGTTGGTCATAAATTGTGGGTAGGGGTATACAACATAAATTAAAAACTAACTTTACCCCAAAACAATAAACCACACTATGTATCACTCTTACTGTTTAACATCTCTCCTCGCTAGGAGAAGAAGGAACCTCGCAATGGCAATGTTATTTAGTAACTCGACTTTCGGAGAAGTCACGATGGTGATCAGCAGCGTGGATCGGTCCGCGCAACCCCCGCGCTGCGGGAGGGTCAAAGAACTTTTGGGGCTCACGAATTGATTAAACAAAAAATTAGTAACAATATATAAAAATTAATGTATTCTAATTTAATTTAATTCTGCCAGTAATGGTGAAATTTATTTTTGCAATACGAATGTTTATGCTGTATTTATGGGCGATTGTAGACTGCGCCGATGGTTGAAGGGTCTCATAATCTGGCATGTACGTAGATTGCGCCGGGTTTGGTATTTATTAGGATAGCAGGTATAGAGAATTTTAAATAACAGGTAAATTGTTAAGTACAATCAATTCCTAAAGTCGTAGGTACCGTCCGTCGCGTCGTTAGCACTGCATAGAACATCTGGGCATAGAGATTAGGAAAAACCATATTCGTATTTTAATAATTAAAATCAGCCGTTTCTTGAAGACTGAAAACCTCAGGAAACAGTTTAGTTCTTTGGCTGCAACTACAAATGCACACATACATACGATTCTATGATAAAAAAATTAAAGAAAAAAATCCGTGGTAACATTAATAATAATCTGCAGTATAAATTTCGGTGAGCAGTTTGATTATATAAAACGCCATTCATGTGTAGAAGTTTTTCGTGGATTATTTTACCTGGATTCTTTTTTCTCCTCGTTAATTTAAGACCATCTTTCAAAACCCAAAAAGAATTGCCAACGGTGCTTTTCAATTTCTAGATTCTAGAAGAGAATTTTGATATTTTGTATTGTATTTGCATAGGTTTGCCTTTGAGTTGAAACGAAAATTCTAAGTACTCGTACTTGTGTCTTTGGTGCAGAAATGTGTTTATTTGACGTTAAAAGCTTTAATTTATGTATAAGGTTATTAAGTGGAAGAATATTTTAATTGAATTATGGGAATTAATTAGGAATAAGGTAGCATTAAAAGCAAGGACGAAGGCGAATGGATCAAATTTAAAAACAGTAGTAGTATAAGATTAAGAATATAAAAATTAAATTATAAAACCAAGAATTCAAAAATAATATTAAAATTAAAGGGTTGGTGAGTGAAGTTCAGCTGGGCACGATAATTAAATTTGATTAAAAGTAATCTTAAGTAAGATTAAAGTAATCTTAAGACGCGGACACGAGATTTTAGGTGACTTTTGAGACAACTTTTAGAGTGCCAAAATAAAGGTCTATACGAGTTTTCAGCTTATTATCTCTCATTCCGAGGTTGACCCTTATTTTTGACTTATATGACTGGACTATTATGTCATTTTAACCCATTGATGAAATTTTAGCGCACACCACTGGTGCGAACAACTCAAACTGACCTAATGGTATTTTAAGTTCATCGACTTAAATCAGTGATAATTATTATCTTATTAGTATTGTTTAATATAGAACAGCCACATATCTACGACAGTTATTTAAAAAAATTTTCTTTCTGAAATGTTAACAGTTTGAACGGAGTTTGAACTTATAATTCGCTAGTACAAAAAATATAGAACTGCGCATGCGATACATCGAATTTTGAATTAATTTTCCGGTGCACATTTTAAATTAATATAGTTTACTTTTTTCGATAGTTTCCGAAATACAGAGATCTCGAAATTCCACATACGAGTAGTATACACAAGTATAACCAAGTCGCACTTACTATGTTTTTCTCTAGCATGGGGTTACTTAACTGTAGTCATTACTAACGATAATATTTTAATAGTCATTAAATTTAATGTTTTTGTTAATACTAAATGCTTGCAAGGCAGTATAATTTTTAAACATTTCATTGATAATACATAGTAATTATAATATGTTTTAATTTACCTTTCAAATATATTAACAATATAACTTCATACTTATATTATATAATATAAATTTCTATTACTCACCTGTTATTATAGTTTTTCCAATTTTTTGTGTTCAATAAGTTTTCATTGGAATTGACCACTGACCTAATTTAATTGAAATTTAATAAATGCGGCAACTAAAACTTCAACGCAACAACTTTCCTTAATCACATAATTTATTATAAACTAACTAGTAATTATTACCATATATTATTTGATGAATAAAATAATAAATATAGCGATGTACTGTGCAATGAATGCATAGTACATAATTCCAACGGTAGGTACACAAAACTGCACTCACTAAACTTGTTGCTATTGTTTGTTTGAATACAATAAACTACTTCAGTGGCGTAACTACTAAAACATAATTTAAATTTTTTTTAAAATATATTGTGAATTATAGATGGCGAAAATTATAAAATAGTATGTATGTATATATTTTTTCCTGTTTCCCCATTGGGTTAAACCACCCAACGGGGGAATATATTCTGCTATTGGATACAGACATAAACTTAAAAGTAATTAATTGACATATTATGTAATCTATATAAATCTATATAAATAAAAATGAATGTGAAAACCTTTGTCACGGCATCACATGATAACGGCTGGACCGATTTTGTTAATTTTTTTTAAAAGTGTTTGTAATAGTCCGTAGATGGTTCTTACGTAAAAAAAAATTGGAAAAGTTGCCCGGGAAGTTGGAAAATTCGGGAAAAATTGAAAGTGCTTTTTATACCGTCAATAGGTGGCGCGACCTTAAGTACCTACAGAAGTAGGTAGGTAATTAAAGTACCTACTTTATTTCTATAGTGAAAACCATTGTCAAGGCATCACTTGATCACTTCATAACGGCTGGACCGATTTTGTTAATTTCTTTTTAAATTGTAAAATTATAATAGTCTGAAGACGGTTTTTACGTAATAAAAAATTGAAAAAGTTG
This sequence comes from Podabrus alpinus, assembly GCA_932274525.1. Lineage (NCBI taxonomy): Eukaryota > Metazoa > Arthropoda > Insecta > Coleoptera > Cantharidae > Podabrus > Podabrus alpinus. Next base: position 22,584,434 of record OW026454.1, read on the forward strand.
CTCCGGAAAGTTGGACTGAATCGAGAAGGCTGCAAGTAACTTATAAAGACATTGCAAAAGGTCTATTTGATCCGGTGATTGATATAAATCAGGCAGATAATGCCGGTGTAGCATTACAAGGTTTTTTTTTTTTAAATTAATTTGTAATTTGGTTATTAGGTTTTGATTGGCGACACGGTAACCGTTAGTACGGCTCTGTCACATAGTGAGGTTTGATAACGTATTTTTGTTTAGTTCGCCTCAATACTGGGGTGATTTAGAAAAAAAGCAAATAAGGAAAAAAGCATTTTGCAAAAATTTACCTGGCGTAGGCGGTTCTCCCAGGGTGAGGCAATTGCTTTAATTCAATTCGTCTGTCGGGTCACCTTATGAAAAACTGAAAGTGCTTTTTTGATTCGACAGTAACAGTCACTCACCAACTTAAAGAATCAAATTTTGGTTGGTAATATTTCTAACTGGCATGTAGCTATAGTCCATCCGTTTTAAGAATGCAGAACTAGATTGTACTAAAATTGTGAACTCGGAACGTGATTGGTTAAACTTTATTCCCGTTTACAGTGTCGAAATTTCATTTGTGATTGATGACTTGCGAATATTTTTTTTTTAAAGTTTCTGGCAAATTTAAAATATTTGTACAAGATAAATTGCTATTTGATAAAAAAATACATTTAACTCGATTTTTTCAAGTATCAAATAAGTAACATTTGTTTTTGTCGCTCATACACTTTAATTATTCGACGTTTCCCAGTGTAAATCTGACCTGCCGTTCAAGTAATTCATTAATTGAGAACGGCTGGGCCGATTTGTCTCAATTTTTTTTAAGTTGTTCGTAATTACCAGGAGAAGGTTTTTACGAAAGAAAAAATTAGAAAAGTTGCCCAGAAAATTGAAAAATTCCGGAAATATTCGTTAGCAATTTTTTACTTTCAATAGATGGCGTTCATGGCGGACCTATCGTTTAACAAAATTGCGTTGTCGGCAGGTGGCGCGACAATAAAAAAATATTTTGCTAATAATAAAAATTGTGGTGCCATGTGAAGACACTCCTATTGACGACAATCGTGCGAGTGGTTTTGCAAGAAGATCATAATGCAGATATGCTAAATAGCTAATTAAAATTAATTATTTAATTTTTTAAATTGGTTTTAATTTGTGTGCAATTGTTCCGGAATGGCGTTTCGAATGGAAAAATAGAAAATTATTTGTGGAAAACTCGGAAAATTTCGGAAAAACGCGAAAAATTTGACTAAACGTGAAATGATCGAACAATTGCAAAATCTTCTGCACGAGCATAATGAATTGGTCAGATTGTTCAAAACCGCATTGGATGCAATGCATTCTGACGACCACAAAATCATTATCAGAGCAGACAAAAGACCCGATAGAGGTCATGCACGACAATTAAATGCTCCCACTATCAATGAAGTCGCAGTGGTGATTGTTGGCGAGAATGTGGAATCACGCGATATTGTTCTCAAGCGTCGGGATGGTGGACAATTGCAGCGCGTGTACGAGACTTATCGGTCATATAATGCACTTCAATACCCGTTGATGTTCTGTCGTGGAGAGGATGGCTATCACTTGAATGTAAAGATGGTCAATCCAACGACAGGTTTGTTTACAAGTCATCACTTCTTTTTCATTCTACAACTAAGTTCGAATTCATATTTCAGGAGAAGAAACGAATAAGAAGGTCAGCTTAATGAATTTTTATGCGTATCGATTGATGATTCGGCAAGATGTTGACAATCATCTGTTGAGATATCGCCGGTTGTTTCAACAGTACTGCGTCGACAAGTACGTCAAGGTCGAAACGGAGCTTACGGAAGTTACGATCAGACGAGTACATCCACTTGCGTGACGCCATCGCTACTGAAGGAGACGCGGCCAACATCGGTCGTTTGACCATTCTCCCAGCTACTTATGTTGGAAGCCCGCGCCACATGCATGAGTACGCTCAAGATGAGATGACGTACGTGCGGAATTAGGGACGCCCTGATTTATTCATCACGTTCACTTGCAATCCGAAATGGCCCGAAATTACGAATCTGTTGCTTACAGGACAAGCATCCAGCGATCGACATGACATCACTGCACGAGTATTCAAACAAAAGATCAGAGTGCTCATGGATTACATCGTTAAGCACAAGGTTTTTGGCGTGCTCCTTTGTTGGATGTACTCGGTTGAACGGCAGAAGCGTGGTTTACCACATGCACACATTCTGCTTTGAATGTTCGACAAGATCCGACCAGATCATATTGATTCGATCATTTCTGTCGAAATACCAGATTCTGAAACTGATCCGGAGCTGCATTCCGTTGTGACAACGAACATGATCCATGGTCCTTGCGGAGTCCACATCCCAGACCCACCGTGCATGGAAAACGGAAATTGCACAAAGCGTTTTCGCCGTCCGTTGGTGGCTAACACAATCAGTGGAATCGACGGATATCCATTGTATCGGCGTCGTTCTTCAGATGACAACGGCAGATCAATCGTGATGAAAGTGAAAGGAAACGATGTCGTCGTCGATAACCGCTGGATCGTTCCATATATTGTCCGCTTTTATCGAAAACGTTCTCGACCCACTGCAATGTTGAGTACTGCAACTCCATCAAATACGATTGCAAATATGTGAACAAAGGGAGCGACATGGCGGCGTTTGGCATTGCCGATCCGAATGCAAACGACGAGGTGACAAAATTTCAACTTGGGCGTTACGTGAGTTGTAACGAGGCAATTTGGCGGCTGTTTTCATTTCCGATTCATGAACGTCACCCGACTGTCGTACATTTGGCAGTTCACTTGGAGAACGGCCAGCGTGTTTACTTTGCGGACGCAAATGCAGCGCAAAGAGCAGAACGACCACCAGCGACAACATTGACAAATTTCTTTTCGACATGCGAAAGCGATCCGCTCGCAAGGACTTTACTCTATTCGGAAATGCCACGCTATTATACATGGAGCGCTCTGCATCGAAGAAAAAGAGAGGAAGAATTGGCTGCTGATGCCTATATGAAGAATAAATAGAGAGAAGAACAGGAATTGGCAATATCGCTGCGTGCTTTGGAAATTTCTTATTAGAAGGGGAGAAGGAAATAGAAGAACAGAAAGAAGAAGAGGTATTGCCAATATTGCTGTCCGATTTTGAAAATCCCTTATTAGAAGACGAAGGGGAGGAGGAAAAGGAAGAACACAAAGAACAAGAGTAATTGGCAAAAATAAAATAAAGTAAAATTAGAAATTATTGTGGTTTTTGTGAATACTTAACAGTTTTGTTAAACTTTTTTTTATTAAACCTTGATTTGTATTTTTTATTAATTTATTTATTTAATCCTTTTTTAATAAGTTTGGTATTTGCGATGACCAAATAAGTCGCAAGGTTATTATGCGGATTGGATCTAAAAAATACATGTAGGCAAATATTGAAATTTGGGCAGGACAACGTCTGCCGGGTCAGCTAGTTAATGTAATATAAACGCAAACTTATAACTAGGGAAAAATGGAAACACTTATTTGGTAGAACTATTAAAACTAAAAAAACAAAAACCGACTTCAAAAAAAAGCACTACAAAAAAATTGCACTAAAAAGTAAAAAATAATTAGAAGTTATTAGAAGAAGATTTAACAGAAATTAGAAGTATATTTTTACAGTGCTGAGCATAAAAATTAATGTATTACGTCAATAATATACAATTATTGTTATTTTTGGAGTCGGTGCCAGCCAAGGTTAACAAACGTGTATTAACGAAGTAGCGGAGTACCAGTAGGTATACATTTTATATCACTTGGACTGCAAAGAGTTTCACAGTCGACAAGATCGCAGGCGACATCGGTATTGCTACATTGTTGTATTAATGTTATTTCAAATACATTTTGTAAATTTCTTAACAGCTTGGCTGGCACCGACTCCAAAAATAACAATAATTGTATATTATTGACGTAATACATTAATTTTTATGCTCAGCACTGTAAAAATATACTTCTAATTTCTGTTAAATCTTCTTCTAATAACTTCTAATTATTTTTTACTTTTTAGTGCAATTTTTTTGTAGTGCTTTTTTTTGAAGTCGGTTTTTGTTTTTAAAAAATTTTTTTTTTAAACTTTTTAGTGCAATTTTTTTGTAGTGCTTTTTTTGAAGTCGGTTTTTAAAAAAAATTTTTTAATTAATGTACATTAATGTCATAAATTAATTCATTTGTCACTTTGTAACTTGATTTTTGCTAATTTTAAAAATATTGTGCAACGCCACTGAGTATATGTCAATGTCATTTTTAAGGTTAACATTCTTATGTCAAAGTTGTGCCCCCTATTCTCGAGCCGCTACTGACTATATGTCAATGTCATTTAATTAAACTTTTAGTGTCAAAATCGCAACGTAACTATGACGACGTTTATATATTTTGAATTTTTTCATCATTTTGAATTTTTTCATCAGTTATTTCAATTTAAAAACCAAAGTACTCAACCGATTTTGATGAAATTTATATGGGACCAATCTGAAACTATATCCTTTCGAATTGTGAAAAAATTTTGAAAATCGGTTAATAAATGACGGAGTTATGAGGTAACAAACATTAAAAAAAAAATACAGCCGAATTGATAACCTCCTCCTTTTTTGAAGTCGGTTAAAAATTGATAAAACATGGTAATGAGAACAAATTATACAAACACATATTAAGGCAAGAGATTGACTGTCCCTGCCCTGTATGTGTTTAGTGTTGGTGTTTTAATCTGTAGAGATGAGTCAAGGTGTGAGCCATGGCCAGAACGAGAGAATGAAAGATTAGAAAAACAAAACCGGGTTTGAGCATACAATGGCCCTTCAATATTTGAAGTTGGTATGAGCTCAAGCTCAGGGTGGAGTATTAAAATCTTTAAGAGTTGAAATTATATGTTTTATGAAGGTGGTGAAAGAAATAACTAAGGAAGGATGTTTAAGAATTTGAAGGAGGTCGAGTGGGGATACTGAGTAGAAATTACAGAGAGTAAGATTGTTAAAACGAGAAGATACATAGCGTGGGCAATCGGACAACAAATGTTGTAGAGTTTGTCTACTCCTTGAATCGCAAGGACACACATCAGTAGGGCAGATCTTAAATCTAAATAGATACTCGCGCGAATACGAATGTCCCGTCATAGTAATGAATTCAGGGTACTCCTCCGCAAACGAGATGCAGATATCCGACGTGAGATTGTCGATGCCGGGCGCTCTGTTTACGCTCATTGTAATCAATGCCTCCAACACCTCTTCTACGGCGAATTCTTCTTCGTCGGTCGTGTCACATACGTAGGTCGAATCAAACATTAGTCTGAGTTCGTGATGTCTCAATAGGATATCGTCAGTGTCGAAGTGCCGAAGCAGTTTGTCTGCCGTATCGTCACTGTCGCTAGTAAATTTGTTTTCGCACGTTAGTGTCAGCGGAGGGCGTTTAGCGGGAGCATCTTTAATGAGTCTGTTAGTCAGAGACCACACACTTTCCTGGTGTTGCCTATTACAAAAGTCTCTAAAATGTTTTGTAGAAGTTGAGCGTATCAGGTCACGGTATTCTCGTTTTAGCCCCGTTTGGTCTTCTAAAAGCCTTGAAATATCAAGGCCTTGTCGAAGACCGGAGTGAATACGGTGATGAATCCTGATACACTGTTTTTTCAAATCTTCCAATTCCTTAGACCACCACGGGTTTTCACGTATTTTCATTGAGGAGAAACATGATTTGCGTATGTCCTCAGTGAGTTGTTCCACTGTGAGGTCTAAGGTCTAACATTTCTGTCGCTCTGCATGAAGTAAGTCATGAATTCACGAAAAGAGGCGTAAGAGCGCATTAGATTACACTGTACAACATTTATAGCCTTACCACCCATATTCAATCTTTTCCCTGAGCTTGCCCTCCATAATTTTGTAAATATTACAACTCGTAGACGAGCAGAGTGTATTATATTATATTTTGTTTTGTCGTTAGTGTTAGAATTGACACAGTTAACACATTTTCTAAGATCCCTGACGTTGTTGTGGGTGCATTCCTGGTAAGTGTGACTACCAGCACATTGAGAGCAGCATGGTGACTTCTCTGTGCAGAATCTTTTTGTGTGTCCATATCGCATGCACCCGTGTCTTACATTCAGAAACTCCTCCGCGTGTACACGATCGTGGTCTACATTGACCCTACCCAGAGAGGTCACCAGGCTGTATATCGCTGGGCTGGTGTCCAGGACGACGTTGTATAAATTACAGTTCCGATTGCTTTTAATAAATTTGATTTTTAAGTCACTTTTGCTTTGGTAGTTGGATTTAATCCTCTCATTCTGGCCAAGGATCACTTCTATCAGTTCATCCTCCTTGACGTCCCGAGGAACGCCCTTGAGGATGACACATGGGTACAGTTTCCTTGGCTCTTCAACTTTTAGGTTCGTTTGAGTACTTTAGGGTGTTTTTAATGTCCTCTTTTTGCCCCTCGTTATCTACAGAAATTTTTATTTTGTGGTTCGAAAGTTTTGTGATGTTAGGGGCATAGTTCCGCACCCTGAACGAAATTGAATTTTTAAATTTTTTAATAACCTCCTCGTGAGATTTTACAGAGGAAGCTATGCTGGAGATGATGATAGCCGGACATGCCTTCTTCCTTGGCTTTACAGCATTGGAGTAGTTAATGTTTGTTATTGTATTGGTCGCGGCTTCGTTTTTAAATCTTCCCTCAGAACTAAAATTTCTTTCTTTATACTGCCCGAAATATCTCCCAATGTTACTGCTGGTTCCCCAGCCGAAATGTTCCCTATTTCTTCCTTAATTTGTTTATTATTTTCTGACATTTCATTTTTAATTTCTTGTTTTAGTGCGTTCATTTCGTTTTTTATTATTTTTGCTATATCATTTAAGTTAAATCTTGGAGTACCGGCCGAAATTTCTCCAAGTTCAGACGCGATATTTAGTAAATTTACGGTACAAGTCCCTATGTTAGTTTTAATAGATTTTTTAAATTTGCCACTGTCGGCCATTTCGCTGGTAATAATTGCACAGTTTTCCCTTAGTTGTTTTATTAGTGTTTTTAGATCCATTGTGTTTTAAATATTTGTGGTATGTGTATTATTAAAGTACCCGAAATCCCAAAGTTGGTCAATCTCTTACCTTACTTTCTTCCTGTAATGAGGTGTCGTGTCGATTGAGCTTCAAATTTTGAGGATTTTACTTTACTTTTTACAGAATTTACTTTTATTTTATTAGTAACTATTTATTAGTACTGTCTAGGTACTTGAAGATTAGTGAATTTCCAGTTTTAGGAGGCCAATACTTCCAAAATTTCCAAGATTTATAATTTTATGTGATTGTCCTTAATATTTCCAAAAATTTTACAATTTTAGAGCAATACTTCCAAAATTTTCCAAAATTTATAATTTAATTTGATGTCCTTAATGTTTCCAAAAATTTTTAGCGACTGAAGAAATGTACTCTTTTTTTTTAGATGTGTAATCTATGATGATGTATTTTCGTTTGGTCGTCGAAAAATTGTAATTTATTTAAACAAAAATAATTTATTTTTAATGACAAATAATGTCAGATCCAATTTCCAAATTTTTACAAAAATTACCAGTTTTTCGGTAATTTTCATCCAAATAGCTTTTCAATATGCTATTAGGAGTAACAATTAATATTGTTAAAAGAAAAGATGTTCACTCGTCATGGTGCCAATAGCATAAATTTTAGAAATTTCAGTGGGGGGTTGGGCGGGAGAAAAGTGGTCCATTTACGGAAGTCCAACGTTGTGCCTAAATCAAGTTCCAAGTACATATACGGTTTTGAAGAGCAACGTCGTTATTAAATGAGATTCCCCGGAAATTGTTGGATAGAGAGCGGTAAAGATGAAAAGCTGATGGAGCAAGATCAAGAGAATAGGGCGGATGTGGAATAACCTCCCAACCGAAGTCTTGAATAGCTGCTCGTGTAATGTTAGCAGTATGCGCAGTGTTGTCAGATTTTAGAAATCTAAGGCGCCAACTCGTTTCCGAAAAAACGCTCTAAGGCGCAACTAATTGATCACGTGGTGCCAAAATTGATATTTATGGTTATTTTCTGCATTTCCGAATGCAATCAACTTCATGGGTGACACCCGGGGCGGATAATTTCTTGGGGTGATACCGCCTCCTAGATTGATGACTTTTTTTTTTAGGGATTTCACTCAAGGAAGCAGCCAATTTGGCTGTAAAAGTGGTTGTATGCATTACGGAATGTACAAGGCGCATGCTCGACTTTCAAATTCAAAGTATTATTTATATCGCAATTTTTTATCGCAATAAATCGCAATAAACCGCTCAAACCCAATAAACTTCATTGCGGTTTTTGAAAAAATTGCGGTTTTTGAAAAATTTTTAGCGCAAATTATCTTCAAAAGTCGCCCAATTTGCGGTAAATCGCCCAATCTGACAACACTGAGTATGCGGACGGGCATTATCATGCTGCAAAACCACGTGGTGACGTCTTGCCGGTCATTTTGTTTTGAATTGCAGCCTCCAGGCGACGCAGTTGTTGACAATAAACCTCAGAAGTGATGGTTACATTCCTAGGAAGCAATTCGTAGTATATGACGCCTTCTTTATCCCTCTTTGCTTGTTTGTTAAGGCTCAGCCATTCCTTTCTGTTCTTGATGTTGATGTAAAGGCATCATTTTTCGTCGCCAGTAACAATTTGGGACAAAAACGGACGATGTTATTGACGAGCTAAACGATGACGAGCAAGCAAAGAAGCACAATTTTTTTTTTTACCAATACATATTTACAATCTGCTACATAAACAAACAATAAGTAAATTTGTTGACTATAAATTAATGACATGTTGAGAGGATTCCATCGAATACTCTCATTTCAATTTAGAATTTAGTGAGACACAAGAAAACAGAGGTATTGAGCTAGGAATACAGTATTGCTACAATAATTGAATTGGCGATATAGCTAAACAAAACGAGTGGCCAAATCTGAAGGTTTAAAACGCTTCAATCTTTGGACTTCACAGGGATGATTCAACAGTTTATTCGCCAATACATTTGGATGCGACTCAATCCGATTTTCATATTTGACAAAGAAATTTCTGATTTCATTTTTTATTGTTGGGATTTGTAAGTCACGGTGGATTATTTCATTTGGCACATACCACGGTGCTTCAACAATCGTTCGAAGTATCTTATTTTGAAATCTTTGGAGAATTTCAATATTGGATATGCTCGCAGCTCCCCAGAGCTGGATACCATATGTCCAGATTGGCTTTAGTACCACTATATAAATTAAAAGTTTATTCTCCAAACTTAATTGTGATTTCCTGCCTATCATCCAAAGCATTTGTCCAAACTTCATTCCAAGTTACAAACGGTAACACGCTGATTTTTGTTGTTTTCGCTCAAAACGCATGGTACTACTACTAGCGTGCTTCACGAAGTGGAGCGATTACGGGGCAAAGCCCCGCTTAATTCTCCTTCAACTGATAATGATTACGCGCACTTTGGGCTTTTTGTAAGGGATTAGCGAACCGTTGCGGCATTGAACCTGATCTGAATCAGTAACTGATAGCCTTGTAATCGGCGAACCGAATTACAACACCAAGGTTACTGTGAATAAATAAAAATAAGATTTGTTCGAGTTGTGACCGTTCGAACAATGATAGTACCGCTGCATTTCTAACCGTTGGCCTCTACCGCCTACTCGGTCGACGGTCGCCCATATACTAAGTTATCGGGTTAGCTTGCCGTCTCCGGAGCCAAGATGCTTATCGGCCGCTTGAATCGGTGGAAGTCGAAGACGTCGTACTTCCCAAGTTGGTTAACCAGTGGGTTATGGCTGTCGTGGCTACGGTCGTACAGCCGTGTTCACGTTCCAATAAACCATCTTCAAGAACGAGGGTACTTTCCTCCTGTTGGTGCCAGACATCAATTGAGCTTCTTCGCGGTGAGTGGGAGGGAGATGACTTCGCGATTAGTGGTAATTGACCACAATCTGGAAACTTGCCAGCGTTTGTTCCACGATCTCTTGTGTTAGACCCGCTTTAGCGAGCGCGGATATAGTGCGGGCAAGATCTTGGGGGGTGATTTTTGGTTTATCACCTTGGCTTGGTTGGTCGTCGTGGGGTGTGGCCCTGGGTTGCGGTTCTTCATTCATTCTGCTGGCGTAGGACTGGTCGGGTGTTGTCCTGTGGGGGACGAACCTGGGTTGGGAGCTTGGCGGTCCCGCTTGTCGCCATCTGTTTGGTGTTAGTCTTGGACGTGGAAACCTGGGGCATCCTTGGTAGCTGGCGGTGTGTGGGCCCCCGCAGTTGGCGCAGATTGCTTGCTGTTCTCTTGGTTTCGTACGCCCCGCGCACTTGACGCACCTCGCGTCGGATCAACAGCATCGTTGGGCATGGCCGAACGATTGGCATCGGTGGCATTGCCCAATTCGGTTTTTTCTATGTGGTGCCTCGACTTGCACCGGGATACCCATGATTTTTCTGATGTCGAAAATTTCGCGCGACGTCTCGCGTTTTTGGTGAGGGTCACCATGAAGAGCGGGAGAGGATGCCTTTCCCTCCCTCTATGCATGCGTGCGGCCTCTTGTATTTCGATGCCTTGCGAAGCCAGGTCTTCTTTGATTGTGTTGGAATCGATTTCTTTGGGTAGGCCCTTGATAACGACTTTCAGGGGGTGTCTTCGGCCATTTGGTAAAAATAGTAACCTCCATCTTAGGGTCGGAGGTTTTTCTCGAAAAAGCGGTTTAGATTACGATAGTCGGTGGTTGTTGCCGGGGTGATCGATAGGCCTCTCCTGTCGTGTTTCGTGTATCGGATTTGGAGACGGTTGAGTTCGGCGTTGATCATCTGCCACCGTGTTGCCTTCCGGAGTACGATGGGGGGGGGGGATTCTTGGTTTAGGAGCGGCAACTGGACCAAGGGTTTCGTCGTTGTTGTTGGGGGTATCATTGTTCGTGATGGCGTTTGACCCATCCGTGGGTGGGTCGTTGTCCACTACCATTGCGTTGTTTATCGTCTGGGGGATGATTGGTTCATCATGGAGCGTGGTGGTCTTTTGCTTTGTCTTTGGCGGTCTCGGTGTATCGGTTTCGGACCCTTCCGAGGAGGTGGAGATCGTCCGTTTGCGCCCTACGTCCTGTGGTTGGGCTTGAGCGGAGGTGGCGCCGGTGATTGGTGCCTTCGGATTTATGCTATCGGTTTTCTTTTTGGTATTCTTTACGGTAACGGGTTTGATCTGAGCGGTAGCGGGTTTAAGCGTCTTCTTCTTGGAGTTCTTGTTGACCACCAGTTGGAATTCGCCTTCACCGTCGTCCTCGATGATGTTTGGGGTGTCGGCCTCGTCGTCAGATTTGTGCATCAGTTCCGCTGCTTTTCGCGCTTGGTGGAGGGAACGAATCAGCTCGTACAATTCTTTCTTCTCCTTGTTATAGATCTCCATTATTCGCTGCGTTTCGCGTTCTCTTTCCTCCATTCGTTCTTGGTGGTTGTCCTCAAGTAACGTACCTTATTCGGTCTTCGATTGAGAAGTCGGCGTCCTGGGAGTTGAGTTTTGATGTTGAAGCATTGTATTGTATTGTATTTATCATTGTATTGATAAATACGGTTTTGTCTCAAAGGGATCGTAAAATCGCTTGTCGTTTACTATTATGACTTTCCCATTCACGCTTTCTCCTCAGTCTATTCAATTCAAAACGCATGGTACCCAAACACCCAACTTTTGAACTTTGCCCATGGAATGTAAATGTCGTACCTACTATAGTTGATTGGTCGCAATTCATCATATTGCCCAATTCCCGAGTTGATTGACGTGGCTCATTACGAATTGAAGCATTTAATCGGTCTTCATCAAAGCCGGATGGTCTCCCTGAACGTGGGAAATCATTCATATCAAAATGCCCTTTTTCGAAACGAGAGAACCATTTCCGTGCAGTACTTTCGATGGCGTTCTCTCCGTAAACGGCACAAATGGTTCTAGGAGCATGAACTCCTAGGTTAAACTCAAACAAAAGGATATGTCGGAAATGTTCACTTTTTTGTACTTGACACTCCATTTTCTTTAGCCAACAATTACCCCTAACTTTCTACGAATTGAAAAATTCAACAAGTATTCAATAAAACAATACCATGGCATTAAAATGACATTGATATTTCTAAAACAAATTTGTTTCCAAAGCACTCTTACCTTGGAAACTAAAAACACTATGAACTTGTGCATCAACCTGATATATACGTGATTATTATATACGTATATTCCTATTATTTTTACGGTGGCAAAGAGTATAATATTTATAATGACGATGGCTAATAGTTTCCTATTCCATGTTATTAAAAAATGAATTTATATAAAGAAATACCTTGGAATACCATCTACTAGCCAGAAAAGAAACACCTCTTCAAGCCTGCCGGTAAAGCAGGCTACTGTTGTAATTTGGATACGACAACACTTCTGCAACTTTAGGTTAGAAGTTTTATGTTAATTTTTTTATTATTTACTTTTTATCCCAAAATTTAAAACACATAAGTGCCAATAAAGTATTATCGTTGTAAAACCGCCTACCGAATTATTCTCGCAAAACTAAAAATTTGCTATACTAAACAAAGGATACTTTCTTTGTTTCGTTTTTATTTAAAAAAAAATAAATAAAGTTTATACAACAGGTATGACTAATCTTCTTGTTATTTATTACCTCGCAGGTGACAAATATTTTTATAGATAGATATACTGAGTGACGATTCCCTGTTCGATTGCCTTCAAACGAAATGCCTATTCAACTAGCAAACGATAATAACGTTCACGAGATTCGTGCAAAAATTGCATACAATGGAGAAGTTTTGATTACATACATCGATCAACAAATATCGCTGGAAAGACTGTGCAATGAGATGCGTGAAATTTGTAGATTTACACACGATCAAGTGTTCACCATGAAGTGGGTTGACGAAGAAGGAGATCCATGTATAATTTCGACGCAGTTTGAATTGGACGAAGCTATCAGATTATATGAAGTGAATCGTGATTCTGAATTAACCATTCATGGTAAGTCGAAATTTATGTTGTTAAAAAATTTTATAGGGATGGATTTTTATTGTTTCAATGGCATTCCTAATGGGTAAATCGCAATATTTATGTATCGTATTGAATATGAAAAGAATTTTAGTATTATTTGTGTATAAGTTGCATAAATTCAAGTCTAAATGAAAATGTCGATACATATAAACTCTCAAGGGACCTTGCAAGTTATTTTTATTATTCATCGGCAGTGGTGTTGCATTAAAATTAATTTTCGTATAGAAGTACGCAGCATTGTTATGTTGTACGTAATAGATACCATTGAGCAATTACCAGTTCAGGGTAAAGTAGCAAAATATCTTGAAGAATTTGATTCAAAATTTGTATTATGATTGTCATATTAATATGACGTCTTCAGCGTTGTTTAGAGCAACGGCTGATAAAGTAAAATGGGCTATGATGATCGCCAACGTCCACAGTGGATAGGGCACTAGAAGAGAAGATTAATATGTAATTGAATTGTTATACATTCTGATATTCCCTGATAAGATTTTCGATGAGAAATGTAGTATTTTGAACTACTATTTCAATATTTTTTGAGTTGTCTCCGTCAGCATTGAAATTTTATTTTTAATTCTATAGTACATAAATACAAAACTGTTTACATGAGAGTCGATTACATTATTACTAAAACAGGGTAAGACTCATCGCTTTTCTAGTATGGAGCTTTCAAACATGTGCAATCAACAGGTCATTAATACATTGTTTTGCTCTGTATGAATCTTTGAACTTCAGATTTTAAAATTTTCATTTTAAAATTACATTTTATAATGTCTCTACACATAATATGTAGTTACTGTTTCCCTAAAACAAAGTTTCAATCTTGAAACTGATCCAAAATCTAAACATAAAGCAGATATGTGATGATCTGGAACACAACCATCAATCAATAATATGCAGCATCCAATCTGAAATTTTAGCATATTTTCCAATTTAGGCAAGTCCAAATATAATTTACAACCTACTGGAAAATATTCTGCATTTTTTAATTATTTTATTATTGCATTATAGTCCAGGCAAGGAAGGTTTTTAGTTTGCAAAAAATCTGGGCAAGCTGAATTTTGGCAGAGATGTACATTGGAGTGTTCTAATGAACCCCCCAAAAGTCCCATAAAAACCCACGCCGCGCCGGCGTCCCCCACAATCGGGGGTTTTAGCTCCACCAACGCGATATAGCTCACGTCTTTTTACTTTTGCAAAAAATTACCATTAAACAAAGTTAAAGAACATAAAATTCTCTATAACTTGTGGCGCTGCAGTAGGTACTCTTTAACATTGTTTAATAGTAATTTTTTGTAAAAGTAAAAATACGTGAGCTATAGGCGAAAACCCGCACCTAGGGGGCTAAAATCCTCATTTGGGGGAACGTCGGCTTGGGATTTTTATGAGCCATTTTGGGGGTTTATTAGAATACTTCAATATACATCTTTGCCAAATTTCAGCTTGCCCGGACCTTCTGTAAGCTCAAACCAAAATTTCGGTTTCGTTACTTGGAAGATACTATGACTTGGGCACATTTTGAAAAAATAAATTTTTCTCTTCATTTTTTAACCTTGGCCACAATTTCAATTAATGTATTAGTAAAAGCATTTCCCATGCCTGAAAACATTTCTCTCCCTGCAAGGAATCAATATTGTGCCATTTTAAGGGTGGGTCGTGTTTCGGTCAATAATTTAAGTATTAGTGTGCCATGGAAAGCTATGAAATAAAAACTATTTTATAGAGAATTTTATGCTCTTCAATTATGGTCTGATCATAATTTTTCATACAGGCATAAATAAGCGAGTTATTGGCAAAATATCGCGTTGGTGGAGCTAAAACCCCCTATTGTGGGGACGGACGCCGGCCTGGGATTTTACGGGACTTTTGCGGAGTTGATTAGTACACTCCAATGTACATCTCTGCCAAAATTCAGCTTGCCCTGATTTTTTGCAAGCTTGAGCCAATTTTTCGGCTTTGTTGCCTGGACTATTATAAAGTAATAAGATCTCTGACATAGTAAGAACAGTAGATGAGTATAGAATGGATATTATAGGCCTTACGGAAAAAAAAGAAATGTAATGGGAATATGAAGATGTCACAAAGAGAAGACGTTAAATATATGTCTGAAAGATATCTCAAACAAGGATTATAAATAGACACGTTACGCCCCAAACGAAGGTGCCCCTGCGAGCCAAAAAGGAAGATTTCTATAGCACCTTGAATATTGAAATAGCAAATATTAAAAATAGACAAAAAAAAGATTATTGACGACATAAATGGCCGAGTCGGTAAAAGAACAGATGCCACAGTGGCATGGTAGGACAAGATGGAGAAAACACTATAAACGAAATTGGAGAATGATTGATTAGTATGTGTAAACAGTGTAATTTAAAAATAGGTAATACTTTTTTCCAACATAAAGAAATACATAAATTTACTTGGGAGAAACCATCGCTTAGTCAAAAATCTATTTTGGAATTCATAATTGTTAGATAATCTTCTTTTTGGAATATGGTGTAGACCAGCGCTCCGCAACCGGTGTGCCGCGGGCAAATAAGACAATATTTGCATTTTTGGATACTAAAATGAAACTTATACTCGTTTCCTTAGGTGCAACCACTAAAAAAAAAAGGTCATCAGCCGTGCCTATGGGTGACACCCGACCCCCCTGAGTGCAACCCCTCAACCCCTAAAAAAAAGGTCATCAAAATTTTCTTTTGATGTGCCACAGAATTCTAGGAGGAACTTAGGTGTGCCGTAGGTGAGAAAAGGTTGCGGAGCGCTGGTGTAGACTGTAGAACGTTAAAAGAGGAGCTAATTGTGGATCAGATCATTACTTGGTGAAGGCAAAAATTGTATTTCCATCAACAGTCTATTTGAGGAAAGAAAAGTCCGTAACAAATACTCAAAGACATGCTACAATATGGAAGTGTGAGAGGTTTATTCAGATAAAGATTAGAACAAAACTAAACGAATTGAAAGAAACAGATTATATTGATGAGGAACAGAAAAAAATTAATTGATATTGATCAATATCAAGCAGCATATAAAGCCTTGCATTATGAACATAAAAAGTTGAGACCAGATCAGGTGTGGTGGACAAACGAAATACAAAACGCAGTCGGGGAAAATAAAGCAGGGTGTAATAGATTTTTGAGTCACAGAACCGTAGATAATTATGAAAATTACGAGAAAATTAGAAAAACACTCCAAAAATCAGTAAAAAAGAAAATCAGAGAGGAAGAAAACTTATCTTGGGAAGGGTTTCCCAAGGGAAAGAGAAGTAGACCATAATAGGAGGGGCACAGTCTACGGAAGCGTGGAGAACCTTACAAAGTATGAAAAGAAATACGACTGAGAGAAAAGTTGGTTTGATTCACAAAGAAGAATGGGTAAAGCACTATAAACAATTACTGCGCATGGACGAAGACAGATGGCCACGGAAACCACCGGGTAGAAATAAAAGAGGAAGACCTAGAAGATCCTGGAACAGAGATATTTTTATTGTTATTAAGTATGGACGTGCCGTCAAAAGGAAGCATACCCCCTCCAGCGCCGTAGCAAACTCTTCTGGCGCCTGAGGCAAATTTGAATATATGCACCCTCTCTCCCAAAAGATTCTTATCATTTTGAAAATTTTCAACTATTATTTATTGGGTTTTGTCGAGGTTTAGCGCCCCCATTGCGATCACCCTTGCTACGGTGCTAGCTTAGAGTAATGAAAACAAATGGATGCTTATCAGGAACTCATTTAGGCTGCCAGAACCAGGAGGTCTGGAATACCCCCGAGGTATACTTAATTTATTGCGAAAGAAAACCTTTCAAGTTTACGTCCCTCGGTATTAAGAAGAACGGTGCTGGGATAGTTATGAAATATATCACCCCCTCCCGGATTACAAATGAAAATTCCAAAAGATTCAACGATAAATAATAAATTTTGATGGTTCTGAATAATGGCAAGTGTACCTGGGGGGTATTCCATACCCCCCAGACCCCCCGGTCATATAATATCGATTTTTATCATTGGGAACTTCTGAAGATCTTATATAAAATGCGCATAGTATGTCAGAATCACCGTTTCCATGGTAACGTAATACCCCCCCTCCCTGAATATGGAGATTATTTTTCTTTTCAATTTAAATATATTTGAATAACTGTCGCGATCATATTGTGATATTTTTACCGGTTACCCAGTCAGTTAAAGGGAAATGAAGAAGAACGCGGGGGATGGAATAACTTTCCTAAAATCCCCTGTCTTATCATTGATCCAAAATTGAAGAGGAGAAAATTTTCTACAATACGAGGTTTCAGGATTTACTTTAGATCTGAAGTAAATCATGAAGCCTTGTTTCGTTTTGTTCACCATCGATGGTGAAGTTTAAATAGTACGAAATTTTTATTCAGAATAAGAATGATTCAAAACCTTTTTCAATTGTTTTCTCTGGATTTATAGTTTAATAATAGTAAAAATTTATAGAGCGCTTATAGAGAATTTTGTACTCTTCAATTTTTATTTGATGATAATTTTCACTAAAAATGAAAGTAAGCAAGTTATAGACGAAAAACTACTGCAGAGGATTAAAATCCCCACTTGTGGAAAAGGCCGACAGGGAATTTTAGGCGATGTTGCAAATAAAATTGTGGTCAAATTTGAATATATGCACACCCCCCAAAAGATTCTTATCTTTTTGAAAATTTTAAACTATTATTTATTGGGTTTTGTCAAGGTTTAGCGCTCCCATTGCGATGGCGCCTGAGGCAAATGCCTCAGTCACCTCACCCTCGCTACGGCTCTGCCCCCCCCATGTCACACTTTGCCACAAGTTGATGAACCCCCCCAATGTATATGATATCGTCTGCTTACTGGTAAAACCAGGTAACTGACATAACCATAGTTTTGAGATAATAGCGTTTGAAAGTTCGACGTTTAATAACTAAGCAGTATTAATATGTATTGTGTTGTAATTTATTTCTAAGAAGGATTATAGTTTTAGCAATGTCATAATACTTTAAATTAATGTGTAAGTCCCCTTGCCCCCTTGCGGGGGGGTCAAGAGGGCGGAGCCCCTTTGCGAGGCGCGGAGCGCCGAGTTTTTCATACGGCATAACTTTCGAACGGGGGGAGGTATCAATTAACTTGTTTTACCAGTAGAAAGAGCGCAAAAAACTTAACATGCCGATATATTTAACTCAGTTTCGAAAATTTTGCAGTTACTTGGTTTTACCAGTAAGCAGACGTATCATTTATGGACAGCCCCTTATATATTAACGGATCTAACCACCCTAATCGCTCGAGAAATAAACTTATTTTAAATAATTTATAAACTCAAAAGTATCTAATGAAAGGTTTTGATTTTTAGACTGCATGGTAACTCATGTTTTGAGGAATATAATACAAAAATTATTAAAAAAAAAATTTTAAAATGGCAGCACCACACCTGACGCCGTGGAGGTTCTCAACCACAACCGACACACGCGTTATGTTAAAAAACATTTTAATTTATATTAAAACATTAAAAAGCACATCAGCGCATTCGTGAATAGCGGGACAATCTTGCTACGTAGGGATTTTTTTGAGGAAATGGCGATGAGTAATAATTAAAAAACCCATTATTTTACACAAATTTTGCACTCACACAAATTAATGATAAAAAACTAATAAATTTATCGCAAAAATCGTCCTCTTAAATTTAGATAATGTAGTCCAAATTTCAAGTCGATCACTTCGGTAGTTTTATCCAAATTGTAAAGCAAATGTCTAACTTCTACATAGAAACATTTGTAACTCCGTTAATTGTTTGAATTTTAATGCCAAATACGGTTATAGGTCGCGTTCGGTCTGGCTCTTTTTTCGCTTTGAAACTCCGCCAAACTCATTCTGATAGTCCAATTTGGAGGTTTTTTCACGTTTTTAAACGCTTTATCTGCGATCATTTAAAAATTTTGCGTGTTTGAAGCAAAATGAACGGAACTACAGTGTTTGCAAGGGCGAAAAAGCTCGAAATCGAACTATCAGAATGCGTTCGACGTAGCTTCAAAGCGAAAAAAGTGCCAGACCGAACGCGGCCTTATCAAAACACTGAATACCGAATTAGAAACATACACTATTAAGTATGTATGTTCATAACATCATAACATACGGGAGCTCGTCAAGTTTGGAACAAATTCGATATATAATTTTCTTAGGGGGACTTTCTTAGACAATCCTCAGACACGTCAACCTTATTTTTAAAGTCACTTTTTACTGCCATTGACGTTTTTTATCATGTTTTCTTTTTGAGCTATGACGTCATCGTAATTTTTTTTTAATTGCAACCCTTATTTTTTCTTCGAATTTGGATAGAGCACAATTTTCTGAGTATGAAGGTGTAAAAAATAACTATAACCTTGAAGAGAAAAGTATTCCAGATAATCAATTCTAAAGTTTAAAAAAAGCTTGATAAAATTATTACAGTATAGTTACCAATAATTTACCAAGAAGGCGCTGGAAAAAATAACACGGTTTGACAGTAATTACAATTTTGTAATC
This sequence comes from Podabrus alpinus, assembly GCA_932274525.1. Classification (NCBI taxonomy): domain Eukaryota; kingdom Metazoa; phylum Arthropoda; class Insecta; order Coleoptera; family Cantharidae; genus Podabrus; species Podabrus alpinus. The sequence continues at coordinate 22,604,002 of OW026454.1, forward strand.
TGTGGTCTAGTATTTTGTTAATTCATCGTTGCCTAAATTGTATTTAGAGTTTATTTTAAAATGGTTCGTCGCTTGTCTGAAAAGCAATGAATTGAAATTCTGATGATTATCGGTTACGGGGACAGAACTCACACTCAATTAGAAGTTTGCAATTTATCAAGTAATAATCCTAACGAGAAACCAATTATGCTTGCCACCATTATCAAAATAGAGCAAAAATTTGACGCCAAACAACGCGATAGTTCAGAGCTCCGTTATAAAATACATGAAATTGAAGTGGCATCCGTATAAAGATGAAATAAATTAAAACAAAAATGTTTTTAAGGCGTATCTGGTTGGTTTGAAACAGCTTATTAGCTGAATACAAAACCGTTGCAAAAACAAACGAAGTGTTTAGCGGAAGCACAGACGAGAATTCATTCATTCTACACCTTTTCCACCAGTAATTCAGAAATCGTCAACCGTTATTCAGAAATCGTGAATTGTAATTCAGATTTGTCAACTGATATTCAGAAATTCTGAATTGTAATTCAGATTTGTCAACTAACATTCATTTAATTGGAGCAATTTCTGTGGCTGGCGTTGTAGCTATGGAACACAGAAGAGGTTCATTTACTTCACAATTAGCATGTGATTTTGTAAGGACATTACTGCAGCAATGGAACGATATAGGAAGTCAACTGTCCGATTTAGTACTCGTTGTGGACAATGCGCCTTGCCATTCAAGACTGGAAACGGTCTTTACTGGGACGACAGCAACTCTGTTGCGACTTGGCCCATACTCATATTTGGTCGAAAATCAAGGCAGAAGCCAAAAGCAACATTCGAGTTCCCAATGTCGCGGGGCATAATCTTGGGGAACAAAGACTGGTCTACTTAGAGGAAATAGTAGATCGGGCCAAGGACACCGTAAATGGAGGCGATTGTGCTCGTGCTGCGCAAATACATCATGCAGCAGCCTTATCAATGGAAGATATGCCAGTCTGTCGCTAAGTTATTCGCTAAAAATTTCTTTAACATATTGTTGTAAAATAATTTATGTTTTTCTTATAATATATCGTGGGCTTACTGCAAAAACTGACGAAGTCAAAAAACAGAGTTTCTAAGATGAATGAAATTGAATGTTTAATATTTTGTGAAAAATCAGCTTTTTAAAAGTTTTAATTTTTGTTTTAGGAAAATGAAACTTTAACAATACTTCTTATTAGGGCTTTTGCTAATTTTTAAATTTTCTAAAAATACTGAGCGAACTTAATCAACAAAGTTTGTCGTGACTGGGAAACTGACTTCGTCAGTTTTTGCAGTAAGCCGACGATATATAAAAAAATAAATTAAAATATTGTTATTTTTTTAGATTTTTATTAAAGCGTTATTCTGCACTGTAAAAGTCCCACTTTTGCATTTCATTCTAATTTTCATTTGTCGGTTTCTGAATTAAAATTGACGATTTCTGAATTAGACGATTTCTGAATATCAATTGACAAATCTGAATATCGGTTGACGATTTCTGAATATCAATTGACATATCTGAATAACCGTTGACGATTTCTGAATATTAATTGACAAATCTGAATAACGGTTGACGATTTCTGAATATCAATTGACAAATCTGAATAACGGTTGACGATTTCTGAATTACTTGTGGAAAAGGTGTAGTCGTGAACGCAGGCAGTTTATCAAAAATGAATCACTCCACCTTATCGCATTACTGCAGTTTCGCTGTTACCCTGTATGGGATTCAGCCCGTCAGATACGCATTGGTGGGAGCGATATCATTCTCTTTACCTTTACCTTTACCTGATATGTATTTGATGGAGCATCCCGGCGCAGCCGGCCTTCTCCTTCATCTGAAAGAATACATTAATGACATTGGAATTTATAGAGACCGGTGGGTCTCTGGGAATTGGCGCTTGGCGGACTGACTGGTAAAAACCTGAGCTGTGACTGTGAAAATGTAATATGAGAAGAAGATATCATTCTCGACTCGCAAACCTACTTGTGTGTTCACATAGCTCAAACTTCTAGAGAAACGTGAGCACATTCCGCCACCTATCGATAGTATTTTGCAACAGTTATTGTGAGCGTCCTGTATTTCACAGGTCACTTTATGATTACTTAAATATAATCTCACAAAAATTATAACCCCGCCAAAGCCTTTTGATAACAAATTTTTATGTTTTAATTTATTTCATCATATTACTGGTTGTAAAACTTTTCATTCTTTGTTGATATTTGTTTATCAAATTCAACATAGAAATTTGTTATCCGTTTATAATTAAACGAAGATGATCCTGAACATAAGTTGCAGTTTTGTGAAATCATATTGTTAGCGCCAGAATGCGGATGATGAATTCCGAAATAACACAATTTTTTCTGATAAAGCTACCTTTTATCTCAGTTAACAAGCAAAGCTGTAGATATTGGTCTCCTTTCAACCTACACTGGAAATTAGAAACTGGTAGCCAGTTTTCACAAAAACTTAACTTTATTCCTTTATTAACTTTATTGAATTTGTTGCAAACTTTACAAGCTCCCTATATAGTGAAGATAATAGCTGCTAAGCTATCAGCATTTTTCATCACCACTTATAATGGAAAAAAATTGCAAACTTCCTATGAGGCATATTAAACGCTTATTTCAATAACAAGTACATTTTGCATATAAAAAACATAAATTTTAATACCATTACCAATAAACAAAATAAAGGAAAATATGTTAATTATTAAAGGAAATTGCTATAAATCCACTTAAATTGAATTTAATTCTAAAAACTATTTATTTTGTTAATTTGGTGCTTAGGATTGCAACGTTTCTTCAAAATTGCTTGAAAAATTCTGGTCTGGCATTGAATGTAAGAAATCTCGAAGAATTGTAATAGAATTGGCACTTCAAACTTCTTGCATTATCACTTTTAGTTCAAAACATTGTTGAATTGACGCCCCTAATATTCATCAACTTGACGTAATTTGATGGTCCATAGATTTTCTATCGGGTGAAGTCGGGATTGCAAGCAGGCTAATCCAAAATTTCAATGGATCTTGAAACCACTTGAAGGTGTTATATGAACGACGATTTTCTGCATTATTGTCTTGTTGGAATATGAATTACGTTACCATAAAATTACCGATAAAGATTATTAAAACTTCGTTCAGGAAATCAGTGTAGTTATTTGAGTTCATTTTCACTAGAATTCAACCAACGGGAGTTTTTCCTTAATAAATTAATCCTACTCACCTTCACCGAAATGCGAACTTCTCTGTCTTTGCTCAAATCATGGCAATAAAACTGGTAGCCGTCAAGGCCTTCCAAATCAAAGTTTTTCTCATCGCCAAAAACTAAATTAAGCCATTCGTTCTTCCATCACGTGTACTTTCTAGCAAAAATTAATCGTGTTTTTCTGTGCCCCTTTTTTGCCCAATAAACTACGAATTATGTAGTATTTGGCGAACGTCTATTTTTTAACCATAAATTTATAACAAATTTTGGTTTTGGATGTTTTTTTGGTCCATACTGATTCCCGACTTGAACACGACCGCGACCTTCCCATTTTCACCAAAATTTTCCATTTGTCATTCCCAATGTGAACAGTAATTCAATTTTCTCCATTTAATTTTTCGAGAGTTTCTTCGTACCGCTTAGGCGTTAAGATTTTGTATTTTTTGAGACAAAAATTATTTTTAAACTTGAAAATCAAAGTAATAAAAACTTTAGAACCGTTTATGTATATTCAAATTTCTTGATGTTTAATTAATAGTAATATTATACTGGTTTATAGCCATTTCCCTCAAAATTCAACATAAAGGAATTTTTCCTTATAATATACTATCTTATTAAGAATTGTTTATGATCCAAATCATGCGTTATCTGAAACTAAAAATAAATATTTGTGCTATGTATTAAATTGCGTTTTCTGATAAAATACTTAGGTGTCTTTATAGCTATTTCCTCCACAATAATAATTTTTATTTGGAATGGTAGTTATGCCGCTGAATATTGGACAATTCGACGTCGCTTGAATCATAAATGGTGACCCAGATTTAAAACGCTTATTTTTTTCACTAAACAGTGAAAAATTAAATTTATAGCCCCCCTCCCCTCCCCTGCGTAATAGATTCGCAAAATTAAACCGTTTTAACCTTTTCCTCCTCGCCCACAATCGGAAGAAAATGCATTGTTATGATCCTAATAGCACTTGGCTGCGAGCTTATTTTACGGCACCTATACAGGGTCTTATAAGCAAAAATAAGCATTCTAATGTGATTCAGAAATGTGCATTTAAAATGTGCCGTAGGCTTATAATTTAAATCATAAGGATATTAAATTAAAAATTAAGAAGCAAGAAACACTAAAAATCAATTTTTCAGAAGTTTTCAGCAATATATTATTTCCCTTTTTAATGATTATTGATTACTGGCAATTATTGCTGAAAGCTTATGAAAACATGTTTACTTCGCTTGCTAATTTTTTAAATTTTAATTTAATATTGATTTCATAAATTAATTATTAAAACATAATATTATAATACCCTTACAAAGTTACTATAACACCAGCAGTGTGGCGTTAAGCTTACACCGGCAGAATAGCGAGCGGGAAACCGTGGTTCTATACCTAGTCGCGCTGGATATACTGCTGTGATCTTCAAACCCAATATAAATCTGTGGGCTATGGGGAAGGCAACGGGAAACCACCCCATTAAATTTCTTTCCCTAGTTAAGTCATCTTGACTTCGGTCAAGTTGATAACCAACGTTCGCTGAGCGTATACGGTACTTTAAGAAGAAGAAAAGTTACTATATAAAGTTTATTGCACAATTCAAGTGTTTCCACGTATACGGTACTGATGATGACTAAAAAGTTCATAACAACCTTAATTGATTTAACAAAATTTACTCCGATTTTTTTGCAAATACCAATCGAATACTTTGGGAATGACTTTTCACCCTTACATGTCTTAAAGCAAATGTCGGAAACCCGTCAGTGCGGTTACACGTGGGGAATTTACAAAGTATTACCTTTGAGTATTACTTACACTTATAATTTTACTTGAAAATTGAACCCCTTTCTACTTGAGTAACTGATTTTTATCACGCATTTCATCTTAGTTTTTTTACGAAGTTTCTGAATATTCCAATCAAGAACTTTTCTTCTACGCCGACCAATCAAAAACTATATTTTAACACGTTGAGTACCACAAGCATTACCGGTGATACGCATCTATTCATAATAAATGTATAATTTTGACTTGACAGAAAAGGTTAGAAATTTTTTTTTTTTAAACACATTTTTGTTAAAAATTTTGGAACTGTGCTAAGCTGTGAATACATCGATAATGGTAAAAGGAAACTAGAAGTTAACCATTTGTTTTTTCATGGAACCATGAAAAGTACATTTTGTTTAAAAATTCTGTAACTCGATAAATAAACTAAACTAATATTATTAAGTTAATACATCAAAAATAGTTAAAAAAAATTCTCAAGCACCACAAGGTTTTCTTTAAGGAGTGATGAAAAATACATTTGGCTTAGAAATTCTGTAACTCTCTAAATGTATCAATATTACATCCGCGAATATAACAAGAAAAGTAAAAAGGAAACTATAAACTAAGCACTCTGGGGATTGCTTTTAGAAAGGATGAAAAATAAATTAAGACTAAAAAATGAATTTTGTTTAAAATTTTAGACGTTTTGCAAAATACTAATAACATACATACATAATAACAAAACCTGTGAATACACCAAAAATAGTAAAAAAGTCTAAGCACCTTGACTTGATAGACTCTTCAAGTTACTGTACTTTTTTACTGCTTAGAATTTTTTTACTATTTTAGATGTCTTCAGATGTTGAATATTATTATTGCTTCGACATTTTCTACTAATTTTGATGCTTGGCAGGTTTAAATATTAGTATGTTCATCTTTCCCTAAATACAACCCTGAAGTGCTTAGAACTTGACGCCATTTTTATGCATTCGTAGGTTGCAAATTGGTAGGCATATTTACAAAGTGACAACATATTTCATTCTAAATCATTCTAAAATCCCGTCACACTTGGTCACATTTTGTAACCCCCTCCCCCAAGATGTGGATGTCCTTTATCTAAGACCCCTTAGATGTACACACATTGTTTTTGCAAATTAGTTAATTTTAAATTAAAAACTTCGAACAAATCTTTGTAAGTGTAAGGTCAAAAATAAAATTATACACTACGAAATTGATAATGAGAGCAATTTCATAACGTTGTATAAAATAGACTATGCTACTCCTGCAAGTCCGTCGACTCATATTTTAAGGGAGATTTTTATGAAACCATGGGATTAAATTAATAATTTTACTCTACGAGAGAATCAAGAAGGTCTGAATATCAATATTTAGAATAAATAATCAAACATTCCTCATTTATATACCATTATCTTTTTTATATGTGGGCACCTGGAAATGACTTTTCTCTTATGGGGGCAGCGAATGTGTTAAAAGTGGTAGCTACTTACAAAATTTAATTATACTTACTACGTTAAGCTTTATTTATGCCTATATAGGAAATGCCTCGTAAATATATTAACTATACTGGTAGACAAGAGCGTAAAATCTGCCAATTTTGTGAACATTGGAAGTTTCTGCAACTCTCTGTTGAAGCCGCTAATGTTAATTTAAAATAATTGATTATCCCCTTTTCCAGTAGTTGTCATAGCAGTAAATTCTGGAAAAGTTCCTTGTTTTATTCAATTGTATCTTTTTGTTTTACGCAATTTACTTCTTGAAGATAAATTAGTTAGGTATAAAGTAATATTGAGAGTGTTTAGAAAGTTGTATTTCGCACTATTTATAACGCAGTACTTTAACTACATGATTTTGTCACTTGTTTTTAAATCCTCATTTATGATTTAAAAATGGATGGTAATTAATTAAATTGCTAATTAAACAACTTTTTTTCATAAGTTTTAATTTAAAATTAAAAGCGCTTTTTGATTAGATAATTTTATTAGGTATTAAGTTTCATCCTGAAACCTTGCATGGGAACGTTGCCGTATTATTGTGGTGTCATTAATAATAATAATTAGATTTACACCGAATACAAATTATTGTCTTCTGTACAATTAACATAATATAATTATAATTTAGAAAATATTACCTGTTGCAAATGCCTTTGTATCTATTTTCTGTATAAATCAGTATGAATAACTTCTTTAACATTGTGTATATAGAAGATATTAGCTGTGTAATTAGATGGCTTGATAATAATTTGAGGGTGTTTAGTACCTACTCAGTGAAGTGAGTAAAAAGGTATTACGAAAGAGTCATAAAGACACATTTCAATCATACTGTTGCGTTAAATCACCTAAACACAATCTCTATCTCTGTGAAAATTGATTTTTGCGAAAAAGATTTTACTGAAGTAAACTTAAGGGCCGACTACACCAACGTCGTTTAAAAATGTAACTTAAGTGCAGATTAAAATTGCATTAATACAGGTTGTTGCAATGAATTTTTGAATTAACACAATCTTAAATTATTAAATGAGATTGGTGCCATCGGCCCTTATTAGTTTACTAAATCCATAATTACTAGATTATGAATATAGTAAATAGAACACTTTAAATTCTTGAACATTTCACAATTTATTTTTCTAGTTAATATTTGAAACAATTTTTTTAAATTTCCTCGACATTTCCCACAAGTAATATAGACCCACATATTTGAAGTTTTTGAGGTGAAATGATGATTTAGTGCTACTCTGGGCGACATAAATATCCACGTCGCACTTACCTATTCTATTATATTAAAGGACGTTCTTTCTAGTTTCTTATAACAACTAACCTGATGTTGATTATGATTGACTTTTTATTTCATAAATTGTTCCAAGTTTCTATACTTTATCAAGGTAGATAATAGAAATTAATACTACTTCACTAATGGAATACTCAAGTTTTCTTAATCAAGGTTATCGATCAAGATTTTCAGACGTTTGTTATTGTGTATGTCTGTTACATCAAGTGAAATTTTTTGTTCGGCTATGCTTAACATAAATTTTCATTATGAAATTACGTTAAGCCTCGAGAGCATTTCACTCACTTACGTTAATCATTAATTAAGTCTTGTAGCACATTGTGAACTAATAAAGTTGTTGCTTTCAACAACTTGACAATTACTAATGAAACGAATTTGACACGAGCTTATTACTGCCAATTTTCGTTCTTTGTACGAAATTCTATTGCAGAAATTCGAAGCATTTTGCTTTTTTTTTGTAAGATTCCTAATTCAAAATGGTTTCAATATAAACCGATCTCCTCGGGCCAAGAGAGTTTCTGTGTAAGTGGCCAAAATATAGCCAATTTTTTCTTTTTCAACAATTGACATGCTTTCCAAATAAATTCAAGATTGGACGTCTCTATTATTTGTACTGTTGAATTTTTCAACATCTCAAGTTTCTTAGATTCGAATATACGATGATGAATTAATTTCAACAAACACGTTATTAAATTTATTTTGTAAGCGTACATGCAATAATTTATTTGCTTCTCGTCCTGTAACTAAAATTACAATTCGTGCTATAGCTGAATTCGTTTTTTATTTAAATGTAATTTTCAATTTATTGCGAGTTAAACAATAGCATAGAATAATAGAATAAACCGAACCGATGCAGTTTTTAAATTAAATTTAAATGATAGGTTAATATATTTTTTGTTTTGCTTCAGAATTGAAAACTTTTAAAAATTGTATAAATTATATAATAGTAGTAATATAAATGTCTCAAGATAATGGATGGGTAATCTGAATATCATAAAATTTAAATAAAATCTCTTGGTACTTGGCTGATACATATAAAAAAAATCCGGCAACTTAATCTATAATTCAAATAATATAATATAAATTTGCATGTTACAATTTTCCGAGACGATGTTTTCACTACACTACAGTAATAGATCTTCAATTATACAAACCAATTATAATTAGTTCCTGCTGAACAAACTTGGTCAGGAAAGTTTGGTATTGTTTTCAACAATAATTGGCATAGTACAAATGATTAAAATTTACTCCTGGAATTGTTTTAGACGTTTAAATGGCGCAATTAGCCACTAAAGCAACAAAATACTAACTAATTTTCAGTAAATAATAAATCGTTGGTTTATTATAAAGTATAATTTGGGAGCACCCGGTACATCAGACAAACACTTACAATGTGCTTAATTAATCACCACATTGAACAGTACGTCAGTAGAGAATAATCTTGATTTATTTGTGTTTTTTGTTATATTGGGAAATGGATTTCTGATTCGAAGATTCATCCAAATAATATCAACATTTTGTTATTCGACTTTTTACTACTAAAACATGTCAGTTGCATGAAATCAATGATAAAATGCTCATCATTTATGATATTATGGTGCTCGTTACTGGAAAGACAAATTTCTAAAATGTTCTAGATTAGTTTAGATATATTCGTTGTATTATTATTTGGGAACCTTGTTATTGCCGTTTAAGTTGGAATGGATGTCAGGATTACAGATGGTTAAAGTAATTTATTATTAATACCTTTTTTCGGGACTTTTCAATTTAAATCTTTAGAGTACATTCTTTTCCTTGTAGAAACTAATAATCTGAAATTAATCCAAATTGGGAATCTTTTCAAATTAAAAGTAAACATACACTTTGTAAAACTTTTGACATTATGGGAAACTACTAAATCCCTCCTTTATGCGCACTTTATGCTTCTTATAAACCTCAAATCTCCTAAAAGTTTAATTAATTCTCGAGATACTTGCGATTTCAGTGAATTTTTATGAATCGCAACCACAACCCTTGTAACTGACAGATTGTAGTGAAAATTTTCTTTGATGTTGTTTATATTATATCCTATAATATTTCGTAAATTACAGTTTCATTTGTTATTTATTACTTCTAACAAACGATTTCTATATTAGTTTTTAAAGCAAATTTGATGATATTTTGTTTTATGTATAACGATGTATAAAGTTACAATATTTTGAAGCAATTTTATTACAAATTACAGTAAATGACTAAATCCGGCCCACTTTTATATTAAATGCTATACTGTGACCACCATCGAAATAGAGTAGGTATAGTATTAATAGTGCGAACACTGCGTGATCGTTCCAAATGTCGCATAGGTTCTTGAATTATTCTATCTTTTAACGACCTAATTACAGTAAATATAGCTTGTATTGTATGTATTTGGAAGTACAATTAACTGTAAATATACAACTAATTTTATAATAAATTTAAATCGCCAAGTTAATTTCTACAATAGGCATAATATCAACTGTGCGATTGTGGAAGAGGAAATAAGCCATCCTCAAATGCAGAGGCGGGTTGGCCATGAAAAATTCCATATCGGTTGATCTCCATGTGGAAGGATAATCTATATGGGAAACAATAGAAATAGCAGAACAAGCCGTTAATTTACACCAATTTTTTGCTAGAAAGATGAAATTTGGCATGGCTGTTTCTGATGGATACTAAAGAAAAACTGCGATACAAAAATTTTAATAAAATATCCATCAACGCGCAAATCACGTATTTTTGGATTATTCATAGTTTTGATGGTAAACTAAATGTTTACTAGACTTAAAGCCAAGCCGTACCGACTATTACACATTAAAAAGAGCTCAGAGTGATCTACAACGTCGAGCTAATTGTGTTCCGAGCTCAAAAAATTTGAATCCTAAAGAAATCAATCTATCGTGCTCGTAATTTTATGTTTAAAATTTTCTTACGAACAAGGTAAACTTAACAAAGATGAATGTTCAAAGAAAGTAAAATTGAAAAACTTGGAAGTGTTTGGAAGAATGCGACCGGCTGATATCGATGCGCCCACCCTTTCCTTGCGGCCATAGATAAAAGAAACAATACCGCCACAATTTACCGTTTTATTTCTACAATTACTGGAACCACTCCTGTTTTCTTTATAAACATGACGACAGGGAATATAAGAAACATGAATAATTTTCTCGTAAAAAATTGATAAACCTAAAAGAGAGTTGGCTTTATTGTTAAATTCAATAATCTAGGACACGAGCACATAAATAAAGCCTAATTGGCAACTACTTAAGTTTAAGACTTAGGTCCAATTGCAAATACGAAATTACAGAAATTACAAAGTTTAAAAAAGATAATCCGAGTTTCTTATTCTTGTGATGTTAGGGTAAAGCATTGTCATTAATTATTTATTTCGGTTTTTTAGCTGTGACATTCAACCGTCTTTCCATCTTTTTGGGGGATCTTCCAAAGAACTTTGTAGTATTTGATCTTTATGTTATCTTGACTCTTCTGTCATCTTCCTTATTTTTGCGTGTTAACTCCAATATCTATTTACTCTCGTCCATCTAACAACGACCCGGATTTTGCACGTTTCTAGAATTATTCCGCTTCTTACTTTATCCCACAATGTTACTCTTGCTATCATCCTCAAGATTAAGATCAAAATTGGTCGTACGAAATTTTCATAAGATATTCTCATTTTACTTCTGAGTTAATTTAAATTCTGCTGTTAATTTAACATGCAAGAAGAACCTCATTGGATTTTAACTGAACAGCTTCGATTCGTTACTTTCATCCTTTTTAGCTCCCTAGAACCATGGCACTTCTTTAAATTGTTGGGATGTAAGAAATTCTGCTCTCCTCAACCTTGAGCATAAGTTTCTCCTATTTGTTTCCAATTTATCTTGCTTTGTTTCACCTGAATGACAATCTTTTCTTGCTATGACTTTTACATCGTTAAGCCATCTTTTCTGAGATCTACCGACACTTCTTTTGGATGTTCTAGCTCAGACACGGTTGGTCCATTACTCATCCCACACAACCCTACTGCAATTCCTCCACTCTTTCTAGTGATTAAACCTCTCCTTCAAGTGCCGTGCCTGATTTCATTAGCAGCAACGCATTTAACCGCTTAAGCTGACGACAGTCTATGGTTAAACTAATGCCATTTAAATACAGCAGCAACCCAGCGCAATGCAAATGCCCGTAGTCAACAGATCACGAGAGTGCGAGGTTCCTAATTCAAAAAAGAATGCCGTTGCCTGCTCCCCTACCAACCCGCACTTGGCCAGCTTGGTAGGATATGGCCTGAACCTTCCCCTCATGGGGGATATGCTATAGTCCAGAAGTGGACTGGATGTTTGAAAGAACATTAAAGTGATGAAGAAGAAGATTTAAATACCGGATCAAAAACATTTAAATCTTGCACAATACAATTTGTAAATGTAGGTTTAATCCAATCGGCGGAGCCTCCAAGGTGGATTCAACGACGTATTTCAATCAAAATTGAAACTAATAAGTTCATAGCAGTGACTTGTGTGATCACTGATCAACCGAAAACAGTCGCTTTCCATAGTCGTGCATAAACACAACTATTTCTTCTCCGTACGTATCTGAATCCGTCATCCGTCTGCGTATTCGACACCATCGTGCACAAGGTCGACTTTAGTGACAATTTTAACTTTGTTGTCAAAATATACCGAGAAAAATCAAAGTACAACTTGAAATACATTAAAGTGTGAAAAATGTTAAAAGTTGAGAACAATTCAAAATAACTTTTGGATTATTATATGTAGACCTTGAATCTATAGTGTTGTGTAATTCTTTGTGCACTAGGCCTTGTATATCGGTCGATAGCTTTCCATTATCTGAATGATAAATTATAAGATTAAATGATAGAAATGGAATAAATGATCAGTATCGTTATTATAAAACTCTCTGTCATGTAAAACACCTGCGATTTATTAATAATAAAAAAATCATCTGCGGAGTTTTATACCAACTATTTTTCTTATTGTCGTATAAGGCCACTTATAATATTTTTATACCACAATATGGCCAGTCCCCCCCTGTCGATGGGAGTTTACACTTGTTGCAGTCTTTCAAATAGATCCCTCAAAAAACAAAAGCGAATTGCCTAGACGCTAGGGACACCCTGTACAATATAGAAATACGTTTTACAGAAGATAATTTTATAATATTGAGTTTTAACTTGTTGAGAAAATTGAATTCCTCATTTCATCCTTAATTCATCATTAAGGCACGTCAGGTGACCATAATATTAAAAAAAACCAAATAAAAATTCCAAAAAATTGATGTATTTTTTTATTCGTAATTTTGAAATTTTTCTTTGTTTTTCTTTAAATATTATAGTCACCTGACGAACCTTAATGAGGGCGAAACGTTGTCGTTGTTTCCTATATTTAAAAAATTTATTGCGTGTAAGTTTGATTTCATTGGTATTTTAAAAATGTAAATATATAAAATTTGAATATAATTTTACTTGAAATTTTTTGTTACAAACCGATTTTGTCATAAATCTTGTGTTTATATTAAATTTTTATTTAAAATATCTCTTTGCAATTGTTTATATCAAATTACATATTCATATTACAAAAAATTGAAATCCACAATATTCCTAAAATATTACATCAAATTTTCTTAAACGTGAAATAAAATTTCGATCGAAGCTTCGATTATAATCTAAACATCTTTTTGTATTATCTAAATAAATCTTCGTTTTATTACGAGATTAAACAAATATTTTCCGAAATTTTATGCACCTGTATCGTAAAGTTAAGGGGCGGAGGTAAATGTGCCACCAAATGTACCTGACCAGAAAAGGGTACCGGTAAATGTGCCACCGACCAAAAGGGTTCTTTAAATAAACACAGGTATTTGTGCCACTAACAGTGAAAAAATTAAATTTTTTTTGCCTTCGAATTTTGGGGTGTGCATTCGATAAGGCTGTAGGCCAGCTCGGCAAATGGTCAGATATTTAATCCGGGTCCAAATTTTCTACCTGGAAATACATAGACCAACTCGGCAAAATAATAAATTTTGGCTTGGCCAGAACTGCGAGCATCAAAAAACCTACCCTCCGATGCTCCGCATCTCCGGGCGGTTTTTCGTGCTCCGAGCCGCTACGCGGCGGGCGCTAAACATACGAGAGGCGCGACAGATCAAGGAAACCGGGATAAATGCAACCGGGATGTGAGAGACCCTCGAAATAGCATTAAAAAGTATAGTTGCGCTATGGGGCAGTAAACTTTTACGTTTCACCCCCAAAAAATCGTGTAAAATCAAAAAATAATCGATGTTACATGTAGGAGATGCATCAGGTAGATGCCGTTTTCTCCGGTGGCACAAATACCTGTGTACTTTTAATATCCTAAATTCGTAGCAGGTAGAATAACATTACTGGTGGCACATTTACCTCCGCCCAAGTTAAGATTGGTATCGGAAAATTCAATTTACAACTGAATAGTTTTTGTTATTCAAAATTTGTTGATACACGTAATTTTAAATTGAATTTATTGAAATTTTTATTTTGGAAGGCACTAAAGAGGTGCAGGTGGTATTAGAATATTTTTATTGAAGTTTCCTTTTAAAATATGAATGGAGAATATTTAAATTATGTAGGAACCTACACTTTCCTAATAATTTTTTACTAAATCCTTAAACGATTTTGAAAGGGCTATAAAAAATTTGTCCTTTGTGAAACGCACCGTCATTATAATATTTGCTTATGGTGTTAACATCATTAGGTAATCAAGGGCCTAAATTTAGAGGTCGTTGTTGTAAAGTATCGTCGTTACGTACTGCTTTTTAAGGTTTTATTATGCAAAACCTAAGTGCGCTTTTTAAATTTAGTTTTTACCTGCAGGATAGACCGTGAATGTAATAATTGGTATATCGATTTATACTTTGCTTTTCTACACCGCAGCAGATAACAAATCTTCGAATTAAATGCTAATTGTTTTTAAATTTATTTTTAACTTTTACTAAAACCGGAAATTACCTGTGTCGTATCCAGATGGAAATATTTTCAGGAAACGGAAGCTTATCTTTAGTAGAAAGTTGCAAATATGTTCAGTTGAAAATGAAAATTGTTTCGATAAAGCAAATACTCAATCATATTTGGAAGGGAGGAATCATAATTTTTCTGAAACTGAACCATTTAAGAAATTAAAACCGGAATCTTTGCAAGTTTCGTTCGATCTAATTATAATTTTTGTGGCCTGCGCTTAAAAATCAAAAAAAGGATTTTTCTCAAACAAAATGTTATCTTTATTACCCCAGTTTTATGGACGTTATAATATAATAACTTTTGATTTATATTAAAGAATTATAAAAATATAAATTAACTCTTTCATAGCGGGGAAATTATTTTTCGGAATTCAGGTTAAGCGGAAAAAAGTGGATTTAGAGTGAACTGTTGTTTATTTTAGAAATGAAATTCTTCGATTGAACTGCATTAAAAATATATGGTGTAAATTTTCCTTTTAGGCAAGTTACCCGATTGATAAAGTGGAAGGGTTAATATAAAAGGAGATAATGCTTTTATGTCTTTGGAGGTTATAAATAACTAATTTGTAAAGTTTTAATTTTTTAATGAAATAGTTTGACAAAGATCCAGCTACTCGGAATTGCAAAATTAATATTCATTATGTTTTAATTTTTAAACTGCCAAAAATTTAAAGCTTAATTATGCATGAACTTCTTTACTTTTATGAGGAAAGTGTTATTGCAATATAGGGATTGAAACGTTCTTCGAAGTTGAGAATACTATCGATTTATGGCGCCACCATCGCCATCCCCGAGTTTTTCACTCCATGTTGCCTACGTAGCTGTTGTTTCCTTCATTTACCGACATTTCCCGGAGTTTTCCGGGCGACCCTCTAATTTTCAAACGTTTTCCGGCAACATTGCTTTTAGTATCGTTCGCTATCGTTCAGTTTCACCACCTGCCCGCTTAAAACTAGCCTGAAATCCTAAATTGACCTTAACACCCTTTTCAGTTTTAGTATTGCATAAGCGTAATCGAAATATTGCTGCTTTCCGTGACTTTTTTGTGGGTGTTTGTGTTAATCGAGTGATTTTATTTTCATTTTCTACATCAACAAACTAAGTGATTTTTTATTATGAATTAATTGTCAAAAAAATTTAAATTAATTTTTAATCATTTTATTAATCCGATCCTACTTGTGGATTAGCTAATTGGTTTGGTTAATTTTCGCTTGTAATAATTTATAATTAAGTGATTGATAAAATTTTAAAATGAAACAACGATATTTGTATGTTCTAAACAAAAATTACCTCACCTAACAAGTAGGTACTACTAAATATTCGGGTTAAATGAAAATTTGTGGAATTTTCCATGATTTCGTAATTAAATAATTACATCAATTCATAATGTATCGTAAGTTTTATAACCAAACTTGTAGTAGTATGATTTGTAAATGTAAATTAACGTTGTAATATCACTTTTAAGTATTCGAGTTGCACCTTAAGTAATTAGAAAATTTATTAATAATAAAATGGCATGGGGCTATTGGAGTGCAACGGCAGTTTCTGCCACGGACCGTGGACGTAGTCCTAGAAGGAATCAAAACGGTTCCACGGGTAGCCATACGCTTCAAACAGTTCCTACGACCGTAGAAGAGAGACCACCGGCAGTTAGTACTCATAATACGAATGTAAATTCCAACAACAACGCCCAAATCTCGGAATTTGATGTAGCTGCTAGTTTTTCGAGAAGGCCCTCGTTAGATCTTGGTCATGTTGGCCCTCAGGGAACTCTGGCTAACATTTTATGTGCCGCTCACGGAAGTCGACCACAAAGTGGTACTTTATCGGCCGGAAACACTCTGACTCGTTTGGGAAGTAGACATGCAGCTTCTAGTGGCGTAGAATACGCCGTTCCTCATCATTTTCATCATCATCATCACGCGGCCTATGTTGAATATCATCAATCACAGTTATCATTTTCCGACGACGATTCAAGTTCCGAGCCTGGATACGCCACAGGTACGCCTTTTGGTAAGGATTACTAAATGCTAATCCATTTTTTTAAGTGTTTATCTGCCTAATTATGTACCATCTGACGATGACCTAATTTACTATGCTTCAAGTCTACGCCGTCTTTGTTTTGTTTGTTTGATATTGACTAAGTACTTAACTTTGTTACATTTTACACTTGGGTATAAAACACGATTTGTTTCATACAATTTTGAAAGGAAAAATTTCATAATTTTAACTTTTCTTAACTGCCATAAATATTTATACAATATTTTAATGATATACATTGACTTGTAAGTGCTATTCCAAATTGTTGACTTACGTCTTATGTTTAATCCAAAGTAATCCTAGTTTGGGAACATACAATTTGATCTGTAATTCTTAGAAGACAATGTAGTATTGATTCAACATGAAAGTTCCGTATAATTCAATAGATATCCCTCGTATTTAACATTTAAGGGATCAGATAGTTAGGGCCAAGTTTAGCCTTAGCTTAGCCTTAGAAACGTATACTTTCGAATATACCATCCTAATTTTTAACAAAATTTAAATTAACCATTAATTTTAATATTATCTAATTTCTCTTCATTAAGTTTCTGTATACCTACCTGTCTCGATCCTGACAACAAAGTTGTTAATGTTAATTTGCGCCGTTCATACCAAGGTACCTTACATATATCTTCTATGGTTTAATATTGTTTGAAACACTAATGAAGTTAGTTTACTACCTTAATGCAAGTGATGATAGCAATCTAGAACGACTAGATTACTAAGATTTAACAAGCAAGTTTATTTATTTCTGACCCAAATTGTATCAGCTAAGGCGGTATACCCAATAACAAAAGGAAATCTGAAGTTGCTTTTCTTTTAATGTTTAAATTGCGTTTGATGTCAATATTAGTTTTGTTTCGGGTTAGTCATGTGCATGCACATTATTTCATGATTAAACCAACACTCGGTATTGTGATGCTCAAGATATTGTGAACATTTTCTACGGTGAAACTTCTTCGCTTTTCAAAATTATCTTTCATAGAATGGACAATAAGACTGAAATCTCTTTCTCTAAATAGGATAGAGCTTTTTAAGACATAAATGCTCTTTTAAGATTTGAGAATGAATGCACACACTCGTGCTAGCTAATGCTGCATTTTTCTTGTTCAATGAGCCGTTATGTGCCGAAAGCTTTATTTGCTGTATTTGTCATTAGTAAAGCTTTTTAGTTTTTAAATAACTTTGTTATACGGTTACAATGAGAGTTTTTATTCCAATTAAATGATGAAATCTCGAATTGTCTTCCAAGTAGACAACAAAACCGCATAACTTCTTAAATAAAACTTTACCTATTCATCTGACTGAGATTTATCTGATAACATGATAGTTTGGAAAAAATAAATTGAACTATAAAACCAGTCAAGTTTTAGATCTTTTAATAGGATTGTTTCTCGTCGTATTTTTCCAACTTTAAGCCAACCATTAGGAACAAAGTTTTAAAATGTCCGTAAAAATTCCCAGACAGGCATATTTGCCTTGATTATATAAACATATCTTATGGACGTTGTAAATTTTCCACGTGAACTTCAATTTTTTGTAACCTTTAACTTTACATTATTAAGCTTACTGTGTGTTATTTATGATGTTTTTCCCGAGTTATTATTTTAAAATTTATGAAAAATGTAATTGCATTTTTATTTTCATTCCGTTATTAAATTTATCTCTTTGATTTATCATTGTCGAACTTTTTTTAATTGAACAATTTTTGTGTTTGAGAAAATGCTTTTCAGGGTTTTGTTATCACTTTTCTTTATATACCTACGATTGTGCCGAATATAGGTCATTTATTACATTTTAAAAGCGTGTGCTTATCTACCTTTTTGATAAAAGGTGATTTAGTACTTACAAAAAAATTTTGGTATGAATTTTGAACGCGAATTTTGCCTAAAAATATGCTAAAATTATGTTCGTCATACATATTTACACATACGTAACCAAAAAAAGCATAATTTTCGTAGATAAAATCGTGAAAAGTGCGAAAACTTACTTCGTAAATCTTGTGGTTCACATCATACAAAGAAACATTTCCTTTTAAGTCCATTAGCATCTTTTGAATTTCTTCGGGTGACTGATTTAAAGTTTGATCAATTTGCACTGTTTTGGTTATTTTTAATTAAATTAATTTTAATTAAAATACTTGTCGAGAAAGTGTTAACTTAATTAAGAAAATTGAAAAATTGGATGTAAGGATTTTTCGTCAAACTTCAAACTTGGTCGTTGCTATTGCCCGCTTTTATTTTTAACGATATTAATTAAGTACAATATCGAATCGTGTTTCTTTAACACCCAGTTTTTTAAATTTCCGTTAGATATTCTTCTTTAAATTGTGATGGGCGCAATATTGTCATATTTTAGGACTCCAAGTTAATTTTCGTTTAAAAACTTGAATGGAAAGCATAAATAAAAGTTAAGGTAATGGTGTTACCTTGCAAATTCAAAAAATGTTTGATGAAATATTCAGCAATCTGCACTAGACATTTGGCAAGTTTCCACGACGAAGAATTTTCAGTCTGCATTAAAACAACGCTGTTATCTTTACGGCTAACTTGTCCCGGAATTCTACGAGTTTTGAGGTCGGTTTATATGCGGTAGATATATTGGATTTTCCCGGTGCATTGGAAGACAACTCGAAGAAAATTTACTTATAGGTCACTTCCGTACTAAAGGATTTTCTTGGGAAAAGAATTCGATGATGACGAATTTTGGCATCTTGAAAGTTTTCCTCCCAAAAATATTCCAGCTGTTATGTGATACGTTACATAATATTCGGCCTGTAATTATTATCCTATCGGTTCACTTATCACGATTTAATTATACCAACTCGTGGCCTAATAATATAACATGCATTCTCATTTGCAAATTTTAACTAGAAAATTATAAAGCACATCCAAGCTTTACTATCGATCCACATGTTTAATCCCAATATTTATTCACCACAATACTTTATTTAATGGAAAACTACATACATATGGTACATGCAGGTTGTAATCCTTCGGATTAAAAAGGCTATTTCAAAATTTAGTTCTGAATTGTGAACGAAAAAATTTTGCGGTAAAAATGTTATAATTTATTTTACACGAATAAGTGAACTTGGTTTACTTTTTTAATTAAGATTTTGTAAATCATAATTACAGCTATAAAGTAGATTTAGTCGAGTCTTTATTTGCTCGAAACATTGTAAATTAGGGTCTGAAAATTGCTATTGTGAACTTCTTTTAATTTAATGGCGCAGAAACCGAAGATAAAATGCAACCAAAATATTCTTATTTATTATTAAAAACCGTCGATATTTTTCAGCTTTTTGTCACCCTTTTGGCAAGGTTGTTTTATCGACTTTATTGCTTTTATTTATATTATACGGAATGACTCATGAGAATTCTTTCTTACAAGATTCTCTGATGTTATCTGAAAACGAACACAATGAAAAATTGACCATCGGAATTTTTTATTCTATTATAAATGTCATAAATTCGTGCATAAAATAGGAATAGTTCTTTTTTAGTTTATCTGGCTTGCTGCCCACTTGAAGTTGAATTTTAAATTTTTTCTGAACGGGAAGATCTTCCAAGTACAGAAAGATCATTAATTTCTTGTTCGGTCTTGCGACAACGGTTCTACCCATTTTCATATAACCAAGTAGGCCATACACATAAATGTCACAACATATCCAACAAATATAAATTCTTAAGCCTTATTTTACTATTTCTCACATTTAAATTTTTTTGCTTTATTATATGGTTTGGGAAATGATCGTAGTCATGTTAAAAAAACTTTAGATTTGACGCTGATCACAAAATAAAGATTTACAAAAAATGTCTGGGTATATGCCATGCTATTTTGTGTGGTGCTGCAAAAACTAACAACTATTTTGGGATTTACCAAGAATTGATTAAAGCTATTACAGTATCCTATACTATAGGGTAAAGGATTTTGACCAACTTAATTTACCGATATTTTTTTACAATTAAAACAACCCGCAAGATCTAATTACAAGTTAGTACTTAGTTGTTATAGATTAACGTGGAATCAAACAGCTGGGAAACGTCAAGGTCATATTATGTCAAACATAATAGAAAAATATTCCGCTAGCTTACAATCGAAATGTTGCAACCCAAAACCACAAGGAATACCAAACAATTATTATAATACGAGTAATAGCCGCTTTTGCAGAGAATTAAAGTTTCTACAAAAAAAAGTCCATAACAATATAAAATATGCATCTTCAAAAGTTTCGACATGGGAGGGATGTTTTTATTTCAGCAGCTACTATAACTTTTTTCTTTTACGAAATTTTCGTATAATTAAGTCTTGCAATAATGGGGCACCGACAAAAAAATTTAGTAGTGTTTTTTACGTAAATACGATCGTTAAGATGTCCTTTACCATGTAATGTGGTTAGATTTTTTTAAAATCTTTTAAAATTTTTTTAAAATAAATAAATTTTTTTAAAAAGTGGCTCATTTCGACGTAATTAAATAATGAAGTTCAAATAAATTTGAATTATTTATTCAATCTGTGACGTCGTCATTAACATTAGTTAGCAGATCTTGCTTAGAGATGGCGTGTAAATGTCAAATACATTTACCTACGATTTATAAAGTGTTTAGAGTTTTGGCCAAAGAAGTTAAACCGTATCTTTGATTGGATTTCGAAATTATTCATCAACTGATTAATGCCAATTTGATATTCAGCAGATCGATACAAACAACTTCCTTTTTCTTTCTGTGTCTACGAGCTGTAAATTTTTCATTCTACTATAAAGCCTGTAACGCCACGATATTCCTCTCGTGTTTTTTGTATTATGATTTTAGAAATTAGTTGATGAACAATTTTGAAAGCTAACTAAAACTACGGTTTAACCTCTTGCTACAAAAACAACAAAGTTACTAGTTAAAATAGTATATTATGTATCGAGTCCGGAAAGTGGCATTTTACAGGACGGGTAAGCAAATTCCATGACAAACTGTAGGCGAGTCCTGTAAGCCTACTAGTTCAGTAAAATGGTTTTTCGGCTATGTTACGTAAGCTTTTAATAAAAATCCCATTTTTTTGCTGATTCTAAAAGCCAAAAAAATGATGCCGGTGTTTGGATTTGTTCTAATGTTGCATGGTTTTGAATTATGAATTTTTGAAAATAGGGTTATTTCCTCTCAAATCAACTGTAGAATTTACTCAATCCCCACCAAAATTGACGAAACTTGGTACATACCATATTAGTAAGAAATACAAAATACAAATTTAAGGATTTGTTCAAAAGGGCATTTGTTTCCTTGTTTTGGTCTTTCAAAAAGTAAAAAAAAAGTTGTTGTGTAGACTTGTAGGAAAACGAATGTAACTTCATCCACAGTGTTCTAAATTTAAAAATAAGAAATGTTCTGTAAAGGTAAATGAACATTCTATTCAAATATTCAACCACATTTTACTTTTTCAACCCCTAACTGGATTAATTTTCTAATATTAACCCTATTTCTAAAAGGGTCTTGTTTGTTCATTTTTGTACTGCTTTTTGTGAAATTGTACTGAGAATGCGTAACAAATTTGATCATGGGATGAGCATGGGTTCGATTACTAAAAATAAATTAAGTATAGCGAGAGACTGACAAAAACAAGGAAACTAATGTCCTTTAAGCTCGTCTTACATCAGGACATTTCTGGCGTCATTTCTTGCGCCATTTCCTGAGGCATTTCTGGCGTTATTTCTGACGCCATTTCTTGCTCCAAAAATAAAGCCTGTATTATATCAGGCCATTTCTTGCGCTGATTTTGCGCAGTAGGTAATTTTAGCAACTTACGTGAAACATTTTGTAGGCCAAATATATAGAACGTGTTCTATTTTGAGGCAATTTTCAACGCAATTTGCCTGCGAGCGTGCGCAGTAAGATTAAACGAACGATAATTTAGTGTTGATGTAAATTGTGAAAACTGTGCTACACATAAAAATTGAAATGGATAAAGAATGCGATTAAATTGCAGAAAATGTGATTGCAGCAAACATAATAGTATTAAAAAAATTACTGAAAAGATGTTTGAAAAACAAACCAAAACCGAGGGTGCGAAAGAATTGGCAGGAAAAGTGGCTACATAGAATTTAAATTGAATAGAATTGTATTTAATAATTTAATAATTAACTGATTATATAAATTTGTTTCCTAGTTTATTTGACAATTTACATTTGACAATTACTACCAGCGCATTCAATCTGTACTGCGCACGCTCACAGGCAAATTGTTCAAGAATAGAGCACGCGCCAAATATATTGCCTACAATCCGAGCCAGGACATTTTCCAAGACATTTGCTGTTTTAAACTAGGCAATTTATTTGGCTCAAGAAATGGCGCAAGAAATGACGCCAGAAATGTCCTGATGTAAGACGAGCTTTATGGACAAATCCTTAAATTTACATTTTTATTTCTTACTAAGATGGTGTGTACCAAGTTTCATCAAATTTGGTGGGGTCGAGTAAATTCTTCAGTTCTGTGCTTCTTTGTCAAAAGCTGATATGCGATTTTCTTAAATTTATTGTTCAGAATAACACTTTAAAAAAATTTCTACTTATGATAAACGATTTATTTAGTGCTTTTTATTTCGTGCTACACTCTTATAAACAAAATTACGTCTACGGCTCGAAATAAATGGTTTATCATAAGTAGAAAATTTTTTAAAGCGTTATTCTAAACAATTTAAGAAAATCACATATCAGCTTTTGAAAAAGAAGCACAGAATTTATTTGAGATGGAATTCCAAGCAACATTGGAACAAATCCAAACGCCGACATAATTTTTTTTGACTTTTAGAATCACCAAAAAATTAGAATCTTGATTGCCGATATCCTACATCGGGTTTCCCCTTGTTAGTGGGCAAGTCGACAGGTTCCAGATGAGCAGTAGGAGAAGCCTGGAAGTAAACGAGTCTAGTCTAACATATTTCGGCAATTATCAATTACCACCACCGCGGTGAAGAATATTAGTGATAGTCTAGGTACTGGCGGCTCTTTCAGAACACAAAACAAAGGAAATTAGTTGAAATTGAGGCATTCCATCAAATTTATCTATTTCAAACTAGTTGAACTCTCTAAAATAACATTTTTCGGAGAAACCACCAACGGAGGGGTTCATCACGGAGGAAGTTCGATGTACAAATGTTTTGGAGATTGAGGTATTCTTCGAAAGTCTCTTGGCATTCTTTGTAAGTACTTGAATTCCCATGTTATTCCTGTAAGTGCTAATGACATTCTGTATGTCTTAGCACGTCCTTTAAAATTTCGAGGAATTCTTTGAAAATTTTATGGTCTTTATATTGAAAATTCCAAGTTATATTAAACATACATAATAATGTACATACTCATTCGATATTATTATTCGTTTTTAGTCTAAAGATTAATGAATCTGATTAATGATTATCATAGATACTCATCAAACAAAGTTGGATTACCGTGTTGCCCGTATCATACTTTATTATTATGAAATACAGGTAGTATAATCTACTGTACTTCTGCTGCTACTACAACTACTACTTTTTTGCGATTGGATATAAATTATAAACAGTTTTTAAACTTCACTCGAGCTTTTAAAAATTATCTCATTTAGTTCTCGGCCATGCCGGTAACCCGAACGCTATGACAGAAACGCCGCGACTTTATTCCTTACATAAGAAAGCAGGGGGAACGTTTTTGTCGCCGACATAACTACCTTCATTTAAATACATGTAACTCATCATTATGAGCGTTTTTATCGGCAAGATTTTGAATGGACTGCCAGCAACTCCACTGCAAGTTGTTTTAATTCTAGCATGAAAATGGTGCATCACACGGCGAAGCAAAGTTTATGGAGTTTTTCACAGATACGCTCTTATGTTATTATAGAATGTCTGTTTGACGTTTATTTTCGTTACTTATCAAGTTGTATGTTGTATGACCCTTTGTGTCATTTTTTCCGATCTGGTTCTGTGAAGATTTATTTTCCCATCAAAGCAATAAAAGTACTGCTAATACTAAACAACTCGACTTCGTCTCGGTCTCCAAAAAATATTATCGTTGTCTCGTAAACTGCACTTTCTGGCATTGACAGTTAATATACTATAAATCTAATCATAATGTACTTAATATTGCGTTTTCATGAATTGTGTAATTTATTATATTATTATCATTTTCATGAATTATAGTATTTTATATTAATGGACGTCGGCAGCAGCATATAGACGAATTTTCAAGGGTTTATTTACATTTCTTATTGATGATGTTGCCTCGTTCAACAGAAATTAGGGAAACAAAATGAAACATTGACATTTTTACAAGTTTTTTTATTCATCAGCAGTATACCAAATTGCTCCTAAATAGTTAATTTTAGAAGAGTCTCGTAAGCATAATCCAAAATCGATCTTCTAAAATTTATTACTCTTGTTCATTTATTACATAATATACGAAGCTCATTCATTTTAAAATAAAAATACTCTCCTAATTTATCTGAGAAGGGAAATCTTTCAGAACTTAATTATTTACGAATCACTTTTAGGTAAGACCTCCGCCGATTTTTATCAACTTTGTTTGGGAAACAAAACTAAAAGAGAAAACGTTTCTCATTAATTCCTTGGAAATTTGTCAAGCTTTTATCAGGATCGTCCTTTTTTTATGTCTGTGGTTTTAGTAATTTTTAAAGCAGGTTTAGAAAATCCTTTAAATACTCGCAATTTGTTTCGTTGTGCTTGATTTAATTTATTGTGCAAGTACCGGTAATTCATTTTGCCCAAGTTTTGATTCATTTGCCAAGTGAAGCTTTGTTTTTGTTCCCATTTAGTTTGAGTTTACTTTAAGTTTTCCACGACTAGCTGGCGTCCAATGTTATTAACGAAAGCAAATTTCATGCGACACAAGTCCGCAGTAAAAGAAAACTTGATATATTTTCTTGGTCTTTTCGTGTTTAGAGTTTATTAGTTAAACTTCAAACAATTAAATTATGCTTGTTTTTTTTAGTTTTGTATTAGTTCTTAAAATGTTTTCGTGATTGTAATAATAATTCATTTTAAGATTGAAAAAGTACGAAACGTTAAATATTTGTACGTTTCAGATAAAATTAGTATTCCTAATGCGAATACTGTGCGGAAAACGGAATAAATTGGTTAGTCTTAGTTTCAATCTTACGGCAACATTTAAACCCGAGTTTATTTTTAACATTTGCCATTATCTATATTCAATTAAGAAAACTTAATACTTGTGAAGTTTTTTACGAAGTAAGCATGTTTCCAATAATAGGTTTGTTCGAACATAATGTACTTTACGATCCTTTTCCGATTCCACCTAGATCGAATACCCTCAAAATCGATTCGTTTATTACTCACATTTTGCTATCAGACAAATCTTATTTTGTGGCAGAGAACATTGCATGTTACATATTGAAGTCGGGAAATTTCGGTCAAATCACCTTTGATACTATTTTTATGGTCACATTTAATTCTTTTAACCAACTCATTAATTTATCGATAACATTAATATAATCTTATCTATTATTAACAAAAAATGATAACATTTATGTGTTTATCTGATATTTGTATCAGTACAAATTTTAAGTTTGCTAATGGTTTGACAGCTATTTTCATACTTGGGTTTTTTTGGAACGACATAAAATAATATAACTTTGAAATAGAATGACGACATGCATTGGATTTCTAACGGACAAGTAACACAATAATAAATAATTCAAATGTTTAAAAAGAATTGGGCAAAACTCAAATCGGCGTGTGACAACCAAATGTGGAATGATATGTGCGAAGCTGCTGTTTTATATGGATTTCATCCTTCTATGTACATTGACATCGTCACCGTTGTTTCCACATTTCCTCGAGGTTTGAATATTTAAATTAAAATTATTTTCTATTCGTTGGCAAGACTAATTTAATTTTTCTTCTTGTTGATCGGACATGTACACGATATCGTAACGTATTGCGGGACATATTTTGTGACTTGGGCTTTGTGCTGATTTGATAAATGGCAATTTTTGAATACAAATCTTAAATTTAAATGAGCCGCTCCGTTTTAATAAATTTCTATCCATAACTTCTCTTAATATTGATTAATAATGTATGATACATTTGACAATTTGGAACTTCAGTTTTCAGCTTAGGTATACCAACTTTCTCAAGTATATTTAATAATTTAATATCAAAGTTGGAAAATTTGCAAACTTTCTTATTAATATTACAATACATTCATATAATTTGATTTATCGGATTGTTTTGCAGGAGGGAAGGGAACGTGATGAACGTGAGAAAAATTTGAAGGAGATCCGTTGTTTTCAATTTCACAACTTTTAATCGAGTCGGGTTTTCAAGTTTAACTAATTTTGCTCCGATTTGATTCGTATTTTAGTGTTTACTCATTATAATATAGTGCGTCATGTGGAATTTCACTAATTTGTTGTATCAGTTAATAGCGAAATGATTAATTAGTAGGTATTTCGTATCTTTACTGATTAATGGTGTTTGAGTAGAACATCGAAGGATATTATACTATATAAACTTGGCAAATGTATTTACCGATAAAAGTTTACATTAATAACTGTTTAAAATTGAGTTTCTCCGCAACAAAAACAATTTGTATGTGCATCATAAATATTTTTCAAGTGCAAATTCTCTCCATTTATCAATATTTTCTATTTCCATAGAGTTGGTCATCCAATATTGCCAATTGTAAATGATGTGGTTCGGCATTGCCATCATCATATTTTTTCATAAAAAATTCAGTCGTTTTTTCTTTCACTGATCCGTTGAAAAATTGATTAAGTCGTAACTGCGATCCATCGATCCACGTTTAAAACTCGTGAGTAATGAAAATACTGCTATGATGGACTGTCATGTCGATTTTTATAAATATATATTATATTGGCAAACAATTCTTGGCTTGATTTTCGATAAAATATTATTACCTATTTGCTAATATTATATTTCGAAAGGCTTCTGGGGTTAAAAATCATCCAACTACCATTTGTAAAGCTTATTTTTCTAATTGTTAATTTTTAATTTCTTATGAGAAATTACGTGTGCTGAATAGCTTAGAACATGTAATTCAAGTTGTTTTAATATACATGGAATGTTGTAATGAATAATTCCTGGCACTTGGAAAATGACGCCCCTATAGATTAATGTAGAAATGTTTCAAAAGCTACTTTGACGAAAATATTAAATTTTTACCCAATGTAAATAACGCTTCATCATTTACGTTATTAGAGTATTTCATGCTGACATTTCTGCTTCTCGAATAATCGCTTTCCTCTTATCAAATAATCGACTCAAAATTAACTTCGTCATTGGAAAACGAATACAGCGAAAAATGTGACTGCTCAATTAACCTGTAAACATAGCTCGACGTCAAGACGTGCATCTTGTTAAAAAAATAAGAATGAAAAAGTAATAAGAATTTTCGTGCCAGGCCCGGATAGGTCAATAGTGATTGAGACCAACTTCTTGGCATGCAGAATCCCTACAACGATTTTCGATTTAAGGCTTGGGCAAAATTTTTCCAAAATAAGGTCAAGGTTAAAATGAACTTGGGAAGCTGCATTGCATCGTCGGTTCAATGGGTCAAGTAAAGGGTTAGACTTACCTCTAATTACTTTCCAAGTACCGTTCTTTCGAACTTGACCAAATTTTAACCTTTGAGACGGTCGTAGATATTTTTGGCATTCAGTTTTGAAAATAAAATCTTTTATTAATAACTAGTAAGTTCTTCCCGAATATCTCAAATTGGATTCACTACTGTTGGGTGAGGGTATTCCGTACGCCCAGATTAAAACATTTATTTTATTGATGAATGCTTTTCTGTAAATAAACAAAAGCGTGATTATAATAAAAAATAAATTAAAAACCAAAGTTGTCGGTTTTTCATATCTTAAAAATCCATTTTCCGACTAACGCATATCACATAGCTGACTTTAAAGATATCATCTTTTTTGTATTTGTAGTCCAATGAGAATTCTTATAAATTGAAAAGCACTTTTCTCAATATGTTAGGTATCATTTTTCTTCGACACTTACCTAATATTTTACCAATGTGACTATAAACAGCATTTGAATTATATACAAATTTCGAAGTGAAAATAAAATCATTATCAAGCATCTCTTGCACACGCATTTTCTATTCTTTAAAATTAATCCAGTATGTTTCAAATATTTAGATCGCAAAATAGAGAAACAAATTGTTTGTACGACTTCTTGTTAAATTTGTTTGAACAAAACTGTTTTGAGATATCCATCTGCAATAGTTTCGAAGTTTTTTCAGTACCAAGAGGCAATATGTCCACAAGAATCTGTAATTGGTTCATTGCTGTAATTATACATAATAATTCAATATACTGAAATGTTTTTATTGATTTTATCTGCTATTCTTTTGTGCGTCTTACAAAAATGTGCGCCATCACTTTTCAAAGACTTAATATTTAAGCACTTTTCTAAATGAATCCTTTGTTTAAAAAACTCCAACACTTTATAATTTTGAATTACAAATAATATTTAAATATTAGTAAATTTTATAAAAAAAACACGACATTACCTCTTTCAGACTTGAGCATGTAAATCCTTCAAGATTTATCTACAAAAAATCGGCAAATTTGTGGTTTTTCTATCCCTTCACATATTCTGGTTCAACATCTCATCATAATAACAAAATTTATCCTTAAATTTATAAAAGAAATTTCAACTTTCAAAAGTTCATAAAAAACATGTTTAATTATTTGCAATATCATAAAATTAATTTAAAAATTTATCATTAGCAGGTTAAATTCAATCCATTATTTTAATCGGCAATAAACTATTTGTTTTACAACATGTTAACTATTAATTTTTAATTATTAAAAATTTCATTCATTTCGAAAATTTAACATCCCGTTCAAGCAATTTTGAGTCTTTGTCCTCATTTTTATTCAACTTTTAGTTTATTAATTCAAATCATTTAAATTTTTATCATATTTACAAAATTTAAGACTATTTTAACCTTCATTTCTTTATCTGCTTCTGTCGCAAATAGTTATTATGTATTTACTTATAAATCTGTTTTGGTTGTAAAATTTATCATCTTTTAAACATTCACGCTGCATTCTTTTTTTTTCTGAGAACTTTTCCATTTTTACATTTTCCATCGTTTTCCAGTTGTAATATGATTTTTATTTTTAGTTTTTCTTCCTACTTTGTACTGGTGATGAATTTTCCTCTTACGTTCCATTAATTTTGCGGTTCATTTTTTTATTCAATTTTTAATTATTTTCGTCCAATTATTGATTACTTTGTTCCAATTTTTTAATCATCTCTTGATTATATTCGTCAAATTTTTAGTTCATTTCCTTAATGCCTTTTTTATACTTTCCATAGCCTCCATAATCAGATCTCAATCCATTTTTACTCTTCTCTCAGGGTTACAGTAGGTTCAATTTTATTTCATTTTATAAATGTCGTCGACGGGCCACAGTTTTGGTTTGCCAATTGCTACTGTTGATTAATTTCAAGCCCCACTTTATGTTATAAGTTTAAAGTTTTAATTTAAAAGTTCTAACTTTAAACGTTGTTGCTTCAAATTGATATGGTTTTATCGCAACCACCTGCTATTCTTTTGTGCGTCTTACAAAAATGTGCACCATCACTTTTCAAACACAAAATTTTTATCATCTACTTGTTATTTCGCCTAAGCTATAACACCCCTTTAACTTAATATTTAAACACTTTTCTAAATGAATCCTGTGTTTAAAAAAACTCCCATACAAATTTCAACATGCCTTGTTCAATCAAAGCTCATGAACCAACTCACTAATATAAAGCAAACAGTGCTAACCGAAAAAATAAAATCTCCAACAATACACACGAATACCATTTGTTCTTGTCGCAAATCCTTAGTGATGGAATGCGGTATCCTTAAATGCGCCCGGAATTGCGAATAAATGTGTTAAAGGTTGGAATGGATTGTTTCTAAAAATGAATTAGTTTAAATCAAGATCAGGTATTATTTTTCTATTCAACCCTGAAATCATTCGTAAAGTTTTTTGGCTTGGAGGTTGAGTGGGAAGACTTGGGGAAATAGTTGAGCAGATTCAGTAGTCTTGTAATGAAACAAGGCTTGATTGATTTGATTTATAAATTCATCGAGTGAATGAAACGTGCCTTATTTAATTAGCACGCTTGTGAAATGTAATGACAATGCGTTTATAATCAAGGATGAGGTGATTAACCGTTAACATGCAATCAGGGTGCAATCCTAAAAGTTCATTGCCTTAAATGAACTGATTATGCATCACTAATCCATCATACACCTCATAAACCCCTTTGAAGAAGAAATTTTATTTTTATTATAATTTAGTACAGTCTGGCAATAAGTGGTAGTATTTATAAAACCAGGAATGATGTTATTCTATAATCTGCACTGTCCTCCAATACAGCGCTCCGCAACCTTTTCTCACCTACGACACACCAAAGTTCTTCCTAGAATTCCGCGGCACATCAAAAAAAAATTTTGAATATAAAGTTTAAAAAAATGAACAACTATTACATTAAAGTTGGAAAAAATTAGATTCTTCATCAGATTCTTCAACAATTATTGTTCTTTTAACACTCTTAATTTGTTTACCTGTAGCAAAATAACAAGTTTGTAGCATTATTTATCTCAACAGATTATTCCTACATATAAATCCAACGCTCCAAGGTACAAGATGTAAATATGCTTTATGGTACACGAGGCGCACACGCAAGAAACTAAATTACCTAGCTCGTTTAGGTTAAGTCAAAATTAAAAAATAATATGCATATTTACTCACCATAAATGTATGTATACAAGATACCAATTTGATATTGTCTTATTTGACCGCGGCACACCTGTATCGGCTCACGGCACACCAGTGTGCCGCGGCACACCGGTTGCGGAGCGCTGCTCCAATATTCCAGTTGTGCGAAGAATAAAATTTCACTGGTGTTCGGAAATCCCAAGTGCTATTCCGGGTTCCGATTTGGCGATGGTTTCAGAACTCTTGCTATTCGTATTTTGATCAATCGATTACTATTAGCTGTACTGACATATTGATTTCATTGTGTTCTTCGCTGTGTTTACGAACTTGACGAAGTCATTTATGTTTGCTAGGGTTTGATCCCCATTATGTTGTTATTGGTGGTAGTATTGTTCTATAAATTATTATATGTATAACGTCACCTCTTTATTCTTGACACAGTAGGCCAAAACCTATTTATAGTTTCTTGAAAATATTCGTGTAAAGTTTTTCCTTTTTTAGAAAATTCTGCAATAATATATCAAAAATTGCAAATCTGATAAAATCGCGAAATATTATTTTGATATTAAAAATAAAACGATTGCATTCATAACACACGCGATCGCGTTGGGGGTCTAGCTTGTGGTTAATACTTTTACCCCCTTAAAGAAAATCCGGAAGAAATCGAGAATCACGCTTGCTTGAGCACCTACATTACTAATTGAAAATATTAATAACAAGTTTATTTTTGATTTATGGAACAGTGTAGTCTTTCATTCGAGTTTTGTTGTAAAAATTTTTAATTAGCGGTCAACTAGGATATTTAATTAAATTTTAAAAAGTAGACGTACAATGAACGAATGGCCATTCATTTAACTTTTCGCGCTGTATGAAATAAATGTAATTTATTGCTATTTAACTTTCTCGTACGTGAGAGAACTTTCGGTTAACTTTTTGTCTGTATATTAGGTAGTTCACACTTTTTGTTTGAAAAATAGCTTTGGATTAAACGATAAATTAACCGCCGTATTCTATAACATATTTTTCTCCTCTTATTGAAAACTACTATTATTTCTACTTTTTTGTACTGCATTCCCTTTTTTCGTTTTGTCGACATGCAAAATGTAATTCTGTGTAGTTTTTTCCAGGCTAAATTTAATTATCCTCTAAGTATCCCTTTGTGGTAAAATTTTTTGTTCTCTGTGAAGGAAATTACTTTTACATTAACATTTTTTAAAGGCATGTTCGCTGCCGGCTATT
This sequence comes from Podabrus alpinus, assembly GCA_932274525.1. Taxonomy (NCBI): domain Eukaryota; kingdom Metazoa; phylum Arthropoda; class Insecta; order Coleoptera; family Cantharidae; genus Podabrus; species Podabrus alpinus. The sequence goes on from OW026454.1 coordinate 22,636,839, forward strand.
TGCATTGCGCTTAGTACTTACTTTATAATATTTTTTAATCCTTTTTGGTTTTTTGTTATTCGCAAGTGCTTTTTTGCATACCACACTTTTCAAGCATCATGTATACGATGCTCCTAATATCTTTAATTGATGACTGAATAATGTCAGAGATCTGGAGTTGAACTATGGACCTGCACTTAAATAGTAATTATTTTCTATTGGCTTTCTTTTCTTGCAAAGCTTTAAAATTATCAATACGTATTACTGCGCACAGCATTACGAAGTGTTTTAATGGCAATTTTAGTGTTTTCTTACAGAAATATTCAACAAGTGTTAGGTATGCAATAATCTAGTAAGTCGGATTAAAACTTGACTAACAATGTATAAACCCAATTTACGCAAATTTATCTCCAATTGAATAATAAAAACAGCATTGCTTGCTCGATAAATTTAAAAATAACATAAGATGTCGTGTTTTATTTGATATTTGCCGAACATCAAAAGTGCGTGCAAGGTTGGGTTATCAACAAAAGATTCCGTATTAGGAGATGCGAAGATGAGATAATCCAAGGTTTCAAAATTGAATAATATGTGTTCGTTCTACAAAAGCTGTGCAGATTTACCTAATTCTGAACAGATTATTGTGTGGATTTTTCAGTACGTACCTACTTAGATTTTCTAAATGGTAAATTTTTCCAACCATTCACCGTCAAGCTTTTCTTGTGGTAAACCAATGTCTAACACTTAATTTTTATCTATTCTAATTACCTACTTTAGGAATGCCAATAAAATTTCAGCAATCTGTTTTACCAACTTTGTAGCTTATCTAATCTTGAAATAAGTTTTATCATTTTTTAATCGCCGCAGTAGACAGGTATACAATTTTCAATTAGGTTATTTTGTTCTATTTTTTTTTGTACAAGTATGTAGCTTAAGCAATTTAATGTAGTAATGTAGAAAAACATATTTAATTAGAAAATAAAATGGAAGATATTAGGTATTTATTTGGATCTCTGTTGTCTCTAGTTTTCCCAAATGTGCCGTCTCAACCTGGAATGCCATGTCAGGGCGAGGATAGTAAGTATTTTTATAAAACATAAAATCTTATCACAACAAATATTTAAAATGTCCAATATTACGTTATAACAAAAAATTCAAAACAAAAATCAACACATCATAATAAATTATTTATAAAGTATCATATTTTCCTTTTCATGTTATTATAATAACCATTGATATTGTTCTTATAAACTTAAAACAAATTTTTATTTTTAGTATATCATTTTATCTCCTAGAAAGTTTGTTTTCGACCTTCAAGTTACATTTAATGCGAGCGTTTGGTAGGTAAAATAATGCGTTAATTTGTTTTACAAAAATTCTGGTGAAATTAAAGATGTTATTATTACAAAAATGAATTTGAAAACGTTTGTTAAGTGTTACAAATTTTTGTATGTATCACGACACAAACGAAAAACAACAGATGGTAATTGCTTTTTGTTTGAAGTTTTTTATTATAACCTAATACTTTCTGATACCGAGTTTTCACGAGTTTATTTATTGTTTTTCTTAAGGGAGTATCTACAGACGTGGTGCAAGACGCTGGAGGAAGCTTTATCGAGTAAATGGACACATTTTTCAAGCGAAACGATTTAACAGAGTGAGTACACTTTTTTTACACTAGTCAGAAAAAAATTAACTGTTGATTTAATTATAAACAGAGGGCTTTTTGTGCGTTCTGCCATGACCGTATTTGGGGTTTGGGCCGTCAAGGCTTCAAGTGCATACAATGCAAGCTTCTGGTACATAAAAAGTGCCATAAAATGGTACAAATACCTTGCACCAACGAACATATCGAGCCAATTATCAAGGAAGATCATAATGGAGAAGCACAAGCTATTGCGGCTACCAATAATGAATTAATTTCGGAACTTCGGGGAGAGTTTCCTGACCCACCCCTCGATGTGACTGGTAATTAAACTTTACTTTAAAAAATTTTGATTAATTTAATTTGTGTTCCCTTTGATTGATTTTCGTTTGAACGCAAAATTTAGTTTTCAACTAAAATTAATAGAAAACCTTATTGGCTAAAATATAAACGATGTAATGAACCTGGAAAGTTTATTAATTTAATTGGATTTAAATGGATTAAACATTTTGCACGTCACTTTTAAGTTGTAGTTTGTGTAATTTGCATAAACGTTGATTCAATAGACGTGTCTACTGTCTAGTTTATGTTTTAAAAAGCTTCCCGTGCTATTAATATTATTTAGGATACACCCAATGACGGCACATATTTTACAGGTTATTATGTTAAAAAAATTTTAATTTCTCAAATTGGTTGCAATATTTACGAAATTTTTTTTGGAAACTTCAGGTGATTCAGTGCCGGTGGAAGTTCCATCAAGACAATCAGCAGACGATCTGGAACCTGGTTCCCAAAGTCAATATTCGTTGAACGATTTTGATTTAATTCGCGTAATTGGTAGAGGTTCATACGCGAAAGTTTTGATGGTGGAGCTAAAGAAAACTGGGCGTATATATGCGATGAAAGTGATAAAAAAAGATTTAGTAACTGATGACGAAGATATCGATTGGGTTCAAACGGAAAAACACGTATTCGAAACTGCGTCCAATCATCCATTTTTAGTCGGACTTCATTCTTGTTTTCAAACTCCGTCGCGACTTTTCTTCGTAATTGAATTTGTACGTGGTGGTGATTTAATGTTCCACATGCAAAGGCAAAGACGTTTACCAGAAGAACATGCTCGATTTTATGCCGCCGAAATTTCACTCGCATTGAATTTTTTGCATTGCAAGGGAATTATTTATAGAGATTTAAAACTTGATAACGTCCTTTTGGATCACGAGGGACACATAAAGTTAACTGATTACGGTATGTGTAAAGAAGGTATACGGCCTGGCGACACAACATCTACTTTTTGTGGAACTCCGAATTATATTGCTCCTGAAATACTTAGGGGAGAAGATTATGGATTTTCAGTCGATTGGTGGGCACTTGGTAAGTCGCCTTGACTATTCATTGTTCTTACCATTTTATTTACCTGTATGTTTTATTTATAGGTGTTTTGCTTTATGAAATGTTGGCGGGTCGTTCGCCATTTGATATAGCTGGTGCTTCTGAGAATCCTGATCAAAATACGGAAGATTACTTGTTCCAAGTCATTCTTGAGAAACCAATTCGTATACCAAGGTCACTTAGTGTTAAAGCTGCCAATGTACTTAAAGGTTTTCTAAACAAGAATCCAGCTGATCGTTTGGGTTGTCACAATACGGATTCTTTCGTGGAAATTACCGGTCATCCGTTTTTCAAAAGTGTTGACTGGGATATGTTAGAACAAAAACAAGTGCCACCTCCTTATAAACCACGCTTGGATTCTGATCGAGATCTTGCTAATTTCCCGCCCGAATTTACAGACGAACCCGTACTTCTCACCCCAGATGATCCGTAAGTTACCATCATTTTTGACCTGATTGTTGATTTTAATGGATTTTTGTCTTTTCAGGCGTGTTATAGAAAAAATAGATCAGTCCGAATTTGAAGGTTTTGAGTATGTGAATCCCTTATTAATGTCTCTAGAAGACTGCGTGTGACATCACGAGTTATGTGCTTTACATCCTAAAAATTTACCTCCTCCTCCAATACACCGTTTTCCACCGCCTGTATTTCCTCCACCACCCCCACCTGACCTAGAAAATTACGACGCCAGCTTAATTCAAATTGATATAAGGCCAAGTAAGTCGATTTTACAAAATATTTTTTGCCTTCCTCTTAATTAATAAATTGATCTAAAAATTTTGATGTTATGTCATATGCAAATTGTTGTTTCGTATTTTTGAATCTATTGCGAAAGATTCAAATAGACTGAGCTAAAGCTTACACATTCCAATTAAACTTTTCTTGCAATGTTTGTATAATTGAGGAGTAGAGCTGGGCTCTACGGTATCTTTTATTTCTTGTAATTTAATAAGTATTGGGCCAACATTTTATCGGCAAAAATATTATTTTATTGATTTTTCCTGAACGAAATATTCTAAAAGTGGTGATGTAACGTAGATAAAAATTTGCTGTTTGAAATTTTTAAAAATGCACGATTGTGACATACTTTTATATGTATAAAGATAGGGAGGAATGAATATCTAGGAACTGGTTATTTTTAAATTTTAAAGAGGCGAAGGTTTAACGCAAAACTGATGGATATTTTACAAAAAAATATGTTATTCAATTATATCTACATGTAATATAAACATACAAATAGCTTTTTCTGCAACTGTACTTATATAATATACATATAAACAAAAACGGCAGCTAGAAAAGTTTCAAATTTGAATTTATTAGGCAAAAATGAGAAAAAAAGTATATTACAAAATATGAGCATTAACATTGAAAAAAGTGGTGTTATTATTTTTAAGTCTAAATTAATTATTTAATTTATGTTTTATATTTTATTGAGAAGATAGAATTTGATTTTATTTTGTCTGTAAATTGATTTAGACTTAAAAAGAGTTTTGTTGTCTGTCTTGAAAAATAATTATATGCTTACAAGAAATTGTTAAAAAGATTATGTTTTTGTAATTGTAAGACAGATGCAAAGTTTAAAAGTTTAGAGTTTGTTTCGAGATGTATGTTGCTTTTATATATTTATGGTCAATTAACTTTGTTGGCAGAATTGAATGTAGATAAATAATATGTACGTGTAAGTTTTTATTTCTCGCATTATTACTTAATTATATACATTCCAAGTATTTCTGAACTTTTCAGTATTTATATGGTTTTTTAGTATTCTTAATAATAATAATATTTTGTGAATGCTATTTCTACATTTAATTTACTTTAGTAATAAATTGCATTGTTTAATTTGTTGTTTTATTATTACACAGCAATAAGTAAATTTTTCTTCCTTCCAATTTCCAAATATTAAATTTAGTCATCTACTTTCTATTAGGTATAGCACTCAGGAAAGTAGAAACTTAAACTGAATTATATTGTATCAATTATATATTAAACAAGGTTTCTCGAGATTTGATCAAAGTTTGATCATTTTTTGTTCCTAGCAGTAACTATTAGTATTGATTAAAATATATAAATTATTATTTTTTGAAAAATATTATTAAATTAAAAATTATCAAACTAAACAAATACAATAAAATTAAATAGTTTTACTGGCAGTATCAAGAGACAGAACAACGTCAAGAGAAAGGGTGGCTACTTGAGCTACTAATAAATAGAACCTCTCTGTCCATTGACTGTCCTGGAACTGTGCCAATACTTTTTAATTTACGCTATACCCTCCATGTACGCGAGGGTTCCGTTCGCCAAAAACCTCGCGTAAATGGAACCAAAGAAGCAATAGAAAAAAGGGAGTTCCAAAATTTATTTAAGACTAAAAACAAAAGTTTAAAACTAAGGTTTATTTACGAAATAGGTAAAATATATTGCATACAAAAACTAAAATATACTTAAGTGATAAAAAAATTAAAAATAATGCATAAAAAACTATAAATCGTTGACACTGTATTTGTATCATTCAAGTGCTACGTTTCAGCGCCTGTGAACGGAGTAGAAATTACATATTCTGAAAAATTCGCAAAGGAAAGGAAAATTGATTTTGAGTAGCCTGCCTTCCTTTAAGGAATCTCGATAATCCATTCATGCGCGTCCCTATGGGACGCGCATGAATGGATTATCGAGATTCCTTAAAGGAAGGCAGGCTACTCAAAATCAACTTAAAAAACAATAATGAATGCTGTCAACCGATCGACAATGGAAATACGCGTGTACGTGCTTTACGTTTCTATTTGACCAATCTTAACCAAATTTGGTGTAGAAGTTATTTACAACGCTACGAAAAACATAGGCTACTTTAGAACCTTGGAGTGAGGCCGAAGGCCGAACAACCACATCCGATACGGTCTAGATGGCTAAAGGCGGCCGGTAGGCCGACTGTGCCAGCTAGTTATTTTAATAATACGCGAAAACTGAATTCGCGTTAAAGGGAATTTTGCTTCGCGTACAAAAAATTCGGGTATCAAAATCTAATTCGCGTTATTCTGAATTCGCGTCCATGGAGGGTCTAGTGTACTTTATAAATGTTACTATTCCCATGTAAAGCACCCTTAAGTTGAAAACAGTTACTTATGTAAAAATTTGATCTCATATTCCAAATGTTTTGGCATAGTCAATGCAGTATGAAAAGGGCGTTTTAAAAGCAACTGCAAAATCAAAACAAAATAATTTTAAAGCAAAATCCCAACTTATGAAGGGATCACATTAAACAATCACGCATTGTTTATAATATTATGTAATTTCACATTATAACAAGCTTGCTGCGGACTTGCTTATAGTTCTCCGAGTTAAAAGACTGAAGGAGAAGTTGAAATATTAAGAAAAAGTCATACAGTTATTATATCTTTATAGAATATCGAAAATGATGCTATCCAACGGAATCAAATTTTTTTGAAAACTCTTTTCTGTAGAAATTTTAAACTTACTTCATTCGTTTTATATATACAGGTAAACCGTTTCAAATATAATATGTAAACCAAACCACTTCGCATAATTTATTATATTATACTACTACTTCTAAATGTCTGCTACTTTTTAATAACTTTTATGAAATCCTAATTAAAAAACATTTTCCAACAAAAGTTATACTCTACCTTTAGTTTTCTGCATTAAAGATTACAGTCTATTCGTTCTCTTATTACAATGTTTTCAGCTTAATTTGGTTATCCCTTTATTATCGCTCTGCAGGTCAATGGCTGATCCCAACCCACATAATATGGGTTAATAATATTATTATCAATTTGGTAAGGCTCAAAGCAAAACTTTCTATATGTGGATTACGTCACATCACCTCTAAAGAGGTGAACATGTTTTAAACAAAAGAACAGTTTGCTAATTAAAAACATGATGTACCTCTTTCTTTATTAGTTTACTGCTCAACATCCGCCTTTAAATCCGTTTTTTCTTTAAGCCTTAAATGCCATTAAACTTCAAGTTTGGCTAATCTACACTGAAAAACAAGTGGCATCATATCAATGAAAAAGTTCATCAAATTGATGAAAATTCATCATTTTTAAGCCAATAAAAAATTTCATACTAATGATGAATGAACATTCATAATTTTTCTGTTCGATCTGTAACCCACTAAAAATGTTTTGTATAAGTTTCTACATGTATTCTTTATGGTTTAGCTTATTTCAAGTCATACTAGTTTAACCTTCATCGTGTGGAGGACACCGAAATATTCCTGGAAATCAATTAGCCGATCGCGCAGCAAACGAAGCCCACAATTCTGGAACCAGTATCGACTAGGTCAATCATTGCAACATTAAGAATCACTACAAAAATATATATAAACCCACCAACAACTGTAACACCAATGGAATCAATAACAGAATAATAAATTGAAAAGCGTCAAAGAACCTACCATAGCTACATATTCATAGAATAGAATACACCATATTAACCCAATTACACCTATTCGATAATGCTGAGCCCCCATATTGCACAGCATCTGATGAAGATTTAACGATTGACCCCAATGATACGATCTAGTTATTAAAGCACTTAAATAAATTTTTAAAAAAAGGTAATACAGAAAAAAAACTTCAACAAATTCATCACAATGATGAAAATATTCATCAATTTTATGAACAAAAATTGATGAAATTGAAGTAATTATATTGATGTAAGCATTCATCAAAGCTCAAACTTATTTGATGATTTTTTCATTATCATGGTGAATTTTATTTTATCATCGATGCTCATTAATATGATGTAGCAAATTGTTTTCATTGTAGTTATTTATTTTAACCCTGCATTTCGTTAAAGTTTAAAGGCATTTAATGGATAAAGACATTAATGCTCGTACTAATAGTCGAGAATTGATCTCGATTCCGGAATTAATTCTGCTGTTGCTATGATACGGCATAAATTTCAGTGATCTGATTGGTAGAAACTAGAATTAATTCCGGAATCAAGATCAATTCTCGACTATTAGTACGGGCATTAAGAGAGTTGCGGGAAGATACTGGTTTCAGGCGGCTCAAGACAGAGGGAAGTGGAGAGAAATCGGAGAGGCTTACGTTCAGGAGTGGACGGAAATAGGCTGAAGAAGAAGAAGAATGGATAAAGGAATCACCAGAATAGACGCATTAACCATTATCATACCTACCACTCTTGGTTAATGCTGGTTTGCAAGCAGTGCCATTTATAAAAAGGGTTGAGGGTTAGGGTGTTCAAATTGGTGAATGTATGCTAATCTGACTGGATATGTATGTTTTGACAACGACACGCTGTTCACTCACAGGGTCGCTCATTCAAGTAGTAGTCGCATCCAACATAAGTAACAAATGCAAAATTTGATCTAAACGCCTAAAATAACTTGTAACCGATGTTTTACGATCGTAAGACGTGATGACAAGTGGATTTATTAATTAGATCTTATGTAAAAAATTGAATCATTTGTGATGTATGGAAGAAATCCCTAGGTGTAAAAATCTGGGCCTTGCTATAGCCAATATTTTTTAAAGAAATGTCTAAAACAGCTATGTGAAGTTTATACAAACTTTGTATACTATATTTTAAGCTGTAGAAGGCAAAAAAACAATTTTTAATTTCGTATTCGGTTAAGTTTAATGTAAACAAAATAATAAAAATAAAATTTGAAAATTACAACGAATTCTTAAAATTGCAACATTATTTACAAATTAATTTACTTTGCGTTTTACTCTTCTTTTACTTTAAATTTGTTGAGAATGTTTTGAATAAAGGACAATTTGTAGAAGTAAACTGAGGCTATAGATCCTGCAGTAGCGCCTACCCAATAGACAACCATGTGCTCCACAAAGGTATTACCTTCACATCCAAATTTTAAAGAAGTCGCTAAGGCTGGATTGAAATAACCACCGGAAAAATTGAAAGCTGCAACAAAATGTACTGTAGTATAAAATTTGAAGTATTTACAGGTTTATTACCCGCCACTACTAAGGATGTTGCAAGAAATGCATCCAAAATATTTGAACCACGGAAATTAATATCTCCTAAAGTTTTTGATATTATCCTACATAGAAACGTTGCACCTCCTTCTATTGCTGCTCCTAATGCCATAGGTACCTGAGAAACAATTCGAATTAGTCTGAACAATCAAAACTGAAAAAATGATATTTATATGTACCGCCAAATCTGCAACACAATCTTCATCGACACGTCCTATATGGGTTTCTGCAAATTCTACACTCCATATCATTTCTATGTATCGAAAAATCACAATTCCTCCCAATATTTGCGAAAATATAATCATCGAAGCATGGTAAATCGCTTTTGAACCTTCAAGTACTTCTTCCACTGGATTGTATGGACACGCTGTTGCATTTTCCCAAACTTTTGACCACCAAACAGTCAAGAGGAACAGATAAATTGCGTAGGCTGATACTCCATAATTATCAGCAACTGAAAATGTTTGTAAAATTTATTTTCAATAAAGAAACTTTATTTTTTCAAAACTGGATATAGGAAAATTTGCAAATCTTATATTAATAGAAATAATTTCCTAATCGCTCAAAGTATACCACGGCAGTTGTGATATTTGTGTTTATAAGTACATACTTGATATTCGCGCGGGGGGGGGTCAATGAAATTAAAATATACTGTTGAAACGTGTTCAAGTCTTTTGATAAATGTATTTAAAATTCTTAATTATTTAACAATGAATTGTTAAATAATCCTTACTTTTAAACATTAATATAGGGCTAAAGTAGTAAAAATGTGCAAAATATGTAGAAAATTGACATTTTATAATTATTTTAGCCCATTAAAATAGACAAAATTATTCATGCGTAGATACATACCTATAATTAGTTCAAAACAGCATGCACATAATTCAGCTGTAGCAATGAATTCTAAAATAATATCTCTAACAATGCCTTCATTTAGAACAAGTTTAATTAATTTTCTTAAAACATTGGCTAATAACAAAGTTATTCCTATAATAATAGTTGAAATAATTAATGGATGCAATCCATAAATATTCTTTTTTCCACTATAAAACAATTGTGTAACACATTTATTAATTTAAACATTTTTTTACCTATAGCGCACTATTCCAATTTTTTGTAAGAGTTTGAAAAATTTATTGGAATCACTTTTTTTCGTTTTAGTTTTCATTTTCGTTCTTATTTCTACATTTATTTATCGCAGCGATCACTTATTCTACCACACACTAACTAATCTAAACTATTTGCAAATTATACCTAGGGTTTCTATATTTAGAAAACTTGGGCTCTTGTATAGGCTGTGACATAATGTTATACTTAACTATTTATAATTTTGTCTGACAAAATAAATCCGGAAGAAAATTACAAACATTGTTTTCTGAAAATCAAATGACTTTTTAATTTATTTTTTAGTTTCGTCTTTAGCTCTTGCAGTTTTCTGGGCACTTCGAATTTACTAAATATTAGCTCCAGAAAGAAAGCTATAGTTGCAGTATGCATACATAAAAGTATGGTTTTTGGCGCCATTAAAAAACATACTAATTTTAATTAATACTTCTCTCATATGAGCGCCATCTCAATAGGGTTTATAACAATGCAAGCAGAGATAGAAAAACATGGATTATAAATATGGACCATGCGACACATAGCATAAGGGCGGCATTGTGGACTATATTACGATCGAGAGCTCACTACGCCTCTTCTCGATCTGATGATCAAGTAACTGGAGGAAATTTGAAAATATTAACAATTTCTTATTTTTTTTCTTAGTTTTTTCTTTAGATTTTGCAGTTTTCTGAAAACTTCGAATTTGCAAAATATTAGCTCCAGAATGAAAACTATAGTTGCAATTATATACCCAAAAATTAATAAATTGAATGCACCCTGAAAATGAGTTAAAGTTAATACTCCATATTCATCGTGTTCTTCGTGTAATGTTTCATTTTTTTGAATAATATTTGCTCGATCTTTATATTTCGAAGACCAATGGCGAATAATTCCACCAGTAACCATGTGACTAATTATTGTATTAAATTTATTTTCCAGTGGAAATCCGTTTGGTAATAGCATTCTGATGGGATAAGAAAAAACATTATCTTTGAACACAAATATTTTTGGTCTACCATGTGCATCAACAACTGAGGAATCACTGGTCGCAATTAAATATTTTACATAGAATTTGCTCATTATGGTGCAAGTATCTCGATCATCAGAAACAGTCAAAAGCCATTGTTCTGCTGTATCATTAACATCTTCATATACTTCAAACATATTAAATATTTCCATCGCCTCAGGATCTTCTTCGTCGTAAAAACTATCTTTAAAACTTGTAATACCACCAATCCCCATACCGGAATCAAATATATCTTGAACGGAAGAAATTTGATGTTCATAAACGTGGTTAGTCAAAAAAGTCATTAAGACACTTTGGTATAAAATTAGTAATACCATGCTGAAAGCTGCTAATAAAATAAAAAAAGTGCGAACCATCAAAGTTTTGGGTTGCACGCAACACGAAATTGCAATTAACACTGATAGTGCTGCCATTATATTTGTATCAAACGATCGAAAATATCGAACTTCTTGTCTATTAGAAAAAATCTGAAACAGTGCTGCTGTAACAATAAGGTATCCTAAACAAAGAATCCAAACTTCAAACTTAAAAATAATAAAAATATTTTTCCATAACGGAATTTCTTCAGCAATCGGAACTACCCATCCCATATGTTCTTCGTAATATGCAATTGAAAAGGAAAAATCCGTTGCTAAATCTGTTTCTCCCACTAGGTTACCAATTCCAACTGCCGAATAATTTATTATATTTTGTAACAATCCTGTCCAATTACCGGGCGATATTTTTTCTCCCCAATCAACTGCATCCTCTAAGGTAATGTTGAAAGTTATGTTTAATACTTTCCCAACTTCTTTCAAAACTCTTATTTCGAATCCATCATTTTCGTTAATTACAAAAGGAGGATGCTTCATCGCAATTGCATTTAAAGAACAATTATCAAAGACCTCGGGCAACTTTTTTCTGAAAATTGTGGTATTATCACAAATTTTCCCTTTTATACAAGTGTTTTTTAAAAATAGTTTAGGAGAACCTCCACAAATTTTAGAAGGAGAATATGGTATTAAACTATACACATTAAAAAATGTTAAACTATTTTTTGGAATAAGTACATACGTATTCAAAATTTTATACTGCAACAAATAATTTAATGTTTTGTTTGCCAAATCTTCGTACTGGTCAGACACTATTGGAATGTAAATTAAAAAGTAAGCAAGAACATTGTAACCCTTCGAGTTAAAAAAATTTTCAAAATTATAAATAAAATCTTCTTTAGTTTCTATGATCATAAAACAAAATTGTGTTTTAAAATTCGGTTGAAAAGAATTTTTGTATATCTTTTCTTCGTTTTCTTCTTCATTGTCACAATTTATGCAATACTTGCCGGATTCAAATTCTATACGTTTTTCATTTAGGATTTCTATTGGCCAGTTTTGCAATTCATTAATTTTTTTGATTACCGCATTTTCTATTCCAAATGCTATTGTTGAAAGATTATGCCCAGTTAAAATTGTTAGTAACCGATTTTCTACGAACGAATTATTTTCATTTTGATAGCCAGTTGTTATAACGAATTGCTTTTTAATTATTTCTAAAATACAACTCGTGGCATAATGTTGATGAATTGGTCCTTTTGGATTTAATAGCAGGGCGTTAACTGGCGTCACTAAAAATATTAAAAAACTTATCAACTTGATTACTTGAACCATATTTCTTGTATCAGCAGATTTAAATAATGTATGTTTTACGAAGTAGCAATACATTTTAAATAAAATATCAACCGAATTGCATGCTTTATGTCATCTCAGATAAAATCGTACAGGATTATGCGTTTAAATTGATTGCGATAAGATTTTTATGGATTTTAGCAATTCATTAGCTTAACATTGTTTCTGCATTATTTTCTAACAATATCTATTTTTTTTATTAATTATTGTAATGTTTGTTTTATCGGGTTGGGTTATCAAAATCGATTAGAAGTGTTTGAAGTCAACACAAATCCTAAATCTTGTTCTACTTGGTATATATTATTAACTAACTGTTCCATGCGTTCATCGTTTTGGAAAATAATTTTATGCGACAGATTAAACCGTTTTACTGAATATATCAAAATGTATTTCCGATGTATGTAAATCCGAATACAACACATTATCGAATCGCAATTTCTTTGAATAATACGACAGGATAATAAAATTGTTCCAAAAAAAACATGTTCTTCTTCTTCTTATTCTTTAATTAGGCATTGCCTGTCTTTCCAATTGCAACCTCATCTTGGTGGTGATTCAATTGACGATGACACCCAACTTTCTGCCCATCTTTTTGGCGGTCTACCGGGGGGTCTTCTTCCGGTGGGTCCACCATCTCTTACTATTTTTGGGAGGCGTTCGTTTCCCATTCTATCTATATGTGCGTTCCATTCCTTGCAGCGCGTCTTTATGAATTTTACGACATCTTGTATGTCGCATTGTTGTCGGATCTCTCGACTCGGAACCCTGTCTAGGAGTGTTCTGCCAGTTATTCTTCTGAGCGTTCTCATTTCGGTTGTTCTCATCTTTTGCTTTGTTTTTGATGTTTCCGCTCTTGTCTCAGCTGCGTATGTTATCACAGGTCTTACCGCAGCTTTATAAATTCTAATCTTGCTCTTTATGGACATATATTGCGATGGTCCAAAATGGGATCGATTAAATAGAAAAACACATTCATGGTATAAATAAAAAATAAATGCTAATAGAAACCACTATTTAAGTTGATTAATTGATCTGTACCAGGACATTACAAGTACCTATATTTTGCGAGCTGTTTGTTCAGATACTCAAAGAGCCGGATAAAATCTTTTCAAAGAAGACATTGATACATGAAAATGTGAGAAGCAAATCATGAGCTATTCATGAATTTAGTCAAACTCTAAAGAAACAAATTAAGTAATTAATTGTAGAGTTTGGTAAATGAATGTTAAATTTTGTGCAACGATAATATGAAGTGAAGTTGTGAAAAACGAAGTTTCGATTTGGAAAAGAATAGAAACGCACGACTACGCACTCTCCGAAGGTTTGGGGGAAAAAGGAAGATAAAAGGAAAGGATTCGCATGTCGTAGATCATGAAGTGCGGACGTAATTTGATTGTTTAATTTTGAAGATTCGCTTAGTGTCCGCCAAAGCGGAGAGACGTATTTTGATTTGGTATTCTTAATTTTGGATTGAAGATTGATAAAGTGTCCGTCGAGTAGTAGAGACGTATTTTGGAAAGTTCTTGATTATTTTTGACTGAAAATTTTACATGGTGTCCGTCGTTGGTTATTATATATTCACGGATAAGAAAATTAATTGGAATAGTTAATCACTTACCTATGGAAAATTTATTTGGTTATGAAATTGAAATACTCACTTATCAATGTAATGAAGATTGTCTGGTCAAGAATAATCTATGGTTGGCAGTTGTTTTATAATTCATCCAACGGAGAATATTCAAGCTTGGTTCACGTCTACGCAACCGATTCGTGTGAGGCACATCACGCTGACTTCGTTCGACGACAGAAAACACCGGCAAGATATTGTGCGTATACGTTGTTTTGCTCTTTTTGTTTTAAAGCGATCGCTAGACGTTTAGAATTCGGATTTAATTAGTACGATAAACGCGGGGGGGGGGACGTTATATTTAGTTTTTAAAATTACATGTTAACTTAATTTGTTTATTTAACATTCATGATTTGTTTATTAAATATTTCTTGTTCTATAATAAATGTACAGGTTTTTCTATTGAAAAGAATTTATTTAGTATTGTTTTATTCTTAAAATTACAGCAAAGGTATAAGTCATATTGTGGTACAGAAAATAGATTCATTATTTTTCATTAACTTGATGTGTTACGAACAGCCCGTAACCCAATGAAGGTGTCTTAATTAGGAATCCAAGTTACGCCCTATTAGAGTTTTCATTTAGTTAGCCGGAGCAAATTTAGAAAAGTGCCGTTTGTTTACCCCGCTATAAAACTTAAAATTTCAGTAGCTTATCACGGCAATATTTATTTCGCCAGAACACGTCACGAAGACACCCCGACATTACTGCTCCCCTTGTTGCCTGTTGTTGCACCTCACGGAATATGTCTCTCGCGCTCGATATTTCTATTCCGAGATATTTGAACATCATCACCTGCTCTATTATTTTTCCTTCTATTTCCAATTTACATCTGATTGGTTCCTTCGATGTTGTTAGGCATTTGGTCTTTTTTATGGATATCTCCATATTATAAGTTTTCGCTGTGATGACAAATTGGTGTAAAAGTCTCTGAAGGTCGTCCTCGTTATCCGCGATCAAGACCGCATCGTCAGCATAGCAGATGATGTTGATTTCTCTTTGGCCCATTTTGTATCCTTTCTTAGGTTTGACGCTGTTAATTATCTCGTCCATAATGATGTAAAATAGCATTGGGCTAAGTGAGTCACCTTGTCTTATTCCGCCAGGAGTTGGTATTGGGTTGGTCGTTCCGGTTTCCACCTTGATCCGGGTTTCTGTGTTTTTGTATATGTTGTTTATCACATTGATGAGAGACTGAGAAATTTTATTTCTTTCCAATATCCTTACAACATCCACCAGTCTTACTCTGTCAAAAGCGTTTGTTAGGTCAACAAAGCACATAAAAGCCGGAGTGTTGTATTCTATTGATTTTTCGCATAACTGGCGTATTATAAAGATTGCATATGTTGTGGATCTGTTTCTACGGAAACCACATCGTTTTTCATTATTTTGTAGGTGGTCATTTGGTTTATGTAGCGCTTGAATATTGGGATAGTAATGGATGATTTATGTTCTTTGTAAAAAAAATAGGTACTTAAAAATAAAATATGTAAAAAATACATAAATGTACAATGGGTTTTGGCCCTATTAAAAAACATACCAATTATTAATTAATACTTCTCTCATATGAGCGCCATCTTCATACGGTATACCTTATAACAATGCAAGCAGAAATAGAAAAACATGGATTATATGGACCATATTATGAGCGCTCACTACGCCTCTTCTCGATCTGATGATCAAGTAACGGGAGGAAATTTGAAACTCTTAACAATTTCTTAGTTTTTTCTTTAGATTTTGCAGTTTTCTGAGAACTTCGAATTTGCAAAATATTAACTCCAGAATGAAAACTATAGTTGCAATTATATACCCAAAAATTAATAAATTGAATGCACCTTGGAAATGGGTTAAAGTTAATACTCCATATTCATCGTGTTCTTCGGGTAATGTTTCATTTTTCTTGATAATATTTACATTATGTTCATATTCTAAAGCCCAATGACGAATAAGTCCACCAGTAACCATGTAACTAATTATTCTATTAAATTTATTTTCCAGTGGAAATCCGTTTGGTAATAGCATTCTGATGGGATAAGAAAAAACAATATCTTTCAACACAAATATTTTTGGTCTACCATGTGCATCAACAACTGAGGAATCGCTGTTCGCAATTAAATATTTCACATAGAAGTTGCTCATTATTGTGCAAGTGTCTCGATCATCAGAAACAGTCAAAAGCCATTGTTCTGCTGTATCATTAACATCTTCATATACTTCAAACATATTAAATATTTCCATCGCAGCAGGATCTTCTTCGTCGTAAAATATACCTTTATAACTTGTAATACCACCAATTCCCATACCGGAATCTAATATATCTTGAACGGAAGAAATCTGATGTTCATGAACGTGGTTAGTCAAAAAAGTCATCAAAACACTTTGATATAAACTTATTAATATCATGCTGAAAGCTGCTAACGAAATAAAAAAAGTGCGAACCATCAAAGTTTTGGGTTGCACGCAACACGAAATTGAAACTAAGATTGATAGAGCTGCTATTAAATTTGTATCAAAGGATCTGAAATATCTAACTTCTTGTCTATTAGAAAAAATTTGAAACAGTATTGCTGTGACAACAAAGTAAACTAAACAAAGAATCCAAACTTCAAACTTAAAAATAATAAAAATATTTTTCCATAACGGAATTTCTGCAGCAATCGGAACTACCCACGCCATATGTTCTTCATAATATGCAGTCGATAAGGAAAAATCCGTTGCTAAATCTGCTTTTGCCACTAGGTTACCAATTCCAACTGCCGAATAATCTATTACTTTTTGTAACAATCCTGTCCAATTACCGGGTGATATTTTCTCTCCCCAATCAACTGCATCTTCTAAGGTAATGTTGAAAGTTATGTCTAATGCTTTTCCAACTTCTTTCAAAACTCTTATTTCGACTCCATGATCTTCGCTAATTACAAAAGGAGGATACTTCATCGCAATTACATTCAAAGAACAATTATGAAAAACCTTGGGCAACTTTTTTCTGAAAATGTTGGTATTATAACGCATTTTCCCTTTTTTACATGTATCCTTTAAAAATAGTTCAGGAGAATCTCCACAAATTTTGGAAGGAGAATATACATCTAAACCATACACATGAAAAAATGTTAAACTATTTTTTGGAATAAGTACAGCCGCATTAAAAATTTTATACTGCCACAAATAATTCAATGTTGCACTTGCCATATATTCGTATTGGTCAGACACTATTGGAATGTAAATTAAAAAGAAAGCAAGAACATTGTAACCCTTCGTCTTAAAAAAATTTTCAAAATTATAAATAAAATCTTCTTTAGTTTCTATGATCACAAAACAAAATTGTGTTTTAAAATTTGGTTGAAAAGCTGTTTTGTATATCTTTTCTTCGTTTTCTTCTTCTCTGCCACAATTTATGCAAGACTTGCTCGATTCAAATTCTGCGCGTTTTTCATTTACGATTTCTATTGGCCAGTTTTGCCTTTCATTAATTTTTTTGACTACCGCACTTTCTATTCCAAATGCGGTTGTTGACATATTATGCCCAGTTAAGATTGTTAGTAAACGATTTTCTACAAACGAATTACTTTCATTTTGAATGCCTTTTACAACAAATTGTTTTTCAACGATTTCTAAAATACAACTCGTGGCATAATGTTGATGAATCGGTCCCTTTGGATTTAATAGAAGGGTTTTAACTGGCGTCACTAAAATTATTAAAACACTTATCAACTTAATTATTTCAACCATTTTTCTTATAGTAGGTAGCAGATTTAACTGTTTGTCACACAAAGTAGTTACACGTTTTAAATTAAATATCAACCCAATGTTGTTGCATACTTTATGTCATCTCAGATAAAATCGTACAGGATTATTCGTTTAAATTTTTTGCGATAAGATTTTTATGGGTTTTAGCAAAGCATTAGCATAACATTGTTTCTAATAATTATTTTATTGTCTAATAAAATCTCTGTTTTTTTTAAATTAATTGTAGGTAATGTTTATTTTATCGGGTTGGGTTATCAAAATCGATTGAAAGCGTTTTCAAGTCAAAAGTAATCCTAAATGTTGCTCTATTTGTTATATTGTCAACTAACTGTTTCTTGTATTAGTCATCCTGGAAAATAGTTTTCGGGGACAGATTAAACTGTTTAACCGAATATCTGAAAATATCCAAATACAATAAATTCATCGAATTGCAATTTCAGTGGATAAGACGACGATGAATAAAGAGCAGGCCCGTGCTGGCCAGGGGGGATAGGGGGAAGTGTCCCCCTGCGCCCCCCCGCTGAGATGCTTATGGCGCCCCTTGGTTTTGTCACACATTTTTTTTAATCACGTTTAGCAATCAATTTCAGTTCAGAAATTGAATGAGATTAGCGAGTAAAATATAAAGATAAAAGAACAACATAAATAAATTACTTAAAGTGTGTTACTCTCAAAACAGACAGAGAGCGATGGGACAAAGACAAAGAGACATCTTTAGCAGGCAGTGTTTGTTTACCTCGTGTCGTATCCATTCTATGTGGTTTAAGTGAAGTGATTAGTGAATACGTTTACGCTTTTGGCTGTTCAGATGGAATTACCGTGACGGTGATAATATACAACCAAAAGGTAAGTAATCCTTTATATGGTTTGCAGTACTTTTTCCTTTTACTAAAAGGGCGGTCAGTCGAGGAGCCGGCAGATTTGCGATGGTGACTCTTTCGTCACAAATAAAAGACTCTTCCGGTTTTTATTTTAGTAATGTAATTTGTCAAAATACGCACACAACACTTGTAGATTTCTCCATGGGCGCAGGGCGCTTACATATTGAAACTTTCGAACGTGGCGAAAATTTGACTGTAAAATATTTTACCGTATGCAAATTTTTATACGGAAAAGAACATGCTGAACTGAAGTACTTAAGGCCTACAGTATTCAAGATAGGTCGAATTCAGGGTCGAAGTGTATGATTGCATAGTTGACCGCATCAACACAACAATGGAAAGCCGATTCGGGAATCACAAAAATCTTTATTTGGACATTTCTGTGTTTGACCCCAAAAGGTTTCAACAGTACAGGAACGAGGGACTGCCTACAAAAGCCTTACAGAAGATCTGCGACCTAAATCCTTTGATTGATAAGGACAAATTGAAGGAAGAATATGATTCCTTCATAGACGCTTGGCCATCTATCAACAATACATCTCTAACTGCTGATTATGCATCAGTTGAAGAGGTTCTCAAAGAAAACGAAGAAGATACTGAACACGTTGATCTAGATGATGAAAATGAATTTGTATCTTGCGACGATGTACGGCACTGCAACCAATGTATCAAGTGCGCGTTCAGAGTGATTGTGGACTTTAATATGTACAGCCTTCAGTATACTGAGCTACATAAAGTGTACAAGTATTTACTGACGATACCGATGACTCAGGTCTCATGCGAGAGAGCATTTTCAAAACTCAAGCTTATAAAGACCAGGCTGAGATCGTCAATGTCCAATGAAACTCTTGAAGCATTCCTCTTGATGCACTCTGAGAGAGACATTCTAAACCTAATTGATCACGAATTTGTAATTCAGAAGCTATGTGAAAACAGTTCTCAAATGCGACGACTGCTCATGTTTTAGTTGTACTTTTATGTTGTTTTGTAAACCTGTATAAGTTGATGTAAACTTGAATAATCATATTGTTATGTTAACTGAATATTTGATTGAACATGTGTGTAAAACTTATCTGAAAAGTTAATGTAAACTTAGTTTGATTTGAATAATCGTATTGTTAACTAAATATTATTTAGTGATAAAATATCTATAAAACTTATATATGTAAGAGTTGATGTAAACTTAGCTTGATTTGAATATTCATATTGTTACCTAAATATTTGATTGATTAAGGTCCAGTTGTTCAGTTTCGGGTTATCTTTTAACCTGGGTTATTTTCCATAGAAATGATTGTTTCAAGAATTGCTTCCATGGAAAATAATTCAGGTTAAAAGATAACCTAATACTGAACAACTGTGCCTTAATGTGTGTAATATTTATATCTTTGTCTTTTAATTATTTAAGTCAATTAAAAATGACATTTTTTGGTTTAAGATTGTTAAAATATAAACGCTTTAACCAAACAAACAAAATTATTTTTTAATGCATACCAAAGTCTTCCCTTAACTTAGTAAACAGTAGTATATTACGATTATCAATTTATATACAAATACTTTAATATGTAGTAAAACTATTTACATTGAATTGAACACTTTACTTGAAACCATCTTAATTTATGTTTTATATTTTATTATGTTCCCTATAGGTACCTTTTATGCTTACCCCTTTCGACATTATATCTCACCTCCCTAACCCACCGAATTAAAAAAAAAACCATAACCTGGCACCCGCCCCGTCAATCTCTGTCCACCGCCCTTTTGAGGTAGCCAGCACGGCCCTGATTAAAGAGCCTGCAAAATTTCAACTCTCCAAAGTGAATTCTGAAATTTTTTGACCACTTTGAAACGCCATTTCACCCCCTCCCTTTTGTCCCATCGAAAAACGGACAATTTTCTCGTTCAATCCTCCTAAAACCACACCAGTATGCAAAATTTCAATTCTCCACAACCCTCGTAACTATACGCACTAAATTATAAATCAGTCAATGAGTGATTCGCTCAGCTGTATATTTGATTTGTTAAAGGTTCTGAAGTAAGTAACCAAAGAAGGACGTTTAGAAATTTCAAGAAGGTCGAGTGGAGAGCCAGAGTATAAATTACAGAGAGAAAGATGGTTGAATCGAGGGGATAGATGGCGTGGGCATACTGACAATGGATGTTGCAGAGTTTGTCTACTCCTTGTCAGTAGAGCAGATCTTAAATCTAAATAGATACTCGCGCGAATACGAATGTCCCGTCAATATATGCGTCAATTCAAAAGAAGTGTCGAAGGCACCTCGGAATAGATGAACATCTTGCAGTGTAGGTGCCGGGTGGTTGAACCTTGAACGGCATTAATATACTCAGAATTCCAAGTCGTACTTCCCAGTTCAACACGAATCATCCATCTTGCGTAATTCAGAGGGAACTGGGTGCATGCCAGGCGCCTGTGCCACACAGCCGCATCTTTGGCACATAAATCTGGAACCTCGTTCCCTCCTATACCACAATGAGTCTTTACCCACACGAACTTGATGGTCAACTTGTTCCTCACATGGAGAAGAGAACGATGGATGGAAGTGACCAGAGGTGAAGTGCAGCTTCTGTCGCTGACGGAAACAATCGAAGATAGGCTGTCAGAGAGAATACACGCTAAGTGCACTCTCTTGGGGGAGATCCAATTGAGCGTAGCGTCAATCGCATATATGTTAGTTTTAATAGATTTTCTAGTTCTGCCACTGTTGGCCATTTTGGTGGTGATAATTGCACAGTTTTCTCTTCGTTGTTTTATTGGTGTTTTGAGATGCATTGTGTTTTAAATATTTGTAGTATGTGTATTATAAAAGAACCCGAAATGCCAAAGTTGGTCAATCTCTTACCTTACTTTCTTCTTATAGTGAGGTTTCGTGTCGATTGAGCTTCAAATTTTAAGATTTCCAGTTGCAGAATTTACTGTCCAGGTACTTTTTGGTTAATGAAATTTTACAATTTTAGGGGCAATACTGCCAAAATTTCCAAGATTTATAATTTAATTTGACTGTCTTTAATATTTCCAAAATTTTCAGCTATTGACGAAATGTAACTGTTTTATTAGATGATAGTTCGTCGAAAAATTGTAATTTATTAAAAAAGTAATTTTTAATGACAAATGTCAGATCCAATTTCCAAATTTTTACAAAAATACCAGTTCTAATTTCTAATTACCAGTACCAATACCAGGTAATTTTCTTCCAAATAGCTCTTCCTTATTATGCTATTAGGAGAATCTCTGACCACTTTAATAATTGTTTAGGTAAATAATAGCTAAATTTTCAGAAATGGCGGGAACGACTTTGACATGCGTGTCGATGTTTGTAGTACAGCGCACCTTCTTGGACTTACTTGTTTAACGCGGGCTCCGAACCAAGGGCAGTTTAATACACTTCATTTCGAGATAGACTTTCATGGCAGATTACCTCGGTGATTTGCCATTGCTTGCCGAAGAGAGACGCTCAGAATAAAGTTTCTACCCCGCCCGGATTTGAACCAAGCGTTTCGTATTAGAAGTAGACGCACCTAACTACCAAAGCTATGACCGTCTCTCTCTATTCACCATAGGTTAATTTAAAAGATTTATTAATTGATTTCAAACCACTACTGTGGTTATAAATGTAAACTAATCAGATTTGAGCTTGACATCCCTTAAATGAAACCATGATTATTCTGAAATTCTTAAGGGAGCGGTGATTTCCAAAAATGAGATAAGAAATTTAGAGAAATCGCTACTGTGCCTGTAGTTGATTTCCAGAAATTATTAAAACTGTTCCTCCACTATTGTGTATTAATTAATGTTGTTAATTAAGAATTCTAGAAATTGCATGTTAATACTACTGCAACGTAAACTGCGACGTGTTTGCCTGTTTCGTTGACTACCAAAAAGCATTCGACAGAGTCCGGCATGGTAAAATGGTGGAGATCCTAAAGAATATTGGAATAGACGGAAAGGACTTGAGAATTATTATCAATCTGTACTGGGGACAAGAAGCAAATGTACGACTGGCAGACACGCATACTGACACTGTGAGAATTCTTCGAGGTGTGAGACAGGGATGCATCTTGTCTCCCCTACTGTTTAATCTATACTCTGAACACATATTTAGAGAAGCGCTACATAGTATAGAAGCTGGAATCACACTCAATGGACAAATACTAAATAACATTAGATACGCTGATGACACCGTGATTTTGGCAGACAGTTTAGAGGGAATGCAACAATTAATGAGCAGATTGGATGAGAGCAGTAGACAATACGGACTATATCTAAATCCAGGGAAAACCAAGTTTATGATCATCAGCAAGACTTACATCCCTAACTGCGAACTGATATTGAATAATCAAAACATCGAAAGGGTCAACAACTATATATACCTGGGCACCATCATTAATGAGCAGTGGGACCATTCGATGGAAATTAAGAGACGCATTGAGATCGCAAGAAATGTGTTTACAAAGATGGCCGCTCTATTTAAAAACCACAATCTGACTGCTCAAACAAAGATCAGAATGTTGCGCTGCTACGTCTTTCCGGTGTTGTTCTATGGGGTCGAATCCTGGACGCTGACAGAGTCGACGACGAAGAAACTTCGGGCTTTTGAGATGTGGATTTATCGGAGAATTCTGAGAGTTTCATGGATGGATCATGTAACTAATAAGGAGATCCTCAGAAGAATGAACAAGGAACTGGAGGTGGTAGACACGGTCAAGGCCAGAAAGCTGCAGTACCTGGGCCACGTAATGCGCAATGAAAACAGATATCGGCTCCTTCAGTGCATCCTACAAGGCAAAATAGCCGGAAAAAGAAGCGTAGGCAGAAGGAGAATTTCATGGTTGAAGAACCTTAGAACGTGGTTCTCGATGACAACAACAGAGCTTTTTCGCACGGCAGTAAATAAAATAATTATAGCCAATATGATAGCCAACATCCGGAACGGATAGGCACCAGAAGAAGAAGAACTACTGCAAAATGAATAAAAAGAGAACTGAATTAAATTAAATTTGTTTGTTTTACAATTACACACTACAGATGTACAGATGTAAGGTATATTATTTGCTTGTTTTCTGGATTCGGAGATGTTATAGTTGACGGACCAGGTAATTCTTTAATTATTTGATGATCAACAACATAACTATTTTTATTATGATGTACTGCTTCACCATAGCACTCACTGCACTCTGCTTGATCATTTCCTTGATCTCCTTAGATCTGCAGCACCATTTGTTGATGGTGCTCGTGTAACAAAACGGGATTTTGGGTCATAAAAATTAATTTTAATATTTTAAATTGAGGTATAGGATTTATAAATTATTATAATAACTGATGATTGTTAATTAACTATATTTATAATCAGCCAGCGGAAGCGATAAGTTTTATGACGTGAACGAGTATTGATAATGTATTTTATCAATATTCGTTTGCAATATTCCTGCGTCTGGAGATTGACTTTTATACTGTTCTTTGTTCGGTTGAACTGATTAATTTCAGACAACAGTGAAGTATCGTTAATATGACTGGATATTTTCAATGCAGTCGACGCGTTTTCATTGATGAAATAATCTAGGTTTGATTTCATGGAAGTAATCAGTAGACATTGCTTCTCGTTCAAAAGCGATATGAATGTATCTATCTATAGATGAAATTGTCAGTGGTGCAATTCTCACGCTATGAAAGGTATAAATATGGTTGAATAACAAAAATCGGGGAAGTCTTTTCAGTGAGTCCGACGGAGTCTATGGTATAGATTTTCGCGAACGGTCTGACGGATTATCAGTTTTGATTTTGTTTTGGGCAAATAAGACAAGGGAGTGTCTTGCCGAATTATCTTGCTTGTGGATTCTAAGTGTTTAAAAAGTCAAATAGTTTGTTCATTAAACCCGTAAATAGATTGTGAATTCTAAGTGTTTAAAAAGTCAAATAGTTTGTTCATTACACCCGAAAATAGATTGTGTGTTCTCTAGTGTGAGGCATCTGTTCCGAGTTTGTCGTTGTTTTGGGACCATAGATAAGGCATTGTTTGGCCGTATTGGATTGTCTGGGAATCCAAGGTAAAAGGATAAATTATATCACCTATGTAAGTAAAATTTTGAATTCTTTACTAACAGAAGGATGGTATATTTTTTTTGGGTAGTTATTTTAGGTTGTATATTTATATGTGTTTAAAAGGGCCACCCTAAATTGTAAGGGAGATTTTAAAGTGTGTATGTATTTGTTTTAACTTTATCCATTATTAATAAATATTGTTTTGAAAATTCAGTGTTTTCGTTTTTCCTGTTGAGGAAAAGGACGTTTTATTTTCAGTGCCGAGCTTAGTGTCGTTTTGCCCGCACCGAAGTTTCAACTTCAACATTTAGCCGGGGGACGTAACGTCAGAACGGGGAGTGTCTGGGACTCATTACCAGGAAGTCGCTTACCGAATTGATAGGGCGGTTTTTTTTGGAGAACAGAATTCTACGGTGGGCCTAATCGGTCGAACGGTGGTGGCAGCATAATCTATAAATATTCTCAGTAGATCGATAAGTGCCTAGGTGGAATTTTGTAGTCGACCAGCAAATTTGCTTATTTTTTTAATAACTCCAACCGTTCCTAGGAAAAGTGTTCCAAAGGACGGTTGCCGGTTACACTCGTTGGTATTACTATATGGTCAAGATGGTTTAATAGAAGTGACGCTAGTACTGGAATAACCACTCATTTTAATTAGCTGAATTTCACCTAACCCATTTTTAACTGGGACGTTACTGCAGATCGCTAACAGTAATTTGAATTTTTGCCAATGTTGTGTTGGTGTCGCGTGTCGCATATATATTTTGATGATCATTTCAACAGTTTGGACAATTCATTTTGGTCCACTAGATAATATTGTCCCACTGTATTCAGTACCATTCAATGACCCTTTAATAATAATTTAGTAAACATCGCATGTTTACTGGAAGCCAACCGAAGATAGAACAAGGGGGCGGCCGAGGGTGAGATGGTGGGACCAGGTAACCAGCGACCTGGAGGAGATGGGCGTGAGAGATTGGATGTCCAGGGTTCACGATAGGCGAGAATGGAGAGAGATTATGAGTGATGCCGCGAAACATTCAAGGTTATGAAAAAAATAGGAAGGAAGAAACAGTAATCACAAAATATATTATATAGGGCTTAATCCTCCCCTTCAAACGGATTTGTAAATCCCGGTAAAGGGATAGCTATATTCTTAATGAATGTAATGCTTCGTAATAATAATAATAACATCACATCAATGTTTTACCTCGCACAGAGATACCAGAGCCATCTATCGTATAGATTGCTCTAGTTGGGCAATGAGAAAAATTTGCGCCCTACCAAGTTACTAAACTTTTTGAAATTACTCTAATTTTTGTTAAATAAATATATTTTTGTAATATTTTCCTATAATACTCCTTTTTATAATTTAAAAATTTTACCTTGCTTTGGTTTCACTGGCCTAAGTAACCTGTCAGTACTTCCACAATTTTCTTAATTGATCGCCAATCTTCCCTTAATCATTTTTCAATCAAACCACCTTTCCACTTAAACAACTTTATTTTTAACGTAATCTTCATCACAATTTATACTAACAAGTTACGTATCTCAACCAAGGCTAAACAATGAATGCTAGATACAAAATTTGTTGGCTCTAGCAATTAGAGTAATTATTATATATTAACATATTATCTTCTACCTCGCTCATATATACGACTCCCAAGATTGCATAATAGCCGCTATTTCTTCAATTTAGGTGGTGTCGATGAATCCAGCTTGTACCTCTTTTCCATACAGCACACTAAAATACTGCTTTCGGACATACGCATTATATCGTATAGTATTTTTTGGTTTATGTTTTTATTTGCTTTTTACACTTTATTCGCAGCCAAACTTTTTTCCAATGCCTTTTCTCTGCATTTTTGTAATACCACTATGACATAAATATTGAAAATATGTATTGCCCTACAAAGAACAGCCTTATAAAATTCGTTTACAGCTTCAAAAGATAATCTTATTTTACAGGGTTCCCACTCAATTTTCCAATGCCAATTTCCTGACTAGTTTTCTAGTCGACAAAAATTCAAAATTTTCACTGCAAAAAAATCATTTTAAGACTTTTTAAACAAGTGAGGGTAATTGCAATTTACAATTTTCTTGATTTTATTCTTGCAATAAAAAATTTACATTTACGAATAAAAAACGAAAAATGTTCATTCAGCCTGGACGAGACTCCTTATACCAGACGTCAAACCACTGGTCGAGAGAAGCCACGGTCTTCTGCAAGCCCTGACGGGACACAGGTGCTTCAACTCCTACCTCCACCGCTTCATACGACGAGAATCGCCGGAGTGTTTCTACTACGATGAGGAGGAAGACGACACATACCACGCCATCTTCGACTGCTCGAACTGGTCTGAAGTAAGAAATAAATACAGCATCGAAGACCTGAGCCCTAACACCCTGGTAACATAAATGCTATCGTCAAAGAATGATTGGGACAGAGTTGCTGATGCCTTAACTGAGATCATCCGTTGATGAAGTTGACGACAAAGCGAAATAATAAGGATATATTATGACACAACAGCATCGCAGGTTGACAGCTGAAGAAATACCGAGAGGTGAATCCGGCTGTCACCGGGGAGGGAGTTTTAGTGAGTAAGGATCTCACACTACCATCCCAGATTGGGGTGGTGCCTGTGAAGGTTCCCCCCTCCCCCGCACTGGAAAAAAAAAGGTTATCTAACTTTAAGACGCATGTACGTCATCACTATAATTTTCTTAAAATGTTCAATTTTAGTTCTACCGAATGTAGAACTTTCCTGTAACAGTAGATACAAGTCGTTTTCGACAGTCGTAGCAAGGGTGAGGCGACTGAGGCACTTGCCTCAGGCGTCATCGCAATGGGGGCGCTAAACCTTGACAAAACCCAATAAATAATAGTTTAAAATTTTCAAAAAGATAAGAATTTCTTTTTGATTATTTTCAAATATTCAAATTTGACTGAATTCGAAAAATTTGACCGCGATTTTATTTGTAACATCGCCTAAAATTCCCTGCCGGCCTTTTCCCCAAGTGGGGATTTTAATCCTCTACAGTAATTTTTCGCCTATAACTCGCTTACCTTCATTTTTAGAGAAAATTATCATCAAATCAAAATTGAAGAGTACAAAATTATCTATAAAACAGATTAACAAAATTTGCCTACATCATACTAAGTAGTTATGAAATAAAAAGAAAATCCAGAGAAAACAATTGAAAAAGGTTTTGAATAATTCATATTCTGGATAATTATTTCGTACATTTAAGCTTTACCATCGATGGTGAACAAAACAAAACAATGTTTCAGGATTTACTTCAGACCTGAAGTAAATCCTGAAACCTCGTTTTGTAGAGAGTTTTCTTCTCTTCAGATTTGGTCCAATGATAAGACTGGGGATTTTAGGAAAGTTGATTCCAACCCCGCGTTCTTTTTCATTTCCATTTAACTGGCTGGGTAAGCGGTAAAACTATCACGTCATCATCGCGACAGTTATTCAAATATAGTTAAATTGAAAAGAAAAATTCCTACCGATAAAAATAATCCCCATATTCGGGGGGGGGGGGGAATCCGTTACGGTGATTCTGACATACTATGCGTAATTTATATAAGACCTTCAGAAGTTCCCAAGGATAAAAATCGATATTACATGACCGGGGGGTCTGGGGGTATGGAATACCCCCCAGGTATACTTGTCATTATTCAGAACCATCAAAATTTATTATTTTTCATTGAATCTTTTGCAATTTTTGTTTTTAATCCGGCAAGGGGGGGGGTATTTTTAATGATATTTTTCATAACTATCCCAGTACCGTTCTTCTTAACCACTTCACCCGTGGGTTATTTGTAACTAAATGCATTTTGCACGCACCCGTGCGTACTATCGGGTGAAGTGGTTAATACCGAGGGACGTAAAAGTTTTTCTTTCGCAATAAATTAAGTGTACCTGGGGCAGACCCCCCGGTCCCGGCAGCCTAAATGAGTTCCTGATAAGCATCCATTTGTTTTCATTACTCTAAACGAGCGCCATTGCAATGGGGGCGCTAAACCTCGACAAAACCCAATAAATAATAGTTTAAAATTTTCAAAATGATAGGAATCTTTTGGGAGGGGGACGCATATATTCAAATTTGCCTCAGGCGCCAGAAGAGCTCGCTACGGGGCTGTTAGCAGACGTCTGATTTTCAATTTAACAGGAGTGACCCAAGTATGTTTCATGTGGCACACCGGAATGATATGATCTCCGAGAATATCGAGATAACTACTTTAACATAAAGTGGTGTTGATGATAAAAGTGGTGTTTCAGGATATAATATTATTAAAATTCTTTATTTTGGGATTGTACATAAAGGACGTCCGCAATTTTCCCGACTTTTCAAACCCCCCTCCCCATTTTTTTGCTTGAGCAGGAGGTGGGAATCTTGAGAAAGACCCCTCACTAATCGAGTGTGGAGTTACACCCACTAAACCGACCCCCGTTTTGGCCTCTCGGAGTCCCGGATTCGCTTATCGGCATTCCTTCAGGATTCTCCGAGGGCGGCTGTACCTGATTGGCAGCCTTGCTCTGTCGTGCCGTCGGTATCTCTGTTGCGGCCGAACTTGTCTCGTTTGGTATACCCCTGTTCGTAGAACTTGTTACCTATGGATGGCTTTCTCTACATCCGGTACCCCTCTCCCCCTTGTCACAGTTTGTCACAATCTTCGGACCCCACCCTCCACGAACGTCCTATGGTCACAAATCAAAGACCTCCCCTTATTTATCTAAACTAGAACTTCTTCTAAACAAAAAAACCTATTCATTACTTTTTAATTTTTTTTTAAATTTACATGGTTATAATAAAAATTGCAATTAAACAAACAAGAATTTAGATAACCTTTATTTGACTATTATATGCCAAAATAAACAAAATAAGTTTATAACATTTTTCTGTCCATGGGTTGGGCAACCACACTGTCAAGAAATCGATGACTGGCATTGTGTCAAAGCTAATGGGTCAACCGGGGTCAACTAATGCAGTATCCTCTTCATGGTCTGCAACATCCTCTGCTTTCGTTCTAGGATTCTTGACAACACACAAGAGCTCGTCCTTCCTGTTTGCAACAATTTTAAATGGTTTTACTTTGCGACACTTTGTTTCTTTTTCATGTTTGTCCTTGTAATGGGTTTTTGGAGATTTAATAGAAGCAAAATATGCACCCCATTCGGCTAGAGTAACCTATTGTTGGTCACTCCAAATAAATTGAAAATTTCCTATTGCAAAGAGGAAGGTTTATATAGTATACTGACATAATTTTCACAAGCGAAGATATAATGAAAATTTTGAGTAAATCGAATTTGAAGTTTGCAAATTTACATGTAAAATTAACGAGATTCCCGCGCGTCGCTCATTCTGTTGACGGTACGTGCAATATGAATGACCCTAACACTTAGAGTATTTCGCACCGGCAGTTCCGATCTAGATCTGAACTACACCGCACGTCAATTTTTGCGTTCTTTAATTCTCACGAATTAAGTTCAAAAAGTAATTTTCATTACTGTTCTCTAAACGATAATCTAATATAGAAGTGAAAGTGCTACATCAAGACCCCTTTCTATTTAAATTTTCGTCGTCAAAGCGTTTCAACACGCTTATAAGTGACTTCCCAGTTTCCCGGCAAAAAAGAACCCGCCATTTGTTAATGTGACGTAGCTAGCTACGTCACAATTAGCAAACGGTTGCGCGCTCTGTTGCCCCCTTCCCCTTTCGAGGTCATCACCGACGTTCAGAAGCGAACGTAAACAAGGTTAGTGTACTGAACTTGACCTAGATTCTTTTCAGACTATAATTTTATCGCAACCTAACAAAAATTTTGTCAGTCAACAAATTCCTTTTCCTTTTAAATTTTCAAGTTCATTCAGATTTAAATAAAGGTTGATTCACAACACCTAATTAAATTTCAGATTTAAAAATTAAACTTGCATTCAATTAAAACCAGCTGCTTCACAGATATAAATTTTATTCAAATTTAATCTAATCATTTTAGATTTCGCAACATAATTTAATTTAAAAAAAAATTTTATTTTAATATTTAAATTAACTGTACGACATGACGATTACTAACGACATGACCATGACCCCTGAAAACTTCAAAAGGTTTTACGAAGGTTTACGCGCTGAAATCAGCAAACTTACCGCCCAATTAGCCGCGAAAGACGCCGAACCTCTCAAGGTCGTGCAACCACCTCCGGTCGCACAACCACGCGCAGACGCCCCCTCAGGGAAAAGGAAGGAGAAGACCCCCTTCCCCCCTCTACCGACCTCCTCCTCCACCAAAAAGGTAGCCCCTATCAAGGCCAAAACGATCAAACCAGCCACGACCAAGAAAGCTGACCCTCCGCGCCCCCTTATGGAATCCGCTATTCCTAAGCCGCGACGCTCGCTCCGTGCAGTTATACCTGCACATACCCTCTCCATTGTCCAACCTCCATCAGAGGCAATGGATATCCAAGCCTCCACCTCCACTGGCGGTGACACCTTCGTCACCCCAAGCGACCGCAATCTTAAACGCGCCCGCTCCAACGTCAGCAATGACAGTGAAACTTCCGGGCCCGCTACCAAGAACAGGTTCGCCTGTCTCGAGGTAGAAGACACCCCAACCGATACCCAAGCCGAACGCGACGATGATAACGGCATGGACACCAATAGCCCCCAAATCGACATCAACGATTCCCAATCGAACTCCCAGGGTGCTTCACACCCAGACCCTACCACATACTCCTCCTCCAGCCGAATCCCCCCAATTGTCCTCCGTACAAAGGACAACTGGCCGGCCATCAACAAAATGATTCGCGATCGGAAAATTGCCACCACCAAAATCCGCACGCTCGTGGACGGCATCTCAATCCAGCCGGCCACCGAGACAGACTACCGGGCCCTCAGCCGTTTACTTGAGGAAAAATCCCTCCCCTCGCACTCCTATTCTCTCCCTCAGGACAAACCACTTAAAGTGGTTATCCGAGGTCTTCCAATCACAATAACAGCCGCAGAAGTCAAAGAAGACCTTGAATATCAAGGCTTCAATATTCAATCAGTTTTTCAGATGCGCCAAGGTCGCGATAAAAAACCTATGCCATTATACCTTGTCCATCTAACCCATAACACAGATGGCAAGAAAATTTTCGACATGACATCAGTCCTGTCTATCAATACTCGTACCGAAACCCCCCACAAACGTACAGAGGTCGGTCAATGCCACCGTTGTCAACGGTTCGGGCATGCCCAAACCCTCTGCCGCGCCCCACCCAAATGCGTCAAATGCGCAGGGGATCATTTAACACCTTCCTGTCAAAAAATCCGAGAGGACCCGGCCACTTGCGCTAACTGCGGGGGAAACCACCCCGCAAACTACAAAGGTTGCGCCTCGTTCCCCAAGCCCAAGAGGCGAGAACTTTCAGCCCGCGAAGCATCTTCCCGCTTCGCTGGCCGCCCCACTTACAATTACCCCTCCTCTCAAGGCCCCAATCGACCATCCTATCTAGGAGTCGCTAGCCAACATGCCCCTCACAGGGAAGCAACACATGCCACCCCCACGCCCTCCACCTCCTACGAGGAGGCCCCCTCCCGACAAATGAGAGCAGTTCTTGATCTCCTTCAGAGAGAAAGAGTCAGCGACAGAGTCATTGACCATTTCAAATCAATCACGAACTTCAATGCCATTAGCAACGCATCCGTTAATGTCTAAACCCAGATTCCAACCCACCACTTTGCAGACGGCTTTCTGGAACGCCAACGGCCTTTCAGCCAAACGAAATGAACTTCTCGCGTTCGCGCACGATCACGACCTTGACGTAATCTTGGTCAACGAAACCCACTTCAGAGCTGGCCAACTGGCAAAACTCCCTTGCTATTCACTTTATAGGAACGACCGTGACGGACGCGGCGGCGGAACCGCAATTTACGTAAAATCATCCATCGAACACGTCGCAATACCGACCCCCGACATAGAGTACCTTGAAGTCACCACGGTGAGCATCCACACCGCACATCACGGTTGGTTGCAAATCTCTTCCGTCTATAATCGCCCTCAGCAACGCATCCTCAAAGAGGACCTAGAAACCCTCCTTGAAGGCCCCGACGCGAAGATCATCGCCGGCGATTTCAATGCTAAACACTCCAACTGGTTGTGCAAACACACAAACCATGTAGGACGTGACCTACTTTCACTAGCAAACGAGCTGGACTTCGCGATCATCGCTCCCACCTCCCCTACCCACTTTTCTAACGCAGGTACGCCGTCCATTCTGGACATAGCCATTTTCAAAGACGTACAACTCCAATACGACATCTCCACCAGCGAAGAGCTAAACTCAGATCACTACCCGGTCCTTCTGACACTCGGACCGCTGTCACCCCCAAAGGGCCCTTCCACGAGAACGACAACAGACTGGACCTCTTTCAAAGACACTCTGTCAAAAAACCTTGGACCAATCCCATTCTTTGAGTCCCCCACTGACCTAGACCAATTCATTGTCAATTTCCAAGACAACATCAAAAAATCCGTTGACGAAACTTCTTTTCAAGTCAACACCACGGACGTCAGAGATAAACTCACTCCCTCCCTCAAAGATCTTATCAGAGCCAAAAACCGAGCGAGGAAACTCGCCCGGCGAACTCGTAACCCTGATGACCAAAGGTCATACAACCGGCTCAAAGAGCAAGTAGATGTTAAAGTCAAAGAATTTCATGACAATGAATGGTTAGACACCACTAACTCCCTATCATTTAAAGACATGTCCGCATGGCGCATGGCCGCCGCCCTCCAGGGGAAAAAGAAGGTCACCATCCCAATTCTCTCCCGCCCTGACGGCACTATTGCCCGGAGCGATCTTGAAAAGGCTGAAATCTTCGCCGACAGCCTCCAAGCTCAATGCTCCCCCAACACCACAAGATTAGACCAAGACCATATCAATTCGGTCGAAAATTATGTCACCACCACCCTAAACACCTCCGATGACACACATATCACCCCCGCCTCTCTTCCGGAGGTCACCATTGCCATTAAACGCCTCAAAAAGAGGAAAGCCCCAGGTCCCGATGGCATCACCAATACTGCCCTCAAAGAACTTCCCCAAAAAGCCAAAGTTGCCATCACCGGCGTAATTAACGCATGTTTTCGACTCAACTACTACCCACAAATTTGGAAAACCGCTGACGTAGTGGTAATCCCCAAACCCGGTCAAAATCTCAAACTTCCGAAAAGCTATAGACCAATCAGCCTGCTCCCTTCTATTGGAAAAGTAGTTGAAAAAGTCATTCTCACCCGTCTCCAAGAAGCCATGTTCGATAACAGTATTATTCAAAACGAACAATTCGGCTTCCGTGCAGGACACAGCACGACCCACCAAGCCCTCCGATTAGTTGAGCACGTCACGCAGGCACTAAACAAAAAAGAATTCACCGGCCTAGTGCTACTCGACGTATCGAAAGCTTTCGATAAGGTCTGGCACGAAGGCCTCCTGTTCAAAATGCTTCAATCTAAAATTCAAATTCCACTAGTCCGACTTATTGCCTCCTACCTTCACGACAGAAAACTCCAAGTCAAACTCATGAACACTAGATCCACAAAGCGCCCCATCACCTCCGGGGTCCCCCAGGGTTCGATCCTTGCAGCTTCACTGTTTAACATCTTTATGAGCGACATTCCAACCCCCTCAGATCCCGCAACAAAAATTTCATTATATGCAGATGACACTGCAATATACACGTCCTCAATCCACCCGGACATAGCCACAACCCGCCTCCAGGAGGCGATCAACGATCTCGGGAGGTGGTACGAAACTTGGCGCATCGAGGTTAACTCGAGCAAAAGTTCCGCGATCATGTTTAGAAATCGTTGCAAGCCTCACAACTCCAGTGTCTGGATGTTTGAGGAGCAAATCCCCTGGAAAACCAAGGTCAAGTACCTTGGCGTTACCATGGACCGAAGTCTCAAATGGGACGCTCACATTTCCTCCGCAACCGGTAAAGCCAAATGCCTCTTCAATAGATTGTTCGTCCTCATGAACAGTAAAAGTACCATGTCCCCCGCTAACAAACTAAGATTATACAAAGCCATAATCCGCCCGACAATGATTTATGCCTCCCCTGTCTGGGGATACGCACGCCCTAGGGCCATAAATAAACTTCAAGTCATTCAAAACAAAAATCTCCGAGCTATTTTCAGCGCCCCCTATTACGTCACTAACAGGCGACTACATGCAGACGCCAAACTAGATCTTATTAACACTCTTAACCGCAAACATGCCACCAATCTTTACAACAAATCCAAATTTTCAGAAAACCCACTATTAAATCAACTAGGTCAATACAACCCAGCCGACTTCTTCATTCCCCGTCCCAAATCACTCCTGACCACGGACAACTCCTGACCATAACTCACCCCCACACAGACTAATGTATGTTCACAGGTTTAACTTACACAAATTCTCTTCGAAAGTGAATTTATTCACTAGATTTGTGTAATTTTTCGATCAATTCCCACAAGCTTCGATAAATCACCCCCCATAGTATCACTACAATCCCACTAGTCGCCAATTCTGACTAGTTCCAAGTAGAAGCCACTCACTTCGAGGTCATCAATAGAAATTATAATTTCTTTCTTCGAATTAGGGACTCTACTATATCGGCAAACGTAAAAAATTTCTTTTTCTTCACATATCTCATATTCACAGTCACAGCCCAGGTTTCTAACCAGTCAGTCCGCCAAGCGCCAATTCCCAGAGACCCACCGGTCTCTACAACTTCCAATGTCATTAATGTATTCTTTCAGATGAAGGAGAAGGCCGGCCATGCCGGGATGCTCCATCAAATACATATCAGGTAAAGGTAAAGGTTCGCACCGGCAGATGCAGCTCGTCTCTCGTACATGTAACATCGATTATTTTTTGTTTTTACGCGATTTTTTGGGGGTGAAACGTAATAGTTTACTGCCCCATACCGCAACTATACTTTTTAATGCTATTTCAACGGTCTCTAAGCTCCCGGTTTTTATTTATCCCGGTTTTCTTGATATGTGGCGCCTTCTCGTATGTTTAGCCTAGTAACCAGAGTCAAAACCGCCCTGGAGGGGTGCAGAGCGGAGCGGAGCGCAGCGGCACCCCGTAAGGGTAGGTTTTGACGATGGATTACCCTCCTTATCGAATGCACACCCCAAAAATCGAAGAAAAATGCGCTAAATTTACGTACTTTCAAAATGATTTTTCTCAAAATTTTGATTATATCTTCGCTTGTGAAAATTATGTCAGTATACTATATAAAAACCTTCCTCTTTGCAATAGGAAATTTTCAATTTATTTGGGGTGACCAACAATAGGTAATCCTACCCCCACATTCTTTGCATGCTTTGTCAACGACGTGAGATTGTTCAGATGCAATTTGCGTATGCGTATGGTATCCAGATGCGTATGGGATTTTTTTTGAAATCCTTGTATTCGACTGAAAATCGATGGCCAAGCGAAGTAAGAGCAGTGCAAATGTTGTTAGTTTTTCTTCCGGAGACGGCATTTTAAGTCCTAACAGTGCTTCAGCTTGTGCAGTTTAGTTTATCGGGTCGTAATTTAAAAGAACGACCGTACAGAACTTTTTGGTGGGGGCGAATCCAATACAGCCGAAGCATTGACGAATGTTTACAAATTTCTCAACGTGTATGCGACCGTGGTCCATATTTATTTTATCCAGAAAGCCCTTAAACTTCAGAGTTAGTTTAAGGCTTAGCTTGAGGCTTACCTTAGCTTGGACCAAATCCAATGTATATGACTAAAAATTGTGAAATCATGAAAGAAATAAGGGACTTCAGTTCCTTTTTTGGAAGAATTGTATCCTCTTCTACACGATCGATTCAAAAGTAACATCGTCGGCAGCATTCGTTTTCATTTCTTTCCATTCATTTCTACTTGAAGCTTATACTTAGTAGACCGACTAGGGTAAGTTCGCTTAAAAGCCTCCCAATAATTATTTAGTAAGATGGTATGCTGAAAAAGATGTTCCTCAACTTGGATTCGAACCCAGACGTATTAGCTGTGAATATTTATTTATTTACGGATATACCAATTGAAATAATACAACACAAAAGCACACACAACAAATCAAAATTATATACTAACTCAATTCCCACATAACAGTCCTCTTGAACCCGATGTAAGACGGGTGAAATAGGTCAAACTGATGGTCACTCTCGTTTGAAACGTTAACCATCCGACACATTCTCGATATTGGGCTATTTAATCCATAGTTCGAACCATGAAACTTCACCCATAGTAACTTTGGGTTCCTAATGGGATGGACTGGAACATAAAACTGAATCAGTGACAACAAAAATTCGCAATCAATCCCGCCATTCACCAAGCGATGGACAAAACACAGATCGGCCACCATTCTTCTATGCTCCAACGATCTGCAGTTGGCTTGAAGAAGACTGGAAGCATAAGAAAAGTCCTCATACTTATGTCCAAGCTTAAAACTAAAGAATCGTAAAAACTTGCGTTCCACCGATTCCAGTCTAGCAACATGGACCCGGTAGAAAGGCGACCACACAGGCAAAGCGTACTCAAGTTTAGATCTAACAAGCGAAAAATATAAAAACTTTACAGTGTTAGCCGAAAAAAGACCACCTTGTCGACGGATAAAGCCAATAGCACAAAGTGCACCGTCGGATATTTTTTCGATGTGATGCTTGAAGATTAGACATTTATCAAGTCGCACACCCAAGTCATCAATCACGTCAACTCGCGCTAACTTGACACCACCCATGTAATAGCTGACCGGCACCACCGCGTGTTTAGCGTAAGAAATTACTGAGCACTTCTCGAAATTCAAAGCCAAATCATTAACAACACACCAGTTGTGGAGACTGTCAAGATCACACTGAAGTAATCTACAGTCCTCCTCAGAACCAATCGATTTAAAAATCTTTAAATCATCAGCAAACAACAGAAATATCCATAATATCCCTCGATTTATTATTATGAATGCGAACCTTCTGTGTCCTATTTGTTAGATAACTGGCTAGCCAGTTAACCACAATTGATCCAAACCCCAACGCAGTGATTTTGGACAGCAGAGCAGAGTGTGAAACGCGGTCAAAAGCTTTGGAGAAGTCCGTATAAACGGCATCAACATGCCTGTGATCTTCAAAAGACTCTATAATATGAGTAACAAATGACAGAAGATTAGTGGTTGTCGATCGGCCAGGAAGAAAGCCGTGCTGATTGATGACTATACAATTCCTACTAGCAGGCATAAGTTGAGTTGCAACCAATTTATCCAACATCTTAGCTAAAGTTGACTGGATCGAGACCCCTCTATAATTAGCAATGTCAGGACGATCACCTTTTTTAAAAATTGGTGTAATAAAACTCATCTTCCAAATGTTGGGAAATTTACCACTCGATAGTGAGAGCTTAAAAATATACCAGATAGGAAGCGACAGAGAAAACTGGCACCTTTTAATGAAGTAGGAAGGAATGCCATCAGGACCACAACATAAACTGTTCGGAAGTGCCTTAATGGAATCAAAGACATCACCACTGGATATCAAAAACGAACTACAATTGATGGTTTCAGATGCTTCATAGTCATATTTAGCACCACCATCACTACAATAGCTCTCAGAGAATTGCTCAGCAAAAAGATCAACGCACTCCTGCCCCGAACCACCAATTACATAGCCCAAAAACATACGTGTAGGGTAACCTCTAACTTTTTTGCGGTCGTCGACAAATTTCCAGAATACCCTTGGATCGGCAATTATGGCCTCCTCAGTTTTGACTATATAGTCACGATAAAGCTTATGACTCAGTTGCTTGGCCTGCTCTCTGTAGTCACAGAATCTACCATAGTCCAGTGAACAACGAGTCACCTTAAAGGATTGCGCGCTTTAACAACTGCGCTGCCGAAGCGATTAGTTTATGTAGCGCGGAACTTCTACGTATATCTCGTGACTAATTTTAAGACCGCTACAATTACGATATGTGACCACGTGGAACTATTATTTTTAATTTCAAATATTTGTTTCTGTTAACTTTTTCTATAAAGTTTTCTAACTTTTCACTTTCTAATTCGATGTTTTTTACCACGAGCACGCGTTTGTATACCATGGTTGAATACCTCCAAGTGGAGGTGGTATTTTTAAGGTTGGTGTTTTATTAATATCAAGTTTAAAATTTTACACGACATTTTGAATTTTAGAAGTAAATAATTTTTTTTTAAATATTACATCAAAAAAACACAATTTTCTTAAAAATCCCAAAATTAGGATTTTTATGTTGACGTCACATTTGTCCAACCCTACCCCTCTGGTCAGATTTTGTAAACACCCTCCCTCTCATGCGTGACGTCCTTCATGGACGATCCCTTTCTAACGATTAAATTCTGATGCCCCACCAACTTTTAAACCTACGAGACGCTACTGCGAATAAATAGGCAAAATTAGCGCAACATTCTGTGTTTATATATTTTTGATTTTCGCCTAATTAGTTGACAAGATTTTAAAATCTTTTTTTATTACAATAGTAAATATGAAAAACAAAGCAAAAATTTCAACTTGCGGTAAAATAAGCATTTTATTGCGCATAATAAAATAATTACGGTGGATTTCTCTCAAAAATTGTTACAACAAAATCAACTTTCTCTCTACAAGAAAAGTAAAAATTAACTTTAGATAATATTATTCATTGTTTTTTTAAATTAATAATTCATGATTGCGCATCATCACCTTAAAAGTTTAATAATATTTTTATCGAAGATTTGTCACCGCTCAATAACCTATCCCGTAAGTGTAAAATGACCTTTCGACGAAAGCAATTTTTGGATTATTGCCGAAGTGTTAAAAATATTATTTAATATTATTATCGACGCTTCTTTTCTGATTTATTGCTAACTGTAATTTGACTTTTAAAAGAGTTGGTGTGCGAGGAGGGAAATAAATGAGAGTGCGAGTGGGAGAGTTAGATGAGCGTTGGCATCGCTTTTTTCAACGGCGATCCACATCACTAAAATTTGTTATGTCTTAAAAAAGTGTTGTTGCGTTTTATGAACCTTTTATTGTTGTAAATATTGGCCAAAAATGTTATTTTCCGTTTAATTTTTTATCTT
Organism: Podabrus alpinus; assembly: GCA_932274525.1. NCBI lineage: Eukaryota > Metazoa > Arthropoda > Insecta > Coleoptera > Cantharidae > Podabrus > Podabrus alpinus. The sequence goes on from OW026454.1 coordinate 22,677,058, forward strand.
TGTTAAGTTTAGTATCTTTTAAAATTACCGTAAGTACCACCTTCGTGTTTTTCTTTAAATAAGTTGTTGGCAACTTTATTTCACCTGCCTTTATTATGGAAATTGTGTAATTTTAGTGTTTATCTTCACGAAATTTTATTAAAATTAACCAATTTTATATTCTACAAAGTGGAACATTTTAATTGAGGAAGCGGTACTGCTTAACTCGACGAAAAAATGAGAACTTTCTAAATCATTGAATAATAATAATTCTTAGCTTTTATGGCTTTTAACTATGGCTTCAAGCACTGATGGTAGTGGAAGTAATGGTAAGTTTTCCAGCTTGACGTTATTATTATTTTTAACCTATTTAACCAACTTTGTAGGAACTCTTAGTCGAAATTATTCGCTTAATTCGGGCTCACCGAGAGATTACGAAACTCTAAAGCAGCAGTACGACAAGGCTAACAATGAGTTGAATACTTTGAGGAGACGGTGTGACCATGCCATGAAGGTACCACTTTTATTTTGTTATTAAAACTTAATTATATCGTAAAATTGGTTAAAGGTCAAAAAACTAATGTCTTGAACCAACACAAATTGTTTATTTACTTTTTATTACAAGGAGGAGAGAGCATGGCTCCGTGCTCCAACCAAAGACAAATATTGGTGCTTCTTTCAGAATCTCAAAATTATTATTTTATCTTGCAAGATTAAGGTTAGATGTTTTTGTGCCTAAAGGGTACAGGTTGCGGTAGCCTTATCTGGACATTGTACATCCAGGATCAAAATCAAAGCTTTTATCAGTGCCAATATTTACCTACTTTTGTTTAAAGATAAGGGGACCTTGACTCAGGTGTTTATTTAAACTGTAAAATTGACCTTTTCTCATAATTAATTGAATTACTATCATTTTATAATCAAAATTTCGTGTTTCTAAAACTCAATATAAAACTAATTGCACTTTTGTAACCACAAAAATCGATATTCAATAATCGTTAATTGATATTTCTCTTAGTGAAAGTACTTATTATTACCTTGATTTACCCTCTATTTTTATTACAATGACTAATTTTTTATTACTATTAAGTTGTCTGGAATTTTCAAGGACTAACTATTTTTTATTAAAATAGGAATTGGATTATTATAGAAGCCAGCATAGAGCAGCAATGAACCAATTGGAAGTGTCTTCTCAAGATTCGGCTACTCTACGTACAAAATATGGTGACGTGCTTGGCGAAAATCAAAGATTGGAGCAGGATATTCAATCGTTACGTACCGAATTATCTGAAATGCACCGACAGCAAGAAGTAAATTGGTGTTTTAGTGCTTTTGTGTTTATAAACGTTGTGCTTAGGTTTTAGTGTCTGAAAATGGAAATTCTGAATCGTTGTACTTGCTGGCAAGAAGGAGTGACGATTGTGAAACTTTGAGAAAACGATACGATGAAATTTTAGCTTCACACTCACAAGCAATCACAAAGTTAGAGCTGGCACAAGATGAAACGAATAGATTAAATAAGCAATGCGACGATCTCAGTCAGGAAAGGAATAATTTGGTGAGTGAATTATTTTAAGACTAGCCACTTGAAGATCGTCCTATAGACTGATTTTTGTGGCTAGCTTTGTAAGGTCTATAGTCATGTATAGGTCTATACGGTAGACCATCGGTCTCGCTTCTTGGTTTAAAGTAAATTTAATTAAATCTAAATGGTAACTTCAAATGTAAAAAAAAATAATCACAAAATGCAATTCCTTTTAACAAAAGTTGCCTAAAGTTAAAATTCAAAATTGCATTTTCTTCTAAAAATATGCAATGCTTTTCGTAAATATTCGGCTTTATCAAAATTTTGGCAAAGGTAATAATTTTTCATGTCCCAAAAAGTTTTTAAATTTTGTGAAAAAAGGTCACTGCTAAAATAATTAGTCAACTAACAAAATAACCATGGAATCCGGGTTGACCTAGTGCAATGCAAATCTAAATTTGAAAAGATCAAAATGGGTCCAAATAAATCAAAAATCCATTCATAAATGCAGCAACCAGACGCAAAAAGAAATGTTGTAATTTTGGGACATTTTGAGCATTTTTAGGTCCGAATTCGACTCTCATGTGGTTTGCTCCATGTTTAGGTTGAGCAAAAGCGAGTTACCCTAAGGGCAGGTTGTATAACAGAGGTTCATCTTCGAGTAAGAGGTAACCCAGGAATTTCTGCTATTTGATTGGTTGATACACCAAAAATTCCTGGGTTAACTCTCACTCGAGGATGATCTTCTGTTACACAATTGACCCTAAAGGGCGTAAGGGCACGTGTCCTCTCCAAAATCAGAAACAACAACTATCCAAAATTAATTTCACGTCAATTGGACAAATACCACCCCAGAAGAAGACCTCGGTCACCCCACTCCCCTGCCTGCTAAATTGCGGCTTTCTAAAACAAATTCTCAAATTTGAAAACCACTTGCGAGCCTCATTTCGCCCCCTCCTCATCGTCCTAACAAAATATGACAATTTTCCCGTTCTACCCTCGTCAAACTGTACCCCCTGTAAAATTTTAACTTTCCACGACCGTCCTAACTACCTGTACTAAATAATGAACGAGTGAGTGTCAACCTTAGATTTTATATATAGGTGATTTAATTAAAAAACTAAACCCTTTCTAGTTGAACCGTATCGTGGGTAAAAGTAATGTGGGTTAATTATGTCAAGTGAATATGAATTTTATGCAATTTATGTTAATTAGTGTGATTGGTTAGCTGATTTTTATTTGCAATTTGAATTGTTTCAAGTTTAATTTCTTAGGGTACTGCGTAGAAAATTGGTAATTATATTCATCAATATCGGTTGGTTTTTATCAAAATTAGTTATATCATTTTTATGATTTTATTAATAAATTTAAATAAATTATATTGATGCAGGTGCACTCCCACAAATTGAAATTTATTTTTTACTTTTGGCAAAATTTATAATCATCTGTTCTTAGTCACATTATATTTGCTGGGAAATTGAAATGCAATCTAAAATAATGACTAGGTTGTAATTTTGCTTTCGCAGTATTCAGGAAGAGTTTAATTACACAAGTTCAAACATTCTTGGGCATTTTAATAATGTTGTCAATAAGAATACGATGAAATTAAAATTATTAATTTATTTTCTGATTATCAAAAGGTTGGGAACCACTGGTTGTAAATTTCACACCAATTGAAATGAATTCAAATTTGTACAGGTGATTAAAATTTGCATAATAAAAATTTTAATTTCTTTTTATAAAAATTAAAGGTCAGCTTGACTTTTATGAGATATTTTGAGGTAAATAAAACAGTGGCGTTGCTGTGATGGTGGCAGACAAGGGTTATAAAAAATATAAGCTTTAATAGCAATATTGTGATATTGTGAAGTCAAATAAAGGCATACAGATCAAGCTTTTTTTATATCTATTACTGCTGTTTTGGACAGAAATTTGTCACAACCCCTGAAAAATAAATTAAAATTTTCTTGCATTTATTTTTTTATATTATCATTTATTTCTAATATAATAAACTTTTAAAATTACTATTTGGGCCGCAAATTAAATAAATGCTCTGATCAGAACAAAAATTTTAAATTGAAATTGGATTTGAAAATGAAACTTAACTATTTATTTAAAATGAAATTTTATTTCTATTTTAAGCTGAATGGTTATAATTGAAAAGTTGTAGTACATAAATTTTTTCATGCACAATTAAGAATTTTATAAAGGTAACTTCTACTTGTATTACAAAAATTTACTTAAACTAATTGCAATTAAATTTCTAAATGCATTCTTATAAAGGCGACACAAAATACAAACATGTTAAATTTAATGATCTCATACCTGTAAACTTTATGATAATTTAAATCTATTCTACCAAAAATTGTCAATTCTTCTTTTAAAATTGATGTTTGTAAGATTTTGCTTCTTTTGGTTTCCAGATGTAGCGATGTCAGCTTTGTGGCGTCTTCCAATTCTTTGTTTTGCACTTAACTTGTTATCAATGTGATAGAATAAATTATTATCGTTCATAGTACTTGGAATTTATTATTATTAATTTTTAATTTTATTCTCTTGATTATTCTTTTTACATTATTTTCTTAAAACTCTCAATTTGAGAGACGCGACTGGAAGAGACGAATTTGCACTCGCCATACCTTCACGCGTACCTTTTTGAAACTGTTTAAACGGCTCACAAAATATAACTTTCTTTATTAAAATTTCACAACTTCTTTTTTGAAAAATAATAGCTGAAGTAAAATCGTGATAGAGGTTGAAATGCTGAGTCCAAGCCGCAAGGGCGAAAAGTTGCTTCTGGTTTGTAAAAATTACAGCCAAGCTGAAATTTGAGTGTTCAAATCGGAGCACCCGAATTGCACCACGAAAAGATTAGTTCACAAATCTCCTACCCGAATTGCACCACCGTAATTTCAGGTAAACACCTCACCAAGGGTCGGTCGTCCGAATTGCACCACCTCTATTGTAATATTTTAGGTAAGGTGGTTTTATTGTTAAAAGTTAAAGCACAATGCTGGAGTTTAACCTGATGCCTCCTACATGTAACATCGATTATTATTTTTTGTTTTTACGCGATTTTTTGGGGGTGAAACGTAATAGTTTACTGCCCCATACCGCAACTATACTTTTTAATGCTATTTCGAGGGTCTCTCACATCCCGGTTTCATTTATCCCGGTTTTCTTGATGTGTGGCGCCTTCTCGTATGTTTAGCCTAGTAACCAGAGTCAAAACCGCCCTGGAGGGGTGCAACGTGGAGCGGAGCGCAGCGGCGCCCCGTAAGGGTAGGTTTTGACGATGGATTACCCTCCTTATCGAATGCACACCCCAAAATTCGAAGGCAAAAAAAATTTAATTTTTTCACTGTTTTGGGTTATTATTTTATTAATACCTGCTCCGACCCTGTATAATATAATATGAATTAATATATTAAACTCGAAATTTAAATTGCAAAGAATTTAGATATTTGTGTATTTATTTCTTTATATTAATATCTGTTTGCTTGTGATACCTGCTCGGTTTGCTCGTGGTGCAATTCGGTAAAGCGATTACGGAACGACATTTGACCGTGGTGCAGTTCGGTCAAGGGATTACATTTACCTGGGTACAAGAAATGACCCCTGATAAGCCGTGGTGCAGTTCGGGTAGCACCGTTCAAATGAATCCCCTAAAATCCCCCGATGGCTTCTCCAAATGTGGATTTAATCCCTTGACACGGTGTGCAAAATATTTTCTACAAAATAAATTTTTCAAAATTTTCCTATTAGTCCAGGTGAAAAAGCCGAAAAAATGATTAGAGAGTGCAAAAAATTCTGGGCAATCTGAAATTTGATAGACATGTGTATTTGGGTGTTCAATAAACCTCACAAAAATTGTACGCGACTTGTAGCCCCTGGTATGAATGTTTCCGATTTTCGCACTTTTTCGGATTTTTTTTTATGTTCACATCCGCGACGCTGTCCGAGACACATTCGGACCGAAACATACCCAAAAAGTCCGATAATTACCCCAATTTTTGCTAAATTTCATGTTAGGGGCGGAGCCAATTTGCTCGAAAAATAGGCCGGCAGCCACTCCGACCGCCGTGTATCTCATTTACTTCAATTATGGTTCTTTTTTCGATTTAAACTTAATGATCCGCTATTTATATTAAAGCCAAAGACTTTTTTGATCGAAATATTTAAGCCATTTCTATAGGGAAATTTCAATTTCGCGGTATGTGTTAAAAATCTGGACCCCTTTATTTAAACTCTTCAATTTCAATTAACAAATATTCAATTTAACAAATAATACAAAAAAGCACTACAATATAATATTGCTCATTGGTTTTCAAAATACTAGTAAATAATTTCATGTTGAACATAGGAAAGTTATACCCTTGAAGTTTGTTTTTCTCCTTTCTTGAAGATAGGAATTGTGATGCTGTATTGCCAATCCTTTAGTATTATTAAAGTTTTTAGAGTTTTATTAAAGATCAGAGTAAACTCGGTGATTATCTTTGACCTACCATATTTTAAGAGTTCATGTTGACTTGTGGACTGTTGTATATTCCAGGTTGCACATTGGAGGAACTAAAATCCTCAAATTAGGGGACTTTCGAGAGCTTCATTAGATTTTATGCAAGCTAAAAATGTTCCTTACCTGAACTAATAATTAAGGACTTACGAAATTTTATAATATATTTTTGCTATAATTTTAAATCTTCCCATTTTCACGAAAGTTGATACGAGAATCCTTGTACATTTTAATGCTCAGTTAAACTTGCAATTGCATTAGTTAAGAATTAAACCATGAAATTGTATTTTTCAATACCCGCTCAGCTGTAACCATTGATTACTGGTGCCTTGACTGCAATTAAATTAATCAGTAGAATTTTAGTCCATTAAAGCAGTGATTCTCAACCCAGCTTCTTACAAACTACTCCAATCTAGCTCACTAAAATTACCAAATAATTATTGCTAATGAAACTAAATAAAAATGTTATTCTAAGCTTCGTAGTTTTGGAGATAAGCTCAAAGAAACAAATAAAATTTTTTTGTGAATCTTAAGAGGATTGTTTACCTAGTTACTGTAAAACGTGCTTTACTATGTCTATTTTGTAATATTTATTCTTTAATTATTGTAAAATATTGATGAATTTTAACATTTTGGCGCTGTACCAGTACTTCTTAAGCATTTTAGAGTCGAAGAAAAAATCCGAAAATCTCACTTAATTATTATAAAAACCCATTTGGATTCAGAAACCATTACCAAGTCATGGTACAAAGAGCCATTATTGTCATATTTTATTAAAATTTGTTAATTATGAAGCGAAATAAGTAAAACTAGAAACTCCTAGAGCGAGGAGGCCATAGTTGTTTGGCCTTCAGCCTCTCAGGAATATCGCAACCATACATGTAGATCATGGTACTTCTATCTTGTCTATATCATTGCAGTACTCGCAGCTATGACCAAGACTTCCAAAATTAGACAGAACATCATCTAGTTCGCGCATAACAAGAGGATACATCTTTGCTTCCTCTAAATCGTCAATTTGCATTATCTCTTTTTCAAAAATGTTTAATTGTTGTGATATGCGCAGTGTTTGAATCCTTGTTCTGCCAATATCGCTTTGACGTTGGAACTCGGTGCTTGAAATGGGAAAAAGGAACTAATGGGGATTTACTTTTAAAAAAAACTGACGATGGTTATAATTTACTCCTGATGGTAAAATTTAAATTAATAATTTGTAAAAAATAAAAATATAGTAAATTTTTGGGTAAAAGATTTGGACATTCTCTAAAATCCACAAGCTATAGGCTCTATGAGGTACCATTTAATATTATGAATTTTTAAGGTAGTTGAGGGTGAAACATAAAATCTCGATAATTACTTAATCCTTGGTCGATCACCTATTTCAAGTATTATTTTCATCCAATAACTAGTAATTATATAAAAAAAACCTTACATGCAGTTTGTGAGATTTTTGATGAATGTTCATACCAAATTTCAAAGCAATTCTATTATTTGTTCTTAAAATATTATGTATACTGTATATTTTGAATGGCCTGCGGGGGAATGCTTATAACATGGTTATTTATGAAGATTTTTTAATCAAATTTGACCCAAGTACCTACAAATATGAAATAGGTAGATAAACCTTTTTTGAGTTTCGGAAATTTACTTTGCCAAATTTTTTCTGTTTTTAATGCAATAACTTGAACGTTTTTATTTGTAAAAGTTAGTTCAAGTGATTATAACATCCAACTGCTAATTAATTTTTGTGTGCTTATGTTTCAGATGAGAGAAATAGTTAATTTGCGTCAACAAATTAGTATAGTGCATGGAAAATATGATAAAGCAGCAAGGGATTGTTCAAAATATCGCGAAGCATATCAAAAAATTCAACAACAATACGAAGAAGCAGTAAAAGAAGTTAATCAGGCAATGTCGTTTCGAATGAAAGCAAACAAAGAAGTTAAAAGGTTAACAGATGAACGAAATGCTGCAATGGCTGAATACAATCTTATAATGAGCGAAAGGTAATTCAAATTACATGTCTGCTTGTTTTATTTTTTAATAACCTTCCATTTATGAAAGTGTTAATTAAATTATAAATACATTGTTAGTTTATTTTAACTAATTTTATTTAATTATCGCTTTTGTATAGTACTCATGTTATTTGTTTAATAGAGATACGGTGCATAAGGAGATGGAAAAATTGAGTGACGACTTATCGCAATCCTTTAAAAAATCTAAATTGCTCGAAGCCGATAATAAAGAACTGCTGGAAGAAAAGAAACAATTAAATTATCAAATGGAAACTTTGAGGCGGGAAATAGCAAGTGCTTTACATGATCGGGACAAAGCACTGAAGGAGTGCAACGATTTAAGAGAAAAATTTGGCGAATATAATGCATCTAAAGAAGATAATCGTGATTTGATCAAGAGCAGACTGGATAGTATTACATTTTTAGGAGAAAATTCGACGAGGAAAGAGGTGCAAGCTGATTCGCGTAGTTTAAGTCAACGACAAAGGTTAGATAATTTAGATCAAGCTAACCAAGAATTGGAATCTCTAAGGAAAAGTTTGGATAAGGCTCAAACTGAATTGTTGGAGGCTATTCAAGAAGCGGAAGTCTCTAAAGGTAGAAGAGACTGGGCTTTTTCGGAGAGAGATAAAATTGTTTTGGAACGTGAGAGTATCAGGACTTTATGTGATAATATGAGAAAAGAACGTGATCGTGCCGTTTCGGAACTTGCAGAAGCTCTTAGGGAGTCTGATGCTATCAAGAAGCAACGAAATGAGTTGGTTAAGGAGGTTAAAATGTTGAAGGAAGCTTTGGAGGTTCATATGGAAAAGGAAGCTCAATTTAATCAGTTTCGTGGTTTGGAACATAACAATTCGCACGATAGTGCAATTGACAGTGATATGCAGGTAAGTCATTTTAATTTATATTAAATGGGGAAGATCTGATGAAGGCAATAATCTATAGTGACTTCAAAGTCATGTAGGAATGAATTTTCTGTTTGCACTTTTTTGTTAAAAGCTAGGACTTATTTTACATTATTCCTTAACCCTTTCAAATGGAAATGTTGCTGGTCACCAAAGATCATAATATTGTGTAGCAGTGGGATCCTGAACTTGAAGTTATGATCTACGCCAACTCGTGTAATCTTTTTCCCCTTTCTCTTGAATTTTTTAAATTTTTGATTTATTCAATTTTCTATATTTTGTCCAGGCAAGGAAGGTTTTTAATTTGCAAAAAATCCGGGCAAGCTGAATTTTGGCAGAGATGTACATTGGAGTGTTCTAATGAACCCCCCAAAAGTCCCATAAAATCCCACGCCGGCGTCCCCCACAATCGGGGGTTTTAGCTCCCCAACGCGATTTTTTGCCGATAACTCGCTTATTTATGCTTGTATGAAAAATTATGATCAGATCATAATTGAAGAGCATAAAATTCTCTATCAAATAGTTTTTTTTTTCATATTTTTCCATGGCACACTAATACTTAAATTATTGACCGAAAACACAACCCACCCTTAAAATGGCACAATATTGATTCGTTGCAGGGAGAGAAATGTTTTAATAATAAATTAATTGAAATTTGTGGCTAAGGTTCGAAAATGAAGAGAAAAATAAATTTTTTCAAAATTTGCCCAAGTTATAGTATTTTCCAAGAAACGAAACCGAAATTTTGGTTTGAGCTTACAGAAGGTCCGGGCAAGCTGAAATTTGGCAAAGATGTATATTGAAGTGTTCTAATAAACCCCCAAAATGTCTCATAAAAATCCCAATCTCTCAAATGAGGATTTTAGCCCCCTAAGTGCGGCGTTTAGCTCACGTATTTTTACTTTTACGAAAAATTACCATTAAGCAAAGTTGAAGAGCATAAAATTCTCTATAACTTGTGGCGCTGCAGTAGGTAGTACTACAATACATACTGTAATAGGCAAATTAAACTTTGTTGAATAGTAATTATTTTTAAAAGTAAAAATACGTGAGCTATAGGTGAAAACCGCACCTAGGGGGCTAAAATCCTCATTTGGGGAAACGCCGGCTTGGGATTTTTATGAGACATTTTGGGGGTTTATTAGAACACTTCATTATACATCTTTGCCAAATTTCAGCTTGCCCGGACCTTCTGTAAGCTCAAACCAAAATTTCAGTTTCGTTATTTGGAAGATACTAACTATAACTTGGGTAAATTTTGAAAAAATCTATTTTTCTCTTCATTTTCCAACTTTGGCCACAATTTTAATTAATTTATTATTAAAAGCATTTTCCGTGCCCGAAAACATTTCTCTCCCTGCAACGAATCAATATTGTGCATTTTAAGGGTGGGTCGTGTTTTCGGTCAATAATTTAAGTATTAGTGTGCCATGGCAAAATATGAAAAAAAATTATTTTATAGAGAATTTTATGCTCTTCAATTATGGTCTGATTATAATTTTTGATACAAGCACAAATAAGCGAGTTATCGGCAAAAATTCGGGTTGGTGGAGCTAAAACCCCCGATTGTGGGGGACGCCGGCGTGGGATTTTATGGGACTTTTAGGGGGTTCATTAGAACACTCCAATGTACATCTCTGCCAAAATTCAGCTTGCCTGGATTTTTTGCAAGCTTGAGCCAATTTTTCGGCTTCGTTGCCTGGACTAATTGTATATTTTGTTTAATTGATTCACATTATTGATTTTTGGAATTCACCAACATTCGAAACGTTTTCCAAGTATTTTTATTTGTGAGAGTTAAGGAAAGATTTTAAACAAGTTCCAGCTTTTAACCAAAAACTGCTTTGTATTTAATTGTGATTGGTTAGCTTGTCAATTTTTAAATATTAATTTACTGTTTTTAGGAGTGGGAGACAGAAATTTTAGAAATGGATCTTTCGGGTTTATCCAGTGACATCGATCTTGGCATTGAATTAATTGGAGGTCGGGAGGATCCTCAGTATCAAAATGACAGTGGAATTTATGTGGCATCTATTATGAAGGGTTCGGTAGCAGAAGGAAAGTTAAGAGTTCATGATTGTATATCGAGGGTGAATAATTTGGACTGTACATCAGTTTCGAAAAGAATGGTTATGGAGACGTTAAGATCGAGTCTCCCTGTGGCTCATATGGTAATAAAGAGGCGGAGATCTCCGGCATGGTCTTCACAAAATTCAAGAAGTTTACAAAACGTTGTGAGATCTCCTCTAAATTTTCAAAACAATTCGAGAGTTGCTAGATGGATTTACACAGCCCGATTAGCTTCTGGATGTCACGGTTTAACTTTGGAGTCGGGGGTTTATATTGGAAAAATTAGTGAAGGCAGTTTGGCTGCTAAGGATAATAGTTTGGTTGTTGGTGATAGAGTTTTAAGTGTAAGTCACTTTGTCTAACGACTTGATTCTTTATTCCGTAACTTATTATTTTTACAGATTAATAATAAGTCGATGGACAGTCTGGATAGTATTCACGAAGCGATGTCTGTTCTTAATGACGATAGAAGTGATATTATCACAATAACAACTTTAAAAACGAGTTATTTAGATCCTGATTGTTCTACAAATGTTTTCTTACCTACGCAAAGATATAAGAAAGAAAATCGAAGTTCTCAAACTGACCATCACGACTTCATGCACAGTAATATTGATCGCAGGTATTTATCACCAGATTATCGTTTAAATAAGAGTGGAAGTCAAGAAAAAAATAGTGGAGCTTGGCTAAGAGAAAAATTAGATATGGTTCGAGGGCGACGTCACTTAAAAGATCGAAGCCGAATCGAAGAGAAAAAAAAGTACCGTAACAGTTCTCCAAACACTTTGGATCTTAGCAATACATTTGAACATGAACAAGCAATTGCCGAACTGGATTTAGTTATCGATAGTTATCATGGTGACAATAAAAACAAATCGAAATGTAACAGTAGACACGAAAACGAAATGTCTGTTCAGGAAAAAAATGGTGGCACTTGGCCTAAAGTTAGAACAACGAACGTTTTACAAAATGCTACAGGCACAATTGTAGAACGAAAAAAGGAGAGGCCACCTTTAAGTTTACTTTTAACCGACCACAACAATCAGGTACAAAATTATTGTTGTTCAAACAACCCCAACAGAAATTCGACTCCAATTCCACTGTCGGTTGCTCAAAATTTAAACAGGCACACTATGTTTAAAAGTATGGATAACAGTTCTCAATTTCCTAAAAATTTTAGTACAGTTAACGATTCATTCGAAAAATTAAGATCGAATAAGATGTCGCAGTTTGAATCGTCGCGAGAAGCCAACAATCGCCTTAGTATTAACTCTGACAATAGCTTGGATTTCCCTGTTAGTAAACCAATGCTTATTAGCGAAGATTATTTAAATTTTTATAGAAAAAACAAAACGGGTGGGATAAAATACAATTCTGATTCGGAACGCGACAGCAACTTGAGCCACGATCTACCCATCTGCAGTGCACCAAATTCTCACACTCGAATTCATTCACAACTGTTTGGTCCACATCCTCGAATACCATTTCCATTTCATCCCCACCCTCACCCACATTTAACTTCATCACCCGTCAATTATACTAGCAGTAATTCGAGAGAAAGTTTTTGCTTCGAACCACCTTACTCCTCTTTTCACTCCCACAGTCCTTCGGTAGATGTGAATTATTCGAAGAAACTTGGCATGAGCAACATTCCACCTCATTCTCACGTGCCTTATCGCGATTCCGATATGATTCCAATTAATTACACCCCCGGATACGAAGGAGGAACATTTCCGAGGAAAAAAGAGAATCCCAGATTTAGAATTCCTTCTAATCCCAGTGTTACGTCAAAAAACTCGACCGGAAAAATAAGTACTGGTAGTATCGAACGCACGTCGGAACGTGGAAGCCCAATGCCTATTTTTCAAGTGGAAGTTTTAAGTCCAGGCAATCGTGATAAGCGTAACAGCGTTCCGGATTACTGTTGGCCTCAAAAACCTCTGCCTGGCGAATTAAGGCGCGTTCATATCGATAAATCAAACGAACCTTTAGGGATTCAAATTAATTGCCCTGAAAGTGGAGGAATTTTTGTTTCGACCGTTAATGTTAACAGTTTGGCTAGCCGGGTGGGCTTGCAAATTGGAGATCAGTTGTTGGAAGTTTGTGGTATCAATATGAGGAACGCTACGTATAATTTAGCAGCTAGTGTCTTGAGGCAGTGTGGAAATTCAATTACAATGCTTGTACAATATAGTCCGGATAGTAAGTAAAATTTTAATACAACGTTATTTTGTTTAATTTGGGACTTTTGATTTAGAATACAACGAATTACAAGATTCGGGTTCTTGTAGTGGATCAAGTTCAAATGACGAAGGAGATGGAGAACCAACGCCTTGTAATACACCTAAAGGTGTAAGGAAGTCGCACCCGAACTCTCACACTCTTCCGTTAACTAGTCTCGGTAACCAAAACACTTTAAATCGTAATTCTCAAACACCATCTACTTTACAACGGCAAAGTAGTAAACAGTAAGTGCCTTTGCTAGTTTTTAAGCTCCATGTTAATTAAATGGTTTTTAGGAACGAAAACGAACCTCGTTATTTGTATTTAGAAACTATGAAAACGTCAAATTTGGGTATTTCTTTGGTGGGTGGAAATGCAGTGGGAATATTTATACACTCGGTTCACACGGATTCGTTGGCTTATCAAGCTGGACTTAGAACAGGCGATCAAATTTTAGAATTTAATGGTAGCGATTTGAGGCAAGCGACAGCCGAAGAAGCAGCATACGAATTAGCCAAACCAGCAAATAAAGTAGCCGTGTTAGCACACTACAGAATTGACCGTAAGTTCAAGAATTTCCTTAGTCCAGGCAACAAAGCCCAAAATTTGGCTTAAGTTTACTGAAATTTGGCAGACATGGATAGTGGAGTGTCCTAATGAATTTTTTAAAATCTCATACCGGCGTCATTCTAATTGAGGTTTTTATAGCCACCAACGCGGTTTTTCGTCTGTTGGTTATTCACCTCCTGGAAGACGCCGGTATAGGATTTTAGACATGGATTTCTCATGTCCCCCAAATTTCAGTTTCCTCGAATTTTTTTACAAACTAAAAATGATCCTTACCTGGACTACTTGATGTTATAACCCTTTTGTGTTGCAGGTTACAACGAAATTAAGGAAAAACCTGGTGATTCCTTTTATGTTAGGTGCTTATTTGGTCGTAGTGTTACAGAATTAACTGAAGCAAATCAATTGAGTTTTAAGAAGGACGATATTTTGTACATCGATAATACAATGTATAATGGAGCTCCTGGTTCGTGGAGAGCTTGGAGAGTCGATTGTGAAACACATAGGCAACAGTGCGGTATAATTCCAAGCAAATATAAGTGGGTATATCCATTTCTTGTTAAGGGGGTTACCTACAACTGTGAATAGTCGTTTTCAAGCTGATTTTTAGGAATTAAATTTGAGAAAACTGTTACAGCTATTGAGCTAAAATTTAGGATACTTATTTATTCACATTTAAACTAACACCTAAAATTTTTCTAAAGCTTTTTATTGAAAACTGTACAAGGTACAGATCGGATCGACGCGTAACTCATGTTTCGAAATGACTGTCCAATCGGGCGCAACGTTTCCGACCAATCCAGTTATCTGAAATAAACGAATTTTTTAAATTCTTGTACTACTATATTAATGTGGCTACAGTGGGAACCTCGAAAATTTAATTTAAACAAAAATGACAAAATGGCGAGAATTAAAAAAAAAACTTCGATTTTTACAACAAAATATTTACTTTTCACAACCTGCAAAATGGCAATTTTAAATATATTTTGGATATTTTAGGTTCTGACTGGAGCCTGAAATATATTCTAAATGCTTAAAAAAAATCAAGTTAATCCGCCAAGTAGTTTGTTTGGAAATTGTGCGCCCGACTTGAGAAATGTAGTTTTGAGTTAAATCGTTTTAAACTTTTTCGTGCTGTAATGAGGTGGATAGTGGTTGATATTCGTAACCTACCCTTAAACGGGTATACTAGGGCCATACAGAATACATTCTTCAGCTTCAAAGAATTGAAATTCGGCACATATTTCTTCTTTTGTGGCAGTTCTCGCCTCTTTAGAATAGTAAGACGCTCAGTGATTAGACAGTATGATGCAGTCGCCGTCTCTCTTATATGCGTAAATTTTGGCCTTCTCGCCGATTTTTACATAATATATGTATGAATACCTCAGTTTTTATCCCGTCTCTATTTACAAAAAGACGTGTATTTTTTAGGAGCTCAAAAGTCACTGTAATTTTCCTATCAAAACTTTTATTTTATTAAAGAACCAACATATTTTTGTAACTCATATTATTTTGTCAGGTTTTACTGAAAGTAGTTTATTTTGAAAACTTTTAAAATAAAAATTAGCATAATAAATTAGTCAAAATAGATTAAAAAAACAAACAATTTTAGGGATTTTGTACCTAACATTATTTGTTTGTGTAAGAAATGTGTCAGTTGAAAACCTTGTATAGTAACTGTACCCATAAAACACATAGCAGTAAATTAGTTAACAACCCCAGATGTTCCTGGGGGGTTTCAATTTGTAAGAAAAAACTTTTAAGCTCCTTTTCCACAATTAATTTGATTTTAAGGGTGGACTAAAACGTCGATTTTTAATAATTTTCTTTTTTAACAATTTTTAAACATTTTTTTGTTTTTTTGGACTCCTAAAGACAAACAGCTACAACTTATATTTATTAAATTTATTTTTGTATATTTTGTATAAAATACAAAAAAGTAATTCAGTTTTAAAATGTAATTATGATTTAAAAAGTTTTAATAATGAACTCCATTACAGAAAATCCGTTATAATTCGGGTAATTTGATGAATTTTACTTTAATATTTTTTGAACTTATTTTCAAGACCCCAAACTATAAAAATATGTAATAAAAAAAAAAATCGAAAAACTTGATCGGTCACAGTAGGTAACCCCCTTAAATTTCTTAAAGTTGCTTGATGTTTATTTTAATTTTTCGAGAATTAAGAATATTTACTAACAAGCAATTTGGTTGATAAGGGTTGAAGAAGAATTACTGCTGAAACGTAGTACCGGAGATTTGGAGAGTAGAGGTTCAACCACTGCACGTAGAAGTTTTTTTCGAAGAAAGAAGCATCAAAGAAGCAGTTCGAGAGATTCAAAAGAACTGGCCACTTTTTGCAACGTTTCGTCGGGATGGTATTCCGATAATGGAACGCTACATGAAGATTTATCTCTTGCTTCATACCAACGTGTAGAAAAATTAGATTGTAGGTTCAATTTCAATAGTTTTTTTTGATGTAATTGTAACTAACCTTGTTTCAGATCCTGAATTTCGACCGGTGTTGGTTTTAGGACCATTAAGTGAATGTGTGGTCGATAAATTAGTGACTGATTTTCCCGGTAAATTTCAAAAAGTTTTACACGAGGTTCGCCACTGTTCACAAGCTGCTTTAGATCAAGAATTGGCCGATAATCTCATCATAGATTACAGGCGAAAAGGAAATTACTTTGAATGCACCACTGTCTCAGCTATTAGATCTGTTTGTAATTCGGTGAGTTTAGTTTAATCTCGACTTGTTTGTTTTTGATTACATAAATTTTAAATTGTTTTAGAATCTACATTGCATGTTAGACATTTCAATTTCTTCGGTCGAAAAACTTCTCATGCACCAAATTGGCCCTATAGTTTTATTAATAAAATTTAAGAGCACAAAACAAATTAAAGAGGTAAAGGATACTCGCTATCCGTTAGATAAACTATCTGGTAAAGCAGCTAAAGAAATGTATGAGCATGGATTAAAGCTGGAAGCGGAATACAGACATCAAATTACAAGTAAGTTATGTTTTTGTTGTACATCTAATGCTAAAGCAATTAAATTATACAGATATAATTCCGGCCGGAGTTAACATTGCCTATATGTGTACACAAGTCAAAGCAGCCATCGAAGCTGAACACAAAAAATGTCAATGGATACCAGTTCAGTAAATTTTTATTTAGGGATTTGTTTTAATTTAACGAATCTTCCAAGTCTTCCAATTATAAAAGATAGGTAATTTACACAAGACTGCCGAGTAGAGTCAGAATCTTTTGATGCAAATCGAAAACGAAAATGAATACCAACTTTTTATAATGAAATCTTTTAGACAACTTTACAATTTGAAATTAATTCAACCTTGAATAAAAGTTACTAAATGTGCTAGTATGAAAACCAAATGAAATTGATATTATTTTTAAGTTTTTGTTATTAATTTGCTATTTTTTTTGTCTTCAAAATACAAGGTGATCTTATTTGTTTCTTAATTATTATTTATTGTATTTCTATAAAGAAAATGATGTATATGTTTTTAATTATTGCATTAACATTTTATAAGAATGTATATAATTCAGTGATTTGCAATTTTAAATAACCAGTTTCAAATAATTATTCAATTCACAATTTATTAAAAATGTATAAGGGATGGTCTGAATAAATATTACACTATGAGTTAAATATTTAAATATTTTATTTTGTATTTCTTTAGCCGGTGATTTGTACATTATGTTATATTATACTGTGATTATTCTGATGGCTTTGGCCTTTTTCTTACAAAATAAATTAATTATCTTATATTATTTTTTTTCACTAATTATTGTTAATCAACAATAATTTGATAGTTACCCTCTGTGTTGGTTCACCTGGTTTTAAATTCAACTACTAAAGAATTTGAGCACTCAGGTTTTTTTTAATATTGAGTTTATAAGATTATTTGGAGATCACCATTTCCCAGGTGGTTTATTGTAGAGCACAGGTCTTTGGAATCCCATAATAGGACACCCTAAAGAATTATAAGGCACCTGCAGATGATTATTTGTCTGTCATGATGCTTGTAACGAGTCGTCTAGTCTGCTATGATCTGTACAGAGGCTACTACTATAGTGAACAATTTTATAAATTCTAAGACTCGTAATAATAATATTCCCAGTGCTTTGAATCTTGAGGATGGCTCATCTGTGGGGGTTCAGAATGCGGTAAACTTCTTAATTATAGGTATTTGCTACCGATTCCTCCGTTTTTGATTGTGGTCATGAAGTTAATTGTTGAATCTTGGATATCTTGCTTCTTGATGTTTTTAATAAAACTGGTGAAAATAACGGTGGTATTGGAAATATGGAAACTATCGAAATCTACGCAGTCATGAGACAGGAAGATGCATTATCAGCAACACTATTTAATATAATGCTAGAAGATGTAATGAGAAGAGTAAAATGTGAGGATACAATAATGATCAGAAAAGCACAAATAATGGCATATGTGGACGATTAAGCAATAGTGTCCAGATCAAAGACAATGATGGAAGAAATATTTCTAAGAAAAAAGCGACGGAATTGAATTTGAAAAGAAGACAAAATATATGAAGAAAACAGAAGGAAAAAAATAGTTGTGGGACTGGACGGAGTATATTAATAGAAAAATACATTTTTGAAGAAGTTCAAAAGTTTAAATATTTGGGAATATGCTCTGATGGAAGTAACAATAAGAGAAAAACTCTTCTTCTCAGCCATTTTTCGCCCACTGCTGAACGTAAGCCTCTCCCATACTCCATTCAGTGACACATTGTATAAATAATCGAAACTGTTCTTGATAATCTTATCGGCTAATAATTTTAGCGTAAAAAAACTTTTTAGCGCGAGTAATTTATTAATAGCTGATAAGATTATCAAGAAAAGCTTCGATTAATCAATTTAACGTTACAAACTGATATTTAATTAGCATGAGCGGCCATCTACCCGAACCTAAAACGTGATTGCCTTAGTTGTGCGGCCTAAAGGCCGCACTGATGGGGGGACAAACCAATTTAACGTTGCAAACCCACAAATAGATGGATAAATGAGGCTATTATGTTTTAAATAATTATGCTTACAGAATGTGGGTTTATTTTTGCTGAGCCTATAACTAAACTATTAAATTCTTCTTTGAAGACTGAAGCTATTGAAGGCAAGTTATTCGCACCTATTTATACATTTGATAGGAGCGATGGGAAGATTTATCAACTAATTCCGTTCCATTCTTTGCACAATATCCAAGTTATTTAAAAACATTGTTTTTGACAGAATATCTTCAATGTTTAATAACTTATAGTAATTTATGATGACTCTTTGTCATGTGAGGTCTAACATCTACAAACCTTTTGTTATACATGAAACAGTTCTTATGATCCATGATTTGTAGAGAGAATAATGATCTTATGTCTAAGCTCGCAATTATTGCATTTGATATAAATATGATCGCATTCAATTTGTCAAGGTTACCTATCTGGTGAAATCGGGTACAATTGATTTAACATATCGCTACCTGAAAGTCTTGCAAAAATACGATTTTCAGTTAGGTATTGAATTAAATTGCTATTGCCCATTTTATTTAATGCCACATTGAAATATTTCAATATTACATTCCTTTATTTGTATAGAACAAAAAAAATGCAAAAGAAATATTCACACTTCAAATTCTAATTGCAATTTAAATCTTTAACATGAAATATCTCAAATTGACTATTTCGTTATATCTCACTGTATAGCTTTCAGGTAACGATATGGAGTTCCTCATGATTCCCATTTCTCCACAGAGCGAAATAAAATGTGTGGCACCTTTCCTCCCTGATTGTTTTAGGGTTCGGTTATTCAGCACCAATCGCCCAACTTAATTGCTCTATGAAAAGTAAGCCAGATCGTACAGGTAGGTTTGGTAAGAGTTTTAACATGTATTCCATCTGACATCCGACAAATAATTAAAAAAGCAAGAGAATACAATAAAAAACTTTACAATAAATGTATGCTTTGTGGATTGTCACAAGGATTTTGATAGCATAGAATGGAGGATACTGTGGTAGGTGATGAGAGAGATGGGAGTACCAAGACATATTATAACTAATTTGATCCAAGAATTATATGTAAGAAGTAATTAATACAAAAATTAAAATCAACGACAGACTCTCCAACCTATTCAAGGTGGAGAAGGGAGTGAGACAGGGATGTATCGTGTCGCCAATATTGTTCACATTTATGACGAATATGTTATGCGGAAAACCTTTCAAGGATGGAACAACGGTTTGCTGTTGGCGGCGGAAGAATAAGCAACCTACGACACCTTCATCAACTCAGCTGAAGATTTTACCCTGCTAATGATACGATTCGAAGACGAAAACCGCAGCCGCGGTTTGAATTTAACAACGGCAAGACAAAGGTAATGATCGTAAACCGAGTCAACAACAATAAACCAGATATTCAGCATATCTTCTACTGCTCCATAGCCAATCAATATACTTATCTGGGAGAACTCATCGGTCATGAGGGTAGAAGCACACTAGAAATAAAAAGACACAGCGAAATAGAGAAAACTCTATCCGCAACTTGCAAAAAATATGAAAGGATAATGACAACACCCTTAACTCAAAAATAGTTTTCTTTTTCGATTTTGAAAATAAATCTTCCCCATCATGTTGTAAGATCACAAAAATCTACCCAATTGGTATATCATGATTACGACTTCTCTGTCAAGAGGAAACAGAAGAAGGAGACCTGTATTCATTTTATTAAAGCCTTGCATTCGTGAGAATGTCGCTATCCCTTTCTAGGATTTACAGATCCTCTTGAAGAGAGGTAGATCAGTCCTCACATAATACAATTCGTCGTTTGTCATTTTGTTCGCTCCTATTTATTACTTCCCTATAAGGAAATAGGTATTGTAATCATGAAAAAATTCGATGTCGATATTTTAACGGATATATCCGTTTTGAGCATTTCTGAATCCGTTTTGACTACTTTCGCAGTGATGTCTGTATGTATGTATGTATGTATGTATGTCTGTCTGTATGGATGTATGTAACGCAAAATGTCTGTAAGTTCTGTATCTCTGGAACGAATTGTTATATAGTAACAAAATTTCATATTTAACACTTTAATCGGTATATAAAGGCACCATTTGATTTTGGAGGAAATCCTTAAACCGGAAGTAGCACTTCACTTGAAGGACGAAATGGTTTTTCTTAAATATCTCAGGAACGAATTGTTATCTAATAACCAAATTTCATATTTAATACTTTAATCAGTATACTAAAGCACCATGTGATTTTGGAGGAAATCCCTAAACCGGAAGTAGCACTTTACTTGAAGGACGAAATGGTTTTTCTTCAATATCTCAGGAACAAATTGTTATATAGTAAACAAATTTCATATTTAACACTTTAATCAATATACGAAAGAACCATTTGATTTTGGAGGAAATCCCTAAACCGGAAATGGCACTTTACTTGAAGGACGAAATAGTTTTTCTTCAATAGTTTTTAATAATTTAATTAAATATTAAAATAAAATTTAAGTAATATTTCTGCGAATCTTTAGATGAACGATGAAGGAATGATTCCTTATAGGGAAGTCATGTGCTGGCCACATCAGATTTTTATAACTTGGCGTGGGTTGTGGCGGTCCTGACAATTTCTTTCCAACTCTGTCTATTATGTGCCTTCTTCCTCCAGTCCTCTACCCCCATCGATGTCAGATCTTGCACTTCTTTTGTTTCACTTTGGTTACACCGTGGTATTTCCATCTTGTTTCTTGCAGTGATGCTACGTTCACCCCATATCTTACGACTTCGCTTGCTATTTCTTGCAGTTTTCCAATTTCTGCAATATTTTCAGTGAATTGCGTCGTTGGTTTTCTTTTTTTTTTTGTATTAGGTTGATTGTACTTATCTTGTTTTCTGATTCGTTTCTCCGATTGAGTTATCCTGTTTTTGAGACGTTGCGGTTGCTCCGACTATATTACTTGGGTTTTTTATTCTGTTGGTGTTACTTCTGTTGTTACTAGTTTGGAAACTCCATCATTAAATACAAACACCTTTCCGTCGAAATGAAATGAAGTTTTTGCGATCAGTAAAAGGCTGTACATTGCTGGATATGAAAAGAAATGAAGATATCAGAGAGAAACTGCAGATCTTTTCGGTGAAAGACAAGGTTTACGATTATAAACGCCAATGGAAGGAACATGTGCAAAGGATGGAAGAACAGCGTTTGCCAAAAAGTGCCATGAATAATTCCGTTCCAAGTGGTAGTAGAGACGTTGGACGTCCAAAGAAAAGATGGGCTGACTAGAAATCGGAACAGGCTCAAAGCCTACACCGTGAAGCAGACGACGACGACCTTTCCGTCGATAAACAGTTTTCTACATCTCACTCTCACCTTTCTTCCATTTGAGGTTTCCACTTTCGGTTACTCTAGAATCTTGTCCTGGATGGCTTGAAGGGCGTAAGATCACTCTCTGTGTAAGTGTTTGTTCCCTTTAGCTTGGTTTTCCCTATTTTGAACCCTTTGGTTACATTCACTTGTATTTAGAGTTTTCTTTGTATGTTGTCCTCAACTTTGCTCTTGTTACTGCTTCATTTGGGAATGCTCCTTTTATGACAATATTGCCCCTTCTTTTCTCTTTTTCGAGCTTTTCCACGTTTTCTTGTCTTTTATGCATCCCCTTAATCTCTTTCCTTAGTTCCTGCTTCTCTGCTCTCCATTCCCTTCATCTTGGATTTTAGTTCATTATTTTCATTCCATCATTTCATTTTTATTGTCGAAGATGCCAGCGTTGACTGTTGGAGTCCGATTGAGAAGCATTGCCTTAACTTCCTTCATATGGTTTCCTATTTATTCTTGAACTTCTGTGGAGTTTCTTTCTTTTCTTGTTTCTTCCGTATTAGATTTTGGAGGGGTTTTGATGTAATCTTGTTTCTTTTGAATGATTCTTTCCTCTCGCTCAATTCTTCGGTTGTGTCAGCTCTTGCCCTTTTGCTGTACTCTTCCAACATCACGGAACTATTTGATCTATAGTTGATTGTTGCAAGTTAAAATTTACACACCCGTGAAGTCAACCGTTTGCTGTCTCTATTGTTTGCATCGACCTGTTTTCTTTTGTTACTGTTAAGGGTCATTCGCATCCACGTAACGTACGTTCCGGACATACAATACGTAACGTAGAAAACGTATCTAGTGAAAAACTGCAGTACATGGGCATCCTAATGGACAAGTTAGGTATTATGCAAAACCATCTTGACTACGAATATGTCTGGGAAAGGCAACTGCCCTAATATAATCCTTTTAATGTATGGCGAAAGTGAGTTGGGATCTGCATATTTACTATGTTAAATATTGAACTACATTTTGATATATATAATTTATTAATAATTAATATTTACAAGTAACCACTAAATTATAACTGCCTATTATCTATTATTTACAATATTTACATGCATGTTAGCTTTTCATGCGTAGTTGGCAACAGTGCATTGGCGCGTATTTATTTAAATTCAAATACATTACAATACCCCCCTACAAATTCAAACGCTGGGGAGGTCGAGTATTTCTCTTGGGTCTCGTCCGTTCCTCTGCACACTCCTGGCTTCCATGGATTTCCATATCTATATACTCTCCCTTCCTCTCGATTCGCCGATTCTTCCTCCTGAACGCTAATCGGCATCTCTTCCAGTGCCTCGCTCGCTTCATTTGTAGGTTCCAAGACTTCCGGTAACCTCCTTTCTTGAATTGTGGATGTATTTTCTTCATTTATTTGAACTTCTCCGCCATCTGTCTCTCTTCTTCCCCCTACTGCACCTTTTTGAATTTGATTTGCATGCGTCTTCCAAACCAAGTCTTCATCCCTTACTTTGCACAAATAGGTTCGTTCTCCTAAAACCTCCTCAATTGTACATTCTTTCCATTGGTTCTTATTTGGATTTCTGTAGTCTCGACAATACACCACCTCGTTTTCTTGGAACTGTGCCTCTCGCCCTTTTCCACTCGTCTTCTCTTCCCCTGGTCGCTCTTTACTGTGTCTTAGCAAATCCAGTCGTGTTTTGGGCTTGTAATTAAATATAAGCTGTGCCGGTGTCATTCCTGTCGTTGAATGTTCTGCATTCCGATAGCTAAACAGATAACGCTGCAGTAAGGTTTCCTACGCAACTCCCTTATTCCTGCTATCACTTAAAGCCTTGTTGATTCCACGCTTCACCGATTTAACACAATTCTCGGCAGCTCCGTTCGTTGCCGGGTGAAACGGAGGTGATGTAATGTGTCTTATGCCATTTAAACTACAAAATTCCATAAAAACCTTTGATGTAAATTGAGGTCCATTGTCCGTTACAATACTGTTGGGAATACCAAATCTTGCCAAGCACTCTCGAAACTTCCTCACCGTAGCATCGGCATCCGTGCTATTCATTATAAATAATACTTCCGATGATTATCAAAAGGGGTACATCTTAGAAGTAGATTTACAATACCCCCAAGATATTCACGACCTCCACAATGACTTACCTTTTTGTCCCGAACAAATGATTCCTCCGGGATCGAAAACTCAAAAATTACTTACCACTTTATATGATAAAGAAAAATACATAATTCATTACAGGGCTTTAAAGCAAGCTTTAAATCACGGTCTTAAAATTAAAAAAATTCATCGCGTCTTGGAGTTTAATCAATCCGCGTGGTTGAAACCGTACATCGACTTGAACACCTCGATGAGGACCAAGGCTCGAAACGAATTTGAAAAGACTTTTTACAAATTAATGAATAACGCCGTTTTTGGAAAGACAATGGAAAATGTAAGGACCCGTAAGACCGTAAAATTGATCTCGAAATGGGACGGTCGGTATAGAGCCAAAGTTTTGATTGCGAAGCCCAATTTTCATAGTAGGGTAATTCTCGATGAGAATTGTATCATTATAGAAATGACTACTATGGAGATTGTAATGAACAAACCCTTGTACGTCGGTATGTCGATTTTGGACATATCCAAAATTTGTCTTTACTCGTTTCATTACGATTTTATGGCAAATTTGGGTTACGATAACAACGTAATGTACTGCGACACCGATTCACTTATTTATAAAATCAAATGTCCAGATTTTTATGCGATTATAAAAGAAAATATTCAATTATTCGATACTAGCGATTATCCCCCGAATAATATTCACGGAATCCCACTCGCGAATAAGAAGGTTCCCGGTCTGATCAAAGACGAAATGAATGCTAAAATTATTACCGACTTTGTTGGACTTACATCGAAAATGTATAGTGTGCGTGTGGGTAGCCAAGAGACAATAAAAAAGGCCAAGGGTGTAAAGGGTTACGTTCTCAAAAATAATATTAGTTTTAATGATTATATAAACTGTTTAGTTCATAAGAGTAATATAGTAAGAGATCAAAATTGTATTCATTCAATGAACCACAACGTTGTAACAATTAAGCAAACAAAGCTTGCTTTAAGCGCTAACGACGATAAGCTTAAGTTGATTGAGGGAAGCTTTGATACGTTTGCATGGGGTCACTGGAGGAGTATGAGTTGATTGTTTTGTGTATGTATAAATTTAACAGTAATTATTATTAAGTATTTGTATATATTATTATTTATTTTAATAAATTATTATTTATATCAAGCAATTGTTATTAATTAAACCTTTTTCTAATTTACTCTATGGACATACCGTGTGAAATTATATAATACGATAATAAAGCATCATTATAATTTTATATAATAATTTAATATAATAAAAAAAATGATTACAATAATGCATTTGATGAAATCCAAGAAGGTGCAGGGTAACCGATCCATTTGACGTACACCTGATTACCCTTCTTGCGTAGTATTTTTTCAATTAAAAATGTGTCCGGATATGAAGTTTTCTGTAATTCTTCCTTATAAAATTGACCTCTGATGGGTGAACCCGCATGATCTTCGATCATATAAGTCGTAGGATTGCCTCTATTAATTTTTTTAATTTTAAATAATTCTGCAGTCCAATTTGAGTGTCCAATTTAGTGTAGGGTGTTACGTAACAAAGTTTCATATGTATTGTACGATGAGGAGTGTTATTGTATTTTTCCGTCACTTTTTGAATAATATCAATCCATTTATAATTACCTCTAAAGCTAAATTCCTTATAAAGCCAATTTTTAAATGTTCGAATCACGCGCTCAACGATCGAGGCTTTTTTTGTGCTAAATGTTGAATAATGGTTAATTTTATTTAAAGTCATTAACGCTTTAAAGTTTTTATTATAAAATTCTTTTCCATCGTCGGACTGAATATTTTTAGAAAGACGTCCTTGTTTTAAAATTAATTTCATTGCCTCGGTAACCTCTACGCAATTTTTTTATTTGAGCGGTTGAGTCCATAGAAATTTTGAATAGCAGTCGATAACTAGCAAAATATACTTGTAACCATTATTAATTTTTGCATAAGGAATAAACTCCGCGAGATCTATTTGCCATAAATCGTTTAAATGCCTGATGATGACGGGTCTTCTTGGAAAATTTTTTCGTGCAGCTCGATGAATTTCGTTTACTATACCAAGTTTAGACATCTTTTAAATTGTCAAGCAATCATTCTATATTGTAAATACGTCCACCTATCGATTCCAGTTCTTGTTCTAAACTAGCTTTTAAATCCTTTTCTGTGTTATTTACGTAATGCAAATCGGTAATTATAGATTCCAACTTATTATTGATATTTGCATAGTTATTAATTAAAATTAACACTTGTTTTTCCAAATTCTTAAACACGTTTTTGATATCATTATCCTCCATTCTCGAAATAATCAAAGTCGTAAATTCATTAAATTATAAATTTAGTAATGTAACAAGATCGTTCATTTTATCAGGCGCGAGCTGATCAGATGTGTTAACTTGCTTGAAAATTTCACCGGAAGCAACATTTACAGCATTCATACATTGTTTTATTAAAATTCCAATGTTTTCCATATCACTTGAAAGAAAATCAAATAGAATTTGTTCGCTTTTATGAATCGAACCGTCGACGTATTTTTTTGAAGCTGCATCTGCGTCGTCTAACACATCCCCTATTGCCGTTAATCGTGTATTGTGTAAATCAAAATTACCATCACTTGTAAGATTAAACCCTATACCGGGATCACCCTTACGCCCCCCTTGACCGTGAGGTTTACCTTCACGTCCAAAAATGTCAACGCTCATTTTGTAAATGAATACCTTTGACTAATGCGTTACGTATTTATTAATTATTCCTTACTCGATTATTCCTGCTTCTCGCAATTTCTCTAAAATAGATATAATCTCATTATCATGACCGGTGTTTCCAGCCCTTTTTGAGGCGTAAAGCAACATCAAACGCTCAACCAATTCTGAAGGAGTATTCCAATAAACGTATTCGGGGTGTCTATTGTTAACCTGTTTAAAAATTCCGCTTCCGAAGGAAGTCGAGGGGGATATGTTTAGCGGTTTATTAGTTTTTCTTCCTACTGGGGTTGAAGGTAGAAATATAGGTTTAATAATTCGGGTATATTTAAACGATTTACCTCCTCTAATTTGACCTATAGGATTAAAATTACGCTTATGTGCGCTACTCGAAATCAAAATGTTCTTGTATTCTTTTAAATCCGCTTCGCTATAATGCAGAGGACGTTTCTTAAACATTAGATCGTACAGACCCGAGGTCCCTGTAAATTTATGATCGGCAATGCTGAAATCATCACCATGAAACGTAATATCTTTATTTCCAATTTTCCAAGTTTGAGAAGTGGTATCGTAGTAAACCCCAAACGTATGATCCATTTCATGTTTGGTATCGCCTATGGTCATATCAATGTACCGCCTTGATAATGACTCACCATCATTTTCAGTATAGGTATCGAAAAAATTCTCATCGTTTTCGTTATCTTCTTCTTCTTCATCAGATTCCACTTTTTTATTTGTAGCGTTTTTTACGTCTTCGACTTTTGATTTTATATTTGCATTGGGGGTCTTTACACTTGGACCCTTTGAATTTGAAACTTTAGCTATCGTTTCAAGCGGATCTACTATAGGCTTGTATAGCTCTTGTGCGAATCTTTGAGTTTTAATTTCACCGAGTTTCAACCCCCGTAACTTTTGCTTGATAGCTTTACGTGCCCTGATAATTTTTTTTGTTAGATCTATCTCTTCGGGATTCATTTTAAATCGGTTTATTCTTACGGGTCTATTAACTGAACAGGTCGATCTGATCTATCAGGTCGATCAGCTTCAACTGCTATAGGTAACAGGTCGATCAGCCTCAACTGCTATAGGTAACAGGTCGATCAGATCTATCAGGTCGATCAGCCTCAACTGCTATAGGTGACAGGTCGAACAACTTCAACTGCTATTGACGACGGAGCTGTCGAGGTTCATGCGCTAAGATCCGCGAATCGTATAATAACGACTCGATGTATAGGTATTATGATATATAACAATCGAAACCTCTCCGATACCTGCCATCTGTTATGTCGGCCTCGGTATCAATCACTATGAAGCTGTGGGGATATCTCCAGCATTCTGTACACATTGTTTTAAATTTTTTAAATGACATGTCGGTGCTCACATGATCATGATAAACGTGTTTCAAATTTAAAGTATCTTGTTTAAATAATATTATAAAATTTGCGTTATCTCTTATTAACTGCTTAGGTATTTTCGAATAGGTCTGAGTGAGATAGAAAGAGTCGATTAAGTTGTGCCTACCCATACAGAAGTAATCTCGCGCGTTGGTACTTTTATCAGTGATGACGTCATCAAACACCATCAGGGAGTACGGTTTAGCTTCACTTAAGCGTGATTCACACTACATTGTACTGCACGTTTTTCTGCAGTATTAGTAGGTAGTGGCGCATACATTTTACATAGAACTGTTCAATAAAATGTATGCGCCACTACCTACTAATACTGCAAAAAACGTGCAGTACAATGTAGTGTGAATCCAGCTTTACGGGTATTACGTCTTCATTTTTCTCAAAAGTATAATAACCTATACCTTTAATAGAACTCAATAAAGTTTTCAAGTACCGATAGTTTGGCTGATGTAAAGACTTCGAAAACACGTAAACATTTTTAAATTTCAGTCCGTTGGGTTCCTCGATAAGACTTATAATGATATTTGTTTTACCGGAACCTGAACAACCCGCAATGATTGCTCTAACAGAGTTAGGAAATAATTTGATACGCCTTTTATCATAAGTTTTTGTGAAATCATGATTAGCTACTTTTAAAGACGTCGACTGCTCTACAAACTTCATTATGATATGACGCCCGGAGCGATCTGCATCTAAATATAAGTGTGGTCGCGTTCAAACTCAGTAAATGATTATCCATTAAGGTGAGGGGTTGATCAATTCGCTTATAAACAAGCTCCCGTTCGAGTTACACATACCCGGCTACAATTATTGTGGTCCCGGTACTAAACTACAAAAACGGTTAGCTAAAGGTGATCCCGGAATAAATTTGTTAGACGAGGCTTGCAAGCAGCACGATATAGCATACTCTCAAAATAAGAATTTGGAGAATCGACATCGAGCCGATTACTTATTACAAGAACGAGCTTGGGAACGCGTAAATTCTAAAGACGCTGGATTCGGTGAAAAAGCGGCCGCGTGGACTATTGCGAATACGATGAAAGCTAAAAGGAAGATAGGGATGGGTATTTGTAAGCGTAAGACCATATTAGGAAAAGCAATTATAAAGAAAATTGCAAATTCGATGAAAATATCTGAAGGGGGGAGTAAAACTAATATTAAAAATACCCTTCTAGCAGCGAAACGCATAATCAAGCAAATGGGCGGTAAACGAAATATTAAAGTACCACGAGTGATATCGGTTCCTAAAGAAGGTGGTGTGTTACCCTTTCTCATACCTTTATTTGCGGGTTTGAGTGCCGTAGGTGCTTTAGCGGGTGGTGCAGGAGGAATTGCAAAGGCCGTGATTGATGCTAAGGCGGCAAAACGTAAATTGGAAGAAACCGGGCGTCACAATAAAGTAAATAATTTACCTCGAAGAGCTCTGACAGATGTGGATTTAAGAAAATTTGCTAAAAATATTCCGAATTTTAGAGGTGTTTTTATGAGAGATACCTTGCCTTCGAGAGCAAAGAAAATCGAGTGCGGTATAATTAATTTGGACGTTAATTCCGGACCAGGGACGCATTGGGTTTGTTACAAAAAACATTTTTCCATTGTAAAATTTTGCAATAGCTTTGGTGATCTCAGACCGCCGCTGGAAGTGATAAATTATTTCAAGGATTGTCTAATAGATTACAACTATACTAGAGAACAAAATTTTAATACTGTAATATGCGGTCATCTGTGTTTGACATTTTTAACAAGCGATTTGTAATAATTATGTTTCTTTATCAATAAATATAAGCGTAATTTATAAATTTTTTAGTTTGTCGACAACGTTTTCTTTGGTGGACGTTGGTAACGTCTTAAGTACCGCATGGTTATAGGTTATCAAAGGAGCCCACAAACATTATATATTTACCTGTAATAACTGATACGATTCATAACATAACTTTGAGGCTTATCGATCAGACTGGTGAGTTGGTAGATTTTGGAAACGAGCCTGTTGCTGTAAGGCTCGAGTTGAAGGAAAATGGTGTAACGTTACTTTTGTCGTTACATACTCAGTAATTCAATTCTCCATATCTATCTCCATAAATAATTTTTCTTTTCAACCATTTCAATTATTCCGTCCGAGTAATTATAGCGCACTCGGTATAAAAGCGGATAGAAGATAAGAGGATAAGATTTGTAGAGGAGGTAATTATCTACAAAAATGGTCTTATGACATTTTCACGTTAAGTTGATAGTTTTTGCGTTATAAGGCCAACAAAATGGACCCACCCTTAAAATGGCACAATATTGATTCGTTGCAGGGAGAGATATGTTTTCGGGCACGGGAAATGCTTTTAATAATAAATTAATTGAAATTGTGGCCAAGGTTGGAAAATGAAGAGAAAAATAAATTTTTTCAAAATTTGCCAAAGTTATAGTATCTTCCAAGTACCGAAGGCCTTATTAACAACACGGTGTACCAAATGAAGTCCATGCGAAGTTCCAATAAGGCCCACGCGTAAACTTTTAGAAAACAACTGCTTGTTAACTAAATTAAACATTTTGCGTAAATAATAAAAAACAAAAAGAATATTTTGTAACAAAATAACAAAAGAAATTTAAATTTAATCAGAATTATCACAATCTGGACACAAAAACCGTATGTCTTTGTCTTTAGGCGTTAAGCCTTAAGATTTTTTTCGTGAAACCTTGTTTTTCGTTGCTAACTTATGAGACTAGATGGTTTTCCGTGTGATTGATGCACTTATTATAATAAATTCCAAACAATGGTCCAAACAAGACCCGCCGGGCCTTTATAGGACACTCCGGAAAGAACTCAATTTCTCGCACATTATTGTTATAAATTAATGTTGGTAGTATGTTTAGAAAGATGCAATTAACATAATTTGAAAGCAAATACATTTAGCTAAAAAATCATGCAAAGTAGTAAAAAAAAGATTAACTTGACTATAAATAAAATGTAATAATCTAGTAACCTAAAATTTATATCCGACGTGACAGTACCCATTCAAAGTTGGTAAATAGTTTATAACTTTAATATACCCTGCATTATAATGATATAATATGGCTTATTGTCACTAGATAGTGTATCTTAACTAAGACAATCAGAAAACATAGTTTTCCTTGAGATTTAGGGGTGCCTATCTCGTTTCTTCTTCTTACTGTTTCCCGAAGTGCGGCGTAGTTGTGTAACCGTGTTGGTTATAATAGGATAATCCCTTATAATTTTTGTGTTGGTAATAAAAATTTACTATATAAGCAAATTTTCTTTTTGCGATCGGTTTCGGATTTAAATTTTTGGTAATAAAAATTTTGTTATTGAAAATTCATTATTGTGAATGCGCAGATGTTATTCGATAATCTACTCTATATTCAAATTATAAACTATAAATTTGAATTATACATCATGTGGTGCCGATTTTTCGTGTCGATTTTTGGTGTCAATTTTTGGTGTCGGTTTTTGGTGTCGGTTTTTGATGTCGGTTTTTGGTGTCGATTTTTGCGAGGTAACGACCGTAAAAACATGTTCCATGTTAAAAACTGAAATTTACAGTTTTGAGACATTTAAAAGGGGGCGGGCCTTATTTGGCAGCGGGCTTTATTTGGCGAACCTACCTTACTAATAATTATAAGTACTATATTTAGAGCTTCCCGTTTTGGAATGGTATTTAGAAATGTTTACATATTATTATATCGATGTATTTCTTTTTTTTTTAAACACTACACTGACAATCGCACGGTTTTATTTACGAACAATATTGTTGTATAATTTGATACAGTTATTATTTACTGCGCATTTACATATATTTAATTTATTCACTCACTCACATAAATGACTCGAATAATCTGCGCGATGCTACAGGATAGGGGAGTGCGCTTTGGTTATTTAAAACTTTATAATCCCCCGCCGCCCCCCGCGAGCCAAGACGGTCGGAAGGGGAAGTGCGCCCCCTCGCGGTACCCGGGGAAAAAACGACCGGAAGTGCGCCGCAATCCCCGCTGACGTCATTTGACCTTGCCACGTGTTCAAATTTTTACCTGCTTGCTTATGTAAACATGATATCATCATATGATATCACCTCTTCTAATGTAAACATAATACCGTCCATGTTTATGTAAACATGATGTCACCCGTGCTTATGTAAACACATGTCATCGACACCCGGGGGCCCCTCTTGGGTGCTAGGGGCATGCGCAGTACAAAAATGCGCATAACAATATATTCTATTGTTCCAAAAGTCTCATAGCCCTACTACTCGCTTTCTAAACATGATAACCGCACTCTTGTCCGAATTTATTTGGATAGGCTAAGTACGGTACCGTGTTTCTACACCTTCGAGAGATTCCCGTGGGCGCTTGTTCATAAGGCTGGAGCTTATGGAGCTTGAAAAGACGGTTGTGTCGTCCACGTAAAGTGCCAGGGACGTAGTCAGTGACCCTTGCGGGACTCCTGCTGTAATCCTCCTTTTTGTGAACAGGATGCCATCCAACTTGCTTTAAACTTCCTGTTCTTTATGTAAGTTGCCGCGAGTTGAACGAATGAGTTACTTCATAAAAAGGTTTAGACACTTCCAGGAAGACGTCTCCTGTCGACTGCTATTTGTTGTAAGCCAGAGTAATTTCTTCGACGAGGCGCAGGATTTCGCGGGTGGTGGAATGTCCGGGATGGAAATAAAATGTTTTCCACTTCCCGGGTTTGAGCAAAACGACCACATCGACCGTCTTCCCCCTATCCTGGAAGTGTTTTAATCGTAATCCTCGTATGTAAGATAACATTTTAACCTCGCGCGTGAACTCCTAGCTCTGGCATTTCGTCATCCGAAATCATTTTAAATCTGATATTTCATTAAAATATTGGGATCAAAAATAACTAGCTAACAACAACTTTTTAAACCGTAACGGTAGCTGTATAGAAGCCTAGGAACTTCTATCACAGGATTTCCAGTTTTTGTTTACTACGTAGGAAGAACTTTGGAGTGTAGTGTCAAATCAAGCCTAGTTTGTTGATGGTACTTACGGCGAATATTGCAAAACATTTTGAATTAAAAAAAATATTAAAAGGTAGGTCCGGTACTGATAGTCGGGTAGAATCCTTTAAGTCGTTTTTGAAGAGCCACTTGTGCAAAAGATTACCTACATATAATTTTCAAGCACCACTTCCTTTCGGTTTTGCTATCGCTTAGACAATCTTTGGATAAGAAAATTAATAAATGTATTATTATGTTTAATAGTTTATTTGAATTTGAATTTTACCAGTTTCGGAAATTTCAGGAGGCTATCATGTAAGACAGGATAAACGATTAGGATCAACAGGAATAAAAATTTCATTTTTATAAACACCGGAATAATTTAAATACCTTTACTTATTTCCAATAAGAAGTGACTTTACATTCTTTATATTTTTTAGTTCAGACAGTTGTTACATTTGGCGTTGAACCAAGGAACGAAAGCAGAAACTCTTTGGAAAACATCGGGTTTTCCGACTGCCGGACGCGTTCCCCAAGAACCAATTCCTACCAGCTTTTCACGATTATCTGCTGTCCTTACCAACGGACTACCGGAATCATGACGGCAGACACCATGTCCATATTTGTTTAGAGTACAAATTTCTATTTCAAGTGATCTTCTGCAGGTTACTACGGAAACAGCAATGTGTTGAAGATCATTTGGGAAAGCACCTTCGTTTGTGGTTGGTCCCCATCCCGCAATAGTCAAGGGTTCGCCCTCTTCAACAAATTCAGTTTCGACAGAAATAGTTGCAATTTTAGGAAGGCTCAAATCGATTTCGTCTACTTCCAAAATGGCTACGTTATTTAATTTATCAAAAGGATCATAATTTTCGTGATCGTAGACTTTAATTACGTTGTAAACGTGCCCAGCATCGGACAACTTGTTTATTCCAGCTTTGACGCTCAAGACAGTCGGAATTAGTCTAAAATTATGTTCTTTAATATTATCTTTTAATATAAAATTCAGATGCTTACCCTCTAACGCAACTAGTAGTAGTAATGACGTAGTTTTTGCTGACGATGGATCCATCACAATATTTATTTTCATTCAACTGCACAGAAACGATGTATGGATGATCACCCTCCGGAGCGACTTCACCGCCAATTATTCTCCCGCTTAAGGTGGGATCAATTCCTACAGGAGCTGGTACAGCTAAACCAAAAAATATTAACTTCGATTCCAAGTACAAAATAAAACTTACCTAAACTGCCCACAATGCAAAGACCCAAGACAATGAAACGTAGAGCCATTTTGAAGACTGTGATTTCTCTTCCAAAACTTTGGTCTTTTATACAAATAGTTCAAGCTTCAACGGATATTATCTGGAGTGCTTTCTATAATTAGATCAGTAATTCTATTGTCAATCGTTTGTATTGACGTACCTTTTTGAGTGGACTTGACAATACTGGTTTATCGCTGCCACTTTAGAAAGTTTACTTTTCTTGAATATTGAATTAAGATGAGTGGTAGATACAGAACAAGAAATCAATTTGTTAAATTGGATTATATTCGTGATGAGAAAATATACGCAAAATGAAATAGAAATAAAACAAAATAGAACAGATATTAGTATATTACACTTACAAAGACAGATGTGATTAAGAGGCACTTCCTCTTTTAGCCATGCTAAATTGTTAATATTTACAAGCAAAATTAATTTTGTAAAGTAGCTGTGATAAATCAGAATTGTGAAGTCCACTCAAAAAGGTACTTCAATAAAACAAATTATAAAATCGATCTAATTTATGATAATCTCGATAACTTTTGTATATAAGACAAAAGTTTTGGGAGCTAAATCAGTGTCTTCGAAATGGCTCTACGTTTCATTGTCTTGGGTCTTTGCATTTCCGGAAGCTTGGGTAAGTTTTATTTAATATGGATTAATTGAAAACCCACATATGTATCTCCCATCATCTAATGGCTTTAATTGACGTATTTTGCTTTAGCTGTGCCAGCTCCTTTACGAACCGATTCGACCTTAAACGGCAGAATTATTGGTGGTGAAGTCGCTCCGGAGGGTGCCCATCCATACATCGTTTCGGTGCAATATGAAGAACGTCACATGTGTGTTGCATCCATAGTAAGCAAAAACTACGTTATCACCAGTGCCCGATGTGCTAAAAGGCAACTATTTAACCTAGGGTAAAACTTTAATTTTTAAGTAAAACAAAATATTGAAGAACGTAATTTTAGATCATTTGCAAATTCTGTGACCATCAAAGCTGGAATAAACAAGTTATCCGATCGTGGAAACGTTTACAAGGTACTTAAAATCACGATTCACGAAGATTATGATTCTTGGCTCGAGTTCAATAATGTGGCCATTTTGCAAGTGGAAGAAATCGACCTAAACCTGCCCAAAATTTCGACTATTCGTGTTGAAACTGAATTTGTTGAAGGAGTTGAACCCGTAACTCTGTCCGGATGGGGATCGACCTGGTTGGGAGGTCCCACTCCAGATGATCTTCGACAAATGCATGTGGCAACCATTTCTGGAAAAGACTGCAAAGCAGCTTATGGAGATCGAGTAAAGGACACCAATATTTGTACTTTGAGCAAAACTGGAGATGGTGTCTTATTCAGTGATTATGGCAGTCCTTTGGTAAGGAGAGTCGATGATCACGAGATATTAGTAGGAATTGCTTCGTGGGGACGTTCCTCTTCATCAGGAAATCCGGATGTGTTTGGAAGAATCTCTGCTTTCGTTCCTTGGTTCAACAGAAAATGCAACAACTGCTTGAACTAAAAATAAAATTGTAAACCATTTATTATTGCTAATTAATAAACAAATTTGAATTATATTGGTAGATATTTATTTAAATCTAAATTTCAATTATTCGAGAACCGGTTTTCTCTGACTCGCTCCGTTTGCTCTGATCAAAAACACATTCTGGTATCAACTAGTTTTACATCAACCCTGTTTACACAATTTTTATTAAAACTCTTTGCATCAATAACTGTATCAAAAAATATCTTATAGAAAAATCAAAGCCTGCAGTACTTAGCATTACTTAGCTGTTAGTGGGTTGTTTGTTTGGTAATCATATTTTTGTAAAAACAATTATGAAATATTCACCACGGATATCAGCTCAATCGGACCGTATGGACTCAATAATTCAGACGTGTTCCACATGTGGAAGAATTGTAACGGGCCAAATTGGTTCCGTCAACAAACTGTAATCACACAGGTGAATGTGTGGCACCTACCTGGATTAATATTGGATGCCGCTAGCTCAATCGCGTGGGTCGTGGTGCTTGAATCACTCCAATAACAATCCGGGACGGCAAAATCAAGGGAAGTCATAATCGGGTATTAGGGCGCCACTGAATTTGTCATAAACTTACCCCAAAAGTAATTCAGAACTTACCTATATAGAAATAGGGGGGGGAGTCGAGAGTGAAATAAAATATATCTAATAACGAGTAACAATATGTTAATTAAAAGACTTAATTTTGGTGGAGCTAATAAACTTAATATGTGAATAATAATGACAGCGATTTTGACAATTTATGTAGATTAATAATAATAAACGTTGATAAGATTGTAAAATAATGAAATATAAATACGGTAAATAGTTGTCAGATTTAAATAACTTATGGCTAATAATACACAATAATAAAATAATGATATAAAGAATAATAATACTTATGCTAAAGGTGAACATAAAATGTTCAACACACTGTATATATAACCTAAACACATAAAGGAACATAAATGTAATATAAACAAGGTTTCGGTAAGTCGAATCGAGATGAAAATTGACTTGGGTATAATGTCCCACTAAAACAACATCTCGTATCCACGTTCGAGAACCAAATAAAAAAAGGGATAGTACTTATATTTATAATTAAGACTATGAACATTTGATAAACCAAATAACGTTGAAAAGTGTGACGTGAAGATAACTAAAATGTTGAGTAGCAACTCCGAAACACAAAAACTAAAGGAATGAACAAAACACTTCACTCGAGTTCAATTGTTTAAAAAAAACCGGTAGAATAAATGATGATTAATTTATATATTTAATTGGACGTAATTTAATGTTTGTAATATTTAGAATCGATAGCGGGGTTAATTAAAATAAACTGATAAAAAGTACTTACGCAAAATTTAACATAAACAATAAATACACATTGACCATATTGCTGAGTGCGACCCTGTATTCAGGAATGTTGCCAACAAAAGACGCGGCGTCATCAATATTTCATCAGCTTCCACAATTTAAGAAAGAAATTGAACCTAATTTTTGTAGCAAAGAACTTCAACGGATTGATTGAATTTCGTGGTGATTAGTTTGGTCGTTAAAACTCCAGTAAGGTAAATTTGCATAAAGCTGTTGATTACATAAAACCAAATATGCATCAAATATAACCAAGTCTTGGTGAACGTAAATAATTGCCACAACGGACCACCTTTTTCCATTAACACCCAGATCAACGGACAAAAGAAATTACACCAATTTCGGTAATTTTACCAGTATTACAACTACACACAAAACACAAGCGTTCGTCTTACTACGCCATTACCAGGGATCTCTTGTAGTTGTGCGCGCGCCACTCGACGTCAAACAAACAACTATTCTGGTCAACGCTAGATGGCGGACTTTTGAAATTTAAAATTTCGCGGGGAAACGTAAATTGACAGGGAAAATAAAAATATTATTACATCACCCGGGCTGGAAGAACAAAAGCCTCTTTTGTTCTTACGAACCAGAGCTTAGCAAACAGTAGCATACATCGCCAATATAACATAAGCACTTAAAAGATAAAAGCTAAAGCACATAAAACACAAAATACATAAATATTATAATACAGCGAAAGGTTTCAAAAGCGTAAGCGGAAGCTAAAAGAAAAAAAAACATACATATTATATACAAGTTCATTTATCTGTCGGTATGGCCTAACCGCATCGGTCCACGAAGCGAATCAGTTTCCCAATTCAAATCTCATCAAATTGGTCAGAACAAAACGTAAGATAAACAAGTCAAATCAGGTTTAGCAAAACGCTCTCTTCGTAACTCAAGATACATTTACTAAATTATAGTCGCAGTTGGGGTTAGTTAACGCCCTCTGCATAACTCAAGGTACGCTACTAATATGACTTACTCGGGAGCGGATTTAAGATCTTTGGCATTCCACACGCCTTGGGAAGTTCCAGATTCATCAGAAAGCTCATAAGTGGCATAAGAAACTTTCTTTCTGATGTAAAAGGGTCCACGAAATTTGGGAGCTAATTTCGCGGTAAAATATTTTGACGCGTCAGATAACACATAATTGCGTCGCCACACCGAATCTCCTACTTCAAAGTAGCAGCTCGACGTGTTAAATCGTAAGAACTCTTGTTCTTTTCATAGGCTACTCTAAGCCTTTTGACAATGTCCTCATATAACTTGTGGAGAGCCTTAGGTTTACCTTGTAGGTTTACCTTGCAGGTATAACCTATCTCCAAACGAAATATCCGTATCTCCTGTCAGTTCAGAAGAGCCTACGGTACCTCCATCTAAATTAATTTCCCTACCAAAATTCGCAAAATAAGGCGTTACTCCAGTTACTTCGTGTACTGCTGTGCGCATGGCGCAAGCAACACGGGTTAAATATTTATCCCAATTCCTATGATTGTCCGCTACATAGGAGGACAACATGGTCTTCAAAACTCTATTAACCCTTTCGACCGGGTTAGCTTGGGGGTGATAATTGGCGTTATAAGTAATTTTAACGTTATACAGGGAATTCATGTTTCTAAATTCACGGCTACGGAATTGTACACCGTTATCACAAAGTAAAATTTTGGGAGCACCATAAACTAAAATTACGTCTTCTTCGATTTTACGAGTAACAGACGCAGCAGTGGCAGAACGTAAAGGAAAACACAAGGAATACTTAGTAAAATAATCTGTTACAACTAGGATATACACGTAGCCACGGGTTGAGCGTGGTAAGGGACCTACTAAGTCAACAGAAATCATCTGCCAAGGACGAGTTACATTGGGATGGGAAGTCATAAAACCAGCGGGCTTTTTCTGTTCTGGTTTGTGGGCAATACAAACGGGACATCTATTTACATAACGGGATACTGAAGATTTCAACAAAGGCCAATAATATTTTTGAGTTAATCTACTTAAAGTTTTGCGAATTCCAAGATGACCAGCAGTAGGTTCATCGTGACAAGATTTTAGAATGTCGTTTCGTCGAGAATTTGGAACCACTTCCTTCCATTCCGCCTTCTCACGAAGTTCAGGATAATCGGGAGTTACATATTTAAACAAAAGGTTGTTTTCGATTCGCCATAGGGGAAATTTATCTGGTTTGTTCTTAACCTTACTTAACATGGACTTATACCATTTATCGTTAAGGTTACTTACAGGATTGGGATTGGAGTCATGATCATCATCATTGGACTCATGAAGAAGCTCATGATCCTCGTCGTTATTATAACCGGAATGATCGTCGGTTATTTCACCAATCTGTATGGTTTTAGGAGCATTAGGCATCTTATTTACATTCATATTTTGACTAAATTTGGGAGTAATCGAAACATTATCAATCACGGGAACGGATCTTGATAACGCATCCGGAACTACATGATCTTTACCTTTTCTATGCGTAATTTCGAAGTCGTACTGTTGTAATCTTACCATCCATCGGGCTAATCTACCACTTGGTTGAACAAGATTATTTAACCAAACAAGACTATAATGGTCAGTGATTACACGAAAATGGGAACCTTCCAAATACGGTCTCAATCTCTCAATAGCCCAAAGAACCGCGAGACACTCTCTTTCCGTAACAGAGTAATTTCTCTCTTGACGCGTAAGTGAACGACTTAAATAACATATTACATGTTCTACTCCATCAATTTCTTGAGTGAGGATTGCAGCGATGCCAAAGCCTGAGGCATCCGTTTGAACAACAAAAGGTACATCAAAATTTGGACAAACTAAAATAGGAGCATTAACCAAACTATCTTTAACCAAACTTAACGCAGTGTCACAATTTTCGTTCCAAATAAATTTTTGGTTCCTCTTTAAAAGAGCGGTAAGAGGTGCGATAATTGTTGAAAATTCAGGTATAAATCGCCTATACCAAGATGCCATACCAATTATAGTGCGTACATCACTAACGTTTTTGGGCGTTGGTATTTTTAAAATAGCTTCAACTTTACCGGGGTCAACCACAAGACCTTGTTGATTTACAACGTAACCGAGATATTTGAGTTCAGGTTTACAAAAATAACATTTTTCCCTACTCAACGTAAGACCTGCATCTTTTAATCTTTTTAAAACATCCGTAAGAATTTCAATATGTTTGTCGAAAGTTGGAGCACAAATAATTACATCATCTAAATACACAAATACATAAGGTTCTAATTCTGGACCAAGAATTTTGTCAATAAAACGCTGAAAGGTCGCCGGGGCATTATGTAAACCAAATGCCATACGGGTGAATTGAAAAAGACCTCTACCAGGTACAGTGAAAGCAGTGTAAGCTTTCGATTCTTCAGACAATGGGATCTGCCAATAAGCTGATTTTATATCCAAGGACGTTATAAATTTTGCATCGCGCAGGCGATCTAATATAGCGGAAACATAAGGTAGGGGATATGCATCACGTTCAATAACTTGATTCAATTTTCTAAAATCTATACAAAATCTAAATTTTCCGTCTTTCTTTTTAATTAACAAAACGGGATTCGACCAAGCTGAATGACTTTTTTCTACTACACCAGACTTTATCATTTGGGTTAATTCTGCATCTATTTGAGCTTGAACATTAGGGTTCACCGGGTAATATCTTTGCTTAATAGGAGGGGACTTTGTAGTAATAACATGTTCCACACCTAAAGCACATCCTAAAATTTCTGACTTACTGATATCTTTAAAATTAGAACTGATTAAACCATTTAAAGTAGCTCCCTGCTCACGGGATAAACTTTGTTCAGAGACCAATTGTGTTTGTTCGTCCTCTAAAGACACCAGCGACAATTGTTCAGGCTTCGAAAAATTCCACTCACCACGAATAACATTAGGCACAAAGCCAATAGCCCTCCAAAAGTCGATTCCTAAAATTACCGTGTGCGTAACATCAGGCACTATCAAAACATTGATCACAATGGTTTTGTGACGTAGCTTAATCGGTAACGAAACCGAACCTAAAATATTTATTTGGCTGCCATCAGCCAAAGCGCAATTCGACTTAACATTATTTAAATGAAGGCCTAAATTAGAAATTCGATTCCAACCTTCAATTCCTAAAATTGTCCTAGAGGCACCGGAATCTAAAAGTGCTGCAAAAGATTTACCAAAAATTTCAACTGTCACATAAGGACGTTCGTCATGTTTAGAATTTTCCAATATATAGTTTAACATAATTTTATTTTTATCATAAATTAAATTTCGATTATCGACAAGATTACTTAAACAACGGGTGGAATTATAAAAAATCTTCGAGGTAACAATCCCGTCTTTTACTGACCTCGACGCTCGTTTCCCGAAACAGAACATTTGGGACAAGTACGTGTCGTAAAATTGGGTTTCCCACACTTAAAACAATAATTTCCTTTCTTCGGAACGGTACATTCTTTTGAAAGGTGTTGGTTGGAATTACAATTCCAACAGTTTCTAAAATTTTGGCTAGCATTATTGGTAGGACTTCGAGAATTTTGAACATCATTATTAAATTTCGTAAAAGTACTAAAGCGTGGATTATTATGATCGTTAGAACGAGAATTCGTAAAAGTATTTGAACGATAATGGGAATAACTATTTTCATTTGACGAACTTGTCTTATAAGGGTTTGAATAAGATTGACTCATTAACGGGGTAGGTTGTGAAGAATTTTTCTCAACTTCTTTGACAGTCTCAACGTTACATGAAACATCAACAAAAGCTAATTCAGGTTCTAAATCATTCTTCTTTTTCACAGGGGGAACGTAATTATCAATCGCAATTCTTCGTTCTTCGATGATTTTGCAATACTTAATTAATTCGGGGATAGACGTAATTTTTACAAGGCCTAATTGAGTTTGATACGACGGATGTAAATTTTTATTTATAATTTTTAATTGTCTGGCTTCAGATAATTTTTCAACTAATCTAGAAAATAAACTTTTCATGACTGCAACAAAAGTACCAATCGATTCCGAAGAAGCTTGAGTTCTTCGTTCAATTTCTCGAATTAAAACATCATCATAATCTGGTGGTAAATATTCTTCTCGTAAGGCCGATTCGATATCACTCCAAGTATTAAAATTTTCACGATTTGCCCTAAACCAAATCAAAGCCTTCGAATTGAAGAGTTCGTATGATTCGCGAAATAATTGTATTTCTGAAACATTTCTGGTAATACTATACTCCCTAACACGTTCTAAAAATGCATTTAACGATTGGGTTTTGTCACCCGAAAAAGTAAATCCCCATTTAAAAACAGGTACAGATTTCTGTACGTCCGACATAACATTACTCATTCTTGAGTTAACAGTAACAGGGGGAGTCAAAATTGTAGATGGAACACAATAAGTACTAGCTGGCATAACATTTTGCAAAGCAGAAGTAGAAGCAGCAAGCGTTAGAGGGTTAGTAGCATCATTTTCTAATTTTAGATTAGCAATTTTTAACACAGGGGTTTCACTAGCGGTATTTATCACGGGAGCATCTAGCGAGAGTTTGGAAGCTTTCAACGCAAGTTCATAATTTACTATCAAATCTTTAACAACCTTCACCCAATCTAATTTTATGTTATTTTCCTCATCATTGCTGGAATTTGAATTTTTAATTCGATGAACTAAATGTAAAATTTTAGTTTGAATTAAGGGGGCCGATTTATCTAAATCGGAAGTCTCAATTAAAGAACTAAGATTTTCGATCATATAATTGATGTAAACTGAATCATCCGAAAAGGTTTTTGAATAGGGGGGGCGTACAAATTTTGGGTCGGTCATTTCCTTTTTCAGGACTTTTCTTAATAAAGTTCGTAGAGCTGGAACATCACCTACTGACTGCGAGCCTCGAACCTCGAGTTCATAGATTAATTCTGTCTTAATAAGTCGTTCTACAACCAACTTATAATTGACAATGAAATTCTCAAATTCGCACTCCATGGCGTAAAAGTAAATAATCGTAATAAAAAAAATAAAAAATTATAAAATCAAAAAGAGACTAAAATAACCACAATGGTTTCGGAAGAGCTTGAAGATGACTTAACAAAGCCAACACGTTAGGGGTCAAGTTTTGTAGTGGTCAGGCTAAACGTCGGGGAACAATTTTTAACAAAAGGCTACCACGTTGGGCGGCAAATTTTGTAACGGGCCAAATTGGTTCCGTCAACAAACTGTGATCACACAGGTGAATGTGTGGCACCTACCTGGATTAATATTGGATGCCGCTAGCTCAATCGCGTGGGTCGTGGTGCTTGAATCACTCCAATAACAATCCGGGACGGCAAAATCAAGGGAAGTCATAATCGGGTATTAGGGCGCCACTGAATTTGTCATAAACTTACCCCAAAAGTAATTCAGAACTTACCTATATAGAAATAGGGGGGGAGTCGAGAGTGAAATAAAATATATCTAATAACGAGTAACAATATTTTAATTAAAAGACTTAATTTTGGTGGAGCTAATAAACTTAATATGTGAATAATAATGACAGCGATTTTGACAATTTATGTAGATTAATAATAATAAACGTTGATAAGATTGTAAAATAATGAAATATAAATACGGTAAATAGTTGTCAGATTTAAATAACTTATGGCTAATAATACACAATAATAAAATAATGATATAAAGAATAATAATACTTATGCTAAAGGTGAACATAAAATGTTCAACACACTGTATATATAACCTAAACACATAAAGGAACATAAATGTAATATAAACAAGGTTTCGGTAAGTCGAATCGAGATGAAAATTGACTTGGGTATAATGTCCCACTAAAACAACACCTCGATTCCACGTTCGAGAACCAAATAAAAAAAGGGTTAGTACTTATATTTATAATTAAAACTATGAACATTTGATAAACCAAATAACGTTGAAAAGTGTGACGTGAAGATAACTAAAATGTTGAGTAGCAACTCCGAAACACAAAAACTAAAGGAATGAACAAAACACTTCACTCGAGTTCAATTGTTTAAAAAAAACCGGTAGAATAAAAGATGATTAATTTATATATTTAATTGGACGTAATTTAATGTTTGTAATATTTAGAATCGATAGCGGGGTTAATTAAAATAAACTGATAAAAAGTACTTACGCAAAATTTAACATAAACAATAAATACACATTGACCATATTGCTGAGTGCGAC
Organism: Podabrus alpinus; assembly: GCA_932274525.1. Classification (NCBI taxonomy): domain Eukaryota; kingdom Metazoa; phylum Arthropoda; class Insecta; order Coleoptera; family Cantharidae; genus Podabrus; species Podabrus alpinus. The sequence continues at coordinate 22,721,773 of OW026454.1, forward strand.
CCTGTATTCAGGAATGTTGCCAACAAAAGACGCGGCGTCATCAATATTTCATCAGCTTCCACAATTTAAGAAAGAAATCGAACCTAATTTTTGTAGCAAAGAACTTCAACGGATTGATTGAATTTCGTGGTGATTAGTTTGGTCGTTAAAACTCCAGTAAGGTAAATTTGCATAAAGCTGTTGATTACATAAAACCAAATATGCATCAAATATAACCAAGTCTTGGTGAACGTAAATAATTGCCACAACGGACCACCTTTTTCCATTAACACCCAGATCAACGGACAAAAGAAATTACACCAATTTCGGTAATTTTACCAGTATTACAACTACACACAAAACACAAGCGTTCGTCTTACTACGCCATTACCAGGGATCTCTTGTAGTTGTGCGCGCGCCACTCGACGTCAAACAAACAACTATTCTGGTCAACGCTAGATGGCGGACTTTTGAAATTTAAAATTTCGCGGGGAAACGTAAATTGACAGGGAAAATAAAAATATTATTACAGAATAACCAAATGTTCAATTGAAGCTATTAGAGCATGAAAGTGTTAATTCAAGTTTTATTTATGGTAAAAATCTTAATTCATAGATGTCATTAGATACATCAATAATGAAGTGTTAAAACGTGTTAACTCACGTAATGTTCCCAGTCGTTGAAGCAGGAAGGTAAATATTTAAAAAGTGAGTTAACACCTTCATGCTCTAATAGCTTCAATTGAAAAGCAAAATTTTAGCATAAAATAAACTTGGCTGTTCTTTTCGCCAACCCATTCAGTTTTAATGCAAACCCCTACACAATTCAAATTTATATTGTAAAAAGTCACATCATAGTAAATTACAAAATCGAAAATATATTTCTATTCTAATAATTGAACCCCCCTTTGAAGTAGCGCCAGTGTTTATATTTAAAATATTTAACAATTAAGTTATGATAATATTTCTTACAAGAGTACAAATTTTCTCTCCTTTCGCTATAAGTGTGTATGATTATTCCAACATCCAACCTTGATGTCGGCACCACCCCGAACTTTGTGGGGAAAGGGTGCTGGTCCCTTTCGTGGTTTTTTTTTTATTTAAATTACGTGGGTTGATCGTTTCAACAATTTACTGCCTTCTACAGGATTATATGAACGACAGGTGGTATTTTGAATGGTACAAGGGGTTTTCCTGATGTTGCTTCCTACTGTAAAAATTTCAAAATTGCTCAGGTCCCTACCAGGTACACATAAAATTTGCAGACAAAAGTTGTACCAAAACCATAGTGTGATTCAGAAAAATGTTTTAAATTTTAATATTCGTGAAAATTATTATTAACAATTTATAAAAATTTTCTTCGTTCTTCAAGAAATAGTCGAAATACTGGAATTAGGGAAAAAAGTTGCTGAGAAAAATTGTAGCAAATCCATAGTGTAATTCAGAAAAGTGTTTTGATTTTAATATTCGGGTAAATTATTATTAACTACAGTCGACTCGCGATAATCCGACATTTGACAGTCCGACACGCTCGGTAGTCCGACGCCGCGTCTGATTGCATCACAGACGCTGACTCGCACTTTTTGGAAGAGAGGCGCCTTGAGTAATTTGCTGAGTGCTCCTTTAATGCTGATATTATGTTCATATATATTATGTCATGCATATTATGCACATATTTGAATGCTGCTAGTATTTTAATTGTTTGTATTATTCATTTTGTTATATTCCACTTAAATTTTCTTGTCTTAGAAGTCAAACTTCAGTTTTAAAAAATCAACCTTCGGTAATCCGACATTTTTGATAATCCGACACCCCCTCGGTCCCGTAACTGTCGGATTATCGCGAGTCAACTGTATTTATAAAAATTTTCTGTGTTCCTCAAGAATTTTTGAAATATTGTATTAAGAGGAAAACGTTGTTCTGAAAAGTTGTAGCAACTCCATAGTGTAATTCAGAAAAATGTTTTATATTTTAATATTCGTGAAAAATAGGTTTAGCAATTTTAAAAATTTTCTGGAAGGGGTAGAAAACTTCATTTCAATAAATTTAATATCAAAATAATTTAAAAAATGTTATTGAGTACAATAATAAATGCTTTATATTTTATTTTTTATTCAAGCAGTTGTTGAACCAAGGAATGAAGGCTGAAACTCTTCCAAACACGTTGGGTTTTCCTAGTATTGGCGGGCGTTCCCAAAAACCTATTCCTACTAATATGTCCTGATTATCTACTCTTCTTACCAATGGACTACCAGAGTGATCCCCAGGGCAGACACCACGTCCATCGTCGTTCACAGTACAAATTTGGTTGGTATCGTGCACAAATTGTTCTCCAAGTGATCTTTTGCAAGTTATCATCAAAACAGATTCCACAGCTACCTGTTGAAGATCGTTTGAAAAGGCCCCTTCGTTTGTGGTTGGTCCCCATCCTGCAATAGTCAAAGGTGCACGCCCATCTATAAATTCAGTTTCGACACGAATAGCAGCAATTTTGGAAAGACTTAGATCAATTTCTTCTACTTCCAAAATGGCCACGTCAGAGAATTACCTAAAAGGATCGTAATCTTCGTGGCTGTTGACGGTAAATACTCTGTAAACGTGTCCAGAATCGGATAACTTGTTTATTCCATCTTTGATGCTCAAGGTAGCTGGACTTGATCTAGAATTTCTTCGTCTTCTTCTTCTTCAAGCGCCGTGCCTGATTTCAGACGTAGGCGACCTCTCTCCTATGTATGTGTTGTGCGTTTGAAGTATTATCACACACATAGGGGACCTACTGCTTAACGCGGGCTCCGAACCGCTGGAAGTGTATACACTTCATCTCCAGAGAGGCTCTACCAGGCAGATTACACCTCAGTGGTTTGCCATTGCCTTCCGATGGGAGACGGTCAGAATAAAGTTTTACTGAGCCCGGAGTTGAACCAGGTATTTAGCATTAGCAGCAACGCACTTAACCGCTAAGTCGGCGACCGTAAGAATTTATTGTTCTTTAATATTATTTTTTTAATTGTAACTTTAAAGTTTTACCCTCTAACGCAACGTGCAGAAATGATTACGTAGTTTTTGCTAACGATGAATCCATCACAAATTTTATTTCCATTTAATTGCACAGAAACTATGTATGGATGGGAATCTTCGAGAGCGGTTTCACCACCAAGAATTCTCCAGCTTAAGGGGAATTAATCCTTCCAGGAGTTGGAACAGCTAAAACAACATATTATATTAAAATCTACAATTTTTCCTTCCCATTGATGCGATTCGCTCAAAACTAATAAAATAAACTTACCTAAGCTTCCCACAACGCAAAGTCCTAAAGCAATAAAACGTAGAGCCATTTTGAAGATGCTAATTTATTTTCTAAAATTTCTACCTTTTATATAAATATTACAAGTTGTCCGGTCACTTGAAATGATATTATCTGGAGTGCTTTCTATAATTAGATCATTAGTTTTCTCTTGACGTATAACATATTTATATTTTTGAGTGGACTTGACAATGATGGTTTATCGCAGCCACTTTAGCAAGTTTATTTTAGTAGTTTAGGGGCCGTTCATGTATTACGTAAGACGTTTAGGGGGGGGGGGGTAGCTGACATCTTATTTTTTCTTACTCGGGGGAAGGAGGGTCAAGACAATTTCTTACGTAATATTTTATTTTTTTAATTAAATTTCAAAATTTAAAAATTATTTAATCTAATTTAGGTGCAGTTGGTATTAATGTTAATGTGAAACACAATACTGTTTTTATCTGTTATGTTCGGCCTCTTTTACAACTATACTAGATTACAACTATACTAGAGAACAAAATTTTAATACTGTAATATGCGGTCATCTGTGTTTGACATTTTTAACAAGCGATTTGTAATAATTATGTTTCTTTATCAATAAATATAAGCGTAATTTATAAATTTTTAGTTATGTCGACAACGTTTTCTTTGGTGGACGTTGGTAACGTCTTAAGTACCGCTTATTTTCCACCTATTATGCTAGATGCCAAGAAGAACTACTGTCTAGGACTAGCAGGTTTTTACGGCTGTAATTCGATACGAAATATATACAAAGGTAATGATAAATTTTATTACGACGACAAAGTCATCGTCATTCCTCATTGTGTTTACGAGATTAACGAATTAAACGAGTATTTAAAATCTATCATGGGAGATAAGTTCAATATGTGGGCTAACAATAATACGTTAAAATGTGAAATTTTTTCGATGTATGAAATTGATTTTACAAAATCCGATAATATTGGACGCATGCTGGGATTTATGCCTAAAAAACTTACAGCGGGCGTTAGACACAAATCCGATTTAAATGTGCAAATTCTTAAAGCAACCAACATTCACGTAGAATGTAACATAACCGCAGGTGGACATCGTAGCAATAATTCTGCTCACACAATTTTTGAATTCGATATATCCGTCGGACCTGGTTATAGGTTATCAAAGGAGCCCACAAACATTATATATTTACCTGTAATAACTGATACGATTCATAACATAACTTTGAGGCTTATCGATCAGAATGGTGAGTTGGTAGATTTTGGAAACGAGCCTGTTGCTGTAAGGCTCGAGTTGAAGGAAAATGGTGTAACGTTACTTTTGTCGTTACATACTCAGTAATTCAATTCTCCATATCTATCTCCATAAATAATTTTTCTTTTCAACCATTTCAATTATTCCGTCCGAGTAATTATAACGCACTCGGTATAAAAGCGGATAGGAGATAAGAGGAACACGGCGACTCGAGGCTTTTTGGTTTGGTTAGCGTAGCGATAGCACGCATTTTTGGAAAACATAATATTTTTGACAAATATTTCGAGTGATTAACCGCAAATTGGGCCCGAATCCTTATTAGGCAATTAAATAGTCTAGCTACCGTTATTTGAGTGAATGTGGAATAGCTTACTACCGTATATTTAGGAAAATTTTGACAATTTTAAGTACATTGGAAATTTCGAAGTCGGTATTGTTGATAAGAACACCTTGGGCTGTTGATACCATATCTAGGTAATAAATACCAATTGATTTCCCATATTTTTGGAAAGTGGCTTCCGTTATTGGAATTAAGATTTGAAGATAGTGCCAGTTAAAGAATTAAATCCGTTTTTTATCAACTGGATCAACTCTGGGAAATTTTCCATTTAGTATTAATTGCTAGTTTGCTGTGTTTTTGATATTTTGAGTAGGGCTGTAGTATCTACTTTTGCTACTTATTTTGTAGATAACCACGATAAGCTTAGTTGGATACCTGTTGGTTTTTTTGCGTGTGTGTGCTTACTGTTGTAGCGATTTTCATCCATAAGTGGCCATTAGACTGAGGATCCGAGATAGGGCTCTGTCTCTGTCACGGAGTTGTAGTTTGCACCAAGGGTCCAGACGTTTATTTCATTAATCCAGCTGCGAGGTAAGTTGCACATTTGTATCCATTATCAACTTTTATCTGACAGCAATAAGCTTTGCTTTATAAACCACACTCAATAGCAATTTGGGCTATAGCTAGTAGCAATTTGTTTATGCTGGGGCCTTACTTCAGAATAGTTAAAGGACCTTCAGTGCGGAGTTGTTAAATACTTTAGCCTTCAGCAATATTTTTGTTTGGGACCTTATGGTCCGTGAGAGGCACTCTCACCACTGTAAATTGTTTGAAAATTGCTTGACCAGAATCTATTTTTTCCTGGTTTTGAATAAACACCCCTTTATTCCTACTGTGTGTTTTATTCAGGCCTGGCGCCTGTTGAGCTCTTTCATTTTCAGCTGGGCACTGCAGAATACTTTGGAAGTACATAATTAGCGTATAAACGAACCCACGAAGATTGCTAAAATCTCCCACGCTCTCGGTCTGTATTTCGGAAAGAATAAAGCTACGCCGCCTTAACATCGAAGGCATAAGAGGCTGCCTTGTCAATAGTACGTAAAGTTGCGACAATGGGTGTAAATATTAATAATAATAATAATAATCTATCAAGTGCTATTAGTAATATAAACGCATCGAGGGTTAAATCCTACATCAGTACGCATTCAAACGTAGCTGGTTTAACACCGTCGCAAATACATTTTTTAAAATCTTTGGGTCTTAAAGTTGTAGAAAATGCAAGACGAAAGGGCGCTACAAACAATTTTCGGTGACGTGTCTTCCCCCGACTACGTGGTTGAAAATTTTACAAGAACATATCACCCATACACTTTAAATTTGTTTGGAAACTCTGACGAAATTCGAATCGTTATAGAAAAGCGTGAGCTAATTACCTCCACCTTCGATAGTAAGCTGTACGTTGAAGGAATCGTTACACCTGCCGATGATACGAAACCGTTTACTCTCAATGATCCTCTGTTTTTATTTGATGATATACGTTATGAGTTGGGTGACGTCGCGATAGATTCGTGCAAAAATCCTGGTCTATCAAGTTCAATTTATGGCCGATGTGCGTACAATTCCAATGAGAAGAAATCTTTATCGGGTGCAGGTTGGAATGTCAACGACAATGACAATTCAAATATTTTAGATCCAACCAAGAAAACATTCACAACGTTAATCCCTTTAAAACATTGCTTGGGATTTTGTGCAAGTTACCCTCGTAACATTGTAAACATTCGTCAAGAGCTTATTTTATTTAGAAGCAAATTGGATATTGATTTTTACATGTGCGAGTCCGATTGCTCGATAAAAATTACCAAAATAACTTGGAGGGTCGATCATGTGTTGCCGAGTGACGAAGCTAAATTAGAAATTTACAATCGAATAAATCAACAAGAATTAATTAAGGTGGGTTTTCATTCTCGAGGACTTTTCCAGTATCCGGCCCTCCCGACTTCGACCAATGTTCTGGTTTGGCCTGTTCAAAATACCATCGGTGCACGTAGACCGCGCATCTTTCTTATGGCGTTTCAAACGAATAAAAAGGATAATAAAGCGGTCAACGCCTCGGACTTATCTAAAGCTCAAATTTCGGACGTTGTTGTATATCTAAACCACAGAAGATACCCTTATGAAAAACGAGTCAACGATTTTTCTAAAAATCGTTACATGTTGGCATATTCAGACTACTTAAATTTTCAAAAAAAGTACATGGATAAAGCTTTTGGTGAGCCTCTCCTCGATTACGATGAATTCAAAACGGGTCCCGTATTCGTCATGGATATGTGACGGTTTTTAGAACCCGTCACTTACGTTTCACCCTGTGCATTTCTGCCAACTTTTTAAAGTACCGCTTAGAATTAGATCCGCGCTTGCGTCAAGTCTGACGGCCCGGCGCGCGGCAGTTCTGTTCGAGAGACGTACGTTGTAGGTCGACATTTTGGAAAAGACCATATTTTGGATAATATTATTAATTATTATTTGTCCGTTTTGAACTACTTTTCAATTAGTCATTGGAAGAGTGTGTTCGTGTTTCTCTCTAAGCTGCTCGTAATTAATTACGGATTTAGAAGCAGTCGTGAACTTATATTTTTTTATGGTTATCTTTTGTTACCCACGTGGCGAGTTCAACATATCACTTTGTAATTTGGTTGTATGGAGTACGCTACCTTTTGTCAACCATAAAGTTTTCATAGTATATTGCATCAGTAAAACTTTGCAAGTTTCTGATTGTCCATTATCGAAGATTTGGTTTATGCGTTCACTTATTTCGGAACGTCTAGTAACTTCTTACAAGACGGAGTGCATTTGGAGTTCCTACCTTTCAATCGAATACGACGGGTTATTTTCTTAAGGCCAAGGTTCCATCAGGGTCCGGTTAAATTTCAACATCCAACGAGCTGAAGACCGTCTCACCAAGTGTTTTGTGATAGTTCAAGCTTTACGACCAGTTTCGCTCAGAAAAGAAGTAGCAGTTGTCGTTATTTATATTGTAAGACAAATCAGTACTGGTAAGTCGATCTTTCTTATTTCTTTTCGACTTAGCGAAACATTAGGTGGTTATTTTAGTCAATGTAAATTGTATTGGATCACTTGGTGTGACAAACTGTATTTTCCAGCTAGTCAATATTTGTTTTTTGCAAACGTTCATCTGTTTGACTAATTTAATACTGTGTGTGTTCATTGTTGTAATTGATTCATACAATTAATTTATTAAATTTGTTAATTTTACATCTGCATTTTTATTTTTTAAAGTAAGCATTTCTCGTAAGGCATTGCAGGCTACCTACGACCCTGCCTCCGCTAAGAAAAACATAGCTGCTTGATTTGGTTCAGATCAAAATTCGGTTCAGATACTAGCAAACAAAACGAATTAAGCGATGAGCCCGTCCTCTCGGTCAAAGCCGAAATTGAAGGAAGCTTCAACTTTCCCGCAAAAACTTCGGCAGCTCTTTTAATCTTATATGATGTGACCTTGACATACTCACCGTTTACCGGACTTGTAAATGTGATTTAATAATAATAATAATCTTATATATAAAAATGCTTGTATGTGTGTGGGTATGTATGTATGTGTGTTCCGCATAGACGCCTAAATCCCGTAACTGTGGGCGTTGAAACTTTCACGAGATCTGGCGAGGATCAAGAGTACCTAAATTTTTCGTCGTCTTAGATTTTAGTAATGCGCCACGATAAGACGGTCATCTGCAGTTAAACGCTTCAGGTCAACGTCGGTGTCATAGTTACGATGCGATTTTGACACTAAAAGTTTAATTAAATGACATTGACATATAGTCAGTAGCGGCTCGAGAATAGGGGGCACAACTTTGACATAAGAATGTTAACCTTAAAAATGACATTGACATATACTCAGTGGCGTTGCACAATATTTTTAAAATATTCTGACATTGGCATATGATGTACAGGGTACAACATAAATAGTGCGCGTTTTAGCAAGGCTCACCCCCCAACTCCTTTCATAATAACCTAGAGTGACCCTTAGAGTGTTGAGTACCCCCTGGGCCCCCCGATAGTGTCAAAGTGACGGAATGAACTATATAACCTAAAAATCATTTTGCACATACAGGGTAAAAAATAAATAGTGTGCGTTCTAACTAAGTGCCCCCCCTTTCCTAACACCCAGTGAGACCTGCTCTTTGGTGTAGTGTACCCCCTTGGCGCCGCGCCCCCCCGGATAGTGTCAAAGTGACGGAACTAATTACATAACCTTAAAATCATTTTGCACATACAGGGTAAAACATAAATAGTGCGCGTTTTAGCAAGACGGGCCCCCTTTTCATAACCTAGAGAGTGACCCTGATAGTGTTGAGTAGCCCCCATGGGCCCCCCGATAGTGTCAAAGTGACGGCATTAACTACATAACCTAAAAATCATTTTGCATATCGATACCTTACTTTGAAAACCTCGTAACTTCATTTTAGACAAAATTGAGATTTATTGTGCATTGCAATAAGGGTCATGTACTGCATATTTTATGAAAACTTCGTAAATTAATTTTCACAATTGTACCATCTGTAGGCATATTTGAACACCGCGTATGATTTTCTACAAAATTCACTAACTGAAAACCTCTTAAAGTTCTGTTTTACCGTTACGTTTGGAACAACTTATACGAGGTTTTCATTTATCAATTTTTGAAAATGTTTTGAAACTTACGAGGTTTTCATTATAATATTATGGGTATTATTTTAATTTCAGACATGAGTAGTAGAACAAAAAAAATTATGGAGCTGTTACAAGATGAAAATCAGAATTCCTCTAAGGAAAATAACAAAATAGTTAATTTGCTAGTTAAAAATTCGACCGAAAAACTCGTAACTTGTACAATATTCCTACTATTAATTAGAAAAACTCGTAATTCTTTGAAAAATCTAAGTGGGTTGATGTTTATTACATTTTAGCTTAAAAAACTATAATATTGAATATTAATATTGCATTAGAACCTAATTGAACCAAGAAATATTACTCGTAGTTAAAAAAACAGTTTTTTGCCATTCCGGGGGTAAAGTACTCACTTTTTACCCCGGTTTGCGGGCGTAAAGGGGCACTTTTTTTCCCTGCGGGAGTAAAGTTCAAAAATAGGGGGGTGAGCGGGAGTAAAGTTAAAAAATAGGGGGGTGAGCGGGAAATAAAGTCACCAGATGACTGGTGACTTTAGTTTAGTAACGGCCTTAACCATGGAATAGTGCGACCACAAGGTCGATGACTTCAACGTTTTAGCCTTCTCGTAAAAAAATGCCAAAAATACGTCTTCACTAAAATAATCTGACAATTCTTTATTCTGGCACCACTGCACAAAAGCGTCGTACTGTTTTTGGTAAACTTTTCTTGATTTTGCCGGCAACAGTTCCACCAACGCCATCTTCGCTGCTTCGGCAATTTCTACGTTCTCGCTCATGGTACGTGTTGCTCTTTCAAAGGCACAAATTTAAATGAAATGAAGCATTGGAATCAATGGCATTGGTAGAATCAGGGGTGCCAACTGCTATTTCTTAGTAATTTTTAGTAGTATAGTTGGTAATATTACTAGTGCTATTTTGCGATTTATCGACCACGTGTAGGTATTATAAAAAAAAAAGCGTTAAATTTTTGCTTTAAGTTTCTAAACTGGCGAAGTTCCTACTTTACCTCTCGGAATGGCAAAAAACAGTATATGCACGACGGTAGTAAAGTGACTTTTGGCCCATGGGTAATTGTTTCACTCGGCTGGCGCCTCGTGTAAACAATCCTTTACCCTCGGGCCAAAAAAGTGTTACTTTGCTACCTTGGTGCATAATGTACTATTTTGTTGCTCCTGTAAAAACAGCTTTTAGGTACTTACGAGGTTTTCAAAGTAAGGTATCGATATACAGGGTAAAACATAAATAGTGCGCGTTTTAGCAAGACGGGCCCCCTTTTCATAACCTAGAGAGTGACCCTGATAGTGTTGAATAGCCCCCATGGGCCCCCCGATAGTGTCATAGTGACGGCATTAACTAGATAACCTAAAAATCATTTTGCATATACAGGGTAAAACATAAATAGTGCGCGTTCTAACTAAGTGGCCCCCTTTCCTAACGTAGTGAGACCTGCTCTTTGGTGTAGAGTACCCCCTTGGCGCCCCCCGATAATGTCAAAGTGACAGACCTAATCACATAACCTTAAAATCATTTTGTATATACAGGGTAAAACATAAATAGTGCGCGTTTTAGCAAGACGGGCCCCCTTTTCATAACCTAGAGTGACCCTAATAGTGTCGAGTACCCCCTGGGCCCCCCGATAGTGTCAAAGTGACAGAATTAACTACTATCGTAACACAGTGAGACCTCTTTGGTGTAGAGTACTCCCGGGCCCCCTGATAGTGTCAAAGTGACGGAAAGTGAAAAGAAAAACATACTAGTGATACTAATAAAGTAAAGTGGAAATAATACACATGCAGAGTACCCCCGGGCCCCCTGATAAGAGTCAAAGTGACGGAAAGTGAAGTGAAAAACATACGAGTGACACTAATAAAGTAAAGTGGAAATAATACACATACAGTACTACCCGAAATAAATTTCACACCTAAGATTATGTGACCCAATTACAATACAACGTCAGGGAAAGCCAATTGTTCTATACCCCTACGCCAAAGTCCAAATCAAATTCTTCTTTGTTTCTAATAAAATTCACATATTGGTGGTCTTTAGACACGCCCTTTTTAAAAGTGGAATTTTTTTTGACATTTACCCCCACTTAAAGAGTTTTTACTAAAGTCTAGAATAAATTCTTCATATTTGGTATATCAATAGGTAACATAAAACAATTTTATAAAAAATTAATTTTTCCCCCTCCACCACAAAATTTTGGACTAAAGACACTCAGAAATTTAAAAAAATTTATATCTGATTCCCCCTAATCATCTAAATGAATAATACGAAAAAAAAGTTTTAAAATTACCCGCACAAAAAAAGTTTTTTTTGGAACTTCATCGATCATCACCAAAATTGATATCTGATTCCCCCTAATCATCTAAATGAATAATACGAAAAAAATTTTTTTAAATTATCCTCACAAAAAAAAGTTTTTTTTTTAACTTCATCGATCATCACCAAAATTGATATCTGATTTCCCCTAATCATCTAAATGAATAATACGAAAAAAATTTTTAAAATTATTAGTAAATACATCCTCAACTGTCAGGATTCGATATTACTACTTTTAATGTAAATTTTTTGGTTTTTTCATAATTTGTTTAATTATTTCGAATAATTTATATTTGGATAAACAATTCTTTGAGTGGCATAAAAATTAAATTCGGGCAGGACAACGTCTGCCGGGTCAGCTAGTATATTATAATATTGTAATAGATTATTTTATAAATAAAAAGTATTTGTTTTATGTGATTTTTTATTTACCAATACGTACTACACTACATATTATTTTGAGAAGCATTAAATTTTGGTTTCCCATAAATATAAAAAAGTGCGACGAGACATAAAAAAATGATGATACTAAATAGTGCCCCGAATATGTCCTCCACTAGGTAGAAGTTGAAATATCTGTCTCTCAGCTTGTCCAAACTTAGCATTAAATATTCTCCAGGACCGCTTCTTCGACTTAAATTTTGAAGTTCAAGATATGTTTCATAATATAAAATCGGTTTATCGTTCCCGATTACTAGCTGATGGGTGAGAACGTACTGGTCTTGTTGTATTATTTCAATATGCATTTCCTCGAATTTTTCACACGGTTTTGGTAGCTCACTTATTTCCAAATCTTGAGTACAAATAATGGCCGATTTTAAACCTCTAGGACAGGTAATAATTATGGTATTGTTCCAAATTGCTCCTATCACATATAACAAAGCGACATTCATTTTTTAAGGATCTGATGCACATCTAAGGTAAGTGTACCAAATAAAGCCCACTTAATAAGGAATAATATTATTTTCTTTGCGTTACATCAACTTAAAAATTTTAAAAAAGATAGGAAAATATGCTGTCATATGTCTAGGTTAAACCAGAATAATTATTTCTTGAAAAATATATATTTACATATTGGTAAAACGAAAATAAACAACACCTCTTTGTGGGCCTTATTAACAACACGGTGTACCAAATGAAGTCCATGCGAAGTTCCAATAAGGCCCACGCGTAAACTTTTAGAAAACAACTGCTTGTTAACTAAATTAAACATTTTGCGTAAATAATAAAGAACAAAAAGAATATTTTGTAACAAAATAACAAAAGAAATTTAAATTTAATCAGAATTATCACAATCTGGGCACAAAAACCGTATGTCTTTGTCTTTAGGCGTTAAGCCTTAAGATTTTTTTCGTGAAACCTTGTTTTTCGTTGCTAACTTATGAGACTAGATGGTTTTCCGTGTGACTGATGCACTTATTATAATAAATTCCAAACAATGGTCCAAACAAGACCCGCCGGGCCTTTATAGGACACTCCGGAAAGAACTCAATTTCCCGCACATTATTGTTATAAATTAATGTTGGTAGTATGTTTAGAAAGATGCAATTAACATAATTTGAAAGCAAATACATTTAGCTAAAAAATCATGCAAAGTAGTAAAAAAAAGATTAACACTCTAAATAAAATGTAATAATCTAGTAACCTAAAATTTATATCCGACGTGACAGTACCCATTCAAAGTTGGTAAATGGTTTATAACTTTAATATACCCTGCATTATAATGATATAATATGGCTTATTGTCACTAGATAGTGTATCTTAACTAAGACAATCAGAAAACATAGTTTTCCTCGAGATTTAGGGGTGCCTATCTCGTTTCTTCTTCTTACTGTTTCCCGAAGTGCGGCGTAGTTGTGTAACCGTGTTGGTTATAATAGGATAATCCCTTATAATTTTTGTGTTGGTAATAAAAATTTACTATATAAGCAAATTTTCTTTTTGCGATCGGTTTCGGATTTAAATTTTTGGTAATAAAAATGTTGTTATTGAAAATTCATTATTGTGAATGCGAAGATGTTATTCGATAATCTACTCTATATTCAAATTATAAACTATAAATTTGAATTATACATCATGTGGTGCCGATTTTTGGTGTCAATTTTTGGTGTCGGTTTTTGGTGTCGGTTTTTGGTGTCGGTTTTTGATGTCGGTTTTTGGTGTCGATTTTTGCGAGGTAACGACCGTAAAAACATGTTCCATGTTAAAAACTGAAATTTACAGTTTTGAGACATTTAAAAGGGGGCGGGCCTTATTTGGCAGCGGGCTTTATTTGGCGAACCTACCTTACTAATAATTATAAGTACTATATTTAGAGCTTCCCATTTTGGAATGGTATTTAGAAATGTTTACATATTATTATATCGATGTATTTCTTTTTTTTTTAAAACACTACACTGACAATCGCACGGTTTTATTTACGAACAATATTGTTGTATAATTTGATACAGTTATTATTTACTGCGCATTTACATATATTTAATTTATTCACTCACTCACATAAATGACTCGAATAATCTGCGCGATGCTACAGGATAGGGGAGTGCGCTTTGGTTATTTAAAACTTTATAATCCCCCGCCGCCCCCCGCGAGCCAAGACGGTCGGAAGGGGAAGTGCGCCTCCTCGCGGTACCCGGGGAAAAAACGACCGGAAGTGCGCCGCAATCCCCGCTGACGTCATTTGACCTTGCCACGTGTTCAAATTTTTACCTGCTTGCTTATGTAAACATGATATCATCATATGATATCACCTCTTCTAATGTAAACATAATACCGTCCATGTTTATGTAAACATGATGTCACCCGTGCTTATGTAAACACATGTCATCGACACCCGGGGGCCCCTCTTGGGTGCTAGGGGCATGCGCAGTACAAAAATGCGCATAACAATATATTCTATTGTTCCAAAAGTCTCATAGCCCTACTACTCGCTTTCTAAACATGATAACCGCACTCTTGTCCGAATTTATTTGGATAGGCTAAGTACGGTACCGTGTTTCTACACCTTCGAGAGATTCCCGTGGGCGCTTGTTCATAAGGCTGGAGCTTATGGAGCTTGAAAAGACGGTTGTGTCGTCCACGTAAAGTGCCAGGGACGTAGTCAGTGACCCTTGCGGGACTCCTGCTGTAATCCTCCTTTTTGTGAACAGGATGCCATCCAACTTGCTTTAAACTTCCTGTTCTTTATGTAAGTTGCCGCGAGTTGAACGAATGAGTTACTTCATAAAAAGGTTTAGACACTTCCAGGAAGACGTCTCCTGTCGACTGCTATTTGTTGTAAGCCAGAGTAATTTCTTCGACGAGGCGCAGGATTTCGCGGGTGGTGGAATGTCCGGGATGGAAATAAAATGTTTTCCACTTCCCGGGTTTGAGCAAAACGACCACATCGACCGTCTTCCCCCTATCCTGGAAGTGTTTTAATCGTAATCCTCGTATGTAAGATAACATTTTAACCTCGCGCGTGAACTCCTAGCTCTGGCATTTCGTCATCCGAAATCATTTTAAATCTGATATTTCATTAAAATATTGGGATCAAAAATAACTAGCTAACAACAACTTTTTAAACCGTAACGGTAGCTGTATAGAAGCCTAGGAACTTCTATCACAGGATTTCCAGTTTTTGTTTACTACGTAGGAAGAACTTTGGAGTGTAGTGTCAAATCAAGCCTAGTTTGTTGATGGTACTTACGGCGAATATTGCAAAACATTTTGAATTAAAAAAAATATTAAAAGGTAGGTCCGGTACTGATAGTCGGGTAGAATCCTTTAAGTCGTTTTTGAAGAGCCACTTGTGCAAAAGATTACCTACATATAATTTTCAAGCACCACTTCCTTTCGGTTTTGCTATCGCTTAGACAATCTTTGGATAAGAAAATTAATAAATGTATTATTATGTTTAATAGTTTATTTGAATTTGAATTTTACCAGTTTCGGAAATTTCAGGAGGCTATCATGTAAGACAGGATAAACGATTAGGATCAACAGGAATAAAAATTTCATTTTTATAAACACCGGAATAATTTAAATACCTTTACTTATTTCCAATAAGAAGTGACTTTACATTCTTTATATTTTTTAGTTCAGACAGTTGTTACATTTGGCGTTGAACCAAGGAACGAAAGCAGAAACTCTTTGGAAAACATCGGGTTTTCCGACTGCCGGACGCGTTCCCCAAGAACCAATTCCTACCAGCTTTTCACGATTATCTGCTGTCCTTACCAACGGACTACCGGAATCATGACGGCAGACACCATGTCCATATTTGTTTAGAGTACAAATTTCTATTTCAAGTGATCTTCTGCAGGTTACTACGGAAACAGCAATGTGTTGAAGATCATTTGGGAAAGCACCTTCGTTTGTGGTTGGTCCCCATCCCGCAATAGTCAAGGGTTCGCCCTCTTCAACAAATTCAGTTTCGACAGAAATAGTTGCAATTTTAGGAAGGCTCAAATCGATTTCTTCTACTTCCAAAATGGCTACGTTATTTAATTTATCAAAAGGATCATAATTTTCGTGATCGTAGACTTTAATTACGTTGTAAACGTGCCCAGCATCGGACAACTTGTTTATTCCAGCTTTGACGCTCAAGACAGTCGGAATTAGTCTAAAATTATGTTCTTTAATATTATCTTTTAATATAAAATTCAGATGCTTACCCTCTAACGCAACTAGTAGTAGTAATGACGTAGTTTTTGCTGACGATGGATCCATCACAATATTTATTTTCATTCAACTGCACAGAAACGATGTATGGATGATCACCCTCCGGAGCGACTTCACCGCCAATTATTCTCCCGCTTAAGGTGGGATCAATTCCTACAGGAGCTGGTACAGCTAAACCAAAAAATATTAACTTCGATTCCAAGTACAAAATAAAACTTACCTAAACTGCCCACAACGCAAAGACCCAAGACAATGAAACGTAGAGCCATTTTGAAGACTGTGATTTCTCTTCCAAAACTTTGGTCTTTTATACAAATAGTTCAAGCTTCAACGGATATTATCTGGAGTGCTTTCTATAATTAGATCAGTAATTCTATTGTCAATCGTTTGTATTGACGTACCTTTTTGAGTGGACTTGACAATACTGGTTTATCGCTGCCACTTTAGAAAGTTTACTTTTCTTGAATATTGAATTAAGATGAGTGGTAGATACAGAACAAGAAATCAATTTGTTAAATTGGATTATATTCGTGAGGAGAAAATATACGCAAAATGAAATAGAAATAAAACAAAATAGAACAGATATTAGTATATTACACTTACAAAGACAGATGTGATTAAGAGGCACTTCCTCTTTTAGCGATGCTAACTTGTTAATATTTACAAGCAAAATTAATTTTGTAAAGTAGCTGTGATAAATCAGAATTGTGAAGTCCACTCAAAAAGGTACTTCAATAAAACAAATTATAAAATCGATCTAATTTATGATAATCTCGATAACTTTTGTATATAAGACAAAAGTTTTGGGAGCTAAATCAGTGTCTTCGAAATGGCTCTACGTTTCATTGTCTTGGGTCTTTGCATTTCCGGAAGCTTGGGTAAGTTTTATTTAGTATGGATTAATTGAAAACCCACATATGTATCTCCCATCATCTAATGGCTTTAATTGACGTATTTTGCTTTAGCTGTGCCAGCTCCTTTACGAACCGATTCGACCTTAAACGGCAGAATTATTGGTGGTGAAGTCGCTCCGGAGGGTGCCCATCCATACATCGTTTCGGTGCAATATGAAGAACGTCACATGTGTGTTGCATCCATAGTAAGCAAAAACTACGTTATCACCAGTGCCCGATGTGCTAAAAGGCAACTATTTAACCTAGGGTAAAACTTTAATTTTTAAATAAAACAAAATATTGAAGAACGTAATTTTAGATCATTTGCAAATTCTGTGACCATCAAAGCTGGAATAAACAAGTTATCCGATCGTGGAAACGTTTACAAGGTACTTAAAATCACGATTCACGAAGATTATGATTCTTGGCTCGAGTTCAATAATGTGGCCATTTTGCAAGTGGAAGAAATCGACCTAAACCTGCCCAAAATTTCGACTATTCGTGTTGAAACTGAATTTGTTGAAGGAGTTGAACCCGTAACTCTGTCCGGATGGGGATCGACCTGGTTGGGAGGTCCCACTCCAGATGATCTTCGACAAATGCATGTGGCAACCATTTCTGGAAAAGACTGCAAAGCAGCTTATGGAGATCGAGTAAAGGACACCAATATTTGTACTTTGAGCAAAACTGGAGATGGTGTCTTATTCAGTGATTATGGCAGTCCTTTGGTAAGGAGAGTCGATGATCACGAGATATTAGTAGGAATTGCTTCGTGGGGACGTTCCTCTTCATCAGGAAATCCGGATGTGTTTGGAAGAATCTCTGCTTTCGTTCCTTGGTTCAACAGAAAATGCAACAACTGCTTGAACTAAAAATAAAATTGTAAACCATTTATTATTGCTAATTAATAAACAAATTTGAATTATATTGGTAGATATTTATTTAAATCTAAATTTCAATTATTCGAGAACCGGTTTTCTCTGACTCGCTCCGTTTGCTCTGATCAAAAACACATTCTGGTATCAACTAGTTTTACATCAACCCTGTTTACACAATTTTTATTAAAACTCTTTGCATCAATAACTGTATCAAAAAATATCTTATAGAAAAATCAAAGCCTGCAGTACTTAGCATTACTTAGCTGTTAGTGGGTTGTTTGTTTGGTAATCATATTTTTGTAAAAACAATTATGAAATATTCACCACGGATATCAGCTCAATCGGACCGTATGGACTCAATAATTCAGACGTGTTCCACATGTGGAAGAATAACCAAATGTTCAATTGAAGCTATTAGAGCATGAAAGTGTTAATGCAAGTTTTATTTATGGTAAAAATCTTAATTCATAGATGTCATTAGATACATCAATAATGAAGTGTTAAAACGTGTTAACTCACGTAATGTTCCCAGTCGTTGAAGCAGGAAGGTAAATATTTAAAAAGTGAGTTAACACCTTCATGCTCTAATAGCTTCAATTGAAAAGCAAAATTTTAGCATAAAATAAACTTGGCTGTTCTTTTCGCCAACCCATTCAGTTTTAATGCAAACCCCTACACAATTCAAATTTATATTGTAAAAAGTCACATCATAGTAAATTACAAAATCGAAAATATATTTCTATTCTAATAATTGAACCCCCCTTTGAAGTAGCGCCAGTGTTTATATTTAAAATATTTCTAACAATTAAGTTATGATAATATTTCTTACAAGAGTACAAATTTTCTCTCCTTTCGCTATAAGTGTGTATGATTATTCCAACATCCAACCTTGATGTCGGCACCACCCCGAACTTTGTGGGGAAAGGGTGCGGGTCCCTTTCGTGGTTTTTTTTTATTTAAATTACGTGGGTTGATCGTTTCAACAATTTACTGCCTTCTGCAGGATTATATGAACGACAGGTGGTATTTTGAATGGTACAAGGGGTTTTCCTGATGTTGCTTCCTACTGTAAAAATTTCAAAATTGCTCAGGTCCCTACCAGGTACACATAAAATTTGCAGACAAAAGTTGTACCAAAACCATAGTGTAATTCAGAAAAATGTTTTAAATTTTAATATTCGTGAAAATTATTATTAACAATTTATAAAAATTTTCTTCGTTCTTCAAGAAATAGTCGAAATACTGGAATTAGGGAAAAAAGTTGCTGAGAAAAATTGTAGCAAATCCATAGTGTAATTCAGAAAAGTGTTTTGATTTTAATATTCGGGTAAATTATTATTAACTACAGTCGACTCGCGATAATCCGACATTTGACAGTCCGACACGCTCGGTATGTAAGTTTTTCCACCCTTGCAAGTTCCGAAGACTAATGAGGTCTTTGGTATTACAAGGTGTCAAAATAACATCTGCCAAAAAAATGACAGTAAAATTTGCTGTCGGCAGTAACCCTGATGGACGTTTAAACCAACTCGTATTTAGCGGGAGCTAGAGTCATGGGTTGTAAGTTCAAATGATGCAATAGAAATAAAGAATGCAAAAAAATGATGGTAAACAAATTATATTCGTTGAATTTACTGTACAACAACGGTAGTAGTATGTAGCAACAATTCATATATAATCAGCGAGCTGATCCGTAATAAAAATAATAAATGGTGTTGTTAAATGTACAGCAACAAATTTACAAGTCTTACAAAATGCAACTCACCCCAAAGGTACCTTGGTAGGATTAATATAAATACAAAATACTCGCTGTTGACAATTAAGCGGACTCCAAAATTTGACTACTGTAACACCAGGATGATGAAGTAAATACGTCTTTGACCACTCCACTGATTGTACGGAAACAGCTACCTTGACCAGGTCAGGAAACACCATGAAATAAGTTGGTTAACAATGAACCTCAAAGATTGAATGTTATTCCTAAAGTTGTTACTTTCCAGTGTGTAATTAATTATCAGAATTCCAAAAAATTAACAGTTGACATCAGCCAGAATAATTCGTTGTTTTGACAATTTAACCTTGTCATTCGATTTATAAAACTACAGTTTTAAAAACAGTTTAAAACAGCCCTGTGCGAATGTGTTTTTAATCAGAACACATGTACTCTAAAATTGAATAAACGAATTTACTTAAAGAAGTTATTTCAACAAGTTAACTTACGGAAAATAATTGAAATGATGTTTTTATGATAATCCGCAGTAGCGCAAACATCCATCGACCAATTTAAATGACCAGATCAATTAATTAATCGTCTAATTAATAATATTAGTCGGAACAAAAATTGACTACGACTGAACTCGATTGTCGACAAAATCAAGATGGATGCTTCACCGAGCGGTTACGGAAAATCGAACGAAAACCGGTCGATTTCAGAATCTTATATACACGGTGTTGTACAAGTCGATGTTAATATTTCGTAACGAGTGTAAAAATTCGTTACATTGCCCTCTCCCAACTGCATTTCATGCCGTGAAAATGATAGTCGCTGCCTAATTCTAAGCACTCAGTTGTACTACGCTGACTAAGACGTTGAAGACGCTCTTCTACAATATTGGAAATAAACTAAAAAATTTGAATCCTTCAAACGATTCATAAAGTAACCAAGGAAAAAAAACAAAATGGGTTTTCTGAACAGTAATCGCAACGTTGCTATTCAAATCTGCTTAAAGCGTTAACCCGTTTGACAGAGCGCGTTGCGCTTCAAAAAGTCAACAAAAAAATGTTGAGACCATCCCTGGCTATCGACATGCACTGGAATTCTCAATTGGTTTGGTACAGCACCACATAGGATCTGTATCCACAAAAAAACAAAATATGTAACGGTGGTCTAAAACCAACCGTACAAACAAATGGACCTCATGGGACCCATTGCACGGCTCGAAAGTGAAAAAAAGAACATTCACCCAGCAGTAAGGTTTGTTTCAGACAAAGGCACTCAAAGTCCTTTGGGCATAGAAACGTTTAATGAACTAAAAATAAAAAATTTCCAAACTAATTGGCATTTGGTCAACATTTGACCAACAAAGGGCTTCCAATACTGTATCATCACGACTTCAAAAAAGTGTGAGAAAAAAATCTCAGATGGTACGACTATGAACTTGAGATGTTAATGTTCACAGCAGTGGATAAAAAGACAAAAGATAACAAATTAAAAACAGAAAGTGAGTCGGGAATGATGGACTCACGGAAAATGATAAGTCAGATGGTATGACTTATGGACTAAAATAAGGTTTCGCTCACCCCCCACGACATCTCTCAACCTGATCCTCAGGTTCCACCAAATCGGAAACCGAAGGATGGGGTTTTAAATCTTTAACGTGAAATACTCCAACCTCTTTACCGCGTTCGTTCACGAGACGATAGGTTAATGGACCAGTTACTTCCTTTACACGACTTCTCAAATATTTAGGAGCCAGTTTACTACTAAAATGTTTACTAGCATTCGACAATGCAAAATTTCTACGCCAAACTACGTCTCCTTTCTTAAACTGAATACTACGCTTCCTAAAATTATAATGAGTAGAATTGCGTTGGTAAGCGTCGTGTAATCGCTTCTTTACATCTACAAAAAGTTTATCTAACCGGTTCATTTCCCCAGCCACCCGTTCACGATTCTCTAAAGTTAATTCCTCTTCCCTCAAATCCATTATACGACCATAATAATCTCCCTTAGCGGGTACGGTACGCCCGAGATTAAGAAAAGACGGAGTAAACCCTGTCACCTCGTGAGTGGCAGATCGGATCGCATGAGCAATTTTATGTATTTCTACATCCCAAGTCTTATGATCTTCTTTGACATATGATCGCATAGCGGTACCGACGACTCGATTAACTCGCTCAACAAAATTAACTTGGGGATGGTATAATGCATTATAAAATAAATGGTTGACGTTATAATCACTCATGAGTTTCCGAAATTCGTTGCTGGTAAATTGTGGACCATTATCGACATGACAAATCTGCGGAGTGCCAAAAAGGAGAAAAACATGATTTTCGAGAAAATCACAAATGGCTTTGGTAGTAGCTCTACGTAGCGGTTGCACTAAAACAAATTTAGTGAACCAGTCGCAAACCACTAGCAACATGGTGTTACCTTTCGCAGATCTGGGAAACGGTCCCATTAAGTCAACTGAAATACATTGGAAAGGGAAACGCACTTTCTTTTCTCGACCCATTAAACCAAACCGTCCGCCTTGGCAAGCTTTGGATGACAAACAAACCGGGCACCGCCGCACATACCTCGCCACGTCCGCACGCATCCTGGGCCAATAGTACAACTCTATGATTTTATTAAAAGTTTTAAGCGTCCCCAAATGAGCAGAAGTCGGATCATCATGACATTCTTTGAAAATGTCAATCCGACGCGACTTAGGAACTAACTGCTTCCATTCTACTAAATTAGAAACAACATTATGGAAGTTTGGTATGAGTTTGTACAAACGCCCTGATTCTATCCTCCAATCGGGATAATCAGCTGGTGCTTTAGTGACTCGAGTCAACATGCGATGATACCACGGATCGAGGTCATTCTCGGACAATTCCAAAGACGAGACTTCTAAGGGTGCGCGAGACAATGCGTCAGGTACGACGTTCAGATTTCCTTTCCGATGCTGGATTTTAAAAGAATACTGAGATAAGCGAACACTCCAACGGGCTAATCTATTTACTGGATCTTTCATAGAAAGCAACCACAAAAGACTATAGTGATCTGTGATCACTGTAAATTCGGTACCTTCAACATAAGGCCTGAATTTCTCGATACCAAAAATAACCGCTAGGCATTCACGTTCAGTGACCGAATAGTTACGTTCCGCTTTATTCAACGTCCTTGATGCATATGCGATAGCGCGCTCCTCTTCACCTTCTCCCTGGCTTAAAATACAGCCCAGGCCATAATTTGACGCGTCGCACTGTATAAAAAAATGTTTACTGAAGTCAGGACTTGCTAAAATAGGGGCAGAAACTAACTGTTTCTTCAAATTTTCGAAAGACTCAGTGGCGTTTTGATTCCATACGACAGTCTGACGTTTACCACGACCCTTGATTAACTCGGTAATAGGCGCAGACAAGGATGAAAAATTCGGTATAAATCGTCTATACCAGCCTATCATTCCCAGAAATCGCTTTATACCAGTAGTATTCGTAGGTTTAGGAAAGTCAGTTATGGCTTGAGTTTTTGCTGGATCAGTGTGTAGTCCGTTCTTATCAATGACATGTCCAAGATAAGTCAAACTGGACCTGCAGAACTCACACTTATCCAAATTGATGGTTAAATTAGCATCCAGTAACCTGTCGTAGACCTGCTCGAGTAATTCTAAATGCTCTTTGAAAGTAAAAGAAACGACAATAATGTCATCCAAATAAACAAATATTTTTTCGCCCAGAAGGGGTCCAAAAATTTTATCCATCAATCGTTGTTGAGTAATGGGAGCATTCGAAATACCGAACGGGGTTACTACGTAATGAAAAAGACCACGACCAGGCACGGTAAATGCGGTTTTTTCATAAGATTCGGGAGATAGAGGGATTTGCCAAAATGCCTTTTTTAGATCGATTGAAGTTAGATATCTCGCATCTTGCAAACGAGTCAAAATGTCATCTAAACGTGGTAATGGGTAAGCATCTTTCCTCGTCAATTGATTAAGTTTGCGACCGTCAAAACATAAACGATAAGAATTGTCCTTTTTCTTAACCAAAAGCATGGGAGATGACCAACCGGAGTGACTAGGTCGTACTACATCTAACTCTAACATTCGATCGAGCTCTTTATGAGCAATTTCACGCATAGCGGGTGATAAAGGGTAGTAACGTTGTTTCAGCGGAGCTACGTCTCCAGTGTCGATATGGTGGAATATCTTGTGGGTTCTTGTTAAACCATCGTGGGAAAGAGTTTTAAATTTATCTTTTATGGCGGCAAGAGCAACTCGTTGTTCAATACTGAGATCATCAGCGGCTCTGATTGACTCAATTGATTTAACCTCGTTAACAAAAAATTGATCGCGGGAAAAATCTGCCTTGACTCCAAACAGTTTGCAAAAGTCAATACCTAAAGTCAAACTAGTGCGTATACTATTGCATACTAAAACGTTAAGGGAACGAGTAACATCACAAATTGAAATAGGCAACTCGACCGAGCCTAAAATTTGTTGCGAAGTACCGTCAGCCGATCGTACAAATACGTTTTGATCACGTTTCAACTTAAGGTCTAGCAAGTCAATCAGGTAGTGTCCATCTGTACCAAGTATGGAAACACTAGCACCGGAATCTAAAAGTGCAGTTAATTGCTCTCTACCGATAAAAAGATTAAGATGGGGTCGTTGATCAGTCGTGGGATGAGCGAATAAGGCAGAAGAATTGGCGGTTGATCCGCAAAAAGCGCTAACGTGCACCAACCAATTACTCCAACCCAACCTGTCTGCTCTGATACTTAAGGCTAGCGGCGAGCAGGGTTTCCGCTTGGCCCACCTGCGTTTTTTGAATGGTTACCACTGCAATTTAGTGAAGTAACTCCTTTGCGTCCGCAAAGATAACAAAACGTAGTAGGAGGTTTGGAACAGAATCTGTAAGAATGGCCGCGTGTCGAGCAATTCCAACAAGTGAGAGGTCTACGAGGATTCACAGAAGGTGACTCCTTAGGAGCGGTAGGGGTAACAACAGAAGTCAAAGCTGCGGTGGGGACTTCTTTTGAAAGAGTCTTTTTAGCTAAAAGTTCAGCTCGTTGAGCTACTCGAATAAATTCGCTTTTCTCGGTAATAGAAGCCGTACCCATCACTAATGAAACTGAAGGAAGCATATTTTCCCTAATTGTCCATAGTTGATCGCTTTCAGAGGGAATAGGTGTAACTCTAGCAAACTTTGCAAACATTGATTCGATGTAACTGCTAACAGATTCATTCGAATTTTGCTTACATTTATTGATTTCTGCCAAATAAACCCTACTGAAATCGACAGCTAGGAATCTTATTTTCAACGCTTCTATTAATTGTTCCCAAGTGTTAATATTAGAATCTAGCGTACGGTACCAAACTAAAGCTTCTCCAGAGAAAAATTCAACCGCTTTGTTGAAAAGCTCTTGAGAATTGACTCCTCGAGTTTTTGAAAGTTCATTAGTTCTTTCAATAAAATTAAAAACTTCTTGAAAACCTCCACTGCCGTCAAATGAAAGATTCCACTTGTGGATTGCTACACGGTCATTATTTTTAAATGGTAAAATATTTTTTAAAACCTCAGCTAATTCAACTGCTGGCAACAATGAAGATCTCTTGAAAGAAGAATAACCCGGAGATTCCTCATTAGTTGCTGTTCCAGACGGATTGCTAACTTTGGGTTGCCTTAAAATTTCCTCGTCATCATCACTTTCGTTTTCATTCAGATGAAGTAAGTGTTCTACTTTTGAACGCAATAGTTTAGATAGTTCTAACAAATTTCCCCTTTCAGTGTCTTTAAACCCAGCTCCCTCCATAATGTCTAGGCGATTACAATAATGTGCAAGACGATTTGTGATGTTGTCTAAAGTTTGTGAATCAAACTTCTGTTCGAGATTATTTATTTCAATTGAAATTTCGTCAAGAGCATTCTTGCAAATTAATAAATCGGCTTGAACATCAGGCGGAGTGTACTTATGTATAGCAAGACGAGAATTGAAGGCTTCATCGAGCAGGAGCTTTCTTAGCTGTGCTCGACGTGTTGCCTTATGAGCAGGGATAGTATTAATATCTTCAGTTCTTATTGTTAATTCTACTAGTACTTCCTCGTTACTGAGCGACGTAAGATACTTTTTAACATTCGACATGATAACGAGTGACAACAACTTCTCTTAGTAATAATTGATTGAAAATAAAAAGTTTTAAACTGTTTTTAAAAACTGTAGTTTTATAAATCGAATGACAAGGTTAAATTGTCAAAACAACGAATTGTTCTGGCTGATGTCAACTGTTAATTTTTTGGAATTCTGATAATCAATTACACACTGGAAAGTAACAACTTTAGGAATAACATTCAATCTTTGGGGTTCTTTGTTAACCAAATTATTTCATGGTGTTTCCTGACCTGGTCAAGGCAGCTGTTTCCGTACAATCAGTGGAGTGGTCAAAGACGTATTCCCTTCATCATCCTGGTGTTACAGCAGTCAAATTTTGGAGTCCGCTTAATTGTCAACAGCGAGTATTTTGTATTTATTTAATCCTACCAAGGTACCTTTGGGGTGAGTTGCATTTTGTAAGACTTGTAAATTTGTTACTGTACATTTAACAACACCATTTATTTTTTATTACGGATCAGCTCGCTGATTATATATGAATTGTTGTTACATATTACCACAGTTGTTGTACAGTAATTTCAACGAATATAATTTGTTTACCATTATTTTTTTGCATTCTTTATTTCTATTGCATCATTTGAACTTACAACCCATGACTCTAGCTCCCGCTAAATACGAGTTGGTTTAAACGTACATCAGGGTTACTGCCGACAGCAAATTTTACTGTCATTTTTTTGGCAGATGTTATTTTGACACCTTGTAATACCAAAGACCTCATTAGTCTTCGGAACTTACAAGGGTGAAAAAAACTTACATTGGCAAAAACGCAGTAAAATATTTCGCTAGGGCTGTTAAAATTGTCAACAAAATTATCAATACTATAGTGATAATTATAAAAATTACACACAACAGCAATCAACTTCAGGTCGCTTGTCAACAAGACAAAACAAAATCGTCAAAGGTGTTCCGTCGCTTAATCAAGAAACAATCTACCACGTGTTGCACAGATTTCAACGATATACTAATTAAGTTATTTGACATCAAAATGAACAAAAATTTGCCTCCACGTTGGGCGCCAATGTAAGTTTTTCCACCCTTGCAAGTTCCGAAGACTAATGAGGTCTTTGGTATTACAAGGTGTCAAAATAACATCTGCCAAAAAAATGACAGTAAAATTTGCTGTCGGCAGTAACCCTGATGGACGTTTAAACCAACTCGTATTTAGCGGGAGCTAGAGTCATGGGTTGTAAGTTCAAATGATGCAATAGAAATAAAGAATGCAAAAAAAATGATGGTAAACAAATTATATTCGTTGAATTTACTGTACAACAACGGTAGTAGTATGTAGCAACAATTCATATATAATCAGCGAGCTGATCCGTAATAAAAATAATAAATGGTGTTGTTAAATGTACAGTAACAAATTTACAAGTCTTACAAAATGCAACTCACCCCAAAGGTACCTTGGTAGGATTAATATAAATACAAAATACTCGCTGTTGACAATTAAGCGGACTCCAAAATTTGACTACTGTAACACCAGGATGATGAAGTAAATACGTCTTTGACCACTCCACTGATTGTACGGAAACAGCTACCTTGACCAGGTCAGGAAACACCATGAAATAAGTTGGTTAACAATGAACCTCAAAGATTGAATGTTATTCCTAAAGTTGTTACTTTCCAGTGTGTAATTAATTATCAGAATTCCAAAAAATTAACAGTTGACATCAGCCAGAATAATTCGTTGTTTTGACAATTTAACCTTGTCATTCGATTTATAAAACTACAGTTTTAAAAACAGTTTAAAACAGCCCTGTGCGAATGTGTTTTTAATCAGAACACATGTACTCTAAAATTGAATAAACGAATTTACTTAAAGAAGTTATTTCAACAAGTTAACTTACGGAAAATAATTGAAATGATGTTTTTATGATAATCCGCAGTAGCGCAAACATCCATCGACCAATTTAAATGACCAGATCAATTAATTAATCGTCTAATTAATAATATTAGTCGGAACAAAAATTGACTACGACTGAACTCGATTGTCGACAAAATCAAGATGGATGCTTCACCGAGCGGTTACGGAAAATCGAACGAAAACCGGTCGATTTCAGAATCTTATATACACGGTGTTGTACAAGTCGATGTTAATATTTCGTAACGAGTGTAAAAATTCGTTACAGGTAGTCCGACGCCGCGTCTGATTGCATCACAGACGCTGACTCGCACTTTTTGGAAGAGAGGCGCCTTGAGTAATTTGCTGAGTGCTCCTTTAATGCTGATATTATGTTCATACATATTATGTCATGCATATTATGCACATATTTGAATGCTGCTAGTATTTTAATTGTTTGTATTATTCATTTTGTTTTATTCCACTTAAATTTTCTTGTCTTAGAAGTCAAAATTCAGTTTTAAAAAATCAACCTTCGGTAATCCGACATTTTTGATAATCCGACACCCCCTCGGTCCCGTAACTGTCGGATTATCGCGAGTCAACTGTATTTATAAAAATTTTCTGTGTTCCTCAAGAATTTTTGAAATATTGTATGAAGAGGAAAACGTTGTTCTGAAAAGTTGTAGCAACTCCATAGTGTAATTCAGAAAAATGTTTTATATTTTAATATTCGTGAAAATTAGTTTTAGCAATTTTAAAAATTTTCTGGAGGGGGTAGAAAACTTCATTTCAATAAATTTAATATCAAAATAATTTAAAAAATGTTATTGAGTACAATAATAAATGCTTTATATTTTATTTGGAATGAAGGCTGAAACTCTTCCAAACACGTCGGGTTTTCCTAGTATTGGCGGGCGTTTCCAAAAACCTATTCCTACTAATATGTCCTGATTATCTACTCTTCTTACCAATGGACTACCAGAGTGATCCCCAGGGCAGACACCACGTCCATCGTCGTTCACAGTACAAATTTGGTTGGTATCGTGCACAAATTGTTCTCCAAGTGATCTTTTGCAAGTTATCATCAAAACAGATTCCACAGCTACCTGTTGAAGATCGTTTGTAAAGGCCCCTTCGTTTGTGGTTGGTCCCCATCCTGCAATAGTCAAAGGTGCACCCCCATCTATAAATTCAGTTTCGACACGAATAGCAGCAATTTTGGAAAGACTTAGGTCAATTTCTTCTACTTCCAAAATGGCCACGTCAGAGAATTACCTAAAAGGATCGTAATCTTCGTGGCTGTTGACGGTAAATACTCTGTAAACGTGTCCAGAATCGGATAACTTGTTTATTCCATCTTTGATGCTCAAGGTAGTTGGACTTGATCTAGAATTTCTTCGTCTTCTTCTTCTTCAAGCGCCGTGCCTGATTTCAGACGTAGGCGACCTCTCTCCTATGTATGTGTTGTGCGTTTGAAGTATTATCACACACATAGGGGACCTACTGCTTAACGCGGGCTCCGAACCGCTGGAAGTGTATACACTTCATCTCCAGAGAGGCTCTACCAGGCAGATTACACCTCAGTGGTTTGCCATTGCCTTCCGATGGGAGACGGTCAGAATAAAGTTTTACTGAGCCCGGAGTTGAACCAGGTATTTAGCATTAGTAGCAACGCACTTAACCGCTAAGCCGGCGACCGTAAGAATTTATTGTTCTTTAATATTATTTTTTTAATTGTAACTTTAAAGTTTGTAGAATGCTCAATAACTCATAACTTTCTCAAAAAGCGATGACCCGGCAAATGGTCATCTAAAAAAACGAGTTTTCAAGCTTCACCTGCCACTTTTTTTGATCGTCGATGGAGAGTACGTATCAGCTAAGCTCTGTACGTTTAATACCAAGCCTCGAGAGCTGGGTAGTAACGGATTGCTTTCGTAGGTCCATAAATAGTATCTGGCTTTGCTTAATTATTCATTACCTTTTTTTGGGCGCCAGAATCGAGTAAGGACTTTGGGAAATCTTAGTCGTCCTTATCGAGACAAAAATTTGAAATAAAAAATAAAATAAAAAATATTCGTCGAGATCGGAATAAACACACTTTAATCGAAATAAAAAAGATTTTAATAATCGTAAAACAACTGAACAAGTTCTCGGCTACATATGCATAATAATTATAACAATAAACAAAGATGAAAAATTTAGAGCCGTTGAAGACGGTCAAAAAATTGGTAAAACGAGTTCACATAAATTTCAAAAAGTAGCTATTTTGCTGAAGGCATTATCAAAATTTAACAATATCCATATGAAACAATTCTTAGAATACTTACAATTTTCATGATGTCAAGTTTAAAATTAAAAAGGTTGGATCGGCGACATGTCTACGATTCATTTACCATTAGCAAAAATCCTGCTAATCAAATTGACCTAAAACAGTTTCAAAGAAAGGTAACACATGTAAAAATTGTTAATTAAAATATTTAAAGGATAGCTGTTGTTTTAAAAATAAAGAAAGATGTTGTTTAAATTTGCTTTCCATACGACCATATGTGTTGATAAGTTGAACGTTTGAAATTTCTATGAAAATAAGGCACGCCAAATTCGAAACATGTCCGCATGTGGTACCTCGAAAATGAACCAACTTGCAAATAAAGTTGACCATAAAAATTTTCCAAAGGCGGTACCAGAAATTGTTGGACAGCGAGCTCGTCTTTAATCGTGGATGAAGCATCCCTCTGGGTTTGTCCAAACGGGCGAAGTTGAAAATATTGGAATATAAAATACCTCGTTCGAAATGGGCGGCCATGACTTGCCGAAAAGTCCAGGTGTGACTTGCTTCGCCATATTCCAATTTTAACGGCGTCTTCATAAATTCCCATATTCAAAAACCCAACCGCAAAGTCGAACGTTTGAAACTTCAATGAAAACGTTCCGCCATGTTCCAATTTGAACGGCATCATCATAAATTCCCATATTTAAAATTCAATTATCGATCGAATTGATCGTAAGGTGTTGCAAAGAAAATCACCACACTACACACTACTTTAAATGTCATCGTCGTGAAATAATTTCGGTTGTTGAAAATACTTTAAAATTAATGAAAATTAATAAAATGTAGGACCGCCAAATATATGCGACCTACTGCTATCGAAGCATTGTGTCAACTCCTCGATGATCGTTCACTCATGCGTAGACGTAGGAATATCGTTAGAATGAAACTGATAGTGGTTTGGGTTGCATCGGTTCAGGCGTCGAAATGCAAAATATTGATTTAAAATCAAATGAATAGAGAAAGATGTTATGAAAAATTATTACAATGTCGGAAACTGAAATTTATTTGAAATGTAACTGAAATTTATTTAAAATGAAACTAAAATTTGTTGACAAAAAAAAATTTTGCCAACGCAAAATTCAATGTAACAAAAGGACGTTACAAGTTTTACCCTCTAACGCAACGTGCAGAAATGATTACGTAGTTTTTGCTAACGATGAATCCATCACAAATTTTATTTCCATTTAATTGCACAGACACTATGTATTGAACTGGAAATTTAAGTTTTTGTAGATCTGACTCATTCTCGGTAGCATTTCGTTTGAGTTCATGTTTGTTCGCAATAGAGCAAGAATTTAGTATTTTCCTGGTACATCCTTGTGAACATTAGGTAGCTTAGTTTCCCTTTATTAATCCAGATCAATGGTATCTGTGGAAAACAAATCTCATGGTTAATTCAGGACCTCATTTGTAATTCGAGGTCATTGACCTGAAATATTTGCTTTGGTTATTTTTCAATAAATTTTAAGTTTTTAATTATGTAAACTTGAAGTTACCTTTTTACATTGTTGTTATATTATGTAATGTTGTTTTTGCTGTGGTTTTGCGCTAATTTTGTTAAAATTTTAATAAGGTTGATATTTGCTATGATTTATGATTACGGTTTTGAATCTGAAAATTGTTTTAAAAATTAGTGTTTTGATTTAAATTATGAGTGCAGTGTACGTTAGAAATCAAAAGAATATTTACCGAATGTCTATCAAGTCCAGATCACTAGGATTTCCGTCAACAATTTTGAATTTTTTCCAATTTGGATACAACCATTTCCGGTCCACGCACGAAGTCTATAAAAGGACTTGGAACAATTTAATCATCCTCAGTTGTATTTGTAATGTGCTCGAATAAACGTCGAGAAATTCAGAATAGTTTGGTTAGTTTTGGAATTAGCAGTTGGTACGAGATAGAATTTTTATGGTTGGCAGAATTTTTTGTGCGATTTTGAGATTGATTGAGAAATTTTTGGTTTATTCGATCGATATTGGTTTTATGCTGGTTTTGAGAGCCATTTGTACAGCAATTGGAAAAATTTTACTGCTTTTCATTATATCAAGCACGGCCTGGTTATGCTTGAGAGTTTCGTTTCGTTGGATAAATTTTGGAGCTTACCTGAAAGTAAATTTTGGTTAAAGTTAATAAATTTCAACATTACTCAATCAAATATTACTATTGATTTCTACGGACCTGATTATTTTGGATACACTATTGAACATCATCTGAACGTGATACCGTTGTCTGGATTCAAGGACACCAACACATCTGTTAAAGTTGCTGATAACAACACACCTGTTCCACCCGTTTATGCGGAAGTTAATATTATCGTACCCAGTGGCGCACTAAACAAAGGTAACTCTTGCTTAAATTTAATTAAAACATTTTTAAAAGTTTCGAAAGTATCTTTTTATTTGAATAATCGTGGACAATATTTTTGTAACAAAACTTTTTATGTATCTTGTAATTTAATATTTTCAAATTTACATCTATCTAATAGCCACAGCAAATATTCACCTGGTTTTGTAATTATAACCAATACAGTTACCTATGAGATATTGTTTCTTTTATTTAATTTCAATAAAAAGGGCTACATTTACAGGGTAGTACTAGGAATTTATTACAAACAAAGCGGGGTAAACCAACAAATTATTATTATTCGTATGTCGAGTTGCAGTTTTATGAAAGCAACTAAATTAAGGTCTGCGTCAGATTTACAAAGACGATACATCGCAGTTCAACATTTCACAATTTTAATAATAAAAGAGTCTCAATTTAAACTTAATGCTCTGGAGCAGGTCGAGGTAAGAGAGATTGTGATTTTAAAGGTGGTAGAAGCGAAAAGCAGGGTTTGTATCATAAATATCACAACAGTATGGATGGGAATCTTCGAGAGCGGTTTCACCACCAAGAATTCTCCAGCTTAAGGGGAATTAATCCTTCCAGGAGTTGGAACAGCTAAAACAACATATTATATTAAAATCTACGATTTTTCCTTCCCATTGATGCGATTCGCTCAAAACTAATAAAATAAATTTACCTAAGCTTCCCACAACGCAAAGTCCTAAAGCAATAAAACGTAGAGCCATTTTGAAGATGCTAATTTATTTTCTAAAATTTCTACCTTTTATATAAATATTACAAGTTGTCCGGTCACTTGAAATGATATTATCCGGAGTGCTTTCTATAATTAGATTATTAGTTTTCTCTTGACGTATAACATATTTATATTTTTGAGTGGACTTGACAATGATGGTTTATCGCAGCCACTTTAGCAAGTTTATTTTAGTAGTTTAGGGGCCGTTCATGTATTACGTAAGACGTTTAGGGGAGGGGGGTGTAGCTGACATCTTATTTTTTCTTACTCGGGGGTAGGAGGGTCAAGACAATTTCTTACGTAATATTTTATTTTTTTAATTAAATTTCAAAATTTAAAAATTATTTAATCTAATTTAGGTGCTGTTGGTATTAAGGTGGGGAATTGACAAACACCTGGTAAAATGGCCGCCAACGTCGCTACTGTGGCAATTATTATTAAATTTATTTCAGTTTCATACCTTTTGAAATAATTTTAAAAATCCATTTGTGGTATTCATTTCAAACAGATGTCGCACCAAAATGTACATTAGTGACAAGGATAGCACCATTATAAATAACAAAACTACAGCGATTTAATTATTCTCCCTCATTTAGAATTTTGAAAAAAATGCCTGATTTTTTTACCCTCTTAACAAATTCGAAGTGCAACCGCATCTACAACGCCATCACCATGACACACCGTGAATTATTTTTCGCAAAAACTGCCTAAAATGGTAATAATGATAAACGAAACTGTAGTTTGATTATAACTGATATAAATAAACTTTTATCAATTTAATTTAATAATACCTAGGTAAACCTAGCACCCCCACCTTTTCAAAATTGAAAAAAAAAGAGTTAGGAATTTTGTACGAATTATGTACAATTTTGTACGCCCATTCGCGAATTTTGTACTCTAACGGTTTCGCGGTAAATCACAAATATGTGGTGGGGGTGCTGAGTTAAGGAAAACTCAGCACCCCCACCACGAAAAAATGGATTTTTTTAAAAATTAACTACGCTATAATTTTGTACGAATTATGTACAATTTTGTACGCCCATTCGCGAATTTGGGACTCTAACGGTTTCGCGGTAAATCGCAAATATGTGGTGGGGGTGCTGAGTTAAGGAAAACTCAGCAC
The DNA here is from genome assembly GCA_932274525.1 of Podabrus alpinus. NCBI lineage: Eukaryota > Metazoa > Arthropoda > Insecta > Coleoptera > Cantharidae > Podabrus > Podabrus alpinus. The sequence continues at coordinate 22,756,264 of OW026454.1, forward strand.
CCCCACCACGAAAAAATGGGGTTTTTTAAAAATTAACTACGCTATAATTTTGTACGAATTATGTACAATTTTGTACGCCCATTCGCGAATTTGGGAATCTAACGGTTTTGCGGTAAATCGCAAATATGTGGTGGGGGTGCTGAGTTAAGGAAAACTCAGCACCCCCACCACGAAAGAATGGATTTTTTTAAAAATTAACTACGCTATAATTTTGTACGAATTATGTACAATTTTGTACGCCCATTTGCGAATTTGGGACTCTAACGGTTTCGCGGTAAATGGCAAATATGTGGTGGGGGTGCTGAGTTAAGGAAAACTCAGCACCCCCACCACGAAAAAACTGACCCACTCTCTAACGCTCAATATGAACATACAGAATAAGTCGTAGATATTTATTATAGTATGTATTTGAATAAAGGTGAATTTTATTATTTAAAAAAAAATTAATTCAAAAGTATTTTAAATAAAGTAAAAAATTTAAACAACGTGTCTGTACCCCATTAGTTAAGTAAATGCTTTAAAATGGGTGTGAACAAGAATTTATTTTAATTTATTTTGTTATGATTTTATTCTGTTTGTTTCATTTTGATATTTTAGTCTACAAATAAATATGACTTCTAAAGTTCAGTTTTTTGCTTTATTTCAAGCACCTACCTACCTACCTACCTTCAAAAAAATAAATAAAAAAACATGATCCAAAATGCCTTAAAGGGCGCCAAAATCCTTTTTTGCACACAGGCGCCAGTAGCCCTTACGGGGGCCCTGCTTCCAAAAGTAGTTTATATAAATATGCTGCTGTTGTTTGGCAATCAATTAAGGTACCTACTTTGGATGAAAAATATTTTGATAATATCTCAGCTCGTAACGTATAAGTATTCCTCGTTATTCCTCTTTTGAATACTGATGAAAGTAAAAAGTAAAGTAAAGTAAATGAAAGTAGTTAATTTTTAAAAAAATCCATTTTTTCGTTGTGGGGGTGCTGAGTTTTCCTTAACTCAGCACCCCCACCACATATTTGCGATTTACCGCAAAACCGTTAGATTACCCCCACCACATATTTGCGATTTACCGCGAAACCGTTAGAGTCCCAAATTCGCGAATGGGCGTACAAAATTGTACATAATTCGTACAAAATTATAGCGTAGTTAATTTTTAAAAAAATCCATTTTTTCGTGGTGGGGGTGCTGAGTTTTCCTTAACTCAGCACCCCCACCACATATTTGCGATTTACCGCGAAACCGTTAGAGTACAAAATTCGCGAATGGGCGTACAAAATTGTACATAATTCGTACAAAATTCCTAACTATTTTTTTTTCAATTTTGAAAAAGTGGGGGTGCTAGGTTTACCTAGGTTTTAATAATCTGTAAACTTCACGAGTATATTCGTGTTTCTAGAGAAAGACATTTTGGTTTGGAATTTTTTTTTTTAGGTTACAGTTTTTATTTTTATGACTGTATTTTAGGCACAATTTTAATAATTCATCTCTAGAAACACAGATCATAGTTTTTTCTACAGGATCTTGATTTGCTAAATGTCATATATTAGTTTTTCTTAGAATAGCGAAATTCGAAGGGTCTGTATAGCGTATATTTATACATTCATTCCCACCCTTAATGTTAATGTGAAACACAATACTGTTTTTATCTGTTATGTTCGGCCTTCGGCCTCACAGGGGGAGGACCATAATATATCCGCGAAGGCCATAGTTGTTCGGCCTTCGGCCTCACAGGGCGGACCATAATAGATCCGTCACCATGGATCAACAAATAAATCACCAACCACAACTTAGCAATAAAAATCATAAAATATATGAAAAAGTTCAAGTCAACAAATATCGGACTTTTCGGGAAAGCAGTTCGATGAGTATTCAACGTAACATTTCTTAGTCTTCTTGCACAATTCCGGCGAGTTCTGCGACCTAAAATAAAGTAAATGTAAAAAACAGTTGTAATGTAAGAACTCTGTATTTAAAAATAAAACACAAAACGAACATCAATGAAAAGTGAAGGCCATAGTTGTTCGGCCGTCGGCCTCACATGGCGGACCATAATAGATCGGTGAAGGCCATAGTTGTTCGGCCTTCGGCCTCACAGGGCGGACCATAATAGATCCGTGAATGCCATAGTTGTTCGGCTTTCGGCCTCACAGGGGGAGGACCATAATAGATCCGTGAAGGCCATAGTTGTTCGGCCTTCGGCCTCACAGGGCGGACCATAATAGATCCGTGAAGGCGATAGTTGATCGGCCTTCGGCCTCACAGGGCGGACCATAATAGATTCGTGAAGGCCATAGTTGTTCGGCCTCGGGCCTCACAGGGCGAACCATAATAGATCGGTGAAGGCCATAGTTGTTCGGCTTTCGGCCTCACAGGGCGGACCATAATAGATCCGTGAAGGCCATAGTTGTTCGGCTTTCGGCCTCACAGGGGGAGGACCATAATAGATCCGTGAAGGCCATAGTTGTTCGGCCTTCGGCCTCACAGGGCGGACCATAATAGATCCGTGAAGGCCATAGTTGATCGGCCTTCGGCCTCAGAGGGCGGACCATAATAGATTCGTGAAGGCCATAGTTGTTCGGCCTCGGGCCTCACAGGGCGAACCATAATAGATCGGTGAAGGCTATGAGGAGGTCGGATCGTCCCTCGTCAATAGCAATTCTTATAATTGTTAATGACAAACGGAATTTCCGTTGCAAAGAAATTGTAATATTCAATAAATTAAATAATGCCTCGGCTGAACTTTCTTTTATTTACATGTAGACTCTTACCTTCAGTGTAGATACTGGAGAAATTTCCTCTTTATTTATCTGTGGAATTCTTAAGTCAGAAAACACAAAAGTTTTCAAATAATGATCCAAAATTATAAAAAAACATAATATATTTCAACTCAAATCAATGATTAAATAAGTAAATAAATATTGAACAATGTTTTTAATTATACCCCAATTAATTACTATAAAAATAAAACTTGTCTTTTGTTGCACCTATTTTAAATATACCGCGCGTTTGTTCCGTAAACATTTAGTTTTTTATAATGGTTCACTTACCACTGTTGGTATGTACTGATGGTATGTACTCTTTTACTTTTGTCAGCTTAAGCGACCAACGTTCTTTATCCAGCTTGTGACTTCGTGTTTTGTACTAATTAGTTGGTCCAGATCCAAATTTTATCAATCACTTGTGTCGTAGCACTCTTTATCAGTTACTCTTCGGTAAGTAAAATTTATTTTTACCTTTTTTATATTTTTCACGTGCACTAACATGTGACTAACCTCTAATCTCTGTTTAGGTCCCTCAAATTTGGTTACCACTTGGAGGGATTCTCTTTTAACCACTTTTTATTAAATTAAAATCGGGAGCAAAATTCACATAACTACCCGCTTTTCCACCTTTTAAGGGACTCCTGTTTTTTTTGTTTTTATCTCCTTGGTTACGAAATTTCAATCTACTTGATGAAAATTTGAAGTTGTAAGTACAAATTTGTATCAACGGTCTCTTTTTAATGTTTGATTTTTGTCTCTTCAGGTTTAACACATTTTGTGACCCGATCGTCATAACTTCGGAACAACGTTCGTCGACATGTAAACAAATTTTTTAAGTTCGTGCAACTTTTAACGACTTATTTCTAACACTTTAAAATTAACAAAAATAACAATTTTTAAATTTCTTATATTTAGGTTTGGTTTGACAATTTTAATATTTGGATCTTATTTGTTTTGAAATTACATTTTTAAATTTTATAAAACTTTTGTATTCTTTGTAAATCAATTTCATTAAATGTATTTTACCACCGTTTTGAATTAAATTTTTTTTATCGACCCTTTTGGATTCGAAATCTCATGCAAATTTTGTGCTTCTTATACTTTAACGTTACCAAGAATTGCTATTAGCGTATCGGTCGCCTTAGAACATGACAAGTTGTTCGGCTTTCGGCCTCACAGGGCGGACCATAATAGATCCGTGAAGGCCATAGTTGTTCGGCCGTCGGCCTCACAGGGCGGACCATAATAGATCCGTGAAGGCCATAGTTGTTCGGCCTTCGGCCTCACAGGGTGGGATAACTGATCGCTTTTAAAAAATATATTTAAATTTTTGGTTCTTTTATATACCCAGAATAGATCCGAGAGGGCCATAGTTGTTCGGCCTTCGGCCTCACAGGGGGTGGACCATAATAGATCCGCGAAGGCCATAGTTGTTCGGCCTTCGGCCTCACAAGGCGGATCACCTCGCCTCCAATTTAAAAAGTGTCGCAGGTCCCCCGGTACAAATATTACAAATTTTGCACTTTTCCAAAAAGTTATTCACGATTTTGCCAATGTTTTAGACAACCGAAGAAGAAGTTTAGAGTACTTTTTTGTGTTATAATTCCCAAAAAAGTTTTTACACAATTTTCACTTTTCAATTTTCAAAATTAAAAATCAAAATCAGAGGAGATTACAAACTCTTTATTTAAAAATAAATCACAAAACGAACATCAATGAATAACAATAGAACTATAATTGAAAGAATAGTTTTCCAGACCATCGTAATATTCTAATGTTTTGTTGTGAAATAAAATTTGACTACCCAAAATGTTTACTTGTGTAGTAGTATTAGTTTTCATTAGAATATAAGCGATACTATTTCAGGTTCGTTACTCACATTTTATATGGTGAGTTCGCATCCGCAATTATGATAAATATTACATGTTTATTCATTTTGGCAGCCCTACATGCCATAATTAATACTCACCCGGCACAAAATAATTTTCGACATTAATTTGGCAGCACTTCTTTTCTTTTCTTACAATTTTGTTGTTCATCCACAGACTTAAGTCATAGTGTCGACATTGTTAGGTATGATCGTAGTCGTTAGGTGGTCTCTTGGCTTCACACCACCTGACTGGAACTTCTCAACAGAGTCAGGTGCATACAGGGACTTCGGCTCGGTGACCAAGCTCTGAGAAATCTACGTGATTTGCACTCCGACAGTGCTAAGGCCAGTCGATGGGTGGCCTTTAGATCATGCTCTACCCGGCTAGAAAGCCTAACAAATTGACTCTTGCTGGATTTCTTCCCGGATGCCGTGGATCAACAAAATCATCAAAATCTGCACTACAAAACTTCCGAATAGACCACATTTCTTGTTTTTCCAGAAGGAGCATATACAAATAGTTTGTTGGGTGTTCCTACTCTGGAGCATCCCACATACAGTTGACCATGAGAAAAACAATCTTCTTCTAATTGTAGCCCTACAACTTGCAACGTTTGTCCCTGAGATTTATTGATCGTCATTGCAAAACTTAGCTTTATTGGAAATTGCAAGCGCTTAAACTGGATTGGCACATCTGATGTTATTAAAGGTATTCTCGGAATAAACGTGACTTCGCCCTTGCCACAACCAGTTTGTATTTCGGCTTCAATAACATGAGCGTGCAAGGCTTTTATTATTAATCGTGTACCATTGCAAAGCTTGGGCTGATCTAAATTGCGTAAAAGCATTATCGGAGCTCCAACTTTTAAACGTAATAAGTGTGGCGGCAGGCCTGGAACTTGTAACGAATGCAGAAACTCAATCGGATAATGAACAACTTCGTCGATATCAGTAACTGTATCCACTGATTTGTATATATGAGAATCCACCGGAATTTTATCAAGCAACTGTCGATTGATACAATCAACCGTAACATTTTTCGGTGCTAATATTGCTCTTTCACACAACTAATTGCAATCTGTGTAATTGGAATCTAGGTTTGGAAATACTTTTTGCGTTAATTCATCAATACTTTGAACTACTACACTGATTGTAGATATAACGACCTTCTTTTCGGAGTCCACAGAGAGTCTTCCTTCGCCGAGTTTAATTAAGTTCTGAGCAAACAATTCCGAATCGGGATCCCCAGAACTTCTTGCTCGCATGTTCGTTGTAAGTTTAAAGGATTTCACAGCACGCCACAAAGAGGAAGATTTAAGACATGCTCGAATTTCGTCAGCCTTGGTTCCTTTAGGTATTACGGGAAGAGTTTGACGAAAATCTCCCGACAACACAACTGTTATACCACCCATCAGTACTTTCCGGTTTCTTAAATCTTGCAAACTGTTATTAAGTGCTTCCAATGCCTTCTTATGTGACATGGTACATTCATCCCAAATTATCAATTCACATCTTTGGAGAACCTCTCCCATGCCAGAATTTTTCGAGATTTTACAAACAGGGTCATCGATGTTGGCTAAATCGAACGGAAGTTTAAATGCAGAATGAGCTGTACGGCCACCAGGCAGTAATGTAGCAGCTATACCAGAGGAAGCTACTGCTACAGCAATTTTATTTTGGCTTCGAACACGGGCCAATAACAATTTCGAAACAAACGTTTTTCCAGTTCCACCGGGAGCATCCAAAAAATAAATACCTCCATTCTGCGTAGAGATACTATGTAGTATCGTTGAATAGGCAGTTCTTTGTTCAGGTAGCAGCATATTTTCGTTATCATTTACGAATTCGGTTAAAACGTTAACATCATACGAAGTTTCTCTAATCAACTCCGTAGATAAATTGCTAAATAGCGTCCTGTCAGTTTGCGGTAGTCCAAAGGAAGCTAAACTCGGTCCACCCATGGACGCTATTTTATCTTCAATGTCAATTAAGGCTTCATTGTACATTCTTTCAGTGTAAACAACATCAACGTGAGGATGGCGAAGTTGTTCTCGATGCCTGTAATCTTGTGCCAAATCATCTTTGTATTTATGCCATAAATCAGAGGGATTTCCAACATTACAGCTGTTAAGTAATATTGCAAATACATTTCTAAGTTGCTTTGGAAATTTGTACGTGGCTGCTTCTTCCAAAGTGGCGTCCCACTGATTATCGTCCTCCAACAATCCAAGTTTGTGGCATGCTTCTCTAAAATGTCTCACAAATAACACCATCAATTGTTTTAAGGTGTTCAAAACATGTAGGTCCTTTAACTTCGTGTAGCAACATCCTTATAAAGAAACACTCCTGTTGAGTGGGATGAACACTGTAGACTCGACCTAAATTAAAATCACAATATGTTAGATTGGATATTTACACACAAAAAATAATTACATACCAATAGCACTGTCAAATTTAACACCGGGATAACCTTCAACTTGGCTTCCTCTTTTTCTTCTAGACCATGTTTTATTGTTCCAAGTGTAGTAGGAGGGCAATTGGTGGTACAACAAAGTTTGCGCAAACTCATCCTCCTGGCACAATTTAAAAAAAGCAGTTAGAGTGGTATCTCTCGGAGCAGCGGCTCGTTGGGCAGCCGTTTCGTTCGTAAAATAAACCCTCTGTCCGTTTTCTAAATGCACCGCTAGTTGCTGTACCGTAGGATATCTCTCGTGTATCGAGAAACCGAAAATTCTCCAAAAAGCTTCATTGCTGCTTATGTAACGACCTTGTTGATACTGGGTAACTTCATCATTGGAATTTTGTGGTTCGAAACCAAACATTGCCGCATCGGAACCCTTGTTAACGTACTTGCAGACATATTTGATTGATTTAACTGAATTACAAAATTTCACATTAATATGGGCATTAAATGTTTTACTCAAAAGGGGACAATGCGGAACTATCCATCTGTTATCAATTTGATGTCGCCCTATTTCGGTGGTAAAACCTCCATCATCACGTTTTCTTCGACGATAGGAAGGATAACTATCTTCTCCAGTTTGAGTTTCTTTTAAAAATGATTTCGGGTAACGTTTCGAACATTTATTTTCTTTCATACATGGCGAATTGAAATTTAAACGACCGCATGGACCATGAACCATATTTTTTTTAATTATGTCGAAGAGGCCCTTGTCTACGTTAGGATCGGGAAGTTCAGCAGAAATAATGGAATCAATTTGATCTGCCCGAAATTTATCGACCAACCAAATCAAAATATGCGCATGAGGCAATCTGTAACAATCTTTTGTTACGCTTGTTTTTACGTCGACAAATTTTATTTGTCGACATATTTGATTTTCCTTTTTAAAAAAAGTCACTTTTGTTTTTTAACGGAGGCTCCGCTTTATTTCTAGTAATATCGAGAGTAGTGCATTTCTGAACCGACCAATACGATCGATTTTTGATCTAATGGTCAGGAATGACGTGCGCGATGGTTTACTAGAGGTCGGCAAATAAAGCCATCGCAGAATGGCGAGAGTTTTTAGGAGCTCCGACGAAAGTTTTAGTTTCGTTAGTTTTTTCGGAGAGAATTTTGTTTAAACTAGTTTTAAGTGACGTTAGTAAATATGGTACGGGTTGTGATTGAACTTTTTCTACATCAAATGATCCGTAAGATCAATAAACCATTTTTGAACTTTGCAATACAAAGGACGCCACGCCATTTTAGAATTTGTGTTTTCACGTAAATTTCAAACGTTCAATACTGCGATCGATATCCTTTGAATATGGGAACTTTTGGAGTTTCAGACGTTCAATACTTCGGTCGAACCCTTTGAATATGGGAATTTGTGAAGGCGCCGTTCAGATTGGAACATGGTTAATGCACAAATTGCAAATTTCCCAATCCGACTTTAGGCAAAACATCGCTGTCGTAAATCGGGGCTACCTTTTTTTTGCAATGCTTTCCAACCCCGGTAACTACGAACAACCCGGAGGGCCAATCAAGGCCCCAAGTAAGAAACTTGCATTTGTCGTCAACTAAGAAAATTTTAGCCAACTTTAAAATCAAGATGTCCAAGTTGGCGAACATATGGTCCGATCAATCTTTACTTTGTGTGTAACATTTGCGATACCATCTCACGCAGCTGACAACACCTAGCAGAAACGTGGTCGTATAAATAACGAATAAATTAACGTATTTTTCAATTTCAAACAACAGCTATCTTTTGCAACTTAATAACAATTTTACATGTGTGCTCTTCTTGAATTTTGTTCTAGATTAATCTTACCAGCAGAATTTCTGTTGACAATAATGCGAAAAGGAGACATGTCACCGTTTATCGTATAATTTTTATTGAACGTAACACCAAAAACCGTAAGTTTATTAAAGAATTGTTCCATATGTAAATTGTTAAAATTTATTAATACCTTCAGTAAATAATAGCTAATTTATACTCGTTATTTAACTATTTAATTTTTGACTATCTTCAGTAGCTAAAATTCTTTACTAGCCTGTTTTACTGCGTAATAGTAAACGCTATCTTTTTATTAAGATGAATTCGCATCGATGCTAGGCTCGATCCGGATGAGATGACTTTTGCACCATCAGTCTATTTTGTGTAAATAAATAATATTTTCTTTTCATATTTGATAATCATTATATGTGTATATTTAAGAGTTTGTTCCATTGTTTATATTTTTCCCGCAATTTTATTTTCGATTAAATGTGTGTTGTTCCAAAATCAAATAGTCAGTTTTATTTCATTTTTATTTACAATTTTTGTCTGGGTATGAGCAACTAGGACCTCGAACGCTCAGTACCGAGACATGGCGCCCTCAAGGAAGTAACTATTAAGTAAGGTGGTATTTTTTTAAGAACCTACGAATCTCTCCGGAGAACCCAGCTCTCGGTGCTTAGTATTGAAAACACAGAGCTAAGCCGATACGTACTCTCCAGCAACGATCAACGAAAAAGGGCAGGTGAAGTGAAGAAGGCTCGTACTTTTTAATAACCATTTGCCGGGTTATTACTTTTTTGTTTTCGTTAACGAGTGAAAAAGCCAAAGTCACAAATCCCCTCTTTTGCCATTCAATAGTGTACATGTAGCATCGAACTGGTCCAAAAATGTTGGATTTCGTTATGAGATCCATTAACTTCAATAATTTCAATCGAAACACTCTAGCTATAAGGTCATGTCTGTGAATATGTTTTTGTCCAGGTAGTAACTCATCTTTAAGTTCTTGCCATTGCGAATTACACATAAAGGTGATGAAGAGATCAGGACGACCATAAGTGCGAACATAGGTCATAGCATCCTGGGTTCTTTCATGCATATAACGGGGGCTGCCAGTAAACGATGACGGAAGAATGCAAATTTGTCCAATATCGCCTCCTGCTCTGTCATTGTTTACGGCATCTCGTAAATGTATGTATGAGTCGCACCTTAATTCCTTCTGGTGAGTTCTTACGTAACATAATCTTTCGGCTTCTATTTTTGCAAACATATCTACAACAAACTGGTGAAAAAGATTTCTAGAAAGCAAAAGATAACTTAACGAATTACTGCGGACCTTAAATCTGTACGCATAGAAGTCCATACAGGAAACAGTTTTGTTCGAACGTGCACCCGTTTGGGCTATTTGAAAGTGGTATCCATCTTCTCCAAAGACAAACAACAGCGGATATTGTAAAGCATCGTAAGATCTATGGGTTTCATTTATAAATTGGAGAGTATTCGCTCTAGTTTGAAGTACTATGTCTCGTTTGCTGTGTTCTTCACCGGTAATTAATACAGCAACTTCATTGCATTCGGGGAGATTAAATCGTCTTGCATGTTCTGCGGAAGGTCTCTTGTCAGCATCGATAACAATTTTGTATTCGGTAGTAGGAACGTTTTCGAGAGCACATTTAAAACTTTGAACGTAACGATTGGACGTATGCAGCATCCCCTGAAGTTGGTTAATTAATTCCAATTTGGTTGCCGGGTACAGATTGTTCCTTTGTTCTGCTTGATGTTCCCAATCTCCAATGAAGTACAATTGCAGAAACCTTGCTTGTTCGTTGGGCAATGGATGCAAGGAACCAATCCTGTGGTATATTTGACCCTGGACTTTGAATGTAGGCATGAATCCAGTTTTGGTAATGATGTTTCCTCCAAAGGAGGTCATTTGAAATGTAGAATTGTATGCACGAATGTTGTTCAAGAAATTTTCCGAATCACGTGTCGTTCCTGTAAGTAAACTTTTCAACGGTTCGGGAGGTTCCAAAAGCGCAGGTAATTGAACTTTCCCATTACTGCAACACATTCCTGGGGATTCTCTATCCCACTTTTTAGCATCACACTTGGCACATATTTTAGACATAGATCCAATTGTAACTAACTTATCGGAAGCATAAGGAATTTGTGGATTATAGTTGAAAGCACTTAAATTCCAACCCACTCTTAAGGCTACTGTTAGAGTTTCAAGTCGTCTTGTTCTGTCGGCCCGAAGTCTTTGATCGCGTTGTTTTTCAGCTTCATTCGCTCTTCGAGTTGCATCTCTTACAGCTTGAGCATGTTGTCTTTGATCGCGTTCTAAAAAAGCAAGCACTATTATTAAAAGGCATAAATTTTAAAAATAATACATAAAATTAGAGCGTATGTTAAACTGTTCAATAATGCTTACCAATTTCAGTCTCTTGTTGCCTTAGAGTGGACTGTCTTCCAGATTGCGTTAGAAGTCTTTGATCGCGTTCTAAAAAAGCAAGCACTATTATTAAAAGGCATAAATTTTAAAAATACATACTGTCAGTGATTCAAAACACTGTCAACAGATGGCGGCTTTAATTCGAAAATGAAAACCACTAACAAATTAATATATTATGTCATCTTTCATCTGTCATCTGTCATACATGCATGTATGCACACATGCATACATGCATACATGCATCCATGCATACATGCATACATGCATACATGCATACATACATACATACATACTGCAATGTCGGTAAACCACGTCAATAGAAATACATTTATTTAAGATTCAGAGAATTTGTTAATAACAAAAGCATGGACTTGTCTGAACAAACAGATAAAAATTTCGTCCGATACCAAGAAATTGAGTTCAGTATCATTTAATTTGAAAAAGCGAGGCTTGAAACAAGTTAACAAAAGTAATTTAATGTAACATTTAATTAATTCCGTTTATGTAAAATGTTTATTTATAATACAAAATCAAAATTGTTTAGTCATAAGAAAGGTAATTCAAAAGTCAAAATATTGTTAATTGATTAATTAATATAAAATTTGTGTTAGCATTAAAATTTAAATAAGTAGTTAAAAATATTACGCAAAGTTCGGAGTGTTTCGATTTAGTGCACCGAAAATTGATGATGCATGTCCATAAATTTCATGAAACCAATCACGAAGAAATGGTGAAGATCAATCCAATCTAAAAATAAAAAAAATATTATTTTTATTAAAATTTTAACAAGTCACGTTGAGCTGAGTACAGACCTGCAATCGTGGAAGGTCAAATTGGTATTGATTTTTGCATCGACCAATAACAAACAATAACGAAAAAATCAAGATCGCGATGAATTTCGAGGCGATGAAAAATAAAACAATTGGAAAGGAGTCCGGTGTTGAATTCACATGTAATGGCGTGTTAATTTTAATTGTCCATACTAAAATTCGATAATTGTGTAAAAATATTAAGTCATCTTTATCAAAAAGTGAAAAAAATTAATTAAATCAACGTACTTACCCGACGTAATTGTGAAATTAGTAGAAAATATCAAGAGATTGTGATTATTTTGAGAAAATTGGATATCAACGACACGTGCACCAGAAACTTAATCCACAAGAATTTACATGTAAATGAAATCATCCTGTGAGTTCATCTGTACAATTGCACAGTACGAAGTACTAGAAACGAAAAACTCCCTATATTTAATAAAGGTAAATTTCCATTAACTTTATTTTCGAAATAAAACTCAGTGAAAATTTTAAACAAAAATAAACGCGTGCTTTATTCGTAAACGATTGATAGTTTAATAAATAAGATTAATTTTAAGAACATTTTTATTGACAAATTACCTATTTACATTATTGTGTTTAATAAAATTATAATTGTCTTTGCAACGAAGGATATTTTTTTTGACCTGTTCCGAGCACCCAAAAATTTGATTTAGCATTATAGTTATTGGTCCCGGAACGAACCCAGACTGAGTGAGGTAAGTCCATGCACACCGAGACAGTTAAGCCGAGGTATTCTTATTACATTATTTATCAATTGTGTAAAAGTTTAATATTTCTATCGACGGGGTACATTTACGTGCACCCACACATTGCAAAAATTAATTATAACGAGAAACCCTATTAGCTACGACCGTTCAGAGCAATACATATATACATACATACATACATACTGCTGTGTTATCTCTATCGAAATTTGCACACCCCGGGTTTGTGTTGAGCGCCAGCTTTTTGAATAAAAGCAAATTTATAAAATTGAAAAATGAAGTTTCCAAGGGTGCAATTTCTCAAGAAATTCACGATCCTTGTCCCTTTTATCTAGCTCAATCGTGGAGATTCACTCAAGGTGTGGTGGATTCAGGTCAAACTCAATTAAGGGATGCTGATTGAAATTCAGATTAATATTTTGTGGATTAAAATTTTTGTTGATGTTATTATTCGAAGATAAACTAATTCGCTTTTGTAATTGATGATCTTTATAAATTGAAATGCTTACTGTCTTTGAGTTGAAACGATGAATAAAAGATTGCATTAAATCGAAAATGGTTTTATATTTATCAAAATAACTAAATCGCATGCGAACACAATGTTCAGATAAATTTTTATCTGAAAAAAATGACAATATTAAATACCAAATAAATCAAAATGAGTAGGTCCAAAAATATCCTCTTGTGGCGTAGAAAAGTTACAATAATAATGATACATAAAATATAATTAAAAGTTTAAATTACCTTTTTAAAATTTGAATTATCCTGTTTTATCAAAAGACTTGCGCACTAAACATTTCACTAATGCACATTCGAAGAACTACACAGGTCAGCTGATGTTTGTTGTTATGAAGGTTGCTCCTTTTTCGTGAGTACACGGCGTTGATACAGGAAATCAAATTGTTGATCACATCAAGTTGATCAATTGGAATGCTGGTAAGTTGTTTTGTTGATGATATTTGATGACTTGATTAATTAAGTGGTTCCCAGACGTCTCGTGAATACGGAAGCAGTTTGTAGGCAAGATTTCGATGTGGTTTTGACCTTTTTATTATCATGAAGCTCGTTATCAACTTTGAAGCGAAAATGAACTCTATTTACCTTTTTATAAACTTTCAGTAGCAAATTATGACCATTAGAAAGAGTAGATCATTTAACAAATCTCCATATAATTGGTTTAACACAGTATTTGTTATTCATGGAATAAATTCTATTTTTGTGACGTACAATTTTTGGTTATGTTCTCTGTGATAACAATTCACAGTAAATTTACCATTTTAGACTTAAATAATCTTTTTTATCAAATTTTGAGGTGGCAATAACCTTCATGAATCTATTCTACAGCTTTATCTATCATTTATCAATGCTTAAAGATCTTTGTATGTACATAATATAGAGAAATTGCGAAATTGGTTTATCTTTCTTATCTGTAATGTTTTAATGAGGTCAAATTTTGTGTGAAATATTAATATGAGTTAGAAATTCAATAATTTGCACTGGCCTGGTAGCTTGAGACACAGCAATACATACACACATACATACAGACATCCTTCCAAAAATGATAAAAATGGATTCAGGGGACCTCAAAACGTGAACATCTGTCAAAAAATTGGGGGTCAAATTTTGCCTGATAATAATACTTGCCTTACCTAGGGGTTCGGAAAGTAAAAACTACTTGAATTGAAGGGCTTAGTGTGAAACAATGACAAGCCACACATTAAAAAAATATGGGAGTTGTTCATTTTTGAGGTCCACTATAGTATAACAAGCAACAGAAGAAATAGTTTAATAAAATTCTTACAGATGACACTGTAATATCAAAGTAAATTGCAAGAAAAAAAAATCAAATGTTCATTTTATAGATTTTGCACAAACTTTAAATTGACATTTCCAACAATTTTCATTTGAGGCTTGTCATTGTTTCACACTAAGCCCTTCAATTGATTACTGAACTTTTGAATTAGAAGATCCAATTGCTTATACGGAAACGGATGAAATCAGGAGCTGACTTCTGATACGGGTGCAGATTGAATCTTAAAAACAGGTAAGGAGCAATCTCGGGAGAGTAGTTATTTTATGTAGGTATTTTCTTTCAGCTAAAGCCTAGAGACGTAAACTTTTCGCTGGTATAACCGGAAGGTTTTCTCTTCGGCTAGAAACGTAACCAAAGAGGGTCGGTAATTGGAAAAATCGCCTAGAATCGTAAGCAATTTGGAAAGCTTGGATCGGGATATCGGAGGTCGAGGTAACGGTGACGGTGTCTGATCTCAAAATTTCAGCAACCTTTCTGCAGCAACGATAAAAACTTAAATAAGTGGTCATTCCACCATCGTCATCTATCCCAATATATTTACATGTAAAATCAGTGAACTGTAATATAAACCAGCAATAAATTTGGTTGGTTGTTTAGGCAACCAACAGTACTCCGGAAATATTATATGTAAATTTTTAAAATTAAATTTTAAAAATAAATTATGATTAAACATAATATTACTTCTTTACATAATAGAGCAGCGGAGTCCCGGTGTGATTTCTCAATCTTTTTTTTTCCAGATGGTAATTGGTTGTGTGGTTCAATACTCGTGTTAATTATCTAATAGAGCAATTAAGCTCTCCACTTTGATAATTTTCTACGTATCGTTTTTTGTTTGTGGCTTCTGAAAGTAACATTTGGGGACGCAAAATTCAGAAAAACTACATCGACGCAATCAAGGTAGAACGACATCATCGTCAAAAAATAAAAAATTGAGATACTTTATTTAGTTAAAATTAATTTCTTGTTTTACCATAGCAGTTGTGGTATGGGTTTTGCTGCAAAATGGTGACGAAATCCTACAGAAGGGTACAAGACTAGCCACAAATGCTAGATTACCTAATGCAACAGAGGTTCGATTGGAATGCGCAAATGGAAGGATTACCCATCAATTCATTCCCGAAATAAGTTTACATCCGGGAACCAGGGTATGTTTCAAGATGGTGCAAATAACTAACTTGGCAAAGGGCACCTTTCCATTATTTACGAAATGTAAGCAACAATTATAAAACATTCTGACAAAACCGCTTGAAAAATGATGAAACAGCATGGAGAAACTGACTCCAGCACTTACGAAAAAATTATGGATTTGAAGACAACAGCACTTCCTAGTGTTT
The DNA here is from genome assembly GCA_932274525.1 of Podabrus alpinus. NCBI lineage: Eukaryota > Metazoa > Arthropoda > Insecta > Coleoptera > Cantharidae > Podabrus > Podabrus alpinus. The sequence goes on from OW026454.1 coordinate 22,772,254, forward strand.
CCCGAAAAGGAAAAACCTGAACATCGGAAGAACCTCGGACCGCGGACCCAAGGTGAAATTTGTAAAATAATAATAAAAAACTTTATTTTTTTAGTAGGTACTTCATAAAATATAACAAAGATTTTACAGTATGTACTATAATAAATTAATGTTAATATGAACTAAGATATAATTTTGCTGCAAAATTTTTTGAAATAAAATTTTAAAAGGGAAATTATTATTGTAATAGGCAATTTAAAAATTATATATCTACTAATACTTAATATAAAATACAAAAAATATATAATCTACAGGGTGTCCCCGTGACCGTGGAGAACCTTTGAGGTGGTGAAAAAAGACTCTTTTCTAAGACAAATTTTCAAATAAAATTTTTGCCCAAGTCCAAACCCTTGGGGGGTACCTCCCTTTAAAGCAATTTTTTGAATTTCTGATTTCAAACGGCCATAGCTCCGATATTATTGATTTTTTAAGGTTAATGGATTAGAACTTTTTTAAAGATCATTCGCATGTCTACAAATTAGGTTATAACCCTTTATCGTCTAGAATCAACGGATTTCGAGTTATAAATTAAATTAAGGGAAACAATGTTTAAAAAATTCAGTTTTTTTTAAATTTTCTTGCGAACCCCGTATCTCTTAAACGAAACGTCTAAGAGAAAAACTAACGGTCCAATCCGGATAGGGAATTTAACGGGATACAACTTTCGTCAAATAAATTTTTTTGGGCAACCAACAGTTTTCACAGAAACTCTGAAAATAATGAACAAGGTGTAGGTAAAAAATATAAATTCACATAATTACTAAAAATCTCAATTTGATTTATAGCATTTGTTTTAATGTTAAAACATTGTTAAAACGTATTGTAGCGTTTGACGTTTGAGCGACATTGTTATAAAGCGCATTAGTTTATCGGCAATTACTTTGTTAATTTATATTGTTTATTTATAGTATTGTTAATATTGATAATTATATTGTTTTATTAACTTTAAGCGTAATTTCTTTTCGTGTTTTATTATCATCAATATTATGTTATATTCAAACCTGGAATATGCTGATATGCATTTTTTATACGGCTATTGCAATGGAAATGCATTGGCAGCTAAAAGAGAATACCAAAGAAGATATCCCCAAAGAAGGCTTCCAGATGCAAAAGTCTTTTCTAGGATACACGGGTTTGTATAAAAATTATTATTAAACTCATCAAGATGCATTGAAAAATAAATTATGTAAAAATAAATCCCTGTAGATACTTAACGGAATTTCGAAGATTCCCAAATACGTATGAAGAAAAAAGTCAGAATGCTGTCGATGAAGATAATTTACCAAACAGCCAAGACGTTTTGGATATAGTAGAAAACAACCCGGCAACTAGCATCAGAAAATTGGAAGCTGAACTACAAATATCTAAACACAAAGTTAGTCAAATAATCAAATAGTATTATTTTTAATGAATTTTTTTAAAAATTATGGAAGATTAATTTGACCTTTTACAATTAGATATGGAAAATTTTACATAAATACCAGTACTATCCATATCATTTATATCCGGTGCATGTATTGGAGAATGGAGATTATGGATCAAGATTAATGTTTTCCAACAACTTACGAGGACAAGCGAATCCACAAAGATTTGTTGCAAAGATTTTGTTTACCGAAGAGGCGCAGTTTACAAGAGATGGTGTAAACAATTGTAGAAATGAACATCGATGGGCAGTAGAAAATCCCAGGGAAAAACTTGAGAGAGGACATCAGAGACGTTTCAGTGTGAACTGTTGGTGTGAAATACTGGGAAGCCAAATTATAGGTCCTTATGTTTTTCAACAAAACATAAGGCTTACAGCTGCCGGATACCTAAATTTTTTAGAAGAAAATCTTCCATTATTGCTAGATGATATTCCACTGGCATCAAGACAAGGAATGTGTTTCCTTGAAAGGAAGAAAATTTTTAAATACTGCGTATCCAGAAAAATTGATAGGAAGAGGAGGATTTATCAATTGGCCGGCACGATCACCCGATTTAACCACTCGATTATTTTTTATGGGGTGCCCTTAAAGCTATAGTTTACAGCGATAGAAGAAAGCCCGAAACCAGAGAGGAATTAATGGAAAGGATACAGATAGGTGTGACAGAACTTAACGAAAGAAGCGCCATTATAAATAATACCATGCAACACCTTTTGAAAAGAGCACGCCTGTGTGCTGAAAATGAGGGAGGCCATTTTGAGCATTTATTAAATTAATTTTTGAATTTATTTTTTTTACCTACACCTTGTCCATTATTTTCAGAGTTTCTGTGAAATGGGTTGGTTGCCCAAAAAAATTTATTTGACGAAAGTTGTATCCCGTTAAATTCCCTATCCGGGTTGGACCGTTAGTTTTTCTCTTAGACGTTTCGTTTAAGAGATACGGGGTTCGCAAGAAAATTTAAAAAAAACCTGAATTTTTTAAACATTTTTTCCCTTAATTTAATTTATAACTCGAAATCCGTTGATTCTAGACGATAAGGGGTTATAACCTAATTTGTAGACAAGCGAATGATCTTTAAAAAAGTTTTAATCCATTAACCTTAAAAAATCAATAATATCGGAGCTATGGCCGTTTGAAATCAGAAATTCAAAAAATTGCTTTAAAGGGAGGTACCCCCCAAGGGTTTGGACTTGGGCAAAAATTTTATTTGAAAATTTGTCTTAGAAAAGTGTCCTTTATCACCACCTCAAAGGTTTTCCACGGTCACGGGGACACCCTATATACTTAACAACAATAAATTCTAGCACGAGCCTTTATTATTTTACACGATAGCTAAACCGTTTTAAGTTCATCCATCATCGAACAACGTCTGACTTTTTGCAAATATCCAACTAGGCATATCGTTTATATCATTTTCGCCGAATCTATTTCTTGGACTCCTCGATGTGACACGAAAATCGGCTGGAATATTATAACATTTGCAAACGCAACACGAAGGAAAACGAAACCAGTCCGAAAATATTCCTCTGCACTCATTATTTGGATCGTACGCCAGCAAACGATGTAATCGGTACTGTTGTTCGCATCGACATCCTTCTCTACAGTACATTTGACGGTGTTCATAGGTACATTTTTCCCAATGAACGTACTGTTCAAATGGATATAAATTTAAAAGTGCCAAAACTTCACCACGCGTATTATTGGCCCAAAACGGCGCAACCACTTCTTCTTTTACTGGACAAGCGTTACTGAAATAAATAATCCCATGTAAATATTTTAAATTAAAATGGAGAAGTCGAAATACTTACACTCCTTTTAGTTTGTAATTTATTTCGTCCGTAGTTTTCTTCGACGGTTCTTCCATGTCTTGAAATAAAACTTCACCAGTAACTGTTTTTTTCTTTTGGACAGGTTCTGTGGTCATTTCTTCTGTTACTTTATCAGTGGATGTTAAATATTCCGTGGTGAACTCTTCCGTTGTGACACTTTCAGTAGCATTTTCTTCTCTAGCATTTTCCATACTATCTGTGGTATTTTCATACGTTAAAGTATTTGTATTACCATTACTGCTCAGGTTAGTGGTTTGATTACGAAACTCTAAATCGGCTGATCTGGGGGTTGTAACCGGTCGAAAATGTGGCATGTAGAGTTTTGTTTTGTAAGTTGCTTGTTCGGAATAAATAAATTTGGCGTTTAATAACTCGCCGAATTTTGGTTCGTCGTTGAGTAGTCTTGGTGACGTTTCGTCTTTTTCGTCAGTTCGGTACCATTCTTTTCGGACTAAATTATTTGGGTTTGTATACTTATCGTGCAATTCATTATCATCAAAATTGTTTTCCAATTCTGCTTGCAAAACGGATATGTGGCGTTGGTCTCCATACATTCGTTTCATCAATCCTTGGTTATCTCGTACGAACCGTCGAACGGCATGCCATGGGTAAGCAGTTCCTGCGGTAATACAGTAACTTTCACGATTTAAGTCGCATGGCGGATTAAATTCTCTTCCTGTGCGAGGTTTTCCACATGCAGCTTGATCTGACCCAGAATCGTAACCATAAGAAAAGACACTTGAAAAATAAATCTGAAAAAATGCAATATATTAGAGTTGTTATATCATTTGTAGTAAATGGATTTATGGCAAATCTTTATGTATTATTTATGGAATTATATTTTATTTTTGAAAAATGTTTTATGGTAGCTATATTAAAATATAGATATGGTTTTATTTCAGCAATTACCATTGAGATAATATAGCTAGATAGGCACATTAAATTATATTTTAATGTTTTAAGTATTCTTGTATTCCGTTATACTGAAACTAATAACGAACTATTTTAATATAACACGCTATAAAGCAAAATCTATAACGGGTATTACATACGAAACGAAAACATGATGGAAGAGGTAAATCCAAATTGGCAAGACATCGTGAAAGCAATAGTGAGGTGCACATGCACTACCCACTGACCCACTTCACGTTTCATTATTTACATACAAGGCCAAGGATATTTGTTAACTATTTGCAAACAAATTAAAGTAATTAAATTTTTCCAAAATTACTGCCGAGATCGAGATACTTTTAAAAATATAGCATTGGAAATGCTTATTAAAAAATTGATACCAGAAGTATTTTTATTGTGAAAGGAGTCAATGTACCATACAATTTCTTTGATTTTGAACTCATGATGATCTGTTGTCATTAAAAAATAATTTAAATGAAGGCCAACAAGAACTTTCGTTTCTACAATTAACCACTATCTACAAGCTTTGATTGCATGTTTATTTAACGATATTACAGATTGATACGAAAATATGTAAATTTCCAGAATGCTTTCAAAAATTCGGTAAATTTCTTATTTTGTTTTGCAAAATAACTAAATTTAAATTATCAGATTTTTAATTAGAACCCAACAATTACTTGATGTACGTTATGAAATTTTTCAAATTTTTTTTTAATTTAACGTATTTTTTGTTACAGTTAATTTTAAGTACTACATCAATTTCAATTTTGCATAAACCGTTATTGCAGTGACGCTGGTATTGTACTTATTAATTTTATTACGTATTTTGTATAAATTGTTACCACACTAATAATTTTTCTAAATTAAGTCATTAAGTTTTAACATATTACCTACTTTTGAACAAATTAAAAAATTTTAGTTATTTTAAGTCAAAATATAATAATAATTATTAGTAGGTAAAAATAACATCCATTAGAAATCGTGGTCCTTGAATTGGTACGTGATTTATTTTTTAAATATCGAAAATAAATTGCGCAATGAAAATGAAAGAATGTCAAAAATTTCATAGAAAGTACAGATTAGGTAGAACTATTTATTTTTACAAAAATTTAAATAATTTTATCTCGTATAGGTATCTCAAAAATCTTGGGTAGTTGCAGTTATTCGTGAGGAAATATTTGATTACTTTTTACTTTCATATTTTTGTCAAAGAACTTTTGCTTTATTGGAAATATTCAATTTATTTTTTTTTTAATTTTTAAAATTAGACATTAATGTTTTTATCTAATCATTTTTTCCCCTCATTTTAAGTGCGAAGTTCCGCTAACATTTCTACAAAACTATCGATTTTGAATTTGATGGGTCGGTGAACTATTTTACTGCTTAATAGGTATAAGGGACATTAAATTGTTTTTTTTTTAATCTAGTACGGTACTGCTACTATATGAAATATAATTTATGGCAAGTGGTTTCACGCGTCATCCCGAGGTACCGCAAAAATTGGACAGACAGTTTTTCAGTTGATTAACTGGTTCTGTAAATTTTGTAGCCACTATTAAATTTTAAAAATAAAAAACGTTAATAAACACCCTGCATTATTTACTTTTACTGATTTAGCCTTCCAACTTTTAAAGTTTTCAAAACCAAATTGTGTTCTTATGCGATGAATGGTTTCTTGATGCTGGTAGTTAGCCAATATTAAAAAATAACATTTAGAGCAAACAAAAAAATCTAAAATATAGGTATAGGGAAAAATAAATTAAATTAAATAAAACTTATACTAGTACATATCGGGAATATAAAAATATTCTGCGGGCGAACATTTTATTATTATCTACATACCTACTTAAATTGTCATATTGTGTGACATAATAATTATATAGGCTGATTTAGAATACTTCCAAATATGAGCATGTTAAAGAGATAAAAATAATAATGGTGCATTATAAGAAGCGTCTGATCCAGCGTGGACGGCTGAACTGAATCAGGGAAGCAAGGAGAAACCACCCCGATAATACTTTCCCCACAGGAAATCATTATAGCGAGAAATCCAAAAATAATGGCCCCTCGTCCCGGGCCCCCTTAAATGGACAGGGGGTGCGAATGGGAATCTCCTGGCTCAACGTAGTGAAGTCTGCGACAAGAATATGGACGTGGAACGTCAGAACGTTATATTAAGCTGAAAGCTGGATAATCTGATCCAGAAGGTGAGACGTGGATAGGAACAGGACTGTGCCAACATGAATATGGAAATCTATACTACTGCGGAAATAACAGTGAAGATCGCAAACATATAGAAATGGAGTTGCAGTGTTTGTAAAAGCCGATTTTGTAAAATGTACGAGTATAACCAACTTCAACCCAATATCGGAAAAGTGTATTTTCTTCAACTGAAAAGTTGTCTATTTAAGATAAATATTTTGCGAGAAATCTGAGAACGAAGTAGAAAATTTCTTCGAATCAATCAATAATGTACTTAAAGCACTAAAAGGGGATGAAATAACTATTGTAATGGGCGATTTTAATGCAAAAATTGATCGGGGGTGCTGGAGGGATCTGGTAGGAAGTTTTGGACTCGGTCAAAGTAATGAAAGGTGAGATCGACTTTACGAATTTTGTCAAGAAACTGAAGTGGTATTATGTATAATCCAACATGCTTTGAATTGCCGAAGCGTAGATTGTACACATGGACAGCACCACAAAATGTCCAAGATGATTCGGAATAGAATAGAAACCAAATCGACTACATTCTCATCAGCAAACGTTATATGAATATTGCATTAAACGTACAAAACTATACCCCGATACGGATATTGGACCTGACCATAATCCCGTTGTAACCAAACTAAAAAATGAAGAGGTACGAGTAAATACATCAAAGGATCTTAATAATAATTTAGCTCAACTCTAACGTAAAGGGGAAGAAAATAATACACATTAGATGGAGTGGCATTAAAGAAAGTAGGTATAAATACAGTTTACAGCGACAAAAGGATTTAAAGAAATAAGTGGATGATTGATGAGTTGTTGAACATTATTGAAAAATGCAGACGAGCAAAGAACAATAAACGGAATACAATAAATTGTAAAGTCTGATAGAACGTGCAAAACAATACCTCGATACTGATATTGGACGAATTGCAAAGGAGGGGTGGATGAGAAGACAATGTGAATAATTGGAGGATCTGAGTTTGAAACATTATAGTTACAGTATGCATCACAAGATAAAGGAGATAACAAAAACCAATGATTTTTCCGATGAAGAGAACCAGCCAATATTAGAAGAATCAGAATTGAACTGCACATGGAAAAATATGTCTTTTTCTTCCTCTTAATATACATAACATGTATATTATAGTTCTTTAACTAAATTATTTACTTCACCATTCTTAGTTCAACTTAGTTCCTTCATCATTTGGTTTTTACATCTTAGGTAGCTTGCGAGGCTTGCCTTCGACGTGCCTGCACCCTAATTTTTATTGTTATGATGGAAAATCATTAACATAGGGATACCGACGGCTTTACGTGCCCTTCGAAGTACGGAAGACGGTTAAGAAATTTTAGACTGTACCTTGCATTAGCAGTTGATTTCGCTAAAATTCTGGTCATGGTCGTCGTCGGAAAACCATGTAACCGACTTATTCCAAGATAGAAGGAATAACCTAGAAGATCAAGCAATGTAATGATTACCCCCTCATTAGTCTCATATCCCATATTCTTAAAAGTTTTCTTATCGGAATCCTTGCAATATAAGAACTAAATGTGAAGACGATCTGGATTCAACGCACTTTGGCTTTAGAAACGTTTTTGGCATGCCAGAGGCATTGTTCGAAATAAAAATGTCGTGATTAATGGAGAGATATACCTGCATATATGCTCGTTTCATACAGTATGAGAAGACGTTTGATAGGGTGCAGAATGATGCAGTAATAAAAATAAAACTGGAAGAAGTCGGCGTAGATAAGATTAATACGAAATCTATACTGGAAACAAATGGCGAAAGTTAAATTAGGAGAAACAATAACTAACGATATCGATATACAAAGAGAAGGACGCATTCTTTCTCCTCTATTTTTTAATCTGTATTCAGATCAGGTATTTAAAGAAGCCATAGAAAAATCCATCCGAAAGAAGATATTTTTAATTATCTGAATTAGTGAAAAAATGTTTATTATACATCGCTTTAAAAAATGTTCATACATCAGCAGTAATACTAAAGGTAAAAAACCATCAAATGCAATTGATATTTGTTGATAACAATATTCTGGTCAGTTGTGAAATGAAACTGGTGTTAGTTAGTGCTGTTACCACTAGTTGAATATAAAAATTGGAAAATAGCTAACATTTTTTTAGGTTTCCAAGATGTTTACTTTATTTACTATTATTTTGAATTCTAAGGCTTAATTTTAAATAAACTATTAAAAATGGGCAAAATAAACCTCATGGATATATTATTAAAAATCATAATTATTATCAGGAAGGTTCAAAAGTGCGAAAAATTTGTAAACAGAGAAACAGTTTCAATGGCGAAATAGATGCATCATAAAAAAGTTTAAAAAACAAATTCAGTAAAGGATTTAAAAAAATTGAAGCGGGCATCCGAAAAGCTTGCAGATAAAGCAAAACAATACCTGAAACTGTAGTTATCTTTAATATTGATAAAAAACTGGTCGAAAGTTCTGCCTTCCAAAGTAAAAAGAGCATAAGTACATTTTTTTCGAAATTGACTTTTCAGAATTTTTTAAATCTGCGTAAAAGACTCCATCTATATTATAACAACTGTAGAATGAAATGGATTCGTTTTCCTCCGAAAGGAAATAAGGAGAGGAGCTTGAAATTTTCGGATTTAATGAAGACCTAGAGAAGAATATAAAAAAGAATCCTCAGTACCTACCGTCAAACATGTGGAGTGCCTGTGACGGTTTGGGAATGTTTTTTAGGGACAGGAGTTGGGGATACTGTACGTATAAAAAAATAAATTCAGAACAATATTTAGTGGTTATTAAAAACCATGCGATTCCTTCTGGATTTAACTAATCGGAAAAAAATTATACTATAACCAGATAATGATCCAAATCATACAGAAAAATCTGATGTGGCCAGCACATGACTTCCCTATAAGGAATCATTCCTTCATCGTTCATCTAAAGATTCGCAGAAATATTATTTAAATTTAAAAAATAAAAATTCATCAATAAAATATTTATCATAATATATTTAAGAAAAACCATTTCGTCCTTCAAGTAAAGTGCTACTTCCGGTTTAGGGATTTGCTCCAAAATCAAATGGTGCTTTCGTATACCGATTAAAGTGTTAAATATGAAAGTTGGTTACTATATAACAATTCGTTCCTGAGATATTGAAGAAAAACTATTTCGTCCTTCAAGTAAAGTGCCATTTCCGGTTTAGGGATTTCCTCCAAAATCAAATGGTTCTTTCGTATATTGATTAAAGTGTTAAAAAATGAAATTTGGTTACTATATAACAATTTGTTCCTGAGATATTGAAGAAAAACCATTTCGTCCTTCAAGTAAAGTGCTACTTCCGGTTTAGGGATTTCCTCCAAAATCACATGGTGCTTTAGTATACCGATTAAAGTGTTAAATATGAAATTTGGTTACTATATAACAATTCGTTCCTGAGATATTGAAGAAAAACTATTTCGTCCTTCAAGTAAAGTGCCATTTCCGGTTTAGGGATTTCCTCCAAAATCAAATGGTTCTTTCGTATATTGATTAAAGTGTTAAAAAATGAAATTTGGTTACTATATAACAATTTGTTCCTGAGATATTGAAGAAAAACCATTTCGTCCTTCAAGTAAAGTGCTACTTCCGGTTTAGGGATTTCCTCCAAAATCACATGGTGCTTTAGTATACTGATTAAAGTGTTAAATATGAAATTTGGTTACTAGATAACAATTTGTTCCTGAGATATTTAAGAAAAACCATTTCGTCCTTCAAGTGAAGTGCTACTTCCGGTTTAAGGATTTCCTCCAAAATCAAATGGTGCCTTTGTATACCGATTAAAGTGTTAAATATGAAATTTTGTTACTATATAACAATTCGTTCCAGAGATACAGAACTTACAGACATTTTGCGTTACATACATCCATACAGACAGACATACAGACATACATACATACAGACATCATTGCGAAAGTAGTCAAAACGGATTCAGAAATGCTCAAAACGGATATTTCCGTTAAAATATCGACATCGAATTTTTTCATGATTACAATACTTCCTTATAGGGAAGTAAAAATGAGTAACGAACACATTAAAGAACTGAAATTTTCTATATATGAAAACTTCGCCCAAGAAATGCGAGGAATTTGTGGAAAGTACTTCTGGAGCAATGAAAAAATACCACATGATATTAGAAAAATTAACAAATAGTATAGGTAATCGCCAGCAAAAATTGTTACTTGGGTATGTGGGTAAAAGTTAAGTAGACGACCATTCAGGATTAAGGAGGTCATACCAAATTTTAAAATTAGTTAATATAATGTGGTTTGAATTTTTCCATTTTAACACTCTTAGATAAAACAATATATCTTGTTGGAAGAATTTTTAAGAGCACTATACATTGTACTAGATTCCACACAAAAAAAGTTGAGTATTGCAGTGCATGTTTTTTAAGTGATTTCCGTTATAATACTTTTACAGAAATAAGGTTATCAAATTGATCAATTTTTTCTTCTGAATTTTACGTATTAATATCCAGCTTTCCTATAACTGCAAGCTGCTCTGCATCGTTTGTTATATTTACAAGATTTTGTAATTATATGGAGTTTTTGTGGAATTGAATCTTTGGTGGTAGTTGCAGGAAATATGTCGTGATTCGTGGTTTTTCAGACCCATTCTATGGGATTTATATTGTTTCTGCCTGTTGTTTAGCTGTCTGAATAGGAAGTAAAGATGAGAGATTCAAACAATTTTTCACTAAGGATTTTGCAAATAATCCGTATGTTAATTTGTTCATAATAGTCTTTGTTACTCTTGGATCTGTAAACGCCTACAATAAATTGTTGCTCTACGTAATTTATATGAAACCAAATAAAATTCCGAGCGAAAGTAAAAAAAATTGGTTTATCTCCTAATTTTGCTGTAATTTTTTCCTGTTTATCTGACCAAAGAGCAGTTTCCAGTTGCCTGAAAGTACACTCGATTATCTGTAAATTCCTTGTAAATTATACACAAAAATAGATTATTTGAAGGGCTGTATCTCGAAATCTACAAAAAGTAGAACAATTTCTTTTTAGCATCTGCTTAAAATTTTACTTGGTTTAATTTTGTTTAACTCTACTTTGGACTTGGAATGCATTCCAAACGACTACTTCACGACTTTGTGATATTTGGCACTTCTTTCGAGAAATTTGCCTCTGTTCCAGAAACTTACGGAGTATTTTCCGATGACAAACTAAAAGGGTTGAAGAAAAAAAATTGCAGATTCAGATTACTTCAACGCAGTTCATTTTTTGCGACGTAATGACTGATTCTCATGGCTTTAGCTAGGAAAGGATTGATTTTATGAAGAATATGCTGAAAACCTTTATGTTGATTAATATTGATAATAATAGCTCACTTTTCTGTAAAATCAACGCTCAATAAGATATTTGAGAAAATCCTCATTTCAGCGTCTCCTTCCTAATATAGCATGGAACGCAGATTTCGTAGAATAGGGAAAACTTAGAATGTTGTAGTAGTAGCAGATTCATCCATAAAATTAAAACAATAAAACTGTCGATATTTGAGGAAATTATTCTCTATTGGCAATAATTATTGATTCAGTTTCATAATTGTTTAAAGTAAACAACCAAAATTGAAAAACAGAAGATTTTCGATTTCAAATTGAAAAAATCAAAATATCAACAACAAAAATAGAATTCAGTATTTACACTATTTTCTAACTAAGATTCCTTTTTAAATAAAAGAGCTTAATTGCTTAAATGCGATAATTTTCAAAATCTTTAATAAAATTTGGAATTCTTAGAAATTCTCCAAAAATAGCTAAAACTTAAAAAAAATGCAGGATAGCTCAAATTTATTGGTAGACATGTAGACCCTCCAAAAGTTCCTTAAAACCTCTGTCGAGTTCTCTTCTAATTGGGAATTTTAGTTTCTCTAAAATGGTTTTTCGCCTATAACTTACTTATTTTACTGAAAATTTACATTAAACCAAAACTGAAGAGCATAAAATTTTGTACAGCAAAGATTTTTTTTAATTTACGTACTAATCCAGACAATAAAGCCGAAAAAAATGGTTCCTGTTCGCAAAAAAATCCGGGCAACTTAAAATTTTGTTAACATTTTGTAGTTGAGTGTCTTAAAAGGACCCCCAAAAATTTCTTTAATGTAGCCTGTCAGCTTCTTCTCTAATTAGGAATGTTAACGTTTATTTATCGCCTGTAATCTGTTTAATTTCAGTTTTACGGAAACTAGTCTTAAAATAAAAATGAATTCCAGAAAGGCGAAAAGCGTTTTATTACTTTAAAATTTGAAACAAACGTTTTCAAATAATTATTGTTAATCAGAATAAAATAAAATAGTCCAAAAAATCAATGTTTTTAATGCCCAGTTTCAGCAACTTTAATTTAGGAATTTAATCATAGATTAAATATTTAATCATAGATTAAGTCCGATTTGGGTTTTAGCAATATAATTTTTAACACAGGTTAAATTTAATCAATGATTAGCGTAATCATAGATTAAATCTGTAGTTTGGGTTGTAGCAACGTTAATTTATGCTTAACACAGGTTAAATACCCAAAGTATTTAATTACTAGTTGACCAGTGATTAAAGTTAAATTACCAAAAACCTAACCTCCTTTTATTATAGAAAAGTGTGTAAATACGCAATTAATATAAATTTGACCGTCTCATACAGAGAAAACCAGAGAAAAAAATTATTACAATTTTGTTTAAAATGTTTTTTTCAAATTCCAGGCGTGATAGGTGCCATCGACTGCACACACGTGCGGATTAATTTTTAAAGCTTTATTAAATTTACAATAAAATAAAATAAAAGTTTAATATTTTTTTATGAGCACCCGAGTACTTTTTGAGAAAAAAATTCAGTTATTAACAAATTAACAATTTATTTATCAATATCACGTAATTTTACATTTAGTAGCCGCAATTGTCTTCCTTCTCTACTTCTTATAATTTTTTGTTCTTTTCTGTGCCATTTCAGTAATATATATGTAAAATATAAAATATTTCAATGAACTGTATTCACAGAATATAGGTTATAAACCTCACTTGTTGATAATTTTCGAACTAATTGAACTACTTGCATAGTATGAAGTAGGCGTTGTTGTCGTTTCAGGAGTACCACCATAACTATTCTACACATAATCCGAGATTAACTAATTACATATTAGAAAAGGTTGCTACAACCCATTCAAAATTTAAAAACGGATTATTTTTAATTTGTGTTAACTAACACAGGTTAAGGTTAAGGTTGCTAAAACCGGCCCTAAATGTCTGTTATTATAGGCACAATATACAATATTATCCTTTTTAATACTGCAGGCAGGCAGGCAAAGTATTTGGGAAAATCATAATTGAAAAGATGTGTAAGAAGATTTGAGGTGTGCAATGTTATTTTATATTTGGCAGGGGTTGCATGAACCAAGAATTTTTGCTGATGTAAAGAAAGAAAGTGAATTGTGCATTATGGAGAAAGCATAAGACCGAGGAAAGAGAAGATATTATGTTGAACAGTTTAGCATTGAATAGGGTGAATCTATAATGTATTTAAGACTATGAAATATTCTTGTGAAAATGGATAGTGTGAATATGAGAGTGTTGTTATATGCAGATGACGCTGTATTAATGTCCGAGAATGAAAGTGATTTACAGAATACATTTAATCATTTTAATATGATGGCAACATATAGAATAGATCTTGTTGTACTTATTTCTGAATGAATTAGGAAATTATTATCTGTTTAGGCAAAAATAGAGAAATTTTAGAGCATGTGAATGATTTTGTGTATTAACGGAATGTTTTTTAAAATGGCTTAATATTATGCTGAAATTGGTAGGTGTGCATTTAGGAAAGTAATTGGGAATATGTGATTTATTACAAGGAATGTAGTTTTCCAACTTTGTCGAATGAATGGAAGCGTGAGTATACCAGGATATCCATATGAGTAAGGTAAATGAGGTTGGAATAAGATATTTAAGAAATGTATGTATGGTAGGCGAACGGCTCAGAGGTTAGCGTGTTAGTTCTCATTCCAAGATTCACATGTTTAAGTTCTGTGAGGTGCTATCTATAGAAGGATTTCCTCCTTCCTCCGTTTCGCTCCTGGCGCCCTAGGTAACATTATAAGATATGGCTCAAAACTTCCCTGATCGAAGTGGAAGGTGTAGAAATCGTCTATTCTCGTGGTTTGGAATCTACGTTAAACTGTAAGTCCTGTTTCAACACGCAACGAGCACAGACGGGGAAATCAGAAGACCACTGGAAAACCGATACATACAAGAAATGTATGTGACACATTGAATGGATAGAGCCAGTAAATGACTGTGCGGTTTGAAATTGAATCAAATAAAATACATAAATGATAAAAGAGTGTGTTATTAATAAATAAGAAAGATATCGCTGGTGACCCGCCAATATCTCCCAAGTGATTTCATTCTAACTTTTTAGAAGACATAAAAAAGTGAAATCACTTAGCAGGTATTTCCAGGTTAGAATTTTTAAAAAATTATTATTATGAAAAGCTATGAAAAATTAGTTTGAAGTTTTAAGTTCAAAAATGTATGTATGATGTATAAATGTTGTCGAAATGAAAGAAGTACGCAAAAATAGACAAGTGTGGAGAAAGTTAGTAAGGATGGATAAGTTAGAAGTTTCTCTATGCACACTTATTACAGGTATATGTATTACAAGTAATACCTAATATTTACTTTAAAGTTTTATAGTTTTTTATCATATAAAGTTATTTTAGTACTACATACACAAAGTATATAATAGATAATATATTATTTATACCTACTTAACCGATTTTTGAAATAAAATATATTTAGTTCAAACTAACAATTATTTTTCTTACCGACAGTGCATTCGATTATTTATTACTTAGTTGTGGGTTATTACTATTATTTTTAATAATGACATACCGTTATAAATTAAGAGTGTTAATTATTGCATGAAAATGGCAACAAAAATCAACATGTATCAAGAATTGAATGTAGAGCGGAAATTCTTAACTCTTTTCTCTTAGCTTTAGAAGGGTAGCCAGAGATACTTTGTATATGCAATCATTGTAGTATATATAACAACCATAAGGAAGTGACGATATTCGATTTTTGTCCTTTGACAATAATTTTCTCCAACTTTTCCATGAGGAAGGTAACAGCCCGGGGACTGTAATGATATTCCTATAATAACCGCGGGAAAGTGACGATATTCGATTGTTTCAAGCATAGAAATCAGACAAAAAATTGTCAAAGAGCAAACACCGATTATTTGTTACTTCTTTTGATTTTATGGGCGAATTACAGCCCGAGGTAACAGTTTCCGGTAGTCACCTTCGTCTCGGGGTTGTAATTGTATGTAACAGCTCAAAAGAAATGATAATATTCAAATGTAGCCCGACGAAAGTCATTATGAAATAACTCTCAAAAGAATATATTTGAAATGATCAATCCACGATTTGATTTAAGGGATCTTGTTAACGTAAGACTAAAGCTGAATGGACACCGCATGCTAAGTTAAGCTAAAATATATTTTTTAACGTTTAACAAATTAAGTAGACGATTTTAGTTTAGCCCAATGAATCGTTTGCGTCCATCATATTATTTAAACACATCAAGTTAAAAAATAAATCTTGCTTTGCTTAGCAATCCATACGGTTTATGGTTGAACCCATAGCAGATTTGAACAGCTAATTGCTGTTTTCGAAAATCATTTTCATTATTTGTTTTAAAATGAATCCAAGATGAGATTGTCTAGTTTCTGAACGAGTTTTAAATTTTCTATTTGTGAGAAGACTTTCAGCTGGAAATTTATACTCGTAGTAAACACAAAACTGAATCTATAAACAGGTCTGCCTTCGAAATAAGAAATAAAGTTCAAGATAACAAATAATAAAAGACTGCTCCGTCAATTTAAAATTACTTTATAATTTATTTGCAGTTTACATATTTTTTTTAATATCAAATTGGCATTTTCTCAAATATTTAGCCTTTTTTGCAAGGTATACATTCAAATTCTACTTGCTTTCGGGAACGAATCCGCGAGTTATGGGAAAAGCAATGGAAAACACGGCGTTAAGTAATTTTGTTTATTTTAATTGTCTTTAATTTGAGGTCTCATAGGAATTGTAAAGTTATGATGGTGGCTAGGATTACAACGTAAATATAGAAAATAGGAGGAAGAAAAGGGGGTAAGGTAAATTTCGGCTGGTGGATAATTTCCAAATTTGGAATTTTTCGAAATATTAAATTTGTAATAATATTAAATCTTGATAAAACTTTAATATAATATAACAAATAAGTATAAATAGTTCGGCCAGCAACTTGAAATTTTGCATCCAGACAGGTCTAACCTCAAACCGCTGCGAAAATTCTGACAATTGGAAAATTCAAAATCAGACTCCAATATTATGGCCGACATTTAAAGGGGACATGCTAGGAACTTGAAATTTTGCATATACTAGATAGAGGTTAACCTCGAACTCTCAAAAAAATTATAACAATTGGAAATTTCAAAATGCCAGCTCAAATATGGTGGCTAACATAAAAAAGAACAATTTCTAATGGCCATAATTTGTTTGGGAGTTGTCCAAATCCGTTTTTGGACTCCATACAGATCTCAATTCAAATATTTCGCGAAATTCTCCCAATATGACTCTTTTATTTGTCTTTTATCCTTCCGTTAGCTTCATTTCTTTGTTCTTGTTCTCTTTGTTCTTGGCATCTATTTGTTTGACTATTTCTGTAAACTAAGGTGTTTTATATTATCTTCCATTTCTTGTTCCATTAACTATCTTCTTTCCCATTATTTCTTTTCTTGCTTCTAGAATATTAATTTCAGTTTTATTACAAGCTTGTAAATATGTTCATCCCTATTTTCCCTTATAGGATCTGCTATTAATTTCTGCTCTAGCGTTTAACAATAAAATGCTTTCGTAAATTCATCTCTCATTGATTCCATATAGAATTTTTCTATACATTTAGGTTTTTTGCTCTTCTTTACTTCGTAACGTATTCTCATTTTATAGAGAAGTACTTTATGGTTGCTTCCAATTTCTGGTGTATTCAGTGTTTTTGCATCAAAGATATTTGTTGGTATAAATAGCCTGTTGGTTATTACCTAATAAATAGATTTCCATCCTTGAATATTCTCAAAAGCACATTGATAATGCTTCAAATATTTAACGACCCTTTTTCCTTCTTCGTAGGCTCTGTGATACGGTTTTCAACGTTAAAGATAATCCATATCCGAGGCTTTGCGTAGTTTTGGGTGCATTTAAGTTAATCCGAGGTAGCTTGTTAAGCTGGTATCAGATGGTCTGTTTGGTCCGCGAGAGGTATTTTATTTCCCTCCTACCCTGCCATTTGGGCAAGTATTGCTCAATTCGCACCTGGGAAAATATTGCTTTTTGGAATAAAGAAAAAAATTTATAGAAATTTCCCAGTTACTATTACATACTTTAGCCTAATTTTATAGTTTTGGGTTATCTCCATTGAAATAATTAGTTCAAGAATTGCATCCATTTAGAAAGAACTAAAAGTATTTCAAGTACTCCTAATTAATCGAACAATTTTTGAAACTAACTTAAAAGTATTTGGTATTTAAATTACTTGAATGAAATATTTGGCTAATTGAGTTTTAAAAAATATTTAAAATACTTATTCGGTAATTGAAATACCTTTTTGACAAAAGAACTCAAGGGCGAACACAGTTTTAATACATAATGTTGTGTCCACTTTAAGCTAGCTCCCTCATAAATGTATACGGGATACGCAATCAAGATGAGAGGGAGGATATGTCAACATTGTTTAATTAAAATTTGTTCAGAATGAATGTGATTATTAAAAATTAAAAAAATGTTGCTAGATTTAAGTTTTGTTTGTAACGAGATAATAAAAAAATACGTAGGATAGTGCGGCATTCTTAGAAGATAAAACATAAGCAGAAAAAGCGAGTGGTAACCATGCCAAGATAATAAAGGGCGGTAGGACAGTTGCGGAATAGAGAACACGCGTACCAGACGTGTTAGGCAGTTGCTGATTGAGTTGCAAAATAGATTTGCAGACCGGTCGTGTTTTAAAGTTGCGGAATAGAGAACACGCGTACCAGACGTGTTAGGCAGTTGCTGATTGAGTTGCAAAATAGATTTGCAGACCGGTCGTGTTTTGGAGTTGCGGAATAGAGAACACGCGTACCAGACGTGTTAGGCAGTTGCTGATTGAGTTGCAAAATAGATTTGCAGACCGATCGTGTTTTAGAGTTGCGGAATAGAGAACACGCGTACCAGACGTGTTAGGCAGTTGCTGATTGAGTTGCAAAATAGATTTGCAGACCGGTCGTGTTTTAGAGTTGCAAAATAGATTTGCAGACCGGTCGTGTTTTAGAGTTGCTGAATAGAGAACACGCGTACCAGACGTGTTAGGCAGTTGCTGATTGAGTTACAAAGTAGATGATTTGCAGACCAGTTGCATTTAAGAATTGATGAAGTGAGTCTCAGATCAATTGTGTTGAAGCAATTAGAGTGAAGGGGAATCAAGTATTTTTGCAGTTTATTAATAAATTCAAAAATAAAGAGAATATCAGACAGATAGTGTTTGAATAACATAGATAGAAGAAGAATTGATTGTAGAGCAGTTATAAAGTAAAAGGAGTATCAGACCAGTGGGTTTTGATGCAAATTGATAGCAGTAGAAGTCAGTACGTGGAAGAATATAGGTGAACGAAGAAATTGTCGAAAGTTCGTCAGTGCGGAAAAATACGTGTGGAAAAATTAAGTGCGTCATCAGATAATAATAATAATCAGATAATATCAGAAAATAAGTAGGGATTTTAAGTTGTTGATTATAGTTGATTTTAGTTAGTAATTTAATTGTATTGTTGATTGTTGTTAGAGGTGAATGTTGTTAATAAATTGTGTTAAATTTGTCCTGTCTCTTATTTTGATTGTGTGTCACGTCTGAAGAATCTTCACAAAAATAAGCGACCCTGAGCACTGTGAGGACACAAAAATACATATATTTGTATTCTTGATAAGAGTAATAACTTTTCATAGATAATCTTTTGTGCTGTTTTTATCACCAGAATTTGAGCACAACCAATTATGGTCGGATTTCAACTTGGTGTGTTTTAATTATCTTTATTAGAGAAGTCCCGATTTGCAATCTTCCTTAATATAGGCTAGTATGGGTTACTGTATTTTTACTCATATTTACTCACCTCATATTATAAGAAACCGGTAAATTACTAAACACGTTTTCTATTACTTTAACCTCTTGTTATTTTTTAACTAAATTGTGATAAAAGATGCAGGCTGGTAAAGAAAATTTTGTGTAGACTAGGGAGCCTTTAATGTAATGATGGCAAATCAATAACACCAGGAAGATCCACCGCCGTACGTGCCATCCGAAGCACGGAGACAATAAAGAAATTTAGACTTCGCCCGGAGGCGAACCGGAGAACCTTGCATTAGCAAGTGATCTCACTAATATTCAGGCGTTGGTCGTTGTCGATTTCGCTTCCTG
This sequence comes from Podabrus alpinus, assembly GCA_932274525.1. Taxonomy (NCBI): domain Eukaryota; kingdom Metazoa; phylum Arthropoda; class Insecta; order Coleoptera; family Cantharidae; genus Podabrus; species Podabrus alpinus. Next base: position 22,792,192 of record OW026454.1, read on the forward strand.
AATATATTGAGATTCCAGTCTCATATAAGAACATCCTGGGGAATGGTAACATTACTAAATAACATTCCGCAGCTAATTAAACTAATTTCTTTTACATTTTCGATATTCGCAGAAAAAACTCCGTCTGGTTTATATTACATGAAAAGATTTAGAATCCAGTAATGCATTTTTTTCAATTAAATGTGGAAAATTCTGCTTGATAAATTCTTAAGATTATTTGCATTGTCTGAAAATAGTGCGATATTATTAATTCTATAGTTTTTCACTTAGCTATCCAGAAAAAGCCGCTTCGGAATCAATACAAGCACATGAATGAGCCAGACAAGGGGATTCCTTAAACCCTTTATTGGTTAAAACCTCTCTTACACGAGAAATAAGAAGGGTTTAATACCATAATAAAGACATTACGAACGCTCCCGGGATGCCAGATAGGAAATAAAGAAATAAGTGTCATTTGTTACGGAGACGATACGGTCATCAGAGCAATTATCGAAGATGTCCTACAGCGATTGCTACATACTCTTGTTACAATAGTTAAGAAATACAATATGATTGTGGCTACGGAAAAGCCAAGTCTTTGACAATAGCAAAAAACCACTGCGCTGCAAATTGGAGATTGATGGGAAAATGATAGAACAAGTAATGAACTTCAAATGCCTTGGAGTGAACATAACAAGCGATAAGAATCTAACAGTGGAAGTGAGGGAATAATCGTAAAAATGAAGCAAGAGGAAGGAATTCATTTGAATAAATGAAGCAAGAAGGAAGCCTTATAGATATACAGGGCTTTTCAACAGGGAGTTTGTTTTTTAATAGGGGCAATTTTGGATGTGGTGAAAATTTTGTCATTCTGTTTTTAGATATAATTATGTCAAATAGAAGGGCTACAATTTATTATAGTATCCTCAATCCCAATCGAAAATCTCATGAAAATAATTAAAATCCACTACGAAAATAGTGGATCACAGAATTTCGGATATTTTCGGTCGTTATAATCGTCCTTCTGAGACCGCCATTAAAAATTTGGTGGTCAAATTTGAGTCTGTTGGTTCGGTACATAATTATATACCAATAACAGCACGTGCTTGTCCAGAACGTTCAGCTGAAAATATTGCTGCTGTAAGTAAAAGTGATGAGGAAGATCCAGGCTAATCAATTTCTCGGTGTTTTCAGCAATTGGGCCTATCCACAAGTACCACATGGTAAATTTTGGGTAAAGATTTGGGTCTAAAACCTTATAAGGTTCGGTTAGTGCAAGAATTAAAGCAAGCCGACCATTCTGTTCGTCAACATCCTTGAACAACACGGTGATGGTGTTTTTGAATAAATCAACTTTTAGATGAAACGCATTTTCATTGTAATCGTTATGTTAATAGGCAAAATTGCCGTATTTGGGTTTCAGATAATCCAAGAATGATTGTTGAGAAGCCTTTACATTCCACTGGTGTTACTTCTTTGCCACTGAAACATTGAATTTATGGCGAATGAAATTTCCCGATCGAATAATTTTGCAGTCAATTGGCTGCGTAGATCGTGTACTTTAACGCCGTTAGACTATTTCTTGTGGGGCTACGTGAAAGATCAAGAACACATAATACAGCACATAGTACCAACATAATCCAAAATGTGTGTTTTATTTAAAATTTAAAAACGAAGTCACTGTTGAAAAGCATTTAAGTATGAAAAAACAAATATATTATGCTAAATAAAGTGAACATTCCAAAATCTTGCCTTATGGAGCAGAAATACGAGTAGAACTAAGCAGCTCATGCGGACAGCTGAAATGTCCATATTAAGAATGATACTTGGTAAGACTAGGATGAACCTAGAAAGAAATGTTGAATTAAGAGAACAATATGATGTAGCGGATGTCATTAAGTTTGTTAAGAGAAGAAGAAAGGAGTGGAACGATCATGTCGACATCAGAACCGCTAGTAACCGTTTAATGAAAGTGGCAAGAAACTTCCGACCACCGAGAAAGCGACAGCATGGTAGACCTCCCAGAAGATGGATATCACCTCCTCATAGATAGCACTCCATAAAGGATGAAATCAGGATAGAGGAATATATAAAATAAAAAGAAGAATATTGTTTTCAGTTTTAAAAGTATGAAATTAATTATTAGGTTTATATGCTTTTCCTAATCTTAATGTCTATTTTGGTTCAGGAATTATTTAGTACAGACATTTCATGTTTTTAAATTGACATAATAGAAAATTATGCAGTTGGTAAAATAATATTATACAATCTGCAATATTATGATATGGTATCAAACTTGGTATATGGTATTATAACATATGCCGGTCTAGTTATCTTTGAAATTTATATTACAGTTCCATATTTTAATTTCTTTTACCTTTATTAGCGTAAAAATAATTTTGGCCCCGCCACGGCGCCTTTGTGTCTGGCAGGTTACTTTATAATAAAATATCAATGGAGTTGATGATGCTGGAATATAGCTTTCAAAATAATAAAACTGAAGAGTATAATTTACCATTGCTAATTATATATTAAAACTAGTTAATTTTTATAAATAAATAAATAAATTATAATGAACAAGAACGTCTAGTTTATTTTAAAAAAAATAGAAAAGAAAGTTAAATAAAAAGAATAAAAAACGTGAAAGATGCAATGAGATGTAACGTTAAAAATTACTAACAATTTAAAAGGGGTACCGTTTTAATTTTTTTTTAATGCATGTCTATTTTTTGCATTTACTTTTGATATACACAGAAGATTTAAATTAAATGTCATAGTTGCAAGTTGATAAAATGAGGTTGAACATTTGTACATCATAAAATCCGAATGGATGATTTTAATAAGCGATATTATCGAATACTTGTACATGCAATCTTCCCATAATTACACTAAAATTGATTTGTAACTTAAATGTTAAGAAAGATTAAACAACGTTCACGAACTTATTAGTATGTGGGAACTTTACTCGAGTACCGTTGGATTTAGCTAAAGAGTCTGCAGTCTGGGTCGGTAGGTCTTGAGACTTCTTTCATTAATATCCAATTCATTCATCAGATGTATACAAGTATCATGGTATATATCCAGGTGTTAAAATGAATCACGATATTAATAAGCACCAAAAAAAAATTATAATATGCCTCTAAGACAAACTATTAGGGATTTCCTTTTTAATTTACATTAACACAGTTTTATGTAGCCACATAAAAAATATTCAAATTTGATTAATTATTATAATACAAACATAATAAAAATTTAAAAATAAGCTAAATATAAATTTGTAATGGGTACCGTTCTTTCGTCAATTTAAATAAGAAATCAATTCCACGGAAAAACATTCAAAATTCGTCTTATAAATTTAGGCCAATATTGTTTTTATTTTGAAAACTCCACAATAAAAGTATAATATTAAATGAAAATTGAAAAACAATACTTACAAAAATAAGTAAAATTGTTATCATTTTCACTATCACCATTTCATAATCTACTTTTTTTAAAATCAGTCTTCCAAAATTCTTCCACAAACTGCACTAATTAATTTTTTCACAATACAACACTCAATTTTGATTGTTCTGAACATTTTATTTCAGGGGGAAATTTGAAATAATCGGTTCTACTTGTTTTTGGGAACGTATTTTCTAAAGGAAAGTGTTAGTTAATGTCGACGTTCCGTCTCAAATTCAACTGAATAGTCTTCAATAGTGAGCCCTCCGTATTGACTGTTAAATGAGGTTTCTACTGTCAGTTGTTCTTAAGTACAAGAAAAAGTGTGCATATGTAGGCTATACAAAGATGGGCGCGAGGCTATATCGGTTCGCTGAAGAAGTCGGCCGTTTATGCTATTACTACGAAAGCCGCAAGCAATCGATCAAACATCATTTTGTATTTAAAAAAATCGCACTTTTTCATATTGATAAATTATTCAAAATTCATCGACTTGATGGGTACCCAAACGTGGAGTAACGAACGGCCGGCGCATCGTTTTAAAAATTATTAACAGGAAATATTATGTGTATGTACATAACCAGCAATAACTGAACCAATAATTAACTCAAATACTTTCCAAATTCAAAAATAATAAATTTTTCTCGTTTAAGAAAATTGAACACCGAAGACTTGTAATTACTTGCAAATATTATATTAATAAGATAACACACAGCTGTAAAGTAAATACCGTTACTTAGTCGTGTCATTTATTAATATGTACCAAATTGGTATGATTTTATCTTCCTTTGATTTTTTTGTATTATAAATTGCCGTTTCTTCCACTGTAGGTGTTTAAAAACGCGTTACCGATGAAGGTGAGAAAACGCCCACAATTTCATTAACGCTCCGTGACTTTCTCCATTAGCTCCACTTAATTTTTTATAATCACAATTTATTAAAAAGCAGAAAATTGGATTAAAATGATACCAAATTAAATTTACCTCACATTTTGAACTACACTAATAGTTCCCTATATCAAACTCTGTAATTTCGTCGCGATTGAAATGAATGGTATTACCATAAAAATTTTCCTTCAAAAATAAACCGATAAATTTTTGTTAAGATCCACTTTAATACTTTCTCTTGCGTATTTTTTTACAATAATTGAAACACGCCCGAAGTCCCCATTAAACCTACATTAAGTTTTACTTTGATTTGGAGCCAAAAAAAATCGATGAGCGATCTTGGGTAATTAAGATTATCGATCGCCCCTTAAAGCCAGATAAAGTTCGAAGAAGACGTAATGGTGTTCCTAAAGGGAAAAAGACCGTTCCAGAAAACAGCTTGTCGCTTTTAAAATCATTGAGAAATGCATCAATCATTCCATAATCAGCATACCCAATAAAAAATGTTCTGTATCAATTAGAAAGTGCTTCCCACATGATATTTTAAGGTGAATTATTATTTTGCCCTAAATTTTTATGATTGTTGTGGTAAATACTACCCCGTAAGTATAACAAATTTGTTATTTTAGTTTATTTTTTCTTCGAGAATAAAAAATAACAATTCAATTTAACTTTCTTTTTTGAATCAATCCAATTCTACACTCCGTTAATCCATCAAAATTTTTTAAAATTGAAATCGAAAATTTAAGTATAATAAACCATTCTTGCGTAAAATAATGGGTTATGATGCTTTTGTCGGCAGATAAAACGGCGGAGGATGAATGAATTGAAGTTCAAAAATTGGAATACTAAAAAAAAATTTCAAAAAGTATGAACAACATCCTACAACTTCCAAGATCTTCAACGCCGGCTTCAGTGATTTTTTCTTGTTAATTCTACTGCCCAAAACTTTTGGATTTTGACCCAGAAAATAAATTGCAAATATCGAAATTGACTCAAATGTCCCTAACTAAGGCATTGCTGAACAATATACTAAAATTACAAAAACCTCAAACGCTGACTGCATTGTTTTCTGTCTTTGTAATAAGTCTTCTGCCCAAAATCTATAAATTCAACATTTGAGGTTCTAGGAGTTTTAAAATGATGTTCATCAATGCTTTAGGGATATTTGAGTCGATTTTCGGATTTACAATTTTCTGAAGTTCGCACGTCGAATTTGTGGTAAACAGACAATTTTTATGCAAAAAAATCATTCTATTTGGTAGGTGACCCGGCGAGTTTTGTATGGAGGAGATGACAATTTAAAATTAAGAATGAAAACAGGTGGAAGGTTTAAATTTTTATTTGTAATTATTAATTAAACCAAGGCGCAGAAGCAAATCAACAAAAAAATTAGAAAGCGAAGATGTAAGAACTGTAAAGAGAGAAAATACTATATAAATTTATATGTATCATATCATATTGTCTATGAGCGATCTATTCAATTAGAAAACTAAACTTTCTGTCGGAGGTACCTTCTGCCTCAGAGCATCCAATCCATCTGATATTCAACGCCCCATACCAGATGGATCTGCCAATAAAATGCCTAAAAAGCAATGAAATCAAAACAGTTATAACACACAACCTACACTCGAGAAAGGCTCCGGGATACGTCTTGATTACTGGCCAAATTCTGAAAAACCGTGGGCATTAAATGATTATTGTACTCTTTAATGCTATGCTTATACTAGAATACTTCCCTGCACACAGTGGAAGGTCGCATAGTGATCCAAAACCAATCTAAAAAATGTCCAGGTGTAACATTGTACAGAGTAATCCTTTACCCCAAAAAGAGGAGGTTAAATACGTGGAAATCCATCTGGACCAGAAGACTTACGTGGCTCAAATACTTATGGTACATGCAACTCCAACTGCGGTTCAACTTTCGGAAGATGTATTGCATTATGAGTGATCACTCTCAACTAATAATATCGGAAAACAATGGCATCCTAAGACCCATTTGAACCTATTGCATCCAGCTGCGGGGTTCTGCTAGTTACTTAAAATATATTAAAACTCCAACGCTTTCAGTCGAAAATATTACGCAATATTTGTAATGCACCGTGGTATATATCAAATCTGACCATCCACCATGATTTACAAATTATTTACAAAATTTACAGTTAAGGAGGAAATCTCATCTGTAAATACGAAATATCAGATATGGCCGATCTCCTTATAACTCGCCGAGTGAAGAGACTCAAAAGGATTGATTAAAAAATTTGTATCCATGTTCGTCAGAATCACATTTTTGGGCGAAGTCAGGACAAAGCATTATATTATAAGGAATTAATATTATATATACAAAACGTTTTCGTGAATAATAAATTGGGAAGAGACGCACTTTGGATTTTTTTCGCTACCAATGAAACTAGGTAAAAAGTTAATATACCAAAATATAAAGTATTAATAAATCGTTAGAATTTCCATCTTTTTAAAAAGGTAAAACATCAATCGTTTAAAAAAATTTAGACAAGTTCCATTTTATATGACTGTAATTGGATGGATGGATTGGATTGGATTGGATGGAAAGAGATGGTCATAGCTTTTGCAGTTAAGTGCGTCTACTGCTAATGCGAAACGCTCGGATCGAATCCGGGCAGGGTAAGAACTTTATTCTGGCCGTCTCTCCTCGGAAGGCAATGGCAAACCACCGAGGTAATTTGCCAAGAGCGCCCATCTCGACATGAAGTGTATTACACTTCCCGTGGTTCGGAGCCCACGTTAAACAAGTAGGTCCTCTATGTATGTGAAAACACTTAGAACGCACATCACATGCATAGAAAGAGATGGGTCACGACGTTCGGAAACGAACAATACGACTTACAAGAATTGGATGGAACGCGAGAAGAATAACGAATGTTGCATGTATGTATGTAGATAGAACGGAATATGCGGAAGAAAAAAAAGAAATAAAACAAGAGAATAGCAACCTGGAACATTAGAACGATGCTGCTAGCTGGTGGAATGAATAAGGTAGTCAACGATGTTAAGAAATACAAAGTAGGTTTAGCAGCATTACATGAGGTGTGATGGAAAGAGAGTGGAGGTATAAAATTGAAATAATACACATTACTTTACTCGGTCTATAAGAAATAAGGTAGAAATGGAGTAGCATTCTTATATAATAGAGAGAAACCAAATAGATAAAAGAATGGATGAATTATTTTACCACCAACAGAAGGCGCAAATGATGAAGTAAAGGAAGAAGTGTATGAAAACATCGAAAAGTTATATAAAAAGATGATCTGATATTGCTAGCTGATTTTAATGCACAAATTGGAAAGGAGGAATACAACTTGAATGTAGTTGGTAAACACATCATACACGAGTTAACAATAAACGAAATTGGAAAAAAGATAAATATATCAACTATCAACGATTTGCAATATCAGGATTGTAACCACATATTTTAACCATAAAAACAAACACAAAGAAACATGGATGATGCCTGGATGTGATAAGAGAAATCCAATCGATCATGTATTGGTATCCATGCAAAAGAATATTTAGAAAATGCTATCTAAGATCATAAATATAAAGTCCCCTCTATGAATGGGGGAATATTAGAGGCAGCATCATGAGGGCAGCAGAAGAGACAAATGGAAAGATTGAGAAACACACTGAGAAAGAGTAGTTTGATGAGAAATGTGAAGCTATGTTAGAGTTATAGAAAGAAGCAAAATTGAAATGGTTTCATTCGCAAGCAACAGAAGGTAAAGAATAATACAAGCATAAAAGAAGACATGCTAGGAAACTGTGCAAATAGAAGAAACAACAATGGAATAAACAACAGAAAATCAGAAGTATTTTACACAAAAATATAAGAACAGAAGATGAACAAAATCCGGAAACAAGAAGAATGAAAGGTAAAAAAGTAAGTATGACGTATGAGGAGGAAGAAATTAAAAATTTATGAAGATACTACTTAAAAGAATTACTGAAAGAAGGAGACGGAAGAGAATTCGACGAATACCTTTGCCCTTTTGCGGGCAAAGGACACTACGCTCGACCCTGAGAAAAAACTTTTTCCACAACAGGAAAAAAAGAAATGAAAACACAGGATGCTTAAAAATAACACTATTTATTGATTAAGTAAATTAACTGATACAAGTACAAATTATTATGTTATTTCATTAGGGACGGGTGTCCTATTGCCCACCACCCGAAATCGATTGAAAATTTTTCTATAGCAAAGAGGAAGGTTAATAGAGTATACTGTAAAAATTTTATGTGAGAATGTATAGTCAAAATTTTGAGAAAAATCAATTTGAAAGTACGTAAATTTAGCGAAGAAAACGTTCGAATGGGCCACGCCCCCCAGGCAGACTCGCATACTCGCATCGTGGCCCCTGTCGGATCGAGTGAAATTATTTCGCTCGGATTTGATTTTTTCTTTGAAATTCGGTTAGGTGGGGGTGTGATTAGTAGATATTAGTAAAAAATATTAGCAAAAAAAATCGTAAATTACCTGTGTATTGACGAAAAACTGAAAAAATTAAATATTTTTTTACCTTCGAATTTTGAGGTGTGCATTCGATTTGGAGGTTTATCCATCGTCAAAACCTACCCTTACGGAGCGCCGCTCCGCGTTGCACTCCTCCAGGGCGGTTTTGACTCTGGTTTACTGGGCTAAACATACGAGAAGCGCCTTACATCAAGAAAACCGGGGAAAATGAAACCGGGATGTTAGAGAACCTTGAAATATCATTAAAAAGTATATAGTTGCGGCATGGGGCAGTAAAATTTTACGTTTCACCCCCAAAATATCGAATAAAACAAAAAATAAATCGATGTTACATGTACGAGAGACGAGCTGCATCTGCCGGTGCAAAATTTTCTAAGTGTTAGGGTCATTCATTCCACACGTACCGTCAACAAAATGACGACGCGCGGAATCTCGCATGAAAAAGTGGCTAAATTTGGCTAACTTCAAAATCGATTTATTCAAAATTTTGATAATACATTCTCACATAATATTTTAACAGTATACTATATAAACCTTCCTCTTTGCAATAGGAAATTTTCAATTTATTTGGAGTGGTGGGTAATAAGACACCCTCACCGACATCCGAATAGAGATGCTGTTTATAGATTTCAAACAAGCATTTGATAAGGTGAACAGATGTCGACTGATAGCAGAAATGTAACAAATAAAAATACCCGAAAAACTAATATGTCGAACCAAAATGACACTCATAAAATGACAGCAATAATAAAGATAGAAAGAATTTACCATCAATGCAGGGGTAAGACAGGTAGACGCTCTGTCAGCCATCTTGGTCAACACTGTCCTGGAGGCTATTGTGAGAGTAGCAGAATACAGTGGAGCAATTACTAATAGAGAAGTCCAAGTTGTAGCATACGTCGACGATGTAGTAATCATTGCAAGATCGCATTCAGCACTAGTAAAGCATTTATAAAGGTGGGAAAAGAGGCAAGAAAGGCAGGAATTGCGATAAACGAATTAAAAACATAATAACATAATTTCTGAGATGTCCTAGAGGAGCGAGTGGAACAATGGTAGACATAGGAATACAAGATTACAAATTTAAGGTGGTAAAAATCTTAAAATACTTGGATATGAAAATAAACAACACTAACGAAAGAGAAGAAATAATGAAAGACTAGAAAATGGCAGGCAATATTGCAAATTATGGATACAAGATTTTAATAATAAATAAACACTTCAGTAAGAAGACAAAAATATGGATATACAGAACCCTGATAAGACCTGTGGTAACGCATGGAAGAGAAATGATGTGTATGGCGAAAAAACAAGAAGAGAAACTAAAGATCTTTTAGAGAAAGATTATGAGGAAGGTTCTGAATTTGCGGAAAGTTAATGAAGAACAATTCAGAAGAAAAACGAATAGAGATAAATAGAAAAAGAACTGGAAAAGGGAAATATCGAGAACCACATCAAGAAGATGAGATTAGACTGATTGGGACGTGTCCTTTGAGTACAAGAATGAAGAACAATAAAATGGCGAGAGACTAAGGAAAAGACTAAATGCAAGACGGCAACACGAAGTCAACAACAATCTAGGAGACATTGGAAACATAGAGCTTTGAGTTCTAAATAGACAACAATGAAAAAAATGAAAAATTTTAATAAAAAGTATAACATTGTAAGATTACAATTTTGAAATTAATATAATTTCAAATTTGCCGCTGTTTTAAGTTAGAATATTTTAATCACCGTGTATATTTGAAGTTGTTAAAGAATTGTTTCGGTAACGATCGTAGGAGAACGCGACGAGATCTCAACAACGAGCGGGAAAATAGCATCACTTGTGGCTTGACTTTTAACAGTTCGTGTGTTCAATTTAGATAAATTCTATTTTGTTAATTTACAGTGGTGTTTTAATAATCAGGTATAAAACTTTATTTAAATAATTATTTGATATATATTTTGGCAATGAGATTGATTTGATTTTAATATTATTTTAAGGGTTTTTCAAATATTACAACAAAACTTTGTTGCAGGTTATTTTATGTTTTTACTTTAAGATCAATTTAAAGAATACAAATCATCTTTATTAAATATTAGTTAAAGGTAAATCATTTCATTTCATTTATAAAAGCTATTTACAAATTCTAATATTATTATGGGTTATGATTTAATAATCAAATCTAAGTTGAATTTGTTAAACAAATATCAACAAAGAATGAAAATTTTACAACCAGTAAATATTGTAATAAATTAAAACATAAAAATGTTTTAGAGGCGTTTCTGGTTGAATAGAAACAGCTTATTAGCTGAATACATAACCGTTGCAAAAACAAACGAAGTGTTTAGCGAGAGCACAGACGAGAATCCATCATTCAAGTCGTGAACGCAGGCAGTTCATCAAAAATGAATCACTCCACCTATCGCATGACTATAGTTTCGCTGTTACCCTGTATGGGATTCAGCTCATCAGATACGCACTGGTGGGAGCGATATCATTCTCGATTCACAACCTACTTGTGTGTTCACAGAGCTCAAACTTCAAGAAAATCGTGAGTTTGCCCCGCCACCTATCGAAAGTATTTTGCAACAGTTTTGTGAGCGTCCTGTATCCCAACAGGTCACTTTATGATTACTAAATGTAATCTCTCACGAAAATTATTACCCCGCCAAGGCATTGTGTGATAATCAAATCTAAGTTGAATTTGTTAAACAAATATCAACAAAGAATGAAAATTTTACAACCAGTAAATATTGTAATAAATTAAAACATAAAAATGTTTTAGAGGCGTTTCTGGTTGAATAGAAACAGCTTATTAGCTGAATACATAACCGTTGCAAAAACAAACGAAGTGTTTAGCGAGAGCACAGACGAGAATCCATCATTCAAGTCGTGAACGCAGGCAGTTCATCAAAAATGAATCACTCCACCTATCGCATGACTATAGTTTCGCTGTTACCCTGTATGGGATTCAGCTCATCAGATACGCACTAAATTATGATTTAATGAATTCTTTGAGACATTTCTTTGTTCAAATCTTGGTAGGTAGGTGGGTGGAATTCAAGGTTATTGCATCAGCAGAAACTTTTCTTAGAAATAAAACTTACATTGAATGTTATCAATGCAAGCTGTTATTCATACAAAGAAGTGTAATTTATATTTTATACCGGAAGAGTGTAAATTTCAACTAAGATTAATTTAATAATGATAGATTTCATTTTCAGTTGCTAAATTAATTTATGTCTCATATACAGGGTGTTGCTTCAAATTAATTAATCATTATTTACAATTATAAAGAATTTAGGAATTCCTTGCACTCACAAGGTGTAGGAAATAATGTACAGGTTGTTCACTAATTTTATACATGGTAGATTTTGACTTCGGTAATACAATGGTTTGGTTTCGGTTTATAAAGTACAATTTAGCTTTCCGGTGACTCTTGTATGAATGGCCCAAACACCTTGGCAGGCTGGAAATAAATAATCAGTACTGCAAAGCCACGTAAGGCTAACAATAAAGCAAGTTTACATTAAACCGTCCCCAAAACTTGTAGTTATTTAAGTGGTAGTAACGTAGATCTGGGTTTTGGGTTATTTTGGTTAAAGGGTGGTGGTGTAAAGGTAGATTTAAAGGTAATTTTCTATTAACAGCTAGTGTTAAAACAAAACACATAATAGCTTCCCACAAACTTCTAAAATGTACCAAGTACATGAAGAAAAGATTAAAACAATCCAAAGGATTGAATCCCAACAAGTAATTTTAAACATAATTAAAATCATTAAAGCGATTTAACACAAATCGACTTTCAGGGTAATTAAATCTACAGATTTATTAGGTCATGAGTTAGGTAAATCATTGCTTCAGGTTAAATTCCTCAAACAAGAATATTAAAGATAATAAAAGATATTGACATTGCCCCAAAATATGGTTGTTTTATTTGTGTTGGAAGTTTAATGTTCGTCTCTCTTTCGGAGCGATCATTTGTTTTTGTTACAGTTGTTTTTGACACTATGTTTTGTACACCGGAAGAAAGAGTTTGGTTACGAGATGACGATCGTAGGTATTTCACAACGAGGTGGTCCAAGGTTTTTTTCCGTGTCGTCGAAGAAGTGTGATTTTAGGTTTGAACTTTGTTGGTTCTCGAGAGATGGCGGATTTCTGGAGAGGACGTTGGCGCGAAGTTCAAATTCAAAAGTTGCATCTTACAACATAAAAACAAGCAAAAGACATAAACTGAGACTAATCTAGCTCAGACAACAGATTCTAAACCATCAAACGACATGGCGATATCCCAACAGGAATGAAGTGCCGAAGAAGAATAAGAATTGGCAAAAAATATAATAATTTTTATAATATCCAAATTCTATGAGATTATTTATAACAATCTATAAATCAAAAAAATCAACAAGCTGTCAATAAAAATTTTTAAATCATTGTTTTCGGTTTCTTTTAAAAAAAATGTATAATGTTTTTAAAATAATTTGTTAACATTTTTTGTACGCAATACTCACTAAACTCACTAATTTAGATGTAATTCGATAACGGTGACACTTTCGACAAAATATCAAGAGGTTGATTTTGTAGAACATGAAACGAGAAACAGTTTTAGAGAAATTTAAACTTTAAAGGGCGATCCCGTGACAACTAGAAATATTTTTTTAAATTATTTTCAAGTTACCAGTTTTCGGCGATAAAATTTTTTCACATCATAAAAGTTTTTCCGTACTTTCTAGTTTCATCACGAATTTTTATAAAAAATTTGTACAATGCAGAAGTGCCAGTATTGAATTTTACAACTATAAAATAGTACGCTGGGCAAAGTAGTTAAACATGATTTTCTAAATTTGCTAATTTTGGATGCCTCCATCGTCTAAACTATTAAAGCTAAATAGTGTAAGAAAATTGGGCACAATTTGATCAAAAAAATCCAAAATCGGTTTTCTGCGATTTTTCGAAGGGTTTCGTTAGGTAATTGTTCGTACTTTAACATATTAAAAAACGTCCTCTCGAAACCATGAGCTTCTTACCGAATTCTTCGTCTGAAGTTGAAATTTTTTATGAAGGAGTGAAAATTATGTTTTTCGGCAAAATATTTTTAAACAAATTTCTATTTCAGCTATATTGTTATCATATAACTCATTAAAAAAATTAAAAACACTTAAAATATTTTAACATCGTCGAAATCATGAAAAGAAGAGTTTCCTTTTCTAAAATGTGCTCTATTTAACAGTGCTGGCGCTCAGCAAATATTAGACTTATGTTTAGTTGTATTTAGTTGTATCACTAAAGAAAGTGGTTAAACTTAGGTGGGTACATGCATCTAACTCAAAATAGCGAAAATTCGAGTTACCCGGTTGTACTAAGGGTGAAGGGGACGATATAATCATGGATATTACATATCTTTGGTATTACTTACCGTTGTCGCAGCGTTTTGAACGCAAGGTCGCGGGGTGAATTTTTTCTCGAATCGAAACTTTTGTTTTTTCCATTTCAAAATGACTTTTCTATTGACTCTGAGACAGTTTCTAAAAACCATACTTACAAATTTCGCGGTTCATTCTTGTTTACGTTCAGTTATTTAAATGTTTCAAGTTTTCAAATTTAGTTATTAAATTTTTGTAGGTTATCTTTATGAAGTGTCACTAAAATTATAGATCAAACATACTTCGTCGTAGTTGTAAATACAAGAATGATTACCAATGAAATTTATTAAATTATCTCTCTTGAAGATAAAACAGTTTGTAAAATTTCTAACCCATATTTGCATTGTCCATTTGAATTTATAACCTCAAAGTTTTAGATGGAAAATGTCGAACACAAGTAGTGATGGCATCGTTTTAAACTTTTATGAAGCCTTAATACGACAATCTGATGTAGATTTGTTGCGAGGTCCGTACTGGCTAAACGATACAATTATATCCTTCTATATCGAATATTTAGAGAAAATTCAGTTTATTGAACACACGTACCTTCTTTTTGTGCCCCCCGATGTCACGCAGTGTATTAAATTGAGTCCAATTAGCGAACTTGGAGTATTTTTAACTCCACTGCTTAAAATTAAACGCAGCATTTTATTTTTTGTGTTAAACGATAATGAAAGAACCGATATGTCTGGTGGTTCACACTGGAGCCTGTTGGTTTACTCAAATTCTGAAAAATGCGCCTTTCATTTTGACTCATCTTCTGGTATAAATAAGACTCCGGCTAATGACTTGGGACATAAATTGTTTAAGTATTTTGGTTTGGCAAATTATGAGAATATTGTTGAGGCTCGATGTTTGCAACAAAGTAATGGATACGATTGTGGGATTCATGTTCTATGCAATGTTGAAAATATTGCTAGTCATGCTAGTAAAACTAGAAAAGTTGCTGGATATCCACCAATGGATAACTCTACTATCGAAAGGAAGAGACCTGATATTTTACAGTTAATTTCAAGATTACGAAATGAATGTAATAAATCGGTATTGTAATTATTAGCAGAAATTTTGTGTTATTATATTCATTATGAATTTATTTATATACTTACATCTCATGTATTTTGAAAAAAATTATATTTTTCTATTTAATTTCGATTTTAAATTTAATATACAGATATGTTGTGTGATAAATGGTTTCAGCATGTACATCTCCATTATTATAGCTTGGATCAAATATATACATATTGAAAAAGATGCAGAATCAAAAATACTACTGATCCACCAAAAAGAAGTAAAACTTTTTTGTAGAGCATTTAGAAAGCTATATTTTTTATCCTAATATAACCAGGGTTGGGCAGTATCTCAAATATAAGTATTTGAAATACAGTTGTATTTCAGATATAAATTTTAAATGTATTTGGTATTTCCAAAAATAAATTTCTTCTTCATATTGTAGGACAATGGCCTGCTTTTTCCATACTGCTCCTGTAGTTCTTTAGGGGTTGCTATCCTGTGACGATGACGTCCAATTTTCGTACCATCTCTTATGTGGTCTACCAGGTAGTCTCTGGCCTTTGGGTTTGTACCACTCTGGCAAGTCTTCCTTCTCAACATGAACTCAATAATGTTACCTGTTTTTCTATCGTATTTCTGCTCAAATGACAATAGTTACCCCGCTAGATATTGGACAATTCGACGTCATTTAGACTATAAACGGTGGCACAGATTAAAAACCCTCGACTGAAAAATGAAAATATTATTTTAAGTGATCGCCCTTCCCAATTATTGCAAACCACGAGTCTCCACTGATGAGCAGGTTCATTAAACAATCCCGCCGCAGGTTTTATTTAATTTGCCAAATTATATTGTTTTTTGACCTTCCCCCCCCCCTCCCATTCGGAAGAAACAACTCCGTTTATTGTAAATCTAATGCCGTGCTAGGGCCTCACTTATTGGAGGAGGTGGTGCGGCCTAAAGGCCGCACTGAGGGAGCGGATCATAAGCTCAATTTGGAATTACAGACATGTCCTGGGTCTACACAAATACCTAATAATAACATCTGCTTTCCCTGCAATCCCAGAAAAACAATCCCGACTATAAACGGTGGCACAGATTTAAAACCCTTAACTGAAAAATGAAAATATAATTTTAGTGATCGCCCTTCCCAATTATTGCAAACCACGAGTCTCCACTGATGAGCAGGTTCATTAAACAACCTCGCCCCAGGTTTAATTTAATTTGCCAAATTAAATTGTTTTGACCTCCCCCCCTCATTCGGAAGACACAACTCCGTTCATTGTAACTCTAATGCTGCGCTAGAGCCGCAGCACTTATTGCGGTTGGTGGTACGGCCTAAAGGCCGCACTGAGGGAGCGGATCATAAGCTCAATTTGGAATTACAGACATGTCCTGGGTCTACACAAATACCTAATAATAACATCTGCTTTCCCTGCAATCCCAGAAAAACAATCCCGGCTATAAACGGTGGCACAGATTTAAAACCCTTAACTGAAAAATGAAAATATAATTTTAGTGATCGCCCTTCCCAATTATTGCAAACCACGAGTCTCCACTGATGAGCAGGTTCATTAAACAATCCCGCCCCAGGTTTTATTTAATTTGCCAAATTAAATTGTTTATTGACCTTTCCCCCCCCCCGTCCCATTAGGAAGAAACAACTCCGTTCATTGTAAATCTAATGCTGTGCTAGGGCCGCACTTATTGCGGGTGGTGGTGCGGCCTAAAGGCCGCACTGAGGGAGCGGATCATAAGCTCAATTTGGAATTATAGACATGTCCTGGGTCTACACAAATACCTAAAGCCCGTCTTACATCAGGTTATTTCTGGCGCCATTTCTTGAGCCATATTTCTGGCGTCATTTCTTGGGCCAGAAATGACGCCATTTCTTACTCCAAAAATAAAGCCTGTATTATATCAGGCCATTTCACGCGCCATTTCTTGCGCTGATCTTGCGCAGTAGGTAATTTTAGCAAATTACCTGTCACATTTTGTAGGCCAAATATATAGAACCTGTTCTATTTTTCAACGCCAATTGACCTGCGAGCGTGAGCAGTAAAATTAAACGAACGATAAATTGTGAAAAATTGTGCTACACTAAAAATTGAAATGGATAAAGAAAGCGATGTAATTGCAGAAAATGTTATTGCAGCAAACATAATAGTATTAAAAAAATTACTGAAAAGACGTTTGAAAAACAAACCAAAACCGAGGGTGCGAAAGAATTGGCAGGAAAAGTGGCTACATAGAAGAGATGAAGGACGTGGAACATTGAATATGCTTCGTAATGAATTGGCAAGCGAAGATCCAAATTCATACAAGAATTACCTTCGAATGGATGATAGAACTTTTGAAGAACTATTGTCGAAGATACAAAATAAAATTAAAAGAAAAGATACTGTGTTCTGTGAGTGTATATCGGCTGAAAAAAGGTTTGTTACATTTATCGCATTATTTTTATACGAAAATAATTGAACCCATTATTAGACTTAGGGGCCGTTCATGTATTACGTAAGACGTTTAGGGGGAGGGTAGCTGACATCTTATTTTACATTTATTAACATTAACATTTACTTATACATTTTCTTACTAGGGGGAGGGGGGGAGTCTAAAAGTAGGAAAAAACGTCTTACGTAATACATGAACGGCCCCTTACACAAAATCTTACCAACACAAAAAAATTTAAAAAAATATTTTTTTTCAAAAATCTGTACTGCGCACGCTCACAGGTAAATTGTTCAAAAATAGAGCACGTGCCAGGACAATCCGAGCCAGGACATTTTCCAAGACATTTGCTGTTTTAAACTAGGCAATTTATTTGGCTCAAGAAATGGCTCAAGAAATGGCGCCAGAAATGACCTGATGTAAGACGGGCTTAATAATAACATCTGATTACTCTGCAATCCCAGAAAAAACCTTGATAAAGAGCTTTCGAGGGTACTCGTTCTTCTATCCAAAACCAGAAACAACATCTACATTTTAAATACATATAGACCAGCAGTGTTGCGTTGAGCTTACTAACGAGCGGGAAACCGTCACGAAATAGGCACAAAAAACAGTAATGTACATAATTAAAAATTTTAATATTGAATAAAAAATGTTATTAAGTTGATGATGAATGCATGTTGATGAAAATAGCAGCCGTGGTGATAAAAGCAAATGTTTCATAGGAAAAAACAAAAATTGATATAAATATGAAGTACTAAAAATAGGAGGCCTGATTGGCCGGTGAGTTGGGGGGGGGGGGGATGCAATATCCCCCGCATAATATTTATGGTGATCAGAATGACCATGAAAATAAAGGATAATAATATTTTTAAAGTACCAAGAGGTGGACTGATTTTTAAGGGTTTTGATTATCTATAGTCAGCATTTGGAACAATGCATTTCATGAAACTTTGCGTTTATTCTAATGGTTATCGATTAAGCTTCTTTGGAAGTAAATCAGTACATTTTTCCTTTTTATTTATATTTTGTGCTCCCTCCCCCCCCATTGAAAGGAATCACGAACCGCCACTGCTGTCTACTGTTTTTGTTGTCAACCTAGATTTCAGTCTTTACTATAGTTTATCCGTTTTAAGAATGCAAAGGTGCGGCCCCAAACGACAAATGAAATTTCCTATATTTAAATGTTAATCAATCATAGTTGCCGTTCGATGCTGCACCTCTGCAGACTTAAACACAACATCCTCCCTTTGCTTATAATTCTTCCTTACTCTTGATGATCGACGTAAGATTTCTTCAGGAGCCGGAGTTTGAATTTAGGTAGTGGCGGTACTGGTTCCGGAAGGATCTTATTTGTACCTCCTGGAACAAATATGTAGAACTCACCTCTTCTGAACTTGAGCTTAGTTCGGATTTAGGTTTGTTTCTTGTAACTTCTGCTTCCTGGACGAAACGACTATCGTTTGGACCTATGTATTCAGTCTTCTTCAGTTACTCCATATGACGCAAATGAACTTTTCTATTCACTTTCGTAGCAGGAAAATTCAAACCGTTACAAGACTTTGAAATTATTAGTCTAATTCCTATAAATATACATCCATCTTGGAGACTAAATTTGACGATGTCTTCTTCTGATGAGAAATTTCCAGATTGAAGTGCTTCGTATTTTTCTTGACATTCAGAATTTTTAAACATTGCTTTCTTGATTTATTCCTTCGTTACAGATAAATTTTCCAATTGCATCATGGAAACATTGCCTCGCCTTATAATTTACGTTACGAAGTGCGCCAACGCGAATTTTAAGATCATAGAGAGGAGCATTTGTTTGAGCTGCAGGATATACTTATGTACTGTTTTAGTGGTTATTGGAGTCGATTGTTTAAACCATTATATTAAAGATTTCTTTGCGATAACTGTGTTTTTGTACACTTTATTTGGAAAAACAACATACCTTTCTTGAATCTTGTCTTACTTTGTTATTTTCTTCAAATCTTGAAATACTTTAGTCCATAAAGGGTTGCCATGCATTTGAGGCATTTTTTACTACAAACATCATTCATTTGACTTTATACCTTTCTTTGTGTATATACTAATAGCTTTTAGATTACAGAAATTTTCTCCACTCATTTCACCAAAAATATCTTCCACTTTGTGCATCGGATAATTATCGTCAACCATAAATTTATTTATTGTTACTAGGAAAACTGTTCAATACTTGGAACATCCCTTCTTCAAAAATTTAAGTTCAATTTTTCAATTAGTTTTTCAATTCTATAAGACCAGGAAAGAAAGTGGAAGACGCTGTTGTAGCCGGTATTAGCATTAGAGCACTGGAGTACACCTCGGTAGAAATTATAATTTATACATTTTGATTCACAGAAGAATAATAAAAAAAAATGATAGAGCTTTACCTGCAAAAAAACAATAGCACCCCAACAAAATTACAGGATCTTCCTACGTTTCAGTCGCAAATGTTGTGTTTGAAAGTTTTAAATCGTCAGGATTGCCAGATAGGCGATTTTCCGCCAAATAAGGCTGTTGGACTAAACTTGTAGAAGAATAAAAGATTAATATCGTACCAACCAAAGAAATTCTCCATATAATGGAATAATTTGTATATTAAATCAACTAGTTCAAATACAACAATAATAATAACAATACAAGAACAATGCAAAAGGAAAGAATTACGAAAAGTCGAGTAGCCAATGCTTCCATAGAGCAAAAGAATGTCATTACGGAGTATTTAAATAAGAATCCCAAACTATTAAGTGGAAAGTTCGCGGCAGATTTCACTTTGAGGACAGCGCAAAATAAATGGCAAGAACTAATGGCATTTGAAGAAATAACAGCTCCATAAAAACCTACATTGGCGGAACTGGTGGTGGAAAATGTATGGAATGGTAACTCTTTCGATTAACATAAATGTCCTCCACTTCTGAAGTTGGTGGAAAAATTGCTACATGTGTGCAGTCAATCAGACCAACTACTCCGGGAAACTGGAATCTCTGATAGAATTGGTTTCTCATAATTTCCAGTTCGTTTATATTTCTAGGGATATAAATCCAGCGATAAAATACCGTTGGTTCATTTAGTGCGTTAACGACTTCTTTAATGGCACGAGAGACCGAAGGTTGACTAACAGATATATAAATATTACTTCCTATGTCCATTTGATAGCTACCACTGGCAAAGAATCGTAGAGAAAGAATTACTTTTGTTGTAATATTCAATGCCGAACTTCTGGTAGCTAGTTGCATGAATGGCTCAATCATTTCGATAACTTCTCGAGCCACACTTACTACTTCATCCACATGTGAACTACGCTCGGACTGTATAGTCCCTACTTATACGTAAGTAGGAGATTATAACAATTAGGATTTAAGAACGGCTTATTAAGTAGACAGAGCCGATTTAGACGAGGAATTGTAGGGAGTAACTATTAGTCACCGAGTGAAAATCGCTAATTTTACCTCAGAACTTCATAGTTCACTTGACGTGTGATACATAGGGACATTATAATTTAAATTAAACTACCCTAAACTACCTGCTGCGCGAAAAAGTAAATCGGCCGCTCAGAGGTGGCATCAGCCGGGTCGATCTTAGGTTAGTGTTAGGAAACGATTTGTTTTTGCAAGTTGAACGTTAAAAGTTAAAAGCACCAGAAAAATTTCCATCCGTTTTTCATCAATGCTGCGCGAAAAGGTAAATCGGTCGCTCAGAGGTGTATCGGCCGGCCGGGTCGAGCTCAGATTAGTGTTAAGAAACGAATTTTTTCGCAAGTTGAACATAAAAAGTTGAAAGCACCAGAAATGTCATGAATCTGGATGGCTCAACAAAAACACCGTTTGCAAAGAAATTCTGCGTACGGTCTTGAGTTGTCAACGGTAATTACAATTTCTTGGTTTGATCCTGCATGTAAACTCCCCTCATCCATTTTAACCTTGGAGGGCAGTTTACAGGTAAGCTTAAGTGTTGACCTTTTGGCTCGGAGGGCAGTTTACTTGCTTTTTGGAAATCTACCTGGCGGATGAGGGCAGTTTACATATACCCGGGTTACTAGTAGTAAGCGTTTAACTTAGAATTTTTTTCAGTAACCTTGATGGATGTAATCGGATGTAGTAATATATCCAGTTTATATTGCAAAATAAAGTATTCAGAAAAAAATGTCATATAATTCATTGGTACTACTACCAATGTTGGAAAACCTCGTAACTCCTGTAAGATTATAACATTTTTTAGTAAAACCGCGTAACTTCAGTAATTAAGTAAAAAAAATGTTTTAGCTTAATTTCGATTAACTATGTCAGTTATATTCGTGACCAAAAATACATAAATAACCTCAGGTCTAAAAAAAATTCCTTTTATTTAAAGAAATTGCACGATTTTTTCATCTGTTGTAAAATTTACATTTGTGGAGTACGAGGTTTTCTAATAGGGTGATGATATTATTAAGCTCGTAGTTTATATCAATCATAATATAAAGAAAGAACTGAAAAATAATACCATCCATATAATGAATGACAATGTGGAAACAGAAAACCTTACATAGAACTTTCCCAAAACTACTAAATCAAGATATCATCAACAAAGAAGCATCAAATCGTAAGTTAAAAGTAAGTGACCTATTATGGGGAAACGGTTGGATTTACGATGGTCAGCGATGTATAGTTTCAACTTGCTTATTTTAGCGAAAACAATTTTAAAAATGTTTCTGAATGCGTCTTCTGGTTTGAAATAAGTTAAAACACTTGGTCCAAGCGGAATTTTCATTATTACTCTAGTTACATACAAACAAATGCCGTGGTGGGCACCCGGGTACCCGGGTGCGTACACAAGGGTTAACTGTTTCAGTCCTGAGGATGGAAATATAAAATTTCCGAAACGTCGACTTGACAACTTTGTAGTTTTATTGCGATCCACTATCCCAATAGTATTAATTTATAAATAATATAATCTTTTTAAAAGAAAATATTTAAAAATTGTTTTTTTATTATTAGTTTGCAGGCTGGTTGTATAACTAATAATTTACTAACTAATTACTATTATACCTTACTTCTTTTACAATAATAAAACAAAATTATACCAAAAATTAACTTTCTTTTTTCCTGCACGGAAGGGGGAAACCTTCATAGGCACCACCCCATCAGGGATGGTAGTGTCAGATTCTTACTGACTAAAACCCCCTCCCCGACGACAGCGGGATTTACCTTCTCGGCATTACTTCCGCTGTCGTCTGCGATCTTCCATGCTGCATCGATGATGCAGGCTCCCGATGACCTCCCGGTTTAGCACGGAAGTTTGTGTCCGGGAGGTCAGGCGCTAGCACTTGAACCAAAAATTAACTTAATTTATATCTACGTACATAATAGTATATGCATTTATATTCCACCATTCCATTTTGCCTTCCCGTCAACTTTTTTAGTTTGCTCATCTAATCTAAATTATGTTTTTGTGCTTTTGATCAAATTATCGTAAAAGCAGATAATAGAATATTATTTTGGACAAAAATTCTGAAGACCATTAATAAAAATATAAGAGCTTTACTTGAAAAATATTTAATTCATTACCTACACCTGTTTCAAAACTATTAGTTTTAATTTTTTCAGAACCGAAACCAGTTTTAAAGGTTTCATCAGAAACTATCACTTTACTATCCTTTTTACATTATTATGATGATCAAATTCGCAATATACAAATAAAAATAATAACATTTATTCCAGGTTGCTCCAAATTATGTCTACAATGAAATTCTTGTTTATCGGCAAATAAGTGAAATAATGTATACAGATTACATAAATATAATCGTATGTTAACATTGTATAAGATTCGTGCGAAGTAAATAAATTCTTGTAAATTTTATGTAATCCAGTATTCAGGTGGACAAAATATAAAAGCAAGCCAGAATAGTCACCATATATAACTATAGTTTCTTTTACAGTATAATTTGAGGGGCAACCATCCACCAAAAGCTTTCTCAATTTCCATTGCAACTGCTAAACATAATATATCATTATTTATGTTTGAAATAATCTGCAATCCAATCGGAAGACCTTCAGAATTTAATCCCATTGGACAATGAGTAGATGGAAAACCTAATGAATTAATAATTCCAGCGTAAGTAAAATCGATTCCCATAAATAAGGGTTCATTATGGTACAAAGCTGCAGTTGGATGAGTAGCATAAATAAAAACACCATCATCTCCTAACAATTTTATCATTTCATCCATTAAAAATTTTTTATTATCAACTTGAGCGTTGTATTTTGACATGTTGAATTTTAAATAAATGCTTTTTATAGAATTAGGGTAGCAAGCAAAGGTGGGGCCGTGTATTTTGACGTACCAAAACAGCATTTCAATATTTCTTTAGGAATATTCATAGTGCCTTCTGAACCACAAAGTGCTTCTACACATTTTGGTCTATTGTCATAACTAGCCATATCAGCTAACCATATACTTCCACTTCCATTAAACTTTTTGATTTTCACCTCCTGTGCTTTAATTCCTAAAGCTGTGTCTAAATAAGAAATTAGTTTCTCAAACAAACCTTTTATTTCAGGTTGCAATCGGCTAACAAGCAGCTCACCCATATTTGATTGTTGATAATAAAATTTAATATCGTTCAAATTCACTTTTTCATCTAATTTTAATATGCCTAACTTCTTTTTCAACCATCACTTTAAAAAGTGGCAGTAAATCCTCCGCATGTCTACACATTGGACCTATACAAAGCATATTATTGTGTACTTCTGAGTCAGTTATCACCTTGTAGTGTCCAACGCTAGAAACAGCAGATTTTGATGGCTTATGGCCAAAAATACCGTTTAAAGACGATGGAATACGAATGGAACCACCTATATCACTACCAATTCCAAATGCTGATCCGGCAGCAGCTTGAGTGCTACCTTCTCCACCTGAAGATCCACCAGATGAACGGTTACTATCATAGGGATTTGAAGTGCGGCCGTAAATTGTATTTGAACTTCCTCCCCAGCTTAAAAAATTCACGTCAAATGCTAAGTTGCAAAACAGTAATGTAATAAATAATTTGAAATGTATAATAGTTATACCTACCACAGCAGTAATTCTGGAACGTTGGTTAATGCTATTGGAATGGCACCTGCGTTTTGCAAATTTTGAATAGCATTAGCATCTTCCATTGCTTTAAAGTGGCGACGCATATAAATACCCGCAGTTATATTCATCCCTATAATCATATTATTAAATGTAGTCGTTTAAATTAAAATTTATAGTAGACTTCTTCTCTTAGTGCCATACCTGCTTTAGGCGTAGGCTACCTCTCTCATATGTGCATGTTGTGTGTTTGAAATAATTATTATCACACATACATATCGGACCTACTGTTTAACGCGGGCTCCGAACCGCGGGAAGAGAATTCACTTAATCTCCAGAGAGGTTTACTAGGCAGATTACACTTCGGTGATTAGCCATTACCTTTCGAGCGGAAACGGTCAGAAAAAAGTTTTACTCAGCCCGTAGTCGAACCAGGTATTCTTCATTAGCAGCAACGCACTTAACCGGTTAAGCTGATGACCGTCTCTTCGGTCAGTACACTAATGTGTTTTATTCTTACCTTTAATAGCAATAGAGTCCTTAGTGGTAAATGGAACACCAAGGAATGGTTTATTCGCAGCTAAAAGTGTTTCGGACATTGTGTCACTTCGTATTAGATTATCGGCATCGTGTGCTTCTTTAAGTGCATCTTCAAATCTGTCGGCTACCATACAATTTAAAACTGGATTAATTTCTTTAATTCTGGTAATGAAGGAATTCAGTACTTCAACGCTAGTAATCTGAAATGGATAGGAAAATAGTACCAGCTTTTCTACTCATAGTCTAGGTTTCTTCAAGGTAGGATTCTTGAAAAACAATCAAAATTTTCAAGTACGGTATTAGAACAGAATTAAATTGATAACCATTGTTTTATTTTCATCATGACCTACATCATCATTGGGTGCCTACATTTTTATTATTTTATAAGTATGTGGAATATTTTTTTAATGGCCAATAATATTTTTATAAATTTTTATGATTGTTATTTATGGATATGTAAAGATAAAAAATGAACTAATAAGTAAACTACCAATATTAACTATGCAATTTTGTATAAGATATAGTTTTGCTTATATAATATCAGATTATCAGAAAAGATAAGCGCTAATTAATTTCAAGTCGTAATAAATTACTTTATTATTGTGATTCTTCATTTGCATGGTTGCCACGGATCATTAAAAGGTCTATGATTGGTCTTCAAGCGATTTATTCCACCTTCAAATTTAGTACCGCTTTCTGTATATAAGCCTTTGAACTCCATCATGGGGAGGTTTAGAACTTTTAACTTTCCATAGGGTTTGTATATTATCTGATATTACATAATTAATGTTCGTACTGTAATGATATATTTGATTTAAAGTATCGCGTGTCAGTGAAATGCATGTAATGGTAACACGGCGGATATGGACAGTAGACAACTTAGCGAATAACAGCCAGCGGAAGACGAGTTAGGGTGGGAGGACGCTGATGCAGCAAGCCATTGTGAAATTTATTGAATGTTACGTTTTTATTTTTGTGAAAGTTTTTATTAGCTATTCTACAACCAGGTGAATATTGTTTATATTTTATTTCCAAGTGAGTAAAATTGTTGCTTCCAATTTGGTATAACGTAATATTGCTGCATATTATTAAGATGTGTAATTAATAAAATTGAATCAGGTTTTTTAAATATACACAATTCTCTTTGCGAGTGGCTCGATTAATTAATTAATCCCGTTGCGTATAGCACAAGGTTAGAAGGTGTCAAATTCTTCTTCTTAGTCCTCTTAATAGGTCTATCTGTGGCCTGTGTTTTAAAACTAATTCGATTAAATAGTTCTTTGAGCATAGGATTTTACATCTTAGGTAGCTTGCTAGGCCTATCTTCAATATGTACATATATGTAACCCTGATTTTTATTGTTATGTAGGCAAACGGTAAAAGGCAAAAAAAGCATAGAGACGGTCAAGAAATTTTAGACTGCGTTCGAACCTTTTATTCGTAGTTGATCTTGCTAACATCCAGACCACAACCGTCGTCTAATAACTTATTAAGAAAAATTAGTGGGGGAGCTGACAGTTTAAATCTAGATATGTTTCAAATCTCAGTCGCCCCAATTCAAGTAACAGTAATTTCAAAGCTAATAGGTAATTTTTACAATATAATGCTATAATGACGTGACCTATTTTACAACATAGAAAATATTAGTATACTCACATTTTTTGTTCTTATTTTGTGTGCAATCGTAGTTGCAGAATCCAATAGGATAGGATCCTTAATTGCTGGCATTTGCTTGCCTTTCCGTCCATAATAAATTTGGAAAAGGAATCGCGCCTGAATTCCTACAATTTTCTGGAAGAAGTTAATTATTGCAACTAATAAATTTATGCTCGCATTCATAATATAATAATTAATGTTAAAATAAACTTTAAAAGTTAAAAAGATTACAATAAAAAATGTAAATATTTTATTTTTTTATAAGTTTTAGGTACATATTTTTGTTCATTGCTATCTCCATATTATGTTTGATGGTTATCATTAAAGTTTATCTATATATATAAAATTCAATGTATGTATGTATGTATGTGTGTTTTCTATACAATTCTACACCGTTTGACCAATCTCTACCAAATTTGGTGTAGAAGCTATTTACAATGCTACGAAAAACATAGGCTACTTTAGAATCTTGCCGCGAACTTTGGTCAAGCGCTGTATTAGCTTGACCAACGTTAGTGCGGATCAACGGATCAACGTTTCAACGGATCAACGTATTAACGAACGATATCTATATATATAAAATTCAATGTATGTATGTATGTTTTCTATACAATTCTACACCGTTTGACCAATCTCTACCAAATTTGGTGTAGAAGCTATTTACAATGCTACGAAAAACATAGGCTACTTTAGAATCTTGCCGCGAACTTTGGTCAAGCGCTGTATTAGCTTGACCAACGTTAGTGCGGATCAACGGATCAACGTTTCAACGGATCAACGTATTAACGAACGATATCTATATATATAAAATTCAATGTATGTATGTATGTGTGTTTTCTATACAATTCTACACCGTTTGACCAATCTCTACCAAATTTGGTGTAGAAGCTATTTACAATGCTACGAAAAACATAGGCTACTTTAGAATCTTGCCGCGAACTTTGGTCAAGCGCTGTATTAGCTTGACCAACGAGAGTGCGGATCAACGGATCAACGTTTCAACGGATCAACGTATTAACGAACGATATATATATATATAAAATTCAATGTATGTATGTGTGTTTTCTATACAATTCTACACCGTTTGACCAATCTCTACCAAATTTGGTGTAGAAGCTATTTACAATGCTACGAAAAACATAGGCTACTTTAGAATCTTGCCGCGAACTTTGGTCAAGCGCTGTATTAGCTTGACCAACGTTAGTGCGGATCAACGGATCAACGTTTCAACGGATCAACGTATTAACGAACGATATCTATATATATAAAATTCAATGTATGTATGTATGTTTTCTATACAATTCTACACCGTTTGACCAATCTCTACCAAATTTGGTGTAGAAGCTATTTACAATGCTACGAAAAACATAGGCTACTTTAGAATCTTGCCGCGAACTTTGGTCAAGCGCTGTATTAGCTTGACCAACGTTAGTGCGGATCAACGGATCAACGTTTCAACGGATCAACGTATTAACGAACGATATCTATATATATAAAATTCAATGTATGTATGTATGTAAGAAGAACAGGAATTGGCAATATCGCTGCGTGCTTTCGAAAATTCCTTATTAGAAGACGAAGGGGAGGAGGAAAAGGAAGAACACAAAGAAAAAGTGTTGTTGGCAAAAATAAAATAAAGTAAAATTAGAAATTATTGTGGTTTTTGTGAATACTTAACAGTTTTGTTAAAGTTTTTTTTATTAAACCTTGATTTGTACTTTTTATTACTTTATTTATTTAATCCTTTTTTAATACGTTTGGTATTTGCAATGACCAAATAAGTCGCAAGGTCATTATGCGGATTGGATCTAAAAAATAGATGTAGGCAAATATTGAAATTTGGGCAGGACAACGTCTGCCGGGTCAGCTAGTTTTAATATAAATATCAACAGTTAAAAAGTTTATAAGTATAGTATACAGTGTGTTTCCGTGATTGATGTACATCTCTTAGAACTATTGTGTAAAGTAAATGAACTCGGATGTCGGATCAGAGTAAGGGTGCGAATGAATATATAAATATACGCTATACAGACCCTTCGAATTTCGCTATTCTAAGAAAAAGTATATCATATATGACATTTAGCAAATCAAGATCCTGTAGAAAAAACTATGATCTGTGTTTCTAGAGATGAATTATTAAAATTGTGCCTAAAATATAGTCATAAAAATAAAAACTGTAACCTAAAAAAAAAATTCCAAACCAAAATGTCTTTCTCTAGAAACACGAATATACTCGTGAAGTTTACAGATTATCAAATTAAATTGATAAAAGTTTATTTATAACAGTTATAATCAATCTACAGTTTCGTTTATCATTACTACCATTTTAGGCAGTTTTTGCGAAAAATAATTCACGGTGTGTCATGGTGATGGCGTTGTACTCAGTCGGACTGGTCGGATCGGAATTTACCTGCATATTTTAACTACCTCTATTATGTTCAATTATTATGAACATAATTTTTGTCTTTGTCACTAATGTAGAGCTCGTACCAAAGCTCAAAACTTATACAATCATCGGCGCAATAACGAAAACGCTTCCAAATACTAAAAAGCCCAACTAGAAAACATTAGTTGAATGTTTGATTTCGTTTTGACAGTTACACAAATTTCGAGTTTTATTATTATTAAATGGTATAGTATTGTTTCATAATATAAATAACAATCAGCCTTCTTTAAGGCTATTTGACAGGTTCTATTGTTTGATGGTAAGTAATAAAAGTTTAAATTAAATTTTCGCACAAGCTAATGTTTTTACTTAACATTATTATGTATGTAACTCGCCTTCTTGGCTCCTCCGCCGCGCATTGTAGGGCTTTTGACAAAAGAAATCACCTCTACATTTTGGTGCGACATCTGTTGGAAATGAATACCACAAATGGATTATTCCAAAAGGTGTGAAACTGAATTAAATTAAAAATATTTTCGACAGTAGCGATGTTGGCGGCCATTTCCCCGATGCTTGTCAATTCCCCACCTTAACTGGAGCCAGGGTTGGGCAGTATTTGAAATACATGTATTTAATTTTTTAAATATAAAAATACATAAACTAATCAATAATAATATATTCTCCTGCATTGTTTATGATTGACTCCTAACGTTTCAGCAGTTTTTCGATTTTACGCCTGATGAAGTTTGGAGGTGAAGAAGTCGTCAAGCCAGCTTTGAAGAGCAACATCGTTATTAAATGAGAATCCGCGGAGATTGTTGGATAGAGAGCGGAAAAGATGAAAATCTGATGGAGCAAGATCAGGAAAATAATTTACAATAGAAATTTACGAGAAAAAAAGAGAAATCATTTACAAGAACTTAAAAAGTTATTGTTCCGTATATATTTATTAATTGAAATCTTAAATTATAGTTTTTTGCGGCTTAATCAAGTTATACCATAAATAAAACTCCTCAAGGCGAAACCCATCCACCAAAAGCTCTTTCAATTTCCATTGCAACTGCTAAACATAATCTATCATTATTTATGTTTGAAATAACCTGCAATCCAATCGGGAGACCTTCAGAATTTAGACCCATTGGACAATGAGTAGATGGAAAACCTAATGAATTTATAATCGCCGTGTATGTAAAATTTATTACTTTAAATAAGGGTTCATTATGGTAGACAGCTGCAGTTGGATGAGTAGGATAAATAAAAACACCGTCATTTCCTATCAACTTAACCATTTCATCCATCAACAATTGTTTATTATCCACTTTGTGATTGTATTTTGACTTATGGGTCTTTGAAGAAAGGATTTCTAATACACCCGCAGATAATGCTACAAACGTGTGCTTCGACCTACCAAAGCACCATCTCAATATTTCGCTAGGAATATTTATACTGCCTTCTAAATCACAAAGCTGTTCTCCAAATGTTGATCTATTTTCATTGTTAATAACATCAGCAAAGAATATACTTGTACTTTTATTAAACTTTTCGATTTTCACCTCTTCAGCTTTAATTTCTAAAGCAGAGTCTAAATGAGAAACAAGTTTCTCAAACAATTTCTTTATTTCAGGTTCTACTGACGTAACAAGCGGCTCACCCATATTTGATTGTTGATAAAAAAATTTAATGTTTTTCAAATCAACTTCTGCATCTAATTTTAATATGGTTCTATATTCGTCTTTGATCATCACTTTAAAAAGTGGCAGTAAATCCTCTGCATGTCTACACATTGGACCTATACAGAGCATATTATTTTGTATTTCTGATACAGCTATCGGGTATTGCCCAGCGTTAGAAACAACACAATTTGATGGCTTGTGACCGAATATCCCATTTAAAAATGATGGCATACGAATGGAACCAGCCATATCAGAACCAACCCCAAATGCTGATCCGGCAGCAGCTTGAATGCTACCTTCTCCACCTGAAGATCCACCAGGCGTACGATTAGTATCATAAGGATTTGAAGTGCGGCCATGAATTGTATTTGAACTTTCCCACCTTAAAATACAAGGCAAGGTCTAAGTAACGAAAGAAATAATGTAAGCAGTAATTTTAAATGTGTATACCATATCAACAATTCTGGAATGTTGGTCAAAGCTATTGGAATTGCTCCGGAATTTCGTAAACTGGAAATAGCATCGGCATCTTCTGAGACTTTAAAGTGGCGACGTTTGTAAAGACCCGCAGTTTGAATCATGCCTGTATAATATTAAATATAATAGTTTAAATGAACAGGAACAGTGGGTAATAGATGTTTTATCCTTACCTTTAATGGCAATAGCGTCCTTAGTGGTAAATGGAACACCAAGGAATGGTTTCTTTTCAGCTAAAAGTGTTTCGGACATTGTATTATTTCTTATTAGATTATCGGCGTCTTGTGCTTCTTTAAGAGCATCTTCAAATCTGTCTGCTACCACACAATTTAATATTGGATTAATTTCTCTTATTCTGGTAATGAAGGAATTTAATACTTCAACGCTAGTAATCTAAAAAGTATATGAAAATAATTATCTACTAGTTTATCTACTCATGGATTAGATTTAGGATGTTGGATTGTCTTGACCACCAAGAAATTTTCTTCAAAACGCGATAGTTTATTTAAATACGGAGTGGGTCGGGCAAAAATATGTCACTAAAGAAGTGACCATGTGAAAAACGGGGGATTCATAAAATCAAACAAAAATTTTACAGGAGATATTGGGACATATAATATAATTATTGTATTAATAGCCATTGTTTTATTTTATAATATTATTATTATGTTGTTTTTGTTGGTAATTTTTTTTAATGCCCAAAATATGTTATGAACATTATTTATGGACATTTAAAGATAAGAAAATAACTAAACTTAGAATTTTGTATTAATAGTACCGCAGAAAGCTTATTACAGATAACACAATTTTATGGCAAAATGGTGTCTTTAAATCACTGCATTTGGAAACAATAGGGAAGATGCATAAAATTTTTTTATAGCGTAGTTGGATCAAAAATAACTAAATATACTAATTAATGCTATTTAATTTATTTATTTTCGTTTTGATAATAATTTAAAAAATATTTAAAAATCCGTCAATTTGAATTGAAGGAAACGCCCGCGCAATTTGCCACAGAACGTGTGACGTCACAGTTTAATTTTACATTCATTTATATTATTTTTCTGTGGTTTTGTGCTTTGAAAGTTGAAGTTTGTTAGTGTTAAAAGCTGTTATTTATCATAATTAAATCAATTAAAAACAAGAAAGTTAAAAAAGTACTCCAAACGAGTATAGTAAACATGAAAGTGAGGTTATTGTTATTGTACCGGTGACTTCGTTGCGTTTAAGGTCACATGATTTATTTTAAATTATTATTGAATTTTAAAATGGATTATTTATAACAATATACAATAAATAGAAGTTATTTTTGCTGATTTGATATTTAATATATAGGATTAATCGGAAAATACTGTTTTAACTAAAATTTTTTTTTCATGCATGTTCCCCATTAAATGTACTTCGGAAGTAATTGGTTAAAAGTAGGAAAAGTGCTGTTCCGATTGGTTGATACTTTCTTTCAGCGGAGTCGAACCGTCGTCAAATGAACTTATTTAAATAAAAAGTATTCTGGGAGCTGGCAGTATAAAACGAGTTATGTTTAAAATTTCAGTTGTCCCAAATTTTTTGTCTAACCCAATTCAAGTAACCGTAAGATCAAAGCTAATTGGTTTTACCAATAAACTACCCATTTGTGACCTATTTTATAACATACAAATATTAGTATTATGTACTTACTTGTTTTGTTCGTATTTTGTGTGCAATCGTAGTTGCAGAATCCAATAGAATAGGATCTTTAATTGCTGGTATTTGCTTGCCTTTCCGTCCATAATAAATTTGGAAAAATAATCGGGCCTGGATTCCCACAATTTCGTGGCAGTAATTAATTATAGCAACTAATGCATTTTTACTTGCATCCATCATTTTAGGTATATGTTACTTGTATGTGCAGTATAATATAATTCATTCTAAAATAAACTTTAAAAGTTGACCAGATAATTTAACAATAAAGTATATATTAAATATTTTCTATTTGTGTAAGCTTTCGGGAATGTTTATTGTTATTTGCAGATATTTTATGGCCAACTTTAAAAATTCATATAATATTATTATCGACAGTTATAAAATCTATATACATGGTGTCCCCGGGACCGATGTTATACCTCATCGGGTCATTTTATAAAGGAATTGTGAATTTCTGCAGTATATTGCTTCTTCTTCTTTCGGAGCGCTACAACCCCGGGTGGGTCTTGGCTGACTTAACAATTGCCCTCCACGCCTCTCGATCTTTCATCAGATTTAGTGCTTCATTGTATTGTAAGCCTAGTGTTTCCACATCAGATGTGTTAACTATTTATTAACATAGGCAGCGCCACCTAGTACCAGCGCCACCCAGCGAACCATGACCAACCATGGCAGTCTTGTGCTATGCGTAGAGCTGAGCGGTCTTGCGTGACAACAGCGGTGTTTATTCATTTATATTTATCTTGTATTATTATTATTTTGTGTTATATCTTGACAAACATTAAATCTTTGAACAATTATTGCGTTAATTATTCTCGATTTAACAATCAGAAGTGGGATAGTGATAGTTTTTTTTACATTAACAATTGTGTTGAAAACGTGCGTTGACTTTTTAAGATGGAGGCGAAAACCAACGGTTTTGGTGACGATGTACACGACGTGCGTGCGCAGCAGTCAGTGACATCCGACGAATCACGAGAGGCGAAACTGATGACTTTGTTAGCAAAATCGGAAGAAGGACGCGCGCAAACCGATGCGATGTTACGACAATTTTTAATGGCGACTCTGAATAAACCACCAGAGCAACCACAACAAAGATGGACTGAACCTTGTGCGATGACATATAGCGTTATGCCAGACCTAAGCAAGTCAATCCAAGATTTTCATGGAGACGCAGGCGAAGTAGCAGTCGAATGGTTAGAGCGGGTAAATAACTGCGCAATCCTACATTTCTGGAGCGAAGAAATAAAACTAGAATCTGCCAGAATTCACTTAGCTGGACCAGCGAGAGATTGGCTACGGACAAGAAAAGAAAAAATTGTTACATGGGAAGATTTCGAGCGGGAGTTTCGAGCGACATTTTTCTTGCGTAGAAGTGTTGGAAATTTATGGAAGCGAATGGTAGAAAGAACACAACAGCAGCGAGAGAGCGTTGAGGCTTACTTTCACCATAAAAATAAATTGTGCAGTGATCTCAAACTCGAATTCGACGAGGCCAAAGAACAGATTTTAGCGGGGTTAACTAGAAAAGACTTTATACCGGGTTTATTGGCGAATAAACACAGTGACGTGAACCAATTATTGCATGATGTGCTAATTTTGCATAGAACAATCACAACCGCGAAAGTTAAAACGGACTACCAGGGTGAAGGAACCTCCAGAGGGTCGAATTATGGAGAAATGGCAGTAGCAAACAACCCGAAGCAAAAGTGATATAATTGTACGGAATTTGGACATTTTTCTAGGGACTGCCAGAAGCCAAAAGAGAGCAATTTGTGTTTTTTGTGCAAGAAAGGAAATCATATCAAGCGAGATTGTCCTTTAAACAAAGAATCAACTGCAAGGAACAGGCGAAACGGAGTAATGCAGGTTGAACAAAACAATCCTACGCGTTCGATTGAAAAGTTTTTACGACGTGCGAAAATAAACGGGGTCGAACTGAATGTATTTATTGATAGTGGTAGCGCGGTGTGTACGATCATCAATAGTAAAGTGCAAAAACTGAAAAACATTGTAAAACTTTATAACCCAAAGGCAAGTGAAACAGCTTTGTTTACGGACGCGAGCGCGAACGGGCTTTCGGGAATTTTAAAACAAATACAGGAAAACGGCGAGTTACATCCGGTTTATTATGTTAGCAAAAAAACTACGGAAGTCGAAAGCAAATATCATTCTTCGAAATTAGAATTGATGGCAATTGTTTATTGTATCGAACGGCTAAGAAATTTTTTAATCGGTATTCATTTTACAGTGTATACTGACTGCCAGGCGTTAGTATATTTAAACACGCAGAAAACAGGTAATTCACAAATGGCGAGATGGTATAATTTACTAAGCGAATACGACGTTGAACTTAAATATCGTCCGGATATTAAAATGGCTCATGTAGATGCGTTATCACGAGCACCGGTAAACGAATCTTGCGACACGATGCAAGAAATTTATGAAAATTCAACTGTGATGCAAACATTAACTGAAGATGAATACATTTTAATGATACAGCGTAGCGACCAATCATTGATAAATTTGATGGAAATATTATTAAAACCAATCGAGGAGCGAACGAACTACGAAAAAACGGCAGTAGTAAATTATGAAATGCGAGATGGAAAATTATATCGGGTAATCAAAACAGATGTTTGCGATAAATTACTTTATGTGATCCCGCGTTCCTTACGAAAAAGTATTGTAATTAAATATCACGACTTAATAGAACACTTCGGTACAGACAGAACGTGCGCGAAAATTAGAGAGACATATTGGTTTCCAAAATTAAGAAGATATGTGCGACAACATATTCGAATGTGCGCGGAATGTTTAATAAACAAAACTCCAGGGGGAAAACCAGCGGGGAAATTACATCCAATACCTCCTCCAGCGCGACCTTTTGAGAGAATACACGTAGATCATGTAGGTCCACTCAGTGGCGTACCTAGGGGGGGGGCGGGGGGGGGGTCCGCCACGGGCCCCTTTACTAAGGGGGCCCCACCCAAAAATAAATAATTCCATGTTTCTCAAGTGAGCGAGCTCGTTCGTGGCTCAGTCGTTCAGAGAGCGTCGGTTTCGGAGCTGCGTTGCGTCGTGCTGAACGTCGTAGATTCAATTGTTCGAATTCGGGCTCTTACGATAAAACTTTTTATCAGTTTAACATTTTTAACAGTAATGATAATTGATGATATTCTATCTATTATTTCTCTGCACAGGGCATTAGCTTATGGAAGACGGTTAGATTAAGGCAAAAAAAAAGGCTAGCCACATTAAAAAGTGATAAATGACCTTTTTTGAGGGTGAGGGGGGGGCTACAAAATAAATCCGCCCCGGGCCCCAAGTGGTCTAGGTACGCCACTGGGTCCAGTTGTAAAAAGCGAATCGGGAAACGTTCATATTTTAGTATTGGTAGATGCGCTCACAAAATACGTAAAACTTTACCCAATGCCGAGTACAAAAAGTGAATTTGCGATCCGGGCGTTAGAAAATTTCATAAGTCAGTACGGGATTCCAGAAAGAATTATTTCAGATCTGGGTACAAGCTTCACGTCGAGTAAATTCAATAAATTTGTTGCGAAACATGGAATAATTCATACGTTGAACAGTAGTCAATGGCCACGCGCAAATGGTCAAGTCGAACGAGTAAATAGAACATTAATACTAGCAATAATGACGGCGATGAAAGAGGAAGAAGTGTGGGACGAAATAATTCCAATTGTTGAACGAAATTTGAACATTGCGCCAAATCAAACGACAAGTAAAACACCCTTCGAAATTTTATACGGGTATTTACCAAAATTTCATGACGGTCCTTTGAGTGCGGTTGCGGAAGTTGACATAACATGGACACCGAGCGTTAAAGTCCAAGAACAAGTGCGAAAAACGATACGGGACGAACAAAGTAAACAGAAAAAGCGCTATGACAAAAAACGTTACGACGGCGTAAGTTTCAAAGTCGGAGACATTGTGTTTATGCGGCGGGTACCAAAGCCAACTGGCGACAGTACAAAAACACAAACGAAATACCGCGGTCCATTGGAAGTGATCGAAGTGCTACCAAGCGATACTTATCGAGTAGCGTCTTTAAAGAACATTCCGGGAAAAAGATTCACGACAACCGCGAACGTAAGTCAGCTGAAAATTTTTCGGACAAATGCTGAGGACACACAATCTAGTGAGTCAAGCGAAAGCGAAGACGAAATACAGGGTGCGGCAACAACGGAACCAACCGAAAATCCGGAACCAAGTACTTCACGAGCGGAAAATGCGACGAATGAGAAGAACGAAACACAGAAGAGAGAACGAAGGCGTCCAACGAAATTCGATGATTTCGAATGCACCTATGAAAATTTTTTTTTGTTCTTTTTGCGTATTAATTTTATTTTCAGGCAAGACGTAGTTACCTCATGTGATGTAACCTGTCAGGATACCCGAGTATTAACTATTTATTAACATAGGCAGCGCCACCTAGTACCAGCGCCACCCAGCGAACCATGACCAACCATTGCAGTCTTGTGCTATGCGTAGAGCTGAGCGGTCTTGCGTAACAACAGCGGTGTTTATTCATTTATATTGATCTTGTATTATTATTATTATTTTGTGTTATATCTTGACAAACATTAAATCTTTGAACAATTATTGCGTTAATTATTCTCGATTTAACAGATGTAATATTATCCCTCCATCTTGTTCTCGGTCATCCCACCGGTCTCTTACCACCTGGAGCACCATCCCATGCCAATCTGATTAGCCTACTATCTGGTTGTCTCTGGACGTGTCCGGCCCAACGCAACCGTTGCGCCTTTATTTCCTGTACTATATCCGGATCGGTAAATATTTCTTTTAGCTCTCTATTTGTCCTTATCCGGTATTGCTCCTCTACGGGATTATATATTGGGTCAAATATCCTCCTTAAAACTTTTCTTTCGAAACGTCTCAGTCGTTCTTCATTTGTTTTGGTCATCGTCCAGGCTTCTGAGCCGTACATCAACACAGGCCTCACCACGGTTTTATAGATTTTGATCTTTGAGGTTCTTGTTAGGTTTTTCGAACGGAACAGCCTGTCCAGGGAAAATGTACATCGGTTACCGCTCTGTATGCGTCCTTTTATTTCTTCGGTTATGTCATTGTCTGCAGCGACAGTTGACCCCAGGTATTTAAAATGTTGGACTCTTTCAAAATTGTACTGGTCGATGGTGACATTTTGTCCAAGTCTGTCTCTGTGTGGTCGTCTATTCACACACATATATTTTGTCTTGTCTTCGTTTATTGTAAGACCCATCTTCTCTGTCTCCCTTTCCACCCTTTGGAATATAGCCTTCATGTTGATCACGCTATAAGCCATTATATCCACGTCATCCGCATATGCCAGTATTAGTCTGGATCCGTCCACTGCAAACAGTTGCATCTCGATTTCAGATGATTTTATGGCTTTATCCAGTACGATGTTAAATAGGAGAGGTGACAGTGCATCACCCTATCTCAGTCCGCTGCCCACTGTGAAAGACTTTGACATTCTTCCGTCTATTTTTAAGTATATTGATTGATATACCAAAATTCTTTGAGTTAAAATAATCTTGTGCAAAAGCGGAGTACTGGATAAGTTAGGATTGAGGATTTTTTCGTACTTTCTCCGCGAATAAAACAAAATATACTTCTGCTACCGGTTTCGCAAATTTACTCGCATCTTCAGGCAGAAACAGTCAAAATCTCTACATTAGTACACACAAAGAGCTTATCATTGTTATACATAAATCACACATTACACAAATAGTTAAGTGACATAAAATAAATTATATTAAATAAAACAAAATAAAGGAAACGATTGCATTTGTCGAAGTATAAATTTTTTTTTTAAGATTTTCTTAAAGAGAATTAATCTTAAAGAGAAATTTTATACTCGACAAATGCAATCGTTTTCCTTTATTTTGTTTTATTTAATATAATTTATTTTATGTCACTTAACTATTTGTGTAATGTGTGATTTATGTATAACAATGATAAGCTCTTTGTGTGTACTAATGTAGAGATTTTGACTGTTTCTGCCTGAAGATGCGAGTAAATTTGCGAAACCGGTAGCAGAAGTATATTTTGTTTTATTCGCGGAGAAAGTACGAAAAAATCCTCTATCCTAAATCTTTGAGTTAACTCTTAGTTGAGAATAATCTTCCAACTGGCACGTAGGTTGTGATAGAAGATATTTTTCTAAAAACAAGTCACCGACACCGAAAAGGTCAGCAAAATAGAACGTTTTATGTCGAATTTTCACAAAAACCATTTATTTTACGGAAGCAATACTGCCCTACTAAGGAAAAACACCGTACCTATGTGCATTTTTTGACTATTTTGAGTTAGATGCATTTTCTTAACTAATTTTTTCCATTTCACTGAGATATCTCAAAATCGTTATTTTGTACATACGGTGTTCTTTCTACCGGTACCGTGATTGAAAAACTGAACGAATTTAAATTCAATTTTCACCAATAAGAGTTATTTTTTTAAACAAAATTCAAAGTATTCCATAGAGCACGCGATATGAACTTATCGATGTCAATTTTGTTTTTCTCTAATGTCAGTTACAAACATAGTGTTAACTAAAGAGCAACAAATCATAATTTTTAAGCTTTTAAAACAACAATGTAGTTTTGCTATGATACAAAAAAGGTATGTAAAGACCAAAATTTTTGTGTTTCGAAAGGTACACTCTCTAACTACAAAAAAAATGGAATCCCAGAACTTAAATCCAAAATCCGGAAGAAAGGCAGCGGAAAGAAGCCAACTCTGACAAATCGACAATTATCGAATTTAAAGAAAATGGCATTAAAAACGAATCCTCCGACACTACAACATATGGCTTGTAATGATATTTCACTTTTCCCCGTCTATTTACGTTTTTCCCGCGATAATTTTAAATTTTATAAGTCCGCCATCTAGGGTTGACGAGAGGAGTTAGTTGTTTTGCGTCATGTGGCGCGCGCACAACCACAAGAAGGGATTGACAAAAATGGCGTAGTACGAAAGAACGCTTGTGTAATTGTGTGATTGAAAACTTGGTAAAATTACCGAAATTGGCGTAATTCCTTTGTTCGTTCATCTGGGTGTTAATGAAAAAGGCTGTCCTTGTGACAATTATTACGATCGCCAATAATTGGTTATATTAGATGCATATTTGGTTTTATGCAATCAACAGCTTTATGCAAATGTATGTTACTGGAGTTTTAACGACAAAACTAATCAACACGCAATTCAATCAATCCGTTGAAGTTTTTGCTACAAAATTAGGTTCGATCTCTTCCTTAAATATTGTGGTATTCGAAGCTGATGTATTTTGATGACGCCATTCCTTTGTTCGCACATTCCTGAATGCAGGACCGTATTTCGCCCCATCGTCAATGTGTATTTATTGTTTATGTTAAATTTTGCGTAAGTACTTTTTATCAGTTTATTTTAATTAACCCCGCTACCGATTCTAAATATTACAAACATTAAATTACGTCAAATTAAATATAAATTAATCATCACTTATTCTACCGGTTTTAAACAATTGAACTCCGAATGAAGTGTTTCGCCCATCCCTTTAGTTTTTGTGTTTCGGAGTTGCTATTCAAACAATTTTGCGTTCACCTTCAGCATAAATCTCGTGAACACTTGTGGTCCGTACCCAGGTGTAGTGCATTGTGTAATTCGATATTTTAAACATTTTTGTTATCTTCACGTCAAACTTTTCAACATTATTTGTCTTATCAAATGTTCATATATTTAATTATAATCTTAAGTACTAACCCCTTTTTTTGGTTCTCGAACGTGGAATCGAGGTGTTGTTTTAGTGGGATACTACCCGAGTCAATTTTCATCTCGATTCGACTGACCGAAACCTTGTTTATGTTACATTTATGTTCTTTTATGTGTTTAGTTTATATATATACAGTGTGTTGAACATTTTATGTTCACCTTTAGCATAAGTATTATTATTCTTTATATCATTATTTTATTATTGTGTATTATTAGTCATAAGTTATTTAAATCCGACAACTATTTATCGTATTTATATGTCATTATTTTACAATCTCATCAACGTTTGTTATTATTAATCGACATAAATTGTCAAAATCGCTGTCATTATTATTCACATATTAGTTTATTAGCTTCACCAAAATTAAGTCTTTTAATTAAAATATTGTTACTCGTTATTGGATATATTTTATTTCACTCTCGACTCCCCCCCCTATTTCTATATAGGTAAGTTCTGAATTACTTTTGGGGTAAGTTTATGACAAATTCAGTGGCGCCCTAATACCCGATTGTGACTTCCCTTGATTTTGCCGTCCCGGATTGTTATTGGAGTGATTCAAGCACCACGACCCACGCGATTGAGCTAGCGGCATCCAATACAAATCCAGGTAGGTGCCACACATTCACCTGTGTGATCACAGTTTGTTTACGGAACCAATTTGGCCCGTTACAAAATTTGCCGCCCAACGTGGTAGCCTTTTGTTAAAAATTGTTCCCCAACATTTAGGCCGACGTTTAGGCCTGACCACTACAAAATTTGACCCCTATCGTGTTGGCTTTGTTAAGTCATCTTCAAGCTCTTCCGAAACCATTGTGGTTTATTTTAGTCCCTTTTTGATTTTATAATTTTTTATTTTTATTACGATTATTTACTTTTACGCCATGGAGTGCGAATTTGAGAATTTAATTGCCAGTTATAAGTTGATTGTAGAACGACTTATTAAGACAGAATTAATCTATGAACTCGAGGTTCGAGGCTCGCAGTCAGTAGGTGATGTTCCAGCCCTACGAACTTTATTAAGAAAAGTCCTGAAAAAGGAAATGACTGACCCAAAATTTGTACGCCCCCCCTATTCAAAAACCTTTTCGGATGATTCAGTTTACATCAATTTGATGATTGAAAATCTCAGCTCTTTAATCGAGACTTCCGATTTAGATAAATCGGCCCCCTTAATTCAAACTAAAGTTTTACATTTAGTTCATCGAATTAAAAATTCAAATCCCAGTAATGATGAGGAAAATAACATAAAATTAGATTGGGTGAATGTGGTTAAAGATATGATAGTAAATTATGAACTTGCGTTGAAAACTTCCAAACTCTCGCTAGATGCTCCCGTGATAAATACCGCTAGTGAAACCCCTGTGTTAAAAATTGCTAATCTAAAATTAGAAAATGATGCTACTAACCCTCTAACGCTTGCTACTTCTACTTCTGCTTTGCAAAATGTTATGCCAGCTAGTACTTATTGTGTTCCATCTACAATTTTGACTCCCCCTGTTACTGTTAACTCAAGAATGAGTATTGTTATGTCGGACGTACAGAAATCTGTACCTGTTTTTAAATGGGGATTTACTTTTTCGGGTGACAAAACTCAATCGTTAAATGCATTTTTAGAACGTGTTAGGGAGTATAGTATTACCAGAAATGTTTCGGAAATACAATTATTTCGCGAATCATACGAACTTTTCAGTTCGAAGGCTTTGATTTGGTTTAGAGCAAATCGTGAAAATTTTAATACTTGGAGTGATATCGAATCGGCCTTACGAGAAGAATATTTACCACCAGATTATGATGATGTTTTAATTCGAGAAATTGAACGAAGAACTCAAGCTTCTTCGGAATCGATTGGTACTTTTGTTGCAGTCATGAAAAGTTTATTTTCTAGATTAGTTGAAAAATTATCTGAAGCCAAACAATTAAAAATTATAAATAAAAATTTACATCCGTCGTATCAAACTCAATTAGGCCTTGTGAAAATTACGTCTATCCCCGAATTAATTAAGTTTTGCAAAATCATCGAAGAACGAAGGATTGCGATTGATAATTACGTTCCCCCTGTGAAAAAGAAGAATGATTTAGAACCTGAATTAGCTTTTGTTGATGTTTCATGTAACGTTGAGACTATCAAAGAAGTTGAGAATAATTCTTCACAACCTACCCCGTTAATGAGTCAATCTTATTCAAACCCTTATAAGACAAGTTCGTCAAATGAAAATAGTTATTCCCATTATCGTTCAAATACTTTTACGAATTCTCGTTCTAACGATCATAATAATCCACGCTTTAGTACTTTTACGAAATTTAATAATAATGTTCAAAATTCTCGAAATTCAACAAATAATGCTAGTCTTAATTTTAGAAATTGTTGGAATTGTAATTCTAACCAACACCTTTCAAAAGAATGTACCGTTCCGAAGAAAGGAAATTATTGTTTTAAGTGTGGGAAACCCAATTTTACGACACGTACCTGTCCCAAATGTTCTGTTTCGGGAAACGAGCGTCGAGGTCAGTAAAAGACGGGATTGCTACCTCGAAGATTTTTTACAACTCCACCCGTTCCTTAAGAAATCTGATAGATAATAGAAATTTAGAATATGATAAAAATAAAATTATGTTGAATTATATTTTGGAAAATTCCAAATATGACGAACGTCCTTATGTGACAGTTGAAATTTTTGGTAAATCTTTTGCAGCACTTTTAGATTCCGGTGCCCCTAGGACAATTTTAGGAATTGAAGGTTGGAATCGAATTTCTAATTTAGGCCTTCATTTAAATAATGTTAAGTCGAATTGCGCTTTGGCTGATGGCAGCCAAATAAATATTTTAGGTTCGGTTTCGTTACCGATTAAGCTACGTCACAAAACCATTGTGATCAATGTTTTGATAGTGCCTGATGTTACACACACGGTAATTTTAGGAATAGACTTTTGGAGGGCTATTGGCTTTGTGCCTAATGTTATTCGTGGTGAGTGGAATTTTTCGAAGCCTGAACAATTGTCGATGGTGTCTTTAGAGGACGAACAAACACAATTGGTCTCTGAACAAAGTTTATCCCGTGAGCAGGGATCCATTTTAAATGGTTTAATCAGTTCTAATTTTAAAGACATTAGTAAGTCAGAAATTTTAGGATGTGCTTTAGGTGTGGAACATGTTATTACTACAAAGTCCCCTCCTATTAAGCAAAGATATTACCCGGTGAACCCTAATGTTCAAGCTCAAATAGACGCAGAATTAACCCAAATGATAAAGTCTGGTGTAGTAGAAAAAAGTCATTCAGCTTGGTCGAATCCCGTTTTGCTAATTAAGAAGAAAGACGGAAAATTTAGATTTTGTATAGATTTTAGAAAATTGAATCAAGTTACTGAACGTGATGCATATCCCTTACCTTATGTTTCCGCTATATTAGATCGCCTGCGCGATGCAAAATTTATAACGTCCTTGGATATAAAATCAGCTTATTGGCAGATCCCATTGTCTGAAGAATCGAAAGCTTACACTGCTTTCACTGTACCTGGTAGAGGTCTTTTTCAATTCACCCGTATGGCATTTGGTT
The DNA here is from genome assembly GCA_932274525.1 of Podabrus alpinus. Classification (NCBI taxonomy): domain Eukaryota; kingdom Metazoa; phylum Arthropoda; class Insecta; order Coleoptera; family Cantharidae; genus Podabrus; species Podabrus alpinus. The sequence continues at coordinate 22,836,697 of OW026454.1, forward strand.
TACATAATGCCCCGGCGACCTTTCAGCGTTTTATTGACAAAATTCTTGGCCCAGAATTAGAACCTTATGTATTTGTGTATTTAGATGATGTAATTATTTGTGCTCCAACTTTCGACAAACATATTGAAATCCTTACGGATGTTTTAAAGAGATTAAAAGATGCAGGTCTTACGTTGAGTAGGGAAAAATGTTATTTTTGTAAACCTGAGCTCAAATATCTCGGTTACGTTGTGAATCAACAAGGTATTGCGGTTGACCCCGGTAAAGTTGAAGCTATTTTAAAAATACCAACGCCCAAAAGCGTTAGTGATGTACGCACCATAATTGGTATGGCATCTTGGTATAGGCGATTTATACCTGAATTTTCAACAATCATTGCACCTCTTACCGCTCTTTTAAAGAGGAACCAGAAATTTATTTGGAACGAAAATTGTGACACTGCGTTAAGCTTGGTTAAAGATAGTTTGGTTAATGCTCCTATTTTAGTTTGTCCAAATTTTGATGTACCTTTTGTTGTTCAAACGGATGCCTCAGGCTTTGGCATCGCTGCGGTCCTCACTCAAGAAATTGATGGAGTAGAACATGTAGTATGTTATTTAAGTCGTTCACTTACGCGCCAAGAGAGAAATTATTCTGTTACGGAAAGAGAGTGTCTCGCGGTTCTTTGGGCCATTGAGAGACTGAGACCGTATTTGGAAGGTTCCCATTTTCGTGTAATCACTGACCATTATAGTCTCGTTTGGTTAAATAATCTTGTTCAACCAAGTGGTAGATTAGCCCGATGGATGGTAAGATTACAACAGTACGACTTCGAAATTACGCATAGAAAAGGTAAAGATCATGTAGTTCCGGACGCGTTATCAAGATCCGTTCCCGTGATTGATAATGTTTCGATTACTCCCAAATTTAGTCAAAATAAGAATGTAAATAATATCCCTAATGCTCCTAAAACAATACAGATTGGTGAAATAACCGACGATCATTCCGGTGATAATAACGACGAGGATCATGAGCTTCCTCATGAGTCCAATGATGATGATCATGACTCCAATCCCAATCCTGTAAGTAACCTTAACGATAAATGGTATAAGTCCATGTTAAGTAAGGTTAAGAACAAACCAGATAAATTTCCCCTATGGCGAATCGAAAATAACCTTTTGTTTAAATATGTAACTCCCGATTATCCTGAACTTCGTGAGAAGGCGGAATGGAAGGAAGTGGTTCCAAATTCTCGACGAAATGACATTCTAAAATCTTGTCACGATGAACCTACTGCTGGTCATCTCGGAATTCGCAAAACTTTAAGTAGAATAACTCAAAAATATTATTGGCCTTTGTTGAAATCTTCAGTATCCCGTTATGTAAATAGATGTCCCGTTTGTATTGCCCACAAACCAGAACAGAAAAAGCCCGCTGGTTTTATGACTTCCCATCCCAATGTAACTCGTCCTTGGCAGATGATTTCTGTTGATTTAGTAGGTCCCTTACCACGCTCAACCCGTGGCTACGTGTATATCCTAGTTGTAGCAGATTATTTTACTAAGTATTCCTTGTGTTTTCCTTTACGTTCTGCCACTGCTGCGTCTGTTACTCGTAAAATCGAAGAAGACGTAATTTTAGTTTATGGTGCCCCTAAAATTTTACTTTGTGATAACGGTGTACAATTCCGAAGCCGTGAATTTAGAAACATGAATTCCCTGTATAATGTTAAAATTACTTATAACGCGAATTATCATCCCCAAGCTAACCCGGTCGAAAGGGTTAATAGAGTTTTAAAGACCATGTTGTCCTCCTATGTAGCGGACAATCATAGAAATTGGGATAAATATTTAGCCCGTGTTGCTTGCGCCATGCGCACAGCAGTACACGAAGTAACTGGAGTAACGCCTTATTTTGCGAATTTTGGTAGAGAAATTAATTTAGATGGTGGTACCGTAGGCTCTTCTGAATTGACAGGAGATACGGATATTTCGTTTGGAGATAGGTTATACCTACAAGGTAAACCTAAGGCTCTCCACAAATTGTATGACGATATTGTTAAAAGGCTTAGAGTAGCCTATGAAAAGAACACGAGTTCTTATGATTTAAGACGTCGAGCTGCTACTTTCGAAGTAGGAGATTCGGTGTGGCGACGCAATTATGTGTTATCCGACGCGTCAAAATATTTTACGGCGAAATTAGCTCCCAAATTTCGTGGACCCTTTTACATCAGAAAGAAAGTTTCTTATGCCACTTATGAGCTTTCTGATGAATCTGGAACTTCCCAAGGCGTGTGGAATGCCAAAGATCTTAAATCCGCTCCCGAGTAAGTCATATTAGTAGCGTACCTTGAGTTATGCAGAGGGCGTTAACTAACCCCAACTGCGACTATAATTTAGTAAATGTATCTTGAGTTACGAAGAGAGCGTTTTGCTAAACCTGATTTGACTTGTTTATCCTACGTTTTGTTCTGACCAATTTGATGAGATTTGAATTGGGAAACTGATTCGCTTCGTGGACCGATGCGGTTAGGCCATACCGACAGATAAATGAACTTGTATATAATATGTATGTTTTTTTTTCTTTTAGCTTCCGCTTTCGCTGTATAATAATATTTATGTATTTTGTGTTTTATGTGCTTTAGCTTTTATCTTTAAGTGCGTATGTTATATTGGCGATGTATGTTACTGTTTGCTAAGCTCTGGTTCGTAAGAACAAAAGAGGCTTTTGTTCTTCCAGCCCGGGTGATGTAATGATATTTCACTTTTCCCCGTCTATTTACGTTTTTCCCGCGATAATTTTAAATTTTATAAGTCCGCCATCTAGGGTTGACGAGAGGAGTTAGTTGTTTTGCGTCATGTGGCGCGCGCACAACCACAAGAAGGGATTGACAAAAATGGCGTAGTACGAAAGAACGCTTGTGTAATTGTGTGATTGAAAACTTGGTAAAATTACCGAAATTGGCGTAATTCCTTTGTTCGTTCATCTGGGTGTTAATGAAAATGGCTGTCCTTGTGACAATTATTACGATCGCCAATAATTGGTTATATTAGATGCATATTTGGTTTTATGCAATCAACAGCTTTATGCAAATGTATGTTACTGGAGTTTTAACGACAAAACTAATCAACACGCAATTCAATCAATCCGTTGAAGTTTTTGCTACAAAATTAGGTTCGATCTCTTCCTTAAATATTGTGGTATTCGAAGCTGATGTATTTTGATGACGCCATTCCTTTGTTCGCACATTCCTGAATGCAGGACCGTATTTCGCCCCATCGTCAATGTGTATTTATTGTTTATGTTAAATTTTGCGTAAGTACTTTTTATCAGTTTATTTTAATTAACCCCGCTACCGATTCTAAATATTACAAACATTAAATTACGTCAAATTAAATATAAATTAATCATCACTTATTCTACCGGTTTTAAACAATTGAACTCCGAATGAAGTGTTTCGCCCATCCCTTTAGTTTTTGTGTTTCGGAGTTGCTATTCAAACAATTTTGCGTTCACCTTCAGCATAAATCTCGTGAACACTTGTGGTCCGTACCCAGGTGTAGTGCATTGTGTAATTCGATATTTTAAACATTTTTGTTATCTTCACGTCAAACTTTTCAACATTATTTGTCTTATCAAATGTTCATATATTTAATTATAATCTTAAGTACTAACCCCTTTTTTTGGTTCTCGAACGTGGAATCGAGGTGTTGTTTTAGTGGGATACTACCCGAGTCAATTTTCATCTCGATTCGACTGACCGAAACCTTGTTTATGTTACATTTATGTTCTTTTATGTGTTTAGTTTATATATATACAGTGTGTTGAACATTTTATGTTCACCTTTAGCATAAGTATTATTATTCTTTATATCATTATTTTATTATTGTGTATTATTAGTCATAAGTTATTTAAATCCGACAACTATTTATCGTATTTATATGTCATTATTTTACAATCTCATCAACGTTTATTATTATTAATCGACATAAATTGTCAAAATCGCTGTCATTATTATTCACATATTAGTTTATTAGCTTCACCAAAATTAAGTCTTTTAATTAAAATATTGTTACTCGTTATTGGATATATTTTATTTCACTCTCGACTCCCCCCCCTATTTCTATATAGGTAAGTTCTGAATTACTTTTGGGGTAAGTTTATGACAAATTCAGTGGCGCCCTAATACCCGATTGTGACTTCCCTTGATTTTGCCGTCCCGGATTGTTATTGGAGTGATTCAAGCACCACGACCCACGCGATTGAGCTAGCGGCATCCAATACAAATCCAGGTAGGTGCCACACATTCACCTGTGTGATCACAGTTTGTTTACGGAACCAATTTGGCCCGTTACAGGCTAATCATTTCAAAACATCTGAATATATCATTCGGTATAATATAAATAAAAAATTAAACCTGAAATTAATGAAGAAACCAGGAGACATCATATTTCTGAAGAAACAATTATTAAACGGCACCAGCGCTCACTAGGATTGTATCACTTACTAAATTGTGATAAATGGCAAAAATACATCACTGTCGATGAAGCATGGTTCCATCTAACAAATGCTGATGGCCAACGAAAAGTTCAGTACTTGAGACGTGAGCAATCGGCAAAAGAATTGGACGTATTCACAAAACAGTCCCATCCGAAGGGAGTTATGGTGTTCATGGGAATATCGAATTATGGAACCACAACGCCAATATTTGTTGAGCCTGGTGCTAAAATTAACTCGGAATATTACATTAAGAATTGTTTGAAGCCACTTTTGACTGACGCAAAAAGATTATATCCTGCTGGTGATTGGATATTTCACCAAGACTCGGCACCAGCTCACGCTTCTAAGAAGACTTTAAATTTTCTTGAACAGAACGGCGTATCTTTTATTCATCCGGATATATGGACGCCATCATCACCGGACCTCTCACCCTGTGATTATTTTTTGTGGGGCTATTTAAAATCTCAGTTAAATAAGTCAAAAGTTACAACCCTTAAACAGCTAAAAAAACTAATAAAACGTGAGATAGAAAACATTCCTCTGGAAATGATACAACGATCGCTAAAATCGTGGCCAAAACGTTGTCTTCAAGTGTACAGGAATCAAGGACAACATATTAAATAAAATTATTGAAAGAAAATAAAAATAACTGTGACTTATTAAATTTCAAAATCGTTCAATTTTTCATTCACGGTAGCTGTAAGTAGGGCAGAATACCTTTCACATTTTTTATAGATAATTTTATTATCTTTCGATTTATATAATATATAAATCAGAATTGGCGAACAGTCTGGATTCTGGATTATAGGTGAAGGACAAACCCTTACCACTCTCACGCACTCAGGCCACTAAACCGGGTCCGTTATGCTACCTTCATAAAGTGACATTCGTCCCCCTACTCGCCACCCCAACCTTAGGACAAACTCGGGAATTTTAGAGGACGCATGTCACTAATACTAACTGGGCATGATAGGTCGAACGTCATCAACATGGATACATACATGATACAACTACGACATATGGGACTGTTTACAAGCCACATCATGTGTAGGTGTTTGTTGAACCTGTAGTGCACCGTAAAAATTCCCGCGATTGTTCGCAGATTGTCGGAGACAAGTGCATGTAATATTTGGCATTTCTCAAAAAAGGCTTCAAGAAGCTGTTCTTGCTTGACTGCTTGTTTGCTATTCTACCATGTAGTTTGTGGACTTGCTCACTTATGACGGTGTGGATTACACTTTACGGCCGGCATAACTATCGGCTTCGTGGTAGTCGCTCGCATCACTCCTGTCACCTCTAAAAGACCAATATCTGCAGCCGGTGGAGGGAGGACGCTATTTTTACCAATTTGCTTCTGGATCACCAAATAAGGGCACCTTAATATAGCATGGGTCTTATTATGGAGATATACAGCCATTGGGCAATCTTAGGAGAGAATCTCCGCGTTCTTCCCATTGCCCCACGACACTGCCAGAAGACCATGCTAGCTTTCCCAGTTTTACAAGTTACATGTTTGCCCTAGTCGAACATTTTGTCAAGTATTATTCCCAAAAATAGCATCAAACTTTTGATGCTAATTTGAGTAGAATTCCATTTAGGCTAAGCATTCGTATGCTTTATTGCTTCTTTTCTTTGCGAATAGAACCAGTTCAGTTTTGATTAGGTTATCCCATAGAGCCTGCTCATTACAACATCTTTTTAAGATACGGAAGACTCCCTGCATAAGGCTTAAGACTTACTTAAGCAGTATGGTAATATCATCGGCGTATGAAATGGTGTGATAACAATATTTGTTAAGGCATTGCAAGAGACCCCCTCTACTACCATGTCCTACAAAAGTGGGGAGAGCTCACCTCCTTTAGAGTAGTGATGTGACGACTCGAGTATTTTAACTCGTTAACTAGAGTAAAGCATAACTCGAGTCAACTCGAGTTATTTTTTGTGCAACTCGAGTTTTAGGATGCGAACAGTCGCATCCATTTTTGCGCGCATGCAAAAATGCAAGAGTAAATAAATATTAAATAACATGAATGAAATGCGAATGCGAAGGGTATTAGATTATTAAACGTCAGCGAATCGAATATAATTCGTGCGTGGTGAACGAAAAGTTTATTCGAGTCATGTTAAAGCTTAACGCAACTCGTAACGTAAGCATATTATATAATATTATTACCGGCGAATACTGTTCCTTCTGTTATTCTGTAATTTCGCCGAGTCACCTGACTCGAGTAAAAACTCGAGTTGAAAATATTCCGAATACGAGTTACTCGAGTACAAAAAGTATTCGACTCGTCACATCGCTACTTTAGAGCAGCCCATAGTAGCAGCGCCTATTACATTTACATACATCTCCCAAACTGATCTCGACAGCCCCGCCTTCCAACATAGATTTGATCCATCTTACGATGGTGCCTAGAACATCGTGACCCTCAAGGATTCGAAAGTGACCTTATCAAAAGCCAAAGCTGCAGCTTCGAGACGCAACCGCCATTTTTCTTTGCGCCGCAGAGTGTCCGCTTATTAAGGCAAGACCCCGCGCCGGTACGTTAATGAGGGACATCCGCAGGGGATACATCCAGAGTCGCAGAGACGACGTCAGTGATGCTTGTGGTCAGAACATCTTGTGAGGACATACCCAACCTGGTGCTAGTGTAAAAGCCTTCCCGTGGAGATGCATCGTTTCTGATTTTAGATATGTCGCCCACTAGGGGCAGCTCTTCATTTTTATTATCCCTGAAAGTAGGATTTTATTTTTCTTCTTCCACAGCGCCTCTGTTCTCAAATCCCTCAAGGACTCGTCCTGCAGAACCTCTGATGGAACAACCCAGCCGATTGATCCAAGAAGATCCAGAAATGCAGGTCAAAATGGAGTACGGATCTCCACACACGCCAAAAACACGCGGGTGCCTGTATTAATCCGATTTCTCCACGAGCACCGTAATCCCGGTTCATTGACCGCCAATAGCCCAAGCACAGGCGGCTTTAAGTCATCGACTCGAACCCAAAGGCCAAAACAAGTCCGACATGTACACGCTCACGGTTTCCTTGAAACATTCGTTGAAACATCCCTCACCGCGTCAAAGTACAGGCACATTCGAGGGGGTGGCGAACAGCCAATATAGTAACTGGGATAATAGTGGAAACCCTTTTAAGTACTTTCGAAGGGCTCTCAAAAGTTACGCACACGATCGAATGCTAGCGACTTTAGAACAATTTTCAGAGGACATTTATAAAAAATAACAGCTGCTATTTAGAAAAAATTGAATGACGGCCGGGATATACAGATTGAATGTAAAAATAGCAAATAAGAGAGTATTTTAAGATTTAGAAAAAATAAACGTGAACGTTCCATTTACATCATTATTCTATTTATCCGGGATTGCCGTTATGTTTTTAATCGTTTTCGATCCAAATGTAAGTATGGAGTTGAAACATAAATAATAACTACAGAGGCAGAAGCAATCAGAAGAATATATACATTTTAAATGAAGACGTCTCGAATAATGATTTTCATCTCCTGACTATACAACATTTGGGTTAGCAATCGAACTGTTTTGAAAATAACGCACAAGGAAATTAAATGACATTTTTTTCAGTTGATATTGCAGAATTAAATTGACTGACGTCTTCTGTTAGGACGAACACGTATATACTGGCTGTTAAATTTAAGAAAGTGGTACGGGAATACTTAAACAAAACAGCCCGTTTTATTTGGCCTTTCAGGACACATCAGGCAACAGTGAAATGGGATTTATAATAAAATCATTGTTTCGTCTAGTATTTATTAATTTATTGAAATCTTATAATAACTGTTTCTTTTACGGTATAACTTGAGGGGAAACCCATCCACCAAAAGCTTTCTCAATTTCCATCGCAACTGCTAAACATAGTCTATCATTATTTATGTTTGAAATAACCTGCAATCCAATCGGAAGACCTTCAGAATTTAATCCCATTGGACAATGAGTAGATGGAAAACCTAATGAATTAATAACTCCAGTGTAGGTAAAATTGATTGCCTTAAATAAGGGTTCATTATGGTAAACAGCCGCAGTTGGATGAGTAGGATAAATGAAAACACCATCATTTCCTAACAATTTTACCATTTCATCTATCAACAGTTGTTTGTTATCAACTTCATGATTGTATTTTGACTTATTGGGTTTAGGAGTAAGGCTTTCCATTAGAGCAAAAAACAATGCTACAAACGTGTGCTTCGACATACCAAAGCACCATTTCAATATTTCTCCAGGAATATTTAAACTGCCTTCCAAATCACAAAGAAGTTCTCCAAATGCTGGTCCATTTTCATTACTACTCATATCAGCCAGCCATATACTTCCACTCTTATTAAATTTTTCGATTTTCACCTCCTCTGCTTTAATTTCTAACGCAGAGTTTAAATGAGAAACAAGTTTCTCAAATAATTCCTTAATTTCAGGTTGCAGTGGCGTAACGAGTGGTTCACCCATATTTGATTGTTGATAATAAAATTTAATATTTTTCAAATCAACTTTTTCATCTAATTTTAATGTGGTTCTATATTCGTCTTTGATCATCACTTTAAAAAGTGGCAGTAAATCCTCCGCATGTCTACACATTGGACCTACACAGAGCATATTATTTTGTATTTCTGATACGGTTACCGGATATTGCCCAGCGTTAGAAACAACACATTTTGAAGGCTTATGACCAAATATTCCGTTTAAAAATGATGGCATACGAATGGAGCCAGCGATATCAGAACCAACCCCAAATGCTGATCCGGCAGCAGCTTGAATGCTGCCTTCTCCACCTGAAGATCCACCAGGTGTACGGTTAGTATCGTAAGGATTTGATGTGCGGCCATGAATTGTATTTGAACTTTCCCACCTTAAAATACAAAGCAGGTACTGAGTAATTAAAGAAGTAATGTAATCAATATTTTTAAATATATATACCACATCAATAATTCTGGAACGTTGGTTAATGCTATTGGAACTGCACCAGCATTTCGTAAATTTGCGATAGGATCGGCATCTTCGGGTGCTTTAAAGTGACGACGTTTGTAAAGACCCGCAGTTTGAATCATGTCTGCATAATTTTAAATATAGTAGTTTAATGAACATTAACAGTTGGCTAATATGTAGATGGTTTATTCTTACCTTTAATGGCAATAGCGTCCTTAGTGGTAAATGGAACACCAAGAAATGGTTTCTTTTCAGCTAAAAGTATTTCGGACATTGTGTCACTTTTTATTAAATTATCGGCGTCTTGTGCTTCTTTGAGTGCATCTTCAAATCTGTCGGCTACCACACAATTTAATAATGGATTAATTTCCTTAATTCTGGCAATGAACGAATTTAGTACTTCAACGCTAGTAATCTGAAAAGTGAAAGAAAATAGTTCTAGTTTTCCTACTCATTGTTATATATAATATCATAGTTGGACCCTTAGCAGTTACCATTGTGTATTGATCACCTAAACACATACTAAAAGTGAAAGAGTTTATACATTTCTATGACCCACTGGGACAATGTGTAGTGGGACAAGCTAATACGTGTACACGAAAAAAAAGAATTTGATCATATTACTGAATAAGCTGGGATAAGTGGTGATCGGTGATGCAGCCTTATCTCGATTCATTCCTTGCCATGAAGAGATTATAATGCCAAGCGTAGACAATGATGGGGATCAAGACATACAGTGACTCACAAAAGAGGTCGGACTCCTAATAAAATTGCAATAATTTCCATGTAATTCAATTATTTAAGAAGAAAACGGCGGTGTCGACGTACCATTTGATCAAATATTCTTAAGGTCACCGTAAACACAAAAAAAGTTTAAAAAAATATTATTATAAATAAAAATTAATACCGGAAATAATAGTCACGAAAGAGGTCGGACACATCATTTTACAATATTTCAATGCGTGGTTAAAATGATGCAATGTTACTGTAATTTGATTTAAATGCAGTTATGCACTTTACTGAAGTCACAATTACAATAAATATCAGTTAGTATCGTGACATTGAAATTCATACTAAGATGGAGCGAAAAAATTGTAAACATACCAGTATTAATTTAAGGCAGCTCGTAATATTTCATAACGCCAATGGTAAATCATATCGCGAAATTGGGAAATAATTGAAATTGCAAGAGTACCGTAGGTGCTATCGTAAAGTGTTATAAAGTCGAAGATAGAATTGACTTTAAAGCAAAAACTGGCCGTCCACGTAAATTAAGTTGGCGAGATGAAAGTTGTGTAATTAGAAAAGTTATAAAACATCCAAGAATTAGAGCGCCAAAATTACAAACTGAAGTGCTACACGAACTAGGAAAGAATGTTAATTCCGAAACAATTCGCAGGGTTTTAAGAAGAAATGGATATAACGGCCGCGTAGCTAGAAAAAAGCCTTTCATTAGAGAAGTGAATATCTTAAAATGTATTCGTTACGCTAAAGAGTTCTAAAACAAAGACGTATCATGGTGGAACAATGTAATATTTGCAGACAAAAGCAAATAGAACATTTTCGGTTCTATTGGTCGAACCATGGTGTGGCCGAATACAAAGCTTGATTTTCAAAATTTACATTGAATTGTCAAACACGGTGCTGGGAATGTTCTTGTTTGCGGGTCTATTTCAACAGAGGGGGTGGGTAATTTAGTAGTGATTTACGGAATTATGAACAGGTATAAATAATATTTGGAGCTCCTGCAAAACAATTTAGTGCAAAGTGCTACCCAAATGGGCATTGAAAACAGTTTTAAATATTACTAAGACAATGATCCGAAGCATAATTCCTATTTGGTTCAAGAATGTCTTTTATATAAATGTTCCAAAATTTTATATCCGCCCCACCCCCAATCTCCCGACCTTAATCCCATAGAAAATCTATGGGATGAATTAGACCGACCGTAGAATAAGAACTACCCCTATAACCACCAAACAGAAATTGATTGAAAGACTACAATAGGAATAAGCTTGTTATTGATAATGAATATTTAAAAAAAAATTATTTCCAAAATACCTTTGAGTGATGTTTTGAAAAGAAAGGGATACCCACGAAATATTAAAAAAGTGAAAAATTGTTTAAATTATGAAACCTAAAGCATTATATTACGTGCTGTCCGACCTCTTTTGTGGCTATTATTTCCGGTGTCCATTTATTAAAACGTTATAATTTTTATTTATAATTACATTTTTTAAAACATTTTTTTGTGTTTCTGGTGACCTTAAAGAATTCTTAATCAAATGGTAAGTTGACACCGCTGTTTTCTTCTTAAATACTTGAATTACATGCAATTTCATTAGGTATCCGACCTCTTTTGTGAGTCACTGTATAACTAAGGAAGAGAACTTCGTAAAATAATTGCAGTTGTTTCACTATAGCCAAGAGTATTCTTAAAAATTGTGACATGGCTGAATTGTAAATAAGAATGTTTGTTCAACAAAAACAAAATAATTGAATACGATAAATCTATACGCTCATTGATTATGTAGTAATCCTCTAAAGCGTTGAAGGTCACATATTAATTGCAATTACTCCATTCGAACTGAAGATGGGAAAAAGCAATGCAAAACAGGAAGACGTGTTAGGAGAAATAAGTAAAACATTAGGTGCTCTTTGCATCTAATTATTGGAACTGCCTATTAAATATCTCAATAGTTCTGAGATAAGATCGTCAATTAAAAATATAATTTTTAAATACGTTTTGTAGAAAGAATATTAATACAACTCCATTCTTCAAGTAGTACTTGTTGACTACACACTCTCATAGGTGCGTAAATTAAAATGGATGTTATTTCGTAAACTAGTACCTGCGTAACAGAAAGCAATTAACTAAACTACGCATATCAAAATAAAATAGCACAGAGAGAAAATTAATAGTAAAATATGAGTTCCCGTCAAGTTTTTACTTCAAAAAATACAAGGTAAGAGTTTCTCCCATATTGCCACTTTCATATAATTATATAAAGTAGTGATACCTCAGCCCCTCCGACACGCAACATGCTCATCAAAAATAATAAATTGTGTCCTTCAATTAATTGAAAATACGAACTGCTTTTTTAACAATAGCAACATGTACGATATATTTTTTAAAATTATAAACTTTGTATACCTACTCACCTGTTTTGTTCTTATTTTGTGTGCAATGGTAGTGGCAGAATCCAAAAGGATATGATCCTTAATTGCTGGCATTTGCTTGCCTTTTCGTCCATAATACATTTGGAAAAAGAAACGCGCCTGGATTCCCACAATTTTGTGGCAGTAATTAATTACAGCAACCAATACAATTTTGCTTGTACCCATCTTTTTACGTATTAATTTTACCTGTGTGTGCGGTATAATGTAATAATTATTATTGATGGATAAATGCGATTTACATACAACCGATTTGGAACCTAAATCGATATTATATCAATTTTTTGGAGATAACGCAAAATTCAATGTGTACCTACATTCTTTATCATTACATCATAATAGTTTTAGTTATCATATTATTAACCTTATCGGATCATCACTTACAATTTGAATTTAAACGGGAGGAAGGACTGATATGATCAGATTATATTCCTCACAGTTGCTGGTAGACTATTTGCACTTATTGTATACAGAGTGTTTTGTTATTTAGAGGCACGCAGTTTTATTTTTTTAAAATAGAACACTATTATTTTTAATATTTTAATACCTGCAGTAAACGAAGCAGGTACCAAATATAAGTAGAATCACTCCTACTAACTAAAATAGAATTGTTCATGGACAAATTTTGTTCACAAGGTTACAGAAGTTTTTTGTTTCACAAATTTAACACGTCGTACACTACTATATCGGCTTGTGTTGCCGAAATAATTAACACAATTTATGTAACAACATTTATTTTCAACACTTATTTACTACACAAATAATTTTAACATTTTGCTTTTGAGATGACGATAGATAAAATGCAAAAAGTAATGCTAACTGATGCTAACCAAAGAATGCTTACATCACATTTCTTTGTTACTAATCAAAATTATGTCGTTCTGTACCGCCACCTAGCGGCGCGGTAGAACGTTACATTTAAATTTGAAAATTTGAATATTTTTAAATCCCCACAGTACTCCCCTTCTAGAGAAGACTGCGGCTGAGCGACATTAATAAAAAAATACTTACATCATACGATACAATACAAAACAAAAAAATATTTACACAGAAATACATTTACAAAAAATATCGGTTTGGTAATTTTACCTTCCTCCCCGTTCTTGTTTGCACTTCTGTAGTGAACGTGACTTTTTTGTCTGGCCTGTTTCTTTCCACCGAATCTTCTGGGATGGTTTGTTCTCGTTGCAACGGTATTTCAGCTACTACGACTTTATGCTGAAATGGTTTTTCAACAGTGTGAGCAGCCTTCACTCGATCGATTGTAACCGTGTAATGTTTACACTTGATATCGACAACAAAATTTTTGTTGGTACGAGAAATTACCTTGTATGGTCCATCATATGGTGGTGTAAGCGCTGAACGAACTGTATCGTTCCTAATGAAAACGTGAGAACAAGTTTCCAGGGCTGGTTGCAGGAAAACATTGGCTTTGCTATGGTTTGAAACTGTTGTTGGTTGCATGCTTTCCATCTGGTTTTTTAAATCTTTCACAAATTCACTTTGAAGGATTTGCTCCTCGTGATTACAAAAGAACTGACCAGGTAAAGATATTGCTGTGCCATAAACTAGTTCGGCTGGTGCTGCTTGTATGTCTTCTTTATATGTAGTGCGAAGACCCAAGAGAATTGTCGGAAGTGCACTACACCAGTCCTTGGTCTCATATGCCATAATTGCAGACTTCAACGTTCTATGCCATCTTTCTACCATACCATTAGCTTGCGGATGGTATGCGGTAGTGTGGATGTGTTTGATGCCCAATAGTTTGGATAATTCGTTGAACAAGGTTGACTCGAATTGACGTCCTTGATCTGTCGTAATTCGTAAGGGAATTCCAAAACGAGCAAACCATCCTGATATTAATGTGGATGCTACAGTTTCGGCAGTTATGTCTGTTAGGGGCCAAGCTTCTGGCCATCTCGTATACCGATCGATACACGTGAGTAGGTATCGGTAGTTTTTACTCGGGGGTAGCGGCCCGACTATATCTAAATTAATATGTTCGAAACGCTTACCCGGTAGATTATACGATCCGATTGGCGATTTATTGTGACGTCCAACTTTAGCTTTTTGACAGGCTATACATTGGCGTACGATTTTTGCGCATTCTTTATTGATGCCAGGCCACACGAATCGTTGCGATACCATTTTTGTTGTACCATTTACACCTGCGTGAGACAGTTTGTGAAATTTGGTAACGACTTCTTCACGAAATTTTTTCGGGATGAAGGGTCGTACAGTGTTTTGTGAAATATCACAATATACTTCTGTCGTGGTATCTGTAAACATAATTGGTTTTAACTCGAGTGAATGACTAACCTGGTTTGTCAAAAGTTGCTTGAGCTCTTCATCGCTACGTTGTTCTAGCGCTATTTCTGGATAATCGATTACTGGATTATTGGTAACGCTACATATTCTGGAGAGGCAATCGGCTACCACATTTTCTTCACCAGGAACGTACCTGATGTCGGTGGTGAATTGTCCGATCAAATCCAAATGTCGTAATTGTCTGGGCGATGAATTGTTTGGCTTCTGATTAAAAGCGTAGATTAGCGGTTTGTGGTCGGTGTTCACATGGAATTCTCTTGCTTCGATCATGTGTCGGAAGTGCTTTACACCTTGGTATATCGCTAGTAATTCACGGTCGTAAGTACTGTATTTACTCTCTGCTGGCGATAGTTTTTTCGAAAAGAAACCCAGAGGTTGCAGGATGTTATCTACTTTTTGATGTAGAACTGCACCAATGGATTTATCTGAGGCATCGCTGGTGAGTGACAGCGGTGCTTCAGTGGAAGGGTGAGTCAATAGTGATGCGTTTGCCAAATCATCTCTACAGCGCTGAAATGCAGTTAGTGCTTCTTCATCCCAAACGATTTCTGTTTTGTCGTTTTTTTTATTACCAGGGATTAATCTTTAAAGCACCATTTGGTTATTGACTGCGTGTGGGATAAATCGTCGGTAGAAATTGATCATAGCTAGGAAACGTTTTAACTCCTTTGCTACTTTTGGTAATTCGAAGTTATTAATGGCTTCCACTTTTTGTGGGAGAGGTTCTATCCCCTTAGCAGAAACGCGATGACCCAGGAAGTTAACTTCGGATTGGCCGAAGTTGCATTTTGCTATGTAAGATGCAACTTTTGAATTTGAACTTCGCGCCAACATCCTCTCCAGAAACCGCCATCTATTGAGAACTAACAAAGTTCAAATCTAAAATCACACTTCTTCGACGACACGGAAAATAACCTGGACCACCACGTTGTGAAAATACCTACGATCGCCATCTAGTAACCAAACTCTTTCTTCCGGTGTACAAAACATAATGTCAAAAACAACTGTAACAAGACAAATGATTGCTCCGAAAGAGAGACAACCTTTAACTTCCAACACAAAATAAAACAACCAAATTTGGGCAATGTCAATTCTTTTATTATCGTTAATATTCTTGTTTGAGGAATTTAACCTGAAGCAATGATTTATCTAACAATAATAAATCTGTAGATGAAAGTCGATTTGTTTTAAATCGCTTTAATGATTTCGATAACTTTTAAATTACTTGTTTAGATTCAATCCTTTGGATTGTTTATAATCTTTTCTTCATGTACTTAGTACATTCTTTGAAGATTGAGGGAAGCTATGTGTTTTATTGAAACACTAGCTGTTAATGGAAAAATACCTTTATTAATCTACCTTTAAATAACCCCCCTTGAATTATAATTTACTACCTAATTCAAACAAGTTCAACCATCCTGTATTTGAATACTAACGATACCTAATTTACCAATATTAAAACCCCAATCTCAGTAACCTGTCTTCCTTTAAGGAATCTCGTTAATCCATTCATGCGCGTCACTGTAAGTTATGATAACTTAATTAACAACAAATCTTTGGGAACAGTTCAATGTAATTTGCTTTATGGTTTGCATTTAAGCATATGTAGTACTGTGTAATTTATCTTCCAGTCTACCACGGGATTTGGGCCATTCATACAGAGTCGTCGGAAAGCTAAATGTACACGTAATGATCCCAAAACCATTGTTTTAAATAAGTAAATCATTTACAATTATATAAAGATTTGTAAACTTATCGTACATCTTTACGCAGCCTTGTAACTCTTACTTAGTAACGCTTACTTGGGGCTTAGTAATAGATTGAATGCATTTATCAAATCTCTTTAAGTGCAAACAATTATCAATAACTTTAACAATCACCCTGTATATTAATATAATTATTTTAATAACAGATTACCTATTTTAAATAATGAAACTTCTTAATTTATAAATCTAAACCCATTTGAAATTAAAAACACCCTGTAGATAATAATGGGTAGCATTTACTTTGTATTAATAAAAACAAGTTACTATTCTTTATAAAATTAAGTGTTGGTTTAACAAAGCATCCCTATTTCTTTTGTTAAATGAAGCTGCCCAAAATATAACCTTGACAACATCTGTTTATTTCACACAAAGAAAATTACCCTCTTTCCGCATTCCTTTAACAACTTTGCACCCTCATTACTGTAACCTTGAAAATTATTCTTTTATAAGTTCGACAAATTTCTCTTAATAATAATAAATTATTAATATAAAATTGCATTAAGCAAACCGAATTTAGATAGAATGTAAAATCTTTTAAAACCACCTGTTAAGATTCTATTAAGATATTTGAAAACAATGAAAAACACGTGACACATGACACAAAAGAATTAACATACGAGTAATTTGCCCTTTTCAGAAATAAATATAATAAACTAATTAAAAGATTTATACCTGTCAATTTATCACCAAACTAAAACAAATTTAACACTCAGAAATATCTGTATTGAAAATAAAAGAAAATGTCGACCCAACTGTTATCTTCAATGGTACCTATACAAGTGACGCTGCGTTTTACCGTAACAAAAGAAGTCACGTGTACTATCCAAAATTTACCCTTCAGAAACCAGAACCAATAGATGTCGCACACAAATATTATTAAACTTGTGAATAATGAATATACAGGATGTTTTAAAATATTTTAAACCAGAATAAATGGTAAATTAAAATTTAAATGAAATTTCAAAAAGTCAATATTACAGCTACATTAATAAGCAACCCGTAGTCACGTAGTTTCTCAAACACTATCCGGAGGTGTTCGTAGTGTTCTTCAGCGGATGATGAAGAAATGAAAATGTCATCTATGTATATGAAAACAAAATCGAGGCCAGCCAAAACTTCTGTGATGAAACGTTGAAATGTTTGAGCTGCGTTCCGCAACCCAAAGGTCATATATTTGAACTCGAATAGTCCAAATGGCGTTATTATTGCTGTTTTGGGCACATCTGCAGCATGTACTGGAATTTGGTTAAAAGCTCTTACCAAATCTATGGTGGAAAATATTGTTTTTCCTTCCAGATTGTATGAAAAGTCCTGAATAAATGGTATCGGGTACTTATCTGGCATTGTGATGGCATTTAGTGGACGATAGTCTCCACATGGTCGATAAGATCCATCTGCTTTCTTAACCAAATGCAGCGGGCTTGCCCACGACGATTTTGACGGTTGGCATATACCGGTCTTCATTAAGTAGGAAAACTCTGCTTTTGCTGCTTTTAATTTTTCTGGGGTCAGTCGTCGGGCTCTAGCTGCTACGGGTAGTCCTGATGTTTCGATTTGGTGAAAAGTTTTTATTTTTGCCGTTGGTAAACCACCACTCCTACTTGGTGCTAGAAGTTCCGGGAACTGACCTAAGATTTGATCAAATTTATTAGAAATGTGAAACAACCTTGGTGATTCTTGTATGTTATATATAGCCTTTGCGTTTAGGACTTGATTAATTTTCTTGTCGATGAGTTGGCTTCGTTTTACGTCTACCAGTAGATCGAAATGTTGCAAGAAGTCTACACCGATTATGGGTTCCTTGATATCTGCGATACAAATTCCCATTCCATTTCACGGCGTAGTCCAAAGTTAACTTTTAATCTCTTCTCACCGTATGTTTTGATTGCTGTTCCATTTGCTGCGAACAGGCATCGACGAGATGGTTTCTTAGCTCTGGAGTGTTCCGAGGGTAAAACTGATACATCTGCACCTGTGTCGATAAGGAATTTGGTGGAAGTTATGCGGTCGGATATGGAAAGGCGATTAAGTTCTGCAATCCCCTCAGTCGCCTGGGATTGCAGATCTAGTTTAACGAGTATGTACATGGTGAAACACATTTTATGGCCTTCTCTTTAAATCTTTGGTGGTACCAACACTGAGATGTGTCTTTCGTTATAGATTTTCTTGCACGAGAATGCGATCTGGAACGGTTACTTCGTGTCGAGTTTTGCAGCAACCTTGTAAGTTCGTCCACCTTCTTTTCCAGGCTTGTGATCCGGTCGTCCTTACTGGTTGTAGTTACTTCGGATACATACGACTTGCTATCGGTCATCTCCATAATTTTGTCTGCTAATTTAGCCATCGATGTCAATTCACCATCGCTGGCTGCCAGAATTCCACGAACGTTTGCTGGCAAACAGTCTAGCCACAATGCTCTTAAAATATCCTTTCCTACTCCTTTTGTAGTATGTTGCTGCATTTCTTCGAGTAAGTGGGAAGGCAATCGGTCGCCTAGCTTGAATTCCGATAGAAGTTTCTTTATCTTCTGTTGTTCGCTCATTGAAAATCGATCAAGTACTTTTGCTTTAAAATTTTGGTATTTGTTACTTACTGGCGGGTTTAAAATAGCATCCGAAATTTGATGCAATATAGGACCGCTCATCTCAGCGATGGCAATATTGAACATCGTGTTGTCATCTTTTATGCCGCTTAGTATGAACTGACTTTCGATCTGTCTAAACCAAATTTCAGGCATCTGTTCATAAAAAGGTGGTACCCTTACTGCCACACGTTGTACCGTAGGGGTAGGTTCCGTTATGCCTTCACCAGTATTAGGCATTTTACGTTTTTTTTTTTTAAAAATGTCTTTTAACAAATAATCACAAAATATTACACGATGTTATTAAAAAAATGTCTTTTACAAATAATAACCGCAAAATATTGCACGATGCTATTAAAAAAATGTCTTTTACAAATTATAACCGCAAAATATTGCACGATGCTATTAAAAAAATGTCTTTTACAAATAATAACCGAAAAATATTACACGATGCTGTTAAAAAAATGTCTTGCACAAATCGATGGTTGCGTTCTTTTAGTTCTTATATTCGGAGGTCACCATTATCGGCTTGTGTTGCCGAAATAATTAACACAATTTATGTAACAACATTTATTTTCAACACTTATTTACTACACAAATAATTTTAACATTTTGCTTTTGAGATGACGATAGATAAAATGCAAAAAGTAATGCTAACTGATGCTAACCAAAGAATGCTTACAACCACGATACACTTACAACGGTATGCTTATTATTTTTCTCAAACACGTCTACTATCGCGCATTACGTCACGTGCGAATTAAATTACGAACGATCGTGTACGAACGTGGTACGAACTGTACTCGTGACTCAAATTATCTGTCGAATTCAAATTATTTGAAATTATTCGAATTTGTGAAAATAGAAAATTCTATTATTAAATTCGAAAATGCCGGGTTGTGCAGTTGCGAAATGTGGTAATAATAATAAAACGACAAAAGGGACGAAAATCAAATACTTCCGATTTCCACAAATTGAAGACATTTCTAAAAAATGGATTGTTGCATGTCATCGTGAGGATAAAATAAACCTAAAAAGTGGTATGTTGTTTTATGAAACAAAAATTTTCGAGAACCGTTGAAAAACAACCCCAAAATCGACTTTTTAAAAGTAGGGAAAATAAGCATCGAATATGCCGCGGCTCCACGCGGGGAAATGCATCACACGTTCCCTTCGAATCGAGTGAATTTTTTTCGTTCCGATTTGAATTTTTCTTTGAAATTCGGATAGGTGGGGGTGTGATTAGTAGATATTAATAATAAATATTATCAAAAAAATGGAAAATAACCGGTGTATTTGCGCAAAAGCGCAAGATGGTTCGCATCACAATTCCAATTCGCACGTGACGTCACACAACCTGCGTATGAGCATACCGTTGTAAGTGTATCGTGCTTACAACATCACATTTCTTTGTTACTAATCAAAATTATGTCGTTCTGTACCGCCACCTAGCGGCGCGGTAGAACGTTACATTTAAATTTGAAAATTTGAATATTTTTAAATCCCCACAACTATATTTGCATATTATATGTGTACGCACGCTTATTTTAAACTGAGCGATAAAAATGACAAATCAAAACATCATAACATTTAAATAAAAATACTGAAGAAATTTTTCGCACCAATCGTTTTGTAATAAGAGAAAGTTACCTGCGACGCCCCTGTGCCTATGATGGCAATTACTAGAATATAGGATGGGTAGCTTACCAGTGTTACTTACATGTGCGTAGCGTGTGGCATGTATTAATATGCCACACAGATATGCTCTTCACAGCCCTCTGTGCGTTTTCGCCACCTGCACGATTCCTCTCCATCGGTGTCTATCCATTGCAATTTAATTTAATTTTCTGATCTTCATTATTCTTAGGGCATTGTATATCTCTTCCTCCCACCTCATTCTTGACCTTCCTCTTGGTCTCTCCACGTCCGGTATTCACTTTATTGCACATCTAATTGCTTTATCTTCTTGTGCTCTCAGTACGTGCCCGGACTAACCCGATCTCATTGCTTTAATGTGTTTCGCAATGCTTTTCTCTTCCAGTTCAAGTTCTATATCCTTGTTTGTCCTTCTTCTATATTGTTCTTCGCTAATTTTGATTAACCCTAGAATTTTCCTCATTATTTTTCTTTCAAAAACCCGCAGCTTCTCTTCTTCGTCAGGCACATTATCTCCATTCCATATGTCACTATGGGTCTAATCAGGGTTTTGTATATTTTTATTTTTATTTTTGTTGTTTTTGTATTTGTTTACTCATTATCCGTTTTTTGTTACAGTAGAACGCTCTGTTTCAATCTATTATTCTGTCTTTAGTACTTATTCTCTCTCATTTGTGTTGTTAACTTGCATGCCTAGGTATCTGAAGGTTTTTACTTCTTCTAAAGTATAATCTAGTATTCTCATTTCATTTATTCCCCTATAACATCTCATAAATTTAGTCCTTGATTAGTTTATCTACAGTCTTGCCTTTTCTGCTTCTTTTTTCATCTTTATACACGTTTCTACCATTGCTTTGTGTGCTCTTGCATTTATCACAATGTCGTCGTCATATGCCACCGCTTGCATTTTCTTATTTGTAATGGTTCCATGGCATTCAGCTCTTCTTACAATACCCTCCAGCACGATGTTTAAGAATATGGTCGACAAGGCATTACCCTGTCTCACTCCTGAATTTATGTTGAATTCTTCGGTTTTTTCTTTTTTTGTTGTTACTACCTCTGCCGATTTATCGAGTACCATTAATTTTATAAGTTTTGTAGGTACTTTCATTTCTTCTAATTCCTTTATTAAATTACCTCTGCTGACTCTGTCAAAGGCTTGTTTGAAATTAACAAATAGCATTTCGATTTGATTGTCGTGTTCGTAGCATCTACTTTCCATTGTTTGATTCACTATAAATATTGCATCTGTTGTCGAGTTACTGAGCCCCGACACCCTAGTAACAGAAATGGTATCGTCAAAGGATGATTGGGACAGAGTTACTGATGCCTTAACTGAGATCATCGGTACCAAGCTGGTCGATGAGTAGATCATCGAAGCAGTTCTGGGTTCAAGTCACGAAGACTAAGAAATTATTGAGAAGAAATTATTATTGACGACATAATGATATTATGACACAACAACATCGCAGGTTGATAGCTGAAGAAATACCGAGAGGTGAATCTGGCTGTCACCGGGGAGGGGGTTTTAGTGAGTAAGAATCTCACACTACCATCCTAGATTGAGATGGTGCCTATGAAGCTTCCCCCTCCCCTGCACTGGGGAAAAAAAGGTATTGTTCAATAGTGAAATTTCTCTACAGTTCTTGGAATTCTCTCATGTCTCCTTTCTTGTATATTGGGACTATTTTTGATACATTCCACTATATTGGCATTCTCTCTTAACAACAACTCTTAACATTAGTTCGTAAATTCTTCTTAACATAGTTTCTTCTCCCATTTTCATTAGTTCAGAGTGTGTGCAGTCTAATCCTGGTGTGCTTTTATTTTTCATCGATATTATCGTTTTATAGAATTTTTCATACGTTGCGTTGGTTCGTTCACTGATTTTTCTTCATTTCAAATTTCTGTTCTATCTCCTATTGCTTTTTCTCTTGTCTCTTAATTTAATAATTCTATGAAATACTCTCTCCATAATATGTTGCAGATTTTTGTTTCTTCATACTTCGTTTTTCCTTTTTTGTCCTTAATTCCTCTCACTTCAGGATTATTGTTAAGTTTTTGTTCTTTTATTTTTTTGTAGAAATCTCTGGGGTTTTCATGGTTCTCCTCTATGTCAGTCATCATACTTTAAATACAGGTTTGTTTCTTATGTTTACACATTTTAACAGTTTGTCTTTTTTTCCTCTGTATTTTTCGTTATCTTCTGTTTTTTTGGGAGCTCATCCATTTCAGTCTGAATTTTCTTTTCACTTCTATCATAGTTTCATATTTTTGGTCAAACCACTCGTTTTTTAGTTTTTTATTCATTTGACCAATTGTTCTTTCAGCTGCTTTCATTATGCTATCTCTGATATTGCTCCATTCTTCACCTACGTTCATGCTTTATTGTTTATTCATCATTTCTTTTTGTAGTGCTTGTGCGTATTTTTTCTGGTTTTTCTCGTCACTTAGTTTTTCTGTTGCAAATCTGATGTCTTTCGTTTCTTCATGTCTTGCTTTTTTCTGGTTTTTACCCATTTTTATTTTCATTATGACCATATTGTGATCCGTATCTACACTACTTGTTTCTCTGTATGATCTCGCGACATTTACATTAAAATTTCTTCTTTTAACCACTATTATTAAGTATTTATATTTTGAAGAATACTGGATTGAATTTTGCTGCCGTATTAAATTGTATTGAACTGTATATGAGTGTTTTATATTTGCAAACTGCGGGAATATCAAAATGATAAATGTTTGTTCGATGTGAACAGAAGCTAGATATATGCATATAGAAACTTTTTGGGTTCAAATAATTAACTGAATTCCTCCATTTTATTTCCCGGAATACTTGCACCTGCTAAGTGTTAATATATGAATGAACAAAAATAGTGTTCTTTTTATTCTGTAAAATTCTGTGCTGGTTAAGTTTTTTATAGTCGTCCGCGACTATTAAGATTCGAATAAAAAGCCTTCAGCTGAAACGTTTGTGCAACCCGCTGGCGCCCTTAATTAAATTAAGGACAACATTTCTAAGTCAAACCCACGACTTCAGCTCTCCCCAAACAACATCTGGGTAGCGTGTAGCAAGCCATTTGTAGTACAACTTGGAATGTTGGTAATAATTTTTAATACCTTATTTTGCTAAGTCAATAGGCAAGTTAAATTATTGGAAGCAAAAAAGTATGAACTAGTAGAAGGAATTGATGGTAAAGTGGATGGAGAAAATGATGATTAAGAAGTAACATGAGGCAAGCTATAAATTGAACATCGAAAATAAAACATTTTTTACATATTTTAATGACTAAAGAAACTCGATAAAATTATTAGAAAAATCACAGCAATATAGTTTTACATGATTAAAAGAAAAGTAAGCCAATACTTGGTATATTTAATATTTGAAATCTTATGTTATGTAATTACATAGGCTTTTTACACTATAACTTGAGGAGAAACCCATCCACCAAAAGCTTTCTCAATTTCCATTGCTACAGCTAAACATAATCTGTCATTATTAATATTTGAAATTACTTGTAATCCAATTGGAAGACCTTCGGAATCTAATCCCATTGGACAATGAGTCGCTGGAAAACCTAATGAATTTATAATTCCAGTGTAAGTAAAATTAAATGCTTTAAACATGGATTCATTGTGGTAAAGTGCTGAAGTTGGATGAGTAGGGTAAATAAAAACACCATCATTTCCCAACAATTTTACCATTTCATCCATTAATAATTTCTTATTTTTAATAGCAGCATTGTGTTTTGATGTATCGGGTTTTGATGAAAATCTGTCTATTAGGGCAAAAATTATCGCCATAACAGTGTGCTTCGACGTACCAATACACAATTTCACGATTTCTTGAGGAATACTAATATCGCCATCTAAATTACAAAGTAGTTCTCCAAAGCTAGGTCCTGTATGATCACTGCTCATATCAGCAAACCATATCATTCCACTTTTATTAAACTTTTCTATTCTAACCTCTTCCGCTTTAATTTTCAAAGTGTCTAAATGAGAGACAACTTTCTTAAATAATTCCGTTATTTCAGGTTGCACTGGCGAAACAAGGGGCTCACCCAAACTTGATTCTTGATAATAAAATTTAATATTTTTCAAATCAACCTTTTCATCCAATTTTAATGTGCTTTTGACTTCTTTTTTAAGCATCAGTTTAAAAAGTGGCAGTAAATCCTCTGCATGTCTACACATTGGGCCTACACCGAGCATATCCTCGTGTATTGCTGATGTAGTTGGTGGAAATTGTCCGGCATTAGAAACAACGCTTTTCGACGGTTTGTGACCAAATATGCCATTGAAAAATGATGGTATTCGAATGGAACCGCCAATATCAGAACCAACCCCGAATGCTGATCCGGCAGCAGCTTGAATACTACCTTCTCCACCTGAAGATCCACCAGGTATACGGTTAGTATCGTATGGATTTGAAGTACGGCCATAAATGGCATTTGAACTTTCCCACCTTAAAATATAATGGAAGTGGTTAAACAATCTTAAAAAGTGAAAATTTTAAATGTAATATATACCACATGCACAATTCAGGAACGTTGGTCAATGCTATTGGAATAGCACCCGCATTTCGTAAATTTGCAATTGGGTCGGCATCTTCTGTTGCTTTAACGCTGCGACGCTCGTAAAGACCCGCGGTTTGAACCATATCTGTGTAATATTAAATTTAGTCGTTGAATTGAATTTTAAGTTAACGAGTATATTATTTACCTTTAATAGCAATAGAGTCTTTAGTGGTAAATGGAACACCAAGGAATGGTTTATTCTTGGCCAAAAGTATTTCGGGCATTGTGTCGCTTTTTATTAAATTATCGGCCTCTTGTGCTTCTTTAAGTGCATCTTCAAATCTGTCGGCTACCATACAATTTAATACTGGATTAATTTCTTTAATTCTGGTGATGTAGGAATTCAACACTTCAACGCTAGTAACCTGGAAATTATAGGAAAAAAATATGGTTAGACCTATGTATATAAGCCGGAACTAGTTGGGACCGGAAAATAAACAAGTTCCCCAAATTACTTCTACATGTACATACGAGTATGTATCTACTTAAGTTCGAGCCACGAATAATTTCCGAGGTAGGCAAGATTCCGACTTTTCCAGTGTACCGCCTACGCAGGTATGGGTATATTAGGATTTTGGTTTAATCTTATTTGCAATATTGAAAAATGGCTCACAAAATTAATAATTTACAGTAATTCCTATCTTTAAGTGTATACCTACTTTTGTCATACAAAAATTTTAAATTTAAAAATTAATCTGTCCAACGTTTCGGGTCAAGAATCAAAAACAGTAACAAAGAAATTTATTACAGAAATTACAGAGATATTACAAATATATAAAAATAAGATACTGATGAACCCTAGTGGAAATATACCAATAACCTAGTGAACGACACGTCTGAGTTTCAGTGAGTTAGCAAATTGTTCGAGTATCTATAATGCACCTTGATATACTGAATACATGTTATCTTCTATTTTAAGTATACATTGATAACGTTAAATAACTACTACTAATTGCTAGTAAAAATAAAAAAAACAATTATTACCAGCAAGTATAACATGTAAATAATTCAGGTCACAAAATGGGGGCCCTGATCAAATTTTGACTTTGAGTGCTCTCCCCCAAAAAAGGGATAATTTAAAATTCTCAAAAAAATATATTATCTTTATCATACTTTTGGCTATTTGCTTACCAAATTTTAGAGTGGATAAGCTTTTGATTTAGGAGTGACATCCAAATGAATGATCGTAGTCATAAATCGAAACACTTTATCAAAAGTACCAAAGAAACCAAAAGCGTGCCCACTCTAAAATTTGGTATGCAAGTAGTCAAAAGATAATATATTTTTTTGGAAATTTTTAAATTACCTCTTTTTGGTGGAGGGGCACTCGAAGTCAAAATTTGATCAGGGCCCACATTTTGTGACCTTAATTATTTACATACAAAAACGCACTAAAAAGGCCTATTCAATATCTTTATTTTATAATTTATAGTATAGCTCTACAAGCTATACTATAAATTGTAGATGTAAGCTATAGCTTACATTTACAATGTAAATGGGCCACTTTAGGGCCAAACATAAAATGCCGGTCTCTTAATTTGGCATAACATAGAAGTATACCAAATTTCAACAAAATCAAAGAGGGACATGAAAAATAATTGCAAAAACTTGGTTGATTACATATGGGATGACCCATGAGTGGTTTAAATTGGAGGTAAGCATAGTCAAGTATTAACTAACACAAAATGCTGGACTAATACCTCCAGTGCATTCGATATGCAATAGACTCATCAGAAATTATATTAGACATTTTTAGAATTAGTTAATTATTATAAATTTTGATTTAATCTTATAATGAAAATTTCTCTTTTGTCTTATTTGATATTTCTGTTCATAAATAAATGGCATTCTTGTTGTGCATTGGTTACATTTGTTTTGATTCAAATACAGCAGGAAGCAAAAGAAAATAAGGTGCAAGATAACAAGTATTTCCCGATTTTTATAAAAGCATTTATTAATTACAATTAGATTGAGCATTTACTGAATTGACTACCCACTTTTGACCCTGAAAGAGTTCTCATTGCTGGGCGAGGATAAAAAAAAAGAGTCGTAAGCTAAACCCTCGCTATAGAAATTAAAATTCAGTAGCGAAACACGGCATCTTTTATTGGCGCCCAACGTGGGGCCTCAGATTTATCCTGATGGTTACGCTAGTATACTACGGAGCGGGCGACATTGTTTCGAATCCCGTATCCGCAATTGTTAGAATTAAGGTTTAAAATATTATAATTGATTATGTTTATAAATAATTTCCGCACTTAAAATTGTTAAGAATTTAAAAAAGGAAAATGTAAAATAGGGGAATATTAAAATTGTTGTGATGTTTGAAGCGAGTGCGCGAATTGATAAGATTTTGGTGGGGCCAGGAAAGAAGAATTTTAGCAGTCTCGTTCCGTCCACGAAATAGGGACGACGTATTTTTGAAAGTCGAGTTTCGTCCGGTAATAATAAGGACGTAATAAATTTGAGTCAGGTTCCGAAGGTTGGAACGTGAACACATAGTTGGAGAGAAGAAACGTGATTTTTGATTTTGATTTGATTTTGATTGGACCTGCGATGGTCCAAAATGAGGGTGAAGTTAGAGAATAAACACATTGCAAATTTTCTTCAATTCACTGCGATTTGGTCAAATTTTGCTATACCAGATTGTCGTAATGCCTGAAATTAATGATATTGCTGTAGCCTCAGATTTGTCCTGATGGTTACGCTAGTATACTACGGAGCGGGCGACATAGTTTCGAATCCCGTATCCGCAATTGTTAGAATTAAGGTTTAAAATATTATAATTGATTATGTTTATAAATAATTTCCGCACTTAAAATTGTTAAGAATTTAAAAAAGGAAAATGTAAAATTGGGGTTTTTATTTTAGTTTATAAGGATTTGAATTTGTATGCTTAATTTGTTTCATTTTGCAATTTTATGGTTTGTTTCGATTTAAAATCAATAAAAAACAGGTATTTTGTTGAATTGATTTATTTTGAGTATTTTTGGTTTTCATATTTGCAGCACAGGAACAGCGTAACATTTGGTATAGTTCTGAGTTTTGAATTCATTAAGATTTTAATGCACAATAGCATTTTTGCAAAGTGTCTTTTCTCTACATCCGGACCACTTACACGCCCAAAATACTATGAGTTCTCATGCAGGCTGGCCGAGGCATAATTAAAAAAAAGAGTGCCGTTTAGTATAATCCTTCGCTATATAAAAAAATCAAGTTACAGTAGTTAACACGGCAGTAAATTGCATACTTGAATTAATTGAAAATAACTTATTAACAGTTAACAAATTTCTCTAGGAACCTAACTGACTCAACCCTAAAATGATTTTCAACAAGACCGATTATGTACCAATACGCTTTGTCGCTTTACAACATAAAACATTAGAATACTCACTTTTTTGGTTCTTATTTTGTGGGCAATGGTTGTGGCGGAATCCAAAAGGATGGTATCCCTAATTGGTGGCATTTTTTGGCCTTTTCGTCCATGACAAAATTGGAAAAAGGTACGTGCAAGTATTCCCACAATAGCGTAACAGAAATTAATTACAATAACAAATAAATGTATGCAGCAAGCCATCTTTACAGGTATTCTATAACACCTGAAAATATGTTATAACACCGACACACTGCAGCTGCAATTTACAAATTACCGGTTTGGAACCTAAATCGATGTTATATCAATTTTTACTGGAGATAAGGTAAAATTCAAGTGTACATTCTTTATCATAATATCATTAATTATTATTATCACTTAAGCTTATCGCACCATCAATTAGAGTATAAACCTGAGGCAAAAGTTATTTATTAAATTCTGTTACCACGCAGTTTTTTTTAGGTACATGGTTTGGTTACTACAAGTTGTAAAGATGAGATGGATTCCACCAATAGATTCCAATGTAATATATATGTTATTGCAGTTTCAAACCTTTTGTGACCATTTCATAAAATGTAAAATTATGTTCCTCAGGCTACAATCTCAAGCAACCACTCACTGCCATCAACTAAAATTAAAACATGCGTAGTTGATTGAAAAATGCCAGAGAAAATATCGATTGAACTAGAACAGAATTACAACAGTTCCGATGCATTCACTTACAGTAAGGTAGCAAAACACTGGTTGCAGTCCATTTATGCAAATACAAGGCCAATGAAAAATAAAACACAATATAGCAGTGGCTTGGTGTGATCATTGGTTAAGGGAAATTGCGGAAATTACTAATTTGAACCGCGGATTTCATGGAATTTCTTGGCTCGGCCCTCCGGTGAACATCGACACGCTGTAAATTTTATGCATTGGTTCTAAATTTACTGACAGACCGTAAAGGTCAAATAAGAAAATCAAATTCTAGGTTTCATTTTATATAAAAATTCTTTAGCAGAAGATTATCAGCATTCGAAAACATTACACAATTCAGCCGAAAAATATCGCCTGGATAATGTAAGCGATTCTCGCCCATAAACGTCTCTTGACATTACAGGCGAGAATTGCCTGGTACTAATAAGTAATTTCAAGTGTATTTATCAAATGAGTACACTAACAATAATAGATTTACTTTAGATAAATTATAGATATTGTGAATCATATTCAATGGGCAATTGTAAGTTTTATAAAAATAATACGATAGCAATTTTTTTTTAAGTTTTACATAGTAATTTTAATTGAATCAATTAGATAAAACAATAGTTTAATTATTTATAGATATTTTTAAAGCAAATATTGTAAACGACAAAATACCATCGAAGATTTAGGCTTTCTAGGGTTATTGCTTACAATTTCTTTAGAATCCTAGACTCGAAACCAATTGGTATTATTTAGGCCGTGTTCGGTCTGGCACTTTTTTCGCTTTGAAGCTCCGTCAACACATTCTAATCATTTGATTTGAGATTTTTCACGCTTTCAAGCGCTTTATCTGCTCTTATTTCAGAACTTCACATGTTTTAAGCTTCCGTAATGGATGGAATTATAGCGTTGGCAAGCGCAGAACAGCTCCAAAAAGAACTATCAAAAAATGTTCGACAGAGCTTCAAAGCGAAAAAATGAAAAAAAAAGCGAACACGGCTATAAAAATATGTAATTACATTGGAATTTTAGTTTTGACTTAGTTTAGACATTGATGGAGATAATTATTATTATATCCGGGAGGTGGTAAGTCAAAAGCTTACTAAATTTGCACATGATTTTCAAAATATGATCGAGACAACAGTAATATTTTTAATCAACTGTCTACGACTGACCCCTAAAAAATATTATTAAATTACAGTACATCACGAAACCCTCATAGATAAAGCAAGCACCCCCCTCTACCTCTTCAAAAACAAAATAGAAAAACCGTAATTTTGAACAAATTTTGGACTAGTTTTGGACTATATTGCTGAAATTACTGCTCCAACAGTTTGGCGATAAAAGATAAATATTTGCTGGGGTGCTGAATTAACGTAAACCTATCCCCTCCCCTTTTGAACAAATTACTCTCTTTAAAATTTTTGACTAAGATTACGTGTCGTTGTAATAAAAAAATTAATTATTTTATTTGAGCTGAAGGTAATTGTAAAGTTGTGGGAATGTAATTTTAAAAGGCCAATCAATTTGTTTTAGTTTATTTGATAATATTGTAGATGTCGCCAGTTTTTGTAGCACGTTCTCGATATTTTTTGAAGATTTAAAAATATTAAATTTGATAAAAATGAATAAAAAGTGTTAATGGAGTTAAATATTGCGAAAATTACCAAAAACAAGAAAAATGTGATAATAAAAAGTGCAAACATCTCAGTTCGATTCCACGAAATTATAATTTAAAATTGTACTGCTTATAAGGTGTAGAAAATTGGAAAAAAAGTGAAGGTGCCAGAAAAGGCTTACGAAGATAGGGGATTTGCTCTTTCTTCGCCAGGACTTCAAGCTGTAGGCATCGAGAGAAATGTAGTGATAGAAAATGTGTAAAATTATATGTAGTTGATCAGTAAGAAATAAGAATAATGATCGATAAGAATTGAAAAATGAAGAAATGTGAAGTAACTATGTTAAAGTGTTGTATTTGGAGTGACTACAAAGTTTTGAAGTTGGAGCGCACACGTGAAATTTAGAGATTGGAACGTTATGGTTGTAAGAAAATTTTAGTCGAAATTGAAAAAATAAAAATTAAGATGTTAATAATTTACAAAATTTATGATCAATTAGTGGAAGAAGCTAAGTTTGAAGAAGACACATTTTCACGTCCACATTTGGAACGCCAAGCCGTGAAAGGAAATTATGTGAACATATTGTGCGAAAAAAGTAATAGTGTTTGGTAAGAACGATTTTAAATAATTGAAAACCTGCAGGTAAAATTGAAGAACATTTCATTTTGACATTTCAGTTTGAGAGAACATACGATCGAAATGCAAATAATCGGAAATATTTGACCGATAAATCAATTAAGATCAATCGTAAATTTTTAAATTTAAAAATTTGTGTAAAAAAAAATTAAAAATGTCTCATTGCCTACCGAAAGTTAGACCGTCGCGTCGCAAAAAAAATTATATGAACGATAACATAGTATCCTTTTATCGACATTAGTTTAAATTACGGTATTTTTCTCATTTTTAAGATGTGGAGGTGTTAGGTCACACAGGTGCGAAACCCACCTTTACCAAAGTTTGCAGTCTCACTCCTTGCCACTAACAGTAAGAGCAGCAGATCAGCATTTTTCGATAAATTTACAATCAGGTTCAAGATTGATATAAAAAAGCAAGGATCCGCTAGATTGGGAAAGTGCAATGATTTGCCTGCTTTTTGATGACAATATCTTGTAAATGTACGAAATTTTGTAAAGGAGCCTATGGATACCAGAGGATAGGATTGCAATGTTTATTTTTTTTGATTTTATTATGTCTCTTCATTAGTTATACCAAATTTTTAGACTTTTCTCTCTCTAATTTTTACGGTAATTCCAAAAACTTTAAATCTTATTTTTTCTAAACTTTTCTTTATTGTTTCCGATTTTCGGTCGATACCATCTCATCAGTAACTTTCAGGTTGTATTTGTCTAGTATTTTTAGTACACTGCCTTGAGAAATATTTTAGTAA
This sequence comes from Podabrus alpinus, assembly GCA_932274525.1. Lineage (NCBI taxonomy): Eukaryota > Metazoa > Arthropoda > Insecta > Coleoptera > Cantharidae > Podabrus > Podabrus alpinus. Next base: position 22,869,279 of record OW026454.1, read on the forward strand.
ATGTAGTACTGAAATTTTTGCAAAGACTGTTCGCAAATGTCGTGGATATTTCGGTCACGATAACGCACCTTCTCGCCGTACAGTGGTCCGATTAATTGAAAAATTTGAGGCGATTGGGTCACTTCAAACCCAGAAGAGACCTGTCCGTGTTCGAGCAGTTCGGTTTAATGAAGACATTGCAGCAGTTATTGAGAGTGTTGACCAGAATCTTTCCACCTCGATTCGCCATCGTTCTCAGCAATTGAGACTCTCACGAAGCAGTTTACAGCGAATTTTGACTTACAAGAGTGACTTACAACTTACAAGCATGCTTGCAAGATTAAGTTAACACGCAGAATGGATCTTAGAAAAACAACAAGTGAATGGTGACTTTTCGAAGAAATTGGGACACAATGGGACACCCGTTATATTGTATTTATGTATTGTATGGTACAGAATTTACAAATAAACCATTCCAAATTTTATTTTATTATAATCAAATTATAAAGCAGATTACTAACTATAAATATATTTAAACAATAACATATAAATTAACGTGGAATACGAACCACGGCACAAATAAGTCGGTAGTACCTCAGATTCTAACTCGGCACTATTAGTTCCGTACTTAAATTCCTTCTCCCTTATACCAAACTGCGTGTACAAACCAGTAAATATTGTAATATAATTATTGTAAGTCTTATTAAATATTAATAAGAAATAAAAATTAATAATTAAATTTATTAATTACCTCAAAGACACCATATAAAGTTCAAAAAAGTTATTAATGTTTTATTATTGTTTTAGTATTTTTGTATGGAATATTGCTAAATTAACAACCTAACAATAATAATTGTAAGGAAATTCAAAATTATGAAAAAAAAGTTAACTAGTAAACTATGAAATAAAAGATACATTATTTCCAAAGATTTCCAAAAAGTTCCTAGGGATTTCAAAATTAATATAAGCAATTTTTAAATTGTAGATATAGGTAATTAAAATAAAAAATTCTCTTACGGAATATTTTGATCCAATTTATAATTTTAGCCGTGAAATTAATATCTTCAGATCCGTACTGCCAAATGAAAATATAAATTTAACTAATACTTTTTTTAAATAACCCTGAAAAATGATCTGAAGATGGCTCTTGTTGTAGATATTCTTTTGGGATTTACGATGTGTCCAAACATATTTGAATTAACAGTCAAAACAATATTCAGTAAAATTATGACAAGTTTATTTAATATAAATTACCGCTTTTCTTCAAATTATATACCTTCACTATAGTTTATTCTTATAGTGGAAGGTATAAAAATAATTATATACAAAGTGCATACACAGATGTACTCAGATTTCTTTATTCTTTTACGATATAATTTGAGGTAGAACCCATCCACCAAAAGCTTTTTCGAGTTCCATTGCAACTGCTAAACATAACCTATCATTATTTATGTTTGAAATAACCTGCAATCCAATCGGAAGACCTTCAGAATTTAATCCCATTGGACAATGAGTAGATGGAAAACCTAACGAATTGATAATTGCAGTGTAAGTCAAATTCAGTGGTTTGAATTTTGCTTCATTGTGGTAAAGAGCCGCAGTCGGATGAGTAGGATAAATAAAAACACCATCGCTTCCTAATAATGTTATCATTTCTTCTGATAACAATTTCTTCTGTTTAATAACTTCTTGATTTTCTTGATTGGGAGAACATCTTTCCATTATGACATTACATAAAGCTACCAAAGTGTGTTTAGACATACCAAGGCACCATTTTAACATTTCCCAAGAAATATTTATTTTGCCTTCTAAATTACCAAGCTGGTCTTCAAACGTCGGACCATTTGTAAAATTCATGTCATTTAACCATATAGCGCCACTTTTACTAAACATTTTGTTTTCGACTACTTTTGCTTTAATACTTAAAGTAGTGTCTAGGTGAAATACAACTTTGTTAAATAATTCCTTTATTTCACGTTGCACTGGCGTAACAAACGATTCATCCGTATTTGTTAGTTGATAATAAAATTTGATATTTTTCAAATCAACCTTTTCGTCTAATTTCAATTTGTTTCTAACTTCTTTCTGAACCATCACTTTGAAAATTGGCAGTAAATCCTTTGCATGTCTACACATTGGACCTACACAGAGCATATTATTTTGTATTTCTGTCACGGTTATTGGGAATTGTCCTGTGTTAGAAACAACACATTCTGACGGCTTATGACCAAATATACCGCAAAACAATGCTGGTATACGAATGGAACCACCAATATCAGAACCAACGCCAAATGCTGATCCGCAAGCAGCTTGAATGCTACCTTCCCCACCGGAAGATCCACCAGGTGTACGGTTAGTATTATAAGGGTTTGATGTGCGACCGTGGATTGCGTTGGAACTTTCCCACCTAAAAATATAAGGTAATATAAAAATATAAAATATAAGGTTCAAAATGTCAAGAAAGTGATCATAAGTATAAATTAACATACCACATCAACAATTCAGGAATGTTGGTTAATGCTATTGGAATTGCACCTGCATTTCGTAAATTTGCAATTGTATCGGCATCTTCTGCTGCTCTAAAGAGGCGACGTTTGTATAGACCTGCGGTTTGTATCATACCTGTAAAATATTAAATTTAGTTCAAAACTGTATTTTTAGAATAACCTTAAAAAAGCAAATAATTCTTTAGGTTATTATAAAAATACGGTTATGATTAATAAAAATGTTCACTACATTAGCCACAAATCCATCGATTAAATTTGGTTCATTAAATTAACTTTATGCAAATGTTGATTTACCTTTAATAGCAATAGAGTCTTTAGTGGTAAATGGAACACCAAGAAATGGTTTATTCTCAGCCAAATGTGTTTCGGATATTGTGCCATTTCTGATTAAATCATCAACAGCTTGTGCTTCTTTAAATGCTTCTTCAAATCTATCTGCTACCACACAATTTAATAATGGATTGATTTCTTTAATTCTGTTAATGTAGGAATTTAATACTTCAACACATGTAATCTGAAAAATTATGGATAGACTAACTACAATTCTTGCTCCGTATAAGCGAAGCGCGGCTCATGTAGTAGGTAATTTGGGCAATGACTTTCGAAATAATTTTTCAATATAATAATAATTGGTTTGATTTCCAACAGCCGAGCTTTTAATATTATGGGAAATACTTTTACATATACTTATTGGTACTATCGCATAATTAATAACCATTGACCCGATGACGTGTATCTCTCTAACCATGATGAATCATCAATTAACCGCCTTGATTTTTAAATTTTTATATATTTTTAACCAATTCTTCCTTTCACAACCGTATGTAACCAAATTTTTGAAGAGGATGAATTACTATCAGCGTTGATTACTATACAATAATAATAAATTTACCAATTTGCTACTCACTTGTTTGGTCCTTATTTTGTATGCTACGGTTGTGACAGAATCCAAAAGAACCGAATCCTTAATTGGTGGCATTTGATGTTCGCCTTTCCATCCATAATACATTCGGAGAAAGAAATAAGCAATTGTTTCCAAAATTGCATGCAAATGAAAATATTTCCATCCATCCATCTTGACATAAGGGTACTTAATACTTGAAATAAGAATATAAAACACTTCACACCATAAAAAAACATGAGAAATTACCCGGTGCCAAGTATTTTAAAGTGGAAAAATTCGAACTAAATTTTTTTTCATATAATGGCTATTAGGGTGTCAATAAGAAATTATAAAGTTTCCCTCCACCAACGATATCGGCGTCACCTTCTACAGGTTGGGGATGGGGACATAAATCAGTTTTTCAGTGATTTCTCGATTTTCTTTTAAACTTACGTCAAAAATAGTTATATACAAAATTTAATTCGTTGCAAAAAAATGGTGAATGAAAAGAAACTAAACCAATCGACATTGCCTATATGGAACACCATCAAAAACTCACAAATAACTTCTTCAGAATTTTTTATAGAATGTCGTGTAATATCCAAGAATTTTTGTTAATTTATTTTTATAGTTATAATAAATATTTATACCGAAAATCTACAATTAATTACAAATTAATCTCTACCCCTCTTATATAAATATTGGTGATCTGAAAACTTAGCAAAACTTTAGAAGGTTACTCGATGAACTACGAATCTGACTAAAATATATTATATAAAACTCTTTTGTAAATAATTTAGTTAGTTTTAATTTTGTATAATTATAACTAATTTTGCCTTCAAATTGAAAGAAATCGTAGAAATTTTTTTTTGATTTTATGAAACTGATTTTAGTTTCCTTCTCCCCTCCCCCAGAATGTGACGCGGATTTCCTTTGATGGGGGGGGGGGCTTAAACTTCAGAACTTCTTAGTAACACCCATAGAATCATGGGCGGTGGTAAATGTGCCACCAGTAATGTTATTCTACCTGCTACGAATTTAGGATATTAAAAGTACACAGGTATTTGTGCCACCGGAGAAAACGGCATCTACCTGATGCATCTCCTACATGTAACATCGATTATTTTTTTATTTTACACGATTTTTTGGGGGTGAAACGTAATAGTTTACTGCCCCATACCGCAACTATACTTTTTAATGCTATTTCGAGGGTCTCTCACATCCCGGTTGCCTTAATCCCGGTTTTCTTGATCGGAGGCCCTTCTCGTATGTTTAGCCTAGTAACCAGAGTCAAAACCGCCCTGGAGGGGTGCAACACGGAGCGGAGCGCAGCGGCGCCCCGTAAGGGTAGGTTTTGACGATGGATTACCCTCCTTATCGAATGCACACCCCAAAATTGGAAGGCAAAAAAAATTTAATTTTTTCACTGTTAGTGGCACAAATACCTGTGTTTATTTAAAGAACCCTTTTGGTCGGTGGCACATTTACCGGTACCCTTTTCTGGTCAGGTACATTTGGTGGCACATTTACCTCCGCCCAGAATCATTATCTGAGAGAAAAAACCTAGCTAAAATTTTTTCCCCAATACGTAAATTATTCTGACTTGGCGCCTGGTCTATAATATTATTTTAAAGTACATTGCAGTCCGGATGAGCTGAAAACAGGTCATTGCAAAATTGTAACATAAATTATGCAGTTTATTCGGCAAATCAATTAATTTAAAACATTTCACATGGAATAATATTAAAATATTTCATACGAGCGTTTTGATTAATTTATTCACGAAAACCAAATAATCAGATATCAGATAAATTTATATAAATCTTCTGTGAACCTAATATTGCTCTAATCACTTTACGCTGGAAAACCTTCAATTATTCCTCCTCTCCAATTGTCAGGCTAATCGTTTCTGACGCGTAATTCACCACTGGTCGTACCACGCTTCTATACATTCTCAGCTTCGTTCTGCTGCCTATTTTCCTGTCCTATTTTCTGCCTATTTATGGCGGTCGTTTTCAAAATATTAGCTATAAATAATAAATTTTTTGTCTAAAATGCGTAGTTTTATTATGTACAATAGTGCTTAAAAACTTATGAAAAATACATTTTGACGAACAAGCAATTAACATTACAGCCCAGTGAGCATTTTGTGGTTGAATTTTAGTAACGCTTCCGTTATTGTGTCATTTTCTTGTGTCAAGATGCACACAATGTTTCGAAACGCCGACTGACATGTGTATTCCATGTGTCGGAAGTGGAGCACCATGACACCACACATTTGTGAAACAATTCAGGCATAAGGTGTAAAAGCTGTGTCAATGGTTGACAGTAAATGTGTCTAGATTGTAACATCTTTTTCTTTGTCTAATATATGGAATATGCGTACATGATCTCCTATTCTATGAAAAAGTTTGGACACAATAAAATGGATAATAGGAATAATATGATTGTACCTATTTATTATATTATGATGCAACAGGTAGCATAATTAAATAATTGACATTTTCAATTTAAGAATGCCAAGATTTAATTGCGAAAGAAACTGTATCCTGCAGTTTTTTATTCTACTAAGAAAATTAACAATGCGCCCTTGAAAAAAGCTTTATTAGCTAAAAAAATACTTTCGTCCTTATTATTTAATGTTGACCTTCAGTTTTTTTTTTTTTAAACAAGTCTGTTTACAATCGTTTTCCTTAATATTAATGAAAATTATGATTTTCTTCAATCAAAAGCAAGTTTTTTTAAATAAATTTTATAATTAATAAATACTTTTTTTCCAATATGTCGCCTGCACACCAGATTCCCTGTTTTTTACCTTAGACGATGTCTGTTACAATGCCGTAGTTGTGTTAAATTGGTAACTAATACGTTACACGCAATTCCTACATGCTGTCGGCCATGAAAGAAATAGACACATTAGTCACGCAATATTTCCCACTATTCCTGATTTGCGTCCAGCTTACACACAGACACAGGCAGGGCATTGTTTGAACAAATTTCCTGCTTGGCGTCACACAACAAAATAACCAAGTAACAGTGTTACAATCTGTAACACAATTCCCACAATTGGCTAAGTATACACAATTCCTTTCTGGTGTCAAGTTACACACTAAGGTGTGTGTATTTTCACACAAATTAAGAGAATTGCGACTTAACAGCAACGTCACAGATGACACAATTCCCTTTAAGGAATAAAATGCTCACTGGGAGATAGATAATAAATTGTCCTTTCTTATTTCTATTTCAGTAATGTTTTATGTTAAAAGTGTTAAAAGTGGCGAAGCACCACATATTTGGGAAAAATTGTAGAGTTCTTCAGTGCGCGCCATATTTGACTTTCATTTACATGATGATTCTATGGAAACCGTAACTCGTATGAAAAAATTTGTAAGAACCTTTTTTGTTTACAATTTAATTATAAATTTATTTGCTCTGATGTATTTTTACCGTATGATGAGCGGTTTACGAAATAAATAGGATAAACTAAAATTTTGGGGGTGTTTTAGCGTCTAGAGGTTGAAGGGGGGTGGATCGGCGTGGCGTCACATCTTGTTTTGTAAAGGAGGTTTGAATCTACGCTTGTGCCAAATTTCATGCTTCTATCACAAAGTGCAAGGTCATGTTCCATAATAACGTCCGGACTATAAGTAGTATAGTATGTTCTGTAGTCCGCATATATCCTGTCCTTTATTTCCACCCCTCATTCGTTGCCGCTATTCAGCCATACGCCCAAATATTTAAACCTTTGCACCTCTTCAAAGCTGTATCTCCCTATCACCACATTACAAGCTGTATCATTCTTCTTTCTTTTGTATCTCATGTACACAGTCTTTTCTTCATTAATCTTTAGTCCAACCCAAATTGCTTCATTCGCTATTCTTTCAAATATCTCCTCCATTTTTTTCCATGTTTTAGCCATCATCCGGATAAGCGATTATCTGCGCCTCCTTATTATTACTTATTGTTCCATCACATCTTGATTTCCTCCCTATGTACTCCATCACAATATTGAACAGTGTTGCAGAAAATCCATCCCCCTACCTCACACCTTGACCAATTTCAAAAGTATCGGTGCTCCTTCGAAGGTTTTCACTATGGCTTTTGATTTAGCCATTGTTAATTTACCTAGTCTTATCAGTTTCTGAGGGATATTCATTTCCTGCATAATTTTAAATAATTTCCTTCTGTTCACCGTATCTAACGCTTGCTGGTAATCAACAAATAACATGTGCAAGTCCATATCATACATACTCCTGACATTTATCTATTATCTGCTTTATAACATGAATCGCGTCGGTCGTCGATCTTCCTTCCCGAAAACCGTGCAGATAATCTCCTATTATTTCCTCTGTATGTTTCTTTATTCATCTATTCACTATTGTGGACAATATTTTGTACACCGTGGGGAGCAATGTAATTCCTCTATAATTTCGGCAGTTATCTGTATCTCCTTTTTTGTGTATTGGTATTATCCTCCCAATCCGCCACTCTTCGGGCATCTCCTCCTTATTCCATATCTTTCCAATCAGCTCGTGCACTTTCTTGTATAGTTCGTCTCCTCCATTTTTCAACATCTCTGCCAGGCGCTTTTCCGTTTTTCATCTTCCTTATCACTGTCACAACTTCCTCCCATGATGGTTCTATCTCTATTTGCTCATCTTCCTCCATTTTCTCAACATCCCGCTTTTCGTATTCCCCATTGTCTTTGTTTAACAATCCTCCAAAATACTTTTTCCATATTTCCTTGATTTCTTCCCCACTGTCTTCTATTTTTCCGTCTTCGTCTTTCATTACCGTTGATCTAATTTCATATTTTCTTGTGTGTTCTTTTATTTTTCTGTAAAACTCCTTTGCAAGGTTTTCGTACTACTCTTTTTCATTTCTTTGTATGTGTATCCTTTGTACAACTTTGTTGAACGTCCTTTGTATGTGTATTAAATTATTAATACATAGTTTGCTTGCTAGACTTTCGATGTGCCTGCACCCTGTCTTTTATTGTTTTGATGACAAATCATTAACACCGGGGACCGACGGCTTTACGTGCCCTCCGAAAGCCTCCCGGAAGACGGTCACGAAATTTTTAGACTATACCCGGAGTCGAACTGGGCAGCCTTGCATTAGCAGTTGATCTCGCTAACATTCAGGCCATGACCGTCGTCATAATTCGTCATTGATTTAAATAATAAAATCGGTATATAGAAATATTTGAGATTATTTATGATTTCATTTTACATACATTTACTCAAAAATTATTTTCATAGCAACTGAGAAAAATGCCTTGCATATTTCAAAATTCCGTTCAATGTTGAACTTGGAACTTACCATTAACATGACAAACATCGGGATAGGTACATATTATTTACTTTATAGTGTATGTAACAAAGTTTGAGTCTTGAACCATCCCCGGTAGTAAAATTATTGTGCATTAAACAACAATTAAATAAAAACAAGTAAAAGTTGTAAAACTACGTCCAGTTTAACCATATTGACCTTGCTTAAATAACATTCAGTAAATTTTAATACAGGATTCCGTATTAGCAAATCACAGAATGTCATATTTAGTAAAGACCATTTTTAACACGAGATAATATTTGCTGTTTTCAAGTTATAATTCATAATTATAATTTTGTATGATTTTCAAACTTCTAAGTTATTTCTTATTAGAAATTTACTGTAAAATTTGAATCTTGCGATGAAATAATTCTATTTGTAGTATCACAGGCACATGCCGTCATGCCGATTGATTTCAAAATGATCGAGAAATTACTATAATATAATATTATCATAATCCGTAATACACACTGAAAAAAAAATCCGTTGTGAAATACGCATACAAAATTGTCGTTAAACAATTTAACGACAACTACAATATTACCAGTATTACCACCGAATAATAGACTTTATTGTTTGTAAAATTGTTATATTTTGGATATAACTGGTTTCGCTATTTGTAACATTATCAGATCCAAAATTTATTTCAATTTATTAACACTGAAATATATTAATGTTTTAAAAATATTGACGTATTTTGAATTCGCTATAATAGCGAAATCGGTTATCCACAATAGCAACTACTTATAACTTTTGATGAGCAAAACTCATATTCATATTATGTAATAGTTATCAAATGACATAATTGTTCTGTTACGTTTTTGTGTTTTTTGTGCTTAAAAGTCCGCACTCCAACAATACCTTTTATAATACCAAATTAGTTCATTAGGATGTTAATCAAATTAATATACAATTTAGAAATTTATTTTCTTACCAAAACTAACAAAACTTGGCAACGAATTCACAAAAAAAACTATTTCAAGAATTATTCAAGTCAATCACCAATGAAGTCTACTTATAATATAAAAACAATTATTAATAAAGTTAACCACATGCATTTTTGCATATGAAAACATTCACTATTTTATTAAAAATATCAAGGGCACATATAACCAAGTTTACTTCTCGACGCTAGAACATTTCGACCCAGACCCATTTTGCCGGCAGAAAATATTTCAAGTTCGAATTTCTCAGATGTTTGCGTATGTATATTATCTTGGGACTTCTGTATAGTGTAAATCTGCTTTTTATGGATTATTAAATGTGTATTATTTATTTACATTCATAAAATATTATTTTCTTTGTTATAAAAAATAAGATAATTAACTGTATTAATTACACTCTTGTTGTCAAACCAGGGCCCTGGCGTAACACAAACGCTAAAAGTCCTACAATTGTGAGAATAAATTCTGCATATTTATGTAATGACATCTTGTATTCGATACTTCAGGTCTAAACTTACTTATTGCAATAATAATAATTATTATTGTACTTTATTATTAAAATTTAATATTGCAACTTTTGAACAAATTATATTAAATAAGTAATTTTTGTAATTATTTTGGAAATCTTATATATTGCCATGTTTCGCTACTGTAAAGATTAAATTTTTACTTATATAGCGGGGAATGTTAATGGCACTTAATTTAATTATGCTCCGACTAACTAAGCATGAAAAACTCAATAATATGGGTCGTAACTTGGGTCCATCTATAGATTAATTAAAGCACTCATATACGTCACCTTAAACTATGTGATCTTTCTTATAGATAACTCAACCAAATTGAAATTTGTATCTGCTTATTCTTGATCTACTACTGCTATGGATAAATTAAATTAAACGCAAACATTATTAGAACCAAATATAATGCAATTTATTTTACACAATAAAAATTCTTTAAGACAAAATATTAGTTTCCTTAAACCTAAACAAATTAAATTTAACAAAATTAAGCATTTGCAATAAATCCCCAAATTTATTATACGCGCCCGAATTTTAAACGTTTTGTCTATTAATTAAAATAATTAGTGCGACACATAAACTCTTACCGATCCATGAATGTTTTTCCTTTGGTTTTTCCGGAGATTACCGATGCGGCCGATATGATGTTGTAGTATCCAAGCATGAAGGTTACGATTGAAATCAGCTTCGAATCTTTAACCAAAAAAGACAGGTAGGAACGACCAGTGGATAATTTTCTTCCTCCAAATCGTATAACCAATCACAGGTAAGTAATTAAACCAATTTTTCTTCAATATTTTTCCATTCACAAAAACCATAAAACATAACCATGAAATATTAACATCAGTGGTTCCAAAACTTTTTATAAATTTCTGAATCAAACGCAATATCCACTTTTGATTGAACTCAATTTTATTTTTCCATATAATGTCAAAACGATATCCAAATCCAAACGAATCACTTTTAAATATCTTTTCTATCATGAATAATCCGTCTTTTCTTGATGACGGCTGACTCAAAAAAAACTCAAAATCCAAAAACTAATTTCAAACTCGAACAATCCGTCTTGATTCTCCGACGGCTCACTTCAGAATCCTTACTCCTCCCTTATCATTTTTAAACCCCCACTAATTCTCCAACTCGCGCATCCACGAATATCACGAATTGTCACTTTTATTTATTTAACGTAAAATCCTAATTTAACAAATAAACTAAATAAATTTAGTTTGTTTCTCATATTTTCATTGACCAAAACAACCACCAATATTTTATCCTTCACAATTTCTTATTATATTTCTAGATTAATCAACGTTTGCATCTTACGGATACCTGAGGCAAAAGCAGTTAAACAATCCTTCAACCAGAGAAGAGCCAGATACAATCTAATAATTACCTGTTATGGTCTTATATTTAATTAATTAAATCATGAGTGATTTAATAGATTGACCCCATTACGTCATACCCCTCATCTCTGATAAACAGAACATGACAATATGGTGGGGCAAAATTCACGAAAGGGTTACAATATTTAATAACTTTTTAAAAAATATAGTATTTTTAAATTTGTTACAAATTTTTATAAAAAAAAGGCTTTCGATATTGACCATGGAAAAGTACTCGAATGAGCAGCGATCACAAAAACGTTTTCCGCCCGGTTTTCCGTGACAGTTACTAGCATTTATCTTTGAATTTCCATTTTCTCGTATAATACTGCCCAAATTGAAGCGAATTTTCTCCTCAAATAACAGCATTTATTTGGTTTTTAAATAATTTAAATTGCAAAGAGTGATAAAGTGATTATATCGGCATTAAGTAAAAGTGCCTACCTGTACTACAAAGCGACTTGAAATTTCAAAATATCGGAAGTAGTTGAAATTCAGGTTCGCCATGACCGATTGGGAAAACTGTACTGAAGACGATTGGTGTAGAAACGAAGTTGTAGTATGTACAGATTGCGTGTTTAAAGTTACAGGTTTTGACAAGAATTATTTTAAATAATTTAAAACCTGCAGGTAAAATTGACGAACATTAAATTTTTGTTATTGCGATAACATTTAAAAATTCGATTTAAATTTTAGTTTTATTTCATCATCATTAGGCTTCCCATTCCTTGCGAAATATAGCCGCATCGTTTGATGCTCACAAATCCTTTTCCTGGAACGGATTATTCCCCATGTTATCTTCTCTCTTATTACAAACTTTCACGTGTCTTTTCCTCCTCCACCACTTTCCTCCATAGGGATCTATTCATAGCTCTCTCTTTCCAGTCATGTATCCCTATGCTTCGTAGGCAGTTCATCACTTCGTTCCACCATGTCGTTCTGGATCTTCCTCTTGGTCTTTCAATGCTCGCATTCCATTTCATTAGGCTTGAAATCACACTGATTTCGTGAGCTCTTTGCACATTTGCGAACCATCCTTTCCTCATTGACTTGACGTGCTTCACTCTGTCCTCCCCATTCAATTTTCTTTGTACTTTTTTGTTAGCCCTGCTTCTGTATTGTTCCTCTCCGATTTTAATCAAGCCGAGCATTCTTCTCATTATTCTTCGTTCAAAGACTTCAGTCTCTCCTCCTCCACCTTTGTCCGGCACATTATCTCCGTCCCATACTCCAAAATCGGTCTTATTAATGTTCTGTACACCTTAATCTTTGTGTTCTTACCAATTAGCCTGTTCTTTAAGAGTCCTCGTATGGCGTGGTACGCTCTATTTCCAGCCATTAATTTCTCTTTAATAACATCGTCTCTATCGTTTGTGCTATTAATTAGGAAACCTAAGTATTTAAAAGTTCTTACTCCTTCGAATTTGTAATCTTCTAGGCGTGTCTCTTCCATGGCTTCGCTTTTGCTTCTATTACATCTCATAAATTTTGTCTGGTTTTCATTTATAATAAGTCTAACCTTCTTTTCCTCGTATTCTAGCTTCTTAAAAGTTTCCTTCAAAGTGTTATATTATGATCTAGCGATAATCACCACATTATCAGCGTATGCAATCATCTGTACCTTCTCATTTATGATTTCATCCCCACATTTCGTTCTTCTCACCATTCCTTCGAGCACAATATTGAACAATGTAACCGAGAGTGAATCACCCTGTCGTACTCCTGTGTTAATTATGAATTCCACTGTATTTCCTTGTTTTGTCAATACCTCGGCTGTAGTTTTTTTTATCGTCATGCGTGTTAAACGTATAAATTTGTTAGGGATTCTCATATTCTCCTTTTCCTTCAGTAGTTGCTTTCTATTTACTTTATCGAATGCCTGCCTGAAGTCTATAAAAAGCATTTCCAGTTGCATGTCATATTCGTATGTTCTTTCTAAGATTTGTGTCACTGTAAACAGCGCGTAGATCTCCCCGGTCTAAAACCCTGTCTAAACTAAAAATGAAACTACTGCATAACTACTACAGAATATTAAAATCCTATCTTACCGACAGATATTTTTTAGTAAAGTGCAAAGATGAACACACACCACTGGTGCCCATAAACTCTGGAGTACCTCAAGGCAGCGTATTTGGACCTGTGTTTTATGTCTTGTTCACGACGGATCTACCTACATTGGGGTCTGCGACCACTGCCACTTTTGCGGACGATACAATCGTAATAGCCGCTTATAAACATCCAAATATAGCATCTGAAATGTTGCAAAGAAGCCTCGACGCAATAGAAAAGTGGAGGATATAGTGAAAATTGATATTAAACATATTTGTATTTCAGAATAATTAAAATACAGATATGGATAATTTTCTTTACCAGAATTTACCGGTGGCGTCGCCGAGTGGTCCGTGTCCGATTGTGTGCACAGTAACCTATTTACAAGCATTTCAACTTAGATTTGACGTCGTTCAACGGCGCTCATTCTGTTTCACCCTTAACTGGTCATTAATTGCATGAAATAGCCAAATAAAGAAATCGACAGTTAGATTTTATTAAAATGACTTTTTTAATCCCCTTTTAACGAAGTCCTCAGCGAACGCCTATTGGTAACTAATTGGTCCTTTGGGACTGTAAAAATACAATTAGGTATATAAATATTATTTATGTATTTCATAATATTTTGTTTTATTGGCAGAAAGCGTATTGAAAGTCATAAATACTACATAACAAGAGTTAGTTTTAAGAATAATATACATTTAAGTTACAAAAAAATAATTCTCAATTTCAGGCACATTTTGGTTCCACTTAACATTTAAAACACATTTTGTAATTTATTTTTATAGCTGTTTGAAACATCAAGTTCACAATAAATTCAATTGAATTATGTTAATGAATGTACAAGTGGGTACAGATAAAGCACAATTTTATTAGGTATTTCTTCAATAGTATGTGAGTGACAATTATAAAAAGATATAAAACACCCTAAATTAATGGTCCCTCATTAATGAAATTCATCACTTTTAGCGTTCTTGACAAAATGTTTTATTCATTAAATATTTAAAGAACTATAATATCTTAAAATGAAATAATCACGAATTTTATAAAAATTAGAATATATAAACAATAATTAATACTTTATTCAATATAAATTTTAAAAATACTATTATAACCATATCAGTATTTTAGAATAACAAAACAATGGACAAATTCAATTCATACAGTTAATAAAATTTGTACTTTTTGGTACTATTTGAAGATCATCAGACGACCTTTAACTACAAAAAATGTTAAAGAAAGAGGTATAAATATGGGTAACTTTTTATTGGTTCAAAATATAATATTTACACCTTGCTTTCTCAGCATTTTTGGTTTAATTTGTGGCATACAGTGAATAGAAATTGCTAATTGTAATTGCTAATGTATTTGATGTATAATATTGTAAAATACTGATATTGTTATTATTTAATGGAGGGGCTAATTGGTCGGGAATTCTTCACTAGAAATTTCCTAAAATTTTTGGGAAAATCCCTAGAAATCTTTACTTTAGAAATTTTTCTGTTCACTTATTTTGGATGTAGT
This sequence comes from Podabrus alpinus, assembly GCA_932274525.1. Classification (NCBI taxonomy): domain Eukaryota; kingdom Metazoa; phylum Arthropoda; class Insecta; order Coleoptera; family Cantharidae; genus Podabrus; species Podabrus alpinus. Next base: position 22,884,396 of record OW026454.1, read on the forward strand.
ATGTATTAACCCTTCGTATTTCGTTTCATCATACCTGAATCAGGAATTTAAGGATTATTTGAAGATCCTAAATTTGTAAATAGATAACCATTTTTAAAAATCACGACTAGAATAATTAACTCACTCTTACAAAGTTACATTTAATTATAAAATTAAATAATTATTTCAAAATTGATAAAAAATATAAAGGTCTGATAGTAAAAATATTTATTAGGGATCTTATTAAAGCGTAATTAAGTGGGTTTCGTTATATTTTTAAGATATAACTTGAGGTGGCACCCATCCACCAAAAGCTTTCTCAAGTTCCATTGCAACAGCTAAACATAATCTGTCGTTATTAACATTTGAAATTACTTGTAATCCAATTGGAAGACCTTCAGAATTTAACCCCATTGGGCAATGTGTAGATGGAAAACCTAACGAATTAATAATACCAGTGTAAGTAAAATTCATTGCTTTAAATATCGATTCATTGTGGTAAGGAGCCGCCGTCGGATGAGTAGGATAAATAAAAACACCATCATCTCCTAGCAATTCTACCATTTCTTCTATTAATAATTTTTTCTGATCAATGAAATAATTATATTTAGGCGTATCTGGTTTGATAGAAAATCTCTGAATGACGGCAGTTAATAAAGCCACAAATGTGTGATTTGACATTCCAACACACCATTTTAATAATTCTAAGGGTGTATTAATTTTTCCTTCCAAATTACAGAGTTGTTCTTCAAACGTTGGTCCCTCTGCAGAATTCATATCAGCTAACCATATAACGGAACTTTTACGAAACTTTTCGAGTTTTACTTCTTCTGCTTTTATTTTTAATGCAGTGGATAAATGTAAAGCTACTTTTTTAAACAAGTCTTTGATTTCGCGTTGTACCGGCGTGACAAATGGGATGCCCATATTGGTTTGTTGATAATAAAATTTGATATTTTTCAAATTAACTTTTTCGTCTAATTTTAATTTGTCCCTGACTTCTTTTTTAAGTATAACTTTAAAAATTGGTAATAAGTCTTCAGCACGTCTACAAATAGGACCCACACCAAGCATATCTTTTTGTACTTCTGATACAGGTACTGGGTATTGTCCTACGATTGACACTATAGCTTTTGATGGTTTATGGCCAAATACACCGTTAAAAAATGATGGAATACGAATGGAACCACCAATATCAGAACCAATTCCAAATGCTGATCCTGCAGCAGCTTGGTTGCAAGCCTCTCCACCTGAAGATCCTCCAACTATTCGATTGGTATCATATGGATTTGAACTGCGACCGTGTATTAAATTTGCGCTTTCCCACCTTAAAAAATTGTTAAAGTGAAAACATAAAAGTTAATAACCTGTATAAGTTAACTTACCACATGCATAACTCAGGAACGTTTGTTAATGCTACTGGAATTGCACCAGCGTTGCGTAAATTTGCAATGACGTCCGCATCTTCAATAGCTATAAAGTTGCGCCGTTTATAAAGGCCACCAGTGTGTATCATATCTATAAAAATTAGTTTTTTAATATATCTTTAAGTAATACTTTAATTACCTCTAACAGCTATACAATCCTTAGTAGTAAACGGAACACCAAGGAATGGCTTGCTTTTAGCCAAATCTGTTTCGGAAATTGTGCCACCTTTAATTAAATCATCGGCGGCTTGTGCTTCTTTAAGTGCATCTTCAAACCTGTCAGCGACCACACAATTTAATAGTGGGTTAATTTCATAAACTCTATTAATGTAGGATTTTAATACTTCAACGCTAGTAATCTGAAATAAAAAGAATAATTAGTTAAATACCTATTAATTGATTTTATGAGTTCTAGTTTAATTTAAATTTCTTAGAATAAAATGCGGATGTTGACTAATAAGACTCAAAAAACCTAAAAGTCATTAAGTCAATATTTTCAATTAGCGATATGCAGTTATCAAAATTAATTAATAATTAAGAACAATTGTTATTGTTGCAGAATTGCGCAATGATAAATATAGGTCATACATACATAATTGTATAAAATGATTGTTGAGGGCCATCTCTCAAAATATTGCAATTTGGTGTTGGAAAGACAATGAAAGGTCAAAAGGGGATACCAGAATAAATTATATTTTTTAATAGTTGCAAAAAGTTTATATTTGTTATCTAGAGTAGAGCATTCGTTTTTCCAAAGATATCTCAAATTTCAAAGTAATCCGTTTAGCCAAATGTATGAATTTTTCAATAATAAAGGGTGTTTTTTTTAGCTGCATGAGATCATTCATTAGGGATACCTGTTGAATTAAGTTTGCAAAGTGCCAGTTCTTTGGCATTTGAGTTCAAAACGGTTTGCCATTTAATTATGAATAGATTAACACTCGAACAAAGCTACCAAATTGTGCAAATTTATTTTCAAAGTCAGAGTTCCGTTCGCGAAGCTTATAAAGCTCTTCAACCATTTTATGGTCAACATAATCGACCTTCTGAGCAGATTATTCGTGCGGTGATGGATAAATTTCGTGCCACTTCTTTATTGTATGATGTAAGACCACCAATAAGACAAAGAAATTTGCGTACCGAAGAAACTATTGCTTCTATGAGTGAAAGTGTGCAAGAGGACACAAACATTCCAATTCGCCATCGTGATCAACAACTTGGGCTTTGTCCGTCCACTACATGGAAAATTTTACATAAAGAACTTGGTTTACATCCTTACAAGATCTAGTTGGTTCAAGAATTGAAGCCCAATGATCATCGATTGCGTCGTACGTTCGCATATTGGGCCCACAACCAATTGGAAGTGGATCCACTTTTTTACCGTCAAATTTTGTTCAGTGACGAACACATTTCTAGTTGAATGGGTATGTGGACAAGCAAAATTGCCGTTTATGGAGTGAGACCATTCCGGGAAATTATCTTGAGACTCCATTGCATCCATTAAAATTATCTGTTTGGTGTGGAATACACGCCATTGGTATCATCGGTCCATATTTCTTTCGAAATGAGGAAGGAGCTACCGTTACGGTGAATGGTGAGGGATATCAACACATGCTGAATACATTTTTGTTTCCAAAAATCCAAGTATTAAACATCGGCAACTTATGGTTCCAACAGGATGGTACTACGTGCCACACAGCCACCGAAACGAACGATTTATTGAAAGGACAATTTGGTGACTACATTATTTCAAGAAATGGTTCTATCGATTGACCTCCATGATCGTGTGATTTGACGCCTCCAGATTATTTTCTTTGGGGGTATGTTAAATCCATAGTTTATGCTAACAAATCAACAACTCTGGAAGCATTGGAGGTCAATATTCAGCAAACCATTTATGAAATAAGGCCAGACATATTGGATAAAGTAGTCAAAAATTGGACTGATCGGATGCGCTTCGTAACGATTAGTCGTGGTGGTCACATACCGGAAATCATTTTCAAATCATAAATGGCATTAAATTTACTTTCATAAAAAAATAATTAAAAATTAATTTCATCAAGTTTTTAATGTTTTATTTCAATTTGAAGTTATCATGCAGCTAAATAAAAACACACCTCATATTTACTAATAATTATTGCAATAAAAAAAGTATAAAACACGATCAAATTTGTAGAATTCGCAAAATAGGTATGCAGGATAGATGATATGTTCTTCCATAGTTTACAAGTCTGATAAAGTTTCCGTTTTTATTTATTATTAGTTGAGAAGTTAGATTGAAGTTTGATGTAATCCGCAATAGACTTTATATTTCAGTATTTGATCGAACAAACTTTTTTAAAAAAAGTTGTTCTAAAAAGTTTTATGTGCAATTTCAACAATGCATTGTAAAAGTTTAGGTATACTCAAAAACATTATGGTTTTGTTTGGTATAAAAGTGACCTTATCGTAAAAATTTAATTCGGTGTTCAAAAATGTATCTCGATAACAAAAAAAATATACGCGGTTTAGACATAGAAACTCACAATATGTAACTTGATTCACCAATTGAGAATTTATATTTTATTATCGTTTTTCGTTTATCCCCTCAATGCGCAAAGTATTAATTTAATAGTCTATTCTCATTATTTGTTCTCCGGTCTTCCTTTCATTTTCTTAAGTTATACCTGGATCTGATGATTATATGGAACAATATCTCTTTTGTGGGAGTTTATGAATTATTAGCATCTAAATTGAACCTTTTTATATTAATTATTATTTTACAAAAATAAAATAACTTGTTAATAAAAGATCAAAAGTAGAATCCATCTCTTGTTATTAAATTACGTAATGCTCAACATATAGATTTTACATAATTTACATTACCAAATTGATGATGTCAATAAGCATATTGAAACAAAACTATTATTAGATTTATCTAATTATATTAAGCTAATCGTATGGTAATTTACAAAACATCGATAAAAAAAAACAAATTTATTATTAAAAATAAAAACAAAATTTATTTATTATCATAGTTTTATAATCACAGTAAGTTTCCAAAATCGTAATCTATACAAGGTAGAAAATATTTTCCGCTCTATAACTTGACTATCGTCATGGTCATTTTCGAAAATTTCAAAAAAACTTGTTTTGATGAAGGTAATAATTTTTTTGATATACTTATTATGTTAGCAAATAACTGGTTTGTAGTTTTCGCATTAAATTAACTTGGTAATAATTAAGTTCAATTAATTATGGAAAGAAAGTTTTTCCACGTCAAGTTTCTGATCCAAACAATTAAAAACGTGCGCAAATCAATTATTAGTATGCGTCGGTAATTTGTGATTAACAAATTTAAATTACCTACGCAGTCAAACCACTACAAATCAGATAATCAGAACACTTTACCTAAGTATGGTTAAGTTTAGGGTGGTTTAACCCAAAGATTACAACTAGGTCCTGGATATTTGGTTACAAAACCCATTATGATTAGAATTTATTTTCAGACTCCGCCACTTTTGTAAAGTAATAAAATTTAAAACCAATAATGAATTTCTTTCAAGCATTGTTATACATAAACTTTCCGAATAGCAAATAAAAGCAAAAGTGAAATTTTGAACAAACAATTACTGAAAAATTTCGTATTGTTAGGTTAAAATTGAAAATAATTTAATGTTGAACAAAATGCTGTTGTGTCGATCTACAAAACTGGTAATATAATTTATTATAATGACGTAATGAAGAAAATTAACTCTGAAATGATACTAAACATGACCTATATTCTATTTAGACAGCTTCCAGAGGTTATTTCATCAAATATCGGAAGTAAACACAAGTTATTCGTTAATTTTAAATTCACAATCTGCGAGTGAGGATTTATAATAAAAATTAATAAAATGATTAAATACTCAATAAAATATAATAAAATGTTTATGTAGTATAATAGAAAAAACAAATTTAAGTACTACTTAAATTACATAACTGTATACTTAAAGTTAATTTAATGAACAGACTGCACAAAATCAACAAATTTAATGTAAATTACGATAATTTCAGACTTTTATTGAAGTAAAAATAACAAACAAATGGGAAAACATCGGATTACTTAAATGGATAATTGAAATTCGCAAAAAGCATAAAAGTAAAAATTCAATATTGGATATTATAGTTTTGATATTATATACCATATATAACATGTAGTTGGTATATAAGGTAGAAGAATTTTGGCCTTCGGGTATGGTCATAATATCCTTGAGTGAACCCGAAAAACTATAACTTTTACTTATGTTTGCAATTCCAGTAAGTGAGTCAAAGAACTGAGGCTAATGGTTAATCAACTATGGTCTTCACGTATGACGTTTGCATACCTCAAACCCCTTAAGTAACGCCAAAATTTGAACATATACGGGTTCTTAAATTTCAGCAATATTTTGTGACCCTATCTAGTGGCCATTTTCATTTAGTCAATTCATCATCAACCAGACAATCGCGCCCAGTGCTGGACATAGGCCTCCCCTCAGCTCTCCAATTTTCGCTAAGTTGTGCCACTTGCATCCAATTGCCGGCTTTTCTCCTGAGATCATCTATCCATCTAATAATCCACTGGAGTTTCTGTTTACTCCACAGTTCATAAGTTGTTCTTGTATCGTGTCTAACCCAGTTCCATTCAACCACGCCACTCTCTCGATAACATTGCACTTTTGTGGATTGCCTGATCTTCTCGTTGGTAATTCTATCTCTTAAAGATATTCCAAGCATTGCCCGCTGCACGACTCGTTGAGCAACTCCCAGCTGCTTGTCCTCAGATTTCCGAGTCACTGTCTAAAAGTCCGGAACAAAAGTCTTACCAATGGAACATAATATTGTTTCACAAGGTTGGTTATCTCTTCCTATTCTTATTTCGTGACCTAGATATTTATAAGCTTCCATTTGTTGTATTTCTAGGTGTGCCATCTTCAAATTTCCACTTAAATAAATTATTATTGAAACCACAAAGTACTGCATCTATTTTTAAATTTTAATTACGCAACAATGTACATATTCAATTCAATCCGAAATAATAATAATTTTTTTTTAAATAAAATTCACCTGTGTTTAATTTTTTTTTAAATGTCGCTTGTATGAGTTTGATTATCAGCCCCTCAATTGTTAAAATATTTCCTTTGTTACGGGAACATTAAAAATAAATAAAAACCTTCAAACCCTGTAATGATTGCACTTAAAAAAATGTAATTGTTATTTGCAAATTTCAATTGTAAAGTTTTTATTGCAGCTTTTCATTGTATTATGGCGTGATTATGTTTAGGATTAACGTTGATATTTTTTCCGATAACCTATAATCCAAATGAATTTATTTTCTAAATTTTATCCAGCGATATCATTTTCTGGACGTTTTATATCTATGTCTGGCAAGTTACTGTAAACCACCGCTTCTCAAACTTTTTGGACTGCGGAGCGTTTAACAGTCATTAAAATTTATACGAGGCCCCAGTGGTTCTCCAATTGCACCATTGAAGTGGTCCATCGAAGTGTATGTAGTTTAATTTTGTATCTAATATAATATTGTTAGGTCATTGTATAACCTTTTCGGAATAGCAAATTAATTTAATAGAAATTAATACGAATGTAATCAATTTTATTTTAATTTTTACACGAATTAAATATAATTTTTACAAAATTTTCCGCAGAGCTCTAAAACTTTGAGAACCGCTGCTATAGACAATGTATTTAATCTAATGAATTATGAAAGAGTGACTTCCGCTTGTAATAACAAATCTGGTCAAATAAATAAAACATGCCCTTTGATGGACGATATATGGCATAACATCTAAATAATCTAAATAATTACTGCTTACTATATCGAAGAAAATATTCAGAGTTATAATGATTAATTGTCTCATTATTATTTATTTAATTGATCGCAAACTTGTAAAAATCAAGTTTTGCATCCAAGTTACAAGTTACATATTTTTAGAGCGTGAAATATTGGATTTTTCCATATTTGACGCTTTCCCTTCATCAATCGCATCTACATAGCATTTTTTTGTTTCTTTACTTAATTAACGCATTACTATCCATACTTTTGTCATTTAAAGCACATTTTTGCATATTTTATCCTTAAAACTCAGCACTGTAATACTATCTAATTTTTTTTAACGGGAAAATCTTTATCAGAGTAGGGAAATTCAGAAGAAAGCGTATACCTACAGAAGTTTTTCATTGTTTAACAAAGTACAAACATACTAATGGTAAATGAAGATACAACAGTTTTCTCAACATACAACAATTGGGACGTTCCATAAATGGAACAAGCAACCATAAAGAAAAGAGCAACACACATACAATTAAAATATTTAAAATTTTCAAACTTTTAATTTATAAAAGTCAACTGTCAATAAAGAAAATAAAATAAAATCATTATCCGCCATATGTATCGTTTATAACTCCAACAGTAAATATTAAAGTACTAGTAAAATTTTCAAAAAATTTCAAAAAGGGGTGCGTAACCCAAACCCGCCTGTTTGTTCAGGCTTATTTTGTGTTTGGTTGTTGGTTTTGGTTTCCTTCCTTTTCCTTTCGTGATGCAATAGCTCAGTATTTCCATTTATAATATTATCTCCAATTTTAATTGCGAGAATAAGTTTTTATTTATACTATGTTCGGTTATTCTTATGTTCAGCTTCCTGCCTGTCTGACCAATATAAGGCTGATGCATAATTGCCCGGTAACGGGAACGGTAACGATAAAGAAGTTAAATGTACCTGCTCTTATGGACCTATGCACAACAAGCCGCTAACAAACCGATAACGCAGTCCATAAGAGCAGGTACATTTAACTTCTTTATCGTTACCGTTCCCGTTACCGGGCAATTGTGCATCAGCCTATACTTTGCATCACAATCTTCGCATTGAACCGCGTGCATGCTGCCCTTTTCCATCTTTTCTTCCACTTTTATTAAGAAGTCTCCCTCTTAATATTTTTTTAAGGATTTAATTTTTGGATTTTACATCTCAGGTAGCTTGCTAGGCTTGCCTTTCGATGTGCCTGCACCCTGTTTTTTTATTGTTATGATGGCAAATCATTAACACAGGGGGACCGACTGCTTTACGTGCCGTCCGAAAGCACGGAAGACGGTCAAGAAACTTTAGACTGTACCCGGAGTCGAACCGGGGAGCCCTACGTTAGCAGTTGATCGCGCTAACTATCAGGCCATGACCGTCGACCACCTCGTCCATCTTTTCGATCTTATATTTATTGTTGATTAAAGTTTCTTTAATGGCGTTTCTACTTTTTACTTGTGTCTATAATTTATCTTTATTTAGTATTCTGGTAATGGTATCTGTTACCGGACATATATAAGAAATCTATTATTTTATCATCGGTTTCCGTTCTAGTACTTCGATTCTCTAACATGTTATCCATTATATTCATGTTGTAGTTATTAATTTCGGCGATCGTTTTTATTATGTTAATTATTGTAGTTTTTTCATCATAGTTAAGAGGTGCCTTTTTTACTCTCCAATTAAGATCTTATTGCTGACATCTTATGTTGTTTAGAATGGTTTAAATTAACCTTAAGGGGGTACCGCATGTATTTGCATAATGCTAGCACTGCAACACCATTTTACTACAAGAAGAAACAAAATAAAATAATAACCCTTAAGTTAGATATCCAATCAGTTAGCATTTGCATAAGAGATGAACTAATACCATGATTTGCAAAGTTTAAATAGCTTAAAACAATAAATTACAATACATGACGAGATGAGGACACTAGGAAGATATTTGGTTAAATATTTGCCAAAAACTAGCTAAGGCGGATTAGAAAAGGTGGAGATATTTTGGAATACCAGACTGCTACATGGGATGCAGAAAGCGTGAATAAATAGATAAAATTAATAGAGTACGAGGGAATAGAAATTAGACAATTAAAAAGCACCAAACTAATAAAGAAGTTAGACGTGCTGAAAAGGAAGAAAAGAACAGATAATAAGAGTAACAGCTGCAAGAACCTTTCATAAAAGAGTTGAAAACATGAGTGACATCACGTTCAATCCTTCTTCTAGCTCTCCATTCCTAGCAGAATATTTCCACATCTTCCGATGTTTTCAAATCTGTTTTATTGGGGTGGATTAGTCCCCATTTCTACTAACTTTGATTCTTCGAGTTTTTCTTTTAAATCAGTTTATTAGTCCTCGCATCTTACATGACTCTTTTCCACATCTTCCTATCTAGAACTCTCATTTGCCAGTCGCGTATTCAAATTTCCATTAGATCGTCGATAACATCATCCTTACATTTTATCCATGGCCTCCCCTACGGTCTGTTTACACCTGGTATCCATTTCATTAAATCTGAAATATCTCTTCACTGTTGTGCTCTCATAACTTCCATCCTAATATTTATTTCTCATTTTCTTCTTCTTTGATATTTTTCATCGTTCACCTTCACGGCACCCAATATTAACCCCATTCATTACCTTTCTCTCAAAAACCTTCAGCTTTTCTTCCTCTGTTTTCGTTAGACAAATACACATTTAACCGAAACGAAATGAAACTATGTATAGAAAAGAATGCATTAGTATCAATGTAAATTGAGATGGAACTGGATGGGCCACGTTGCTAGATTGGAGGAAGTCAAAAGAGAAGCGTAGGACGACTTCAGACAAGTTGGACAGACGACGTGAAGAGATATGTGGGAAGAGATTGGATGCAGAGGGCAAGGGATAGACAACAATGGTATGCAATGATATATATGCAAGGACTAATCTAATCAACATGTGTACCAAATTTCATCATGGGCCGACAATTATTGCGAATTGAGAAAAAAAATGTACAACTCACCATTATAAAATTGTGTCTGGTTCACTATGGTAAAAAATTTAGACACAATTTTAACTGAATTTTTTTTGCTATAATGATGGTTCTTTAGAGTATCATTAACTGATCCTGGAGTTTCCTCCTTTCAACCAAGTTGGGGTCCCCTCTAAGGGCTGAGAGAAAAAACAAAAAATCAGTATTTCGCTGACTCGGTTATAACTCAACTTTATAGCAAAAATAGCTATATCTAAAATTGAAGTTCATTATATTCTTAACAAAAAAGGTTCTATGCATGTTTTTCACCAACTAATGTCCTGCCAAAGTTGGGTTAAGTTACACTCCACATGAGATTTTACATCAAATTAATCTTGAAAATTACAAAAAATCACAAACACGTTTGCAGTTGCAGAAAGGTTGAACTTCATGCTCAGAAATTTGTAGGAATTATCAAGGGCAGTCGTGTAGGAATGAAAGTTGACATTGACCATTATTCCATTCAGATACATTGAAACCGGTTTCTAACCAATTGCGTGAGAGCTATTTTACCTTGTACATAATATATTAACGAATAAACAACCTTCACAAACGACCTGTATACGCTGATAGAGGTGCCCTAGGGCAATATCCACTAGGACAGATGCCCTTGTGTAATATCTAGTAAAGCAAACCGGTTTTTAGTAGGAACGTTAAATAATTCCTACGTGGTACCCGAGCTCGCTGAAGTCTCCTTTGATTTTAATTGTGATTATCTGAAACCTTGATTTATTTAAATACATTAGGGGTATTCACTTCACTTCGTACTTTCGTCGTAAATGGCGTAGATCTCGATTTTCGTAAACTTCGTAGAATTTTTAGTTTACGAAATCTACGCATTCGTAGATTTTGGTGTGGTTGGTAGCAGTTTTGTAGATGTGGTACATATACATAACCTAATTTGAAGTTCACAAATAAAAAATAAACCCAAAATAACAATGAATAACGTAAGTAAATGTGAATTAAATATTTGAATGAATAAATTAATTATTAATCCCCTAAAAATTCCAATACAAACATAAACTGTCAAATAAACATAACCTCAAGTAATCTACAAATATAAGTACGAAATAATTTACGCAACATTCACAAGGAGTATGTTCACGTCACGTAATTCTACGAAAATTACAAGTACGAACTTTACGAACTTTACGCAGTGAAGTGAATACCCCTATTATAAACATTGCGTTAATTTATTATCACAGTATTAATATTTATCATTATACAAACAGTATAATATTTATATTCGCTAAATTCACCGAATAATAATATTAATATATTAACATTTTTATGTAACGAATTTTGTGAAATTATGGAAGTTGGTTTCCTATCGCTGAATAATCAAACTTGTACATTGCAACTCGTGCTCGAAAAATACTTGATGATTTATCTCGCTTCAGTCGCGTAATCTTCTTACTAACTAAAACCTGTACACGAGCAATCTTCGAATGATTTTCTAGCCCTTGTGCAGTTACATGCGAAGGCTCTCTCTCGAAAGTAGAACTTCAACACTCTTTTACAACAAATAATGATAATAAAACTGTGGACACCGAATCAAAACCACTAAAGACGCACACATGACTGCTTCAGAATCGTTCCTGGAATCGTTCGTGTATCCCAACCTTTTTAAATAAAAAAAACCTATGAACGGTTCTTATCATGTGAATACAAATCTCACGAAAAATATGTTTAGAAGCTTTTCTGAAGATAATTAATTTAATTAGCTTTAATTTTATATCTAACTATTTTTGCAGTAAAGTTGAAAGAAAATTGAGATATCAGCAAAAAACTGATTTTTGTCCGTTTCTCCCTATTTTTAATTTATTTTTAGTAACCGAACCCAACCTCACTCCACGATCAAATTTGGTACACATTCTCAGCATAATGGGGAACATGCATGAATAAAAAAATTTAGTTAAAACAGTGTTTTCCGATTAATCCTATATATTAAATATCAAATCAGCAAAAATAACTTCTATTTATTGTATTTTGTTATAAATAATCCATTTTAAAATTCAATGATAATTTAAAATAAATCATGTGACCTTAAACGCAACGCGTTTGGCGGCACAATAATAATACCTCACTTTCTTGTTTACTCTACTCGTGTAGAGTACTTTTTTAACTTTCTGTTTTTAATTGATTTAATTATGATAAATAACAGCTTTTAACACTAACAAACTTCAACTTTCAAAGCACAAAACCACAGAACAATAATATAAATGAATGTAAAATTCTGTCTTGTGACGTCACAAGCCAATGGCACTTGCGCGGTCGTTTCCTTCAATTCAAATTGACGGATTTTTAAATATTTTTTAAATTATTATCAAAACGAAAATAAATAAATTAAATAGCATTAATTTATTTATTTTTATTTATTTATTTTTGATCGAACTACGCTATAAAAAAAATTTATGCATCTTCCCTATTGTACAAAAACATTGTAATAAAATTAAGAAAAAAGGACCCGTTCAGAAATAGGGGTTGAAATAGGATTAATATTAGAAAATTAACCTAGTATTATTTATGGGTTGAAAAAATAAAATCCAGTTGATTATGTTCATTTACCTTTACATAATTTTTTTTTTAACTAAGTTTTTAAAATATTTAGACCACCACGGATGAAGTTGCAGTAATTTTCCTACTAGGCCACACACTAATTTTTTTGAGTTTTTGAAGGACCAAAACAAAGAAACAAATGTCCTTTTGAGACAAATTCTTAAATTTGTATTTTTTATTTATTACTATGTTTATAAAATTGAGTGTTGGAACTTTGAAAACATTAAATAGTTTAATTGCATGACGAGATTGAATATGCGTTGTTCTGTTAGTTTCTTGACGGTAGACACTGTACATAACCTCGCCCCATTGTTTACTAATACTGGAGAAGACGTAAATGGAAACCGGTCTTTAAAAATAAAATTGAACTTGAAGAAAGTGTTGTACGAATCTTAATTTGGCATTGTAATTGACCTCAAGGGGTACCTTATGAATCAACATGCTAATAATTAATTCATGGCCGTTTCGTCATGCTGGATTAAATAAGCCCCGATTAAGCTAATCAAGGATTAAACTATCAAGTTATATTTTTTGATACTCGAACAATTGAACACACTTAAATTGAAATTAGAAAGTTGTTTTATTTAGCGTCTGGAAACAAAGGGTAGGAGCACCGCCGACGAAATTTGTACAAAGAGTTCCCTTTTTGAATCTTGTATCTTGTACCTACAAGGGTTTCGGTGATCGATCCCTTGTCAGGAAGCAACTATCCTTCCCGCTTGTGGGTCTGTGGCAAGTGTTACCCCATGTATAGAGAACTTAATCTTTAATGTAAGCTCTGAACCACGGGAAGATCTGTACTGGTACTGGGCAGATCTGCACCCCGCGCTGAAATACTCGACTACAACCCTGCAGGAATATATTATGTATAATTAAATTTACAATGTATTCTGTAGATTCAATTATTTCCATTTTATACTAATTGGTGCATTTAAATAATTATAATCAATCAAATTTAATGAAGTACAAAAAAAACCCTTATTAAATAGAATAAAAATTTTTTGGGGATAAATAGAAATCTACAAACGACATATTGAATTTTAAGTTAATTATAGCTTTTTAAGTATGTACTTCCTCTAGTAAATAGTAGATATATTTAAAAATTTAGACATAATTGATACCGCGGTTCTACATGAATTATTACAACAGTAAATCTGATAAAAATAGTAATATGATATAATAATATGGTCATAATTATTTGTTCCTCTGATAGTACATTACAATTTAATTTTTAATTAAATAAAATTCTTAACATCCACATTAGTCTTTAACACGTCGTGTCAATGTACTTCTCAACAGGATAAAATTACGCATTAATATCAATTATTATACAAAACTAATTTGGAATTGTTTCAAAAACATTAATCTACGAAAACGTTTAGTAACTAATCGAATAAAACTCCCACATTACTTCAATTTCAAAATTATACTAGCTTCAAGGTCAATTAAAAGAGTAGAAAAAAAAGTACATAGTAATTTGTATCGAGTTTTTGTATTTAGGTTAATTCGTCTGATTGACCATTTTTTTTTGAATCTCTAATGAAATTTTGGCCTTAAAATATCACTTACTTTCTTTGTTCGTATTTTGTGGGCAATGGTAGTGGCGGAATCCAAAAGAATAAGATCCTTAATTGGCGGCATTTGTTGGCCTTTCTGTCCATTGAAAAGTCGGAAAAAGAACCGCGCAACTAATTCCAAAATTGCGTGAATATAATTGATTACAATAACAAATAACTTTTTAGATGCACCCATCTTCACCTGTAGATTTATGATTTACTAATAAACCAATTTGGAACATAAACAACTACCTACCAAGCAGTCGAACTCACTTTGAGTGGTGGAAATAAAATGAAATGCAGAGTGCGCGCTCTTTAAATAATCATTTTTACCTATCGAACCATAACTTGCAATTTAACTGAAAAATTAATGTAATTTTTGGTTTATTAATATACTGCGAATTTAAATTTCACATCGTTTCTGACGTTTGATTCGAATTTAACCAAGTGATTAAATATTTAAACAGGGATTTTTGTTACATTTTCAGTTTGGTTAGTATAATGCACGCTTTTGATTGGCTACATAACAATTGTAGTTTTATTTTATTGGTATAAAATTACGTAAGACGTGACACTTTTTTAAATATTTTAGATTTAAATTTACACACAAAAGGCGCGCTAATAGTTACATTTAACATAATTGTGCATTTTTTTATCCATGAGAATCGACCTTTAGTTGTGTATCAATATGGCTGCTTAAATTATCCAGTTTTACCTGTTCCAATAAAAACTATTCGTATTGCGTTTACGATAATGTGGTGAAACAATTCGAATGCGTGTGATTTCGGTGTTTAGATTATAATAAACGAACAACTAATTCCGTTTGTTTTAATTTTGTTGTTTAAAAAGAGGTTATGAAATTGATTTTGCAAGTAGCGTGCGCATGTTTACTTCTGAATGATGAATAAGGAAGCATTGAACAGTAAAAATAAAGTGGCTAAACAACCGTCGCCGGTTAGAAATGTCAGTTCGAAAAACCTTGTTCCACCAGTTTTAAAACAAGTTGGCAAACTTGCCGCTGGAGTTGCTACTATTGCCGGAGGTTCTGCTACTGGTAAGAAATAATTTTTAAAAATTAATTTGTAGGAATTTTAATGTATAATTTTTGAATTGAAGAGTTTCCTGGAAGAACATTGTATTTTAAGGAATTATCGAATAAACTCTTTTATTTAGGGATAATCCCACACTCACGAACTACAAGTCCACAGTTTTACATGAATGTGCACAATAAGACTTAAAGTTTAACGTGGAATCTGAACCACGGCACAACAATTCGAACTCACGACTTTCAATCCGTTGCTCAACTTACATTTTCTTAGAATCAGATTTTATTTTCCATTGTAAAATATTAATAACGTTCTTTGGGAAGGTCTTCAATTCAAACTTCAACAATCCACAGTTTCGGCTAACTCGACCCGGGATTTTTAAAAATAATTTTTGTTATTTCGTTCGGTCGTATTAAAAAGAAAAGGACTGTTCTTACATTAGAACAAAAACTTCAATTTATTAAATGCAGAATCTGCTTTATTATTGAAGTTTGAAGGTAGAATACGTTATAATATTGGAGGGCTCCAGTTTACTTGGTCTTAATGCACCCTTGATAGGATCTGGAATTTTCAGGTTCTATTTGAGTACACATTTGCTGAGTACACAAGATCGCTAAAACCTGCAATGAAATGAAAAAAACTAAATGCTATTTAAAGATTCCTCTCCATAACGTTTCAATACACCACTAACCTATGAACACTAGAATACTATTAAATTTTCGGTAGCCCCTCTGCGATTCCGATTAGCGCGATTTTTCTCCATCGGAAGCATTTTTTAAAATTGAAATATTTAGCTTGAAACTTTAAAATTTAAGTATGTTGCGACATTTTAGTATTAAAGCGCATGTAATTTATAAAAGCACGCTATGGAACCTTATTGTTGAAATCAGAAGTTTAATTAGTTTTTGGGCTTTTTGGTTATGTTCTAAAGCAGATTAAGCTGTGCTCCTTTTGTTTAATATAACAAAACAGTTACGTTTACAAATTATGCTCATTTTCGCCCATGCTTCACTAGATACAATTTTGTTTAATTTCGGAAGCAGTTCATACAGGGTGATCCAAAAAAAGTTACGACCAAATAAGCTGTTTCTCGGTTAACAAATATGAAAAACTATATATCTTTCATTTTTTTTAAATACTACCTGGTTTATTATTGTTATAGGTTTATTATAAATTTTATTAAAGAAAATCTGATGTGGCCAGCACATGACTTCCCTATAAGGAATCATTCCTTCATCGTTCATCTAAAGATTCGCAGAAATATTATTTAAATTTTATTTTATTATTTAATTAAATTATTAAATTTGTTGTAATTCTTAAATGGTATTTGGTACAGAAAAATATATTCCAATATATTTATAGAAAATTGTATTTGCTTTTATTTTGATTAAAAAAAAATTTCATAAATAAAATATTTATCTTATATAATAATTATTTAAGAAAAACCATTTCGTCCTTCAAGTAAAGTGCTACTTCCGGTTTAGGGATTTGCTCCAAAATCAAATGGTGCTTTCGTATACCGATTAAAGTGTTAAATATGAAATTTGGTTACTATATAACAATTCGTTCCTGAGATATTGAAGAAAAACTATTTCGTCCTTCAAGTAAAGTGCCATTTCCGGTTTAAGGATTTCCTCCAAAATCAAATGGTTCTTTCGTATATTGATTAAAGTGTTAAATATGAAATTTGGTTACTATATAACAATTTGTTCCTGAGATATTGAAGAAAAACCATTTCGTCCTTCAAGTAAAGTGCTACTTCCGGTTTAGGGATTTCCTCCAAAATCACATGGTGCTTTAGTATACTGATTAAAGTGTTAAATATGAAATTTGGTTACTAGATAACAATTCGTTCCTGAGATATTTAAGAAAAACCATTTCGTCCTTCAAGTGAAGTGCTACTTCCGGTTTAAGGATTTCCTCCAAAATCAAATGGTGCCTTTGTATACCGATTAAAGTGTTAAATATGAAATTTTTTTACTATATAACAATTCGTTCCAGAGATACAGAACTTACAGACATTTTGCGTTACATACATCCATACAGACAGACATACATACATACAGACATCATTGCGAAAGTAGTCAAAACGGATTCAGAAATGCTCAAAACGGATATTTCCGTTAAAATATCGACATAGAATTTTTTCATGATTACAATACTTCCTTATAGGGAAGTAAAAATGGTTGTCAACTGTATTCAAATCTCGTTAATCCATTCATGCTCGTCAGAATCTGATAAAAAATATATCCGATTTTTTAACAAGAATTTATCTATGAATTTTTTAAATACTACCAACTGCCCCGAAAAGAGAGATCCAACTTAAAAATCTATTATTAAAATAATGAGGTATTTGATTTAATAGCAGTTCTGTACCACACTACGCGTCGATGAACTATTAGTAAACATGTTTACAACAAACAAGAACTAAGTGAGCCGTCACGATCGGTGGGAATGAAGATGAATGCCCGAAGATAATAATGCATGTTCACATAAATATTATGCACAACATCAAAGGCAAATATGCGTATTTAGTATATGTGTGCACCTTGAACACCAAATAAAGTTTAGAAAACAAAATCAAGCAGCAGAAAACAAAATCGGTAGGAGCATTAGATTAAGTTGGACTGCTTTTGAGAAGATTGGAAAATATCACTAAAAACCGTCAGATCCTAATAAATCTTATCAACTACTCTGTTATACAGAGACACAGCGATAACAATAGACACATGTCATTATTGGACTACAAACAAAATACCAACCAACAAAGGTGCGGTTTCTCGCCGAATATGTTTAAGATATTGTCGTAATTTTTCTAAAAAGATTTGATTTTGCGCTAATATGAATGATTTTATTTATTTGAAAACTTATTGTTGGGAGAATTTTCATTATTTCTGTTGGCACTATATTTTTACGGCATAAGATGTGTTAGTTGAGCTAAAATTTAAGCCAGAGTATTGTTGGCCTTTTCCGGCGTAGACACGCCAGAAATTTATTAAAAGCGGTATTACATTACACAATTTCTTGTTCAAGAAACGACACAATTTTGCGCACTGCCGCACAACGCTATGCGCAAACGCTTTGAACTCGTCTCTGCGCAAAATAGTGTCGTTTCTTGAACAAGAAATTGTGTAATGTAATACCGCTTTTATAAAAACTGTCTGAACGACCTTCGACGAGGCGGTCACGCCAGAAATTTGTAGAAGACTTGCTTTTAAGCCTCTATTTTAAGAGAAATGTGTGCAAGAATTTGTAAAGTTAAATTTTGAAATTGTTTTGGGCATTGCATGTTTGAAAGTTTGTAAAAGATGTGTGAAAATAATTTTGTTACAGAAAATCAACCCGTGGAACAAATATCCCACTTTAACTTTTTAGGATGCGAAGTAAGCTTCGTCTAAGACAACGACGTATCGAAGAAAATAAATAAATTTCAACATAATATTATTTATATATACGGAACGATACATGGAAACCGGAATAAGACAATATTAGAGTAGAGACCTCTCTCTGACAAACGAAACCCAGGACGACCACCTACAAAGTGGAAAGACAATATGAGAAGAGTGGTGGGAAATTAGATTGGAGCGGCACAGAACAGAGAGATGTAGATAAGCATGGGGAGGTTTACGTTCAACAGTGGGCACAAGTGGCTGACTGATGATGATGACATGGAAATCTAAAAAATTTAAAACGAAAGGAAACAAGAAAGAAGTTACACCAAACAATGGCGTTACCTGTTCTAGCATATGGTTACAAAACATGGGTCTCCTCCAAGAGAGGTCAAAACTACAAGCAGCGGAGATGAAATTTCTAAGAAGAACTAAGGAATGTACAAAACGAGATCAAATAAGAAATTAAGATATTCGCGCCGTACTGCAAATCTTCTCTATTACTGAAAAAATTTCACAATATGGAGAGAATTGAAAATTGCACATCAATAGAATGAATATATATGAAGTCAGAACACCTTGACAGGAAGAAGAAGAAAAAGAAGATATATCGTCCTTTAATATTGGTCTAGGATCTGTTCTTTATTGTTATGATGGCAAATTATTAACGCAGGGGGACCGACGTCTTTACGTGCCCTTCGAAGCACGGAAGACGGTCAAGAAATTTTAGACTGTACCCGGAGTCGAACCGGGGAGCCTTACATTAGCATTGATCTCGCTAACACTCAGGGCCATGACCGTAGTCCGACTCTTACAGTAAGAACAGAAAATAAACTAAAAATTGTACAAAGATCAATGGGGTGAGCCGTGCTTGGAATCCAAATTGTAAGAATAAAATAACTTGGAGAAAAGTGACAAACGAAGCAAAAACACACAAAATTGTACCGAATAAAGAGGAATCAAGGAGTAATCCATAATAGTAACAACCGGGATTGTAAAATTTCGATTTCAGATCGAACGGTCGCTTTTATTATTATTATAAGTACTTGGAATTATGTTACAAAAAGCAGACAAGAAATGAGAAAGTCCATCCAGCAGTATGGACTCATAAAATGGTACATTGGCGCCCGAGGACATTAACGAGAAGCATCATAGTAAAGACGACTGCAGAAAAGACATTAAAGAAAATGAGAGAAGCTTGCGTTCAGATGAATAAGTTCTAGAGAAGATAATATTGTCCCTATTAGCCTATTTTCACTGCTGGATGAAGGCCCCTTCTCCATACGGGACGGTTAGACCATACCCTAACATTTTGGCCTAGTGCAAGTTAATAGGAGAGCAGCGAATAGCGGCGTTATTATAAATTGATCACCAGAGGTCACCCATCCAAGTGCAAACCACTAGCAAACTTTCTTGACGTTCTGTAATCTAATAACCTCAGATTAGATTAGACTTAAAAAGTATTTATTGATTTTCATTTTACAATTATTGTTCGATCAGCAAACGCTTACAATAATATGTGCCGACTGATCATACATATAAAATTATTTTACAGATAGGGGCCCCTAGTGTTACCACGTATCACCTATTTAATTGCGGGAACCTGACCGGTTTTACAATAATTAATTTCATGTTTGAAAAGGATTGATTAAATATCGTAGCAGCTGAATGTTTACATAATTACTGTTGGAAAGATTTAAAAATCCAACTTGTGGAAATTTGATGTTAAAATATTTACAATTATTTACAAGAAAGATAAAATACTTAACGGATAACAAAAATAAATATAAATATAAAAAAAATAGTAACAATTTAAAAGTTTTGTAGTGCCTGTTGGACTGTAACTAAGTTTATAGAACGCTAACGGTTTTCACTTCCACGGTCTTCTCAAGGTTCAGTTATTCTCCTTCCATTAAAAGTCGTCGGACTGTGAGGATGCTATTGTATGCGAAGTTAGTGATTGGAATGTGAGTTTACATTTACGGATTGTGTTGTCTTGCGTCATATTTTTTGTTAGTATCCTTTTGGCGGTCTAGTACAATTGTGCGCGATCGATTGGGCGCAACGACAACTGGGCGCAGCGACAACTGGGCGCAGCGACAACTGGGCGCAAATACAATTGGGCGCAAATACAATTGGGCGCGAGGGAGATTTATCTATTACGTATTAATTATTATAACTGATTGTAAGAATTTTTTTATAAAAAACTAATAGGTATTTACGTATAAAAATGTTTTAAATCTAGAAATGTTTATTTAGCCAATAAAAAAAATTATAATTAAAAATTTAAAGTAAATGTTTTTAAAATGTTTATTACATTTTCACATTGCGGCATTTATTCTCTATAAATTAGTATAAAAATCAACAAATTGAAAAAAAAGTGACTTAACTACTTTTTCCACTAGGCCCTTCAATTATGGGAAATGCTTCGCAAAAAGTCTATAACACTTCTCTACTAGATTCTTGATGCGCGAATCAACCTCCAAGTATTTCCTTCTCTTAGTAGGTGGATTGTTGCCGGAAACTAAGTGTTCATAAAATACATCTCGCCCACGTTGAATAATTTTCAAACTAGAAATTAATTTCCAGATGTTCGGGTGATCCATGCTCAGCTCTGTTTTTAATCTTCTATGTGCCGCTTCAGCATGATAGACGATTAGAGACAGAGCTAAGTATGGATCTAAGCTAAGTATGGAGCTAAGTATGGAAACATTTGGAAATTAATTTCTAGTTTAAAAGTTATTCAACGTTATTGTTATCAAAGTTATCAAAGTTATTCAACGACATCTGTTTTATGAAAAATTAGTTGCCGGCAACAATCCACCTATTAAGAAAAGAAAATAGTCGGAGGCTGATGCGCGCATCAGAAATCTAGTCGAAGATTACGCCACATAGGGGTCGTCCATAAATTACGTCACGCAATTTTAAGCAATTTTTAACCCCCTCCCCCCATCGCCACACTTAGTCACACAAACCTAGACCCCCCTCCAAATATTACGTCACATATTCTTGACCCCCCCCCCAATGTAGTTTTATTGACTTCTTAGTAAATTTTACAATCGGTTTCATTTTGATTTTTATAACAATTTATTATAATAGATTTATGACGGCTCTGTATATTTAGACATAAATATACACGTACAGATTACCAACTAAAATTAAGTTTTTTAATCTTTTTACGTTTTTTAAAAATTTTAAAAATCATTTTGAAAGTTCAAAAAATAGTATTTTTGAAATACTTGTTAGAAGAAGGAGAACATGAGTGGCCAAATTATACGAGGGCCGGTCCTGACCAATGTCAGGACGTTAGAAACCAATTATTGCATGTGTAAAACATACTTTTATCTTAAGTTGTCAAGTTGGCAACCTGTTACTAACTCGACATTTCAAGAAGCTTTTACGTTTTTAGAGAGAGAGAGAAATAAAAGCAATAATAATTTTTGTGACGTCACAATTTTTGAAACCCCCCCGCCCCCCATCGTCACAAGGGTCGGAACCCCCCCTAGGAGGTAACGTAATTTATGGACGACCCCATAGAAATATTATAGACTTTTTGCGGGGAATTTCCCATAATTACGAAATGAATCCATGATTAGTTAGGTACTTTATTAATAGGCATTTTTATTATTTGTAATTGTTGGGACTAAACATTTTAAAAACATTTTCTTTAAATTTTTAATTATAATTTTTTTTATTGTCTAAATAAACATTTCTAGATTTAAAACATTTTTACACGTAAATACCTATTAGTTTTTTATAAAAAAATTCTTACAATCAGTTATAATAATTAATACGTAATAGATAAATCTCCCTCGCGCCCAATTGTATTTGCGCCCAATTGTATTTGCGCCCAATTGTATTTGCGCCCAGTTGTCGCTGCGCCCAGTTGTCGTTGCGCCCAATCGATCGCCTCCAATCGATCGCGCCCAATTGTCGGTCACCGTCCTTTTGGGTATCTGGGTGGTGTAGAATTTTTACGATAACCGGGTTACGTGGTCTCGGAAAATTCTACTTGTGTGTCGTCGTGTTGTTGTAAGTCTCCTGTAGCGATCTGCCCCCGTGACCAGGCGTAGCCAGCGGTTTTGAAACACCTGCAAGGGTCTGAGATGTGTCTTAGACAATCCAGACCAATCAGAACAGTCGTACGTTAGGATCGATCTAAGTACGCTTTTGTGTAACGTACGCTTGTTTTCGGAACTCATCTGACTCCCTCTCATCAGGGGATAGATCTTGCTTAGATCTATCTTTTTAAACCCACTGGGATTAAGTCCATGTGAATTTGTGTATGTTTTGTGGCAACTTGTGCACATAGATCGCGGTATCATCTGCGTGTTTTCGCAAATGTGGGAATGTCTTTAATGAAGATGTTAAATAGTTTCGGTGCTAGGACGGAGCCTTGGGGTACTCTAACTTGAATAGGTTTGATTTGTGAAATTGTAACGTTGACTTTAACCGCGCTCAATCTTTCGGTAAGATATGAAAGTATTTTTCGATGTCCAGTCACGTTATGACGGCTTTTTGAATTATCCGATCATGTCTTTAACAATTCGGGTCACCTGCACGGTCGTATTAAGGTCCGCGTTGAATCCGAATTGATAATGATTCGTGATCTTTAGCTGCATTTGTTCTTCGTTTAGTCCGGCTGATATTATTTTTTCGGTTAGTTTGGCCATTGTGTTTAGTAAAGTAATTGGCATATAACTGAGCGTTAGCGTTGGGTGATCCAGACATTTGCATTGCGCTACGTCGCTGCTCTTTGTGTGCACATAGACAATTATTTCCAAAACGATTATTATTGATATATTATATTGTTAAGTTAATACATCAATTGGTGAGCGAACGGTTGAGCTTCTAGCGTGTTGGCTTCTCTTTCTATCTATAGAAGGATTTTCGCTCACCAAATTTCTATCTGCTGGCATCAGGTCGAGATAGCTTCAAAGCTCAAGAATCCTAAAAATCGACGCAGAAGGCTCAAATTCGTATATGTATGTATTTTGCCTTCTTGGCTCCTCCTCGCGCAGATTAGGGTTCTTGAGCTTTGAAAATATCTCTAAAATTATATGTATATGATTGAAAAGTTCCCCAATCGGAGTGAACGATATAAAAATCGACTATCTCCGTGGTTTGGAATCTACGTTAAGCTGTAGGACCTCTGTGCTCGTCATACAGTTTCTACATGCAACGATCACATACAGGAAAATCGGAAGACGACTTATTTAGAACGTTCTAAACCAATGGTTCCCAAACTTTTTTTTCTCGTGGACCACTTTCAAAGTTTTACTATTTTCGGTAGACCCCCTGCTGCTACATTTCTACTGTATTCCCAAAACTCCTAAAAAATATCACCCTAAATTGGGGGTGTTAAGAATTAAGTGTTCTTTTCACGTCTACGTGGACCCCCGTGTGGTCTCCTATGGACCCCTGGGGGTCCACGTGGACCACTTTGGGAACCACTGTTCTAAACCGATGAATAGATAGATATTGTCAAGATTCAAAATTTGACCTGGTTCATTTTATTTTATTTGAAATTTTCCTACGAAAATTAAAAAAATTTATAGATTGCGTCGGAACATCTTGGGCAGAGAAATCGCAAATAATTTGTTATAAGGTTAAATAGAAAATAAAAATAAAATAAAGTAACGTTAATTTGAATTTAAGTGGATGCAGGTTTGAGCAAGTTAAATTGTAGAAGCTGAAATTAAATTTGTATTCGGAATAGTAAATTATTAAGATTACATACAAAATTGAAAAACAAGAACATATAAGGCACCAGCTGAACGCGATAACAAGAAATAAGAGGTTCGAGCTAGATAAAAAGAAGTTACGAGCTTAAATTAAATTAAAAGGACAATTCATTGGAAAAGTCTTCAAGAAATATTTAAATAAAAATAAATTGACATATTAGACCAGTATGACTCCTCTCCCCAAAGTTCTGTAAATCTCGGATTCTCCCTCAATTGGTGATTTTAGTTCCTCCAACGTGGGCTTCTGTCTATAACTCGCTTAATTGCTTTTTTAGTGAATATGATAATAAATTGTGCTCTTCAAAATTTTCGTATAAGTGCAAAAAAGCTAAAAAAAAAAATGGTTCGGGATTGCAAAAAATTCGATGTGTATATTTGACATAATGAACCCAACAAAATATCTTTAAAATCCCCTGTCGACTGATACCGCAGTTTTTGCCTATAGTTCACTTTCGGTTCACTTCATTACAGGTTTACAGAAAATTCTCATCAGATAAAAATTGCAAAACTAAAATGCTCTACGAAATAGAGTTCTTCACAATTAAAAATAATTAAAAGAAAAAGCAATTCCAGAAGGGTGAAATGTTTTTATTTTAAAATGGTTGATATTGAAACCAAGTTTTGAATAATTCGTATTTCGAATAAAATTTTCATACGTCATGACTGTCTTCAACATTTGCAGTGAATTCTGAAAAATCTATTTTGTAGAAAATGTTGTGCTCTCTGAATAAAAGACAAAATAAGAAACATTTAAAGGTTTAATTTCACAATTCTTGTCAAACAATTAAAATAAGGTGATTCACGAAAGGTAAATAATCATGAAACGCCTTGTTTTAATTGTATGACAAGAATTGTGAAATTAAACCCTTAAATGTTGTTTGTCTTATCTTTTGTTTATTGACGGATGTGTTGATGAAGACGTTTGTTGGAACCGGTTCACATTAATTAAATATAATTGTCTTATATACATAGTAAGTGTCTTATTAATTTATAAATTACATAGTTACTCAATTGGGTGTAACTTTAATGAAAGAAAGCGAGTTATAGGCGAAAAACCGCGTTGGAAAAACTTAAATCCCTAATTTGCGACTTTCGGGGGTTCACATGTTTGTCAAAATTTTAGGTTGCTTGGATTTTTTTGCTAGCTGCTAAAAGTATTCCTTGCTTGAACAATAAGGTATAATAAAAATTGGAATTTTACAGGAAGGTCTTTTTTGTACTCCCGTTTGTAAAGCGAAAATATATTTTTAAAGAATCAAAATATAAATAAATTAATAATGAAAGTTTAGGTAATTCAAATAGTACTTGTTTTTCAATGTAAAGCCAAGAAGCTACAAACAGTGAGTAAATTGTTAGAGACATACAAGGGCCCCAGGGGAATCTTAAATTCGAATATAATTATAGGGAAATCCTGATATAACCCTTTTAAGGCACTATAATTTACTGCAAATATGCAGATTTTTATAAAATTGAAACGATTTATTCTACAAAAATAATGAGGTGTACGAAATAATTTAATTTTCATAACGATTTTGTCTGTCTGTCAACCGAAATACACATATAATATGTAATTCAAAAAATCCACAGATTTATAATATCGCTTATAATTTTATTAGAACCTGCAAATGATAGCTCAATTATTTGATCATACCACAGAAATTAAAAGTTGGATTTGAATAAGAAACTAATGGAAATTACATTATAAATACTGAAAACTGAAAATTCGTTAATAATTAATAAATCAAACTGCGCAGTTAACGCATTCAGTCTTAATAATCTGTTTTGGAAAATAGATACCATCACACAACATTTAGCACCAAAAACACCAACACTCAGGGTTGCTCTCAGAAACAGATATAAATGAAAGATCAAGAAACAAAGCTAAAACATAAATTCAAAATTACCTTAACGAATAACTCTACAGTTTCAGTAGTTTCGATGTTACACAAACTTTTACTCGTGAAATTCATCTCCTCAGGTTAGCATTTGTAGAGGAAAATATAATTGACCTTATAACCTCAAAATAATACGATCTTCCAAGAACATAACCCGACCACTACATCTTTCTGCAAGGTATATTATAGATAATTCCACTCAGGGTCATATTATGGTCATATTTATGGTGGTTCCGACCAATCAGCGTGCGCTAGTTTACATTGTACATTATATGGATACGACGCATGCACAGTTGAATAATACCCGAAAACAAAATAATATCTAGTTATATATTGGTAAATATCCAATATACCCTAGGTGCATGGTGTATATCGGATATTTGTAGTGGGGCGTAAAAGAATTCATACGAGACGAACGCACTCTCACCCGATGCGATCAACGCATTCGTTCCCACCCGAGTTGACTTAAAGCAATATCTACTTCTAACGAATTTTATATTACAAATTTAGTGCGATTATGCTTCCATTTATTTCGGTATTTACGGATTTTTGCAATGATTGTGGTGCGATATGGTCAATTTTTTCTTCGGGGAATTATCATCTAAACAGCAACGCGTGCAAAGAAAATACTTCTGCTTTCGCCTTGTACAGGTTAAAACGGATATGCACTCGCGTTCCGCTCGCGCGGTATCCTATAGATATTTCACTCGCTCTAACGAGCTCGTACAATATATAAATAACCTGATACTCGGCTCATCTTGAGTATTTTCTTTGCTCTTGGTCTGTTACATACGAAAATTTGTAAGCGTCTCTTATGTTATTATAGTTAGGTGTGTTTTTTTGTCATTAATGTATTAATTGAAAACACCAATTTTCTAAAATATATATTATTGCGACTGAATGGATTAACTTCATATATTGGTTTATCTTGAAAATCCACATCCACAGCACTAGTTCAATGCTTTACACTGCATTGTTAACATGATTTACTGCTGATAAAATATGCTCGTATGCTTATCTAAATGTTTAAATACATAAATTAATGCATGCTTGCAAATTTAAGCGGAAATTAAAGCCTGGAATTATCGCAAAGTGAATCCAAAATTCCATTCAATATATTCTCCTTAATGCTCTTCTTCAAGCTCAACCTGTCAAACTCGAATATCCAGCCGGGGTGTTCTGCAGTTAGATAAACAGACAGATAGGAAAAGGATTCTTAATGCTGCAGCACCTGACCTATGCTGCTGAGCATAGTATTTTTCCTTCACATGCCTAAGGTCTTGAGTCTACATGCGTTCTTATTCGTCACAATACCTATAGTCTGAGTTTTACAAATGATCTAACGTTGACGTGCACAGTTCAAATAAATTGTTATGTATTTAATGACGTACTTGAGAGTTTATGTATTCTGTATTTAATTTTTACAAGATTTGGTAAACAAATAAATTTTTTCTTTGGAGCTCCAACAATCAGTTCAAAATTTATTTTTAGTCCGCTAATCTTATTAATCCTTATATACATATTTTAGTGTTTGAACTATAAATTTTCACAAATTTTGAACTGCTGATAAGGAAAATTGAATAATGAATACATTATCAATTAGCTTTTCAATCGCTTTTCAATTGAACACTGAAAAAGTATATATTATCGGGATATGTATTAAATATTTAAAAATTTATTGAAAATTATCTGAAAAAGATTTTTTATTTCTTACTGAGAAGACTGCACTTGCAATGTTGACTAAATTACTACATATGGAAGGTTTTCAAAGTTTAATATCTAATACATAAACCACAAAATAGTAATATCCGGTTGTCAGTTACATCAAAAACTCACAAACGCTATGCTCTAGCACAGTGATTCTCAACCTTTTTTTTGTTGCGGCACACTTTTAACGATTTCAAAATTTGGCGGCACACAAAGAAAAAGATCAGTTTAAAAATTATATATCTATACATATTGCAATGTCGGTGAACCGCGTCAATAGAAATACGTTTATTAAGATTCATAAAATTTGTTAATAACAAAGAAGCATGGG
This sequence comes from Podabrus alpinus, assembly GCA_932274525.1. Classification (NCBI taxonomy): domain Eukaryota; kingdom Metazoa; phylum Arthropoda; class Insecta; order Coleoptera; family Cantharidae; genus Podabrus; species Podabrus alpinus. The sequence continues at coordinate 22,912,863 of OW026454.1, forward strand.
ACTTATCTAATCAAACAGATAAACTTTCGTCCGACACCAAGAATTTGAGTTCAGTATCATTTAATTTGAAAAGCGAGGCATGAAACAAGTCAACAAAAATAATTTATAATGTAACACTTAATTAATTCCGTTTATATAAAATGTTTATTTATAATACAAAATCAAAATTGTTTAGTTATAAGGTAATACAAAAGTCAAAATATTGTTAATTGCTTAATTAATGTGAAAATTTGTGTTAGCGTTAAATTTATATGAGTAGTAAAAACATTACGTAAGTTCGGAGTGTTTCGATTTAGTGCACCGAAAATGGATGATGCATATCCATAAAATTCATAAAGTCAATCACGAGGTAATGGTGAAGACCAATCCAATCTAAAAATAAAAAAATTTTTATTAAAATTTTAACAAGTCACGTTGAGCTGAATACAGACCTGCAATCTTGGAAGGTCAAAATGGTATTGATTTTTGCATCGACCAATAACAAACAATAACGAGGAATCAAGATCGCTATGAATTTCGAGGCGATGAAAAAAAGAAACAATTGAAAAAAGGCCGGTGTTGAATTCACATGTAATGGCGTGTTAATTTTAATTGTCCATACTAAAATTTGATAATTGCGTGAAAATATTAAGTCATCATTAACAAAAAGTGTGAAAAAATAGTTAAATCAACGTACTTACCTAACGTAGTGGTGAAATTAGTTGAAAATATCAACCGATTGTGATTATTTTGGAAAAATTGGATATCGACGCCACGTGCACAAGAAACTTAATCCACAAAATTTTACATGTAAATGAAGTCATCCTTTGAGTTCATCTGTACAATTGCACGGTACTTAGTACTAGAAACGAAAAACTCCCTATATTTAATAAAGGTAAATCTCCATTAACTTTATTTTCGAAATAAAACTAAGTGAAAATTTTAAACAAATATAAACGCGTGCTTTATTCGTAAACGTTTGATAATTGTAGAAATAAGATTAATTTTAAGAACATTTTTATTGATAAATCATCTATTTACAAATTGTGCTTAATAAAAATATAATTGTCTTTGCAACGGAAGATATTTTTTTGACCTGTTCCGAGAGCCCAAAATTTGATTTTAGCATTACAGTTATTGGTCCCGGAACGAACCCAGACTGAGTGAGGTAAGTCCATGCACACCGAGACAGTTAAGCCGAGGTATTATTATTTCATTATTTGTCAATTGTGTAAAAGTTTAATATTTCTATCGACGGGGTACATTTACGTGCACCCGCACATTGCAAAAATTAATTACAACGAGAAACCCTATTAGCTACGATATCACACAGCAATATACATAATTATATATCTAAAATTTCGCGGCACACTTTTAGAATTTCGAAGCACACAAAAGTGCCGCGGCACAGTGGTTGAGAATCACTGCTCTAGCGTCTTGAAATTTTATTATTTTTTTTATTTACCGCTTGTTCTTTAGGAAATTTCTAGGTCAACGCGACTATTTGTGGCCACCAATTTGTTGCCTTTCCGGATTTATCGCGAGAATTGACATTGCCCGCCTATGATTGGTCAATAGATTTTTGTTTAGGCTAGCAAATGGCCAAGAGTATAATATAGATTTTTAAAATTTTAAAGTGAGAAAAAAATATTGATAATTTAAATTAAATAAAACGCGAAACACATCGGAATGCAGAATGTGTTAAAATCGGAAGAGGAGAGATCAAGGAGCTGCACATGATGCAAACAAAACTTAACATGCTGTAGTACCGAAACTGCTAGGGAAACAGAGGTGCAACTGTCTGGAGAAAAATTGCGAAATAATAAGATCGGCTCCCAATATAATTAAAAGGTTGGATTGATTAGGAAAGGATATCCTTATATAATTTCGAAATGCTACAAGGCGAAACGAAGGAGCGCCGGATGACCGATCGCTACGACATTCAATCTTGAGAACTACTGAAAGCGTTACAATTGCTTGCCAGAACAGAATTTTGGCTGAAACTATTGAATCTTGGAAGGATCGATTGCAACAGAATAGAATTCAGCAAGGCACTTTACGGACAAACACATGGACACATTTGAAAGACAAAGCCTTTAATGAGGTTATCTCAACATTCGTCTGATTGTCTTTGGTTGACATCTTTGAAGTGTTATTTTTGCGGCGCGATGAAGTTTGAAGGCAAAACACAAAGATTACCTATGCTATTCTGGAGGAAATATTTTGTTGCCAGAGCTTTCCGAACTGCCACAGCCATTAAAGAGCCTCATGAATGATGATCATCCAAACTCTAAAGAATTTCTAAGCCTGATCGCCTGATTTTCAAAGTATTTCGTTTTCAACATCTGTGCCTATACCTCAATAAACTGGATTTATGACAATGTTTAAAATTCAAGATCAAATGTACCATGAAGCTGGTCCTCTCTTATCTATTCCCAACGAAAGCTAAAAGTTTCTACAAATTTACTTTTTTGGCAACGAAAAATCTGAAACGCAACGTCGTTGTGCTGTGATTCCTGGCACCAAAATGGGTTGGCAATAAGAAATAATCATTACATGCAATAATTCAATTTTGGCCATTATAGTAACAAGTAATCAAGCGGCAGGCAATAAAGTTGCCATTACTGGAAATGACATGGAAATGACGACAAAAGCACGATATTTTTTTGACCATGCGTAGCAATGAGCTAAACAGTATTTCTAAGACGCACATTTCGAATGACGCTTTGCAATATCCGTTAGTGTTTCTACACTCTAAGGACGGATATGTCATCAACATCAATTAAGTTCAGTCAAACAAGATGGTGTTGACAATGCCTTACTACGCTTCATCGATTCATGGTGCGATCGAATGAGAATCAATTGCTAAATTCCCGACAGTTACTCAATCAATATTTGATTGACATGTCCAAATATTGAATATGTACAAGACGCCATTACCTACGTTCGTTATGGGGGAAAGCCGTCATTATTCATTGTAATTCCATTCTCACTTAGTGCTATGATCTAGTTATTAAAGCACTTAAATTAAAAAAAATTCGAATTGCAAAGATGTGGAAGGGAATTTGATTAACGGCCAATCAAAAACGGACAGAAATGATTTGCTGGCAAGAATGTTCCGGAAGGCGTTCACCAAATTTGTGAATGCTCTTATCAAAGGTGATATTTTTGGCTCCGTTATATATTGCCTTTATTCCATCGAGTAGCAAAAGAGAGGTCTTTCGTATGCACACATTTTAATTTGGCTGATGATAAATGGATTTAAACCGAAAGTCCACGACATCATCTCTACTGAAATTCCAAATCCCAACACCGATAAGATACTTCACGATATCGAAAGGATAACCACAGGAAATTAGTAACCCATAATAGCAATTATCTAATAATTATGGCTTTTCATTATTTTTGGATATCTTCAGAACTAAAACTAATAGACAAAATTTCTTTTCGGATTATTGGTTACAATAAAGATACACAACTTTTCTTTAAGCTAACGGACTTCGTATCTATTAAGATAACCGAGATCCATATCCCCTAAAACCACATGTAATATTATATAGATTAATTTGTTGATTGGTTAAATTCGGTTCAAGTTTAAATTGCTTTAAAGTGTTATGTAACGATGAAATGGTGCAAAGCGAACAAATCTCAGACGAAGACGAAAAACAAAGATATAATGCCAAAAAGTAAAATATCGACAAGTACGGCTTTGTCTTATGTGTCCGTTCTACTCGATTACGCGGAACAAGAAGATAAGATTATGCTGCATAATTTACGTACCTACTATCATTCGAGGAAAAGTTAACAAAAGGAGAAATTCAAACTGAATCTTTTTGTATCTAAATGAAATAATTTTATTTTTAATTGCTATTTACCCGGTCTTATAAATTATAAGGGTACGACTTTATTATTCTTTACGACCATTAATACTATTATTATGTTTTATTGTTATCGCATGTAATTTTTTAAGTGATAACTGCACTGTGGCAGGTTAGAATTTTTTTTGGATAAGTTCGTGTTTTATTAACATTTCACGTCACAAACATATAAAAAAGAGCCGCAGACGATTTCTTTGATAAACAACATGCACGCTTAGAAAGCCGAAGTGATAATATTATGGTGACCTTTTAAATATTGTTTGTGATATTTTGTTTTGAGACAAAGGTTAGATCCGTGAAGCATTGTTATAAATAAATTTTTAATTTTACAAACTTTGTTCATGTTTATTTAATTCATGAAAATTTAATTTAATAGAATCTTTTCCACTGTATCGCAAGCTAACACACTAAATAAATATTTAGAAGTTAAATTAAAATATTAGGAAACTTAAGCAATTATAAAGGCAAGACTTAAATCAAGGAGAAAGTTTGAGTACGAAGACTACATGAACTGAAACCCCAAAGTATATTGGTGATAAAAAATAAAACTTGCACTATAATTTTCAACCGGGATTACAGCAAGATTCAAGTCGAGCATTTTTACTTTTTTATACTTTGCGAACTTTTTATTAAAATATTTTTTCGCAACTCGATCCGTAAGTGAGCAGATAGCGCGCTGTACAGACTATGCGTAAGCAGGTGTTCCTTCCCGGCTATCTGTTGCTATAAATAATTTTTGCCTAGAGCTCATTAACTCGTCTTGGGAGATTTTAATGTTCACTTTGCAATTTTTATTTATATTTGCTTTTGAATTAACGTGATCAATATATCTTTAATTAAGGTTAATTTCAATAACTACAGCTCCACCAAGCTAAGAAGAGCCCTGGAGGGGCGTGTCAGGCGCTGCTTAAATTTAAAATGTACACTCAGATGAAGAAATAAGTGAATTCTAACCTAAAAAGTACTTACTAAATAATATGTTCAATTTACTAAGTAAAATGATTTATTAAATATAACTATAAAGATTTGTTCTGAAAAGAACACAAAATAGAAATAACACGAAATCGAATTACACAAAAAATCACGACAAATGTAAACACACGCAATTATTTGTAACTTTTACAACAGAATGTACTTGAGAAATAACTCAACGTTCATTGGTTCATTCAAATTTTTATCAAATTAGTTGGCATATTTGCCGCGTCCTTTCTAAGCTTGGTGGAGCTGTACATTGGTTATTTAAAAGCGAAAGTATTTTGTATTGTAATCATCTTGCATTATTCGTAAATAGATCCTTCGTTTTTATATGCTTATCACTTCACAAAGTTATTTTTGCAACGACCTTGCGGCTTAACAAAGATGTACCGCGCTTATCGTTTGGTATGCATTAGATAACTGATTACGCTACTTTTCTTAGTAGCGTTTTCCCCGTATAATGTATTTTCTTTACATTGTATAGTGTTTGCTTACATTGTTACGCCTTTTTTGCTAGTCTTCAGCAAGTTATTTTTGCATCATATTTTTATAAATAGTTGCAATATTTTAATTATGTCTGTTTTTAATTATACTTCCTCCAAATTTGTTTATTTATTGTATTTTGGTTCTTACGGATCGAGATTGCGATAAAATATCTTATTTTTCTTCGGCTCGTTGGGACTTTTTACCGTCAAGGATGAAATTGTCACAAGGCGCTTGCGAGCCTCGGAGAATAATATACTAATAATTGATTTTAAAAACGCGACCTGCATTTTTAAATGTATAGTGTATTTCAAATTAATTGGAATTAAAAAAAGTCTAGCATCAAATTACGTTGTTATAAAAACATACAAACTTACTGTACACCTGGTACACGCGTCCACGTGGAGTCGCAAAGAGAATTTTCGTAATAGAAATATTATCCAATAATAAGTCCTTATTATAAATATTAACCAATTAGAACTACACTACTCCACGTGGAGTATGAAATGCGGGATTTCGTTGGCGCGATAATCTTATCTCTTATATTGTTTTTCCTTGCATAGTTTGTATGTTTTTATAACAACGTAATTTGATGCTAGACTTTTTTTAATTCCAATTAATTTGAAATACACTATACAACGCTAATTTAATAACAAAAACTTTCATAATAACAAAATCCTATATATTTAGTACATTCATAAAAGGTGAATTGGGAGCAATTTCGTTTTGGGCCGTTTTATTAATTTAATTTAATGCAGATTTTGTTATTATGTTTAAAAGTAAAGTTACTAATTGTACCGGAAGGATCAACTACATAATCTTAAGCATTCATAATTCAAACTGGAAAATGAATATTCCCGATGCTAAAACACTTTTTATTACTTTTGCAGGGTTAATATTTTTGGTTTTATTTTTCTCGAGCAGCTTGCGTTAATCTTAATTAAATTATCAAAATAATTAAACGATTGCGTGTATCAAACATCTATATTTTTACATTACCCTGGAGGTTTGGGCAAATTAATTTAATTTTATACATAGGCAAAAAAGCTACTAATTTAAAACGCATTACACAAATGATAGTTATTGTTATTATCATAATAATAATAATTTCGCATATCCTACTTTTTTATAAACGATTTACGTGTTTGAATAATTTGCGTAATGTTAATATGACCGCTTTTATCACTGTGGTAATGTTATTACTTTAAACAGGAAAATTTTATCAACATTGATTATATATTTCGTAGAGTAAAATATTTCATAATAGCATTAACAATTATTCTAAAAATATCCCGAGTTAAAATAGAGTGATACATTATTTAATAACTAAACCAACCAAATTACACTTAAAAATGATTTAATTCCTGAAATTGTTTAATGTTAATCTTAGAATAACTCGAGGATAACCCACAAAAGTGAAAAATCCCTCGGGAGTATATACAACGTGAAAATAACCCCATAAGTTCATATTATAAAGTTTCTTCTTACGACACCCCCATGCTGAGATATTCGCATTGCCTGGGTTAGTTTTATTGGTCTATCTGGCGCCCAACAAATATTTCCGTAGTTCGCTGTTATTCAACCATTGTCGAGTAAAATAATTTGTCGTTTCTCTCGAGAACGCTTCACTATCACATGGGTTTAAAATGAATTCAAATTCAAGTTGACATAAAATAATGTAAATTTGTAAATGAACTTAAAATTCTTTTTTAAGTAGATTTCCATTCCTTCCATATTCATTACTCCGCTATTCTGTTTCTAAGATATCGTGTCTTTTGTAATTTTTGTCGAATATACAAATATAACTCCTTAGTATTGTTTTAATCGTCCTTTATGTTGGGATTGAACATTAATTATAATGCTGGGAGGTAGAAGTGCTAATTTTACAATTGCGTGTGTTGAGAGGAAGTTTAATTCCTTAATTTTCTATATGACGTCAATCACCCCAATAACATGTTTGCAACTCGGAACACATAATATTAGGTTTGATGTGCGATTTGGATACCACTCTAGGTTCAGGTTTTAGTAGTTTAATTTACTAAAACTTTTCGAGCTAACCCACGCCTAAAATAATTTTTCTGTTATGGTACTTACAGTTTACTTGAAAAGAAAATTTTAATGGATGAAGTTTTGTTTGAGATATAAACTTTTCATAAATATAAACTTACTTTTGGACTACAATGTATGCATGGTAGAGAAAATAAAATAGATTACTTCCTTTTTGCGAGGGTTTAATTTGCAAAACAGTGCATGTAGACAGCGGTATAGAGTTAATAACGTATTGTCATTTTAAACGATTGTGAGTCATCTTGAATAACACTAATTTTTATATTTGATGTTGTTTGTAGTTTGTAGTTTAACATAAAGTCTTGAAGATCGCAAATTACTAAACAACTTAATTTGAGTGTCCACCAAAATTAAAAAAAACTGAGCTCAATAAATGAGTATCTGCTAGAAAAGTTGCTGAAACCATCGATGTTAGTGTTCCTGTACATTTTTGCATTTTTACTGATATTGCAAATGGCATTTGATCCTATATCTATTGATTTGTTATTGGGGTTGCTTGAAGGGTTCTACTACGTTATATATTATATAAATTCGGTTTTAAAACGTCCTGTGACGTCCGATTCCCAGTCTCCATTTTTCTCTGTTGTTACATATTTCATCCGTTGGACCTCTCGCGCTTATTCTTCTCTGCATGCCTTCCACCCAAGTTTTCTTTGGTCTACCCTTCATTCTGTTCTCTCTGGGGGTTTTTCTCAGTATCTTCTTTGGAAGTCTTCTCTCGTCCATTTGCTGAACGGTTTCCTTAATTTCCATTACTTCCTTGACTGCGTCATTTCGTATTCTTTCTAATTTAGATATCATTGCCAATCTTCTTATGACATCCATTTCGGTAGATTCTATTAGTTTCCGTGTCATATAATCAAGGTCTTCCGTTTCATTTGCAAATATTACTTGGTCATAGCCAAACTGCGGTGTGTGGAGACAGGTGTTATCGTGAATTTCAGTACCCATTCCTCTACATTTTCGTTTCTATTGTTGTAATGCCTTGGAGATATAAATCTTAAACAGGGTTGGCAAGATTCAATAGTCTTGTCTCAAGCCCTTGGTCACTTAAAATTCTTCTGATCTTTTATTACCAATTTTCACTGACGACTTCATTTCCTTGTACAAATTTTTAACGGCTTTTATTATAGTATGATTTATATTAGTTTGTTTTATCACTTCCCATAATTTTCCAATGGCTATGTTGCCATAAGCAACATACAATTTCTCGCAGTTTTCTTTTCTATTATCTGCTTTTAGACAGAACATATTATCTGTATAGGATCTCCCCGCCCGAAAGCCACTTTGTTCCTCCTCCTCATCGTTTCCATATTTCTCTTCCAACCAATCTTGCAATATTCTTCCATATATCCTGCTGATGGTACTTGTCACCGATATCCCCCGATAGTTCTTACATTGTTTCTTACCTCCCGTCTTATATATGGATGTTATATAATATGCTTGTTTCCATTCCTCAGGTACTTCTTCGCCATTGATGCACTTTGTGAACATACATGCTAAACATTCATACAGCTTTTCCGTTCCATTTTTGAGTAATTCTGCGTTGATACCTCCCGAACCTGGAGATCTTCTATTTTGTAGCTTTTTTAACTATTTCTTTATCTATTTCCAAATCTTCTTCTTCTATTTGAATTTCAATTTGCGATGGATGGTCGAATTGCGTTCTTTATTCTGTTAACAAATTTTTATAGTGTTTTACCCACTCGTTTATTGGCATTAGTTGTAAACCGGCATTAGACTGTTCCAAATTCTTTACTGATCCAAATTCTACTCTATTATGTGCCCACTATTATCTTAGTTGAAGTCCTACTTCAGATTTACCTTGGCGTGCCATCTGGAGTGGGGCAGGGACCACATTTGTATGTCAACGATGTCTGCGGGATATTTTATAATATTCACGATTTCTCCTCTTTCCTGATGTTTTGAATCTGTTTTGCACGATCAGTTCTGATCTAGTGATTATATTTTACATCAGAGGGATCTTGAAAATTTCTTTGTGTGGAATTGTATTCCAATAAATTGTATGAATGAATAATATTTGTATAGCATTAATGGTCGGATACTAGAAAGGGTTTGAGAATTTAAGGACTTTTATGTGTCACTTTTGATGCCTCGTTGTCGTATAACTTACATCTCAATGCTATGATTTATGAAGCAAGCAAAATGCTGTGATTTATAAGTCGATTTGTTCGTGGATTTTTTGATACTCGACCACCGATTTTGAACTATCATCAGCTTTTGTGAAACCCATTCTAGATTATTGTTCGGTTATATGATACTGGAGAAGAGCCCGAAAGAGACTTGTTGAAATATTCTAATTCAGAGATAATATTGTTTATCTTTCGAGACTTATACTTTTATACTTGAGTATTTTCTCTCAATCTGTTGTTTTCAAAGAGGTTTATAAATGATTTTTGTTGTTTTTGTTCAATATTCTGAATGGATGTTTAAATGTCTGGAGCTACTCCAGTATTTCTCTTTTCATGTACCTCTGAGATCCCTAAGATCACATTCACATTAAAGATCACTTTCGGCCACGGCTCGGTGTTCTTTGACCAATTGGTGTATGTACCTATATACTGATGTGTGTTTTATAAATTTATAAGTTTTAAATTTAAATTTTTGAAGTTTTAAAGCGTTGTTGCTTCAAATTAATATGGTTTTATCAAAACTATCTGCTATACCTATTTTGTACATCACACAAATTAATGTTAACGACCACTTTTCAAACACAAATTTTTTATGATCCACCTGTTATTTCATCTATCATGCAACGCTAAAACACCCCTACAACTTCTTATTTAAACACTTTTCTAAAAATTAATCCTTTATTTAAAAAAACTCCCATACAAATTTTTGACGTGTCTGCTCAAGCAAGGCCTAAAAACTAACTCCCTTTCGACTCTCCTGTCGCTTCACCTTTAAACAAGCATAGTGCCAATAGAAACATAAAATGCCCAACAATAATTTAGATTTAAAAATAAGATTTAAATTTTATAAAATAAACACGACAGTTAGTCGTAAGTAAATTAAAATAATTATATATTGATATTTAAAGTGAGTGTGGTATTATTTGAACTCTTTCACAGCAACTTGTTCTTATTGTTAACTTATTTTTTTTACGTAAACCGATTTAAACCGCCATATTTGTTACATTTGCAGCGCCCCCAGCGTTAAATTCAGTTCCCAATTCTATCAGAGATTGGAACAAAATTTTTCATGTACTTGTAAGCTCTAACAAGACTTGAAATAATAACTGGCGCCGTTTCAATAAAAACTTAAAAGTTGTTGGAAAGCTAAATAAAGAAAATGTACATTTGCGTTGGGGAATAACAACGTTAAATTATACGTGATCATAAGATAATTGACCTGTAATATATCATCCAGATTACGATGCTATTATAATGTTAAAATATTATACACCACATCAGGGACTACTGATCTTCTATACCGTTGAGACGGAGAGGAAAAATAATTCGTATTCCACATTTTAATTAAAAAGAAATAAAAAGATTTAAAAGGTAAATGAAAAATTTGTGAAAAGAGGAAAAATTTTCACTCGAATTAAAACTTGGTCATACTTTTGAAGAGGTACGTACTATATTATGAAAGAAGGAATATAAGCATCATTAAAAAGGTTGATTAAAATGTAAAAGAAAGAAAAAAAGCTTTTTACGCTTCAGAGACCAAATTAAAGGAAAATTCATATTTTCATTAATTCCATTAGCCGAGTTGAGAACAGGAAAATATAATAAATATTTTTCAAGTTATGTATGCTTTTCTCGGTTCTAAAAAGGGATGGAAAAATACTTTGAAAAACAAGTGATTCTAAAAGGCTCATTTTACTTTCAACTTATCTTTTAAATCGATGAGGCTCAGAAAATGAGGCGTCGTGGAAAAACTAATAAAATACTGATAAAATTGTTTGATGAATGTTTCCGAAAAGCCTTTAACGCAAACGTGGTTTAATGTAGGTACTTAATTACGTGTTACAAATTTTGGATTTTCTAATGTTCTACAACGCTTTTCCAATATTTAATACCACTTACACGCATTAATCCCCCTGTCTAATTAATTTAGTTCCTGGGTTATCTAGTTCCGGTTATATTATAACAAAATTTTATCTCTTAACTTGATGAACAATTCGAAAAACGTTTTTATGAATGTTCTTCAGAGTTTCAAGTTTTTGCAATTTATTATTCATGATAGGGTTGTAACACATCCATAAAAGGGTTTAAAACTGTTAAGTCCCTGAAGGACCAATCTATATAAATCTTTTCAGTGCTCCAGGTGAAGGCTTCTATCGATTGTGCTTTTTACATTTTCTTCCTGTTTTGGCTGAATTTTGTTTCATTTTGAAACTTTTATATTCTCTATATTATTATCATTCTTTTAATGTCTATAGAAAGCATTAATTTCAAACTTTTTCTGTTTATTTATTAAAAAGATCAGCACGTCACCATTTGACATGAAAGCCTTTTCATTTGCTATAAATCATTTCAGCAGTTTAAGTGGATTAGAATTGTAAGTAGGTAATAAATTTGATTTGTATTTTAAATACTTCAAAAATTTCAAGTGAAATTATTTTTAGTTAATATAAACGCATAACTATTTTGAACAAAGTAAATATTTAAGTAAATCACTGAGATTACGTCTATAAATAAGAACTACGTATTCTTTCTCAAACTTTTCTTTATTAAGATTTGAAATCCGTTTCTTTGACTATCTTAAAATCAGATAAATACTTTCTCGGCTTTAAGTTTTGGAAATTATACTTTCCCGTAGAAAGTAAATCACTTTAAGATTAACAATAAATGAAAAATGTTATTTCGTGAATTTGTACGCATCATTTTAAATAAAAAATTTATCTTGCTTAAATTTGATTTAAAAAACGATTTCCGAATTAACGGGGAAATTTATTAGAGTCATTTGAAAAGTAGGGTAATTTACTTTATTTCGTGAAAAATATTTCGGGCAGCAGCTCACAGGTGTCCAGGTTCGAAATTTTTATGTAAGTTTTCGAAAGATTAAACTCCCAACAGTAACACCGTGTATTCGCACGACCGATAGAAAATTTTATTTTCAGTAATCTCAAGTAGCAATTTATGATTTTTTTTATCTAAATGGTACGAGTAAATATATAAAATAATTTTATTTTAATAAAGATTGATGTTTGGATGGTAATCTGCAAAATGGCGAAATTTGTAAATTTCGTAAAGTGGCTGGAAGCGTTTTTGAAATTGAAATTTGTAATGTTCTTATAGCAGAACGTCGAAAGTAATTTATCATACAAAATGTTTTTTAATTTTTTGTGTATTTTATTTTATTGGTAGATAAATTAAATTTTCGAGATTCTTTTAGTTTTTCTGTGGAAACATCATTAGAAGCTCAAGTAACAAATTTGATTTTATTGCATTGAAATTAAATTAAATAATTTATTTCTTTTGCTTGTGTTAAATTCAATTTAAACTTCACAATCTTTGTGAATAATTATCGAACTTTTTTGATAAAATTTAGTTGAATAATTAATTGTGAACCATTTAATCTACTTCCGAACTTGGGTACCTGACTTGTTATATGAAATTTCGTTGAAAAGAATTTCAACCAAAGTTTTTTTATATTTTTCTTTGGGCAGGTCTGGGCGAAGAAGTAGGACATCCTCTTTATTCAATTGGACTTGATACTGCGTCAAAGAAGCCGCACCGCATTCAAGTGTACTAGTTAGGGATTTGTGAAAATGTGCGTGTTTTACTTAAGGGATGGAGTAACATGCTATGTTTGTTTCCCTCGGGAGCTTGCCTGAATATCGTGAAAAGAATATTGATAGTATAATTTTGTTTGTTGAAACATCTAAGCTTTTTGAAGTTTAGGAAGTAGGTGGTTTGAAACATTTTCTTGATTTATTTTTTAATTTTTCATTATATGCTTAACGAAAGAAATTGGCATTTTCAATTTTTCTCTACGGTAATTTATGCATGGGCACGGAAAATTGTTAGGTATTCCAATTTTATTTATGCTTTCAACAACATTTTTAATTTTATTATTGTAGATTCAAACGATTCATTTAATTTTTCTTTCATCCGAGCACTTCATGCATACATGCATGACCTGTAAAGGGCTCGCCACATAGCCTGTGCTGTGCTATGCTATGCTCTGTGTTATGTCAACACAAACGTTGAACAATGTCATGGTCATGCGCAAAATGGACCATGCCATTGTTCAACGTTTGTGTTGACATAACACAGAGCATAGCATAGCACAGCACAGGCTATGTGGCGAGCCCTTAAGTGTATTTCCTGTTAATTTTTAATGTAAGAACCCTTATTATACTAGCAATTTTTGCTCGATATAACACGAATATTGTTTTAGCGTCATAAGCAAATATTTATGTACCCAAGTTTTCAATTAAAAAAGGTTAAAACGCATTTTGCTGTTGGTAATCAGTTTTATTATTTTCTTATTTCTGAATTTCCTTTGTTCCAACTGCACGCAAGTTTGTTTAAATGCACTTGTTATAAAATTTAAATTATGTATACCAAACTTTTCAAGGCTTTTGTATAATGAAAATATTGAAAGCATGGAAATGATTGATAATATCTAGATTTTTCTTTTAATTCTAATTCTACTTAGTGCGGTGACTGAATTATCTATAGGTATAGGACAACTGGACGCGGCGGACCGATACGGTTGATTGGGCGCAAACCCAACTGATGCAGATCCAATTGGCGCTGATCCAACTGAATGTCAATGGTTTTTGTGAGCTGATAAAAAATCCTTTTTTTAAAAACCTCGCTGTTAAGTTTTGTTCCATTTTCACATTTCATGTAATTTCTACTTGTTTTATTTAGTATTTTTCAGTTTAAAGCGTTTTAGGGTAGTCGTTATTTGGGGTTTAATCGAATTTTTATCCTACCGCTTCCCAAAGAGCCTCCAAATAAATAAAGACAAATCCTGTAATTATTTCAGATTTTTTATATTTATGTATATTGAACCTTTGACCATGTTTTCCATTTAAAATGCATGGGATTTTAAGACTAATAATTATAGGTTTAAACATTTTAAATTCTCAAAATTCTCATAACTACAAGAATGCTGCTGTTCGAAAAAAAAATGCGAACCGTCTACCCCGAAAATTTTGTATGGGTTGTCCAATATCAATATAAGATTATTTATTAGTTTTTTAAATTTCATCTAATGTTGCCTAAAGACATTGAAAATAATATAATATGTTGGTCGATGTTTCTTGGTTTCTTTACATTTTATATGAGACATTTCGTCTTTATTTAATATTAACCAAATTGTACGAAAAGGAATAATTGACTTTATGCCTGAATGCAATTAAGAGAAATAATTTATAATGAATTTATATTTGGTATATCTATTCCCAATGGGGCTAGAATAAAATCTGAAAAGTTTTCACCTGCCCTGTAAATGAAACACCTCGAATCGGGACTTGGCACTGATTTTTTCACTTCTTTCTCGAATTGTTCAACAAAAAAACAAAAGGAATGAAAATATTTATCGTTCAATTCTATATTAAAAGTGCTATATTTACCATTCAGTTAATTAATCAACCCTTACCACCACCACGATCGACGATTAGACGATCGACTAATTCCCACCTAACCCTCGCAAATAACGTTCCAATAAGTTGAGGTAATACTACTTATCATAGCTTCGAAAAGCCATTTTGATGGAAATAAATGATCTAATTTTGAAATTTGGCAAATTTGTCGAATTTACGATCTAAAAACCATCAGTTACCCACCCAAAATACGTAATTTATCCACCCGACCCCACTTTTAGCCTGTATACCACTAGCACCACAGCTTTTACAGCTCTTATGGGTCTACTAGTTATTAATACTTTTTAAACTTTTCATCAGTTCGATAGATGGCTTTTCCACGCCGCCTGGTGGACAGGGTAATCTGTAAGTTATTGTTATTCTAAAATTTTTTACAATATCTGATAATCGCATAACAATTACTTAGAGATAACCCTGTCCACCAAGTGGTATGGAAAAGCCATCTATCGAACTGATAAAAAGTTTACAAAGAATTTGTGACAAGTAGATCCATAAGAGCTGTAAAAGCTGTGGTGCTAGTGGTATACAGGCTAAAAGTGGGGTCGGGTGGATAAATTACGTATTTTGGGTGGGTAACTGATGGTTTTTAGATCGTAAATTCGACAAATTTGCCAAATTTCAAAATTAGATCATTTATTTCCATCAAAATGGCTTTTCGAAGCTATGATAAGTAGTATTACCTCAACTTATTGGAACGTTATTTGCGAGGGTTAGGTGGGAATTAGTCGATCGTCTAATCGTCGATCGTGGTGGTGGTAAGGGTTGATTAATTAACTGAATGGTAAATATAGCACTTTTAATATAGAATTGAACGATAAATATTTTCATTCCTTTTGTTTTTCTGTTGAACAATTCGAGAAAGAAGTGAAAAAATCAGTGCCAAGTCCCGATTCGAGGTGTTTCATTTACAGGGCAGGTGAAAACTTTTCAGATTTTATTCTAGCCCCATTGGGAATAGATATACCAAATATAAATTCATTATAAATTATTTCTCTTAATTGCATTCAGGCATAAAGTCAATTATTCCTTTTCGTACAATTTGGTTAATATTAAATAATGACGAAATGTCTCATATAAAATGTAAAGAAACCAAGAAACATCGACCAACATATTATATTATTTTCAATGTCTTTAGGCAACATTAGATGAAATTTAAAAAACTAATAAATAATCTTATATTGATTACTTAAAATTTTCATTTTAAGTAGGTAAGAAATATGCCACGTTTTACGTTTTAAATTTTTTCAACACTGCGATCCAAGAAACTTCAACGCTAAGGACCGGTTCCACCAACTCTGATTAAATCGTTGGTTAACTAATCACGATTAATGGTTAACCGTGATTAAGTTCAGAATTTAACCGACATTAATTTCAAAGCGTTCCACCAAGCGTTTAGTATCTGTGATTAGTTGTCTGCTTTTATTTCGTGTATACTCGGGTATAAACTTGCAAAAGCTGCTCTGATTGGTTGATATGCAGTTACATAAAACTTGTAGTAATAGGAATTGGTAGTAGTGCTTATAAGAAAGAAAAATTAACAGAACATATAACCTAAAATTTTATTATTTGCAAATTTTTAAAACTGCATTTACAATATCTTCATCATCGGAAGAAGATAAGATATTATTGTAAAACATTATTGTAAATAATATCCAAAAATAATCACTTTAACTAATTTTTTTTGTATATTTATTTATAAAATCTCTTTCGTATATAATATTAAATAAAAATAAAAATATGTGTATTCAAACTGCTAACATTTGAAAGAAATGCGCATGCACCGACCATTAACCATGATTAAACTCGTCTAATAGTCCAAAATCGGTTGATTAGTTTGAAGTCTAGTTAACCATGATTAAACTGCTTTAACCAAGATTGAAAAGATGGTGGAACGCTCTTTTTCATTTCTTCTTCTTAACGTGCCTATCCGTTACCGGATGTTGGCGACCTCTCTCCTATGTATGTGTTGTGCGTTTGTAGTACTATCACACACATAGGGGACCTACTTGTTTAACGCGGGCTCCGAACCGCGGGAAGTGTATACACTTCATCTCCAGAGAGGCTGTTCTAAGCAGATTACACCTCGGTGGTTTGCCATTACCTTCCGAGGGGAGACGGTCAGAATAAAGTTTTTACTGAGCCCGGAGTCGAACCGGGCATTCAGCATTAGCAGCAACGCACTTAACCGCTTAAGCTGATCACCGTCTCCTTCATCCTTCACCGTCTTTTTCATTTAACCGTGATTAACTCCAACTAATCATGATTAAAGTATTTAATCAGAGTTGGTGGAACCGGCCCTAAGTCTGAAAACTTCGAAGGTTTTGGGGAGGTATTTAAAATTGAGATAGAAATCTGAAATTTTTACCACGTGTTTTTTGATTTATTTGGATCATTAAAATTCGGATTAACACATTTTTTGAAATTAATTTCTCAATTTTTGGTCTAATTGTGTATGCACCGGAAGAGTCTCAATAAAGATGAAATAGCGCTATATTGCATTATCAAATACCGGTTTTTCTATTTAATATTTCATTATGTGGTTACATAATTATAATTTCCTCTTTCAACAAATCCCCTCCCTTTTTCGTTTGTTCACCACGTCAAAGAAATATTTTTAGTCCGACCCTGCCAAAAAGTGAAATACATAAATGTCTTACAAAGCGCCTTTTGAAGTTAAAATTCGCCATAATAAGTCGCTTGCCGTTAACACTACAGCATAGTGATGTAAGCACTCTTCTCTTGTTATAATTTAAATTACTTTTCAAAAGTTTTTTTATTTAATTTATTGCAAGATTCGCATAACACAACCTGCACTGAATATTAATTCGCAAAGTGACCTAAATTTTCCGGTAACTCCATTTAATCCTGAAAATAGTCTGAGAGCCATACTTATCATTCCTGCCAGGAGCATTGATAGGAATTTGACTTTTTAATAACTTGTCATGTGCACACGTCTTTTATGTACTACCTACAGTAAGTCATGTAACATCAAAATTTCAAGTAAATTTTATAAACTGCTCGACTATAAAAGGAAAAACCATATTTTAAAGTTTTTTTAGAACATGCTATGTATGTACTACATTACATTATGAAATTTACAGTCTTTGTTCGACTGAAAATTCTCGTTGCGCGGTTTTGTATTTTCTTTGTATGATTAAATTCTCTTTTATGATGTCTTATGCACAAAGCCAAAGCCTGATGAAATGTGTATTAAATGATAATTTCTAATCCTTGATATCCAAATCAATTATGAAATATTCATTGATTAAAGACAAAGAAGCTTAATGAGATCCTGAACATAAATATTTGTGTGAAAATTGAGAATCATGTTTTTGAGGACTAAAAGCTTGATTGTATTATTAAAACTACCCTGATCAACAAGTACTTCTTAAAAAAAAGGATATAGTAGGTGTGCAGGCACTTTTACGTTACTAATCCAATTAATAGAATTTGAATCTCGATGGTTTACTAAATCAGATTATTTATAATACCATGTATAAATTACCCAAGCATTAAATCACATATTGTAATTTATTGGAATCAAGGTACTAGATATAGAATAGTCGATGTAAACAGAATGCAAATAATATAATGTATATAAACACGAAAGATTAAATGATTAGATTATTCAAATACCGTGAAACACTAAAAGGTACCTAAGTACATAATATTATATTATAGGCGTTGTTATAACCCTGCATTATTTCTAAAACTGATTAATAAATAAATGCATTTGGTAATTTCATTTGAGGACCCACTAGGTACATCAATCATCCTTTACAGCTTATCACGTAATACGAATTTTCAATATAAATTTGTTTATTGATTTAGTGGTAGCTAAATAGAGATGGGTCATTGGAAATTAAACTAATAAGCCAAAATAATAAATTATTAGTTAGTATAGTTCCTGGTGGCCGCACCTTTATTATATGACTAGGATAGTATTAGTATATTGGCTAGTAAAAGTTACATTACTCATTAATTTAAACAAAATTAATTTGCGGAACGTATATTTCTAAAAATAAAAGCTTTGTGTTTACTTTATAGCAATTCACTTTTGATATCACAAGCCTACGTATTTTATGCATGAAATATATTCTTATTTTTTACGGGCTTTATACTACGTATAAATGTATTTTAAAGGTAATGTAATAAACGAGTTTCTAGCTCTTTGTGTTTTATTATACGGTAATATAAAAAGTGTCACAAATGCTTTGAATTTTAACCAATATTTATGTTGTTTCTAACAAAAACGGAAGAAAATGCGCAGCTTTCTTTAAGAAGTTTAGCACCTCTTATATAAATCTTCTAACGATCACAGGTGAGTTATTGACAGCCATTAATTTATCACAGGTAAATTTTATTTTTCAAGATATTACCAAGACACCTTTAAGATATTTTTTTAAAATTTTTGAAAAATGGAAAAAAATTAATCAGTTACAAATTTTAACGCCAAAAACACCAATTTGCGTTGAAAACAGACGGTTGATATATTAAATTATTCTTCTGATACTTTCCCACTTTCTCTACACACACACAACAAAAACTTAGCCTGAAAAGATTTTTCTTCCTTATGATAAGATTGCTCTTCCTGTCAATTGGTACGCCCCTTTTGTTTGTTTACTTGTTCTGACGTAAATCTTCCTGTCAATTTTTAGAAACTTATTTTTAATTTTTCTGTTTAGGAAATTATCTCAGCTCATAACACTAACAACTCATTTTTTAATTTGATAAGTTGTTATAGTATACATAAATCTCGTGCATTGTTGGTTTCAATTACCAACAATGTAACTCGTCAATTAAAAAATAAGATCTTGTTATATTATTCTTTTGTGATAAAAATCTTTTTGTATGCCGTTAACTTCCTCTTTCCGCCCTGAATTGCAACAAAACTAATACAGACGGTTTTAAAAGATGGTTTGTTATTGGCGCCACTTATGCAAAGTCACTTCTCATTCATTTCACATTTAAATTTTGTCTCCAAATTACCTGAAACTATTGAGAGAATTTTAGTGGATCTTCTATCTTAGTGGATTATGCACCTACTGTATCACGTCTGTTTTAGCCAATATTAGTTGGAATAGTAAAGCAAACATGTGTTAGGGAATACCATCAGTTGATAAGCTATTAATTAGTATAATTATAAGCACAACACAATTTAGCTCAACAGGCTGTGCAGGCCCAAGGCTTCATTCATTCTCGTTCCCTTAAGGGCTCGCCACATAGCCTGTGCTGTGCTATGCCAATGTCAAACATTGAAGTAGAAACATAGGGTTTCAATAGTGACGTTCACATAGTTATGAGTTGCTATGCTATTTTGCGCATGACCATGACATTGTTCAACGTTTGTGTTGACATAACACAGAGCATAGCACAGCACAGGCTATGTGGCGAGCCCTTTACTTTACAACTCAACGCTACGAAGACAAGGCCGTGTTAAGCTTAATTCACACGGCATTGTACTGCGCGTTTTTTTTTTTGCAGTATACGTTTTAACGAATAGGTAGTGGCGCATACATTGTACATAGAACTGTTGAACAGTTAAACAGTTCTATGTACAATGTATGCGCCACTACCTATTCGTTAAAACGTATACTGCAAAAGAACGTGCAGTACAATGCCGTGTGAATTAAGCTTTATCCGGTATCTTGTCGTTCGCTCTTATTCGTCCACAGAGTGTTGATGTTTACCGGCGGGCCGTGCTAAGAAAGTCCGCAATTCGAATCCACAATTTCCGCACCGTAGCCACTCTTGTGGATATAATTATAACCAGTAAATATAATGAATAACAGAAATTCTAGTAATATATCCAAGACATCTATTCTACTAAAAATTCTCATGTGATTAAAGAAAACCGAACTGATCAAAAGTTGAAGACCAATGCTCCGAAAAGGAACAGGAAATTGGGATGTAGGAGAATGGATTGTTAGATCAATCAAAAATAAAGAAACGGAACTGGAAAAAGAACTCAGAGATATGAAATTGGATATAGCAATTATGCCTAAAACCAAGACAAAATTAAGGCTTCCTACAGACTGATCAAGCAAAACGTTGTGCGACAAAACGTTTTTGTTTGATTGTGTTGAAAACTGTTTTTTACATGTATTAGATATGATCCAACACACACTGATCAAGCAAAAACGTTGTGCGACAAAACGTTTTTGTTTGATCCAATCAAATTTGATTTTGTTTGATTTGAACTTGATTTTGTTTGATTTGAACCAATCACAAAAAACGTTTTGTCGCACAACGTTTTTGCTTGATCAGTCTGTAGGAAGCCTTAAGGGATTTTGTGAATTGAACGATTACGAGCCGAAGCTGGAATAATCATACTAATCAGAAAAAATTGAAAGATAGGATCCTTAAGGCTCGGTACAGGATGGATACAGAATGTTTGACAGTGACACGAGTATATAGCTCATCAGAAGAAGGAAGGCTCTCCGACACCTAAGAATTTTATGAAACCCAGATAAAAGTTTTATTCGGAATAAATCTAAAAGACCACACCATTGTAGCTGGAGATCTAAACAGCCGTATTGGATGCACCAATCAAATACATAATGGGCGCACACGAAGAGATAACAGTGGAACTGAAGAGACATAGTGGAATCATGATGACAGAGTCTTCAAAGAGCTGTTCTATTCTTCCCTGTCACGCGTTGCATGTGTTGCTTCATGTAGGGTTTGTCCAGTTATGGATTTTATTTGGACCACTTATTTTGTAGGGAACTTTTCTCTTGGCGTCTATTTTCCTTCGATTTTACCCTGGACCATCAGCCTTTCCATTGCTTATGATCTTCGTGCAATATGGCCGAAATATCACAAGTAGGACTGACTGATCTTAGTCTACAACCGTCTTTCGATCTTCAACTCGTTCAAAATAGACCCATTGGTGCGGTGCACCGTCCACGTGATTCTCAGCATTTTTCTGTATGTCCTCATTTCGAAGGCCTCCACCCTTCTTCTATCATCCTTCTTCATTGTCCATGTCTCGGCTGCATATGTGGCAACTGCATATTGAGAGGCAGTTGCAAGTGTCGCGTCCTTCCATATTTTGTTGACGAGTTTGCTGGTCGCCGTTTATGCCATGGCCAGTCGTCGCCTTATTTCTGGTGTACTCCCTTCAGAGTTAGAGATCAGAAAGCCCAGGTAGTTAAAGTTGTATACTACTTCAAACCCCATGGATGTGTGGATGTTGGGGGTATTTTTATTGGCGCGATCCACTATCATGACCTTTGTTTTGCTGTAAATGATTAGTAGGCCATACTCACTGCTTATCGTAACTAGTTTACTTATGATGATTTCAAGTTCTTCTAGGATCGACGCAATAATTTGTGTGCCATCTGCATATCTCATATTTGAGATTTTTCTACCACCTATTGTTATTCCGCCATTCTTTGCTTCTTTGATTTTTTCATCTCTCCGTTTTTCTAATAGACGAATTGTTTCAACTGGCATCCAATGTTTCCCTTTCATTGAAGGTTTTGGTGGCACACATCTCTTTGGAGTTTCTATCATCCACATTTTAATGAATATCCACATCTTTTCCGGGTCTTCCTCTCTCGTTAGTATCTTGGACCCTATGGGTGTTTCTTCAATTGCTTTAATATCTGGAATGTTTATTCTTTGCAACATCATGTGACCAGATCCACATTCCGCGGAACGCTTTATCTTGATGTAACATGTGGAAGTCCTCTATCGCTTTTTTATCAGTAGGTAGTCAATTTGGATTTTGTGTTTTCCTTTATTAGATGACCATGTGAGGAGGCGTCTAGTATGGTGTTTAAAGAAGCTGTTCGTGATAACCAGGTTGTTACCCAAAGCGAATTGGATGACCCTATCTCCTCTGTCATTTCGTGTACCTAGACAGTATTTCCCCACCACGTTACGTAGATGGTTATCGTTAATCGTTATTTCCAATGAAGAGACAACAGTAAGCAAGAAATCCACAAATTTAAAAGGCTACAGGTCAATTATTGACTTTGTCTTGGTGAACAAGAAACTCGCAAATCTCATTCAACGTTAAAGAAGTAAAGATGTTGACTCCGATCATTTCGCATTAGTATCAAGATAGCTATACCCGCCAGATGGAGAAGCCTAGAACGGAAAACAAAACCAGAAGGAAACTTTTAAAGTTCACCTACTAAAAAATAAAAGCATCCGATTCTTTTATTGACGTTGAATCAATCAATACATAAAATCAAAGCCTATTATTAGAAATATTAATCAAAAGTGGAGAGAAATAAAAGAAACTACAATACAAACAACAAACGAAGAACTAAGAACTGGGCAAAAACGATTTGTTTATAACAAGTTAAAAATATCGAAGACGAGATTGCGATACTTACAGAAAAATAAAATGAGAGCTTATTTACAATTCATTGAGTTAAAAGTTAAGGAGGCTAGAACAGAATGCAAATACAGAAGCGCAATGGTACAACAAGAGGTTCGAAGATTTAAAAAAAACTGGAACAAATGCTTTTGCTTACACGCAACTCTTCAGCCCGATGTTTGAGGGGCTAACCTGTATTCCCAACTTTGGAGCACGGGGTACTCGTAGGTTCGTTGTAGCCTAGGTGGTAGTGATCCAATTAAATAAAAAGGTCTAGTTGGTTTTTGAATATCGGGTGGAAATAAAAAAAGAAGCTGCATAGAACACTTATTTATTAGCACACCGAAGAAATTGAGAAGAGTGAAGGACGTATTCTCTTAAGCTCAAATGCGGAATCCAAATTTCATAGACATAGTAAATGCCCTAAGGCGAAACAAGAGGCAGTCAGAAGAATCGTATAAAATCTAAAATAAAAATATTACTGTTCCAAACTAAATGAGGAGTTTCAAATGAAGGTAGCAATATACCAAATCTTGGAATAAGAAGTCCCGTTTTCTACGTTGAGGAGAAGCACCGATATTTCCACGGTCTCGGTTTTTGTCAAATATAAATTTTAAATCTTCGCAGCAAACTACAAAATCGATTAGCAAACCAACACCTAGATAACTCTTCTGTAAAAAGAATAATAGTAGTAGAACAGAGATGATCGAAAAGATTTGGATGAGGCAAAAATTACACTTGAAATCTACTACCAAGTCAAGTTGCAAATCCATAAAGTTGGTAAATCAGGCATAGTTCCATTCGTACTCCACGGGTTAAATAAAAGGAAGAGTGGGAAGAAATTTCCTTTGTATTCTAATTAATCGAATTCAATAATGTATTATGACTGGGTACCACACGGAAATCTCAACAGATGCTCAAACTTCTGTACTAAAAGGTCGTTAACTTCTACTGGCAACCTCTCGTAATAATCGATTATTTAAATAACAACCCTTCCATGAATCCAAATTCAGCCAATTTGGTTGGTATTGATTGCTATACTACAATATCAATTGTTTGACAAATAAAACTCAATCTTTGCATTGAAATAACGATTTGGTGACAGCTGGCCCTGAGACACTTGGCCCTGCGACAACTCGCCTCGGACAACTGACCCTAGCGACAACTGGCCCTGGCGACAACTGGCCCTGGCGACAACTGGCCCTGGCGACAACTGGCCCTGGCGACAACTGGCCCTTTCGACAACTGGCCCTAGCGATAATTGGCCTTATGACTACTGGACTACTGGCCAGAAGCCAAATATTGCATTTCTATGAGAACTTTTACTTAAACCAAATTTTATGAGTAACCGGAAAATCCACTTCTTTGCGGCAGATTTAACTTTACGCGGAGATTTGTTTGTTTTTCATTTGTTTTCTAAAGAAATATCAAAAACTTCCACTAACCTAACGGCAGATCCACTTCTTCGCGGAAGATCCACCTCTTTGCGGAAGATTTAACTTTACGTGAAGATTTAACTTTACGTGATGATTTAATTGTTTTTAATTGGTTTTCTAAAGAAATATCAAAAACCAACACTAACCTAACGGCAGATCCACCTCTTCGTGGAAGATCCACCTCTTTGCGGAAGATTTAACTTTACCTGAAGATTAATTTGTTTTTAATTGGTTTCTAAAGAAATAGCAAAAACTAACACTAACCTAACGGCAGATCCACCTCTTCGGGGAAGATCCACCTCTTTGCGGAAGATTTAACTTTACCTGAAGATTTAACTTTACGTGAAGATTTATTTGTTTGTAATTGGTTTTCTAAAGAAATATCAAGAACTAACACTAACCTAACGGCAGATCCACCTCTTCGCGGAAGATCCACCTCTTTGCGGAAGATTTAACATTACCTGAAGATTTAACTTTACGTGAAGATTTATTTGTTTTTAATTAGTTTTCTAAAGAAATATCAAAAACTAACACTAACCTAACGGCAGATCCACTTCTTCGTGGAAGATCCACCTCTTTGCGGAAGATTTAACTTTACCTGAAGATTAATTTGTTTTTAATTGGTTTTCTAAAGAAATATCAAGAACTAACACTAACCTAACGGCAGATCCACCTCTTCGCGGAAGATCCACCTCTTTGCGGAAGATTTAACATTACCTGAAGATTTAACTTTACGTGAAGATTAATTTGTTTTTAATTGGTTTTCTAAAGAAATAGCAAGAACTAACACTAACCTAACGGCAGATCCACCTCTTCGGGGAAGATCCACCTCTTTGCGGAAGATTTAACTTTACCTGAAGATTTAACTTTACGTGAAGATTTATTTGTTTGTAATTGGTTTTCTAAAGAAATATCAAGAACTAACACTAACTTAACGGCAGATCCACCTCTTCCCGGAAGATCCACCTCTTTGCGGAAGATTTAACATTACCTGAAGATTTAACTTTACGTGAAGATTTATTTGTTTTTAATTGGTTTTCTAAAGAAATATCAAGAACTAACACTAACTTAACGGCAGATCCACCTCTTCCCGGAAGATCCACCTCTTTGCGGAAGATTTAACATTACCTGAAGATTTAACTTTACGTGAAGATTTATTTGTTTGTAATTGGTTTTCTAAAGAAATATCAAGAACTAACACTAACTTAACGGCAGATCCACCTCTTCCCGGAAGATCCACCTCTTTGCGGAAGATTTAACATTACCTGAAGATTTAACTTTACGTGAAGATTTATTTGTTTTTAATTGGTTTTCTAAAGAAATAGCAAAAACTAACACTAACCTAACGGCAGATCCACCTGTTCGTGGAAGATCCACCTCTTTGCGGAAGATTTAACTTTACCTGAAGATTTAACTTTACGTGAAGATTAATTTGTTTTTAATTGGTTTTCTAAAGAAATAGCAAGAACTAACACTAACCTAACGGCAGATCCACCTCTTCGGGGAAGATCCACCTCTTTGCGGAAGATTTAACTTTACCTGAAGATTTAACTTTACGTGAAGATTTATTTGTTTGTAATTGGTTTTCTAAAGAAATATCAAGAACTAACACTAACCTAACGGCAGATCCACTTCTTCGCGGAAGATCCACCTCTTTGCGGAAGATTTAACTTTACGTGAAGATTTAACTTTACGTGATGATTTAATTGTTTTTAATTGGTTTTCTAAAGAAATATCAAAAACTAACACTAACCTAACGGCAGATCCACCTCTTCGTGGAAGATCCACCTCTTTGCGAAAGATTTAACTTTACCTGAAGATTAATTTGTTTTTAATTGGTTTTCTAAAGAAATAGCAAGAACTAACACTAACCTAACGGCAGATCCACCTCTTCGGGGAAGATCCACCTCTTTGCGGAAGATTTAACTTTACCTGAAGATTTAACTTTACGTGAAGATTTATTTGTTTGTAATTGGTTTTCTAAAGAAATATCAAGAACTAACACTAACCTAACGGCAGATCCACTTCTTCGCGGAAGATCCACCTCTTTGCGGAAGATTTAACTTTACGTGAAGATTTAACTTTACGTGATGATTTAATTGTTTTTAATTGGTTTTCTAAAGAAATATCAAAAACTAACACTAACCTAACGGCAGATCCACCTCTTCGTGGAAGATCCACCTCTTTGCGAAAGATTTAACTTTACCTGAAGATTAATTTGTTTTTAATTGGTTTTCTAAAGAAATATCAAAAACTAACACTAACCTAACGGCAGATCCACCTGTTCTCGGAAGATCCACCTTTATTTATTTAACCAGATGCCAAATTTTATATTTCTGTGAGAACTTTTACCTACTAAAACCAAATTTTATGAGTTACCGGTAAATAATATGAAGTTAATTTGCATCTTTAAATTTTAAGGTGTTAAGTCGCAAAAAAAAAACGCAAAACGCAATAATCAAGTTATAATAATCAAGAGGCAAAGAGATTACTTTCCGATACTCACAATATATAATATTCTGCAAATTGATACAGACTGAGGCCAGTAGTCACAAGGCCAGTTGTCGCTAGGGCCAGTTGTCGCAAGGGCCAGTTGTCGCCAGGGCCAGTTGTCGCCAGGGCCAGTTGTCGCCAGGGCCAGTTGTCGCTAGGGTCAGTTGTCCGAGGCGAGTTGTCGCAGGGCCAAGTGTCGCAGGGCCAGCTGTCGGTACACGGAAATAACTATTCTAAAGTTTTAATTTTTATCATTATCAATAAGCTATTTTCTATTCAGTCGTAGTCTGCTCGTATCTCCCAATTTTCCTAACCATTCTAAATTTAATATAATAAATGCATGTTTTATATTTTTTATCTTATTTCATATTTATAATCTATAAATGCATGTAGAATGGTGCACAAATAAATATAGAAGCGACATTGAAAACCACGTTTCCTTTTCTAAATCTTCTTCTTCTTCAAGTGCCGTCCCCGCTACGGAGTTTGGCAATCATCATTGCTATTTCTATCTTTGAAACGGCTGTTCTGAACAATTGGGTAGATGTACACTTATACCATTCTCTCAGATTGTGCAGCCAAGATGTCCGCCTCCGGCCAGTACTTCTCTTTCCCTGGATTTTTCCCTGCATGATCACCTGCAGTAGTTGATATTTCTGTCCTCTCATCACGTGGCCCAGGTATTCAAGCTTCCGTCTCTTGATGGTAGTTATAATTTCCCGCTCTTTCTTCATTCTTCGGAGGATCTCCACATTCGTCACCCTATCCGTCCACGACACCCCAAGCATTCTTCGATATACCCACATCTCGAAGGCTTCCATTTTATTAATGCTGTTCTTATTTAAAGTCCACGTCTCCACACCATAAGAAGTATGGAGAAGACATAGCATCTAACTAGTCGAATTTTAAGTTGTAGGTTTATGTCGTGCCTACAGAAAACGCTCCTCATGCATGTGAATGCTGCCCGGGCCTTTTCAATTCTTATTCTTATCTCTTGAGTCAAGTCGTTGTTGTTGTTGACATATGTTCCCAAATATTTATATTTATGCACACGATCAATGGGACACCCATTAATGTATATATTCCCGTTCACTCTATGTGTCTTCGAGATAATCATGAATTGCGTCTTCTTGTCGTTTAGTGTCAGCCCGTTCTCTTCGCTAGCTGTTACTACCTTATTTAGAATGTGTTGTAGGTCTTCTATCGTTTCCGCTATTAGGACGGTGTCGTCGGCGTATCTAATATTGTTGATAGGTTTTCCGTTGATTTTTATCCCTATCTCTCCGCCCTCCAGCGCTTTTCTCATGATCTCCTCCGAGTAGATATTAAAAAGTAGGGGTGACAGCACGCATCCCTGTCTAACTCCTCTCTTAACTTGGATCTCGTCGGTCGTGTCGTTTCCCACTCGAATAGTTGCTTTCTGCCCGTAATACAGATTCGATATTATTCTTACATCTTGTGTGTCTAGTTGTTTTGCTCTCAGTATCTCGACAAGTTGGTCGTGTCTGACCTTATCAAAGGCTTTATTGTAGTCAATAAATCAGGCAACTACATCCTGGTTTACATCCAGGCATCTTTGGGCTAGGATATTGAAAGCAAACAATGCTTCTCGGGTTCCATATCCATTCCGAAATCCAAATTGTGTCTCTCCTATGTCTTCTTCCAATTTTTTATATATTCTGTTATGAATAATTTTAAGGAGGATTTTCAGTGTGTGGCTCATGAGGCTGATCATACGGTAATCACCGCATTGTTTAGCGTGTGTCTTTTTTGGGATAGTGACGAATGCCGATACCAACCATTCTTGTGGTATTCTTCCGGATTTATATACCTTATTCAACAACTTCACTAGTACATGGATTTGGTCTTCTTGTATCAACCTAAGCAGCTCTGCTGTTATTTCATCTGGTCCTGGAGATTTTCTGTTCTTTGCCGATTTGATAGCGTGTTTCACTTCTTCTTCTGTTATTGTTGGCCCAGTCTCATTTTGCAAGTTTTCAAGAGAGGGTTGTTGTCTGGTATCTTCAAAAAGATTCTCCGCATATTCTTTCCACATCTCAAGTTTTTCACTTATGTCGACGACTATGTTTCCATGTCGATCTGTGAGCATGGGCACTTGTTTTTGTCTGTTGTCGTTGAATTCCTTTACTCTCTTGTGCATATTAAATGAATCATACCTTGCTCCAAACCCTTCTATTTCCTTGCACTTCTCCTCGAGCCATTCTCTTTTTGCATTGCGTATCTTGTTTCTAATCGTTCTATTAATTTTTTTGTATTGATCTTTGTTTCTATTTTTTAGTGTTCGTCTTGTATTCATAAGTGACATAATTTCGTCAGTTATCCAGTCTTTTTGCTTTTTCGGTTTTTCTCTTTCCAAGTGTTTTCTTGCAGGTTCCAGCAAGGCTCCTTTAAGTTTCGTCCAATGGTTTTCCACGCCCAGTTCAGTCATGTTTTCTTCGTTTTCTGTTTCTCTCTCAATCTCTTTTAAGGTTATCCGGATAACCTAAAATCTAAATTCTAAATCTAAATCGTCTAAATAAAAGTTAAAGAGATACATTGCATTTAAATCCCATAAATAAAAGCCGATGAATGGCTTGAATATTAGAGAAGTCTGTGGTCTTATGAAGACGAATAAGAAACATTAGCCTTAATGGATATTTATGAACTCGTCGATTCAATGACAATGGACGAATTTGTGATAGATTTGATGGACGAATTTCAACTTCTCACATATCTAGTTTTTATCGACTACAAAAAAGACTTTGATAAAGTCCACAGAGAAAAACGTTGGGCTATTGTGTCAAAAGGGGCATATCACGCCAACTCATATAGCAACCCAAAGCCACTACGTCAATAATAAAATTACAGTTGAAACTAAGAACAATTCAAAGGAAAAGAAAACCGCCATAAGAAAATGGCAATTAAAACTGAAAAACCACTTCACAATTAATAACCTCAAAGTCGACACGTTATTATTTGCAGACGATCAAAAGGTTATCGCAGATTCTCAAGATAGTAATATATTCAAGATGTATTATACAAATTATAATAAACCTTGAAATCTCGGGCGAAAAAAGTAAGGTATTAATAGCTTTCAAAGGAACCGATCGCTTCAAGTACTTGGGCTCCGATGTCTCTTACAAGGAATAAAATGACTTCGCTATTAATTCGGGAAGATTTAATCATAAAAGATATCTTAAGAAAACAATAATGAAGTTTTACAAAGTGACGATTGTGCCTATTCTGCGTTAAGGGTGTGAAAACTGGGTTTTTATGAAATAAGGCACTAGAAGGATCGATGTCGCAGAAATGAGATTTATGAGACATGTATCAGACTACACTCTTCTGGACCACGTGAGAAGCGAAGAGATATGACTTGAATTGGGAATCTTTTCAATTTCAGAAAAAATTATGGCATATAGGTTTAATTGGAAACAACATCGTAGAAGAATATCGACCGATAGGAAGAAGAACGGTGGGGCGGTCTCGGAAGAGATGAAGTGACCAGTTCGGAAAAAAAGGGAGATGCGAATATCGTAAGTGAATAGGAACAGACTAATTGGTTTAACCCGTGATTGTTGATGATGAACGTTAATGTACGAGTACAACATCAGTATTCCAAGCCATTATTAACGGTTTAAAAACGGAGTAAAGTTTCCCTTGATATCCGTGGGGTTTAAATTCTGTGTATACGACAGATTTGCGTCCGTAAGTTAATTTAATTACTTCGCATAGCCGAGCCGGTTAGAAAATAAATTTTAAATTTATTCTTACTTCGACCTTGCACTGTTTTTGATTTCTGATTTTTCTGGGTAGCAGTTTCACACCTAGAAGTGCAAAAACAGCTTGGGAGTGAAATGATGAATTTCAACTCGCGTGTGCGAATACTATTGTACCTTTCAAGAGATAATATATCAACGGTTATTTCCGTTCCATTATAATATTTTTATGCCCCAATTCACTAAGGTAGTGTA
This sequence comes from Podabrus alpinus, assembly GCA_932274525.1. NCBI lineage: Eukaryota > Metazoa > Arthropoda > Insecta > Coleoptera > Cantharidae > Podabrus > Podabrus alpinus. Next base: position 22,944,068 of record OW026454.1, read on the forward strand.
TAGCTGCAATAGGGCTGCCAGATCTTCTATATTTAATATCAGTCTCATCATTTATGCACGCTACATCTCTAATACCTATGTACATACATAATATATATTATTTAAGATATTCTTCCATTTATTTAAAATTAAAAGGTAATTATTTTGAAGTTTTAAATTTGGATTGGCAGTAAGATAATTACTTTGAATGCAAAATTGATGCTGGATACGTAGTAGAGTTTGTTTCCATTTGTGAAGATCCTGCGCGAAAAACGAAAACTAATATAAGAGCCTAATTCGTAGTTGCTATTGGATGACTAGTGAAAATATAAGGCTATGCGCGTGACACTACGCAGTTCATGACCGTGAGATATAGAAAAAACTATGTCTATAAACCTAGCCTAAAAAGTCTTGAAATCTTGAAACAATAGAAATGGATAAATTACAATATCTCATGTATTTTTATTGGATAACATATATTTTCGTAAAAGTTGCTCTATATTCATGAATAATAAATCTAGCAACCCTATAAGCAGGAATATGAATTCAAATACTACAAATCATCATTACTATTTAACAATCTAAGGCCCAGTTGTTCAGTATTAGGTTATCTTTTAACCTGAATTATTTTCCATGGAAACAATTCTTGAAACAATCATTTCTATGGAAAATAACCCAGGTTAAAAAATAACCTGCAACTGAACAACTGGGCCTTAATGGCTTAAAATTATTTGTAAATAATTTTCCAGAATTTTAAAATTAGAAGTAGGTACTAGGAATTATTTTCAAATTTACTGGTTTGTTATTCTGCGGATTTCTGGATTAATCTATGCACGAACGTAATTACAAGACGGCTGGATTCGGTACAATGGAGCGAATTAATTGAATTTAAAAGACGAGTAAAATGGAAAGAGATTAAAAAAAATTAAAATTCGTGACCTAAAGCTAGGGTTATACACACAACCCTGCGCAACGCTAATCAACGATCCGCTATGCTGATTAGCTAAACGGTGCATCGTATCGGCCCAATCAGAATTTTGGAACACTGCGTTACGGTGGGTGTATACTCATAAACCTAGCTTAATAAATTTTAAGCCTGTGAGTTTAAAATTGAAAGTCGATAGCTAATCGCCCGTTCGCCCGATAACCCGATCGAATATAGAAAATAAGAGTTCTGTATTTATATTAGGTTCTTTTATAACTTCTATTGGTGTAGAAGAGACTTGATGAGATGTTACATAGTTGATGTTACACTTTACTTTCATATTTAATTGACAAATGTTCTAAAGTTATATCCATGAGGTAATAATTTTTTTTTTAAATTTGGGTAGGTAGTATTTCGTAATCACCTACACGGAGCTACTATGGCTTGCTCAAAGTTAATGTAAATTTATTTTCATTTCATAAATTTGTTTAAAAAATGTTCACATTAGAAGTTATAAAAAAGTTACCTAATATAAAACATTTTTGTTCCAAAGTTAGAAATGCGGGATGACGATTCCGACGTCATCCTTCCTAAATTGGAAGAAATTGAAGGGGGTCGTGGAAGATGCAAATATCAATAGAAGGATTTAAAAATACCAAGAAAGAAAAATTACTTTATGAAAATATTATTATGCAGTTTTCATTTTATTTTACAGAAATTTGATATATAATTGTATATTACAGAAGGTATTCAGTACAACTATTGTGTAATGAACACACTGATTAGCACCTAGTACATAAAGCCATTTTTCTCCCGAAACACAATTTGTTAGTTAGGACGCTTTAACTAAGGACGACAGCATATAGATGCATAGTGTTCGGGAATGAATCAAAATCGAGCTCCCGTGCCGACTACATTTTTACATTTACTTTCAAAATAAGATACGGCATACGGTGCCATCTCAACCGTATTGCAAGCACGTCGTCTCAACTAAATACTCATCAAACAGTAATTCAGAACCAACTTCTGAAAAAGCATCTAAATCTGCAAATAATGTAACTTTTCCGACATGCGGTAATTAACTACGATTCTACTATATGAATTCAATATTGGATAAAATATAGTAAATTTAAATTATTCTTACCTAAAGTTGTTGCTAGAAAAACTTTCACTGGATGAATAATGATAAGGAGTTTTAGCAAACAAACTAAGTCGGTTTTTATTTTGAAACTTACTAATCCTTCATAATCCACAACATTCTACGGATATATCTTACATACAAATAAACTTATTCCGCATGCGTTGAGAAATTCCTCTGATATGCTATCTCAAACTTCCCTAGTTTAGTTAAAAAAGATATTTAAATAAAGAAAAATAAAGTGAAGCAAAAAAGTAGATAAAAAAACATCTGCAGGTTTTCTTAGTTACTTAGCGCGAGGCTGCTGACTGAGCGCTCGTCTGGGTTTTCCTTCCACTATCGGGAACTGCAGGAAATACAAAAAAGGTCACTTTAATGAAAATCTATAGATTTATTTTATTAGACTAACTTGTACTATTGTAAATTACGATTTTGGACTATCGATTTGTTAACAACGCTATTCTTTTATTGCTATTGGTTTTCAATCTAACAATTAGATTTAAAACTCTTTTTATTAGAATTGAAATGGAACTTTTTCTAGGAACAAAAGAGAGCAGCATAGCTTAAGGCTAAGTATACACAGACGGGTAAAGGAGTTTTTTGTGTTTACACAACATTGCATTGGAAAAGTTAAAACCCTTATAATTTTACACTTTAATTATTAATTTAAAAGTTTTTAGTGTGGTTCACTTTAATGTTTACATATTTATAAGAAGAAATTCAATAAAATCGCCTGTGTAGTAATGGAGTGGTCATAAATGACCAATTTTTGGTTACAATTTCATCATGACCTGTATTTTTCTTCATATTTAAATATCTAACAAAATTAACAAGAAAAGTACCTCTAGGGGTGCACATGGGGTAGGGGTGGAATACAGCAGCCGATGTTACAAGACAAAAATATTACAGAAGTTAGGAACTTTTTTTATTTTATCAGATAATACCGACACAAATTTTTATTGATAGGAATTTATATTATAAGCTATCTATCCTTCACGTTTAATTATTAATTTTGTCGTTCCAAATAAAATTTAATCCCTTAAATATACAGTTACGTCGAATCACAATTTTGATAGGGTATAACTTCATCGAGTGGTATTTAGTGCGTGATTGATAATAAAAATTATTTAAAAATTAAAAACGTAACGAAAGTTTTTTAGAGCAACTACATACATGGTTTACTTGGTACCTATAATTTAAGGGAAAGTGGGTTTTGCTGAAATTGCACAATCATAAGATACATTCTCTTATGGTCAATATTGAAAATAATTTCGTTTGATGTATAAAATACCAAAATTTATGTAATATGTACGGGTATCCTGAACATCGTCCACTGAGTTATTATTTGAAATTTTATTTTTCCCCGAGGAAGATGAACATCATTAAATTCACTAAGCAAATGTTTGTTGGGATGAAATACTCTATATATTGAGCTACGTGGGCTACGTTTTTCCTATTTGCAACTAATTGTTTTATCCCTTAATTTTTCTCAAAAGACTTTTGAATAATAATTGTCTCAATATCAGTATTTTATAAAGTTGATTGTTGCTTTCTCATCTTTCCACATTATTTTGAATGTTTTTTTCCAAAGCAAAATATATAATGCCACTTTAAACCCTTGTTAACGAAAAATTTGCCTAAATCATCAAATAATAAAAGTGCCTATTGTTTTTTTCTCGAATGAAGTGTTTGAATTTCTGCTCGTTATAAAAGACAATGGGGAAATCTCTTTCTATTATCAAACGTATTTTATGCGCAAAAGTTGCGCTACGTGAAGATTATTTTGGGTGTCTGAGAAGTATTTAGAAATTAATTGAGAAAATGTGTTGACTATTTACAAAATGTAATTGTCAGTTATAAGTAGGTATCTATCTGTTGTTTTTAAGTTCGTGAAAGCATTCGTCTGAAAATGGTTGATATAACTTTCATGAGAAAGGTTTTTGCTCCAACCGAAGTTACAACTTCTTAACAGGAATTGGATTTCTTATAATGATATTGCTTCCTTCCATCGTTACTCGAAATTTTTAAGTCTAATTAATTGTTTGGAATCCTTGTTGAAAAGAAAATTGCAATTTTCCATTTGTACGATTTTCATCGATTCATGAGCTTTATTGGGCTTTAAAGCGGTTTTTACATGTTCCTGATTTATTTATTCAATTTACCATCTACATATCTTTTATTCCATTCGCAGTTGAATGATAAATTCAATTTTCATCTGAAAACCTGATGTGTTTTATTTTATTAAAAAAATTTTAGATGGAGGTACCTCTTTTATTCTCCAAGACATTTCCGTAAAGGCTTCGACATACAGTCGAGATAATTTGTCAACTTGCGACTACGCTAGTCTGGCAATAAGCGGGTCATAACCGTGTGTAAGGGACCTTAAAGGTTCGATATTGGAAAATGTATCATTTTTACTTGCTTTAAAAGTGCAAATGTATAATGTAAATAATTTATGTATGAAAATAATTCGAGTAAAAGCAGCAAAATATAACAGCGTTGCTATATTCACATACTATTGTTACGAAATATTCTGTCACGAATTACAAAAATAACCAAGCACGAGCATTTATAAAAATGTTGAAAAACAAAGAAAACCATTATTAAAATTTATTTAATAAAATACCAAGCGCTTTGTGTTTATTTTAGCAACGCTCAACATTTTTTTTTTTTTACTGTGTATAACTTTAATTTGGTTATCATTTTAAGACTTAAAATTGGTAAACCAATAGTGTAGTAATTATTAGCATGCCTGTTGACGACGTTTAAAAAGTATTCCTCTAATGGATCTACCTTGCAATCATCCCTTATCGGCTATGAACTTCTACCCTATATATGGAAGCGCCAGTCGGTCTCTAAAACAGTATAACACTGCAGTGCCCAGGGGTGGATGTGTAACGAGCGCTCTGAACGATTGTTTGTTTTTACGTACCTAAATTATTTAAGGGAGACTTTTTTAATCACATTAACTTGTTTAAGGTTTAACTTGATAAATTTTGCACAAAAATTATAATTCTTTAGTACTTCAATTTTTAAATGAAATTAGGAAAACCTCATGCCTTGCCTTTCATGTTGCTGGAGAAAAACCGAAGATTTAAAAGGAGATTCTGTGGAAGAAGATGAAGATACAATTACAGGTTATTTTTTATTGGTTTTATTAGTATGCATATACACCTACACTTGTAATTTATAAATTTATTATGTTACGTCTTTCCATTTTATTTATATATCCTCAAAGTTTCCAAGAGCAGTTGATTAACTATGGAAAAGTTTAGCTATTTAATTTAGTAATTTGATTAATTAAAAATGTATGTAAGTACTCGAATTTGTTTTTTAATTTTAAGCGAGTTTTGGCTTAAATTAAAATTTGTATTAAGGAGATAAATCAAGATTGTTTGAGGTTTAGTTCCTCGGAAGCGGTGAAGTTTTTACTTATCTTTAATCATTCAACGTTTTCATGGTTAAACGTATCAGTTCATTTCCTTTAGAAGACTTTTTTAAATTAAGTATCCAAATATTAATATTGAATTAAAATTTGTGTACTTCTTATTTGTTATATTATTACTATATTGAAGCATCAACGTAGGACTTGTTTTAGTTAATTTAGGCTTGTTTACTTAAATTAATTGCATTTTCTTTGGTCTTTCTTGCCAATTACTAAACCTGCCGGTGCTGTTTTAGTCATTCCTCGTCTGGGATTACGAATACAGCTAAATGTATTCCATGTAAACATTTTTTTTTTGAAAATTTAACGAAATCTTAGGGCTAAATTATTTTAATTTTAACTGCAAGTTTTATATGGTACCTACATACGAAATTTTAATCAAAAAATACTTTGAAAAACTTGTATCTATCATTGCGACAGGGCTGGACTAAAAATATTTATTTAAAGAAGCGAACAAGTCAAAAAAACTAATGAACGCACATCCAAGTTACAGTTAAAATTCTGATATTGGAACTTTCGGTTAGTTTTTGGAATATTTCCCAATTTTCAATCTAATAAGTAATTTTAAAATATATAAGCTTGTGTTTTCAATTTAAGTTGATTAAAAAAAATTTAATTTTACTGAAACTTTTTAAAGTTTTTCATTTAAAAAAAAGTTCATGTATTTTTTAAATATATTCCACTGTCAAGAAGTTCATGAAAACCTACACCAAACGCAAACTCTTAATTTATTTAAGCTATATTCATATTCGGTTTCTGAACAGTGCGTGTCTTGTATTTTTAAATAGTAAAAATTTTTACATAGCTTTGAAATTTGTTTGTTATTTTTCCTTTTGTGATAAAAGTTTCTGTTTTATGAAAGCATAACTGATTTCTATCGATACTGTTTATCGCCTGTGTTTTCAACCCTCGCACACCGCAATAGAAAGTCAAGCGGTAATGCAGATAAATTCTGTATAAAATAGCCTTTGATTTATTCTTCTACCTTTTATCACATCAAAAGAAAGTTTTAATGTCCTTTTTAACCATAGTTAAAGCTTACGAAGTCTCTTAGATTTAAAAGCTTCTTATTTTTTTAAGATTTTTCTGAATTATCTTATTTGTTCGGTGTAATACAAAAACCGTATTAAAGTACAACATAATCCATTTTTATAAAAAGACCGAAACTACAACATAAATTCAAATTCGATTTTCTTTATCACTCGATTTTCTTCAAAGGACGAAGGACGTATTTTGATGTCAGTTTCCTATATTAACCTGACACCTAACAATTTTATAAAAATCCTACACTATCCTTTTTTGGTGTAGTATTAATAAAATTGAGCTTGTATTTTTCTTCAATTAAATTCCACGAGTTTTTACTCTATAAGTTCAGAGCCAAAAAAGCTGGAAAGTATCAGATATGAGCTCTAATCGATTAAATATTTTAATTAACTTTTTAAAAGATGTTTTATAATATTTAATTAATGCGATGTATTGAACTTCGGCAATTCTTCGAATTACCTTTCCTTTCAGACCGAATTTCCAGAGTAAATTTTGCATAACTCGTTATTGGTGGAAACTTCGATTTCGCCAAACGACTTTTATAATATTCCAACCAATTAGTAAGTTATTTTAACCACTTTATGTGCAAATTATTGTGCATATTAAATAACTGAAAGTGTTTGTTTTTACGTATTGATCTGTATGTTGTGGGTTTCAATTCTATTTCTAGGATTTTGTTTTCAAATTAAAGCACAGGCTTTGGTATCAAAATAGCCCTAGATCATGGTTGGCTGAATTCATGCTGCGAGGAAGATTACATTTGAATAATTTTTTGAAGTGGCTTAAAATTAATTGAAACAATTTATTTGATACATCTTAAATAATGGGATTGATGTATTCCATTCTTGCTTAGTTGTTTTCGTACTTAATCCCATTTTTCTATTTGGTTTTTCCATTATACCTGTAACTCACCTAAAGAAAAACCAAAGAAAAATGTTGTTATTCTTCACGTTTTGTAAACCAGAAATCACAAAAATGTGGATTTTAATAGACATTCGTATGCGTATCACAATTATTTTAATATTGTGATTTTGATAAAAACGAGAAAATATTGATTCTGTAGCATCTCGGCACGCAATTGAAATAAAATATATCGAAATCATTATAGCATTTAAGGGAATTGCTTCGATGATTAAATTTTATTTTCTGCTTCCGTATTCGAGAAGGTATAGGTTTCGAAAAAAATTATACAAATGAGCTTTTTGCTATGATAATTTGTACAAAAGTTTACTTCCTGCGGTAAAGTTTACTTTTCCTTGGATCTATAGTAAATTAGATAAAAAGTTGGGTTGAAGTTAACTTTAATATTCTCATAGTTAACTTTTTACTTGAATAGCTTTGTTTGTCTTTATTCTTTTCGTACGCGGACGTGTCGAATCCGCCATTGATTGTGGATGGTAAACCTAAAATACTCGGAAATAATTAATTTACTTCTTATTTCGAACTATTTTAACAATAATATAACGCAATTAAAGTTACTTGTCTTCTTTGTTGGTTTAGCTTCTAAAATAAACGGTCGTAGCTTGGTGCTTAAGTGCTTTCACCTTAAACAGTAGGTGCCCAATTCATGTTGTAATACAATTCAATCCAGCAGGACCAATGAAAATGCTCCAGTTTTTGCTCTCAACTATCGGTGATAATTTTGTCATCCGCTGACAAGCCCCCGATATTCGATAAACGAAGATTGCTGATCGGATGTAGTTAATAAATTGAATTTGCGTGTTTTCTTACCTTCTCATTTTCAAAAACTCTTTTTTCTCTGGTAATTATCGACCGAACAGCCTACATGAGTTGATTAAAAAATAAAACACGAAAATAAATTTATTCTCAAAATCACTGTCATCGGGCAAAACCCGAATATTATCAACTCCCTGAGGCTGTTACATACGATAACACTTCGTACGCAAATCATAAGACATAGGAAAGAAAGAAGCAGTAACCGCATATTTTTATTTCAAATTTCGTAAAACAGGAATTTATTACGAAAGGTTATGTTCCTGCAAAATCTAAAATTTTGTTAAATCGAAGTTTGTTATATCAAATTTCCACTATATTTTTGTATAATCTTCTTTTTATACACCAAAATGAAATTTTTATATACATACATATTATGTATTTCAATACAATAAATATGCATAAAATTATTTTCTTTTCATAATCCTTCAGAAATTTTTATTGCTATCTTTTGTGTTTTGTGCAATTGAATTTTACATTGTGGAAAATGCGCTTATCGGCTGATGACGCTTTCATGAAGCGAAAAATTCATAAACTGTTCTCTGTATTACTTTAAATGTAAAATAATGTATTTTTGATAGTTTTTCTTTAATATTGTAGTTTCGTAAGATCAAAAAAAAAGAGAATTAAATATAAATAAGTATGTAGGTAGAGGAAAGATTGGAAATCGGTTGTAAATATGCCCCCAATTTGTTTTGTTCAGAAAATGTGACTTTTCGCTGTTCAAACTGCTTCAAATTTTTGCTTGAAGTGGAGGAGTACTATTAAGTTATTGTCTGCTAAAACGAGGAATTAAATGGAAAAAATGTAATTGTATTTAATGTACATTTCTGATAAACGTCATTTTACGACTTTTTAAAAACGGGAGGGTAATATGGCCCTTCATCTAAAATTTTTAATTTTATTTTTGCAAACAAAAATGTTCATGTTTTTCGCACGATGTGCAATCGCTGTAATGTGTCCAAAATAATGCATTATATCCAAATTTCACCGTTTTGATCCATGGCATAAGGTCGTTTGCAAAACAGGCAAACCACATCTCCATTATAGCTTCTAATAGCTAATAATAGCTTATAGCGAAAATAAGGTTTTAAAGACGAAAAAATGGTCGTCACAAAACTCAACCTTTTGGCTTCAGTGCCAGAATAGAATTGATTTGCGCGCGCCTTACCTGTCACTCGTGCGACTGTCCGTCGAAAACTTTCGTGGTATATATAGGATGCGTCAGAAGTTTCGTGGCAAATGCAAAATTTTGTCACAGCCGACGAACCCTTACGTCCTTTGTTTGAGGTCTTTCTCTTATGCTGCGAGATCTACATAATGTTCATAGACAGGACAAGAGGATTCTCAAAGGCCTGTAACGGGGGAGATGCTTCTGGAGAGCCATATACATAATGTATTGAGGAAAATTCATATATAATGTTGCTGCCTAATTCAGCAGCTTCGTGCTCTGTTGCGGTAAAGTCTATAAAGTTTATATTATAATATGTTATGAATAGAAAATTAAAATTATTTTAAAAGCCCATTTATTAATATATTACACAATATATTTTATAATATAGGCCAGTCATATTTTACTGGTTACAAACGCCATGAATCGTTTTGGTTTAAGTTTTTATAAGCGGGATTCATTTAGCTTTGAAAACTTACTGCGGAATAAATTTTTATTTGACAATCTTAGGTACAAAAAACGCGACGTTGTTTGTTTTTCTCAAATAATTCGAAAACTAAGCAAGATATGGTAATAAACTGTGCTTACCTTTTTATAGATCATAAAATTATCTACAATAATAATTTTAATAATATTTATCGTCAAGTAAGTCATTTAGCTAGCACGCGTCGTCAAACACCGAAACTGTGTGGTCCCGAAAATACTCATACTATTTGTCGCTTTTTGGCATTGCAACGATAATCGGTATGCATAAGCAAACATATTCTTTGAAGTTTTCATAAGTATATACTAATGTGTGATGTTTTTTGAATTTTTAATTCCAGTCTAAATGAAAAATTATCAGCCCTACATAAAAAAAAACTAGAAAATTGACGATATTCACAACCCGAGTTTCCGATTTTGACGACGCGTACAACCTAAACGACTGACTTAGGATAAAAGTTGTTCGAATCATTATTGTAGTTAATTTAACATTCTAAAATAAAGATTTGGGCTAGAGTTACCTAACCATTAATGTTCAAATCATACTTTCTTCTGCTACACACTAAAGAACATGGTTAATATAGCAAATTGCCAAAATAATTTTTGAGAATTAGGTCCAAACTTTTGAATAAATCGAATTTGAAGTTAGCACATTTACATGTAAAATCTAACGAGATTCCCGCGCGTCGTCATTTTGTTGACGGTACGTGTGGAATGAATGACCCTAAGGCCATCCGCACACGGAGCTACTCAATAGTAACGCAACTCGTTTTTTACCGAGTTCGACCAATCACACACGGAAGTATAATATACGACCGTGTGTGAATGGTCGAACTCGGTAAAAAACGAGTTCCGTCACTGTTGAGTAGCTCCGTGTGCGGATGGCCTTACACTTAGGAAATTTCGCACCGGCAGATGCAGCTCGTCTCTCGTACATGTAACATCGATTTATTTTTTGTTTTATTCGATATTTTGGGGGTGAAACGTAATAGTTTACTGCCCCATACCGCAACTATACTTTTTAATGCTATTTCAAGGGTCTCTAAGCTCCCGGTTTCCTTCATCCCGGTTTTCTGGATGGGTGGCGCCTTCTCGTATGTTTAGCCTAGTAACCAGAGTCAAAACTGCCCTGGAGGGGTGCAGAGCGGAGCGGCGCCCCGGAAGAGTAGGTTTTGACGATGGATAACCCTCCTTATCGAATGCACACCCCAAAAATCGAAGAAGAAAAAATTTAATTTTTTCACTTTTTCGGCAATACACGGGTTATTTTCCATTTTTTTGATAATATTTATTGCTAATATCTACTAATCACACACCCACCTATCCGAATTTCGAAGAAAAATTCAAATCGGAGCGAAAAAATTTCACTCGATTTGAAGGGAACGCGATGCATTTCATCGCGTCTGCCTGGGGGGCGCGTCCTATTCGATGCTAATTTTCCTTACTTTTAAAAAGTCGATTTTGGGGTTGTTTTTCAAGGGTTCTCGAAAATTATTGTTTCGATGGACTAAAATAAGCCTGTTCTTTAGTGTGTAGCTGAAGAAATTTTGTTTCGGCCGTTAATGGTTACATAGCTCGACCCGTTTGTTGAAAAGATTGTTAATAACATATTGGCCCCCGTTAATTTTTCTAAGCAAAATTAATCCTATTTATAGGAATCAATAATGAAACGAACTACATTATTATATTAATTAATTAACAAGTTTTTAAACAAAAAATTATAGAAATTACTCAAAAACATTCCCTGTCTGTCTACAGCATATTTTGTAAATTTAATAAAATATATAAACTTTTTAACTGTTGAAATTAATGTTAGAATAGAGTTGAAAAGTTAACCAGTTTTAAATTTTAAACAATAAAAAATATAAACATTTTCTGTTTAAAAGCTTTTAGCAAATTTATTGTTATCTTGAGATGTATAATTTAAATTAAATAAGTTATATGTTGTACGTGTGTTAATATTGATTTATTCTAAATGTAACGATAAACATGTGTTGCTGAAAGCTTATCAATAGAAAATATTTTGAGTTTTTATTGTGTACATACTGGGTAACTTCTAAAGTTTATTTTAATATAGACATAGTTAAAGTACAAAATATTATGAAATGGAACAAAGCAGAAATTTTATCATTTTCGGTTGTAAAGTCTATTATAGTAAAGGTAATTAAACCCTGGTAGATAGTACATAGAAGTAGTTATTGAGGTTAACTCAAGAACCCTGTAATTGCAAAATTAAACTCGACACTTTACATAGAAATGTACAAATGATCTTTCATGTGACGTTAACAGTAATTTATTATTATTTTGAAGTCCAAGAAATAATATATTCCATTCCCGGTAGTAAAAATACCACTTCACTCTTCATCTTCGGAAACTACAGAGTCACTTTTACTCCCAAGAGGCTAAAGTAAATATTGTTGTTGCCAATACTACATTAAATTTGTCAAAATAAAAATACACGTCACTTTTACTTTAGTTACCTATACAAAATTCAAAATGTTGTTCATTAAGCCCTTAAATCATAGCCTTAATCATTTTTCTTTCGAAACTAACTTCGAAATTTCAAAATAAATTTGTTATTTGAAAAGCTCCAGTACAGAGCGTAACAATTGTTATACCTTATATTTAAACAACAACTAATTGCATGTAAGTGTCATTGGAATAATTTGGATTTAAAATATAATACGTAAATATAATTACATATATAATACATTTTGTTATAGTTTAAATTTAGATCTTTTTGAAAAAATAAAATTTATTAATACCTAATTTATAACAAACAAATTAAAAAATCTTTTTTAGAATTTTTGTCTACTTATGCGGTAGATAGATCGCATTCCGAACTACGTTGTAAAACTTCTAAGTTTTTTTAATTTGTTTAATAATTTTATTACTGTTTAAAATTGCACTCTACGAGAGCTATAAATTTTTTAAGCACATGATTACATAAATTTTGTAAAATTACATAATTTTATACAGATGTGATAAAATTACTACTGTAATAACCAATTACCAAGACTAATTTTTCTTAAAGCTGAATGAAAACGATATTTTACAGTAAAATTCAGTTAAACAAACAAATAAAAAAATCTTTTAGAATTTTCGTCTACTTACGTAGCAGATCGCATTCTGGACTATATTTTAAAAATTGTAAAAGTTTTTTTAATTTGTTTATTAATTTTATTACTGTTTAAAATTGCACTCTACTAGTTATAAATTTTTTAAGCACATGATTACACCAATTTTGTGAAAATACATAAATTTATACAAATGTACAAAATTACTAATGTAATGACCAATTACGTAGACCAATTTTTCTTAAAACTAATTAAAAACAGTATTTTACAATAAAATTCAGTTAAACAAATTAAAAAATCTTTTTTAGAATTTTCGTCTACTTACGTAGCAGATCGCATTCTGGACTATATTTTAAAAATCGTAAAAGATTTTTTAATTTGTTTATTAATTTTACTACTGTTTAAAATTGCACTCTACTAGAGTTATAAATTTTTTAAGCGCAAGATTAAATAAATTTTGTAAAATTACATAGTTTTATACAAATGTGTAAAACTAATGTAATGACCAATTTTTCTTAAAGTTGAATGAATAAAATTCAGTTAAACAATTAAAAAATCTTTTTTAGAAGTTTCGTCTACTTATGTAGTAGATAGATCCCATTCTGGACTGAATATTAAAAACGGTAAATGTTTTTTAAATTTGTTTATTAATTTTAATACTGTACTATAGTTATACATTTTTTAACCACATGATTACACAAATTTTGTAGAATTACATAATTTTACACAAATGTGTAAATTTACTAATGTAATGAGCAATTTTTCTTAAAGCTAAATAAAAACGGTATTTTACAATAAAATTCAGTATATTTGTATACTAAAATTATAAGCATTGGTCAGTAATGTATTTATAATCATAAAAACCTAAATGGTTAAAACGTGCTGTGAGATTAATGTTTTACTTGGAGATATATGGAAAATTTTGCCAATAAACTGAAATAAACACATAACAATAAGAAATTAATAATATATTATAAACTTAATGCTTAATATAAATTATTAGAACGTAAATTTATATTAAAATATAGCAGTTCTAATTAATTTTGTCCAGGGAATTTCAAAATGTTTCGCAGTGCTACGCATCTTTATACAATTTTCTGGTACTTGACTTTGGTTGCTAATTGTAAAATTGTCATTAATATAAGATCAAAGCCTTGTTTTTTATGTTTTGTAGGCATATCTTATTAATAAAAATTTGTTGAGTAAAGGAGTCAATAAAATATTGTAGTGATTGTTCAACGTTTCTAACTTTATTCGCCCATTTTTGCTCTTTTTTCTAATGTCGTATACATTGTGTTCATTTGTACAGTTACAAAATTGCACATGTAATCGATTAACCGTTTTCTCCCTTTGTGAGAACTTGCTAAACTTCAAGAATTTCCCTCTCATTACCTTTAAAACGGGCGAATAAAGCCCGAAACGTTGGACAATCGATACAATCTTTTATTGTCTCTTTTAAAAATTATTAATAATTCTAATACGGAATATTTGCATGGGTTCACTTAACTCCAAATATTTTCAATATTTTCTATTAGTTCACTAACTTTTAATTCGTAAGGATAAGTTAACCTGACGATGACGGTCCAGTTAATCTTCTCCCCTATACCTCCTCCTCCCCCGGGGCGGTCATAGCTTTGGTAGTTAGTTGCGTCTAATGATAATGCGAAACGCTCGGATCGAATCCGGGCAGGGCACGATCTTTATTCTGACCGTCTCTCCTCGGAAGGTAATGGCAAACCACTGAGGTAATTTTCCATGAAAGTGTATTACGGTTCCCGTGGTTCGGAGCCCACGTTAAACAAGTAGGTCCTCTATGTATGTGAAAACACTTTGAACGCATATCACATGCATGGAATGAGATGGATTGCGACGCGTCTGTAAAGGGGCATAACGACGGAGGAGTACTAAAAACTATGTAATTTTACATAAATTTTTACAGTATAGCTATTTTACAGTTTATATTCACTTTTTTAATTACCTGAATGTGAATATACCTCAAAATTTGACCCCAAATTTTAGGGTGCCCTGTATATAAACCTATAAAATTTCTTTAATAAATAATAATTAATACTAACATTAAGAAACTCTTAATAATATTAGGAGTACATTGCTACTAGAATCATCTTAGTAGATTTAATAATATCAAAAGCAACGTGCGCACTTAATTTGGTTTAGTCCTTATATTTATATTTACAGTACAAAGCAATCTTATAAAAATGATAAGAGGCACTTAGATCACATCTCCGAGCATCTTCATGTACTAACTGTATGTACTTAATTTGCCAAAATCGATATTGTCTAGTTGTCCAAATAACAAAATCTATTATGCAGTGGACTTCTATTGATTAGCCTAATTCTGACCTGATTTGGGTAGAGTTGTCCAGCATTTCTTATGTCCATAAAATCCACTTTACATGACATTGAGATAAAAAGCCCATTGTCATCAATATCGCTCTTCAACAGTGTAACCAGAATTTATACACTATCTAAATTTTTCACACCATTACTTGCACAATAACTTTTGTGCAAATCATTTACCATGGATTTTCCAGTGTAGAAATTTTAGTAACTTTCTGCGAACATCTGGCATACCATTTTCACATTCCATGTTTAACTTGCGAGCTACCACCATATTAAAATCCTCAAATAACATAATAATAAATAAATAATATTATTATCCAAAATACTGTGCGTTTTGTCATTTTTTTGGGAAGCCAAGTCACTTGATCCAAACGACCCAGTATTGTTCTTATTCATTATAGTGCATATTCACCATAACAGTCCCAAAAAACTACAGCCGTATCTCCGTTACGTGTAGAAGTTTGTTTATTTAAAAAAAATGGGATTGTATAAATTAATACCGATTTTATTTTATGCAAGAATTCCTAGCGATGTTGAAATGCGTAAAAAATTCTAACCGCCAAGAAACCCGTATGCTTAAAAGTAGCGATGCCATTATTTAGACTAACAGTCACCGTAGTAGGTTGAATTTTGTTCAAGAGATTCTTGACGAAACTGAAATATAGAGAATATTGTTAGAACCGCCATATACGTACGTAAAATTTCGAATTTACCTACCTATGGCAAGTCGAATTAAACTCGAACGTTCAAATTTTGCACATCGGTTTTGATGAAATTAAAATGCGTTAGGAACGGATAAGTTCCTTCAGGGGATCATACGTGAAGACGAAATTAATAACATTGGTTTATAATGTGAACCGTTTTACTCGGGTTTCCTTAACGGGAAACAAAAACGAATGAAGTAGAAATTACTTTGAAAAAAATCACTAAAAATGTATTGAGAACTAAAATACACAAGTTAGTATATTCGCTAATCTTTTCGTGATATTATGAAATAATCAGGTGATTAATGACATCAACTAGGGCGTTCAGACGATTAATGACATAAATTAATAGCGTAATGATTTCATAGTATGACGGAAACGTTGGTGAATATAGTACTTGTAGTGTATTTTTTCATGAAGTGGTCTGAAAAGTACTTGGTGAATTTTTTGTATTAAAAAGGAAACGTTAAAATTGCAAAATAAATTATTTTCGCTAATTTCCTTTTCAGGATAATTGCGTTAACCCACAAAGGAATCTCTTAATTATATTTTAACAATGGATATTTTTATTTTATGGTAAATCTGATTACCTAATACAACAGTTGATCAGCTGTTCCTAATCCTCGATTAGTTTGAGTTTGCTGAAGGGGAAATAACAAAGGAATTGCTTCAGAATTTCCAGGTTAAATAATATTACCCTTACTCGTAATTTCACAATTATAAATTATTACACTTACTCCGAATTCGAGTAGATAAGGGAAATTATGGTGTTATAAATATTTATTGTTGGAATGAAATATTGAAAAATAATCGTTCCTTATTTATGCAGGACTATAGCAGTCAATTAGGAGGGAAAAGCTATAATATATTGATTATTTAAAAGTCAAATTTATGTATTTAGGATTAGATGTTGAAACCTAAAAGCCCATTTAGTGGTCCTTATCAGACAACGGTTTAACAAAATTGGTCTAATGAGAAACATTATTCGCAACATTGTCTAAATTTGTAATTAATTCCAATTGCATACTTGTCATATTCTTCGCATTAAGTTGTAACGCGCCTCATATATTTGATTGATGTTAAAGCGTTAAAGGAATCTCTTGTTGTATTTTGATATATTCCTGACGGGTTTAGTTAATGGTTGGGCTTATTTGGGAGCAATACAAATTAACTTTACATGTTATTTTATTGAGTGGTTAAGTAGGAATGCCATCACTTATATTAATATATTATTGTATGGAATAAATCTATTAAGGATTAATACAAAATCAGTTTATACTGCCAATGTTATATTTTCAATATAATCTCATTCTTGACAAAAATATTATTAAATTTTGCTGAAAAAAAATTCGGGCTGTGGTAGCGGGTATTTCCGACTGGTATAAATAATATATTGGATAAAGAATTTAATGCACAAGTTTCATCAGTTTTATTTTCGCAGAAGTTGCATGATATATAGTTTTTTGTGACATCCTCTGAAACAATAGCATTAAGGCGCACAAAAGCGACCGTAAAGAAATTTAAACTTCTATACCAAATTGACCCTAAAATACGAAGTATTTATATATTTATAAATACATCAAAGTTCTTTGATATTATAACTAATCACATTAGTTAACTATCCACTGTATCCTGTGCGTAATAGGGTCTTTACGTGGTATTTAAACTTTTCCAAAGTGCGCTTTTATGATTCGAACGTTTCGAAATTACTTTAAGCACCTGATACTTTTGATTTGAATTTAATTTCAAATTTTCATTATTTTAGACAAAAGGAGCGAAGAATTCAAATTCTGTAATTTAATTTGTCGTATAACACCTGATGATAAATTATATTCCCCTACAATTTTAGCTGTTTTTCATCATTATGAAACTTTTAACGCATATTGGATTTTTTATACCCATTTTTGTCGGCTGTGAACTGTATAATTTTCCTTATTACATTTTTTCGTAATTTATAATTCGTTAAAAAAATTGGAAATTTTTCTTAAAATAGAAATTCAATTTATTAAATCCTTTCATAACCTTTAAATCACCACTCATGCGATCTAATAAGATCGAAACATGTATGCTGTTGGAATACTTGGTTAAAGGAGTACTTTAGAATCGAATATCCGTTAAAGGAGATAGATGGGGGCGTAAGCTCTGGAAATTCAAAAAAGTATCCCCGAACGGTGAACAAGAGTAGTTTTTCGCAATTATCTCGTATACAGTGCATCTCCTGAAAAATTTTACGTCAAGTAAAATTAATGGAAACAAAATTATGTGACTCGGTTTACCGTAAAAGATTTAGTTCAAGCGGTATAGAGGCCAGAAGTCGCAACGCACAATTCGTTTCTCGCCTTCTGGTTTAATAAATAACTACCAAACCGCTAAATTTTCGTTAAAAGTGTGAATAATTGCAGTTCTAGAGCGATAAATTCTCGATTAGAATAAGGAAAAGTCGTTTTCCAGACAAATATTTTCAGATCTTTTTAAGTAATAAATTATTATATTCAATTTTTAATGTCAAATTATACCTCGCGAACCACAGCTTTTATAGCAAAGTGAGTCTCATCAAAAGTTCATAATTTTGTTCCCACATACTAGGGAGTAGGTATGTACGTAATTTCAAATTTCAAAACTATAAATTATTTCCGTCAAAATGGCTTTTATTATAAGCTTACATGACTTATTAATATAAATATAATTATTTATTAAACCGAATGTGACTTCAACCTGAACTTCGAACGTTGTTTGAGAGAATTGGGAGCGGATTAGTTTGACTTTCATACAGGGATAGTTTGTTAAAAAGAGCCAAGGACCCACGGCACTACCATAACAGTATTTTTTTTATTTTCAGAAGATTAATTTTGTTCCAAAAATTATTAATATACACAAGTCTCTCATTTAAAATCGTAATTTTTCTTTGTGAAAAATATACATAGTCAGCCGGCTTGTGAACTGGAAGTGGTATGCAGGCGGATGAAATAAATTGGTGGGAGATCACGTTGCGAACGTACAATTCGAGCCAGGCCCCAGGAGTAATCTAGAGTAATCCCTTTTTGACCTCACCACGGCTTTCAGCTCAATCAGACTGCACTAACTCAATAACGCAGACGCGCTCCACATGTAAAATTATAGAACTCGAATATACAATTGACAATTTTATTATAGATTAAGAACATGTCGTGTTTCCAAAATGTAAAATGAAGAACAACATAGCGTTGATATGAAACGCAAAATCCCTATACAAATCAAATTTACAATGTAAAAAGTTACGTTATAATAAATCACAAATTCAAAAAAAAAAGTTTGTCTATTTTAATAACTGAGCCTCCTTTTAAAGTAACGCCACTATTTAAATTTATGCTGTTTACGTCAGAAACTGCAAGGGTACGGTTCGTGCCGCCTCGCTCTGTTAAGTACAGATAAAAATTCTCACCGGTATAGAAGTCCACGAAAGTCTGAACACCCCTCGTGAAACGCTCATCTATCTTTTGTTAAATGTAAATACAATTATCCGCATGTGTTAATTTTCAATAGGTTGAACATAAACTCCAAAATTATCTCGTGGTGAATCATCTCTTCCAAAAATTTTCAGCCTTCCACAACTTTTTGGACTCGCACAATTATCTAATTTTAGCATACGTCGCTGATTTAAACCAATGATCCCAATTTGGACCGATTCTTACAAAATTAGCGTACCATTCGTACCCTTAATTCTAACAGTCAATCACGATGACTTGATTGCAACTGACCGTGCTTGAACTACAGAACTTAATTATTACTCTACGATTTTAGAGTAATAATTTTAATGGTGGTTAATTCAAAATTATCACTAGCAAGTTCGTCTATCTCAGAAGAAGGATGGTCGATTTTATGAATCGTACCGGGTGTCCCGAGTGTAAATGGACCAACATTGCGTCTGCTTCATTGAAGTCATTGAAGTTCACGTTGGCGTTTTGCTGCAGGAGCAAAATAGCATTTCAATATATTGTCGTGTTCCAAAATTGAAATGCGATAACTAAAATTTTTCTCCCAATTTAGAGTGTTGTTTCTCTAATCAATCCCAATTTTAAATTCCAGAAATTATTTTTTTTATTGCTTGTGATATTTTGAAATTGCTCATAAATCTTTATTTTGTCACATTTATTTGTCCAAATCATGATTAATATTGTACAACAATAATTATCAAAAAGTTTATCATAAAAATTTCATATGCCCTGTATAATATTACAATTACACCAGATGTGCATTCAAAGTTTATCATCAAATAAAAGTTTTTAAATTTTATAAAGATGTGCTCAGTTATGAATTTGTGTAGGCATCCATTTTGTAAAATTTTCAATTTTTTCTTTTCTGCGATCATCCAATCGAATATTTCCAAAATCCAACCTGTTCATCCAATACTGTATTGTATCACTTCTTTGAATTTTACTTTATTTTCCTTATTTCTTCCAATTTTGTGAATATTTCCTCGTGCTGAATTTTATTAATTTTTCAGTGATTCTTTGCCAATCAAATTACACCAATTTAAACCAATTTCTTGTATAATAATCGAAGTACCCTTTCGCGCAAATTCAATTTAATTAACAAAATTACCCTTGCTCGGTAATTACACTTAATATCGATTATTCAACTTCGATCAAACCTCTTGGTTGATCGAACGGCACTTCAGGCGTCGATCGTGGACTCTTTCGCATTGCTTCAAATTTTCTTTCCAGGAATGCTCTGGACGTAAAGGTTAGCGTCCTAACTGGATATGGACGAAATCAGATCGAAAATCAGCGCAGATGACCATAATTAATCAAATTCCATTATCCAGGTAAACAACCCGTGGTAAAATTTCGTGCACTATTTTTAAATTTCACTGAATTACAAATATTGCTATATGTGTACATAATTTAAGAAGAAATACAACATCAATACAATTTTACAACATTATGCCGTTAAAGGAACAATTCTACCTTTATAAAGTCGGCCAATAATCGTTTGTTATGATTTCAAGAAATCTGGATATTTTTAAATATATTTTTGGTTCAATGAGCAATTAAATTCATGCAAAACAACCAAATCGTGGGTATGATAATTTAATTAAATTGTGACTTTTTATTTTTAATAATAATTAACTCAGAAATTTGTCAAAATTTCAACCCCTTGAAATGATGTCAATGAAATGTCGACATATACGTATTGTGGTGTTTTTTATGACGACCAAGCTATTTAAAATTAAACCCCGTGGTTTTTGGAGATTTTATATCCAATTCCATTAAATTCATCATCCACTATTATTCGTCCATCAATTAATTTTTATTTAAATAATTTTCTTCTTGTAGCAAACATTCATCCACAAATTTCAGTCAAATAGTACGTGTTATATTTATTTTATATCAAAATCAATAATCATTTTCAAAATTACAAAAATGTCTAGCAACTCCGAGTCTTCTCGCGACCCACGTCGATCTCGTTGCATCGCCTTGGCGCGAGTCCCATACAAAAATCGTTCTTGCGCATTTTTCCCTTTCAAAATCATTGAATTTCATATCAACATATTGACATGCAATTTCAAAGATTACAACATTTTGAGAAATTTATTAATTAAAATACCAACAGATTCGATATATTTTGAAACTGAATTTAAGTGCTCGTTGAATCAGATAAATTGGTATAACCAGGTGACAAATTTTAATCACACGATTGTATTTCCCGATAAGATTGTAACATATATTTTATAGGGTGTACATTAAAAATTGTATTATAAACTTTTTGATAATTGTTATCAATGAATTATTTTCTTCTTCTCTTCTTCCTCTTAATCTAGGACTACGTTCTGTACTTCCCAACTATGGTGCCTCTGTTCAAGGCACTATTGGTTCTATGAGCAATTTGGGTTTTATCTCAGGTAGCTTGCTAAGCTTGCCTTTCGATGTGCCTGCACCCTGTTTTTTATTGTTATGATGGCAAATCATTGACACAGGGGGACCGCCTGCTTAACGTGCCCTCCGAAACACGGAAGACGGCCAAGACATTTTTTAGACAAACCCGGAGTCGAACCGGGGCGCCTTGCGTTAGCAGTTGATCGCGCTAACGTTCAGACCATGACCGTCTTCTTATTTTGATTTTAATAAAATTTTGGTTATCAGATTCAAAAATTTGGAATTTAATTAAAGCATAAAAAATTAAGTGAATTTTCAGAAAATAACGAACATAAAATAAATAAATTTGGGAGATATAAAAATTGGGATTGATTGGAGACCAACGTTCCAAATTGAAAGAAAGCATAGTTGACGGGTTTTACATTTTGGAACACGACAGCGAATATTTTGAAAGGCTTCGTTGTAAAAAAAGCATTACAGTATATTTTATTTTTACAATGCTGGCGGCCTACGGCCGGAATATGCGATGTTTGGCTCCGCTCTTAGGGTTCTATTAAACGTTTCTTGACTTCTTCGTTCTCAGCATATTATTGGATACCTTTCTCAGACTGAACGAAATCGTCAGCAAAAAGATAATTTTAAAATTGTAATAAAATATGAACAAATCAGAGGTGTGAGATTTCCAGATGGTCTGGAAGTGGCCGAATATTTTTATTTGTCCGCACGGCAAGAACGAATCCAACTAAAAATGTTTAAAGTTTACCTCAGATAAAAATAAGATCGGCATTAACAGAAATTAATTTTTGGCTAATTCTGAACCACCCGGAGGGCTGATTCCTCTAATTGATTTATTTATTGAAGCGAAGCGAGTGAATCTCCATTGGTGTTGACTCAATTGCAAAATAGTTTTCTAAAAAAATATCAGCTATTACTTGACCGATTTTCATGAAAATCTGCACACATCACACCACTGCTGCCAGGTCGTGACCAATCCCGAATTTTGAAATTCGACTCGTAATATTCACTTCAATGCAAAACAGTGTTAAACTGATCGGCGGATTAACAGATCTACCTATCAACATATTACCAGATCAGCGGATCAAAGGATTATTAATTATTTATCGGCACGGAAATTGTATAATTAACTAAGTAAATAAAAAAACTCTTATAGTTTCCCAGAGCAATGCCACGACCACCTCGACGGCGAGCTCGGTTTAATTGAAATAGTTTTTAACTTCGGGTTTAAATATTATTTATACTAAGATAAATTTAATTTGGTATTAAGTTTTCTACAAAACAACTGAATAATATTTATTTATTTATCTTGTATTTATTATTAATTTATCATGTACTTATCAATTATTAATAATTAATTATAAATAATTTATCAACCACCCGAGTTGCCAACCAACAGAATTCCTCAATTTAGAGTCTGGGAGGTGGAGACTTTCCTAGTTTATTACCAACCTAAAGTAGTAATCTATGTGATAGCAACATCGTGCAGCTCGAGAAATTTGGAAAATATGTCAAGCACGATGAAGTCGAGAAAGGCTTGTTACAGAACTAGTGCGAGACCGAAGGCTGAGGTAATTATTGCTGTCATAGGCCACCAGCCATACAGAACTAAATAGTAGAGGGGCTGTTAAGCTAACCGTACTACTTAACAAAATATACATATTCATTAGTAAGCCTTTCGGCCGTTTTACTAACCGGCTTTTGCTGCCTTCTTTCTTAGACTAAACAACATAATGGCGTCGTCATTATATTTTCAACGTCAATGATTTGACTTCACCTGAAAACATTACTTTACGTCGAATAATGCCTTGATCTTTAAAAAAAATTCTGGCACCACCACTGTGCAATCCCACGAGCAGCCACTAAATCAATTTCAATGCAAAATGTAATTTTGAATATTCGTTCCCTTTCTTTTTTTCGTACTAGCAATTCGGAAGAAAAATTAAAAAACCAGCGCCAAGTCCCCATTGAGGGTGGTTTTTCACAAAAACGATAATGTTCCAAATAAGAATTTTTCATCATCCCATTGAGAGTTTGTATATATTGCTGTGATTCAAAATGCTTAATAAAGGCTCCCAATTCAAAAACGAATATTAGATTCGTAAAAAGCACAAAATTCTAAGTCGAAAGACACTTTAAAAATTTGCATTACGAGAAATTTGAAATTTTCTCAAATTTCAACTTCATGACCAAATTTGAATCTCTCAGGATAAGTAAGACATGATAAAAATTGCTAAGCATAATTGGATTGATGATTGTGACATCAAAAATAAAACAAAAGATTTAATTAGCTTGAAATTAATTAAAAATTATTTGTTGTTTTGTACATGTCCATAATCTTAAAAATGTGAAACTTTGTAATCAAATTTCTTTAAAAATAACATGTTATATAAAAATTGGTTCACATCAAAAATTAAGTAATGATTTCATCTATGTGACGTGAGTAATCTTAAAACGTGAATCAACAAAGTTGTTAATAAGGGTGATATTTGTGTAAAACCAAAATTTGTAGAAGATGGCGTAAAATGAGTCAAAGAATGATTCAAAATACATCACAAAAATGCCATATACCAATGGAATTGCATGGAAGACATCTGTTGAAAACACAATTTCAATGTGGACCGTTAATCTAGAACAGAAACAATTTTTTAATAAAATTTAAAATCCAAAATAATTCAATTTGACTCACATTTCAAGAACAGGCCTACCAATTTCTATCGATTTTGGATAAAAATTAGTTGACTTGGAGCATTATAATAGAGTGGATGTGTTTCGTTTGTGTCCCAAAAGAATAACAACCATTTGGAGGTCAAATAACATCAATGGCCGACCACTACAACAATTTTGCTAAATTGTGATTTTCGAAATCAACTCAACATTTCACTGAGACCTGATGATATTGCCATTTCATACAACTTACCTTAATCAACTCGATGTCATCGACAAATTAGGTAAACAACTTCAATAACCACAAAATTTGAATCGAGAAGAACATCAACACGAGGATACGTGAGGTCATCTAACTAGCAACTGAAGTGATTCAACAAAAGCGCAGGTGCATATGACTCATCGAGTGTCATTCTTAATAAAGGCGTCCATACACTAATATCCTTTTTATTTTGAAATTGCAATTTGACGATTTTGAAGGTACAGTGAAAACTTTTCTTTTACATTTACAAACTTTGCCATCAGCATTTAAAACACAAGATTTGGAATCAAGGCTTTCAAGGAAGTGCATTTTTCATTACCCTTTATTGAAAGGTTTTTTATTAAAAATATTATTATTTTATTTGTCAACGTTAAGCTTTACCAAAAGCAAATATATTATTTACAAACATTTCAACCGCTACAGTACAGCGAGAGACTTAATTAGTTTATAACTAATTAAGCACGACAAGAAAAAAAGAAAAAGTCTTTTTAACTTGTAAATTTGATGAATCTACTGCTTTTATTTGTAAAATTTCATTAATGGTAGATCTGCGATCTACAAATTTGTATAACCATATTTTTGTGTGCGCTTTGCGATTATTTTTCTTTGTCAATATAACCATTTCTTTAAAAGCTATTGAAATCTTTTTATTTTCACTCAACAAAACCAATACAAATATCCAGAGAGAGCAAATTTTATCTTCAATATTAAAGATCACCTCTAATCTTAATCAAAAGGAACCGACCCCTGAAAGTGTCATCAACTGAGTTTAGTAAGAAGGGGCATAAGTGTTGAACATCCCTCAACTAAAAATTTCATACGAACCATTTTTACCAAAACATTTTTGTCTAGCCAACTTAGGGCTGGCGCTATTAATTAGTCGAGGGAGGTCACAGCAATATGTATACAATAAACTCTAGAGACTATAATATTTCTTCTATATAGTTCTATAATAGAAATAATTCTATAATAGACTATAAAATTATTTCGTAATTATAAAAAAATACCCCCGGGATGTTACTACTCAAAAGCTTTGTATTAATTAAATCCAACTGCTTTTTATAATCTTCGGAAATTGAATTCGTAATTAATATTATTAATTTAGCACTGTTTTAACCAAACGTATTTTATTCCAATACCTACTACGTAATTATATAAAATTAATAATTATGATTTAAACATTTTTATTTTAAAAACTACTTTGTAAAATTTCGGAACACATAATAAATAATCGCTTCATTATTTTGGGTTTTATGTCGAAAGCGTTTGCATTGAAGCCAGAAAATTGTGAGATTACGCATTTTTTGTGATTAAATTAACGACGAGAATTAAATTTTTTAAAGCTCACCGTTTTACGTTTTAGTGTATTTTTAATGGCTTGATGCATGTAAAATTTCTATAAAAAATTCTACGTTTCGTAAAGTGACATTTAACGAAACACTTCGTGCGCGCTTGATAAATTACATATACTTTTTTGGTAGATTTCATCAGAGCATTTCTCTTGTACATGTCAGACAAATGGGCCGAGTACGAACCAGCATTAAAATGTCCTGGCATTCGAGAGCTCGAGTATGACTAATTACTAAAATTCAGTAGACGTGAAACTATTTTCATTGTGAACTTGTACATAATACTTTTTAATAACGAACCATACTCGAGCTCTCGTGGTTTTGACTACATGTATTGTATTCTGAAACATCAATTCTATAATTTTCACGTTTTCAAATTTTATACGTTCGCGTAACTAGTTTACTGTTTGACGTTAATTGAATACCACCGGGAAATAAATTCAATTTTCGGAAAGGTTTTACAAACTTATTTTTAAATATAATGTATAGGTTGGAAAAAAACAATATAAAGAGGCTGATTTTAGAAACTTTTTTTTAAAC
The DNA here is from genome assembly GCA_932274525.1 of Podabrus alpinus. Classification (NCBI taxonomy): domain Eukaryota; kingdom Metazoa; phylum Arthropoda; class Insecta; order Coleoptera; family Cantharidae; genus Podabrus; species Podabrus alpinus. The sequence continues at coordinate 22,970,817 of OW026454.1, forward strand.
AGAACCTATCGAGGTTTTATTTTTCGTAAAAGCATTATGTTGTAAAAATAGTAGAAAATGAATTTTAAATTATGAAGAGATCGTGGATTTTCCCACTTAACATTTATTGGTATTCATACATAAATGTCTATAAATATTGTTATTTTGTAGTTGGGTAAATACTAAATTCTGCTTATAGCATATTTTTGATCAAACTTTATGATGAAAGGTAATTCTCTAGTAATTCTATTTATTGCCCAAATAAATTAAGCACTAACTAAAACATAAAATTTTAGTAACATATAAGCACAAGTTTTAGGCCACACTACATGGATAAATAATGAAGGTTTGGGATTAATTAGTGGAGAAACAAACTTTTATGGTTACTTTTATTAAATTACACAGCATCGTAAGGCATGCAGATTTAATATCTACACAAACTGAATTTTCCCTTTATTTTTTAAAGCAATCAAGTTGTCATTTTATAGCAAATAGAGTTTTCACAAAACTTTTTGCAAATGTGGCAATTTGTTTCAATTTATTGTTAAAGCTTTAATCTCGTCTACTTTAAAGCACATTTGACATTTTTGTGATTTCTATTCTCGATTGGGTTTTTGATCTCGATCGTCATCAATTACATTCAAAAATGTTCTCCAACTATTGATCGCATATTATTTTTATGCTTTGGTAAATTTTGAGAAAATAGCTTTCCTTGAAAAACTACCCATGTCATATTTTCATGCAAGTTTATTCACTTTATTCACTGGGTTGTATGTGACACTCTTATAATTTACAAGAAAGAGACTCAAAACGTAAGAAAATAAATTCAAAAATGTTATTAATTGATTCTTGATTTAAAACGTTATTTTTATCATATAAAGAAAATTCCATTTTATCCTAAATAATGGGCTCTTCTGATTTTCTAAACCACCTGGAAAGCTAAAATTTTTAAAACTTGAAAATTCCACTGGTACAATTTCTTGTGGTAAAGATTTCTAAATTAATTCATGATGGAAGAAACCTCACCTGTATCAATAAAATCAAATAGAAAGGAGAATGAATATCAATAAAATGTTTTTGGTTCCTTTTATATTTTCGAATATTTTAATAAAATAAATACATAAGTAAGTCAACATTAAAGATTACTGAAAAATAAATCCATATTATTTTTCCGTACTAAAATTATTTATAAATTATTCGCGAACTACGATTTAAATAAATTATTGATTTTAAAAGCATTTAAATATTTAAACGAAACTAAAAGTTTAAATACTAAAGGGCAGAATTGAAATTATTAATCTTCAAGCATTTAATTTTTGTAATGCTTAACTTTCATTATTGCAATTGATCCTAAAATGGAGTTCTGAAATTCTGTAAGTATTCACAAACGTTTCGTCATACTGTCACTTCTTCAAAGGTCTAATTAAATTTGCAAGCGAAATTTTTTTGTGTTTCCGTTCTGAAGCTATTAATTTTTTAGTGATTCTAAAAATTGATATATTGAAAAGCTTTTCCAGCATTGACGAAGATTCGCTAAAAATCTACCGAAATTGTGTTCTTATTTCTATATTGAATGTCCAAACCTTTCGTATAATAATTATTGCCGAGTCAATTTTTTGCAAAGAAAAGATTTCAGTTGCGATAAAAGCAATTTATTGAAAGTGCATATTAAATAAATATTTTCAAAATGGCTAATATTAAAATAAAAAATTGTAATCATTATTACAAATTAATGTATCTATATTACAATTTATACGTAAGAAAAAACGCACAAACATTTAGTTAAGTGTGTTCTAGACAAATTAGAGTTAGTCGAGGTCTCAAAAGATATTGGGCTGTAAGTGTGCCGAAAAATTATTAAAGTGTAATAGGAGCGGCAAAACAAAATAAAAGCAGATCAAGATCAATAAATAAATACGAATAAATATTATATTGAATTTAAACATGAATTTACTTATAGTAAACTTTCTAAAGAATTTCAAAGATATCCAAAGAATTCTGACGATTTCCAAAGAATTACATACATACATTGATTTCTAAGGAATTCCTAAAATATCCAGGGTATTTGCACGTATTCCAAAAAATATCAAATAAATATAAATAAATACGAATAAATATTATATTGAATTTAAACATGGATTTACTGACAGTAAAAATTTCTAAAGAATTTCAAAGATATCCAAAGAATTCTGAGGATTTCCAAAGAATTACATACATTGATTTCTAAGGAATTCCTAAAATATCCAGGGTATTTGCGGGTATTCCAAAGAATAACAAATAAATATAAATAAATATTACTTATATTGAATTTAAGCAATTTACTTACAGTAAACTTTCTAAAGAATTTCAAAGATATCCAATCAATTCTGACGATTTCCAAAGAATTACATAAATATACATACATTGATTTCTGAGGAATTCCTAAAATGTATTTGCAGATATTCCAAAGAATATCAAATATATATAAATATTGCTATGGTTCAAATGGACAAGAAAGAATTTACTCTTAGTCTAGTATGAAAAACATGAAGGTTCTTTTGAAAAGGGAAGATTTCTCGAGGTTACGAGAACTTATAATAATAATGCCATAAAAATTGTTTGTACATAAAATAAACAGGTCAAAGAATGAAAAAAAAGGTACCAGATGAAAACAAATTATTTTCTTTAAAACATGTTCACAATTTATAAATAAAAATGTTAGTTGTAAGAATTTTGTAATATAAAATAAATTTGTTAATTTTAAGAAGTGGCGAATAATAATCAAAAAGGGGTATTTTACGTGTTTATAAAATCAGGATAACATAGTGCAGCAATACGGTTCATCCGAGACAGCCGGGTTGGACAAGTGGTGCGTCACTGATCGAACGGGTTTGTAGATCGGAACGTAACTGAAATAATCAAAAGGGTTTCAACCAACTTATAAAAAAATGAATAAAGAATAAATTTTATCAACAAGGCATAAATAACTTATAAGAAGAATATATATAAGAAGAATAACTTATATAAGAAGAATAGGTGAGCTCACTCTGCATTATAAAAAGTTAACTAAGAATTTAAACGTGGCGCTAATTTACAAATTAAAAACTAATACGTCGCGAATAATAACCAAACGTTGGGGTAATTTAAGTTTATTGATGAACTTTGATTTTTATTGTACATTAAATTTGATTATAATTTATGTTCGTAATTATTATAATAAAATTTGTTCACTGTTTAATGTTTCATCTGGCATTTTGAATTCGACGAGACCAATAAGTTTATTCACAGAATAAAAGTGTTAACCAAAGGTAAGCCGTCGAGGAACTTGCTCCTGAGGGAAAGAGGTTTCATGTTCATAAAAAAGATACAAATAGAGCTAGCACGAGGAAAAATTTAATAATTACTTTCAATTTCAATTAAAAGTGTATGTGACCCGTTAATGAGGACCGGCACATAGCAATATATACCAATAAATATTATATTGAATTTAAAATCAATTTACTTACAGTAAAAATTTCTTAGGAATTTCAAAGATTTCCAAGGAATTCTGATGATTTTCAAAGAATTACATACATTGTAAAAATCGTCTATTCCCGTGGTTCGTAATCCACGTTAAGCTGTAGGTCCTCGGTGCTCGTCACACATTTTCAACACGCAACGAGTAGAGACAGGGTGGTATCGGGAAAATGTCGCAAGACGTTCAAAACCGAATATACATACATTGATTTCTAAGGAATTCCTACAATATCCAGGGTATTTCCAGGAATTCCAAAGAATATCAAATAAATAATTATAAATAAATACGAATGAATCGTGGGCATACTGGAAAAAGTGACCAAGTCAGTTTTCTCAGTCACGACGAACTTTGTTGATTAAGTTTGCTCAGTATTTTTAAAAAATTTAAAAATTAGCAAAAGCCCTAATAAGAAGTATTGTTAAAGTTTCATTTTCCTAAAACAAAAATTAAAACTTTTAAAAAGCTGATTTTTCACAAAATATTAAACATTCAATTTCTTTTATCTAGAAACTCTGTTTTTTGACTTGGTCACTTTTTCCAGTATGCCCACGAAATATTACATTGAATTTAAACATGGATTTACGCACAGAAAAAATTCTACAAAACGTTCCGTCTTACAACGAGTGCAAAACTCACGAAATGCTGGGCTGAGCAAAAGTTCAATTTAACCTTCCAGATATTTAGCGCATAAATTGAATTGTTTCTCAGCCTAGAATTTCATAAGTGTTGTACCCGTCGTAGGACGGACAGTTTTGCTTATTAATAATTTATTGTAAATCTTTGTAATGCAACAATCCCCATTTTATGAGGCCGAATGCCGAACAACCACATCCTGTACGTTCTAGATGTTCTTCTAATATTTATGTACTTGAGCCAAAACCAAAAAATTATTGAAATGCAGAATGAATGAAAAATTAAGAATGTAAAAAAGCCTGAACAGGGTAAATTGAATTAAAAGATTAGTAAAGACGATAGTTTACAATTATCCATAGCTTACAATCAGGTAAGCTTAATCAAAGAATAAATGATAATTGAAGATAAAATTAGAGAAAATTTGTAACCCCACTGGGCACGCAAGTAACATTACAGGAATAAATTAAATTCATTTTTGAAATTTAATAAAAACGACATCATAATAATTTACACTAACGGTGAATTTTGACGGAATCTTGGTGCAAGAAATTTCGAAAAATAACAACTTGATTATTATTAAAAAAGATCAATTTAGGGAATGCAAATAACAAAATTAGGCTTGCCCCTTACTTCCTTGGCCAGAACGGCTGTTGGTTACTAAAGCCACGAAAAATCCGGCCTAATCCTCGATCTTCAGCAATCTAATTCTAATCTTAAAATAGAGGGCATTAAGGGCACACCCAATTAGGTTTCTACAATTCCCATTATCGTCACAAATAAATTTTCAATTAAAATCCTATTTCAACTGTGTAACGAATCTTTAAATTTTTCTTTTCTGGTACTCAAAAATATATTATGCATATTAAATTTTAACGGCATGTTTCGAAACGTTATTACAATGCTTGGTTTCAAAAATGAGTGACGACTGAGGAATTGAAAAGATGGTAACACAATTAATTTCCTTACACTAATATTAGAATACCTGCAATCCATATAATTTCCACAAATCATAATTATGTTAATTGGTAAAATAGCTACTCTTAATTTTGTTCATAAAACTTTTCCGTTTCTCATTAGCCTTAAATTTAAAATTTGGAAATAGTTAGGGAATTTTAAATTTGGAAGAAATTGTGAGAATTTTCAATTCTGTAAAAATTTGTTACAAAATGAAAATTTTAAACTGCGAATTACAATAATTTAGGAAACAACTTATCTTGCCTAATAAGCTGCTGGGCAATTGTCGAAATGAAAACGATTTCCAGATTTTAATTCTAATTTTACTTGTGTTGTATGATCAATACTTACTAAATTTAACAAAAAGAAAAACTTATACGTTTTCACTCATTTTCAATTAGTTTTCCTATAAACGCAGTATGTTTCTGACAGGATGGAAAGCCTTTACCAAATACAACTTGATTCGTTTCTTTGTATTTACTAATTTATCTAATTAAACCAATATACGAGATTCCAATTTCGACGATATTGAAAGTAAATTGGTGGACTAAATGAGAAAATTGAGATTTCAAATGTCAGTAAAAGTAAAATTGATAAGTAATACTGTTAAAGAGGCGTTATTTGTTGAACATGCCTGCTCTATTAAGAGGATTAGATTTCGATTTAGATTAATTTTTTCTTGGATTTCTTCCATACAATGTTTCATATTTATGTGACGAAAATCTTTCCGTTTCGAAAATAAGACTCAAGAATTTCTTATTCTATCCTGATTATTTTTTTTGTATGCATTCAATTCCTTTTAACAAACAAATTTGTTCAATTTAACTTTTGCAATTATTCTTACACTTTTGTAACAACTAGAAGTTTTTATGGATCTCAAATTTACAGTTAAGCTTTAATGAAGTTGGTGTTGCCAAGTTGGCTAAGATTTCACAAAATGTAATTTGTTAAAATGAGGAATGTATTGTTATTTGTTCTCGTCTTGCTTTTTTCGATTTACTTATATACATACCTCAACAAATTTGAATTAGATTTAGAAATGATAAAATTTATGATGATGTTAAATTTAGCTTCCATTCAGTATTTTTAGTTTCCATTAAAATTATCGCGATTTACATTGAATTAAAAAAATAAGTGGAAATTTCGATTTTCATATCGTTTCCGAAAGATCAGATTGAATGTTTACTGATCCAGTAATTAAACTTATGTTTAACTTAATTACTTTTATTAGTAGATGTAACAAAGTTAAATTCGGTTCTGGGTGTTCAAGTTAATTTGCTATTATATGTAATTAATTATCAAACTATACAAGAAATCAAACAGACGTTGTTATCGTTTTAATGCGAATAAAATAAATCTTCCAGCGGAAATTTTTTGATTATTATTAGTTTTCCTCATGTTTCCTCGGGCTTCATCTTATTCCATTGAGACCATTTCTAGTGTCAAGAAGCTATAAGAACATGTCATATTATTTCTTCCGACATCACGAATTTTCAGCTTTGATAGCAATTTATGTTATTATACTGGCTATAAAAAAGAAAATTCTATTTCTGAACTTAAAAGACAAGCAAAACAAAATCTATTGTACAGGGTGTCCGAAAACGAATCGATCTTTGAAGTGTGCTTGAAGCTTTGCAGATTTTTTGATTAAAACTTTTCTTTGAAATAACCCTATAAAGAGTGTTTTTGATTGGTCCAATAATCAAACGCTCGAGTGCTAAAGTGAAAATGCTTGGTTGGACTCCTGATAAAATTATATAGCAAAATTAATAACTAATATTTAGTAAACTAAATAGATATGACAATTTTGGATGTCGCCTCATCCAAATAATCATCACTTCGTATAATTATATTAATGATTAATTTCTGAAAAATTGATATATATTTCAGCGATTTTCAGTAATCTGCAATAAAGATATTACAAAAACAATCAAAAAGTTGCGGGCAAAGCAAACAGGGTAATTAGATGTCGGACACACTGTATAAATAAAATGTTATCCCTAATTTTAGACTAATCTCTTTTCCTTATAATGTTGACAACTCCCGCTTGAACGAATTTTATCGAGAGCTTCTATATTTAGCTTTTTCACCTATAAAACTATAAAAGAATATGTCGCTCTCTAATTTCCTTCAGCACCAATGACTTTTCAGGCTTGACAAAAAATCTATATATTTAGTTGAGTGATCGATCAATCGGATACAATGTTTGTCAAGTATTTTACGAGTTTTGGGGTCACATTTTCAAAATTTCATCTTTAATGCAACACTCATATCTTCGAAACCACTTCCTTGAAATACTATCCAATCGATATTCTAATTTAATGTCACGCTAAGAAATCCTTTTTTGCTGCTAAAACTTCTTTGATATTCCTTGAAGTTTTGTCTAATGTATATTGCATCGCCGAGTTCCAATTTAATTGATACTCTCTACTGATTGTCATCCTTCGTTCTATTATTTATGGACAAGGTATGGGATTGCAACTGGCAACTTACGTTACTTTCACACTTAATATACACAGTAAAAAATATAGAGTTAATATTGAACTCTATTTCACACTACAAATGGTTCATACAAGTCCACCACATATAGTGTACATTTTTACACTAACAGTTTTAATAATGTACAGTGTAAATTAGTTCACTAGAATTGGTAAAAATTTTAACCGTATTTCGAGTATATTGTAGATAAATATAGAGTAAAAATGTACACTAAATAGAGACTTTATTTACACCGTTGCGAGTGTATTTTAGATAAATATAGAGTAAAAATGTACACTAAATAGAGACTTTCTTTACACCGTTGCGAGTGTATTTTAGATAAATATAGAGTAAAAATGTACACTAAATAGAGACTTTCTTTACACCGTTGCGAGTGTATTTTAGATAAATATAGAGTAAAAATGTACACTAAATAGAGACTTTCTTTACACCGTTGCGAGTGTATTTTAGATAAATATAGAGTAAAAATGTACACTAAATAGAGACTTTATTTACACCGTTGCGAGTGTATTTTAGATAAATATCGAGTTGAAATATACACTAAATAGAGAAAACCAACTTTTTTGGAAGGTTTCTCTATTTAGATGTAAAATTTACAACATTCCTAGGATAAAAAAAATACTATAGATTAATAAAATAAGCGAAGAAGTACAACCGTAACCTTAATAGAAAATAAAACATTAGTTATTAGAAATTTTTATATTTATTGACATCAATAATGAACTAAAATAATTATAATTATATACATTTAAAAAATCATAAAATACAGATAATATAGAACTTAGAAAAATAAAGTATATATAAGTATAAGAAATATTAAAAATAAAATACACTTAAATAATAATTACGAGTAGTACCAAAATAAATTCTAATATAATAATTATTTTACTAAATTGAGAAGCTTATGACTATTAAAATAATATAAAATATATATATAATGCACCATTACTTATAATAATAGTTATATAATTAGTACTAATAAGAAAAATTCTAAAATAATAATCATTTTATTAAATTAAAAACTGTGCGACTGTTAAACACATAAGGGTTTCAAATTCAAGCATTAGTATAAAATTTTCACACATTGTGAATTTTAATAAATGATAAAACTAGAAAATCGGATAGGGCAGAAGGCTAAGCAAATTTTATGTCTAAAAAACTACTTGCCATTGATAATATTTAAACTTTTTAATATTAAAAATGATATCAGTGAAATGGCCGGTTGCAGACTTTCGCTCTTGATCTTGGTTGTCAATTTTGGGCGCCGAAACTAGAGATCAAGAGTGACTTTGAAACTTTTGCATCGTTTCCCGCGCTGTGTGGCATGTGGTCATTTGGACGTCTTGTTTAAAGACGGTGCCTGTGGCATGTGGACGTCTTGTTGAAAGACGGTGCCACATACTATACAGCACGGAAAGTGATGCGGTTATTGCACACAGATTTCCCGGCCGCGTAATAATGTCTAGTTTCGGCGGCCAAAATTGGCCGTCAAGATTGTGTGATATCAAGCCGTTGGATTTTTTCTTTGTGATTATATGAAGCAAAAGGAGTATATCAATCCCCCCCCCCAAATTATTCTAGAGTGAAAGTACTATAGATTCTTTTTAACATTAAAAATGATATCAGTGAAATGGCCGGTTGCAGACTTTCGCTCTTGATCTTGGTTGTCAATTTTGGCCGCCGAAACTAGAGATCAAGAGTGACTGGGAAACTTTTTGTGCGCAAGAACTGCATCGTTTCCCGCGCTGTGTGGCATGTGGTCATTTGGACGTCTTGTTTAAAGACGGTGCCTGTGGCATGTGGACGTCTTGTTGAAAGACGGTGCCACATACTATACAGCACGGAAAGTGATGCGGTTATTGCACACAGATTTCCCGGCCGCGTAATAATGTCTAGTTTCGGCGGCCAAAATTGGCCGTCAAGATTGTGTGATATCAAGCCGTTGGATTTTTTCTTTGTGATTATATGAAGCAAAAGGAGTATATCAATCCCCCCCCCCCAATTATTCAAGAGTGAAAGTACTATAGATTCTACGCTTTATTTATGAACTACCACAGGACATATACAGCAAAATAATGGGAACTTTTATCAAAACAGCGAAAGTCTGCAAGGCCGCCAATAGCGACTATTTGACCGATATAATTTTTCATGTTTAATGTCAATGCGTTTAATGAGATGCCCTTAAATGTTTAACAGTATCCTCAACACTATTTAATTTAACTGAACAAAGAAAACAAGTCAGCATTATGGAATAAGTATAGTGAACGTTAAAATTGAATTTAAAAATAATTACTATAAATTTAACAAAAAACACTCAATATTAACTTAGCCAACTTAATTATTGAGCAGTTTAGTACGTAATTCTATCATTTTTGATGTAAACAAAATTTTTTCACTGTCTATATTAAAATAAAAACTTTGAATAAATTTATAAAAATGATCTAATTGCTCATCATATTGAATCCCAAAAGCAAAATGTGCCTTAAACAGAAGTGCAAATGCTGTTAAAACTGAACATGGAGAAGCGCAGCTAATACTAGACTGGTCAATAATTAAATTGTATTGACAGATTGTGGATTTAGTTAATCCCCCCGCTACTATAAATGGTTGACGATTTTTGCTTGCTGATATAATTTCTAAAATTGTCGTGTTCAGCTAATCATAAAAAAAGATGTAAGAATTCATAAAATAAATGTTAGAAGTATAAAATAACTTACAGGTTTAAATGTAATTAATCGATCTTCCAATTTAACGTTATTTTTGCATCTATTCTTTTTACTTGCAATAGGACGCACCATTTGCATTAATGCAAAGAGGGCCTTTGTTGCTGGATTCCAATCTAAAATTAATTATTAATAAATCCATAGTAGATAGCAGTGATAAATTCGCATACCTGATGATGCACTTTCATTTCCTGATATGATTTCCGGCTGTGGATATTTCACAGTACTAGAATAAATCTGAATTATTTTTTCTACGTCTTTCGAAAAAACTTCTTCAAAGTTTATTTCAGTTGGATACAACTGCTTAAAATCTTCTTCAATCTAAAATAGTATTTTATTTTTCAATATATAAATTCAGATAAATGAAGACAATAAAACTTACAGGCCACGAATTATCAAGAAATCTTGGAAATTCTTTTAAGACATTAATTCCCAAAGATCTCCTGTAAGGCAAAGTTAATAACATCCTACTCCTAATAGCGTCTGGGTCCGGATCAGTATTAATATTTTTTAAAAAACAAAGCGCATCAATTACATCAGCAGATTTTTCAACTGCTGTTGTTACAGTTGCATTTTGCTGAAGTTGGGCACCACGAAAATTTCTTTTTCTGGTTCTTCTATTTATATCTTGTTTATTGCGCGACAACGTACGAAGACGCCGAGAAATGTATCCTTCACCGCCGTTGCGGCACGAATAGAATGCTTCCTATAACAAATAATGTGTAAAAAATGTATTACACCTTCAGAATAACTCATGCATGTTTATAGATACTTACATAACCAAATTTTCCTAGAGGATCCCTGAGATTTGGAAAAATAGATATGATAGCTTCCCCCAAATTGCGCTTGACAAATTCTGGCACTTTCAGTCCGTATCTCTCAACTAAACTTCCCACTGTTATTTTAACAAGAGTCATTCTTTCAGAATTGGAAAGGTAGCCTGCCTTTTTGTAACAGTCAATAATATTTTCACCGCCTTTTCGTCTAATTATTTCTTCCCATTTCTACAAATCTTCCAATTTAATAAATGTTTGTAAATATTATAAACTAACCTTGGGAGCAAGTAAATCTGTGTGAAGGGCAGGTTTTGAATCCGAATCTGAATCCGAATCACATGAACGAGAATCAGACGATGTACCAGGAGAATCCACAGTTACTATGAATTCATTGAATGAAACAGTGTCCATCGATGATAACATGCAATGGTCTAAAAAAAAATACAATCGTTGAACACGAAGTACTAAGAATAATAGTTACTTACTGGTTTCAGTACGGAGTGTAGCAACAAGGATTTCAAGAGTACCTTCCGATGAATAATCATTTATAAAATCAATAAGTGTATCTTCCTCCAGTATTGTACCAGTTGGATCGGCAAAAAAAATCTTGTCTCCCAATTCGGGGAACTTCTTCTTGACTAAAATTATTTTCCATTTAATAAAAGGTGCAACATCGATCATCCGCATTATAATAATAATAATTTATGTAATAATATGTTCGGATTATTGCATTTTTCTGATTGTCTTTGGAAATGAATAAATAAATCAATTTATAAATTTAATGTTTTTACCTTGTAAAATTTTTTTCGCAAATGATAACCTCAAATTTTTAACATCGGCAATGACTAAGATTTGAAACATTATACCTAGCAATATAAATAACCCTTGGTATACACACGATCGCTATAAAAAATGCTGCTAATCGTCGTACAAGTATTAAAATTTTAAAACTTGGCATTAATTTGCTATAATATGCAAAATTTTCTTCAACACGTGTAGAACAAATATTGACCGTGGATCACTAGTATACCAACTAGCACCAACTAGTCAAATGAAATAAACTACATTAAAATATTCGAATCTTTTGTTCGCCACGAGATAATATATAATTATTATTATAAAATGTAAGTTTTATTGTACTTCGATGTAACTCAATAGTATTGAAAAATCAATCAAAAATATGCAATACTAAAAACGTTACTTTAATTTATTATGCATAAATACCAACTAATACTTAGATATTAATTTCAAGGTTACTTACCCAAAATTTCCAATTCTTGGTACGTAAAAGTTGATTCAAATTTAAGCATCTTTTTTGTATGTATATGTTTTACCGAAATAAACATTATTTTGGAAAGTTTTAATTGAATTTAAAAAAAATAAGTCACTTGAGCAAATAAAACTATTATCACTACACAACTGGAATACCATGGAATACTTATAGACGGATAGACGCATAATGAAACCAAAGAATAAATGAAACTACGCGCTTATACCAACGGTCATGCCCACGTCATATCTTAGATTATGCTGATAAGCTTTTATAATTATAGCATAATGAATTTTTACCATCAGCAATATTATTTTTACGTAGGAAGACCGTTACAAAGTATTATAATTTAATGTAATATGTGTAAAATTTACCTGATGTCGAGTTTATTTTAGCGTATAGTTGCAATTTACTTGTTTTAGAGTATATGTTAGTTAAAATAACGAATAGTGTTAAATTTTACTCTAAAATTTCACACGAATTAATTTACCATCAACACTACAATTTTTACACGAAGAAATTTTTTACTGTGTAATAACGAAATTATTTCTTCAAACAAGTTTTGAATTTATTTAGTAATTATTCGGTAATTTAATTACTCCTGAAGTTATCTCGGTTCCTATGTGGTCGTGTACGGTTAGCATAATTTACTAGGTTTCCAAACTGAGAGACATATCTCATTATTTTTTTGCTTTGTTTGTAACTTCATTAATAGACGCTTTCTAACAATATCACCGGAACGAACTTATGTCTAAGGTAAAAGATAAATGAATTATGTATTATGTACGTACGAACTCTTGCATGCTAGGCTAAACAAGAAGTAAATAGATCGATTATGTAGTACAAACTTGCGGTAATTTGTACTATTGAATTTTCCAAAAAAAAAAACTAAACTGAAATGAGTTTGTCTGGAGTGTGTAAATTTGCTTAATCGATCTGTCTATTTTACTAACTGTGTAATATTAAACCATGAAAAATAATCCATTAGAGGAAATCAAATATACGTACTTATAAATTTGTGGATTTTGATTTTGAAAAGGAAGTTTTAAATTGTATTAAATGCGTTTCTAAAAAATTGAAAAGTCAATAATTGTTCAGTTTTCTTGATGTTCTTTCAAGGCAAAACAAAAAGAAAATTTTGTTTAAAAAATATATATTCCTACTTGTAACGAAGTGAGTAAAAAAACGGTAAGGGCGAATCATTTACGATCTAGGTCGGGTTTCTAGTTTGTTTAATGATTATTTTGATCCTGAACCTCTTCAGATAAAATAAGAGTAGATATTCGTTTACAGAAATTGAATAGATTTTGGAAAGCTTCTCATTGGATTGAATATTATTCGTACACTATGCATCGAAAGCTTTTTGATGTTTAAGAGCGGTTAGCCTTTAGATCTTGCGTCAAGAGCGGTGACTCGTAGATTCTTTTACTGATGTGTTTTACAGATAATTATAAAAAAATATGTTGGGTATTGCTGAGCGCCAGGTGAAGTTAATAAAACCAAGAAAAGGAAAGTAAGACTTTTGTATTCTTAAATATTCAGATACAACCATTTAAATACGCGAACACTAAAACTTGTTCAATTTAATTTGTTCTTTATTAAATTTTTATTAATCAGAAGTAAATTTTTTGATTCGCCCTTTGCTCGAATCCACCATCAAAATTCCGACTAATTGAGGAACAAATCAACCCAATTCTAAGATGATCCGAATGGATCAACTCAAATAAAATTGGCAGAAGTATATCCAACACTATAAGTAATCTCATAAAGCGTCATACAAATCTTTATTTTCTACTCAAACCAAATGTTAAAAAATAAAGTCGATGAAAGACGCTGAAAAATCATTGTTAGAATACATAATTACGCAAGAAGAAGTCCTGTCAAATTGTTCATGACTTCAGTAGTATCAACTTTTGGTATCAAACCTGTAATGATGTATTTTCAATTTGAACTTCAATTTCACACGGGAAATATTATAAAACTAGCGGATACGATACAGAGCTGGTTTTTAATTTGAGCCATTTTGCAAAATAGATTAATGTTATTGTAAGTTTTTATGTAGGTAATCCAGATAAATTCTGATTTCTCATAACAACCTGGTTATGTAATAATGTTAACAAATCTGCGAGAAAGTATTATTTTTTTAAACTGTTAGAACAGGACATAGTTAAAATATTATTTACACAGAATGGGTAAAGGGAAAAGGGTACTCCGTAATTGTTCTCCAATTGAAGATTTTTGCATCCCGACGCAATTATTTGGAAACCAAATTGCAGAACATAAAATTTTCTACAAAATAGATTTTTCAAAAAAGTGGTTAACGCTTAAACGAAAATTGTTCAAAACGTTCTCTACAAAATAATGTTTTAAAAATTTTCGTACATCATAATATTCCTGAAATAAAAATTAATTCCAGAGGGGCGAAAAAAAGTTTAATTTGGTACTTTTTGAATAATTCGTATTTCGCCTCAAAATTTCTTACATACCTAATTATATCATCTTAAGTGAATTTGGAGAAATTTATGTCGTAAAGAATTTTGTTCTCTTCCATTTTGGTCAAATAATTAAATTTAGCAAGTTATAGGTGAAAACGGTAAGACGGTCGCCAGCTTAGCGGTTAAGTGCGTTGCTGCTAATGCTAAATACCTGATTCAACTCCGGGCTCAGTAAAACTTTATTTTGACCGTCTCCCCTCGGAAAGCAATGGCAAACCACCGAGGTGTAATCTGCCTGGTACAGCCTCTCTGGAGATGAAGTGTATACACTTCCCGCGGTACGGAGCCCGCGTTAAGCAGTAGGTCCCCTATGTATGTGATAATACTTCAAAAGCACAACACATAGAGAGGTCGCCTACGTCTAAATCAGGCACGGCACTTAAAGAAGAAGGTAGGTGAAAAGATGCAATGAAGAGACTAAAATTCTCAATTGAGGAAAAGTCGAAAAGAAATTTCAGGGAGCTTATTTGGGGGGGGGGGATCGTTCGAAGGCTCAAATACTCGCGCATATCAAATTTCAGCATAATAAAATAACGTAATAAAATGTACATTATAATTTCGTGGACACTTAAAAATAAGTTACAAGTTCCGAAGAACACCGGTTAAAAACCACTGACCTGGACATTTGAAACTGAATTTTCGTTTGTTCTTAAGAATACGATGTACAGTGGTCCTAAAATTGAGTACGATGTATATAGAAATATCACGCTAAATAAAGTAATCGTCTCGGCAGCGCAATTTATAGCTCGTCCGTAAAATAATATTATAAAAGACCCCCTTTGAGAATTGGGATATTTTTCTAAGAAAACGTCAATTTTTTGGCCTTTGAATATATCGTTTTGAATTTAATAAAAGTAATAAAAGTACCATTTATTTTTTAGTTTTATCTCATTAATTGAATAAATTTGCATTACGGCACTGAGAGCTCTGTGACAGCCGTTTAATCATGGTTTCACAATCATAAATATAAAATTAAGAAAAACCTAACTGGCATTAAGAATATTTTGCACAAAAGCTCTTGAAAAGTTAATGATCTCATAACCTAAAAAAATGATAAGACTTTTTTCAGATATTTGTTCAGCATCGAGAATTTTGGAGTTAGTTCTGCATTCAAATCATTCCATATCAAACCTACCAATTTTTCTCTATTAATTTCATGCCCCTCTTCAATTTTGCTCAAACTTGGTGTAATATTTTAAGTTATACCAAATCAACATGCATGAATTTTTTTGTTTTTTTTTCCGATTTTCAAAAAATTTCACCACAACGTGAACGGATACTGTACCTTTACACTTATTTTCACTTTACGGGTTTTTACCCGCTAAGCTTAATATTTCTTGGCGCGGAATATTTAAAATTCAAAACTTACCATTAGATACCGTATTATAACTACCTTATATACCCAGTTTACAACAAAATATCTTTTCCTAAATAAATGCATATCGTTTATAGGCTCCTATATATCAAAACAATGCCGAACTTGAATATCTCCTAGTTATATTGTTCAGATTAATTAATAGATGTTATGGGCCACATAATTTTGATGGTATACATTTTGTAACTGAATTTGTAATAGTTTATTAGTTAAACTGAATTTTAATTAAATTCTAACACAGAAGAAGAGATTAAAAACTTTACTTTACTAGCTTTATATAGCGATATTATATAATTTTTAATTGTAAAAATTTAGTTGTTGAGTTGTTTAACTAACCTCATTTGTTCGAAAGCGTTAGATTTTCAGGGGCGTTCTTGGTAATTTGTTTTCTCTGCAACCAACTTTTGCACCTAACTTGCAATATGTTGAGAAAAATAAAATAAAATATTGGGAGTTCCAACTTAGAGAAATTACATCGAGAATATCTTAAATGAAACACTGCAAAAGCTTAATATTAGTGTCCATTTTTATCTAAATGCTCTATCAGATTTCTCTGATGTCCTTAGGTTTTTGACATCTACTATCTGTATAACATTATTTAATACCGCGAAGACAAAATACCGCGAATATTTATTTGAATTTTTATTATGGTATACAAAATTATTTTATTATTTCAATGTTTAAAGTTTTTGATGCTCCTAAACTAGCTTTGTTTTCATAGTTGTTGTTTTCACTAGTTTTCATAAAAACACAACGCGCTTGGTGCAATCGCTAGCTGAGTACAGCGCGATATTGCAGGTTCAAATCGCGAACTCGTGGAATTTCTCAACTTATCAACTTAGGCAAGGTCAAAATTGAAAAAACAATATTTTCATACTAAATGTCACGTTCATGTTAGCCAAGAAAAATTTATTTGACAAAATTCGCTACAAAATTAAATTTTTATTATCCCAGTGACAAGTTAAAACTAAATTGTTTCGAATGAAAGGGTAAAAATTTGTGGATTATAATATAAAGATAAGTATAGAATAATGATTATAATGGCTGGTAAAAATGAATTTGAATTTCAAGAAATAGTTTTCAATATTTAATATTCTTACCTTGGTGCTTAGAAGAAATGCAATCATGGGCGTTCATAGGATTTTTTCCGAGGAGGCAAACTAAATTTATTTTAATTTAATCAACGCAATATAAAAAAGATAAATTAACAAAACAATTTAATTTGGTGGTCAGAGCTCGTTTCTTGTGTTAAAAAAATTCTGTTTATATACAAGAAACGTGCTTTTGATACCAGTGCTTTTGATTAGTAATAATGGTGCCGTACAGCAAAAAATTAAAAAGGCTTAATTAAAATAATTGTATTTTATACTTCTTCGTAAAATTTAAAGAACTCGTAAAGTTTTTTAAGCACTGTATTGTGCTTTCAGCATTTATCTATTGAATTAAAATTAATTAAGAGTCCTTTTTTTGTCACAGATCTTATACTTTGTTCTTCGAAACGTTGTTCCACTATAGTAATTTTTCATCAGAAAATGTTCCAAAATTAGTTCTACTTGGTGAATTTCTAGACATTCTTGTAAATTGAAACTTTTCCTATACCAAACAGATCTTTAAAACAATAGTAATAAGAAATAGAACGTCTTACTGATACCCATTTTAAATGTCTCACTGTTACCCATATCGTCAAAATTTTCAAAAGTAAAATAATACGTTAACTTCGTGCGCAAATGACAGCTTCTTCACAGCCATGTTAGTCTTACAATGTCTTACGAATGTTTAATGTTACTTAAAGTTACATAAGGAAATAACAAAAACTTACAAGTTGTTGAAAACAAAATCAAGTGAAAACATTTGTTCCAGCCTGTAATAATATGTAATATTATGTAATTTCAATAATGTATTTTATATTTTGATCGAATACACAATATTTGCGATATTTTGTCCTCTCGGTATTTTTGTCCTTGCGGTATTTTGGCCCTATGGTATTTTGACTCTGCTGTATTCTGGCTTGCGATATTTCGGCGTGTACATGTCACATGACATCTCACATAGAGAACTTAGAGTTTAACGTGGACTCTGAACCACGGGAAGTGTAATACATATCATTGCTTGCTTTTTTTATTACCTTGCATTGCTATTATTTGATACACAATGTCAAAATTTATTTAGTAGCTTATCAAAAATTTCTATAATCTAGCTTTTCTCAACCATTTCCGTTCAAACAAATTCGTCAACCACTAATTACTTAATTCGCAAATTTTTGTTACAAATCAAATCCATTTATTACTTATAAAAAATTTGCGACTAGCCTACTTTAATATTTAACGCCATGTGATTTAATGGTCCTTGGTTTCAAAATTGTATGCCAGTCCTCACAAAAAAACAGCGGCGTCACCCAAATAATTATTAACTATTACCGAAGAATTAAAAATTCAAATTACAATAGTTTTCCAAAAGCATTTATATAATATATTTTTTAATATACATTTTGGAAATTTAAAATCAACAGCGATTCGGGTTATTTTCACAATATTTACATCAAATTTATTGTAACAATCGTATAACAAGCACTAAAATGTAGTTTTTATTATTCCAAAAGTAATAGATCGTAAAATTTTTTATTCAATTTAAAGTTAGTCATCACAAATTAGTCATAATACAGTAGAACCCCGATTATCCGTACGCGCATTATCCGGGCGGCGGATTTTCCGTGCGGCATTTTAAAATTTCATCCGTGCGCGGATTATCCGTGGCTGACGGCCAGAGGTTGGCGCATGAACGCTGAATGCACCGTGCAGGCGTTCGTCTCGGGGAATACCCAATAAGTTCGGCTCGGGAAATCCCCCGTTGATGTGTTTACTTATTATTTTCGCCAATTTCCGACCGACTCGTTAGTTAAACCATTGTTAAACGTAAACAGACGCACAAAATGCAGCGCACCGGTGCTAATGAAAAGCGTAAACGTAATGTTTACACATGTATTTGTCTGAATAAATTATTAAAAAAATAAAAATGAAGTCTTTGGATTATCCGTGTTTTCGATTATCCGGCGAAGGCTCGGTCCCGGCTGGCCCGGATAATCGAGGTTCTGATACCTCTCATACCATGAATGCATGATATGAAATTAATTATATTAATGGAATTATCGCAATGTTCGGTGATGTCGCCAAGCTCATAATAATTTTCTATTGATTATAGTTAATGAGGTTTGTTCATTTGAATTCGCCTTTCAAAAATATAAAGTGCACGTAATTGCCAAAGTTGATCTATCTGATTCGTTTTCGTACCTGAATGTTTATTACGACCGAAGTTTCACCATCTATTTCCAGTAGAGATTTGTGATATCTTGACAGGATTTGATTAAACGTTAATAAATAAAAGTCTTACCTTAAAAAAATTGTTTCTTGAAATTTCTTTTGTTATTTTTTCATTTATGTTATTATTTTACTATTATAAATATTTAGTCTGACGGTCTTTTACGCAAATAAATAATTCATCTAATACCATTTCTCATTAAAATATTTTCTGATCATCTTAGCCAAATCATTAAGACGATTTCTGTTATGCAGAAATGTAAAATAATGGAAAAATAATAATCATGGGAAATAATAATAAGACATTTTTAAATATTATCCAACGTTTCGGTCGTCAATTAATTTCATAAAAAGCGCTTACAGTTTATAAAATTTTATAATAATTAATGTTAGTCTTGAAAATGGGCCAAATGTAAACGGCCCGAAACATTGGATAATATTTAATATATTAAAGACCTTATATCCAATTAAAAATATCTTATAATTTAGAAGGTCAACTATAATAAAAAAATTTAATAATATAATATAAAGAAATTTTTATTTATTTAGGTTTTTAGAAAACCGCCCAGTGAAATTTCTATTTTCTGCTCTTCTTTAGGAAATTTACGATAATTCTAAATCTGGCATCGGCCTGCCCATTCTTTAATTTTGCCATTGGGATTTTGTCTTCCAGATCAAGGCGCGAAAAATCACTTTTTATAAGATCACTAACATAACTATTAATTATTAACATGGAACATGTTTTTTTTTAAATTAAACTTAACTAAACTCCAATAAAATGCAATATTGGCATTTAATACAGGCACATTTAGTTATAAATATTCGAAATTTTCAAAATCTGAGTGAAAACAAGGTTTCGAACGCACTTTTCGTAATGAAAATTTTTCCAAAATAAATTTGAAATTAAAATTAATATAATTTCGTTTTTGTTGATTCGCAGGCCGTGCGCGTGCGCCTGCGCTCTTTAAAACAAGCCACCACGGAATATATTTCTTTATTTTCATCAAAATTTGTTGCGGTTGAATTTCAACTTAATCAGGTTCAACAACTACGGCAGCCTTAATTATTATTAATTTAGCGAATATTATTAAACCTATAATATGTATCCGATGAATTCTTATTATATGTAAATCTGAGTTATTAGCAAAATGCGCTTTATCTACGTTCACGATAAATAATGTTGACATTAAGAACTGTTTTTGTCTTCATTCATCAGTACGACGGATTTCCGACAAACTGGGTTTGTTTTATTGTACTATCGCGTTAGGTTATGTAAAAACACAACGTACGGGAAAAGCTAATGATACACGAAGGCGGGGTTTTCAAAAAGGAGATCACCTTTTCGTGCTTGGGAAAAATTTAAAAATTGCTTGTAATATTACAAATATTATCGTATAGGGTTCTTAGCAATAAAACTAAAAATCGCTTTGTTGCGTTGATCTAAAATCTAGATGTACATGTTAGTTATTAAAGCATAAATCCTTTACAATAGGAATTCGTGAGAGAGAGATATTCATTATTTTTGTAAACGATCTGATCCGGTTTATTTTAATAAAAGTACAATATAATTTAATTATTTGCCTTTTGTTATTTTACAGGGTTTAATGAGTTTCTTTATGCTTTGCCGATCTCAAACATTTAATACATAACAATTCTTTTTATTATTTCTTGTCTTAGAAATGTCGGTTCTATATTTATCTCTTCCACCTAATAATCACACCTGCTTTCAATTTACTTAATCTTCTTATGTTTTTACTAATAATTTTCCTATCAAATACTTTAACACCCTATTATCATTTATTGATACTTCACTTCAAACTTCCTTACTTTTTATTCACTTGATTTTACAATTTCATTTCATTTTTAAATAAAATAAAATTTACGAATTAACGCTTAAGTGTTAATTTATTGTTATAGTCACCGCGATATAATTAGTCTTACAATGCTCCTGCAAATAAGGTGGATACACTACCCGTGGTTTAAAGCCCACGTTAAACTGTTAGAAATTCACATGAACACCACACATATTTATACATATAGTCTGGATGTTATGGAACATAACTTCGTACTTTGTGATAGAAAAATTAATTTTTACACAAGAGTAGATGCGATCCTTCTTTACAAAACTAAATGTGACGCCCCGCTTTCCGCCACTAGACGCAAAACCACCCCCGCTGTTTTAGTTGATCCTATTTAAAACTTTAGAATTTTCGACAAATACTCGTATCTCATGTACTGTTGCTCTCACGTGAAAAATTACCGAAATGGGAAGTGAAGAACAGAAAATTATCTATCTGTAATGTTGGTTACTTGTTCGTTAAGATGCATTTTTTTAATTATTTTTCAAATACTGTTGTATGATAAGACAAATTTTGAACAATAGTTTTCGTATTAAATTGTTAATATTAATTCCAGTTATAAATATTTCGTTAAGGTTATATTTAAAACAAAAATTTTGTAGGGCTACTCGTATTGTTAATAAGAGTACGTATTTTAAGTGGAAAATGTATTTTATCAAATTAATTTTCGAACAACCTCCACAATCCCATGGCTATTAAAAATAGTACACTCGAAATACGCGGTTGAGGAAATGAAGCTCTGATGTTACTAACAATACCAAAAGGGGCTTAGGCAAGCAAACATTTTACTACTTACGACTGACTGAAAATAAAAGTGAACTCCTCCAGATGCTAGCATTGAGCATGAAGGAAGTCAAAATTCCATGGATAGAATTTGTTTCAATTTTTAGTTCCACTATTGTAATCTCCACCGGGAGCGAATATTTGCATCAGTTGAAGCATTGCAACCATGAGGAAGCAGGTAGAAGATTAATACTGCATGTTGCTGACTTCGTACCTTAATGACACCAGATTGTGATGGTCAGAAGTACTGACATTGACGTTCTAATTTTCTAATTCTTTGTGTATCCTATGTTAGAAGAATTGCATAAGTATAGGAGTTATGGATTTCTATAAGCACAGGAAGACATCGCCCCATCATCAATTCGTTGCAGCCCATGTTGTTGCTGACACCTTAGATAAGGATTTATACCTTAACACTATCATTTGGCCACAAAGTTACTATTGAACTCTTTTGGTAACAAAGGCAACAAAATGGCTTTTTATAATATATGGCCAGCTTGTCCTCTTGTCACGTAAGCATTGCGTTCTTTAAGTTTTGGAAATTTAGAAAAGTCGTAATTTTGTATGATAGAACTGCGAACTGGAAAACTTTTTACACGGAGTAATAGACAATTGGATGTAATTGATCCTATTATATACATACATGGAAATGTATTTATTTAGTTCAACTAGTTTTGGTTGTCCACTCATTCAACCAGTTTATTTGTGGCTAATCTTTCATCCACATTTTATTTGTGGTCTATTATATCAATTTTATTTATGTGCATCCAATATTGAAATTACTTTGGCACCAACTAACTTCGGTTTGGCTTCTATGCTGGAAAATTGATAGTAAGCTCTTTTAAGTGCTTGGTCTAATTTTCTTGGATCCAAACGTACTCGAATCTTAACCTAACTGTTTGTTGACCAATATTAATTAATGGAAAGAGCTTTAACTCATCCAACTTTGTTCAAATCCAGCATGGAACTCGTCCACTCTGTTGGTTCGTTAACTTTTGTTATTACAATTTTTCGCTTCCATATCTTCTAATTCTTTCTTTAAATAATTGATGTCACTTGATTTCTTTTTTAAAATAAATGTTCTTCCATTTTTTTACAAAGTCGACAAATTTGATCTTTTTCCTATCCATATTGAATGATTTTATTACTATTATTACATCACTACTTCGTGATCCCATGCAATGGAACAAAAGCGTCACTGATCTTTTGGATACTTTTGTTCACATCGATCCCATATGCCCATGCGTAAATTCACACCTTACGCATTCTCTTTTTGAAATCTTACTATTTTCTATTTTTCTTGGATTATTTTTATATTACAAAGGTCGATCGTCTTCTGGTAACGCCTTTTCCTAATTTCCTAAACTTTTTGCGATTCAATTTTTATTTTCCTGATGCAAATTTTTAACTTCTTGTTTCAGCAGCTTTTTATGAGTTTTCAATTGTTGAATTTCACCAATAATTCATGTTTTGTTTGTAAACAACATAGCGCATCTTGATTCTTTTCGCCTTCTTTTTGAGTCATTCTCTGATGGTTCTTCATTCAAAATTCTTTCATGATTTTCTCAGTTTTCCAAAACCTTTGTAACAACACGTATAACCGTTTTTCGGATACATCCGAATTATGTTGGTTTAAATCACAAATCAAAATAGTTTTTAATGCACTTCCTATATTTTTAACATAATTATATTTTACAATATTTCTTTTCATCCTGATATGTGTTTCTCTTTGGTCGGAAGGGGTCAGATGTGGGGCTAGTTGTTTATCGCCAATAAGTTCTATCAGGTCCATTGCTTTGGATATGGTAACGGTGTGAGAATGAAGAATGTTGGAAGCAAGTATGTACCACAATTCCCTTAGTTCGAGAGGCTTACTTTCATTAAATATGAATGTAAAAAACAATGTTCATCTCGATGAAATGCATAAAAGCAAATATTCATTGGACAGAATTGTATATGTATTGTTGCGTCTGGTGCCTTGAAGATGCACGAGTACGCACACAATCGGTTTATGGTCACCTACCTTTAATTCGACTCTTACTTCTCAGGTTAATATGCGTCGGGATCTGATTCAACCAACACTTTTTTATACGAGCTTATGTCGAACGAATTCTTGATTCCAACAAAGATAAAACTACAGTTGGATTCCGTTAACAAGTTTTTAATCAAATAAACAAATTCCAACATATAACAAATAACCCAAACAATCAAACAATCTTTTGTTTGTAGAATAACTACTATTCTACGCACTGATAAATAAAGGGTAGCTAACCTGCTAATCTTTCGTGCGCACAACTTTCTTTCTTCTCTCTTCTAATTTCCAATATCGTCACGATCCAACTCTCGTGCGGATCTGATCGTTCCACTCTTTCTATGACTGCTTCTCATAGATCGGATAATTTGGTATCCGGATCTCCCCTACGTATCTGTATGACACGATCTCGACCACAACCTTTGTTGCCAACACCTTTCGTATTCCGCTATCTCACGGAATCTTAATTTCTCCAAGGAATTAATTTTCTCTGGTAGCACCACCGTATTTAGTTCACGAATATAATTTATTTCAGTATATTTAAGTGAATCTCACTTGATTTCGCGACTGCGTCTCACAGTACTAAATTTGCGACCGTCACGTTTCGTGATCTCGATGATACTCCCTATTTACTTTTATGTAACTTGCGTTACCATATAATTTTTGTTTAAAAACCGGAGCTTCTTATATTCTCGGCTTGTTTGTACATGGCCGACGGTTCTCTGCACGTTTGATTAAATTACACATGTTGTATATAACGTTTACATACAACATGTAACACGAACAAACTTAAAATTAAATTCAAACGACAAAAAAAACAAACACATGCAAACAAATGTGTTTGAACCTCCGGTCTCCAACTGTAATTCTTTCCTTGTTGGTACGACTCTATCCTCAACATGGATAGCGCGTATCACAACAGTATGTGTATGTAAATGTGGAAGTTGTTCTGAAATCTTAACTAAATATTAACAATTTAATAATAAAATTATCAAATTTTGACGAACAAGTAATTAACATTGCGGAAACATAATTTTCCGTTCCTTACTTTCTATTTCAGTAATTTTTCACGTGAGAGCAACGGTACATGAGATATTTGTCGAAAATCCGAGATTTCTTCAATGTGAGCCGTATTTGACTTGCATTTACATAAGGATTCTATGGAAACGGTAACTCGTATCAAAAGAGTCTTAAGGGGCATTTTTATTTAGAACTTCATTATAAAGTTATTTGTTCTGGTATATTTTTATCGTCTGATGAACCGTTTATGAAATAAATAAAATAAAATAAACCCGCGGGAGCGGTAGTTTTGCATCTAGGGATGGAAGGGGGAGGCGCAGAGCGAAGGGTCGCATCTACTCTTGTGCCAAAATAATAATATGCTTCTATCACAAAGTGCAAGGTTGTATAGTAATTTTGTTCCTTACTGTCCTGACTAGATGATGAAGTATACATTGTAAAACTCTTAACTTTTCCGTACTACCTAATATATTAAGTTTAGCGATATATTTTGCAGTGTAATGTGATAAAAGTTTTCTATCGATTTGACTCAAATTTTCCGAGCATATTATTCCAACTGACCCCACATGAAACTTGATTACTCGCTCGTTGTTATAAATTCATAACAAAATTGAAGTTTAATGGACCGAATTTTAAATTTGCAATTTTATGTTTTCGGTTAAAATGAATTTTTATCTCGATAACGTCATAATGCTCGTAGCGTAAACTGTTAAATCATTTTCTTCTTTTTTTTTCGTCAATATGAATATATTAGGGGTAACTTCCTGTCAACGATAGCGCCAAAATTTAATAACACGTGAAAATTTTAGTCATAGCTTGATAGATGAATTTATTTGCAGCAGCTAACGCTGCGATTGAATGGCTATTCAAATATGAAAACTTTTTGTTTGTTAATAAGAAATTTTTAATCAAAATTCTTAAAGCAGAAATTTATCATAAATTTTTTTATTCCATCTCAAGATACAATGTTAATAAAGCAAAAAATTATCGATGTTTGGTTTCAGCTTTTCAGCGTTAGTTTTTCCATATTTCTAATTAATAAAATTTATGACTTAAAGAGGAAAATTACATTATTTGAGTTTCTTTATAATTACGAATATTCGGTGGCCGTATTTATAGTTGGTATAAAAATTTTATCTGCATTTGACAATAAAAATTGTTTTATTTTAAATGCACATTTATTTTATAGTATCGAATATTTTGACGACAGACGACTTGACTGCTTTCTATACGCTTCCGTTGATATTTTTACAGACATCCGGTATTTGTAACTTTTCTTTTATTTATCCATGAAAATATTTGAATCATAAACGTAATTGAATTACTGCAGTAAAATAAAGAACGGTAAATATGAAAATCAGTTCCTCTTCTTATTAAATCCCCGAAAGAGTTCAATGTTGATATTTTCTCAAAACCGTAACCGCATCATCAGATGCGTTAAATATACTTCAAATTGTTAATTACAACATCTGTAGCTACTACTGCTGAATGTTTAGTCGAAACAAATCTTAATTTCCCAAAGTAAGATAACAAAGTAAACAAACGATAAGCAAATAAAGCCAGGTGTTTATTTACATAAGCACGTCGAATTAGCTTTATCGAAGCGAATCAAAGCAGTCGACAAATTTTATACAATTTGTAGCTGAAAACATTTTTTTTTATGAAGATCAGTTAAAATTTTTGGCGGCTTCCTCTTCTTTTTTTCTTTCTCTTTCATTAATTAAGCTATCGGCACCGATTTTTAATATAAACTTACTTTCTGTACCCGGATATGTTTTCAGTAGCCGGAAATTAATTAAACCCGGTTTACGGATACCTGATTAATACCGAATTAGGCTGTACGCACAATTTATAGTAGTTCAATATCCCTTGCATTTTTTGGTGATAATTAAAAATTTATTTATTCTCCATTCCGGATTTTTGCATTAGCTTAACTAGTTTTTTAAACGGATAACCTACTTTTGAGTTTAAATTACAATATTTCAATTTAAAAACTAAATATTGGTTTAAAACTTGCGCTGATATCACGTTTATAAAACCGGTCTTATTCCTACGCCGTAATGTGACGTAACGCCGCGTTCTGAATTCTGATTGGCTCAAACAAAAGTGAAATGCCAATCAAAATCGTGGAACGTGTCACTGCATCACGTTATGACGTGTGCATAACTCTTTGCACTTCAGATTCCAAATTGTTTTAGTTATCATTTTCTTAAATTAATAAAAGCGTAGATCTTATCTTGTAACTACTACCTTTGTTAATTTAAAATTTTTTTATTTTAGGAAATCCACGAAACAAACATGCCTTACAACCTGGACATTCGCTTATGGACTGGATACGGTTGGGTTCTTCGGGACAAGATCTCACGGGCGTCGGTCCTCGAGCGGGACAGATGACGGTAAGTGGCACTCAATTTATTCATAACTTTTCCGTTATCGATAAAGCCTTTCCGTTTAGGTAACATTAAGTCAATTAGCACAACATGACAAGGCGGACGATGCGTGGATATCGATTAGAGGTCGGGTATACAACGTCACTCGATACCTAGCTTTCCATCCTGGAGGACCTGATGAATTAATTCAAGGAATAGGAAAAGATTCGACAGACCTTTTTAATCAAGTATTACTCTTCATTTCATATCCACAATTAAAGCTAACGTTTTTATTTTCCGTTAGGTTCACTCGTGGGTTAATTACGAGTCGATACTGCAAAAATGTTACATTGGACGATTAGTTGCAGGTGATCCCAATATTGATACGGCCGAGTTATTTTTTGGAACCTCTCTTAAAGTGTCGTCGGAGTCTTTTAATAACTCTTCGCCTAAAATGATACCGCCTAAACTTTTGCCTCATAATAAAGTAACACCATTGGACGACACAAAATTAGCTAGTACAGTAATTTGCGATACTAAACCTAAAGAAATAATATTGCCAAGATTTGATTGGATTCAAAAAACTGATTATATCACAATTATTTTTTATACGAAACTTTTCTCAAATCCCCAAGTTGAAATCAAAAAGCCAAATGTCGATAATGTCTTTTCAGTTAATTTAGAATATGATAATCAAATTTTTACAAACGACATCCAGTTTAACGAAGCAATTGAATGGCCGTGCCAAGTAAAAGTAAATTACGAGACTGGTAAAATTGAAATTCAGTTTCGGAAAGTTGTTGGTGGTATTTGGGTGAATTACGGAACACTTAAACAGAAAAGTGAAGAAGCTTTGGGTAATTCCTCCGAATTTAAATATAAGTACACCGTTATCAATAGAATGGAAGTAAATTATAATACGGCGTTATTAGAACTCCAAAGATGTGATGATACCAGGATTACAGTGCCCATTGGAAGGCATGTTCAATTGTTTAGCAACGTTCAAGGTAAGATTTTTCTTTTGCAGAATTTTATTTCGCGAATGAAATCAAAACGGAAATGAAATTGTAGAGTTTGTTTTATTGTTGCGTGAAGTTTTAGAAGGAAGGCGGATTTTGTTAATCCTTGAGGAAGTGTTGATATTTCAGCTTTTTCGTTATACGGTAGAAAATATAAAATTTTGTTTACTAATCAATAAAAGTTTTCAGAACGATCGACGTTCGTTGATTTATTGTTTTGAAGGGTTTATGTGATCGGATAGAAAGCTGATACTTGTGTATTCCAGTTATCCTTCAAGAGACACTTCGAGATTTAGAAACGGTATCAAATAAAATCGGGTGCTACTTTTGCAATGCAAAATTCATAAAAAATTTCCTGAATTAAATTCAAATACTGAAAGAATTTTCTTTTTACAACTGAAGAAAATTTTTTAATGTTTATTGTCGCAAGAAGCAGGATACCGCAATTACGATGTAAAAACTAATACCTACGCTGAATACATAAAAGATACGATCGCATAATTACTGTTAGGGAATTTGAGAATTAATTAACTTAATAAAATTATGTTAAATTGATTACTAGATGAGATTAACGGTTATTTAACTTAATTAAGTGTAGGTGCGTTAATGCTTTATATACTTAACAGTAAATGCAATATACAAACTTTTGTTTTAAAATACGTAACACATTATGTAGTATATTATTATTAAAATATTAAGGGTTAAAACATCGACAAGGGCTGGAAAATTTAAACTAACTACAACGAAATTTAACATTCAGAGTCAATGAGATTGATTGGAATTGAAAATGACCAACTGAAGATTGCAAATAATTCACTTTAAAAATTAGTTTGCTAAAGGTTTAGGGCCACAACTTTTAAGAAACTTGGGAAAAAGCACTTTGAATCGATGCACCGTTCTCAAATTAATGTTTTTAGTAAAAAAATTTGTTTATCAATATCGCCTATGCGCGCTTTCGCTGAAAGCGAAAAAACTCAAAAGATGCTGTCAGATGTTCTTGTGAAATTTGTTTTTGTAAACAATTGGAACTTTGGAATTCCAATTTTAAAGCAGAGAGTTATAGCATTAATTGATTCATATTAACATCATTTTGGCAGGTTTGCGTGCATTGGCGAATTTCCTACAAATTTAATATTTAATTACGTAGATACTTCAAGAGATTCACCTAAATACCCAACAGAACCTTCCTCTTTATTTTTGTCGAGTATTTATTTCAATAGTTTTTCTTAATAATGAAAGTCCCACATTATTCCATATCAAGGTTTTTCAAAAAGGACTTGGTTTTTTGGATGAAATTTCTGTATTTATTTATCAATACATGCTATGAAGTCTACAATTTATGAATGAAAAATAAAATCCGTAAAATGTCCACCCAGACCACGTATACAGACGTCGATCCTTTTGTCAACATTTTCGATTACATTTTTGCATAATTCTATGCTACAATTCTATATCGTCCATTGCGCGTCGGATGTTGGTTTTCAACGCTTCAATTAATTGTGGATTATCTGCATAGACTTGATCTTTCACATAGCCCCATCAGAAATAGTCTAACGGCATTAAGTCACACGATCTAGGGGACCAATTGACTGCAGAATTACGTGAAAATATTCGATCGGAAAATTTCATTCCCAATAAATTCGGTGTTTCAGTGGCGCCGTCCTGTTGAAACCACAAATCACTCACATTCATATCATCAATATTAGGCCAAAAATATTTGTCAATGTGTCCCGATAACGCAATCCATTAACAGTAACAGTATTTCCAGCCTCATTTTCAAATAATATGGTCCAATCATCACTCCTCCAGAGTGATTCTCAACAATCCCTCTTAGATTTTCTGAAACCTAAATGCGGCAATTTTGGTTATTAACGTAACCATTCAAATGAAAATGAGCTTCATCTGAAAAAATAATTTTTTTTCAGAAAAACCATCACTCATGAGCGGCCGAGGTTGTAACCTTCCTCGGTTAAAAATCCCGACAAACCCAAAATAAAGTAAAATAGCAGAAAAGTAAGGTTAAAATCCCACCAAGAACAAAATCTCCTCAAGACAAAATCCCCAAAGTTTGAAAATCTCAACGAACCCAAATGGAAAAATTGACGTCAAGCCAAATTCCCGAAACTCATAAGGGGCCGTCCATTAATTACGTAAGGATGATTTTTGTAATTTTGGACCCCCTCCCCCCGCCACGTAAGGGTACGTAAGATTGTGGCACCCCCCCCCACATCTTACGTAAGGATTATTTAAAAGAAAATTAATTTTGATCCCCCTCTCCACCCCTTACATTTATAAAATACTAGCTGACCCGGCAGACGATGTCCTGCCTGGAATTAGCTGACTTTGACATAAGAATATTAACCTTAAAATAATGACATTATCACTCAAAGAATTGTTTATCCAAATATAAATTATAAAGTTGTATTGGTTTTATGTACTTTTTTATTATTTTATATTTTCTGTTTGCGCCCCCATATTATAGTAAACCAAGAACGATTTCAATCAGATAATTTTTTAATTTATCCGCACAAAAAAAGTTTAAGTTTTTTTTTTGTTTTTGTTTATGCGTGTCGGAAGGGGGAAAATCTTAAAAAAGACACCACCAGCCCGTACTGGATGGTAGTGTGGGGTCAGCCCACTAAAAACCCCCTCCCGGATACCTTACGGTACTTCTTCCGCTATCGAGTCCATTGTACTACTTTATTTTTTATGCTCATTTTTAGACCCACAGACATTTTTAGAGTCACAGTGTCGACAGTGCTAGATATGATTGCAGCCTTTAGGTGGTCTCTCGGCCTTATCGTTTGACTGGTAAAATTTCAATAAAGGGAGGTACAATATTGTGCAACGCCACTGAGTATATGTCAATGTCATTTTTAAGGTTAACATTCTTATGTCAAAGTTGTGCCCCCTATTCTCGAGCCGCTACTGACTATATGTCAATGTCATTTAGATAAAAATATTGTGCAACGCCACTGAGTATATGTCAATGTCATTTTTAAGGTTAACATTCTTATGTCAAAGTTGTGCCCCCTATTCTCGAGCCGCTACTGACTATATGTCAATGTCATTTAGATAAAAATATTGTGCAACGCCACTGAGTATATGTCAATGTCATTTTTAAGGTTAACATTCTTATGTCAAAGTTGTGCCCCCTATTCTCGAGCCGCTACTGACTATATGTCAATGTCATTTAGATAAAAATATTGTGCAACGCCACTGAGTATATGTCAATGTCATTTTTAAGGTTAACATTCTTATGTCAAAGTTGTGCCCCCTATTTGTCGAGCCGCTACTGACTATAATATGTCAATGTCATTGAATTAAACTTTTAGTGTCAAAATCGCATCGTAACTATGACAACGACTGTGACCTGAAGGGTTTAACTGCTGATGACCGTCTTATGGTGACGAATTACTAAAATCAAAGACGACGAAAAGTTTACTCTTGAATGTCGCCAGATCTCGTGAAAGTTTCAACGCCCACAGTTACGGGGTTTAGGCGTCTATGCGGAACATACACACATACCCACATACATACATCCATTTTTATATATAAGATGAATAATAATATATTATAAAGATAATAATAAATACAAAAATTTAAATTAAATTTTTATTAACATAGATGAAAAACCGTTCGTAAAGATCGCCAAAGTTTGATGACATTTTCTAAAATTCACACTATTATGCCACTATGTTTAATGATTTTTAAGTACTATATATTTCAATATATGGTATTTCCATTATACCTGGATATAATTACCAACATAAAAGAAAAAATTATATTTGATTTTTATATTTAATTTAAAAAAATATTTTAAGAAACTTACGTAAGGAATACGTCGGGCCCCTCACCCCCCTACGTAAAGGTCCGTAAAATATCCAATACCCCCCCCCCAAAAAAAACCTTACGTGATTAATGGATGACCCCTAATCCCGACAGCAGATTATAGAAGTGAACGACATATCGATGGTGACTTAGCATCTAAATGGCGTCCTAAGTGTTTTTTCTCGAATTTTGCAAAGGACCTATAAAACTTCGCAGACTTGACATAATTGGACAAATTTAATCTGCTTTTTCTTGCAAAATCAAAATGTAGAAATATTTTAAAATCTGATTTTGCAAAAATAAAATTTAATTGTTCAATTATGTAAAATCTAAGAAGTTCTTTTGATCTCTTGTAAAGTTCGAGTGCAATCATTTAGGGGGATATTATCTTGGAACGTCTTGTGTTTCGAACCCTCATTATTAAAATGCTTGATCGGTTTTTTAATATTATTATAAAAAAAGACCTCCACGCGACAAATTAAAATATAAAATCTCCGCTGATTCTGAAATTCGTCATCCCGAAAGAAAAGGTTCAAGCAGTAAATTCGACGTGTACCCCGATGTTAAAAAACTAGCTTGATGTGAATATGGTGCAAGGGCGATTGCTCATCTACGATGGGGATAACTTCCAAATAAAATACACAGTTGACAGAACGATGTTACTAGCTTACTCTTACTATTCCACTAAAGGCTCACAAATGAGACCTTCCATCGATGTGCAATTTGTATAGAACGTTCTGCTGGGAATTTCTAGGTCTAAATAACTATTTTTATATTTTATTTCGTTCCGTAGAAGTTATTGTTTTTCCACGTTGAGTTAGAGATGTTGAAAGGTGCCGGATTTAAGAAGAAAGTGAGAAACCTCGTTAGCACTCAGGTCACTAAATTAGTCCTATTGTACTGTTTTCAGTACAGCGACTTCTAGCTTTGTCACTTCTCAGGCCGTCCCAACCAGAGGACAAACTTAAAGATCGTAGCAGCCAAAGTACCGAACGTAATAAATCCAGTGGCGACTGGTGCGGGGAGGGCGATAGGGCGCCGCCCTCTCGAATCATGGTAGTTACGCCACTGAATATTAAAGAATCAGACGTCGCTTGAACCATAAACGGTGGCACAGATTTAAAATACTTTACTAAAAAGTGAAAATATTATTTTGGGCATCCCCCGTTATTACTATAATTATTATAAACCAATGAGAAAGGTGTGTGATGAACAAATAAATAGGCAGAAGTGTTGTTTTAAGTCTGCATCGATTCGTGATTGCCTAGGTTGTGCGGCCTAAAGGCCACACTGAAGGAACAGATCGTCATCGACAGCTCAATTTGGAGTAGCAGCCAGATAGAAGTTGCCCCCACAAAACAATGCCTCGGGTACTAGGTGCAGTCCTGCGTCAATACAAATACTACCTAATAATAACGCCGGCTTTCTTTGCAATTAAGGAAAATAACGTTGGAAAGATGCTGTCAAGGGTACCTGTTCTTCTAACGAAAAACAACAACTATTCAAAAATAATAATTTTGCCAATTTAAAAATTAAGATTGCTGCCGATTATGAGATTATAAAATTTAGCTTCCCTAATGCAACTGTCGTTGGTTCTTTTTTTTAGTTTGCAATATAACCACGTTTCTGTACAAGGCCGCACAATTATAACCTCCTCGTAGTATGGCCATAAAAATTAATAGTAATTATATTTTCAAAGTAACGCAAGAAGTTGGCCGATTTTTCGGGATTATTGACATACAACTTTGAACCGGACGAAGCCGGAACGTTACCATTATAGGAAATTTATTTTTATTATGCCTGAAATGCGAATTACGTAATTTTTTATAGAAATATGTCAGGACTCTTAACTTTATAATTTTTAATATATTTTGAAACGCATTGAAACGTTCCCGTAATATTCCCGAAAAATTCTCGTAAAAAAACTGCATAAATTGTTTGTTCCAGAATAATTGAAATTAAAAAAAGTCATAGAATCAAATTACGTTGATATAAAAGCGTACGAACTATGTGATAAGATAATATGCTGTCGACTAGGGGTGCGCATATAATCGATTAATCGATCACCGTAATTCGAATAATCGATTATTTCATAATCGATTATGATAATTTTTATAATAATCGATTAATCGATTATAGAAATAATCGATTGTGAAAATAATCGATTGTGGAAATAATCGATTATGAAAATAATCGATTGTGAAAATAATCGATTGTGGAAAATAATCGATTATAGAATACTTTGTTTTTTATTGGTAACAGGTTTATTCTATATAAGCATAATATCTTGTTTTAATAAATACAACTTTTTAAACTTAAACGTAATCCCAACCCCAACAGCAATTAGAACGACCGAAATAATCGATTATTCGAATTATACGGTGATCGATTAATCGATTATATGCGCATGCGCACCCCTATTAATAGCCCTACCTAGTTATGAGTTCATAATCGAGTTATGAGTTTATAATCGATTATGGGTTCATAATCGATTATGAACTCATAATCGATTATCTCAATAATCGATTAATCGAAAAAAATCGATTATTTTTTATAATCGATAATCGATTATGAAATTTCATAATCGCGCACCCCTACTGTCGACCAAGCATATGCATTGCTAAAGGCTGGCGCGAGATTAAAATAATTAACCTTATCTCTATATATACAGTTTCGTTTATAGTTTGTACGTTTTTATATCAACGTAATTTGATGCTATGCCTTTTTTTAATTTCAATTATTCTGAAACAAACTATAATTCAATTATTTAAAAATAAAATAGCGATGTCAATTTATCATTGGTTACATTCTTTAGTAAGGTCACGAAAATGTCAAGAATTTGAAAAAATGACTAATAAGCAAAAATGCCAGACACTTAGTCATTTGATAGTTGATACGTGATGTTATCGTCAATAAATGAAACGGACAATATACATATACTTTGTATTGTTTACTTTGCTGCATTGCAAGAATGCAGTAAAGTAAACATTTTTAGACATTCAGAAAGTAGAAAGACAGAAAGTAAGACATTTTTATATTATGATGACTTGCACTCCGTTGATATCACAAAAACAATATCGCCTGGAATAATTTCATTCAATGTTAAAACACAATGCCGCGAAGAAGTAAAGATACCAGTTTTGATTTACGCCAGTTGGTGATTTTTCATAATGCCAAGGGTAAATCGTACCGTCAAATTTCCAAATTGTTAAATATTGCTAAAAGTACAGTGTGCGACATCGTGAAACGTTTTAAAAATGAAGATCGGATTGATTCTAAGCCATCACCTGGCCGTCCAAATGCATTCAGTATGCAAGAACAAATTTATATTTTACATAAGATTAACCACAACCCTCAGATTAGTGCGCCGCAATTAAAAATGGAAGTGCTAAATGAACTCGGAAAAGATGTGACTCCACAAACTCTTCGTAACTTGCTTAAAAAGCATGGATATCGCGGTCGAGTGGTACGTAGAAAATTATTTCTTGGTGGAAAAAACCGTAAACGTGTGAAATACGCGAAAAAGTTTGTACGTAAAGATGAAACTTGGTGGAGTGATGTAATTTTTGCGGGCGAAAGTCAGTATAATGTTGGTAGATCAGACGGATGCACTATGGTAAGGGGTGAAGCTAATAGTGAACTAAATCCTCAAAATTTACGTGATACAGTGAAGCAAGCGAGAAATATCGTGATCGTATGGGGTTGTGTCTCTAGTGCAGGGGTCGGAAAGTTAGTGTTTATAGATGAAATTTTGGACGAATATAAATACGTGGACCTTTTAGAACATAATTTGTTGGTAAGTGCTGAACAGATGGGTATCAAAAACAATTTCAAATTCTATCAAGACAATGATCCTCGACACAACTCCCATTTAGTACAGGAATACCTCTTGTATAAATGTCCCAAAATATTACATCCTCCGCCACTGTCTCCTGATCTAAACCCCTTAGAAAAGCTATGGGATGAATTAGATAGGAAATTGAGAACTACCTCTATAAATTCAAAACAGGAATTGATCGAAAGACTAAAACAGGAATGGGCTCGTATAAGTGTGGACTATCTACAAAATATTATTTTTGATATGCCCAAACGGTTACAACAAGTTTTACAACAAAATGAATATCCCACTGAATACTAAAAATTGTGTGAAACTTACAATTTTTAGAAAATTACTGTTGTAAGTGTGATACTGTTCGAAATTATAAAGCATAGATACAGTTACAAACAGAAATTACAAAGATTTAATCATTTGGGAAAAATTGGCATTATTAAATATTTGGTGAGGGATCTTTTTTGTTTTATTACATCTCTGAGTCAATTTGGGCATGTTACAAATTGTTTTTTTTAAAGAGTCTTAGTTAATAAGAGCCCATTTCTCTTGTAGACGTCCAATCAACTCAGCTTGTTATTATTAACTTTATTTGTTTTTATTTTTTTTTAATTTTTAATTTTACTTTATTTATTTGTTTATTTGTTCAATGTTATTATTAACGTTATTAACTCCTATTTGTTATTTATAGGGGTGGTTCGTATCCTAAGGTCTAATTCATCCCATACATTTTCTATGAAATTAAGGTCGAGTGGTGAAAGGGGTGGATGTAACATTTTAGGGCATTTAAGAAACTCTTCCACTAAATGAGATTTTTTTGGGGGTCGTTATACTCGTAAATATTTAAAAATGTTTTGAATTCCATTTGAGCCGCACTTGGTAATAAATTGTCTTGAAGTAGCTGCAAATATTTAAAACGTGTCGAGAAATATAATCCCAAATAAGGACATTTCCAATTCATGCTTGATCGTACCACGTAAATGTTTAGGGCTAAGCTCTTCATTAGCTTTACTCCACACCATAATTCGCCCGCCAGGACCGTAGATGTTAATTTGTTCCCGTCTGCAAATATAACATCGTTCCACCATGTTAAAACTTTTTTTCCGTGAATAAGACGTTTCTTCCTATTTACATCACTTACAAATGGTTTTTTTCTAGCCACCCGGCCATTGCACCCTTCACTTTTTAAAGCTCTACGGATTGTATTCGCATTCACACTCTTCCATAGTTTGTGTAGCACTTGATGAGTTTGTAATTTTGATGCACTAATTCTAGGGTCTTTCTTAACCTTTCTTAATACACACTTCTTATCTCGTATAAGTTAATTTACGTAACGTCCACTCTTCTCTTTGAAATCGATTCGATCTTCTTTCTTAAAACGCTTAATGCTACCCGCGACAGTACTCTTGCTCATATTTCCCAATTTCCCGAAACGATCTACCCCTCGCATAATGAAAAACGCTAATTTTGTTAAATCAAAACTTGTGTATTGAATATTTTTACGCTCCATTGTGCTAAATGTTCAATGTAACGATTGAAACTTAGCATTAATGCTACTCGTATCTCTAATATTTAAAAGTGCTGTAACTGTCGGTGCTATTGCCGTTACATTTCTTCAAACTTTTTGGTGATTTGGGGGCCCTAATGGACAATGTATCGAATGGTAAGTTGACATAGCTATTTTCTTTTTAAATAATTTAATTACATGTAAATTATTGAAAATTTTATTAAGTGTCCGAAATATTAATTTATCATCACCTCCATAAGGGTTAAGCCATAGGTGGTTTGCTCCAACTTCACACTTCATCTTCGTTGGTCACCCCACCGCTATTTTGGCCGCCCCACGTTTATTTTGCCTATGGGGATGTAGTTTATTACCCTTTCGGATGCACGACTATTGCCCATTCTCTGGATATACTGAATCCATTTTTCCTTGTAGTAGTTCGTGATTATTTCATTTAAATTTCTGATTTGTAGTTCTTGTCATATATCTGTGTTTCTTATACTAAATATTTATGGTCACATAATGTATAGCCCACTACAAATCTTAGGAGTCTCATTTATAATAATATAATATTTATTCAATTTTCAATATTTACATTGACATGTAACAAATTACAATTCATAATCTATTACTAGGTTAAGCCCTTTGTTAGATATTTTATATATGTACAGTTATTATAATTTTTATAGTAAATACATAAATTAAATACAGGATAAAAATTTCAAAAACCTGTTAATTATTTTTACACAATTGATATAAAAGGGGGTCACAGGAATATGATGTAGGATAGGGTGGGTTAACATTTATAGGAGTTGGAGATGGAATTATATACGTAAATGACACATTTAAAAATAAAATATATACAACACTTCTAGTCTTCCCTTCATGACAAGAACCGAGCGAGACCGACGCAGCCTCAGTGATTGTAGAAATCATATTTTCGCAGCAAGACTGATTTTAAAAGTTTGCCCTTATTCTTTGAATTCAAATTGTCTAGATCGTAGTCTCCAATTTTTCTAATTAGTTCATTATCATGATACGAGCAGCTTTTCAGAAACTTTTCAGTGGATTTTTTGATAAAATCTCCGACATATTCAAAATTGTTTTCCTCGTGCATAAATCGTGCTACATCGTAGTGTAGCGGGGATAATTGTTCACGATCTTAAGGAATTTATTTATACAACGTTGAGCTGAGATTATATTACTGTCTGCGGCACTTCCCCAAATACTGCAACCATATGTAAGGACTGACTTGGCACATGTACGGACCAGCAGTAGCTTCAGCTCTTTTGGTAAGTACACGTCGTACTTAATGAGTGGATATAGCAGGTGTAGCACGTAGTTGGTCTTTTTGACTCTTTCAGCTATTGTTTTTTTCCACGTAAGACGTTGATCTAAAAGAGTAAGCCTAGATACTTTCTCTCTTTCTGCATTTCGATAACGGTATCATTTATTTTAATGTCGACTGCAGGACGTATTCTGCTGCCCGTAAACATGATAGCCTCAGTCTTACCAACATTTAATTTTAATTTCCAGTCGTTCAAAAACTTGCATACCGACAGAAGATGTTCATTGATATTTTCAATTATAATCTCTTTATTGAGGCACGACGAGTAAATCGCTGTATCGTCGGCATATAATGCGATGTTAGTATGTTCGTGCTTCGGAATATCATTTATATAAATGTTAAATAGCGTGGGTCCAAGAATGGAGGAGTCTCATTTCTGCTCTAAAGAGCAGAAATGAGCAAGAGATAACCCAATTTTCACAGCCATACAGCAAGGTTAGGATTACCATAACCTTGTAGAATCGTAACAAAGTCTTGTGCCTTTTAAAGTTTCGCATATATTGATGTGTTTTTATCAATTTTCATAAACTACCAATAATTATAGTTTTAAAGTTTTAAACGCTATTATTTACGTATTAATACGTCAAACAAATTTGCACCACCACTACCTTTTTAAACACAAAATTTTTATCATCCACTGCTAAAACACCCCTCCACTTCTTATTTAAACACTTTTAAAAATAATCGAATTCTTATTTTACACACTCCCATGCAAATTTAAAAAAAAATGCCTGCTTAAACAAAGCTCGAAAAGCAACTTTTAACAAATTTTAGCGTGACTGCCCCGGCAAGGGTCAACAACACACTTCCATACAAATTTTTGCTCAAAAACCCACTGGCGTTTGACTCTGCTATCGAACCCACTGTGAAAACATATTGCCAACAGGTATAAATAGTATACAACCCCCAACAACAATTTTTAATATCAAATAATATTTAAATTTTTTTTGAGAAAGTTTATAGAAATAACACGACAATTTATGTTGGAATCTGCCCAGTTTTGCTTCGATGTGAATCCAAGATAGCCGAAGTTCTTCACGTGTTCTACATTTATGTTGTTTAATACAATTTTAGCTCTTATATGGTCGCACTCTCTGAATAATTCATTCTGATATAATTTTTATTTTAGGCGTAGATCGCCTACCCCTGAAATCAGGTATGGCACTTGAAAGAAGAAGATAATTTTTAGCAATATTATGGAGGGTGTATATGGCCCTTTAAAAGTTATCTTCTGTCTCAGCAAAAAGTGTCTGGTCATATGCATAACGAATTGCATCCAAGGTCATGTCTTCAACCTCGATGTGTTTTGTCAGTTTTTTCTTCCATTGTTGAATGACGTCGTCGATGTATATTGTCATGTTTTTTATAACGTGAAGCCTTTCAAAATTAAATTTTGTTTTTAGAAATTTGATAAGACCTCTGCTTGTTCGGGATATTTTGATATGCTCTTTATTTTTAATTATTTTGAACTAGATGATACCCCGTCCGAGGACGGGCAGCTAGAAGGACGGGCAGCTAGAAGGACGGGCAGCTACCCAAGGTAACTTAAGTTAAATGAAGATTAAGGAAAGCTCTCAGTGCAATCCAAAAGCCATATGACCTTGGCTGCCTGCCCGTCCTTCTAGCTGCCCGTCCTCGGACGGGGTATCATCTAGTATAACAATAGATTCCCATGTTGATCGAGCGGTTTCGGAATCTTCACTTTTCCTTTATGACAGCAGTTGTTAAATTGTTTATCAACTGGACGCTCCTTGGCGAAATTCTTGGAGCCGCAGAACTGACAGATGGAATTCATTTCTCCACAATCGTGTCGAGTAACGTGAGATTCATCAAATCTCAATGCTCTTATTTGGAGTTGAATTGCTTGACTTTGGTATCGATTTTCTTTCTGTCGATGTATCGCATGGGATCGAGCGTTAGCAGCTTGCCGCGCTTGAGTTTCTTCTAATGTTTCACGTTGTTGACGTGTCGCATGGGATAGAGCGTTAGCAGCTTGCCGCGCTTGAGTTTCTTCTAATGTTTCACGTTGTTGACGTATCGCATGGGACCGAGCGTCAGCAGCTTGCCGCGCTTGAGTTTCTTCTAAAGTTTCACGTTGTTGACGTATCGCATGGGACCGAGCGTCAGCAGCTTGCCGCGCTTGAGTTTGTTCCAAAGTTTCACGTTGTCGACGTATCGCATGAGACCGAGCGTCAGCTTGTCGCTGTGATCGAAGCTGTTCTTCTGTGTTATTAGCTCTTGTACGTGCTTTTCTCTCACGATTCAATCGCCGTCGCTTTGCAGCAGGATTTTCAAAATTTTCATTATCCATTATGGAAGTTCTACAATGCTTTTTTGGAAATAGCTTACCTATATAGACAAAATGATACGATGATACGTTGATCCGATGATACGTTGATACCATGATACGTTGATACCATGATACGTTGATCCGATGATACGTTGATCCGATGATACGTTGATACGATGATACGTTGATACGATGATACGTTGATACGATGATACGTTGATACGATGATACGTTGATCCGATGATACGTTGATCCGATGATACGTTGTGCGTTCGGTTCGGTTTGCTTCGGGTATTTCCGTGGGACAGACAGAAAGAAAGAAAGAAAGACTTGGCCTTTTATAATAAGAGATAAAACCAAATTTTTTGAATATGATAATCAACACATTTATTTTATCCAAATCAATAATAATACCTACGCTTATAATAATTAAAAAATGGGAAGTGCACGTAAAATGGCATCCGGATTTAAAAAATTCCCTATAGAGATATCCGGAAAGCTAAAGGTTTATATAGTAGATTTAAAAAATAATATTTGTGGAATTTTCACATTTAACCCTCCAAAACAACCTTGCAGTTATTGAAAATTGGTAACTTTCCATAGCGCAACCAATCAGAAGCTCGCTGTCGGTGAGCCGCGGGTTACGTCACGCATTCTGTTGACAATCCGTGCGCTTTGATATACTCTTAACACTTCGAAAAATTTTACCTCAAAAGTTCATCGTATGTTTTGCGTGTAGTACATGAAATTTTAAATTGATTTAAATTTTTATAAATTTACCGGAAAAGGTAAATTGGGCGCGCAGAGGTAGAACGGCCGCGAAGAGATGAAGCGGTCGGTAGGTTAGTGTTCGAAAACGAATTTTTCCCTGGTGAACGTTAAAAGTTAGAAGCACCACAAAAATTTACATTCGTTTTTTATCAATATTATTTTTTCTTAATATTCCGCAAATATGTTTTGTTATTTCTACTATGTAAACCTTCAGCTTTCCGAATATCTATAGGAAATTTTTTAAATCGTGGTGCCATTTTACGTGCTTCTCTCAATTATAAAAGTTTATTTTATTATTATTGGAATACTTATTGGTATTCGCTCACCGTACTTTGTAGCGTAGCTTATAATTTTCTTGCGACGTCCATTTTTAACTTCCAATATTTCCTTTTTTGCAATCATCTAATCTACCCCATATTGTTTTCAAATTCCATCCCACTTCATCAATACAACCTTGCAT
The DNA here is from genome assembly GCA_932274525.1 of Podabrus alpinus. Taxonomy (NCBI): domain Eukaryota; kingdom Metazoa; phylum Arthropoda; class Insecta; order Coleoptera; family Cantharidae; genus Podabrus; species Podabrus alpinus. The sequence continues at coordinate 23,013,446 of OW026454.1, forward strand.
CACTTCTCTGATTTCCGGGTTATTTTTCTATATTTCTTGAAAATTTCAAGAAAAACTTCTTGATTTGATACAGATTTCTTATGTTTTGATCTTGCAGAAGATGCGTTTTAAACAGTTCAGTTGGCTCTCTTACACTATTTGTCACATTTTCCATCGAAATTAATTTATTTACTGTATAATATACTAATAAGGTAATAAGTATGTATAAAATATTTACGAAACAATATTTTCGAACTACATAAAATCAAATTAAAATCTGCTCGACTCGTTCTTAAAAATATTTGCTACTATATTGCAGAATCAACAATTCCTTATTGAAAATATTATAACAGCATTTCGGCTGCGTTGCCGAAATTCATAGAGAAGTTGCTCATCTTGAGGTTTGAAGTAGCTGACGCTTTTTACAATATCTGTTGTTTAAAAGAAAGTTGTATATTTTCTCTTGAGTATAACAGACGGCATTTTAAATTTTTTATATTATTTATAAAATATAAATGCATGGGACATTTATCATGCATTGACATTGATGGAAGAATCGCGAGAGCGGTGTCATATACGCTGACAGCCAGCTAAAAGCTAATTTACAGCTCCAAATGTTTGTTACCTAGGGACGGTCTTGGTTTACTGATTCCGACTTCAATTGCTTTCAAATTGAAAGTCGAGCGAATAAATTTAAAAATTAATTTTTCTTTTAAATTATCCAGCATTGTTGTACCGAGGGCATAAATATTCTTATATAAAATTAAAATTTAAAAAGTTAGCAAACACAATAAAAGTCAAATTACTTAATAAGCTTTCAGCAATAGGTTATTGCCTTCTTCAGATGTTATTTTGTATTAATGCTGACAAGATAATAATTGCACATCAAAACCATCATAAATGTTCCCTTTACTACCCTGTGATTAAACCGATATGGCAAATTTAGTTTCACTTTCTGATTATATTCGTGCGGTTTACGAATAATAAAAATATTTTTAGGATCATTTTATGATTACTACCACATTTTCCCATAAATGTTTTTGATGGTACAACTGTTGCGATAAATGACTGACTACGTTACAATTGAGGTTGTATATAATTTCTTATTACGACGTGATAAATTGAATTAAATGGATAGTGTAGTATACAGACACTAAAATAATTAGAACGTTTCTATATAATTAAAGTGAATTAAACATTGCTGCTTCGTAGTTGAGAGATAACAAGTATGAAATTTATGCTACTGTAATTTCTATTATTATTTTGATAATGATATGACTAGTTTGTAAGCTTATAATCGTTTATTTTCTTTTATGCACAAAACTTGAAGTGGAATTGTATAGCGAAGTTTAATCTTTATTATAAATTATAATGGTATATTAATAATTTGCTACACAACTCCTTTTAAATTTCTTAACAAAACTTAGAACTAAATCTCTCGACGTATGGAATACCGAACCTGTGCCGGTGCAAAATTTCAGATTTTTAAGTTTAAACTTTTATTAAAATTTCAGGTCAAGAAGTATCAAGAAGTTACACGCCTGTGCCAAATAGTTTATTCACCAAGTTTAAATCGCAAACTTATGCGACCGATAACATCTGCCTATTGGTCAAATCTTACTCACAGGGCTGTATAAGTAAATATATATGTGGAAAAAATCGAGGCGAAATGGTGGAAGTTTCGAAATCTCTCGGATCGTTCAGTTTAGATATTCTAAGCAATCGAGAGACATTTTTGCTCATTGCAGGTGGTACCGGCATAACACCGTTATTAAGTGTTCTATTATTTTTACTAGAGAGAAGAATTAGAAAATGGTAAGTTAATTTCACACCACTTAATTCGCCACTCAATTTTTTCTTTCAGTCAAAGTGTTACACTACTATTTTTCAATCGGATTGAAAAGGATATTTTGATTAGGAGTCATCTTGAGACGCTTCAAAGTGAAGACAACAGGTTTGATTAATTTAATTTAATATTATTTAAATATCGCTAATTTTAATTTCGGGAAATTTTAGATTCAAAGTCAAATTCATTTTATCTCAAGCGGGTGCTAATTGGAAAGGATTGAGGGGACAAATATCGAAATCTTTAATAACCGATAGTATTGAAGAACACTTACAAAATAGTATTTATAAACAAAACGATTTGTTTAGTTTTATATGTGGACCAACGCTTTTTACAAATTTGGCGAATTCTTTGTTAACGGATGTAGGATTCAAAAAGGAACAAATTCATTTATTTGTAGGATAGCAAAATAGCTTCAATTATCGTGAATGCGTAAAAAATGTGACTGAATTTGTCTTTAGTATTATTAATTTTGTTGGACAAGATAAATAAAATTACATTTTATTGTATGCAAATGAACTGGATTTTTAGGCTTTAACTTGTTTTTTTGAAGATTTACAAACTTGTACAATTCGTGTTTATTATTTTTTATTGAAATGCAAATTAACTTTTTTTGTTGTCGGATTTATGTAAACCAACCCATTTTAAAAAGGGGATTTTTTTCTTCAATTTGAATAAGTAAATCATTCATTCTTTTGCATTTAAATTATGAAACATATTCAACATATCTATTGCATTGCTGATAATATATTAAAAATTCTACAGATTAGACAAACACATGTAAATATCTGGCAATTTATTAGCAATTCAAATTTTTCGAAACTTTCGTTTCTTGTTGTCCTTACATAGGACGAAAACTTTATCTGTGGCATTTAGTGAAATTGTATTTTTATGCACAGCCAAACTCGAGCCTTTTGTAAATAAGTAAATACTATTTGTACATATTTCTTTAAAAAAATAAATCGACCACAATTTGACATAAAGACGTAACTGCGGCGCTTATACGTAACGTTTAGACGATTTATTTAAAAAAAACAATCTTATTTCTCAGTTTTATAGGCGCTTACGTCTTTGTGACAAATTGTGACTTAAATATGCAAAACAAACCTAATTATAATTAGAAAATTTAACAAAATATTTTTTTATTGTTAATTAATATTAAGTAATTGAATTTAATTCAAAAGTTTAGAATTTTTAAGTTGAAAAAAAAAGTTATTGCTTCTGTTTATTTTTATTATTAAGGCCATGTATACGTATAAAAATAAATGGGTGTAGAGGTAACGGAAATTTGAAAAAAAAATTAAAATAATGCAATTTCCTACGCTTTGTTACTCATAATACTGCGTAATAGTTGATTAAAATTTTTATACGTACCTACCTATCTATTAAAAATTTTAAAGTTGTGATGTAGGGAAAGCAATATTAAAAACAAATTTAGATAAACATTCATAGAAAAGCACAATAGGTAAATAAATTCTTTTTAGAAAGGCCACATTTTATGCACAACTTCATTGAACTTATAATATTTAAAGACGTTTTAAGTAATAAAACTTTTGTTAGTCAAAATAATAAATGTTAGAATTTATTTAACATTTATAATTTACAAAGTTTAACTCAATGTTAATATATTTGAATTTTAACTATAAGTTAAGCAAGTAACAATTATTTGGCTGAATAGTGTAATTTATTTATTTTTACTTTCAGTATTGATTATGAACTTTTTAAAAATTTATAATCAATGCTTTCAGTGATCACCCTGTAAGGTACATTTTTCAAAATGTACCGTTTTGTGATAGAAAATGTACTTCTAAATAAATTAAACATGTTTTTATATGCATTATTTTGTTTTAATTTTTATTTTTAAAATCTTTATAGGTTTTTTGCCTGTGATACTTCGTAAAACCACATCTCATAATTTCCCCTGAAAGTATTGGGCACAAGTTAGTATTTTATGCCTCGTACACACTAGCGAACAAAACTGCGAGCTAAGCGCTTTAGCGAGCTTTTTGGTGATCATTTCAGCAAACTTGCAACAATTGTGCGAGCGGTCGGCGTTGGTATCCGACAAACCATCAAAATTCCGTACAGACTAGCGAGCAAATCTTCAAGCTTTTCAGCGAACTGTGCAGACTTATGCGTATTTAAGTATCTTCTGCTTATTCTCAACAAAGTTGGGAGCATTTAGACGAGCCATTCAATGTCGGTATTTCAACGAAACAAGCGGCTCGCACAAATGCTCGCTAGTGTGTAGGAAGGCATTTTAAGCACCATAGACCGGGGTGACTTTGTCTTACCTCTTCAGAAGAGATTGGACTAGTATTTTATTTCAGGTGGTTTAATAAAATGCATTAATCAAACTGAACTCCGATAGGTGAATATAATTCCTTGAATATGAAATACAGTTAAAGCTCCTTATTCACGGTTTCGTTATTCGCGTTTTCAGTATTCGCGGATTTAAGAAATGCAACCACTTCTTGTATTCGCGGTTGAAAATTTCGTTATTCACGGATCAAAAACTAACAATATACAATGTTTGTACTACTTCAAAGATTTATAATTAAAATTACAATTTCGCACTTTTAAAATGATATCTGCTGTGTATTTTATCTAAAAGAATTCAGACACTTGCATTGAAAAATTGTGTTGGAACATAATTACATACTTACGAGAAATGATATACATTTTTTCTAAAGAAATGCTTATTATTAACAAATCTAAAAGTGATTCGCAAGATATTCAATTACAAATTAACACCACTCACCTATCAAAACAAACAAGTAGGCGTCCAAGTATTTATAAAGAGAAAATATTATTGTGGCTAAACCTAACGATCTTGGACAAAAGCAAAATTTTTGCTGACAAGGTGCTATCATTTGATATAAGCTGTCTTGGCCGCTATCGTACTTGTTGAATTGTTCAACTTGCCATTCGTTGCATGAACTTTGATTAAATAACACGTCGTCGCCGAGCTGCGAAAACCTCCAATGTGACAAATTTTGAAAATCAGGTTTTTGTATCATAATTATTCTACGATCAATTTTGCATAGGTTGGTAATACATTCAATGTGAAAAACCATATAAAACATGGCTAAATCTTCAAAAATATATTCCTCCAATGTGACACCTTGCTAAAACTGGGATGGAAAATTATATTATTAAATTATTAATTATATTTTTTAATTATTAAATTATATTTTTATTTTATTTTCTAACCTTGGAACGTATCCCCTATATTCCCATACAAATTACCATTCCATATTCACGGTTTCTGTATTCGCGGCATAGTTGGATTTTTGGATTCGGGGGAGGGGCAAGTATTACCTTGCACGCACTAAGGCCACTCTACCGGGCCCATTGTACTGCCTGCACTTTTTTGCTCACCCCCAGCCTGACCCACAATGTCGACACTGCTAAGTATGACCGCAGCCGTTAGGCGGTCTCTCGGCCTCACCACCGACCAGAACTCCCCAACAATGGCCGGCACTACGAACCAGGGACGTCCGCTCGATGACCGAGCTCTGAGAAGTCCCGCGATTCGCACCCTACCAATGCTAGGTGCAGTCGATGGGTGGCCCCTGGACCAGGCCACCCAGCCCGAAGCCTCAACAAAGTCAATCATTGCGTAGTCGATGGGGAGTAGGGGTGATTTTTATTACCCTGTTTGACATATTAGATCAGGTCAAATCAGGGGGACCGCCGGCTTAACGTGCCCTCCTCGCGGCATAGTTATGGAACGTATCCCCCGCGAAAAAGGAACTTTGGCTATGTTTACACCGTAAACTGCTTGGTTCGGTCCGATCGGACTAAGAGGGAGGGGATAGTTCGATGCGACAAATTATAGTTCGCAAGTGGTTCGCAAGTGTTTACACCGTACACTAGAACCGAGGACCAAAATGTGTCATATAACACATAATAATAATTGTAATTAACCAACGGTTAATTTATAATCTACTTACTTGAAAGTAAATGACACTTTACTTTTATAACCTATAAAAATTAAAAATGGGCGCATTCGGAATTAAAAACACTCGAGTGATGTCGAAAGTAGTCGAACACGTCGAACCATTGGTCGTATTTAGTTCAGTACTCATATTTTAGAGGACTGCACTAAAGCAGGACCAACTTAGTCCTATACGTTTACACCACGCGGACTAAAAATATAGTTCGGAAATATAGTTCGGTACGGCTTTAGTCCGCGTACCAAGTGTACGGTGTAAACCAGGCCTTTAACTGTATTTGAAATAGCTTTTTTCAATATTTTTTTGTTTTTTAATATACCGAAAATATTTTTGTTTCTTTCTACTATATAAACCTTCAGCTTTCCGAATATCTTGAGGGAATTTTTAAAATCTTGGTGCCATTTTACGTGCTACTCCCTTTTTTAATTCTTACAACGATCAATTCAAAATGAGTAACGGAGTGTCTTTAACAGAAGAGAAAATTACTATATTTAAAATGTATAAAGTCCTAGGTTTTACCAATAGGGAAATTGGAAGAAAAGTTAACAGATCATCGAGGGCGATAAATAATTTTGAAAAAATGGGAGATACCCATGGCAAAATTCGTTCCAAAAGAGGAAATCCGAAAATAAACAGGAAAGATCGTTCGGCAATCATTAGGATGGCTGCTTCAGGTGAAGCATCTGGATCAAAAATTGAAAATGAATTAAACCTTGATAGCACCAATCCACGAATTCAACAAATTTTGAACGATAAAGCCTTTCTTAACCAATCATCATAAAAACGATAGAATAAAATTTGCTGAAGATCAACACAATGCAATCAAAGCAAAAAATGGTTTAATCTGGATGAACCCGATGGTTTTAATTATTATTGGAAGGATCCTAAAGGAAAAGAAAAATTAAAAATTAGTAAAAACTTTGTTGGTGGAACAACGATGATTTGGGCTGCATTTTGTTTTTATTTAAGAACTCCAATTTGTTAGATATCTACAAAAATTGATAGGGATAAGTACATTAAACTATTAGATGAAGTTCTAATAGGATTTGGGGAACAATTATATGCCGATAACTGAATTTTTCGACAAGATAATGCAGCCATTCACAAAGCACGATGAGTAACTGAATGGTTTCAACGAAAAATATCGAAGTTATTGATTGGCCAGCAAGATTTTTCGATTTAAATCCATGTAGCAAGCTATTTTGAAGCACCCGGTACAACAGGTGAGAAGTAGACTTGCGCGGACGACGAGCGATAAATGAAAAAATCTAAGGTTAGAAATTAGAGCCTGAGAAGTCAAATATAGCAAATATTTGTCCGTTATTTTGTATAGTATTTTGAGTCAAATGTTTTGTACCGTTTTCTCCCAGTAAATTCGATTGGGTGGCTGAAAGTTGTGTTCAAGTTTTTGTTCGGTGAAGCTTTCCTTCTGCAGTGGAAGGCTTTGGGTTTAGTTTTGGGAACGTCTGGAGATCCGATTGGATATAGAGTTTATTGTATTGTTATTAAAGTCAGATAAGGAATCCCACCTGTCGTAGTTATACTTGAAGCAAACTTTTAAACAAACTCATTTTTTTCCAACAACGTGCTAATCCACGAAGATCTAGCAAGCGCTAGCGAAAGTATTAAAACTGTTTGAGAACCTTATCATCGGGTCAAATAATTGTAATTTACCAATTTTAGAATTGTAAAAGGTTAGGCGTGGTGAAGCACGTTTATAAAACTTTTCCCAGTTTTTGACATGCATAATAAAACGGGTGGCGTCCAAATTTGATTCGGTGTTATATTTTGCGCGTTAGATTCCTTACCCGCGGCCCGCTAATTAATTTTAGTCGCCGGAGCTGTAGCCTTAAGAAAGGTAAGAGGGTGCTACATCCGATAGATAATTTGTGGGGTATCTTAGCTCGTATGGTATATATGAATGAGGAAACGATACCATACAAGAGTTAAAAACCTCAATTACGACAAGTTGGAATAAAATTGCCCCAGAAACTTTGCAAAACTTGGTCATGAGTATGAAGAATCGAATTTTTGAACTGCCGAAGAATAAAGGAAATAATATGTATTACTAATTTAGTTTTAAAATACAGATTTGTTAAGAAATGTGAGAGTGAGGTTAATCCAATTTCGTTATAGTTTTGGCATTTTTAACAAACCTTGGCTGTAATTAATTTTATATTATAATTTATTATGATTTTGCATTTTATATGAAATCATTTTGAAATGTAATGTGATGAGAAAATGTTTTAAAAAAATATTATATACCGGGTGACCGGCCGAAAACTGAACATAGGGAAATAACATGGGAAATTGATTTTTTCTAAATTCCTGCTTCCCATTATAACTGATATGAATAAAAAAAATACCAAATTAAAGAGATTTTTTTCCGCGCCTAAAGATACCAAACACTTAATATTTTGTTTTTTAATTATTGTTAAAAAGTCGATAGTAAAATTAAGAAATAGCGCTTCTTAAAAAAATATTAGCGGGCTGGGTCGTTGCATTACGTCTAATGTGCCGCATTGCTATTGTTTTTAAACTTTTTAAATTTGTTTTTATTTTAAAAATAATAAGAACGCAATTTGAATATTATTTTATTATAACAAGTTGAAAAAAAACATAAAAAACTGTAAAACATATTTGTTTCAGAAAGTTTCGGTTTCTGTTAGCACGTTCTTGCATTTTCTCACAAAATACAAGCCTGGATTCTTCGTCAAACAAAAATATTTCTTGATGACATTGATATTTAAAAGGATGGTACTTGTGCTTTTTTAAAATTGTTCGAACATTTTCTCTACCAACATTACACTCAGCTGCAATGGATCTAATGCTTGCATTTGGATTCGCAGAAATTAAACCTAATATAGTTTCTTCCAATTCATGGTTGTTTCTCTGATATCCTATTTAAAAAATAATGATAAGACAACTTCAATTAATAATTTTGGTTAATACCTTTATTTAAATTTGTCGAAGTATTACCAGTGTCTTCAAATTTCTTAATTATATTCTGTATGGCCGATATTGATGGAATTTGGCTATTATTAAATTTAACAGAAAATAAGTCACGTATTTGGCGTAAACTATTACCGCTGTAATAATATTTTACCATGAAAACTTTTTCTTCAACAGACCACTTCATTGTTAACAAAATTAATTTTAATCTGTCAAAGTAACTTTTGTTTGTAATATTTGGCTTTCATACAATAGCAATGCGGCACATTAGACGTAATGCAAAGACCCAGCCTGCTAATATTTTTTTAAGAAGCACTATTTCTTAATTTTACTATCGACTTTTTAACAATAATTAAAAAACAAAATATTAAGTGTTTGGTATCTTTAGGCGCGGAAAAAAATCTCTTTAATTTGGTATTTTTTTTATTCATATCAGTTATAATGGGAAACAGGAATTTAGAAAAAATCAATTTCCCATGTTATTTCCCTATGTTCAGTTTTCGGCCGGTCACCCGGTATATTGTACTAGTGTAGCTTTTAATCGGAATTTTTCAGTGAGGTTAATTGAATTTTGATGACTACATGTATGAAAATTGGGCAAATATGGACTTGGAAAAATAAATTAGAGAGAAGAACGAACAACCCCTTCTGAAGACCGGGTGTTGCGACGTGTGAGTATTCGAAATCACAAAATGACGTCGAAAGCGCTAGCTAACCAAATGCACGAAGACGGTGGGCTTTCGATTTTGGCACGAACAGTTAGAGGACGGCTTACATAATAGGCCTGAGGGGTTGTAAAGCCCGGCGTAAGCCGTGGCTTTCGGAAAAAAACAAAAAAAAGAGACTAGAGTGGACTCGTGAACACCTAAATTGGACCGTTGCGGATTGGGAGAAAGTAGTTTGGTCAGATGAATCAAACTTTGAGGTACGTAAGTTAAAACAACCCCTATTTTATAAATTCGATGATAAAAATTTAATTTTAAACTGATTTTACAAAAATTGTGATTGTCATTTGTATTATTATTATTTTTTTTTGTTTGCATAGGTTTTTGGCACCCATGGGGCTCTGTACGTACGTCGTAGAATAAGGGAAGAATATCATCCAGATTGCATCGTACCTACGGTGTTAAGGTGCGAATCCACAATGAGAATATCTCATGAAATTTCTGTCTCATGAAATAAAAATGTCATGAAAAATGTAATTTCATTGTGGAAACAGACCTGAGATACGTGATATACTAGAGATACTCTCGTGAAACAATGACTCACGAGAGTTCAGGTCTGTTTCCACAATGAAATTACATTTTTCATGACATTTTTATTTCATGAGACAGAAATTTCATGAGATATTCTCATTGTGGATTATCACCTTAACACCATGGAGGGGGGGTCATGATTTGAGCTTGCATTGCAGCAGCATGGGTAGGGAACATGTTCGTGTGCGAGGGTCGCATGAACAGTTCTACCTACACTGCAATGTTAGAGACCAATCTGATGGAATCTTACGCTAAAATATTTCGTAACAAAGACCCCAGGGTATAATATTTCAGCAGGACAATGCTCCTTGCCATACCTCGCGAGCGAGCAGGGTGGTTTGTGTCAAAGGGGGTGATTGATTATTTATAGTTTATTTTAAAGAAGAATGTAGGATAACACAGCTGTAAGTTAAAATTGGAATTGAGGGAAAAATTGCAGATGGAATGGTGTAAATTGTCGCCTTCTATCTGCAAATCATTAGTCCACGGTATGCCGAAAAGGGTTGCAGCTGTGATTTAAGCAATTGTAGGACCCACAAAATATTAAAATAGAATTTATAATAAATATTTTAATAAACTTCAATTGTTTGTTTCCTTATATTTTCTTGCTTTATTAAAATATTACTCTTTTATTAAGGTATCCCACTATTATGGCCAGGGCGTATAAGGTTACCGTACTCTTGAGAGGCAAAAAATAGAGCACAAGGGTTCTAATTACTTCTTTTTAATGGTAAGTACAGTTTTCATTTCTTATTTTGTCCTGGTTTGAGAATCCATTAAGATTATAAAGATATATTTGTATTTTTGATCAATTTATCAAAGACAATGAAAGCATGTCTGCTTCAAACTTAATTTTCTGTGACGTTGTCTCAGAACAAGTTTTTAGCCAGTAATCCGCTGTTACATATTTATTTTTCATGACACCAAATACTTTTGTTTGATCCATCTCAAACTGGCGTTTCGCTACAGTCTTTCCCTTATTCAAAGCATTTAAAGCCATTTTTTAATGTTCTGCACTTTTTTCTCCTAGGCATGTTACTAAACTATTGTAAGAAAAAGATTCCTATTAATTCGTTTTAGGTACATAATAGTTATTATTGCTGTTTTTTTTTAATTTACATTTTGAGGAGGAGTAAAATATAATTGCCTTTTCGCGTTATTACTGATCCAAATTCTTTATGCCTAAATCTCTATTAGTTGGCTACTTTTCGAAAAGAAAAAAAAATTAAATGATTTGTATCTATTAATTTTTGCCAGAAAACTGTTTTGCAATTTACTTTTAGCCGGTACTGTATTCAAAAAACTACACACATATTATGTGAATCATACAAATGTTGCTGAGAGTTATCCAAATATACTAATAAAACCAACGAAGACAGTTAAACAAAATATCCTGAAGTTTGTATTATTTAATAAATCTGAAACATCCAAACTCTGAAACAAAAAAAAACGGTGAGTTTGCCAATATTGATGTTAGCATTTAAGGACGTTACTAAATTTCAAGTTCAATATGAAAAAAGCAAATAACCAATAAAAATGAATCTCCGAAACTAGAACCATTTTCTTCTTCGGTAATAAAACGTAGATAGTTTTGTTTTTCCAATGAAAATAAAAATTGCATTCTAAATGGAAGCGAAAATATACCTGACAATGTTCCAAATCCTTTCATTTAAAAGCTTTTCAGTGATAAACAGAAAAACGGTATAAGATAGCAATGTGGATTTTGTTGTAATTTTGTTACAGTGTGGGTGAATTTTTTATTAAATTATATGACATGAAGTCAGTCTATGAACTTCAACGATTTGTAAAGTCGGATGCAAAAACTCGTTGTTTATCTATAAAATAGCAAATCAGGTTGTAACTACGAATCTTTCAATGTATGTAGGTGCCTACATAAAACAGGCACGAAAGAATCGCTATCGGCACTATAAAGTCGGAACGTGATTGAATTAGAAAATCGTGACGATACCTTTGAACGGCTTGAACCTCAACAAACGACAGCAATTATTATGTTGTCGGAAAATGATACAAATGGGGATTTACTCTTACCTTCTAATTGTAGCGCTGCAAAATTACAAAAAATATAGCAATAATTTTACTAATTATTCGAAAATAATGCAAAGAATAATAAATTGTAGGAAATCTGTAATATGAGTATTAGTGCAAAGTTGCGTCCCATAATCCATTGATTATTATGGTTTCCGAAGAAATTTGCACATTTCTATGCAAAGCATAAGCAGTGGCGGCTTGCACTAAAGGGTATAAGAGCACGTGCCCTCCTATCCAAAAAAGTTAAAATGAAAACTGCTGTGGTTTTTATAGATTTAAGTTGTAGATAGTTGTTCAAACCTCTAAAATGTAGTTCTTTCTACTTTCAAATCCAGGTATAAAGTTGCTCGGACTAATCGATGGTCACTGACTGTGTCGAAACGATTCAGAACTGAAAAATCCCTGTATATTCTTCGGTTACTGGACAGAATGTAATCGATTTCATTTTTTTGTTCTTTTATCAGGGCTCTTCCAAGTCCATTTTTTATGTTCCGATTCTTTGTAAAAAGTATTCATGCAGTATAGTTTTCTTTCGTTCAAACAATTATTTAATATTTCTCCTCTTGAGTTTCTTTCCACTAGACAAAAATTTCCAATATGAAGTTTAATCTTATGACGAATTTTGGATTCTCATATATCAACCTTCAGCAATTAATTTGTTTTTGCCTCTGCCAATTATTTCAAATTCATTGGGAAGGTAGTGTAGCCACTGCCATTTTATCATTCTTCGTGAACGCATATCCGGGCCGCGAGAATTTTGACATTCACTTTTGTTCGGGACGTTAAAGCGATAGGTTCGAGAGTGTGGGTGTACTGTGATCATAGTCGAATTTTTGCGGGTGCTATTAAATTCAAGAACATCAAGCTATTCTCAAATAACCACAAGTGCGTAGGGGTGAAACCTGCAAATTTTTTTGGCTACGGAAGTACCGTGCCAGAAGTACGTAATCTACATCTGTTTTTCGTTTCACCGCCATATTTTGTATCGGTTATCAGCGCCCGCAAGATTGCAGTGCGCACATGCTGGTGAGCGCCCTCTTGGGGATTTTGGTTGCGACATTTTTGTCAACAAGAAAGCTCAGTCGATTTTTTTTACAACTACCCGCTTTTGCTGAAGACCGTCCATCAGTCCTTTTCGTTCGTGTCCATTGATTTTTGATCGTCCGAACTGCATTGTTTGTCGTGGTAAACAATCCTGTCCATAACCAGAGCGAGCCGTACTGCGTGCTAGTAGATTAGAGTCAATTTTGGTACCGCCAGTTTGTTGGTCAACCATTGTCCGACAGTCCAGTCACCGTCCTGCAGCCAAGGTCGTGGGTCGCTGTGAGAACCATCATCGCCAAGCGTGCAGTCCGTCCTCGTGGTGGGGACCTAGCGGACGACCTATAACATCCAATCTCGTGAGCAGTCCATCTGAACTGATTGGAATTCCTGTCACCAAGATCGTGTGAACTCCCGAGCGCTCAGGTGAGGCATTTTTTATCTAATCTTTTTGGGTGTGATTGCTCTTTTTAAATATACGAGTATTTTTGTAATTAACGTCATAATCAGGTGTAATTGTTGGCAACTTAATTTTTTTTGTAGTTCGCTGGATCTCCCCGCGGGGAGGATTGCTTCACGCTTTTGTTACTTTTGGCTGGTTTCCGTCAGAAACCAGAATTTTTATATATTCACCACCAAAGGTTGTTGCCACTTGTATTTTGTGTAATTTTATTGATTATTTTGTGTGTGTCAATTAAACTGTTAATTACACTGCCGTATTTTATTTCCCTGAGAGAGGGGGTGCCACCTAACCTTTCCAGTGAAAGTTCGTGGTTGGGATCCACGTACCTCGCATACCGACGTAAACATCAATTAGCTAGTCAATAACATCCAGGGCTCCCCACGTTGAAAAGTGAGGTGCGTGCCACTTCACGTGGGAGGAGAATTCTCGATCCTACATCTCGTGGGAGAGGAGTTTTTGTCTCAATCTTTGACCAATTTTTGCATTCCAGTCACTCATGACCCATGACAATGCTCATTGCTCATGTTGTTCCTCCTAAAATCAGAAAAGAAGCAGCTCTTTTGATAAAATATTAGAAAAGAAAATCATACCATAGTCCATCACTCAATTTAGATATTTTTAATCAAGGACCAAATCGGCGTATTTCTAGAAATTAATACGAATTGCAATGCAATTAATAGTCTTAGAAATTGTATTGGTGATATTTTTATGTACTCAATATTAGAATAATGGGGTCCTGCCTGGGAAGAAACTTCGAACAATATAACCACCAAGGATCTCATATTAGATCCCAATATTTGGTCCCTAGATTTTGACAATCTTCGCAGACGTTGAGCAAAAATAAACCGTATAGGCACGAATAATGCATGCATAAATGGAACTCGACAATATTCGAGACCTGCGATTGCAGTAATTCAATGCAAACGCTCAGTCACATAATTGAATCGGTGAGATTAAGAACAGTACATGTCCAGAAGTTTAAATGTTGAGGAAATAAAAAAAAACTGTTTATTTTGAATGTTAGGCTTCTTACAGGTTTGGTATGCACAGATAAGTTTTAGTGTATCATATTAGACATCCGTTCAACTAAAAATAAAATTTGTGAATTGATGCATATTTGATATATGTATTCACAAAAACAAATTAGGACTTGTACTGTTCTTAATCTCAATTAGGTAAAAATTGCAAAAAGTAAAGGAATATCATATGGTAAAGCATATTTTATACAGCTGTAGAAATGATCCGTTATATACTATATATATGTTATTAAACAAACATAGAAAAATTATCATAGTTTATCAGAATCATCACCATCGTCGATATTAGTGGTTGGCCAGGATGTTATATGATAATAAATAATAAAACTCCAGCTGTTCTCCATCTATGTATTTCATTACCTGTTTTTTGTCGATCATTTTCTTATAATTAATTGGAACTGGATTGGAATAGGCTTTATTGGTAGGAATCTCTGGACTTTGATTTGGTTTTAACCTTTAAGTGCTCGCGTTAGCCGGGCCTACAGAAGTGCTCATGTGGCGCTTCTCAGGCGCCACCGTTTTCTTTTCATTATTTAAGTAAATAGTTTGCTTCCAATTTCTTTTTTAATTAAGACAAACTTTTATCCATCTATGCTAAGAATTAAAATATGTTTATATCGTTTTTAAATGGCTTATTATTAAATAAAAAAAGGCATTATGCAAAAAGTGTCTTTATTTTCACTTTCATCACATTCATCGTCAGTCTCAATTACTGAATTGCTGTCGTGGATATCAATACTTTCATTATCCGAATCAATTTCACTTTCGGAAGAATCTAAATCGCCCATGTCAACTTCTTCGTCGCCCTCAAGTTCATCTGTAGAGAGGTCGTTTTCCTGACCACGCCATGCTAATTTTTTTATGTGAACACTTTCACAGCACATAAACACTGATGTGTAAACAGCAAAACGTAAGACTGTCCTAGCAAAGTCGAATACATGTAACTGACGAGGGAACCCCCCGTACCGTCATAGAATGTAGGGGGATTCCCCTTATGCAAGCGTTAATATTACGACCCGGAGGTGGAACTTCGGTCAAAAAGTGCGAAAAAATTTGCATAAAAATTTAAGTTTTTATCTTTTTTGTGTAAAACAATATTGCAAATAGAATTAAAAAAATTTGAAAAACAAAAATTTGATCAGTTCTTATTTATTTAATACGATAATAATAAATATAAAATGCGCTAAAAATATGTAACGCAATTGCTCGCGTGGCGCCTCTGAGGCTCCAAGTCGCGCACCATCGCAGTAATTAATTTATTTACAGCAAACAAAAAGAAGGATCACATCGATCTAAGGTTTATTATGTTACTAAATATGTATTTGAGGAATAGATAATATCTCGATTGAATGAAAACAAAATATAACAGAGTTACAGCCATTCAAAGTACCCTTGGCACCTCATAGACGCCACGCGAGCACTTAAAGGTTAATAACTTGAACTTGTATGAAGAAGCTCCGTCTATAAAGTCAAAGCATGAAACGTAGCCAGGATTTGATGCGTCGTACACACTGCATGTATTTGGAAATTGTAAAATTTTCATTTACTCCATTTGCGACTATTTTACAAGTTTTTTTGTAGACTGACGGCCACCATTTCTTAAAATCAAGTATATCTCTGTAAGAAATGATACTTATCGTACTAAATGGTTTTTTTTTGGATTTGTAATCATTGCCTCATATTCTTCTGGGACGTATTTATACACGATCACATTTCCTGATTAATCTTTTTGCACTCCCAAAATTCGCACTGCAAAATGCATGACTGATAAAATATGCGCATGGCACTCTTATATCATTTTATCTATTGAGAATAAGAACAGTACAAATCCTGGACATGTACTGTTCTTACTCTCAATGTAAAAATTTACCCACTGGAAAGTGCTTTGACAAGATGATTTTAATATTGTTCTTTTACTCATTCGATGCAGCTTCGTATTTAAAACAAAACTGCTGACAGATGAAAATGTCATTTTTTGGACTTGTACTGTTCTTAATCTCACCGATTCAATTAATGATTGTCCTGCCAGATACTCTGCCGGTGGCTTGGAGGATCTGCACTCTTTGACATCCAGGCAGCGGCCTGAATGAATGGTTTGGATGAGTCTCTGCGATAATGTGACAATTTCATTTGTTGTAAAATTTATTATCTCTATACGCGATACGAATAAATAAATCCAAAAATAATTATAGGGAATGATTATAGTTCGTCTTTCCTTTCCCTTTCGATAGGTGTTTGCTCCTTGACACTCAGAAAAAACTAAATTATATTTAGAAATTCACCAGTAAAAGCCTCAGAACAGATAAGGATTTTAACAATGGACGACATAGGCAACGAAAATAGCCACTTTGTGGAAATCTTTAAAAGCGCGCCCGAGTGGTTAGATGTTGATAAGCTATTACCAACCGATTTCTTGGTATCGTTAAAAATCACTAGCGTCTCGACTGTCAACAACAACGATAACAGCTGCGAGTGTTTATTTTTGTTTGACCAGAGAAGGTCAGTCGTTTCGATTGTCTTCCTGCAATGACCGAATTTTGCAACCGTTAGTGAGGGTGCCAGCTTCAGTATCAAACCATATGATAAATTAGAGAACAAATATAACTCCGCATAAAAAATGATATAAAAAGAACAAGGAAATCAGATACAACCTGAGGTCCATAGAACATTAAAGTGTAAGGTATCTACTATATCGAAGACGATAAAAGAAGAATTGCATAGGGCTGAAAGAAGAGTATGACCATACTCGTATTTTAGAAGCAATAAAGGGGCAGCGAGGGAAGAATTGCTGGAGAATACAGCACATAAAAGAAACCATAGTGGTGGGACACAGTATTTAAGGAAAGATAAGAGAAAAGAAAAAAGCGTATCTAGCGTGGCTAACAAAATAAAAAGATATAAGAAACGAAAGAAAATATAAGTAACTTAACACAAAAGTAAAAAGGTATTTTTCTACAAAGAAAAATACATCGTGAGTCAAGAAATGTGGATCAGCGAGTCGGAGGATCCAGAAGTTCCGAAGCCTGGTGATTAATAAAAAATATATGAACAGTAGAAAACGATTGACTATTGGGAATGGGTATCTCGTTGAATGACTGGAAAAAGAATTTTAGTAAACCACTAACAGACACTAGCCAAAACACTAATGACGAACCAACCCAACGGTTGCCCAAACAGATGAAAAGAATTGAGGTAAGTTTGGAACTTGTCAATGCTTCTGTAAAAATATGAAAAACCTTAAGTCGCCCTAATCAGGTGGTATTCCGGCGGAGGTACTGAAATACGAACTAATAGAACTGCATGAAATTTTAAAGAATTTTTTTCAACGCTGCATAAATGTGGAAAACATACCAAAACAATAAATAATTTCGATTATAACATTAATATTCAAATAAAAAGATGTAGGGAAGACTCAGGAAATTATAGAGGTATTTTGGTAATATGCTGCGTGGGAAAACTATATTAACAAATCTGATAGAAAACTAGATAGAGAGAAAAGAAGCGGAAGAACAGACGGGATTTAGAGTAGGGAGATCTATGGCGGATAATTTCTTTAGGCTGAAAATGGTCGTAGGAAAGTAGGCACAACGCGCCAGAGATTCATATTGAGAACTGAAATGATGGAATATTTGGATATGGATAGTGAATACATGAAAGTCATAAAAGCATATAGTACATATTTGGGAGTTATATTTAATGAGACTGGTTGCAGCAATAAAGAGAATAAAGGGAGAAAGAGAAAATAATAAATGGTGGCAGATATGTTGCAAGACCTTTTAATAGCGTATTATGGAATAAGAATGTAAGAAAGGGTACGAAGAAATGAATCTATAAGTCTATAATTGGAAATACCTATGAAACGGAAGTCTGGGATATTAGCGTAAAGGACAGATCAAACGATGGACGACTGCGGAAACAAAAGAGGAAAATTAATTTGAAAGAAAGATGTACAAAGCGAAATGAAGTCCCCGAGGATTCTGGCATAGAAGCGCTGTGGCAAATAATGTATTGACAAAGTGATAAATGATCAAATCTGAAGAATTATGGAGGTATGATCTAAAATTGTAGAGGAAATCGAACGAAGACAACTGCTGTGGTTTGGGCACGTTAATAGAATGCTTGAAAATAGATGGCCAAAATAGACGTTGAAGTGGATACCGCCGTAGAAATGAAAAAGAGGTCGGCGAAGATTAAGCTGGAGACAAGGAATCGACGAGGAAATGTCAGCAAAAAATATATAGGATATAGGATGAACTTTATGCAAACTAGAAGAGGAAGCTGAGGACAGAGAGGTGGCGACAGCTGTAGAAATTATTCGTTTATATGAAATATAGATGGTATTTCCTTTTTTTTTGTAATATTTTGCCCTCCCATTGAAAAAAGTCACGAGCCATCAGTGTTCTTTAACATGGTGTAGTATAACCTTGTATAACACATCTTACATGTTTTCAAATGAAGCCAAATTATTCTATTCGTCGAGTAGTGCTTCTATTCTCTCCAAAGAAAGAAAGAGGAAGTATTATGAAAAGATAAATATAGAAAGTGAACAGCGAGTATATTTAATTCATTCATAAGGACCGAAAAGAGAAACACAACTTTAATTATTAAGTTCTGTATTTGTAAAACACTAAATCAATATCTTCTAAGAAAAACTATTACAACACTAGGCATAACTAGGTAACAACATATTAAAATTAATTTTCATAT
Source organism: Podabrus alpinus (assembly GCA_932274525.1). NCBI lineage: Eukaryota > Metazoa > Arthropoda > Insecta > Coleoptera > Cantharidae > Podabrus > Podabrus alpinus. Next base: position 23,032,735 of record OW026454.1, read on the forward strand.
AAATTAAATTTAAGTTCATCATCATCTTTTTCCATCGTTCTATTGAAATTCCCAATGTCATTAATAGCATGCCAAATTTCATCAGCCAAAATATATGGTTCTTCCAATGATGGAAAGCGTGTAGTAAACGGCATATCTGTAATATCTATCAAATTTGTATATCGTTCTTTTAAAATACTGGCAGTTTGGAACATAACTTCTTTTTGAAGCCTCGAGCATACAAAAGGAGTTCGAATATAATGCCTAAAACGATAAACAATAATTGAGTTTGGAATTTCACTATTATATAGGTTGAAGCATACATAAGTTCGTAGCGTTTTTGGTTTCCAAGGTAAGAGTCCTTTGGAACCCAATTTGTTTGAGAAATATCAATGTCATTTTAATGCCATAGTATTGTTTTATTGAATATTTCTTGAATTTTGAATTTGTACAAAGTTAGGGGTAATTGTTGGCTAAAGAAAATGGGGTGTCAAGTACAAAAAAATGAACATTTTAGACAAATCCTTTTGTTTGAGTTTAACCGAGGAGTTAAGGCATCGGAGGCTGCTAGAACCATTTGTGCCGTTTACGGAGAGAACGCCATCGTGGAAAGTACTGCACGAAAATGGTTTTCTCGTTTCAAAGAGGGGCATTTTGATATGAATGACTTTCCATGTTCAGGGAAACCATCCGGCTCTGATGAAGACCGATTAAATGCTTCAATTCGTGATGATCTACGTCAATCAACTCGGGCATTGGGCAATATGATGAATTGCGACCAATCAACTATCGTACGACATTTGCATTCCAAGGGCAAAGTTCAAAAGTTGTGTGTTTGGGTACCATACGTTTTGAGCGAAAACAACAAAAAATAGCGTGTTACCACTTGTGCTTCTTTGCTTGCTCGTCATCGTTTAGCTCGTCAACAACATCGGTCGTTTTTGTCCCAAATTGTTACTGGTGACGAACAATGATGCCTTTACATCAAGAACAGAAAGGAATGGTTGAGCCCTAACAAACAAGCACAAGCTGGTGCCCATCCACGCAAGGTAAAGTTGGACAACTGGTGAAATAAAGAAGGCGTGATCTACTATTAATTGCTTCCGAGGAATGTAACCATCACTTCTGAGGTTAATTGTCAACAACTGCGTCGCTTGGAGGCTGCAATTCGAGAAAAACGACCGGCAAGATGGCATCAAGTAGTTTTGCAGCATGATAATGCCCCTCCACATACTGCTAACATTACAAAAGCAACTATTCTAGACCTCGGTTTGGAGGTTATTCCACATCCGCCCTATTCTCCTGATCTTGCTCCATCGGATTTTCAGCTTTTCCGCTGTCTATCCAACAATCTCCGCGGAATCTCATTTAATAACGACGTTGCTCTTTAAAACTGGCTCGACGACTTCTTCACCTCCAAACCACCGGATTTCTTCAGGCGTGGAATCGAAAAACTGCCCAAACGATAGGAGTCAATCATAAACAATACAGGAGTATATATTATTGATTAGTTTGTTTATTTGAATTATAAATAAAAAAAAACGCTACGAACTTATGCATCAACCCATAACAAACTTACTTATTCATTTTAGAAATCAAATTGTTCTGATGGTAATATTCTGCAAATATCCTCATCGAACTAGTTATCGATTCTGTTACCCAATATATCATTATATTATCTAATAATTTATCATATGAATAGTTTAGAAGAATGGCATCGTGCTCTTTTTCGCTGGGGTTCGAATTGTATTTTAACATAGACACAAAAATATCAACTATGTAAGCAGTCAACCCTACTGGGGAATCACCGAGTCCAATTCCTACAAAATGATTTTGTTTCATTTGTGAGATTAGAATGCTACCCAATCATGCTTACCAATAGTATCTGGTTTTATAAATTGGAAATGTGAATAAGTTGATTCTATGATTAACTGAGAAATTTTTTTTGATAATGGATACATTTTATTATAATGGTCTTGATTTGCGAGCCATCTTGTATTACTGCCTAAAAATATTTTTAAATAGGCCGAATATTTCAATGCCATACACCAATTAGAATGTACACCCAAAACTGTCTCAGGGTAGAGCAGTGCCATATTCTCAGCTATTACTCCTCCCCAACCTTCACCGTGGATGTAATATGTATATATACCCAGTCTCTTCATAAAGTTATTAAGAAGTACACCCATCTGAACGACTCCAAGACCAGGCTTAACTGGTTTATCGGAAAATCCAAATCCTGGTAAGGAAGGAGCTATTATTTCAAAGGTAAACCGGTAATTATTACGACTTTTGTTCAGATATGTAATAACATCGGAAAATTCCAGATTTGTGTTGGGCCAGTCGTGCAATAACAGCAAAGGCACTTGAGCGTTATCTAAATTATCGTAGTCTGGCTGGACGTGTATGAAATGAATATTTAATCCTTGAATTATCGTTGTATATTGAGGAAACCGATTTAAGTTATACTGCCTTTCCGTCCAATTATAATTATTTTTCCAATATTTTATTATATTTGCTAAATAGCGCGAGTTTAATCCGTACTGGTGTGTGACGCCTTCCAACGGAGGTGTAAATGGCCGATGATTATTTAAACGGTCTTTTAAATCTGATATAATCTATAAAAATAATAAAACTTGCAGATATTTAAAAAATAATATGTAATATAAATTTACTTCTCTCGGAACATTAATTTGAAATGGATTAACTGTAATATTTTCCTGTGTTGGTTTGCCAGGGCCCCACCATGTCGTTTCAAATTTTGGAATCGGCCCCACAAGATAAAGAGCGACAAATATTTCTTGAATAGTAATTGTGATTGTTAGCACCGTCACTAGCGTTAAGGTTCGCTGAAGCGTCATTTTTTTAAAAATTCTTTTAAAAGTTAAAAATATTTTAATGCACTGTACAGTGGTAACAACTTATTTTAACAGATAACGGCACACATTTTTATGTTTCGACTTTAAATAAATGCGCGAGCATTATACAAATTTGATTTGCAATATTATAGTATATACAGTGACCTCGTAAAGTTTGGAACAAATACGTTCAAAATTTTTAAATTGATTTTCTCAGAAAATACTCGAACACGTCAACCTTAATTTTTTAAATGTACACTTTTTTCTGTTGTTGACATAATATTTTTATCGTATTTTCATTTTTAGGTGTGAAGTCATCGTCAATTTTTTCAATGGCAACCCTAATTTTTCTATACAAATTTGGAAAGATCACAATTTTCTGAGTATGAAAATGTAAAAAACCTGACCTTGAAAAGAAAAGTTGTTTCTGCAAAAATTATGTAAAGAAGAAAATGAAATTAAATGTTCGAAGTGACCCCCGCTCACTTCTTGGTAATATCCTATGCGCCACCGAAACTTCTGTAAAACATTTTCAATCGCATCGAGTTGAATTGCCCGAATGTCATTGCGTATTCTATCCTTTAATCCATCAATGGTAGTTGGTTTATTGAAATAGACTTTGCTCTTTAAATAGCTCCATAAAAAGTAATACAGTGGAGTAAGATCCGGAGATCTAGGTAGCCATTCGATCGTTGCCCTGCGACCAATCCGTGTCTGAGACCGTTTTTGTCCAAACTGGCTATGAGTTTCCATTTTCCAATATGGGTTGATAGGAGACCAATATCTATAGTTTTTTAGGCTTATATACAAAGTATAGCAAGAAGCCTTATGATCTGGCTCCGTGTCCGTCTGTCCGTATAATTCAAAATCATACAGAGCGTTTCAGATCGTGTTGGAAATACTCTGTGTATAGAGGTCTAAGAACTGGGTACCCAGTGCGCTACTTTTAGGCTTCTATACAAAGTATAGCAAGAAGCCTTATGATCTGGCTCCGTGTCTGTCCGTCCGTCCGTCTGTCCGTCCGCATAATTCAAATCTAATTTATATATTAAGATAGGTTACAAAAAATATTCTGTGCTTTAAGATTGTAACTTTCAACCTATATAGTAGACTTGATCCGATGATCTGACCGATCAAGGTATCAACGGATCAAGGCAGTGGCGGATTTAAGCAAAAAGGCCCGGTGGGCAAAATTTCATTAGGCCCCCCCCCTATTGAATTGTGTACACAAGAATTTATTTTGGCTCAAGTGTTTCATTGGAGGTGATAGGTATGTGTTTCAAGAAATTTATCAGTATAAAATGGTTTGAATTTATTTATCGAGCATTTTGAACGTTGGATTCGTTTTTACATTGAGAACATTTACATATTTTTAAATCCTCTTCTCGCTTTGTTCTCCACGAAAACTTCGATAGTAGCATTCAAATCAACTTGATTGGCGACATGCTGTTCGATGAAAAGTATGCTGAAATCGTCCAATGCTTCTGCACTCATTGTAGAACGTTTACGATCTTTGACTTTCTTTAATGAGCTCATTGTTCGTTCGGCGCTGGCTGTGCTGACGGGAAGTGTCAAGAATAAACGCAATAAACTGCAGCACTCCGGAAAACTGCTCATCAAATTTTTTTCAACGATGAAGTTCAAATATTGCAATGGACTATGCCCAGTAGAATCTTGTTCTTGTGAGAAGTACAAATCCGCAAAACTGATCAACTCATACTTCAGGGCAGTTGTAAAAAAAGTTGGATATTTCTCCATCAAGTTGCAAACATTTTTTCAACTTTTTTCTCATCCATGTTTTTGAAGAATTCAGGTTTGAGAAATCCGAAAAGTGAGTTTATCTCATGAAAACCTTTGGCTCTTTCTTGTAATTCGCTGCACATCCTGTCGAGAACTTCGTAGTATGCAATGCGATGTTTCGTTGCCATATCCCAAGGACTGTCGTCAGCTTTCTCACCGGGCATTTTTTTCGTTCGTCGTCATCTGGTGATCGGAAAATCCGGATTCTTCCATCCCATGTTCTCCCATTGAGATTTCGCTTTCGACACAAAAAAATCGTACTTGCTTTCTGCGTGCAAGTTTTTCAAATTCTTCATTACATTCTGAAGACAATTTGGGGTCATCAAAAGATCCACTTCTTTTTTCTGTAATTCCACTTCAGCAACGTCAATGAATGATAGGACTGAATGCCACCACGTCAGGTTAAGTAAGAAGAGCCAATCGATCGCCGAAAGTAGAGAATTTGCGTCCATTATATCTTCTCCAGTAGCCTTTTCTCTTGATGTTTCTCGTTCTAAACAGTTGAAAATACAGTCAAGATTTTGGATAACCGCTTCTACTGCTTTCAGTCGTGTAGACCAACGAGTCCCGCTCAATCCTTTGATGTGGAGTCTTCGTTTCTGTGACAGCGCCTCGCTTTCGACATCAAACTGTTCACCCTGTGTCTCTCTTCTACAGTCAGAATTTGTCTCAAAAATTTCTTTTTTCAATTCTTCCAGAAGTTGAATGCAGAAAGATTTTTTATTTTGGGACAGATTTTTGCTTTGTTCCAAAAGGTTTTCCCATCGCCGATGAGACTATGAGAAATATTTGACGAACGTGATAAAATCGTAGACGTTTTTAATAACTGATTAATTACACAACTTTTTTGATTTTATATTTAATTTATGATTATTACGAAGCATTGCAAGTGTTTCGATAACAGGGTCCCCTGAAGAGAAATTTGTCTCGTGCTATCTACAAAAGACTCACCGAAACATTAAAAAAAAAATCGAAAGTGTAACTTTTAGCAAGAGGGGCCCTTAATGCCTCCCGTCGGGGGGGCTCAGTGGCCAAGCGCGCTTTTGCCCACCTGTTAAATCCGCCACTGGATCAAGGTATCAAGGTATCAACGGATCAACGGATTAAGTTATCAGATCACGGATCAACGGATTAAGTTATATCAAAGTAACCGATAAAATTTATTGTCATATTTTATAGCAAGAAGAAGGTTGACATTACGATGGTATAATTGAAAATTGTATGAAATGATAAAATTGTAGCGAAAATATTTGATGATCATTTCATTAATGTTCCGACCTCTATATTTTTCTTCAAAGAAAAATAAATAAATATTCTTTTTTTTTTTTTAATATAATTTAACGTTTTTAACATTCTTTTATAGATCAGGAACCAAGTATTTTGAAGCGGAAAATATTTGTTCATATAATGGTTGCTTAGGGCGTAAATAGGTAATGTTGAAGTTTCCTCCTCCAACCAGATCGTTTGTTAACTTTTTACAGGGCGGGGAAGGGGAAAAATAAAGTTTTCCATCGATTAATATAATTAATTAATGTTGAAGTTTTCTCCTCCAACCAGGTCGTTTCTTAATTTTCTGCAGGGTGGGGGGACGGAAAATATCAGTTGTTCACTGTTTTGGTTATTTATTATACTGTGATAGTGTGATATCACATGGTATGGTCCTATGGTGATATTGTACAAAATATTTTTTCTTGGAACAAAACAGTTTGTTGATATAACGTCTAGTTTCTGAAATAAACGTTAAAATTTGGTCGTTTTTGCCGCAATTTTCCAAATAGTAGCAAAGATTATTTCAAGAACATTATTTCAGAGAAAATTGCGAGAAAAAATATTTATTGTAGCAAATTTTTTGCTCTTCAATTTGGTTTAATAATAATTTTTCATAAAAGAGAAAATAAGCGAGCTATAGTCGAAAAATTGCATTTGGCAGCTAAAACCTTTAATTGGGGGAAACACCGGCATGGAATTTTTGGCGACTTTAGGGAAGTTCATTAAGACACTTCTATATTTTATACTTCTCTGTTAAATTTCAGTTTAACCGGATTTCTTGTAAGCGGAAACCTATCGTGCAACTTCATTGCTTGACATACAACATGGGCAAATTTTGAAAAAAATTAATTTGTTCTTCAATTTTAAACTTTTATTCCAATTTAGTTCATTTACTTTTAAGCGCATTTCGCCTTTCTTGAAACATTTCTTTTCGTGCAACGAATCAATATTTTACACCATTCTAAAAGTGGGTCGTGTTTTCGGCAAGTTATTTCAGGAATATATTTTATAAAATATATCTTATAAAGCATTTTATGGTCTTTCATTTTGATCTGAAGGTAATTTTTCGTAAAAGTGAAAATAAACGAGCTATTGACGAAATCCGTATTAAGGGAGCTAAACTCGCCAGGGGGGGGGGGGGAGACGCCGGCATAGGATTTTATAGGTTTGTCTAATAACAAAAACAAAGATCGGCTTGTCTACATGCTGTCTGAAAAACTGAAGACTACAGGATTTCGCATAAAGCAAGCTGCTGAACATGCTGAGGTGTTCCAAACTTTACGAGCTCACTGTATGAAAAAAAATCCAATTAGAATTTTTCTTACATAACGTAAATTATTTTGACTAGGGCTATTATAATATAAAAATAAGTAATTGTTTTTAAAATTATATTAAAAATAACCTGGAGTTCACCCCTGCACATTTTCGATTACACAAAACAGATACCTGTAATCTGCAGTATTATATTTAACCTCCAAATTTGACTTTTGTTGGCGGTAAACAAATAAATGTATAATTCGTTTACAAATTGATTTAATTATATTAAAATGGATGAATATCCAAATTCTGACGAAGAATTTGAGTTGGCTCATCAAGATGAGTTTGAATTGCTACGAGAACAAGAAGGTAAGTAATTAATCTACCTTTTAACTCCCATAACAATTTTTAATGTTTTAGAAGAAGTAGATTTACTGAACTACAATGCAAATCCTACAAGATTTAATAACAGGAATGATATACATTGTAATATTCAACACAAAGACACAACTTTGGATTTTACCCAAAATACTAGCACTCAAAGTAATGTTGCGGGTGCTGCTACTACGATTTTAATTGATGATTTATCGGAAGATATTTTCGCTAATGAACCGACATCACAGTCAACTAGGAAGAGAACAATTGAAGAATTATTTGGCGAGATTGATGATATTTTGAATGAAGAAATAATTGATGGTAAAGTCACTAAGAAGAAGAAATATGACAATAGTGACGATCATGCATTAATTGAACACATATTAGAATTAAGGAGATTATCAAAACTTCGTTCAAATCCTATGAGCTTGATAAATAATGCGGCTTCAAGAGGGGGATCTTTTAATAAAAATAACATTTCCTATGTTGTGCCTAAATATTCATTCGTGGTGGTTACTAGATATGATGGTCAACGGGTTTATGTGAGGTGTCATTCGGAAGATTATGAAAAAGAGGAGATGAAACGTATCACCAAAAGTGGTGGTTATTCTGGAGTTATGGGAAAAGCTTTTAAGGAAATATGGAAGGATGCAGAAGAAATTGTAAGTATTTTATTTATAAAACTCTTAAGCAGAATATTACTATCAATATTTAAAGGTTTTTAAATGAAACTAAAAAATTAAACTATGTTTAACTACACAAGGTGTTCCATTTTTGGAGGACGGAGCAATTATTAAATTTTCTATTGACTCATTTATTATTACTATATAATATATAAAACAACATCAAAGGCTTGAAGGCCCATAGCTTTGTTTGCTATCTTTTTCAATTTCTTGCTTTGTCGTTCCAATTTGAAACCTGTGTGGGTTTCACCCTCATCAACACATCTTTGTGGGTTCTATTCTCTTCATACGTCCGATCTTTCTATGACGTGCATTTAGTCTTCTCCTCATTTATCTTTTTATCACCAACTCTTGTTTCGACCTTGATATCAGTGGCACAGCAGCGAAAGCAAGACATTGCTGGTAATTGCTGTATATTATTCTATTTCTATTTATTTTGCTCTCGTGTATAATCTTCTCTAGTACAAGCTTGAACATCATTGCCGACAGTGGATCTCCTTGCCTAACTCAGACCATTCTCCACTTTAAACTTTCTTGACATAATTCTTTTCACTCTTGTTTTATTTTCTGTTTCTTCAGTGTCATCTTTATTACCTTGATGAATTGGGGTGTAGATTGAATTCTTCTAATATTTGATATAATTTATCTGCTTATGCTGTCATACAAATGCTAAGTGTGTGGACAATGCAACTGTAGTCTGCGATTTATTTCCTGTATCTGTTTAATTGTAAACACCTGGTCAAACACTGATCTCCCACTTCTAAATCTACTCTGATAATCGCCGAATAGTCGTTCAGGGTGTTCTTCAAGTTTTCCTTTAATCCATGTTGCGAGAATTTTGTACGTCACACTCAATAGTGCTATTCCTCGATGGTTTGCACACTCCTTCAAGTCACCCTTTTTGTGTCGGGCAGATCAGCACCTCACTCCTGGTTTTAAGCATTTTTCTTCATTTAATACTTCTAATATCAGCTTATATTTTATTGTGTAATGTTTTAATTTTTGTTATTCTTTAGCTTTTTGATAATATCACTTATTTCTTGTACCCAGAGCCGTAGCAAGGGTGAGGCGACTGAGGCGTTTGCCTCACGCGCCATTGCAATGGGGGCGCTAAACCTTGACAAAACCCAATAAATAATAGTTTAAAATTTTCAAAAAGATAAGAATCTTTTGGGGGCTGTGGATATATTCAAATTTGACCACGATTTTATTTGCAACATCGCCTAAAATTCCTCGGCCTTTCCCACGAGTGGGGATTCTACAGTAGTTTTTCGTCTATAACTTGCTTACTTTAATTTTTAGTGAAAATTATCATCAAATCAAAATTGAAGAGTACAAAATTCTCTATAAAACCCTCTATAAACTTTTACTATTATAAAACTATAAATCCAGAGAAAACAATTGAGAAAGGTTTTGAATAATTCTTAATCTGAATAAAACTTTCGTACTATTTAAACTTCACCATCGATGGTGAACAAACCGAAACAAGGTTTCAGGATTTACTTTAGATCTAAAGTAAATCCTGAAACCCTGTTTTGTAAGGAATTTTCTGCTCTTCAATTTTGGTTCAATGATAAGACAGGGGATTTTAGGAAAGCTGATTTCGTCCCCCGCGTTGTTTCCATTTCCCTTTAACTGGCTGGGTAACCACTAAAAATATCACGTTATGATCGCGACAGTTATTCAAATAATATATTTAAATTGAAAAGAAAAATTCCTACTGTTAAAAATAATCTCCATATTCAGGGAGGGGGGGGTTACGTTATGTGTTACGTTACCATGGAAACGGTGATACTGACATACTATGCGTATTTTATAAAAGATCTTCAGAAGTTCCCAATGATAATCGATATTACATGACCGGGGGGGGGGGGTATGGAATACCATTATTCAGAACCATTAAATTTTTTTGCAATTTTCGTTTGTAATCCGGGTGGGGGGGGCAGCAGGTGATATTTTTCATAACTATCCCAGTACGGTTCTTCTGAATACCGAGGGACGTAAAAGTGAAAATTTTTCTTTCGCAATAAATTAAGTGTATCTAGGGGGTATGCCAGACCCCCCGGTCCCGGCAGCTTAAATGAGTTCCTGATACTGATAAGCATCCATTTGTTTTCATTACTCTAAGCCGGCACTGTAGCAAGGGTGATCGCAATGGGGGCGCTAAAGCTCTAGAAAACCCAATAAATAATACTTTAAAATTTCCAAAATGATAAGAATCTGTTGGGAGGGGGGGGCGCATATATTCAAATTTGCCTCAGGCGCCAGAAGAGCTCGCTACGGCGCTGCTTGTACCTTTGGGATTTCTACTTTTGTATTTTCAGCATTATCTTCGGTATTATCATCATTTTTCCTGTCTTGGTTCTTATTGAGTATTTCTTCAAAGTATTGTGCCCAAATTTTCATCTCTACCTTTGCAGATCATTGTATTCGCCTGAAATCCATTTGGTAAAAGTTTCTGATCTCTTTTATTCTAAACTTATTCTCTATTTCTTCAAGCATTTTGATTTTATATTTTCTCTTTCTCTTTCTCTGCACATTATTTTGCACTTCCTTCTTTGTTCTTCATATCTTTTTTTATGCTCTACTGTTTGCTTTTGTGTTATCTCTTTGCTATAATCTCCCTTATTTATTTCTTTTTCACATTTTTCATCATTTTTTCTTTGTTTCACCTCTTCCTAACTCTTTAACCGTTTGTAATATTATCTCTTGTAGATTTCTTACTTTTTGTTCTATATCGTGATTTCATTGCATTATTCTCAGGTTTTCTGTCATTAATTCCTCATATTTCATTCTTGTCTGTTCATATCTGATTTGTAGTCTTGCTCTTTCTCTGATGAGTGTATAAGCTTTCTTCCCCAAATCAATTGGCATTATTTGTTTTAGTTTAGATCTTACTAGATAATGGTCTGTGTCATGTCCGCCCTCTATAACTTCTTACATCTTGTATACAATTGTTACATCTCTGTTCTATAATTATGTGATCATTTTTATTTATCGTGTTTGCACTTGGCGTCATCTTTGTACTTCAATGTATCTTCTTGGTTTTGCATTGAGTACCCTTTAGTAACATGTTTCTTCACATTGCGAGATCTATTAAAAGTTTACCATTTTCATTGATCTCTACATGTACACTTGTCTTCCTATTGTTGGCTGGTATTCCTGTTCTCGACCTATTTTCTCGTTAAAATCTCCGAATAGTATTTTTATGTGTCTCTAGGTATTTTTTCGTGTTGCTTCTCAATTTCTTCGTAAACTGTTCTTTTGTCTCCATTAAATTTTCTTATGTTGGTGTGTGTTGAATTTTATAATCATACCTTTTCTTTTTTCGCTAATCAAAAAACCACAGTTCCCAATTTTTTATCTTCACTCCCACTCATGGAAAAGGTGTATCCATGTATATCCACAATCTCGTTTCCCCTCTATATTGTCTCTTGTAATGCCGTAATGTTGATACGATATCTCTCAGTTTCTTTGATCAATTGTTTCATTATTCCCTTCTCGAAAGTGCCCCTAACGTTCCAAGACGCTATGTACATATTTTCTCGCTTTCCCACACTGTAAAAAAATCACGTAAAAATACATTCAAATACGTGTAATTTTTACATTCAAAATTATAGTAAAAATACATAATAGGTTCGTTCGTTTGTCATGCACTAAGCGACACCGTGAAATTATTGTGGAAAATGGCGTTCGTTTGTCACGGTGTCAGAACACCAGTTGTGTTCATTTGTCCAGTGCCGGGCACACCAACACGGAAAGTGTCACACCACTCACACCGTCGTTTTGTAGGTGTAGCCGGTGTGCTACAAAGTGGTGTGGGAATATATAACGTAAAAATCTAAAAATACTACCTACTTGTCAATTGCAGAAATTTTTTATTAAAATGGAAGCAAAAGATATTGCAAATTATAAGCAATATAACACCAAAAAAACACATTTTAGTGTTTCTGTGGTTTGCTGGCCACTAGACCTCTTCGTTTCATGATGTTGCAGATAGATTCGATTTGTGTTTAAGCTCTCTTCATGATGTCATTACAAGGATGTCAATGTTTTTAAGTGAAATGGCAAAAGATGTAATTTGCTTACCAAACGAAAACCAGAAACAAAAAACTATGAACCACTACAACCGCAAAGCAAACCTTCGTAATGTTATTGGTTCTGTTGATGGATGTCATATTAAAATTGATACGCCAAATGAAAGAACAATTGATTATTATAATCGAAAGAGTTTTCATTCTATAGTGTTGCAAGGTACTTGTAATGAAGAATTGAAATTGATCGACATATTTATAGGTTTTCCTGGTTCAACGCATGATGCTCGTATGTTTAACAATTCCTCTCTCTGCTCAATCGTGATGCTTCTTTGACAGACGCATCGTGACCCATCTCTTTTTATGCATGTGATGTGCGTTCGATTTATTTTCACATACATAGAGGACCTACTTGTTTAATGTGGGCTCCGAACCACGGGAAGTGTAATACACTTCATTGCGAGATGGGCGCTCGTGGCAAATTACCTCGGTGGTTTGCCATTGCCTTCCGAGGAGAAACGGTCAGAATAAAGTTTTTACTCTGCCCGGATTTGAACCGAGCATTTCGCATTAGCAGTATGCCCACTTAACCACTAAGCTATGACCGTCTCTCCTCACTCTCCACCACAATTCCTCACTTGGTCATAATTTAGAAAATATATGTGGTAATGGTAATTACATATTGGGAGATAGTGCCTACCCACTACTACCCCATCTAATAACTCCTTATCGTGATAATGGGCATTTGACTGCGTCACAAAAAATCTTTAATACTGCTTTAAGTTCATGCAGAGTGAGTATAGAACATACTTTTGGTTTATTGAAACAACGATTTCGCCAGTTGCATCATCTGGAACTAAGAGGGCATGAACGAATATGTCATTTTATACGAGCCTGCTTCGTCTTGCATAATATAGCAAATAAGGAAGATACCTCAATATTTCAATCTGAAATACCAGCGGAAGATGATGATCAACCAGAAACTATTATACCTTCCGGATATACTACAATACATAATGGAAAACATGTAAGAGACGAAATATGTAGACAAATGTGTTTATAATAAATAAGATTTAAAGTGCATATTTATTTATGCATTGAGAAAGATAGCGGAGTGGAGACCAGCAGAGGACCGCACAAGAGGAAGACCAAACCTGAGATGGCACGACCAAGTAACAGAGGATCTAAAAATAATGAAAGTCAGCGGCTGGAAGGAAATGACTAAGGACCGACAGCGCTGGAGAGGAATAGTAACGGAAGCAAAAACGAACAACATGTTATAGAAATGAATTGTAAAGTAAAAGAGGACTAATCCACCTCAAAAAATGGATATGTAAAGTCTCATAAGAGACGGTCAAATTCCCAAGGAATAAAAGACTTATTATTATTATTATTTATTTGAATTTTGACAATAATTGTTCTAGTAAATCATTGCGCCTTTCTAATTGTAATAAAAGTAGTTTGTCAAAATTGCACACTGAATGTCAAAAAATCGTTCGTTTGTTATTCGTAGGTGTTACTGCACCAGGTCACACCACCTGCGCGCGACCATACGCACTACACGACACTAATTTTTTCGGTGTGGTTTCGTGCATGACAAATGAACAGACCTATTGTGTATTATTCCATTGATAATAATGTAATTTCACACTATTATCAATGGAATAATACACAAATATGTATTTTTACTATGATTTTGAATGTAAAAATTACACGTATTTGAATGTAAAAATTACACGTATTTGAATGTATTTTTACGTGCTTTTTTTACAGTGCACTCGTTTTCCGTTTTCTTGCCAGTTCGTCATATGATTTTCCTTTTCGATGATTTTTACTTTTTTTTTGGTAGTTCCTGCAGTCTTTTATCCTCCTTATTCCACTGCATCACTCCATTTTCAGTTATTAGTTTTTGGTAACCCACTCTCACCTTCCCATTCTTCTTCAGCATTTCAGCTATTTCTCTGATTTTTGTTTGTATCGTTTTTTCTTCATATATTTTATCGCCTTTTAATAGTCGCAGCTTGAATTTATTTATCTCCATCTTTCCATTCCAGTTTCTACTGTGATCACATATTTCTGATCTCCGATTATGTATGCTTAAAAATTTATTGTCTCAACTCCGAGACTCTGCTTTATACAGTTTATGATGTTTTCCTTAAGCTTGTCTACGTTGTGTTCATTTAGTTTTATTCCAGTTAACACCATTTTGTTTCCTCTCTTTGCTCTTTCTTGCGCCTCGAATCTATTTTCCATTGTTTTTATTCTTTTCGACTTCTTTTGTTCTTTCTCCTGCGCTTTCCATGTCTGTGTTCTATTCTTTGGTGGTTTCTGTTAACTTATTCGTCAGTTCCTTTATCTCACCTGCCTTAGCTATCTCTTGTGTCTTCCCGGATTTCCTTGTTTTCTTCTTTTATCTCTTTAATATCTGTATTTATTGTTTCCATAAATAATCTCATGATTTTTTCCATTTTGAATGCAGCAGTGTCGGTGAACTTCACCGTTCTCGTTGGTTTTACCGGTAGTCTGCTTGATTTTTTTTTCTTCAAAGTTTCCTTCCGTATTTTTTTTTGAAGCATCGTATTTGATCAGAGATTACCCTAATTTGGTTTAATCATAGATTAAACCCTAATTATCGTTCTTGAAACTGGCCATATGTCTCAAAACGAATCGAATGAATCTAAATTTTATAACTTATTAGATGGATGTAGAGTTTTCCACCTTTAAGCCTTTCACCGATTTTACCAAAATTTGGGGGTCCAAAATATTTATGCTTTCTTTAAGACATTCAAAATGTTGGGTCAAGGGGTTATTTTATTCTTAAATTTTGGTAAGTTTATGGATTTATTTAGAATCAAGAAAAATAAATTGATAAATCTTTAAGGGGTTATATAAAAAATTGCTTTATAGCTATAAGGCGGGAAAATTATATCATATATAAAATTTATGTGATTGTTATTGACAAATTTTTTGCATTTCTTTCTTCATTTTTTACCCATGAATTTGTGGGGTTCTGAAAATATTTTCTTCATTTTTTACCCACAATTTTGTGGGGTTGTGAAAATATTTTCTTCATTTTTTACCCACAAATTTGTGGGTAAACCGGTGAAAGGGTTAAAATGATATAGTATCTCTACATAGAGGATGCTATTTGATTTCAAAGTAGTGGAAGGCGGTGAGGGGGTAAAACTTAAAGTTCAATCATGGTTTTAAATTTCCTTCTCTATCTAATTTAATGTGATTTTTAAATAGAATTTATTTAAAATCAATAGTTATACGAAATACGAAATTAGCATGTTTTGAAATGAACCATGTATATACTAGGTATCTATATATATAAAAATGAATTGCCAAATATGTATGCATCATCATCACGTGAGAACGGCTCGACGAATTTGGCTGATTTTTTGGTGAGTTGTTGCCTATATCTTCGACAAGGTTTGTGTGAAAAAAAATTGGAAAAGTTGCCCGGGAAGTTGAAAAATTCGGGAAAAAACTGAAAGTGCGTTTAATGTCGTCAACAGGTGGCGCCGCCATATTAAAAATGAATTGCCAATCTATATATATAAAAATGAATTGCCAAATATGTATGCATCATCATCACGTGAGAACGGCTCGACGAATTTGGCTGATTTTTTGGTGAGTTGTTGCATATATCTTCGACAAGGTTTGTGTGAAAAAAAAATTGGAAAAGTTGCCCGGGAAGTTGAAAAATTCGGGAAAAAACTGAAAGTGCGTTTAATGTCGTCAACAGGTGGCGCCGCCATATTAAAAATGAATTGCCAATCTATATATATAAAAATGAATTGCCAAATATGTATGCATCATCATCACGTGAGAACGGCTCGACGAATTTGGCTGATTTTTTGGTGAGTTGTTGCCTATATCTTCGACAAGGTTTGTGTGAAAAAAAATTTGAAAAGTTGCCCGGGAATTTGAAAAATTCGGGAAAAAACTGAAAGTGCGTTTAATGTCGTCAATAGGTGGCGCCGCCATATTAAAAATGAATTGCCAAATATGTATGCATCATCATCACGTGAGAACGGCACGACGAATTTGGTTGATTTTTTGTTGAGTTGTTGCCGACAAAGTACCTGTACCCTCTATCTATATATATAAAAATGAATTGCCAAATATATACTATGCATCATCATTTTTGTATTTTGTGTCAACTCTGTATTAGGAAGATCATCTGTAAAGATAACGATATTGTTGCGATTGGTAATGCCGATGATCCTAAGTTTAGTATATAAGCGGAAGAGTATACGAAGAGTTGAAGAGAAGTAGTAAAAGTAGTAGTAGTAGTCAACAGGTGGCGCCGCCTTAACCTGTAATTAATTAAGTTTCCATCAGTAGAGTATATAGAAAACCCGATCCGGAAATATTGGCAATTTAAGGTTTATTTCTTTGGAAAAAATGCCAGCCCAAAAACCTAATTTTTGGGCCCATTTATGAATAGGAAATTTTTCAAAGCCGGGTGGGATCTGCCGTGCTATCCCCTTTATAATGCTTGCACACTCCGCATTCGCTAGATGGTGCTCTTAATGTATCATATAACCCTATATGAACTGAAATTTATTTTGGAGTTGACGTTGGTTGACATGAAATTCCGACTTAATTTTTTTCTAATTGTTTTTCAAACCATCGTTTGAATTAGATCCAGAGGTACCCTTGCAAGCAACTTCAGTAAATACATCCGAAACTGTCAGGATTCGATATTACTACTTTTAATGTAAATTTTTTGTTGTTTTCATAATTTGTTTAATAATTTCGAATAATTTATATTTGGATAAACAATTCTTTGAGTGGCATAAAAATTAATTTCGGGCAGGACAACGTCTGCCGGGTCAGCTAGTATTATCTAAAAATCTATTTCAGAGAGTGTTCTATTAAAATAAGTAAATTGTGTGTTACCACTCTTTAACGGAACACTTTGTATAAATAAAATTTGGTATTGGTATAAAATTTTACAATTTTTCTATTAAGAACACTATGAAAATATTATGTTAATATAATAACTTTTTCTTTAGATCAATAAGCGATTAAATAATGAAAATGTTCTTGAAGTTGAAGAAGTTTCCAACATATCAGTCCTAAAAGAATCGACAGAAAAAACTACCGATTTGTGGGTCGATCTCTACAAGCCAAAAAAGTATCTGGAATTGTTGAGCGATGAAAGTACCAACAGAACATTATTGCGTTGGTTAAAATCATGGGATAAAATTGTTTTCAATCGAAAACCAAAACAGAAAATAATCAAACCTGCAGAACCATTCAATTATAAATTTCAAAAAGAATTTACATTTAATTTGGATGAAAATGGATGTCCAGAACAAAAAGTTGTGTTGCTTTGTGGACCTCCAGGATTAGGTGAGTTACAATTAGATAGGGTTTTATTACAAATTGGCATTGTAAAATTTAAGGGAAAACGACTCTGGCTCATTTGGTCGCCAAGCATGCAGGCTATAATGTGGTAGAAGTGAACGCTTCAGATGATCGTACTACAGAAAAATTTAAAAACATCCTTGACACAGCAACACAAATGCGATCCGTAATTGATAAGGAAAATCGTCCAAATTGTTTAGTTTTTGACGAAATTGATGGCGCTCCGGCCTCTTCAATTGAATTTTTAATTAAGTATATTAATGGAACAGCATCAACAAAAAAGAAGAAAGGTGGTACTGAAAAGAAATCTTTTCTAAAGCGGCCTATTATTTGTATATGTAATGATGTTTATGTTCCTGCATTGAGATCCTTACGACAAATTGCTTTTGTGGCTAATTTTCCGCCAACTGCAAGTGCGCGATTGGCAGAAAGATTATTTGAAATTGCTAGGAACCAGAACATGAAAACAGATCTTGGTGCATTATCTGCATTGTGTGAAAAGTCTGGGAATGACATTCGCTCATGTTTGTCTGTTTTACACTTTTTTAAATCTTTAAACAAACCAATCACTTTGACTCAAATATATAAAACAAACATTGGTCAAAAAGATATTCAGAAGGGTTTATTTACAGTTTGGCAAAATATATTTCAAATTCAGAAACCAAAGTTTACACCGGTTAATGAATCAGATAAAACAGGAAGTAAAATTAGTCGTAATGAGTTGAATTTGTATACCAGAATGAGACAAACTTTACAAATTGTACAAGCGTTTGGCGATTATGAACGTCTTGCACAAGGTGTTTTTGAAAATTATATAACCATGAACGTCAAAGATACTACATTAACTAGTACCTGTGAAGCACTGGAATGGTTTTGTTACAATGATGTTTTAAATAGACATATTCATAGTTTACAAAACTACACATTATCTGCTTACTTGCCTTATGCTTTTGTGATATGGCATTATGTATTTGGAACTTATGTACGTCCAAAACTTAACTATCCTAGTGTTGGATATGAAGTAAGTAATTGTTTTAACTATAATTTCAAATATCTTCTTTATTCCTCATCTTCCAACTTAATCTTTGACTGATTTCTTTGCCTTTGTTTTCCAATTCCTCCCATTGTTTGCACTATCCATCTGTTTTTCTTATGTTAATATATTTTTCATATTTTCTTTCACTTTTTCCTTACCTTCTAAGTCAAACCATCTTTTATCAACACTTTTCTGTTGATGTTTCTTCTATTGTTTTTTCAGTAGCAGCTTGTATTGCTTTCTGGTTTATTTTCTTTCAGAAATATTTCTTTGGCGTATTTCTGCATTGTATGCTTTTGCTCCAAACAATCTTGCTTTCCTATCTAAGCATTGAAATCTTCCATAATAATAATCATAATAAAATACCATTTTATTTTTTAGGTAAAAGTAAAAACAACTAAAACTGCCTCTATATTAACAGAAGTGATAAAAGGAATGCAACCATCAATTAGAGCTTACACATATTCAAGTTCCCTGTTACTAGATACTCTTCCCATATTATCACAGATTATTGCACCCTTATTAAGGCCTGTAAATTTGCACTTGTACACGCCAGAAGAAAGAAAACTGTTACTTCACGTCGTCTCAGTTATGATTGATTATAATTTAAATTATGTACAAGAAAAAAATTCCGAAGGCAGCTATGTATTTAATACAGGTAAAAGCATTGTTAAAAAAAGTACTTAAAATTACTTTTATTATTTTTTAGATCCAAATATTAATGACATGGTATTATTTTCTAATTCAAAACCTAGGCGTGTACTCTCTTACTCAAATAAGCAATTAATTTCCAGAGAAATTGACGTTGAAAAAATGAGAATGTGTGAAAATTTCAAGTTTGATGGAAAATCTGATATTAAAGCAACACAACAATGCAATAAAACTACAGCACCACCACCAAATCCGTTACCAAATCATCTACAAAAATTAAGTGTTAAAAATATTAAGAAAAAAAGTGATTCTGTAAGTATAAGGTTTTTAATTGTAAAAACAGTTTAAATATTTTTGTTTTTAGATGGTTACTAAAGACTTTTTTGGACGTATAGTTTCGAAGCCAACCACTTGTAGTAAGTAACTTCTTAATTAATTTTTTGTAAACCAAATTTGCTTGATTTTTGATTCGTTTGATATACTAAGTTTTAATTTTAATTATTTAAAAAGAATTTGTGCTGGAAGTTTGCAATAAAAATTTTATTTTTAGGTCAAATAAATAAAAAGGCGAGGAGTGATATCTGGTATCAATATAAAGAAGGTTACAGCAATGCAGTGCGCAAGAAAATTAAAATATCAAATTTAAAATGAAATTAAATAGATTTTTAGAAAGAAAATGTTTGTAATCTGAAAACTTTATTTTAAATAAAGTAAAACTTGTTATTTTATATTTATATGTATTGTATTATTTTATTATAATTAGGGGTGCGCGATTATGAATTCATAGTCGATGATGAACTCATAATAAGGGTTACTAAAGTTACTATCTAATTTATTATACAAAAACTTAACAAAAATTAACAATTACAACTATAGTCCATCCGTTTTAAGAATGCAGAACTAGATTGTACTAAAATTGTGAACTCGGAACGTGATTGGTTAAAATTTTTACAGGTTTACACTGCCAAAATTTTATTTGCGATTGATGACTCACGAATATTTTTTTCTAAAAGTTTCTGGCAAATTTAAATAATTTGTACAAGATAAATTGCTATTTGATAAAAAAATACTTTTAACTCGATTATTTCAAGTATCAAATAAGTGACATTTGGTTTTTGTCACTCGTGCACTTTAATTATTTGACGTTTCCCAGTGTAAATCTGACTTGCCGTTCAACGCGACCTCTACTGCAATTCAAAACCAGATGGACTATAGGAACGTTTTGGAACATAATGGAAATTCATTGACAATAAAATCAATTGTTCAGAATGTTCAGATGTCAGTAAATTTCTTAAATCGGTAACATTTGGCCTCCACGGCTAAACACTCGTTCTGAAGCAACACTTGTTCCTTGAATACATAAATATTTTCTTGCCATAGCTGCCAGTGCCGGAAATGTTCTCCAATTCCTAATTGGAGAATTTTCATTATTTATTTTCACAATCGATTATTTCTATAATCGATTATTATCAATTATCATAATCGATTATGAAATAATCTATTATTCGAATTACGGTGATCGATTATATGCGCACCACTAATTATAATATCTACTTGAGTAAGTTATTGGGTGATTCCAGTAAAAGATTAAAAAATGATGGTGAAAAAATAGGTACTGTAATGTTTTTCTATAAAATGACATTTCTAGACTTTTTCCCACTGCATTGTCATAGAAATTATTAAAATCAGATACAAAAAAAGTTTGACATTGATAAAGTAGTAAATAGACACCTAAACTACCAGAAAATGCAAAAAAATGGAGAAATTGGATGTATCTGGTTTTTGAAACTAAACAGCTCATATTATGTAGGTAGTACATTTTATAAATAGTAATGTGACATTACTTTATTACTGTAATCAAATCTCAAACTTGTCGTGTATTAGTGGATTAACGAGGAATCAAACACTGATCAAACGAGCAAAGGCTTACATGAAGATCTAATGAGATATGTAACACATAGATTGAAGACGATGTTTTTTATGTACCTATTTCTTTGTAATTATATTGTATTCTTAGAACACATTGTTCAAAAATTCTGATTAAAATGTTAACTACACTTTTATTCTCCAATAAATGCAAATAGAAATCTCGATTACAATCAAATTGGAACTTTTAAGTGATATAAAACTGGCCAAATTGTTTTTAAGTACCACTATATTTTAGATAGACCTGAAAAGAAAGCAGAACCGCTTTAAGTTAATAGGTTGTGTTTTGAATTCATATTGAATCAACCATAAAAAAACTTATAAAATAATTTTTCGAAAGTGATTGCACTGTAAAATACAATCTAGACGAGTTTACAAATAAATATTACTGGAAACTCAAATTCCTAATTTTTCAATTCGTATGTTTTGGTTTTAAAAATTATAACTACTTGTACCTATTGATTTTAAATAATGAATTTCAAACAATTATATTACCAATAGTTAGTAGGAGAGCAACTCAAATTTCTTTTCAAAGAAATAATTCTCGAAAATAAAGTTTTTTTCAGTTGGTGATCAAATTTAATAAATGGTATTTCCTCTTTTTGATATGAAATAGAAAAAGAATATTTTATTAGTATTTAAATTTTTATGAATATGAAGCTCTTTTGCAAATGGAGCTAGGAATTATAAAATTCAAAATTAAAGAAGTATTGTAATGATTCCATGACTGTTTTTCGGTAAGAAGCGGATTCCTACTTCTGTACGCCGCCGGAGAAATCTTCTGAGATTGCATGTTTAATCTTGCTTTTTAAGAAAATTCTGATTAAAGGAACGGCGGTCATAGCCTGAATATTAGCGAAATCAACTGCTAATGCAAAGTTCCCCGGTTCGACTCCAGGTACAGTCAAAAAT
The DNA here is from genome assembly GCA_932274525.1 of Podabrus alpinus. NCBI lineage: Eukaryota > Metazoa > Arthropoda > Insecta > Coleoptera > Cantharidae > Podabrus > Podabrus alpinus. The sequence continues at coordinate 23,054,897 of OW026454.1, forward strand.
TTTTTGACCGTCTCCGTGCTTCGTTGGGCACGTAAAGCCGTCGGTTTATTAATCCTCTGTATTAATGATTTGCCATCATAGCAACAAAAAAACAGGTATATCAAAGGCAAGCCTAGAAAACTACCTAAGATGTAAAAACCAATACTCAAAAAAACTAATTGAATAATTTAGTTAAAAAACAGGTCATATGTATAACTAATATAAAAGGAAGAAGAAAAATGTTAATTTCTAGCTTGCGCTATGGTAAACAAGATCCTCCTCTTCGCAGTAAGGGCATCTGTTTGACACTGCTCTTTTAAATAGAAACAACGTATCCTAAAACCGATCCATATCCAGTGAGGTGTTGGGTGAGATCCTAAGTTGTCTTACCTGACAACTTACAGTAGTCGGTTGTCGATACTATTCAAAGTGCCTTTATTGAAAACCTGAAGAAACAAAATTGACGGTTTGTAATGTTGGAGATAACTAAACACGGACTAAGAGTGTCCAATTTATTGCATTAGTGACTATCTGCTTTGCCACAGCAATAAGATCTTGATTTTGTAATCGTTGATTAAATGAATAAGTTTCATGAACCTTAGAATGAAACACAACCAAAATGGAGGACCAATTTTTGCGGATCCCGGATGCCTTGCATCCGATACACCACTTCTCTAATGGGTTTTAATCGTAAAGAAGCTGAACAGAAACTTCATAGACGCCACTAAGGGGAAGGGGAGCTTAGCGCATCCAAAAATCATAATTAGCCCTTCAAAATTAATTTCCTGCTACAGTAAAAATCACTATCTTATGATAAAAAAAATAAGTAAAACAATTAAATATTGTAATCCGAATAGATTTGGAGATACGGCTTTCTAAAAAGCATTGTTTTAATTAATTTTTGTGGAAAGTAATAAAATTTAGTTTTTGGAAGGAGTTTTTTATCAAGAAAAGTGATTTTCAGAGAACTTAATTCTGCACTATTTATAGCATTTATGTCATCTCCAAAACTTCCAGGACTAGAAGACGTTTTTCCTTTTGATTCTACTTAAGAACTTCATCAAATCATTTACAAAAATATTAAACAATAGACTTTGGCCCCGCAATACATCAGAAACGAATATATTTCAGAAAACTTAAACCTTTGCAAAACATTCTTCTAAAGAGTTAAAAAAATTCTACATGGAAAACAAAACACCACAATTTTTTGGGCAAAACTCTAAAAACACACACAATCTTAAAGCGAACAGCAAAACATAATTTTAATTTCAGTCTGCTAATCAGATGAAACATTTTCTGAACATCCTCTGTGCACTACCCAGTTATTTAATAATGATCCAAATGAAGCGCTTGTGTTGAAACGATATAAGCCGAAAAACCAATCATACAGATATTAAGGATCTGGAAAAGCAATTGAAAACTTAAAATACACTAGAATTATTTAATATTAATTTATATAAAAAGATTGTTCACAGAAATAATTCTCTACTTTGTCAAAAAATAAGCTTGTTATTCTTAGATAAATTGCTCGACTCGAAAGAGTTCTTAATAAAAAAAAAGTAGGTATTTGTGTTACGAATGCTGAAAGATAACGTTTCAAAATAACAAACGATGCCAGTTTTCATTAAAATTGTCTAATTTTATATTATGTAATGCAAATTGATAAATTTTGGATCCTAACATTTGAGAGGTAAGTAATACAAATCTCTTGATGTAAATCCTGAAAACCCGGATGGTTTTTATATTGGTTTTATCGTTTGGGATTATATTTGTATGTTGGAGAAGTATTTTTTCCCGTAGTATTTGTTATCAAAATATAATTTCTCATTTTTACATCTCTTGTAAACAAATTAAATGCAAGAAAGCTTTTCTCCAAAAATATGCCTCATAACTTCCACTTAGAATGACTTATTGCACCGACAAATTGTAAACTGTCTTAAAAGCTTTCCAATTCAAGCAAATATAAGAATGGAAGAGTTAACTTTTTGACAGTTTAGAAATTTATATTGCGCATCATAATTTTAAATTCTATTCGAAAGAAGCGCGTGAGAACAAAACAAAGAAGAAATTATTAATGTCCCCTTATTGTGTGGCATAATTACACTCTGGTTGTTGCGAAAACCTTTTAAAGAAATGAAAACGTATTAAAAAAGTATACTTCCCCAAAAATTGAGATTTCCTTCAGATTTATTACGATTGCATTATATCTTTAAACAAAGAAAAATTTTCTTTTTAACAAATTTTCTTAAAAATTAATTTTTGTTTTAATTTGGTAAGTCGATACTTATTTATTTTTTTATATAAAAATTAATTATCTTGCAAAAACGTCTTAATTATTTAAATTATTTTTATAACGTTTTAGTACTATATTTTTGTGCAGAGAAACTAAAAAAGGGGTGTTCAGGGAATTCTTATTTTTGTCTTGCTAATGAGAGTATAAATTATGCAAACTATACTCGACGGCCTAGCAAACTCGTTATGTTTAAAAAGATATCATCCGATACTGGGGCCGTAATTAACGTACTTACAAAAGTTTGTCGTGATTAAAAAATGTTAAGAATTTGCTTGTAGAGCGCGTCGAGCTCATATATAATAAATGCGAACAAATAATGACATAAATAGAGTTCATCAAATCCCGAGTGTCTGTTGACTTGGTTTTCTGCTTATTTTAGTGTCTTTAGCGTTAAATGACTCTTTATAGAGGCAGTAACGTTTATTTTATATACGACTTTTCTATACAACCATGCTGGAATTTTAAATCAAAATTCTGTTTTTTAAATGCGACGTGATTTTATAATAGCAAAATCAAAGTGAATTTAAATCGAGTACTTTCAAAAAATTCCTAGAGCGGTTTTTGAATTTGATTATTGTCTATCAAATACTTAAATTTCTTAATGAATAAAAATTATGTAATGGTAATTTGTTAAGTTATTAATAAATTGAATATTAGGAAAACTGATCCATTGGTAGAGTGGTTAGTTCCACGATATAATGAACATTAATAACTGACAAAACAAATTTATGATGAACAATATGCTCCATTATCTCCATCTACTGAAAGTAATTGCGCTGTATTATGGCATAATTAAACCGATATTGGGTCGGGGTTTTCTTTCAGATTCTTTTCATATTGAAATGACCATCATTAATAAACAAAAACTGCCCAAACTTACGGACAAAGTTGTTGTTGAGTATATGTATATTTTCATTTTTATGTGATTTATTGTTTATCATGACTCACAATTTCTTTTTGATAGATTTATCCCTTATTTGTATACTTAAAAGGTTTTTTGTCTTGTCGAGTCAATTCATATTGCATTACTTCCGTTGTTACATAAAATTTTATTGCAAGTCAGTCCAAAGCCTAATTTTTGCAAATTCATCTTCCTTGCTATGCGCAATTATTTTAATAAAATTGTCACTTTAACGTACGCTTTTCCGGCTTGGTGCAACGTTTCGAAGGTATCTTTCTCAATTCACATTTCACACCATTTTCTACGTATTACCCCAATTTTTATAAAAATAATTTGTTGGTAATTGATCGATTACTAAATTAATAATACCCTAACCGATTAATTCGAGAAGTGGTCCTGTAAAATCCGCTGGCAACTTCCTTCCTGTGGTTTTTCGTCTATAGCTCGCGTAATTTCATTTTTAGGAACAATTATCATCAAACAAAATTAAATATCTATTTTCCAAAATTTCTACTAGTCCCAGCAAGGAAATTTTACATGCATATGTATTCAAATGCCCTAAGGAAACCCCCAACATTTTCTTTAAAATTCCCTATCAGCTTCTTCCCTAATTGGAGATTTTTACCCAGGTAACGTAGTTTTTTGCATTTAACTCACTTACTTGCAGCTTTACAAAGGGTTCTCAACAGATCAAAATTTAAGAGCATAAAATTATCTACAAAATAGTCTTTACACAATTTGTCTGCATTATACTTCCTGAAATAAAAATCAATTCCAGAAATCTGAAATTTCGTACATTTTTGAAATAAATTGTAAAATATTTTCTGTAGAGAATTTTGTGTTCTTAAATCTTGGTCTGATGATCATTTTCCCCAAAAATGAAATTAAACGAATTATAAACGAAAAACTTCGTGAAAGAACTAAAATTACGAATAAAAGAAGAAGCCGTAAAAAAATTTAGAATCCGTTTGAGGCGGTTTATTGCGAAATCCAATAAATACACATTCCTAGCAAATTTTAGTTTTCCCGTTTTTTTGCACGCTAAAAGTGTTATGGAAAATTTTATACTTTTAATTTAATAATAATTATAATAAAACAATTTATTAAACAAAGCAAATTAATTAAAATAAACAAAGCAGGCTGATTTTCAACCAAAACCTAAAGGGTTGACGATCTTTGAGCGTTCATCAAGAACTTCTTAACCTGGGAATTAAACGTTAAGTTTAGATCCGGCAGTTAAATAGAGAATCTGTTGAAGATGCGATAAGCTCTACATTGGAAAGATCTTTCAAACTTTGCTAACTTGTGTATAGGCACCGATAGGGTTCCACCACTGCGAAGATTTCCACGAAGATGTAACCCACTGTATTAATTATTTTTTGGACTCTGGATCCAATTCACTCTGGAGTGTTGAATCAATGTTTCGTCACAAACCACTATTTGCTTCATAATATCTTCAAAAATCACTAGTTATTTAAAAAAAATTGATGCCACTTCTTTTTGTCAATTATTTTTAATTTCTACTAATTAAAAATGAGAACTAATTAATTACCCTTAATGCCTGAAAATGGTATCTTTGTTCTAGTACTGAAAAAATGACTTAAATAATATAATATATTAATAATTTAGAACTTTTCCTAATCCGATAATGAATCCTGTTCGTATACTGATCCAAATTTGATTGTTCGTTTTATGATCTTGTAGTAGCTTAGATAAATTCGAGCAAGCTGAAATTTAGCAGATATGTGCAATGAAGTGACCTAATACTGACCCCCTAAGGTGACGATTAAATGTAATAAAATTTTAACCAGAATAAGAATTGTAGAAAAAAATTCGTATATTAATTTTTCTTTGAATTTGAGGTAAAATATCTAATATTTCTTAAGATTTTCAATAATCATCTTCTGTTTTTTAATTTTCAAAAGAAGACAAGATAATTTTGGTAGATTTTAATTCACTGTGATCCTAATACTGACAAAGATGTGCTTTCGTAAAAATCTCATTTTACCAAATTTAACTTTCAAATTTTTTGTGAGAAATGAATGATCGTTTTAGTTATTGTACAAAATTAATGGAGAATCGTTTAAGTAACTGCCAAAGCAAATACAGTAGTAAAATCGTTAGACTTAATTAATTTAATGAGGTTTCAGGTAGCTGGGCAGCACTTACAAACACGGAACGGCGCAAGGCATCACTGCGCACATGGCAGGCAAGATGGGATGCAAGTGAGAAGGGCAGGTGGACCCACAGAATGATCCCCAGGATAGATGAGTCGTACTACACAGGACCCACGGAGACACCTCCTATGAGATCACCCAGCTCCTCGCCGGGCATGGGTGCTTCTAGGCCTACCTGTTCCGATTCAAAAGGGCAGATACCAACAGCTGTCCTTATTGCGAGAAAGAAGACACTGCTTACCACACCTTTTTTGAGTGTTGCCGGTGGCAAGCACAACGACGACTGGCCGAAACAACGGTAGGAAGATCGCTCACACCGGACAATCTGGTGGAGACCATGCTCGCGAGCCCAGAGAACTGGACAGCGGTGGAAGCCTTTGCCAAGGAAGTAATTGCGAAAAAAGAGGCTGACCAGCGCCTGGCGCAAGCCCAGAATGAAGGCTAAAGACGAGGTGAAATGTACGGAAGTAATGCGTTCAGCGAATCCCGGCATTTCTATGGAGTGGGGTTTTAGTCAGTAGAAATCTGACACTGCCACCCAAAACATCCGGGTGGTGTCTTTTTGAAGATTTCCCCACTCCTAACGCACCAAAAAAAAAGGTAGCTGGGCAGATGGTAAAGGTCTTAAAAGTTTCAGGGTATCCTATAGTTGTGCAGAATATTGAAAATTCTCATACCACCGCACGCAAAACACGTCCACACTATGATGTTACCGCCACCGTGTTTAATTGTATTTTTGAATGTTTGGTTATTGTAGTCGATTAGAAGGTTTCCGCCATAATTCAAGTCTTTCCTTCTAGCCAAATATTTCAAATTTACTTTCATCACTCCAGAGAACCTGTTTCCAGAAGCCGATTGCAGTGTTAGAGTACTTTCTAGCACATTCCATTTTCTTCCTTTTATTTCGAGGAGCAATTGTGGTGCATTAATTAGCCCTACTTTCAAAAGCGTCCTATAAATTCAACTGCTAGAAACTGAATGATTCAAAGGTTTCTTCATTTCCCACAAGTTTTATTTGGATATTTTTGGCTTTTACGAATTACCAAGCTGGCACCTCGTACCGAAATAATGCGAAGTCTTGATCTCCTAAGGTTATCACGAACAGATCGCGTTTCTCGAAACTTATTTCAGGATTTTTGGGCGCCGGAATATGATATTTGTGATTTGTTAGCTGCAACTATAAAAAACTACCCCTTTTAATGCTACTTTGTGTGAAGCCTTAATCCCCTACACTTCTGGCCATGATCATAATTTCATTCTTTTATTAATCGTGCCTTGAGATCCCATTAACACCTGAAATTAGACAAAGAGTAGAATGTCATCATACAGTCATCATAAGCTTACAATAACCCTGGCTAGTAGTTTGACCGCATACTCCCCTCATGCGACGTACAGGGTACGTGTAATTAAAAATTACTTTTTAGTTTTAATTAGAAAGTTTACAAAAATAATCAAAAGTAATTTATGTAACGTCAAAACTGAATTTTGACCGTTACAAATTAATTGCCCAGTAAAACCTCAAATGTAAGTGAGCCTACATATAAAATTGGTTAACAGAGCTTCAAAGATAAGTGGTCTTTATTCTTACTACCGTGTTGCTTTGGGAACAAGGAGTAATTAAGGAGGAACTCGATGACATTTCTATAAAAATCATTTGTTACAAAGATTAAGGTAATGTTGCTTAGTTCAAATATGAAAGAAGGATGTGAGATAGTTTGGATTTTGCGGATTAAATTGCTTGCCACTTTGAGAATCTGGTATCGAGAGTGAACTCATCGAGGTTCCTAATTGCAAGCAAGCCAAGGAATGGTAATTTCCTGTTTTTTTCAACTTCAATGGTAAACTGAAGGTCACTATGGAAATTATTGAAGTGCTCCAAAAGACCACAAGAAAAAGATTATAACAGGCAATTCAATAAGTCCGTAGGATGACACATAGATGGCGTTACTAGAATTTTTTCCATATGATTTTTATTTAGTACTAACCTTCAAACGATACGTGTATAAATTTGACAGCAATCTGACTATAGATCATTTTGAGTCACGTGACTTTGACAGGGCGCGGCCATTTTGTCGGGAGGGCATACCTGTCGGGACGTCACCTCGAAATGATAAATTGTGATTTAAGGTTATGATTATGAGGTGTAAACTTCATAATCATAACCTTAAAATAAAAATCAATTACGAAATTTGACAGGGCGCGGCCATTTTGTCTGGGGGCATACCTGTCGTGACGTCACCTCGAAATGATCTATTGATTCGTGAGTTATAGCATTTTGTGTGAAGCAACTTTTGTTATTGAAAAAAAATGGAAAAAAGTGAATTTCGAGTTTTGATAAAGCATTGCTTTTTGATGAAAAAAAATACAGTGGAAACCAAACAATGGTTTGATAAACATTATCCGGACTCTGCTCCATCGAGACAAATGGTAGAGAAGTGGATTGCTGAATTTAAACGTGGTCGTACCAGCACAAATGATGCAGAGCGCAGTGGACGCCCAAATGAGGCTGTTATTCCAGAAAACATCAAAAAAATCCACAAATTGGTTATGAACGATCGCAAATTGAAGGTGCACAAGCTAGCTGACATTGTAAAGATATCAGATGGTAGTGTTTTTACCATTTTACACGAACATTTGGGTATGCGAAAGCTCTGTGTAAAGTGGGTGCCGCGTGAGCTCACAGTCGACCAAAAACAACAACGAATTGATGCTTCAGAGGGTGTTTGGCGCTGTTAAACCGCAATAAAATCGAATTCTATCGTCGATATGTGACAATGGATGAAACATGGCTTCACTATTACACACCATAATCCAAAAGACAGTCAGCTGAGTGGACAGCAGTCGACGAACCGAATCCAAAGCGAGCAAAGACGCAACCGTCGGCCGGTAAGGTGATGGCGTCTGTATTTTGGGATACGAACGGAATAATATTCATCGACTATCTCCAAAAAGGAACCACCATCAACAGCGATTATTACTGTGCACTTTTGGATCGATTGAAGGCTGAAATCGCAAAGAAACGGCCACATTTGCAAAAGAAAAAAGTGTTGTTTCACCAAGACAATTCACCGTGTCACAAATCAATGAAAACGATGGCAAAATTGAATGAATTGGGCTTCGAATTGCTTACCCACCCACCGTATTCTCCAGATTTAGCCCCCAGCGACTTTTTCCTGTTTTCAGATCTCAAGAGAATGCTTGCTGGAAAGAAATTTAAGTCCAATGATGCAGTAATCGCTGAAACTGAGGTCTATTTTGACGAGAAAGAGAAATCGTACTATAAAAGTGGTATCGAAAAGTTGCAAAATCGCTATACTCGTTGTATCACCCTCGAAGGCAACTACGATATATTGAATAATAAAATCGAGTTTTGTCAAAATTTTGTTTTTTTCTTACTTATCCTACGGACTTATTGAATGATCTTATAGATGTATGTACTTATTAATTAACCTGATGCAATTTTTATGTACGATATCAGATTAAACGACGGAACACGATCATCTAGAAGAATGTTCATACAGATTGCGGCAAGATCGACAAATATGTATACTACTGCATATAAGCGTTACGCTTTGCGTTGTTTAAAAGGGATAGCTGTTTTTCTAAGTAGTCAGTAAACAATTTCATAGAGACATTTGTAAACAAGTTGGAACTTGCTTTAGCGGCGGTTCCTAGGCTTCTATACAACTACTTTTTTGGTGTGAAAAGTTGTTGTTATTTTTGGTCGCCATAATTTTATAATGTAATATCAGATAATCCGATAATTCGGTAACCGAGAGTTGCCAACTTATAACTCTACCATATACTATCGGTTATAACTCTATCGGTTGTACAGCCGAGAGTTACCAGCTATCGCTATCGCTAATCACCTCAAGAAATCAATGTTGACAAAACTTAAATTAATAATATTATCGTCAAACCCAGACTCTGCCCGTAACGCTCCTCGGTGTTTAAAACTTTAATTCTTTAGCTCTCAATATGGATGAATCGATAGAGCCAGCAGCAAAGAAATGTCGATTAGTCAGAGAACGGAACCAAAGATGGCGAGCACGCCATAGCCAGGAGATGCTTAATCGGTTTTGCAGAGAAAACTCTGCTCGACAAGCATTAAATCGAGCAAACGAAACGATTGACCAATCGCAGAAAAGAAGAGAGATGCTTTAAGCCAGCGCTTAACCCAAGAGCGTCGAAGTCAAGCAATTCGTGGCGAAGCAATCAATTTCCAACAACTTCAAGTCGCTCAACAAAACTGCGGTCCGATGAACATCGTTTGTCAGTACTGCGGTTCAAGAAATTTTATTGCTGAACGCCCAACTGATGGAAAATTCACAAGCTGTTGGCGCAAAGGAGAAATCAAGCTACCAAAGCCTTTAGACGAAAACAACGTGAAACAGTCGTTATCCAAGTTTCATGCGAACATCTTATCCGATCAAAATGATCCCAATCGAACACATTTTCGTGACAAAATCCGTTCATATAATAGTGCACTGTCGTTTGCTTCCATGGGTGCTAAAGTTATCGATTTCCCTGCAAGAGGTCCATATGTCTTCCAAGTGCATGGCCAAACCTATCATCGAACTTCTCATTTGCAACCTATCGATGGTCAAACGCCACGGTTTGCTCCACTTTATGTCCTGGATAGTACACAAGCTACGGAAATTCGTCAGAATTACCCAGCAAATGAACAATGTAATTCCCAGCTACTGGATCATCTGGATCGTTATTTTAGAACCAACAATCGGCTTGCACAAACTTTCACAATGATGCGAGGAATCCGGAGCACATGCTGTACAAGCTGGAGAAGGACTTCCAATTGTAAACATGGTTTTCAAAAGCGACCGTCAGTCTGAACCACGACGATACAACACACAAACATCGAACGAAATCGCAATGGTGTTAGCAACGAAATCCAAATGAGCAATTCGTCAACATAAATATTTTAAGTCCTAACTTAGATCCGATGTCGTATCCAATCTTTTATCCATACGGAGAATCTGGATGACAACCAAATTGGCGATGCGACGCTTACGATGGAGCACAGCAGAATCGAGTTCGGAACAAAGTCAGCATGCTGCAATACAAAGCAGCACAAATAGCAATTCGTAACGAATTCAGCCCAATCATGGCCTCTGGAAAGCTGACACAGCAATGGTTAGTGGATTCATATCTGTAGGTGGAAGCTACCAACCTAAACTGCATTCTGCAACATCAACAAAATTTAGGAGTGGAGTTGTATCAAGGATTGGCGGATCACATGGCCAATATCGCTCAAAATGCCAACGTTCAAGCAGGCGTCGCTGTAATTCTCCCTTATCTACGTTTGAAGGCTCGCCGCGAAATATGCGTGAACGGTGTAACGACGCAATGTCCATTTTCGCAAAAAGGGGTGCACCTGATCTGTTCGTAACGTTTACTGCCAATTCCAACTGGCCGGAAATTACCGAAAACTTGAGACCTGAAAAACAAATAGTAGATCGTCCTGATTTAGTCTCACGAGTTTTCAAGTTGAAGTTAAAATCGTTAATGGATGACCTCACAGTTCATGGTGTGTTCGAAGAATCGGCAGCTTACGTCTACTCCATCAAATTTCAAAAGAGGGGCTTACCGCATGCGCACATCTTGGTGACACTCCGAGCAGAAGATAAATTTACAACCGCAGTAAGCATCGATCAGTGTGTGAGCGCCGAAATCCCACTACAATCAGAAAATCCTCGACTTTACGCAATCATCACTAAATGTATGATGCATGGACCATGCGGATTGAATAATCCAACAGCTTCTTGCATGAACGATGGAGAATGTACGAAAATGTTCCCGAAATTGTTTAACACAAATACAGTGCCAAACAAAGACGGCTATCCATTGTACCGTCGCAGAGAAGGAGGATTTGCATTTGTGATAGGAGTACGAATGGACAATCGAAATGTTGTTCCTTATAGCCATACTTAGCTTTGAAGTATGATGCTCACATCAATGTAAAAGTTTGTACATCGTTACGTGCCATCAAGTACATCTTCAAAGGTTTCGATTGCGCGAATATTGATGTTACAGCAGGTGGTAAACAAGAACTTCGTCACAACGAGTACATTACATTAGTACATTACATTACATTAGTACATTAATAGTGCTCCTGAAGCAAAGACGGACAGACAGACACGGAGCCAGATCATAAGGCTTCTTGCTATACTTTGTATAAAAGCCTAAAAGTGAGGAGACATCTAGCGATACTAACATGTCGTAGTTGGCAAGACAAAAATTGGACAATATATCTTTAAGATCTAGAGAATTAATGATATCAAAACGATTATCCTTCTGAAAAACTTTTACATGCGGAGCAATAAATTTCGGCGCAAAGGGTGAAGGGACCATTAAAATCCAATTTTTGGTAAGGTAACGACAGGACACTTAAGAACTGGTTGATAGATAGTATGTTCAGATAAAAGTTTTTCTAGTTTGTCAAAATATTCTGACTTACTAATAGCCACAGTGGCATTACCTTTGCAGATTACAGGCAAATTACCTTTGCGAGATTTTGTGACTAATATTTATGTTGTCCTTATGATGCCTTAATAAGAAGGCTGTGTGTTTTGCGACTGTTTCCAATTCACAATGGGAATTACCTTTATTAAAGTTACCTTAAATAACATTAAGGTAATTCTAGCTGATATTGCAAGCTCGAGCTCCATAGCTAGTGGCCAGCTTATCATCCATTGGGCTACTAGAAATAACGTGCTCGATGCTAGTAATGATAAGGTTTAGGGAGGGGGGATACTGAAGGTCGGACCCAATGACAAGAACGCAGCATTATTGTCAAGATTCTTAATTCCCCATATGGATTGGATACAGTTACATAATAAGAATAAAGCACATAATATTTATATCGCTATGTTCATTTGGTTGGATACTATATTATAATTAAAAACTAAACAAATTATAAGGTATATTGTCGTGTTTCTTTTGAGAATTTATAAATTTTATAAAATACTTAAATACACAATTTGTAATTGCAATAAATTTGAAAATATTCGCTACGGCTATCAGCTCAATCTGACCGCATGGGCTCAATAATGCAGGCGCGTTCCAGTTGTAAATTTATTCAAACTCGAACGTAATTGATAATTTTATTAAATACCAGAATAGTATAAATACGAACATGTGTTTCAAAAATATAAAATCAAGAACAACCAATAAATGTTTAAATGAATTACGAAATTAAAGCATAAAAATAAAGTTGGCCCTTCTTAACCAACCCATTTAATTATAATACGAAACTCTTACACAATTTCACATTCACAATGCAAGAAATTATGTTATAATAAATCACAAAATCAAAAAACAATGTTCCACTCTAATAATTAATCTAATTAATTGAAGTAGCGCCACTGTTTAAATTTAAACTGCTACGTTGTTCAGCGAACGTTTGCAATATTTTTCAGAATTAAGTTATGGTAATATTTCTTGCCAGTGTACAAGTTTGACTGTTGTCTCGTGAAACCTCCGTCTATCGTTCGTAATACATGAGAATGATTATCCAAATATTCAATTTTCAATTGGTTGAACATAACATCTACAATTTTCTTGCGGTGAATTTTCACTTGAACTACAACAAATTTTTAGCCTTGCATGAAAGTTTGAACTTGCACGATTATCCAAATCTATCACAAGTCGCTGAATTAAACCAATGATCCTAATTTGAACCGACTATTACAAAAACTAACGTAACCCTACGCTAAACGCAAAAATCTCGTAGGTAATTCTAATAATGGTCAAGTTCGGCCTAAATGTGGATAACTGTGCTTGGCTCTCCCGACGGCTTCCATATTTTCCCTTTGTACGAAGTCAAATCATGCACCACGTTCTAGGTCGATTATCAATCTTCCCATTGGGACCATATTTTCGCACTTATTAAATTTAATTATCACTCAACGATTTTATGTGGACTAAATTATTTACGCATACACAAAATTAATAAATTTCACTTTCATAAATTAACATTAAAGTAGTGACGGTTAATTCAAAATTATCAATAGTAAGTTCGTCTAGTTAAGAACAATGGTCGATTTTATCAATCGTACTGTGTATCGCGTGTGTAAATGGGCTAACATTGCGTCTGCTTTATTGAAGTCATTTCAATTTAGAACGACCCTTGCTCGAACTTTTAATATTTGAAATATCTCAAGGGCCAAAATAATATTTCAATATACTTAACTTATAATAATCAAAGGTATTAACAAACTTGATTTTGCAGTTATTACGAACTTACGCAGCAGAGCGCTCGGTGATTCTGTTTATGGATTTCGCTAGCATTGCGAGCGCTTCGGTGACCACTACTCTTTCATTTTAGAAAACTATTGGCTTCAAAAAGCATTTAAAAAGATAATCTGTATGTACGTATTATATATGTACCAAATAGACATACTAAATCGACATAATATAATCTGTTAGCAAAATTTTACGATGCAAATTAATTCTTTCGGCTGGCTTACGAAGCACCTGACGAACTCATAGTACAATAGTGTTCATAGTTCATAGTAAGTCAAGCAAGTATTGTTCTTTAATTCTACTAAAGTAGTAACAATAAGTTTATAATTAATGGTGCTATGGGGTCATTCCATCTCAAATCAACTGAAGAATTTACCTGACCCCCACCAAATTTGACGAAAATTGGTACACACCATCTTAGTAAGAAATAAAAAATACAGATTTAAGGATTTTTCCAAAAGGGCATTCGTTTCGTTGTTTTGGTCGTTCAAAATGTCAAAAAGTTGGTGTGTAGACTTGTAGGGAAACGGCTGTAACTTCGTCCACGGTGCGGTGGTCTAAATTTAAAAATAAAAAATGTTCTGTAAAGGTAAATGAACGTTCTATCCAAATATTCAATCACATTTTAATTTTTCAACCCCTAACTGGATTAATTTTATAATATTAACCCTATTTCAACCCCTATTTAAAAAACGATTCTTTTTTTTTTGTTTATTTTTTTACTGTTTGTTTGTGCAATTGTGCTGAGTATGTGTGTCAAATTTTATCATGGGATCTGCATGGGTTCGGTTGCTAAAAATAAATTAAAAATATGGAATGCAAAATTGAATTTTACAAAATAATGTTTGGCAGTATAAAATCAAAATTAAAATATAGGCCAGAAAGAGTTGACTTTTATTAAATTTTGGGGTACAAATATATCAGCAAATTTTGCCAATTTTGGAAGCTTTTTTGAATTTTTGAAGATCTTTTCAGCAATTAGCAATTTTAATGTTCACAACTTGACTATAATTACCCAACTGCTCGTATTCGAGTATTAAAAATTAATGAATTTTGTCATATTTGTATTAATATTATAAATGTGATAAAACTCTTTTGACGTGAATACGTCTATAAAATCGGTAACGTGTTTAAAAATTTAATAAAAATGTGTAACGAAAATTGTGTGTGTGTACGAAAAGTGTAGAAATGATAAATTTCGAATTGTCATTATTCAGCAAAAGCTTGGAACGAAAATGGGTATCCTGCGACGACGTATTCACGTTAAACCATACGGCCTTGTCCCCGAACATAGCCTACTTTTTTCTGATTTATTAATAATATTATTGATTGCGCCGACTATATACAATAGGGAAGATGCATAAATTTTTTTTATAGCGTAGTTGGATCAAAAATAACTAAATATACTAATTAATGCTATTTAATTTATTTATTTTCGTTTTGATAATAATTTAAAAAATATTTAAAAATCCGTCAATTTGAATTGAACGAAACGACCGCGCAATTTGCCATAGAACGTGTGACGTCACAGTTTAATTTTACATTCATTTATATTATTTTTCTGTGGTTTTGTGCTTTGAAAGTTGAAGTTTGTTAGTGTTAAAAGCTGTTATTTATCATAATTAAATCAATTAAATACAAGAAAGTTAAAAAAGTACTCTACACGAGTATAGCAAACATGAAAGTGAGGTTATTGTTATTGTGCCGGTGACTTCGTTGCGTTTAAGGTCACATGATTTATTTTAAATTATCATTGAATTTTAAAATGGATTATTTATAACAAAATACAATAAATAGAAGTTATTTTTGCTGATTTGATATTTAATATATAGGATTAATCGGAAAATACTGTTTTAACTAAATTTTTTTTTCATGCATGTTCCCCATTGAAGTTAATTTATTTATAAAATAAAAAACATTTTGAGGTTGTTGCCAACCTCATCAGAAAATGGACCCTGCAAATTGGCGGGGAGTTCATGTTTTCATTACAATTATAGAATCATTCTTAGAGACTTTTTTATCAAGTTCTGGTCGTTTTTATGAATTTTTTAATCGGGTTTCAAACCGCGTGTCATTTGGTATATTGTGACATACATATAATCTGCCTATTTTTGATATGTTGTTTTCTGATTTGTTTTATGTTTCAGGTTTCCATACTGGATTGCGTGGGCGTTTTTATTTCATCAATGTTGGTAAGTATTCGTTTTCATGTCTTGATTTTGAGTCTATTTTTCATTTTCGATCGTTATTTGGCTTTTTTGGGTACACTCAAACCTTATTTCTTATCAGGGTTATTAGTTTTTTAAGATTAGATCTTATTGGTCACGGTTATTTCTCTCGTTGTCAATAGTGGTTGCTATGGATTGTGCAAGGGCCATAAGGCGGGCCTTATACACTTTACACAGAATTGATCCTGTGGAGTGCTTGTTGTCACTGAGCTTCGCTCTGACACAGTTGACGCATACATGCTTAGCAAGTTCCTTTTGCACTACGCAGTCACGTGAAGCGTGTTCTGTTGAGGTGCAAAAGGCGCATGTTTAATTTCCTTTGCAAAATTTGGCTGTGTGGCCAAAACGTTGGCATTTATAACATCGGACAATTCCGATGTGATTCCGTACCCGGTAGCTTTTCCAAGCCACTCTGAATTTACCCTCCTTTATTATTGCTTCATGGACCAGGGGGTGAACCTCCAGGATCCATTTGTTGTGAGTTCTTCCTCTGGTATGTACGGGATTGGCTCTTTTGAGCCATGAAATCCCGGCCATATTGACCACCTCGGGAAGACTCCTTTCTATTTCCGTTGTAATTTGATCCTTAGAGACGGATTTGTCCACCATCTGTATAGCAATTGATGGCCAGGTAGCTGAAGGCTCCCGGGCCATCAATTGGTTCTCCGCTAGTAGAGTGCTGCCTACTAGTTTCTTGACCGAAGGGTGGGAGGATTCCACCACAACACTTTTGTTTTTCGTCAGATAGAGCCTATCTGCTTTTATGCCAAGATCTTCCGCTCTGATGCTAGTCAGGGCGGATTTTGTGTTTTCTGCTGACTGGAATGAGCTACCCTCTCCAGGGTAGACAATTACTTTATATTTTTTATGTGTGCTCCGGGGGTTGCTGATGGCGGCCCTCTTCATTGCTGTCAGGTATTTCCTGGGTGGGTAGTGCTTCGTGGATTCTTCCTTAGGGGAAGAATCCGTTTCCTTGAGTTCCCGAACCTTGAGGAGGTTCGGGGGGTTGGACTCTGCCAAATTTTTCTTAGGTGGGTTTTGCTTTTCGGGTTCTTCCTGAGGGGAAGAATTTGTTTCTTTGAGTTCCCGGACCTTGAGGAGGTTCGCGGGGGTGGCAGGGGCAGGAACCGCCTCTGCTGTATTTACTTTGGACGGGGGAAGGGTGGCTGAAGGCTCACCCGTCCCTCGTTTGTTGTTATTGCCCTTCAGTATGAATAGTAAAAGTTTGAAGGTGCTTTCTTTCATATCTTCTAAATTTTTTAGTGTGTTTTTCCTTTCGTCGAGTTCTTCTTTGCTTAATATGATGAATTTCATTATTTTATGCGTGGCTTTCGATATGTTGGAAAATATTTCATTCGCCCATTCTGTTATTCCCAAATGGCTTTCACTTGGTGTTTCTGTTTCTTCTATTCCATGTTCTTCTTTATTTTCTTGCATCGTCTGTAGGATTCTGGACAATGTTTCGATCAGCTCTGTGGATGTTTCCAAATTGTATTCACTTTGTGTCTTTTCAGTTTCATAATTTTTTTCTTTTGTTTCATTACTGTTTTCACTTAGCGTTTCTGTCTCTTGTTTTTCATGTTTTTCTTTTTCTTGCTTCGCCAATCTGGCACGTTTCCTTTGGTTTTTGTTTGGTTTCTTTTTTGCTTCCTTTCGAATTTTTCCTTGTTTTTCGTTGTCCGAGCTATTGTTTTCTTCATCTTCAAGTGTGGACCATTCTTTGGGCCACTCGTGGGGACTTTCTTCTTCGTCTGTCTCAGGATTGTTTCTACGTTTCTTTTCATTTTCTTCGAATTTTGCTGATGAGGCCATATTAGACGATTTTGACTTTCTCTGTTTCTTGCCGACTATATACAGGGTGTCCCCGTGACACCCTATATACAGGGTGTCCCCGTGACCGTTGAGAACCTTTGAGGTGGTGATAAAGGACACTTTTCTAAGACAAATTTTCAAATAAAACATTTGCCCAAGTCCGAACCCTTGGGGGGTACCTCCCTTTAAACCAATTTTTTTAATTTCTGATTTCAAACGGCCATAGCTCCGACATTATTGATTTTTTAAGGTTAATGGATTAGAACTTTTTTAAAGATCATTCGCTTGTCTACAAATTAGGTTATAACCCCTTATCGTCTAGAATCAACGGATTTCGAGTTATAAATTAAATTAAGGGAAAAAATGTTTAAAAAATTAAGCTTTTTTTTTTAATTTTCTTGCGAACCCCGTATCTCTTAAACGAAACGTCTAAGAGAAAAACTAACGGCCCAAACCGGATAGGGAATTTAACGGGCTACAACTTTCGTCAAATAAATTTTTTTGGGCAACCAACCGTTTTCACAGAAACTCTGAAAATAATGAGAGTTATATGAGAAAATAATAAGAGTTTTATCACATTTATAATATTAATACAAATATGAAAAAATTCATTAATTTTTAATACTCGAATACGAGCAGTTGGGTACTTATAGTAAAGTTGTGCACATTAAAATTGCTAATTGCTGAAAAGATCTTCAAAAATTCAAAAAAGCTCCCAAAATTGGCAAAATTTGCTGATATATTTGTACCCCAAAATTTAATAAAAGTCAACTCCTTCTGGCTTATATTTTAATTTTGATTTTATACTGCCAAACATTATTTTGTAAAATTCAATTTTGCATTCCATATTTTTAATTTATTTTTAGCAACCGAACCCATGCAGATCCCATGATAAAATTTGGCACACATACTCAGCACAATTGCACAAACAAACAGTAAAAAAATAAACAAAAAAAAAGAATCGTTTTTAAATAGGGGTTGAAATAGGTTTAATATTATAAAATTAATCCAGTTAGGGGTTGAAAAATTAAAATGTGATTGAATATTTGGATAGAACGTTCATTTACCTTTACAGAACATTTTTTATTTTTAAATTTAGACCACCGCACCGTGGACGAAGTTACAGCCGTTTCCCTACAAGTCTACACACCAACTTTTTGACATTTTGAACGATCAAAACAACGAAACGAATGCCCTTTTGGACAAATCCTTAAATTTGTATTTTTTATTTCTTACTAAGATGGTGTGTACCAATTTTCGTCAAATTTGGTGGGGGTCGAGTTAATTTTGCCTATTTTTCAGTTGATTTGAGATGGAATGACCCTATGGCAGTCGTAACAATTAAAATATAAAGCATGAAAAAATATTCGCGACACACGTTATTATCAACTTTTTTTCTCCTTTTTATTAGTAGAATGCGTCAGAACAGTTTTGGGAAATATTTTAAAAGCACCTAGTACATTTCTCATGTAATAACTGTAAATTTTAGAGAACAGCGCATGCAACATGCAATTTTATAGCAATAATATTTGGTCATTACCTAATTAATTTTACACATTCAATTTCGTTCCGAAGTGATGATGATTACTAAAATAAATCACCCTTTGCCTGTGTGCGAGTTCATTCTATGACATGCCAGGATAGACACAAGCTTAAATTTAAAATATGAAATAATTTTGTTGCTCTGTTTTGACGATTAGGCACACAGACAGAGATTCTTCTAAAAATTGTTAAAATGACTTTCAGGACTTCAAACGTAAAAAATCCGCTAAAAGAGTGGGGAATTAAATTTTGGCACAGTAAAAATTAATAATAATAAATTGTTAAATATTGTATTTCTTATTCGCACATAATGAAGAAATCAAAGTAATCATACACGAATGTAGTTCACCAAAAACTCCCTATTGCAATTACCATAATTTTAGTGTGCGGTTTCAAACTACCCCTTCAATTTCTACACCCTTATTTTATTGTAATGCTCGTTACAAATTCACAATAGATTCATTGTATCAACATACTGGTAACTTGTGTTTATAATGTTCTCAAGTGTATAATAATAACTATTATATACCATACTTTTTTATTTTAAAATTAATATCGCGATTGCAGACTTATTTTTATTAAATGAAGTAAAAATTAGTGTTAGGTTTTAGAAATTTATTAAGGACTTTTCTTTGTGTTGGAAAAGTAATTTTCTAAATAAATCACTACTACTAAAAGCTATAAACAGGATAAATACTTCCTTGATAGATAATGCAGAGAAAAAGTTATTCTTAGAGTTATTTTATTTCCTTCTACTAAGTTTCCGCCTTTGCCAACTTTCTACATTTTACCCAAAAAATCCATTAAGTAGGGAAGCAATTTAGATGGAGTTAACACATCAACACGATGGGTAAAGCGATCCGGACTACTAGATCCTGGAGGATTGCGGAAAATTGCCAAGTCCTTTAACTTTTCGTTTCCGAGATCACTTAAGATGTTGCGTCACAAATATATTTAACTTATTATTCCCAATTTGTTTTTAATTCTTACAAATGATATTTTATCGAAATATACAGACATCGTGAAAAGTAAATAAAATATTTTTATGGATGATAACCGGATGCAGTTTTAAAACGCCGGAAAATATTTTAAATTATTCTGCAGTGTAAAATAATTCGAAAGGAAATATTTGACATTTGTATTTTATAGTCTGATACAACACGTTAGTTACCACACCATTTAACTAACTCGGGAGGTCTTCCTCGTCTCACAATGCCGAAAATAACTTTTTCTTCACACTCTATCTACATACACACCATGAAAATCGCTTCAGTGAATCCCTATTTTATATGCTACATAAAATAAAAGAAAAACGTCCTAATGTATTTTGACACTTTCTAACTTGTAAATAATGTACTTTATTCGAATTTCTTACATAATAGCATTTTTATTGAAAGTTTAACCTTTTAACCTTTTTTAAAATTCTCATTCAAAATTCATTTATTTTTCATAAGAAAAATGTTTTTCCACTTACATTATTTATTACTTTGATATCACATAATAAATTAAAAATAATAAAATATATAAATACAAATCAAGTAGAGAAATCACGTTATTGTGAAGATGTTAAAATGGTTTAGAGAAACGGAAGCCGTTCTGTAATGGAGCGGGAGGAGTCTGAGAGGATAAGCTGCAGATTCCATTTAGCCGTCCAAAACTCTTTTATTTAGGTCGTTAAACAGATAGTTGATTCAGTCGTAGTTTTTCTCTTACTTCCGTTTACGACTCGAATATATTCTATAGATGAGCAAAATGCAATTCTTAGAGGGAGTAAAAAACAAATGTCTTGGAAAATAAATCTGTTCAAGTATTATTAAAGGTTACTTACCATTTAATTTTATATTTTATAAAATGACATGGATATAAGTTATAAGATTTTTGGAAATTGCCTAAAGAAAATTTAAATTTCCACGCAACCATTTTCTATGTTGACATCTGATTTTAAATACTTTTCTAATTATGACAGAATTTTCAAACCGAAATGCGATGGTGTAAAAATTAAACAATGATGTAATAAGAAAGTTTCAAAATTAATAGTTGGTCTTTTCATCTTATAACATTACTTAGTAGTGGTTGATAGCAAAAAACCGGAAGTTTCCGTGCTGTATAGAAGAGTAATGGCCACTTCCTTCCGTGTACCATTCATGTACCTACTTGTTTTCAGAAAACCTGCTTTTACGATTTATTTTCTTCAGGTTGTCTAAATTCATGATAGCTTTGATTAAAACTTTATTTAATAAAAGTTAAGAGTAAAGAAATGGTTTATTTTTTCACGAATCTGTAAATAGAAAATTTTTGTGTTCTTATAATTTTCATTTCGTATTATTATTTTTGTAAACGAAATTTATTGTCTGTATTAGAAATGAACTATTACAGCAGTAAGCCCAGATAATGCTATTCTCCAACGATATCACGAATGTAATGAAAGATGACCGGAGTAGATTGCGGGTTTACAGTATTATACCTCGAAATGGGAAAATTCGAAGCTGATAGTCTATTTTCCTTCTGATTTCATTGCTTTCCGGATTAATCAACTTTCGAATAAAGTTAGGAAATTTTTGTTTAAAAAATTGTGGCGTTAAAATTAAATTGTGAAAAAATCATTACGCAGACTTGTAAACTGAAAATTAACAAACTTATTTAATAACTATTTTATCTTTTAATTAAGAATCGATTGATGTTAGCAAATATAATTTTGAAAAATCAATAATTATTCTTGGTTGAAATGAATAATTAATATATTAAAGCAATTTACTCAAGAGAATTGAAGATCTGACAATGAGATTGTTGAGTTATACGCTTTCAAGAATATAATTACAGCAGTTGCTGGAGCGGTAATTTATCGGTAACGATGCTGGTAATTGTCTGTCGCCGGATTACTAGATATTCCTGCCTTGAGGGTTGACTTTAGACTATTAGCTTATTGTTTACTCAGAAAATTGCAGCTTATATTACAATTGTTTGGCTTGTTATCAAGACATTTCAATTAATATTACAACTGTTATTTTAATATTACATTTCAAATACTATTTAATATTTTTCACTTAAAATTCAATTAACTATCCTAATAAATATCTTTAAATAAGAGCCTGAAAATAAATATAGCAAATATTTTATTACATAACAATTATTATTAGTACAGGTAGTTCAGGTCAGGGATCTTTCTGATGAACCCGTCTGAAGCTTAATCAGAGAAATTATATCAGACTTGTTTACAGTACATTTCAGACTCAGTTGCCACCTCAATGTAGTACATAGTTGTGATATAGAGAAACTGCTCCTGTAGATTAAATAGACAGGATGAAGTGACACTTCACATTCTATATGAATGTCCAGCTTTGGAACCCAAAATAAATCAGTTTGGGACATTTCACCGTGGCCGAAATACCGCGACCACAATACCGTGACGAAAATACCACCGGGACGAAATACGTGAGTATTTATATCAATTTTTGTTATTTACCTATTGCTAAGTAAATTCATATATAATTGAATGAAAAAATATAAAAAAATGTAATAATTGAAATTCGCGTGCTAAAATACAATTAGAGAGTTCACCAACCTGTCCCTCTTGTTTAGCTCAGTCTAAGACTCTCTCAGAGTATTGCAGGTATTAGGTTTAATTAGGGGATGTAGCTTATTGAGTTGAAAAATCTTATTTTTGACTGATAGGAAAATGTTCAATGACTTTGAATAAAATTGCTTAATTGTTTTACCAGATAAACAATCCACTTCTGTATGTGAATGATCTTTAAAATTCAGAATACTGACCTGTAAATGTTTGATAATAATAAAAGATTGGATTGATTTAGAAATGAGTTTTATATTCAAAAATAATATCGCAAAGCGCAAATAATCAATTTTAACAAATTGCACAGATATCTTATCTGTTACCAGAATGTTTACAATAATCAAATATCAAAAATAATGTAGAATGACGTTCATTCATAAATGTTAATAATAAAAAAAATATATTTTATCAGTACCTTGTAATTTAATAATCCGGACTTTTATATAAGTCTGCGTAGAAAAACACTCTTTTGATAAACACAAGCGCACTATGAGACACTTCCACGATCAGATGTTTTCGTTGATGACGCTCTTGATCTTCTCCTGTTTGGATTGTGTTGTGATAGCAGTAATCATCCAAATTTGACTTTCTAATTGTGTTGTTTTCTTAATTAGTATGCCGGTAAGTAATTTCAAATTGAGAAATTCTCGGATATTTGCGAGTTGAGTTGAAAAAATAATATTTTAATTTTCAGGTGATGCAACTAACTTTGCCATCTTGGATTTTTATCGACCAAAATTGATTGAACTATTGGATCGCATTGCACACATCCGTCCACTTTAAATATCAAAATTCAACTAACTTTTGCTTGCGCAAAATACAAATTTGAGCTGACTTCAACGACTTGTAAGTCAAATTTGTTCCTTTGTGTGATTTTTATTTTAATGAAATTTCATATGTAATTTCCAGAGTTGGTTCCATTATTGAAGAGATTACTTATCCGCTGCTTTCCAGTCGTTTTCCATCACAGTAGTTGATTTGGCAGCCATTTGAAGTAGTACATTTGACTATTTTCGTTATCACATTTCACTTATCCACCTTTAATGGATTTTGACCCTTATTTACCTTTTTACAAATTATGGAGATGAATTTATGGTTATCACATACAATTAGATATAAAAGAATTTTGGTTATAAACAGATTTTCATACAACAAGTTATTTACAGAGATTTTTCAATTCAAAGTTCACAAACGTAAAGGTTATGTTTTTCAGATAACAAATTACAACAAATTTCATCATTTCTAAGATAAAGCATCTTATTAGAAGATTTTGACTTGTTCACCTTCAAATTGAATGTATTTAGCAGGTTTTGATATAGCTTTCATATCTTTAAAGATCTTATTAGGTCTACAATATCATGAATTGAGTTGGATGTGTTTATCTGTTCAATCTAAAGTTTGAAATTAGCTTAATTTTCTTAAATATAATGATTAATTCAGTTTTACAACCATTTGTGTTGTGTGGGGTCATTTTAAATCACAGCACTATGTAATAATGATCTAAAATAGTAGATTATGCACCAAGAGGGAGCAAAGTGACATTTTTTAGGCGCGAGTCACATGGGCCAAAAGTCACTTTACTCCCGTCGTGCATACACTGTTTTTAGAAATTCCGGGAGGTAAAGTAGGAACTTCGACAATTTAGAAACTTAAAGCAAAAATTTAACGCATTTTTTTAATAATGCACGTGGTGCATCACAAAATAGCACTAGTAATATTACCAACTACTACCAAAAAGTACTAGGAAATAGCAGTTGGCACCCCTGATTCTACCAAAGGTTCATTTACATTTGTGCCGTACAAGCAGCAAGACGTACCATGAGCAAGAACCTAGAAACCACGTGGCCACATTTTGGTAGCTAAAGTAAGTACTTTTTATTTATTTATTGACTCATCAATTTATTTCATTGTTTGAAATAAATTTGAGCGTGGCAGATGTGAAAGAATTTGATTCTTCCACGCTAATATGCACGATCACGTGGCAATCTAGTGACTTTTTATCAGTCATCACGTGCCAATCTAGTGACTATTTTATCAGTCATCTGGTGACTTTTTTATTGCCCTAGGGCAAAAAAAGTTTTTTTTCTCCCGCTCTCCTCTCATTTTTAACTTTACTCCCGCAGGGTAAAAAAGTACCCCTTTTTCCCCGCAAATCGAGGTGAAAAGTGAGTACTTTACCCCCGGAATGGCAAAAAATATTTTATTATTCAGAAGTTTAAGTTGTGAGAAAAGTTTAAGAGAAAAATTGAAAGAACATAAAACAAGATGGAAAGAATATCAAGAAAGGATGAACGAAGGCAGGCTACCTTTAAAAATCTATAATTACAAGCCAAAAAGGAAAGAAAAGCTTAGGTAAACCGAGGAAGCGATGGGAACCGTAACAGGCAATTTCTAATGCCTAATACGGAAAGTGAAGAAGAAAAAGTTGTTTTTTAACGGTTCAAAATCATTTATAATAATTTTTCACAAAACTACAACAGTAACTTCGTGTGATCACTAGCATCGTTTATACACGTGCCTTTGTTTAAATTAATAAGTCTTGAATAAAATTCTTATAAATTCCAAATGTTTTAAATTTTTATGATATCGTATACACGATGAACTTTCTTGTAGTTATGAAGTACCACAATTTTCCTTCAATATTTTTCACTTTATTGCTTTTTATCTTTCAAAACCTATAATTGAATCTTTTAATTTGAAGAGAAAGGATGTTTATGCCTCCTTTTTAAGTTTGTGTTTTTCCAGTATTTTAATTACCATCAATAAAAGAAAGTACAAACCATTGCATACTAAACCGAAAGAGCAAACTACTCAGGAAGAACTACCAACAATTTCATTATTTTTACCGCTTTTAAAACTTTTTAAGTTCTCGATGGACATATTATTGTTCTTTCTGAATTATTATCATTTTCTTGTGATGCTAGAGAAAACCCCTAGTCCCGAACCAAAATGTATTATTAAATTTTTTTAGAAATTTAATACCCCACCCCGCATTTTTCTTCTCGATGAGAGTTTTAATTCTACGTTGCATAGATAATAATAAATTGTCGATGGAGCCTTGCGGAATTTTGAACCATTCTTCGGCTAGACTTGCAAATATAGTTCTTGTTTATTGGCAGATTTACAAGCCTTTTGTGCAAATTCATTCGAAAAATATGCCAAACATTCTCAATTGGATTCATATCTGGAAATTGTCCCGGCCATGCTAAAATATTTATACTTTTTATGGCTTTCCATGTTGCAACTTTTTTTGATTTGTAACATGGAGTCCTGTCTTGGGACAGTAATAGCCCATCCTTCAATATTTTGATGAATTTATTTACATTGATATTTCCATCGCTGATAATTCCACCATGTTTTACGGTGTGATGCAAAAACCGGTCCTCATGCTGATCTGGAGGACGAAGCCATGCCACACCCATGGTCTTCCACTATCACTAAATTGACAATATCGGTTTTGTCGGAAAAATAAAAAAATGAAATAATATTTTCCAAAATTTATCAGAATGCATAGCCATTTCTCTAGCCCACTCTAACCTCTGTGTTTTCTGAAATTTTGTTAAAAGAAGCTTCTTTCTTGCAACTCTTTCGTATAGTCCCATACTATGGAGATAATGTTGCACAGTTCTTTTAAAGAGATGTGTAGATACAGCAACTTCGTCAACTGTTTTTCTGGTATTCTTCACAACTTTACGCACTAATCACTGTCACTCGCCGCCACTTTACCTTTATTTTTAAATTCTGTAATCACCCAATTAACAGTTAATAAAGGTACTTTTAAAAGTTGGAAAATTTCGCGTTGACTTGCATCACCATCAAATTGTCCGCGAATAAATTCACTACTTGCACCGCTTGTTCATGGCATGAATTCGACTAAAATTATTCATAAAGATTACTTACCACATGGGCACTAAATGTTTACTTAAAAGTTTCCGCAATTAAACTAAATTAAAATAAATAGCTGAAAGGCCTATCAGTTACTTTTTGCATTTCGTTAAAATATATTAAAATATAGTTCTGATGATGTAGTAAATCATCGAGGAACACAAAAAAACATGTAAGCTGCATGCAATTGGATGTAATGTCCTTATTATGATACTCAGTTTAACCCCTACGTACATCGAAGATTTTGAGCAAGAAACAAAAATTGTAGTAAAATACAACTTTCCTCCGCTTTTGATAGTGTTTTACATTACCAAACACCGCACCGTGATGTGCATTCGAGGTATTTTTACAAAGTTTTTTAATATGAGCTTCTAACCACAGGCTAGATAATACAATTAATTTTGGTGAGCGAATGGCCGAATGGTTAAATTGTTAGCTTCTCGTACAGACTCATGGATTCGAATCCCATATATGTTTAATATAGCAAAAAACTTTCTAATCTGGTGAACAATCTAAAGGTTGTCTATTTCCATGGTTTAAACTCCACGTTGGTTAATTTTAGAATTCCCAGCACCGGCAGGAAATTGAACAATGTCGCAAGACGCAAAAATCGGATATATTTATAGTATAATTATATTTTGCGAAGGATACTCACTGCTTTTGGTATATTAACTAAGGTGGTTGGGAGAGAGTTGGTAGTTGTAAATTCGCGATTTGGAGTCATCTATAATCGGAAGTACCATCGTACTTCATACAGTGGCGACTGGTACAGGGAAAGCGACGGGACGTCGCCCACCTAATAAAGCAAATAGCAACTCATAATAAAGAATACATTTTTAATGCGATGCACCGCTCGCAACACGGTAGTTTAGTCATTAATTCAAGCTTTTCTATTACATGGGTGTTATTGTTACTCTG
Organism: Podabrus alpinus; assembly: GCA_932274525.1. Classification (NCBI taxonomy): domain Eukaryota; kingdom Metazoa; phylum Arthropoda; class Insecta; order Coleoptera; family Cantharidae; genus Podabrus; species Podabrus alpinus. The sequence goes on from OW026454.1 coordinate 23,082,465, forward strand.
CTTCTCTGCAAAATTTTCACAATCCATTTTTGTAGCGGATCAATCCTTCACAGAATGTTGATGTTCATCGGAGGACCGCGCTAAGAAATTGAGTGAAGTCCGGATTTGAACCCACAATTTCCGCACTGTAACTCAGTCAGGGATCACATCGCAAGCCACTCGCACTCCTGTGTTCAAAAAAAGGGTTTATTAGCATTAGAAGTTTTTTTGTATGGATTTATCCACAGCGCGTTGATGCCTACCGGAGGATTGAGCCAAGATCTTCCGCGAGGTTCGTTGTTGGAACCCGGAATTGCCGCTCTATAACTCGACCGGTGTTCAAACAAATTTGCGTCGTTGAATATTGGACAATTCGACGTTGCTTGAACCATAAATAGTAAAACACTTTGTTTAAAATTAAAGAATGTAATTCTATTCACCCCCCTCATTATTGCAAACCACAAGTACCTACTGACGAGCAGGTTAGTTAAACAACCCCATCCCATGTAGTAGATTACCTTATCCCTTAAATCAAGAGAAACAATTGCGTTCGTTATAATACTAGCGCACTTCTACACCGCATATATACAGGGTATTCCGAAGAAGTACCTAAAATTACTCTTACACTAATCTATCTATATGAATGTGTCTATAATTTTAAATTGATCCGTAAATCCCCCCCTCCAGTTAAACCTGTAGGTTGAACAACCAAACCGATCGCGATTTAGATGGATATCTAGCTATTAGTTATATTTTTATTATATGAAGTTTTATTCTCATTTATGTATTCCTTGCTTTTCTACCAGTACATGACTGTCATGTTTGTACGGCCTAAAGGTCGTATCTAAACCTTTGTTAGGTTATTAGCTAAGAAATAAACCAATAAGAGATGCGTTATGAACAAACATAAGCCCGCACTGATTCATGATCTCCTAGGTTGTGCGGCCTAAAAGCCGCAGTGATGGCAGATCATTCAGCTCAATTTGGAGTTACAGACAAACAAGGGCACAAAGAGGTTATTATAGTATGTGTTGATAATGAAGATGATTTAGGCTTTTGTCTAAACGAACGTTGGGGTCCTATCGCCCTGGTACCGGACCCGATCCTGGGTCCACACAAATACCTAATCACAACGTCGCCGTCGGCTTTCCCTGCAATCACAGAAGAAAACTTTGAAAAAACCTTTTAATGTTACAGCAATAACAGCTATCCAAAAAGAATTATAAAAATAATAATTTTAAGTAAACAAATAAAAATATTTTTCCTTTCGTAAATGAAGTTTTAAAAAATTGGAGGTTTAAAAAATCAGGATGGAGAAAATGAATAATAATAATATTTTAAAAGTAACTCAGGAAATTGTCTGATGTTTTGTAGTGTTTAATCATCTATGATGATTTGGGGCACGTCATTTTGTTAAAGCTTGCGTTTATTCTAAGGATTATCAATTTTTGGAATTAAAATATTTTGGAAGTAAATAATTAGGTAGATTCTTATTTATATTTTGTGCCCTCAATTCGCGCACTGCTATGTACCAAACTACAGCCTTCAACCTAATTTATGAACACCTTTTTCAAACACCAATGCCGATGCGATGTGCATAAATCACGTTCAAACCTATCACTTGCATTTAGTCATTTATGCCAAATCCTGAACGTACGTAAATCCACCAGTATTTTTATGCTAATATTGAAAGTTAAATGTACTTCGTATTTTCTCACTTTCTCCCTCTAATCAGCATATATTATTATTTAATCTTTGCTCAAAGGTCTTCGTCTCTTCTACGTACTTTTCTCGGCGCCAAAGTTGAGTATGGGGTCATGAGTGTGGGGGGACCAGATTTGGGATTTATATACTCGTACTGTTAGTTACAGCATTTGTTTTAATTTTACTAGATATTGCTATGTTACAAGTGAAATATTTTAGTTTTTATGCCCCTTCAGGCTGCTTGTAAAAACGAATATTCAAAAAAGAACACAAATAACAAATATTAGCTAAGCTTCCAATCTAGAGCAATTTAACATCAATTTAATAGAGTAAAATTCAAACAGATGCGCCACGTTGCGCCCAATAAATGCTATGATATCTAAATGCTCACTATCGCAACCACGATTTTCAACTACAAGTTTAATATATTATCCTCATAATAATCACAATATTGATCATAAATAAATTTATTTTTTAAAAATTAAAATTCATACAAGAACCTTCCCTGTCTGGATACCTTCTTCTGAGCTTAGCGCACTCCCAGCATAAACATAAAGGTATGGTAGAGCCCTATGTGAAATAAAAGAATAAAAACTGTACTATTACAATAAAAATACTATTATGTAAGTTTTAACTAAAGAATATTTTAACATGTAATGTAATTTAAAAAAAAATTTAATTATAATTTAATATTTTAAAAGTAATTATAACTTAAAATATTTGGAAACACTTATCACCCTAGTCAAAATTAAGTAAGCTGATATGGTCAATTATAAAGTGACATTATAAGTTACTACCGAAACCCAAATTCATAAATGTAACCTGACTTAACATTGACAGATAATATGTAATCTGATATAATATGGACAGAAAGTGTTACTTTCTGATATTTTACCACATGGGCAGAAATTGTTACTTTCTGTCCATCTATTCTATCTCCAATGAAGGAGACTATTCTCTACGGTAAATCTAATAGAAAGCATTATTTTCTTTAGCGATAGAGAAAAAATATGTAACTAAAACTTAACTATTATTGATTATCTGTAAAACGATGTTTAGCTGACAGCTCACGCAGATGTTCGGCGTTACAATTGATTTTATAAACAAACTTCATATATGTACAACCTTAGGTTTCGATGGTCTATTATTGAGGCCACTTTCGATTTTATGCACCCAAATCAAAATTTGGTATTCCGCCGGAAATAACGGCAACTTAATATTCGAAATGGTTCATTTGGGATCTAACATAAATATGACAACTGGAATAACCAAAAGTAGCTCGAAATGGCAAATTCATAACGGTAACAAAATATAACGAAATCCAGAAAACTGAAAATGGGTACAGCTGTATTCATTAACATTCGGACTGAAAATCGAAGTTACTCTCGAAGTAGAAATGATACACAAAGTTTAAATCTAAAACGATGATATGGGATAAAAGAGGTAGCCACATTATAAATATTTACCAATTGGCCAGCTTCCGATATTATAAAGACGTTAAAGTTTATTAAAAAATAATTTAATCATCATATTATAGTTCGAACTTTTACTAAAATTATATCTCTCTAATCCACCTGATTGCTGGTATCATCTAGTAATAAATTATTTTATTAACTTAAAAATTAAATGAAGGCACAACCACTAATATCTTAACTAAAATACGAGGTGTAGTGTGAAATTACTATAACGCTGTATAAAACAATCGTTACTTTTTAAATTGTAATTGCAATAAATAGCTTAGGCGGTTTTGATTGAGATGGAAGCCTTTAGGTATGAATCAAAAAAAGTTCCTGGTAAACATATTTAGGGAGTACATCACCTGCACATCTGCACATACCTAAGCCATGTGGAGCAGACTACCCCTGGCTAAATCATTCAGACTAAGAGGTTAGATCGTTCTCAAAGAGGTTTAGAAAATTATGCTATAGAGAAATTTCTAGAATAACATTAGCTTGCAAACCACCATATCCAAATCAGCATGCATACACTCCATAATCCATACTCTGGCAGACTATATTGAAAGATCGCTGTATTTCTAATAATGCACCAAGTCATCTTTGAAAGCATTTGGGCGTTGCTCATGATGTTCTTTCCACAATCTTGAGATGGATGAACTCTATATTGGAAGGTAGAACTGTTGAAGTTGGTGTGGGGAGACCAGAAAATAGATGACATTGTTACCAAAGGGCTGTCTTCAGGGAAGTGTGCATCCGACTTCCGTGGGACATTGTAGTGGATAGCCTTTTGCAAGGTCTTAATAAAAATAGTCGCTAGGCAATTTAATGCGTAAATGATATTACCATCCTCTTTATAGGAAAATTCGATAACAATCTATGCAAACATAACGTCTTTTAGTTAACCAACTAAATTTTCGATTAACTCAATCTTGATTGAAATTATTTTATTTGTCAGAAAAGAAACTGATCAATATACGAACACCTAGCCTAACAGGAATTAAGGAAGGAATAGTATTAATATGGTTCGTAATTGGGGCAAACCTATCAGTTATAACGGATTTTTGACTTTACATCCGTTATGATCAACCTTATACATCAATTTGTTTGGCCACTGCCATTTCATTTCAAATTGAATGAGATGGTGGTGTAGACACTTCCATTTTTATCATCTTTTTCCGGAACGCAAGTCGAGCTACGCGCTGCAAGGGAGTCTTTGGAAAAATGTCGGAAGAGAAGGTCACGTTTTTGGTGCTGTGAAGTGTTTGATTTGGGGTTGCTTTCGATTTAGTGGATATGGTTGCGTTATTGGGGATTCCATTCCGACAGTCCGAATATTATATGGAACATGTTGTTTTCCATCCCAGTAGGGGGTTTGATTCGTGATTGGAGGATGATGGGTTCTTTTTGCCGTGCCATGTGTCATTGTCGGACTACCCTGGCCCATAATTTCGGGGAAGGATTTTTATCCTTTGACATGGTGAGTGATCTAATTATTTTGCCATTACTTCACAGCTACCTGTTGATCGATTGGCCAATATTTTAACATCAGAAGCTCGATGACGTATTTTTCCCTTGGCCTTTTTTTTTAATGTTTTTTTATTTCTTTTATTTATGTGTAACATTCTGGTTTTTCTGTTTGTCGTGTATTTTTTATTACAGAGTGTGGAACGAGATTATGATTGCGGCGCAGTTGTATTTCTGCTTCGTAGTGATTGGCGTATCTAATCTCTTTGACGTTCGCAAACGTGGAAGTAGATTTATGTTTGAATTTTGTTTTGGTATAATTATTTAATTAATAATTATTTGATTTTATAATGTTTTATAATGTGTACTTCAACTGAGTTTTATTTCCACGTTACAACATCAAGCGGCGTTAGTATAATGCATCGGCGATCGGAGTCCAGAATGAGCGTTCTATGTCCAAGCCTCGACTTGAAATTTTATGTTCGACATTTTTTTGTGTTTTATTTTGGTTAAATATTATTTTTATAAGGTTGCGATGTGCGACCTACATATATACAGGGTGCGGCATTGCACCGGGGTCGCTGCCGTTTGGTTTTGTCGTCGGAGGCTCGATGTGGTTACCATTATGGGATTGTTGTATGACCATTCGAGTGTTCCGTCGATTGATTGTTTGGGTGGTGATTCTGGGTGTCAATGTGGTCGCTACTGTGCCATTCTGGTCGGCTCCTGTAGTGGGCTACTGTTGTTACGTTCCACTGGCGCCATACTAACACCATAAACATCGTTAATTCTCTACGCCTTTAAGCAATGAACATCGTATTGTTTATTTTTATGTTTATTTTTATTTTTATTTTATTGTTAAGTTTATTTTGTGTGTGTTTGCAAAGCTGCTTCCTTGAGTTTCTCCGAGGCGTTTTTACACGACTCATGGCCCTCGCATACCGACGTTTCCATCAAAGAGCTAGTTGACCTAACACCAGGGCTCCACGCAATTTAAAAGTAGAGGGTTCTGACCTTCTGCGTGGACGTAATCTGTTTCAAGCTATCCTCTCATTAGGGATAGTGAGGAAAGATTTACGGTTCACAGTTTCGAAACTGAAAAGGAGAGTCTGGCATTTTGGCAGTGTCGTAAAGCATGGGAAGGTTATGAAACTTTCCCCCAAAATCACTATTTGGCTGTACACCGCCATAATTAGCCCCATTCCATACTACAGCCATCGTTTGGTGGCTTAAAACCAAGTTGAAGACAATGGAATCCCTCTTACAGTAGTGGCAAGAATAAGTTTGTCTCCTTTACCTACCTGTGTGGGGTCTATGAACCAATAGGAAATGAGTCACTTAAGAATTGCTCAAAGATGAAGTTACCTTTGTTCAATCTAGATGCTGACAGGATTCTTTCTAAATACTTATTGCACAGAAAGTTCGATATCTTGTTGAACAAAACAAGTACTGATAATTTTGGCTCAGGTGCCGGGATTTTCTTCTCTGAACTGGAACTAATCACAAACCTACCATTATGTAAGTATGCCTTTGCTTTTCAAACTGAACTCAAGAGAATATTCCAGGACAAGAGCATCCAGGTCTAAATCATTCAAATATAAATAGATATCAGAGTAGCAATCATGGCACTTAAACTTTATAAAATTACCTTGGGTTTGGCGCTTAATTGCATTCGTACGCTTAATTTAATATTAAATTAAACTTTGAAAATTCTTCCTCTTCTTTAACTTATTTTAGATCCTTTAATCTGTTTTGCCAATTTTTATAAATTAGTTCTGTGAGCATACTTGATTTTTACATCTTAGCTAGTTTGCTGAGCTGGCCTTCGATGTGCCTGTTACCCTGTTTCTTCATTGTTATATGAAGGCAAATCATTAACACAGAGGAACCGACGGCTTTACGTGCTCTCTGAGACACGGAGGCGATCAAGAAATTTTTACGCACTTTGAAAATTAACTGTTGGAAATGTAAAGATGTTTTAACATTAATTTGAAGATCTCGATAAATAGTACCGAAAGCTTATGAAGACATTAATTTTGATTCATTGTTTAATTTTCTACTTAATTTTTCAAGTTTAATTTGATATTAATTTCAATAGTTAAAAAAGCACATATTTTGGATTCAATAATTGAAGAAATGCCCTAACACGTGCCCATACGCAAAACTTCTTTAGTCAAGTATTAACTTTTGTTGTGGTTGCAAGTTAAAAGCCAAAAAGTACTTTTCTGCGTTTTTCTGGAAACTTAGCTGTTTCTGCTCATTTTTTACTTTGAATAATATGTTTATCCTTGTAAAACTTAAGCTGAAAAGTGACAAAAAGGACCGAGTGCCATTTTATGACAACAAGCGTTGAGTTTGCAGATTGGGGCGAAGCCGAGGTGTGTAATAATACTAGTGCGATAACGAAAGTGTTCTTTGAATTACAGAAGAGATCTGATTTTCGCGTTCTACTCTTAACAAAAATGTAAGAAGAAACTCGTTCTTCGAATTCTGCTACTCGAATTTCTTAACTCATTCATAGCATTTCGTGCAATTCATAACAATTCATAGCATATGAATAGCACAACACACAGAATACCTAAAATCGGCTATATCTAGCACTGTATATTCAATGTTTTTACACCCCACAACAGAAATTGAAATAAACAACATAATCAAAAAACTTAAAAATACAGCTACTTACGATATCTACAACATAAATACAAAAATCATAAAATTAATATCAGATGAAATATCGATGGTACTTTGTCACATTGTTAATGAATGCATGAGCAAAGGCATCTTTCCGGACACCCTGAAAGTATCAAAAGTAATTCCGATACATAAGAAAGGTGATGAAAATGAGACAAACAACTATCGGCCTATATCTATATTGCCAATTTTTTCCAAAGTCTTTGAAAAGATTCTCTATATCCAACTTGAGAGTTTTTTACGTAAAAATGCATCTTTTACGAAGAAGCAATTTGGATATCAAAAAGGAAAGAACACCATCGATGCAGTACTACGGCTCACATCAAACATCTACAAAATGCTAGAGAGTGGACTAAAGTGCCAAGGCACCTTCTATGATCTGGCAAAGGCATTTGATGTGATGAATCTCAATATATTCTTGAGCAAAATTCAACACTGCGGATTTAGGGGGAAAACATTTGAAATCATTGAATCATACTTCCAGAACAGAAAACAAGTGGTATTTTGGAATGGGCAACTCGGGCAGGAGTGGGAGGCTACCTGTGGTGTACCGCAGGGAAGCATCTTGGGCCCATTCTTCTTCGTTCTGTACATTAATGATCTGCCACATAATGTAAAATGCAACACCACCTTGTATGTAGATGACACTGCCCTAGTCATGGAAGAAAATGACCAAGCAAATGATCGGCAAAGGGAAGTTACTGATTGGTTTGAAACTAACAAACTCTTACTAAACATGGACAAAACTCAAATGGTTAAGTTCACTGCCTGTAGCGCGATTAAGCAAAACGATAAGTCTTCGGTAAAATACCTGGGCATAATAATGGACACTTTGCTGACTTGGCATGAACATGTGGCTGCTCTGGTGAGTTCCCTAAGTAGGAGTATTTTTGCGATAAGAAGGATTGGGGAAACGGTTGGAAAAGCGGCAGCTATGGCAGTCTATTATTCAATGTTTCATGCCAAAATGGTGTATGGACTCTTGATCTGGGTTAATGAAGCGCAGATACAGAAAGTGTTCCTACTACAGAAGAGGGCTATACGTCCACTAGAAGGAGTACCCTCAAGGACTCACTGTAAGCCAATTTTCCGTAATCTGTGTATTCAAACGATCTCATCTGCCTATGTTTACGCTACTGTAGTGAGAGTGAAGACAGATCGGAAAATCTCAGACAACATCGCAACACACGAGCATCAGACCAGAAGCAGAAATGAAGTGAGAACTGAGAGAAATAGGCTCAAATGTTCTAATGGAATGAATCTGCAAATAAAACTGTATAACAAATTGTCAGAACGAATCAAAAATCTTCCGACTAGGAAATTTAAAAGTGAAACGAAGAAAACACTAAATGAAAGTGCGCTATATGATGTGGACGAATTCTTCCAAATTGAGTTGAGAAGAAAACCAGCAACTGCTGATCTCCACCATTTAGGACTGATGTAAATTAATTTTGTACTTAGTAACCTAATAAAGATTATTATTATTTTTATTATTATTATAATAACGGATGCACTCGAAACACGAACAAAAAATTATGCAATCTGGAGTCAAACCGGTTAAATTCAAAGAGGACTTGTAGTAAGTTACCGCACTTTGCTCCACAATCAAGATCTCGACAATCGTGAGGATACGCCAATTACTATAAAATGAATCAAAACCTTATTCAATCACCAATCCAAACCTAAGTAAAAAAAATCAATCACCTTAAAAATGCTCAAAGCTGAGGGGGAAACAATAAATTGCAAACTTAATTTACCAAATTTGGACGTTTAATATTCCAATATTCGTTTATTCCTTGATACCCATTGATGGTTTTTCGGTGTCTCATAAGTAAAATTTCTATCATGCTCGTTCCATCGCACATGGTTCCACTTTCCTTGTCACAAAACAATTCTCGTCTTTGTAGCTCATAATTGGACACTCTTGCTTTCAGATGCAATGGAATCCTTCCGTTCCTGAAAATATAACCAAATTTCCTAAAATTAGCCCGAAATTACCTGTTTAGTTTTGCATAGCGATTTTCTCTATGTCGAAAATGTCTGACCGAATTTTTATAACCATCAACCTGACTGGCAATCACAACATCCCATTTCCATAAAACATAGTTTAGTTTTCGATTGGGTATCCAACCAAGTTAGTGAAATATACTTCTACAAATTGTTTATTTCACAAGGCAGCGCACAAGTACCATAAATCTAGTCACTAAATATGACTTTAGTATTTCAAAGTATGTGTAGTAGGATTTTCTGAATTTATAGCAAATTCCCTTCTAAAATGGTAAACTACATACTTAAAGTGCTTTTAGATAACTTTAACCATATATTTTTGGAATTATGCTTTGCAATAGTTTGCAAACTGTATAATTTATTATGTGTGTCTCTATATTCCAAGACATTATTGTGCATCTGCGGTTCTACTTGACTAAAATGTTGATAGTAATTTCAAGAGAAGTTAGTTGAAAGCAATTTATTTTGTTATTAAGAATGCTTTAAATTACAACATCAGGTGCTATCCTAAGTTTAATTATTAACGACTTTAAAATAGAAGTTTCAGATTGCATAATTTTAAATGTTTGTATTTAATAAATTTTAAGAAATTGAAAATACCGCCAGAAAATAAATTTTTCTTGTGTAGGTCCGGTCTACGATAAGGCAATCGAATTCTCTATCAGCAATTCGAATTTATGTGGAAATTTTAAAAGATTAAACAGTAATATTACAATACTTTTATTTTTACAATAAATAAATTTTAACTGTGCAGAGCCGTTTATGTTATTAATATTTATCTATTTCAAACTTAGTGTTCAAAAGAAGTGCTAAAAAAAGTTCCAACTATTTAAGGTTACCTAAGTTTTGTGTTTTTGTGTAAAAAATTGTAGTGTTGGTTAATTATTAATAATCTGTATTTATTAATCAAAAAATTGATTTGAAATTTAGCTGGGCAGGTATATCTACCAAATATTTTTAATACACTTTTTCTTAATAGTAAATTTTTTTGTAGTTGAAGAATCCGTAATAATGGATATTATTATACCAGATTCGTCGGATGTCGAGTTTGCCGATGGAAGTATTTTCACCATTGTTAGATTTTTAGAATTATTACCTCATCGTCGTTGTCGTGTTAGAGGTCCCGATGGATTGGTTATTTATATTTTAAAAGTTCCAGAAATGTTGCATAGAACCAAAATATGGATTCCTGGGCAATATTTGGAGGCCAAAATAAAACTTCAGAGAATTACAGGTGAATCAGATGGTGTAGTGATTTCTATGTTGGATGCAAACGACATTTCTGAATATGTTCGTCAGGGAATGTGGCCAACTGCATTTTCGGAACCGCGTTTAAATTAGATAGGTTTAAGGATACGTTTGCACGCATTGCTAAACAAAAAATAGGTATGTACGTAGATATTGATAAAATTGCCACATAATTTTTTTTCTTTTCTTTTGGCATTTAAGTATATAACCGTTCAACTGCTGTTTGTATAATAAACAACATATCATTAGACTTAATAATCTTATAAATTCATTTAGCGAGAAGATGAAAACAGGAAGGCGTCGCGATGGTGATCGATGCGTCTAAATCGACGACATTTATTGGTCAAATTACTAAGAGGCGGGATTATTGTTCCCCTCCGTTTTTCTGTGAATGTATAGACTATTATTATTATTTTGTTTTATATTACTGTTTACTTCCAAGCAAATTGGGTTTTATATTACGGCACATTTAACTTTTTTGACAATATTACATTTATGTAATGAAAATTTATTCCTCTTATTGTAGTGTATTATTATTATACCTATTAAAGTGTTTATTACTTGCCTACCTTCTTTTTGTTAATTTAATAAATTAATTATTACCACATTGACTATTTTCTTCCTCAATAATCAATTGGTGAAAAAATAAAATCATTATATAACGGAATATCTAATTGAAGTAATTTAATGATTTCAATTTGCAAACTTGTGTGAAGCTTCTAATGTGCCTTGGCAGAATATTAATCCTATCCATAAATTACTCAAGTAAACAGCGAGCAATTCCATTAGATGGTTTTGCAGTGGATCCCAGGTATATTCCATATCTAATTTCACAATTGGGTTCATAATTCAGGGCGCATTAGTCGCAATGTCATACGAATATATGGAAACTGTAATTATGTAAAATTATAGCATTGTTAGGTGTAATTTATAGGCAAAATAATGTGGCATCCTTTATATGTTACAATTATTCATCGTTAATTATTGTAGCATTAACAACACTGCTGAACTGTTGGTTTGCAAATGATGTGTTAATTTACTAATAGGAAATATCTGCCACCATCATCACTTATGACATACAAAATTCATTCTAATAATTGGCTGGATAATATTACATAAATGCATATTAAATAATACGATATTACGACGAAAAGAATGCAAGGAAAAGAAAAGAAAATTAACTTAATCGATGAGCTGTTAAATGCATTAAATATCTCCTTTTTTCTTAATTTTATACAACAATATATTTAATATTTCTTTCATATTTTTGACAAATTGGAAGACACTTTATAGAAAATCCATATGGTATACCAACCGATTAAATCGATTATGTGAAAACCTATTGAATTAACTGAGTTAACCAAGTTTACAAAATTATTGACACAACATATTTAATGTACTTATAACTTCAAATTTGTTTAATATTGGAAGTACACTTAAGAATGAAAATCTCCAACCCTGTATATTTTAGAAATTAAAGTCAAAACATTTTAATAGATATTTTTATTGTATAATTTGTAATAATACATTTTTGCCAGTAGGTAACTTACGATCCAACTCCTATTCTTACAAGTAATTTACATATTTAAAAACTTTTTTTTAACTAAATCACATCACATTATTAATTTAATTACAATCTACCGTTTATTTATATTACACAAAAATTTTTAATTATAATCTTAACTATTGCTTTTACATTTCGTTATTATACATTGATTTTTATTGGCTGCTGATTGATAAAAATTAAATCTAATTTTGATTAATTTCGTTAACTTAAAGTTCAGCTTTGTACAAAATTGATAAATAAACTACTTAAGTCACTTATGTAATGGTCATTAATAAATATAACATTTTTATGTACATAATACAGGGTGCCCCAAAGAAAAAGAGGTAACATTTATAGTTTTTATGAAATTTTCTCCAAAATAATAATAAATAAACAATTCTGACAAATTTAAGACCTGATTTATAATAAAATATGGTAAGTACTATGTATAACAATATAATAAATTAACTTAAGTATAAATAAAAATACTTAAATTTGGTTGTTTTACAACAATCGGAATCAGAAGTGGGATATCCATAATTGGAAACTGTTATAGTAATTACAATTATTTATGTACAGTTAAAACTTTTATACATACGTGATAGGTACACATCGTAATAAACATAAAACTTTAATTCAAAAACGCAAAACATTTAATAATTGCTTTAATAATACGTCAATTGCACTACAACTTAACAACAAATTAATGACAAATTAAATGGAAAAATGATATAATTGATTTAAATTAAATTACACTTGTTCTTTAGTTGAACTGTTAACATTATCGGTAGTATCTTTATTACGTTGAAAGGCTTGTAATGTAAGTGGGGGTAGTAACGGAAAATTTAACCCTCCGGTTAGTCCGGCAGCTTGTTGAAAATTTGCCACGTGTTGCAAACTCTGCAACAATGCAGCCGAGTGTTCTTGAGCTTTACGACGTAATTCAGCTACACTTGATGACCTTTGATCGTTGTCTGGAGATCCTGAAGGATCAGGAATTGATAAGGATGCCATACTAGTTAAAGGTTTTATTGGACAACACGAACACAATCCGGGAAAACCTAAAACAAAAATTTCCGATTAAAGTAATGATTTACCACAACAATTTAATTATCTTAATTATTATTTCATCCCACCAAACGTAACTCTTTATAACATCCCAAAACTTATCATCGAATTTTAACATAGACAAATGTGAATCTCTTAATGCTGAAGGTTATAAATGATGCCATTAGTTTGAGTTAAAATTTTGTGCTTAATTTTATAAATTGCTTTAAATTATAAACACCATTTGTTTACATTTTATTATTTGTTCACGTTATCTTGTCATATTGTTGCGTTTGCAACGTACTTCTTAATTAAAGTCACTTCCAATTAAATTCCTTTTTTGCTATAAATTTTATGTAAAATACAATAACTTTTTTTACTATTTAGCCGGGTAATTATTTTACCAAAATTTTCATTCATTCAAATATCAATTTTCCAGGTCTCCCTTTTTATTAGGATTACTCGAGAGGTACTTGACACAATAGAAAACACCTACGTCACACGACACTTAAGAGGGTGTTATAATGAAAAACTTGATTTTCCTTCACAATAACATCGTTTGCAAAAACTAACGAAACTAAAATGTATGGCATTTCAAGCAATTAGTGAAGGTAAATTTGGTTTGATAAAATTAAAAAGTCCTTATTAGTGTAAACGGTTTTATAAAAGTTGAGTTGGAAATTTATCATCGCTTCAATCTACTTAAACCTAATATTATCACCAATTTACTTTCACTTCGCACCTGTGATCAGTAAATATGATGCGATGTTTCATAACTTTAAATTCAATAAGGGTTATAAGTTTTTATAGTAATTTTTTAATAATCCAATTTTTGTCAACTTCTTATTCGATTAACGTATTGAAGATTTTTCTAAAATGAAAAATCGTAAAAGTTTCTAACAATTACCTTTCAAAGCGGGAAACAGTGGTGGCGAAAATTGCGACGATATATGGGAGGCTAAATGAGATGGGAAAAAAATTGGTGGCGTATTCCTTGAAGTTGAATTTCCATCCAATACGGGTCTAAATCCAGCACTGCAACAAAAATAACACTTTAATTTTGTAATCTACATAAAATTATGGATTATTCTATTTTTTATCATAATTTAATTTAATATGAATTATAAATCATAATGTAATATTAACACTAAATTATATCAAATTTAATTAACGTGTACTTTGAGTCCAAAAATTTACTTTGCTAATCCATTCATTAAAAATTATGCCTATATTTGGATAGCGGCAAATATTATTATTTAGTAGGAACTTTACAATAATTAAATTATTAGTAATTATTATTATCGGTTATCATATTGTAATTGTAAATTTCACATTTTTGTAAAATGCACTTTTTTATAGTTTTATTTATTCATTTATTTTATTGTTCAATTATCGTACTGTTTTTTCCCATTAGGTCTCTTCACTTTTCAGGTCATTTCATTTCGATACTGCCTTTTTGAGAGACAAAAATCGACTTCCAATAATTTAAAAAAAAGCATTGAAAGATGTAGCCGATTTAATATAAGTAAATTAAGACAGAATTTTGACGCGAAATTAAACGGGCGAGTTAAATTTTCCTTTGAAAAATATAAATTTTGAAACTTATGCTGTTTGGGTCTTATACCGCTTACGTGAAATGGTGTATGGTTATGTATTATGTATGGAGTATCCAATTAGAATATTAGTGTAGCAAATTAAGCTGTCTGTAGAATTTACTTAAATGCATAATTTGAACATAAAGATGTTTACCATACTCACTTCATACACAACTCAAACAAGATAGTTAAATTAACTACATTTTTGGAAAGTACGCTCTTAGTTAAATGTTTACTTGGTTTAACAAACTCAAATTAAATTAAATCAATTCCAATCGATGTAAATAAATTTTTGTAAATAATACGTTAATAAAATATCCATTATTTGTTAATAAATTTTCTTATTACGGGGTCCTTCACAAAAGTTTCATCTGATTTCAAGTCAAATAATTTTTTTTTAAGAGGTCTAGTCGTAGAGTGAATTTCCAGTGGGTCTTCTGTAGCCCAATAACGACAATTTTGCTTATTAATAAACAAAGGTATCTAAATGGAAATGTAGTTCAACACTCAAAATCGATTCCAGAAAATATGTGATTGCTCTGTAATGACGTCTCAAAACTACCTAGAGAATTATTGTAAACGATTTTCTTTATCATGTTCAGGAAGCTGTTAAACAAATGATAAATTAGCTATAATAAATCTCTCGGACTTAGTCTACAAATTCTCTGTCAGTTTTTTTTTTCAATTTGGAAATTTAACCCCATTAAAGTAGTTTTTTTTGCACATAACTCCCTCAATTTTGGATTTAAGCAAAATTCTCAACAGATCAAAATTAAAGAGCATAAAATTTCGAATAAAAATAGAATTCTTTAATATGGATTTTATCGAGAATTCTATGGTCTCCAATTATGGTTTGAAAATAATTTCCTCGATATATGAAATTAAGCGAGTTATAGACGAAAAACCACGTTGGAGGAACTAAAATTACCATTTAGAAGAAATTTTGGAAGTTTTGGTCAGACTATCAAATACAGATGTTTGCCAAATTTCAGCTTGCCAGAATTTTTTGCAAGCTAAAAGTGTTCCTGGCTTGGACTATTAAATTCTTTTATTGTTTCCAACTTGGAAGATCCCTTTTTATTGATTTTTATTTTAATCGAGTAAAATTTCCATCAATTACTGATGGAAAGAAAATAAAATTGAATGGTACTCAATTATTATTCCTCGTAATTTGGGACTTGGAATTGTAATAATTATTATATCTGTCTGTGGCGTGACTGCAAAATTTTTTTCACACATAAGAGACTTTACAGTTTAACATGGACTCCAAAATCAAGGGAAATGTAATACACACATAAAATACATAATACATTTTTGGTAATCGTATTATGTATTTAAAAGTATAAAGTTTGTGGTTATGAGTAAGTACGAAAGCTTTTAATGGAGATTAACCGCATAAATTTTTAAGAACTTAATAAAGTGTAAATCAAATTTTTTATCATGAATTGATTTTCTCTCATTTGTCCACAGTGAAATTCAAATCTTCAATATTGAAGCCTAGCACTGGGTGAAAAAATTTCCAGATACAATCTAATACCCAACAAACCTATTTAGCTGCTAAATGACTGGAAGCTAGCTGAAAGCTTTCTGGTAGCTAATTTATAGCTAAACATTTTTTTTAGATAAGCTGCAGAAAAGAAAGTAGTTTGAGATAAGAGTGCTTTTTTAGAAATATTTACCTATAATTTCATTAAAAGAGACTGATTCGAAAAATATCTTAAGTCTATTTATGAACTTCTATTCAGATTTTTCATAGTAAAACTTAAACTTTGGATTTTCTCTACACACCAATATTTCGTCATTAATTTAATGATAATAGTATGACAATCAAAGGTATGACTAATAAGTAATTTTAGCCAAAGTTGGAGTTCAGCTTGTTAACTGTTCAACTAACTTAAATATTTCTGCCCTAAAATCACATAATTATTGAGAAACAAAAGTAGCTTATTTTAATATTTTCTTTTTGTTAATACCGTAAAAATATTTTGATACGTCATTGTTATATTTTCTTTTAAAATTTTTAATATAAAAGTAAATTAATTAAAAATTTCATACAAACCTTTTTTTCCTAATCTAAAAAACTAATGTTGTTCCCAATATCAGAGGAACAGTAAGACAGAGATTGCTTAATTATTCTTGCTAATTTTTGTCATGCTTTTTCTGCTGACTGTCTGACAATTGCAATTAATAAATGCATATTAGCTTAATTGGTATCGCAGAGTATATTGCGAGTACAGATCGCTTAACTTCTTTCATCTGGCGTTTGAATAAACTGGCATTAAAATGGAAGGCACTGATATACTTGATCCCCAGATTTAATTTAGTTTATCTAACCTAGCATTAGAAATATCATTTATTCTAATATTTCTGTCTATCTAGGAAATCTCATCTTAAATCTTCCTCAATTTAAATACATATTTTGTGAAAAAGAGCAGTTAACTTCAAACCCACTTTAGTTTTTGTACCAAACATTGCTTTATGAAGAACTATCATAATATCTGCACGAAAGGTCCGTTTTTTCATGCACTGGATGAAACGAAGACATTCTGCCCACTGTTTTGAACGATTTTGAATTACTATTAGGTATGTATATCCTATAATCCTATAAACCGTATCTGTATTTTAAAATAATCTAAAAAATGCACAAAACTTTGCAAAACTAAAGAGCACAAATTTTTCACATTCTGTGAAGAACAAGCGATGCAGATTTAGGTTATGCATATCAGGACCGACGGTTCTTCATATTATCATATATTATTTAAATAAATACCCGAAGCTGAAACTAATATAATTAGAGGCGTACATCCATAAAGCACTTTAAGCACGAGCCTTGGATCCGAAACTCTGGAATTCGATAATTAATTATTATAAGTACTTTTATAATTTGTTTTTGGAGAATACATTTAAATTTAGGTATATTTTAATAGCTATGTGTGGTTTAGCATCCGAAAACATCTTTGGACATTTAGGTTTAGTAAAATATTTCGTAACACCTGTCTTTTACGAATTACAACCCTATGAGACGGTAACAGCCCAATAACTCTTACCACCGGGCTGGTATTTCCCAAACAGACCGCGGGAGTGATAAATATTCAGGGTGTTGCTCTTTGAGAGTCATTTTCCTACGACTATTACATACAAGTACAGCCCATAGAATCCCATTCTATTTTACATTTTTACCCAAAACACGTAACGTTTCAAAATTTTACGTAAACTTCTTTTCTGTTTTTCTAACGCGAAAAAAGACAAATCCTCGCATGGAACAAGTTTCCGATCCTACTATGGGCCTAACTTTAAGCTTTAATAATGTTTTATACTCCTATTCACATTTTTGCAAAGAGCTCAATTTCAAGGTATTAAGAGAACTTTACTTAAAGAATAAAGAATAAAATTCTAAGCAAGAGGGGAAAAATTAAAATGTTGAAATCGGAAAACTGTTAGCATTTATTGAGAATCGCATCGTATGAATGAAAATAATTGTAGAGTAGGTACTTAATTATATATAGTTTGGCTATTTTCATCAAAAAACACCAAAAGTAATTTTTCAATCATGTCTAGCGCCAAAATACTGTTAAAAAGACAACATAATGTAATGCATTAACATTTTAATACATCTTCTACTAACGTAGTGATTACCGGCTTTTCATTCGTAATGTTTCTTCATTTATTATTTCAGTTAATATTTTACCAACAATAAATTATTTGTAGTAACCCACAAATAACAGAACAAAATTGACCAATTTATTTCCAAGAATCAATAGAATTACACAATAATCATTCTCGTTTCTACAAACTTTTCTAGCATTCCCTCATGCATTCTAATTGGCTATTTTGTAGTTAAAAACAAGTAGCAATCACAAAAATGTACATAAAAGTAAAATGGCTCTTTGGCCGTGTGAACCATGGATACTTCACTTACATAGAACCAAGCAGGACCGTCCGCTATTCGCACCCACAATTTCCGCACTGTAAAGCGGCCTACAGATAGGGTATTGTATGTGGATGGTAGAATCGGTAAGAGTTAAAACGCATTAACTCAGGTAGGAGCGTTCAGGTAAGCAACGCTAAGAAAGTAGGAACGCTCCTACCTGAGTTAATGCGTTTTAACTCTTACCGATTCTACCATCCACATACAATACCCTATGTGAATGTCGCTTAACGCAACCAGCGATCTTTTGCATGAACAGGGTGAAATGGCACAACATAGTATAAAAGTGGTGTCGGGGAGTACATTACGAGCGAAGCTCGCTTAACCTCTCATCTGGCGATCGATTAAACTCACAGCGAAATTCAATAATTAAATTTTGGGGCGGTCAAGTTTACATCGCCATGCGGACAGTGAAATGAAAGTTTCGTTTATTTCAGCAAAAATTTAAAAACCTGAATTTAACATAAGTTAATTAAATATAATCGAATTACGAAGTAGAAATCTGTAAAGGTACATTTTTATAAATAAAAGGGGGGATTTTCTTTGAGGTCGTGGGCAGTACTTTTAAATGTGCGGGTTTTAGCTGGTATGATACAGAAGATTACTAAGGAATACTAAGATTATTAAACCACAAAATTGGTACAATGTAATCCTGAAATATATGTAAATGTAAAATAGAACCAGATGTTCAAAGAGGGATTTTGAATTATTTGTAGTTTTTAAAATTGCCAAGTATTGTTTCTAATAGAATATTCTTGAAGGGATTCGACAGTTTACAGTAAAAAGTAAGAATAGCTAAAATGTGGTTTCACTACAACGGAAGGTGATGTTCTATTGTTCGATCAAAACGTCTCGCCGAACGCTTTCGCTATATTTTTTGTGAACATTTCGGCGATCTTGCAACAAAACTGCGATCATTTTTACGAGTGGTCGATGTTGGTGTTCGACAAATCATCAAAATCCCGTCCAGACTAGCAAGCAAAACTGCGAGCTTTTCGGCGAACTGCGTAGAGTTGTGCGTATTTAAATATCTATTGCTTCTTTTGAACAAAATTGCATCAAAGCTACGAACATTTCAGCGACCCATCGAGTGTCGGTATTTCAACGAAACTTCAAGGAGTAGAGGCGTATTTACTGCTATTCTGACACTAATTGCTTGCATTAAAAATAATGCACTCGCATTCTACATATTTGGCTTACAATCTGTTTTTATGGTTTTTTATTTTAAAAGTGATATGTTTCTGATTCTTGAAGCAATGCACATTATAAAAAATTCGCTTGCTGACACAATAATAACACAAAATGATTTTATATATTATTTATAGACACATGTTTATTCAACGCAGATGGAATTTTATCTTATCAATTAATAAAATGCTCAGCCGGACGGTTTCTACCTGGTTTAGTCATATACAATACCGGCCCAGAAAAATGTTAATTATTATAATTGAAACTGCAATTTTCTCATATGCAACTTAAATATACAATTTAACATTTAAACTTTATCTCAATCCTATTTATTATTTTGTCGGAAATAAAATTTGGAAAAGTTTGCTAAGTATGGGGTTCGAACTCTGGCGCCTTAAGCCTGTATTACATCACGAAATTTCTTGCCGCAATTTCTGCGCAGAACGATATACGCAACGCGCAAATACTATGAACTCGTCTCTGCGCAAAATTTGCGGGAAGAAATTGCCTGATGTAATACAAGCTTTGGACAGCTCAGCCAAGCTGACTTTTACTAAAATTTTCACAAAATCCTTTTAAATGACGAGAAGAGTGCAGTGATTTATAAAAAAAATGTGAAAAATATAAATTATTATCATTGAAACTGCAATTTTCTCATAAAACACTAAAGAAAAAATTGTATCTACCTATTTAATTTGCATAGTATGTGAATGTGCTCTCATTGACAAGGCGGTATAGATTCATCAATCTGTTTATCAATAAATATATCAATTAATAAATTTTAAATATGCAATTATGTGATCAAAATAAAAATAAACTACATTAATTTAACACTTGACGGTGTTCATTGTAAAGATAGGAGTTTACTCCCACTATTTTCTCACAGATCCGCCCGTCATTCTGTTCCCTAAGTATTTTCTATCATTTATCGATGTTCCTCGAAAAGATCGCAACTTGAACGCTCGCGGAAACGTTCGCAGTTTTGATCGTAGATCTGAACGAACTATAAGATATTCCCTGTAGGACGATTTGTAATTCCGTTTATGCCCTTTTTTACAAATCATAATTTCTCACGTAAATAAATAAATTATAAATTAAGTAATGTCTCAAAGCACACACAAATTTAATATAGAATGCGACCAATCTGTTATGCAAAATAGAAGTGTATAAAAGTACCAAGGCTTTTGACGTGAATACGTCTATAAAATAGGTAGCGTGTTTAAAAATTTAATAAAAATATGTAACGAAAATTTTGTGTGTATACGAAAAGTGTAGAAATGATGAATTTTGAATTGTCATTATTCAGCAAAAGCTTGGAAGTTGTTTGCATGTTTTCAAATGGATGTTATCCGATCGGTAGACCTGAGTGAAAACGGGTATCCTGCGACGACGTATTCACGTTAAACCATACGACCATGTCCCCGAACATAGCCTACTTTGTAATTTTTTTGGTCGATTGGACTGTCATATTTCTGTCTTCCGTCCATAACCCTTATGCAAGGTGTGGTGGCATCAATTTGCTATGCCTGCGACTATTCGTCGCCAGTTGTTGCGATTTTGCGCTGCTGCGATGGACTCGTGCAGTCCTTGTCCTATTAGATTTTTAGTTCGATCGATCCAGCGCGTTGGCGATCTTCCTCGCGGTCGTCTTCCTTCCACTTTTCCCTCCACAATCAACCTTTCCATAGTATCAGTTTTTCTTGCTATGTGTCCCAGATATCCTAGATATCTCTGGTTGACTATTTCGACCAATCTTTTGTTGATGTGGAGTTCCTCTATAATGGAGACATTAGTTCTACGTGCCGTCCATGGTATGCGCAGCAGTCTCCTATAACACCACATTTCGAACGCGGCTATTCTTCGTTCGTCGGTAGCTTTAATCGTCCATGTTTCCGCGGCGTAAGTTGCGATTGAGAATATCAATATTTGTATTATTTTAAGTTTAGTTTTTATTGTAATGGATCGATCTTTCCAAATTCTTTTCAGTTTTGTCAATGATGTTCTTTTTTTTGACAAAACTGTTATATTAGATGAATATAATTCTCTCACGGACATAACCACGGCTTAAGCACGAAGCGTTAGGTGAAGTAGTACCGTGGAATTCCAGACGTGGATATAACGTGATTAATGAGGATGCTTTGTAGTAACACTGAAACCGTGGTCATGGTATACGACTAATGTTATGTATGTTTTTGCTTGCCTATCCGCGTTGATATACCCTATGCTGATGGCGCTACTTCATCCATTCATTGTGCATGTAATTCCCGTACTAATAGTCAAAGAATTAATCCTAGATTCATCCATCTTAGTTTTTACCATTCAGATTAAGGATTTCCATTAAGGAAATCTGAGGCTTAATCCTAGATCAGCTCTACAAGCCTTGACTATTAATACGGACATACGAGTAAGAGAGGTATCTATTTAATACCGTGGTTTGCATGACAAAAAGCCATTATATTTTTATGTTCTGATTTGTTTTTGAAATCTTGAAACAGATTGGTCGCCTTCTTCGGTAAATTTGATGAATGGTTAAAATTTAACATTAAGTTCATGGAAATCGCATGAGTATAACTAGGTGTATGGATGTGAAAAAGCAAAAAATTTGCAAAGATAGAAAAACCTGGAGAGAGTTATTGATGATAGATCAATTTCAGGGTTTTTTGGAGCTATATGCAAAGTTTATTGCCCATCACATAACTACGTGATTAGGAACCTATATAAATGGATTACGTTCAGATTAAAAAACATCAATACGATTTCTTCCGGTTTTTAATTATCATCTTCAAACTAAGCTAAGAAACAACATGCAAGTTTTATTCTTTTATAGTTCTAGCAAATTTTTTGTTTTTTATTAGGATTTCATTAATTTAGCTGCTCTAACACGCTTTCTGTAAACACTTAACAAATTTCAAATTGAAATACAAATCTGATAACCTGATTAAACAGCTAGTGCGATAATATATTTATTATGTATGAAATACTGCCTGTAGGTGAGAGGTCATCTGTATGCTTATACTGAACATTTGGTCAAATAGGTGCTATGAGTATGTAAGCTTTCACACAAAGTAAAATTATACAAACATCTACATACATTATGTATACTATCTCTAAGATTTATTAGTAACTTACTGGATGGCATAAAATTTATAATAGATAATATTTAATTCCACTTCATAAACTTTTTTTTCAGAATACATATCGTGGGCTTGAAGCTGCAACAAGATAACTCCAAAATGATAGTTTCGAGAAATCACAACTTCAATGTTGAGTGATAATGTAAAATTCGGATTTGAAACTTAACAATTTTACTCACTAGATTTCGGTGCAATGACATTCAAACTTGAATATAAACAATTATTTAGAATAAAAAATAATCAAATTTCTTAGTAAGTTAAAAAATAGTTTGAATGTAAGGGACTTATCTTGTTTTAAAGTAAAAGAAAATGAAGAGAATTGATCCACCTCAAAAAAATGTATTGTGAAGGCTTCGCATAGAAGCAGAGTAGCGATATTTCCAATGCAATGGAAAAGCTTCATTATTATTATACTGAGAATTAAAAAATTTTGTGAAACCGGTAAAATAATAAGGAATCAGTTCAGAACTGAACTGCAACAAAACTGAATAGCAGTTCAGCTTTGAACGGCTATTTTATATTTTGTAACTAATGTTTTGTAGCATGTCCAATATTCTTCATAGCTGATGCACAGCGACGTTGCTTGGAATCAATTAGACTCTGGCATCGTTCGGCAGATATAGATTTCCATGAACGTTCGACTATCTTCTAAACTTCTTTATTATTTTTTGGTTTGGCATCGCATGTCCAAAGGTTATCAATCAGATTGAGGTCCAGAGATTGAATAGACCACTTCATGACCTCAATATTATTATCTTCATACCACTATTTTGCTGTTTTGGATTATTATCTTGTTGGAAGACCCAAACGAGTGGCATTTCAAATTCGGCATAAGCCAGCATGGTGTTTGCAATTTATTTTCAGCCATTCGTTTTGTGTGTCCAAACCATAACGGTTGTTTATTTTCTACTTCTTCTTTTATGCTCATCTCTACATTAATGTTTTTTCTAATAATATCGTTTTGCACTCTTTCAAATTTTGATCTTCTACAGCTTCTTCTTAAACAATCCGTTCCTGTAGCCAACAATTTTTGTCTATTTACTCCACCAAACTCCCACTCTTCTGCGCTATATATTATCACACTTCTAACTATAGATCTGTATAATATTCTCTTCTTTGCTTCTTTCCTTATATTCTTCTCCTACAAGATTTAATTTAGTGCTCCTATAACCTTTCTGCTATTGATTATTCATTCCTTGACTTCGTCCTTACTGTTTCCTTCCTTGTTCAATATTACTCCCAGAAATTTAATTTTAGGCACCCCCTCCATTATTTTTCCCTCTAGAGATATTCGCACTTATTCAAATTCATGGTGAGTCCAGCTTTTGTATATTATTCATACATTTTTTTGGTAGCAGAACTCAGATCTTGCTCGTCTTCCGCTATCACAATCTGATCGTCCACAAAAAGAGGGTGTAGAGTACTATGTCGTCTCCCACTCTAAATCCCACATTTGTACACTTCTTCATCCATCCTTGTAGGATTTTATTTAAATTAATTTTAAATAGAGTGGACGATAACGAACATCCTTGTCTTAGTCCCATGGTCGTTCTGAACCTCTCTGTAAGCGTGTTTCCAACCTTTACTGTTCCGTAAATATCTTTATAGTACTACTGAATGGCTATAACCAAAGGCAGTTTTATTTTAAGTGTTTGTATTTCCATCCACATTTATGACGCTTTTTTCAAGTCAATAAGCTTAATTTCTAAGAATTCGCAAGTACATTCTGCTTATTGTTGGGATAACCGCTATTCCCGAGTAGTTATTAGGATCGCCTTTGGGGTCTTTTTTGTGTATAGTTGTTATATACATATGAGGTTCTCCATTCTTTTGATGTACCTTCACCATTTCCAGTAGCTTTTGTGGCCCATTTCTTCCGGCCAATTCCGGATATATTCCACCCGACTTTAGCTTAGCTAGTACAAGCCTATTGAACTTGTTTGATTTGCAGGTCGATCTGTATGTGGTAGCTGTTGTCCCTCTTGTTTTTGCGGTAAGAATGTAGGTATTCTTTCTTGCAACACCTACTTAAAGTGCTGTACCCGATTGGTGGGAATAAATACACTCAGGGTGGTAAATTACCATCAGTAAGCGAAATGAGAGGTTACAAAGGGTATCCCCATTCTCTACATTTATTCTTCCACATTTTCAAAGCATAATCCAAATATATTTTAAATAATGTCGGTGAGATGCAGCATCCTTGTTTAAGTCCCTTGGTAACTGGGAATCCTTATGAAAATTCGAACTTTAATCCTAACTGTGGTATTTTCATACATTGCTTGTATTCCTCTTATAAGGTTCAAATTAATATTTCTTCAAATCGAAAAATATTTGTAAACCTCCTGGAACCTGGGTGACACCAAATAGATAGCCTATTATCGATCTACCTGCTCTCAAGTCCGCTTGTTCTTCTGCTTCCATATCTTTGAATTCATTTTTAATCTTATTTTTAAGATCCTTCCATAGATTCGACTAATAGTTAACCTTCACACAAATATAAAAAAAATTATCCATTTTGTTTCCAAACTTTTTTGGTCTGGCTCTATGAACCTGAATTTCATTCTTTACGTGGTTGTTGTGCGGCAGTGGTTT
Source organism: Podabrus alpinus (assembly GCA_932274525.1). Taxonomy (NCBI): domain Eukaryota; kingdom Metazoa; phylum Arthropoda; class Insecta; order Coleoptera; family Cantharidae; genus Podabrus; species Podabrus alpinus. The sequence continues at coordinate 23,108,045 of OW026454.1, forward strand.
TGAACGGGATATATTTTCAAATAAGCCCTGGAGTTGTTATATCAATTAAAAAGGACTTTAAGGGGAGGGGTCACAAACGAAAATATTATTTACAGTTGAGCCACAAGTACAATAAGATTGATCAACACTGATCTATAATTTTATAATCAGTAATAATTTCTCCATAATAAAATTGGCAATAAGAAAAATAAATAAATTTTAAAATTGATAAAATAAAAAGTTTAAAATGTAATCTAAGCACACCTGTTCATGAAATAAAGATAATGTTGTATTAATACACCGTGTATTAAATTTATAGATAAAAGGCTTAAATTTTGCTTGTAACACCTGAAGTAATTACATTAATGCTGTTGCTCATAAATAAGTAGATATCAAATTAGACTGAATGTGCAATTAATTAATCAGTTAATTACCAGACGAGCACGGATCAAAGCTTGGTTTGAGTCAACTAACTTCAACTTTAGTTACCACCTATATCTACTAAATTATTAATTTACACATTACTGTGTAGGATCTTTTATAAAATCATAAAAATTATTTTCTAGCAAATTATAAATAATTATTAAAATTTATTTAGAAACTTGTAATTAAGTAAGATAAATATTTAATTTAAAAATAAATAATTTGAAATTTAATATTTTATAAATTCTAATATAATTTCAAAAAGTTTGAGTTAAATTTAATTAATGAAAATTCAAATTATTACAGCTCAACAAAAAACTTACTTGGAGAAGATGGCATCCTTGATAACTTCATTTTACGCTTGCGACCAAATTACCTTAATTCCTTGTTACAGTCTGCTTACACGACCTTAATAGAATCATAAACATGTAAAATTATCTTTCAGGATTATATAATATTCCCCAGTCTTTTACCGTGTTTGGCAACAAAACTTCGTTCTTAAGGTATGGCCATTTACTACGAAGACGTTCCTTAAATTTAAATTAAAATCAAATTTAATATCATTTTATTTTATATTCCAAAATGTAAATAGGTATTATGTCAGTTTAATAATTTACAATGCTCGCCGTAAATTTAGTACATATAACAGAGGTATGACAAAACTGAAAATTGGGATCGGCCCACACGATTTTCATTAGCGGCCCAAAGGCGTATCAAAAATTGAATGAGAAATTATTATGTACTTTAAAAACTGAATGGAGCCAATAAATAACATTTCCGAAAAATATAAATAGATTGAAATCTTTAATAAAAAAACTTATGTAACCTACGCATAAAATTCGTAAGCTAAAGATTACTGAAAAATTGCAAACAGTCGACCAAAGATATTTTGTCAAAAATCCAATTTATATTTAATAAAAAATTGGTTTGGTTAAATGCATTCATAAGATGTATATTACAGCATTATAATACGCCTTGCAATGTTTACTTATTTAAAGAGCTCTCCACATCATAAATATACCTATTATTTATTTAAATCGCGAAGGGTATTCTTCGGTAATGGGAAATTAAGGGGAGATTTTAAAATGCTAAAAATCGTCCCCTTTGTATTATGCATTTTATATTTTCCGCTTACTTTGTATGTAGTAGATTCTAAAAAATGAGGCTTATGAAATCAGACGGTACAGTTTTTTAAATTTTGACGTGTATTATTTTTTCGAGATAAGCCGATTTAGTTAAGGGCTTTTCGGTGGTTAAAACTAAGGGTCAGCAAGTTATAATGTGGTTTTTGGTTTTAAGTCGATAAATTTTTTAATGTAACACTGATTTACTAGATAAAATTTTGCTGACAAAATGAAAAGCATAATGAAATTCTTAATTGTAGCCGTTAATGTTCTAAATTGCCCTTAAACGCATTAAACATTTATCATTGTCATTGGGTCATTTAGTCTCTTTATTTTTCACTAAGTAAAGGTCATCGCATAATAATGGAAAACTTGAAAGGAAACTATCCTTCGTCGGGCTTTGAGAGGACATTTCTCTCTTCCGTTTCCGCTAAAAATGCGCGTGTTGCTAGTTCCGGTAGCGCATGTTCTTACATCCTGTTGCCATTGACTTAACGGTAATCGGGCGTGCTTTGTTTGCAGTTTAACGTGGGGGTACATATGCTACAATGATTCGCACCCCTCAAGTGCACAGTGGTGGGTATTTGGAGAGAGTCTCATTTACCATCGGGGGTGTTTTTTATGTGTGAAGTGATTTTTTTGTTGCTAGCGGTTTTGGGGTGTTTAATTTTGGTATTATTGCCCAAATGTTTTGTTATTTTATTATTATACTTACTATATAGTGATATTTTAAATCCTTAAATCAATATAAGCATGTTTTCTGAATTGTGAAATAGGAAATTGTTGCGTAGGATTTAATACTTGCTACGGTTGATTTTCCTCTTGTAAGATTTTCACCAAAAAATTTTTTTTTAGATCACTACAAGTTGATTGCGAGCATCTCTGCAAATTAATATATCACAGTTTTTGACATAAGTAAATTTATCTAAAGTGACAAAGCGTGGCACATTTGCATTTTCATTTACTTCGTGTATAGAAAATAACACAATGTAAGCGTGTACCACCATAGGGGGTATTCAAAAAATAAGCCAACCGCGAACATGGTAATTATTTTTTAATGGTACGCATACAGAAGTAAATGTATGCGATTAAGGTTAAACAAGAGGATTTCCATTTGCAAATAATCAAAATTTTTAAATTGCACACTTCATTTTTGTAATTACAGCAAATTTGGTAAAACTGAGATTAAAATACTTAACTTGTGTAGTATGTGGCATGTGTAAAATTTTAATAAGTCTAAATTTTCTTTAATAATAATAAAGTACATAAATTAAGCCAATAAGTTAATTACACTACTTAAAAACTTCAATGATATCAACACAACAGAATGCGAATAAAGGCAAATAATAAATACATAAATTGACTTATTGTTCAAGGACTCTAATCTGTCTAATAATAATTAATTATGCAATTAATAATAATTTTTAAATTAATATAAATGGTATCATTTACTATACAACATACTACTGTAATTTTTAATTGCTTTGGGGGAATACCCGCTGCCAAAAAAAATTATTGAATTTTTTTCAAAATGTTTAATAAACAAAATATTAATTAAAATCGGTAAAATGAGACCTGGTGGTTTTTTTTTTTCCTGTTTTCTCTCAAGAGAGAGAGAGTATATTCATGCAATTCGATACAATCTTAACAATAAAAAAACTTAAAACTTAACAATAATTGATTAAACTAAAATGGTGGTGATGAATGTTGGTGAAATTAATGTTGATGAATTAAATATGATAATTAATAACTGGATAAATATTAAATTATAACTAGAAAGACAAACGAGCATTACAACGGCAGCGGGTAAAAGACAAAAATTAAAATTTAAGATAAATTTGAAGTTGTTTGAATTTTAATTTAAATTTAAATTTGAACTGGGTTTGGTTAGTTTAACAGTTTTTTTTTATTTATGTAACATCAGTGGGGCATAAATCCATTTTAGACAGACTAAGGGGGGGTGTTAAATTGTTTTAGAGTGTTGATAATTGATTTACAGAAAGTTATAAAAATTTGGGTGATGAATTTATTTGATATGATTTCAGAAATTGTAAAAGGTGAAATATTTAAAAAGGAACAATGTGAAGTGTAGGTATGGCGTTGTTGGACGTATTTCGGGCAGGAAGACAATAAATGATGCAGAGTCTGCCTACTTTTTGAATCGCAGGGGCACACGTCAACAGGACTGATCTTGAATCTGTATAGATACTCGCGCGCAAACGAGTGACCCGTCAATACCTGCGTCATTTCAAAGGAGGTATCAACGGCACTTCGGAACAAGCGAACATCATGTAGCGTAGGTAAATGCTGCCGGGTGGTCGAACCTTGGACGGCATTTCTGTACTCGGTATCCCAAGTACATGCCGCCTCAAGACGAATCACCCTTCTTGCATAGCTAAGAGGGAACTGGTTGTATGCCATGCGACTGTGTGAAACAGCCGCATCTTTGGCACATTGGTCTGCAACCTCGTTCCCTTCAATGCCGGTGGTTAATTATGGACACATTGATTAAACTTTCTGACAATATCACCCCTGCGCTGCGCTTCCATAGTTATACTAATACTGCATTTTGGATAAAGTGATAATCTCATTAGAACGTAAGAATCTTATCACAAAATTAAGTTTTGATATAAATAATATACGATATTATCATTAAATAAAAATTAAATTAATTAAAGCAATGAAGAATAATGTTTGGCAATTCTATTTTTGTATATGCGATATTTGATTTAATTGAAAGCTTTTGATTATATCAGAGCACTTGCAAATATAATTTGCAAAATAGCACTCCTAACAGGTCAAGTGTCAATTTGCAATACTTTTTAACATAATTGTTTATATTACATACATCAAAAACGTATACCGTACAAATTACAAAATTAATCTAATTTTACTAAATTAGGGATCAGGTCAAAAATAATATAAAAAAGATGGAAATTTTTTTGATATGCTAATAATTGACTTACACATTTCAACTTTTTGTTGTTAATAACACTTTTCACTCACCTACATAAATTAAGCAAATTAAATAAATGTTAGTGTTGAATATAATTTAGTTTGCATTTTACAAATTGAAGTCGCAGTATGTGCAAAACAATTAATTGTTCTTCTAAGAAGCAATTTAGAAATTTAATTAATTTCAGAGTTGCAATTTAAAGATATTTTTAGAGCATTAAAATACAACCCAATTTAATTATGAGTTTATTAGTTACAACATATTTGTTTTTCCGCATGGAAACAATTAAATTTAACGCATTTCACTTTTGCATAATAAATTTTCTTTTCTTTTTTGTATAAAATAGAGTTTTGTAATACATTTTAAATAACTTGCAAGAAAAATAAGCGTCCTAAATTGGGGGTGGGTTCTACATGTATGTAAACATTAAAATAGTTCAAATAAATGCTTCGTTTTCGAGTTATAACACTTTTAACGTAGTCGCGCGTTAGAATCATTTAAAAACTTTAGTTTCCGCGGCGCCTATCGATGACGTCAATGAACAAAACCAATGAATCGTAAACGCTTTGATTACATCCTCAATCCTCAATACTCCAGGAGTCCTCGAAGGTGTTCTAAAATCCAAAAAGTCGCTTGGAAGGTAATTTATAAGTCTGAGAATGGGGAGGGGGAGCATTTTGAACATTTACTGTAACGTGAATAATAATCAGTAAACTAATTGAAAGTGTCTTTACATTTTTTAAAAACACATCCTAATTATAAAAATCGGGGTTTGCCAATTCCTATCCCGATACGTTATTTTGGCCCGTAAGATGATATTTATCCTTATAATTACATCGGTGGGGTAATTAATAAATAATCACTTAAATACATTCTAAAATTTTTTTATTTAAAATTAACCAACTATAAAACAGAAGAGATCTTGTAGGTATCAATTGATGCTGAAGGTGTGGAGGAAGGAAAAATTTCCAACAGAATGGAGTGAAGTCAGTGTGAAAGAACGTGAAAGAATGTAAAAATTACAGAGGAATATAATAGTCAATACATCGAATCATTTAAAATACTAACTGAAATGATACAATACACGTTTGCCAAAATACTCTGAGAAAATGCTAAGAGATTAGTAACACTGATTTAGGCTCGGAAGATCGACAGTCGATGCGTTATTTACAGTAACACAAATTTTATAAAGATACTGTGATTTCGACATGAGCCAGGAGATGATCTTTATAGACTGCAGGCCTTTGATAAAGTAAACAAAAACCCACTTCTGAAAAAAATGAAAAAACGTTTCATTCAAATGACGCTATAAATACGACGGAAGAAGTCATAATGATAAAAGTAAAAACAGAAGAAGAATTAAAACAGGAGTAAAACAAGGGATACGCATCCAGAAAGAAGTGTTATCAGAAGTATAATAAAGTGGAGACCAAAAGAGGGAGGCCTAGATAAAAATGGAAAAATGAGGTGATAAGTGGTCTTGGAACGATGGAAATAGAGGATTGAAGAGATAAAGCCTTCGATGGAAGATTAAGGAGAAAAATTATAGACGAAGGGAGAACACATAGCAGGTTGTAAAAAAGCAAATATGGGGACTAATCCATCCCAGTAAAAAGATATAAAAGCATCAATAATGCGCCAATATTCCGAAAGAAATTGAACATCGAAGACGAATAAGCAGTCTTTCCGAATTTCTCTCAGTAATTTAAATTGAAAGCAACTATATAAATGTATATAAAATATATAAGTAATACTTAATTGATCTACAGTGTACCAATAAATAAACGACCCCATGTGACAAAAAGATAAACAAATATTTCTCTGATGGATGGGGACGTTGTGTTATGTAAATATTTATTAATTATAGAATTATTATTTTATTGATTTAAATTAGTAGGAAAGTTTTGAATATGTGATTTTGATGGTCGCTCTAAGTTTTTGCTAGGTATTCCCGCTGAACAGGAGCAGTTGGGGCCCAACCCGACTCAGGGATCCCATTCGATGAAAGAGGTATTGGTCATAGACCCGGTTCTCTGCATATAACTAATAAGATAACAAGGCAAGGCGATTGGCATTCTTAATTATAAATGATTAAACCTACAAGCGTTTTTTCGAATTCACGGTTTTAGATCCACTAAAAATGGGCTGGTACGGGGAAAACGACAGGGCGCCGCCATCCCAAAACAGAATAACTTAGAACCTTGGGACAATAAACGGTGGCACTGATCTAAAACACTTTACTAAGAAGTTAAAATTTTCATTTATAGTCGTTGCTTCCCCCCCATTATAGTAAACCACGGGCCTCCACAGATGAGCATGGTTAATTACACAACCCCTCCCTCCAAGGTAATAGATTCGCTAATCCTACCGTTAATCCTGATCCGTTAATCTTCAACAAGCGCGGCCTTTATGCCGCACAACCAAGCCAATCACGTTCTTGTGGTCTTGAGAAGCTACATTGAAAAAATGTTCCATTTCTCAGAATCCATATTAAAAGAACATAAAATTCATATCAATATAGTTTTAATTATTTTGATATGCATAATTTTCTCTTTAATTACTTTTTTACTGTGTATGATTATACGTAATGGTTGTGCAGCCTAAAAGTTTATGTTTATCAAAACATAAACCAATCAGGATGCGTTGTGAATAAATAGATAGGAAGAAAGTGATGTTCTAAGACTGCACTTATTCTTGATTGCCCAGGTTGTGCGGCCTAAAGGCCGCACTGATGTACCAGAGCATCGAGTCCATTTAACATAACAGGCATACAGACACACACGGATACATTTAGGCTGATACATAATATGTCAATAATAATAATGATGACTTTTTCCAACCCAAAGGTCCTGAGTACACACAAATACCTAGATTATTAACAATAAATAATTTATCATGTAAATTTATACGGTAAATCCATGTAAAGTTGTAACTTTACATTTCTTTATTTCTTTTGATGTTTAAAGCTTTGACGGCGTGAGTCAAATGTGCGAAGGAAAATGTAAGCCATCACGCTTTAAACTTTAAAAGAAAATGTTTGTGCAACAAATTTTTATAAAAAGAACTTATTTTCTACTTTTTAACTGGAAAAACTTGTTTTTTGCTTAGTTTTTATTTTATTTACATATTTTAGTTAGAAAATTCTTTATACCCCCTTGTTCCACCCGTACGTTTAAAGTAAATTTTAAAGCAAGGAATTAAATTAAAACATTCGCGACGGCAAAATGGCCAACGACGGCGGCGAGAAATGGCGGAGTTGATATGTCTTATGCCTCGATTACACAGAGCGACTTTAGACGCTAGACGCTGGCGAATTTAGACGCAGCGTCTAAATTCGCTCTGTGTAATAGACCTAGACGCTTACACGCCGCGTGTTGAACAAAGAGAATTTAGTCGCTGGCGACTTTAGACGCCAGCGTCTAGCGTCTAAAGTCGCTCTGTGTAATCGAGGCATTAGACCGATGGAATTCCCCCACCCCAGACGCCCCGTTTAAAAATAATAGTATAAAATATAGCGTTTTTATAATTAAATTATTTTGTAAGTAAATAAGCAAATTTATATGTTGCGTTATTATTTAAATTTAGTGCCCTCCCATTAGAAGAAGATACGGACCCACTGTTTAGATCATATTATATAACCAATAATGGTTTAGCCCAACTTGTGTTACCTGCATCATAAGAATCACAATTCAAAAATTATCAACGCCAAAATTCCAACTAAAAGCAAGCCCTATTAAGAAGCACAGAGGTCCTGGTACTCTGCAGTGCTATGAAGACAAGGAAAAGGCTTTGGGATCAGGTAAAGGGTAAACCAAGCCAAAAGTTCCATCTACCTGTGTTGAAACGAGAAAATTTCCCAAAATTTCCTCTTTCTCGCTTCTCCGTATCAAATTATTTTTTATTTTAATGAAAATAAATATCCAACATTAACAAAATATATTTATTTATATTTTTGCATAATGCGTGTGTACTTACTCGTGACGCTGGCGAATAATTAGCTTGGCTTTCCGCCTCGCACTGATATGTCTATCATACATTTTTTGATTCAGCTAAACAACACGTAACCACAGCAAAAATTATTGTACGTTGCTTATAAATAAATTAATAAATCAGACGTGTCAGTTTTCCGGATGGTTTACAAATGATCCAACATTTGGATTCATCAAGTTGGCCTCTCCATTTAGGAATTTTTTTAAATGCCAATTGCAAGTGCTTCCGAAATTCTGGCAAATGGTGTCAATTAATTTGCAAGTGCTAGGTTCATTGATCATTTTTAAGATAAGAAAGATTTTTCACAGAGCCATCCACTTTAGAATTTTCAAATTTTGTAATTAGTCAATTTTAATTTAGAATTCTCTGTTTCTTCATGCCATTCGTTAGAGCTCAGGAAATACTGCTGAATGCTGTAATTTATTTTATAAATACAGGATTCATGAAATTATTCAATAATTTTAAAAAACTCCGAGCAAGATGCGTTGAATTTCAGAATAGCTTCTTTTTCTCCTCTGACCTTAACGTTCTGTCAATTGACCAAACTTAAGTAAATATAGTAGAAGCAATTCTTAAACGCGCAGTTGTAGATTTTCAACGCAGGACGGAGCTAAAAGATTCCGTGAAATCCGTAATTTCACCAACCAGTAATGACACCAACCACTGCTGTGGTTTCAATATATCGTAAATAATGTTTTTGCATAACTACCCCAAGCATTTTATACGAAATATCGTTAAAATCTAGAAAAATATTAAAAATCTGAAAATTTGCTCAAATGTCCTTAAAATCAAAAGCTGGATTCGGTGATTTTTGTCTTGTTTCCGAGGATCTTCCAGTGTACACACTCGCTTTTCAAAATGATTTTTATAAATTGATTTTAAAAATCTGATGTGGCCGTCAACCTGACTTTCCGCACAAAAGTAAATTTTATAAATTATATTTTTTAATTAGAAACATAATTTCAACAGTAAAGCCATGAAAATTTTTATATTTTTCAATTTGAATGTTTTGCCAAAATTGGCAGAAAAACCTTTTGAATGCCCATATCTTGCAAACGATGCATTTCCGGACACAAGTTATTATCTTATTTTTATTAGTAGAATAATTCAGAAAAATTTAGCCAAATGTTTTGCAACACCCTGTATAATTTTCTATATTTATCTACCATAAATTTTAGAGAAAAACTCATGCAACAAAAAATGTAAGAAATTTTATAGCGGTAATATTTGGCCCTTAATATTTTTATTTATCTAATTTCGTTTCGAAGTTATGATGGAATATGTCATAATAGCTTCAAATAACTCCCCCCCCCCTTTCCTGTAGGCGATTTTATTTAATTTCATCTGGCTTCCTGCCACGACAGAAAAACTCCGATTTCTATTACAAAAGATTTATTTCTCGCGGCTGAGAAAAATAGTAATTTTAAATAGATTTAGAAAATTTGAAGTTTGGACAGTTGGTTTGGAGAATATGCACCCGGTTAAAAAATGTTGTTTCTAGTGAAAAAAGTTTTAAAATTTCTCAAGTTATTACGAAATAATTCCCTATTACAGGGAATCCTTTATAATTCGAGAAATTTGATGTATTCATCCTTAATATTTTATGGAGGGCCCAACTTGACGAACCCTATTTATTTCTTTAAAGTCTGATCTCATTCTTATTGAAGGAAATGCTGATATGACTTTTCTCAACGTACGTAATACCGAGCATGCCTTCGTACCGTAATGGAGGGGGGGGGTTAAAGAGTTAGTTACCCTTACCCCAATATCATCACGAATTAAAAGAAATCAAAGTTTAGATAATAATATGTTCTTATAGGTAATTATTGCGGCCGTAGACCTCTCGGCTTTGTTGCAGTATACGATAAAAATTTATTTTGTGATATTTACTTCACGAACAGTTTATCGCCCGTGTAAAATTGTGGATTGTTAAGGTGGCCCACATAACGATTTGAACTTCCCTCGCTCCTGGATTAGAAAACTGTCCGTAAAATTCGCTATTACACAGTAATACCCTAATCCCTAATGCATTACGCTACGCTTTACGCATTAATTGGATAAAAATTTCTAAACCACAAAAAAAAGAATTTCTTGTCAAGGTATATTTGTGAATTTTGTGATGGATATGGGTAGGTAGTGAAGACGTTAGTAAGGAAGGTGAAAGTGAATATAGCTAAAATAATGTAAGTAGTATAGCGACAATAAAAAAAAATTTAATCAAGAAACATTCAAGCAAATTTATTTTTTTCAGCTGTCACAGATATCAAATTTTGAAGTAATACGTTTATAGAAAACATCATATAACAATTTTGCAAAAGCAAATATTAAAATCGATATACAAGTAAATAAAAATGTAAAAAATAAGAGCTCACGAAAGCATCCCTTTACTTTTTAAACTGCATTTGTACAATGACAAAGCGTATCTATGAATGTTATAAATTCTATATTCTTTCTGTACCTTAACGTATCACATCTAAGAACACTGAAAGGGATCAAAGATCTGACAAGAAAAAATTTTAAATATTCATGAAACAGACATAAAGCGCCTAATATTATAAAACGAATTTTCCATTCGTTCAAACAAAAAGAAACTGGCTAACATCTCATTTCCATCTCTGAAAGAAGCTGAAACGACAGTGATATTTTCATTATACTAATTTTATTCTAAGTAAATTAGAGTTCTTAAGATCCTCTCTCCAAGTTACGTATAGCCGCCAGACGAAAATTAGCGTTTTGTAATTTATTTTATTTTGCATTTTAATCACAAATTATTTAAAATTTTTTAATATCTCATAATTCATATTATTACGTTTAAATTTTTCATTTCAACTTTTATTTTTTAAAAATGTACTTATTTTTTCGCCATTACCGTTTATTAATTAAATCCATAAAGCACAACACATATAGTAATTTAAAGTTTAAATTAAAATGATAAAACGAATTTTGTACAAGCTATTTATTATATCGTTTCTCTCGAAATTTGTTTCCGTATAGGTACCTACTCGAAATACTAAAATTATATTGTAGCATCAAAAGAAATTACGGCACTCATTTCTCTTTGGTGCTGTTATAAAAATTAAATCAAATTTTCTCCAATAAAGTTTCCCGGATACAAGTTAGCTCAACTCAAAAGTCGACCAGTTGAATACTCCGTAATTTTATAATAATAATAACATCGACCTCAAAACGGTACATAATTCTATTTTTAATGTTATTTAAAATTATAGATATTAATTTTAAAAAATAATAAATTCATTGTAATAAATTGGCAATAAATGTTGGTAACAAAACCATCCATATCTTTTCGAATTTGTCCAATATTATTTTTTAATATAATCATCCCCTAGCACACGAAATACTGTATCAAGTATTGCCTAACGCAAAACCACCCATCCTAGACGACTCCCACTCGACTTTCTTGTTCAAAATTCTGTTCTCACAAAACACACATTAATTATTCCCTTTTAGAACGGAGATTGTAAATTCATTCTATTATTATTTTTACCAAAAAGTATACCTTAATCTAATGTGGGTATAGCTAGGCAGTGGCGGCGATGAGGACTTTGAATGAATCCAAAAAATTTGAATGAGGAATAGCAAGAGATAAGACCCAAATAACCTCACAAATGAATATCACTACGCTAAAAAATACTTAAAGGCAGTGTAAGTCAGCCGAAAGAATTAAGTCGCAATGCAGAAGTTTGCCAATGCTAAAAAATAACGGTCTGTCAAGTTAAGTCAAAGGGTCTAAAAGGATTAATTTAGGGAATTTTAGATTTAACTTAACTGGGACGGGACAAAAATAAATTTTCGTTATTAACACGAAATTATTAAAGTCATTAAATTTTCATTCTGTGAAATTCCAATTTTAATTCAGTCGAACTGACATTGTTTTCTCTCCACTTTTTTGGACTTCATTTTTGTACTGCATATTGTCTGAAAATGTGTCTAAAATTAAAAGTGGTTTTGTCACTCGCCATTGAGGTCTTATTTTAATGAATTTCGTGAAGAAATTAAGAAACGATAAAATAGAAACAAATTTTAAGCTTCCAAGTTGATGATTTTAAGGAAGCTTATTAAGTATTAAGAAAACCCGCGTAGCATGCAAAAAGACCGTAAACCCCCTAATTAAGTAAAAATAATTATATTTTATGAATAATTTAGATTGCATTAAGGAAAAAACCTTAGAATTTCAACATTGTAAATGGCCAACTGTGATCGTATAACAGGGTTGGCTCATCAAGAATTCATCGCTTCGTAGCTAAAAGTATGAAAGTCTGAATATTTTTAGCGGTTTACATGAAAAACGAAAAAGTTCAGTCGGCTATACTAACTTGGTTTTCTAAGCCGGTATATGGATCGTTTAAAAGATTTCTTTACGCAAAGTTGCATCCTTGTCCAACTTTTGAAAAACGAGAAAGAAGTAGGTAATTTTATAAAAGGAAAATTTTTATTTGAAAAATATAAGAACAAGGTATGAATTTATATTAGCAAATTTTTTCTATTTCCAAAACAATAGACGTAATGGATTTAATAATTTATCCAAGTTTGGCATTACATGTTTACTTTATACGCAAAAGTTTTACTTAAATTTGATTTAAGTTTATATTATATTTTTTGTAAATATTTTACAGTTTGAATAAATTTAAAAGTTATTGTTTTAAATAATTGGTTAGCTTGGACGTGGATAAGAAAATAAAATGTTAAATAAAAGTAAAATTTTGAGCTTTTTAAATAATTTATAATCTGCAAAACCCAAAATGTACTTTGCCAAATTTATTTTAAATTTATCCAAGTTGATGGGTGTCCTTATGCAATTTAAATTCGTCACACAGCCAGAAGATAAAGTAAACCAATAAAATTGGAAATAAAAATATGAAATATTTATGATTTAAAAGCATTTGGTCTACTACCTTCACTATGTGCACTAATGGAGTAAATATGAAATGCTAATATTTGTGAAGTCAAAAATTATATTTTAAATTGAACTGTCCAATATGCGAGCTATGTTTGCCTTTCGGTATAAAAATGATTTAAAATTGCCAGAAGCTCTTGGAATATGCAAATCTTCTATAAAACTGTTATGTATACGCTTTTACATTTAATTTTATTTTTATTTACCAATATGACAAAAAATGAATACCATAAATAAATACATTAGCAATTTTGTATATTTGATTTGGTTACTTCATTACTCGGGATAAATACATTTTTTACTGAATAACTTAAAACTTTTCTACCGTGTAATACAACTAATACTATCAAATAGCCAAAATTGAGCCATTCGATCAATATCTATTGTAAAATTCACTACATCAAGTACAATCACGATCTAATCGACGACTTATTTAGTCGTGATTCTGAAGACGGCACCGGCTGTTGAAATGGACTAATTTGAATTATAAAATTGTCGGTATAGAATTTTTTTTTAAAAGTTCATAGTTTCATGAAAACAAAGCCAAATTAAATAATTAATTGGTTGCTTACTATTAATAAGAACAAAAATTGTAGAATTATGTGACACAAATATATGCTCAAATAACTGGATAATTAATAATTAACGCACTGTGACGTCATCAATTAGTTAACGGCATAATAAGCTTTAGCAGGCAGCATTTGTAATTGTGTTAGTATTGTAATTGATAGTAATTAGACAATGTAAGCTTAACGAGGCAAAATTTAATACAATCACAAGATTCCGATAATTTAAACAAAAATTACGGCATCACAAATGTCGCACTTAATATTTTAGATTTAGTGAGAATATAATTAATTAATCTTTGATATCAAGTAAAACCGTTTCAATTATTAATTTCCACCGTAATTAAATAAAAATGTTAATTTAATTAACCACGATATATTAATTTATTAAATTTAATTCTCCCACATTTATATTATGTATAAATTTGTGTATATAAAAATTTAAGTCAATTAAAAAATATAACTAAAATAAGTGGTATAACAATAGAAACATAGGTCTAATAATCTAATAATTAACTTAAACACTTGTTAATTGACAACATCACGCACATAAAATTAACTGATCCATCAACAAGAACGACAAAATTAAAAATAATCGTTAAAATCTCCAATCTAACGAAGCATGATGTCATGTTTGTTCATTAATTAGTTTGTCGGATACTTTGTGCACATAAAAATTTTAAACGATTACTAATAATTTAAATTGTTTTATAATTGCAATTAAAATGGCGTTATAATTGCCTTATGTCTTAAAAGATTTTGGTTCGTGTTGCGGTGTAGGTGTTTTATTTATCAACCGCAACAATTAAATTCTGATTATAATGCATCTACTAACCTCTCAGCGAATGCAAACATGTGATGTGGAAAGGGTGGTGGTATTGGTTTTGTAGGTTCGGAAGATGCTGACGGTGTGGGACTACGAGGTGAAGATGTTCCCGAAGGAATTGCTTCTGGTGCACTTCGGACTTGCTCTGGGGAATCTCTGCCACTGCCACGACTTGAGCATTCTCGTATCATTTCATCATCTTGACCACCTGTTTCCGATGAGCTTCCTGTTGTAACTTCATCATTCTGTAAAAATGAAAGAAGGGTTTATCATATTTGCTACTAACTTTTCAAAAAATTTGCATATACCTTTTCTTCCTTTCCATCCCCATCTTTTTTGACGATACCTTGTTCTTCTCGTTTTCTTTGTTCTTCTTTAAGTCTTTCGGCTTTTCTCCATTTAGCTCTACGATTTTGAAACCACACCTGAAAGTTGCAAGTAAAAAATTGATTGTAAAATGTGTTGAAAATTACATCAGGTGGTATGAAACTTGAAAGACCAACCCGACGTTGTGATGAGTGTAATTTGTGTCCGCAGAGACTCATTAGTAAGCTCTAATTGACGGTACAATTTAATACACACGATGATAACAACAATTCTCTGTTTCAGCTCTATCTCAAGTATTCTCAACTTTTCAACAAGTTCCTTTTTAGTTTCCACTTCGTAAAGTATTGATTATGTTTTTTTAATAAATTAACAAAATTTAAATTAAAAACAAATCTAATAAACTCAATAAAGAATGACAGTAACAAACAGTAAATTGGATTTAGATACAACCCCCAATTACTATTAAAATATCAGGTTACCTAAAATCGAATCAACTCTACTACAACTTGCCGCAAATACATTTCTCATGTCAATCGAACGTCATTTTACATCAGTAGCTTATAGTAAATGTAAAAGGGGAGTCAAAATTGATAGACTTGGCAGGCAAGTTTGACTTAAATTTATCGGTTCAATAGTCAGATATTTACGACCAACATCCAAAATTTGTTTTTTAAAGAAAAAATTGTTTTTATCTTGATATTTATTTCGAAAATTTAAACATTTTTAAATAAACTTCGAAATATTAATAAATATTTTAGTATTTTGAAATATTGGAAAACTATCGCAGTTTTAGGGTTGCGCAGGGCGTTTCGTTAGGGGTGCTACGTTATTACGATTGCTTATAAGCGTGCAGGGTGCATTGAAACCTAACACCGCCTTCCGAACGGTGAATATAAAACAGTTTTGCATTTTGACCTTTTCAAGTTAACAAAATTTTGGATTACCACATTGATTGCAAATAACATTTTAAATCTCTTAAAAATAATTATGTATGTAATATTACAGAATAAATGTAATTTTACAGAGATTTTCTTTCGACTTGAGGTACCTAAACGACGTTTACGGAATGCTTTTGTTTGAGAATCAAATTTTTAGTGGTAATATAAGCAGGCCCAAAAATCGTGTAAAATGGATGGTAACAAAACGTAAACCCTGGAGTATAAAAATATAAAATAGCGAACAATAGAAGACATTGCTCAATAACTGACTGTAATATGACACTGGACAAGTTGGGTCCAACCTGCACTCAAGGGAACTTTTACTAGCCACTAGATGCTGTTTGCAATGCTTGTACACGCGTCACTTCACTCCTTATTTCTATCTCCTGGGTTTCTGCTTTTTGACCACGAATTACATTTATTTTTATAACTTAAAAACTCGACGTGTTGTGTTGGTTTTCATTTTCATTCAAAAAGCTATTAAAAATGAAAATTTAATAAAATTTTTAAGTGCTAAAATGTAATACACAAAACGTATAGTGATAATTTGTTAGATTTGCATATTATTATTATTAAAATTGTACTCTTGTGTATTAATTTAGTTAATAAACTAATTGAAAATTCCTTTTATAAAATAAGCACATCAAAGGATTGAGCTTCACAGCTTTGATCGTAATTTCAGTAATACAATTGCAAATCACTATGCATTACATTACTAATTAGCAAAAGTGCTGATGTATAATGCATAGTAATTACATCTACTAACTATTAAATGCAAGTACGAACATAAATAATAAATGTCACAATCGTCATTCCTATGGGAGTACTTTTATATTGCAGCATGAATTTGAATACTCCTTTCGTATTATTTAAAATCACACTTTTTTCAACTTTCTTCTTCCGCAACAATAAATATTTAATAAAATTAATTAAAATAATTTTTAACGAGCCATGTGTTTACTTTAATGTAATTCGAACTATTAAGTGTTCTGGTAAAGTAAAATACAATTAGTCGGCATACGCTAGCATTGTTTCATTATGACAAAGGCACAATATTTAGCTAAAATAATAAAACAAAGGAAGCATGTCCCAATTAGACAAACAATACTACAAATTATAAAGTATCCCTAACATCGCCCCTAGCCTGTCAGTTACTCAAGAGTTCTTGTTACTTTGGATCACCATCTCTTCATTTTCGAGTGCTATTGATACTCCTAGATTATCTTATGTTGTTTTAATTGAAGCAATTAATTTTGCATGGATTAAATTTTTTTTAAACGATGGGTAGTTTTAAGTGGTACATTTTCACTTCATAACATTTTTTGTGTTTTTAGAGCCTAAAGTACCACAACAGTAGCAAGTACCTGTTGGGTTTACTAAAGGGTGATTCTCTCTATAGATTTGACAACGTCATCTGCAATTAATGCGATTTTATCCTGGAACGTTACGCGATCGACGAACGTATAGTTATTGTGAAAGTACGTTACCAAAAGGGTGAATATTTTCCGGTTACAATTAGCAAATTTTGTGAAATTTTGGGTACAAGTGGAATAAGTACAATAAGCACAATAATAACAATCCATCGTCGCTTGCACTGTAAGCAATAGCCCGGATTTGAAACACTTAACTAAAAAAATGTAATTTGTAATCGCCTCCTCCCAATTATAACAAGCTATGAGCCTTCACTGATGAGCAAATTAGTTTTAATTTACCCCACTTCAAGGTTGTAGAATCATGATACTAAATATATTTAATCACCCCCCCCCAACAATCCGAAGAAACAAACACCTTGTAGCTTCTGTAACATTACCGCAAGATGTCGTCGTTACTGTTTAAATAACAATTCTGAATATCAAGTTTTAACTTCTTAAATTGAACCGCTAATCCCTGTCCAGTGCGGCCTTTACGCTGCACATCCAATGCAATCACGTTCTAGATGGCTATTACCTAGCTGTATAGCGAAGTAAAAACTAAAACCTGCCTTATAATATTGATACCGTATTACAATAATTATTCTGTAGTATCTATATTAAACAGAAATTTCCGTTTTGAATCCAGAATTAATTATTTTCTCATTTGTTTATCCATTAATTGCTTTTCTACTAGTGTGTGATTATCATATAATTTGTGTGGTCCGCAACTTTTTCAGACTGGTAACTAAAGAATAAACCATTAAAATATGCGTTGTGAGTAAACAGATAGACATACAGTGGCGGTTTGTCACTTCTTCCAATGGGAGGGCACAAAATTTAAATAAAATGGAAACATAAATTAATATCTACTTAGAATATAATGCAATTCTATAAAAACTTTATTATAGATACTATATATATTATTATCTTAACCGGGAGTCGGGGGGTGGTGGTTATGGTATATACCCAGCATTTTTTAATATTTTACCGTCTGATCACCAATTGCTGGGAGGTATTTGATACCCCCCCAGACCCCCGGGTTTCTGCAGCTTCCTATGTTTTAGAACTTCATTTGGAGTGGCGGATCATAACTTTTTTAATGAAAAGGCACAAAATTTATAGATAATAAGGGAAAGATATATTTTTAGTGTATTTTAGTTTATCCTAACTTATTGACTTAAAAAGAATGTTTTTTAATTATTTTTGTATACTTGTTTCTAATTTCGGATAGAAGAGCGCGTGACATTGTGCCCTTAAGAATAAACCGCCA
Source organism: Podabrus alpinus (assembly GCA_932274525.1). NCBI lineage: Eukaryota > Metazoa > Arthropoda > Insecta > Coleoptera > Cantharidae > Podabrus > Podabrus alpinus. The sequence goes on from OW026454.1 coordinate 23,126,771, forward strand.
CCGCTCAATACGAAACATGAACAACATCTAACCACAATTAGAACGACAAAGTGCAGGTTCCAATGTCCCATTTATTTCTTGACATGAACGACACACTTTTTACTATCCAGCCAGAATTAATTTGTTTATTTAAGTGAATGTTTGAGAAAAGGGACATAAAAATAAAAATCGAAAAGATTTTTATTGTTTTATTGCCGTCATTATTAGGTATTTATGTGGACTCAGGACTCCTAGGGTGGAAAAGCCGTCATCATTATTATCGACATATAAATAAATAAAATAGCCTCAATGTATTCTTGTGTGTGTCATGGAGCCGAAGATTCGCTCTCTAAGTGCGGCCTTTAGGCTGCACAACCTAGACAATTACGAATCAGTGAAGTGTTAAAACACCATCTTCTGCCTACCGATTTGTTTATAACGCATCTTTATTGGTTTATTTTTAAGTTATTAACTTGAAAAGGTTTCCGTGCAGCCTGTAGGCTGCACAACCATAACAATTCTGCATTAGTAAAAAGTAGTGAATGAGAAAATAATTCAGATCGAAATAATTACAACGATATTAATATTAATATTATGTTCTATTGATATGAATTCTGAAAAACGGAAAATTTTTTTAATGTAGGTTCTCAAGAGGAATGTGATTGCCTTGGAGGGATTGACGGATTAATTTAGCGTTATAAACATACAGACAGAAGATAGATAAATTAATAAAAGGGTTACTTTATGTACTTCTTTATAAAATTTTTACATAGAAGTTATATTTTTATATAATTTTGGCCTGTATAAATGAAGGAAAATAATATGTTTTAATAATTAATTTGTGAACTAAATATTGAATTAAAATTTGAATTTGGGAGTGGGTGGTAAAATACATACAATTTAATTTGACGAGTCTATTACTTTATTCGCAATAAAAAATATTATTCTGAGTAATTTTGTAATCCCCGTACCAGCCACCACTGTAGACAATAGTGGTGTTTTAAGGCACACATTACAGACTTTGAAATGCTCACCTGTGAAATTAGCGGCTTGACCTAAAAAGCACGTACCCTCCTGTTTAAAATCGGAAAATTTTAACACTAAATGTATGATTTTCTTTTTTCTTTAATATTTTGTGCCCCTCTAATTGGAGCTGTTGCTGAAACCGGGGGGGGGGGGTATGGTATACCCCTCAGGATATGGAGATCAAGATGGAAATATTGATACGGCTTATATTTTGACTTCCTATTGTTGCCTTGAGTATTTAATTTTACAATGAAGAGTATTAACATTTTCAAGGCAACATAAGAATATATTATTATTTTTCTTCTTCTCTAAATTTTGAGCCCTTCCATTGAAACAAGTCACGAGGCGCCACTGAAAAGAAGTGCATCTTTTCGTAGCGGAATTGTAAATTTAATTAAAAAATTTGAAGAAACTGGTTCAGTAAGTAATGTTCGTCTTGTCCTTCCATCGTGGTGGTCGTTCATCTATAAATATCGCTACAGTGAAGAAAAGTGCCAAAGAAGAGCTGAGAGCCTCAAGTCGTCACGGTTCACAGAAATTGGACCTTTCTTATGGCACTCTCCAACGAATTTAAAAAAGATCTTCGTTTAACCCTCTACAAGATTATCATATTGTTAATTGGGCTTTCTGTTTGTTTATCATCGGGTGTTTGAAAAACTGACTTTGAATGCATGTGCAAATTTTAATAATTTACAGATTGGACTTTGCTGTTAATGTTAAGCTAAGCTAAGCTGTTAATATTGATTTTTGCAATAAAATCATCTTAAGTGGTAAAACTCATTTTCACCTAAACGAACACGTCAATAAACAAAATTCCCGAATCTGGGGCCCTGAAAACCCACACGCCATCTTGGAACAACCCATGCATCCGCGCAAAGCCACTGTTTAATTTTATGTTGCCATCAATAAGCGGACTAGGTCTTGTGATTTGATGCCATTAGATTTGTTTCTTTTGGGCTACTTGAAGGAAAAAGTCTATGTCGACAAACCTGAAACGATTCCAGCCATCAAGAACAATATTCGAAGTGACATTACAAACATCGAGTCTTATTTATGCGAAAACATAATGGAAAATTTTGTCAAAAGAATTATGTCATGCCAGAAAAACCGCAGAGAACATTTTGAAGATGCTGTGTTCCACATACATATAAGGTAATCGCAATGTTTGCTCTTTACATAATATCTTAAAAGGAAAATTTTTCAAATTTTCCAATTATTAAAGCATTTTTTAACCAATCATGATACCTCTTATCGAAACACTCTTTGTAAGCGAAAATTTTATGGAAACCCTGTACATAACGTTTTGTTAAAAATCAAACATTAAATTTTCAAATGCAATATTTGTTTTTGTAACCATGAAACCACAATATTTGCTGATAATAATCTCTTAATTCAACAATGTTACTGTTAAAAGCAAACACCCTTTACTCTCAACATGTTTATATATTAGCTTTGCGTTTTAATGTATCAATTTTAATAGAGGTCGATTATTTAGTTTGTAGCCTGCTAACGGAATACAATCAAACCACACTGACGTATGGAACATGAATATGAAAATAGTGATCAAACATGTGTGTAGTTTAAAGGACCTGAAGCACAATACAACCACACAATAACATATTGGAGTATTCATTTTGTTTGCGAGCAATTCACAGAGGGAGGGCTCAATTTGCAACCCTATTATTACATAAAACTAATTGCTTTTTGTTTTGCTTACATTAAAAAAATCATTAAGCAGAGTAGGTATATGTACGATATTCTGTATATTTCGGATCAAAAACTTTAAATTTTGCAAAGCAAGACACGTATTCAAATTTGTAACCAAATTCCATTTTTGATTTTTGAATAATCATTCCCTAATTAAATAAGCACCCTTATTTTGAAAAGCTTGTTAATCGCTTGTTAGTCACAAATAAAGCAATATCAGTGGTGGCAAATAGCTTTCTATTGTCAATCATAGAATTGTGCGCTTAGGGTGTACTCTAATTGGGATTTATTTCAATTTTCGCTATACACTTCACGCTCCTCTGATAAAACAACAATTAGATGCAGTGGCAGATTTACCGACACGCGTTTTATAAACGCGCCTGGAACCCTTGTAATATTTGAAGAGTTCAGAATTCACTCGAAACTTCCTGCTCATAGAAAAAGCAAACAGTGTTTTCTTGAGATGATGCTGAAGAATCCGACATACAAACGGTTTTCATCCTAGATCTAACCAACAGCGGCATGGCCCTGAGGGGCTATTCTCACCCGACTACGGTGGTGAGCACATCTGCCATCTCAAATTGCAAGTTTCCAGCAAGGGTTTATGTCACAAGTAACATAAACACCTACAAGTTGAAGTTAAGTTTTGAAAAAAAATTAACCTTACGTTTTTCGATTTATCACTTTATTGTATCTGTCATATTTATTGAAGATTTTCTGAAAAACTATATTTTAGAGGAATTGAAACTAATATTTAGCGAAGCTTAGTACTTTAATTTAGAATAAACATTTTATATTTGTATAAGAAAATTGTGCATAAATCAAATCAAAAAATTCCAAAACGGTCTTCTGCGATTTTTTGACGAATTGAAATATTGATAATGTTTAAATTTTTTTACCAACAGCTTCTAAATCATGAAATCAAGAGTTGATGTTATACTTCAGGGCAGGATAATTTTACCCTTGCAAAAGATCGTGTAATTCTGACCGTTTCTCGACAAAAATGGCCGGAAAATAGGTATCAGCAATATCTCCTAACCCATTTATCATAAGATAAAAATTGCAACCTTTATCCAAAATATTTTTTTAATTGCTCTTCTAAAGAATAAATGTAAACACAAATCGTTTAAATCTTTTGTTGAAACACAGAATTTTCAACCTTCTGTTAAATTGGTAAAAAGCTTAGGATCCTACGCACGGTGAATTTTAGTATGTATATTAAGGTACAGACAATAATTATCCTGCAAAATGAGGTGAGAAATCGCGAAAAGCCCGTTTTCGGATATTTTTCACGATTTTCTTATGCTGTTAGTAAGAATTTTTTTTAAGAATTGCACTAGCAAACAATTAAATGAATACTTAAAATTAAAATAAAAGCCTATTCATCCAAAAATTTATTCATTATAACAAATATTAACTTTTCGTTCAAGCTAAATATTCATTAAATTTTTAAGTAACGTTGTTGGAGCAGTCGACTCAAAATGTTAACATATTTTAATTTTAAGTTGAAAAAAATAAAGGATATATAAAGTTTTATTGTTTTGCAATATATTCTTGTTATTATTTAACATTAAAATAGTAATACTGCCTTCCTTAGTTTTAATGTCCTAAAACTAAAAAATTGCTTATTAGGGAGAAAATGACTTGATATGCTTATGTAGATGTAGTAAAGCTGTTTTCATTATAAAATAGTAGTTAATAGGTACCTTCTGTAATATATGATTACTAGTCCGCCTTGGCTGTGCGGCCTAAAGGCCGCACTGAGTGAATTGCGCCAGCTATCTAACTTCTATATTAATATATTGATATTTTCACGTCTCTTTTTCTTTTTCGCGTGACATTCGTTGCTCCCTTGATATGTTTCTTACCGTAATAGTAATATTATGATATTAAACCAATGAGATGCGTTGCTGAGCGTGACGAACACATATACATACACAAATTAAATCTTTTATATATTTGTAGATATCAAATATTTACAAAATGAAATGAAAAGGCGTTATGATATCTATATAGAATCAATTTTATGCCGCAAGCCAATTGGGTAGTTGCAACGTATTAACTAAGGGCGGCAGAATAAGCATGACTTGAATCGATTTGGTCCAAAATAAATTCAGGTTGTATATCAACTTATCTGGGTAAGCTGCGCAAGATTACTACATAATATACAGGAGGATCACAATGATTAGAAAACTTCTTGAGGATGGTGACAGGAATGATATCAATACAAGAAGTGCATATAGAGGACACTAAGAAAGAACTTGAAGAGGCGTTTGTTGAAAAATTAACGTGAAAATCGAGAAGAAGAAAACTTTACAAACAGATCGGGATTATCATTTTTGTTATCAATCTGTACCCCTTTACAGATTTTTTGCGATTATTAGAGGAAAAAATGACAATATGTATCCCCTTGATGGTGTATTTCTCCACCCCCCCCCACCCGCGCGCAACATACCGGCAAGTAGTCAAAAAAATTTCTAAAGTGTGGGCGTTTCTGTCATTACGTATAAAACGAAAGTTTTTCGTGTTGGCAAAAACATTAAATTTCTCAGAAGTTAACAGAATTAGAGATTCCATGGAAATGATTCTCAAGACTATAGAGAGGGTTCAATTACTAAGTAAGTTCAATATTGTACAATATTATAATTAAAAATTTTTGAAACAGTGTGTTTTGATAAATTTAACGCCCCATGTTGGCATGTAACACCCCCCCCCCGCCCCTGCCTGTCTCCTACAGGCTATATTACGGTCTCTTCAGTTACAATATTATTTAACTTCACTTGGATGTTTGTTGATATGTAACGAACTTCATGAATCTCATGGGGGTGTGCCCCGTATTAGATTTAAAAAAAAAACAATGTGTCTGTACGTCATCTTTGAATCAACATCGTGCGAGGAAAGATGAATATTTTGCGATTTCTGTTTGTAAACCAAATTTTTGTTTGCAATAATAAAATCACGAAAACTGTAAATTGCAAAGTATACTTTTCTTCTTTAATTTTTAATGGGAAATTTTGTAAAAGTCCTAAAATTTCCCGTTTTCAGTTTGTTTTCACGATTCCACGTTAGTTCACCTCCACTTTCACCAAACATTTAGAGTTGTGTTTGTATAAACATAAATTTAGATTTTATAAAGAAAAACAAACTGGGGAACAATATTTTACCAACCCTTCCTCTAAAATTTTCAAATTATTATGCAACTGAAGAAATTATTTTTTCAGTAAGGTTGCAAGGTTCCCCAGTTCGACCACGGGTAGAGTCTAAAATTTCTAGGGCGTATCTGCTCTTCGGAGAGTGCACTTAAAGCAGTCGGTCCCCCTGTGCCAATGATTACCATCAAAAACAGGATCACAATCAAGTCGAAATTCATCATATATTCTATTATTTTTTGAGTAAGAATACCTTTACTACAAAGAATGTCGTATGCTATCGATTTCGCTAACTTTTTAATTCAATTTTTACCCCCACACCCTCCTTTAAAATTTTGGTTTAATTATATTTTATTACTTTGTGATTAATCAACAACAAATAATATTCGGAATATGATTTTTGATATTTTTTATTTAGAAAAATTGATAATAAAAATAGCAAGTTGTACTCATAAAAGTTTCTTTCTTGAATTCAAATTCCATTTTTTACCTTCGAATTCAATTTGGACTAAGTATTTGAGGTGTATTAAGAAGGTAATATGTACTATGTAAAAGACATATTCAAAAATATAAAAAAGTAGGTAATATAAGTAGGTAATTTTTTCAAACTACAAATTTAAGTCCTAGAGAAAAAACATAAATTAATTTTATTTTAAATTAATTTAATTTTTTACCAACAGTTTCAAAACAACTTATTTTGTGACTTTCGAAATAATAACATTATTAACCATTTTTCAAATTCATGAAACAAAATAATGACTAAAATGTAGATAATAATTTCATGGACATAATTATTGCAAAAACATTGATAAAAAATTGAATTGGTAATTAATAATTCATAATTTTATTACAATTTTCCGAAAACAAGTTGTTTTAGATAACAAACATCCGCCTACGGCGGTCTACTTTCTGAAACTGTGATTAAACTAATCATTATTTATATCAACTGTAAAATATTATAGGTCATAACGTAGCCACTAATGGACGACGAAAATTTAAATTTTTATCAGACAACAAAAAAGTAACAAGGTTTTTTACAAACCAATCATGGTTTGTACATCATCAGTTATTTCTAAATTCAAAAATGTAAAGATCCGATATGACACGTAAGAAAACCTAAAGTTAATTGATTTTTATTTTGCTATTATAGTAAAAGCGCTGGTATATTTGAATTGCTTCTAAAAAAGAGTGCCATGATAATGTTTTGTGTATAACAGCCCCAGAAAGTGGATGATACTCGGATGATTCCCTACGACAGTCATTTTGAGTATCAAAAATGACACTATCAAGAGCCCGGAGTGGGCAGTAACAGTCCGAGAACTGCTAAATCCGAGTTGTAATTGGTTAAAAATAAGTTTTTTTTTAAATAACTTTAAATAATTGATAGATTCTTGATTAATGCTGTAAAAATTGATAATAATCATATTATGTGTTCTTTAGAAATTCATCACTGAATGATAAAAACATTAAAGAAAATTATTAAACTGACAGGGTAGAATTTTTGTATGAAAATTTATGTTTTTCATTTGGAGTCCAAAATTGTTTAGTGTATTAATTATTTGGTTTTCCCCAAATACAGTAATAGTTGATATCTTCAAAACTAAAAATGATAACCCAAATTTCGAGTATTGAAATAACCGAGATCTCCATTCTTATGCAAAGCTTAGAAGATGGTAATTTTCACACAATTTTTAGCGCAAAATTTAATTCTACATTTTTCCTGTTCAGCTTGAAATGTATTCTTTTGTTTCTACAATACTAATTGAAACTGTTACATCAATTAAAGGGTTACGCTAACAATATTAGAGAGGGTTAAATTAAGAGTTAATCTTTCCAGGGAGATTTTTGTTAAATCGGAAATTCCGCAAGGGTCTCTCCTTGTTATTCATTTCTTACATAAAAAATACAATAAATATTTTTTTAAATTACATATTATATAGTTATTATATTTTATATACTTATTAACTCGACTGATCACCGCGAATTGATCATTAAGGATCTAAAATTACTCCAATAATTTCAATCTTAGTGTAAACCACAATTCTAGGTAATTTGTACGACAGTTTTTGTACGACGGAAAGTTGTACGTCTACTTTTGTTCTACTCAGCATTTCTACGACTGAAAATTTAATCGACAGGGCATTATTATATACGCCATACGTTTTGTACGATGGAAATTTGTATAACCGACAGCTTTATATGACTAAATGTGCAAACATTTAAACCGAATTTCATATTCTATTAAATTTTCAGTCGTAGAAATGCTGAAGCGAACAAAAACAGTCTTACATTTGGGTAACATAGCCAATATAATGTTAGATTTCATAATTCAACAATCTAATTAATTTAGCAACCCTAGTTTTCATGATCAATCATTATTAATTTTGAATTTACGAAAAGAAATCTATTCCTCCAGGTCTTCAGAATCGAGATTGCAGATACTATTTGTTATGTTATAATATTCTAATCTAATTCTGCCACGAGTGTTTCATTTTTAATAAATTGAACTGTTACTTAGCATAAGATACTTTTGCGCTAGCTAATAACCGCTATTTTTTGGTTTTGTATCGCTTACCCAGTTTCCAGCTGAATAAACGATTATTACATCGCTTCCTGACCAGGAAAGCATTTAAACCATCAATGTAATCGATATCTTTAATATTTCCGTATTTCCAAATTTGTTCTACGACGAAGATTAAAAATAAGATGATCGGTAAATGCAGTAATTTTGTAGCTTGTAATTATTATTATTAGTTACTTTTTGTTTAACAAATTAAGAATATGTAATTTAATTTAACTCCGCGAATAATTCTCTTACTTTTTATAGGACATAGCGTAAGACCCGCAGCTGCGGGTTTGGAGTTTTTGGGCAAACGATGATGGACACTAAAAATATGAAATTACGGTAAAACCATGATAGTTTTTTAAGAAGTTTAAATAATGACGAAATTAAAAGTTTGCCGTGGTTACTTTAAAAAAATTCTACATTTTCTGCCTTTGGATGTGAGATCTATAACAGGGTCACTTATTAATAATTCTGAAAGATAATAACAAAATTTTTCCTATTAGTGATGAAAACTAAAATATTCTGCTATTTATTATTCGAAATAATTTATTTATTTTGATGCCGTGTCAACTTTAATAAAACGCTTAGAAAATTTGTTTTGCAAATTTGGTATAAATACAGATATTACTTAAACTTTGTTAAACATAAAACGAACGTTAATCTGGCCACTTATAACTTATAAAAGCATGTTCGTACTCGTAATACACTTTTAATATAAATTTACTTTACCGAGCTTTTCCGCCAGATCAAATTCGTTTTAATCACACACTTTCCTTACTTGCAGTTTCCATGAAGCTTCTTAAAGTAATTATTCATTAAATCCATCAAATTGTGTCACTATTTATTGAGCTTACTAACTTTGAAGTTGCAATAAGCAGCATTTCTAGTGTAAGTGGAATAATTTACAGACATTAATTTAAAATAAAAAGAAAACAGGGAAAACAGTTCTTATGTGGAAATAAAATTGGAAAACAGATTTAGCTGTAAAATATGATAAGTTTAGAAAGAGTAGTTTGATGATATGCCTTTATTGACTTAAACCATTAATAAAATCGAATTTCAAGTTACAGTTATAATTTAATGGACGGTATATGACGAGCAATAACAGACCGAGGCGGGGGGGGACAAAAGTATAATGAGGAATTCGCTAGTCAGGTGGAGATGTAGTCAGTTTCGTGAAACTTGAGTTTATTAGTCTTAAAAAAGAAAATACAATTTTTTATTCGATACGAGAAAGGGCGTTGAAAAATATTACAGGTTTTAGGATTTCAGACTCAATTTTTCTTGTGGTTTCCTTTTTGAATTATAATAAGCTTAAGGTGGGTTTGAACTGATTGGTTAATTTAACAAGGTAACTTTTAACAATTGCAATTAAAATTAGCTTTTTTAAGCTGCATTCACAGTTAAATATTTCAAATGGTTTCATGATCATGCACGCACTTTTATGATGCCAGCATCCTTTATAATATAAACTTTAAAGTAATACATACTAAAAATTGCAATTACAAATTATATTACATGAGTTTGTTGGGTTCTCATACAGAAGAGTTAGTTGTTAATTTTGACGTTATACTTCAGCTTTGATTATATAGTATCAGATTGTCAAACTGTGTACAAAAATTGGAAACACCCAAATTGGATGCTGCCACCAGGCGGCGATACTTAATTTCATTAATTTTGTCGGCTTGCACTGGATGTCACTACCTAACGGAGTTTTCTCGGCGAAGTTTTGTTGTTATTGCATTTTATTTTATACCCAAAACTAGGGTTCCTGTAGTTATGGGTTTTCGTTGTCATGCGACGAAATGTAAAATTGGTACCTGGTGTCGGAAGTTACAAACCAAGATTTAACGGCAAGATTTACAACTAGACTTTTTAAATTTGTTACATGCAGCGCCATCCCTTATAATTTTTTGAATTACACAAAGCGTTTCCATAACTTGCATAAGGTTTGCCAATCTGAATACTATATAATCAAAGACTTCAGTCATAATATCCCTAAAATGGAGTCTGCATGGAAATAAGTGGAATATGAGATGTTTTTGGTTTAAACCCATTATTAGTTGGTCATGGGAAAAAACACTTAAGTTTTCGGCACGAAGCTCGGATTGGAACAGAGACAAATTTATCGAAGTAGCCCAAAAATTACAAAGTCATGGATTGGCTATTTCAAATGCATCCTATGCCTATAAGGGATACCGACAGAATTAAACCAAATAAAATTCTGAGCCTAAACAGAAAAATTGCTCTAGCTTTATATTACAGATTCTGAGGTTCAGTCCTTCATAAAAATCTGATTTTTTTCGATTTAAATAGTTTTTGATTTAGATTGTTTTTTTATTCATCTGGCCCAAAAGTGGTTCACAGATCAGTAAATGTAAACTAAATTCACTGTAAAAGTCCGCATAGAACAACTTTCTAGCCTTATTAAATTCCTAATTTATTATATATTATAAGTTATTAATTGTTAAGGTACCTTTTTTCATTAATTTTTTCATGGTTTCAGTTTTTCACCATTTACAGATTTTTAGTGCATTTTACGACAAAAATATAAGATAAGATTTGAAGAATTAAAGTGACAATTTCGTTCATAATAATTCAACCAATAGGATGTTACAATCTCATCAATTTGAACCAATCATAATCTACTTCCTTTGACAATACAAACCACGGTGGTGTATTGTCGCGGCAATACGACCACCGTGGTCTGTATTGTCAAATTTCCATAGTAACGATGGAAACTACATGAACGCATACTATAAATTATTTGTTGTCAGAAAAAATTGAAATTTTATTTACGAAATTGTCAAACGAATTCCACACGATACTATAAAATTGTCGGTTAATTTTTAAACCATGGAATCTTCGTGTTTGTCGCCATTTAAAATCACCATTCGTGCTAAAGCACTCATGGTGATTTTAAGGGCGACAAACACTCAGTTCCAGTTTCAAAAATTATTGCCGACAATTTGATAGTCTCTTGTGGTATTATATATGAAAAGATTTATTTAGCCCTGGCAATTTTAGGTATATGCCCGGTAGAAAATAAAACCTTTCTGACGTAGAAATTGCACATAATCAAGTCCTTAAGATTCACAGAAGAAAAAGGAATTTCAGAAAACTACATTTTCAGTCAAAATTGTTCTTTGGAGAACAAAGTTCTTCAGAGAGCTACATCTCGAGTTACAACATTTTTTTTAGTTCTACGTAGAATATTATTCTTCACACTTGAAATTATGTGCAATCTGTAATGCAGGTAGACTAAAATTGAGCTATTTGAGAAAGTGGTAAAAATTGACCTTTAGATAGCTCACAGTTAGAGAACTGTCAGGGCTAGAATTTTGTTCTATTTGGGATTTATAGATAAGTTATTGAGGCTCACTCAATTTTTCATTCGCTCACCAATTTTTGTATCCGATGAATAGGAACAAAATAAAAAATATTAGTTTTGGTAAAGTTGGAAAAAAGTCATCTTTGGATGACTGCATTGCACTACAAAATTGTAAGAAAGACTTCATTGCATGGCGGTAAGAGAAATATTTCTTTTAGCTTTTGCTTATATTTTTATGTAGTTTAATTTTCATAATCTTTATTCTGGGCATAGGGCGCACAGTTAACGATTAATCCACAACTTTTAAATTTTTGGGACTTTCTTCGGAAAATTTGCTTAACTCTGCTTGTAACTTAATACCGAAAACTTATAGGAATGCTCATTAGGAACTGTTTTCCGATGCCAAACTACTAGGTTTAAATAAAAATTCGTATTTCTTGGTTTTTTGAACACAACAGGATCTAATCACTGAACTGTTGATCATAGTTTGATTTTAATTGACTTTCCATGGTAAAACAGGTGAATAAACATAATTATGTAATCAAGTTAGGAGTCAAAAATACTAGTGAAAATTGTATCCTACGGTTCGGTTTTATTGTATCATTGAGTACCATTGAATTAACAAAAGTATATAATTAATGTTGTCATGACCATGTGACGAAGGTCATGGGCCCGAATGTTAGCGAGATGAATTTCTAATGGAAGGCGACCCGGTTCGACTCCGGATACAGTCTAAAATTTATTTACCATTTGCCTTGCACGGAAAGCCGTCGGTCCCTCTGTGTTAATGATTTGCCATCATAACAATAAAAGACATGGTGCAGGCACATCAAAGGCAAGCCTAGCAAGGCTTATGGTAGTTATGCCCATAATAGTGAATATCAGTGAGTCCGAACCGGTTGTGTGAGCTAAAACTATTGAGCTGTAACAAACTTCACAAAACCTGAATCCAGATTTTATTTCCTTGAATTTAAATTTAAATATTTGTTAACCAATGACATCTTGAATCAAAAACTTAAAAGAAATTTAATGGATGTGCAGCTCACATTCGCCAAATGTACGGCATTCACTATGTGACCAATTACCAAAATACTTATTATTCAACAATCGATCATTTTTTGTTTCGTGACTGAAGTTTTAATGAAAAATTAACCGTTTGGTAAACATTTACGAAACCTGAGCGCCAGAAACCAATTATGCGCTGAGTGCCAGAATCCACCCCACCCCGCTACTGACTTCAACTTTTATTCGCATCAGTTTTACCAGATAAAAAATGTTCCAGGAGATACACAGTTTACGAGATAATTGCGAAAAACCAGTCATGTTCACTTCTTCTTTCTTCTTTAAGTGCCGTGCCTGATTTCAGACGTAGGCGACCTCTCTCCTATGTATGTGTTGTACGTTTGAAGTATTATCACACACATAGGGGACCTACTGCTTAACGCGGGCTCCGAACCGCGGGAAGTGTATACACTTCATCTCCAGAGAGGCTGTACCAGGCAGATTACACCTCGGTGGTTTTCCATTGCCTTCCGAGGGGAGACGGTCAGAATAAAGTTTTACTGAGCCGGGAGTTGAACCAGGTATTTTGCATTAGCAGCAACGCACTTAACCGCTAAGCTGGCGACCGTCTCTCTTTTTCTTTTTTTCATGTTCACTGTTTGGGGGTTATTTTTAAATTTAATAGATGAAACCCCTATCTTGAAAGAGAAAACTTGACGGATATTCGATTCTACACAATATTTTCAAGATTATGTATACGAAATTTCAGAACTAACGTTAGTGTATTAATTATAATATCCTGTTCTCCATAAGTTGAATTTTCGTTATAAAGTATTTTCTATGCTAATTTAATTTTAGTTGTAAAAGTAAGAAGGTAAACATATATTTTTAAAATTTGCTCATCATTCAAAAACTCAATTTTTTAAAAGAAAATTACATTCATTAATGTAGATAGGACTAAATTGATTGTTATTGAAATTATAATAAAGAAACTTCTATAAATTCAATTTGAATTGATTAATGATATGTAACTTTTAAAACTAAATTTAACAAATAATAACCAAGGCAGAAATCATCAGTTTCAATAAAAAAGTAAAGACCCTTTCAGCAAACTTAATGCGGTTGGAATCGCGAAGCGAACTCAGTTACACGTGGCTTACTTCAAATCAAGCTTTATCCTCTGTTATTGGAAACGTGTCAACTTCAATAAACACAAGCCTAACTTTCAAAATCCTATTCTTTTAGTAAATATCTTGAATGTCAGTAGACAAAAATTGTTATATTAACAATTCAATTATTTTGGGTAAGCTTGAGAAAATGTGGTTACTTATAAAATAATTTTATTAAACGTAAAAGTTAAAAGCTATCTAAGTGAAGATGACAGGTGCCAATAGTATAAAATACACATTTCGAGGAAGGTATTAACGGCAAATAGATTTTAGCGACTTATTTTGCTTTTTTATACTCTGTCATATTAACGTTTTTTTTATTAATAAATCAGAAATTTAAATTAGCTTACCTGCACTCGAGCTTCCGTTAAATTAATTTTCATAGCCAAGTCTTCTCTAGTGAAAACGTCTGGATAATGCGTTTGTGCAAATGCATTTTCCAACTCTTCCAACTGAAAATAAAAACGATAATGAATTCCCAATGGAGGACAATAATATTTTAATATGTTTTCTACCTGTTGTAAAGTAAATGTTGTCCTATTCCGTCTTTGTTTCCTTCTCACAAACGTGTCATCGTGGATAGCGGGATGATAAGAGTAACTGGTATCTGTAAATGAAAAAGAAAAATGATGTAGTAGAAAATTTAAAAAATAAAATGTAATAACAAAATGTTAAGAGAACTTTTATTCAAACTAATTAATTCGCTTGCTGAAAATTTTACCAAGAGAAAATTAAATTATATTTCTCATTTCATCAGTAAAGCAAAGCAACAACTTTTTGCAGAAATTTGCAGCATCTCTAAACTTTAATTTCGGTTATGCTTAATTACATTAGCCCTACTCTGAGGATATATTAATTAAAATCTCATGTTTAATTCAGTGAAATTGTATATTTAATCTTATAATCTGCTCTGTTTCCCGCGAATTAAAACTGTACAAACATTGCTTATTTCAAATTCATCAAATATTTACCTTATTATTGATTTAATATTAAAATCAGTTTTATATTCGCTACGAAATCTACTTTTTACCAACGGAAGTTAAGAATTTTACATTTCTAAAAGTGAAAATTTTAATGAATTGTTGGTATTGTTTCCGACAACGTAATTTTGCGTAGAGTTATTGATATGAAAAAGAAAAGTATCACGAAGAATGAAAACAAAACTTCAAAAGACGTTTCGGTTTATTAGATCAAAAGTGGTCATAGGTCAAAGTTACGAAGTTGAGAAAACGAGATAACTGTATGTAACTTAAAACTTGATTATCATTATTAAGTTTAGCACCAGGTCGAGTGTTGAAGACGTTACCCTTATATGGGTATAAATTCAAAAGAAAAGTTATACAATTTTTTATTGGATTGCGTTGTTGCATAAAATAATAATTTTCGCATTTGTCATTGTCGGCACAATAATTTCTAATGTCCTATAATCAGTCGGTGATATTGAATGTAATCAAATACAATTTGGCGTGGTTATGATAATTCACCAGTGCAAATTTCACAATGCATTGTTTGTGCAGTGTTGACAGTTAAGATACGATTAGGCGCTATTTCAATCGAAGCCAATCCCCGTCAACTCTAATTATTCTATGATTTCACATTCCATTTGGAATAAAACAAAGTTGGTGATTTAAATCGCATAATCCCCTTTTTGCTACTATTTACAACATATATGTGTAAAAATCCAGCCTTCTGTTCGATTACGCACCAGTCTGTCACTTTCGTATAAAACAAATTAGGGGGATTAACTACCCTCAGTACATTATGGGGCAATAAGGGTTATAATAATAACAAGAGGGGTTTAAGAGTGCTTAAATATAGAGATGAAATTTTCTTTTTATTACGATATAATCTTCAATAAACAATAAACCAAGTTTGTCATGTTTATTAAAAAATCCATATAATTTAATTAACAAACGTGAGTTTGTCACCTTAACAAACTCGTGCTAAGGTAGAGCAAGAAAAGGCAAAGGAACAAATTATCTTTGCACTATGTAATAAGCCATCATGTATAAATTATCCTTTTGTATACACGACGTCTGTTATTAACAATGTGCCGATATTATTACTTATTGGCGTTCTGTGCAACAAAAATGCAGCATTGCATTCAAAATGTTATAATTTATTAAGAAGAATTATTCATAATAGCAGCTTTTTTGGTTCAATAAATACAATGATGAGCCATCAATAAACTGATTTAAAAATTTACTATAATATTTTATCTGCTAATTTATTTGATAACTAAATTTGAACCAAGGATTATCATAATTTTATGAAGTCGATAAACTTCAGTTTGACTGAATACGGATTTTATGTGAATATTTGTTATTTATTTAATTTTCGATCTATGATTATTCTATCTATAATTAATTGATGATATTGCTACAGTTACATTTTGGCAAATTTTAAATAATTCTCAACGAATTCTAATCTAAATGCTATCAGTATTTAGCATTGATGGTGGTGTTCATAGAAGAATATCATTTTTGTAAATAAAATTGACTGAATAAAATTTTCAGAAATCTCAATTGGAAGCAATTATTTTAAACGAAAATTTTCAACATTTCTTGCAAAAACAGTCAAAAAGGTGAAAGAACGCCTTAGGTATTTAGATTTCTTATCCAATAAATTTTAGGGCATGATTAAAATGAATCACGATACTTTATATTTAGGTCTCTTCTTTTTCCAAATACAATACCACGTTTTGCTTTTATAACCTGTTGAAAATATTTAATGTAAATTATAAGGTTAAGTCTATAAAATTCTACTAATTTGATTTTTTTTTAATTAAATTTTACATCGAATTCCCTACTAATAGGTTTCCTTCATGTCGCCGTCTGCAACCCTCTCTTCCACGTCTGGGGTGCGTGTTTGAAGTTTTAGCACACATAGGGGACTTACTGTTTAACATCGGCTCCGAACCACAGAAAGTACAATGTAGTCTATTTTTAGAGAATTTTTCTCTGCAGATTGCACGTGCATAGGTGATTGACCATTTCTTTCCGAGTAAATGCGGTTATAATAAACTTCATTAGGCTTCGGCCGGAATCAAACCGGATACTCAACATTCATTAAATCATTTAATGTAATAATATGTTCGTTCGTATATAAAATAAGTATGTTCTTTATAAAGAAATATATAAAAAACAGAATATCTTGTAGTTAATACAGAAAGACGATTTTAAATGTTAAGCAATGAAGAAGTGCAAGTAAATAAAGTAAAAGATTCCAATAATATATGGGTGCGGTTATCAATAACAAGGTACGGAAGAGATATGTAAGTAGAAGAATCTAATAAAGTAGAAAGGTTGTGGAAGCTCTCAAGTTCTTCTGGTGGGACAAAATTATCTGCGAAGTAAACAAGAAAATAGTAGGAAAGTCATGCTATAGAGTCGGTTCTCTGTACGAGTGTGAAGGATATTAGCTGTAGAAATGTATTATCTTCGAAGAAGTGCCAGAATCTCCAAACTATAGCTCATTACTAATGAATAAATAAGACGAGAAACGCGGCCTAAAATGGTTTGGACACCTGCTAAGAATGGAAGAAACCAGATGGTCAAAGAAATTGTATATTAGCAACCCCCAGGAAAAAAAGCGAAAAAGAAGCCTAATTTTGTAATTAGGGGATGAGGAAGGCAATGACAGCAGAAAACTTAAAGTAAGATCGAGAGTTGTGGCGTTTGAGGATTGGTAAATATTTGTATTTGATAAAGGAGATGAAGAAAGGGACCCACGCAAGAGCGATAAAAATTTAAAATTTTGAAATATAATTTATGATTTGAGAATAAAAGGAAATGGAAATGGAAATAATTATAAAACAAGATTGGCATACCAATTTACATAGGGTGATCTAAAACCTGAACTGACTTACTGAGGTAGTTAATTGAATAAATAAGTAAGTCCTAAATAATTAAGAAGAACTGGAAGGTCCGGATATGATAATATACCCACAGATTTTTTAACTCCACCTTTCTCCAGAACATAACGTACTACAGAAGTGGGAGAAACCTCTTTGATTAAATTGTTAAAACAGATGGAGGAGAAATTTGATATTCAAAATAAGAGTTAACTAACAGTAACAAATGAACACCACCTAAATGTAGATGAATCAATAAAAAAAAAACAACGGAAATAAACAAAAATAATAAATTTGTTGTTGTAAGAAATGAAAGAAGATTAAATTATAAAAATTGGAGTAATACGAAATTCGGCGTAAGAATAAAATACAAAGCTAGAGGTGTATGTAGCTAGATCAAACATTTTAAAATATGAAGAATTACAAAATAAAAGCAAAGAAGAAATTAAGATTCGAAAAGTTTAAAAACAAAACAATTGGAACGCCAAGTTTTGGAATCAAATTTGAAAAAGTTTAGGAAGGATTCAGTCCTTCGAGAGGGAAGGACAAGCCATCTACTCTGATTAGGACATCAAAGACGAGCGTGGAAGAGTGTCCGATGGAAGCATGTCATGGATACAAGGACTCGGGTTGTTGTAACGAAAGTAAAAAATTTGTTTTGCAAGGACGATGTTTAACTGTTGCACCTGTGCAAAATAAAATATTATATTATTATCAATCAAACTTACAATCTATTCAATAATCTTTCAAGACGTCAAACATAAATATTGTAGAATTGCAGGACCGTACCCCAAGGCTACTCAAAAATGTCTCCAAACATAACGCCAAAAAAAAAAATTTTAGAAAGAATTTCATGCCAAAATCAACACTGATTTTTATGTTCTTGAAGAGGATATTCCCAACAAAAAACAAAGAAA
This sequence comes from Podabrus alpinus, assembly GCA_932274525.1. Classification (NCBI taxonomy): domain Eukaryota; kingdom Metazoa; phylum Arthropoda; class Insecta; order Coleoptera; family Cantharidae; genus Podabrus; species Podabrus alpinus. The sequence goes on from OW026454.1 coordinate 23,145,470, forward strand.
GTCAAGCACAATGCGCATGAGATATTTAATACTATGTAGAATAAAATTGGTGAAAAACCGAAGATGCGGCTCAAAACGAACAACATTTCAGAGCAATATTTAATAAAACAATTGATGTCATCTTGAGCGAAATGTAAAGAAGATTTATAGAAAACGATATGCGCCTAATAGTAGTTTTCACTACCCAAACTGGGCATTCGCTCCGGTGAGCATCAAACTTCCATCATCAAAAGAGATTACAGTGGTCAACAGATTTCTTAAAACCTGAAAAAAAAACAAATCCCAATTTAACTTTTTCCATAGCTATAAAATTTCAGTCTGCAATTGATATTTTTTGAGCCTGCCCTGATTACACATTTTGGCTGTGGCCATGTCAAGAAGGCCATACTTCCATAATTTGGCTATGCACATTGCCGATATTCAGATTAATTTTGGTTTTAGTCATTTGAAAGTTATTTTGAAATCTCGTATTTTACAGCGATATTACACTAAACTTTTGAGAGACAAATTTAAATAAGCATGAAGTTGAACTCCAAAATATGAAATAAAAATTGTACATCAGACCCACCAGCGGGTTGATATGAAATCTCTAAGTCATCGCTTGCTTTTGAATCTAAGATTTACTTATATATTTCATTTATTTACTGTTACTTATTTTAATGTACTCCAAATTTTGAGACACTACGATTGAGATTATCTCATAATACAGGTAGATATTATTGAATCAGTACAACTCTGCCCAGAATCCCTAAAATGTCGCAAATAAGATTTGCAATATCTCAACATAAAGAACAAATATTTTGTAAACGTTTGCAACTTCATAAAAGGTGGATTCTAGAGAGGACCAACGGAATTGGACTTGAAAATAAATGAAGAGAAAACGAAATATGTGAAATTCAGGAGGAATAACAATTGGCAGACTGGACGAAGTATTTACATCGATAGGAAGATAACATTTTGAAAAAGATTAAATACTCGGAAATATGCTTGGATGGATATAACAGACAAGGAGAAGAAACAAGAAAGAAACTATAAAACTGAAGAAGATAAAACACGGCGAAACAAGAAATAGAAAGAATAGTAAACTAATGAATGAAATATAAAACGAAGATATTGTAAATTTTATAAAAGCACAGCTCATAGGATGGTTGAGTCATGTAACGACAAGAGAGGAAAACGAGTAGTCAAGAATTCTCACAGAATAGAAACCAAATGTAGAAATACTTAGAGTAAGTCCGAAATCGAGATAGAAGTGAAGAGAGATTTGGGATTGATGGGTGTTGACACAGGAGAGATAAATGCATGGAGAAAAAGGGTTGGTCTGAGGTCATGGAAAGAGCAAAATCACACGAAATTCTATGAATAAAAGGAATAAAAAAAAAGGAAAAAGGAGTGAACCACCTTGAGAATGGATCGAGAAGACTTGTAAAGTAGAATGACCATATTCCGAAAGAAACGAACGCTTAAGAAGAAGGAACCGATATTATTGAATATTTCAACTGTGCCAATCATTCCAAAAATATTTGGAATACCTGAACATAAATAACAACTTACTGAAAAGTGGATTTACATTTCTAGGCGGCTTGCAATTCAAATTTAATGTAACCAATGAACTGCTGGTCATAGTTTTAATTATATCGGCCTCATATTTGGCATTCTCATGAATGTAAATATTTGTAAGTTTATTAAATGATTAAAATCGGTGTAAAGACTTTTGAGATATACGTACATTTCCAAAGTTTGTATGATCGAAAACTTCAAACCGACTGTCGTTTAGAAATCGTGAAAGTGATATATCAAGTCGTAATATACTATTAATAAAAGCTTTAATAAATTTACATCGTAAATTGTTTTGTTTTCATGCGTAGCTCTTTGTCGGCGACTTTTTTATACAAAGTAAAAAAATTAATTGATAAAAGTCGGCCGCAGGCTCGGTACAATTTAAAGCGGGACACAAATAAGTAAAACTATAGAACGACTAATATTATTTTACACCTTCTTAAATCAGGTTAATTATTGATAAATTTTGACAATCAGGTGAATCAAAAAAACTATTTATATTTGTGCACTGCGACTTAATTTTTTCGAATAGCTTCCGCTGCGCCTGATGCATTTCTAGTTAAAATCAAAAAAAGTTCAGCAATTTAAATTTTCGAATCATGAAGGTAGAACCATATAGAATAGTAACAGACACGAATTAACATTGCTTTGCAATAGATGTTGGTTTCATTGTTACAGCAAATGACCGTAGGAAAAAAGCCGTATGTCCCTTTTGACTTAAACTATAAAATATCAGGTTCCATAAGTGTTGAATTTTTAATAATGTGTCCAAACGTGGTCCTAGCAGAAACGACACTGGGTTCATACGATTCCAAAATGGGCATCGCATATTTTTTTTAATTCCTTCCTGACCTGATGTTAAAATACCAAAACTTGCTAGCCAAAAATGCAGCTAATCGACAAGAATAAAACTTAAAATTTCATTATTTTAGCTTTCATAATATAATTATTGTTAAACTTTATAGTAAAAAAAAAGTAGCGCACTGGGTACCCAGTTCTTAGACCTCTATACACACAGAGTATTTCCAACACGATTTGAAACGCTCTGTATGATTTTGAATTATGCGGACAGACGGACGGACAGACAGACACGGAGCCAGATCATAAGGCTTCTTGTTATACTTTGTATAGAAGCCTAAAAAGCACAAGATGGAAAAATGTTGACAAACGGCATAGTATAAAAATTGTGAATTAATTTTATGACAAGTCTTAAACAGCCTTTATTTCGAAAAATCTTTTTGGGTTATTTCAAATTGATGAAGTTTCTTTCAGTAAATAGAATCGAATTAATAAAGTTAGTTTCAGTAAATAAAATTTAGTTAATTCATTTGATGTTTTTTATCAAAGTTATATTATTACTTATGTGGTTGTATGGTCTAGAGTAGAATTCTGTTAACAATAAAAATAAATTGTAGTTAATATAGTTTGAATTAATAAACTAAAGTTAAAAGTTAAAATAATTAGATAACGAATTTGAGATCTGAAATTTTTTATATTAGGGTGTATTTTAAGCATGATTTATTTACATCGAAAATGTAAGTTAAAAAAAACTTTTATGTAATTATTTAATTTAATTTCTGCTTTATTTCAGAATTTATTTAAGATTTTCACTTCAAATTTTCAAGTTTTTCAAAATTTTTCGATTTTGCATTTTCTAGCAAAATGCTTTCCTAATTTTATTTTCCATTACCATTTATTTTTTGATTAAGCATGCCTGATATTGGAATAATAATTCCAAAACATGGATATATTAATATGCTATCGTTTTTATAATTTTTCAGTTCAATTTTTACCAACTTCTTCTAAAATTTCTTAATATTTCATTCATTCTGGATTTTATTAAGAATTTTGGTTTTGGATTACGAATGTTTAGTCTACTCCATAATTTATCATCTTCGTAAGACATCACAAGCTAAAAATTGGATGGACTTAACCTCAAACCAAGCTTTGGGGACCCATATTATGAAGCTCCGCAATATGAAAATTTTTCCCTTAGAAAAATCTAAGGGGGTGAGTGAGTTATCAGATATGTTCCAAATATTCAATTCAATTTTACTCGTCCTGTTTTAAATACTCCGAATTTTATTAATTTTTTGGTTTTGGCTCAAGAATGCATGCAGTAGTTCAACTGATACTTAAAATTTTTATACACTGGCTTCTCACATGCAAACCAGAAAATACTAAGCAACAAGTTTGACAGCGCTTAGGAAGTCTTGATAATCAGATATTAATGGCAAGTACTATTTAAAATACACAAAAAAATTTTCTGCGTTGAATTACATTTTCAATAAATAAATATGGTACGTTTATTACCCCGCATGTAGGATATAAACTACCAGGTGCCAGGTAAAAAATTATTGAGCTATCGCTGCATGCATGAAGTACTCGTACTCATTTAATTAGTACTAATTTTTAATTTTTTCTTGCATTAACTTGAGTTTTTTCCGGCTAGAAATTGCTTCTTTTTCCAACTAATGTGGTTGACGATCTCTTTTGGGGAATCTTCGCAAATTTTCGGGGAAAAATATGTTTTTTATTGTAATTGTGGATATGATATCTAATTTATAAAAGAAATTTAGTAAAGTTAGTAAATGTAAGTGAGTTTTGTTATATTTCAGTGCCACTTGTGGAATTTTCTTATCTGCAGGGAACTTTTCCTAACTGAATCAAATTTTGTTATTAAATTTGTAGTTTTATTCTAAATTAAATATTTTACGGATATAAATGTAATAAATATAATTTACCTTGTTTCGATAATTTCAAAATCTGAACTAATAACTACATAGAATAGATTCATTCTTTTTACTGGTGATATCAAAACTTACATTTCTCTTAGGGCACCTACAATACTGAACGCAGGCAAGAGGGTGCAGGTTAACATTACCCCTCATTTCACCCCATATGCATCTTAAAATATGTAATAGTATAGAATTTGTAACGTTTAGAATTTTCTCCCCGCGGAACTTTAAATTTAATATATTGACATTTTTTATAAAAATACTAAATATACCACATTCCTTTAAAAAACTTTTTTTAATACCATTTGAATAATTTTCTTTATTTTCTTCGAATAAAATGATCAAAAATTGCTGTATAAATTGTTATAACATTATTATATTATGGCTTATTTGTTAATTACTGGTAAGCCAATCAAGTTAGTATTTTAAATGGAATTAATTTCAGACTCGAACAAAGCTAAAACATTGATAGAAAAATAATTTCCCCAAACGAAATTATATTAATGGAATAAACAAAGGTTACATAAAAATCGAGTCAGAAAAATATGCAAATTAACTTAGATATAATTATGTATTTCATTAAAACTAGGCCACCATATAATTATATTGAAGCTAAATATAATCTATCGCCTGTTTTTCAAAATTATTTTGGGCTTTCTTATGATAACTTATGGTATAAACATGGCAGTCAACAAATAAAATATGGGCAATATTAAATTTCTAAAAACTTCTGAAAATTCTAAATTAAAAATAAATAAATGAAATTAACAAATTTTACATTCTGTATATTATACAGAAAACAAAATATTTTAGCAAAAATAATTAAAACTCAATGCAATAATTTATTATTTACTATTTTTAAGGGGTGTGTTGTAATTATGTAATGTATAAATTGGTTCGACTTTAAATGAATAATAAATATCCTAACTAAAAGAAGCAATAATTCCACATCGTTTTTTACAAAATACTGATAGTAGAAGAACTAAAAGTACTTCAAAAAGTACTCTTTAACAGAAAGTAGTAAAAAAATCAGAGAGACCTAGAAACCTGAAAATCTCAATAAGATGACCAAATGAGTAAAGTTCAAAAACTGTTTCCCTTACTAAGTTTTTCGTCCTTAGTTCGTATTTTTATGGAAATTGGAACTATAAAAATGGCAATTCTTCTACAAAATTTATATACATAAACATTAACTTTGTTTATTTAAATCGATATGCTACTTTAAGTTGCATCATTAATTATTATAACACAAGTGTATCCTTTTTTTAATTTACATCCTTGAATTAATTACAATCTGTTCCATAAATTTTAACAATAAGTATTATTTTTAACTAAGAATGTAGCATAGATGAAGCTGACCTATCAACAGGTCTCGTAATGACAATTAAAAACATTTACATCATACTTGTTTTTGTTATGATATGACTAAGGAAAATTTAACTACAATAATCTCGATGTCAGGAAAATCTAACTACAAAAGGTTAAACCTTTGCAATATTTTAATATTGGGGGCAATAAAAAGATCTGAAGCCAAGATGTTTGAATGAGCAACCAAGTCCGTCCGGTTTAAGTCTGCAGAGTTGCTGCATCAAACGGCAAAAAATGATTGGTTACCAAATCTTATTGGCCGTTTGAGGCCGCACCTCTGTATTCTTAAAACGGATGGACTATTTGAAGCATTGAAGCAATTTTGTCTTTGATCTCCAGGTCACGATGTATAACGTTATTAGGAACGTACCAAGAGGTGCATTGGATCACTCCAGTTACAGCCAGACACATCGATCTCTGAATCTGGCGCAACAAAGATGCTACTGTTACCTGCTTGCTTCTGCTCCTCCAAACAAATACACCGCAGCAAATTATAGGTCTAACAATGGCAATATAAAGGATGATGACCATCCCATTGCACTACAACATTGCCAAAAAACAAACAATTTTGTTTGTAGATATTTTCTCCAATTGTGGAGAAGTTTGGTGAGTATTATGCCCAGATATTGCACCTACTCATCCTACCATAGAGGAGTTCCCATTAAGCTATGCATTAAAATTTAGTTTGGAAGGATTAAAATAATCTCTTGTAGTAAAATGTAAAGAACAAGTACACTATACGAAAACAAATTTCTTTCCAGTCGTAATAAACAAATAATAAGCAAAACCCCCAGGTCATTCATTAGGTAACGATTTAGCTTTTTTTCCCTATCGAATGATTAAACTTGTGCTGGTTTTAAGGCTTGCCTGATCATCCAGACTAGCGTTTTTGTCCCAATAGTATTAACTTTTAGTCAGTTCGCACATCAATCAATTTTAATCGAATTGTTTACCCGAAATATGAAAGCGTTTTAAAAAATATAGACATGCTAATTTTGACCGATTGAAATCTATAGAATCAATCATCACAGCTTCGTTATGTCCAAAAATAAATATATTTTTCTGTTGTGCAATCTTTTTTTTTGCATGCATTGTAATATTTTGGGTATTGGATTTAATTATCCACCTTTTTTCCGACTTTTCAACCCCTTCCCCCTTGTCAAGGTTGGTCACAATCTTCAACACCCCCTAAATTGTCTAAAATCGAATATGACCTTTTATACTAAAAAAGCTATTCATTAATTTTTTTCAATTTTTATGGCTGTAATAAATATTGGAATTAAACAAGCAAGAATTTAGGTAAACTTTATTTGACTATCCCAAAAATGGGACTTTTACGCGGACGTCACATTTGTCCAACCCGTCTCCCCCCTGGTCATATTTGGTCACTTTTGTAAATTCAGGCATGGACGTCCTTTACGTCGTGCGAAGATTACCGTTGATTAAGAAAAATTTGTCACACAAAGATTTGCTTCAATCAGTCACGACAAACGTATAGAAATGGCTATAAAATAAATTGTTACCCAACAAATACGACCACAATGCTCCCATTAAGTTTATTAAATAGGTGTATATAGCATTACAACCAAAATTATATTGTTTTATATTAGTTTGTACATGTAATTAATAAATAGTTTAAATTTAACCTAGACCATGAACTAACTGTATTTTCAATTATAGTTTTTGTGGTCCCGGAATTTTTACAAAAGCGAAGACTTAGCCCACAGCTGATAGATGCTGTACATGGTGAATGTAGTATAAATACGCCATATAATAGGCCAGTCGATAACGCATTGCAAAAGGGATGTTGCGTAACTAAATGGGGACAAGCTGAAATAAATTTTATTATCTTTATTAGGACCTCTAAATTAATATCTATTTATTATATATATCTATTTTTATATGAAACGAAGAGCAGGGGGCGAGACAAGAAGGAACTAGCAGCTTCCAACTGACATACACAGCGGACCTGCCTATTATTAGTATGAATTTTCAGGGGAGGGTCAAGTTGGATATATGAATCGGTTAAAGCGGCTTAAAGATATGCATTTCACGTATTTTAGGACCCGCGGAATATTAAAAAATGATGAGATTAACTAAAGAATTTTTAATATATTCCACGCACTCTGATGGTTGTAACTCCGTAACCGCTCGATTAACCATAAAAACGCATAAGATCTTATCTCTAGATAATTTAGTTTACTTTATATTCGATAAGACAATATTTTGCTCTAAAGTTCCCTCAAATCGAGATATTCACGAATATCTCTAAAAATGTAATTCTTCGCGTGGTTTTCCCACTATGGCGGAAAATCCAGGATACAAAATCAGTACGTCTTTCTACAGGTCCTAATAGAGAAAAAAAATTTACGCAATAAAGCCCTTATCGACCGCCCTGTAAGCAATGATGATAGTGAAAAACTTGTAACGAAAATTTAAATTCCCTAATCATAATTTATATTATAAAAAATCGTAGGTCTGATGCAAACTGTATATTGTGCAAAAATTTGCATTGGTACCCCGAATGCAAATTATCTCGATTACTTTATATCATAATAAACCTAGATAATAAAAATAGAGTTAATCTAATTGTATGTAACCTATTGTAATTAATTTTCAACTTACATGGATGAGTCGGTGCAAAAGGGTAATCCAATTGTGGTAATCTTGGTTGTGGAGTGGCACTTGAATGCAAAGTAGGGGGGCAGTGGTAGCAAAACATGCCCCTTCCACCCCCTCCTGCTATCTGTAACAACAAATACACATTTTTAAAAATCGTCAAGCTGCATTAAAAGTGTTCACCTTAAGTTAACGTTTGTAATTAATTTGAAATGTTAACTTTATTACACTGGTAGAGTCAGTGAAACAATCCCATAATGTAAAACGTATTAAATTACGAAACAACCAAAATTTGATAAGGGTAAGTTAAAGTTTACGCTAAGTTGTATGATGAATTTTGAAGGCGCCATGGCACGGCAGCTGTGTTATGGAATAAGATTAAGTAAAGTAACATGGAGTATATTAGACAATGTATAATTGCATGTATGACGACTGTCTCGCTTGTGATGTCACGTATCTACTTAATGTAGTTAACTTAATCAGAATTAATTTGCTGTTAATTTAACCGATGCGACCGACAGCGTGGGCTTTATTTAATTCAAAACTCGTTCATTCCGTATATTTCAAAACGAATTATACAAACTGCTTTTCTGATTTTGACAGTATAATGTTTTCCATTTATCAAAATATTAACACACATTCCATAATGGATCATATCGATATCGCATTCGAAAAATTGTTTTACGTTTTTGTAAAATTGATTTTTTGTTGGTGGTACCGCCGTAAAAATTATTGTAACGCTTCGGGGGAGTAGCGTTAAGCATCCGAATAGTTTTCTGGATGTAGAGTGGAAAGTTGAGTTAAACTACTTGTATGTTAGCTTAATTGAATTATTCGTTCTTAATAATCTTAATTGGACGCAATTACCATAAATCCATTAATGTTTAGTCAACTGATGTAATTGTATCAAGTAAATTTAAATTTTCATAATATGACTAATTTGAAAAACCTATAAGTCATCTTAATGGCCGATCGTAATACGGGTAAGGGTTATGTTTAAATTTATAAATTAGAGGTTAGTGGAGTTATATGTCTATATCTAAGACCCATCACTTTGACGTAATAATTTAACTGTTGTTTTTTATCAATAGAATAATCAAATCACAGTAATTGATAGGACTTATTTAGACGCAATTGTTAACACGATTCGTTACAGATTACATTTTATGAGACAGTTTAAATTATTACCGACAGCTCATATACTACAAAATTTATTCGATTAACTTGGTTATTCAATTAGTTAATGGTAATTAAAATATTAATTTTATTATTTTAATTTCACTGTCTGTCTGATCAGCATTAATTTTTATTATTCGTTTGAACTCTGGCTATGTATTTTATTAAAGCTATTTTTTCTAATTACAACAGAATTGTGACTTAAAAGAACATACGATTGCCATATTTAAAAAAATCAAGTATATAGGTTGGGGCTATAAAGGAGATTATTTAAATAATATTTCAAAAATTGGAATGGAAATTTACCACATCATTTAAAATTTAATTAAACGACTGATTAGTGAATAATATTAATTAAAAATAATTTTAATTATTATACGGTATTTTAAACCTCCTTCGTAGTGTTTTCTTTTCGAAAAACTAATTACACGGCTATCTTAATAGTAAAATGTATTGTAAAGAAATTTTCCGATCTCTTGCTCGAGTATCGCTGACCTTATCAATTTGCTAATAAAAAAATATGTCATCTTGATTGTTTTCACGATTTTTATTAGTGTCATAGCTGAAGTGGGCGATGTGCAAACTTTATTGCATTAGGACCTGATTTACGAACTACTTTATTAACAATTGATTGTTTAGTATTTTGTTAACGTTCTTATTAGTCGCTTTATTGTAATAAATTTGTTTATTAATTTATGCAGCTGATGATGAATATCGTGTCAATATGGCTTGAATTTTCTTTAGCTTCACAATATTAACATACAATCATGGCACATCGTTTATCTCTTCTTTTAGATTTAGCATGTTATTTTGTTATGGATTCCGTATGCATAATGTGAGAAATTTGGATTTATAATTTATCAGCAATTGACGAAACCATTACTAAATCTATTAATAATTTTTTATTTTTTTTATGCTGCTGCAATCGCAGGTCCTCACACTAACAGTGCGAATTGTAGTACCAACAAAAGCACATCCTGTGTTATATCGTCCCCATCTCCCTAATCACATTTATCTTGAGAGAATAAATCTTTATGGAATACGAAGAGAATTAAATCTAGATGCAGAATTCAGATTAAAGTACTTCAGTCTACTGGTATAATCTTCAATACATTATTTTACTCTAGACTTATTTGTTTTGTCAATAGCATTGTAAGTTTTTATATTTTTTATTGTACTAACAAATTACTGATTACAAAATTATACTTTCCAGATTTGTGCTTGTACGAAAGTGCGTCTTTTAAATAAAATTATGTAAATTCGAGCAAGCAATTTGCGATATGTGTTTAGGTTTTATAACACTTTTTAATTTTGGTCAATGACTTTGTTTGGGTTAGTCTCTGCTGTCCAATTATTACAATTACACTTGTGGATGTGACACTATACTTAATAAACACATCCTGCAATGTGAAAATTAGACTATGCAAGTCCAATATACCTATTTTAAAAATTTTAAAATGTCACGATTGGATGTTACTTCCAACAAACCGTATATTTTTAAATGTTACATTAGTTTTTTGGGTCCAAAATTTGGACATAGTTCTAAATTATCGATATGTTTGTTCACTTCTTTTTAAACAGCATGTAAAGTAATAAATTATACAGTGTCTATTTCTAGAACGGATTTGTTAGAAAAATATCGTCCCTGACCCTAGTAAATAAAATACATTACTGATCATTACAACATTTGAGACGGTCAAGGTCTAGCAATGTACGTTTGGTTATTAATGCGAAGGTACCCGGTTCGATCCCGCGAAAGACAAATCATCGAATCTCTATTAGACTGCACATCCGTTATGTAGACCTACACCAAAAAGATTTAATTAAATTTTAATGGATGACCCTGTATAATAAAGGGTCAAAAACGATAGTGTTAGAGTAAATTTTTTGAATAAGACATGAAGGCAGTAATAAAGTTAGGTATAATACAAAACTTTTGAATTATGTTATTTACTACATTGATAACAAGATATTATAATTCTCATTTCTACAATTTTGTGCGTATTTGTAATTAACATACAAATTCAAAATTAATTGAGTTGAAATTATGGAAAAGGCCCGCAGCTCGTTCCACGATGATAACCGGGAGCAAACTCAGCTCTCATCAGTCTACAGTAGTAAGTTGATCATAGGGGCTCCGTAATTCTATTAGACTGGATATCCCTTACTGTGGGCCCCTCTCCAGTTAGCGAATTAGGCCCTAATCATACGTATGCAATGCAATTTGTATGTACTCAACTCGCTTTGCTTATAGGGCGATATAATATGCTAATAATGTCTAATTCAGACAACGCGTATTACATTCTGCAATTGATATTAATGGCATATTTGGGGTAGATGAAACACTCATCGGTTGATAAGCTCCCTTTGTTCTTCTACTTGAACACCTGATGCTTAGGTTATTTAATTGTGTTAGGTGAACTAATTCAAATTTATCGAGGTTTCATCGGAACGTTAAGATAATATAAAAGATGCCGTAACTTTTAACGAAATTATAACCGTGTTCTTTGAAACATCTTCCAAATTGCAAGATAATATTGTAAGAGAACACGGAATTGAAATTTGACATCTGCAAATTTAAGAATAAAATAATAGAGCATGCAAATCACTTGTCATTCAACGTAAATTCGATAATAGAGCGGGATCGCGTTCAATTTCAGATCAAGGATGTTACGAACAAGGGGACTAAGTTTATATTAGGACCCTATTAGTTCATTTTCAGGATGAATTGAATTATTAACATCACCTACCTAATAATTTTAGATGATATAATTATCCGTACTAGTATTAGTAATCCAAATGGCATAGATAATATTAGAATATATTATTTTGTATTCAATTTTTACACAAAGGTTTAGAAAACCTAAGTACTGCCACTCCTGCATGCACTGAATGACTTAAACTACTTTCTAATTTTTGCATTGCATTGTGATTTTACTTCAGTCGTTGTTCTTCGGCAAGAATTTAACACATAAATTAGGAGTCAATCAAAACCTCCCACTATAAATTATTTATGATGATACTAAAAATTCGGAATGGAATCTAGGAACTCCAGAAATAATAATATTTTAATTGTGACCGACGGTAAAATATCTCGACGTAAAAATTAATTTTCGGGTTCTCTTATTTCAATAAAGATGTCTCTCTTAATATTTACTCTGTAACAGATTTTTATGAAATGAAGCGGTTTGAAACTGTAGAATATCGTAAATTACTCCAGCCTCACTACGAAATCGGTTCTTCTTCGGTTTAACGTGGACATAATTTTGAACGCAAGGAAAATGTTTTTAGGAAATTCACAATAGGAACTATTTATAATTAAAAATGTAGATAAAATGTACCAAGAAGGACTTGAAAAGAATTATAATATTAATTGAACCAGAGCAACATCCAGAATACGTTGATCGTTATTGCTCTCAAGTTAGACAGCGGTGGATCTACATACATAGAAGGTCCCAAATTAATAGGGGCCCCTACAGACCAACTTTGGTCCAGACATCATATTTATTTCATCATTTTGAAAGAGGAATAAATAAGGAACAAAAAATAAGAGGCATATAATGAACGATTCTCCTCATACACAAGGTAGGAACTTTCCTTTACGTGTTGCCCTCTTTTTAGGTTTAAGCCAACCCTATCTCATGCAGTGGCTGAATAGGTGAATTCTTCTAAGGTTGCTTCCTCAATAAAAAAAAAGTGAATAAGGTAACAATAAATTTACTGAACACAATTACAATAATTGGAGGTGCAATGATTCAAGACACAATATCGACAAAATATGATACCACAATGGAGGTCGTAAAGACGTGTTGGTCAAATGGTGGTGTGCAACTAATTTTAACTATCAATAATGATGTTGAGCATCTATGGTTAACTGCGAAAAGATGGTGACTTATCAACAGATGTCTGAGGACAATTACAAGCTAGTAGATGCTCAATAGCCGAAATAGTGAGACACTTTCACACGCTGTAGGAGTTGACACACAAAAAAGCACACTAGCCTCAGGTAGACGTTGTCGTACTGGAGAAGGAAGAATTGAATGAAGCCAGCCAAAAATATGGAACACAGCTTTGGTTTGATCCAAAATTGAACGCGTCAACGATGCTTCAAGTACAACTACTAAAAGTTGGCCAACTTTACATTATGAAGGTTATGCTAAATGAGATTGTATCTATGTATGAGTGTAGTACCTACCAACAACGATATTTGCTGAATATTGGCGCATCATGCCCGAATCTTACGTAAAATAAGTTGCATGAACGCCCAGCTTCTTAAATTAAATTAAATGCAACGTTACGTTAAATATTTTGCATAAACCCACCATAGTTCAGTCGGACTGACAAACTAATGTCCATTTATCATCGTTAACGCTCAGGCATGCGCGAGGGAAATGCAGGGATGGACTCGTTAAAAAAATACGTCGCATTTTTTGGGATATCTGATTTGTACCATATTGTTATAGAATACAACTATTACATAAGGGTCCCTATAGCATATTTAGCTTTGGGCCTCAAATAACCTAAATCCGCCCCTGAAGATAGGAAATAAAAAAAGGTTTTAATTCTGATATGCAAATTTGATCGTGCGATCGCAATAGTCGTCCTAAAATAATATAAAAAGAGATAAATAAAAAGCAGTATTATACTAATAACGCTTTCAAACTTAACCAGAATTACGAAAATCGCGACGTATTAATAGTATTAATGGCACCTTCCAAATGTTATAAGTTTTCTAATATGGTACAGATTACATTTCGACATTAATTCTATAATATCGTTAGATTTTACACCATAAGTGCATCTGTAGCTTAAAAATAAAAAACGACGACTTGGAAGTATATACGACTACTAGCTTATATAGAATTGCCTTCGTGGTTTTTAACGTTTTGCATGGTCATTACGCTGACCCAACAAACGGAATCGAAATTCCTATACACTACCAATACTACTAATATAGTTAGTAGTCGCTTGAGTTCTCCGCAATAATTGACTTGGCTACGCATATTATTAATGGAAAAACATTTTTACACCATCAATAATTGAAGTAAATTTAATTCAAATTGAATACAAAAACAGACACCAATCAATGATCCGAAAGATATACAATTTGGGAAAATACCAGAATGAAATCAAATTGGGGCTCTAGGCCGATCCCTTTCACCCGAACTAATTTATTGAATGTCAAATAAGACATGAACTCGAAGAATATAATAATTGAACAAGTCCACAGCGAAATTGGAATCACGAATTTCGCAGAATTTCTTAGCTCGACCCTCTGATGAACATCGACACGCTGCGCTGTAGATAAGGTGCTAATGCATAAAACATGTTGATGTATTTAAAGAAAACAAATAAATCATACGACAATATTTTTATATTGATAGGCAGAAATTTTGTTCACGATCTGTTCAAATTATTATGGCTTTCCCTTCTAGGTACTGCTGATGGTCATCTCATGATGAGGCTTCACTTTTATTTGGCACTAAAAATAAGCGGTGGTCAATGGAGTGACAGATTTCGGTATAATTTTGGAGGAAAATCTGGATGATGTTGGTTCTATGATGGAGTATAATTATTGATTATTTGACCACTAGCTCTTGAGATTCATCAGATTTCTCACTGTTGGCATAGCAAATACTTATTAGACCATTGCGCAAAATGTCAAAATGGATTCCCTCGTAGATAATAACACACTGACGAAATATTGCCTGCTTTAATCGACTCTTATCTCGATCGCGAGTAGTCGGCTCGATCAGTTCATTTATTAATTATCAACTTTTTACATATTACGTAATTTTAAAAACTTAATATCAATAATTTTTCAAAATTCACTCTTTGATTTGACTACTACTTTAATAATCAAAACGTAATTTAAAAGTCTTGAAAATCTCATTACAATCTTGTTGCCAAACTCATTTGATCTACTTTGGAACTTTGGTAATATCTCGGTTGGTGTCTATTATAATTGAATAGAAAGGAGAAGCTTTAATATATTCAAGAAGATAGTTTTCGAGTTCTCTTCCGCAACAAAAGGATTATTTCATTTTGTATTTGAAGGCTTCAATACCTCGTAATACCGGCTGGCATTTGGAGCACTTATTTCATAGTGCCGTCATATTTTGTAAGAAGTTCAACTTATGACAGAAAATTACCATTATTAACTATATAGTAGGTTACCCTTCTTGATTTCGCAATGGCCACGAAATGCTAATGAATTTTTAGCAAATATGAGAGCTATGTTAAAAAATAGTTTGTGTAATAATAATAATGACATGGAATAAGTCCTTACAATCCGCTTTATGCTAGCTCCTCTTGTTCAACAATACTTCTGCTGATGTTTTTGGCCTCCCATATTATTTTGTTCCATAACTCTCTGTTCCTACATTTGTCGCGCCAGCTTGTTACTCTCATATTCCCCAGATCCTCCAGAACCTCACCAAGCCATTCCGCTCTCGTCCTTCCTTTACCTCTCACCTCGTTTGGTTTTCACTCGGTTCCTTCTCTCCTCTCGTCACACATCTCAACCATCAACATCTCAATACAATGACTTCGTTTCCCATAATCTATCCAATACTATTTTTAAAATAGATCCTGTGTATGGTATTTTTTGCTCCAAGTGTTTTTTCCAAAGCTCCAATAAGTTACTACACACGAAGCGCTGTTGTTCTATCATTTGGGTTCGAATGCTTGAATTAATCCAATTACTTTTAATAGAAGCAAATGACCAATCTGCTTTACAGTTCTTTCGCTTTATGTCTACTTTGAATTGTTCTTCTTCTGATAAACCTTCTGATGAAAAATATCCATTATATTTTCTGAATTAATGGGAAGGTCTATGAATAAATATGGACTCTTACTGGTACTATACTTGATGAATGGTTCTGTGACTATAAGAAAATATTTTGTTCTGTCTACCCACGTGTATACCTAGAACACTTTTTAATTGATGTGTTTTAGATCTAAGCAAGTCAATATTCGTTTCTTTTTAGTTAAATTTTTACTATTCACGAAGGAAGTTATTCAATTTTAGTAATTTTTAAATGTTATCTATTTCCCTTTTTACTTTCTTTTATATTGAAGCGGTCTGTTGTATCAAAGCGGTCCTAATGACACAGACGCAACTAGGTACGACGGGCGAGGAGGGATTAACCCCGAAAATCGGAATTAGGGAATAGTAAAAATTTGAATGACTACATTATGAGTAAGAAAAAATTCTTGCATTCGTTTGCATTTGTTTTACAAAACGAAACCTTTTTGCAATTTTCACATAACGTTTTGAAATGATACTTTTTTCAATCTGTCATGAATTAAACGTTTCTTATTATACATCATATGCCTAAAATAGTTATTAGAAAAATTAAAGTAGATATTATAATTCTAAATAAACGCTAAGAAAATGATCGTTTTCTAACCACTAGAGTATCGGAGATATAGCCCAATTTTATATAAGACCCTATTTTTTTTAGAATTCAGCCCAAAACAACATATTTTTCTTTAAATTTCCAAGTAAATTTTTGGTCTTATACATTCGGCACAAAAGTAATCCGCATATTATGATTTCAACTACCATCAATTCTCTGTAAATTCTCGTATAGAACAACCTTCTAGTCCTTAATAGGAAAGGAACCTGCTGTGAGCTTTCAAAATTGATTATTTTGACACCTTCACTGCCACTGTGCAGTTTTGCAAATATCTCAATTTCAGTGCACCTGAGGTGTCAAGTGAACATAACTTAAAGTAATTACATAGAATAAAATTCTATATAGAAATAAAAAATTTAAATATTGTAACTTGGATAGATTTAAAAGTACAGCTTTCCAAAAAAACACTAATTTTCAAGCAATTTTTGCTGAAATTTGTAAAATTTAGTTTTTTGGAGATAGCCTATCCAGAAAAGTCATAACCTTAAGTTGTAAAGATTCTGCACTATTTAAACTTATTCGTAAAAAACAATTTTTGATTGAACAAAAAAAAAATACGATTTTCACGCGACGGCGGCAGTCATGGCCTGATCAACTGCTAACGTAAGGTTTCCGGTTCGACTCCGGGTTTGAATTTAAAATTTCTTGACCGTTTCCGTGCTTCGGTGGGCATGTAAAGCCGTCGGCTGTGTTAATAATTTGTCTTTATAACACTAAAAACCACGACTGTACCTTGTTTTAGTGCACATCGAGGCCTAACTTTGCTAGCTCGCTAAGACGTAAAAATCAATTTTATGCTTATAGATCTAATTTGAAAAAATTAGTTCAAACATAGGTCCTCAGACTTAACGCAAGAAGAAGATTTTTCGCAGACGTTGATTTACTAGAAGATTTAACCAATAAGATTATATCATGCGATTTACCAAAAACAAGTAACGTTGCAAAATCTTATTTCATGAAAAATTTCCTTTAAAAAAATAATCAATTTTGGATCGCCCGCAGAAATGGCCCTATTCCATTATTAAGAATAAAAAATTGTTCCGTGCGGAGATTTACAGATAATTTAGTTTAGTTTTACTGATCGCTTGTGCATCAGATGAAGAAGAAGAATTTCTAGTACATTGAAAGAAAAAAATTGTGTTTTCGGCAAAAACCGGAAAACAAAATTTGTTAGCCCCTGTAAAATAAAGAGTACAGTTGCACTTATGCCTCATAAATTCCCATGTCTATATCATTCAATATCACTTTGAACCGCAAAAATTATAATATTTTGCAATAAGTAGTTTAGCCTTCAAAATTTCCATAACTTAAGTGATTTTATTTCTCTATTGTTTAGTTTTTCTCGCTATTTGTCAAGACATTTGAACTTTCAGTATGCCCAGTTTTTTCTGGTAACTGTCCTTCCAGGGCGATTAATAATGTTAGCGCTTGACCGGATATCAGAAGCGGCTGGTACGGGGAGGGCGATAGGCGACGGGGCGCGCACCCTCCCAGAAACGGAATACAAAATCATTATTTAAGTATAATTATGCCGGATATCATTTCCTATAAAGGTACATATGTACTTTTAAGCGTAACTTAATTAGTGTCTATATTAAAACGTGCTAATTAACAAATTGGTTTTTGGGAGAAAAATGTTATGAAGCCATTTTCATTTCATTTGATCGAAATTTGATATAACCGTTTATAACAGAAGGCATTAAGTACCATTTTATAATGAAGACTACGTTATAACATCTGAATAGTATAAAGTCGTGTTTCTCCCGAAAACCAATTTGTTAGTTAGGACGTTTTAACTAAAGATAGCAGCATATTCGCAATGTAATTTGGCGTTGCTTAAATTTACGATTCATTATTAAATGATATTAATATTATTCCATGATTTAAATAATAATAATCACTTTTCTTCAAAGTTATTTAAAAGCGTTTATTATTTTGAGGTGAGTAAATAAGTTATAATAACTAATGTTTTTAGGTTTTTAACATTTATATTTATGAATTTCAACCGTGAATTCCGCATTACACATTTAAGGCTTATGACAAATGGAAATATTACTTTTGGTAATAAGGCAGATTTTAAGTTAAACATTTTTGCGGATATGTTTTCTTTACAGTTAACTAATTGACAATTCACATTACCAACCCTTATGAGTCCTCCAGGGGACAGGCTTCTGGAATTTGTAAAATACTGATCTAGACATCCTTAAAAATTTTTAAAAGAAGGGCACTAAAATAAAATTAATTTTTAAAAATTTGAAGCATTTGTTAGTTAACGTCTACAATAATTATTAACCGTTAATACAAAATAAGCTGTCGTCGGTAAACTAAATCTGATTACATGCTTTTATAATAATAAACTAAAAAGGTTGTAATTAATTGTAGGTATCACCAATACACTTTGATTTATATTATTTATCGACTGCGAATGCCTCTAGACAGTTTTTGTCACAATCTGCCTAAAATCTGCTCTGCTTTCAGTACAATAAAATAAAGAAACCGATTCTTCGATATAAAAATAAATCAAAAGATCGCATTTAAATCATATGGACCAACCGCAACCTAAACGGTATCAAATAAATAATTAGAACACCTTCAAAGGAAGCGTCGCGACGCCTAAAGTTTTAAATGGTATGAAGAGTAGTCGAGTGATCTTTAATTTAAAAATCCTTTTATGTTACATTCACATTTTGGGGCACTCCTACGTGTGGGAATTTTTCGAAATAAAAAAGTTTCATCTACTTTTTTCCTTCTTCTTGACCTTACGCAAAGTTAGAAAAATAATTTTAACGGTTTTTAATGTTAAATTTTGGAAACTATAATATTTAAAACTAATACGGTATGTAAAATAAGTTACACATCAACCCTAAACTTTTAACATATAAAAGGCATAACAAAACATTTTTTTAAGATTTGTGACAGGTTCTCACGCTAGAAATGCGAACTGCTCGCTACATAGTCTAGAAAAGCTATATTGGTTATGTAAAGTGATGTAGAATAAATATTCTGTCATTATTAAATAAGCAAAGTGAGTGAGGTTAATTTTTAAATAAAGTTTTTCAATTTTCAGTAAGTAGTTCAGGCGTTGAGGGACACGTTATATTTTAAATTCGGTAACCAATATTAAAACTGCATGCAACGCCTGCATTAACAATTTAATTTGCCAAATTTTTAATTTTAATGTTTTATTTAATTTGAATGATTAATTAAATGATTTGCTATATAAATATGTTATAATATTATGATTAAAAAAATTAAAATAAAATTTATTTACCTTATGAGTATCGCCGAATATCGTGATGCCGGAGTGGGGGTGAATTACCCCCTAAATAATTTCACTTAATGTGTATTCTGAACACTTTAATTGACACAGATTAGCTTTTTGTGTAAAGATTAAGTAATTTTTACAATTACACTGGATTTTAAAGTTTTCGGTCACTTAATAAACAATAGGAACCACTCAAGTTTTACCAAGTTTTTGAAGCACAAATTTCAAAGGGTTGTTGCAATTGCTTACTGTATCTATACTAATCAAGTTTATAATACTTTTAATAAATTATTTATTTTTAGTAAGTACCATTTTTATATCAATATTATATTTTCATATAAAAAAGATTTTCTAAGTACTTTGATCACTAGCTATAATAGCATGTAAAATTTGATTTAAAATAATTATATTTGTTATGCATTTTCATAGAAAATTGCATGCGACATTAATGAAATTTTATCGGATATTAGCAGAGCTTTACAACGTGAAAGCTCACGCCGTCGCACCGGACCGTTATCGGAGGAATAATCGCGGATGGCGTGCTTTACAAGATGACAGATGAACAAGAGATATACTAAGGTTGCTAGGGGAGGTCCAGATCTAACACGGGAACACGCAAGCGTAATAATATCCCGGAGTCTGGAGGCGGGATTACAATTCAATGATACATGTACTAGTAAAAGATATCCTACATACATATAACTTTCACAAGCGAGATGAAAATCAGCATTTTGTCATGTTTCTTTTCCGGGACCCCGGAGTTTTCTTAATAGTGGGGATACCGATACAGTTTATGGCTAAACACTAAACACTTTTTTATGGTCAGATTAAAGTGAGAGGGGTTTAATGGATTTGTTTTCTTGTAAGGAAGATGGATGATGCGAGCTTTGTAGGAAGATATTTATTTGCTGCCGCTTTGAGATCCTGATGCTGGACGATTTTCCTGTTTCTTTTTCGTCTATTTATTTATACATAATTTCCTTTGGGTAGTCTTTATTTTATATACAATTAAAATACAATTTTAAATAGACTGCTTTTTCTTTTATTACAACAAAATTTTTATTTTCTTATTCTGAACAGTTATTATATTTTATTACTCAAATTAAACTTTTAATAGCGTTTTTAATAAAATTCAAGAGACGTGGGTACTTAATTATACTTTTAATTTTTAATATGCTATTGAAACTTTATTCATTTTCAAGTGTTAATTACTTAAATGTAAAAATTGTTATATTATTTTTTAACTTTAAATATCTAAAATTATTTTAATGTAAGCTTAATTTTACAGATTTAAAGCCTAAATATTTACATTTTAATTAAAAATAATTTTTTAAATTTACATTCTTAAACAATCATTTCCTCATTTGAAAAATAAAGGATCGCCGTTATGCTGTAATTAAATTATTTTTAATTTATACTTTATAGGGAATTTTTGGATTACCAAAATTTAATCTTCAACTTAATTAAAAATTTTGTTTGAAAATTGTGTGGTTCTACATCTTCGTTCGTTTGTTCCACTCTAAAGTAGATTAGTTTGTTTTAGGAATTGCTAGAATTATTGCGATTAAATGTTTTTCATATATTTTATAAATTTTAAGTAATATCTTAAACGTAAAGAAATCTCTTGTAATAGCTTAAATTTATTTAAAGGAAATAACTTTTAAATTTTTTTAAGTTATAAATATTTTAATAAAAATAAGTTAGCTCATAATGAGTACAGATAAATTTTATATTTCTAATGAAACTGCACGTAACATATAAAATTTATTAGAAAATGTCTTATGTAATATTATTATCTTAGCAAAGTCTACAAAAATACTGCATCATGAATCTGATTAGGGACCACTGGAGTCTGGACTGCTCCTTGTAATTGTGTTATCTTGTAATTTCGTGGTTAACTGTGTTAGCTAACTCAAGCTGTCTAAGGAACCGGATCTTCCTTTTACGACCTTTTGGCACGAACACCTTACAATTTCATCACATCAAGTTTACTAAATTTTCTTTTCTTTTTATACTAACATCTCTCATCAACTCATCTTCCTCAAATAAAATATATTCATGTATCAGTAAAAAACCAGATTAAACTCACCGTAAACTAGATCTTAGTAAAAATATTTTAGACAACTTATCATTTTTGTTTATCAATTAATAATTTTTAATAAAGTTGTTGCTGTTTTTCTAAAAGAATACAAAAAATATTACAAAAGTTTTAAACAATTTTGTCGCCAATGGTTGCCCTCAAAAGCTCCATCGTTGTCACTCGCTAGGGAGTCACTGAAGCTCGAGTATTATTAAGTTAGCTTTAAAAGAGCTTTGATTTTAAATTCTACTTCATTGAAAACCATAGCAAGCGATACTTTTCTTTAGCATTTCTTGATGAAAATTGATTTGAACACTTGAGGTATTTGTATATGATAGAAATGCAATTTATGTAAATTTGACTTTAAATTAATTATAAATTAGTAGCTCTTTGATGCTTACGAATTATACTGTATCTTTTTATTAAATACGTAACAGATTTCAAACGTTACAGCAGTGGTTTGTGTAACCGTCGCGTCGGTTAAGTTATGCGATACGGAAATCCAGATTTCAATCTGGAAATTTATGGAGTTTCTTAACTGGTCACTTCAAACCCAAGACTTTTCAATATTCAGAACTATAAAAAAGGTACGACAAAACAATTCTTGCACAATTAAACAAAATTTACTTAATGCTTCTGTGTTGATTGCGAAAAAGTGCTTAAGTGAAGTTTCGGAAAATTAGGGTTTTGACTTATTCCGATAGAGGAAAGCGTACATATTAAGGCAGATATTTAATAGAATTCCTTTCGCCTAAGTCAAAAGTAATCAATAAAATTTTTGTAATTTTCAGTTTTTCTCAATAATTATTTAGTTATATGCCTGTAATAAATAACATTACATTTAATAATAAATATACAAAAGAAAATTATAGCCCTCAAAATGTTCCTCAGTAAACCAAATTCAATTTTGCCCAAAATTTGTTTTCGCCATTATCTCAGTTTGACAAATATTGACTTAAGCACTTTTTGCAATCAATACAGACTTAACTTTTAGCTAAAAAATATAAATTATTCTACTTCATAGTCGTATTGTCGTCGTGGTCATCTCTTCTATGTAAATAAATATGTGATCGGCATTCTAAGTGTTCAAATACGTACAATTTACTACGATTTAGCATCCGTCCAAACCATGAATAGGATAATGCACTTAATCCTGAGATTTTCTTCATGCAAATTATGCTTCCTAAAACATAGAGGAAAAATACTGCAAATTATGCTCCATAAAATTGAAGCAGAAAAACCTAATGGGTAACTGGGCAGAACAGAACATGAAAGAACAGAACGTGAAAAAACAGAACAATGAAAAAATAGAACACTGAAATAAAAGAACTTTTATTTTATAAAACTTTTATAAAAGAAACAGCAAATTTTTTAATTGCAAAATTTAACAAATTAAATAATATATTATAAGTTTGTTAATTACTATACTCATTTAATTTCGCGTTTTAATTTTTTCCGTTGTTCTGTAATTTTAGTGTTCTGTTTTGTCAATGTTCTTTTATTTCAGTGTTCTCTTTTTTCATTGTTCTATTTTTTCACTGGTCTGTTTCTTCATTGTTCTGTTATATCATGTTTTGTTCTTTCATGTTCTGTTCTTTCATGTTCTGTTCTGTTATTATGATACTAGAGCGCTTAGTAGGATGGTATAGCAAAAGGGCCATAATTTAAATTATAATAGACATTTGTAGTTTTCATAAAATAGCGATTTTCCACTTTATCTCAGCTTTCCATGCTAACCGTCCCTCCCCTAATATGTTGTCCTATCTTGATAAATTTTGTAATTATTTCTTCTTATCCGTTCTAACCATTCCGGTCCTGCATTATTTGAAAGTTAAAACTAATAACTGTGAAACAGGTGTAACGAATTCAAATATTTTTTTGGGTTTTAATTTACTCTTTCTGATTTTACATTTACTCTTCTAAAAAATGTATTCTACTTAATGTTACGATCATTCGATCAGAAGCATAATTTAGGTGAGGCGGGCAATGTGGAACAGTTTGTAGAAGGCAAAGTGGAACTGCATTACGTCATACGACTTGAATAAAATTTTTTTCACTAAAATATTTTTGTCTGTAATGTTTTACGTTACAATGCTTAATTATTGCCAAAAAATTATTAAAACATCTGTTTTTAAGTAAGATAAACACTTTATATTTTAAATTATTTAGTGCTCCACTTTATCTGGAAGATTTTGATCGCATTTGCATTGACCAATGACAAACGAAGAAAGTATTGAGGAGAACTGGAGAGAATTTTCACGAAATTTCTTAGTACGGCCCTCCCCGGTGAACATCAACACTCTGTGGACGAGTAAAAACGAATGACAAGATACCGGATAACACGACCTTGTCTTCGTAGCGTTGAGTTGTAAAGTCAGGAAAAGAGGATAAATGAAAAAGTCTTAAGCCTGCACGGTCTGTTGATCTAAATTGATTCTAGGAATTTTGTGCGCCAGCATTTGTTCAACAAACACTTAATCGACAACATTTGTTCGACATGGAATTTTATTCGACATGCATTTGTTCGACTCAATATTTATGCGAATAAGCATTTGCTCGACATGGAATTTTATTCGACATGACATGACACGAAAGACGTAGGTAACCATCCATGGCTTACAGCATCAAGTATCTTTACCATTGGTTTATGCGTTGCTTCCCAGCAATAATGAACGTTGATCTCTTGAGTTTTTAAAAGCTGTAAAACAATTAGAACCCAGCGTGAATCCTACAACGTTTATGATCGATTTTGAATATGCGATGATAAATGCGTTAAACGCCGAATTCCCACAGGCAATAAAACTTGGATGCTTTGTTCATTTCGGACAATGTCTTTACAGGAATGTACAGGATAATGGTCATAAAGTAGAGTATGATAATCATCCAGAATTTTCCTTGAAAATTGGGATGCTTGCTGCTCTGGCATTTGTTTCCGTAGATTTGGTAGAAATTTATTTCGACAAAATTTGTAAAGACAACATTATTCCGACCCATGCGCAAAATATTTTGTATTACTTTGAAGACAACTGGATTGGTCATCCTAGTCGACGTAATCAACATAGTTCTCCACGTTTTTCAATACAAATATGGAATTGCTATGAATCAGTGGTACAGGGCTTGCCAAAAACAAATAATTCAATCGAGGGCTGGCATCGTGGTTTCTAATATCAAATTTCGGCCGAATATCCTAACATATGGAAGTTTGTGACTGCTATAAAACGCGAGCAAAGTTTAAATAAGCTTCGAATTGAACAGTACCTTGGTGGTCATGATCCACCTGGTACAAAAAGAAAATATAAAGATAGTGCCGAGGGACTTGCTCGTGTTG
The DNA here is from genome assembly GCA_932274525.1 of Podabrus alpinus. Lineage (NCBI taxonomy): Eukaryota > Metazoa > Arthropoda > Insecta > Coleoptera > Cantharidae > Podabrus > Podabrus alpinus. Next base: position 23,171,025 of record OW026454.1, read on the forward strand.
TTAGCAATTTTATGCCGAATGAAAACGAAACTCAGTGTTTGCGAGGAGTGGCTCACAATATAGCATTGTAAATTCCAAGCCATATAATGTTAGGTACTCATAATAACACCATATAAAAACTATGGTTTATAAATAAAATATATAATAAAAACTATATTATACTGCGGTGGTCCAAAATGAGACTGTTTCAAGGAAAAGACACGATCGTATTTAGTTAGTTTAGAGGCTAGAATTTTGTTTGCTTAACTGTACCAGGGTTTGAAAATACCTACAAAGATGTTAAAAAATGCTGTTGGTTCAGATAAATACGAAACTCAAGTAAAGTCTCTTCAACAGGTCCTGATTATAAAGTGCAAGAAATAAATTATGAAGTAAGGAAAAATATTTCATTATGCAGAATTAAACAAATTGGGTAATTGTAAAAAGCTGTTAAGTTGGGTAAATACGCAAATAGCGGCGTGTAAAAATAAAGTGTATAACTGATGAAGAAGGACGGATTTATTTTGCGGACAATTTCGAGAATTAGTGAAACGCGCCTGCCCATGGGAATTTTGCAGATAAAAACTCACGATGTGCCTCTCGACACGTGAGGAGGTATTTTGAAGAGATTCGCATAATGTCAGTGAGAATCGAAACGTATTTGGATTTTTATGAGTTGAATTTTGATGGTGTACGCCAGAGCATATTAAGGACATATTTTTGAGATGGTTAATGATTCGCAAAAGTAATGGTAAATTTGAGAAAGAGAAATTAATATTGAAAAGCTGTGACATCTGTTGGGTGAAAATTTTGATTACGACTAGATAGTTTTTATGGTTATGGGTGAACGATGATGGAAAGTTTGAGTTATTCAATGCTTAGTAATTTACTCATCGGTTAAAGGAAGAATATTTCGTTGGGAACGATCAATGGTGGACGAATATTTCTCTGATGGTTATTTTAAAAGAAGAAATTTTGAGCTAATTCACTTCTACATAGGCTACTCGAGTGTTGTGCAACAAGAACAGTAATCGTCGACGGGAGAATAATCGGTAAGACAATAAAATTTGTGTGCGCGTTTTTTTAAAAGGTCGTTAGACAATAATTTTTTAATTTGATTGGTGCGATCAATCGGGGAGGGACGTTAGTTTTTAGCATAAATTCTTTTGTACACTTGATTTGTTTAGTTTTTAGGATTTATAATTTGTTTCGTTAATAATATTGTTTGTAACAATAAATGAACAAGGTTTGAATGTGGAGATTTTATTTGAGTGCATTTTTGTTTAATAAATACAGCAGGTGTGAACAGATCCTGGTACAGACTAAAATTTTGTATCATTCAGTTGAGTTGCGAGTTGGTAACCAGACGAAGTGTCTTTTCCTCATAATCGGACTACTTACACGCCCAATTAAAAGAGTCTCATGCAAGCTGGTCGGGAGCATTATCAATTAAGTGCCATTTCACTCCCGCTATAAAAATCAAAAAATTCTAATTTTACAGTAGCGATACATGGCAATACATATAATAAAGACTAGAGGAAGAGATGGTATATGACCGAGAGGTATGGAGATTGGGATTGGGAAAGCAGCTAAATGTTGTATAGTGATGTACTATATTTTCGTAATGTATTGCCATGTATCGCTACTGTTTAACTCAAAATTTTAATTTCTATAGCGGGGAATGAGATGGCACTTAATTAAAAAATGATCTGACCAGCTATGCATGAGAACTCTATTAATTCAGGGTCAAAGGTGGGTTCTTGAATCTGTCGAATGCTCATATAAAACTGTCTTAACTTAATAACTTTTAAGAAATGCCGGACAACAAACTTACTTATACCTTGCACCTATTTTTTTCTTTTACTCACTGCTGTTAATTTAATTAAATCAAACGTAATTATTGTACAACAAGTAATGTAATTTATTAATAAACATAATTATTCAAAAAACAAAAGATGGATTTTCAATTATTAAGATTAAATCAAATTTACAAAAATATCAATTAAGAATAAAAATTTTATAAATCCCCAAAAATTTAAAAACACGCGCGAACTGAATGTTACGAAAAAGTGTCGACACAATTGCTTACCGGAATGTTATTCGTGCACGATCGATGTGAAGAACACACAGCGGATAACCAAGAGAAGATGCCTCGTAGTTTGATCCAAATCCTATACCATGAAGACTTCCAGGGTGAATTAATGATCAATCGAATATCTGCTACTGTCAGGATAAACGTTCAGGTAAGTCAAATTTTCAATAATCTTCTTTAATTCCAATAATTCAGAACGTAACCATAGAATATAATGAACCATACGAAATTTGCAGTGGTCACCAAAATTTTCCAAATATTACTCGAAATTGTTAATCTTCTTTTCCATTCACAATTTATAATTCATTGAACAATAATTAATTAATCTCAACTTATACGCAAATAATTCCAAGACAATTTTAAACTCAATTCTTAATTACGTTATCAATTCTTTACACGGACGTACAAACAGTCCCCAATTTTCCAATTTCATCGAAAAAAATAACGTCTTGATGCCTCTATTGAACATCCGAGACTCCCGCTGCATTCCTCTCGCTAGTCCCACCAAAATTGTCTATCTGACCGCGCACTTATTTTTAAAAATCACAATTATTTAATTTAATTGCCTACGCTTTTACAAATAAAATTTATTTTTAGTTTAATCCCAAACTTCTCAAATTAAAACAATTAAATCCTCTTTTGCCTTTAACACATTTTTACATACCTGCGTGTACAAAATTATTACGTTTGTTATTTTATTAGGTTAAATGAAGCAAGCAGTTTATTCTGGAGTATTCAGAAGATGTAGGTGCAAGTCCTTATTTTTCATGATGTTCTCTGAAGTGAATATCTCGACATGAGCATTCCACAGGAAAGTACCCAATTATGATAGACCACTCCCCTATGATGATCGAAACATGACAGTATACATTATTAAGCCCAATAAATATATATATAAAAACTATAAGCAATAATCATTTTTTTAACAATAAATAAATCACGATTTTATTTTCTAAAATTGTATTCAATGTACCTATGGCATTGTAATTAAAATTAAATGTCGAACAAATGCATGTCGATCAAATGCTTATTCGCATAAATGTTGAGGCGATCAAATGCATGTCGAATAAAATTCCATGTCGAACAAATGCTTATTCGCATAAATGTTTTTTTTTCCTGTTTCCCCATTGGGTTAAACCACCCAACGGGGGAGTATACTCTGATATTGGATACAGACCTAAACTTAAAACTAATTAATTAACATGTAATCAATGTAATACAAACGCAAACTTATAACTAGGGAAAAATGGTAACACTTATTTGGTAGAACTATTAAAACTAAAAATTTATAAAACATGGTAATGAGAACAAATAATTACACAAACACATATTAAGGCAAGAGATTGACTGTCCCTGCCCTGTATATTGCGGTATCGAGATACCACGTCAATGGAAGTACGTCATTTAAGTTTCAGTAAAATTTTGTTAATGAATAAAAGCATGTAACTTATCAAAGTAATCAGAAAAACTTCATCCGATACCAAGAAATTAACTTAAAGTCAAATGATTCGTTGAAAACGGGACATAAAACAGGTTTGAATAAAATAAATTTGAAATGCATCATTTAATAATTTGTCTTTGTTAAAATGTTAATTTATAGTAAATGAAAAATTGTTAGCAATAAGAAAGGTATTTTAAAAGTCAGAAATTTGTTAATTAATTGATAAATGTAAAAATCCATGTTAGCGTTAAATTTAAAATAAGTTTGTTAAAATTATTACGTGAGTTCGGCATGTCACAACTTAATGAACTGCGTATGGAAATTTCATGTCCATCATCTTTATTTGTCCAACCACGAAGCAATATCAAGAAGTCGATCCAATCTGAAAATATAAAAATTTTACTTATAAAATTTCAACGAACCGCAATGGGCTTAGTCCATACCTGTACTGTGAAACTTCAAATAATATTGATTTTTCGATCGACCAATAAAATACGTCTATGAAAAGATCAGGATAGCGATGAACTTCGTAAATTAATTAATAAAACAATGGATAAAAGGTTGGTGTAGATATTCACACGTGCAAAGTGGCGAATTTAGAATCGTCCTAATAAAATTGATAATTATAGTAAAAATAAAGAGTGAAATTACAAAATACGAGTGCATAATTCAACAAAATAGTTACTTACCTACGTAAAACCAATAATAAGGTGAAAATCGTAACGGATTGCAAATATTTTTGAAGAAAATAAACTTCAACACAAAACGAGGTCAACAAACTGCATCTGGAAGTTTCCGATGGTAAATGAACCCTTTGAGTGTCTTTGACGCGCAATTGTACCATCTCCATTCCAAGTAAAAGAAATATTCCTGGATTTAATAAGGTACCGTGTACATTGCAATAAAATCTTTATAAACTTAAGTGAAATCTCCGGACTTCGTACGACACGTGTTTTGCATCATTTTACGTTCAGAATTTTTATATAATAGATTTAATAATAGAACTTTTTGATATAACCAAATATTTATTTTCATTTGTGTGCTTAATAAAAACATTAATAACTTTGTAACGAAGGATATTTATTTAGACCTGTTCCGCACCATAATTTCATTTACAGCATTGGTAACGGAACGAATCCACCCTGTACAAGGTAAGATACATGCACTACGAAAGAGCTAAGCTGAGGCACCTTACTTCATTAAATTGTGTTTACAAAATATCACATACTTTTCCATTGACGGGGTACAACTACGTACACCCATATAAAATATTAACGACAAGAACCTTTAACCCTATTAGCGAGGGTATTCATAACAATTTTGTATCATAAAGTGTGGGTCTCTTAAAGGCCTTACGTAAGCACACAGCACTTTTTGGCGCAACAACGTGAGGCTCGAGTCACGACGAATAACCTCGTACCGCGAGTAAAATTAGGTCAATATAATTAAATTAATAGATAGGTTAATTACAACGAGAAATTTCATTAAAATTATTCATAACGTTGACATTAGAACTAACAATTTTCTTAAAACTAAAATTAAAAATATTCTTAAAACTAAAATTAAATTACATCAAAAGTCACTTAATAACTATCTCCGTAAAATTAAATTGAACAAATACATAAATCGAAATGGCAGAAAAATCTGAAAGGACGATCAGGTATGAAAAGAAAAATCCGGAAGTAGAGGAAGAAGAAACGTCAGAAGAAGGAGTGTCAATAACCGAAGAAGCCACAGCAGGTGAAATGTTAATTCAATTAGATGTTGACGAGACACCTAAGAAAGAGGAGAAAACGGAATTGCAAGAATTGAGAGAGATGATGGCCATGATATGTAAAAATATAACAACAAAAGAAGAAACTGAAGAGAAAAGCAAGAAATTGGAAAATTTAATAGTAAGAAGTGCAGAAGACACCAAGAAGGAGTTGAATGATAAAGCGGAAGAAAAAAGTAAAAGATTAGAAAATTTAATCAAGAAAGGCGCAGAGGACTTCAGTATTAGTTTACAAAATTTAAAATTAGAAATTGAAGGCAAATTTTCGAATGAGGTCAACAAAACAAATCAAAATGTAATAAGGGTAGAAGAAAAGGTGTATGAACTAGGTGAAGAACTATCAGAAATTAAGGATAAAATTATACTGGAAAAAGAAATCGACACGAAAATAGAAAATTCAAAAACGGTTATGAGTCAAGAGGTGTGTAAATTAGAAAATCGGGTAGACCTGAAGTTCAATGATCAGGGCGAAAAACTAAAATTACTTGAAGAAAACGTAAAAATAAAATGTGAAAACACAAACAGTTCTATAACTTTATCGGCTCTACAAGACATCGCGTGGCCGACAAACAACGGGCAAGCAATAAAGTTCTACGAAAAAGGGGACTTTAACCCTAAACAATTTATCAAATACGCGAACCGCAGCACAAGTCACATCCGCGATGTGAACAAATTTAAAAATTGCATCTGCTCGATGATGGGTGGAAATGCTAAAAAATGGTTCGGGTGTGTGCAAGATAAATTTGAAGATTTTGTCGGTTTCGAAAGACTATTTCTAGATCGTTACTGGGACAAGCAAGCTCAGGGGCGAATACGCAACGAGTTAATGAACGGTAAATTTAAAGGGTACGGTCGCCGCAATGATTACGCGGAAAACATCATTAACGAGGTAACGCAACTTGAACCGGAAGTATCCGAGGAAGAAATCGTTGAACACTTATCCAATCATTTTTGTCAAGATATAATTAACAGGGTAGCGCTTGAAAATATAAACACGATATCCGAATTATCGAAATTGTTAAGGAGAACAGATGCGGTTAACATGGACGAAAGAGCCAATAGGCCAAGCTATAATAACGCGACTAGAACTTTTAACAATTATTCAGGGGGGCAACGCGAATCGAATAACCAGCGCACTTATCACAATAATGGGAACGACAATCGCAATAATCAGGACAATAGATACAACCGTTACGAACGATCTGGAAATTATAACCAGAACAATAATAATTACGGCAGAAATGAAAATAATTTTGAAAATCGTAGGGGTGGTTACAATAATTTTAATACTAACAACCGGGACAGTCAGGATGATCGTAACGCAGGGTACAACTCAAATCGAAATAATTTTGGTAGAGGTAACTATTACGGAAACAATAGAAATTATAATCAGGGTTATCGTGGGCGCTTCCAGAGAGGCGGCAGGTATGAGTCAAATTGGCGTAGTTATGACAATCGCACAAACGACCAAAATAATCAACAAGGGGGCGACGAACGTTTTCCAAACCGAACGTCAGCCAATACAGAAAACCGACCGATTAATAGTGTTACGATAAATAGGACACCTGCTGTGGAGGAAGAAACATCTTCCCCACAGGATTTTCAATAAACGGCGTGCCAATGAATATGCAGATAAGCTCTTATCAGCATCCCAAAGAGTTTATCAGTATCGAAAATACAGGGGGGTTAAATAATGAGAATAAATTTGATTCATTGCCATACATTATGGTAAATATTAATAACGTTCAGGTAAATTGTTTAATAGATACAGGGGCAGAAATTTCATTAATAAATCAGGGGGTAATTTCGAAAAATCAAGAAAATTTTAAAGATACAATTTTAAAAACAAAGATAGTAAATTTGGTAACGCCAAACCAGAAAAAGTTCTCGTCTGCGAACGAAAGCGTGCTCGCGACAATTAAAATAGGGGATGTAATTATAAAAGAATCGATTTTAATTATTAAAAATTTATCCATGCAATGCATACTCGGAATCGACTTAATTAATAAATTTAATATGACCATTGATGCGGAACGAAAAATAGTAAAAATATTAAACAAAGAGATCACTTGGACAAACAATTTAGGGAATCAAATCACTGATGGGAATGAACCGGAAATGTTAGTAGAAAATTCAATAGAAGGGGAATACAATGTTAATTATGTTAATTATGACAGGGAAAAAGGTTTAAGGAATGTTAATTGGGATACACAGTTAATAAATAAAAACAAAGGGGATTTGAAAAACATAAAATTAGATTGTCCAAATGATTACACCCAAGAAGTTATAAAATTATTTACGAAATACGACGCATTAATAAATCAGGAGTCGGGTACCGCGAAAAATTACGTGCACAAGCTACAAATTATCAAGGACAAGCTATTCCGCTGTAAGAATTACCCTATCCCGCAATGTTACAAACAGCAGGTGCAATTAGAAATTCAAAAGATGCTAAATGATGGCATCATAATAAAATCTCCGACAGCTTATTTAAACCCACTCGTTATTGTTAAAAAGAAAGACGGGAGTTTAAGATTATGTTTAGACGCGAGGGGGTTAAACGCAGTTACAAAACCCCAGTTTGAAAGTCCGGAAACTATGGAGTCATTGTTATCAAAATTGGGATCATCAAAAACTTTTAGTAAACTCGACTTAAGAAATTCGTTTTGGCTAATTAAATTGCATAAAGACTCACAACAATACACAGGTTTTAGCGTAGATGGTAACACTTATATCTTTCGAGTTGTTCCATTTGGATTGTCCACTAGCAGCGCGGCACTCATCGGTGCATTACAAGTTATCCTCAACCAGTTTAGTCATTTTTGTGCACACTATGTTGATGACATAATAATCTTCAGCGAAAATGAAGAAATTCATAAAGTTCACTTAGATAAAATTTTAAAAGCATTAAATGATGCAGATTTGAAGCTCAACATAGAAAAATGTGAGTTCTACAAGACGCAAGTTCAATATTTGGGTTACATAATTTCAAACGAGGGTATTAAGATAGACGATGGCAAAATAATAGAAATCAAAAACTACCGTCGACCATTTAACTTAAAGTCATTAAGATCATTTTTAGGGTTAATGAATTATTATAAAAGGTTCGTACCTAACTATTCTAATTTAACAGTTCCGTTACTTGAGCTACTGAAGAAATCGGTAAGGTGGAAATGGGACGATGACAAACAAAAAGCTTTTGATCAAATGAAAAATACATTATATGAGAACGTCAAACTACTTCATCCCGATTTCAAAGAAAAGTTTATATTAAAGACAGACGCGAGTCATTTTGCGGTCGGAGGTGCCCTAATACAAATGCGTAATGGGGAAGAAGAACCGATAAGTTTTGTCTCGCGAACTCTTAAGAAATCGGAACTTAATTATTCCACATCCGAGAAAGAAATGTTAGCCATCGTGTTTGCGCTCACAAAATTAAAATTTTATTTAATTGGCAACCGTTTTGAAATTCACACAGACCATTCCGCGTTAACGTTTCTAATGCGTACAAAATTCACAAATAATAGAATTTATCGGTGGAGTTTGCTCATTATGGAGTATTCATTCGACATCGTGCACATTAAAGGCAAAAATAATATTGTTGCAGACGCGCTTAGTAGAAAAGATAACCCGTTAAATAAGCCGAAAGAAATTTTAATTGCATTAAACCAACTGGTTGATGACGAAATTCCGTTTACACGTCAGGATGTTTTGTTAGCTCAGGAAAATGAATGTTTTGATAGCTTAAAAATTAAATTAGATAATAACGATCAAGAAAACCTAAAGTCATTTAAATATAAAGATAACTTAATCATAAAAACTGTGAGAAATTTAGAATTATATGTGGTAGATGAACCTACCACAATAAATATTACAAACGCGTTACATTCAAAATTTGGACATGCCGGGATCAAGAGAACGTGGCTTATGTTCAGGGAAAATTATTTCTGCCATAAAGATTTAAAAATTATAAAACGTACCATTAACCAATGTACATTATGCCAAATGGGGAAATTTAAAAATTTTCATAACCAAAATATCGTGCAAAGCTTAAAACTAGAACAACCTGGGGAGTTAGTTGCAGTTGATTACATTGGTAATTTAATAGCCAGTAGTGAGTTTCATAACATCTTCGTCGTAGTTGATGCCTTCACAAAATTTGTCCAATTATATCCAACGGTAGCATGTACAACGGACATATCGCTGGAACTTCTGGATCGTTTCTGTAATGAAATCATTAAGCCAAAAAGAATTTTAGTCGATAATGCAACTTACTTCGATAACCAACGTTTTAGACAGCATTGGGAAGAACGTGGTGTGAAAGTCACGTATTGTTCCATACGACATCCACAAGGAAACATCTGTGAGAGGTATGTCCAAGAGACGATTAAATTCCTCAGACTTCTGGTACACAATGATCAACCTTCATGGCATAGTAAACTCGAAACGGTAGAAAATTTCATCAACCATATCCCAAGCGTAGCTACGGAAAGAACACCACACTTTCTTATGTTAAATCAGCAACCGGACAGACCATGGGTGTATGATCAGCCGGAAAAAGAATACAATGAAATACTAGAGGACGTTAGAAAAAGGCTCAAGAAAAGGAGCCAAAAATATACAAGAAAAATGAACAAAAAGATAAAGAAAAAATGCAATTTTGAAATAGGCGAATGGGTGATAGTTAAAAAGCTACGATTGGGACGTAGAGAGCACAATCAGTGCCAAAAACTTCAACTTCCCTATGAAGGACCATTCATCGTTGATGAAAAGGTAGCCGAATGCACCTATCAGCTAAGACATCCCGATTCGGAACTAATTCGAGGCCGCTTCCACATCGATCTGATTTATCGATGGGACGATGGATCTATAATGATAAATGACAACAATGAAAACAATGGCGAAACTTAATATAATAAAAACAACGACTAAAACTAAAATTTAAACCGCTCAAGAAGTAGTATGAAAATAATGGCGAAACTTAAAAAAAAAAAAAAAAAAAAACAACAACTAAAATTAAAATAACCGCTCAAGAAGTAGTAAGAATAGAACAATGACCAATTAAAAATAGCAATGTAAATATGATTAAAGCTATTAAAACAAACACGAGAAAATTGACCAAGATAAAATTTATTAAAGATGATACGTTTTATGACAGTCAGAAATTTATAAAGGAAAATGTTATTAAAAATTCAATTAATTAAAAGAATTTTCAATTTAAAGATAATTTAGTAAAATGATTTAATGAATTTGATTAGTTAAAGAAGAATTTAATTAAGTTAGAATTTGGGTGAAAATTGAACTTAAGACAGGTAATGATGAGTAATTTGAAAAGATCAGCAAGTATTTAATAAAAAGAAAATTGGTATTCAATGTTGAATGATAAGAAATAAATGGGGGGTAAATAATAATGGTTAACTCAGACGGAGTAACTAGAAGAAGTTAGAGGGAGATAGATACCTGAGGATACAAGAATAGATCACAGGTGTAAGTGTAATGAATTAATTATATAATTATGTGGGACCAAATAAGAGGTTACCAAATGAATAATCGGGAGACAAATAGGAAAATATTGATTAAAAAGAGATAAAGAGTACCAATAAATAATAAGGAATGAATTAATTTAAAACTAATAATCACAAGATGTAAAGATAATCGGGAATTGAAACAACGAATGTAAAAATCACCCAAATATGAATAAGTCAGAGATAGATAGATTAGATAAAAGAGAACAGGTAGTAAGGTTGAAAATATAAAGGCAAGAAATAAACATAGAAATTTAAAATAGAAATTCAATTTTAAAGATTTTTTTTTGATTTAAATAATTTAATTGATATCATAAATCTTGGTCGATTTGTTCGTAAAAATAAGTAGGTTAGTTTTGAATATTATTATAAGTTAGTTAATTAATTTGAAAATGATCAGTTAAATTTGTTTGAATTTATTTAGTTAATTTCATTGAATTCCTTTAGTTAATTTTTATGTGATATAATTTAGGTAGATTAGTTTTTGAACATTTGATTTGAGTTAATAATTATATATGGTAATTAAACATTACACTAAAAAATTTAATTTATTGTTTATGAATAAAAAGCACATAAATGTTAATTGTGGAATTTAACACAAAAATAGGTATTTTTCTTTTAAATTACAAATTAACAAGGGGATAAATGCGGTATCGAGATACCACGTCAATGGAAGTACGTCATTTAAGTTTCAGTAAAATTTTGTTAATGAATAAAAGCATGTAACTTATCAAAGTAATCAGAAAAACTTCATCCGATACCAAGAAATTAACTTAAAGTCAAATGATTCGTTGAAAACGGGACATAAAACAGGTTTGAATAAAATAAATTTGAAATGCATCATTTAATAATTTGTCTTTGTTAAAATGTTAATTTATAGTAAATGAAAAATTGTTAGCAATAAGAAAGGTATTTTAAAAGTCAGAAATTTGTTAATTAATTGATAAATGTAAAAATCCATGTTAGCGTTAAATTTAAAATAAGTTTGTTAAAATTATTACGTGAGTTCGGCATGTCACAACTTAATGAACTGCGTATGGAAATTTCATGTCCATCATCTTTATTTGTCCAACCACGAAGCAATATCAAGAAGTCGATCCAATCTGAAAATATAAAAATTTTACTTATAAAATTTCAACGAACCGCAATGGGCTTAGTCCATACCTGTACTGTGAAACTTCAAATAATATTGATTTTTCGATCGACCAATAAAATACGTCTATGAAAAGATCAGGATAGCGATGAACTTCGTAAATTAATTAATAAAACAATGGATAAAAGGTTGGTGTAGATATTCACACGTGCAAAGTGGCGAATTTAGAATCGTCCTAATAAAATTGATAATTATAGTAAAAATAAAGAGTGAAATTACAAAATACGAGTGCATAATTCAACAAAATAGTTACTTACCTACGTAAAACCAATAATAAGGTGAAAATCGTAACGGATTGCAAATATTTTTGAAGAAAATAAACTTCAACACAAAACGAGGTCAACAAACTGCATCTGGAAGTTTCCGATGGTAAATGAACCCTTTGAGTGTCTTTGACGCGCAATTGTACCATCTCCATTCCAAGTAAAAGAAATATTCCTGGATTTAATAAGGTACCGTGTACATTGCAATAAAATCTTTATAAACTTAAGTGAAATCTCCGGACTTCGTACGACACGTGTTTTGCATCATTTTACGTTCAGAATTTTTATATAATAGATTTAATAATAGAACTTTTTGATATAACCAAATATTTATTTTCATTTGTGTGCTTAATAAAAACATTAATAACTTTGTAACGAAGGATATTTATTTAGACCTGTTCCGCACCATAATTTCATTTACAGCATTGGTAACGGAACGAATCCACCCTGTACAAGGTAAGATACATGCACTACGAAAGAGCTAAGCTGAGGCACCTTACTTCATTAAATTGTGTTTACAAAATATCACATACTTTTCCATTGACGGGGTACAACTACGTACACCCATATAAAATATTAACGACAAGAACCTTTAACCCTATTAGCGAGGGTATTCATAACAATTTTGTATCATAAAGTGTGGGTCTCTTAAAGGCCTTACGTAAGCACACAGCAATATGTTTAGTGTTGGTGTTTTTGTAGAGATTAGTCAAGGTGTGAGCCATGGCCAGAACGAGAGAATGAAAGATAAGAAAAACAAAACCGGGTTTGAGCATACAATGGCCCTTCAATATTCGATGTTGGTATGAGCTCAAGCTCAGGGTGGAGTATTAAAATCTTTAAGTGTTGAAATTATATGCTTTATGAAGGTGGTGAAAGAGATAACTAAGAAAGGATGTTTAAGAATTTGAAGGAGGTCGAGTGGGGAAACTGAGTAGAAATTACAGAGAGTAAAATGGTTAAAACGGGAAGATACATAGCGTGGGCAATCGGACAACAAATGTTGTAGAGTTTGTCTACTCCTTGAATCGCAAGGACACACATCAGTAGGGCAGATCTTAAATCTAAATAGATACTCGCGCGAATACGAATGTCCCGTCAATATCTGCGTCAATTCAAAAAAGGTGTCGAAGGCACCTCGGAACAGTCGAACATCTTGCAGTGTAGGTAAGTACTGCCGGGTGGTTGAACCTTGAACGGCATTAATGTACTCAGAATTCCAAGTACTTGCCAGTTCAAGGCGAATCACCCTTCTTGCGTAACTCAGAGGGAACTGGGTGTATGCCAGGCGACTGTGCGACACGGCCGCATCTTTGGCACATAAATCTGCAACCTCGTTCCCTCCTATACCACAATGAGCCTTTACCCACACGAACTTGATGGTCAACTCGTTCCTCAGACGTAGAAGAGAACGATGGATGGAAGTGACCAGGGGTGAAGTACAGCTTCTGTCGCTGATGGAAACAAGCGAAGATAGGCTGTCGGAGAGGATACACGCTGAGTGCACTCTCCTGGGGGAGATCCAATTCAGGGCAGCGTCAATCGCATATAGCTCGGCCTGATAAACACTACAAGTATCGTGTAAGCGATACTTGTGTGTTTCAAGCCGAGACTCGTGGTATATAACGATTGCAGCGCCGACCTCCCCGCCTTCCAGCTTGCTGCCATCAGTAAAAATAGCCACATCCACCCCGTCACAAATTCGATCGACTTCCTTGGAGTCGCCTACCCTGTCGAAAACTATCGTTTGCCTATAGCGGGGATGCAACATCCCTACAGGCGGCGTACGAAGTTGTAGGACGACGTCTTCCGGAAGGCGATTAAAGGTACCATCCACCTTTACCCTCTCTATCTCCGCCACCTCTCTGATCCTTAGCTCTATCGGAGTAAATCCAGCTAAGGCTAACGCAGATATCGCCGAGACCGTACGGAATGCGCGAGTGGCCCTAATGGCGAATATCCTTTGGAATGAGCGGAGCCAGCGCCGCGCGTAGTTATACTTTAGCACATTACACCAAATATACGCTCCGTAGGTTATGGTAGGTTCTACGACCGCGTGGTATATCGTTTCCACGTTTATTGGGTTGATACCCCACGTCGGTCGCACATACCTACAGAGGTTGTTAAAAATCTTGCTAGCTTTCGCAATTACGTGTTTTACGTGGATGTTAAATTTCAAATTATCGTCCAAAATAATGCCCAAAAGTTTTATACATTTTTCAAAGTTTAACTGGGAGTTGCCGAAATGAATTTTGCATAGCTTGGTTTTTGGTGTGAAAGCTAAAGCTTGCGTCTTTGGAGCGCTGAATGTTAATTTAACACCAGCGCCCCAATCGCTTATAGAACGTAGCGCAGCGTTGGCCCGTTCCTCCATCTGCATCACACTGGTCGAACTTACGATTAGGAAGACATCATCTGCAAAACTTTGCAAATGACATCCTCCTGGTAAGCCTACATCTAAAAGTTCGTCCAGTATGATGTTTCAAAAAGTAGGCCCGCAAACAGAGCCTTGAATGCATCCCTTCGTCATCCCCTTGTGCGACTTTCCGTCAGCGTAGACCAGCTCAACAGATCGATCTGCTATATAACTCTTTAAGAGATTATACATGTTACACGGCAAAGCAATGTTACGCAATCTGTTGAATAATGCTGGCCACCAAGCGTTGTCGAACGCCGCTTTGATGTCCAGGGATACACCCAATACTAAACATTTACGACTTTTCTCACGTCGGATGATGCTGATGGCATTACGTAGTGCATCCGTTGTGGAGGTTTGTTCCCTGAATCCATACTGTCTAGGATGCCATGCCTGGCGCTGTTGACCAAAGTAGGTCAAGCGTTTTGTAAACAACTTTTCCAGCAGCTTCCCGAATACCGGGAGAAGGCCGATCGGCCGGAACGCCGATAGATCATTTGAATCCGACCTATTCGGCTTCGGCAAGATTTTTACAAAAGCCCTCTTCCACGGTTTCGGAAAGTGGCCGGTTGTCAGGCAGGAATTCATTAGTCTAGTAATGAATTCAGGGTACTCCTCCGCAAACGAGATGCAGATATCCGACGTGAGATTGTCGATGCCGGGCGCTCTGTTTGCGCTCATTGTAATCAATGCCTCCAACACCTCTTCTACGGCGAATTCTTCTTCGTCGGTCGTGTCACATACGTAGGTCGAATCAAACATTAGTCTGAGTTCGTGATGTCTCAATAGGATATCGTCAGTGTCGTCGGGGTAAAAGTGCCGAAGCAGTTTGTCTGCCGTATCGTCACTGTCGCTAGTAAATTTGTTTTCGCACGTTAGTGTCAGCGGAGGGCGTTTAGCGGGAGCATCTTTAATGAGTCTGTTAGTCAGAGACCACACACTTTCCTGGTGTTGCCTATTACAAAAGTCTCTAAAATGTTTTGTAGAAGTTGAGCGTATTTGTGTCGAACAAATGCTGGCGCACAAAATTCCGGACACGTCTAAATTGTATTGTACAGGTCTTTTAATATTTTAATAATATCCAACGTTTCGGACCATTTAAATTTGGCCCATTTTCAAGGCTCACCAATTATCTTTGAAGCCTTGATAATGCGCCAAAATCCAAATTGTTCCAAAAAGATCAAAAAAGATCAACATGAGTGAGGCAGAAGAGGTATGGGTGGTAGAATCCTTCTACATAAAGCCGAAGACCGAACAACTACGGGCTACAAGGATGCTCTCAATCTCCCCTTAGTGAATCAGAAGAAATCAATTTTGGCCCTGCATAGATTCAGGCGGCCCTAAACCCTCCGTGCCAGTAAGTATTAACATTATATCCTTTGCTACAAGAAGGTATCCCAAATTAATATTTTGATGGATGGTTTTCAATTGCAAAATCTCATTTAGTTCAGACGCTGATACATTTAAAATTAAAAATGTTAAATTATTAACGTAGTGGTATTTCTTCTTTTCCTCCTTGTTACGGTCCTGTTTTCTCACGGATATATTTTTCGAAAGATTGAAGATTTCTCCATTTAGTTTTATGAGAATCTCATATGCGGCATCAGAATGCAAGTTTTATATTTAATTCGAACAAATTTTACTATCACGGGCGATTGTGATATATAGGCAGATGGTTAATTTTCCGATTTCGAAAAGTGTATTGTGTTCGAATTTTTGAACAAAAATCTATTTTTTTGGACGTTCCAGTGACTAATATTTATTGAACTTCGAGTTAATTTCAATCCAATTATTTGGGATTTATTTTGGTCACTTGGTTTTGGACGATTTTCCGTACCGGCTTCATTTTGTAAGCATTTGGGAGAATTTTCCGTACTTCATTTGAAGGATTTATTTCGTCCGAACTTTCAACACCTCGAAGGAAATTGATTACCATCTGGAATTATTAAAACCCCCTAACCACGTCTTTGAGATCAAGACCTTACCGCCTGTGATCAGTATTTGTTTGGGTTTTGGAAATCCAACGTTTTGAACCCTGCTTCCGAAGCCATCTGGAAAGCATTCCGCGATTTACCATTCCGTTCCACTCCGACTACCATTTCTGCTTGGGACCAACACCGTTATCCCGATACGGTGCTCTTATCTGCTCGTCCCTTCAACATCGAGGACTCCATCCCTCCAACACCGAAGACTCCATCAACTTCAACGACTCCATCAACTACTCAGATAAGATCTTTGTTTTATTTTATCAGATTTGATTGTTACATTTTTGACTATCTAACATTATTGCGCGGGTTACATTTGTTGGGCCGTTCTTTAGGAACGCATTTACGTTTTGTAAACGAAATTTATTAAACTCTTTATTTTTTATCTCTGTGACCCAGTCACAGAAGCGCGTAGTTATCTGTAAACCGAATATACGTATACGCGGTAGCTACATTCAAACGCTAATAACTCACATTATTTAATAATTGCTTTAATTATTCATTATTTTCGAGTTTAGAAAGATTGACCCAATATTGCGCTTAACTGTATTTATTTTAGTTATCAATTAAATCTGAAGTTAGAACTGATCAGCGCTATTTTTGATCTTGAAGCATCAGACCCCTTACCTTTTTTTTTGCAGGAACACTTATTCCGCAGTTTCGCTAGTGTTTGTTATATTTGTTTACAGGGTGGTTTTAAGCTGCGTGGCGCCCAAACTACACCTTTCTCGCTTGCTCTTTGGAGCTCATCTTTTAGCGCACCCTGTATGACCCCCTCTACACCCATAGGAAGTATCGGCTCTGTATGCATCATAATTTTTTTTGTAAGCGTCTCCTGCCCTGCTGTTGTGAGCTAGCATTAGGGGCAAGCCTTTCTTTTTTTGCCCAGCCGCCCCTGAGATAAGCGGCTGCACGAATTTAATCCACCACGGTTTAAATTTCGTATCAGTGGCGCCCAACGTCAAAAAGTATCAAAGTGGTGTTGATTATTTTTCCGATAAGGTCAGCTTTTGGGGTTTTTGGTTTTTAGTATTGGGAGATAGTTGCTTAATAGCATTTTTTTTTATTTACCGATTTTGTTTATATTTCGTCTTCGGTTTTTTTCTTGGGGGAGGGAGAGTGAAATTCCCTTCGGAAATTTTTATTTCTTTTTCAAATTTTTCGAGTATTTTATCAGTTTCTTTTTGTAAATTTGCTAAATATTTTTTTTAGTCACGATGGATGTTAATCGTTTGTTAAGCGACGAACTCTATTATGAATTCCAGAGTGATGTTTCTTGTCCGATGGTAATAATTAATCAAAGAAGGATTCTTGGGTTAATATATTTGTTTTATTTGGTGTCCGCTTAACCCAAGAATCCTTCTTTGATTATCTATTATGAATTGAAGTGGAGAGGGATTGAAGTAGGAGATACGGTTGCGGAGAAGCGTAAATTATTGAGAAATGCGTTAAGGCAGGGTTTACCTATTATAAGTTGCTCAAATATTAATTTAGAGGTGGAATTCCACACAATATCATCAAAATTAATCGAATTAGGAGGTCAGATAGAGGACTTTGATCAATCAAATAGGGATAATGAACAAGAGCGAATAAAAGCTCGTCTTCTACACATACAACGTCGTTTGGCTATATTACCTTTACACCACGCGGAAGATAAAGAAAAATGTGAGAATCTTTCTATTATAGCTGCTGGTTTGTTGAAATCTCTTAGTGAGGTGTATTTTGCATCAGGGTTGAATACTAGTGAGAATGAGGATTTGATTTCACTATCAGATTCACTTATCGACGCCCCTATTCCGGAATCCCACTTATGCGGTTCTTTATTAGATTTTTCGGTGCCGTCTGCATCTTTAACACCCCCACGTCCTGTAAATAACGGTATCGCAGCGCAGACTTCGGTAGCTCGCGATTCTTTAGTAAACGTTAACCCTGTACAGCTACCTATTGTACCTGTTACTAGTTCCATTTCGAATAAAAATCATTTTTGTGAAACGGCAAATCGCAATGTCGTGGATTTGATCAAGCGCCTTCGCGAGGTTAATGTGAATTCTACTCCGAGTAAAATTCAAGATACCCGACGAGTATCTTTTGCTGAAGATTCGAATAATTCGGGGCCTAATATCACAAGTTATCACAGTGATAGGGACAATACCAAGTCTGTATCGCAAAATTTTAATGTTAACGATCATCCATTCGACCCTTCTCGACGTTATAGTAGCAGTACGCAGTATGAAACCAATTCTCATTCTATTGCAGTGAAAATACCACCTATTTATAAGTGGAATGTTTATTTTGACGGGAATAGTAGCGTTACGGCTTTTATTGAGAGAATTGAGGAGTTACGAGAAGCTAGGGGCGTGACAAAATCTCAATTATTTAGGTCGGCTGTAGAATTGTTTAGAGGTAATGCTCTAACCTGGTATCGTCCTAGGAAGAATCTTTTTTGTGATTGGGATGACTTGATTAGCCAATTAAAAGAATCTTTCCTCCCACCAGGGTACGAATCGCGACTCTTAGTCGAGATCCAAAAACGAACACAAGGTGCGGATGAAAAATTAGTTTTATATGTTTCCATCATGGAATCTCTTTTCAATAAGTTGGCTAGCAAGCCTTGCGAGCTAGATAGGGTAACCACAATTAGAGGCAATTCACTACCGAACCTGCAACGTGGTCTAGCAGCTCAGAAAATGTTTACCATCAGTCAGCTTATCTATTACGGTCGATCAGTCGAAGAGACTGAATTTTATTCCAACCAATATTGTCCTCCTCCTACGAATTTAAAATTAATGCTTGAACCCAATCTGGCTTACCGTAGATCGACACACGGTAACGAAACTTTGAGTGCAATTCACGATTCCACAGCACAAACTCCTGTTTCGAGAGACACTTGTTGGAATTGCGGCGAAATCGGTCATCGTCGAGCTGCCTGCACAAAGCCTAGTAAAGTTATGTGTTTTCGTTGCGGAAGTTTGGGTTACACTGTGAGTTCTTGTCCCGGGTGTTCGGGAAACGGAAATCAGAGACGATAAACCGGTTATCGCACTCTGATGATTACCATCCGGTCAACGATAAGAATCTCCCTATAAATAACAAGGCCATCTTAGATTTCGTGTTAGCTAGCGCGATTAATGATGAGCGTCCTTATCTCCGAGTGACGATTTTTGCTCAAGTATTTTTGGGGTTATTGGATTCTGGTGCTTCCAGAACGATTTTAGGTGGTCCGGGTTGGAACATATTACGCGGCAAATGTTATTTAGATAGCTCACACGTGCAAGATTGTATTGTTGCGAATGGAGAGGCTTGCACCAGTATAGGGGTAGTTATGCTACCGGTTAAGTTAATAGATAAGGTAGTACTTCTTGAAGTTTTAGTGATTCCATCCTTGCCACATTGCCTTATTCTCGGCACAGACTTCTGGATTAGGATGGGCATAGTGCCTAATCTTCGTAGCGGTGAGTGGTGCTTTTCGAATACCGATGAAAATTTTTTGCTTGATGCACTACAACCCGCCGAAACTCTTTCAAGTAGTCAGAAGCTGATGTTAGAAGATCTCTTGAACGAAGCCTTATTCGAACTGCCAGGTAGTAAACTCGGTTACACCCATCTGGTGGAACACGAGATAAAAACCGACTCACCTCCTATTAAACAAAGATACTACCCTATATCGCCTATCCTTCAAAAACATGTCGATTTAGAGCTTGACAAAATGCTGGCTGATGATATTGTGGAACCCTCAAACTCGGCATGGTCGTCACCTATTTTGCTGGTCAAGAAAAAAGACCAGACCTATCGGTTTTGCGTTGATTTCCGTCGTCTTAACGCAGTTAGTATTCCCGACGCTTACCCTTTGCGAAATGTTATCAGTATTCTCGACCAATTAGGTAACGCGAAATATTTAACGACGTTAGATATTAAGTCTGCGTTTTGGCAGATCCTTATTGCTGAGCCTTCGAGAAAATATACCGCTTTTGTTGTGCCTAATCGTGGTTTATTTCATTTTAAACGTATGGCGTTCGGATTGCATAACGCCCCAGCTACCTTTAGTCGTTTGATCCAGCAGATTATTAGTCCCGATTTGGAACCATATGCGTTTAGCTACCTGGATGACATAATTATCGCGACACCCACATTCGAAAAGCACATAGAGGTTTTAAAACGAATTTTTGCTAAACTTAAAGAAGCGAATCTTACGCTTAATCGTGAGAAATGCCATTTTTGTAAACCGGAGCTTCGTTATTTGGGTTATGTTGTTAATGCGAACGGTTTGGCTGTAGACCCCGACAAGGTTGAGGCTATCTTGCGGATTCCTCCTCCTTCTAACGTTAAGGAAGTTCGGCGAATTATTGGTATGGCATCATGGTACCGACGGTTTATACCAAATTTTTCGACCCTTATCGCACCATTAACAAATTTATTGCGAAAGAACCAAAAGTTCTTATGGAACGAGTCGTGCAGTCAATCCTTGAATACTCTAAAAGAGCGTCTGATAACTAGCCCAGTTTTGTCTTGTCCCGATTGGAGCTTACCTTTTATCGTGCAAACGGACGCAAGCGATTTTGGCCTGGGCGCAATTTTGTCCCAACAACATCCGGAAGGCGAAAAGGTAGTTTGCTACATTAGTAGGTCGTTAACCGGCTGCGAGCGTAAGTACAGCGTGACCGAAAAGGAGTGTTTGGCCGTCATTCACGCGATAGAAAAATTAAGACCTTATCTGGAAGGCACTAAGTTTACGGTCGTCACCGACCATTACAGCTTAAAATGGCTAAACAACATCAAAGACCCTATTGGTCGAATAGCTAGATGGGCTGTGAGATTACAGCAGTTTAACTTTGAAGTCGTTCATCGAGCTGGTAAGCTTAACGTTGTTCCAGATGCTTTGTCTCGTTCGGTCCCTATTATTGACGCGGTTGATGTTACTCCAGTCGACGATGAACCCCGCGATAAATGGTTTTTAAAAATGCTCGAAAAAGTAAAAGCTACCCCTCATAAGTTTCCCCTTTGGCGTGCTTCAGGTTCGAAATTGTATAAGATTGTTCGTCGGAATGGCATGAACTTGATTAACGATCAAGATCATTGGAGAGAAGTCGTTCCCAAAGAGAATCGTACCCACATTATTAAGAGAATGCATGATTACCCGACATCTGGGCACATGGGCGTTCACAAAACGTATCATCGGGTTATGCAAAATTTTTATTGGCCCAAAATGAGAAGTGACGTTGCCACTTACGTCAGACATTGTTTAACATGCGCACGTGCCAAACCAGAGCAAAAAGCTTCAGTTGGTACGATGGGGGGTCATTCTCAGATTTCTACTCCATGGGAGGTTATTTGTACGGACATTGTTGGTCCTCTTCCCCGCTCTACTCACGGTTATACTTATATCCTAGTTGTTGCCGACTGCTTTAGCAAATTTACGCTTACGTTTCCCTTGCGCACAGCAACAGCCAAGAACGTGGTTAAGCATATTGAGGAAGATGTATTTCTCATGTTCGGTGTTCCCCGTACTATCATTTGCGATAACGGCGTCCAATTCCGGAGTCGTGACTTTGGTGATATGGTGAGAAAATACGGTAGCACTATCACCTTTACACCTAATTACCATCCTCAGGCAAATCCTACCGAAAGAATAAATCGCGTCCTAAAAACGGTGCTGGCATCCTATGTGAAAGAAAATCACAAGGATTGGGAAAAATATTTATCGGCCGCAGCATGCGCTATTAGAACTGCGAGACATGAGGTAACGGGATACACCCCTTATTTTATAAATTTTGGTAGGGAGATAATTTTAGAGCGAACCGAGTTAGACGATGGGAAAGATTTGTTATTTGCTAGGGATCAAGACCTAAGTTACCGTTCAAATAATTTCAAAAAAATTTATGCTAATATTACGTCCCGACTTACTAAAGCTTACGAAAAGTCAAGCCAGCATTACAATTTGCGACGTCGACCAGCTGACTTTTGCTTGAATCAAAAGGTATGGAGAAAGAATTTTGTTTTATCTGACGCAGCTAGGCAGTTTACCGCCAAGCTGGCGCCAAAGTTTGTAGGTCCTTACTTTATCGATAAAAAGCTTTCGCCTTGGGTTTTTCAACTTAAGGATCCTGATGGGAAACGTTGTGGGACGTGGCATGCTAAAGATTTGAAACCTTTCATATGCGATTAACTTGTAAGTTAATCTTATTTTTTGTATTTCGATTATGGTTTTCTGATTTGGATTTTTTGTGCTAGGATATTTTGTTATAGCTGTTTTTTTTATGATTATACTCTCCTGACGTAAGTCAGCGATTTTATTCAAATTTTCTCGCTAGTCTCGAAAATTCTTTTTTTGGTAAGAGGGGAGTTGTTACGGTCCTGTTTTCTCACGGATATATTTTTCGAAAGATTGAAGATTTCTCCATTTAGTTTTATGAGAATCTCATATGCGGCATCAGAATGCAAGTTTTATATTTAATTCGAACAAATTTTACTATCACGGGCGATTGTGATATATAGGCAGATGGTTAATTTTCCGATTTCGAAAAGTGTATTGTGTTCGAATTTTTGAACAAAAATCTATTTTTTTGGACGTTCCAGTGACTAATATTTATTGAACTTCGAGTTAATTTCAATCCAATTATTTGGGATTTATTTTGGTCACTTGGTTTTGGACGATTTTCCGTACCGGCTTCATTTTGTAAGCATTTGGGAGAATTTTCCGTACTTCATTTGAAGGATTTATTTCGTCCGAACTTTCAACACCTCGAAGGAAATTGATTACCATCTGGAATTATTAAAACCCCCTAACCACGTCTTTGAGATCAAGACCTTACCGCCTGTGATCAGTATTTGTTTGGGTTTTGGAAATCCAACGTTTTGAACCCTGCTTCCGAAGCCATCTGGAAAGCATTCCGCGATTTACCATTCCGTTCCACTCCGACTACCATTTCTGCTTGGGACCAACACCGTTATCCCGATACGGTGCTCTTATCTGCTCGTCCCTTCAACATCGAGGACTCCATCCCTCCAACACCGAAGACTCCATCAACTTCAACGACTCCATCAACTACTCAGATAAGATCTTTGTTTTATTTTATCAGATTTGATTGTTACATTTTTGACTATCTAACATTATTGCGCGGGTTACATTTGTTGGGCCGTTCTTTAGGAACGCATTTACGTTTTGTAAACGAAATTTATTAAACTCTTTATTTTTTATCTCTGTGACCCAGTCACAGAAGCGCGTAGTTATCTGTAAACCGAATATACGTATACGCGGTAGCTACATTCAAACGCTAATAACTCACATTATTTAATAATTGCTTTAATTATTCATTATTTTCGAGTTTAGAAAGATTGACCCAATATTGCGCTTAACTGTATTTATTTTAGTTATCAATTAAATCTGAAGTTAGAACTGATCAGCGCTATTTTTGATCTTGAAGCATCAGACCCCTTACCTTTTTTTTTGCAGGAACACTTATTCCGCAGTTTCGCTAGTGTTTGTTATATTTGTTTACAGGGTGGTTTTAAGCTGCGTGGCGCCCAAACTACACCTTTCTCGCTTGCTCTTTGGAGCTCATCTTTTAGCGCACCCTGTATGACCCCCTCTACACCCATAGGAAGTATCGGCTCTGTATGCATCATAATTTTTTTTGTAAGCGTCTCCTGCCCTGCTGTTGTGAGCTAGCATTAGGGGCAAGCCTTTCTTTTTTTGCCCAGCCGCCCCTGAGATAAGCGGCTGCACGAATTTAATCCACCACGGTTTAAATTTCGTATCATCCTTACGCACGGAGCTTAGATTTTAATTCCCAGGGAATTTTTTTAATGTACACAGAAGCTGTAAACTTATTTATACATGAATCCTAATTTTAATTTACTGATGAAAATTAACCTTGTTTTTATGGTTTTCGGGTTTCGGGGCAATTGATTCTTAAAGCATTTTTTACTTTTCAACATTTTGATAAAAATTTTATCTAAATAACCTGAATATGACATTATAAAATTGTGTAAATTATGTATGCAACCATAATCATAATAAAAAATAGTGAACTGGAAAATTTGTAATTTTTCTTTACAAATTTTTTTTGCAATTCGTACAATTTCTAATGGACTTAAAATTCGAACCCCGATGTTCAGAAATTTTAAATAGCAATGGTAATAATAATAATTATTCCTACTTGCACCAGCACAACTGCATACATTCTATTTGATTGAGTGTGAATAGAGGAAACTTAGCCAATAAATTATTATAACATCTGTACAAACAAATTTAAAAGAAAACTAATCACTAAAATTATATAAATATAAGTGAGATATTATAGTACCTATAACCCTATAACGTAATTTTATTATAAAATAGAAGTTACGTTGTAAATTTTACAAAACATGTTGTATGTTTGAATGAAAAACACAAAATATAAAATCTATCGATACATCCCATGTCTGCTTTCAATTCATCTGTCAATATAACGACAAACGAGCTTTATTTGATATTTGTATTTTTATATTTTCCCGTTACGCCAACTTTTATTGAGCATTATTGACTATCTTATGCCATCAGTCCATGAATTTTTTAACATTATTTTTAAATAATTTACAACTTTTTCAAATGTGAAATTTTCTAAAATAAAAAATCTAAAATTTCAAATTGGGATTTTTTCTATATGTACGGAAATAAAATTTAAAATAAAACTAAAAAGAAAATCGTGAAGTGTAGAACAGCGCTGAGAAGATTAACTTAATCACGATCGCTTAACTTGCTTAACTGAAGCGCCGATAACAAATAAAAATAACTTCAATAAAGATCTAACCCAATTACTTCTTTTAGCTATTTTTCACTTATTTAGACCTGACAAGACTTTTAATTACATTACAGCATTTACATCGGATAAACGGTTTGGTCTAAATTAATTATTTTCCAACAAGCAAAAATAATTACCTTTCCTTTTATAATAGAAATTTAAATAACATACAAAATTTTAATAATTTATTATACATAAAAATATAGGTATAATTGAAGCGCATCTAAAGTTAAATAAAAATTTCGCTTCAAAAATAAATTTTGCAATGCAAACATAGCTATAATTATTTATTAAGTATAATGTATGTATAATAAGAAATGTAGAATAATATAAGAAAGAATACATTAAATATCAATAAGAATCACATACATATCAATATGTTCGATACGTGAAAATAAATTTACGATTCTTTACGCCATGCCATCCAAACCATTTTATTTTGTCAATGCATTTGAAATGAAAAGATATATATGAGTTATTTTAGCCTTAAGGGTTTTTGTGTGTTTTATCTATAGATTTCAAAATAACTTCTGTATTTATTTTGATTTATAGAATTTTCAATATTTCTACTTTGTCTACCGTATTATAAAATTTACAAATAAATAGCTTTTTATTGAAACTACAATTTTATACTTTAGTTTTATGAATGCCAACATAGAAGTGTTGAATTAAATCGGCATATTAAACAGGGCGCTGCGCCTTGTAGTTATAAAATTAGTTCTATATTATATTCTTTATATTAAAAATTGTAGGTAATAAAAATTACATTTGTCTTCAGCACAGTTTCCAGTGACTTCATTCAGCACTGCAAGAATTTTATTGTACTTAATACAATAGTAATCTTCTTATATCTTACATAATATGCCATACTTTCAGTGGCGGCTTGCCCTAAAGGCTAAAGGACACAAAGACATGTACCCTATGATTATATTCCATACCCCCTCCCCCCCGATTCCTAGTTTATTATTTTTCACTTTCTTTTGATGACTTGTATTTAATTTGATAATGAAAAGTAATAATATAAAAAAAAGTTTAACCTCTCTAAAAAGTCCTGATTGGTTGAATGTTTTTGAACATCAAAATGAAGTCGGAAATTGATAATCACTGAATCGTTCCATACAGTCTTTTAATACTGAAGATGTTAAATGCTCATATCAGCTTTGAGGGCTACAACTCATTAAAATCAATTACATTCATCCTTAAGTATGTCCACAATAAATCATATCAAGGAATTTTTACCACATCATTATAATGGCGAAATCGATCAAATCTCAAAGTACCAAACAAAATCAGTACTCCTTTCCAAGTCTTCCGGTGATTTTATAAACTTTTAAATCCTAGAGCATGAAGACTTTGCATGTCTGAAGATATTTTCAATAGTCTTTGACGAGAGAATCCTCAAATGATTTTAGAACTCACTAACGATATCCTCCATAATGAGGCGCTTAACAATTATAGTTTTAAAATGATTGGAAAATCCTTGTCGCAGATCGATATGAAAAGTCTTTCACGGCAGAAAGCATGACTTTGAAAACATTCTGGATTACGTCGTCCAGAACAAGCCACTGTTAAATGTAGAACAGCAAGAAATTTATCCAGAGGTTGTACGACGACATTACCTCAATGAAAGAGAAGTAATTTTTCTTTTCCAAGAGCGTCAATAAAAAAAGAAAAGAACCAAACGATTCTACCGAACCGGAAAAGCTTTTATAATTCTCTAATTCGCATCAGAAGAAAAGAGAATATTGCAGGTGCATATTTTGGCATCGTTACGATGTTAATGACTTGGTTCATAATGGCACGTCGTTTGTAATATCAAACTTGGAAGTGCGATGGCCAAACTACTGCTGGAAACTAAAACGTTATTCTGGGATGAAATATAGATGATGCATAATCATGGATGGTTCAGGCGCGAAAGTTGATAAAATCATCGCAGCTTTGCAGGGACCTCAACAAAGAAGCTTACGACCAACATGAGAGTACTTGAGAATATTCTCCGAGTATTTGCTCAATATTGGCAACGGCAACGAAGTAAGCAATAAGTAAAACTGAAAAATCAAGCCCTCTGAAGAACAACAGAATTTATCCTACTCTGAAGTCTCATCAAGTGCATATCCAAACTTCAGAGCAAATATTCTGAATCGCAAATGGCTTAAGAAATGTAAAGTTCTAACATCACTAAACGTCGTAAATAGTTAAAGAAATCAATAAATCACTTTAAGAAATGATTCCAGTACTTGCATGAACATTCTTTTCCAAGATAAACGGATTAATGAAGACGATGGACAATGTATTCTGTAGAATTTTTTAATTGTATGTATCCGAACGAAATTCAGCCAAACAAATTAGTGTTGAAAGTTGAATCTCCAATCGTGCTGTTAAAAAACTTAATTTACCCCGAGTGTTGGCCAATCGAGTTACTCAACAATCTGTTGTTACTGTTACTCAACAAGACTAGGAAGTCAAATAATCAAAAATGCAATATATTCTTTTTACGAAAATTTTTATGAATCAAAATTTGAAAACTTCATGTATTTTCTTTCAAAACTTGAAATGAGTTTTTCTCCATATTTAATTTTTGTTTGGTTTTGCAAGGATTAGAAAAACACGAAAGTTCCGATAGATTTGAAAAAAATACAATGCGTTCAAAGCTTATGTCATTCCCGTCCAAACCTAAATGTAAGTCCATAAAAATCTTAGTTTAAAAAAAAAAGAAATGAAGCAATTTTTTTCACAAAATGCAAACAACGCGAGCTTTTTTTATAAAACTTCACAGTTTTTTAATTGCCATTTTACCACCTTTGGTCCTATTTTATTTTTTTAGGTTTAGTCCGAAACAAGAGATCTTGAGTACCGAAAAATCTCAAAAAAGGTTCGATATCTTTTTTATCGAACCTTGCATGAAAACCCCTCTCTCTAGTAGTCGGTTCTGCGATTGCTCCTTTGCTCTTATTCTGTGAATAAATTTCTTTTTGGAATATAAAAATCCCAGAATGATAAACGTTCATAAATTAACAAAGTTTTTATTTTTATTATAAACTTTTTTACCCAAATTTTTAATTGTTGACAAACTTAACCTAGGAACTCTTAATATTACCCTATTTCTACCCCAAATCGTTTTATCCCAAAATCGCTTTCCCTTTTTAAGTTAATTTCGCGAACACGCGACACTTTATGCAAATTATTATTCAGTGTGTTCTTACTCTTAAATATCCAACACGCCTCCTACTGTCAGTTTCACCCTCAAGTGGCTTCCTTTGTGCGTGTTCATGGTTCCAACATAACCTTCTTTTTTAATTGATTTATTTTGGTGCATCAATGATCCAATTATTTTGATTGGATTACTTTGTATATTTTCCAGACCAGCTCTTCCAACTTTCATCAGGTAAGTGCTCGTAATTTTTATATTTGCACAAATTTCTTATCTATACACGTGGTTTATACTATTTACTTTTAGCTCTACACAATATTTTGATCGATTTTGTATTAATCGATAAACTTTTCGGAGCCCGAATTTTTACGTGCTCTTCGTTTTGGCTTTCTTGGAAGAGGCATTTATTTATCGATCCGTTGCTAGGTTATCCGAAAAAAATTCCTTTCACTCTCACTTGATATCTTTTCCACCTGGTAAGATTCCGTGCACTTTTGATAATTAATTAATTTAATAAATGTCATTAAATTATTTTCACCATTGTTTTTGTTTTAGCATTTATCGTTGGATCCGTTTGCCGTTGTGATCTTTTGAACATCCCGGACAATCACCGTTGCATTATTGTTCAACCGATTTCAAAACACCCACGTAATTTCTTATTTTAACGCACAACTTAATCTAACCTAATTATACATTTTTTTATTTAATAACAATTTCTTACGATGTAACAATTTTTATGTGAATTAATTTGTGGATATTAGATTATATTTGTTAATATCATTCTTGGACTTTCCCATTCCTTACCTGTCTTTATTAATAACCGAGTTTATTGTACTCTTTCTTTGAGTCTTATGTAACATCGGAGAACCTTTTAAATCGTAGAAGTATTTTCATGCGATCTGTAATTGCTTATTTGCATCCCTAATAATTGTTAATCCCCATTGCCGATTGAATCATGACAATATGTTAGCTATTTAATTAAAAAAAAGAAAAAAAGAAGAATTTCGTACTTGTCTTATTATATAGGTGGGCGAACAAGATCCACAGGTTCAAATATCTATAGAAGGTAAAATTTTTCAGATAAACCGAGACTAAGTTTTTTGTTTTGGCTCTTTTTTTGACTTGCTTGGGTTACCTCGCCACTTTGTGTTGGGTTTATTTTTTAACTTTATCTAGTTTTGCTTTTTGAGAAGCGATTTTAAATCATCTTCGCTCTTCTTCATCGTGTTTACATGTCTTTTTCAATAATTCCGAACGATCGGTTGATTCAAAATTAACAAATAAAGAAAACCTATTTAAAACGATAAGACCATCATAGTATGAATTTTTCATTTATTTAAGTTTTAAATTTTTACTTACACTGTCCCATAATTTTTACTTTCTCATTTGCGTAAGAAAAGTATTGTCATCGAGTTAAAAAAAATTTGAGTTAGTATTTTTTCCATGGTCTATGAGTCCATACAAATTGTTTAAGACCATTTTGGGAATGATGTCTCGAGATGTGTGGTGTATAGTGTATGTCGTGTGGTGTGGTGTCTTTTTCGTCAACGATTACAGACAAACGCGTGCACCGATTGAATTGAAAGATTTAAGAAAGCTGAAAGCAACTGTCTGAAGAGCTGATTAGATTTTGGTTGGAAACCGTCCATTTTTAACCCATTTTTATAAGAATGAAAATTGCTAAAGAGCAGTACCGCTTCCCAGTGGAACATATTAGAATGAAAATTATGATTTTCTTATGATGCTCAACACTTGATATTTTTCTCTTAAATGTTTGTTAAAATGAAAAAATATAATAAGCCCTTGTAAAATAATATGAGTTCTCTTGGATAATTTTGATTTGTCAAAGCGATTTGTATTATCCTCTATGTATAGTGTAATTTATTATTAATCAATCAAACGAACTTACCTGTGAAGTTCGATTGTAATTATATGAAACGTCCGGTCCGAATACATAACTTGCCTACAAGGTAGTCCACCTTTGTTTCATGCTTTCCACAATAATTTTAAAGAGACCGATCACGCCCGACTCTCGTCTCCTAGCGGGCCGTGGTATGCACTCGATTCATTGAGTTTAAAGGATGTGTAGAAGATTCTTGCAACCTAGCGGGTTGGGTTGGGAGGGTAGTTATGTATTCGGACCGGACGTTTCATATAATTACAATCGAACTTCACAGGTAAGTTCGTTTGATTGATTAATTATATTTCAACGTCCGGTCCTCTACATAACTTGCCTACAAGGTAGATGTTTAAAGATGTTTGGTTGCAAGAAAACATGTATAATTACTTGTAGAACCATTATTTTATTTTGATTACATTTAAGAAAATAAAACTCTCAATGAGTTAAATAATGTAGTTTCAAACCTTAAAACTATTATATAGCTAAGAACGCTGATCCTTGTTTAGGTTGAGGATGTTGGTAGCAAAAGAGTCGTTTTCCACTAAGGGTTGATTGTAGAACCGTGCAAAAGTAGAAGAGTCTTTTGTCCACCCGGCTGTTTTCAGAATGATGTCTACCGACACGCCCTGTTTCAGAGCTGCTGAAGTTGAAGCATGGCGCGTCGAATGCGGTTTAAACCTGTCCGTGTTTATGCCGGCTAGTTTTAGTATGTCTTTGACCCATCGACTTAAGGTTTGTTTCGTTGCTTTCCTGTGTGGCTTTTTGACCGTAATAAACAGAAAATCGCAGTCTCTGGGCCGTATTTTTTCAGTTTTCTTTAAGTATTCTTTTAGGGCGGAAGCCGCGCATAATTTTGGCATTTCGCTGAAGTAAGGTATCGTGAGACATGGCTGCGTCTTATTAATTCCGGAGGTCTTTATTCTGTCCGGAATAAGGATTTGAAAGCCTGATTCAGATTCTAGTAGGCCTGAGATTCTTATTACACTGTTAGTTTGTAATCTCTGACCAGTTACTAGTGCCAATGGCGTCACTAGTTTCTTTGAAGCGAACAGGTGGTTGTCTTCTGTGGTATTAATGAATAGATTTAATACCTCCTGGGGGCTCCAAGTACAATCATACCTTGGTTTCTGAGGTCTCAGTCTAGAGATGCCCTTCAGAAACCGAGTTAAGATTGGATTATTACCCAAGTTGATCTGGAGAATTAATGCTAGCGCTGATCTGTGAGAGTTGAACGATCCATATCTGTTTTTTCCGGTGTCCAGTAGATGTTGTAGAAAGCTTATTACGTCCTCTACTTGGCCCTGGAATGGTGATATGTCCTTTTCCTGACAGAAGTTCCACCATGATTTGTACGAGCTATTGTACTGCTGAATGGTGGAACTTGATAGAGACTGTAGGGTTGTCTCCAGCGCGCATACTGGAGTCCCTTTTAGTTTGAGGGCCTTCCTGATAATCTGGCGGCTACCAGGGTAAGGTTCTCTGCTAGAGGATGTTGATCCTGTCTGTAGGGCGAAGAGAGTAAGTTAGTGTCTGGTGGAAATATTATGGGGGTGGCTGACATTAATTCCCTGAAAAGTGGATACCAATGTTGCGACTCCCATTGCGGTACTACTACTATACCTGACGCTTTATCTTGGATGATTTTTTGGATAACTCGTAAAATCAACGAGAAAGGCGGAAATGCGTAGATGAACTGTTTTTCCCACGACATAGTGAATGCGTCTACCGCTACCGCTCCTGGATCTCTAAGCCAGGATACATAGGTAGGACATTTGTAATTGTCCTTAGAGGCAAATAAATCTATTTGGGGATGCCCAAGCTTTGTGACAATCTTTTGGAATGCCGATTGAGCTAGAGACCACTCCGTTTCCGAAGGCAGAGTTCGAGACTCTTGGTCTGCTTGCCAATTGTTTTTGGAGCTAATATAAGAAGCTACCAACCTAATGTTTTGCTTCTCACACCATTGCCACAATCTCTTAGACATATTACCTAAGAGGGCATGTTGTACGCTTCCCATGCGATTCACGCACGCCATTGCCGTGGTGTTATCAGTTCTTATAAGGATATTGCAATTTCTTAGGTCTCGAGCGAAGCATTGTAGACCTAAGAATATGGCATTTAGTTCTAAGAAATTTATATGCCTGTGCTTATCTTCCGCGGTCCACCAACCGTGGGTTCGTTCGTTGTCTGAGCAAGCTCTCCAGCCCGAGAGCGACGCGTCAGTAAAGATTTCTTTCTCAAAAGTATCGTATTTTATATCATTATAAACCGTATCGATATTTTTTGCCCACCAAATTAGGTCAGGCATGATATCTTTCGGTTGGTACATGAATGCGTTGTAATTTCCGTTATTTAGTCTTGGTGCCTTAAGTTTTTCGCCCTCGAAAATCTTTGTGTAAAGCCAACCGTACTTAATGGCTGGACATGCTGATACCAAAATGCCAATAAATTGTGCGAATTTTTGAATTTTGAAGCGTTTCTTGGATTGGAAAAAACGAATCCAAGCTTTTATTTTTTGTCTTTTTTCTTTAGGAAGTTTGATTACTAAGTTCTTTGTATCTAAAATGAACTCCAAGAATTTACATTGTTGTTTAGGGTTTAGTTGGCTTTTTTCTTTGTTTATGATGAAGCCTAAATTCCCGAGGATCTCGAGGGTCGTTTTTAAATTTTTAAGACAGTCTTCGAAGGTTTTCCCTATTATTAAGAAGTCGTCCAAGTAATTCACGCAAGCGATACCCCTAGTTCGTGAATTTTGGACAATGGGTTTCATTAACTTCGTGAAAACATACGGAGCCGACGATAAGCCAAACGGCAGGCATGAAAATTCATATAAGCCGTGTCCGAATTGGAATCTAAGGTATTTCCTGTCATCGGGGTGGATGGCTACGATGAAATATGCATCTTTTAAATCGATTGACCCTACAAACCAATCTTTTTGAACTATAGTCTTAAGACAGTTCTAGTGTCTTCCATTTTAAAATGGGGGGTCTCGATAATTTTATTTAGCTGTTTTAAATTTAATATAAAACGCTTTTTACCGTTTGGTTTATTTGCCAAAAAGGTTCTAGAAATAAATTGGTTTGGGTGAGCTTTACATTTGTTAATGGCGCCCTTTTTTATTAGTTCGATTATGGCGTTATGCATTTCCGCCGTTTCGGTAGGGGCCCTCCTAGGAACAGTAGGCGCAACGGGTTGCTTCGGTGTCGCAATGAAAGGTAATTTGTATCATTGTATCCCCTAATCCACTCCGAAATTATAGCATTGGTGGTTATAGAGATCCACTTTTCATAGAAGTGTGACAGCCTTCCCGCAAAACAACTTACCTGATTTAAAACCGCCTGTTGTATCTGTCCCTCTTGTCTTCCCTCGGGGTTTGCCCTTTCAAGGGTCTCGCCTCCCTCTGGCGACGAACCGGGCGATACTTGTTTAACTGTTTGTAGGTGGGTTTTACCTGCCCCCTATTATGGGCTCCCCCCCCTCTTTGGATTCTCTCCACCATTTTTGACGACTGAGGACCATTGTAAGATTTAAGGTCCTTGCCGGCCGTTTCGAGAGATTTTGCTTCCTTGATCTTTTCGTGTAGGTTTGACCCGTAAAGCAAATCGTTTGGAGGAGATTGTTCCACAATTGATTTGATATTTTTATTTAATAAAGGAGCGATTAACATTCTTGGGGCATTGAAAGGTCATGGAACAAATTCGTGAAAATCTGGCCAGAATCGCACAGAGTGGTCAAGATTTTGTCTTTTGGTTCCTTCGGAATTTTTTCCGATTCATTCATAAGTATATTAATGCTTTTAGCTAGAGCGGACAAACCCCTGCCTAATTGGTTTTGTTTGTCTCTCTGCGCCTCGTCCCTGTTACATTGGGCCTGGGACAAAATCGCTGAAATTTCAGGATTTAGTAAAGGCGCTGATAAGCTTTTGCAATTACTAGGAGACTTGTAGGTGTTAGAGAGCAAATTCTGTGACTCCTTATCAGTACCCTTGGCTATTGTGATGGCCCAGCGTTTTGCCAGCC
Organism: Podabrus alpinus; assembly: GCA_932274525.1. Taxonomy (NCBI): domain Eukaryota; kingdom Metazoa; phylum Arthropoda; class Insecta; order Coleoptera; family Cantharidae; genus Podabrus; species Podabrus alpinus. The sequence continues at coordinate 23,205,503 of OW026454.1, forward strand.
CCTCGTGAATGGCATCTGAGGAATCACTGGATAGGTCTGGGTCTGCGCCCAGTATACGTGATAAATCGTCTTCTGTTTCTTTGTCCTGTAAAATCAGGGTGTCCTTATTTCTGTTATCCCATGTAGGAATATTCGATTCCGATTGCTCTGAAAGAGGATCCGAGCCACCCGGGCTGCGATCTCCCCATGAAGTGTTTGCCGATTCACTCGGAATGCGATCTACAATTGATTCTAACCTATCGCCTGTAGCGAGGCTAGGGTAGAGGCTAGTATGACGTGACCCGAGCTCGGCGTTTTCCTTTAAAAAGAAGGAGAACGTCTACGTCGCACATTATCGTGAGATAATGGCGAACGGGATCTGTGCACATATTCACTCCTAGTATTTCGTTGTTCCAAGCATATCTACATTAGCATCGTTGTCCCTGCTACGGGAGAGATGCTTATGTTTAGATTTACCCATATTTATCTGAGGAAAAATTATATTATGAAATTACTTACGTAATGTAGTAGCGTAAGCCGTGTACACACAGTGGAAGCACAAAAAGGCGAATGAATCGAGTGCATACCACGGCCCGCTAGGAGACGAGAGTCGGGAGTGATCGCCGGTCTCTTTAAAATTATTGTGGAAAGCATGAAACAAAGGTGGACTACCTTGTAGGCAAGTTATGTAGAGGACCGGACGTTGAAATATAATTTTAACAAATTAACATAACGATACCCCAGTTCAATAGCGTAACAACTCAAAAACTGTAGTTTTGAGATATTGACGTTTAAAAAACTCATGGTAATTATTATCATCATATAACCTTGTATTATATTCCACCACTTCCATATAGTAACTTGTGTCATATGTTGGCAAACATGCAAAGTTCGACTTATTACTCTTTTGAACTATGTAAAATACACATTTTTCTTTTATTATTGGTATGACTAACTCAAAAATGGCATTTTTGGACTTGTTACTCTATTGAACTAGGGTATCGATAATATGATCGTATAAATAGATGTAACTAATATACCTACGAAGTTTTTTATTACTTATCAAAAAATTAATTCTGACGTTTTACGACCATAGTTAAAATTTGATTGACCATAACAAGACGGCAGCCCGCAAATTTATAATTTTTTTACCAAATGGTATTTTAAAAATATTTTTCAATGCAAACATGTTATTTCATTATACAAAATATCAGTAACAACCTGCAACAAAAAGCAAATTAAATTTGGCAATTTTGATATGTCCAAGTGAGTTGTGTGTTTTATCAGGCTAAAAAATTTTTCAGTAAAATTTTTTTTACTAATATTTAATATAAAATAAAGTGGAATGTAGTGAATGGGAAAGTAATATGTTGTCACATCAGATTTTTTTTTATTTTGGTATACTATGAACCAACTTAGCTTACGAGGGAATGACATTATGAAGTATTTTGAGAGCGCAACTTGTTTGGCCTCCTTCATCTGATGAATGAAGAACTGGCATTGGAAATTGAAAAATTATGCATTAGGCATTAACGATTGCATCGAAAGGTGTAATCCACTGGCAGCCGGGTTAGCTCGGCCCTGCTTAATGCAGTGGTTACTTAATCTACTGATAACAAGTTAAGTTAAAAGTACCGATGTTTGCGCGCGTATTTCATCCGGACAGTTTATTTCATATTTTGTTATTTAGTACAACTAATGATTATATAGTGCCTACTCGTATTTCCAAATGATTAATTTTATACATCTCATTTTCTAAATTATGTTTGAAAGAGGTTCATTTCATAACATTGTAAGTGTTTCCCAAAAAGTTTTATTTTGTGTTCACCATGTGCTTTTAATATTCATCATTAATATGGTACATCATATTATTTATATTATACTTCATCCAATTTTTATATAGTGGAAGTACTTGTACTTCATTACCGTTAGGTAAGTACGCTCTCATATTTTCGATTTCAACTATTTTAAAATTTTAATTTTTTTAATATTGTGTATCTTCCATGTGCATTTTTTGTGCAATTTCAGTTGGTAGGTATAGGAAATGTAAATAAACTAGGGTCATACGTACTGCATAAATATTATGTTTTATGTACATACATTTATCCATCGTGATTTATACGTATTATGCTAATACTTGACTCCTTTATCAAAAATATTATAACGTATTTCATGTAAGTAGGTAAAGAACAAGAAGGTAGGGGAGAGCAGTAAAAGAAGATAAGGCCGCTGTGGTTCATTCTCAATAATAATATTCCTCACTCTATTTGTATTCTAAATTGTAGAACGTGGCATACTTACTGTAAACTATAAATTAAATAAAGAACTTAATTGTCATATTAAAATAAATTTAAAAAATTTTTTAATTACACGAATTTTAATTTTTAATTTTTATTTAAACAATACAAAAATTACAATTATTTTTGTATAAGCTTTCAGTAATATTTATTACTACCAATAGATGCTTTTTTTATTGTGTAATTAAGTGGTTGATTTTTAAAATTTATTTTAATATTATTTTCAATTGTTAAAAAACCATATAAGGGAGATTGTTGCACTATATAGTAGAATGCTCATCAGACACAAATCAGTCGTATAAAAACGAAGTTAGTGGGCAATAACTTTTCTAAAAATATGTTCCTCATGCTTCACACATTCGAAATCTACAAGTCGTCAAAAAGTCGTTCAATGGAAAAAGGGACAATTTCAAAATTTTGATTTAGCCCCATGGCGACAAACTTCGATACCTCAAATATCTGTGTGAATTTTTTCAATGGATTCTCTGTGGCCCTTCTACTTGAAAAAATTATTTAAAATTTTGAAAATACATGCACGGTTATGGAAATAATAATTTTCCAACTCAAAATTTACTCGAGATGATCAACCACAATATTTTAATTATTTTCATGTATTTTGCTGTTTACACTACGCTACTGCCGAAACCGTGTATTTCTCAAAAATATTTAATAAGAATAATTTATAGATTGATTCTTCCAGCTTATCACAATGTAATTTTTATATTTTTTCGACTTTTAATAAGGTCAAAAATTAAAGCCCCGCTCCTCTCCTCGTCTACACATTTTTACATAGACACTTGAACATAATTATTTAAAATCTCATTTTTTGATTCTTAATAAATGAATTAAATAAATAATTTTTGCTGAAATAACTTTCAATCAAATTATGTATATGTGCCTGTTTCCAAATTTTGAAAATAAAATATGAAAAAAGATGGAAATTTATATAAATCGATTTTCAGCACAATTTTGCCAAAAAAATATTAAATAGTTTCTGAAAGAGTATACTTTGTTTTATCCACCACATAAATTTTAAGCAATTTTATAGAAAAATAAAAATCTTTAAGGCACTTGAAAGTTGCGAATATTTATATGACTACTAAAAGTAGAATTTTTCTGTGTATTTTTTGAAATAATTTTGAAAAAGCATAAGTTAAAATACTAAAATTTTAGTGTAACATTTAACATTAACCAAATTATATCTTACAATTTTTTCATAAGTTTTCACACCTTAGTTTTCATGTTATTCTATCCTAAAGTCTTAGGTATTTACTGAGAATTTTACAAGTTACCGTTTCCGGGAATTTTTAAACCGCCCCAGTATGGAACCTGTCCCAGTATTCCTTTTATTATACCTTACAACAGTATCCCTTAAATATTTTAAATAAAAAATTTTCTTGTAGCTCTATTATAAATATAATAAATACACTAGGGTAGCCCCATTTTTGGTCACATTCAAATTTTAATGCTCCCATCCATCATACACTAAAATATCTCCAAATAAATCACATAAGTTATGCTAAATCTTTCAGGTTCCTATCATAACTTTAAATATCTCCTCAAAGCTTTCCAATTTTTTCAAGATTTTTAGGTTTTCAAAAATCTGAAACTCTCTTAGCTATGGTAGTAAGTATCCCATGAAATTTTCGAAACTACACTTTTTTTTAGCTCATTTGTTGAAAATTTTTTAATTTCTATAGAAATACTACCTAGTTGTTATAAATTAATACGCAAGTCAACAAAACGTAGGATAAAATGTAATTTAATTTTGTTGAATTGAGTTCAAGACTGTATTTTTGTGTTTTGATATTTCATACTTTTGAGTTTTTCAGTTCACCCTTGTTGACATTAATAATGATTGCCCACTATTTTAGCTTGTTAACATTTTGTTGTGTGATGTTAACAGTGGCGGTTTTAACGAAGTTGTTTTAGTTATAAAATATTGCTTGTGAAATTGTTCTTTTAGTGACGGTAGTGACGCACCGCAATTCTAGGGAAATTTAAACTGAAAGTAACTATATATAGTTTTGGGATCTTTAAAAAGGATTCAATGATCGCCACTTAAAAATAAATAGCTTTGCTGCTATGCCCTTTTAAGGCGGAAATAAGAAAAATTGCTTTAAGAGAGCTACCCCTGAGAGTCTGGAATTAGGCAAAAATTTGAAATATTTCCTTAAGAAAGAATTAAGCTTCCATCGCTACTGCTTTCGAAAAATAACTTCCCTTCTCTCCTGCAATTTGTATCTATTCTTGACAAGCTGCTGGCCCTTCCAATATGTTATCCTACGAGTCGCCGCTGGATGTTAAGTGAATATTCTCCATTTTTCTACTTTAGCTCTGCCTGGATGATGTGCCCCGTACAGTGCACGAAACCAGTCGGCTACAATTAACAGAGTTTTATCTTATACAATTTTGAAATGTTAATAGATTTTGTTGTGCCTGCATTTTTTGATATATTATCAATTATATTCGTCAGCCACAATAGCTAATGACTACTCATTATGGAAAGCCACTGAAAACATTTAGCAACCGCACCAATTTGTACCGCCAATTAGATGTGATAGTGAAGATTGGGCAAGAAGTGATCAAGATATAAAGCTCACATTTTTGGGAAACATTTATCAAGTGTGTTTCAGCTATACCCTTCAAACTCAACCATACATAAAACCTTCGATATTCATCACTACTTGAATGCAATTTTTTAAATGGACTTTTAAAGTCAATGAAGTTAAACTAGTTATTTTAAAGGAAGTAAATCCAAAGAGAGCACCACCGGGTTTTTATATAATAACGGGCAAGGTATTACAACAACTCACATCAACATATATAAAGCTCTTTATGTTCATTTACGAAGCAGTCATACTCCTAGGATATTTTCCTAATCAGCGGAAAGTGGCGCTAATAATCCTTATTCCAAAAACCGAAAAAAGGTAGAAGTTGTAAAATCGACCAATTAATTTACCACCATTAATCCCAAAAATATTTGAGAAACTTCTTCTCAAACGTCTCAAAATTTAACACGATCGAGCAGGTACATGGAATAAGCAAAGAGATCAGCATCGACGAAACATCAGAAAGACCATACCTATCATCAACCAATAAGTTCAAATGTTTCACAAGGCACTATTTTAAACCAGTGTTATGCTTGCTATATGCTGCTGACTTACCAACTACAAGGTTATCAATAACATGTACATTTTCTGATCACACAGCTGTGCTGGCATCACACATTGATCCTGGGATGTCTAAAAATTGAGTAATGACTTCGCAAATGGAGAATGAAAGCTAACGAGATCAAATCTATCGATGTGACATATTTACCATGAGACAAGGAACGTGTCCACATGTAAAACTGAACACCAGCATTTTGCTTCAAGCTGATAATGCAAAATATCTCGGAATGCATATATAGATAAAAAACTGACATAGCTAAAACATCTTGTTCATTTTCTTTCCGCTCATGTACCGCTCCGGTACACCGGAACGTCCCCATACACGCTACCGACCTGCGCAGGCAAACCTGCACAGGTAACATCTCCGGTAGACCGTAGCGTATAAAATGGCGTACATAAGTGAAGGTCTAATCCTCGGTTAGTCCCAGATAGACGGTTGCTTTCTTACTAGTCGTACAAGATTACCAGTCTTTCATAGAAAATATGAAAACTGTGAATTATTAAATTAAAATCAGTTGGCCTGACACCTAACACTTCCGTTGCTGTTTATTGAAGTCATCAAAGTTCGCCGCCAATTTCAATAATAATATAATATGTATACCTACCTATAGTAAAATAAAATTGGCGCGTCATTTTGAGAAATAAAATGAAATATTTGACACACTGTGTGGACACTTATTGTTTTAATTTTGTAAACACAAATTATTTTTTATATAAAAAAAATATTGTTAGCTATAGATCTGTTAATCTACATAAGTAGACCAAAAATCTACAGGTAATCATTTGAAACAATAATTGCTTCAGGACCGTATCCAGAATTGTTATAAACCGAAAAATAAGCAAATAATTAATAACATATCTGATGATGCCAATAGCACGATTGAAAAATCATGTTTAAGGTTGAAACAGCTGTAATATATTTTAATTATTTGCTTATTTTTCGGTTTATAACAATTCTGGATACGGTCCGAAGCAATTATTGGTTCAAACGGTTACTTGTAGATTTTTCGTCTACTTATGCAGATTAACTAACAGATCTACAGCTAACAATACTTTTTTTAAATATTCATCGAACGATTAACTAAATAATAAATTTTCATTCTCACAAATTCAAAATTTAAACTACTTCATTATTTTTTCGTTTTATTAATTAAAAAAATACATTGGATCATGTTATTTTATGCATTTTTAAATTTTTAATTAAATTTGTTAATCCAAAAATTCAATATTTCAAAAACGGTCTTACATTAATTAGTTCGCATTATTGATGTTGTACTGAATTTAAATTTTGTTAAAACAATACATAAGTTATTATTAATTTTATTATTTAGAAAAACAAGAAAAACTATGCTTTTCTTGTTTAGCATTATAATGTTATAATGCTAAAACATTATAAATGAGTACACACACAAGCTATACCATTTTCTTTAAAGAACACGGTATACAAAATATCTCACATTGTGCCTTCTGTAAATTATTAATATTGTTAATAACAAGAATACTTAGAAAATTAAAGGTTAAGTTTTTTTAAAAGCTAAAATGATAATATTATATTATTACAATTTTATACTTGACAATTATTGGCCATACTTTAGGCGTAGGGTCCATTATAAAAGACTTGCATTAAGTAATTAAAAATCATCAAGTTTGATAACATTATATCTTATTTGTAATTTATAACCACATCCTTTACGACTTGCATAATAACGCGACAGACAATGGTAAGGTATTGTAATGGAATCTTCAGAATATTCATTTCGAAATCCATAACAAGGTAATCCAACAATTAAGGAACTTTCTTTAATATTCTCATTAATAAACTCCATCTCAATTTTATAAGATGGTTTGCTATTTTTACTTATACCAATTTGATGAAAAGACCAAGTAAAGGATGCATTTTCTATTGATTCTTGAAAATAACATCTAAAATAAGAGTTATCAAAGCAAAGTATCCAACAAATTTCAGTGTCCTCCTCAAGAATTATATGCTTATATTCTTCTCCAGATATCAAAGTTTCATATTGATGCGTTTTTAAATGATTAATGTGATTTTTAGCAGATCCGTTCCAAACACATTGAGCTATTTTCTTCAACGGACATACAATTTTTTGGTAGTAGCAAATAAGTTCATGATCCTCCAAATAATTTTTGGTCCCCAAATATTTACAACCTTGATCTTCATTTTCGCAAGGAAATCTGGTATTTTTGGCAATGTTTTGTAAAAGGACATTTTTTTGTCCATTACACTTTTTATTACATGTAGGACAAATATTTGATGATTTAAAACATGCATAACAAAAATTGTGGCCGCCACTGCAAACGATAATATTAGTTTTCATAAGTAAAGAACATCTTGAGCACTCAAAAATTTTTAGATTTCTTAATGCAATTTCATTGTTATCAGTTAAATTGTAAATATCAATTATAAACATTAAAAATGCAGGCAATTTAATTTCATTGATTTTAAAGAAATTAATATCAATATAAAACCGTTCTTTTTCTTTGCACCTAGTTATCTTATAATCATACAGCGAATTATGAATTATTAAAGCTAAGTTGGTCCTATTCTCAGGTGTAAATCTGACCTGATATTTCTCGAAACGTTCCTGTTCGTTATTTTTCATTATTTGGTGTACGGTGACTTCGATAGTTTTTTTAATTGTATCAATAAAATAATTTATAACAAATAAGTACGTAGAAATTTTTATAAAAAAAATCTCGACGCCATCCTTTATAATCAAAATAAATTTAAAGTGTTTAAAAATCAGATGTTTTTCTAAACAGTGTTCGTACAAATGGTTAGAATTTCCTTGCCAATCGCATTTTCCTGAAATTACCATTGGGCACTGAAGGGGTCCATATTCGCATGTATCTTCATGTGAAGTAATTTGGGTTGTATTTAACACTTTTGCACATCCATTATCTGAGTATCGGCAAGGAAATAACAGAAGCTCTAGAATTGTTTCAAATGCTTTTGCTCGGCGAAGAGGCGAATTTGGCTCGTGACAACGTCCGCACACTAAATTTTCGTTGTCGTCATATGATACAGGCGCTACCGAAATATATAAAGAACACTTTACGCACTTCAAATTTTGTAATATGTTTTCTGGAATTACAACTGCATTATTTCGTGGCATGTTTGTAAAGGCCAGATACCACTTTTAACGTGTTTTAGTTAGAAGTTAATAGTACCTATTCTTTTTCACACACTGTAGTTTACACTTTCAAAGTTAAATTTAATTAATATTCGAGTATAGCTATTATCGACACTAGGTAAATAAACCTTCCACTACAGAATGTCACGACGTTGTGCGCATTATCTGCATCACCGGGGAATCACACTAGTAATACCAACGTCAAATTAATAATAATATGATGGATTATTCAATATTGTGCAACGTTTCTTAAAATGATTCATAAGAGAGAGACACCCTCTCAATGATAATAAACCCGAGTTCTTTCAAGGATATCTTACCAGCGGCGTCGAAGTTAGTAGGGAGTAAGGGATACTTAAAGAAAAAGGTTGGCTTCAAGCCAATAAAATGTCTGTTTACATTTCGAACTCTCAATAAAATTATGTCGTAAGTCAAAAATCACTATTTTTTAAGGCATAAATTTATAATATTGCAACTTAAAAATAAAATAAAAACTACTAATAATAAAATGACGAATTTTCGTGTTGTGTTCTATTTTTTAACCGACTTCAAAAAAGGAGGAGGTTATCAATTCGTCTGTATTTTTTTTTTTTTTTTTATGTTTGTTACCTCATAACTCCGTCATTTATTAACCGATTTTCAAAATGTTTTCACAATTTGAAAGGATATAGTTTCAGATTTGTCCCATTTAAATTTCATCAAAATCGGTTAAGTACTTTGGTTTTTATAAATTAAATAAGACGGTCATCTGCAATTAAACACTTCAGGTCAACGTCGTTGTCATAGTTACGTTGCGATTTTGACACTAGAAATTTAATTAAATGACTTTAATAAACAGTAATCACTTCCCAAACGTTATAATAAAGAATGTATCTTGGGTTGTGGGGAAAGAAATAAAACTAGGTTTGTTTTGCCGACGTTTCGAAGGATTTATTCCTTCATCCTCATGGCTGCAATGGAAGAAAAATACAATTAAGCGTCGGTCATGGGTTGTAGGGAGGCTTACCTGACAAACGGATGAGAAGAATTTTGAAAAAAAGGTCAAATGTATCAATTAGTTGTGTGAATAACCAAAATATTTAAAAATTCCACCAACATAATAACTGTGTCAAATGAAACGTTATCTGTTATCTGAAAAACTGACAGTAGCGCACACCTTGACTGATAAAATTGCAAGGACGTCTATGATGAGAGGAGGGGGTTTTAAACAGTATCACGCAGAAGCAAACATAAAAAACAATTCTGTGGTAAGCCAACCAATTAACCTCCAGAATACAGTTAATTAAACAACAAAGGATGATATAACAATTATACAATATAAAAAAACTAAAACTTTCCAAAGGGAATTTCGTCGTGAATTATAGTTCAGGCGAAGACCGAGGGACAACAGTCAAAATTTGGGAAATCAATCGTATGAGTCGCTAACTTTATTTAAACATGGTGAGGTTATTTTTTTATTAAATCTATGGAGAACTGATTTATAACCACCGTTAATAATACCATAATCGGTCTGTTTATTTAAATTGTCTTCCCTTGTAGATATAAATGCTGACTCCAAAAAAGTTCTCTTGTAGCTTTCAAGAGAAAGCTAATTAATTAATAGAGTAATTCAGCTTGCTTTCAGTAACAACTCTACTTTGGGTAGGATCTTGTTCTCCAAGACCAAAGACAAGGTCCCGTTACTAGAAAAAGCAAATGTTGTATATAATGTTGGCTGCTCTTCCTGTAAAAGAACCTACATCGGTCAAACTTGCCAACGATTGATGGTGAGACTTAATCAACACAGATACGATGTTAAGTACGGATCGTCCAAGACAGGACTATCCGAACATATAATCGACTCGGGTCACAATTTTTTAAATGAGGATGTTACGATACTGGCTAGTGAGAAATGTTACTACAAGAGAACTTTTTTGGAGTCAGCATTTATATCTACAAGGGAAGACAATTTAAATAAACAGACCGATTATGGTATTATTAACGGTGGTTATAAATCAGTTCTCCATAGATTTAATAAAAAAATAACCTCACCATGTTTAAATAAAGTTAGCGACTCATACGATTGATTTCCCAAATTTTGACTGTTGTCCCTCGGTCTTCGCCTGAACTATAATTCACGACGAAATTCCCTTTGGAAAGTTTTAGTTTTTTTATATTGTATAATTGTTATATCATCCTTTGTTGTTTAATTAACTGTATTCTGGAGGTTAATTGGTTGGCTTACCACAGAATTGTTTTTTATGTTTGCTTCTGCGTGATACTGTTTAAAACCCCCTCCTCTCATCATAGACGTCCTTGCAATTTTATCAGTCAAGGTGTGCGCTACTGTCAGTTTTTCAGATAACAGATAACGTTTCATTTGACACAGTTATTGTGTTGGTGGAATTTTTAAATATTTTGGTTATTCACACAACTAATTGATACATTTGACCTTTTTTTCAAAATTCTTCTCATCCGTTTGTCAGGTAAGCCTCCCTACAACCCATGACCGACGCTTAATTGTATTTTTCTTCCATTGCAGCCATGAGGATGAAGGAATAAATCCTTCGAAACGTCGGCAAAACAAACCTAGTTTTATTTCTTTCCCCACAACCCAAGATACATTCTTTATTAAATGACTTTGACAGACATATAGTCAGTGGCGTAGCACAATACAAAAATCAAGTTATAAATTAAAATAATGTATGACAAGTTTAATTAAATAATGATACGTTGCGATTTTGACACTAGAAATTTAATTAAATGACTTTGACAGACATATAGTCAGTGACGTTGCACAATATTTTTAAAATTAGCAAAAATCAAGTTATAAATTAAAATAATGTATGACAAGTTTAATTAAATAATGACATTTACATATAGTCAGTAGCGGCTCGAGAATAGGGGGCACAACTTTGACATAATAATGTTAACCTTAAAAATTAAATAACATTGACGGATAGTCAGTAGCGTTGCACAATATTTTTAAAATTATAATGTTAACCTTAAAAATTAAATGACATTGACGGATAGTCAGTAGCGTTGCACAATATTTTTAAAATTACCAAAAAGTACAGAAAACCAATACAACTTTATAATTTATATTTGGATCAATTTGTACGTGTTAATTGACAATTCAGGCCGGTAGATGCGCTGTAAATCTTGTCGCCAATAATTTTTCCCGTATTCCGTTTCCCGTATTGTCAATTATAAAATATTTGTTGTAAGCCCGCATTTTCAACTTTGAGATAGGCGTTTCGCCCTTTCTTCGCTTGTCTCATTTGAACGGCGCTGTCGCATATGGGCAGCGCGTTTAGTAGGTCTACCCATATTCGCTTTCGATAAATCAGTTAAGGAACGCAAGATTCACTAAAAAGCAAGAAATAAAAAAATTTTTTAAAAAAAACAAAAACCGACTTCAAAAAAAAGCAATACAAAAAAATTGCACTAAAAAGTAAAAAATAATTAGAAGTTATTAGAAGAAGATTTAACAGAAATTAGAAGTATATTTTTACAGTGCTGAGCAGCATAAAAATTAATGTATTACGTCAATAATATACAATTATTGTTATTTTTGGAGTCGGTGCCAGCCAAGCTGTTAAGAAATTTACAAAATGTATTTGAAATCACATTAATACGACAATGTAGCAATACCGATGTCGTGTTGTTTAACGCCAAGCGCCTGCGATCTTGTCGACTGTGAAACTCTTTGCAGTCAAAGTGATATAAAATGTATACCTACTGGTACTCCGCTACTTCGTTAATACACGTTTGTTAACCTTGGCTGGCACCGACTCCAAAAATAACAATAATTGTATATTATTGACGTAATACATTAATTTTTATGCTGCTCAGCACTGTAAAAATATACTTCTAATTTCTGTTAAATCTTCTTCTAATAACTTCTAATTATTTTTTACTTTTTAGTGCAATTTTTTTGTATTGCTTTTTTTTGAAGTCGGTTTTTGTTTTTTTTTAATTTTATATTGACCCATGGCAGTATTTTATTAAATGCAACATAATTTTATAAACCCTTTAGTGGGTCACGTAAATCAGAATTACTGGGAGTGCGATTTATATAATAACCTATGAGTCTAAAGCCCGTCTTACATCAGGTCATTTCTGGCGCCATTTCTTGAGCCATATTTCTGGCGCCATTTCTTGGGCCAGAAATGACGCCATTTCTTGATCCAAAAATAAAGCCTGTATTATATCAGGCCATTTCATCCGCCATTTCTAGCGCTGATCTTGCGCAGTAGGTAATTTTAGCAAATTACCTGAAACATTTTGTAGGCCAAATATATAGAACCCGTTCTATTTTGAGGCAATTTTCAACGCCATTTACCTGTGAGAGTGCGCAGTAAAATTAAACGAACGTCAAATTGTGAAAAGTTGTGCTACACATAAAAATTGAAATGGATAAAGAAAGCGATTTAATTGCAGAAAATGTGATTGCAGCAAACATAATAGTATTATTTTTTTTACCAACACAAAACAATTTTTAAAAAAATTAAATTTTCAATGGTTATTAAATTTTCAAATTTGATTTTTTAATTTCAGTGAAAAACAAAAACATTTGCGATTATTTAAAAATACGTAACTTTTAGTGATAAAAGCAACTCATTCCTAGCCCTGCATTTGACAATTACTACCTGCCACAGAATCTACCTGCGCATTCAATCTGTACTGCGGCCGCTCACAGGCAAATTGTTCAAAAATAGAGCACGTGTCAGGACATTTCGAGCCAGGACATTTTCCAAGACATTTGCTGTTTTAAACTAGGCAATTTATTTGGCTCAAGAAATGGCTCAAGAAATGGCGCCAGAAATAACCTGATGTAAGACGGGCTTAAAGTAGCTGGACAGAATTCAAACTATAATAAAAAAAGTTGCTTACAGAAAATTTAAAATTTAGTTTTTATTAAGAAAACACAATATTTTGGAACCCACAAAAAAACTTGAAACATATTGACCTGTTATTTGCCTTCCCCGGGTATATTTTATATTTGATATTTTTGTATTTATTAAAATTAACGAAAACATTTAAATTTGCGTTCACGAGTTGAACAAAGATAAAAATTTGCGTTCAAGTGTTGAGAGAGATTAGGAAAATGTGGCGGTCAGTCAGCCGGGTTCGCGCGTAGCGACCAGAAGGTTGAATTTGGTATTTTGAAAAGTTTAAAAATAAATTGTAAATTATTAAAACGTAATGGTGTTTGATTTTCATTTTGTGAAATTTTGAAGAGAAGAAACTCCACATCATTAAATTGTTCGCCCGGCGGGTGTTATATTTTTTAGAACACCACAATATGTATAATGGTCCGTTTTCTTCAATTTTTCTGACTTTACTTTTAACACCTTCCATCATACGTTGGAGCATATTCACATCAATTTTTTTGGCACGGGACTTTTTAATTGATGGGCCCAATCATTTTTATAAACTAATTATGAAAATCGGACCCTAAATTTTCAATAGGACGAGCTTTTGTGTCAATTGGAAAAAAGCAAAAAAGTTGGTTCCCCAAAGCAACAGTTTGGCTTGAGGCTATTGCTAGTAGGCAGAAGTAGGATCTCGTAAGCAGCTTCCACAGATTCTTTATGAATAATCGCTATGTCAAAAATTAACCATTTGGCTGAACAATTATTAGGGAAAAATATATTAGGTGCGTTTTTTCGTATTTGGGATATCCAATCAATTCAAATTTAGCTTCGATTACTAATCCTCCAGCACACGGGTGGGGCCTGTGAGGCCACGCAATACACAAACATCGTTGTAACTTTGAAAAAAAGAAGTTTACGTTTGTGAACTTCTGTATACCTTTCAAAAATGTTCAACGACATAATATAATCAAATTGTGCAAAATGTAAAAATTGCCATTTTTTCGCAAAAAAAAAAAAATGTCCTGATAGACCCCACCCGTGTGTTCGAGTAACTTTCTGTAGAAATCCAAAAATTGAATTTTATGCGAAAAATTTACTCGAAACCAGCTCACAGCACTAAACGAGGATATTGCAAATATTGTAAACGAAGAAAAATCAAAGTTTTACCTAAAAACCAGATATTTCTGTAAAATTTTTAAGTGTTGGTTGTGCATGGAGCATATTATAGCATGCTGTCGTGAATGTATTTCAAGCAAAGGAAGCCCTACTTTGAAGCTTCTTAATTTGTGCGGACATTTTTTATAGAAATTTTCTTCTTGTTTTTATCTTAGATTAGAATGTGTAGTATAGCAAAACATTAAATTTAGAATCATATAATATGCTTTATAATATTATATGTTTCTAATGCGTTTTTAATAAATCATGTAAAATAACAATGTTTTTATTGTTGATAAAAAAAGTAGGTAAATCTAGTTTTTTGTTAAAATTTCTTCAACGATCTTAAAAAGAACTAATCAAAGTTTATTTTTACCAAAAAAAATTTTTATTTTATTTTGATACAAATTTTTTACACGCCCTTTAACTATGGGCCTGATAGGCCTCACCCGTGCGCCCGTGTAATTTCTAGGCCACCCGTGTGCTGGAGAGCTAAATACCTTTATGAGCGTCGATAGCTTTCATTATCGAGTAGAACAGTCGATGAAACATAGAAAGATTTACGACTGTAATGATTTTATTGAAGTTGCAAAACATTCAAATTCTGGCAAGGTCGAGTTCATCAAATTTGAATAACGGATTTTACAGATTGTATTGATGGGTGTTCGCAAGTTAAACTGAGATGGTAAAATTGGAATTCAACAGAAAATTAATTACGTTTACTTACTGGACCAATTTTGCAGAGAGAATGGTTTTGAAATTGAACTTCTTACAACAAACCACATTAAAAAAGAATTTAAAGAAATTTAACCTGAGAAGTTTCAAGGGGAATTAAAAATTCAAAAAGAGAAGAGATAATCTAAATACTTTGTCCTCAGTCCTGTGATGCAAGAAAATCGGCAACACTTTTGGTAAAATATGCTAGTTGATTAAAATTTAAGTGATCTGTTGACACATTTAGAGTAATTTATGTAAAATTTATATTGTAAATAAATAAATGTATAAATTTCTGTGTAATTAGATTTATTAATAGTACTTATATCAACTTTAAATAAAAACAAACAGCAACCTGCAAAGTAAATACTCCCTTCTTAGAACCTTCCTACATGATCCGACAAGGAATGGCATAAAAAACAGTTTTTATCAAGTTTAGCTCGCCTTATCTGCGATCCGCCAACGCTCCACACGGTCCAATTTCGTCAAATGACAACGCGGTCGGATGGCTACATCGGTGACTACCATGATGGGTGACTACATATCCGACAAGGAAATGTTGCGAAATTTGTAGGACGACAAGCCTCCACACGGTCCAATTTGAGACCCGACCGAAGAGATTGGATTTTAGTACCAACCAGATTGGATCGTGTCTAGACCCTATTACTGTGTAGTAGTCAGTTACAATCTTTTTATTTTGTACTCTTGCCAAAATGTAACAAGTTCTACAGACATAACTACAAATTTGCTTGTCTCAACTAGAAAAATGCGTATTTAAAAAAAAATTGCAGAAAGCCTTTACAACTGTAGAAAGAATTGGTATTGATACAAAACATGTTATGGTTATTAATTTAAGGTAGACAATGTGTGATTCGTTCTTTGAATTTTTCTCAAAACTGCCTAAAGTGCACCTACGCCCTTTTTACTTTACAAGGCAGAATAGTCCAAGAAAGAATGAAGAAAAATCGCTCGAGTTGATAAAAAGTTAGACAAACTGAAATTTAGGAGACATGTTTTTTTGAGTAGCCTAGTATACAACCCTGCTCACTCGTCGAGCGAGAAAATTCCATTAACTTGTTAACCGCCATATGGGTTATAATTAACTCACAATATATTTGGTCAAGAAAAATTAACAGCTCATTTTTTTTATAATCATCATTGTTTTTCACCAAGTTATTTGAAAAACATTAAATAAATTATTGAGAGGAGGGGTCAACAAGAGACTGTTAGATTGCTAACGTTTCGGGGATTTAGGGGTCGTCCATAAAGGACGTCCGCGATTTTTTCGACTGTTTAACCCCCCCCTTGTCACAGTTGGCCACAATCTTCGAACCCCCTCCCCCCAGGAACGTCCTATGGTCACAAATCAAAGACCTCCACCCCCTCATTTGTTTAAAATCGAACTTAACACATTTGGAATTAAACGAATAAGTAAATTTTTTTTACAAAAAATTACATGAAAACATTCAAAAACAATTTTCTTAGAAATCCCAAACATGGGATTTTTATGAGGACGTCACATTTATCCAACCCCCCCCCCCCCCCAGGCATGGACGACCCCTTATATGCCCATTTTCAAGGCTAAAATAAGATGGTTACAAAATGGAAATGAAAAGTAAAAAATTATACGAAAAAGTGAAAAAATTATGAAAGAAATTAAAAAATTAAATACAAGAGGAGAAAAATATTGATAAACCGTAATTAAATATATACCAATCTAATGAGAGGGAAATACTTGAAATTTATTTAATACTATTGATACGAAGATCAACAAACAAATAACCACATTAATGGTTATTTATGAAACTATAGTGTGAAAAATTCGTAATTCTCGCACGCTTGTAATGATTGCACAACGCATTAACAAAATAAAATCAAAACTCTCGCTGTGTTATATGATGATAAAATATTTCCGTCCTTCCTAAAACGAAAAGGGGTTCATTGTTTTACAATAATTATAGGTATTTTATATAATTGACTAATTTTTTATAACGGGG
This sequence comes from Podabrus alpinus, assembly GCA_932274525.1. Lineage (NCBI taxonomy): Eukaryota > Metazoa > Arthropoda > Insecta > Coleoptera > Cantharidae > Podabrus > Podabrus alpinus. The sequence goes on from OW026454.1 coordinate 23,222,832, forward strand.
TAAATATTAACCAGTCCTTCATAGAAAATATGAAAACTGTAAATTATTAAATTAAAATCAGTTGTCCTGACACCTAACACTTTCGTTGCTGTTTATTGAAGTCATCAAAGTTCGCCGCCAATTTCAATAATAATATAATCCATGATCCTCCGTCACCTGATCCCACCATCTTACTTTCGGCCTTCCTCTTCCTCTCTCTTCCATGGGTCTCCACTGCATTATTCGTTTCACCACCGCGCTTTCTTCCCTTCTCATCACATGTCCGAGCCATCTTATTCTGACCGATTTAATTACTTTTACTACGTCTTCATTCTCCATCGCCTCCAGTATTTCATGGTTCATCATGGTTCTTGTTTCGTTTTCATTAACTCTTTTTGTGCCCAACGCAGTTCTCAATACTCTACGCTCGAAAACTCTCAATACCTCTTCCTCTTTTTTTGTACAGCACATGACTTCTGCCGCATATGTTATTACCGGTCTTATCGGTGTTTTATATATCTTAATTATCGTTGATCTCGATATGCGTTTATCTCTCAGCAAGTGTTTGTTAGCATAATAAGCCCTATTGCCTGCTTGTATTCTTGTTTTTATCTCTTCGGTTCGCTCACCATTGCCATCCACCTGCATTCCAAGGTAGTTAAAACTTTTTACCTCTTCGAACTCGTTATACCATCCACCTTTAAAAAACCTTCTTTTTCCGTTCTTCTTCTTTGGCATTTCATATATTTAGTCTTACTCTGATTTATCCGCAATCCCATCTTTTGTGCCATATTATTGATACTTCTAAGACTTTCTATTAATTTACTTTTTGTTCTCGCTATCAATACTACGTCATCTGCATAGGCTATCACTTGTATTTCGTTGTTTATTATCATACCCTTGGCTTCTATGCTTCTCAATATCTTTTCTAGTACCAGGTTAAACAACGTTGCAGACATCGCATCACCCTGTCTTACCCCGCTGTTAATCTCAAAATTATTTGTTTCACCGCCTTCTGATGTTTCAACGCATGCTATCGTTTCTTCTAGTGTCATATTTGTTAACCTTATCAACTTCTTCGGAATCTTCATTTCTGTCATTGTTCTTATCAATTCGTCTCTCTTTACTTTGTCGAAGGCTTGTTGGAAATCAATGAACAAAAAATGCATGTCTATATCAAATTCAAAGCTCTTTTCCATTATTTGTTTCAAAACAAATATGGCATCTACCGTCGATTTGCCTTCGGTGAAACCGCATTGATATTTTCCAATCTCTCTATTTGTAAACTTTTTCAGCCTTTTATTTAATAGTGTGGGCAGAACTTTATAAGTTGTATTCAGCAATGTGATTCCTCTATAATTACTGCACATCTCTGGGTCTCCTTTCTTTTTTATTGTCACGATAATTCCCTCTTTCCAACTTTGAGGCATCTTCTCTTCCGTCCACACCTGTTTCACTAGTTCATAAATTCTGTCATGCAGCTTTTCTCCCCCATATTTAACCAGTTCTGCATTTATACCGTCTTTACCTGGCGATTTTTTGTTTTTCAGCTTGTTTATTACTTCCACAACCTCTTCATAACTGGGTTCTTTTTCTTCTTGTTCTTCTTCGCTTATCTCTGTTTTACGTAGTTCTTCTCTTGCTTGTGGGACATTTAGTAATTTTTGGAAGTGCTCTTCCCATATTTTTTTAATCTTTTCTGTATCGTTTTCTAATTGTCCATCCACATTCTTTATTCCTCTTGTCTTCAACTTGTGTCCTATTTTTTGTCCTTTAATCTTTTCATAAAACTGTCGAACATTGTTATTTCTTTTACTTTCTTCTAATTCCTCCATCATTTTTCCCATCCATAAATTTTTTTTTTATACATTTTACTTGCTTCTCTGCATCTTTTCTTATAATTTTCCAAGTCATCGTTTGTGTTCGAACTCAGCCATTTCGTTCTCGCTTCTCTCTTCAGTTTGTTCACCTCTGCGCATTCTTCATCGAACCACTCTGATCGTATTTTCTTTTCTTCATATCCCATCACTTGTTCAGAGTTCTTTTTTAAACTGTTTATAATCATGTCAATTTCCTGGTCCATGATGTTACTTCTTTCTTTACTTTCGATTTCCTGCTTCACCATGTCTTCATACCGTCTTCTTGTTTGGCTCTCGTAAAGTTTTTCTGTTGCTATTCTTTTATGTTCTTTATTTTTTCTCTTGATTTTTACTACCTTTTGCTTAAGTTCTGCTATCACCAAGTAATGATCTGTGTCTGCGTTGGGTCCTCTATACGATCTAACGTCTTTGACCAACGATTTCTTCTTTCTTACCATCAATACATGGTCGATCTGATTACCCTCATCGCTGTTTCCTCCAGGCCACACCCAGGTTATTTTGTGTATCTTCTTGTGTATAAATCTAGTACTACTGATATCCAGGTCTGCCGCTGCTGCCAGGTTGCACAATCTATTCCCATTATCGTTCGTTACTTCATGTATCGTTTGTTTTCCTTCTACTTCTTTGAGGTAATTTTCTTTTCCTATCTTCGCATTGAAATCTCCTAGTATTATTAAGATGTCGCTTTTGGGAATAGTCAAGGGAATAGAATCTCTTCAACAGATAATCGGTTCCTGAAACATGTAAAGAAACAAAATTGTGAATCTTTGGTACAATTATTTAATTTAACATTGGGACAAATTAAGTAAGTTAATTTTGTAAAAGTTAGGTAGACGCGAACAATCAAAAATTTAAGTGAAAATTAAAAGTGAATGATACACGTGAAAAGGACAGATTTAATTCTTACAAGTTCAAAATTGTCAAATACGCCGTCTCAGAAAAGTTTTGGAAGGGAAAAAAGAGATAATGGAGACTCTCACGGTGTCCATCAAAGCGTGAGGACGTGTTTTAGTTAAGAGAGGATTCGATCGGTGACCAACAAAGAGAATAGATGTGAATTTTCGAAATTAGTATCGTATTGATAAAACTGCGAAGATATTTAATGAAAATTTTTGGTACCACTGTTAAAAGTTTGTTGGTTATGAGTGGATTATTGTTGGAAATTAAATAATTGGAAAGATTAAGTATTTACCTGCAAACGGAAGGAAGATTATTATTTTGGAAAACAACAATTTATTTATGGTTGGCGATTCTTTGTATAATTCGAGCGGTGGATGGACAAACTTGATGCTGGACCACGTCAACGCAAGCGACTTCTATAAAACTCCAGAACTGGTTCCTTTTTCGACGGTGGAGAGAAAAGGCGGTAAGACAATAATTTGTGCGCGCGCTGTTTAAACAATTGTTAGACGATATTTTTAAATCAAGTTAGTGCGATAAAATCTGGGCGTGTTAGATTATTTAACCACTAAGTTTATTTGTACACTTAATTTGTTTATGAAATTGATAATTTTGTTTCACAAATTTTTATTTTATTTTTGTATTAATAAATGAACAGGTTTCTGAGTGAGGAGATTTATTTGAGTTACTTGCTTCAAAATAGATACAGCATTGAGAAGTACAAATAAGATTGAGGTACATACCAAATTCATTATTTTTCGTTCGTAATAAGTTACGAATTCTCCGTAACGCTATAAAGTGTGTTTTCTCATTTAATCGAACCCAATTTTACGCCCTCATAAGAGTCCCGTTGTTGAGCTGGTCGGGAAAGAAAAAAAGTGCCGTATATTTTTTCCCCGCTATACAAATTTAAAAAAATTTTTATTCTTATTTCACGGCAATATATTATACTTAAGTGTCATTTGTGGGAGTGGATTAGAATAGAAAATATTTCAAATGTTTCACTGTTACCCGTGTCTCACTGTTAGCCATCATGCTCCCCTTTATACCTATTATGTACATAAAAATTATTAGAAATCATTGACTTACAATGCACATAATATAATTACATGTGAATACATATATTATTTATATATAATATACTGTCGTGTTACGTTTATAAGATAGGGGGTATGAAGTAATTGGGTCAATTAATCAAAACACTCATGATTTAATAATTCAATATAAGACCATAACAGGCAGTTAATAGATTGTGTCTGGATATTCTTTGGTTGAAAAAATTGGTTGACTGCTTCTGCTTCAATTATTTAGAGGATGAGACGTTGTTAGATCTATAAAAGTTAAGAAATTGTAAATAATGACAAAATATTGGTGGTTATTTGATCAATTGAAAGTATGAAAAACAAGTTAAATTGATTTGATTTATTTGTGAAATTAGGATTTTGTTTAAATTAAAGTGACGGTTTGTAAAATTCGTAAATGCGCGTGAGTTTAAATCTGGTGGGGGTTCAAAAAAAGATAAGGGAGCGAAGAGGATAGGAGATTCCCAAGCCGGCCTTCAAAGTGTGAGGATGGGTCGTGAATATTTAGAAAAGTAGTTTTTATATGGGGATTTGAAAAGTTAGTTTTGGTCTCTGAGTTATTTTTTTATGAATAAATCGTCCTCAAGTGAAGACTTAATTTTATGGACAATTAAGAAGATTTTTGGAGTTGATTTGCATTGAATAGTACGTTTAATCAAGAGATTTTATGAAAAGTTTTGGAACCATTGATGTATTTTGTTGGTTATGGTCTATGGTTGGGTGAATATAAAAATATTGGAAGAGATTAGTTTTCAAATTACTTACTGGTTGATTATCTGATTCGGAGGAGAGAATTATAAACTGGTCGTTCCTACCTGTCTTTTGGGTCAAGATCAGAGAGGCTGTTCTTCAACGAGAACCTTCGACTTCTATGCTCCACATCATCGCAGTTACATCGGAAAACTCCGTGTGAACACTGTAATTCGGTAAGAATTGTTTTTTTGTGACGCACTTACTAATTGATAAACAGACGAATCGTTTCTATAAATTTCGGGCGCGCATAAACTTTTGGGGAATTTTATTATGATATTTCACTTTGTAAAATTTGATTTGTTTAGCATAAGAATACCAATATTTTGTCGTACATTTTTATTGTGTAAAATAAATTGCTTTATTTTTTTGGTTTGATAACGTTGCGTTTTATTTAATTTATAAATAGCAGTGGTCGATTGAAGGATAGGCAGACGCAAGTTACAATTTGATTGAATTATCGTTATAAGAAAGATCACAGGCTTAAGGTGACGTATTGGAATGTTTTGATTAATTACATGAACCCAAGTTACGACCCAAATTTACAGAGTCTGTCATGCATAGCTAGTCCGGAGCATTTAAAAGTGCCGTACATATTTTTTTCTCTCGCTATAAAAAAAAAACATAATTTCAGTAGCTTATCACGGCAATACATATTATAATGTAGTCATTACATTGTTATTAATATTCAAATAGATAAAATTGGTAAGAATGCACCAAAAAAAAAATTTAAAAGTGGAACACAATATAATAACATATCGTAAATGGGTAGTATTAAAAATATAATTGCATATATGTAAATATAATATAATAGTGCTACGTTTATAAATATTTTAGTTTGTGCTATATTTTTGTCCTTATAGTATCCTTATGTTTGTGTCCTTAAAGGGCACATGTAAAAATATTAAATAAAATAAGATTATTAATAAATTAAAAAAATTAAATAATTACAGTTAAAAACTATTTATGTATTATGCTACTATAATAAATTAAAATAATAAAAAAAATTAAGCTAAAAATATTTTTATTTTAAATATAAATTTAATATTACGAGGTAATATTTTAATAATTATAATAGTAAAATTCAAGTTCACTGACAAAGCAAGATTAAAATCATTAGCGCCAAATGTGTGCGTAAATTATAATAATGTTCGAATACACAAGAAAATATATGATCAAAGAACGAGAAATAGAAGTCCAACATTTTTTCATTTCAACGCACAAACCAGGTCCTATAAGTACACATATATTAACTTAATTTATTATCGTCCCTTTGGCGCAGAGGATAGCGCGTTGGACTTCTAATCCAAAGGTCGCGGGTTCGATCCCCGCAAGGGATGGCAAACTTTTTTTTTACCTTTTACAAATAATATTATTCTAAAGTAGATCGAAATAAGTTATACTAATACTCACTGTTTTATTTATATTATGAAAATATAAATTTTCTATTTTGAATTTACGTTAAAAAGTAATAAATTTTCCGATTGTTTATTCTTTAATACATTTTTGCATACATATCGAATACACTTTGCCTTCAAAATAGACTTCGGTGCAATTTATTCTTAAATATACCTATAACATAATATACTGTGTTCTCTCAAATTTCTTTTATAAACGTAAGTGGGTATTTATGATGGTGTAATGTAAAATTTGAATTTATAAAATACGAAATTTCGGAAAAGTTCATCACAGTTGATTTTAAAATAAATTTAATTAAAAAGAAAAGTTTAAAAATTGTTATCTACAAACTAAAGCTTTAATTTTTATAAGGCTCTTTCTACCAAAAAAATTATTAAACAAACAGGGCCTTATTCAGAATTAAATTTTTTTTCAAAATTGAACTAATTGTGGTTCTCCTTTCCACTTTCTATCACAAATTAATCTTCCCATCATTTTCTAACGCAAGTATTATTAATTTGTTTCCTATTGGTAATTATTACTGCACGAAATTAAACTTTAAGTTTTGATTTTGACTCATTAAAATTATTTTTTTTAAAACTAAAAGTAGTTAAAGCAAGAGGATTCCAGACCAATTCTGCCATAAGAATACATAACACACAAACTGTTCGTTTTGAAAAACTGTCATCATCCGTCCCAATGATGTATCCTTGGGGTATCCTTGGGCATGATGTTAGATAAGTTAGAAGTTAGATAATTAATTAATTGAGTGATGATCGTATTCCACGTGTGGAATATAGCAAGCCTGAAAATTGGATACCTGTTGACATGTAAAGCTGAAGAAATTATTGGAAAATTTAAAGAGTAAGAAAAACGCAAAAGAAAACTTTCTTGCTAAAACAGTTTTTTAGCTACAAGTGTCAATTTTTGATTTTTTATTTTAATTTAGAATGTAGATAACTGGGCAAAAAACAGTTTTAATTATTGAGAAATGTGCAATTTTGGGCCAGAAAGACTTTCTTCCATTATTCGGTCAGAAAACTAGAATTTTATTTAGGTATCAATTAGGTAAAATATTTTCATGGAAAACTATTAAAGAAAATAATGTTTTTTTTTCTACAATACAATCTCAAGTTTTCTTTACTTGCAATTAAGTCAGGTTTATTATAAAACATTAGGTTTTTTAGCCCCAATTCGGAAATAATTAATGTATAATGAATTTATATTCGTTTGTTTATAATGAATAAATTAATAAGTGTGAAGTCAATATCCTAAGTTTTCCCCCATCCAACCAGATCTGCGTTCGAAGTAAAATTGAAAAAAAGACACCAAGATGATGGTTTTCATAAATATCTCGTTAAAGATTTGTTCTACGGCAAAGACAGGTACTTAACATATTTTTCTTAAAATTTGACCTCTTTCATTTCTATTTTTCAGATTGTAATCTCCTACAACCTCTTTTTGTCCTCTCCTTCCAACTTTTGCGTTAAAGTCGCCTGTTATTGTGATGGCAACTTCGTCTTTTTTCATTAGTTTTATAACTTCGTTATAATCTTCCTGCTTTCTTTCAAACTGAGTTTGGCTGTATTGGCGTTATTCAAAACTCCCCCCCCCCGCCGCCTGGAGGTACGATTGGGGGGGATTGAAACTCCGGATACTAATTTAGAATCTAATTAATTCATAATGATTTTCCTGGGGATATCCGTATGGATCTTTAATGTAGTAGTTTCCCGTTGCCTTTTACATTTCATGCCGTTGACCATCAAGAGTGGTTCTTCCGTCTTAAGATATAATTTCTTGTCTCGAGGGAAAGAGAGTGCCCTTTGTCGCTTGAAAGAGAGATACTTATACCGGCATTCATTCGGTTCACCCATATCTGGGAGGCTTACCCCTATCCACGCCACCTGGGGACGCGCACTCTAGGGATACAGGTTTTCCCCCGAGAGAAACCGATGTGCATATACTATATACATTAAACAATGCCAATAAATATGTAAGAAACTACAGCCCATTGTTTAAGAGTAGTTGGTTCATCAAACTGATTTTCAACCAACACCTTAAGATTGATGATTTTTCAGCGTTCATCAAACGTTCCTAAACATGGGATTGCAACGTAAACTTAGATCCGATGCACTATGATTTCTGAGTCCTGATTTGTTGGCCAAAATTAATTAAATTACTTTAATAAAAATAATAATTACAGAAGAACATTTTTTGATAAAATTGAACTAATCAGGGTCATTTCATGTAAAAATTTCAACAATAAACACTATAATCGATATTAATCGAAAAAATCGATTATTTCTTATAATCGATAATTGATTATGAAATTTCATAATCGCGCACCCCTAATATTAACCATATTATAAGTAATTTTAGGATAATTTTTTTTTGTTTTCTTTGTGTTCGGGCCTTTCAAATTTTTTACTTTAAACAAAAGTGACGGCTGCCGAAATCTTCTTCAATGTTTTTTCGAAGGACCAGTTGTGATTGTTTTTTGTAATCAATAAAATAAATATCTTGATGGACAAATACTTTATTTAATATACTATTTATAATTTTCACAACACAAATTACTGCGAGCACAAACTTTTACATCTTTTTGCCAAGTCACAAAAAAGCGTAGCGTATAGATATGGCTTGGGAGATGCTTGAATGATACTGAAATTCCCACATTTTTGGGTCCTTATTACCTTAAAACTAATTAAATCTACAGTAGATGTTGACGGTGTAGGTTCGCTTGCCTCAACAACAAAATCACCTTTAAGCCAAGCAGCGTTTTTTAGGCTTCTATACAAAGTATAACAAGAAGCCTTATGATCTAGCTCCGTGTCTGTCTGTCCGTCTGTCTGTCTGTCTGTCCGCATAATTCAAAATCATACAGAGCGTTTCAAATCGTGTTGGAAATACTCTGTGTGTATAGAGGTCTATGAACTGGGTAGCCAGTGCGCTACTTTTAGGCTTCTATACAAAGTATAACAAGAAGCCTTATTTAGGGTTCTATACAAGGTATAGAAAGAAGCCTTATGGTCTGGCTTCGTGTCCGTCCGCATGTTTCAGAGCCAATCATAACGTTGATCAACTGATACGTTGTTATATTGTAAATACTTCGTCTATATAGTATTGCGTTAATCTGTTAATCCGTTGTTTCGATTCGCTAATACAATTTATAAATACGCAAATGTTCGAAGGAAATTTACTAAGTTAAAGATATTTTCAAAGAGGTCTCCCTATATAAACTACTTGTTAGGCTTCTATACGATGTATAGCAAGAACCCTTATGATCTGGCTCCGCGTCTGTCTGTCTGTCCGCATAATTCAAATCTAATCAGAACCTTCGAAATTGTGATTGTGACCGCAAAAATTTAATTAGTGTAGATTATCTCATATTACATTATAATAATATGGCGACCAAAAATAACAACTTTTTTTTCAATGCAGACCAAATATAAGTTATATTTTATATACATAATTTTTCACCTATATAGGAAATTTAAATACGTTGATACGTTGATCCGTTGATACGATGATACGTTGATACGATGATACGATGATACGATGATACGTTGATACGTTGATACGATGATACGTTGATACGTTGATACGTTGATACGATGATACGTTGATACGTTGATCCGTTGATACGTTGATCTGTTGATACGTTGATCCGTTTTAGGCTTCTATACAAAGTATAACAAGAAGCCTTATGATCTAGCTCCGTGTCCGTCCGTCCGTCCGTCCGCATAATTCAAAATCATACAGAGCGTTTCAAATCGTGTTGGAAATACTCTGTGTGTATAGAGGTCTAAGAACTGGGTAGCCAGTGCGCTACTTTTAGGCTTCTATACAAAGTATATTTATGATTAGGGCCAATTTATTTGTCAAATCGTCTTGACGTTTCTTCGGCGAATCGCCCATGAAAGCTGCGGGTCTCGCGGAAGGAGGAACAACCAGTAAAACCGTCACGATCATCCACTCGGGTCGTGAGTATTTCGGATCCATTCCCAGGGCGCTGCAATCTGCGTCGCTAATTTGTCTAAAGATATGCAGCACTTCTTCCGCCAACAAATACTTTTTTTCTTGTGGAACCTTTCCGTCGGATTCCTTCCATTCGGCCGTCAAATCGAGACCCGATTTTCTAATTACAGGTTGATGATTTCCACATCCACCATCCGCGTGACATATTGTTTGTTCTTTGCAAATACCGTACACTAGTTCTAAGCGTTTCTTGGAATCGTCTGTAGTTATCTTCTGAGCGTGTTCATAGTGGTTTTGTTTCTTTGTGTTCACTAACAATTTACTGCAATTAAAGCAGACGCAGCGTAAAACTTTCATGACATTGTTAATCATGCCAACGTGAAAGATAGGTTTGGCCAATTCGATGTGACCAAAGTGACCGGGGCAAGTGTCCCGGTCGCCTTCGCATGTTTGACATGGTAAAGTGCTGTCAAACGCTCCCATCCTCGGATCCATCAAGCCGCCCACTTTTGGAAGACTTCCTTCCATAATTTCTACATGATTTATACCTTCTGGGACGACAGACATGCTACGAATATCTTCCGGACTAAAAATACCAAATTGCACATTCTTTACAGTTTTGAAAGCAGATTTGTTTTCGATTAATGCCATTGTTAATACCGTAATTTACTTTTACTTAAAGCGCGAAAAATTAGCCAAACTGTTACATCTACTATACTCATAGGGCGATGTCCTATATAAGCAAATTGATCTGATGATACGTTGATACGATGATACGATGATACGATGATCCGTTGATACGATTATACCTTGATACGATGATTCGTTGATACGATTATACCTTGATACGATGATCCGTTGATACGATGATCCGTTGATACGATTATATCATGATACGATTGTCCGTTGATCCAATTATTCTTTGATACGTGGCTTACTGGTCTAACTGCCGCAGGGATTAACGGCCAGATTAAAGTGAAGATAAGGTATTGTCCCAAGGATATGATTTACTAGTTTTACTTTGATGTGAAAAAAACAAGTTTTTATTTATTTTAACCATAGCAGTGGCTTGATGTGATTAGTGAAGTTAAGTTGTAAATAAAAGAGAAAGAGAGGATTGGTCCACCTCAAAAAATGGACCGCACATTACAGAGAAGTAAAGTTTCGAATGGAATGGAAAAGTTTGATTGTTATTACTTATATAGTAAATGATAATTACCAACCGCAAAAAATGTAATTGGTGCAGATTATCGGATTATCTGATGTTACATTATAAATATTATGTCGACCAAAAATAACTAGCAACAACAACTTTTCACACCAGAAAGGTAGCTGTATAGAAGCCTAGGAACTGCCGCTAAAGCGAGTTCCACCTTGTTTATTTTGAAAATAATCCTTACGCCGAGAAGCTTTACACCATATTTCGTCAAAATAGCGACACAAACGTGGAATTTTTTCCTCTATTAACTTTTCATTTGATAAATTAATGTCATCTCCAATCTTTCTCGTTATATGATCATCAAGTATCGAGAATTTTTCGTCTTTATTATCTCCTTGCAACCATATTTCTAAGGGAGCCGGAGAAATGGACGCGAGCGTTTGGACGCAGACCCAAAAGGACGCAGACCCAAATGGACGCGGGCCATAAAGACGCAGACCCAAAAAGACGCAGACCCAAAAAGACGCAGACCCAAAAGGACGCGGCCATAATAATAACCTTTGGGGGAAGGGGGGTAGCTAACATCTTATTTTTTCTTGTTCAAACAAACAAATCTCTGCGTAAAGTTAAATCTGCCGCAAAGAGGTGAATCTGCCGCGAAGAGGTGGATCTGTCGTTAGGTTAGTGTTAGTTTTTGATATTTCTTTAGAAAACTAATTAAAATCAAATAAATCTCCGCGTAAAGTTAAATATGCCGCAAAGAGGTGGATCTGCCGCGAAGAGGTGGATCTGCCGTTAGGTTAGTGTTAGTTTTTGATATTTCTTTAGAAAACTAATTAAAAACAAACAAATCTCCGCTTAAAGTTAAATCTGCCGCAAAGAGGTGGATCTGCCGCGAAGAGGTGGATCTGCCGTTAGGTTAGTGTTAGTTTTTGTTATTTCTTTAGAAAAGTAATTAAAAACAAACAAATCTCCGCTTAAAGTCAAATCTACCGCAAAGAGGTGGATCTACCGCTCCCTCGAACTTTTTTCCAACTTTGTATGAATAAAATTTAACCAATTGACACGTTGTTTAAGTAGTGCAACTCGATAGTAACCCTATCACCATTTTCAAAATATTGGTATATAATCAGTATAAAATGTCAAAATAATTTTTTGCGTCTATATGGTCGCGCCTTTTTGGGTCTGCGATACCGAAAATAATTTCACAACAGGAGAGAAACACCACAATGGTTAATAACAACCAGAAGCCATTTGTGTACAAAAAAAAGAAAATGCAATTGGGCTGTGCATCACTGTCAGGCGAAGAAAAGAATGGCTTTTCTGGAAGAGAAAAAATCGGAGGTAAGGCGTGGTTATATATATCAAGAACAAGAGATCATGTTACTGAAGAGATGATATCCAGCTACATCAAAGCCAAAAGTGGAACTCCAGATATGGACGTGTATGTGAAGACTCTAACACCTAAAATTCCGTCAACAATGAAGGACAACAAAACATTTATGGTGGGAGTAGATCTTGCAATAAAGGATGACGTGTACAAACCTGATTTCTGGCCTACTGGTGTTGCCTGGGCCCGTTTTGACTTTGGTCGGGGAAGAAATTTTTTAGACAATCGAAGCACAACAGCGGCTTCGAAATAAACAACCAACAATCGGCACAGATTAAGTCATCCAAACTGTTGCGCATGAATTAAATATATAGGTGTTTATTGATAAATAAAAACGGTTTACACTGTCTTCCTCGATCGTCTCTTCTTCTGTACTTTTATATCATATGCCAACACTTATATAGTAATTAGTTATTACCAATCTAACCGGATTATCCTTTAATCATTATGTTCCTAATTCCAACATCCCCACTGGAACATACATCATCGATTAATTTTGCAATCCCATCCCTTTCGAACAAGAATTATGTTTAGGAGCACTAACAGCCTTCGTCAGACTATCAGCAATCATGTCATCGGTACTAACATGTTTCACTTGAATTTTCTTTTGTTCAATCATATTCCGAATGAAGTGATGCCTGATATCAATGTGCTTCGTTCTGGGATTATATCCATCTCCATATGCAAGATTAATCGCACTTCTGTTATCACAGAATATTGTAATCGGTTGGTTTTCTAAATTCAGCGACAAGTCTAGTTCTAATTGTTTTAACCATATTCCTTCCTGAGTAGCCGAAGAAAGTCCCATATATTCTGCTTCGGTGGTAGATAATGCAACGGTGGCTTGACGTTTACTATGCCATGATATAGCTCCTCCATTCATTTTGAAAACGTAACCGGTGCAGGAGCGTCTATCGTCAATGTCATTTCCCCAATCGGCATCGCAAAAACCTGAAATCGTCGGTTCTTCCTTTCTACTAAATTTTAACCTGAAAGAATCTGTTCCTTTTAAATACCTAAAAATTCGTTTTACTGCGGTCCAGTGCACTTTACTTGGATTCTGATTAAATTTGCTCACGGTATTAACTGCATGGGCTATATCCGGCCTCGTTACTTGAGATAAATATAAGATACTCCCCACTGCCTCTTGGTAAGGTACGTTCGCCATTTTAGAAGGATCGTTATCGCTTGGGCACACATTCTTCGATAGGACTTGATTAGGATCTAACGGTGTATTTGCTGGGTTACATTCACTCATATGAAATCTTGTTAGAATCTCATTGATGTAATTTTGTTGGTCCAGATACAATTCTCCATTCTTATAATCTCTCGTAATTCGTAAACCTAAACAATGACGTGCTTCACCCATATCGTTGAATTTAAACTTCGATTTCAATTCTTCTTTTAAGTTGTTTTTCGTTTCAACATTATTCGAGAAAATCAACAAATCATCAACATAGACAGCTACGAACAACATATCATTACCACTTGTTCTGAAATATATACATGGATCCACTTTGGATTGATGTAATCCTATTTTCTTCAGAGCAACACTGAGTTTTATGTTCCATTGTCGACTTGCCTGTTTTAAACCATACATCGCTTTGTTTAAACGACAAACTTTTGAACCATTACTAAAGCCTTGAGGTTGATTCATATATATTTCCTCTTCGATATCTCCCTGTAAAAACGCAGTGACGGCATCCATTTGGTCAATTTTCAAATTATGTTTTACTGCCAGGGCCATTAAATATCTGATTGAAGTATATCTAATCACCGGAGAGTACGTTTCTTCGTAATCTATTCCTTTTCTTTGTGCGCATCCTTTTATAACGAGACGAGCCTTGTATTTACAGATTTCTCCTGCAGCATTTTTCTTCATCTTAAAAACCCATTTGGAATTTAACGGCTTTTTGTTTGTTGGGAGTTCGGTTAGAGACCACGTGTTATTTTCCATTAAAGAGTTCATTTCTTTATCCATGGCTTCCTTCCAAGAGGCACTATCTTTTCGACTGAGAGCTTCTTCTACGGTTAATGGATCGTGTACTTCATCACAAGCCTGACCAAAATAAGACACAAAATCCTTTCTGACAATCGGCTTTGGTTTTCGTGCTGATCTCCGTGGCGGTTCATCGGTCAATGGAGTTACCTCGTTCGGAAGAAATTCTGGATCATCAATATCGGTCTCTTCAAAACTCTTCAAAAAATCTTCAAAATTTTCACATTCCACTGAATCATCGGTAATGGTTTCGGAAGTGTTCCCCACTTTATCCACTATCACATCATGAACAATTTCCATGTTATCAGTTTCACTATTACTGCAATCATCGAGATTTTCAAATTTATTACGGATTATTGAACTGTTTCCATCTTCAAAGAATTTGACATCGCGACTTTTGATTAATTGCTTTGATTTGGTATTTAATAATCGATAACCTTTTGTGTCTTCGCAATATCCCACAAAAATAAATTTTCTTGACTTTGAATCCCATTTCGATCGTTTTGCCTTAGGAACATGTACCATCGCATTACATCCAAAAATCTTACAGTGGCTCAAGTCCGGTTTCTTGCCAGTCCACATTTCTTCCGGAGTTTTGTTGAATTCATGTAAAGCTTTGGTAGGCACACGGTTAACAATATAGGCCGCTGTGTTAATTGCCTCTGCCCAGAATTCCTTTCCCAATTTTGAAAACGAAATCATACATTTACCCTTTTCAACCAACGTACGATTCATCCGTTCAGCCACTCCATTTTGTTCCGGCGTGTACGGATTGGTAGTTTGGTGCCGAATGCCAGATTTCTGAAACAGATTTTTAAACCTTTCATTACAATATTCCGTACCATTATCTGATCGCAAAATTTTTATCCGATTTCCAGTTTGTGTTTCCACTAAGTTTTTAAACACCTGAAATGTAGAAAAAAGTTGATCCTTGGATTTCAAGAAATAAACGAACACTTTTCTTGAATAATCATCAATAAATGTGACAAAATATTTCGCACCACCATTCGAGGTTATCTCCATCGGTCCACATAAATCGGAATGGATTAGTTCTAGCGTTGTTGTCGATCTACTTTCAGAAGTTTTAAATGGATTTCTAGACTGCTTACCTTCACAACATGCAATGCATTTAATTTCTTTTTTGTTGTCGAAATCAATGCCCGTTGCCATTCCATTTCTTAGTTTTAATAAGTCGGTGGAATTAATGTGGCCTAATCTAGAGTGCCACAATTCAAAATTATCCGATCGGACCATAAAACCCTTTATGCGATTTTCACAATCGAGTTTGTAAACATTATCCACTAATTTCGCTTTCGCTATAACCATACCATTTCTATCATATATTTGGCATCCTGAATCGTCAAATACAACCTTATTACCATTTTTAACTGTTTGACTAACAGACAACAAATTTGCGGTCAAACCCGGAACTTGCAAGACATTATTAATTTTTACGAATTTATTATTGATTTTCAGTTGCGTATCTCCTATACCGGCAACTGCGATTTTCTGATCGTTGGCCACCGTTATTTCCATTTGCGTTGCTGACCTAAAATTTCTTAATTCACCCAAGTTCGTCATGTGAGCTGATGCCCCTGAATCCACATACCAGTTGTTTTCTTCATGACCCGCTCTAAAGCAACTTACCTTCGAGAATAATGAAGTCTTTTTTGAACAATTTCGTGATTCACTATCAGATTCTGATTTCTTCTTTTCGTCGCAGTTTCTTGCTATATGGCCATAGTTATCGCACTTAAAACACCGCGGCCCTCGATTTCTGATCGGTTTCATTTGATTATTAAATTTCTTTTCTTTGCTTCTGTTGTATAAAGCAACATCAGTCGACTTTGGATTCCTGACCTCTTGCAACAACTTTGTTTTAACAAAATCGGCTGTTAACGCAACACCGGAGCTTTCGACTGCCATTATCATTGGTTTGTATTCTTCGGTCAATCCTGCTAATAAAAAAACTGCCAACCATTCATCGTCTATTTTAAATTTTATGTTGGTTAACTTCTGCGCGGTACCCATTATTATGTTCACATAATCTTCGATGGTATCACAATTTTCCAATTTGGTCCCGATTAATGTCCTCATTAAATTGACCTTACGTGATAAGCCAGAATCGTAAAATGCTGCTTGCAATTTTTCCCATACATCTTTTGCGGAGGTTGAATTTTCAATATGGACATAATTGATCGGATCAACCATTAAGATAATTTTCGATCTTGCTTGCACTTCACGTCGTAATTTAGCAGCCGTATCTGTTGTTGTATCGTTACCTTCCACACAACTCCATAAGCCATCGAGCTCGAGATAGGTTTTCATCGCAAACCGCCATGTGCTGAAATTTTCGCGACCCTTCAGTTTTTCGAACATTGGTAATCCATTATTTGCCGCCATCGTTCACACAAACTCGGTTTTGAAATACTTCTCAATACGGAACCTATAATTTTATTTCACGATGCTGGGCCCATAGCCTGTTGCGCATGAATTAAATATATAGGTGTTTATTGATAAATAAAAACGGTTTACACTGTCTTCCTCGATCGTCTCTTCTTCTGTACTTTTATATCATATGCCAACACTTATATAGTAATTAGTTATTACTAGAGAGCGGATTAAAAAGCCTAAACATTTCCAGAAAAGGCGCCTAAAAAGGCACAAAAAATAGTCTGAAAAGGCATTAAATAAGGAAAAAACATTTCAAAAAGGCATAAAAACTTCATTTTAAAATAATTTTCTTAAGATTAAAATATTATGTTATAATACAACATATTAACTACTTTTCTTAAAAGCAAAAAAAAACAATAAATTAGTTGTGAAAACAGTTAACTACTAAATGTTGCTCAAGTGTTCTACTGTAAAGTTTTGCCTTTTATCACTTAAAATATTTTTGAAAACAGAGAAACTTCTTTCTACACATACACTTGTTATAGGTGCATTTTTATACTTGGCTATTATAGTTGGGTCCATTTCGAAATCGGTGACCTTGCCTCCACTTAAAATAATGCTAATTTTATTTAAAATTGCAAATCCCTCGTTTTTTGAAAATACTTTATTTAATTTTAATTTTACATCTTGACCGATTTGTCCTGGTGCTTTGGAAATAGAATTTTTAAAATCGTTAATTATTTTTACGGACTCGATCAACGACATTCCTTCCTTTTCTAAGGAAGTTATTGAAGTACTCACAAAATTAAAATTTGCTTTTATATAAGCTAAATTATTTCGCAGTTCCTGTTTTTGAAGAACTGTTTGGCAATCTTTCACCGATTTACTGACTGTCTCAGGAAATTGAAAGACAACGTCTTCAAAATCTTCGAAATTATTTGCGTAGTAGATTGCAGCGTTTAGCCAAGTTCCCCATCTTGTTATCACCGATTCAGGGGGCAGTGGAACATTGGGCATTTTTTCTTTGAATAATTGTACACGCAAGGAGCTTTAAGAAATACTTTTTTCCGGATTTTATTAAATCGTTCACTAATGGAAAACTCAATCTTATTGTTTCAGCTATTCGGTTTAACCCATGAGCCAAACATGTGCAGTGAATAACATTTTCGTAAAAAATTTTGATGTTAGAAGCAGCTTTTACCATGTATGGTGCTGCGTCTGATAGCATTAATAAAGTTTTATTAGTCGGCACCGCTTCCGGCAGAAAGAAATTTGTTAGCCCCTCATAAATGAATTTTGATATGGTATTACTATTGGTTTTGTTCAATTCTTTTGTGCTTATTAAAAATCCTTTGTTAGGAATGGCTTCATGTAGAACTCTATAATTAAATTGGCTATGTACCGTCCACAAGTATCTGTGGTTTCGTCAACACAAATCCAGATATATACAATTTGTGCCAATGATTGTTTTAATATCCTGTATCGTTTCTTTGTAAACAAGACCAACATAATTTTTGCGCAGAGTGCTTTCATCAGGAACCCCCCTTTTACAATACTTTTCCAAAAATGATTTAAAAGAATTATTTTGTAATTTCTTTAGAGGAATATTCGATTTTAGTAGCGCTTTACATAAATAAAATCATTTATTTTAGTATTTTTTAAATAAAAACTTTGATAATTAGAGGGAAAAGGCATAAAATAGGCATAAAAATTGAAAATAAGCACAAAAATTCAAAAAAGGCAAAAAAGGCACAAAAAATGTGGTGCCAAATTGTCACATTTTTCATAAATCGTGTAGATTTAAAAAAAACTTTGCGATACCTTAGTTATTAAGGTTAGGCAAAATAGCCTAAAATCCGCTCTCTAGTTATTACCAATCTAACCGGATTATCCTTTAATCATTATGTTCCTAATTCCAACACAAACCCATCTCAAAAATGGATAACTCCCTCAAAATTTTCCATATAAACATACAATCCCTTAAAAGGAAGACACTGGAATTGGAACTACTAATGGGCGATGTTGGTGTGTCTTTTCTCTGCATCAATGAGCATTGGCTGTCATCCGACGAATTGGTATATACTAAAATCGACAACTTTAATTTAATTTCTCATTTTTGCAGATCACATAGCATACACGGGGGTGTTGCGATTTTTGCTCGCACTAATATCGAGTGCTCTCCTATTGACCTCAGCGAGTACAACAAGGAATTTGATATCGAACTAGCGGCGGTACAATATAATAACATGGCAATAGTTACAGTGTACAGATCACCCTCGGGAGATTTTAATGCCTTTCTGAACTCACTGTCTCAGGCTCTGGACAAATTATTTCATTTCCCACTTATCGTGATATCTGGCGACTTCAATGTTGCCTTTCTATCTAACGACGTATCCACTAATGCTCTGAAAAATCTTATGAAATCATACGGCCTGTCGCAATTTAATTTCCAACGCACACGTCGGGAATCTTGCTTGGATAATTTCTTCTCCAACGCCCACCGATCATCAGCCCAGGTTCAGCTTGACAGTGCGATTAACTCGGACCATTTTGGCTTAATATTCGATCTACGCTCAATGCCTACTCAGAATACCAGAGGACGGAACGAGAAGATTTCATTTACACCCATCACCGAGCATGGACTTTTCAATCTTTATAACTCTCTGGAATCTGTCGATTGGGATTTTGTGAAAAGCCCCACGATCGACATAGACACAAAAGTGAACTGGTTCCTACACACCATCTCAATGAGTATGGAGATTTGCTTCCCTTCCAAAACTAGATCCATCGCACGACAGAAACCAGTGATACACTGGTATAACTCCGACCTCCAAAATTTACGCGAAAATTTGGTTTCCATGAGAGAGTTGAACAGACGCTATCCGACCGTTATCACTGCGGATGCTCTAAGGGCAGCGAAGACCTTCTACAGATCTGAACTGAGAAGAGCTAAGGTAAACGCTTATGACACCTTTATAGCCAGGTCCAGAAACAAACAATCCACCATGTGGAAGATTGTACAACAAAATCGTCCCGGCCTGAGACCGGATCCACCAAGTGAACTGAGCGCTGCCAAACTCAACAACTTCTTCATCAATGTTCCCACAAATATAGTGAAGAATCTTCCAAATGCAAGTGGAAACGCCATGTCTTACATGGCTACAACCGACTGCCCTAGTTTCTCCTTCTGTCAGGTCAGCCCAAACCAGATCAGAGAGGCAATCAATAATCTGAGCAACTCAAACAGCAGGGACATATATGGTATGAACTCTAAAATAATCAAGACTATTAAGAATATTATAATGTCACCTCTTACAAACCTGATCAATGAATGTTGTAGTGCCAACCTCTTTCCACAAGCTTTCAAACGGGCAATAGTCATACCTATACACAAAAAGGGTGACACCAACGATCCTAATAATTATCGCCCAATTTCTTTGTTGCCTGTTTTTGCGAAGATATTCGAAGTTATTTTGAAGCAACAAGTATCGGAGCACTTTGAGTCGAACAACCTGTTTAATCCCAGTCAATTTGGATTCAGGAACAAAAAGTCAACCACACTTGCCATCAGTAAACTGGTGCAAACTATAATGCAAAATTATGAAGACCGCCAATACACTGATGTTACCTTCTATGACCTCTCGAAGGCCTTCGACTGCGTCAACTTCGAGATTCTAACGCGAAAACTGTTACATTACAACTTTACAGCAGATAGTGTTTTGCTGATAGATTCCTTCTTACGCAACAGACAGCAATGTGTAAAAATCGAAAACGTTACCTCCGCATGGATGACTGCCGACATGGGTGTACCACAGGGCTCAGTTTTCGCCCCTTTACTATTCTTGATCTACATCAATGACATAAATAACGCCAGTCCTGAATCTGATTTTGTTCAATTTGCCGATGATACTGCCAAAATTCAAAGCTGCTCCATCCCGGCTGACCTGCAAGACAGTGCACAATCAGCTGAATTGCAAATAAAAAATTGGTTTTTATGCAATAAACTGAGCTCCAATGAAGATAAATTGCAAAAAATAATTTTCGCCCTTCGAAGGGCCTTTGACGATAATGCAAACCAACCGGTGAAGTACCTGGGCGTATACC
Source organism: Podabrus alpinus (assembly GCA_932274525.1). Classification (NCBI taxonomy): domain Eukaryota; kingdom Metazoa; phylum Arthropoda; class Insecta; order Coleoptera; family Cantharidae; genus Podabrus; species Podabrus alpinus. The sequence continues at coordinate 23,243,845 of OW026454.1, forward strand.
TGGATTGCTCTCTAACCTGGGAGCCGCATATCAACTATTTAAACACGAAATTATCAAAAGCTATCTTCTGTCTGAGAATGCTGAAGAACTGTCTCTCGAAGAAATATCTGAGGTTCGCTTACTTTGCTCTGTTCCACAGCAACATGTCCTACGCCATCCTGAACTGGGGCCATTCTGCTCACACGGAAAAAGTGTTCAAGATCCAAAGACGATGTCTGCGAATGCTGGCTGGAGTGGGGTATCGTGAGGATTGCCGAACCCATTTTAAATCATTGAAAATTATGACTACGGCGTGTGTCTACATAATGGAATGCCTGATGTATGTTAGGAGGCATATCAACACTCTACCGACAAACAGTAGTTATCATAATTATCCTACGAGAAATGCCAAAGATCTACGAGCAGATTTCCACAGACTCCAGCGTACCCGAGATGGCGTCGGCTACCTGGCTATTGCGATGTTCAACAAACTTCCAGGTGACCTCCGAGGGCTGGATGAATGCAGATTCAAGTACAAAATTAAACACTACCTCACGGAAATGGCTTTCTATAGCACAGAAGAGTTTTTGCAGAGCACATTCGTGGACTTTGCTGATGTTATTTAAATGATTAATCGTTTCTTTTTATGACCTGTGTAAGCACCTCTCTGTGTAATAGCACAAATAAATATTATTATTATTATTATTATTATTATTATTATTATTATTATTATTATATGGCCGCGTCTTTTTGGGCTCGCGTCTTTTTGGGTCTGCGCCTATATGGCCGCGTCTTTTGGGTCTGCGTCTTTATGGCCCGCGTCCTTTTGGGTCTGCGTTCTTTTGGGTCTGCGTCCTTTTGGGTCTGCGTCCTAACGCTCGCGTTCTTTCGGTCGCGTCCTTTCGGCCGCGTCCATTTATCCTAGACCCTATTTCTAAGAGATCTTCGTTCTTGAAATGTTGCATGTTGTCTAGGAAAAAAAATCATTTTGTCAGAAGTTGCAACTAGTAGCAGCTAAACTGAATTTGAGATGCAATCTATAGTAAATACTGAATATATTCAATCAAAAATTATCACCGCCAAACGCCGCGAATTTTTTGAAACTCAATTCAAAATCTCTGATTTATATTTCCCAAAACGGATATACATAATAAATTCAAATTAAATGTTTTAAAAATACATACCTACATCATAAATATATTAAAATAATGTATTAGCACATAAAAATTTTATAAACACAATCAAGGCACACTTTTACACTTAAAATTCGAACAACTTTCTACTAGCAACAACTCGCACTTCTAGTACAAGTACATATAACGGTGCCTATATCGGGTGACGGGGGTGCGGAATAACAAAAACTGGTTTCAACCCTTGTCCATTGGGGTGTTTTACTTCAACATTAACGAATAAAGATGCCATTTTTAAGAATCTGAAAAATTGCTTTATAGCCAAGAAATTGCTACCTAGAAACCATAGTGCGATGGTTAGATAGAAATTGGATAATCTGTTGAAAATAAACTCTACATTGCAACGATCCTTCATACATTACTTTCTTGTGAATGGGTACACCAATAGGATTCCACCATAGAATTCAGACCTTTCGTTAAGAAAGGCGTGCAGGAAAACTAGGGAAGTCCGATTTATGGATGCGATAAGGAATAGAGCGAAATGCAGCTCACAGCGAGATTCGATCTTCAGAATGTTGAGCGAGTTGTAGGAAGACGTTATGTGATTATAGCAATTGATATTACATATCATTTATTTTTATTGTCATTTATTGTCATGTCATTTATTTTCAATTACCTCATAATATTTTGCTTAAAAAGGACTCAAATCGAGATATTCACGTATAGTTTCATAAAGATGTCTTTTTCGTTTGGTTTCTCTAATATGGCGTCCAAATCCGGAGTCGCTGTGGACCATGCAAAATTAGTTTGTCTTTTTAGAAGTTCAAATAAAGATTATAAAATTTATTACTGCTTTTTCTGCATTCCTTCCCCCAATTATTTTTACGGCAGCTTTTTTAGAACGTCTTGTTGACTACCGTAAAAATATTCAAGTTCACCAATATTTCAAAGCTCTCAACAATTTTCAACCACCAACGTTTAGACCAATTAAAAGTGATCCATTTGGTTTAAATCTGCAAAAGTGCAACCTCGAACGGCAAATATACGAGGGCGGAGTGAGAAGTCTGATAAAATTGCAACAGAGGGCGCCACAATCGCAAATCCCAGATGTCATTTGTCAATACCATCTGTCACTAGACCAAATTAAAAATTTCAGACAGATCTGTCATTTAGTTCAGTTTTGACAGCTATTGAAACCAGATAACCTATCGTATTTTTGTAAACATGGAAAAAAGTGAATTTCGTGTGTTAATTAAACATTATTTTTTGCGTGGAAAAACCATTACGCAAACCAAAACAAAGCTTGTTAAATATTATGGCGACTCTTCACCATCGATTAAAATGATTCACAAGTGGTTTACTGATTTTCGTTGTGGTTGTACAAGCACAACTGACGCCGAACGTTCAGGACGCCCAAATGAAGTAACCACACCAGAAATGATTGACAATCCATGATACGGTATTGCAAGACCGCAGAGTGAAAGTGCGCGAGATAGCTGAGATAGTAGGCATCTCAGATGAACGTGTGCGCAATATATTACACGAACATTTGAATATGAAAAAGCTATCCGCGCGTTGGGTGCCGCGTTTGCTTACAATCGACCAAAAACGAACACGTGTGACAACTTCAGAGGCAGGTTTGGCGATGTTCAAGCGCAATAAAAAGGAGTTTTTGCTTCGTTTCATAACTGTGGATGAAACATGGATCCATCACTATACACCGGAGACCAAGGAACAGTCCAAACAGTGGATTTCTACTGGCGAATCTGCGCCGAAGAAGGCTAAGGCGGTTTTATCGGCCAACAAGGTCATGGCCACAGTTTTTTGGGATGCACGCGGCATAATCCACATCGATTACCTTCAAAAGGGAAAAACAGTCAACGGCGAATATTACTGCAACTTATTGGACCGTTTCAACGACGTTTTGAAAGAAAAACGACCGCATATGGCGAAGAAAAAAGTTCTCTTCCATCAAGACAATGCATGGGTGCACGTGTGTAGTTTAGTGTAGTGTAGTTGCCATGGCCAAAATCCATGAATTACGCTTCGAATTGCTTCCACATCCGCCATATTCTCCAGACATAGCCCCCTGCGACTATTTCCTGTTTCCGAAGTTGAAGAAATGGCTCGGCGGAAAGAGATTCGGCTCTAATGAGGAGATCATCGATGCAACAAACGCCTATTTTGAAGGGTTGGAGAAATCGTATTATTCGGAAGGGATCGAAAAATTGGAAAAACGTTGGACTAAGTGCATCGAGCTAAAAGGTGACTACGTTGAAAAATAAATTTTTTTTTGGCCGAAAAAATTATTCCTTGTTTCATTTTTACCAGACTTCTCACTCCGCCCTAATTTACTTTATTTATCATTAGTTCACTTCTGTATTCTTATAAGACTTATGATTTTAAAAAACTGATTCAAAGTGATTTGATTAATCAAAGCATCGAAATTTCGTAATCAATACCAATAGTTTTTTTATATTCAAATGCATAAAAAAAAAGAAATAATATAAGAGTGTTCTTTTTATTTAGTAAGGGAATACATAAGTAATCTACGAACCCTTATTTCTTTACATCATCCCATTTACCTGTTACTAGACACCATACAAGCTACTGGAGGGGTAGTAGAATGAAATATGAAAGCAATTTTTAAATTTGTGCATTTAACCTGCGGCAAGCAGCGCTCGGTATAATCGGGTTCTAAGCGCAAATGAGTTATTCATTTTAGATTTATGGCTATTTCAAGTCGAATTTATCCAACGCCTACTTTACATCCTGAAAAATATAGCAAGGCTAAAGTGGAAAGGACATTTCTTAGCTTTTTGGCTTCTTTATCACACAGATAGAGCGCAATTTTGTTAGTGTAAGAGGAAGCTAAAGTGAAATGGATTATCTTTTATATAAAAATAGTGTTTTATGCATATATTTTATGTCTTATTCATTTATTCATTACTTGTGACAACATTGTGATAAATGTCTATAATAAATAAATGTTTACGCTGTTCCAGAAAAACCTGCATCGAGAGAGAGAAAGGTATTTAAAACGAATTAAATATTTATTTTTATTTAATTTAATTTAATATCTGCAAAATAACATTTAAATGTTTAAATACTTTTTATTTATATTAATTGAAATTGAACAATTTAATACTGTTAAAAGTAAATTGTGATTTATTTAATAATGCATAATACAAGCGCAAACAATTGTGAACCTTCAACAATAACAACACGTTGATAGTATAGCAAAGATGATGTTCTAGTAGTACCAAAATTCAATTGACTAAAAGCTGCTTTGAAGCTTCCAAACACTAACTTCGTAGAGCTTATTTCGGCTTGCCAAACCATCGACATTCTACTTGATTCTCGCAATCAGCCGGCAATGTGATTTGTCGTCGTGCTCTGAATACTTGTGTGATCACATAAGTAAATGGAGAAAACGAATTTGTTTGTGTCGCTACACGAGATTGAATAAAATTAGTTTATGAAAACTATTTTGTTGAATTTTCGACATTCCAAATCAACTAAATTTTTTTTAGAATTTAATTATAACAAAAATAGTTGGAACTTTTGAGCAACATATCCTTTTATGCAAATTTCCATAAAGAACTTTCGACTTATTGCGATATAGCAAAAATGCAGGAAGTAACTTTTTATTAGCCAGCTTCGGTGATGAAAATCAAATCACTATATCTATATGAAGTTTGAAAGAAGTTATTACATTTTTGTATGTCAAAAATACTTGAAAGATCAAGTACCATCACTAAAACCTCAGTAGGAAAATAGTAGGGACATAAAACTGCTAGGGGTGTAAAAAGTGAAGGAGGGTTCGGTGGTGGGCCAGTCTGCTTTGATCTTGCCATATCTCTTACAAATGCAAATTTCATTTTACTCTGCCGTACCCTATCAAAAATATGAACTAAACGATAACTTTATTTATTATTCATACCTCGGGCCACTTGAACGATATAAGCTACGACCAATGTAATTATGTAACACAATTTTAAAAAATATACCATATCTATTTTGATTACAATTCTTTGACAATTTTTTTTTTCGACTTGCCTTAAATTATGTAGCTTCAAAACGAAAATTAATTTGAAGATACAATAAGAAAAAAAAAGAGATTCGACAATTAATGTGCTTTTAATATAAATTATGCATAAGTAGATATAAAAGTTAAGGGCGTTAAGTATTGAATTATCAAGCTCGGGCTGACGTAATTCTTGTAATTGGCGAGTCGTTTGTGGTACATTTTTAATAATTATACATTTGCCTTAGATGTTGAATTAACTATATTAATTTTATATTAGCATTCGCCTTTTTAAAAGAACTTTTAACTTTGTAACGCTATCTCTTGAGTAATGCTATAAATTCACTTTCATAAACTTTTTTTTATTAAATTACTTTTGAAATGTAATTCAAAATTTTAGTAGGTACGTAATTTAATTTTCTGTCGTAAATAAAAATTGAAATAATAACATGAATAATATTTTACTAATTTTTAAATTGGGTCTCATTAAGAAAATTTAAGATACGAATTTTTCATTAAGTAATTACTTTCATATTTTAAATTGCTATTCTAGTTTACGAAATAAACTTTTTTTATTATTGATTAACAACATAATTTCGTGTAAAGTTTTGGTCCGATTTTAAAATTTAAGTATTAATAAATAATAAATTTTATGTTTAACTTACAAGGGGAAGCCCAAGGTAGGATATCGGTAATCACGATCCCAATTTTTTTTTGGAGATTCTAAAAACCAAAACAATTATGCCTGTGTTTGGATTTTGTCCAATGACGCTTGGTTTTTGGGTTATGAATTTTTGAAAATAGGGTAATTCCATCTCAAATCAACTGAAGAATTTACTTGACCCCACCAAATTTGAGGAAACTTGGTACACACCATCTTAGTAAGAAATAAAATATACTAATTTACGGATTTGTCCAAAAGGGCATTTGTTTCCTTGTTTTTGGCCGTCTCTCGCTATACTTAATTGATTTTTAGTAACCGAACCCATGCTCATTCCATGATCAAATTTAGTATGCATGCTCCGCAAAATTGCCCAAAAAACAGTAAAAAAAAATGAACAAAAAAGACCCTTTTAGAAATAGAGGTTGAAATAGGGTTAAAATTAAAAAATTAATCTAATTAGTGGTTGAAAAAGTAAAATATGGTTGAAGATTATTGTACAGAATGTTCATTTGCCTTTACAGAAAATTTTTTATTTTTAAATTTAGACCACTGTGGATGAAGTTACAGTCGTTTTCCTACAAGTCTACACACCAACTTTTTGACTTTTTGGAGGACTTAATTCCCTTTTAGACAAATCCTTAAATTTGTACTTTTTATTTCTTACTAAGATGGTGTTTACCAAATCTATATTTTATAGGCTTACAGTGCACCGTTTTGGAGTTATGAAGAAATTCTCATTTTAAATAGTGTTATTTAAAGTGTGTAGATATTTCTGTGATCTTAAATAACAATAATTGTAAATTTATTTTGAATTTGCTCCACGTTGGGCCGGCAATTATATCGATGCTGTGATCTCAACAAAAAAATTCATTTGTATGAATTGTGATTTGATATTACAACTTCAATATTTTAAATGGAATGTATTAATAAAACTTTAAATTTAGTACCTTTTGCTGAAAAGATTTTATAGATAATTTTACACAAATTGAAATTTTAAATTTTATAATGTTTTACTTATACTTTATTATTACAAAAATACAAATATTTTTGTAATAATAAAGTTCGTACCTGCACGTTTTTTTATCATTTAAATCTATTCAACTGCTTTCTACTAAAAACGGTCGATGTTTCTTTCTTCTTCTGTTGTTGATGTTCGACAATTTTAATTCAGTTGGATTCCAAATACGACCATATCGCTGGCTGCGTCTGCCAAATTTTTGAATTTTTCTCTGTATCACTTCTTAGCGTAATGGACCAATTTATGATGGTTTATTATTTAAAAAAAATTATTATTAACACTAACATTTTTTTACATTTTTTATTAATCTGATTATTTAATTTCTTAATATTTCATTAAAATATTAAGATACCCAACACTTCGAAAGAGGCAAATCGGCGACCACTCACCAACCATGCACAGTAGCAATAATAATAATCTAGAGTTTAATATAAATTCCTTTCCACCACTTCCAAATAATAGAAATCAAGTTCAACATGGGCTCTCCTATGCCCAACTGACTACACATGAAGACACCCAACATCAATCTCAGCACAACCAATCGTTAACAATTATGCAGCAACAAGCACAAAGTAATCTCGAGCAGATGATGACAAAGATGATGGAGAAGATGGACAAGATCCTGGATCTCCTAATAACTATGATCAGTAAAATGAAATGACAAGTAACAACATACTAAATAAATTAAACATTTCCATGTAGAACGCCAATGGTCTAGTCAGTCATGGACTAGAAGTTAAATCATTCATAAAAAATCAAATCAAATCAAATCAAAAAAAATCAAAATTTAGACATCATGCTTATTTCCGAGACTCACATGACAGATAAAAGTTTTATAAAAATTCCCGATTTTGCCATTTATCACACTCGACACCCGAGTGGCACAGCACGAGGGGGTACTGCAGTCATTATTAGAAATAAAATTAAACACCATGAAATACACAAAACAAGCGAGAGTAACTTGCAAGCTACTTCAATTAAAATAGAAGACTGGAATGGTCCATCACACTTTCAGCAGTATACTGTCCGCCTAATGTATCCATAAAGAAAGAACAATTCGAATCATTCTTTAACTCCCTAGGGCAGCGCTTTATGGCTGGAAGTGACTACAACTCCAAACACGTCCATTGGGGATCCAGACTGCCAACAACTAGAGGAAGACAGCTTTATAAAGCAATGCAAAGTAATAACCTACACCCTCTCTCAACCGGTCAACCAACATACTGGCCAACAGACCCAGAAAAAATTCCAGACGTGTTAGATTTCTGTATTACAAAAGGTATTGCACACAACTATTTTAAAATTGAATCATGTTTGGATTTATCGTCTGATCACACTCCTCTCCTGGTCACTTTGGATTCCTGTGTTCATCGGATAAATAAACCACCCACACTATATAATAACAAAACAGATTGGAATAGTTTCAGATACAACCTAGCAAAAAAATTAAACTTCAACATCTCATTAAAAACTGAACAAGAGTTAGACACGGCGGTCGAACATTTGACTACTGCAATTCAACAAGCTTCATGGGGTGCAACTCCAGTAACGACCCTGACCGACAAACCAGGTCAATGTCCGGAACCTACTAGAAAAAAGATTGCAGAAAAATGGAAGCTCAGAAAACGTTGGCAAATTACTCATGCGCCAAGTGACAAAACAAACCTAAATAAAGCTGATAGATTTGTGAAGGAAAATAAAACACACATTTATTATAAAACACTATAATTAGAATATTATGTCGCTCGTCACTCATCTATACACATCGACAGTATGGTACGTTCTGATGTCTTTATATCAACATGCATAATATTAGTAAGCACATATATTTTGCATGGTGTGTAAAGTTCCATGAATAAGTAACTGAACACCGCACCGTCTACTCGTAGTTCAGATAGTACAAAATAATGTAGGCGTTATAATAATATTTCCAACAAAAGCTAATAAAGAACTAAAAAAAATGCTTGAAGCAAACAAAAATAATAGTATTAAAATATTCTTAGAAAACCTTTCTGCCACTGAATCAACGGAGTACTCGTTGTGGAAAGTTACAAGAAAAATAAGAAAACAACACAAAACAGAACATCCCATTAGAACAAGCACGGGTAGTTGGGCTAGGAATGATGAAGAGAAGGCCCAAGCATTTGCTGAGCATCTTGCCAAAGTGTTTTATCCCTTACCAAAGGAAATCTCCAATAATGAAGAACTTCCTATCCACAAAATGCTAGCAGCCCCATACCAGCTGGACTTACCCATAAAGTACTTCAAGACTAACAAAATCAAAACTACTATCCTCAAAAGAACGAATCCAAAAAAGCTCCAGGGTACGACCTAATAACGGGCAGCATTCTGAAAGAACTACCAGAAGAAGGGTTTAAATTCGTCACGATGATTTTTAACGCACTTATTAGACTCGGCTGCTTTCCAACTCAATGGAAGGTTGCACAGGTGATCCAAATTCCAAAACCAGGCAAAGATCCCACCATGACCCAGTCCTACAGACCCATCAGTCTTCTTCCTGCTCTGTCCAAAACTTTTGAAAAACTGATTCTAGAAAAGCTGAAACCAATTCTTGAAGACAAAAGAATAATTCCAGACCACCAGTTTGGGTTTCGACAAGGCCATGGAACGGTTGAACAGGTGCATCGAATCGCAAAGAAGATTAGAGCTGACTTGGAGTGTAAGAGATATTGCTCGGCTGCCTTTCTCGATATATCGCAGGCGTTCGACAAAGTGTGGCACGAAGGACTTCTGTACAAAATTAAGAAAAATCTACCTCATCATTTTATCGTATACTAGAATCATACCTAACAAATAGACATTGTTTAGTCAAGTACGGTGATGCTTATACCAACCTAATACCAATACGATCTGGGGTTCCTCAGGGTAGCATTCTTGGGCCCACTCTGTATTTAATATACACATCCGACCTACCTGAAAATAGTAACACAACAACTGCTACTTATGCGGATGATACCGCCATAATGGCCTCCCATGCGGACCCAAATCGTGCGTCACACTTGCTACAAAACCATCTAAACAAGATAGGAGATTGGTTGAAGAAATGGAGGATAAAAGTTAACTGCACCAAGTCGGTTCATATTACATTCACACTAAGGAGAGGTACATGTCCCAACGTGTCATTGAATAATAATGTTCTCCCTCAACAAGAGGAAGTCAAGTATCTGGGACTCCATCTCGACAGAAGACTAACCTGGGCCAAACACATTTGGTGTAAGCGACTTCAATTGGGGTTGATTTATCGGAAGATGTATTGGCTTATGGGCCGCAACTCCCATCTCTCGATGGAAAATAAGCGACTGCTATACAAAGCAATCTTGAAACCAATATGGACATATGGTGTTCAGCTGTGGGGTGCTGACAGTGAGTCTAACATAGCTAAGCTACAGCGTTTCCAATAAAAAGTGCTACGCGACATTTGTGGCTCCCCTTGGTACGTTCCCAATGCTGTAATACAATCTGACCTTCAAATAAACACGATAAAGGAAGAAATTGCAGCCATAAGTTCTAAGTACCAGGCACGATTAAGTGACCACCCCAACATATTAACATCCGACTTACTCGTAACCCCGCTTGTAAGACGACTGAAACGGTACGACCCAGTACACCTACCCCAACGTAAATGACGATAAATCAAATGAACAAAATTATTTTCTAATGGAAACAAAAATATTGGGTTTTATCACAATAAAGCATAAAAGAAGTCAGCTAATGTGCTGACCTCTGCTATGACCATGTAAAACTTTAACAGATCTGTAGCTTATTGTCCCTGTCGGGATATTCATGGAGTCAATTTAAAAAAAATATTTCATAGAGGATTTACAATATAATGCGTCCTCTATGGCGGAGAGACGGACTCGAAGTCTTTGTTCCCACTCTTCTCACTTCACGCGTCCCTTTTTAAAACTTTTAAATTTGAAACTTTGACAAATTATTATGATATCTATCGTTACATTTTAAAACTAAAACTAAAATTTAGTGAGGTTACAAAAACATATTCTCATATAATTCAGCACAACCAAAATACAACCTTTCTTTATAAAATTTATTTGTTTATTTTTTTTACTGAAAGTTGTATTCTAAACGTCGGTTAGTGAAACGTTTATGTAGAGCAATTAGAGAATATTGCCACTTTAGGATACACCAACGAGCACATAATATTTATTATCTATATTAAAACTTATTGAATCAGAACGATCTTAACAGTTTTCGCTAAATTCGCTAGAGCGCTCAAATGAAATTTTGTTACCTGCAACTCACTTAACAAAATTTCACTCAACTATCACGCACTTAATTAAATATAGAAGAGAAGGGCCGCCTAACCCTTATATTATAACACATGTATGTAACGCGTAACGGTATTGTAAAGCATCAACTGCCATATAACCATCTATGCCTATAACAAATACATATTTTTTTATTTTAATTTAATTGTGACTCCCTAAGTTATGAAGCGCCTAGAATTTGCAACAGTTTTGCGTTTAAAACCTTGAGCTCTATTATTAAAAAAATTAGACTGGTTTAACCCAACTTTATCTGAGGATTAGTTACTCTTTTTAAAATACACTACAAGTTTTCTTTTACAAAATCTTATAATCGAGATATCGGTTTTATATGACGTCATATTACACGTCGAACTCTCTCATTAGTCTTTTTTGGTTACAAGCACCACGAATCGCTTTGGTTTGAGTTTCTATAAGTGGGATTCATTTTATTTCGAAAAATTAAAATGGACTAAAAAGATATTGACAATTTATAAACAATAAAGAACGCGAAGTTGCTTGTTTTTTCTCAAGTATCTCGAAAACTAAGCAAGATAGGGGAACCTTTTTTATCGAGCATGAAAACATTTAAAGTCAAATCAGTCTTTTAGCTTGCACGCAACGTCAACTGTCCGAAATTCGAGTTGCGAAAACCCTCAATTTCCTATGACTAACAGTGCAAAAAGAAGAAAACTGATTAATTCCTCCTTATTTCAATGAGGAAAATCTGAAAGTCACTTTTTGACAAAGAACTATGAGTCTATTAAACCAAATTCGTGGCACATCTTTTACTTGTATGTTATACAATACTTAATTAAATCCGTAAAACTCTTTCAAATATAACAGCTTTAATAATTTCCATATGTAGGGTAGGGTGGTCGACAGTGGATCACCAATTTTTCAAACCCATATATCTTGGAAAATAATACATGAAGTTTGTTGAAATTTTGGGTCGAGTAACATGGACTAATCTTATCGAAATATTTTAATTTAAACTAAGTTGTATTACAAGCAAACCATGAAAAAAATATTTAATTTTAAGTGCATAATGATTCAGTGTTGACCAGGGGTGCTCCACATTGGATCGGCCTACGGTTAACAGTGGATCAGCCACCACGATTATTGCACATATTTTAAAATGGAAAAACTAACAGATTTTCAAACTAAAAATATAGAAAAACAATATATTTTCGAAAAAAATATTATAGAGACACAGAAAAATACATTTTCGAGATAAAAATATAGGAAAATAAAAAAATCAGCATATTTTCAATAGAGAAAGATCAACTGAGAACTTATAATAAGACCGTCGCCTAGCGGTACCGCTAATTATTGGATTCGGAAGGATATGAATCTTACATCCTGTTCTTTGACCATGTTTTGGTGAACCATGTAGCACTGATCCACTGTAGACCAACCCACCATTTAATTTTCAAACCGTGGTTTTGACAAAACAAAATGAGTAAAACCTGTTATTCAGGTGTCCTCACGTGCGTTAATTATTTCTTAAAACAATGAAAACATCCAGAACTCTATCATAGAAGCTAAGATCTGATCAAATTACACAAAAAGTTCAACTTACCTGATAATAACAAATGGAGGCTTTAAACCACAAATGTAACTGGTGAACATGCGACCATCAACGGAACCGCTCAGTTGTGAAATGAGTCAATGAGGGATCACATTGGCTACCACGTACATCTCGCGGAAGCGCATGCATACAATGGTTTAACTAATAATTGAGTGATTCACTGTGTACCACCGATCCACTGTTGACCACCCTACCCTACATTATAAATCTTTTTTTCATTTAATAAAAAAATTAATTTGGCCGACTGTCAAAAGTTTTTCTTCTCAGCGCCACCTTATAATTGGGTTGATCAATGACTGGTCTATTGTAATAACGTGAATATGCATTTTTGAAAGTATGCGACTGGTTATCTCGAAAACTTTCCACATCAAAGTTATATTTCTTGACAATTTTGTACTCAGAAAACTGTGCTTTATCCAAATCCGCGAAGAAAAATAAGGGTTGCAATTTTAAAAAATTTCCGATGTTGTTGGCTCAAAAAATAAACATGTCAATGGTGGAAAACCTTTTTTTTCCACAACGTGTTATGGTTATTAGAACCTTTTAACAAAATAAATGGTCAATTTTGAGCATTCGAAAAAAATTATTACTGCGTGATTTTTTAGTGCACATAATGTTATGGTTGATTTATACTAAAAAAGTAACGTAGCGGAATACAACGTAGAATGTAATGTTTTGTTTTGTCTTTGTCCAGACAACGACAAAGACAAAAGTCCGCAGTGCATAAGTGCATCTCTTACATTACATTCTACGTTGCATTCCGCTACGTTACTTTTTTAGTATAAATCAACCATTACTTTACAGTAAAGAGGATTTATACATAGAGGGCCAGCTACCTCTTAAAAGTTGATATAAATATTTTGCATACTTTTCAGTTCAATAGATGGTTTTTGCACGCCACCTGATGGACAGAGTTATCTTTAAGTTATTGTTATGTGATTATCAGCTATTGTAAATTTTAGCAAAACAATAACTTAGTGATAACGTTGCCCACCATGTGGCTTAACAAGCTATCTATCGAACTGAAAACATATCAAATATTTTTGACAGGTAGTTCCATAAGAGCTGTCCATCTATATATAATTCTCTTTGCTTAAAGTCAATAATAAAACGTGTAATCAAAACTTTTGAAACGCGATATACCAAGTGATTTATGTGCAAGATTTACCAAAGTATGGCATAGATTGTACAGCACAGAAGCCATAAAACATCGAATCTGTAAGAAAAAATGTTAATGAAAATCCGAGGACCTCTGTAAATCATCGTGGACAAGAAAAAATTTTTTCCCTGATATTGATTAACAGACCTACAATATAGTATATTATGTACCTGCATGTGTAGTTTTGAGAGGATGTTGCAACATCGCACACAACTCGCGCTACGATAAAAAAAGTTTGCGCTGCGGATTTCCTGGACGATTGATGTCAAAATCTGGTAACATTGATTGACCAGCTCAAGCACCTGATTTGACAGCACCGAATCTTTTCTTTGTGGCTACTTTACGCCAAAAATCTGGGCAATAAATCAGCAACTGAAACGCAACATTAGCGAAAAATTTGACCAAGCTACGCAAGAAATATGCTAAAATGTAATGAAAATGTAGTCAAAGCAGTACGTATTTGCGTCGCAGTTAGAGACGACCATTTGACCAATATGATATTTTATAACTAATGACAAGAATTACATTATCAATAAATAAAAATAATACTAAGAAATAGTAAAAAGAGTTTTGTTTACATTTATGAGAATAATATGCATGCGATACATGTTCCAAAAATTTCTAGAGAAATGTAGAAAATAGAGTTTGGAAATAAATATTATGAAGAAAAAAACTAGATTAAGTGTATTGGTGTAAGACGTTATTATTGTCAAAAATAATATAAAACTATCAATATGCTACGGAGCGTAGTAAAGAGCGTAGTAAATCAATGAAAGACTAACGAAAATGTTGAAGGCTACAGAAATTGATTTTAGGAAACGATCTGCGAGAAAATCTAGAACTAAGAATAAGGCAATTATCAACGTATCTTGTACACTATTTGACAAAATTATAACTAAATAATTGAGCAGGTCTCTGCATATATCCAACGATTGAGTGCAAGGATAGATAACCAAAGCAAATGCTGAAATTGACATTAGTAAATGCAAAGAAAAGATGCAAAGGACCAAAAAGCTGTTTGAGAGAAACAATAGACAAGGAGATCCAAGAGAGAGGGCTGGACAAAGAACTACGGAATAACAAGAAGAGGTATGGGACAAAAAGGGCCGATGTTGTTGATTAGCTAAACGATGACGAGCAAGCAAAGAAGCACAAATGGTAACCCGCTGATTTTTGTTGTTTTCGCTCAAAACATATTTTGGTACCTAAACACCCAACTTTTGAACTTTGCCCATGGAATGCAAATGTCGTACGATAGTTGATTGGTCACAATTTATCATATTGCCCAATTCCCGAGTTGATTGACGTGGATCATGACGAATTGAAACATTTCATCGGTCTTCATCAAAGCCGGATGGTCTCCCTGAACTTGGGAAATCATTAATATCAAAATGCCCCTTTTTGAAACGAGAAAACAATTTTCGTGCAGTACTTTCCACGATGGCGTTCTCTCCATAAACGGCACAAATAGTTCTAGTGACCTCCGATGCCTTAACTCCTCGGTTAAACTCAAACAAAAGGATATGTCGAAAATTTTAATTTTTTTGTACTTGACTCTCCATTTTCTTTAGCCAACAATTACCCCTAACTCTCTAAAATTTGAAAAATTCAGGAAGTATTCAATAAAACAATACTATAGCATTAAAAAGACATTGCTATTTCTCAAACGAATTTGTTTCCAAAGCACTCTTACCTTGGAAACCAAAAACGCAACGAACTTATGCATCAATCTGATATAACACTTGGGCCTTGTAGACCCATGGCTTATTTAACCACATCAGACTATACCTTCTTAATATTCTTAGAATACAAGAATATCGCACAACCCAATTTGAAATGTGAACTCGAGTTTCGATCTTATTAGTTCTCATCAGCACAATTTACAAAAGGATTGTACGAGCGCATTACGGCTATTCTGCCATCGACGAGCAAAGTAAGTGAATACTTACAAAATTGCAAGTTTCGGCAACGCCATCGCGCGGTTCTTGGGAAAGGCCCCAGTGATAATATGAGAATAAAAGTTCTCGGCTCTAGCTAGTATGTATTTAAAATACAAGAATATCGCACAACCCAATTTGAAATGTGAACTCGAGTTTCGAACTTATTAGTTCTCATCAGCACAATTTACAAAAGGATTGTACGCGCTGTGCATTTGGCGCGATGGCGTTGCCGAAACTTGCAATTTTGTAAGTATTCACTTACTTTGCTCGTCGATGGCAGAATAGCCGTAATGCGCTCGTACAATCCTTTTGTAAATTGTGCTGATGAGAACTAATAAGTTCGAAACTCGAGTTCACATTTCAAATTGGGTTGTGCGATATTCTTGTATTTTAAATACATAGGTACTGGCTAGAGCCGAGAACTTTTATTCTTAATATTCTTATCTTTATGCATCCATTCCTTGATGTGCAAGGAATACAAGTCATCTTGAAATTCATTTTTCCGATTAGATCTTGGTCTACCTCTTCTGCTTCTTCCGCCATTATTTATTCTTAACGTTGCTGCAATCAAAATCCTACTTATGGTTTGTAATAGTTCTTGCCTTATTTGTCTTAAGCTTGTCATATCATCAGCATAAGCGAAATATTGCTAGCGGTTGAAAAATATTGTTCTTTTCCCATTAATATTGCTGTCTCGTAAAGCCTTTTATTCAAGTACCAAATTGAATAAAACTGCGGAAAGTGGATCTCCCTACCTCAGTCCACTGTCGATCTTGAACTTGAAGTAAAATTTGGCGTTTCCACCTTTTTTTCAACTCGTTTGCAGAGCTTCGGTCAGATCGTCTGTGTTAGTTTAAAGTTAAAATTCTTCATGATCTACGAGTATGTACATTATCTAATAAAAAAACAGATCCTTTGAACGATTCTTAACGTTAAGGCAAAAATCTTACTTCACGCCTGTTTTATATTATTAATTAATAATGAATAAATCAAGCTACTATAAATTTAATATTCATAGTTTACCCATAATTTAGATCATTTATCCATTTTACACAATATTGTTCTGACTATAATAAATGACATAAAATTAAAAAAAACTACTAAAATTGTTATTAACAGTTATTAATCTTTATAAAAACTGTACAATACCCTAAGAGTTTTTCTTCAAAAATTTTATTCTGTGTAATGGTTTTAAATTTCCTTAATGATAATTATTCTGCCCAATCTTAATTTTTTTATAGTGAAATAAATTATTACAAAAGTAGGTATATTGAGTAAATCTTAAAACGATCATATTTCTCAATTACATTTTGAATTTTGAACTTGATCAATTAAATTTAAATATGATATGATTTTCTGTTAGATCGGCAGCATAAATATATTAAAGTTGCTGATGCGCGCCCTCTTATTTGAACTCACCGAAAAAGTAAAGGCACAGCATCGTCGAAATGCAGGAAACGCTAGTGAAAAAGCAAAATTCGTAAAGATAGCGCTTATCGTAGAAAGCCGAACAATTAATTCAATTTGAAAAAATTTT
The DNA here is from genome assembly GCA_932274525.1 of Podabrus alpinus. Taxonomy (NCBI): domain Eukaryota; kingdom Metazoa; phylum Arthropoda; class Insecta; order Coleoptera; family Cantharidae; genus Podabrus; species Podabrus alpinus. Next base: position 23,261,173 of record OW026454.1, read on the forward strand.
GTACAGGGTAAATGCCATTTATGATTTCAATTAAACTGTTAATGAATAAGCTATGCATTATCGTTTCGATTATAATTAAAAATCTACTAAATTATTAAACATTAATTAAAAATAAAAGTTGTTAAATTTCAAAGAAACCGCAAGCTATTAACGTAATTTCTGTAAACTACAATAATTAATAGCGGTTTGTGTAGAAATAATGAATCCTCCAATGATGCATCCAATAATGAATACATTTATGGTGTTCCGCAAGGTAATGTTGTTACTATAAATAACGATTTTGATGTTATCTGAAGTAGTGGCGTGTTCTCTATGGAAGCTAGGGAAGAATTAAAAACAAAAATTACTTATTTATATAATTTAAAATGTTTTTTATCAATAGGGAAGATGCATAAATTTTTTTTATAGCGTAGTTGGATCAAAAATAACTAGATATACTAATTAATGCTATTTAATTTATTTATTTTCGTTTTGATAATAATTTAAAAAATATTTAAAAATCCGTCAATTTGAATTGAACGAAACGACCGCGCAATTTTCCAAGTGACTGATGACGTCACAAGTTAAATTTTACATTCATTTATGTTATTTTTCTGTGGTTTTGTGCTTTGAAAGTTGAAGTTTGTTAGTGTTAAAGCTGTTATTTATCATAATTAAATCAATTAAAAACAAGAAAGTTAAAAAAGTACTCTACATGAGTAGAATAAACATGAAAGTGAGGTTATTGCAAGCAAGCAAGCAAACGCGTTGCGTTTAAAGTCACATGATTTATTTTAAATTATCATTGAATTTTAAAATGGATTATTTATAACAAAATACAATAAATAGAAGTTATTTTTGCTGATTTGATATTTAATATATAGGATTAATCGGAAAATACTGTTTTAACTAAATTTTTTTATTCATGCATGTTCCCCATTTAAATTCCTTTCTTTATTTGAATAAAAATTTAAAATTTACTGAAATATGTAGATATTTAAAAAAAATAGTTACTAGTCACGACACGCCACTAATCTGAATCAAGCTTCTTAAATTGATCTGGTAGTACTCTTCCTAGTGCGGCCTGCAGGCCGCGCTTCCAAGGCAATCGCATTATATGTGGCTACCTAACCTAAATTAAAATAATTATTATATAGTACCTAGTATCTACATCGATAAAGAAGTTGCATGATATCAATGAAACAGTTCATCAAATTGATGAAAATTCATCATTTTTACCCACTAAAATTTTTTGTATAATTTTCATTAGGCTTCTGCATTCTTTATGGTTGAGCTTATTTCAAGTCACATAACGAAAATACATATTGCGATGTCCGTGTAATTAAAGACCTACGCAATATTTTTTAATTATTATTTTGCTTAAATTGAATATTTATATTTTATTTTGGTTCGTTTCTTTTTTTATGCCGGCTAACTTTTATATCAATAGAGCATGAAATCCCCTTACCTCTGGAGTCGATTCCTCGAAGGCTTATGTTCTTGGTTTACTTTACCCTGTAAGTTAATATTTTGTTTGGATTTCAACAATCCCAGAATGATATACTTTTTACAATAACAATTAGTTTTTATTACACACATTAATAGAATAGACAATTTTTATGTTCATATCAATTTCAAATAAATTCTTAACCCTTACAATGTTTACAGTTTTAATTATTAATCCCAAATAATTCGTATCACCCGTGTATTTAAATGTTTTTGAATTACGCATTACCGTTTCACTAACTAGAAAAATGAGTAGGCCGCTTAACTTACATGCTGGCATCGACCTCTGGTTCTTCTAACCTCACTATACGTCTTGGCGTGGAATATATTTCTTCACCAAAAATCTTCGTTTGATTAAATTTAATAGTGCATCGACCATTCCATTTGGTAAATAAACATCCAAATTTAATTACCATTAATTATACTTCTTGGTTTAGTAAGTATTTTTAACTTTTATGTAAATTATTTTCGGCTGTGAGCCACGTGCTCATTGATTGATTTAACTTTATTTGTAGGATCCTCACACCTTGGTGTTGATCAAAAACAACTCAAACTATTGATTTTTCGAAGACCGAACAAACTCGCGTCTTCTCACCTTCGAAACCACATAGCAATCCGTTGTTTACAATTTTCGTTGCCCGGGTTTCTTGTTAATTATTGTTATCCTTCAATCTTGATTCTTTTTTAATTAGGTGAGTGTTACGCGCTTTTGATTTATTAATTAGTTTTGAAATGTCATAAAACTAATTCACCTTTATTGTTTTTTTTTAGCACCTGCCGCATACATCAACGCAAAGCTTGTAGTCCGTACCGTGATGCTTGTAGCGGCATTTCGGAGCCGTTACCCCCTTGTTCTTCCAGCGAACCCACTTAAACATTATATAACGAACTTTTTAATCTAATATTTTAAAACTATTAATGTTATGTATGAACATAGCATGGTGATGTATCAACGCACCATGCATATGCAAGGCACACTCATTCATTCATGGTTGTCAAGGATAATAACAACAACAACGACGCAAGGGTAAAAGTCAACGTGACAAGTTAAAAATAAAGTTTCCTTAAATTACAAGAAGTGTTTGATTTATAAGACATAACAATTAACAAATTTCTTATACTAACTAACATTTTCAAACTACTTAGAGTGAACAATTCTTTTTTTATTTAATAACATTTATCATTCTAGGACCTACTTTTCTTTTTACTCAATTGCCTCGTTGAGTATTTATTGCAATTATGTGATCCGATCCTTCGACGAATCTCCCAATGCGTCAAGAGACCTCATGCTTTATTTTTGCTTTATTTTAATATATCATTAATTAATAATGTTTAAATTCTTAATTCGTTGAGACACCGCAATATATACACCTGTAATAACTTAATTAATTAATTAAATACCTAATTAACTCATCACAATGATGAAAATATTCATCAACTTTATGAATAGAAATTGATGAAATCGAATTAATTGTATTGATTTAAGCATTCATCGAACCTCAAATTTATTTGATGAATTTTACGCCACAGTGATGATTTTCTCCATTCCCGTGGTTCGGAATCCACGTTAAGCTGTAGGTCCTCTATGTTCGTCACGCAGTTTCAACACGCAACGAGCACAGACACAGAGGAAATAAAACGTTGTTAAAACCGATGTATATATGCAGATTAAACATGAAATACCGTTTTGAATTCAGAATTAATTATTTCTATATAAATTATGTTTTCATTTATTTATTCATTCATTGCTTTTCTGCTACCGTGTGATTATGATGATTGTGCGGCGCGAAACGTTTTCAGGTTGGTAATTAAACAAGTTGGAACTTGCTTCAGCAGCGGTTCCTAGGCTTCCATACATACAACTACTTTTCTGGTGTGAAAAGTTGTTGTTATTTTTGGTCGCCATAATTTTACAATGTGATATCAGATAATCCGATAATTCGGAACCGAGAGTTACCAACTTAAAAAATATTCTATATAAGTAAAATTTAGTGACAAAACATTTAGATTTTCAGATTAGTATCTTTATTATCGGATAAAAATTATTTTTTCAGATACCTAGAAGAAAAATCTAGCATTTTAAGTTCAAATATAAATCTCAGAATATTTCATTTTTTAAATCTGTGGTAATTCTGATAATCTGAATTTTTAATACCTACCAAGCTAAAAAATATTCTAGTATAGTATAAGTAAATAAGCAGCGATGCCAACCCGTACTATAATAATATTGTAGTACGCATACTATAATTTTACCTTCTGTGCTGTACAACAGAAGGTACAAATTACTTATAGAATGCCTACTATAATAAATTATAGTACGGTTGGCATCGCTGTACATAAGTAATAATAATCAAACTTTTCCATTCCATTCGTAACTTTACTTTTCTGTAATTTCCGGTCCATTTTTTGAGGTGGATCCATCCTCTTCCTTCTCTTTTATTTACAACTTAACTTCAATATCCACATCAAGCCACTGCTGCGGTTAAAATAAAATAATAAATAATTAGTGCAGATTATCTGATTATGTGATTTTACATTATATGGCGACCAAAAATAACCAGATAATAACAACTTTCCACACCAGAAAGGTAGCTGTATCGGCAATTTACATTACCGTTGGTAGCGCCACCAGCAACAACAATATGGCCGTGTTTAGACGTATATTTCGAAATTCAAAATCATATTCTAGTGAAAATTTTCAACATTTCAGTATGGTATTAAATTTATTATAATATATGTTTTGTTAATTAGTTGATTTTGTTATGTTTTGAGCCTGAAGAACGAATTTTTATTTTCATTTAATACGTCACTTACTAATCTAAAATTCTCCCGCATGGTGGCGTTTGCTTAATGTAAATTGCGAATAGAAGCCTAAGAACTGCCGCTAAAGCGAGTTCCACCTTGTTTAATTTTTGTTATCTGAAAACAGCTGTCATACAATAAGTCAGGGGCGTACTGGATCAAGTTATTCACGAGGGCTTAGATTTTTCATATCGATCGTCAGCTATAGCGGTTAAGTGCGTTGCTGCTAATGCTGAATGCCTGGTTACACTCCGGGCTCAGTAAAACTTTATTTTGGCCATGTTTATTACTTTATAACTTTATTCTGACCATATTCATTGTATGTTTACTACAATGTGTTACACAAGAAAACATTTTACATCTGTTTTGAGAGGTGACATATTTTACATTCGATTTGTATTTTTTCGCTTGTTTATGTACATTTTTCTTTATTACAGTCTTGAAAATGACCCCGATAGGGGGTCGCAACTATAGTCGATTCAAAACGTAGTCTTTCTTTAACACGTCCCCTGATATCCAATATCCTAGTAAATCATATCCTTGGAACAATAGCTTATCTTCACTTTATTCTGGCCGTTAATCCCTGCGGCAGTTAGACCAGTAAGCCACGTATCAAAGAATAATTGGATCAACGGACAATCGTATCATGGTATAATCGTATCAACGGATCATCGTATCAACGGATCATCGTATCAACGGATCATCGTATCATCGTATCATCATATCATCGTATCATCGTATCAACGGATCATCGTATCAACGGATCATCGTATCAACGGATCAACGTACCATCAGATCAATTTGCTTATATAGGACATCGCCCTATGAGTATAGTAGATGTAACAGTTTGGCTAATTTTTCGCGCGTTAAGTAAAAGTAAATTATTAACAATGGCATTAATCGAAAACAAATCTGCTTTCAAAACTGTAAAGAATGTGCAATTTGGCATTTTTAGTCTGGAAGATATTCGTAGCATGTCTGTCGTCCCAGAAGGTATAAATCATGTAGAAATTATGGAAGGAAGTCTTCCAAAAGTGGGCGGCCTGATGGATCCGAGGATGGGAGCGTTTGACAGCACTTTACCATGTCAAACATGCGAAGGCGACCGGGACACTTGCCCCGGTCACTTTGGTCACATCGAATTGGCCAAACCGATCTTTCACGTTGGCATGATTAAAGATGTCATGAAAGTTATACGCTGCGTCTGCTTTAATTGCAGTAAATTGTTGGTGAACCCAAAAAAACAAAACCGCTTCGAACACGCTCAGAAGATAACTGCAGACGACTCCAAGAAACGCTTAGAACTAATGTACGGTTTGTGCAAAGAACAAACAATATGTCACGCGGATGGTGGATGTGGAAATCATCAACCTGTAATTAGAAAATCGGGTCTCGATTTGACGGCGGAATGGAAGGAATCCGACGGAAAGGTTCCACAAGAAAAAAAGTATTTGTTGGCGGAAGAAGTGCTGCATATCTTTAGACAAATTAGCGACGCAGATTGCAGCGCCCTGGGAATGGATCCGAAATACTCACGACCCGCGTGGATGATCGTGACGGTTTTACCGGTTATTCCTCCTTCCGCGAGACCCGCAGCTTTCATGGGCGATTCGCCGAAGAAACGTCAAGACGATTTGACAAATAAATTGGCCCTAATCATAAATATACCTTGTATAGAAGCCTAAAAGTAGCGCACTGGCTACCCAGTTCTTAGACCTCTATACACACAGAGTATTTCCAACACGATTTGAAACGCTCTGTATGATTTTGAATTATGCGGACGGACGGACAGACGGACACGGAGCCAGATCATAAGGCTTCTTGATATACTTTGCATAGAAGCCTAATATAACAACGTATCAGTTGATCAACGTTATGATTGGCTCTGAAACATGCGGACGGACACGAAGCCAGACCATAAGGCTTCTTTCTATACCTTGTATAGAAGCCTAAAAAAGTAGCGCACTGGCTACCCAGTTCTTAGACCTCTATACACACAGAGTATTTCCAACACGATTTGAAACGCTCTGTTTCAAATGGATAATGAGATTAACAAATTAGTGAATAACGAGATCAACATATCAATATATCAACGTATCATCGTATCAACTTATCATCGAATCATCGGATCATCGGGTGATCGGATCAACGTATGAACGTATCATCGGATCAAAGTATCATCGGATCAACGTATCATCGGATCAACGTATCATCGGATGAACGTATCAACGTATCATCGTATCAACGTATCATCGGATCAACGTATCATCGGATCAACGTATCAACGGATCAACGTATTTAAATTATATAGGTGAAAAGTTATGTAAATAACACGATTTGAAACGCTCTGTATGATTTTGAATTATGCGGACAGACAGACAGACAGACGGACGGACAGACGGACGGACAGACACGGAGCCAGATCATAAGGCTTCTTGTTATACTTTGTACAGAAGCCTAAAAATAAACCAATATATATGAGCAAATAGACGATAGGCCTAAGTGGTGTTCGAAACCGCACTGATTCATGATTGCCCAAGTTGTGCGGCTTTGAGGCCGCACTGAGGGACCGGGATTGTACCTAATAACGACGTCGTATTTCCTAGCAATTACGTAAGAAATCCATAAAAAACTATTTTCGGTTTAGTTTATTCCCCCCCCCCCGTTTCCGATGCGTATTGCTTCCACTTCCACAACGGTTTCTATTTTCACTTCTTATTGTTGACTTCAGTATTTAATTTGCATTTAAGAGCATTATTATTAAATTTTTCTTCCCATATTTCATTTTATGCCCTATAATGAAACATGTCACGAGCCGACTGGAAATATATAGGGTGCTCTATTTAAATTAATTGTAAGAAAATTATATGTTTATGTAGCAGAGAAAAGATTGCAGAAAATTATACGTTTCGATTTATGCCTATATAAACTTTTACTTACTTTTTGTAATTATTTTTTGAAAAAAAAACCTAAAATATGATTTTGAAAAATGATAACACGTAAGGAAGACTGCGGAAAAATGATCCTCCTAAAGAAGGAATTTCTCTGAAGTTCATATAATCCAAAATAGCGTTTCTTCTTTGGCAGGCTCCTAGCTTTCTTCTGAGGGAGTTCTTCATAGACACCACCCACAAGTATGGGTGGTAGTGTTGGATTCTTACCGACTAAACCTAACCTCTATTTAATATACCGGGAACCACTTGCGTATTACTTCCCAATTCATTCGGTTGTGAAACTTGAACGCTGTTCCATCGAATGGTCTTCCGATCTTCTGCCCTTTTGGAATTGCTTTCCTCAGTGGCACTTATCACTTTTTCAAAAAAGGGAATGGTGCTTCATCCTTGCGCTTGTCATAGAAGTTCTTTGTTCGACTGTACGGCAAGGATTGTGGGGTCCGGGCCTGGTTTCATGGCGGCATGCCAGAATAGTTAGTGCGTTCTGCATCGTCAACTTCTCCGCAGTTGATTCTGTACCAACATTCGAGTTGATGCAATTGTGATTTATTCTAAAGTGCACGTGCTTCCCTATCCAAAATCGTATAAATTAATCAATAAAAATACAATAAATTTATATATCGTTTTTCTGTACATTTCATTGTGTACAGAAAAATGTCACAAGTCGATATTCAAAATGAAGTTATAAAAAACGGACGGCTGCAGAAACTGGGGGGCTGGGGGTATGGAATACGCCCCAGCACACGCTGATCAGAATAACCATCTTAATATACTGATATACTTAATATTTTCCAAAAGGTCTTCCGTAAAGGACGTCCGCAATTTTATCCAATTCTTCGGATCCCCTCAGGATAAACGTCCTATGGTCACAAATCATACACCCATCCCCCTCATTTGTCTAAAATCCAACTTGATCTTTTAAACTGAAAAACCTTCACTTTAATTTTTAATGTTTTTAAAATTTTTATGGCTGTAATAAAAATAATAAGACGGTCGTTAGCTGAAGCGGCTATGTGCGTTGCTGCTAATGCGGAATGCCTAGTTCGACTTCGGGCTCAGTAAAAACTTTATTCTGACCGTCTCCCCTCGGAAGGCAATGGCAAACCACCGAGGTGTAATCTGCCTGGTACAGCCTCTCTGGAGATGAAGTGTATACACTTCCCGCGGTTCGGAGCCCGCGTTAAGCAGTAGGTCCCCTATGTATGTGCTAATACTTCAAACGCATAACACATGCATAGGAGAGAGGTCGCCAACGTCCGGGAGACCGGATATGGCACACGAAGAAGAAGAAGAAGTAATAAAATTTGGAATGAAACAAGCAAAAATTTAGATAAACTTCATTTGACTATTTTGTAAACCTCCCTCCCACAAAGCGCGGACGTCCTTTATGGACGACCCCAAAATATCACAAAAATATATTACTACATTTTTCGTTTTTATTTAAATTTTGTGCCCTCCCATTGAAAAAGGTCACTTACTTATATAAAATTAATTAAATTAAAATGGACAATTATGCATTTCTTTGAACTTCATAATAATTTTTGATTTAAACTCTGTTTTGATCATTTATTTTAATTGGATCACATGAAATGCGAGAAAATTATAAGTAAATGGTACGAGGTCGGTTTCAAAATTAATATTTTATCAATAATTACAAATTTCATTATTTATTCTTTGTTTTTGACATTTTCATGTGTAATGTATCGGTACGATATGTGCCAATTAACTGCTGTTAATCGATTAAAATATATAATATTATTATGTAGATTCGATTAAATCAAGTTTTCAGTAAATTAGCATATCGAAAATTTTTAAAACTAAATTAATGGTACGAGTATGGCCAGGTATATCTACATAATATATAATTATATAAATATAATATTTAGGTACTTATATGCACCGCGGCGTCATTATCATTTAATAACAATTCACTGAACATATTTCCTGAACCAAAAAAAGACAATAAATTATGTAACATAATAAATAATCATCATATTAGCTAATTTTTTGTATTTTTACCTTCTTTCACAGCACTTTAAACATTTGCTCGATAACTTTAAATATAAGTTTGTATAATGTTCGCATTTAATTTATATTAATTGTTCAATTAATCTTTTGTTTTTGGCATAGCTGGTTTTGATAATATTTGAAACCAAAATGTGTATATTAATTAACCTCACTCTTCACTTCCATTCACCACAATTTTTATTGTGATATCATCAATATCTCGTTCTTCTTCTGTTCTACCTAGTCGCTCCAGATAATATACTACTGTGATCTCAAGCCCAATATCAATCTGTGGGCTATGGGGAAGGCATCGGGAAACCATCCCATTAAATTTCTTTCCCTAGTTAGTCATCTTGGCTTCGGTTAAGTTGTAAGCCAACGTCCAAAGAAGATATTATGACACTATGAAGAAGAAGATCCAGTAAATCTCAGCAGGGCGCTAACCTGACTATAGATGTTTTCGACAATGACAGGCGGTTTATCCAAACGGTCACCTATCCACCTTGGGGTGGATAGTGGGGTCCCACTCCACATTGCTTTACTTGCGTGTTCAATGCGGTATCGTCATTATACGAAAGAAGTTAAATTTAGATATAACGTGTCTATAGTTGCTTCCATTTTAAATTACCTAAGAAACTACTTTTATTTGTATAATTATTGTTTTTATTGCCATATAATAAATATAATAGGTAATAATAAATTGTACATATTCATCAGTGTTAATTTGTTCTATGTCATTAGGTTTTCCGCATTTGCGTTATGTAAATTGTTCTTTTAACGACGCTACGGAGGCGGAAAACTATAATTCTTGGGTAATCTTAAATAAAAGCAACTATAGAACCTATTTTTCAGATATAAGTTCGAATTCATAAATATTACCCCTTCAAGCCAACCAATAAATTATAATTTAAAATATTTATCCTATGCTATCTTTGTAATACCTTAAATTAAAAGTCTTTCTGAATGCTTTTTAACGTGCTAATTATCCCAAGAGAGTGGAATGGTGGAAACTGGAAAACCTAAGTGACGAGTTAGTTGCCGTGGGTTTGAAATTCACATCCGCCTATTAGGTTAGCGTTAATGAACCGATCTGTTAAAAATATTTAATAGGTGGTTAGGGAAAAACATGCTAATTATAGAATTTAAATTGAAAAAATTAGTTTTAGAATAAAACCAGTTTGATACACTCGTTTCTTGCAACTTATTGTAACAATATCGTATATACAATATACATAATATTATTATATTATGACAAACTACTACTTTTTGTGTTGTTTTTTTTTAATAAAAAATTTATATGTGATTGCCTTGATGTTTAATTATTATTATAATAATATGAAAACAGAAGATAGAGCTAATGATTTCATGCTCATAAACTATGAGAAATGAGAAATTTAAACTAAAATCCTTCGTATGAAATTTTAAACGAAGTGAACTGCTCAGAAAGTCTACAATCTAACTACACAATGTAATACTACACGAATGCATTGTCCTAAAAGTTGTCCGAAAGCGTTTGGCCCAATAATAATCTTTATGACCAACTCGGGAATTGAGCAATATGATGAATTGTGATCAATCAACTATGGTACGACATTTGCATTCCATGGGAAAAGTTCAAAAGTTGAGTGTTTGGGTACCATATGTTTTGAGCGAAAAAACAAAAATCAGCGTGTTACCATTTGTGCTTCTTTGCTTGCTCGTCATCGTTTAGTTCGTCAACAACATCGGTCGTTTTTGTCCCAAATTGTTACTGGTGACGAAAAATGGTGCCTTTACATCAACATCAAGAACAGAAAGGAATGGCTGGCCCTAACAAACAAGCAAATCCTCATGCAAAAGCTGGTGCCCGTCCACGCAAGGTAATGTTGTGCATCTGGTGGGATAAAGGAGGCGTTTCACTTCTGAGGTTTACTGTCAACAACTGTGTCGCCTGGAGACTGCAATTCAAGAAAAACGACAGGCAAGACGGCATCAAATGGTTTTGCAGTATGATAATGCCCATCCGCATACTGATAGCATTACAAAAGCAGCTATTCAAAACCTCGATTGGGAGGTTATTCCACATCCGCCTTATTCTCCTGATCTTGCTCCATCAGATTTTCATCTTTTCCGCTCTCTATCCAACAATCTCCGGGGAATCTAATTTAATAACGACGTTGCTCTTTAAAACTGACTCGATGACTTCTTCACCTCCTAACCTCCTAACCACCGAATTTCTTCAAGCGCGAAATAGAAAAACTGCCAGAACGTTGGGAGTCAATGATAAACAATGCAGGAGAATATATTAATGATTAGTTTATGTATTTTTTATATTTAAAAAATTAAATTTTAAATTTAAAAAAAACGCTACGAACTTATGCCTTAGCCTGATATAACAACAAACATTTCAGTCAAGGTTTATAAAGTTATAAGTAAATTGATTGTAATCGCCAAATCAACTTTTATAATATAAAAATATCCACAGCGATCTTTGCATAAAAACGGTGAAAAGTACTAAAATAAAAGTTTATAGTAGTTAAAATTTTAAGCTAAACTAAATTAAGTCTTCATCCAAATAAACTGGCTGTAAATGTTACTCAAATCACTTGCATATCTTGCAGACTAAAAAGGCATCGTCAGTCGTCACTTACATCTTCCATGTAGAGTTAATGATATTTTGTTGGAATTGATATTTTTTAAGACTTTTTTGTATTATTTATCGCTATTATTAATTATTCATGTACTACTGCATAAAAGGTGTCCTTTTTTGAACCATTTTTATTTTTTGTCTTTTTATCAAAACGACACGGAAATTATTTTATATTATGTACTTATATTTAATCCGATTCATCGTGCGCAACTTTAAATGTAAGTAATAAACATGTTAGTGAAATTCGTTCAACGCAGCTCGTGTAAACGTGATAATAACAATCTATGTATCAAATGTTACCCTATTAAATTTTAAATTTTGAATACTAACCAATCGTACCTACTAACGGCGTCGTTTAGTGATTATAATCATAATTATGTATATAAGGCATCATAATTAGTGAACATTTTTTTCGATTGATGAAATAACAAATAATCACGGAATCGCGAAATGAACTAATGTATTAGTCCAATTTAAATATTGCTAATACAACAATTTTATTAATTAATCTTATAAATAATAAATATGAGAGAAACTGCTGTAAGTCAATTAAGGAATATTATTTGACAGGCCGATCACCACTACTGACAGTAACTTCCTCTTTACGTATATTTAAAATACGTTACTGTGACGTTAATTAATTTCAAAGATCTCCATAAAATGCACGATACAACGAGGCACTATTAAAATAAAATGGTTAAATACATGTTTGATATTATAACAAGTCTATGTATTTGCCATTTGTTGATACTGACAAGAACTTAAAACCCATTCAAAGACAATGGCTTCTTTTAAAAGTTCCTTAATAAGACGTATGTTAGTGCCCCCCCCCTTCCGCCCCAAAATAAAATTTTGTTATAAAATTGGTATGAAACGTTAGAACATTGTTTGAGCATCAATAACCATCTATTTTTTCGTTTAAGCCTCAAAAGTCGCGGAGTTTTTTACAAAACACTTTTTGCAAACCCCCTAGTCAAATTTTTGGGTAAAATAGGTGTCAAACGTTAGAGCATCGTTGGAGTCTCAATGAGTTTCCATTATTTTCGTTTGAGCATTAAATTAAATTATTTGCGAAATCTACGATAAAGCGGGGGAGACATGATGCCCCCCTAGTCAAATTTTTAGGCAGTATTGATGTCAAGCGTTAGTGCATCGTTTGAGCCTTAATGAACTTCCATTGTTTTCTGTTGACCCTCAAAGGTCATGGAATTATTTGCGAAATCTACGAAAAATTGTAGACATGACGCTCCCCAAATCGAATTTTTGGGTGAAATTGATGTCATCATCTCCTCTTCCTATTTCATAATTGGATGTGTATTTTTACTTTAGTATATACCACTTCTCTCCAAGCCTTTCTATTTTCAGACTTCATTCTGCGGTTAGATACTTTCATCTTATTAAAATCTTCTCCCATTTTGTCTATCCACCTCATTCTTTTGTTCTTCCTCTACTCATCACTTCCATCGGTCTCTAATCCGTTATACATTTCAGCACACTTATCTCATATTTCCTTATAACGTACCCGATCCATCTAATTCTTTGTGCCTTTATATGGCTTTCCCATGGCTTTCATTATTTCATGGTTTGTTCGTATCCTGTGTTCATGTTCTCTGACCCATTTCATTCCCAATATCTTTATCATTATCTTGTTACAATACGATTCGCATCCACGACACCTTTTAAACAGATATAAAAATAAGGGTGACTAGCTCAAGTCGCGAAGGGGGTGAGTGGTTTAAAAAGAGTCAAAGGGTCGTGTGACGTGATGTCGCGAGTCGTATGTCTCCAATCGACGACTGGGCAATCCTCAATCGCGATTCGAAAAATGGTCAAAGTCGGTGGGGATAATTTACACGAGGGGGTAGTTGTCAAAATCGGTGGGGATAATTTACACGAGGGATGAAATGGGCGCCACGCGTGCTTAAATGGGAATTTATTCGAAGGGGACGTAGAATCACACCTTCCAAGCTGGTACGCGACAACTTGTTGAACTCTCTTGATGATTCTCACCCTGGAAAAGTCTCGTCCAACGACCTTACCTTTACAATATGCTGACTTTCCTTTGGTGAAAATAACTAAATAAACAATTACACAATAACAATAAAACACCAAAATAGATAATAACATAGATATAATGAAAATAATATTCAAATGGGGGTGTTGACAAAATACATACAGGATACCATCAAATTTACACGTATCGATGTATTGTCGTATTTAGGCCCTTCTGCCTAAATTTGGGATCTTATAGTGGGGTGTAACTTTTAAATAATAGTCATTCAACAATTAACTAATCTATTTAAATAATATAATCAGGGTAAAATATTACATATATGGTTATTTAAATTAATTCTTACTCTACAATTATCATCATCCCTAGGACCCAGGAATATTGGCTGACTCGTACAATTGACATCTTGTATTCTTTCTTGTTAATATCTTGATTCACAAACACGCGGCACTGTCAACTGACCCGCTTACTAGTCCGAAAGACGACTAACTCTCCTATCCTCATTTTGGATATTTAATAACTTTCGTCTGTCCCACATTTTCGTGGTATCTTTCCTGAGTCCTACTAATAACCGCTGACTTCGTAGCTTTACAATGCTCGTGTATAATTTTGCAATATAATTTAGCAACTCGTAATTATAAAATTTACTCTACAGGGTGTTATTTATATTGAACTGTCTTCAACAAAATTTTGCAATTTACCAAAAGTTTTTCTATAAAAATAAATTCAAAATTTAATAAAATAATTTTTATCATGTCAATATTATAATTTCGTCAGGCACAAAAATCTTTAATGGTCAATATTTAAACAAAATGGTTCTTCAAATTTATTAAATTTACAAGTCTGGAGTATTGTTCCAAAAAGACTAGTTTGTTTTTATTAAAACAAATAAAAACATTATTTGTATTTTAAAATTTTAAATTTAAAATGATGTGCTTAAAGTCATGCGTGAGTTTTAAAAAACACAAGTGCGCGAACTGACACTCGCAAGATTTGGAAAATTTCGTTTACGTCCAATACCGGACACATTTTAAAATTACGAGCAAAAATCAACCAAATCAACCAATCAGAGAACCTGAATCAAAAATTGCACACGCGTGGTAAAGAATTTTCGGCGGCGAGGTGGACATGGACGTATTCGTTCTGAAATGAACGGGAGATCAAACGGTGATTTTTGAATCGATGAGTTTATTTTTAAAAAAGCGGATTTTTTCTAAGTGGAATACAAAGTGGATCCCTTAAATAGTTTTCCGAAGTGGAAACTAAAGAAAATTACTAGTAAGAGGAATAAAAAGTGGTCAATATTAAATGAAAATTGATGGTTGCAAAATTAACCACGAATTATTTGCAAAATTCAACAATTGTGGATTTGGTTTACATGAAAATTTGGTTTGGAAAATATTGGAAATCAACCTACACAAGAAGTTGGTATGTTTATCGAGTGTTATAAACAAAATTTAAAACAAAGACAAGGTATTTAGCATTTTTTTTGAAACATTTAAACCAGTGAAATTTATGACTTGAAAACATTATACAATTACATGTGTATTTGTAAACTAAATGAAATTTTTATCTCTGAACAATTTATTATAGAGATGCTATTAATTTCTTTATGTGTAAAAACAATATTTTATTAACTAACCCATATTTTTGTATTATAAAAAAATTTTATTAAACAAAAAAAAATTGATAAAATTGAAGAATTGAGTTATTTCAAAACAAAAAAATTATCTCATATGAAAAAGAAAACAGAATTTTGAGTGTGACGAGAAAATAAAAGTTAAAAAATAAATTTTTCAAAAAAAAATTATATCTGTCGTGGATTCGAATTAGCGAACGGAACACCACAATATATTGGCCATTTTAATATAATTTAATTATCTATTTGTGACATGCCCCCCGTTGAATTAAAGGTTGGCCCAAACCTTTGTTTTTAAAATATAGTCACGGTCACTAAAAAATTGAAAATTTTATATTTAACTAATTAATCGTTAACCTTAAACATTAAATTTAACATATTTCTTATATACTACATATATTACAAACACATTCTTAATTTTCTTTACACTTCTTTTAGGGACCTCTTCTAATTCTTATCAAAAAAATTTTTTTAACAATAACCAGTTTCTAATGTTTTTATATGTTGTATCTCTCATATTCATTTATAATTGCACTTTGAATCTCCAAAAAATCTTTTTTCACACCATTTTTAGTTGACTATTTACTAATTCGTATTTACACATTGAAAATCCCAGGTTTTGTAAAAATTTGTTCAAAAATTTATTTTTTGTTTTAATTCTTATTTGAATTTTCTGAATTATATTAACTTTATGGTATATTGACGTGTATAATATTACAGTGTATCAATCTTAATATTGTTGAATTTACTGCTATTAAACGGTACTACTACATTTATGTATTAGGTTCACTTAATGTATTTATTTTGTCTACCTAAAGTGTTTGACGTTGTGACCTTCAATGTGTATTTTCTCAATAATTATTTTGATTAATCGTTCAAAATTGTTACTTTAAATTTGGAGGATTCGTATACAATAATAAAAAATTTTCTTTATTTATTCTCCAATTTTTTAATTTGACCGTTTTTTTTGATAAGTTTCTCTTTTTTTTTTTCTTATTAGTGTGCCTAATACCTTTAGTATATCTTTTCTTATTACTTTAAACAACCCTTATTTTAATCCTTTTTGATCTAACTATAATTTACCATTACACTGTATCCTGTCGATACATGTTTATACTAGAATAATACAGATTATTCCGATTATGGTGCCCTTTTACAATATCTCACAATAGATAACTCTATTACACCGTATCCTTTCGATACGTGTTTATACAAGAATAATACAGATTATTCTGATTATAGTGCTTTTTTAATTTCCCTTTTTGAACTATCTTTACTTTATTTACACCGTATCTTTTCGATACGTGTTCATACAAGAATAATACAGATTATTCCTTTACATAATATTATTAATGTTTAGAAATTTTATACGAGAAAGTGGTATTTTGATCTTATTTTGCTATAGCTTATTACTGACTTTCTTTTATAAATTTTCGCTACATGGAGTCCTTACTCCAAATGGCTTTGTTATAGTACAGACTATAGATTTGAGGTACAGACCTCATTAATTTACAATATTTAACCATTTTCTTTAAATAATTTTTATTATTAGCACTTTACCTTTTTTCCATTTATTATATATTCGTACCAATTTATACATTTTTATTGTTCCGTGTTTTGGGCACCACTTTGTTTTATTTGCTCTGCTTTTTCACTAACTTTTCCATTTTAGGCGCTATATTTTATTGGTTAGACGACTTCCCACTTTCATCAAGATTTTGACTGTTTATTTCACTGAACTGGATTACGTGTGGATGGTGATGATTGATACATCCCAAATTGGTTGACCCATAATTATGTCCATTTTCCTCCATTTGAATGTACGCCTTCGTTACTTATTCGTATAACTCCCAAACGTGCACTTTTGGAAGTTACTGAATATATTAATTGTAACGCCACTGTAGTTTGAGTAAATGATTTCCATTTTTCTACTTCTTGTTATACAGTTGTGGCTTCCCCGACAATCGGCAACACCACCTTGGTTTATTGTTAACCATTCCATCTCTCCATAATTCGATTGTTCATCTCAGTCCCATTTGATTTGTTGTTATCCATTCCATTCCATCCAATATTACACTCATCCCTCTTGAAAGTGCTTTCCATACTGTTCCTAATGACTTTTTGACTGTATGCATATAGACACCTATGATTATTTTGACTTGTTATCTAAAATCAGAAAAATGTTATAATAACACTCCTAACGCAATATCCTCTTTTGGCTCTTTTGAAAAGAAGTTTGTGAATAATTTTTTCTTCGTTTTCCTCGTAGGTCGGTTTTTCCTTTCTTCTTTCTAAGGCCTACATTGATATACTTCTAAAACTTAAAAAATGTTATTGGCTTACTTCCTACACTTATTATCACTAAATTAATATTACTATTATAACCTTTTATTTTGTTGTATTATAAAAATTTATGATTTTGAAAAATTCAAATTTTAAATTCAAATTCCTATCTTTTGTTTTCAAGCGAACTTTCAAATCAATTCTCTTTATTTGGATGGTTACAATTTATTTTATTAATTATATAATTTTATTTGCTATTTTGCGACAATTGGTTTTAATTATACTTTTTAACTGGTATTCCCATATTTTCTCCCTTAAATCAACTTCACCTTTGACCACCTTTGGCCCTATTAATACTGCATAATACATCTTAAACCCTCAACTTTTATTTAGTCATTTTGGGCTCCCCATAAAATTCCTACAAATTCATCATAATAATTCTCCTTTGTTTCATAATTCTTTATATTCATTGGGATACCTCTTTTATCAATAAACCCCTTGTCCTTTAAATTAGCCTATTAATTCTTATTCAATCTCAAATTCATTTTTTCCACCCAAAATTTTTTAAATTTAATTTCCCATTTAAATAAGTAAATCTTTTATTGTTCGCATTTGTCGTATTTGGTATCTTTCCTGAGTCCTACTAATAACCGCTGACTTCGTAGCTTTACAATGCTCGTGTATAATTTTGCAATGTAATTTAGCAACTCGTAATTATAAAATTTACTCTACAGGGTGTTATTTATATATTGGCCATTTTAATATAATTTAATTATCTATTTGTGACAGTATAAAAGCAAATATTTACAATTGACGGAACCTCTCAATGAAGTTACTGTCACAATATTAATGTTCGTAGTCTCAAGTAATGACAAACAAACTAGAACTGTAAATTCGTACAGAGTGAACATAAAATTCCATACGGGTGGGGTGTGTCTTGAACACTACACTCCACTCAAATTGTTACTTAAGTGTAACACATACAACTTCAAAAATGATTATTTACAAAATTAATTAATGAACTAATTGTACGACTAAATGCCAAATCTCAATGAACGGGATAAGTAGACTTTAGCTTCAATGCCAAATGTAAAATATTACGTTAAATCACTGTATTAACCATGAGCGTACTAATGGCGCAATAAAAGTTAAGTTACATTTAGGCACTAATACTAGACACTAACAAAGGGAGTACAAGGGGTTGCGATCGTCTACAGGGCTGAGTGAAAGACTCATAAATATAAACTGTGGTCAATGGGACCACTTAACATGACAACACTTATAAATAATAAAAAGTTCCTTACGTATTACTGCTAAATTAGTTCGGCCTGCAGGCAAGATCTTTGGAACAGACCTCCAGAATGAGAATATCGGCAGGTGTCGGAGTGATGTCCTCCCAATGCGAAAGTAGATTGACTAAGATACCAGAAACCATTCCATCAAGGTTGGTGTGATATCCAGTCTCGAATCCCTCCAAATTGACGTGGTAATGTGAATGGGGATGCGCCGATACGAACGGGGTGGTTTAATCTTCCTCGTTTCCCGACAAAGGGAAATCCCGCGCGGATGAAGGCACTCGATAATTATTCTCGAACCTGAATTTAATTAAAGCCGGCACTGTATAAACGCGTGATTATCTTAGGTGCGTTTAACAAAAAAAATACTTCGATAAAAATGTGTTTCGATGATATAAAACACCTGTCACTAACTTCAACGTTCGAAACGAGACGCGGTTATAACATCTGGACCGAACTGAGGTCGCGTGACATATAGGGAAACGTAATGAGTAATTACCATTGACAACAATTCATTTACATTGAGTCCGGTAATGTTTAACAATCTGCCGCAACTGGTTGTTATTCGATACGCGATTATTTAAATAATGTCTAAAGAAAATGTTTAAATAATGCTCGAAACTGACGTTAAATGCGAAATAAATCGAATACTGTTCAATATTGTTTAAATAATACGCGAAACTGACGTTAAATGCGAAATAAATCGAATACTGTTCAATATTGTTTAAATAAATGTGCGAAACTGACGCTAAATGCGAAATAATTCGAATACTGTTCAATATTGTTTAAATAAAGGTGCGAAACTGACGTTAAATGCGAAATAATTCGAACACTGTTTAATATTGTTTAAATAATTGTAGTGAACTTGATTTAAAGTTGTTACAAATTTGATCACAAAGTTCGATCCTCTTGCGCGAGGTCGAAATGTTTAATATTTAAATAAAAAGTCCGTTATTACTCAACGTAGGTGAGTTTGCCTTAAATGCTGTTAAATATTGAAATATTTAACCAAATAAATGTCCTATGCGATATAATTAATACCTGTGTGATGATGACACTTACTTTAATACACTACTGAGTGATTATTGATTTAAAATCTTGTTGTATTTGCAAGACTTATTTCACTTCCGCTTTACAGCGATTTCACAAATCAGACTAACAGCGAGACGATATTTGAAGTTTCTACATCGAAACTTAATTTTAATGCGCTCTGCACGCCTTATATATCGTTTTCCCTCAAAATTTGCATTTCGTGGGGATATTACCCCACTACAGGAGTGATCCAGACCATTTTTAATTGGGTCTTCAGATTTGAAAAATAGAGACATAAAATTTGACGCGTCTTGATTGGTTAAAATCAAGAGTGCGAAAGCACCGTTTCGATCTTCATCTATGCAGAAAACGCCGTGAAATTTTGCAATACCTGTGCTTGATATCGAAGTTTTTGCTCCGTTCCTTAATTCAAAAAGGTTACTTTTTAATTTTTTGTGCCGTCTGCGGTCGCGATACAAAGTTGCAAATTCCCATAAGCTCCACGTAAATAAATTAACACTTGGTCTATTGTATTGACATGTGTGCAGATAACAAAATAAAATGCATATAAATCGAGCGGTTCGACCGATGCACATGTTTGTTTTTATTCAAACTCGAGGCAAGGATTTCTAGACCACTTAAAAGTGTCCTCAAGTACTATTTAATTCCTTAAATGACAATCTGAACTTAGGGACGTGCGACTAAAATTGTCCTGGGATGAAGACTTTACTGCTGATGGCGTGAATTAGTGATTGATGCTAAGTCAATTTTCACTCAACTATTCCTTCCATATGAATGTCTAACATACTGCGCTGGTTTAAAATACCAATAATTTGAAATAAAATAAAGCTCTTTTTAAAATCAAAAATTGCATGAGGTTTCTTGACAACAAACGAAAATTCCAACAGGTAATTTGAAAGCTCTGATGAAGTCAGTTTATTACAAAATAGGTGAGAGGCAGGATTCGTTCATCAATGATACGAACACAAAAATTATGAATTACAAATTAAATTTTATATTCACAGAAAATTTTGTTTAACGTATAATTAAGTTAGATTTGTAAAAAATAGGTTAAAAATTAAGAAGTGCAATAATAAATAAACAGCATTATTACGTAGTGGTGATTGACATGGAGTTGAACGGAAAGACTAATGCAACCATTCGCCATCCGAGGCAAACAATTTTACGTGTAGCCGGACCAGACGATGGATTGTTATGACAACGCTGAAAAAGAGTGAAATTAATTTAATGACATTTGATTATAAAATGAACGTTATCAAGATAGCAAGTTACTTACGTTTGAAAATTAAATCATCAAGTGTGATAAAAAAATCCAAAATCACAAAAAACCAGGGAAACGAAAGGAATAAAAAATAATAAACAGAGAATTACGCGAGTGCGTAGAAGGACGGAGGTGTTCTTGTACTCTCGTCCAAAATCAGTGAAAATTGGATAAAAATCCAAATCAATGTGTGTAACCTAAAACTAGAAAGAAGTTTTTAGTAGTTTACAAAAATTTGTATGCAGTTTTGGAAAATAAATTTGATAAAGGTGAAGGCAGGTACTTACCTTGAAATAAGAAATAAAGTGAGTGTAAGTGATTGGAACCAATATTCCAATAAAGAAATTTCTGGAGCACAAACAAGTGTTGCTAATAAGAAAAAGCGAGATTCACCAGGCGTTGCAGTCTTGATATTGTGAAGAAAACGAAAGAAAGTGCATCGACATCTCTGGTCGGTAAGAATGAACTTGATTAACTTTTACGCGGTAAGATTGGACGGTTTAAAATTAAAAGATACGAACAACGTCTCGTAAACGGGAAAATAAAAACATTAATTTGCGTAGATTTAGTTTAATTACTTGTTTCATGTTAAACTGCAATTTTTAGTATAAGTTTGGGTTTTTCATTTGATTATGTTATCGTTAAAAATAAATTGTTTATATTTTTCAACATCTTTTTGCGTATCATTGAGGAAGGAATTTTCTTCCTCCTAATTTACCTTTCAGAATAAGTAAAGAGCCAACCCTCGAGGAATCTACTACTGCGATTAAGAGATTTCATGCAAAAGTTAAAAACATTAAAACAAAGCTAGCACGAGTGATTAATCATAAAATAAAATATTTCAAAGTTCACTTTAAAAATTATAAACAAAGTGCATGTGGCCCCGTCTTTGAAGGCCGGCACATTGCAATACGTATATAAAAATCATCCTAGCTAATTTCTTAACTTCAAAATTTTCAACAATATTATACGTTTAGAAAATATAATTTCGTCTGTTGATTTCTAGATTCAATCTTTTAGTTCTATAGCTCGACCTAAAAATATATTTTTTACATATTTGACTTAGAAAAATTTTATAAAGACACGAAATTTTTGTTGTATGATCGCTATGATATTTCAACAAGATTTTTAAATGCGCCGCACGCGTATTTTAAGGTTACAATCTTCCTTTCAAATACTCTCAGTTTTTCTATTATATTCATCATTTTCGACGCATATGTGATATATCTTATTCTATACACCTCCATCTTTAATTTTAATAGAAACACTTTTACTCTTCTCAACATCTTTCTGTTTCCGTGGTAAACCTTTAATCTCATCTGTATCCTTTTCTTTATTTCTTCATTTCTGTCATTATTCTTGCTGATTTTAACTCCCAAGTAATTAAATTTCTCCACCTCTTGGAAGTTCCGGTTATCAAGCTGGAGTTCTTTTCTATGTCCTTTTATCTCTTAATTTTTATCCAATTTCACATATTTTGCCTTATTTTTGTTTATCATTTGTCCCATTACTGATGATTGTTATTCTATTTTTGTAAAGATCGTGATAATTTTCCACTATTTGGTTCTATTTATTATAACTTCTACAATTTGATTCATGATGTGTAACGCGTCTACCATTGATCTTCCTTCCCCGAATCCCCGCTGGTAACTCATATAATGCTTTCTGTTAAGTCTTTCTGCCTTCTGTGAATTATCGTTGACATTATTTTGTAAATATCGTAATTGGCAATAGAATCATTCCCAAGAATCAAGAATCCAAGAACCATTCCCATTTTCCAATCATCTGACATTTCTTCTACGGAGAAATCCGTACCTCAAGAGATAACTCATAAATTTTCAATTTGACCCTCTTTCCGCCATCCTTTATTATTTCGCTGTAAAAATGTCTCTACTTGCTACTTCTGCGTTCTTTATCCTATTTAAAATCATTCATTTTTTTAGTTCATTGTATGTATATTGGTTGATTAATAACTCCGTTATCATTTTTTTCTTCATTATATTCTTCCTGGAATTCCTGATCCCCATTTCCCGTGTTTCTATGTTCAGCAAACTTCGAAAATGTTCCATCCATATTTCTTCATTCCCATTAACATTACTTTCCTATCTTCCATTCGTGTCTCATATTTCTATCTTTTAACCTTTGAATTTTCTTCTCTGACTTTTAATCCCCATATAGAAGTTCATCGCATTGTGTCCTTTATTTTTCTAATTCTCTATGTCATTCATAAAGTCGTTCCACCAATTATTCTTTATTTCTTTGTATTTCTTATTTACCTTCTTCCTTTCTTCTCTGTACATTTCCATATCGTCCTCTCTGTTTGTTTGAATCCATTTCTCTCTCTTTTTTCTCTTATTCTCAGCTTTCTCCTCGCATTCTTCATCAAACCATCCTTTATTTGTACTGCTTTTCTAGAAACCCACCATTTTTTCTGCACATGTCTTCTGACCGTTTTCACACTCTTTATTCACATCTTCTTCCCTTTTCTTGTCGTAAATTTTCTTGATAGTATGGGTGTTGAATTTTTCTATAGCTATCGTTTTACTTATATCACTCTTCTTCTATATCTATACAGTCTCTGTTTACTGCTTAATTTTTGTTATCGCTAGAGAATGTGCCGTATCTGAGTTAGCTCTTCGGGATATTCTCACGTCAATAACTGCTTTCAGTTTATTCTTTGACACACATACATGATCTATTTGATTTCCTTTTTCTCTATTCATCCTTGGTATCATCCATTATATCTTGGGCATTGGTTGTATTGGCCTATGCTGAAATTATGGCAGTGATTTCCAAGAAGTGAATCCAATAATTATGGAAATATTATTCTTATGATTATTGGAAATATCCCGTATGAATCTGCTCTTTATCCCGAGCATTTTATAATATTATGTTGTAATTTCACTAAAGCCCAAAAAATAAATATTGTAAGTCTGAAAATTAGCTTAAATGTTCCTAAATCAGTGCTGAACAACATAGTAGAACTCCTAAGACCCAACGCCACTTTATTGAATTTTATCTTTTTAAATATTTCGCCCAAAACTTTTAGGTTATGACCCAGAAAAAACTGTAATTCTAAAAATTGGCTCAAATATCCTTAAAGCATTACTGAATAACATTCCAAAACTCTCAATACCTTAAACGCCGTATTCTTTAAAAAAAAATTATTTATATTTTCAGGAAATTGTCCACAAATACGACTTACAGCTTAACATGAATTTCAAGAGAAACAGATAATTTTGGAAGATTGAACACATGACATTTCAATCAGAAGTCTAACACCTATCACTAGACCAAATTATCTGTAAATAATAAATTTAGGTGTACACAAAATTGATTACGAAAAGATTCAATATTTTTTAGTAATGAAAAATGCTTTTAAAAGGTATAAAATTGAACTAATAAACTAAAAACTACATGGTCCGAAATCCATAAAATAAGTTGTACGGCTCATTTAAAGTAAATTGAGGAATAATCTGGCCATTTTAATATTTAAAAAAAACTTAAAAAAGCAATGTTTGAGGTTAAGAGCGGTTTTATGAGGTTATTCGGAAGTTTCAACGTGTAATCCACCCCAAATAATTTAGGCTCTATTTGGGTTAGAACCTATAAACTACTTCCCTAACACACCTAAGCCTCGACGTATACCAAATGATTTGTATATAATGTCGATACCTGAGTTCCAAACCGTACCAACTCAAAAAATGCTGTTTTTTTAGTTATCCCGTCAATTTGAATCACAACATTCGACCTAATGTTGTGAAATAAAGTAACAACTATTAAATCTCAAGGTATCCGTTAGAGAGCTCCAGTTACGGTATGGCATTATAGAATATTTTAAATCCATAGAGTAACAACTCTACTTGTTACGGTATGGAACGTATAATTTCTCTGCAGTGAGTGAAATGTTTCGAGTCACGCAGTAACAACTAAACTTGTTACTCTATAGCCTTACGTGTGTGTGACTAGGTTACAAACCTCGTGAAAATGGATTAACGTTGTATTAAAATGATGCCTAAAAGAAAACCTTTTGAGTGTAGGACACAATACATAGCTCGAATAGCAACTGACATTGGGTCGAACACAGAAAATATAGCCATGGTGAGTAATTTATTCTACTTTACAATGTTCAACCTAACCTCAAAAAAAATTAATTAAAATTAATTTTGTTACAGGCGAAAGAATCAGCAATCGAAACAAAGAATTCTGAAGTGAATGCTGTTTCAAGTTTATTAGAAGAAAAAACGCAGGAAGATTACTTGGACAGTGATCAGCTGGTTTTGAGTTTACGCCACCAAGAAGGTGTAAATTTTGAAATCAAACCGAATTTTAAAAATATTGAAACAACAGCTGTAACAGAAATAAATTTAAATGTTGATTCTGATACTACTTATTATAGGACGGCACCGGTTAATTCTGAAAAGGCTCAAAAGATATTTGAGGAAGATTTTAATAGTGGTCATGGTCCAGATCAAGATTTTGATAGTGATGATAGTGTAGTTGATAAAAACTATATTCCTTCTGAGGATGAAGTCTTCAGCAATGACGACAGTGATGAATGATGATGAAACCGAGGAGTTAAATATTCAAGCAAATATGAATGTGCAAGAAATGCGGAATGAAGATGAAGGAAATACTCGTAAGCTAACTAGGAAGAGACTGAGAAATTGTGAAGCCTGGAAGAAGAATATACGAAAAAAAAAAAAGAAATTTGGGTGAAGAAAATATTAATGCTAAGGGGAAAAAGATAATATGTGCAAGGAAAATAAGAGAAGTGTGCTCAGAAAAATGTCAACTGAAATGTTTTTCGAAAATATCCACTGAAGAAGGAAAAGCTCTATTTGATTACTATTGGCAGTTGGGTGATATTGAGGCACAAAGGGTGTATATAAATTCTCGCGTGGCTGAATTAACCCCTATCTACCGAAATGCTAAGCCAGGAAGTAGTCGATATAAAAATTGGAAGTACACCTTTGTCATTGAAAATAGAGAAATTAAAGTTTGTAAAACTTATTTCAAAAACACACTAATAGATATTAATAATAGAGTAATATTTTTTTGTATATCTAGCCCCTTGTTATGTTTTTGTGTGTTACTGGACTATCCATCATTCATGTATGCCTACATTTTTGCCACATTCTACGTTGGGTATTTATCCAAACATAAAACCATTGAACATCCAGCTTCTTAAGGTAGGAAAAATGTTACATGTTCTTGCTGTTATCCTAATTGTACTTTAATTTCAAATAAACAGCCTGATGAAGACTAGTTCATAGTCGAAACCGGTCGCGGAAGCATTTAGTGTTTTATTTGGTTACCCCCCCATTCCCAATAACACCTTTTTGCTCAGAGTAATATTTACTTCAACTAAGAAAAAAGACCAGCAGGGAATGGTGAATTCCGATCAACGGGGAAAGTCAAACAAGAGCAAACTTTCCGAATATGTAAAGAATGACATAAGGGATCACATCAATTCTTTTCCTACGGTCAACTCGCATTACTGTAGAGCTAGAACCAACAAGAAGTACATAGATGGTGATTTGAATATCCAGACAATGTATCGACTTTACAGTGAACAATGCAGAAGGAATGGCGGAGAGTGTGCTAAACTGACAACATACAGGCACGTAATCAACACTGAAACGAACATCGGTTTTCCATCGGTTTTCATACGCCAAAAAAGGACCAATGTGCATTGTGTGAAAAATATAAAAATGCAAACCAAGAAACCAAAGAAAACATCAACGTAAAATTTGATAAACATCAGAAAGAAAAAGAATTGAGCAGAACAGAAAAAAATAATGATGTTTCAATCGATGGCGTACAAGAGTATTGTTACGATTTACAATCGGTTTTGCCTACCCCTTGTGGTAATGTGAGTTCCTTTTATTACAAACGCAAACTTGCCACTTATAACTTTACAATCTATGACGTAAAAAATAAGCATGGATATTGTTATTTATGGCATGAGGCAATTGCCAAACGAGGTGCGAATGAAATATGCAGTTGTGTTTACAAATTCATATCCGGCAACGAAAATAAACACTTAATTTTTTATTCCGATAATTGTGTTGGACAAAATAAAAATAAGTTTGCCTTTGGCATGTATTTGTACTGCACTCAAAAGTTTAAGAACATTGAAAGCATAACACATAAATTCCTAATAGTAGGCCATACCCAGAATGAAGGAGATAGCATGCATGCTATAATTGAACGTGAGAAGAAGAGAGTATTGAAGGGTGGGCCAATATACGGGACGTATATTGGCCCACCTCAATAGTCTGTTGTCGTCAGAAACGCAAAAAAAGTGGAAGGCCTTACTCAGTAGACGAAATCTCTACTAACGATGTCTTTGACTTTAAGAAGCTGGTTTCGCAAGTTGGGAATTATTTCACAAAAAATTCAGAAAGAGAAAAGGTTGTGTGGAATGACATCAAAATAGTTCGTGTTGAAAAAGATCATCCTCATGTAATTTTTTACAAAACTTCGTATGAACAGTCGGACTATCAAGAGATCAGAATTAGAAACAGTTTGCGTTCTTCTAATTCTATATCTGAAATAATTGTACCCCCAGCTTACAGCAGACCACCCCCAATATCAATCAGAAAGAAAAAAAACCTACTGGCAATGTGCAAAGAAAATGCAATCAAAGAGGTGCATTGGCCTTTCTACGAAAATTTAGAGACCTCCAATGTAATTTCAGAACCAGAATCTGATGCTGAAGATACTACCTAAATCAGGTGTGGGGATTTTCTCCCGGGAACTGCAGCTAAACACATCTGTATCGCTGGGTAAGTATGCCTCAGTGTTCCAGGCGGAACTTGTAGGCATACTACACGGCGCAAAAACAGTCAAGGATAGAGGCATCCGAGGCAAAAGAATTCAGATATTTACAGACAGTAGAGCGGCTCTTGTGGCACTAAACCGTCACAAGATTACCTCGGGGCTGATACTTAATTGTTATCGGACACTGAATGAAATATCAACCCACAACAACCTTACACTCAGCTGGGTGAAAGGTCATCAAGACAATGAAGGGAATGTGAGGGCGGATGTGCTGGCGAGAACGGGCTCGGGTAACACACCGTGCGGTCCTGAGCCATTTGTCACGCCGGCCATTAGCACAATCAACACCCTCATAAGAGAACAAACTCAGAAACTACATGGTAGAAGATGGGAGAACCTACAGGCATGCCGTCAAGCGAGAGCAGCTATATGCGGGCCCTCCAGCAGAAATGC
This sequence comes from Podabrus alpinus, assembly GCA_932274525.1. NCBI lineage: Eukaryota > Metazoa > Arthropoda > Insecta > Coleoptera > Cantharidae > Podabrus > Podabrus alpinus. The sequence continues at coordinate 23,289,831 of OW026454.1, forward strand.
CAAATACTACACACAGTTGTCTCGGGATAGTCTGCGTATTATTGCGGGGATTTTGACGGGACACTGCAAGTTAAATAAACACCTACACATGATGGGCTTGTAGAGAGTCACATCTGTCGTGGTTGTGAAGAAGCAGACGAAACGGCGGAGCATCTGCTTTGCAGATGCCCTGCCCTTGCGTCCATCAGAGGATCCATGTTGGGGGAGCTCTGGCCTAACATGGCCAGTATTAGGGATATGCCGCCCTCTAAGATTCTCGAGTACATTCTAAGGTTGGGATGGCTTGAGGAGTAGGGGGACGGCTTCCCTAATGAAGGCAGCATAATGGGCCAATTTGTGGCCTGAGTGCGTACGACCTCGTAAGAGGCTGTCCTTCACTTACAATCCAGAATCCAGAACTACCTAAATATAAAATTTTGTACTTAATATTTTCTCCTAACGCAATGTTGTTGATTTATTCTATAAAAATAAAATGTTTTATTGCCTTCTTTCATTATTTAATTGAATTATTTCAAGTTCTTCCTTCATTTTTTATCAACATTTTCATATACCTTGAGTGCAATAGGGTAACAACTCCAATCAAACTGCAAATTAAGAATTATTACGGGAGGAATTTGTATTTCAGTTAGCTAATCTATTCAGAGGTATGTTCAGATTGTACTTAATATGTTCAGACTGTACTTAACTGCAAGCGCGCATGTGCGTTTGTGGCAGATTGTGTCATGTGAGAAGGTCACATATAACGGTGGCAGAGTGCAGAGGTGAAGTAGTTTTTAAAGTAAATAGACGTATTATGTCAATGAAGTCATTTGTTTTAATTACCGTACAAACCCAAACATGAAAATCGACTTAAGTGTCTAAACATAATCTAATAATCAATGTGATTGTCTAACATTAACCAGAAGTAAAAGTTTTATGTGCCAGGTTTTTTGGTTGCCAGAATAAAATGTATGCTTCAAAAATTTTTAAACTCGTTTTACTCGGAACAGTTGTTTTTTAGTTGTTACAGTATGGAACTTGGGTATCGATGTGTAGGTTTACATTTTTGAAATTTCATGTAAATCTACATAAAAGAGAAATAAATGAGTTTCCATAAAATAACCAATTTTTAAATTAAAATCACAAATTAAAAATTTACTTGGTGTTACAAAAAAAATATTAATTTTATTCTATCCCTCAAATAGTTCAATGTTATGTTATATTTTTTTTTATTTACTACAAAAATATAAGCACCTCAGAATTTTAATAAAAATATACGTAATACAAATGTTACACAACATACTGTTTAATGTAATTATTATTTTTAATTAATGAACTTTTTTCTCCACTATTTCGCTTTATGTTTTGTTACTTTAAACCTTGGCAATTATTGTAGTAAATAATGTTCCATATCACTGCATAAAAACCTTTTGTATTAAATTATAATTAATTTTAATATACATATACTTATTAATATTAATTTTTGCAAGCGATTAGTTTATATAATTAATACAACTTTTTGCGATGATCGATGAAGTAATGATTTTTGGAAAATTGTATTTTATGATTATTTAAAGAGCAGCCTACCCTTCCACACCCCTGACAAGCCGCCACTAGAACAATGTTACACCAAGCAATAACTAGAAGTTATGAATCCCATTGCATTGTAAAGTATTGCATAAATCTTTATTCAATGTTTTCTTCATAAACACTTGCAATATTATTATTACAAATAAAAATAACTCTTGAACCTGAACTCCCACTAACAAGGTGTAAATGATGTAAACACTATTATTTCATGTTTCACACGAATATAAATACATTGTAGATAATTTTTTCTTGTGTTAACATACATAATTTAATCTAGTTTTCTTTTTTTTTGAAAATTGCAAGCGTTTATATAGGGTTAACGATCTCGCTAGTTCTTGCGAACCTGATAATCACAATGTTGATGGCAGGTATTTGAGACAAAAATTGTTTTTCTGTTTTATTCGACTCGAAGATTATCTATACACTAATTTGCATGTTCGATGTAATTATTTAACGATGAGCAAAGCTGCAATTTTTTTCGCATAGCTTGGTTTTTATGTGCAGATATTGGCAATAAGACATATTATTAACTGGCACCTCCTCAACAACCCCCCCCCCCCATATAACAAATTCATCTAATAAGTTTTCAATAAAATTTAAATAATTAATATAATAATATAAATAATACAACATATTAATATTACATACACGCCGTTTCGGATAAAACGCCACAAGCTAAAACTCCGTTATTTATCATCCGTTTTCAATAAACAAAAAATAAAAGACAACATTGTACAAATACTACGTACGTACAAGAAAGCCCTAATTTTAATTTCCGTGCAAGATTTTTTCTGGGGATCACCTTTTAGAGCCGAAAGCGATAGGTGGCTACTAATTTATATGGATTATTGAATGACTTTATTATGAATTTAAGAAGGGGCGTATTATCCACAAGGCAATTGAATAAAATTAGATTGATTTTAGCATTGAAATGGAACTAAATCAGGTTGTCAATCAAACCTGAGCCATTCGATGATAGACGGTATGAAGAAAAATAAAAACTTTATGCAAAAAATATATCCAGCCTACACCAACAATTTGAACATGCTATCGTATATTATAATTTTTGCATGATGTGCAAATTTCAGTTTTTCTATGAAATTAATTTGTTTTTAAAATGGTGGGACAACCAGCAATGGTGGCCACTTGATATGGAATGACCCTTTTTAAATATCAAAATTTATTTAATATTATTTATAACAATTTTTTCATAAAAAACTCATAAACGATTAATTAAATGCGATTAAATATTTGTATAAGTTATTAAATCATTGTTTTCAGTCTTCCGCATTATAAAATTTTTATTAAATTTCCAAAAGCAATAATTTTCGATAACGTGAGATTTTCTACAATATGAATATCAAGAATTTTATTTTCTAGGAAATTAAATTTGGTAATAAATAATTTTTAATTTCTACTTTTACGATAAATATTTTTCCAGATAAGTATTTTACGACGCGACGTTACGACAAAATTTAAATATTTTTGTCAACAGCGTCAAATTACTCATCTTTGGGCCTACAAAAGTTTTACCAACTGGCTAGCTTGAGTAAAATTTTGTTATTATTATTACAGTAACAATTAACAAAATCAATTAAAGTACTACCTGTCTTTTAATAAATTAAAATAAATAAAAGAAGTAGATGGCTGAATATTGTCGTGTTTTTCTATAAAATTTACAAAAATTTAAAGATTATTTGTAATTAAAAATTATTATTAGGGATTTTATATTTCTGTTATTAGCACTATGTTGTTTTGAGGGCGAGTTCGACAGCAGAGTCACATGCCAGTGGGTTTTTGAGTCTTGTTGAGGTGGGCACACTAAAAAGTTAAAAGAGTTGTTTTTGACCTTTGCTGGGGCAGCCACGTTAAAATTTGTAAAACGTTGCTTTATTAGCCTGGATTCAATAAGGCATGTTAAAAATTTGTTTTAGGATTGGATGATAAGTGAAAAAAATAGTTGATAGAAATTTTGTGTTTGGAAAGTGATGGCATACTACCTTTATGCGATGCCAAAAAATATAGTAGATGGTTGCGATAGAAGCATGTGCATTTGAAGCAACAACGTTTAAAGTTTAAAAACCTTAAAATTGAAAATTTAAACGTTTTAAAACTTGAAAAATCAAATTAAAAATTTATAAAATTAATAAAATCACTTCAATTTGGATTAAAAAAAAGTTGCTTCTTATGAAATCGATAAAAACATATCAATTGGACGCTGAAACATTTTAAAACATTAAAATTTATAATTGGACATTTACTAAAATCGATAAAATGTGTGCTTTCCTTTCGATGTGCCTGCACCCTGTTTTTTATTGTTACGATGGCAAATCAATTACACAGATTAACTTACTGTTCTTCGAATTTTGTACTTTCCAAGTATTAGTGTAATCCTACGAGTAATAATTGAAGACCCTGGTGCAAGAAGGGGATATGTACAAAAAATTGAAAAGTAAGATTTGGGTTCTAAAACGAACATTCTTCGCTTGGTAAAATTATGGAATTTCTTTTTAAAATAAATTCGGAGCTACGAGTACAAGTGAAAATAACATATCCCCTGATACAAAAAAGGTGCAAGAATGGGATATGTACACTTAACATATCCCATTCTTGCACTTCATATTTATTGTTTATCCTACACATGTTATCATGTCCCCTTCTTGCAACGTGCAGGTGCAATTAGAAGTCTGGAATAAACCATTGAATTTCATGGTAGTTTTACGGTGTTTTCTAGTTAAATTTAAGATTAAAATTATGAGTGGTACCGACGAAAGTGTAGTTGATGTGGAAGACCCTTATCAAGATTCTAGTAGTAGTTTTAATAAAAACATCGGTTTATTTCAGTCTTTATGTTTGTGTTACATATCCCGTTCTTGCAGTCAACATGATTTGATCCAAAATTATGTGTGTAACAATCCCGTTCTTGCACCGTACCTACATCATTTTTATGCCATATTATCGAAAGTTATAGTAATATTAAATTAAAATTAAAAATATTCGTTACTCTCTTTCATTAGGACACAATACCACTATAAAAAACGAATAAAAAAAATTTTTATTTTGCTTCTCCTGAAAAGTTCGGAAAACGTTACTTATCCCCTTCTTGCATCAGGGTCTTCAATTGGGTTGAGGTATGAGATCTTATTATATGCGTCCCTCATATTTGCATCCATCTGTTTGATCTTGCTTTTCCTTTCTTTCAGTTTTCTGTCGTTTTACCAATTACCCCCACTTTATAGTCGTTATTTTTGGCAATACATTTCATGATGTTTTTGTTTTCTCTTCATCGTCGATTGGTGTAGTGGCGGTTCTATCGAACAAACAGGTTAGGCCTGACCAATATTTAAAATGTATCTTCATTTGCCTATGTAAAGCGTTCTTTTAGCGACGGTGATGACGCACCATATTTCTACACAGCTTGTAAGAAGATTTCAAAGTAATTTCAATTGAAAGCTTGTAGTTAATTTCAGGATCTTTAAAGGCATTCAGTAACTCTTCTTCTTGGTATAGGTTTATGACCTGTTCTTTTATTAATTTATTTTCACCTCCCCCTCCTCTCTACTTTTTAGTTCGGGTAGTAAATCTCTTTCAAAGTACTTAAAGTTAGTCTTTTCACAAAACCAGATTAAGTGAGATTCGCTCATGCAACTAATTTATTCAATTAGTTTTATGAGTAATTTACATCTTGGCTAGCTTGCCAGGATGGCTTTTGATGTGCCTGTGCCGTGTTTTTATTGTTATGATGGAAAATCATTAATAGCATTAAAACCGATGGCTTTACAGACACGGTTAGGAAATTGTAGACTATACCCGGAGTTGAACCGAGAAACCTTGCATGAATAGTTTATTTCGGTAACATTCAGACCATGATCGTCGTCATTCTCAAGAGTTTGGATGTCACGACCGCTTTAAGATAGAAATCGTCGAGCCTTGTATTAGGCAGTGGGTATTGGTCAGTGAATATTACTTTATAAAAAATTCCCTCTCTTATAGCTTTTATCTATTGCTGTGTAATCTCTCGTCGCCTCAGAACCAGAGTATTCTATATCCATTTTTTTGACAAATTGAGTTATTTATGCCATTTTAATCTATGTTCATTTCTCTACAGTATAATGCAAAAAAAATGCCAAAATGTTTATTATTACCGTTAATTCAAAGAGGCAATTTTATTCTATATCCATTAACCATGCTAATATTTAGAACCAGAGTATTCTATGTACAAGCGACCAATTAGCTTACAGTAAGTTCTTGGATATAGAATAACCTGATCCCAACGTTTACACTGCATAATAATAATTATGCAGAAAAACAAATATATTTATATTACTGGCGCCATTCTCTTTACGTTCAAGAATAGGTTGATGCTTGTGCCCATTTGCAGTGCAATACATTATCATCTGTGATGTGATATTTTTGATTTCGTAGAATTCAAAAATATGTCAAAATAATATACCTTATATATAACTTGATATAACAAATAAATAGATATAAAAATAAAAATAAAGGGATAAAAACTTGTAGAGTTAGAGAATTTTATAATAGTCTATAGAGAATTTTATGTTCTTCAACTTTGCTTAATGATAATTTTTCGTAAAAGTAGAAATAAGTGAGCTATAGGCAAAAAAATCGCACTTTAGGGGACTAAAATCATCATTTGGGGGAAACGCCGGCTTGAGATTTTTATAAGAAATTTTGAGGGTTTATTAGAACACTTCAATATACATCTTTGCTAAATTTCGGCTTGCCCGGACCTTCTGTAAGCTCAAACCAAAATTTCGGTTTCGTTTCTTGGAAGATACTATAACTTGGGCAAATTTTGAAAAAATCTATTTTTTTCTTCATTTTCCAACCTTGGCCACAATTTCAATTAAGTTATTATTAAAAGCATTTCCCGTGCCTGAAAACATTTCTCTCCCTGCAACGAATCAATATTGTGCCATTTTAAGGGTGGGTCGTGCTTTCGGTCAATAATTTAAGTATTAGTGTGCCATGGAAAAATATGAAAAAAAAACTATTTTATAGAGAATTTTATGCTCTTCAATTATGGTCTGATCATAATTTTCCATACAAGCATAAATAAGCGAGTTATCGGCAAAAAATCGCGTTGGGGGAGCTAAAACCCCCGATTGTGGGGGATGCCGGCGTGGGATTTTATGGGATTTTTGGGAGGTTCATTAGAACACTCCAATGTACATCTCTGCCAAAATTCAGCTTGCCCGGAATTTTTGCAAATTAAAAAAATTCCTTGCCTGGACTATGATGCTAGTTTGGTTTCGTTTTGTTTTGTTAATTTCGTTTAGTTAACCAAATAGGTGTTTTTTTGTATTTAAACATGTAGTTAATATACAAATAAAATTAGATAATATCGAAAAATATTTTATTTAAAAACTATACAATAGTTATAAACCAAAATGTTGGATATAGAATAAAATGACTTCAGAAAAATTTGTTATCGCGTGCAAATTTATTCTATCTCCGTTTTTCTTTTTTTTTTAATTTGATTTAATTTAAATTTTATAATTAAAATTTGTAAACTAACCACGAAAAGCGACTTGTGGGGTTATCTGTTATTAACTTTTTCAATTGAAATTATGTCAAAATATCCTAATGAAGAGTGAGGCAATAGAGAAACTTTAAACAGCTGTACTGTAAAATTTATAAAAATGGAGATAGAATACTCTGGTTCTGACGCGACGCTCTATCAAAATTTGCACACCCCGGGTTTATGTTGAGCGCCAGCTTTTTTGAATAAAAGCAAATTTATAAAATTGAAAAATGAAGTTTCCAGGGGTGCAATTTCTCAAGAAATTCACGATCCTTGTCCCTTTTATCTAGCTCAATCGTGGAGATTCACTCAAGGTGTGGTGGATTCAGGTCAAACTCAATTAAGGGATGCTGATTGAAGTTGAATAAATATTTGTAGATTGAAATTTTTGTTGATGTTATTATTCGAAGATAAACTAATTCGCTCTTGTAATTGATGATCTTTATAAATTGAAATGCTTACTGTCTTTGAGTTGAAACGATGAATAAAAGATTGCATTAAATCGAAAATGGTTTTATATTTATCAAAATAACTAAATCGCATGCGAACACAAATGTCAGATAAATTTTTATCTGAGAAAATGACAATGTTAAATTTTCAAATAAATCAAAATGAGTAGGTCCAAAAATATCCTCTTGTGGCGTAGAAAAGTTACAATAATAAAATTAATAATATAAAATGTTTGAAATACCTTTTAAATTTGAATAATCCTGTCTTGTCAAAAGACATGCGCACTGTCACAATTTTGCTGCGCGGTCATTTCACAGCGTTACACTCAACTAGCTTCTCGTTGATGGTGTGTTGATAAAATTTTGAGCTCCCGTTTTGTGATCTCTGACGACGTTGATTTGCCAGTTGACACCTGTTGATTGTTTGGATCGTATTCGTGGAGTGCCAGTGAATTTTTGTTGATATCTGTTTACCAGTTATAAGAAAGGTGAGTCGTATTTTTAACACTTTGTTCCTGATGATATTCAACTGAAGGTAGCCATTTTGATAAACTGTTATCTAGTTTAGATAAACATTGAATTGGTCAAACATCTGGGTGTTTTTGGATTGAATTTCTACCCTGGAGGTATACACGTCTTGTTTATTCAAGAGCTAAAAATAGACTGTTTGTTTTTATGGACACACCTGTCTATCCATTTTGATTATTCTTGGAAAATTTTCATTATTATGAGCCGCACATCCGTCGTTTTGAAGCGTTCGAGTAAGACTCTAATTTTTATGGAGCCACACGTCTTGTTATTTCAAGCGTTCGAGTAAGACTGACTTTTGTGCCTGCGCCGTTCATGAAAATCGGTCAAATTTTCTTATCAGTGAGTCAAATTTGTTACCTTTTTAAATTTTATAATAACCAATCGTTTTTATATTTACAGGATCGTTTCCATATTTGATGACTTGATTAATTTGGTGGTTCCCAGACGTCTCGTGAATACAGAAGCAATTTGTAGGCAAGATTCCGTTGTGGTTTTGACCTTTTTCTTATCATGAAACTCGTTATCAACTTTGAAGCGAAAATGAACTCTATTTACCTTTTTATAGACTTTCAGTAGCAAATTATGACCATTAGAGAGAGTAGATCATTTTACAAATTTCTATATAATTGGTTTAACACAGTATTTGTTATTCATGGAATAAATTCCATTTTTGTGACGTCCAATTTTTGGTTATGTTCTCTGTGATAACAATTCACAGTAAATTTACCATTTTAGACTTAAATAATCTTTTTTAACAAATTTTGAGGTGGCAATAACCTTCATGAATCTATTCTACAGCTTTATTTTTCATTTATCAATGCTTAAAGATCTTTGTGTGCTCATAATATAGAGAAATTGCGAAATTGGTTTATCTTTCTTATCTGTAATGTTTTAATGAGGTCAAATTTTGTGTGAAATATTAATATGAGTTAGAAATTCAATAATTTGCATTGGCCTGGTAGCTTGAGACACAGCACTATGTATGCTTAGCAAGCTGCTGGCCTACTTAATATTTCACCTCAAAAGCCGCCGGTATTATTTCCATTTTCTCGAAGTACGCTGAGAAAGCTGCCATTTTGTGTTTTTAAAGTGGTTAGACGATTTATAAATTATTCCGTCTGCGGCTGTAAGCTTTCGATATAAACCAAATACAAACTTATTTAAACATTTACGAATTATTGAGAGATCTAGGAAATTTAATGCAGTTTCGTCGTTTCCATATTCGGTCGTGATCTAAATGTTTTCGTTTGTCTTATTTAGGATCGTTAAAAATTCCCTACTTTCTCCTTTTGTTCCTTTCCATATGCAAATCGTTTCCAAATTTTGATCTTATCTTTGAAGTTACTGAGTTCAATCATCAGTTGGCACTCGTATTCATCAATTAAAGAATATTCATTCTATAATTATCTGCTAAATATCGGGAAACCCATGGCACGTCAGGTACCTTCAAAATATTCTCCTTTAAACGAAGAGAAAGTCTGTTCCACTGCCACTGTTATCAATTTAAATATATCTTCATGAATTTCGTTAGATGATGAAGTTTTATTGAGCGTACCAGTTGATATTAACAATTCACTTCCATGTAGGGGTTTCTTCCAGTTTTTGTATAATTTATTTTCTATTTCTTAATTTATATTCTTGTTTCTTCTTCTTCCACTTAATATAGATCTATGAGTTGTTGTTTAACTACTTGTAACCACTTTACTTAAACAATTTAACTAAGGATAACCACTTCCTCGTTAGTTGTTACAAAGTCCACTTTGATAACCGTAGATGTTGAACAGGTTGGCTAGCTCTTGGTTTTTTATGCCTTAGTCGTAGAGCGAGGGTTACTCTGATGTAATTCGAGTGTTCGGGGTTCGGTATTCTCTTGCTGCTGATACTAAATGCTCGGGGCGCCAAAAGGGTTAATAAACAAACACCGATGCTTAATCGTTCAATAACCATTTAATAAGAAAACATAAAAATAAAATTCTTGAGTGAACAGAAAATAAAACGTACACTTTGTGTAACTTATAATGACAATATTTGAACTAAACGAAATCTCTTGGTACAATATGAAAAACTTATTACTACAATAATTAAAATATTTACAAATAATTGAGTGTTCGTCTGAAAAGATCGTAGCCTCGTCTTGACGAAGTCGTGACGATTCACTAAAATGAATTGATACACAGATCATATATTATCTAACTGAGCCACCAATAACCAAAGCAAAAATGTTAATGGAAGCAATAGTGAAAGTGTTATCAAACCACCAGAAATTAGTTTTGTTAACTCTAAACAAACCAAAGTTATATAGTGAGTAAAGCAGATACTCACATGATTGATTTTTACAAATATACGTAGCTGGAATTCCTACAAGCTTGTATGATCCTCTCTCGGTATATTCAATTTCTGAATAAGGTTCTAAAAGAATACAACACATATACAATTCGATAAACAAAGCGTTAACAAGCAAACAACGAACTTTATAGTTCTTATCTGAAATTTGAATAAAAAGTAATAAAATATGATACTGCGTTTTGTTGATGTTGATTTTCCAATTGGGTGGATGATTGAAATTAGCTTCAGCTTCAATTGATTGAAATTGATTGTCGTCAACGTCTTTCTCAGTTTTTAAATTCCAAAAGTTTGTTGTTGTTTGAAATAAATTTACCACCATTAATCTGACTGCGCAGTGCTCAGGAAAAATCCGTTTACTACTGCGTCTATCGATTGGAAATTTTTGATGGCGTCTTTATTGGGTTTCCAATTTTTATAAATCGATATTATTGATTATAGAAAAAATTGTTGGATCGAAATAATTAACTCGAATTGTCATTTGACATTCGGTGAACGTATTACATTGAAACTTGGTTCGTAATTTTCACTAATTACTTTAAAAATACTCAAAAAACTAGGAGCACAAGATAGTATGTGTATTATTTGCGACTTGCCAAACGCTAACCCGGATTGAGCATAAAACCTACAGGCGAGTAACTTCGACGTATTAATACGCCGTGAAAAGTAGTACTAATATAAAATTGGTGGCATTTGATTTTATCGATCTTTTCATCAGAAATAATAATTATATACATGTTAGGAAAACTAAAGAAAGGTCTTTCGACAAAAATAGTTAAATAAAAATTATAAAATTCAGAAATAAATTTGATCGAGTTGTAAGTCATCATGAAATTGACGGCAGGACCGGCATGGTGACATTTTGAAATGTTACATACTTTACTTAATTAGTTCTACATCTTAGGTAACTTGCTAGGCACTGGCCTTCAATGTGCCTGTACCCTGTTGTTTATTGTTATGATGGTAAATCATTAACACCCAGGCGGTGTTACATGCCCTCCGAAGCACGGAGATAGTCAAGATATTTTAGACTGTACCCACAGTCGAACTAGGGAACCTTGTTTTAGCAGTTGATCTCGCTAACATTCAAACCATGACCATCGTCCTGGGTTGAATATTCTATCTAGGTTGAACGAATCAATTGATGTTACAACTGGTCTGATATGTTGATATTCATGATGTTTTTAAAAAAATTAATTATTTTTGAAGAAAGTGCGTTTTCGCCTTTTCTTCTCTGTATAAATTTGTCTAAGGATTCTGGAGATTTTAATACGGTCATTATTGTTCGGTGCTTGTCCCATGTTAGTTCGATGTTTGTTCTTTGGTTCTTTGATGTTTGTTTGTTGCTGAGTTATTATACACAATATAGGTGAAAATTTTAATACTGTTATATTTTTATATTTTATTTAAATAGCACTACATTCTAGTAGAATACGGCTGTCTGTACAGTTTCAAAATCCATTTTGTTGAGGTGGATTAATCCCCATAATTACAAGGTTGTTTTAAATACATTTTGTTACACATCTTTGTGGGTTTTTGTCACCTCCATGCTGTACGGTCCACCACTATTCGCATCCAATCTCTCACTCCAATCCTCTCTAGGTTACTATCACTCCGTCCCACCATCTCGCTTTTAGTCTTCCCCTGGCTCGTTCTTCAGTTGGTTTCCATATCACTATCGGTTTAATCACGTCCTCTCCATTCAGCTTTTCACGAAGTTCAACATTTATTTTTTCTCTGTATTCCCTATTGTTCGTTCGTTTAGAGCCCACGATAGTTCTCAGTATTTTTCCTTTCAAAAACTTTCAATTCCTCCGCTTCTTTTTTGTGATGCAGATGACCTAAGACCTAAGAAGCATAAGTAAGGACTGGTTTTATTTATTAGCGATTTGTACATCTTCATCTTAGGTTTTTATTTCATTATCTCTCAGAATACCTTTATTCTCATGTTTCTGTTATTAACATGGACACCGAGATAGTTGAAATTCTCTACTTGCTCAAACACGCAGTCATCGATTAATAAATCGCTATCATCGCCATCTTTTCTTACGCAACTTATGTATTTTGTCTTGCCTGCGTTAACACTCGCCTGCTTCTCTTCTTATGACTTTCAGTATCTCTATTATTCCTTGCATTGTTCTCGATACAATCACCACATCATCTGCGTATGCTAGTATTTGGTTTTCTCTAGTCATTATTGTTTCTTTACAATTAGTACTTCGAATTATTTTTTTCAATGACAATGTTGAACAGTGTCGCCGATGTACGTTATAATCGTAGACAGGATTTTATATGCCACGTTCAATTGTGTTGTTCCTCAGTAGTTACTGGATTCCTCTGGATTTCCCTTCTTTTTTACCTCCATTATGACTCCCTCCTTTCATTTCTTTATCATCCTTTTCAGTCTCCAGATTTCTTTTATCGATTCTACGATTTCGTTGTGGGTATTCTCTCCTCCGTTCTTTATCATTGTAGTTATTATCTCAGCATTGCCTGATGCTTCTCCGTTCTGTAGCTGGTGGATTGCTTTCATGATTTCTTCATTCGTAGGTTCCGTCATTTCCTTCTCGTTCGATGTGCTTTCCACATTTTGTTCCATTTCTTCTTCTTGTTGTCGGTTCAACAATTTACGGAAGCGATTTTCCCATATTTTTTAAATATTTTGTTCTCTATTTTCAATTACTTTTTCCTCATTTCAGTCGCTTAGATGCAAAACCCGACAAGTCCAGTGAAATAGAAAACTAGATAATGCAGAAAAACTCATAAAATTTTTATGCGACCGAATGAAGTAACCATTTTTTTTGGCATAGCTTACTACTCATAGAGAATAATATATAAATTAATTGAAAAAATGAGGGGCAGTCAGAAGTCTTCAAAAATTAATTATTAGAATGGACATGTCGGGTTTTGCACCTAAACTCGTAAATATTTATTTAAAAAACGTCAATTACTACACATTAATAGTTTTTATTTTTTATTAATACACAATATAAGTATCTAAATACCGAAATCTACCATTTATTCTTCATAGTTTTCTTGTTCTGTAGTTACCTCTGCTCTCTCCAATACATTTTGGAAAACTTCTCTGAAAAAATGAACTCATCTTCTTTTTCCCATTCACTTCCATAGTGTTTTTATAGCAGCTTTGCAATAATTTTCTTATTATCCTTGTTAATAGGTACCCCAATTTCTAATACTTTTGGGGTCATATGAGAAAAATGTTTTCCCCTTTTGCATAAGCCTTTAGAGTGTACCAAAATCACTTTTATAAGTTGCTTCAGCCCTTGCAAGTGGAGGTCCACCTTTCATTTTTTAATTATTAATCTTTTTGAAGGTTGAAACTTTAAATGCCAATAACTGCATTGCTTCAAAACTTTTTGAGTTTCGCTTCTTCAATCTTTAATCAACACATCACGTCCAATTTTATAAACAGTTGTAAACTTTTTAATTATATTAATTTAGTCATCAGGATGAACAACTACCGTATGTTTTTTTATAAATCTTTTCAATTTGTCCACAAACACACGATCAGGGGGAATATAGGAATGTCAAAGCACACTACACAACTGACAAAACCTTTGAAAATTCAATGATCACGCGGTATCAAAATGTTGAACTTTTATTGGTGCTTTGGAAATGTCGGGTTTTGCATTTAAAACAGGCAGGAACTTGTCGGATTTTGCATTAAGATTATATTTTAGTTTCATATAACTCTGTATTTGTCGGGACTTGCTCTTATAATTTTTTATGGGTATGTAGGTCTTTGCATTTCCAATGTTTTGTTGTATTAATCTCATTTCGGGAAAAGATGTGACATGTCGGCTTTTGCATCTAGGCGACTGATTTCTTATTCTCCTATTGCTTATCTTGGTAGTTCTCTTACTATTCTTGATCTGCTTGTAAAATTCTCTTACAACTTTGCTTGCTTTGATCTAATCGTTCTTCTTTCGCTTGTACAGTTTATTTACTTCTATTCGCTTCTTCTTATCTTGCTCATAAGTTGCTAGCCATTTAATTCTTGTTTTCTTTTCTCTTTGTAAGCTTGCTCACATTCATCATCAAACCATGCCTTCCATTTTTGCTTATTTTTGTATCCTATTATTTGTTTTGCACCTGTTTTCAGACTCTGTGCTTTATGTTGTCTATCATTGTTTTCTGTTTAAGTTCTGTGACTACCAAGAAGTGGAAATATTTAGGATCAGACTCCAAAAGCTAGATTCACCACTATCTGTTTCACTATGGAATATTTCCGAAAACTATAATTTCTGCGTCCGTTCCTGGTATGTTCCCAGTGATTTACCATTACAACAATTACAAATTATTATAGAACCGATTTAGATCCTTTGAAGAATGTCGTAAGTTAAAAATAACTTAATTGTACTTCCTCCCAATTATAATTAAGAACTACTCTACAGTGTGATACATTAAAAACAACATAAATCTGCAGTACACCATATGTTGAATTACTTAAACAAAATTAAGTACATAACTAAACGATTTGGGAATCTGATCATTTGATTATACGAAGTTATTTGAAATATTTTATTTCTAAGTTGCATTTTAATGGATCAGTTTGTCTTACTTAAAAAGCTACTCACTTGACATGTTGAATTGTTATAATAAACTTCAATTGATAACTCTCGTTAGCCTTTATAACCTAAACAACAGTTTGCTATCATCTTTTAGTTGTTACTGTTTAAAAATTCAATCGCTTCATTTTATTTTATCCAGATTGAGTGTCATTCTTATCTTACGTAAGTAACTTTTTGATTGTACTAAATATTATAGCTATTAGTAAAAACAAAGTAAATCGTATTAATTGGTAGTTAGTTGTTATCTTTGGCATCCCTGTAACCAACATGGTTCTTAATGGAATTAATTTCGGGGACCCCCCTCGATGCTTCAGGCATAGGGCCTACGGTTTGGTTTTTTAATTAAGTTACTACGTCGTGGTAGTAACTCAAAAGGTTTTGAACCTGGTAACCCCATCCGCAGGTCTGTCACCTAGAAGTAGTACAATTTCACTATAGTTAAATAAAATTTATAGGTCACCAAACGTTTTGTTCCGTTGTGAAAAAAATGGCGCTGGCGCTGATGCAAACATTTATAAATGCAAGTGTAACTTGATTAGCATCAATTAACATTTATTGTAAAGCTTGCTTATGGGTTATGTATGGAATACAATAGAAAGTAACATGGAATAACTAAAATTAGATCTATTTTACATTTTGACTGGCCACTGAGAAAACAACAGGATGAGCTACATCCTGTGCGTACCTACTGGGTTGCATTATCTGCGCATTATTTGTAGAATAATAACAATGCACGTATTTAAGTTAATCCTTTAATATTTACTTTTGTACAATATTTGGGAGAGTTGCTATTAATAGAAATAACTAACAAACCACGTTGGTATTGGTATGTCAATACCGACCTTCAGTTTGTCCATGACAGTTGTTTCACAAAATAGTGTTGGCGTTGAGGTGGAATTTTTTTACTATTTCTTCCACGGGTTTGCAAATTATCCCTCTAGTCAAGGTTGTAAGATATATTAGAACGATGCAAATCACATAACCACTTGTTGCTATGAATGTACACGTGCTTGATAGTTAATAAAACAGTGGGGAGAACCTCATGTCTTGGTATTTAGAAGGCTGCGGGTCACTAGACGTAAAGCGGGAATATCCGATGTTGCCTGTACTGCCGGCATACTGTAGTTCATCGTCGATTTATTTCTTGTCTAGTAGTGGTATGTTATTTTAAAAATGTAGTGTTTCAAAAATATAACATAATGTAGTGCTCGGACATACATATTTATAATTTTTTTTGCACAACAAAGAACTATTAAACAGTCGTTAATTTTAGATCGTCCGACCAACAGACTTTTTTAGTTTATTATTAGAATTTAGTTTTAAATCCAGTGCTAGAGTGAGACAGATAAACACCATTGACATTTTTTTGGAAATACACCTATTTAAGACGTTATTTAACCCGTACCCCTTTTTTGTTTGCAGCATCAAATAACTACGGTTACAATTTTTTAAAGTAAGTTGATTTTGATGTCATTGCTTGTCATTGACTATTTTAACACATATAATAGATAAAGCAATGGAATTGACACGAACGTAATTTTAATCACTGGCGTTAAAAGACAGTTAAGTCGTTAATTGTTAAAAACAAACTGTACTTAGTACTTTTAAGGTGAAGGTCGCGACTACCAGCAACTTATAGTCAATACAACGCTTTATTGCAACTTATTTGCGGTTCAATTATTTATTTAAAAATAAACTCGACTACTTTCATCATCATTATTGGTTAACTGAATATCCAACATGTACACGTTCGTTTCCGAGATGATTAAAACTTTAATGAAATATATAAATAAATATCTTAATTAATGAAAGAATTTTTCTAAAAATAACGAGATAAACTGCTTTTATAATCCGGTTTTAGTAAAAATGCAAAAATATTTGGAATAACTTTTTAACTGTAGGATGGAGGTATTAATTTTATGGTCGAGAGAATAAATCGGTGGGTGTTAGATTTCATAATTTTTGTAAGGTAAATTATTATGACAACTTGTTTGTGTTTTTCCCATTCAATTCTAAATACAATATGAAATCGACAATTTACTCCAAAAAGAAAGTGTTCATTTTTAATGTTATTTCATTTATATTGTTTCTCATTCGAATTGTTTACAATTTCGAAGATAAAAGGTCAATAATATTAACAAATAACGAATGATAAGAAGTATCAACTTATTATGCATTGGATTAATTAATAAATTAATGTTATTATTTGGTTGTTATTTAAGGAAATTAGATGTGTATTCTAAAATACTTGATTATGGATTTTGGAAAAATGAAAAAAAATCTCGAAATAATTTTTTATTTCACTTCCCGTGGTTCGGAGCCCACGTTAAGAGCCCACGCAGTAGGTCCCCTATGTACAGTGGTGGACATTGAAATAGAACCACCGCGTTCATCAGGAAATAGTGTGTAAATTTTACTACCTAAAATTGCTAATTCCACAAAAATTAATGTGGAAAATCAAGGAGCAGGATGAAAAACTATAACGAAGACTAATCACAGAATTGTATGAATGTGTTTCTTAAGGCTAGTGTCCACTTGAGAGAAAGTCTCAAGATTGATCTCAGGGTGTTGCCCATTTGAGATCACTTTTACGCTCTCTAGACAGTTGTGGAGACTCGTCAGTCTCGTGATAAGGGGCCGTTCATGTATTACGTAAGACGTTTTTTCCGGTGAGGATTACCTAATGTTGGTCATTCCGAATGAGTTGAAACTTTGCAATCGCAAAGAGGAATGTTAATATAGTGTAATGACATAATTTTCACAAGCGAAGATATAATAAAAATTTTGAGAAAAATCAATTTGAAAAGTACGGAAAAGTAGCATAGATCAGGCGGTAGACCCCGTTGATGCCACATTCATCGGCCGGCCGGCGCATTTTGTTGACGGTACGTGCACTGGGATAAAATTTCGTAGCGGCAGATGCAGCTCGACGCTCCTACATGTAACATCGATTATTTTTGGTTTTTAAGCAATTTTTAGGGGGTTTCAGATCCCGGTTGCATGCATCCCGATTTCCTTGATGCGTGGCGCCTCTCGTATGCTTAGCTCCTGCCGCGTTAGCGGCTCGGAGCACGAAAAACCGGCCGGAGATGCGGAGCATCGGAGGCTAGGTTTTTTGATGCTCGCAGTTCTGGCCAAGTCAATTATTTACCCCAAAATTAGAAGGAAAAAAAATTTTAATTTTTTCACTTTTTCGGCAATACACGGGTTATTTTTCATTTTTTTGATTATATTTATTACCAATATCCACTAATAACACCCCCCCTCTATCCGAATTTCAAAGAAAAATTGAAATCGGAGCCAAAAAATTTTACGCATTTTCATCGAAGCACGGGCGACTTGTGTCGCATCGACCCGGTTCGGAGGCATATCGGGTTACATTCCCCGTACTTTTCAAATTGATTTTTCTCGAAATTTTGATTATATCTTCGCTTATAAAAATTATGTCATTATACTATATTAACCTTCCTCTTTGCAGCGCCATTGTTTTTTTTTAATTTGGAGTGACCAACAATAGGTAATTCTGCCCTTTTTTCCTACTTTTAGACTCCCCCTAGTAAGAAAAAATAAGAAAATGTATACCCCCTCCCCCCCACACTAATCTTACGTAAGATAAATTATTACCCATTGAGAAGCCAGATCGAATCGGTTCAAAAGAATTTTTGGTATCAATTAAACATTAAAAGTGAAATTAACGAAAATATTATGTTTATTTTATATTAAAAAAAATGTTATTCGAACAATTTACGTTTAGTCCAGGCAAGAAAGGTTTTTAGTTTGCAAAAAATCCGGGTCAGCTGAATTTTGGCAGAGATGTACATTGGAGTATTCTAATGAACCCCCCAAAAGTCCCATAAAATCCCATGCCGGCGTCCCCCACAATCGGGGGTTTTAGCTCCCCCAACACGATTTTTTGCCGATAACTCGCTTCTTTATGCTTGTATGAAAAATTATTATCAGACCATAATTGAAGAGCATAAAATTCTCTATAAAATAGGTTTTTTACATATTTTTCTATGGCACACTAATACTTAAATTATTGACCGAAAACACGACCCACCTTTAAGAGAGAAATGTTTTCGGGCACGGGAAATGCTTTTTATAATAAATTACAGTGAAACTTCCCTAACTCGAATCTCAAGGGACCACCGAAAAAGTTCGAGTTGGAGAAATGTATCAAAAAATTTTTTTTATTATTATAGTCATATCATGAAGGTTTTCAGCTTGTAAAAAATCCGGGCAAGTTGAATTTTGGTAGAGATGTACATTGGAGTGTTCTAATGAACCTCCTAAAAGTCCCATAAAATCCCACGCCGGCGTCCCCTGCAATCGGGGGTTTTAGCTCCTTCAACGCGATTTTTTGCCGATAACTCGCTTATTTACGCTTGTATGAAAAATTATTATCAGACCATAATTGAAGAGCATAAAATTCTCTATAAAATAGATTTTTTTCAAATTTTGCATAGCACACTAATATTGAAATAATTGACCCAAAACACGACTCACCCTTAAAATGGCATAATATTGATTCCTTGCAGGGAGAGAAATGTTTTCAGGCACGGGAAGTGATTTTAAAGTAAATTAATTAAACTTTGAGCAAAGGTTGGAAAATGAAGAGAAAAATGGATTTTTTCAAAATTTGCCCAAGTTCTAGTATCTTCCAGGTTACGGAACCGAAATTTTGGCTTGAGCTTACAGAAGGTCCGGGCAAGCTAAAATTTGGCAAAGATGTATATTGAAGTGTCCTAACAAACCCCCAAAATGTATACATAATTTGTAATCGTATATTCGTGTCGACGGTCATGGCCTGATAGTTAGCGCGATCAACTGCTAACGTAGGGCTCCCCGGTTCGACTCCGGGTACAGTCTAACATTTCTTGACCGTCTTCCGTGCTTTCGGAGGGCACGTAAAGCCGTCGGTCCCCCTGTGTTAATGATTTGCCATCATAACAATAAAAAACAGGGTTCAGGCACATCGAAAGGCCAGCTTAGCCAGCTACCTGAGATGTAAAATCCAAAAATGCTCACAGAGCTAATTACAAAAAATTAGTAAAGAACAGGTCTTGGACCTATATTAAGAGGGAGACTTCTTAATAAAAGTGGAAGAAGAAGAAGAAGTATATTCGTAAATTTTGCTTTGAAAGCAACAAGCAAATATGAAGTAAAGTCAGCATAACGATAGAAATGCGTAGGTACTTCTTGAAATGTACACTACTGCATAAGCATAATTTTGTAGTAGATATAATTGCAATTTTTTTGGCAGGTTGTTTTAGAAATTCGAGTAGCTGACTAAATTAAACTTCGAGACATAGCAATATTCGATTTATAGAAATTCGAGTTATGGAGATAAAATTACACGTAAATATCTGCCAAATCTATACTTTTTCGAAAAAAATTCGATTTATAGAATAATTCGTGTTAGAGAAGTTCGAGTTAGGGAAGTTTCACTGTAATTGAAATTGTGGCCAAGGTTGAAAAGTGAAGAGAAAAATAGATTTTTTCAAAATTTGCCCAAGTTATAGTATCTTCCAAGTAACGCAACCGAAATTTTGGTTTGAGCTTACAGAAGGTCCGGGCAAGCTGAAATTTGGCAAAGATGTATATTGAAGTGTTATAATAAACCCCCAAAATGTCTCATAAAAATCCCAAGCCGGCGTTTCCCCCAAATGAGGATTTTAGCCCCCTAAGTGCTGTGTTACGCCTATAGTTCACGTATTTTTACTTTTACGAAAAATTACCATTAAGCCGCATTAAGCAGAGCTGAAGAACATAAAATTAACTATAACTTGTAGCGCTGCAGTATGTAGTACTACATACTGTAATAGGCAAATTTTTAATTTTGTATAATGTGAAACAGAATACTAATAATTATTTACGTTCGAAATGAATAAAAGCAGATTTTCGGGAGTAGCACGAATTTAGTCACCTGAAATCGACAAATTTCCTATAGAGATTTGGAAAACTGAACGTTTTTATAGTAGATTTGAAAAATAAAACTTGCGGAAAAATCATAAGGAGCTCCTAGAAACAGCTTTTAAAGGGTAGAAATAGCGGGGCTCACATTGGCTCCCAGTACTAATAGGTCACGCTTACCATCAAAGCTAATAAAAGCAGCACCTTGCCGAGTTCTACCTGGTTCTACCGCAGTACTTAATCCACCACGGAAGGAGTTGTTCGCAAGTGGTTCGCATGTCAGATGGATAAAAAACATCGGTTCTTTGTAGAACCCAAATAATTTACGAATTGGGTTTCTTATAATTTTTGGGTGTCCATTTCACTTTTTGCGTTCAACTTGGAAAAAAAATTCGAGAGCGCGATAGATTCGATATCCCTTAGATTCGACAATAATGGATCCAGCTTTTTAACAGCACACAAAATTAGATTAAATAATTTTAAAATTCAATTAAAAAAATAAAATCTTACGTAAGAAATTGTTTTGACCCCCTTACCCCCGAGTAAGAAAAAATAAGATGTCAGCTATCCCCCTCCCCCTAAACGTCTTACGTAATACATGAACGGCCCCTAAGCAAAATTTCGTGTCGAATTGAGAGTCAACCCACAGTCGTTTGTGGTCAGTTGTGTGACTTGATCGCAAACTTTTTATTTTTTTTAATATCTATTTTTTCCCAAATGAATTCGCGTCCGGTCCTATCTTTACTAATTCCGTATAAAATTGTGAAAAACCGGAAAGTTACAAAAAAAAGAAAATGGGTTGATCACCAAAATGAGTTTGGAGCTTGTTCAACACTCGTAAATGAGTTACAATTGGAAGATGCACAACAATTTAGAAGTTTTAGTTTTTAGTGCAATTTGAACAGCTTTTAAATTTGGTAATACACCAGATTGTCAAGCAAGATACAAAATTGCGTGATGCAATTCCTGTTCATGATTAAAATTAAAATTAGTTTAAAATTTAAAAAATTAAAAACTTGCGTCATTTGAGAAGGTCGCAGCTCTTCCAACAATTACGGAAAATCGGAGACTAAGTCATGATGAGAGTAGAAATGAACATGTCCAGTTGTGACACGTGCAGTCTCTGATACTTGCGTCTGCTTGTCTCCGAGACTGCTCTCAACCCCTTACTCATTTGTGAGTCTAGTCTCGAGATTACTCTCTAGACTGGTTTGTCTCAAGTGAACACTAGCCTTTAAATCTTCAAAGGACATTAAATTAGAACTAGATGTCCCCATACAGTGAGTGTACGAAGTATTCGTCACCTAACATACTTTGAATTAAAGACTGTACAACTTTTCTAAATTACATGTAATTTTAGAAATTAATATAAACTATAAACATATATTTTCACAATTAAACTTTTTATATTTAAAAAAATTCAAACGCATTTGTTTAAAAACGGAAAAACACATTTATATACGTGCATAAAGTATTCGACATCCCAACTTAAAAAATTCGGAAACGCAATTAAAAAAGTTTTTAATATTTGGTGCGATTGTCTTTACCCTTCATAATTGCCCTTAAATATTTAAGCAAAGATTCTACCAAATTTCGTGTCATTGAAGATGGGATTTTATCCCATTGTTCTTGAGAACAGTTTTTGAATCATTTTTAATTCTAATTTATCTTGCCCTAATTTTTTGGTCAAGGTGATCACATAAATGTTCAACATGATTAATGTCTGAGCTTTGAAGAGAAATTTCCAAATATTTTAGTGTGTTATAAAGGATCCATGTCCCGTTCTATAAGCTTTATGCTTCAGATCATTATTTTGAATAAATATGTAATTATTTTGTAGCACCATATTGTGATAATTAAATATACAAATATTGGCAAATTTTGGCGTAAAATGTTAATATACAAAATGGCCCAAAAACAATCACTCGATGTTGTTTTGCTATATCTTTAAAATGAAACGACATAATTTCATAATTTTTTTAAATGTTTATTCGGGCTTTTAATTTTTTTCCATTACTTTTTGAAGATGGTATCGGTGAAGTGGGCGCCACCATTGTTGATGACCATTTGGGCTCTTTTTACCACATTTTCAATCGTTCTGGCGATAACTTCGGGTGATAAATTTTCGCACTATTGTCGGATATTCTTTTTGATAGCTTGCAGAGTCTGTGACTTGTTCATATAGACCAGTGACTTCAAAAAAAACCCAAAGAAAGAAGTCTTGAGCGGTCAAATCGGGCGATCTTACTGGCCGTCGCAAATCGCCAAAACGAGACATTAGGCGACCCGGAAACGCATCCTTCAAAATGTCCATTGTCGCGCGAGCTGTGTGTGCGATTGCACCGTCCTGTTGGAACCACATGTCCTCCAGTCCCAATTCATCAATTTGCGACATTAAAAACTCTTTGATCATGGTTCTGTTAGCTCACCAGTCACAGTAACCGTGTTACATTAAAAATTAATTAACCTTTACCGTTGCTTATTTTTAGTAAATCTATCTGTTTTGAATATTTTCCAAATTTTTCTATAGTGGATCTATTTCAATGGCCATCGCTGCATGAGGAAACACTTCAAATTCACGATTCCTCAACCATAAGGCGATCGAGGCCGAGAGAGAGAGAAGTGAAGGATGATAGTAAAAGAAAAGTCCCGGTAATAGCGAAAAAATTCCTTAGGTTACATACAGTGGAGAAAATACAGTTATTCACAAAATTAGGTGATACACTTTAAAATATTACATTATTCACGTAAATAGAATAGATATAAATTTAAAAAAAAACTGTTTGTTTTCACAATTTCTTGCCAGGCTTTCATTGTATCATACATAAATATCAGGGGAGAGGGTAAAAGTGCAAAATAAATACAAAATGATATGCTTGAAGTGTACAAGGAATCTTCAGGTTCCTTAGAAGATGATCACCGCTGGTCGTCCTGCCGATGCAGTTAGTCACGAAAATGTACTAAAAGTTGAAAATTTGTTAATGAATGATAAACGCTTATCTACCTTTCGTCTACCTTAAAAATATCTCAAGACATCACTCTATCATATTATTGTACTATCCATACAATTATACATGATCATCTTCATCTATCAAAAGTAAGTGCAAGATGGGTTCCACGTTTGCTGTCCCTTGAACAGAACAGAATTTTAAATAACATTATAACAGGTGATGAGATCTGGATCCATTATGACCCCGAATTCAAACAAGAATCTGTGCAGTGGATAAAAAAGGAAAAACGGCCACCTAAGAAGTTCGAAACCCAACCTTCCGCTGGCAAGATTATGGCCACAATTTTTTGGAATACCGAAGGTATTCTGTTAATTGATTAACTGAGTCGTAAAAAGAGTGTAGCAGACCTATACAAAATTATTACAAAAATTAAAGGAAGCTACTCAAGAAAAGAGAAAACGCAAAGTGAAATAAAAAGTTTTGCTTCTCCACGACAATGCACCAGTTAACAAGTCGAAAGTTTCATAGGCTTCCATTAAAATGTATTGCCGCGAAGAAATAAATTTCCCACCTTACAGTCCAGACCTGGCCCTTAGCGATTACTTTCTATTCCCAAATTTAAAGAAATAATTACGAGAAATGAACTTAGCTAAAATTTTACATTACGTTACATTATCAATTAAAAAATTATTTTTGAAAATGTTAATTTTAGACATTGTGAAATTGAGTGTATACTCTTATTTTACAACTTACAATCCAAAATATCACTAAATTTATATTTTATTCGACAACCCTTTACATCATTCCATAACAGCTTGTAAACGTTTTGGTATAGATTGAACCAACTTTTTCGTCATTTCCAGCGAGATTTTATTCCGTTTTTATAGAAATTTGCTTGTGTTATGGTATTTCACCTTCTGTTTTATTCCTACCATAATTTTTCAAAGGGATTTAGATCCGGTGAGTGTGGGGGTGTGTTAAGCAATTTTGGTCCATGATATTTATATCAACTATTTTTTTGGTAGAAAAGTTGTATATTTAGGATTGTTGTCCTATTGAAAATAAAATTCTGCGGGCAAATGTATTTTCTCAACAGAACGTCATAATATTTCAAATTGATAAATATTTGTGCTTATCCATTATTGATTATGGTATCAATAAAACGTGAAATTTCCAACTCCGTTGGCTCATATGCACCTGTACACCATAACGGTACAAACACCATCATGTTTTAATGTGTCACACATTTCTTTTTTTTTAACACAATTGTTAGATTTTCTACACATATTTTGCTTCTTATCACTGCCAAATAAGTTATACTTACTTTCGTCACTGAACATGACACAATTCCAAAATTCTTCATTTGAATTTAGGTGCATATGTGCAAATTCTGCAATTTTTATTTCATTGTCCAATATCGACATTTTCACTTAAATAATTTTTTAAGTTACAATAGAAAACAAAATTTTGATTTATATTTAGCTGCGATGCAATGTAAACTTGACAAACGAATTATGATAAAAATAAAGTTAAAAAATTGTTTCTAAGTTAAAATTATTATGGGATATAAGCCTAATTTTGTGAGTTACTGTAGCTACAAAGCCACCAGCATTTTTTATCCCCGCTTTTAATGGGAAAAAATTGTATATTTCCTATAGTGCATAATAAACGCTTGTTTCAATAAAAAATAGTAGTACTATATTTATGTACATAGTACAAAAAAATATTACCGATAAAGGAAAAATATGTTAATTATTAAAGGAAATGGCTATAAACCCACCTAAATTAAATACTTAGATGTTTAGTAGCCTTAAAACAATTTTTTTAAATTCAATACTTAATACTGCCACCTCTTAAAAATTACTTCAAAAATTCTACTCTGACATTGAATTTGCGAAGTCCTGAAGAATTGTAGGGAGTGGCGCTCAAAATTTCTTGAAATGTTATTTTTAACGCAACAGAATGCCAATCTTCAAACCATTTTAGGGTGTTATGAGAACTTTGAAAGAAACTTCTTTCAAAAGATCAGTGTAGTTTTGAGTTCATTTCCATCGGAATCCAACCAACTGGAGTATTTCATAAATAAATAAATCCTGCTTACCTCCACCAAAATTTCTATCTAAGCGAACGTCTCTGTTTTTGTGCAAATCGTGCTAATAAAACTGGTAGCCATCAGGGCTGTCCAAATTAAACTTTTTCTCATCGTTAAAAACGAAATTAGATCATTCATTCTTCCCTACCATGTACTTTCTATTAAACATTTATCGTGCTTGTCTTGGCCCTCAGTTATCTTCGAGTGTGTTCATCTTTTCGTCCAATAAACTGTTTTCGAATTATGTAGCATTTGGCGAAATGTCTACGATTTATTTATTTAGTCGATGACTTAGTTTTTATTTTGTTGCTTTTTGAACAATTGCATTTTTAATCATTAATTGTTCTCAAATTTAGGACCTGGATGCTTTTTTTGTCCATATTGATTTCCAAGTTTAACTGAACACGACCTTCCTATTTCACCCAAAAATTTCCCATTTATCATTCTTACAATTTGGATAGTAAATTAATTTTATCTGTTTAATTTTTCGAAAGCTTCATACAGCTTAGATGTTATAATATTTTATTTTTTTGAAACAAAAATAATTTTTAAACTTAAACATCAAAATAATAAAAAATTTTGAACGCTTATATTAAAATTTCACTCACCAGTAATATTTGTAAGATACTGAGTTGATAACCATTTCCCTCAAATTCAACATATAAACGAATATATTTTATTACGAATTATTTATGATCCAAATCATGATTTATCTGAAATATGTGCAATGTATTAAATTACGTTTTGTGGTAGAATACTTAGGTGGTTTTATAGCTATTTCCTCCACCGTATCAGTATGAAAATGAGAAATGTAATGAAGCTGAAAATATACCTTCTACTATATTCCTAGGAAAGGACTTGAACAAATTCCATAATAATTACGACTAAAAGAACCATAGCAAACAGTGATGCAGTTTCTCAATAGTACTTTATGAAAAATGAACAAATTAAGGCGAAGAGCTGAAAACTTTACAGCTGTAAATAATAAATGAAAAAGTTGACTATATGGTCTTAATGATAGTAATCAGAGCTAGACAGCGGATATCAAATTGAGACATTATGATGTAAAGAAAATCCCTAATATCAGAACAATTGCATGTGCATAATCAGAACGACCGTTACTGGTCATTTATAGCGCAGACTTGGTTTAAGACGGTTTAAGGAAATAATAAGCAAGTTGAAAGTAAATCAAAGGTAATAAAGAAAATTATACCGGTAATTACACTGAAGACCGTATGAAAAACGTATGTTCACGACCGCAAATGCGGTTGATTAAAATGATAATACGAGATATCTTCATAGAAATGAGAATTGGCAGGAAAAGTGTGGAAGACCATAATTGAATTGAATAATTAATTACATTAAGTTACAACTATTGTATAAAAATAACGCAATGCTCACAAATGTAAGAATATTATATGAGGGATTTTGTAGTAAGATATCGAAAGGTTCCAAAATGGCTAACAAAATTAATACGTAAAATAAAGTATGGAAAAGTAAAAATTGAAGATCAAAATCAAAGCTTTTTTAAGTTTGGTCATTCCTCTACCAGATTTGAACAAAAATGTTGATTAAACTTAGCAACTAACTCAATTTTTACCTATAACTCATAAATAGGTCCCCTAAATCCAATTTTTCTCATTTTTCAGATTCTCACCTTTAAAATGATGTATGGCAGAATAAGCGCAACCCAAGTCCCAAGTATTACACTATTACATTGTATTACATAAGTTTTACATGGAATTAGTATATAAGCATTACATTTGACCTGTCACAACTATCACACATAAGTAGTGAACCCCTCGAAAATAAAGGGTGCTATTTAAAATTTCCCCTCGCTATCTAAACTGACATTTTTTTTGTTTTCTCAATTTTATTCAAAAAACTTATTTCGGCTCTACTTTTGAAATGAACACCCGGTATAGAAGAAACCTATTAAAATATCACTGAAAGAGACAGAAATGTGAGAAGACTTCGAACTTCAAATAAGATAGTGTTTAAAAAGAACGACATAACCGATTTGATACGTCATGTCGCACAAAACGTTAATCCGGAATATGTTATCTGCTCATAAAATTCGAGTGCTGATTTAAAAAGACTAAAACATGCACAATATTTGAAATGTACAATATATTAATTTATGACAGTTACTCGTGACAGTTACCAGAGTTGGTTCACAAACTCGCTTGTCTGAGCGATGGTTAAAGATAAGTAACCATCTAAGATTGTGATAGAACGCCTTT
Organism: Podabrus alpinus; assembly: GCA_932274525.1. Classification (NCBI taxonomy): domain Eukaryota; kingdom Metazoa; phylum Arthropoda; class Insecta; order Coleoptera; family Cantharidae; genus Podabrus; species Podabrus alpinus. The sequence goes on from OW026454.1 coordinate 23,318,059, forward strand.
AAACCTTCAAAACACTTTACGATATGTAATAACATAAAAAATAATTTTGATGGCTTGAGGCCTGCGAGTGTTTTACCATTTGTTTCTAAGGCTATTAAATTTTTTTAATATCTTGACTTTTTATCTTAAATAAGGTAAAACATTACTTCTAAAAATGTTGATAACTCATAAATTGCATTTTAAACAATGAATTCCATTTTGATAAATATTTATCCTAAATGTGATAAGTCGCACACTTCTTGAGGAAGTACAGGATAAGGAACCTGCACTGGAGTACAAGGATTTCCACAGGGCAGTTCACTGGGAGCGCTTCTGTTTGTGTTTTGTTTGATGCCCAAAGTAATATAAATAACTTATAGTACTGGCGCCATGCTATTATATAATGCATTTTCAGTTTTCTGGAGTCTCGGATTAAGTTATCTAATGATATAATTATGTAAACAGTGCTAACCCAAGAATAGTTTGGCTTTGAATTCTTGTCAAAATGGCCGCTAATGTGAAGTATTACTATGTTCAACTGTGAAGGAAGCTCAACTGTCACATTTTATAAGCATCACTTTACTAATCCTGTATAATAAAGTCAGATCTGTAGTTATAACCAATTATTAATATCGAAGTAAAAAAGCGTTTTTAATTAACGTCTTAATTTTAATATTATGCTTAAAATTAGATTTTCTTGTTTCATCACAAAATGTATAATTACATTTTACTATATTTGGAATTATCAAGATACATAACTAATTTAAAACTTATATCAAAATGACCTTTGCTTTTATTTGTAATGAAACTGATTTAGTTTCTAATTGCTCGACTTAAATTTTAATGATAATTTAATTAGTTTGCATCTAAAATTGAAATTGAGATTTTTATCATTACTTAGCGGGATTTAAAAAAAATTTTAATTTGGTTTATATTCAGAATCCATATTAGATAAATATGTAATATATAAACCAATCGCCTAAATTGCGCCCATCGTGCATTAATTATTTGGGAAAATTGATAAAACATTCTTGTTTTATTTTGGAATAGTATTAAATTAATTATTGTTACAATAATATATTATGTAGAATATTTTTTCTCTTATCGCTCACCATGAAAGCGAACTATTAAAATTTGACACCTATCTATGTCCATAAAATTACATACATACCTACATAGTTAAATTAACTATAAATTTAGTTTTTTTTTTCAAGGAAGGGCGCCTGTCATTTAACCACAAAACACGCCATATATATTATCAGCAACAAAACAAAGAACTGTTAATAATAATCATTCGTTCTGATTTGAAAATTCATAGAATATGAGGAATCATTGCTAAACCTATCTTATCAAGTTGACATAATTTGTGCGCAATGGACCGAATACTTTCTCACATAATATTTACTAATAGGCGTTAGATTATGATTAGTTCTACCTGAAGAAGTTCCGCAGAGCCCTAATTTTGGACACATGTTCGGGAATTTTTTAAAACCAAATTTTGAAAATCGATGAATTGAAATCTGCAATCTGAACTCTTTTTATTTGGAAACATTTGATTGATTTCGATTCGTAGAAGCGAAAGTAGAACAAAAAATTTTGACTTTAAACTGGTAAAGGGTGATGTTGATGGCAGGGAATTAAAAATATAGCATACGGCAGTGGGAAAAAGTTCAATGTATAGTTTTTCTAATAATTTGGCCTGCAAACCCCTCGAATTCAAGGTTATTATTATATCATGTACTTGTGCTAGTATGAAGTGAATTGCTCTTAAATAATATTTGGCATTGGAAGGGCAGCGACGCAGCGCAATGTAAATACCCGCGTTCAGTCGATCACTAGAGTCCAGCAAGGTTGCTGGCGGTTTGCACTTGGATGGGTGGCTGCGTGGTGCCTAATTTAAAAAGAACGCTGCTGGCTGCTCTCTTACCAAACCTGAACTTGGTCAGGCTGGTAGGGTATGGCGTGAACTAAACAGTGGACTGGATGTTTGAAAGAACATCGAGCTAATGAAGATTGGAAGAGTCTCGGTGAGATTGTTGAAACTGACTGACTGTTCCATCGAAAACAACAGACCTCCAGATGCAGGCATGATAGCTGAAGTTTCAGATCAAATGTGAGTGTAAAATCCAATGGGCTCCAAGCTCAGCTTAAAAAGAAAAAACGATGTTGGTACAGGTTTAACCGGCGGTCATGGCTTAATAGTTAACGCGATCAACTGCTAACTTACGATTTCCCGGTTCGACTCTGGATTGGAGCCTAAAAATTTCTTGACCGTCTCCGTACTTCGCAGGACACTTAAAGCCGTCTGCAACGCTTAAACAACTAAATTACGATAAATGTTGCTGCAATTTCGCGAAGTCCGCAATTCGAACCCACAATTTCCGCAACGTAACTCAACCAGCGATCACACCAAACCACGTTGGTCGCCTTTTGCCACGCTTAAAATTCCTCACGAACTTTAGCGTGAATAATTGATGTTAAAATTAATTTCTAACCAAAGGTGTTAATTAAAACGACGAAAAAAAAGATGGAATAGGCGCCACTCGATTTCGGTTAAAAAGGAAGACGTCGTTATGAAAGATTAGACAACTCGATTAAAGGGGAAATCGAGAAATCACGAGCTATCTTTGTAAATCTTGCCGGCTAGCTTGGAAGATAATTAATTAAACAAAAAAAACCAGCAATGAGTCCAGGGCATACGGAAAATTTTGAACAACGAAGAATTTTTGTAAACGAAAATAGTAATTACTCAAATATAAAGCGCAAATATCTTACGCACACAAAATAAACTTAACAATAAAATAAAAATAAACATAAAAATAAACAATACGGTGGTCATTGCTTAAAGGCTTTATGATAAAGTCGATGCTTATGGTGTTAGTATTGCGCCAGTGGAACGCAACAACAGTAGCCCACTACAGGAACCGACCAGAACGGCACAGTAGCGACCACATTGACACTCAGAATCACCACCCACACAATCAATCGACGGAACACTCGAATGGTCATATAGGTACAATCCCACTAAGGTAACCACCGAGCCTCCGACGACCAAACCAAATAGCAGCGACCCCGGCGCAATGCCGCACTCTGTATATAAGTAGGTCACACATCGAAGCCTTTATAAAATAAAAATATAAAATCATAATTAAACACAAAAAAAAGTATCGACACTAAATTTCAAATATGAAATTTGAACCTCCGTCGATCAAATTGGAATCTTCCTGCTAATACATTTTACCAGTTCGCTCGATGTAAACCATAGGAAACAATACACAAGTAAAGTTTAATTAACCAAACGTAATAAAATAAATAAAGTAGTCATTACTACGCTTATCAAACATAACACTTATACATGGGTATCGTTATCCACAATATGCGAAAATGCGATAATGATTGCAATTTTATCACGCAGTGCAGAAAGTTGTAATCTGCCACTTATCTATCAATTGCAACCATTCTGGAAGTAAAAATGCAGAACGAAAAAAAGAATACCAAGATGTTACACATAAATAAAAAAAATAAAACACATTAAAAAGGCCAAGGAAAAAAAAATACGCCATCGAGCTTAATATGGCTTAATATAAAAACCAATAATAATTATTACAACAAATTACCAACCAAAAAGGATACCTCAAATTTCGTTGATCTGCGGCATATGCAAAAATTTGTTCAGCTTCGAATCCCATAAAGGCGGATGAGAGCTCCCGGTAAAATAATCAAAAAAAAAATGAGCTTCCCAATCCTACGGATTCGAGAAGATAATCCCAGTTCGCTACTGGATGGCATTAACTAACCAATTCTTCTCCAAAATCCGGCTTCACAAAATTTTTGCACAACACACACAAAATCCCCTCTTACTCGAGCAAACGTATCAAGTCCAGTCTCGCGTACCGACTCTTGCGCATTTTCCTCACTCGTACCAACGGTCACTGGTTCCAAAACCCAAAGAACCCGGCGGCAAATTTTAAACCGTTACACTCCCCCTTTACTTGGAAAGAGGTAAAGTTTCTATAAAACGAGAAAACCAACGATACGGGAAATAGACTAGGAACTTTACCGATGGTGAAGATGTAAAGCTGTCCAGATGTTCGGACCTTCGATACGATAGGTAAACAAAACAAAAGATAACAATACGATAATAACGACAAAAGAGAAAAATATGTACAAAGAAAGATATATACAAACGATAAAACAAAAAAACTATACATACTCGTCTCTGACCAACTTTGATCAACACGAACGAATGATGACCAATAAATAGTTGGTGAGCAACCAGATGGTCATTGCTCGAAGGTGATAACAATTGCGATGTCCGATGGTAATTGCTTTTAACAGAGTAGGTTGTACAGAAGCGAAATAATACCACCAAGAACCTCCTCCCGAATTAATTAAGGGAACGTTCGGGTGGTCGCTAAAATCCCAATGAATGGTTTAGAATATAAAAATTCAAATGCAACCACCGCGAGCCCCCGCATAACTAACCAATCGTAGGCCCCGGTAAAACTTCCCACCGCTGTACTTCTGTCGTGCATCGCGAGACCTTCTTCCTATATAATTCTTTTCAAATAAAACAAACAGACAAATAATAAAAATATATAACACAATAACTAAAAAAAATCAAGCCTTTAATTTCGAATACGGGATTCGAAACTATGCCGCCCGCTTTATGGACTGCTAGCCTATCCATTAGACTAACTCAGCTCTACGCTACCTATCTCGAAAGTAAGTTGTTTCATTTGGTTAAAGAAAACATTATTTCTCGTAAATAATGTTTCCACAAAGATAGCAATACAGTTGTTAGTAAATATATTCACGCGTGCGAGCGTACAATAAAAAAAGTGCCCCAATCAAATTCATGCAGAAAGCATAAATAACTCATATTCTTGGCGAAACTTGCCAATCAAAAAAAATACATAAGGCAAGACACAAACCTGAAATATTAAAACACAAAAAAAAACAAAATAATATTCATTCAAAGGTAAAAATACATATTATAATCGACACAAACCTGAAAGGAAAAAAATATAAAAATCGAGCTTGAACAAAATTTGTTACGACCGATAACGAATACAATTCCAGGTGGTATCCGAGTATTGCGGGTTGGCTGATAATGCAATATGTGCAATAAACGATATGTTCTAAATGACGTGAAAGAATTGAACGGTTAATAATCCTGCTGGAAGTATGGACGATGGATTCAACATATTAAAGAGAAACGGTACATAGCGGTAAAAATCCATCATCCTTGGTTATAACCGATAACGATAATCAACTTCAGGTGGTGTTAGAGTACAAATTGCGAGTCGACTGATAAATGCAATATGTGGAATTAACGAAAGGTTCTAATGACTTACCCATCTGAACGACTAGAATCCTTCAACAGAAGACTGGACGGTGGATCCAACATAAAAAGGAACGGTACAAAGCGGTAAAAATCCACCCTCCACCAGCAACGAATTCTTATCCCCGGATCGGGTTCGGAAAAACACTGTTCCATATTAATTCGAATGCTGGGTCGTTCGAGAAAGGAAACAAACAAAATTCTTTCCAAAAATCACAACCACATTTCACAAGCAGACCAACAAAATTTTGCGTCGACACCTTTCCACGTTCAAAAGCCAACTCTCTCATCTAATTCATAGGAGAGTTCATCTCCTAAAATAATCTATCCACTTTCATGATGGATGAGATTCGAAAAAACACAATAAGAAGATTTAAAAAAAAATTTCAACTTGAAATTTACCTTCCCCCTCCAAAAAAAAGGTATAGGGTAGAAAAACCACGAATTTACACGAATTTAAATAAACTAAGAAAATCAAAAATAAAAAACACTTTAAAATGTAATCGACGTTGTTCAAAAAATATTTTCGTTGGGCGCCACTTGTGACGCTAACCAACTAAATTACGATAAATGTTGCTGCAATTTCGCGAAGTCCGCAATTCGAACCCACAATTTCCGCAACGTAACTCAACCAGCGATCACACCAAACCACGTTGGTCGCCTTTTGCCACGCTTAAAATTCCTCACGAACTTTAGCGTGAATAATTGATGTTAAAATTAATTTCTAACCAAAGGTGTTAATTAAAACGACGAAAAAAAAGATGGAATAGGCGCCACTCGATTTCGGTTAAAAAGGAAGACGTCGTTATGAAAGATTAGACAACTCGATTAAAGGGGAAATCGAGAAATCACGAGCTATCTTTGTAAATCTTGCCGGCTAGCTTGGAAGATAATTAATTAAACAAAAAAAACCAGCAATGAGTCCAGGGCATACGGAAAATTTTGAACAACGAAGAATTTTTGTAAACGAAAATAGTAATTACTCAAATATAAAGCGCAAATATCTTACGCACACAAAATAAACTTAACAATAAAATAAAAATAAACATAAAAATAAACAATACGGTGGTCATTGCTTAAAGGCTTTATGATAAAGTCGATGCTTATGGTGTTAGTATTGCGCCAGTGGAACGCAACAACAGTAGCCCACTACAGGAACCGACCAGAACGGCACAGTAGCGACCACATTGACACTCAGAATCACCACCCACACAATCAATCGACGGAACACTCGAATGGTCATATAGGTACAATCCCACTAAGGTAACCACCGAGCCTCCGACGACCAAACCAAATAGCAGCGACCCCGGCGCAATGCCGCACTCTGTATATAAGTAGGTCACACATCGAAGCCTTTATAAAATAAAAATATAAAATCATAATTAAACACAAAAAAAAGTATCGACACTAAATTTCAAATATGAAATTTGAACCTCCGTCGATCAAATTGGAATCTTCCTGCTAATACATTTTACCAGTTCGCTCGATGTAAACCATAGGAAACAATACACAAGTAAAGTTTAATTAACCAAACGTAATAAAATAAATAAAGTAGTCATTACTACGCTTATCAAACATAACACTTATACATGGGTATCGTTATCCACAATATGCGAAAATGCGATAATGATTGCAATTTTATCACGCAGTGCAGAAAGTTGTAATCTGCCACTTATCTATCAATTGCAACCATTCTGGAAGTAAAAATGCAGAACGAAAAAAAGAATACCAAGATGTTACACATAAATAAAAAAAATAAAACACATTAAAAAGGCCAAGGAAAAAAAAATACGCCATCGAGCTTAATATGGCTTAATATAAAAACCAATAATAATTATTACAACAAATTACCAACCAAAAAGGATACCTCAAATTTCGTTGATCTATGCGATAATGATTGCAATTTTATCACGCAGTGCAGAAAGTTGTAATCTGCCACTTATCTATCAATTGCAACCATTCTGGAAGTAAAAATGCAGAACGAAAAAAAGAATACCAAGATGTTACACATAAATAAAAAAAATAAAACACATTAAAAAGGCCAAGGAAAAAAAAATACGCCATCGAGCTTAATATGGCTTAATATAAAAACCAATAATAATTATTACAACAAATTACCAACCAAAAAGGATACCTCAAATTTCGTTGATCTGCGGCATATGCAAAAATTTGTTCAGCTTCGAATCCCATAAAGGCGGATGAGAGCTCCCGGTAAAATAATCAAAAAAAAAATGAGCTTCCCAATCCTACGGATTCGAGAAGATAATCCCAGTTCGCTACTGGATGGCATTAACTAACCAATTCTTCTCCAAAATCCGGCTTCACAAAATTTTTGCACAACACACACAAAATCCCCTCTTACTCGAGCAAACGTATCAAGTCCAGTCTCGCGTACCGACTCTTGCGCATTTTCCTCACTCGTACCAACGGTCACTGGTTCCAAAACCCAAAGAACCCGGCGGCAAATTTTAAACCGTTACACGTCCCCGATCCCTGTGTTAATTATTTACCTTTATAACAATAAAAACAAAGTACAGACACATCAAGGGCCAGTTTAACAAACTGCCCAAGTTATAAAAACTAATTATGCTCAAGGAACTAATTTGAAAAAATTGATACAGTGGTCTTAAACTTGGTCCTGACAGATTTGACAGAAAGTTGCCTAACAGATAAGTATTTTATTGGTCTTTGCATTTTCATCTCAGAATCGCACAAAAATCTTTTGAATAATCGTTTAGGTGAGAAGAAAGGCCAAATTTAAATTAAACCTAGTTTATCATTAAATCATTTCCCCATTGAAAGCAACGAGAAATTGACACATCGCCATCAGAGAGATTCGAAAGGGGTGTTGAAGAATTCAGAGTGCCGAAACGTCTCGTGATGAACTGTGCAGATAATTAATCCAATTTGTGTCCTATTATGAAGACTACAATACTACAAAGCAGTTCAGAAATCAGATTTCGAGATCACTGATATTCGGAGCGACACTGCAAAACAGCTTGAGACATTTGCAATGAATGAAATCGATTATATCGTTGTGTAATGATGTGTTTATCTTTTAGTTCATAAATAATATAATACATTTGCCGAGTTTATATTAATTGCCAAATTTGGTATATTATGTTGAAGATTTGGAGAGGGGGATAAATCATTCAGCATTTGAAGCCAAATGCCAAATTCACACCCGGTGGGGCCTACTACACTGAGAAAAACGAATTTTTTGAAACAAATCGACTACTGATTTTGAATAATAGATTTATAGAGTTAAGATGATGAACGAAAACAGATTTTCACCATTTGAAACAATGTAAACCGTAGTAGTTTTTGAATCAAAACGATTCGTTTTGAATCCAGTCTGGAATGTTATAAAACTGACCCAAATTGTCGTATTAATTGGAAATTAAATTGTACTGAAAGTTTCTTTGTTTTGATGAGTACTATGTACTTCTAAATTTTGGCACCACCGTTTTTCCACGCTCTGTATAGACAAATTTATGCATTTATTTATCTTTATACGCCAACGATGCGATATAATAAGATCGAAACGCATATATTTATGTCGTTGTAATATGTCTTAAGTGATTTTCGGTTTTTAAAAAAGTAAATGATTACGTATTTTGTAAATTGTTAATGTTAATGCAGCTTGTGTTTATAACTGGTCTTTAACTGTTGATACAGTAAATAAATAAATAAAATTCAACATAATTATTTATGCGTTATTTTGCGATCTATCGTGTACAAGTAGTTTTATAATAAATGGAATATTTAATATTAACTAGCAAAGTTATTGAAATAATTTTAAATATTGCCCGTTGGGAAAATAATTTTCAGTGACAATCATCCGAATATAAAAAAATATTATAATACATAAATAAAAAAAAAACCTAAGAAAACAATTTAATATACGAACAGATCAATAAATAGAAACTGATAGCGAATTGCGGTTTGTGGTATTAAAACCATGTTGAAAACTTGACCCAATATTGCTTAATCAATTGTTTCTTCCAATTCCGTTAATAAGGGAATGGGTTTGCATAAAACCATGACAAAAATTCACCTCCTGTACAGTGGTTCGGAATGCATATAAAGGCGGTCAAAATTCAATCTTTTAGTGTTTTGTTATCTTCTAGCATAATAATTATTATCACTAATAATTTAAAATTCTGTTTTCCGCATTACGTCGTTTTTTTGAGATTAGCGGTGTAATCAAACTGTACTTTTTTTATATAATTTACAGCTTTTTAAAAATAATAATAATAAATATATTCTATTTTACTTAATTATCATAGACCCAATTGCTTCAAATTTTAGCTATTGCAGATCATAAATAAAAATCCATTGTATTTGTCCAAAATGAAAAAAGCCTCATCGTGGTACTGTATAATTAACAAATTGTACGATTCTTTCGTTTAGTTATTTATTTTTACCTAGCCCTTAAATGGCGAAGATATTTTAGTAACACAAGAGACCAAGGTGGGCCTGTGAAGGACGCATCCAAAATCTATTTTATTTTTCTTTATTAGAGGAACGGAAAGATTGACTTGAATTGCCTTATTAGTTGATAAAACAATAATTTATGAACTTGTTAAACAAAAAGTAATATAGTTGTATGCAATAATTATATTTTTATTTTTATTGGTGCAATACAAGCATAATATATCTTTATGTGAATATTCATTAAGTACAAACATTTTTATTGCACATTATATCATATTTTGCTTGCTTTATTTTTCGGTATTTTTTTGATGACATAAATCACAACTCTTTCGTTGAGAGATATGGTCCACCTCAGTGTTTCCCAAACTTACAGCATGTTGCACCTTTTTTTAGACATGCAATTCATCTGCCTACCCCACTAAAAATAAATCCGCTGATAGGGAAGGTGTTAAACATATTTATAATTCGTATAATTTTGGATAAAATTTTAACACTCTTTAAATTTACAAATAAACCACTTAGCTGGAGCAGATTACATATGGGAGGTCTGAACTCTACACCTCAAACATAATCGCAAATTATATCTGACTTATAATATTGAAATTACTAAATATAGAATCGAGGCTTTTAAAATGGTAAAACTTGCGAAATAGTTAATAATATTATTATCACATTTTAGGAAATCACATTGTATTTTGCTCATATTCGAATTTTAATGCTGCCATCTGCTACAAATTCTCCAAGTAGATCAAAAACTATGTAGTAAAAATTTTAGATACCCATCTAAATTTTAAATACCTCGTCCAAAGCCTACGAATTTTCCCATTTGAACAACGTATGATTTTTTGTACTTCACGGTTAATTTTTTTCCTACCCCAATGTTACTTAAAAAATTCTAAAATTGGGCATGTCTTACGTATTCTGTAAAATTTTTACAGATTATTTTGGCCAATTTTCAAAGCTTTTGTGGAGAAGAATATGGGCTAAAGACTAATTAAGGGTTTTGTATTAATGATTTAATGCGATATTCTATTTTTTTTCTCTTCTGCATCACAATTTTGGATACTGGACGATTGGTATCTTAAAATGCCAATTTAATAAATATGTATAATTACAATAATTCCTTTTATTAGTTACAATTCCAAACCTAATACCACTAATACAGTTATTTCTACAAAAGCCTTTAAAATGGGCCAATACTAAAAAGTTCCGAAATGTCGGACAATTAACTTAACTATAATTAAATTTATACATTGTCCGCTTAACCACAGGGGATCACAAAAAGACGATTTTAATCCATCTTATCAATATCCACATCTGCGTTGTTAAGTTAGTATTCTGCTTTGAAGTTCTTTTTGAAAAAATAATATTTGATTATAACAGGAAAGCTTGAATCGATTTGGATGATATTCAGTATGACATTCCATATAGGTATAAGTAATCATTTGAGATGATATTGCTAAGCTGTAAAATGTAATCTAGTCCTGTATTTTTACAATCTATAGTAATAGGACTTTTATTAATATAAAAAGATATCGATTTTGTTTTGTTCTAATATTTTTCTGAAATTTTAGAAAATTCTTTGAAGTAACTACTATACGTAGTAAAAGGTATACAAAGTACTTTCTATTTTCCTACTAAACCCTAGTAAAATTAGAACTTGGAAAATCGGTTTTTCATAGAACTTCGAAAACCAGTATTTTCATTTTTATATAATTTTAATAAATTAAATTTTCATTACTGTATTTTTGTCTTTCGAAAATTGAAATAAAAATACTTCAGATAGTGTAAATGTAAAAATTAAAAAAAAACCTATAAAATTTCATGGACTGCGTACGAAATGTGCCAAGTTTCAGATGTTAGTGTGCCGCCAAAGTATTCAAAATGAGCTGCTATAAAGTTTTGAATTCTACAATATTTTTTACTAGTCATTGCGTGGATCCTCATATCTATGCAAATTCGGAATTTTGATACTCGGAAAGTTTATTTCTAGCCCAGTAATTCCCAAAACCAAGGGTTTTGCAAGAAAAAATCAAAAACTAAGGAAATAAAAATATAACGTTGTCCGACATTGCAGATTTTCTTAACTAGATATTTTCTATCCTGAATTGAAAAAATGTATTTCTGGGCACGAAATCCACGCATTCAAGAAAAAAATGGATTTCGAAAATTCAATTTTTAGTACCCACTTGAAAAAGTTCCAGTGAGGCCTGTAGCCTTTAATTCTCTGAATTTATGTTGATTAATTGAAAATCATTGGTTTCAATATTTTAACTGTATTTGTGATAGTCTTTGATTCTCGGGCCGCACAACTACGGTAATCACACACTAGAACAGTGGTGGGGAAACTTTTTTTAAGACGGGCCATTTGTAATAACTAGACAATCGTAGCGGGCCATAGGGACGCGCATGAATGGATTATCGAGATTCCTTAAAGGAAGACAGGCTACTCAAAATCAACTTTCCTTTCCTTTGACGTACGTCAAACGCTAGTAAGCACACAGTAAGTACACAGGTTTTTCTTTAAATAAAGTAAAGAAATATTTCCACGTCCATTCTTCTTTAAAAACTCGACATTCTGAATCCACTTTTCTTTTTTTAACATCCATTTTAGACGTTACCTACTACGGAGAACAACACACAGAAACGCAATTGACGAAAGCTTACTGCTAACTAATGCTCTTGCGCGGGTGTTTGTTGAGGCAGTGGGAGTTACGGGGATTACACAAACAATTACGTGGTCATTATTTCAAACGTGTTGGCGCCATAACGTGTTCTTTCGAGAAAACAGAACAATGAATCGAAAATGCGAGAGTGTCTGGAAGTTTCGAGCGAAGATGAGTCATCTGTTTAGGTCGGATGGATTTGTCCAGAATGCTATTGTGTTTTGGATATCGCCGCAGGTAGTTTTTATGCGGGTCGTCACATTACGAAGTAAGAACGCGTTCAAACATTCTCACGACGGCACTCTTAAACGGGCCGGATTAAACCTTTCCGCGGGCCGGACTTGGCCCGCGTGCCGTAGTTTCCCCACCACTGCACTAGAAGCAAGGACATTATGCCCAAAAATTAAACAATTTTATTAAAAATATAATATGTAATTTGCTTGTGTATTTCAAGAGAAATATATAAAAAAATTAATCTAGTCCTCTATAATTTTTTTTAAATATTTTTGTAGCCCACCAGTTCCGCAAAGTTGAAAATATATTCAATAAAGGGTTCTGCCACCAAAAAAGTTTGGGAAACGACAATATTCTGTAAAACACAACTTGCTTTTACATTTAGAATTGAGCTAGGAACCTGAAATTTTTTCCATATATTTTTTAATTTAATTGAAGACATTTTAGTGAGTGGGAACATCAAAATTCTAATGTGGCCAAAACAAAGACCATCTTAATATAGAATAATAATTATTTTCTTTCGGTGTAATTTTATTTCAAATGACGGACCTATCGTAGAATTCTAGAAATATACCTATAATTTCCGTTATAATAATAAACAATAATATTATTATACAATTACTATGTAATCGAATTAAAAAGTTATTACATACAATATAATATAATATTTACTTATTTCGTCGGTTATTAATTGTCCAAAACTTAGATTATTTTGTATATACCTACGTAAATTAATCTCAAGTGTTTGAACTGCTTTATAGCAGCACTTATTTGTATGGTTTGATTACAGTTGTCTTATTTATAATTTAATAATACAGCAGGTTTACATTCATTGAATATAGCTATCTTTTTTCTGAGATTCACAAATCCGTTTTAAGCCCCATAAAATACATTTCATTACCTTAGTTCACATTACTTTTCTATTTCTCTCTTTGCAGTTTCTTGTGGTTTGCAGCTTCTGTGACATCTCTCCAGCAGCGTCTATCCTGAACCTTTCCCATCAACTCCCATCTGTCCCAGATCTCCCATCACATGGTCCCACCATCCAACTTTTGAAGGTTCTCAATTCCTAACCTCATTTAGCCTCCCTAGAGCTATCTTATTTGCTCTATGTGCTCCATCCATCTCATTCTTTCAGCCTTTACAAATTTTACAATATCTTCTTCTTTAAACTCGTGTTTAATTTCATAATTCATCCATGGTCTGCCTTCTCCATTCTCGACTTTTTTTCCCTCTGTTTCCTTTTTGTGCCCTTCTTCTTATTTCCTCACTTCTGTTGCTGTGTATGTTTATTTGTACTCCTAGGTACTCAAAACTATCCATTTATTCAAGTGTGTATCCTTCCATTGTTAAGTCATCATCGATATCACAATATCATCAATAAGGCACGATTATTTATTTCTATTGCACGTTATTTTCACATCTTTCCTTCGTTGACAACTCATCATAATATATTATATTATATCGTCGTGTTTTTTTAAATAAAATTTATTAAATTCACATATTGTTTTATAATTTGAAATTATTATTAAGGAATTTTATTTTTTGGTACTGGCACTATGTTTGTTGGGTGCGTAGGGGCACGGCGAACGAGAAAGTTTGCTAATTCTTTCTTTTATTTCGTCATTACTGTTATCTTCGTTATTCAGTATGACTTCCAGATATCTACATTTGGTTACTCCTTTTATAGTATTTGTCAAGTAGCAGGTCATTGCATTCCTTACTTGCGACAATCAGATATTCGCACTTGCTTAAGTTCGTAGTGAGTCCGGCTTTCGTGTAGTCTTCTTGGAGTTTTCTGATTATATAACTAAATCTTGTTGATCTTCCGCAAAAAGGGTGTAAAGTATGTCGTCTCCCACTCGTAGTCCCATATTTCTACACTTTTTTCATCCATCCCTGTAGGATTTCGTTTAGGTAAATTCTAAACAGAATAGGTAATAATAAACATCCCTCACTTAGCCACTGTTTCCAACCTTTACCGCGGCATAGTGTTCTCTATAATGTTTCCGGACACCTCTAACTAGAGTTGGTCTTATTTTGAGCTTCTGCATATCCGTCCATAGTTGTGATATAGGAACGTGGTCATATGCTTTTTTGAAGTCAATCAGGGCTAGGTGTGTTTCTCGACGAAAGTGAACAAGTTGTCAATCGTAGATCTTCCAGCTCTGAACCCTGCTTGTTCCTGGGGTTGTTCATTTTTAATATCGTCTTCCACCGAATTCCTAAGAATTCGTACGTATATTTTGCCTATTTTTGGGATAACCGCTATACCCTGATAGTTATTTGGGTTGTGCTCGGGACTATATACATATATGGTTCTCCATTCCTTCGGAGTCTCCTCTCCATTTAGGCATCTCTCTAATAAAGATCTTAGCATTTGTATCAGTTTCTTCGATTTCTCCTGGTCCCGGTGATTTGTTTAGCTTGGTATCCGCTATTGCTTCTTACAATTAGAAGCTTCTTTCTTCTTCTAAGGTAAGAAGCTTCTATTGCTTCTTACCTTAGTGGAAGGTCATGGTCAAAGTTCATTCTTTCGTGGAAGCTTTCTATATAATTGCTTCTTTGCTTTCATTTGTTGCTCAATATCTTTGTCCCAGCAATAAGGTTTATTTATCTTAGGATTTTGTGTTCCTACAGATTCCTGTGCAGATTGCAATATATGTACATAATTATTTTTCTTCTGTTGTCCGTTCCATTATTGATAGTTTTTCTTCCAATCTTCTGTCGAACAAATACTTAGTACTGGCGTGTACAAAGCTCTCGATATTATACTTTCTGATTTTAGTTTCAGTTTCTTTTTCCTTTTCTTTTTTATCTCTCAAAACATAAGAGTATACACCTTTGTATACCCTCACATCCTGGATTTTTATACCGGACTGTTGTTGTAATAAGGTAGTCAATAATTGATCTTAATCCTTTAGAGTATTGGTAGTACCATGTAAATTTGTGTACATCTTTATGTGCAAAAAATGTGTTCGTAATCTTCAGATCATATTGTTCAGAAAAGTTTATTAATCGCTGGTCGTTATCATTTACTCTCTTCTCCATGAATACCTGCTCCTTTGCTGTTCCTTTGCTTTCCTGCCCTACCGTTTAAATGTCCGGCAACGACGATTTCGTGATAATTTGCAATATTCTCCATCGTATTTCTTAGGGCATCTTCGAACTTTTACTTGGACCGCTGCGTCACCGTTTGGTGCACAGATTCCAAGAATGATTATAGTTTTGTCCCTAATGAGGATCGTCCTTTGAATGATACGTTCGTTTATTGGTTCCCACGTTTATTGGTTTATTGGTTTCACATTTTTCTACTCCAAGTCTCTAATTTTTTCAATCCCGTTTCCTTTCTTTTTTGTTTCTGAGATGAATGATTTCTTCCTTTTTGTTTCTGATGTCCTGAACATTCCATATTCGTAGTACATTTTCTTTGCTGATTTCGTCGACTAAAGCATCCATCCGATTTCCGAGGCTTATTTCTGGGATTTTTAGCGGTTTTATTTTTTTACGGTGAAAGGGTGCTGGCCTTTCGTCCAACACAAAGAAAATGTCTCCCTCTCGTTTCAGCCCTGCAAATTTCCCCCATCCACTAGGATTGGTTACCCGATCTCTGAGGATTTTTCATAGGATAATTGTATAATATTTACGTTCGATAATTTTTGAATATCTTAATTAACTTGACTCTCAAATTTTGTCTTAACGTTATCAGAACTTTATTCATAATAGTCTATGTGTTGGCTTTATCAAACGTATTTCAGTTTTATCATTCCTGTTCATTATCAAGCGTAATTATTTATGTCTATCAATATTTCTCTCATTGCTTTTATTAGTCTTTTGAAATTAGTAATAGCAGAAGTTATTTCCTGAAGTTAAGATTGGTTCATATGATGAAGGTTTGAATTAACCAATCACTATAATCATTAAAGAAAAATGTGTTTGTATATTATTCTGTCATCTATCTGATAAAAATTTATTAGAAGTTATATTATCTAACTTCCCAAGTGTGTGTGTCAAAAATTACTCGATTCGAGAGTTGTTATTACTATTGTTATCTATCGATTGCACGTCAATCAATTTTAATAATTTTACTTGCAATTTGAAGGAAAAATTTGATTTGTGATAACTGAGCGGGTACATCATTTGGCAAGTTGTTAGCAGATTCTATTAAAGTTTTACTATCGTAAAGGCGCCAGAAACTTCTACGTATCAGTCATTATGCACTTAAAGTTGAACGAAAACTGAACATAAATTGATTATAAAATTTATTTAGTTTAAGCACAGAAAGCAATTGGCTCCGAATTACTTGCATGTAAGTGGAAGGCAATTATGTATTCACGCATTAGCGCATCGAGAATACAAAGTAGTCGGTTGGATTCGGATTCGTGACATTGTTGATATCGATATATTTTTTATAAAAATCAAAAACTCATAAAATTTTGTCAGTTTGCGAAAGTTTTTGAGTTGGTTAATTTTCACTTATTAACTATAATTTAATTAATACAGACTTGGTTACGACTATTTTTGTACTTTTGAAATCGGTCAAGTTTTATCAGCAGGTGTTTTCGCATTGTCAATTGTGCAAATAATTTCGAATAATTGATGTGCATTTTTACTAAATAGCAATATTTAGTTTTTGGAAGTGGAGATTTGCCAAGGTATGTTTTATATTTACTTGTAATATAGCTAGAACACAATTTGATTGCATGCTAATCGGTTTATCTCTTGTAAAATTTCTGGTTATATTTTTCGTTGGATAACTGCAGAAATAATTCCCAAGGAATTTTAATTATTCGATTTAATCACGCTTTCTCTGGAGCCCCATTATTATGTATTAAATAATCTTAATACCTTTTCGGTTTCTCAATTAATCCAAAATGGTCCACTCGACAATGATTCGTTGCTTCTTTATCAACTCCCTCATTATTTTTTACAAAGGTAATACTTTTACTTTTTATTATATTTTTAAAAGAATAAATCCAATTTATAATGATTACCAACCTTTTTAAACCACTCTGACTCCAAATTTCCCTGACGTATTTCTACTTCTATTTGTTTTCCTATTATGTTTAAATTTATGATTTAGACTTATTTGAAATTATTGGTTGTATGTCCATATTGAAATTTGATAAGGAAAATGGGTAAATAATGAAAAATGTTAAATTTATTGCACGAATAACATTTATAATATAATTATGATTTATTTTCAATGATAATAAATTTCAAAAAATGTTACAAGTATATTATTAAAATATCCTTAAGCGTTTATTAAATTATATTTGAATAACGTTTATGAATTGTCACGAGTTTTTCATTTATGTTCATAAACAATTATTAATAGGACACAAATATACATACACTACATTTAAACATTTCAAGGTGGATTTAGCAAAATGTAGTGTTTTTCATCCGGATGTGTTGCATTACGTAAATGGCTTCTTGGGCTGTTAATACTATGGTTAACTCATGAGCTTCTTCTCCAGCACTTACAATTAACGTGGTGTAATTGTCAAACAGGTCTTGCTGGTTTACTTACCGTAATAGAAGTCCTAATGTTTTGTTTTCTGTTTCAGGTAATCTCGTGTCATCAACAACAATTTCGCCTTATCTTTCGTAATTCGCGCCAGGAACAATTATTCAAGTGTCGATAATATTGAAGTGATTTGTTAAAAACTTTGATAAGTAGCATTTTTCAATTAATTGAACTGTTTATCTTTTTAACCCAACCGATAGCTTTATGATAGATATCATTGTCGTGATAGATTAAGTAGTAAGTGATTTGTGGTTCGCACGAGAAGTACCGGTGTTACAATATTGCCAAAATAAATTTCATTTTCAACATTATTGGCCGTGTTCCAGAAAACTAAAGAATCAACATCTTTTTAGTTGGACAACTCAGCCGCTTCGCCCCTCCGTCGTTTAAGTAGCGTGAATGCGCGTCTGTTTCGATACATTGTGCTTCTCGTCACGGCTTCACCCTGCCGACGAGGAAGCTGCACCAGGTCTGGGTTCGTCACAACCCAGTATCCTGATAGATAGACAAATCACCGGGATGGGGTCTATTCAAGAATTACAAGTTCTCCTGCAGAACAAAGAAGAGAAAATTCGCGAGTTAGAAGCTTTACTCCGCATCCGCGATGGAGAGATTGTCGATTTACGGTCGCACTTGGATAAATTTCAAAGCGTGTTTCCTTTTCATATTAATGCTGCTAGTCCTAAACATAAAGGACTTAATAATAATATTGGTGCTATTCGTCCTAGAAATCGGGTTGGAATTTCGGCCGAACCGCAGACCGAAGCTTCCATTCTGGAATTATCCCAACAGCAATTTACTACTTACAATAAAGAAGAAAGGTAAGATATTTTATTTTACTACTTAAAGTGCATCTAGGTACTATCCAAATTTATCAAAAAGAAACTGTAGATTTTCTATTGTGAAACTTGAAATGGAATCTTGATAATTTTGTAATACTTACTACTCATTAGGAATTATCAACCTACTTACCAAGTATAGATATTTTTAGAAACAGTAACCTAATTGATATACGATCGAATATCGTACACCTAATTGATTACCAATTTGTTTTTCAGCGCAAATTTATAGCATTCCGTGATATGTGTAACCCAAAAAGTCCTCCAATTTGTTTACTTGTTGAGATATTAAGTCTTAATATAAAATTCGCATTAAATGTAAAAAATTTTATTACTTTATTTTATTACTTACTCCAAAAGCACAAACATATAATAAAAACTTTCAGTGTGCTATATAATTTTGACTTTAAATAAGTTCTTAATTGCTTAA
The DNA here is from genome assembly GCA_932274525.1 of Podabrus alpinus. Classification (NCBI taxonomy): domain Eukaryota; kingdom Metazoa; phylum Arthropoda; class Insecta; order Coleoptera; family Cantharidae; genus Podabrus; species Podabrus alpinus. Next base: position 23,337,518 of record OW026454.1, read on the forward strand.
GGTGCGTAAGGTCGCACGTATATGGCACAATTTTTTCATTACTTTTTCTACAAGATTGGACAACGTATAATTCAAGTAATTGTGATTTGTAAATGCTATAAAAATTATCCAATGATAACTTAATTGTAATCTTGAGACGTTAAAATTAATCATAAACTATGTATATATGTACGTTGACACTCTCGTACTTTTTATTATAAAAGTTTCTGGTAAAAGAAATAATGGACTCCGTTTAACATTTTTGAACATACAGAAGTGAATTCTAATGCGAATTTTTCTCGTCCCATTTGATAATAGTACTACCACATTTCCCTAAGTGGTGTCCGAAACTTCAGCATGACGAACATATTTTAATTCGGAAATATTAAAATTCAAATATTATTAAATTTATGAATAATTTATTGATTTGATCTAATTGAACAAATCATCTAAAAATGGTCACAAACTTACGTTTATTTAACCAAAATGTAAGTCACGGTCGTTCAATGTTACTTTTTAGAAATATTTTAGTCTATATATCATTAAGGTAATTTATTCGAGACCAAAGTATGATTCATTTAATCATAATTGATTAAACAATTCTAAAAATACCTAACATTACATTAATTATCCATTTTTTGCAAAATTTTCAATCGCGTGGAGTTTATACAGGTGCGTATCGTTTTATATCAAAATAACTATTTTAGTTTTTCAAATAAATATTAAAATGTGTTTTTATTGGCCCACAGAAATTTAAATATACTTTTATTTAATTTTTCAATTTTTACCGTCAGCACCTTCTTTTGTGACTGATTTACGATTATTGTTAGCAATCGATTACATTCTGTCAAGTTTTAAATAACCTATTAAATTTTTTAATAATTATTGAGCTGTGTTGTTGCTCTTGCCGTTTAATGAGTATATTAATAACGTCGAAAATTTAAAGTAACCTTGCTTAAGTGCAATATAAACCTATAACTTCATTGGTAGACGAGGGCAATTGATGATTTATAAAGCTAAATTAGCAAATGCATATGATATCATGGTAGTATAAATAGCCTCTCTCAATATGTCAGTTCTTTGTAGGGCGTTGAACAACTCTTATTATTCCTTATAATTTATATTTCGGTGCTGATGAGTGAAAAACCTGTCTGTATGTGCCGGTATAAGGAGACCATTACAACCGATTAGTCAATATTTTGTTTATGTTTTTAATTGTATTTTATTGTTACACGATACCAAACATGCTCCACGCACCTTTTGATGTTGCTCCTGTCTATATTTTTAGATAAATTTTAAATAATCTTCGATATACATATACGAAGATAATTTATAGATTTTTAAGCACCAACAGTTGTGTTTTCCAAATTAAAAATTCTTCTATGGAAATTATTTCAACATTCTTTTCAGTTAATTGACCCTATGAAAGAATAGACAACAAGAAAGTCTTCTTAAATATCTTATGTGATGCACCAATAAAATGTTGGATTTTTTGTTAGCATCCGGTATGCTGCTTTTCGCAGATCGTTGTTATGAGATAACTACTTAACATTGAACTGCGATTTGCATGTATAAACGTAGAAATGCTTCTAATTTACATGTACTTTCAGTAATTTATTTATTCGTTGAATTTCAATTCACAACCTGCCGATTGAATCATCATATTTTAGATAGTTAGTAAATTTTAAAAAATTCGGAAGAATTGTTTTATTATTTACGAGGTTACGAAATGTAAAAATTTTGAAAAGTCTTCTAACTTCTAAACTATTCCAATATTGCACTAACACTTCCTTTTACCCACTGCTCAACACTATTTTTATGGATCAGATTTTATAGCATAGGCTTTTGGGAGCAATATAATAAATTGAACTACATACATATGTATTGCTGAGTTTCCGGGGTTGGTTGTTTTTAATGAAAGAGGTATTAATTTATTCTTAAAGAAAATCAGGGAGTTACTGATTAAATGCAGACACGATGCAGAACATCATGCACCATGTAGCAACATTATGCATGTTACAATAAACTTAACGTTGCGACGATTAAAAGTCGTAATATTATCTGGCAATCAATCTTTTACTCGGGATCCTTGTGATCAATCATTAATGGCTCTTCAGAAACATATCTCTTTTTCCTAAAAGCTGTCAGAACTAACTAGAAGAAATCCATCATTAGCATATAGCTTTACAGTACGGTTGACTACCTCTGTATATCACTAATAAATATTGTTAATAGAATGGGCCCCAAAATAGAGCCCGGAGGGACACCACCAAAAATTTCAGCCAAGTCGATTAGCTGGGGAATAGAGTTGTGAAGAAGATTGGAATTCGAACCAGTACTGAATTTGGGTGATCTTACATGTAAAAGAATTTTTACTTCTAGCTGCTATTTTTGATCGAAATAATAAAAATTTGGAAAAATTCTATAACAGGTTAAAGCTATCAGCTCTTCTAATCTATTTATTTTATACGTGCTTAATCGTAAATTTCCATAATGTATCCGGCCAGATATTAGATAATATATTATTTAATGATTTCCACCGACTTCCCATCCGTAGTGCAACGAATCATTTTTTGGAAACGAATAAAAAAAGTTATTATTTAACAACTAATTTACAATACCTACACCGATTCAAATAATTATATAATTAAAAAATTAGAATCGTGAAATGTATGGAACTCAATAAGTTAGTATTATTAAGACGTACGAGTTTTATTATTTTTTAATTATTGTAATTGACCACCAAAGCAAATTGATTTCCTTCGTGGTCATAATCGAGTTATTAAACTTGACTATTAAACGATTCTTAAGGTATCCTTGAATTCTAATAATAACTGCAGATAGATTTTTAAATTGTCATTTAACACTTCGTAATTAATTATTTATAGAATATTCATTCAATGATTCAATTTTAACAATAATACAAATGATAAAAATAATTATAATTATAAATTAAAATTTTAATTTAATTTTTGTTGTTCAGTATGATTCAGAATTTGTTTTTTCCTACTTAGTTATTGCGAAATTTGCCTATCAGGAAGGACCAAACCGTTCCAATCGGATATTAATTATTATAAGTGTGAATATTGGTGCGTTTCTAAAGAAAAACTCCTGAATGTTGACGATGCCAAAATATTTAATGAACACCTTATCATTTTCAAAATACAACTAACAATTTCCAAATCACACTGTTGGCAACCTTAATGACATAGTAGCATGTATAAATGGTAGAATTACTTTTCCACGCAATGTATCATAAATTGCACAGTTTACGTAAACTCTCCTTTTTTCTTAACACGAGCGGATGTAGGATTACACCGCTGCAAGTGTAGAAATTAAATTGCGAGTTTTATTTACGATTTGAATTTTCAAACGAAATTTTTATTGTTTTCTAAAGTAAACATTTTTGTTGTTGTACGTATATAACAGCCCCATTCCGTCATAATTTTTAAGATAACTGATAAAGGGCAACACTCCGACTATTTATCACTTCCCGTAGTCTATTTGGGGAATTACAGTCAAAGGCAATAGGCCCCGGGCTGTTACCGTTCCTACCCGGCTGTAATTGTATGTAATAGCCCAAGGGAAATGATAATAGTCAAATGTTGCTGGACGACAGGCATTTTGAATATCGATTTACAAAGGGCTTGAGCACGTGGGAAATCACTGAACAGACCGCGGAAAGTGATAAATATTCACTGTATTGGCCGTCGACAGTCATTTTGGGCTAAAGCCCTCTGGAAATCCATATTCAAAATGCCTGTCGTCGAGCAACCTTTGAATATTATCATTTGCCTTGGGCTGTTACATACAATTATAGCCCGCAGTGACAGTCCCCAGGTTGTTCCAGTCATTGAAGGTCTGTTATTCTCAACTCTGTATTACATAGACAATCAACTTGATCACAACAAAAATAACTTATTAAAAAATTCTAATGGGATTATTTTCTATTGCTTTCACCATAGCTCACGGATCGATCATGGGGTCATAGCAGTGCATCCAACGCAAACAGGATTGTAATCGCGGCTTCCCGCTTTCTAGCCTACCGATCAATGTATACAATTTTTTACTTGTTATTAATTAAGACTGAAGCGTAGTCACTTCACTGACAGCTTCTTCCAGATTTTTAATCATAGAATATTATCTGAGTTTTATGAAACTGCACTAGAATCAAGACTTAGCTTTGCGACCTTGGCGAATTTTAAAATATACATAAAAATGCATTCTTTGAGCGTCTTGTCAAGTTGTTAAATCTGATGTTTCAACTACATCTCAAAGACCATCATGAAGATAGGTTTTGAGAGTTTTAATTTTTTAAGTAAATTGGAAATACGAAAGAATAAGGCGAAACCTGAAAGTAATTGCCAAAGAAGCGATTTTTTGTCTATTGGAATAGTGATGGGGTGTTATTTAACCCTTTGAGGCACACATTAATTAAATTTAGAAAATTTAAAAAATCATCTGTTGCGATGGTTTTTTCTCTCAACACCACTGCAATAATTTCAAAAAATGTTCAAGGTGTGGTACGAAATTGAAACCACTTAGCCTCAAAGGGTTTATAGTAACTGCTCTAAATATAGAACTATAATCATGTCGCTTTTTTTATAAGCCATCAAATTTACAAAATTTAATTTTTCGAGAATAACTTGCAAATTATAGATTTTACCAAAAAAACTCAGTACAAACATATTCCTTATTTAATTCTGGAAAACCGTTTTGGTAATTTTTCTGTAGGATGATCCATTTTCACAACATTGCGGTAATGCATCGATATTTAGTAATTAAGCTCAAAAGTGCGTAACCAGAATTGTTCTGTCACTTCCGAAACACCTGGAAAACTGAAATTTTGCACTCGCGCAAGTTTCATAGTGAACCGAGAGAGAAAATTGAATAAGGCTAACAATTGACCTCTTATTAAAAGGAGATCCAAATATTTTACCCACGAGCCCCCCCCCCCCCCTTCCGCGTTATTTACCAACCTAGTTTCAAATTTTCCAATTTAAATTTATGTTATTTTCATTAATTTAATTCATTTTGAGTGAAATGTTATTTTCGTATTTTCTCTGAAATTGATTGGTTTTTCAAAATAGTTGACTAGATTGAAGTTTTAGCCTGTAAAATTTGAATTGAGAAAAGGACATATCTTTTTCTGAAAAAGCTTCGTTTAAAAATACAGGGCTTGTAAAAAAATATATAAAAACTTGACTTTTTTAACAATTAATCCATAACTTGAAATCCGTTGATTTTAGGAAGTAAAATGGTTATAATCTAGCACATGACGACGGTTGACGAAAAACGACAAATAACGGCAGCATTTGCAAATTAGTGTCGTCGTCAAAATTGAAAATCAAAATCAGAGGCGATTTCGGGCAAAATTTAAAATATGCAAAATGTGTATTTTCGTTGCAAAGCAAATTTTTTTCGAGAAAATTTCGTTCGACATTTTCGATTTATATTTGTCTCCTCGACGTATTAAAGGCAAAAATAAATTTTTATTTTCCAAATTGCAGAAATCATTTCGCCCTTTTACCACGTCAAATATTGAACCAATTACATCGTCGCGTTATGAATTAATTCTTACAATTTGATGCCTCGCGTATTGCGATGCTAAAATTTCCAAGTTTCGAAAGATTGCTGCAGATTTTCAAAAAAACGCAATTTTAAAATTCTTCGTTTTTGGGAAGTCGGAAGAGATGGTTTTTGCTCTCTCTCCGTCGGCCCCGAACCCCCGAACCCCCATCTCAAATATTTCGCCGTCAACGGATAGAATTCGTTGGAGCCGACATTTAAAGATGTCACAACAATTTTCACAACAATTTGATCGTTAAAAGTTCTTCATTTTTGAAAATTTACCGTGGAGTGCCGGTTCAATTTCAAGAAACTCAAATCAAACTTTGCACAATTTCGGACTTTCCGGGAAAGCAGTTCGATGAGTATTCAACGTAACATTTCTTAGTCTTCTTGCACAATTCCGGCGAGTTCTGCGACCTAAAGTGCTCCGGTCTTATTCGCGGCATTCTGTTCTTTGTAATTATTTGTATTATTTTGAGCGTTGAAATTACTAAATTCTAATATATTAATTTGTTAGTGGTTTTCATTTTTCGAATTAAAGCCGCCATCCCGCCATCTGTTGACAGTATTTTGAATCACTGACAGTATGTCAGAATATTTCGATTTTTGACAAATTAAATTTTTTGTTTGCAAGACTTGTGATTTGATTTATCGAAAAAAGCGAATAACTTTTTCCCCGCTCGAATTTTTTCTCCATTTATGCACGAATAGTTGCGCCTGGACCTACAAAATAACTGTGCAAAATTTGGTTGAGATCGGTCCAAGGGTCTAGGAACGTATAGCGAACAAACAAACACGCAAGCAGACAAGCTCTTTTATATATATAGATTCAATAAATTGTAATAAATAATCGCAAAAAATACAAAGAATACTTTATGATCAAGTTATATATTTTGGATATTTTGATATATAGCCTATTATATACAAAACCAGATCTGTGGGAATTTCTTCTACTCCCAATGTCAAATTTAATTATTGAACATTAGTTTTTAGGATTTTATAATCCAGGCAAGCTACAGTTTTAACTTGCAAAAAATTCGGGTAAGCTGAAGTTCGGTAAACACGTTTGTGTATTTGAGGGTCTAATAAAATCATCCCTCTTCTCCAAAAATTCCTTGTCGGCTTATCGCCGAGTGGTTTTTCCAACGTGGATTTTCAACAATCACTTTCTTAATTTAATTTTTACGGAAAATGATCGTCAAATCAAAATTCGAGAGGAAAAATGGGTCGACTAAATAATAGATTCTGCAAAGTTCCTTTCAATTCAATTCTTCAATTTCTGGAATGTATCTTGATGAAATGGAAATCTATCTTGTAGGCTCTTCAATTTTGTTCTAATGGAAATTTTCCGTGAAAATGAAATTAGGGGAGTTACAATAGTCAGTAGAACAACGCTGTGCGAGGGTAAAATCTTCAGTAGCAGGAGAAGCATCCAGTGGATTTTTGGGGGTAAGTTCAGATTGCCCGGATTTTTTGTAACTTGTGGAATTTTTTATGATTTCTTGTCTGCAATTAGTGATTTTGGTGTTCCGTGACTTCGAAAAGGTTAAGAACCACCCTATGAACAGACAACCCTTATAAAAGCTACTGCTAGTAGAAATAGTCGTCAAGTTGTTCGAGTTCATTTGATGTGAACCATTTTCAATTGGGTTCCTACGCGAATGGCAAAGTTCAGCACGATTTTCCACCTACGAAATCTACTATAAAGAAACAAAAAGTAAAAGTTGGTTACTCAAATAAATTAATCAGTGAACCATTAAGAAAAAATATCTAATGCTTTAAGTGTATTATGTAATAAGTCATAATGGTTATTAATTATAAAAATCTTGATAACGGTTAAAGGTAAACAATAAAAAATTGCTTCTAAAATAAAAGTTTTAAAGATGAATATTATGGTGATCATTTAATTCAGTACATATTAGCAATTTAGATTTCAAGGTTTCTGACTTCAATTATTATTCAGGTTGGGGGTAATTATAGACTTCTGAGAAATTGTAGGTGTGGTATCTTGATGTGAGAGTCTATCATACGGTTTTCTGAAGACTACAAACTCTGAAATTTTAACCCTTCCACGATGCTGTAATTTTCAAGTGGTTCGTATCTACCTTGCTAAATGATTCAAACTCTATTATGTAACCATCATCTTGGCAATATTTTTAACCACAGTAAATTTGTGTTTTGAAGTGACCTGTTCTATATTATATCTGATGAAAGTTCCAATCTTATGCTGCAGTATCAGATCTTATCAGAAATACTTATGATTGTCGGTTATGAAATTATTTAAAAATTAATAAGGGAAATTCGCCATGTAGAAATCAGCAGGTGTCTCCAAAAATACTGCAAGTTACATTTAAAATAATTAAATTGTGATAAAGCCGGAAAAGTGGCGAAAATGAGAATAAAGGCCTGATTAAGACTATGCAGTTTTTTGGGCAAATTATTTATATTTTTTACAATAAATTAAGGTAACCGGTAAAATCTATGTCGCAAATTTGGATGCTTTATGTTATGTTCAGCAAATAGTTGGATTTTGGGAACCGTTAAAAATGTAGTTACAAATTAAAATTCCACATGATGTGGAATTATTACAGTTGTTGTGGTAGCACGGTAGCAGCTCATGAACTGGGCAGGCTCTTATTAAATATCTGTTATAGCTTCCGTGAAAATACTGAAGATATTTTTCCAATTTATTGAAAAAATTTACCGTCTTTTTACGGTATGTCTGAATATAAAATTTTCAACCAAGTTGAATAGTATGAGTAATAGTTCATTTGCATTTACAATCTGTGTATTAACCAAGATAAGTTCCGGATGAGGATGTAATAAAATTTGCGTTTACTCGTATCTAATTACATTATCTGTAAATTACAATTTTGTTTACTAAAATAATTAGTAATTTCTGATCTAGTATATAAATACGTACAACATACATTTTGCATTTCTGGGTTATTATAACAAAATCAGGACATGAAGACAATTGCGCTTTTATTGGATTAACTATTTTATTTAAATTTGGATTCCCGAAATGTTAAATTATTTATAAACACCATAATTAAAATTTATGGAGTGACTAATAATAATAATTAAATGTAAACGATTACTTACTATTTGTCTAATACTTTGGTGGCTGACTGGTTGCATCTCGTTCCATGTTATAACGTTTCTATTGGGAAAATTATATAAAATATTGACTTGGTCGCAAAAAAAAAATTTTTTTGTGGCACTAGAAAATTTTCTGGCACCATAAAACCAAAATTAATAAAATTTGGTTTATTACCTGAAAACTGGGTGGTTCAACCATGCACAATCTATTGTTTATTGTTTTTTTTACATTAATTACAAGCATTTTAAGGCATGTAAAATTTTTGTATACAGGTGGTGGTTATTTATAATACACTTGACAGCAACAATTTTCAGTTATTACAATATTAGTATTATTAAAAATTAATAAGCTTCAGGCATGGTCTCCATTTTTAAATTATGTAGATACACTTTCATTACCTTTTCAGTACTGTTTTAATACCTGAAAAATTTCCGAAAACCTTGGTATGAGAGGAACGAATATGATGAAATTAAAATTTTTGTTTTATTATGTAGAAAATACAATAATAACTTTATTTTAGTAAATTTAATCAAGCATGTGTTCCATTTATCGTCTTAAGATATCTTGATAATGATAAGAATAATAAACTGTATGCTCACCATAAATAGGCATGCATAATTTTATACACGAAAGTCTGCACTTAAAATATTCAAAATATAATATGGCATGTGATTTATTAAAATTTAAAAAATCTTGTTCGTGGGCTGAGGATCAAATTTCCTAGTTGATGCTTTCTGATAAGAATTTCACCCCTTAAAGAAGGGGGCGTGCTATTGTTTGTAATTTGAAAAATTACAAAACTGCTTCCAAATAGTCGTGGGACCGAATCCCACAAATTAGTCAAAACCGCTATAATATATAATAATATAACAGCATCTACTTATTTTTTATTTATTATGTTTTACAAGTTTTTCATGCTTGGTTATTTCGTACTTGTTCTAGTTGTTTTTTAAAATAAAGTAATTAGTAATTATATCTATTTTATTACTTGAAAATGCAAATTTGCTCGTATGTAGCTTTTATTTACGTATTCTCTGTAATTATACCAGTTATATAACTAAATATAATTCAAAATACAAGGTAAATTGCTATTTCAAATTGTGCTATTTTTAAAAAATTTACATTTGTCTGTATTTATGTTTCAAGTCTTTATTTTTGGAACAAATTTATGATTTTATATGACCCTTTTTTTTAATTTCTATTAATTTTGTCCTTGGTTTCCTTTTCCAATTGAAGAGTTGGATTAGTCAAGTTTTCATCTCATCAGTAATTTTTTTTTCATACCAAGTTTCTCTATTATGAAAAATTTGCATTGTTAAACTAAATTGCATCAGATTACATAATTAAAGTAAATTACTTGAATTGAATATTATAAACTGATCTTAGGCACGAGCATTACATGTACGAAGGTGAATACTGAATAAAATTTACATAATATTATTTTATGATGCACTGACTGGATGACATCCGACTACACTTGGCGTCACTTCGAAAGGATAATTTAATATAAACCATATTTTCGGTTGTTGCATTATTATTAGTTATGAATGCAAATAATCTTATTAACTTCAACGGTAACATGATTATTTAAAACAAGTTTTTATTCATAACTTTTCAATAATTCTTTTCTTTGTAATTTTTGAATAAATTGGTACTTATAAAAGATCAAATTTTAATTTATTAAATATCTATTCATAATATTCGGTTTATTCCAATTTTTATATTCAATTTATTCATAAGGGGGTCTCTGAAATATTAAAATTACTTCCCTTTAGATGAACTAATTTTATTTGAATTTTTACTAATTTTAATAAACCATAACTAAAAGTAAAAAAAAAGAATTTTAAATGTGCCATTTGGAGCCGTTTATACCCTCCTGTCTGTGCGAATTCGGATTCTCGCCACCCATAAACATTCTATTAAAAAAAAAACTTTCTTTCCATTTTTTTAAATTTTTATTCTGTGCCCTGAAGTAAAAACCCTGAAGTACCGAAGTTGCAAGAGATAGAATACAAGAAATACACCTAGATTGAAAAATGTTTATTAATACATTGCTTCACTCATATAATAAATTACCGTGCAATATTTATGGGTATATCTTAACAATGCAATATGAATTGAAAATATCATCGATACTTCGAGCCATTCATAATTTTCAACATATATAATTATTATGTTACACCTATCAACTTCGGTAAATAATAATAATACATTGTTAGTGTTTATCAGACGTACAAAAATGATCATAGTTTACATTTATCGTGCGTGCAGTTTAAAGGAGGCCAGGGTTTGCGTAATTTTAAAAATATTACTGAGGTCGAAATGAAGAAAAACAGGAGTGGTTTACGTTATCCTGTAACCAATCGTGGCTTTTGCTATTAAAATGTCAGATTATATGTTGCATAGCGTAAGACCTGATTTTGGTAAATTATCTTAATTAATTTTTTGGGTTTTTTTGGAAAATCGTTATAATTTTATCGATAATCATTATTAACCATTCAAGTGTAATGTTTTGTAGTAGTTTTTTTTTCTGATTTACATATCGTGAGAAAATATACGAAATGAGCACTTTGTATTCCCGAAGAACAACATAAATTTAGTATTCTGTTTAGAGCAGTGCAATTTTGTATTCATTGAATACAACCGTAATCTGTTATATTTTTTTATAAGATACCGAATTTAATAAGTGATATACTTTTTATCATTTATTACTCCCATCGCTTTTCTATATAATACCTACAGATTCAAATTAAATTGCTATTGTGAAAAATAGTTTTTCCTGCTTTAAAAGTTTGATGATGAACCTAAGAGATCACTAGTAACTATTTAAATAATGGATGCTTTTCTTCTTTTTTTATGGTGCCTAGTTTTTGGGTTTCTTTGGATTTTCTATCAACCTTCGATTATTGGTGATAATATTTTAATAAAATCACGATCTGGTTTACTTAATTGCGTATAAATATTTTATTTATACAAAATAACCTCATTGTTTGTTTATTTGAATCTTTAAACCAACTTTCTATTGTATTTTTTGTAGATCCATACAGGTAATAAGAAATACCTATAATTAAACACTTAAGAATCTTAGAGGCCTATTTAAATGACTTATAGTCTATAATTTTCTAGATTTTATCTCTTAATGTTAATCAATAAATTACAAAATTCGTGATAGAAATCATAGTTTCTGCGTAAAAATTTAAATATCAAGAAAGTTTGATTTTGCATCGTCCTACCGGACAACCATGGATGGCTTAACCGCACCAAATAGCCTTAACCGGACCATTCAATAAATTTCAATCTCAAAATTTCAAGGTAAAGGTTGACGTAACTACAAATTTCATTATCAGTTTAATAAATTTACGAGCTATTTTTAATCACATTGTTTTAAAATAGGTTAATGTAAATTATTTTATTAATGGTATTGATTTATTGTGATTGGTTTCGAACTATAATAATTTATTATTATCTAATGTTTTATCTTTCTGGTCACTTTAGCTGTGATTATAAAATGCTTAACTTCTAAATTAATATTTGATGTTATATTTAAAGAACGATTAATGCATTGTGGCTAAAAATTCCCAATATTTATGCGAGCACATTGTTATGGCATTTAAATGGTTATTAATAGGAATTAATACATCGTAATATAAATTGAGGTTATTATCATCACATATTATCAAAATGTGACTTCCAATATCCGATAGATTATTATATTAATGTATCCACTATAAGGAGGATGAGAATTTGGAGAAAATAAGTATAAAATATGATAAGAAATTCAATAGATTACAATAAGTATTAAGTAGATAAGCTACTTCTTAGCAAATTATGATATTCCAGAATGGAAAAAATTTGATCAAATTGAAGAACTATATATTATATACTGCCGTCCAAATAAAAGAGGCCGTAAGTACACTTGAGGAAGTTTTGAGAAAAACGCAAAAACCTATTGTTCCTCTTAAATTAATAACTATATTTGTTTTTGTAATTGGGACAAACAAAATTGTAGATACGTTTGTACAACTTGCTAAATATTAGTCAGATTACAAAGTAAAAAAGCCGTAACTGCGGCATTTTTTTTTTAATTAAAATTTACAAAAAACATAGTATTAACGAGGAATACCTTAACTACTCGAGATTCGCAGACGACGCTTTGTTAATCATTGGGAGCAAAGTACTACTCCAGATTATGCTAAATCACCTTCAAAGGACATCTAAGCTGATAAGCTTACAAATAAACAAAGCAAAGACAAAAGTTATGTCGAACATAAATGACCATGATAAGAGCCACATTATACTTGATGGTAACACGTTAGTAGTGGTACAGGATTTTATATATTTGGGACAACTTATAACAACTGAAAAAGATAATATTATACATGCGATAACTATAAGAACCCAGCTGTGATGGAGAGTTTTTGGAGTATTAAAATATATTGTCGTATCTTTTGTATAAATTTAAACATTTGAATTTAAAAATTATTGTTGGGGATTTCATATTTTCGTTGGCACTATGTTTTCACGGTGGGCTCGAGCACCCGGCGCTGTCTCGGTTTTATATAGCCTTCCTGTGGTAAGCGGGGCTCTGCTGCAGGTGATAATTTTCCCTAGCTTCTCGTGGGAAACAGCTGAGCAATCAGCGCCTAGAGAAAACCAGGTGTAAACCTGTGTAATAGAAACAAAAACAAAGGGAGACTCGCCCTCAACAGAGTCAACAACAGAGGCCCCCCAAGGCCTTAAACCAATCCTAAAGCCTATGGCGCAGGATGAAAATTCTGGCCAAAAGGCTGAGGAGATAATAACCATGGAACTGGGTGAAAATCCAGACCAAAGAACAGAGGAGGTACGCAATTAACACCCAAAGAGGTGCAACAAAAACCTCTCAGGAGTATTCTATGTTTTGCTAGCAAAATTGAATTCCTGAATACCTAATTAGCAGGGTAATGAACAAAAGATCAATACTGGTCGCAGTTCTGAAAGGCTCTTGCGGCCAATCGACCCCTAAGTACAATACAATACAATCACGGTGGGCTCGACAGCAAAGCCGAAAGGCGAGCAGTTGCTATTTAAGCCTTGCTGGGGCAGGCACGCTAAAATTTGTAAAGAGTTCCTTTTTGAACTCTAAAGGATTAAGGAATAAAGGATTCCATTTTTTAAAGAAGTGTTTAAGTAAGAAGTTGGAGGGGTGTTTTAGCATTGAATGATAAAAAATTTGTGTTTAAAAGGTGGAGGTGCACATTTGTGTGATGTATAAAATATAACACATGGTTACGATAAGAACCATATGAATTTGAAGCAATAACGTTTAAAACATTAAAATTAATAAAAACGTTCCAATATCTTAATGTCGAAACTACCAATGTTGGTTAGACGACACGTGTACGATCGGTGTATAATTCCTGTCCTGGCATACGACTCAAAAACTTGAAGTTCAACAAAGTCCACTGCTAGGAAACTTAATGAGTTACATAAAGAGCAATGGAAAGACAAATGTTGAATATAACTCTAAGAGATCATAAGAGACATGTCTAGATAAGACAACGACGGACAGTGGTAAAGGATGTGTGAGAAAGGGTATTCCAGTTGAAGTGGAATTGGGCAGGGCATATGGACAGAATGGAAGATAAGTGGACAAGGATGCTGCAATGGAGACCGAAAACTCGACGAAATAAAAAAGACTGCAGGAATTGGATGGTTAAACGTTGGATAGGAAGATAGATGGAGAATAGTGGGAAATGCCTTTGACCAGAAGTGGAAAGAAACAGGCTAATAGTTATATTTATTTAGGATTAATCATGCGTACATAATCATACAGTTGTTGGTGCTCCCTATTCCCATTTGCCATGCCCCTCGATTGTGTGCCATCTTTTGTCTTAATTGGTTTCCATCTGGGTTTCTAGGCTAGTATGATAATTTTAGCAATTAGCTGTTTTTTCCAGGTGACGAGTAGCTAACCCCCATATTTGGAGGACCAGGTTAAATTAGATATGACATGACATTTTAATTTATTTTCCATTTACTTTCCACCAAAACAACAAAATCAAATAATTCAAAATTTTGCACTTTATCATAAAATGAAGGTGTAAATCAATTCAATTCTCACTTCCAAGTCTATTAATTATTATTAGTCTTTGTATAAGCTTTAATATTTTTGAAATCGTTCCAATATCGCAAAAATTGGAAAACTTGTGGAGCACTCGAAATTCACGTCAAAAGTGGTTAAACAAAATTTCAAAGATCTTTTATGCTAATAGTGATTTTTTTTAAATATAAATTTTACATAAATGAATCAAAATCTGTCAACAGATTACTTAAATTTTGATCAATTGGCATATTTTTCCAAAACTGTTGCCGATTTTCTAGCATCAGAGGGCCAAGTTTCTTGATTATCTCTTCTCTTTTCGATTTTTAATTTTCGTTGGAACTTTTGGAAATATAATTTCTTTAAATTCTTTTTATGCTTCTATACAAAGTATAACAAGCAGCCTTATGATCTGGCTCCGTGTCTGTCCGTCCGTCCGTCTGTCCGCATAATTCAAAATCATACAGAGCGTTTCAAATCGTGTTGGAAATACTCAGTGTGTATAGAGGTCTAAGAACTGGGTAGCCAGTGCGCTACTTTTAGGCTTCTATACAAAGTATAACACGAAGCCTTATTTAGGCTTCTATACAAGGTATAGAAAGACGCCTTATAGTCTGGCTTCGTGTCCGTCCGCATGTTTCAGAGCCAATCATAACGTTGATCAACTGATACGTTGTTATATTGTAAATACTTCGTCTATATAGTATTGCGTTAATCTGTTAATCCGTTGTTTCGATTCGCTAATGCAATTTATAAATACGCAAATGTTCGAAAGAAATTTACTAAGTTAAAGATATTTTCAAAGAGGTCTCCCTATATAAACTACTTGTTAGGCTTCTGTACAAAGTATAACAAAAACTCTTATGATCTGGCTCCGCGTCTGTCCGTCTGTCTGTACGCATAATTCAAATCTAATCAGAACCTTCGAAATTGACCAAATATAAGTTATATTTTATTTACATAATTTTTTACCTAGTATATAGAAAATTTAAATACCTTGATACGTTGATCCGTTGATCCGTTGATACGTTGATCCGTTGATCTGTTGATACGTTGATCCTTTGATTCGTTGATCCGTTAAGACGTTGATACCCTAATAAGAAGTTATCTCGAAAAATTTAATTGGTGCAGATTATCGAATTATCTGATGTTACATTATAAATATTATGTCCACCAAAAATAACTAGCAACAACAACTTTTCACACCAGAAAGGTAGCTGTATAGAAGCCTAGGAACTGTCGCAAAAGCGAGTTCCACCTTGTTTTAAAGTAGGTTTGTTTTAAGGAATTTCATCTTGTTACCAACACCATCCCCTTCAAAATCGATACAGTAAGAAGTAAATGTCGTTTAATTTTTGTTGACTTCCAATTTTACCACCTCAGACACAGTTAGGACCGTAGTTTCAACTTTTTCTTGCAAACACCCATCAACTTAATCTGTAAAATCGGCTATTCGCATTTGAGAAACTTGAACCTCGCTAGAATTTCAACGTTTTACAACTTCAATAAGTCTTGCTATTTTTAATCGGCTGCTCTAATTGATGATTGATACTAAATTCGAAAAAGGCACCAATTTTTATTTTGATTATTCATAAAAAGTTTGTGGAAGCTGCTTATGGTTTTGGAGTCGGTGGACTTTCACATTGCGTTTATTTAAAATTGATATAACTTTTTGGGAATCTAATTGCACATTAATTTCAAAAATACTAAAAACGCAATTTTGAAAAATATGTACTATATACGCCCTTTTTACTTTGGACAACACAATAGTTCTACCAGTTTTACCGTATTATATAGGTATTATATTTAGGGCTACCTCAATATCTTCTTATTTATTCTTTGGTATATAAAATTGATCGTGCAAATAAAGTAAGCAATGTATATTGCATGCCCAATATATTATACGCATAAAATTATATTTTGCACTTTGGATATGATTTGCGCGCTTTCGGTTGCATGTTAAGGCGCTTTAAATTCTGTAACACAAGATAAATGAGCTCTCTTCGTGTTATGGCAACGATTACTTCTTAATGGTCTTTGTTTTTTAGGTATCAGTTAGTTGTTCTTCTTATTATGTTCAAACAGGTACTTACTTGTAATACGATGCATACCTGCCCGTACTTGAGAAATACTTCGGAACGGCATATTTGGAAGATAATATTATGTAATGGTATAATTTTTTTGGCGACTTTTATTTTATAATTTCGTTTAATGTCATATTCAATATTACGTATGCCATTGTTCTTTTATCGGATCTTAAAGTTGGTATGCCGCAAAATTTTTCGAAATAATGTTTTGTTCTAATTTCATTATTACGCCGGAAAGCTATGCTACGCTCTTTTCACCTGAGCTGTGCTATATGTTGTATATTATACAGGGTTCAACCAGCGTAACACAGCGGACGTTTGAAAATTTGTATTCTATTTTCGTGTTGATACTGACAAAAAAAGCAAGATTTTAGAAATGTTATAGTGAAGTTTTGTATTTTTTGTTAATTAATGTAAAACTCATTAGTAAAACATAAAACGGAAATTGTTAATAAATCGTACGATTGATGAAAAAGAAATATTTATATTTATTTCATAACATCCTATAACATTTTTTCGTTTGTTTTTAATATTTGCAGTTTTTATTAAGATTTGTAACTTTAAAGTTTATTTGTCATGGTCAGTGATTCACTGAAATCTATTAATAGAATTTTGTTGTTACATTACAAAGTATTCCCCACTTCTGAAATAATATAGTAGTTTAAATAGTAAATTATATAACTCCTAAAAGGATATCATAAATTATATACCCACGTGTGTAATATTACTTGTTATTTTTACATGCAACTGGAGTAAAATTTTGATTGCAATGAAATTTTACAGTTCATAAAAAAAATACTTGGTAGGTACAATGTTTTCAATTTCCAACTTGCATTGCAGTTGTATAACCGCTCAAGAAAACCAATCAAATTGAAGTGTAGATACAGTACGCGAAGTTTTGTACAGCATTTATTTTTAAACGAAGAAACAGCATGTGAAAAACTTATTTAGTGAAAACCTTGACATCTATTAATTGTATTTAGTTGTCCTGCTTTGAAGAAACCTAGAATTCCTAAAATTTGCCTAAAATTGACCTGGAAGTCAGGAAATACCAATGTGCCAAATGGATAGAATTATTACTTTCATTCTTAAATTTTCGGTCTGGGTTCACTTTGGAGTAAAATATTTGGTAATTGAAAATAGAGGAAACTAAATTCTCCATAGAAAAGAACTACACTTTTTTCCTGTCAATCAGTTGCAGAATGACAGCTAATTTTTGCTATTCTTTATTTTTTTGCAATTTTTCTAAAATATTTTTAATGCAATTTTTAACCAAAATATTTATGGATAGTCATAAAAATGTCTTTTTAGACTGATTTTCCCAATATGGTGTTCAAATTCAAGATCGCTGGTCCAAATAAGGATAATAAAATTAAATAATTAAATGATTTAAACACATGAATGTATTAATGACCTTTTTGAACACACAGAATATCAAATAGAATTATTAATACAAATAATGGAAAATATGCATATTATATCGCGCGCTCCGATAGCAAAAATTCTTCAACTAATCGATTAACAAGAAGCAGTATAAGATGGGTATCAAGTCTACTTCAGTTCTGATTACCTAACGTTTTGTCCTAAATAAATGAACCCAAGCCGAGATATTCACGAATAACCATAAAAGAGTCTTTTTCGTATGGTTTTTCCAAAATGGCGCTCAAATTCGGGGTCTCCAGGCTTTGAAAACTAGTATGTCTTTCCAAAGGTTGAAATAATATCACTTTTCAACTTGGCAATATTTCCTACTGCATTTTTTGTCAACTGATTAAATGTTATTTGACAGTAGATTTTCGACTTTTTAGTCTTATGATGTTCATAAAAATATTCCTAGATAATGGCAAACCACCAAGGTGTAATAAATACAGCAGTGTATAATTTCATTTCCTGTTGTTTGGAGCCCGCGTTAAGCACTAGATTTAACACACGCACGGTGCGTTAAAAAAAACGACGAACCACGAAAACCGACATCAAACTACACGACGAACGTAAACCTCTCCAACATCTTCCAGCGTAACATCAAATCATCACCGGGGGGGGGGGTAACACATCAACCCACGAGGGGATGATACTGGTGTTATTGCATGCTAAACAGTTTATTTCCAGGAACAAATAAATTCCAATCAAGACACATTAATCGAAGATTCCGGGCCCAGAACCCTAAAATTTCAAACGCCAGTTTTCCTACAATTGATAGAAATTATGCGGCTGTTGCTTCACAATATGTTCCGCTACATCCCCGGTTCAAGGGGGTGGGAAGAACGGACTCTACCCTAAGCGTTTTATTTTAGGAGGCGTCAAAAACCATACGCTTACAATTTAAATAAGAAAATTGCCGGTGGCTCGTGGGGTAAAATCTTGGGTAGGCCAGCAGCTTGTTAAGGATAAATATACACGTTGAAAAATGGGGGGGGGGTTTCGAAAGTAATATACCAGATCTCCCACTGATCAATGCAAAACTTGAATGTGGTAATAGAAGCCGCTTTCTTAAGGAACAATTTCTTAAAGAACAAAGCGGCTGCACGAATTTAATCCACCACGATTTAAATTTCGTAACAAGTGGGGCCCAACGTGGGGCTTGCTCATCAAGTAAGCAGTTTAAGCACACCACTACCAACGTGTAGCACCTTAAAATAGTGCTAGCACCAAAACTAGTTATTTTTGAGTATTAAAACTTGAAAATATAAATTGAATTTATAGCTGCTTTCAGTTGAGTCACCACAGTCGCTAAAAGAACGATTTAAATAGGTAAATGCCTGAAAGTTTTGTAATTAGTAATATACACCTGAAAAATAATAAAATTAAATCAGGTATGTCCACATTTTTTGACTAAGCCGTGCCTAAAAGCTGCTTATTTGTTTAAACCACCACTGCATGGGGCACAAAACCGTAGAAGTGAGTGAATCTTATATAAAACAGGACACTGAAAATTTCCTATAATGTTCGGAACATTAAAAATTCTCTGTATAATAACATAAACAGCCGGCCGAAGGACGATCTGCATCTGAGTATGGCTGGGGCAGTGATACGATATATTATATTTGAAATATTCTACCGTCCTTAGTTAAAACGTCCTAATTAATAAATTAGTTTTTGGAATAGAAATTACGTTACGTAGATGATATAACGCTGTCTTCATTATAAAATAGTATTTAATACCTTCTGTAAATATAAAATATCTGTAAAATGAAATGAAAGCGGCATTATAACATCTATGTGCATAGTGCCATTTTTCTCGGAAAATCAAATTTGTTAGTTACTTTTAACTAAGGAAAGCAGTGGTATACTCTTAACTTCGTTAATTAAAAAAAAAATTATAGCACGATTTTTTAATGATCCTCGAGTTGTTTATATTATCGGAATGAGGTCCTAGGACACAGAAATATTTTTGAGCGAAACATCTGGAAATTACATTCTTGCAATGGTCATTGCCATGTAAAATACTCCGATTTTTTTAGTGCTATTTATTTACATCTTGAATGAATAACATATAAAATTCAAAGTTTGTCATTGCATAATGCATATTATGATTCATTAATATTTTGCTTATCAACCTAATAAAAGTTTAAGTGCGGCCTTCAGGCCGTACAACCATGTTAACTTCATATTCTACGAAGCCATGACTTTCTAGTTTAAATAATTAAATTAAAATTTTAGGAAGTCGCCAAAAGTAGCGCAGGACATCACGACAATTTATAAACTGGTACAGTGGTAGCGAGTAAAGTCATGTTCTTAGAACATGATAGAATCTTTTCAATGTTAAAAAATTTAATAGTTTTCTATTTTGCTTGGACCTTTAAGAAAACGTGTTGCGTTAAGTGCAGTCCAAAATTTAAAATTTTCTGGTGTTTTACAGTACCTATACATAACCTCCAAACTTCATATAGTCAT
Organism: Podabrus alpinus; assembly: GCA_932274525.1. Taxonomy (NCBI): domain Eukaryota; kingdom Metazoa; phylum Arthropoda; class Insecta; order Coleoptera; family Cantharidae; genus Podabrus; species Podabrus alpinus. The sequence continues at coordinate 23,358,234 of OW026454.1, forward strand.
TTTGAATTAGGCTTCAGAAAGTTTCCCAACTTACAATCAGATTTCCTGGAAAAAATAACTAAGAAATCATCGTTGATGGCCGTTGTCAGAATCTATATAATGAAAGACTTCACAATGTTAGTGTGGATGTGAGAAATGACCTTGGTTGTCTACGTCGCTAATTAAAAAAAAGGTGAATGTTTCTTTTAATTACTTTTACATGCACAAGAACATGCAACAGACATAACTTGCGTGTGTTAAGTATTGTTAATGCAGCAATACAACATTGCTACTAAAAATAATATTGACGTTAAAGTTATTAACAATGAACGGAATAAACGTTATACCTAATTCAGGTACTAATATATGTTTTTAACTTTTTAGCGATGAATTATTTATGTATGTACATATGTGTATGTGAATATCCTGTTTTACAGCATGAAATATAGTTTCGCATGATTTTTGAATCGAAAACCAGAGAAACTACAATTTTGCTCAGTTAATGGGCAGCATTGTGAAAACTAAATTTCCGTAAATTTTCTCCTAAGTTACTATGCTCTGTTTATTAATCTTTTTAAATTTAAAAATTGTCAAAGCTTTGTACCCACTCAAATATATAATAATATTATACAGTAGACCCCCGATTATCCGAGCATGGTTATCCGATCTTCCGCGTTAACCGATTCAGACCTTTGAAAATAATCTTCCGCGGTATTGTAGCCATCAATATAAAATCCGATTTATCTGTACTATAATAATTTTTTCTTGTATTCCGTTGCTTTGTCTGTGGTTGTTGACCTGTCCAATGATACGATATCGTCATTAGTTAGTCTGTCGAAGACCTCTACCACACTGGCGACCGGAACTGCGCGGAAGAGTCGCTTGCAATAATCCATTATTTAAATGGAAGTGGCCACACCGGCGCCAAAAACAGAAAACAATATAGAGGTATTTGCATACTTTTAATTTTTAGACATTTTTCGAAAAAATTCTGCATTATCGGAGTTTTCGATAATCCTGCCCGTATTATCTCGAATAATCGGAGTCCCACTGTATATAATTCTACATAACACACAATAAAAAAAATGTGCAAAGCTTTATTTACATACCGTATAATATTGGATAATATATTATCGAAAAAAATACTTTTTATTAGGGTTATTAACTGCTATAGATATTCCTAGCAACATATGAGTAAATTTGCTTTAATTTAAATAAAAAGGTCGGCGACTTTCCAAGCACTTTATTTTGAATATTTATGTATTTTAAAAATTTTGTTGTTGCTTATCTATTACAGAACAATAATAAATGTTCTAGAAATATATGTATTATATAAGGCCGTCTTGTATCAAGAATAAAATATTTTTTTATTTATATTATTACAAGGAAACCTTCTGTTCAGAGGTTTGTAGAATTTCATCGAATTCCATAGCAGTGAGAATGCCCAATTTTTTTTGGCAGAATCATGATTTTGTAAGTTGATTTCTAAATAAGTTTGGAAATTTATTTTGATATACAGCCGTGCTGAAAGCCTACAGGTAACTTTTTAAGTTAAAGGATTTTGTATAAAACAAATTACAAAAATATAGATTGAAACTATGCTTTATTTAATAATTATTTTTAATATTTTGTAGTGCCACTTTTGCCCTAAGAACGCTTTTAATGGGTTGTACATTGTGGCTACTAATTATTTATAACAAACGTCTGGGGTAATTTTTACCCATTACTCAAAATTTGTTCGTTTTAATTCTTCTTTTGAAGTGGTTTTTTACTATGGGCAACCCTTGTTTTTAATATCCCCCATAAATTTTCAATGGGGGACAGCTCAGCTCTTTATGTCGGCCAATCCAACAGAGGAATTTTGTTTTTGGTAAAACATTGCATCGTTTTTTTTAGGGGTGACATGGAGCATTGTCCTGTTGGAAAATATATTCTGGGATATCTTCCTTAAAAATTTTCACGATAACAGCCTCCAAATTGGCCTGAAAAGTCTCAATGTAGGTGTCAGAGTTCATTCTCCTCTCGCAGATTGTAACTTCTCGACACCACTAGCCGATATTGAGCTACAAATTTTTATATTACCACCCTCAAATTTAATGGTCGGCCCAATACCAACTGGATAAAACTCCTCTCCATCGTTCTTCTTACGTATGTTGATACAGGTTGATCAAGAAAATTAATATTTTTAACTTTTTTATAGACGACGGTCATGGCCTGATAGTTAGCGCGATCAACTGCTAACGTAGGGCTCCCCGGTTCGACTCCGGGTACAGTCTAAAATTTCTTGACCGTCTTCCGTGCTTTCGGAGGGCACGTAAAGCCGTCGGTCCCCCTGTGTTAATGATTTGCCATCATAACAATAAAAAACAGGGTCAGGCACATCGAAAGGCAAGCCTAGCAAGCTACCTGAGATGTAAAACCAAAAATGCTCACAGAACTAATTGCAAAAATTAGTAAAGAACAGGTCCTGGACCTATATTAAGAGGGAGACTTCTTAATAAAAGTAGAAGAAGAAGAAGAAGAACTTTTTTATAGTTAACATATATATAAAAGTTTTTCAGGTTTATTTATGAAAAAATATTACGTAAAAACATTATAAAATACATACCTCTTTGTTGCTTTCGTTTGACCAAATTACCTTTGACCAATGAGCAACACCAATTTTTTATACTTTTTCGCGAATAAAAATAATATAATAAATTGAACCCGTTTTTTAATTTGCTTCTCATTCAAAAGGGGCTTTTTACGAGCCTTGCGACCATGTGGCCCATTTTCCTTCAACCGACCGATATTTGAGCCCCTCATCACGCTTGTAAATCCCTTTTTAAATCATTTCCTAAAACCAATCCTGTCGGAGGGTTATCGCACGTTTTCTTCCACTTTTCGGCCAAAGTATTTGCTGAAAGGCCAGTATTAACCATTTAATTTTGGGATGATTGGGACCGCCGCCAACGAAGACTTTAGTTTTTTGGCAATTTCTCGTTACGATATACCCCCCGAACCCAAAAAGACGATTTGGCTCCGAACAACGACACTTAATCGCGGTCGTTTTGACATTATGTTGTTGCTATCAGTTTACAATGGTCAAGCTTTTCCATTGCATTCAGAATATTGCTACTGTACTTCTGTGCAAAATCTTCACAATCCACTTCATAAGATAGATCTTTTACTTTCGACTTAATTTATCCACAGAGGTTTGGTTGATGTTCACTGGAGAGCCGCACTAAGAAATTCCGTTAAGTCCGCAATTCGAACCCACAATTTCCGCGCTGTAACTCAACTGGAGTTACTGAGTTACTCAAGTACGCTATGCCATTATCGAAATCCCTAACATAAAAATGTCCCTTATGATTTATCAATTCGGCCTTATTAATATAAAGCCTAATATTCCTTTTATAAATTTTATGTAAACTTGTGAAGCTTCAACTTATTGTAAAACGCGGTTGACTTGATGATTTTACAAAATTTTAAAGTAATTAAACTCTATTAATTTGCTCGCCTTTTCGGTCATTTTGACTCCTTTCTTACTTATTTTTATTTAAACCTTTTTTAATCCAATAAAACATCTTGACAACATTGAAATGGTGCATATAATAAATTAACCAATTTTACAATAATAGCATGAACGCTTACACATAAAATAACAATAATTAACAATTAACAAATCACACATGAATGAAAACAATAATTTAATACTATAACGTACGCACGGAGATTACTAACTTTTATTGTTCCTTTCTCACTTCCTCCGTCAATCCTGACCATCCATTACTCCATCTTATGTTAGTCTTATCTTTATCCCACAATTTGACTCCAAAATTTCCATAATTTATTCCAACCACTATCCAATTTAATTTTAAATCTTATTTCAATTTTCCACTACATTAATAGACTCCGGTTATGCATTCAATAATCTGTCTGGCCTTTACCATATTATCTGCGATTATTCGGGAGGAAATTTTATCACGTCCTCACATTAGCAGATCTCATCTTACTACTTATTATTTGTCTTCAGGTTACTAACCAAATCCCCGCAAAACTTAGATCTTGTTTTTCTTTTTTTAAGAAGCTCACCATGGATACGCTGCACCACTTTTCAAATTGTTTGAAAATTGTACTGCATTTGGGCACGGCTGTATTGATTAAACTATCGATATTCTAATTTTTAGACAGGATCGATAATATTATATCGAATAATGTTACGAAATTAGAAAATTTCTTATTTTTCAATTTCGCTCAGCTTGTTAAAAATGCTTTCATTTTTTTTTGCAAGAACCAATAACTCGTATTAAGAGAAATTGCTAATTTAAAAATTAGCAAGAAAAAATATCAAATTTAACCTCTTTTTCTCCCGTGACACTGGTCTTATCAGATCTAAACCGGAAAAAATAAATAACCTAAATAAATATCGAATCTGAATGAAAATTTTCACATGACACATTGCATATTATTAAATAGTTGACTTTTTGACGTTATACTGAGGGGGGGGGGTCGGAGTGTAACAAACAATTGTTGAAAGATATTGATTAAAACTCTCATTCCCTCCTTTATCTAAAAATATGTAAGGCTTATGAATCAGTGACTAAGTAACAAGAAAGGTAAATTTAGATTTTCCATATGCAAACATTTCACTATATTCAGGTGATGAACATTAATTGTGCCAAAAGGTGTTCCACATTTAACAATGACAAACTGACAAAATTGAAGTATTTTCGTTACATTTTTTGTTGAAGAAAATTCTAAGCATGCAAATTTGAAATCATATTTTCATCTTTGTAACATAAAGAAATTGGCACAACTTTGCAAATTAGAAAGAAATATGTCTCATTAATAATTTATTTAGTCGGAAATATTTTGAAATAGATAACGCTTTTAAGTGTGAAATTGAATTTTATTTTGAGAATTTGAATTTATTATGCGGTTCTTGACAATGTAATGTAAATTTTGGTTTTTGTTCAAATGATTCATGGAAACTATCAATTTGAAAATTTTAATTATTTTTTTTTAATTTATGTGTAGGTACAATCAGCAAACTTTGATCAAAAATAGTTTGAATTTGTCAATGTTTTGATTAATTAGATTAAAAAGTATAAAATATTATTTTCTTTTCTCTTTTATTATTATTATCGTTTATTTTACACATGAAAAGATAAATAACGTTATGCAATAAAATAATAACCATTTACGATATGATTAATATTCATTGCTTGTAACTAATGTTGGATTTATAGTTACAGGTTGCTTGTTAACTATTTCCAATAAGGTAGCAATATTTATACAGCAACTATATAAAAGGAATTTTTTTTGTTACAAACAGAAACCCAATTTTTCAGAAGATTTCAGAAAAAAGAGAAGAAAATTTTTTCAACTTGAATTTCAATTTAATTTAATTCGTCTTTGTATCTTATAAATGTTTCGAATTCCACGACTCGAAGAAATTTTCCAATACAAAATTTTTATTAACCAATGTATAAATTTCCATCAAGTTAATGATTTATTAAATAGTTACAACTACATCGTGAAAAGGAAGTTTTGCATTTTACATAACGCATGTTTTACTCGACAGTTGAAATAAATGAATGCCTCGATGATATAATTAATCATCCATAATAATGTCGATTTCAATTTGTAAATTATTATGCCATTTATACATATTTAATTTTGATTTAGTTAATAGAAAATTATAAAAATATCTAAGCACAAATTAATTTATTTGTCGTTACGTAATTTTAAATTCGTATTCAATGTCAGGATGATTTTTTTTTAAACAACGGTGATACAAGTTAGATGATTATAATTTTAATTACCTTATGGACTTTTTAAATATAATTTTCTTTTCCATTGTATTCTTGATTATAATTAGTGTTCACATGGTTTGAGTGTGCGGTTTCTAAGTTGAAATTGTTGGTTCCAAGCAGTCTGTTGAAAACCGCGGTTCTGGTAGCACGCCATTCATCGTTTCATACATTAAAACTTTTCTGTTCGGTTAAATAGAGTTAATTATCAATTAAGAAAATTAATTTAAGTGTGTAAGTGATCAGTGTGTGCAATAGGAAAATTTTAAAAACAACCCGTACTGGCGAAAAATTTTTATCGCACCAGCGCTTAACAAATTTTGTTACGATTTCTATTGTGATTATTCAGTTTTATCAATTTATCCTTGTAACAAAAAGGTTTGAGAATTAGTTAGCTATGCGTTTTCAATGCAGTCGTTATTCTATAATAACGATTTGTTGCTAAGATGATTTTTCCAAAAGGAAGTGTTTGAAGTTTTATGTTTATTTTAGTTTCTTGAAAATCGACATTAAATTTAAACATCAAAATCTGGATTATGTTAAATCTCAGGATTTCAATATAATTTTCTTGGATTTTTTTTTTCTAGTGGTACCAATACATTTTTAAATTGTAATATAATTCCGACCTTTGGTATTTTGTAACTCTGATCTCGATACCATCACATTTAGTTATTATTAGTTGAAAACAAATTATTTCATTTATTGAAGCGTTCAGATTTTCAGTACAGTAGACCTTGTGAATATTGGTACAAGAACCATATGCCGCTGTTGTAATTTTTTCCCAAAAAAATATTTTTTGGGAATATAGAATTTATTTGCCCAACAAATAAAAAAAAGTGAGAATATTATTGTAATTGGAACATCGTTAAAACCAGCAGCATGAAAATGATGTCATCTAATCAGGATCGGTGGTGTGAAAAGTTGATCCTGGCCACTTGGTGCTGTATAAACTGCAATTAGTTGATAACAAATTAGATGCCAAGAAATGCATCTTTTTTTGAACTCGTGGAGCTTTATAACCAATTACTATTCTTACTTGAGGTTTTTCTAAGTTGTGTGTGATTGTTAGATAATAGTAATTTGTCGGTTAATGATCTACAGTTGACCTTGTCCTTGATTTTTTAATGGAAGTAAAATAACCCATTCTGTTAATATCTTAATTTTTTTGTTTGTAAATTTTACATAACTTAATTGCGATTTACTTAACCAATCATTATCATTTACTCTTAGCAACCATCGTCTGGAAAAATTATATTTTGTCTTCTTCGTTTTTTTTCTGTGTAACTTCTTCATTATTCCACAGCCAGTGGTTCTAACACCTAAAACAAATATTTACCTTGCAATAATTACGGTGTGAACTGTTGAGGGTGTTTGACCTAACAATTCGAAATAGCAGCTTTGTTAAATTCAGTTCGGTTATTATAATTTTTCTTAGGTTTTCTTTGATCTAGCTGGAATAAAAATGTTGGTTACCAAATTTCGAAATTCCTGAGGTTAAAAATTATGTGATGACAAATTTTACATCAAAACAATGTTGTTTATTTATATACGTGGAGTATTCGAATCTGAAAGCTTTAAATAGCTTGGATATCTTTTGCTATGGTTCTATTATCAACCACCCACATTATTTTTTCTTGTCGACATTTGAGTCAATTTTTTTACGAAACCGATAATCTAATTATTTAATTCAAAAATGTATATCAATAGAACCGGTTAATCGATTTATATAAGTGGTACGATTATTAAAATCACAATTTATTGTAGCGATTTTACACAATGAATTAACATTTAGAAATAATTATTTCGACTTCATAAGAGTTTCCATTAATTAAAGCCGATGTTATAACAAATTAATTTACATCTAAATCGTGCGATTTTGCGTTAAATTGCGTTGGTTGCAAATATCTGATCGTATATATGCTAAATTAATACGTATGTACCACTTTCAAATTCCTCTATTTTAGTTCTTGATTTTTAATTAACTAAAACATTTTTGGAACACATTTATTGTGAAAACACCAATAAATAACAAGATAATTGCATAATTTTTAGACACTTAATTATTTCAAAAATATTTGTTGTCCAAAATCTATACAAGGAAAATCCAGATTTTTATGGCTGATTTTCAGTTTTGCTGATAAATTTTTATAATAACGTAATTGTATTATTAGCACTCATTCCAAATTTTTTCGATTGCACTTGACTTTTGTATAAACATTTTTAAAATTATCTGACCCACTTGTAAACACTTCAACATTAATTAAATTACTTTGTTTCTATGTAACATGAAAAATTTTTATCCTCGATGTTTTACTGTTTTTCTTAAAAATATTCTAATTGTTATTATACTGACGCATTAAGGAAAGACAATAAAGTTTTTCTATCGATGACCAATCATTTTTTAATGTCCATAAATAATACGTATTGTATCTATCTAATGGAGCCTTGCATTGATAAAGTGCACTGAAATTGCAATAAATGTTATGTTATAGCGCCTTATCTGACCCACAAGGTCAGTTTTACGATTAAGCATGTTTACTACTACTACTCGGTCTAAATTTACAAGGCTCGAAAATAATAAAAGACGAAAATGAATCGCCTACGGCGTATACATACAGGGTGTTGAATGAGTTAGCCGTTCATAGGATATTTACATGTAAAAACTTATTTATGCAAATTCCTGCTTCCCTAATTATTTTAGAAAAAAAATGAAAGACACAAAAATCATGCAGAAAAATAAACTACAAATGATAAAAGAATTATTTTCATCTAGCTTTTACTTAGTGGCAAAAAATGCTTTTGAAATTGTTCAAATTTTCATTTAGCAGACTAGCCATGAAAATTTCCAAGGTAATTATTTTTGATAAGTATTAAAAAACAATTGCACTTTGTTTACAGTTTTGCACTTTATTAAATTTTAATTTCATAAAATGGAAGCAAAGTACACAATTAGTAAAAAAAATCAATTTTTAAAACTATATTACTCTGGAAACAGTATACGTATGGTACGAGATCTCTTTGCTGGTTTATACCCAGAAAGACCAATCCCTACTTATTCGACAATTAAAAATGTAATTGATAATCAAAATCAATATGGATCTGTATTTAAGCCGTCATGCAAGACCTGCAGAAATAAAAGAATAAATTTAGAAGAAATCAATATTGGTGAAGCTCCAGGTACCGAAAACAAATGTAATTGCTGCCGTAGTGAATAATCCTTGTATCAGTACAAGAACAATTGGTGCGGAGTTAAATATTCATCACACTACGGCGTTCAAAATTATAAAAAAACATAAATTTATATCTTATAAGTTCCAAAACCATCAAGAAATTTTTGAAGAGGATATGTACAAAAGAATGATTTTCTGTGAAAGCATTATCGAAAAGGTCAATTTGGATAGAAATTTTATTAAAAATATTTGTTTTACCGATGAGACAACGTTTAGTATTAACGGGGAACCAAATGTTCAAAATTATCGGTTTTGGTCCACCGAAAATCCTCATTTAATGATCAACAATCGTTCACAGTATCGCCAAACTGTAAATGTTTGGGCAGGGATATTAGGAGCAAACATCATCGGACCATTTTTTATTGATGGAAATTTGAATGGACTAAAATATCTAGAAATGTTACAAAACGAAATTGGACCGGCAATTGATATTGTGGCAGGAGAAAATAACGTAATCTACTATCAACAAGACGGATGTCCGGCACATTATACTAGAGATGTAACCAATTATTTAAATGAATGTTATCCCAATTCTTGGATAGGACGCAATGGACCAATAAACTGGCCAGCTCGGTCACCAGACTTGGCTCCAAAAAACTTTTTTTTGTGGGGTCATTTAAAATCTAAAATTTATGGTGAACGATACCAAAGTATTGATTCATTAAAAAATAAAATTGTGGAGGAGTGTGGCAATATTACCGAAAGACAACTTGCGAATGTACGATGTAACTTTTATGATAGACTTGGTTTTTGTTTAGCTGAATATGGAAACCTGTTTGAACATTTGCTGTAAATTTAATTATTTCTTAATGTTTGAAATTGTTTATTATTAATAATTTATGTAATAAATAAATTAAATTGAATTTATTTCATGGCTAGTCTGATAAATGAAAATTTGAACAATTTCAAACGCATTTTTTTGCCACTTTAAGTAAAAGCTAGATGAAAATAATTCTTTTATCATTTGTAATTTATTTTTCTGCATGATTTTTGTGTCTTTCATTTTTTTTCTAAAATAATTAGGGAAGCAGGAATTTGCATAAATATGTTTTTACATGTACGATAAATATCCTATGAACGGCTAACTCATTCAACACCCGGTATATGAGTACAGGCCTATTGTATTTTTGAATGGTGATTCGCTCACAAATGATTCACCAAATTATAGAGCGAATCTTCGGCGATGTGTTGTAAACAAAAATGTATTCATCGTTTAATAAATCCCCTTAGTACCAAAATATCAACTCGGTCATATTATGTAATTATTTCCGCTATTATCAAGTGGTTGGGCTATAAATTAATATGAAACAATTGGTACGAAATTAGTTTTATTGCCAATCGATATGGATAGTCATACAAACTTTTCGACACTTCGTGAGTAATTTTGGATTTTCCGAACTTATAGCGTGAAAGATTGAAAACGAAATCCTTTCTCATCATTTGAGCTGAACGACATTCAATCCATCAAGTTAGTGTTGCATAAAGCGCCAACTTAGCTTATGCCACAAGTCACATTAAAATAATTAATTATTATATTGCTACGACATCCGACCACCTGCGTTGATTGCTAATTAAAATACATTTATTATAATAGTGTAGTCGGCTTGCTTGATTGGTTAATATTGCAGAATAAGATAATAATACTTGTTTTGGTCAATCCTTGCTTCACTCGGGTTAAATGTTGTATTTCTAAAGGTATGATGGATGCTGGGAAAATTATCATTAATCTTGATGTAAAATAAGTGGTAATTAAATTTAAAACATTAAATATGTACTAAAATAATGCCGAAACTAATAAAAAATCTACTAAATTAACCAAGAAATTGAAAATTCTTGTTTTAACTGCAATTTTAAGAATTCTATTACATAAACTTGGAATTATTTTATAAATTGTATTTCTAACATTATTTACCTACAAGGATACAAATACAGCAGTAATTCTTTTATTGCATAAGTCGAAATGCACAGAGGTGTATTTAAGCTTTGTACTAAAAATTCAGGTTAATTGGGTATGTAAAACATTGGTATTTTATTGCTCAGGAATTATAAGTGTTTGTATTTTTTTTTCGCATAACTTAAATATTTCACCTTAATTATAAACTGAATCCGCATTATAATAATTATTGTCATAACAGTGTCAGTCATTAGTCTTCATAATTAATGTTGTTTTTTAAAAATTTTTACCCAAAAAAACTTGCTTTACTTTTATGGCTAATGAATTATTAACGACAATATCGGGCACAACTTTTGGTTGCAGTTGTTGCAACTTTTCAACATACCAACTTGAATGATATTTTATCATCAATTGTATTTTTTTAATATTCACGATTTCTTTAAATATTTTAATGTTTACTAATTGCAAAATTAAAATTTTAAATATCTCAAAAGGTTTTTCAACCTTTCATCAGATTTTTTTGTATTTTTGTTTGTTAATTTTTAAATTTAAATTTCATATTTTTTTCACAAGTTTATAATTTATATATTTTAATTGAAACCTATATTTAGAATATAAAAACCTTGAACTCTGTTGTCCTACGAATTCATGTTTAATGTCTGTAACTAAGTATTTTTTACAATGAACACTTGCTATTAGTATCAAATTCCCACTGAAGTAATTACCAAACTTAAGAATTTGAATGTTAAGGTTGCAGGCTTTAATTGCCTGTTTTTTTTGTTACAAATTTTCTAATTCGAATGGTAAAAGTTAAAATATTGTGTTTTAAGGTCCTGCAGGCTCAGATTGATTTGGTGTGGTCTTCTTCTATGTTAGCATTTCTCAGTCCACTCTTGAACATGATTCCTTCAAAACCTCTATTCCTGGCGTTTCTGAGCCAATCCCAACCTAACTCTCTTGACAACAACAAACCATCTTATCTGAGGTCTGCTTCTACTTCTCTTTGTTTTTCTGGGCTTCCATTATATTATTTTGAGTTTCCATCTTTTATGGTCCTATCTCGCCACATGACCAGCCCAACTCCACTTCAAATATGCCACTCTTGCCGTAACATCCGTTGTGCTCGTTCTTCTTATGATCTCGTCATTTCTAATTGGATCTCTCAAACTGACTTCCAGCATCGATTATTGCCATTGTTTCCAAACCACATGTTAACACTGGTAGAATGCATGCGTCTAACACTTTGTCTCAAATTTATTGATTTTTTTTTTCGCAGCCTGATTGCATGGTCCAATTATAAATATATTACCTTTACTTTTTTTATTGTAATGCCTTCTATTTTTGTTATCTTTTCATAATATATAAGATCTTTGTTTTTGATATGTTCATTTGTAACCCAATCTGTTGTGAAACTTGATTGAGATCTTTCTTCGAAGTTTTTCAGCAGAGCTGGCAATGAAGACTACGAAACGTAGGTGACTGAGATAGGATTAGTCTATGTTCATACCTTTTCCCTCCCAACGCAGTTGTTTGAGGACATCCTCAAGAGCAAGGGTAAAAATTCTGACCTGCATGTTGACTCCACTGTATTATATGTTCCTGATAACATTGGAATACCTTGAATCCACCTTAAGTAGCACCTTAATAAAGATCCACTTTTCTATTGAATCGAATGCTTTATGATGGATATCAAAACCCAGATGTAAGGGGACATTATACTCTATGCACTTTTCTATCAGTAGTCGTATTGTCTGAAGATGATCATTTGTGCCAAAACCTTTCCTGAATCCCGCCTGTTCTACTGGTTGGTATAAATCCAATTTGTAATTACTCTGGAAAGGAGTTTGTACTCGTATAAGTGTGATAATAAACGTATTCTCTATAATACAGCACCACTTTTGTGTTCTTCCACGTGTATGGACCTTGAGAAATACTAATAAAATTTCCTCCAGAATTTCCCCACCTCATTTTAGCGACTTGTGACTTGTTTGTCATGTTTTTGAAAGCATTTTTAATTTCTTCTTTTGTTATTTTCAGACACATCTTCTGAACCCACACTCGTAATTTTATTTGTAGCTTTCGTACTTGGCACTACCGAATCGTAAAGCTTCTTGTAGAATTCGTATAATATGATGGTTGTAATTTCATTCTTCTTTAATACCATTATGTCATATTTGTTTATCATTACAATCTTCATCTTGCCTGTGGACAGTGGCGACCGGTATGGGGAGGGTGAAGGGCGCAGCCCTCCCAAAACAAAATAGCAACTCAGAATAGAACTTTTTAATGCTTGCACCACGCGTTTGGATCATAAACGGTGGGAGTTTAAACCACTTTCCTAAAAAGTGAAAAATATAATTTGTGCCCCCCTTCCTTTCGTGATATCAAACCACGAACATCCGCTGATAAATAGGCTAATTAATGCCCACTTAGTGCCCTCCCCCCCCCCACAATCGGAAGAAGCAAATAGAATTCTGATGTTTCAAATTTTTTTCACGTTTCACGTAATATACATAATATAATATTTCGATATAACTAATAAATATAAATCATGAGGATATTAAATTAAAAATTAACAATTACTAAACGTTAAAAATTTTATGATTTTTAGAAGTTTTCAGCAATAGATTATTATTTTTTTTTTCAATAATTATTACCAATTTATAAGAGCTAATGTAAATGTTTACTTCGTTTATTATTTTTTAATATTTAATTTAATATTCATTTTACAAGTAAATTATTAAAACATAGTAATATAATAATAGCCTTAATTTATTTAATTCAAAAATAAATAAAAGGATAACAACTTCAGGTACTTCGTAAAAGTTTTTTGAAGAAGTATCTCAAGTTATCGTTTTATTAATTTTTCTATCTATGTGTTTATAATAATGCTAAATTGATCAGTTAAACCTTCCTCTAGTGCGGCCTTCAGGCCGCACAACCAAGGCTATCGCTCGTTGACTAACTAGGTGCTATGTAGCATTTACATATAGGTTAGTAACCTAAAAATAAATCAATAAGAGATGCGTCATGATGAAAATAGATTGCCAGAAATGGCGTTTAAAGGTCGCACTGATTGGATATTCCCTAGGTTGTGCGGCCTGAAAGCCGCACTGAAGTAAAAAGCCATGGTTTCAATTTGGTGTTGTACATATATTATACACACAGAGAAATTTGGACTATTATTATATTTATGTGTGTCGAAACGATGATAATGCGGACTTTTGAATTCGTCCGGTGTACCCCCTCCAAGCAATTTACTTTAATAAATTCTGGTTAGACAGCCCAGTATGCCGTCCATGTCCAGAAACAAATGGGCCAGTAGAACATGTACTTTGTCATTCTCAGTGGTTAGATGATGGATATGTGTGGGTTGAGTAGTGGCGGGTTACCCTAAAGGGCATAAGGTCACGTGTCTTCTTATCTAAAATCGGAAACAACAACTATCCACAAATAATTACGAAAATAATGATTTTAAGTTTGTAAATATGTAGTACGTGAATAAAATACAAGTATTTCTTCAATTCTTTGTTTATTGCTAATACGCGAGTCCTTTTGTTTGAGAGTTTTTCTTCGCTTTTCTAGAAGTATTATGTTTGTAGTAAGTTTGCTGTCTTTAGAGGTTTTGGTTTTTGCACAGATCATTTTCGTGACCACTGGTATGGCAATATTTCCCGCTGTGTCCTCTGTACCCGGATGCCTCATTGCTGCCATGAAGGGCCTCAGTGTTTCATTTAGCTCTTTATCATATTTTTCTCTTTTTATCTGTAATATTTCGGTGGTTGGGAACTTACGTTTTTGAATGAGTTTTTTCATGTCCTCACTAATCGATGATCGCACCCAGCATAAAACTAATTCAAAACTGTAACATCTTTGAACATTTTCCGGTTATTCGTCATAACGTAATGTAATCTTTTTGTTTAGACTCCTTCCGTCCACGTTTTCTATTTTTGCTTCTTATAACATGTGTTCTAGAAAATAGCCCTTCCTCATTCAAAAAATCGATCAGCATTTCTATCTTCTCTCTCCCAGATCTAAATTTCCGAAATATTTGCTAATATTTGCATTCCAATACTCCATAAAAATCCTGAAGCATTCTTTTTGCGGACACCGTCATTAAGGCGACGGTCAATTGGGCGACGACAATTGGGCGACGTCAATTAGGCGACGGTCAATTGGACACCGGTTTTTTGGGCGACGACTTATTAGGCGACCCCAATTAGGCGACCGGTCATATAGGCGACGGAATTTATTTTTTATTACTTCACAATTTATTATTAATCAATATTGCATATAATAATAATATCCTCTTTAATTATATAAAAATAGTCAGATGCAGCTCGTCTCTCATACATGTAACATCGATTATTTTTTGTTTATACGCGATTTTTTGGGGGTGAAACGTAATAGTTTACTGCCCCATAGCGCAACTATACTTTTTAATGCTATTTCGAGGTTCTCTCACATCCCGGTTTCATTTATCCCGGTTTTCTTGATGGGTGCGCTTCTCGTATGTTTAGCCTAGTAACCAGAGTCAAAACCGCCCTGGAGGGGTGCAACGCGGAGTAGAGCGGCGCCCCGTATGGGTAGGTTTTGACTCTGGTTACTAGGCTAAACATACGAGAAGCGCCACCCCAAAATTAGAAGGAAAAACATTTTTAATTTTTTCACTTTTTCGGCAATACACGGGTTATTTTCCTTTTTTTTGATTATATTTATTACTAATATCCACTAATCACACCCCCATCTATCCGAATTTCAAAGAATAATGCTACTTTCCCGTATTTGGCCGGTCGCCTATTTGACCGGTCGCCTAATTGGGCTCGCCTAATAAGTCGTCGCCCAAAAAACCGGTGTCCAATTGACCGTCGCCTAATTGACGTCGCCCAATTGTCGTCGCCCAATTGACAGTCGCCCTAATGTCGTGTACCGTTCTTTTTGCGATCTTATGGCTAATTTTATACCTTCCAGGAATTTTTCAGTTTTGTCGTTTTCTACCGCTCTGGTTAGCGCATAAATCACAACATTCTGTAACGAATATTCTTTGTTCGGCTTTATTGCTATAATTATGTGTACACAGATGTGGCTCCCGAATTTGCTTCGGTTGGTGTTCTTGTTGGGTAAAGACAAAAAGATCGTAGCGAATTTCTGCCTCCCTCCCCAGAATCTTTGGGGAAGACTGAATTATCAGTGCGAGATTCGCCTGGTGTACCCAAGTTTCAGAATTTCGTCTTCATAGGTTTTTTTTTATAAAAGGTATTGGCATGATTTCCATTAGGAAAAAGAGATAAAAAGTGGTTCTCAGTTTTATTGCAAATTCGAACTGCTTTTAAATTTTATTAAAACGCATTCGATGTTTATTTAAATGTTTAATATAATAAATTTTTCTGTCAAAGCAGAGACGCTTTAATAGCTGGAAAAGTCATGTGTATATCTGATGTATATCATCAACTGACATTTATGTTTCTACAGGTGTAACGTGTCTGAGTAAGCAAATAAAATTTTAAAAAATGGGCTCTTCCTGATTTTGGTGGTTTAGTTTTATCTGAAAATGCAATAAAATTCAGCTTTCTCTTGCACAGTCTTGCATTAAACAATTTTATAAATTTTCAATTAAAGGTTGATTGATGTGATCTGTGTAATTCTTGATGCTTTGACGGTTAGTTGTATATTCTCATAAATCTCAACAGGTGCAGTGAAAGTTGATCGACCTATACCCAGACATAAGATAATTTGTTGACAGATTTTTTTTATGTATTGACAAACAAAAATTAATCTGACATAATAATGGTGACTGAAAGGATATAAAATTTGTTAACTTTTATTTTCACCAAATTATCTGATACGTCGAGATAGGATTTAAAACTTGATCGTCATCGAGCTCCATAAACTTCCAATTTTACGTCCACTTGCCAAAATTATTTCTTAATTTTCTGTAAAATTTAAATTATTCTTACATTATTTAACGACCACTGCACTAATTTTTATTTCTTGCTTTCTGATCAAAGATTACCGACTACTATTGCGTTATCCTTGAGAATTTATACCGCAAACTTTTATTTTGATTAGAATTTATTGCCAACTATAAACTCATATTGAGCCATAAATCTAAAATTGTGTACTTATCGAAATATAGGTGAATTATTAAATATAAAAGAAGTACATTCATATACCAAATGTGATTGACTCATGTGGGTTAAATCAGTCAGGTTTAAATTAAACTCATAAAACTTTAATTAGAGATTTCGACAAAAAAGTATGAATAGATTTATTTTATTACCTTTGGGCCGAAATTTAGATTACATATCCGATAGATAAACCGTTCGCTCCCTCGAGCTGCTCGCGAGCTTAATTTCCGCTATCATAACTTCTGGCAGGACGATCGCCACCGGTACGAAAATTGCATGGACTTCTGCTTTTGAAAACGGTGATGACCATAAATTCGCAATCTTAATCTCTAATTTAAGTTTTTATCTCCCAATTAAATTCCCAGGTTAATTAAGCAAAACTTGCCCTGGAAAAGCACTTTAAAATCGAATAAAATGATTTGTTTTATTTTTAATTAACAACATTTTACTGGATCCTTATCATTAAAAACAAACTAGCGATAAAGTGGTTCCTTTTCATTGCTTATATTGATAATTTCTTTATTTATGTTACATGTGTTTGAGTTGTGTTAATTAATTAGCGTTTTGATTAGAACTTACTGTAAACGCGTTTCTTGTAATCGATCTCTTTTTTAGTTCTTAAAAAAAGTGTTAATTTCCTATAAGCAACAAATTAAAATTAATTAGTCCATTAATGTGCGGATATTCTCAAACCTTTTTGTTTTAAATCTCGTTGGCGTAATTTTGTTGTATTTAACACATCCGCTAATTAACTTAATAGCTTTAATAATTTAAGTGAGCATGAAAAACTAATTATTAACGATAATTAATGAGTTGCTGCAATTTTGTATTGAAGTTGTTAAACCGACATAAGGTGCACGCATCCGAAATGCCGGTGTCGGATAATGAAACGTTGCACACGTTAAAAATTCTTCTTCACGAAAAAAATGAAGAATTGAAGCAAAGGGAAGAAACGATCATGCTGTTGGAAAGGGAGCTGGACGATAAAGATGCCCTGATCAAACATCTACAAAATGAAATAGACAAGTTTCGGCAAGTCGTGAGACCTATCACCCAAAAAATTATAACCAAACAAATTCATTTGGATATGGATGAATTGGAACCGGAACCAAACATCCAAAATTTACAATTGCAGGCCGTTAGTGAACCTCGCACTAAACGACAAGCCATCAGCGCCGAACCTTTGAATGTGGCTGGAGAAATGAAGATTGTTAAAATTTCTAAAAGTAAAAAGTAAGTACCGCGTCTGTGTGTCTGAGCAATCCTAGTTCTAAATTTTCACATTTCAATACCTTCCAGTTGTTTAATTTAAATATAGTAATTATTTGTAGATTTAGCTTAAACATAATAAAAATGTCGTGTTGAAATAAATATTGTGATATCATAACCAAACTTCAATGTTCCTGATAAGATAACCAATCAGAAAACATTTATTATATTATTATTTCATTATAATATTCTTCAAGAATTGATTACAATACTTTCTTAATTTTATTCCACCTACGAAAAACTGCCGAAACAAAAATGTGAGAAAATTTATTTGTATGTAAGGGGCCGTCCATTAATTACGTAAGGATGATTTTTGTAATTTTGAACCCCCTCCCCTCGCCACGTAAGGGTACGTAAGATTGTAGACGCGCGGATTACAATCGTAATCCACGCTTCTTCTAACCGTGGTAGTTCGTAGCAGATCGCATTACATCGGGTTAAATTTTGGGATACTTGTTGATAATTTACCAACCCTAGTTTCAGTAGTTTTTGACTATTGAAAGTTGTGTGTATTAAGTGTTATTTGTGTTGAAACAGGACTGGACTACAATTAATCTATATAATTGTTCTAAATATGTACCTATTTAACTACACGTTCAAATCGCATACCTCGTTTCTTTTAACGTAACCGATTACTTTCACATCAATATTTCTGAAAATTTTTACATAATATATTTAAAAAAGGCCTAATGAATATCATTTGTCTAGTTTAAAAAAATAAAAGTCCAAATTATTGCAAGCTAAAAAACTAAAGTGGATTACAATCGTAATCCGCGCGACTAAACTCGTAGGTAAAGTATGTGCGCCTACTGTAGGGTTAAAAGAAAATTAATTTTGACCCCCCTCTCCACCCCTTATATTTATAAAATATGAATAATAATATATTATACTCGCAGGCATACGTGTAATTTGGTATTATTGGTCAAATAGAAACGTAAAGCACATGCACGCGTATTTGCATTTGCATTGGTTGACAGTTTGACAGCATTCATTATTGTTTTTTAAGTTGATTTTGAGTAGCCTGCCTTCCTTTAAGGAATCTCGATAATCCATTCATGCGCGTCCCATAGGGACGCGCATGAATGGATTATCGAGATTCCTTAAAGGAAGGCAGGCTACTCAAAATCAACTTTCCTTTGCGAATTTTTGCACTATTTCAATACAAAAACATGCGCAGGGACCTACATAATAACTGTTCCAAATTTGGTTCCGATCGGTCAAACGGTTTAGGAGTCTATAGGGAACATACATACACACATACATCCATTTTTATATAGATAGATAGATAATAATAAATACAAAAATTTAAATTAAATTTTTATTTACATAGATGAAAAACCGTTCGTAAAGATCGCCAAAGTTTGATGCCATTTTCTATAATTCACAGTATTATGCCACTATGTTTAATGATTTTTAAGTACTAGATATATATTTCAATATATGGTATTTCCATTATACCTGGATATAATTACCAACATAAAAAGAGAAAATTATATTTGATTTTTAAATTTAATTTAAAAAAATATTTTAAGAAACTTATGTAAGGAATACGTCGGACCCCTCCCCCCCCCCTACGTAAGGGTCCGTAAGATATCCAATACCCCTCCCCCCCAAAAAACCCTTACGTAATTAATAGATGACCCCTAAATATTTTTGAATGCTGAGTTAGTGAAGAACGCTAGACGGGGCTCTTAAGTAATTTGTACAAATGTTTGCGAGAAGTTTTACCCTCCTTCATGCCACACCATTTTGAATTATAAATTGGTATCCTTGCGTATAATTGGTCGTTTATGTATACCAATATAATTTTCCTTTCACAAATTTGTTTCGCACACAATGAACTCGTAAATATCTCGAAGGAACTTATCGATAATTAAAAAATTACTAACAGATTGTATTTTGAAAATCGTAAAGCTAACTGTCTACGGTGACATGTGGAAATTAAACGTTTCGTTGCGAATATGGACGTGAATTTAAGATAAAATTCCTTTAGGCATGCTGTTATAATTAATGCAACTTTTTGATTTAAGCAAAATCTGTTTTTTATGGCGCTTTCAGGTTCGTTATATGTAATTATAGATGACAATAAGATTAACTTAAAAGTGGCATCGTACTCGTACATTTAAATTCCAATAATTTTATGGGATGCAGGTGAGAGATATTATTGTGAGCGGCTAGTCTGATGTTTAATTAAGGTTATTTGTTAACAAATTTTTTTCGAATAATAATTTAATTATTTTAATGTTCCACAATTAGAATTACGTTAAAAATAGTTCAATTAAGTGCAATCATGAAAGCTGCAAATACGTTTAACGATTTCAACACGCCGGCGCCGCACCATGCCAGTGCAATAACTTCATTTTTCTAATCAATTTAAATTGTTTCAATAGGAAATATTTTTATATCCATTTGATGGTGTTAATAAACGTAGCTAAATCATCATTTGCTGTAAAAAAAATTTTAAACGACCACAATTAATTAAATTTTTTACATTCCTAAATTGGTAATTTTTATTGAACTAAAATGGGTTAATGTGCCTTATCAATCATCTTGATCTTTTGTTCACTGAGCGGAAATTAATTTTTTTTCTATTAACTCTTCTTTTAAATCCCAATTCAAATTTTTTATTTTTTGAGGAAATTGCAGATACTCGTATTTCTTTAAAATTTCCAATTCATGTAAGTACGTACCTACCCAATTTTTTTAATTACTTGTGGAATTTGGTTAAAAGTAATATTCTTGTCTCTAAATTTAACTGCAATGAAATTTAAGAAATTTAAACAACTACACGACTTGATGTAATTTAAGATTCTGTAAAAGATCTGCTTAAAATTCAAGATAATCCTGATTCAAACATTCAGGAACTGGATGATGTGTACGAATCCGATTTTATCCAAACAGGTTAGGGTGTGATTTGCCAGATTTTGTTGGATCTGATAGGTATGTGACTGGTTACGTGTTGATGTTCTGCTTCGATCAATTTGGAAAATTATTAGAATTGGGGTTCGAACTATTAGATATTTGTTGAGAGATATTAATTAGTAAGAATTTACTGTATTGATAAATTGCAATCGTTTGATCTGATCGTGTAATTGCCATGAGACATGTTCTGTTGGGTAGTTATATGGTAGGCGTTTCAGGTTAATTGACAGCTACGGAAGCCGGTTTTTACTAACTGCACAAGCAATACTATACATATACTCATTTGAATCGTTAAAAGTTCAGCATTTCGTTTGGGAAATTTATGTAGTTGTTTTTGTAAGTTAAATTTTGAAACTATATTGTTGCTGAAAGTATGTACATACCTTTTTGCACATACGTGTAGGTTTACTCATTTACTGATGCTTGTGAAATGGATACATTATTTTATTTTTATTTCTCGATTCGATTCAGTAAACAAATCACATTTGCTATACAATTCCAGTTTTGTTATCTTTATATATTTAGCTTTACTTCTGCCATAAGCCTCATCCAAATCTTTCCATCCATCCAAAATCAGCTACTGGGGTTTTCTTCTTCCCTCACACAGTCTCCATCTTCCATCCGCTAGTCACTCATTGTGTTCCACCATCATCTGTAATATCCTTGATAGCCATTGAATCTTGCGTTCTTTAAGAAGAAACCCTAGTATTGCTCTCCCCATTAGAAAAATATTGCGGGCGTATCACTTTTACACCAGCTTACTGGTATAGATACGTCCATCCTTGGTGACTATGCTAGGATCTAAAGTCCAAGATCAATACTGCTATGGTGGACTATGATCTGACAAGCAATAGGATTGTCGGGCTATCCTTTGATTTTATTGGGCAAGAAAACTTGCCCCTATTAGTTTACTATTGATAAATTTGGATACCACCTCGTTAAACCCAATCTATTACAAAAATTATGATTCCAAAATTTTTTGTTTCAGTTCTCGAGAGTTAATAAAGGCTGCAATTTTAGACAATGACTTTATGAAGAACTTAGAAATAACCCAAATTCGAGAAATTGTAGACTGCATGTATCCAGAAACTCACAATGCTGGAAGCCTGATTATAAAAGAGGGCACCGTTGGCAGCATCGTTTACGTTTTGGAAGGTAAACTATAAATTTTTTTATTTTAGTTTAATAAGATTTAATAACATGGCGATTTAATTTTAAAGTAAATTTCGCACGCCTTTTTTAAACAGGTTTTTGATTATACTTAAGATAAGAAAATAAGTACTTAATTTAAATTAAGTTGATATTAAACCTCCTATTTAACAGATTGGTTTTAATTTATCAACTGCAATTATAATGATTTACGTTGTTGATATATTTTCCACGTATCTTGCCTACATTGGTATCGCACAATTTTTAAAGTTTTGTTCTTAATTTTAGCTTTTAACTTTTATTATATTATATTTTAATAACAATGATGTTGTAGGATGGTATCTAAAAGTACCTTGAAATCAATTAACATTTTTTTATGCTTTGTATGGAATAAGAGTCTGCTTCTCGTAACTTCTCGTGAGGTACTTAGGCAACTGGTTAAGTAAATGAATACTTTGGTTGCCTATGAAGCAGGCGCAAGTTACTTAAGTTTCATTACTTATAAATATTTTTTTAATTGATTATGCCTTACAACAATTTATTGATTATGCAATATCATATTTACGCATAAATAATTGTATAACAATTATCATTAGAAAGTATCATAAATCTAGACAATATGGTTCTTATACCAGACAGATTAGAATAATATAGTATGCTTATGTAGTAGTGTTTATTATTCAACCTTTTTTTTACTTACTGTTTGATCAATATATTATGTATGTTTTTTTGGAATGATGGATGTACGAAAATCATCTGTGAACAACATTTAAGGTGCCAATTTCAAAAAGCAATGGTCTCATTTAGGGAGAAATTTTGGGAAGCCATCACAATATACTTCAGTAATATCTCACAGTTCCTTTTTGTATTCTATTGCTTACCAAATTCGGTATCAGTTGGGTTTTATTTCACTTACTATATTGATGGCAACATCTTCTTCTCAAAATATCATGATCGTTTCTGCTTCAATTTAAAAATCAAATTTGCCAATGGCTTCGGCAGTGTTATCAAAATTATGGTACAACACCTAACCATTCTATGGAATAATTAGAAAATGGACGTGTAATCATGGGCAGATTGAGAACTTAATTCGTTACTGGGAAATGCGAGGAAAAATGATGTTCCACTTCCCCCCACCCTCCCAAATGTTGAAAAATATTTAACTTCACTTGGATGTTTGTTTGTTTCCTTTGTAACGAACGTTATGGATCTGATAGGGGCGCGTTTTGTATGTCCCCTTATTAAAAGTTTGAAAAAAAAATCAGCTGATGAGTATGCACACCATCTACCATCTATGAATTTACATCGTGCGAAAAAAGTTAATATTCTGGGATTTTTGTTTGTAAGGTATAAATTTTTCTTTGCGATAATAAAATCATGGTGATTATAAATTGCAAAATATGCCTTATTGTAATTTTTCATGGGAGGGGGTCCATATTGCCCTCACTTTTTCAGAAAGGCGTAAAATGACCTTTTCTAGAAATATATTTTATGCACTTCATTGTTTTTAGTTTGATTACACGTTTTAACCGATGCTAATTAATAGTTTACCTCTACTTTAGGCAAAAATTTAGAGCAGTTGTGAACATTAAATTAAAATTTAGTTTTTTGAAAATAGTTGGTTGTTTTGGGAATCCTATGGATAGAAAAGATGTATAGGGTTTAATTCTGTACCATTTATACCATTTTTCGGTTTTACATTTTTGCGTACATTGTATCACAACGAATTAATTTCGAAAAGTAGAAACCCTTGAAAACATCCTTAAAAAATAGTAAAGTGATGATCAATTTTGATTATTCAACAGCTAGGGCTTTAAAAAGAAAATAGGAATAAGATCTACAGACTAGAACAACATTTTATTTTTTAGTAACAAGTATAAATTTATTTTGTTAAATTAAGTACTGCTGTGTGTTAAAATGAATAAGAAAGGCTCCCGATGCTAAAATGAATCATATATTCGAAATAAGCACAAAATTCTAAGTCGAAAGACACTTTAAAAATTTACTCTACGAGAAATTTTTATTTTTCAAAATTTCAATTTTCTAAATTTATTTGAGTCTCTCAGGATGAATGAAACATGACAAAGATTGCTAAATCTAAATAAACTGATGATTGTCACATCAGAAATGAAACAAAAAACTTAATTAGCTCAAAATTTGTAAAAATGTATTAATTATGATAACCTAGAAAAATTTAAGAATTTGTAAACCAATTTACTCTACAAATAACATTCTCTGTAAAAATGTAAGCATATCAAAAATTATGTAATTGTTTCATGCATTTAATGTGTATATTTTCAACGGATAAATCAACAATTTAGTTAATAAGGGTCATATTTGTGTAACGCCCCTGTAAACAACCAAGAAAGACGAAAATGAATCAATCAACAATCCATAAAATTGATAAAAATGGAATGTACCAATCAAACTGCTCGGGAAGATGTTCCAAACGAAATCGAGGTTGATACAGAAGAAAAATCTACAATAAAAATAATTTATTAGAGTAAAATAAATTCGAAAATACATGGATTTGACTCACAAAATTCAAACAAGAATACCAATTGTATCGATTTTCGATCAAAAATCAGTTCACCTCTAGTAACTCCGCTGTGTGCACGCATTTTTCGATGCTCTCCGAGAAATATTATTTACCAGAATTTGGAGGTTAATCAAATTCATTTGACTTCGGAGAGGTTAGAAAGTTCGTTTATTCAACGTCGATTCTAAAAATAGATGTCAAGGACATAAACAAATGCAATGGAGATGTTGTAATTTACAAAAATTTATTCATATAAAAATTTTCTGGATAACAAGAAAATCATTGCAAATTAATGGAACAACTTACCTCAATATTTTTGGAGATTTTCAATAGGAAGGATGCAAATACGAGCACAAAATTCAGCACTAGTCAAAGTAAAGTACCGTTTCAAATGACATCCAACAAAGTCATGACAGGTGGAGTGAAGTTCAATCGTTGCAAGTAAAGATTAAAGCAGGGCGCACACAGCGAATAAATGATATCCTTTTTAAACAAATAAAAACTGCGATATATTCAGGAGCCAGGTACAGTGAATTTATGATTTCTATAATTTGTTAAAATTTTGCCTTCAGCGTGTTAATAATAGGATTTGGGGAAAAGACTTCTAACAGAGTGTATTCTTTGATACCCTAAGTGACAAGTTAAAAATAATCAAAAGTTTTATAATTTTCGTCAAAAATATTTTAAGCTTTAAAAATAAGCAACAAATTTAAAATTTATAAACATTTAAGCCCGCTAATGTAAAGCGAAAGTCTTGATTGGCTTAAAAATCAAGCAACTTGGGACGAAGAGAGGAAACCTCTTTGTTTCGAACAATTATTTGTATTAATTTTTCTTTTTATACTATAATAAAATTTGTATGGGAGTTGATGAAAGTTTTTTTATTTCTTTATTATTCAAAAAAGGAAAGCAAAGTTAAACATCCCGAGAGAGCCAATTAACATCTTTTACATCGACTCTAATCTTGATTCACAAGGGACCCACTCCCTGAACGACTCAACCCGCGAGCTTAGTAAGAAGGGGCAATAATGTGTGTACCTTCCTGTACCTAACATTTTATTAGGAGGAGGACATAGCATCTTTTGTCGGCCAACGTGGTGCTTCGAAAAACACGATTAGGGGTGCGTTGAGTAAAAATTTAAAAACGTTGTCGCACCAAAAAGATAGCATCTTTTGTCGCGAAACGTGGGGCAAAATTAGAGGGTGTATAGGCAAAATTAAGGGTAGAAAAATTTTTGTGAAAAATTAATATTTTGAAATTTTATGCATCAAAGTATAGCATCTTTTGGCATCCAAGCATCGAAATCACGATAGGGGTAGTTTTGATAAAAATTTAAGGGTAAAAACTTAAAAAATTATTTTTGTTTGTGAAAATAAAACAACATTTTGATTATTATAATAATTAGTTCTTTATTGACAGGTTTTGTATTTAAACATTTTCTATTTACTAATTTCTTTGATAACTATTTGCAAAATTCTTTTAACAACAAAAAAAATTAATCATGTCGAACGCACAAGTAAAACAAAACCTGGTATATGTAAGCCAATCCGACATACAAAAACTGATGGAATTTATAACAGCTGGAAATCAAGCCCAAGCAAAAGAATCAAGCGAACAATTTGAAAAGTTAATAAACAAAATAGAAACTGGAAATCAGGAATTAATAAACAAAATAGAAGCTCAAAATAAAGAAAGAATAATGGTAATCAGACAAGAAATCTCCTCTATGGATACAAAAATGGATCCAAAAGTTGAAACCCCAATTCCAACACAAATCGAAGAAATGGAGGAAGTTCAATACAAATTCAACGTTGTGCATGCAAGAAGAAATTTCAAAAGGCTCTACTTGAAAATCAAGAAATTATATGCAAAGCCGAAGTACAAAACAAGAGGTACAAGAGCAAAGAAAAATAAAAGATTTCCAAGAAGCTCCAAACAAAAGAAATTTAGTAACAAACAACAAAATAAAAGAAAACACAAAAATGTGAAGAACCAAAAAAGTGCAAGAAAATTTAAAATAAAGACAATTATTAAGGTCAAAAGAACATTTAAAAGTGAAAAAGTGCTCACAATAAACAGAAAGAAGCAGACTTTAATAAAACATAAACATTTTAGATTGCGTAAACTTTTATTAAATAAAACAGTGAAATTCGGGAACATTGTTCAATTCAAAAATTTTTCACATACAAAAATACAAAATAAACATGCGCGGTTGAAAATAATAAAGTCAATAAAAATTCGGTACAAACGGATAAAATTTAAATCAAGGTACAGTGATAGACAGTTGAAAATTAGAACATTTAATAAACAGTGCAATCACAAAACCAAAAAGACAAAAACGCGGAGTCAAATCACAACGAATAAAGAAGTGAAATGGATAATGGACTTCAACACAAAAACAACAATTGGAACAAATGCTGAAGATTACATCATGAAGATGGAATTATTCAAACGGGTCCGCTTGAAAATCAACACATAAAAATCGGAAACTTTGATAAGGAAAATCAGGATGCCGAAACTTGTAAATTTGATTAGCGAGTGAAATGGACACGATCATTAAAAGTGAAAAATTTATAAAAATTTAAAAACATTGAGATTTGAACTCAACATTATTAATTATGAATAAAAATTGTCAAGACTACAACAATTTAAAAATCTGAAAATTATGAGAAAACTAATTGACTACAAGAAAAATAAGCGTACAAAAATTTCGAAGATTCGAGATGACAACAAAAATTTTAAAATTATAAACATGGATAAATTAGTGACAATGCGGAAAAATTTAATTGAAGAAAACATTTTGATGAAGAAAGATTGGTAACAAGAACATCATAGGATGGACCAAAAGGAAGATTTGCTGTAGATGAAGTAAAAATAAAATAATTTTTGATAATAAAAATAATTGACGATTGATTACAATAATAGAAGTTTATTGATGATAAATAAATGGGATAATGAATAAATGCTGAAATTGCAAGAGACAATTTGAGCAAAATAGTTAAAAGTTGCGTGAAATAGTTTGAAAAAGAGGGCACATTGACTAGAAATATTAAAAAGGGGGGAAAAGATTTAAAATTTAAAAATTAATATTAAAATGATCAATTAGAGAGAAAATAAACAATCAGGAATTAACAAAATAATATTCAAATACAGAGGATGTGAATTAAAATCCATCGCATTGAAAGAAAGAAGCCAATTAAATATTCATCACAGTAGGAAACAATTGATCCAAACTTATAATTAATTAAATAGTTGAAATTAACAAAACGCTTAGAAAATGGTCAAAACTAAAAAAAAAAATTTCAGAAAGAGTCAAACAATTAAAAAGTCAGATGTCAATTTAAAAATTTAGATAATTTAATTAGTTACGATTTTGGTTTTACAAACAATTTAATTTAAAGGGGAAATTTAATGACAAAAAAATTTTAAGTTTATTTTACAATCAAGTTAATTCATAATTTAAAAATTTCATTTCAAAAGACATAAAGTTTGCAACATTTTAAATAAGTCATTGAGGGATATCACAAGAGTGAAAAGCCATTCGCACAAACAAAAAGACAAGTAAAACTTGAAATGGAGGAGATTAACGCATACAATCTTGAAAAATACATTTAGACAAATGGAATCAAAATCAATCAGTCACAAATATCAAAAATCAGAGAGGTACTTAAAAAAAAAAAAGGGGAAAATTTTATAACATTTGAACACAAAAATTTTTGAAATTGAATCTTCAATCTAAAATTAAATTTATCTTTTGATGCAATTTGAAATGGATTATGCTGTGTGTTAAAATGAATAAGAAAGGCTCCCGATGCTAAAATGAATCATATATTCGAAATAAGCACAAAATTCTAAGTCGAAAGACACTTTAAAAATTTACTCTACGAGAAATTTTTATTTTTCAAAATTTCAATTTTCTAAATTTATTTGAGTCTCTCAGGATGAATGAAACATGAAACATTTTCACATCAGAAATGAAACAAAAAACTTAATTAGCTCAAAATTTGTAAAAATGTATTAATTATGATAACCTAGAAAAATTTAAGAATTTGTAAACCAATTTACTCTACAAATAACATTCTCTGTAAAAATGTAAGCATATCAAAAATTATGTAATTGTTTCATGCATTTAATGTGTATATTTTCAACGGATAAATCAACAATTTAGTTAATAAGGGTCATATTTGTGTAACGCCCCTGTAAACAACCAAGAAAGACGAAAATGAATCAATCAACAATCCATAAAATTGATAAAAATGGAATGTACCAATCAAACTGCTCGGGAAGATGTTCCAAACGAAATCGAGGTTGATACAGAAGAAAAATCTACAATAAAAATAATTTATTAGAGTAAAATAAATTCGAAAATACATGGATTTGACTCACAAAATTCAAACAAGAATACCAATTGTATCGATTTTCGATCAAAAATCAGTTCACCTCTAGTAACTCCGCTGTGTGCACGCATTTTTCGATGCTCTCCGAGAAATATTATTTACCAGAATTTGGAGGTTAATCAAATTCATTTGACTTCGGAGAGGTTAGAAAGTTCGTTTATTCAACGTCGATTCTAAAAATAGATGTCAAGGACATAAACAAATGCAATGGAGATGTTGTAATTTACAAAAATTTATTCATATAAAAATTTTCTGGATAACAAGAAAATCATTGCAAATTAATGGAACAACTTACCTCAATATTTTTGGAGATTTTCAATAGGAAGGATGCAAATACGAGCACAAAATTCAGCACTAGTCAAAGTAAAGTACCGTTTCAAATGACATCCAACAAAGTCATGACAGGTGGAGTGAAGTTCAATCGTTGCAAGTAAAGATTAAAGCAGGGCGCACACAGCGAATAAATGATATCCTTTTTAAACAAATAAAAACTGCGATATATTCAGGAGCCAGGTACAGTGAATTTATGATTTCTATAATTTGTTAAAATTTTGCCTTCAGCGTGTTAATAATAGGATTTGGGGAAAAGACTTCTAACAGAGTGTATTCTTTGATACCCTAAGTGACAAGTTAAAAATAATCAAAAGTTTTATAATTTTCGTCAAAAATATTTTAAGCTTTAAAAATAAGCAACAAATTTAAAATTTATAAACATTTAAGCCCGCTAATGTAAAGCGAAAGTCTTGATTGGCTTAAAAATCAAGCAACTTGGGACGAAGAGAGGAAACCTCTTTGTTTCGAACAATTATTTGTATTAATTTTTCTTTTTATACTATAATAAAATTTGTATGGGAGTTGATGAAAGTTTTTTTATTTCTTTATTATTCAAAAAAGGAAAGCAAAGTTAAACATCCCGAGAGAGCCAATTAACATCTTTTACATCGACTCTAATCTTGATTCACAAGGGACCCACTCCCTGAACGACTCAACCCGCGAGCTTAGTAAGAAGGGGCAATAATGTGTGTACCTTCCTGTACCTAACATTTTATTAGGAGGAGGACATAGCATCTTTTGTCGGCCAACGTGGTGCTTCGAAAAACACGATTAGGGGTGCGTTGAGTAAAAATTTAAAAACGTTGTCGCACCAAAAAGATAGCATCTTTTGTCGCGAAACGTGGGGCAAAATTAGAGGGTGTATAGGCAAAATTAAGGGTAGAAAAATTTTTGTGAAAAATTAATATTTTGAAATTTTATGCATCAAAGTATAGCATCTTTTGGCATCCAAGCATCGAAATCACGATAGGGGTAGTTTTGATAAAAATTTAAGGGTAAAAACTTAAAAAATTATTTTTGTTTGTGAAAATAAAACAACATTTTGATTATTATAATAATTAGTTCTTTATTGACAGGTTTTGTATTTAAACATTTTCTATTTACTAATTTCTTTGATAACTATTTGCAAAATTCTTTTAACAAAAAAAAAAATTAATCATGTCGAACGCACAAGTAAAACAAAACCTGGTATATGTAAGCCAATCCGACATACAAAAACTGATGGAATTTATAACAGCTGGAAATCAAGCCCAAGCAAAAGAATCAAGCGAACAATTTGAAAAGTTAATAAACAAAATAGAAACTGGAAATCAGGAATTAATAAACAAAATAGAAGCTCAAAATAAAGAAAGAATAATGGTAATCAGACAAGAAATCTCCTCTATGGATACAAAAATGGATCCAAAAGTTGAAACCCCAATTCCAACACAAATCGAAGAAATGGAGGAAGTTCAATACAAATTCAACGTTGTGCATGCAAGAAGAAATTTCAAAAGGCTCTACTTGAAAATCAAGAAATTATATGCAAAGCCGAAGTACAAAACAAGAGGTACAAGAGCAAAGAAAAATAAAAGATTTCCAAGAAGCTCCAAACAAAAGAAATTTAGTAACAAACAACAAAATAAAAGAAAACACAAAAATGTGAAGAACCAAAAAAGTGCAAGAAAATTTAAAATAAAGACAATTATTAAGGTCAAAAGAACATTTAAAAGTGAAAAAGTGCTCACAATAAACAGAAAGAAGCAGACTTTAATAAAACATAAACATTTTAGATTGCGTAAACTTTTATTAAATAAAACAGTGAAATTCGGGAACATTGTTCAATTCAAAAATTTTTCACATACAAAAATACAAAATAAACATGCGCGGTTGAAAATAATAAAGTCAATAAAAATTCGGTACAAACGGATAAAATTTAAATCAAGGTACAGTGATAGACAGTTGAAAATTAGAACATTTAATAAACAGTGCAATCACAAAACCAAAAAGACAAAAACGCGGAGTCAAATCACAACGAATAAAGAAGTGAAATGGATAATGGACTTCAACACAAAAACAACAATTGGAACAAATGCTGAAGATTACATCATGAAGATGGAATTATTCAAACGGGTCCGCTTGAAAATCAACACATAAAAATCGGAAACTTTGATAAGGAAAATCAGGATGCCGAAACTTGTAAATTTGATTAGCGAGTGAAATGGACACGATCATTAAAAGTGAAAAATTTATAAAAATTTAAAAACATTGAGATTTGAACTCAACATTATTAATTATGAATAAAAATTGTCAAGACTACAACAATTTAAAAATCTGAAAATTATGAGAAAACTAATTGACTACAAGAAAAATAAGCGTACAAAAATTTCGAAGATTCGAGATGACAACAAAAATTTTAAAATTATAAACATGGATAAATTAGTGACAATGCGGAAAAATTTAATTGAAGAAAACATTTTGATGAAGAAAGATTGGTAACAAGAACATCATAGGATGGACCAAAAGGAAGATTTGCTGTAGATGAAGTAAAAATAAAATAATTTTTGATAATAAAAATAATTGACGATTGATTACAATAATAGAAGTTTATTGATGATAAATAAATGGGATAATGAATAAATGCTGAAATTGCAAGAGACAATTTGAGCAAAATAGTTAAAAGTTGCGTGAAATAGTTTGAAAAAGAGGGCACATTGACTAGAAATATTAAAAAGGGGGGAAAAGATTTAAAATTTAAAAATTAATATTAAAATGATCAATTAGAGAGAAAATAAACAATCAGGAATTAACAAAATAATATTCAAATACAGAGGATGTGAATTAAAATCCATCGCATTGAAAGAAAGAAGCCAATTAAATATTCATCACAGTAGGAAACAATTGATCCAAACTTATAATTAATTAAATAGTTGAAATTAACAAAACGCTTAGAAAATGGTCAAAACTAAAAAAAAAAATTTCAGAAAGAGTCAAACAATTAAAAAGTCAGATGTCAATTTAAAAATTTAGATAATTTAATTAGTTACGATTTTGGTTTTACAAACAATTTAATTTAAAGGGGAAATTTAATGACAAAAAAATTTTAAGTTTATTTTACAATCAAGTTAATTCATAATTTAAAAATTTCATTTCAAAAGACATAAAGTTTGCAACATTTTAAATAAGTCATTGAGGGATATCACAAGAGTGAAAAGCCATTCGCACAAACAAAAAGACAAGTAAAACTTGAAATGGAGGAGATTAACGCATACAATCTTGAAAAATACATTTAGACAAATGGAATCAAAATCAATCAGTCACAAATATCAAAAATCAGAGAGGTACTTAAAAAAAAAAAAGGGGAAAATTTTATAACATTTGAACACAAAAATTTTTGAAATTGAATCTTCAATCTAAAATTAAATTTATCTTTTGATGCAATTTGAAATGGATTATGCTGTGTGTTAAAATGAATAAGAAAGGCTCCCGATGCTAAAATGAATCATATATTCGAAATAAGCACAAAATTCTAAGTCGAAAGACACTTTAAAAATTTACTCTACGAGAAATTTTTATTTTTCAAAATTTCAATTTTCTAAATTTATTTGAGTCTCTCAGGATGAATGAAACATGAAACATTTTCACATCAGAAATGAAACAAAAAACTTAATTAGCTCAAAATTTGTAAAAATGTATTAATTATGATAACCTAGAAAAATTTAAGAATTTGTAAACCAATTTACTCTACAAATAACATTCTCTGTAAAAATGTAAGCATATCAAAAATTATGTAATTGTTTCATGCATTTAATGTGTATATTTTCAACGGATAAATCAACAATTTAGTTAATAAGGGTCATATTTGTGTAACGCCCCTGTAAACAACCAAGAAAGACGAAAATGAATCAATCAACAATCCATAAAATTGATAAAAATGGAATGTACCAATCAAACTGCTCGGGAAGATGTTCCAAACGAAATCGAGGTTGATACAGAAGAAAAATCTACAATAAAAATAATTTATTAGAGTAAAATAAATTCGAAAATACATGGATTTGACTCACAAAATTCAAACAAGAATACCAATTGTATCGATTTTCGATCAAAAATCAGTTCACCTCTAGTAACTCCGCTGTGTGCACGCATTTTTCGATGCTCTCCGAGAAATATTATTTACCAGAATTTGGAGGTTAATCAAATTCATTTGACTTCGGAGAGGTTAGAAAGTTCGTTTATTCAACGTCGATTCTAAAAATAGATGTCAAGGACATAAACAAATGCAATGGAGATGTTGTAATTTACAAAAATTTATTCATATAAAAATTTTCTGGATAACAAGAAAATCATTGCAAATTAATGGAACAACTTACCTCAATATTTTTGGAGATTTTCAATAGGAAGGATGCAAATACGAGCACAAAATTCAGCACTAGTCAAAGTAAAGTACCGTTTCAAATGACATCCAACAAAGTCATGACAGGTGGAGTGAAGTTCAATCGTTGCAAGTAAAGATTAAAGCAGGGCGCACACAGCGAATAAATGATATCCTTTTTAAACAAATAAAAACTGCGATATATTCAGGAGCCAGGTACAGTGAATTTATGATTTCTATAATTTGTTAAAATTTTGCCTTCAGCGTGTTAATAATAGGATTTGGGGAAAAGACTTCTAACAGAGTGTATTCTTTGATACCCTAAGTGACAAGTTAAAAATAATCAAAAGTTTTATAATTTTCGTCAAAAATATTTTAAGCTTTAAAAATAAGCAACAAATTTAAAATTTATAAACATTTAAGCCCGCTAATGTAAAGCGAAAGTCTTGATTGGCTTAAAAATCAAGCAACTTGGGACGAAGAGAGGAAACCTCTTTGTTTCGAACAATTATTTGTATTAATTTTTCTTTTTATACTATAATAAAATTTGTATGGGAGTTGATGAAAGTTTTTTTATTTCTTTATTATTCAAAAAAGGAAAGCAAAGTTAAACATCCCGAGAGAGCCAATTAACATCTTTTACATCGACTCTAATCTTGATTCACAAGGGACCCACTCCCTGAACGACTCAACCCGCGAGCTTAGTAAGAAGGGGCAATAATGTGTGTACCTTCCTGTACCTAACATTTTATTAGGAGGAGGACATAGCAGTACGTAAACCTGATGCCGAAAATTTAGGGGTTGTTTCCCAATGCCAAATTAATGTTTTACGTAATCAAAATGACATTTCCAAATTGAAATGGCAGCTTTTCTATAAATTAATGAAATGCCTCAAAATTCAGATATTTGTCAATTAAAATATTGTATTTAATTAATTTAGATTTAATTAAAAATAAAATTCAGTTTTTTTCTCCCAAGTCCGTTAATTATAAAATTCCAAACGCATATTGTACAGCCTCTTGATCGAGCGAAGATGAGAATAATGATTATACAAGCCTCTCGAAATGCGTCTCGAATTTTATAATTAAAGGACTTCGGAGAAAAGAGATTCCTTTTAATTTATTAAATAACTCCAAATATTGGGAAAATGATTTTTGATAATTCATTAAATTTAAAAAAATAAGTAAACAGACATTAACTGTTTGCAGTACGATATTCTGAATCCACCTCGATAACTTTTGAAAGCATAAAAAATCGGTTGGAATTTTGCTGAATTTTTTAAACGAACCAAACTGCGAGCCGAACGCTTTCGCGATCTTTTTGGTGAACATTTCGGCGATTTTACAACAAAATTTCAATCATTTCTGCGAGCGGTCGACGTTGTTGTCCGACGAACCATCAAAATCCCATCCTGACTAGCGATCAAAACTGCGAGCTTTACGGCGAATTGCGCAGAGTTGTGTGTATTTAAGTATCTACTGCTTCTTCTAAACAAAATTGCATCAAAGGGTATCAAAATTACGAAGATTTCATCGACCCATCGAGCGTCGGTATTTCAACGAAACTTCAAAGTGTAAAGGCGCATTTCTTGCGTCTTATTGTCTATCTTGTCTATTTGTCTTATAATCTATTTTTATGGTTTTTTATTTTAAAAATGAGGTTTTCTTATTCTTGAAGCAATGTACATTATAAAAAATTCGCTTGCTGACACAATAATAACAGAATGATTTTATATATTATATAATATTCTTGTAAGTCGTATTGTTCGTTTCCGAACGTCGTGACCCATCTCTTTCTATGCATGTGATGTGCGTTCCAAGTGTTTTCACATACATAGAGGACCTACTTGTTTAACGTGGGCTCCGAACCACGGGAAGTGTAATACACTTCATATTGAGATGGGCGCTCTTGGCAAATTACCTCGGTGGTTTGCCATTGCCTTCCGAGGAGAGACGGCCAGAATAAAGTTCTTACCCTGCCCGGATTCGATTCGAGCGTTTCGCATTAGCAGTAGACGCACTTAACTGCCAAAGCTATGACCATCTCTTGATATTATATATAGACACATGTTTATTTAGCGCAGGTGGAATTTTATCTTTCCAATTAATGAAATGCTCCTAAATACATTTTCGATTGAATGTGTGATGCACAATTTTATTGAATGCATTTTAACAACAATATGATAGCATAAACCTCAATTTTGATCACTTTGAAGTTATTATAATTGAAACCGCAAATTTTCTCATAAAATAGTAAAGAAAAAAATTGTATGTGAAAATGTGCTCTCATTGACATTGCAGTATAGATTCATCAATCTGTAGCGGTCCTAGAATTTGAAGTTCCGCGCTACATAAACTAATGGCCTCAGCAGCGCAGTTGTTAAAACGCACGTATTCACAGTTAATACGCCTGGGTTCGAATCCAAGTTGAAGAACATATTTTTCAGCATACCATCTTGCTAAAAATTTGTTTATCAATCTATAAATTTAAAATACGCAAATATGTGATCAAAACCTCTACCAATTTACATTTTGACAAAAAAATTTATATTAATTTAACACATGACGGTGTCCATTGTAAAGATATCAGTTTACTCCCACTATTTGTTTTTTTTTCACCATTTATCGATGCTAATGTGATCATAACTCTGGAATAGAAGCTCGTAAAGAATTTTTTAAAATGGTTTTGTTCTCGTTTTTAGAAGTATTTTGAAACGAGCCTCCATTTTAAGAGGGTTTTTTTCCGCAAGGTGATGGAGGGATGGAAGGTGGGTGGTTCTTTAGTGGAAAGGTCGCTCAAAATTTTAATCCGCGATCTCGATCCATTCAAGAGTTAGCAAAGTGTGTCCAGAGTTAGATATTGATTTGGGATGAAAGAAGACAATGAACCTTTGGCGAAATCTCATTAAACGAACTCAATTTCATTATGTTTAATTAGCTTTAATGAAGATACCGTTACAAGATCAGTTTATGTGTAGGATTGCTGAAATTTTTATTAATTGATGAAAATGTATAGCTCTCTTTTGCTCTTTTTTGCTATTTTTTTTATTTATTTCCGATGTACTATATTGACGATACCAATTTCCAGTAAAATTGTGATTAAGGTTGAGTGATTCGCGGGTTCAAATACTGTGAGGATTTGAGAGAACAGGGGATAGAGAACATCTATGGTAACAATGTTTTGCTTACCAAATGTCTATCTGCTGGCCCCAAAAAACATTATATGAACCCTTTTTTACAGTAAGGAACCAATAACCGACATTTTCTGCAAAAATGAGTTATGCGCGTTAATAAAATCACATTTTGATATTTTACCTTAAGCAAAAGAGAACCAAAGTATAAATTAATATTGAAGACATCTATTGAGCATAAGAACCAACTACAAATATGTATTTTGCTATATAACGTTTTACAATAGAAACCCAATGCTGCTCGGGTCTGTATTGCAAAAATTAAACCATTGATTAATTTTATAATAGAGAACTAAAGTTTATTGGATCCCTTTTGCGAACACCTGTTATAAAACATTAGTTGTTTAATTTATGTTGAGCTTTGTTACGCGCTACGGTTTGCCAAATATATAAAATATAGTTAAAATAAATGTTTGGTAATGGTTTCTCGAGGTGAAAAAGAGCTAAATTCTTTTGGTTTTTCAATGAACGGAGGCAAGTCCATACTTTCGATATACTTCTTTATATACTCTACTACTTTATACGCAGTAGATTAACGATTTATTTTTCGTGAGGGCGGGAAGGCGCGTAATCCCTGTGCCCCCCCCCAGGCGGTTAGCCCGAGGGCTTAGAGGTAAAATCAATCTCATTGTAACTTTGTTCAAAATTGTAGGTGTTCTTAATGAAAATACCGGAAAGCATTTCTTTTACTACTCGATGTCAATTTAAAAATCTCAATTTTAAATAACTTCCGATTTTCTATCGGAGTCTCCATCAAACTATCGCGTAAAATAATTTCCGCCCTTATTTTTCAAAAAGTTTTCAGGCAAATATGAGTTATACACGTAGTTAAAAATTAAAAAAAAAGAGAACCAGAATCTGAAGGGTCTCCTCAGACTGCTACTAACTTTATTGAAATCGAAGTTGGACATTGCAAAGAATATCGACGATTTAATGGGATATTAAAAAGGGCAGTCATATAGTAAATTTTAGAGGAGGGGATTTCTTGAAATATGTTTTTTGAAAGCCCAAAATAATGAAATAACATGTTTTCTAAAAAATATTGCAGAAAATAAAAAATTAAAATTGAAATGATTGAGATAAATAACTGTAAATAGGTTACAGTGCCCTTCGTGACCAGCAGCAGCACACATTAGATTTTTTAGCCAGAAAATAAAAAATCTCATAGTATTATTTAGTAGGAACCAAATGCATTTTTATAATTCCACAGAACTCCACAGAAAAATAAATTGGAATTCCGAAATGTTTAACAAGCTCCGAAATATAAAGGAAGACACAATAGAATGGGTGACAGCGCACAGAGAAAACAGAACAGAAGAAATCGTACTAAGTAGAATGCGCACAGGTCACTCAAAACTCACACATTCGTACCTCATGGACAGGTGCGAACCCCCGCAATGCGAAACATGCGGTGAACTACTTTCAGTCTCTCACATCATCACGAACTGTCAAAAATATAAAGAATTCCGCAAAGAAGCAAAATTAGAAGGACAAATAAAAGAAATCTTAGCAAATGAAGAAGAAGCCATTAATAAACTCATAAAATTTGTCAAAATATCGAGTCTATACAAACAATTATGAAACAATATGTATGATACTAAGCGTAATGACCCTAGAAGTTATAAACGCAACTCGCAAATAAAAAAAAAAAAAAAATTCAAAAATTTTAATGTACCGTCCAAATTTTGATATCTATAGAACTTTAATTGAATATACTACTTAAATAGAATTTGATTTCTTTTATTTAATGACTAATTAATTAGAAAATGCATTGTAACTTTCCCTGATCGGAGTAGAGGGTGTAAAAATCGGTCCTCTTTGCTCGTCACACATTTTGAACACGCAACAAGCACAGACAGGGTGATCTGGAAAATGTCGCAAGACGTTCAAAAAGCGAATATAGTATAATAATAATATTAACGATTTTGAATTTGATCTATTTTCTTGTTATTTTTTTCATTAATTTGTAATATTTTTGAATATGGTGCTAATTATGATGGAGCGTTTAGTAAAATCCCGTCTCTTATGTAAATATAACAGATCGCAGTTTCAACAATATTTCATATATTTTGATTAGCATTTGGTGAACTATTAATTATTAAATTTCGTTTTTTTTTCAAAAATTGAAATTTTAAATTTCTTAATTTATTATTTACATATTTTAATTCTCTTGAAAAATGCGACTGCCTTGTTAAAATTTGTTTATTTGATTGAAGATTACGAATATTCACGTTTTGTGTCGAATTTTCTCTTCTAGTTCTATTCTGTTTTTTCTAATACCATAACATCAAATTTTAATTAATTTTTTTAAATCTTCTACCTACATCTTTTCAAGGATATACTTATGTATATAAATAAAA
Organism: Podabrus alpinus; assembly: GCA_932274525.1. NCBI lineage: Eukaryota > Metazoa > Arthropoda > Insecta > Coleoptera > Cantharidae > Podabrus > Podabrus alpinus. Next base: position 23,397,771 of record OW026454.1, read on the forward strand.
ATATAGAATCAAATTAACTTGTTTAAATAATCTCTGTAGGTATATGTATATTTCCATTATAAATTATACGTTTTACCGAAGTTTCATTTTTTTTTTTGGAAATTTCTAATATAAATAACTCTATTGCAACTTGCCAATTATAATTACATTAATATGCCAAATATTAAATACAGTATAACCTTAATAATATATAATTCGCATTCGCACGGTTGTATTTAGGGTGCAGATGAAGAATTTCCGAAAATTTCTTCTGTTAAATTTGAAAAATATAACTTATTATAATAAAAAAGTGCAAATATGCAAAATAAAAGTTTTCTAAGTTTTTCGAAACCATGTTTGGAATAATAGGAAAGTTATACATGGAACAAAATTTGTTTAAAATTGAATAACAAATGGTATATCCATTCTTAACAGGCTGTGCTTATAATGTGCCATTCTGATCATTGAAACTACACAACTACACTGTAATTCTAATGATGCTTATTGTAAGAAATTCAATGTAAATTTGTATTTACAGATATTATGGAAGATTATTAAGCAAATTGTTATAATATACTAACAGTAACAGTATGGATAGTAATCATAATCATAGATAATTTACAGTAACTTTCACTTCATTAAAATAATATTGCACGACTTTATTTGCAAGCTCTACTTATTAGTATTAGTTTTAACACGGCAAATAATATTAAAAAAAAGTTAAGATAAAAAATCTCAATATTTAAATAGCAAAAGTTATTTATATATTTAAATCTTAATATAATGCAAGTAATTATTACGTATTAAATTAAAAGCATAACTTTTAACATTATAATACGACCTTGTGTTTACTATTATTATCTTTTTATCTAAAATGTAATTCAGGTGAATGCAAAAATGGTGTAACCGTTCTTATATTGCGTGTAATTCTTAATACAAAGACGATTTTTTCAGGTGCTAATTTATTGTAATTAGTTGACTCAAGTTTACATCGTGATTAAGTTCCTGAGTCATTTAAAAGCATTTTGTCTGTATTTAATTAGTAATTACTAGTCAATTGTAATATCATACCCTAAAGCCCAAAACACTTGATGATTATGCGCATATGTACATCAAATGGAAGGAAGTTAGAAATTTAATGGAAGCTTGCTTGCAGCTCTTCCTAGTTATTTTCAATCTTTTAGGTTCATCGACTTAATTCACTATAATTTATTTTTGTTTGGGAAAACCCGCTAAAATTTAATAATTTATTTACTTGCCACTCGTACGAGCAAGGCTAAAATTTTGGCATTGAGAAATTTCACGCACAAACTCCTTAAATAAATATTTACAATCAACAAATCAAATTATTAAGTTTGAGTGTTTCTTAATATAAATAAACAATAACGCATGGATGGTTCTTCAAAATATTTAATGGTCGGCCTACGGAAATCTGCCGATGCCGGCCGCGGGCAATGGAAAATTTTCCAAGTGTTGTTATTTTTATTGAACATAAAACGACGGTGTAAAATAAAGATAATGGGGAATACATTAATAATAATGCTAAATATGTAATAGATCGACGTAATACCATAAATTTTGTATGAATCTCGAATGAGACCATCGTTCTGGAACGAGTAAATTCATAGTATACTAATTTAATGGCGTTTTCTTGGGGATAATTTAAGTTTAAGTCGATGAAAATTCCTGAAAAGTTATTGGGCATTGGTATCACATCCAGGAAAATTAAACTATTACCTTGCATTGGTACCACATCAACAAAACATTTATTTCATTGCGCGACTTCACATTGATTTTAGAACTTAAAAACGATATTTATTTAGAGATTTACTTCAACACAATCAAATACAGTTAAAGTTCCTTATTCGTGGGGGATACGTTCCATAACTATGCCGCGAATACAGAAACCGTGAATATGGAATGGTAATTTGTATGGGAATATAGGGGATACGTTCCAAGGTTAGAAAATAAAATAAAAATATATCAAAATAAATGCAATTTAATGAGAAATACATAATATTCTTATTTATTACTCTTATCAGGATTGGGTAATCGTTTAAAGAATTTAGTAATTTTTTCTTGTCTTGCAGCTTTTAAAAGGCCTTTTAATTCCGTTTGGTATTCAGATGTGGCATTAACAATTTGCCTTTTAAGACTTCTTTCCATAGACGGATCAATTTTTATAAAGAAATCACACAGTTCATTTGCCATCCGTAAACCTTCGCTTAGGTTTTTTAAGGTTAATGTCACCTTTTCAGTGTCAGTTGTAACTTCTTCTTCAATAGAATGGGGTTTTAACATTTCCTCCAAGTCAGTTTCAGTCAAGTCTTCATCTTGTGATTCAAGCAACTCTTGAATGTCACTTAATTCAACCTGTTCAAAACCATCTCGTCCTATTTCATGTGCAACTTGAGTAATGTTTTCAGTTAACGTTTGAATTTGCTCAGATCCTTCATCATTAGCGACAGTTAGATTATGCCACTGTTTTTTCCAGCATGATTTCAATGTGTATGACTTCAGTTCTTGTAACGATTCTTTTATGTTACCAATGCACTTTGCTATGTCAACATTTTTCCAGCATTGCATAACATTCATATCAGGATCACGTTATTTTAAAGGTTCGTCTAATGTAATACAGCTTGAAGGCCTGGATTATACCTTGGTCCATAGGTTGGAGTAAAGCCGTCGTGTTAGGAGTCAAAAATATCACCTTTATATTCGGATGCATAGCTTCAAGCTCACGAGGGTGACCCGGAGCATTGTCCAAAACTAGAACACTCTTAAAGTCTACATTGTTTTTCTTTAAATAAATTTCAACTTCATGAACAAAACAATTTCGGAATCAGTCACTGAAAATAACACTTGTAACCCACGCTTTCTTGTTTTAACACCAAAACACGGGCAGGTTATCCTTGTTTTGATTTTTCAAAGCACGAGGATTTAACGATCTGTAAAGCATTAGTGGCTTAATTAAACAATCTCCGGATGCATTAGAACAGAGCAGCATCGTAATCAGCAGAGAGACGGTCGTTAGCTGAAGCGGTTATGTGCGTTGCTGCTAATGCGGAATGCCTGGTTCGACTCCGGGCTCAGTAAAAACTTTATTCTGACCGTCTCCCTTCGGAAGGCAATGGCAAACCACCGAGGTGTAATTTGCCTGGTACAGCCTCTCTGGAGATGAAGTGTATACACTTCCCGCGGTTCGGAGCCCGCGTTAAGAAGTAGGTCCCCTATGTGTGTGCTAATACTTCAAACGCATAACACATGCATAGGAGAGAGGTCGCCAACGTCCGGGAGACCGGATATGGCACACGAAGAAGAAGAAGCATCGTAATTCTATCTTTTGCTGACTTAAAACCAGAGGCGGACTTTTCACTCTTGGATATAAAAGTTTTGTTCGGCATTCTTTTCCAAAACAGGGCAGTCTCGTCTGCATTAAACACTTGTTCAGGTTTGTATCCACCATCAGCAATTAACTTTAAAAATTCTTCTGGATATCTAGCTGCTGCTGCAGTATCTGCAGATGCAGCTTCTCCAACAATTTTGATGCAGTGCAGTGATTGCCGCACTTTAAATTTATTGAACCAACCTTCCGATGCTTTAAATTCTCCATCTGTACGTGCAAACAACGATTTTACTACTGTAATATCTTTATAATTTAGTGCTTTTATTGGTGGTGCTTTTGACTTGGCTGCTAGCTCTGGAGTTTTTAATAAGTTCGTAAAAGATTTATTTTTGCTTTCAATTCATTGCTTTCAGAAGAAGACGAATCTGATGGTTGCCATTCATTACTATTATCAGAACTGTCATCATGTGATACACGCCAAAGCAATATTTAATGAGTTGCCCAGTTTTTGAAATGTTTGGAGTAGAAGTACTTTCTATGATGTCCTCTTGAGGTCTTTCTGATAACGTTGAAGATGTAAATGCCGTTTCTGGTATGACTGATTTATCAAAAAGGTATATGCCAGTTGCCCGAAATCCTGCTGAAACATTAGAGGGGGTTGTAGCTTTGGGCCAAACCTTAGAAAATACTATTCCCAAACTAGATGTTGTCAATTTTCTAGCAGAATTAACATCCCAATACCGCTGCAATTCATCGTCCCATTGGTATTCCAAGGAAAGAAAATACTGATTTATCCATGGGCTGCAATTCGTGTGTGCAATTACTCGGAAGGCATAATAACGTAGTTTGGTGTCTGTATAACTTCAACAATATTTTCATCTAGATGAGATTTTGCTCCATCGAAAATTAAAAGCAATTTTCCATGAGGTTTATATTGTGCAAAGTGATCAATCCACTTAACAAACGTTTCACAAGCCATGCTACCTTTTGCTGTCATGAATGCTTTAGCCTGAGGTGGCAAATTTTCTGAAAATTCGGGTTTATTTCTCGAGCATTTAAACAAAACAACAGGTGGAATTACTTGACCTAAAGCATTTCCACAAGACACAATAGTAACATTTTCGGCATGTTCTGAAGGAAGGAAGGTACTCTTTTAATTCATTTTCGAGTTAATACTCTGTAACCACTTTCTATATTAATCTACTTGATGGTGACCACTTCCTCTCGTTGTTAGTTACAAAGGCCTCTTTTACAACGGTGGCTGTTAAACACGTTGGCTAGCTCTCGGTTATTACGCCTAGTCGTAGAGCGAGGGTTACTCTGATGTATTTCGAGTTATCGGGGTTCGGTATTCTCGTGCTACTGATACTAAATGCTCGGGGCGCCAAAAGGATTAATAAACAAACACCGATGCTTAATTGTTCATTGATCATTTAATAATAAAACATAAAAATAAAACTCTTGAGCGAACAGAAAAATAAATGTACACTTTGTGTAACTTAAAATGACAAAATTTGAACCTAACGAAATCTCTTGGTACAATATGAATAACTTATTACTAATATAATTAAAATATTTACAATTAAATGTATTGTCGTTTGAAAAGATCTTTGCCTCGTCGATGCGAAGTCGTGAGAATTCACTAAAACGGATTGATAAACAGATCATAAATTATTTGACTAAGCTACCAATAACCAAAACAAAGATACAAATGGAAGCAATAGTAAAAGGTGTTAGCAAACTACCAGAAATAAGTTTTGTTAACTCAAAGCGAATACAATTTATATAGTGAGTAAAACAGTTACTCACGTTTATGATGGTTACAAATATACGTAGCTGGATTTCTACGAGCTCGTCGAATCCTCCCTCGGCATATTCAATTCCTGAATTAAGTTTCTAAAAGAATACAACACATATACGAATTGTTAGGCAAATTGTTAACAAGCAAACATTGAACTTTAAAGTTCTTATCTGAAAATTGACTAAATAATAATGTATGATACTGTATATCTCGTCGATCCTCCTATCGGATGGATGAGTGAATTTGATGTTGTTCTCGATTGATTGAAATTGATCTCTCGTCAGCGTTTTTCTCGATCTTTATGTTCCAAAAGTTTGTTATTATTTTAAATGAGTTCGCCACCATTAATCTGACTGCGCATAGCTAGGGAAAAATCCGTTCACTTCTGCGTCTATCGATTGGAAATTGATGGCGTCCTTGTAGGATTTTTCGATTTATATAAATCGATAATTTTGATTATTAAAAAAATCGTCGGTTCGAAATACTTTGTTAACCTGTCACTTGACATTCGGTAAACGTTTTGGCACTAAAACTGGTTCGTAATTCATAAAATTACTTTAAAATTATCAAAAAACTAGGAGTGCAAAATAGTGCGTGCGATAAGTTTGACTTCTTTTTCGCTAACCTTTTGGTTGAGTGTAGGAATCGTCGACGAGTAACTTCGACTTATAAATACGCTGCGCTAATAACAAAGCAGTACTCATTGAAATTGAATGGCATTTAATTAAATCGATCTTTTCATGAGGAAATAATAATTATATACAAAATAGGAAATTAATAAATGGTCTTTCGACAAAAATTGGTAAATAAAAATGTAAAATTCGAAAATAAATTAGATCAAGGTGTAGTTGATCTAGAATCGACGTCCAGGGACGGCGTGGTAACATTTGACATGTTACAACTCCTGGTTCTTTACAGTTAATTTACACCCCTTTTCGTCCATATTAAAAATTAGGCGAGGTTTATTCATGACGTCCAATTCAGTCATTATTTCTTAAGGTTTTGAAATAATCCTCAACAATAACTTTGTTAAACTTTGCAGCTCGTGCAGGATTGACGTTTTGAGACTTTCTACGAGCAACCTCAGGATGCCTCTTTAAAAATAAATAAAGCCATTTCCTATATAACAACCATTGGAGAATTTTGTTTCATTGGTGGTAAATTGACATGGTTTTGTTTTTCTCGTGCGCCTTGCTCTTTTCAATATTGTTGACATTATCTTTATAATTCAAAATAATCTCTTTAATAGCGTTTTTACATCTTATAGCTGTCTTTATTCAAATTTTTTCCGAGTTCGAGTGATCAAAATCAAATTTGTTCCTACTTCTCTACATTGACAAATCCAAAAAGTTTAGTGTCTGCTGGTCACCTTCCAGCTTCGTGGTGAACTGAATATGTTTGTTCCTTTCATTAAGCTTTTTACGTGTCACCCCAAACACATAACACGTCATCTATGTATATTATATCGACATCAGAAACTGACTTTCTTATTAAATTTGCTCTTCACTTTTAACATCTTGCACTCATACTCATCCATAAAAATGTTGATATAAATGGTGATGCAGGGGAACCATCGTCAAACCAGTGCCCTCATAGTGTTCACCATCCAATGCAAAGGAAATCTGCTCCACTGCCACCTCCAAAATCTTCATTATATCGCCATTCTCCTCTGCTTCTATAGAATAAAGTTCTCCATTCTTCTTTTAATTATTTCCAACGTCTCTCCAACCGGAATATTATTGTAGAGTCTAACGACATCAAACGGCACCAAAATATCATTCGGACTTAAAGAAACTCTTCTCAGTCTTTCGATAACCTCAATTCTATTTTTAACCACGCATGTCTCGGGTTGAACTCGATTCAGCCACCTACAAATTTCATATATTGGAGATTCCATTGATGCCACTACTGGTCTTATTGGTTGCTCTTCTTTATGAAGTTTGACAAAACACACATTTTCGGAGACTCCTTCTTTTTTCTATATTTGCCCATGCTGCTTTTGTTTCACTGAGAATAAAACCATTCATCTTACTCTGCTTCATCCTTTTGTAATTTTGCGTTTTCAAGAATTCCTTTTCCCCACATACGCAGCCTTCTCCAGAATTACCATCGAATTCCCCTTATCTGCCTTGGCAACATTTAAATTGTTGTCTCGAATCTCATTTTTAATTTTTCTGATAACTCTAGGTTCTTCTCTGTTAAAGGGTTTATCACTTCTCAGTATCTTGCCCAGTTCTCTGTTAATCATTGCAGTGCAGTATTCGACACGAGCCATTTTTTGCATCCAACGCCAGTGCCCTTAATTGCTTAATATCCGGTCGCCTAACGCGTAACAGAGACCTTTTCCAACACTTTTTTCTCATTTTCACTGAAAATTACCCTGCTTAGATTCTCAACTATTTTGCAGAAGGTTACACCTGTACTTCCATTCGACCCCTAGTCTCTTTCCTCTTTTCAAACCATCTAACATTTTTGTTAATTTTATCTATTTTGCTAGCTCTACCTTTGCTTCTTTCTCGACCATCTCGATATTCCAATCTGCAATCTGGTGTGGCTGCAATACGCCTCCTATTATCTACAGTTGCTCTCATTGATCTGGTTAGCTCTCTAAAAAATTGGTTCTTGACATTTGTAAGGTACTTCTTTTGGGTTCTTATTTCTTCTATTCCAATGTTCAGAAGCAATCTAAACTTGGCAAACTTACAAACTTGATATCCAATTTAAGAGTGATATCAGTTTTGTCCTTTTCTAAGCACATTGTAATATTGGTAATTTTGACTACATCATGGAACCAAATAGATGCCAACATTTTTAAATGCTTTCCTAACGTTAAAAATTCAATCAAAACAAAAACAACTAACAGTATTTTGGTTACAATATAAATATACAACAAAACATTCTGTGCATTCATGAAATGAAAAGTTGATCTGTTAATTATGCATACAAAACCATTGAGGAAGGTCATTTGATGATTAATTGTAATAATTTATGTAAATATGGCAATTAAAAATTGTAACTAGTATTTTAATTAAAATTCTGTAATCTGTTTTACATGTCAGATTATACTTCTAATCCATTGTAATAATCATACAGATCTGTTAGGTTGGTACCTATTGAAAAATTCCCTGATATTTTGTTTTGGATCCCCGATATTAATAAATTGGCTAAACTAATAAAGACATAATATTATTAATTGGATTAAATTAATTATCCTAATTACTTTCCTCGTTACATTTAACAAATCAGAGCACTCGATTTTTCCGATTTGAAAAAGCTTCATAATTTGTATAATATGTAATTTAATCGAATAATTAATCGTTTTTCCAATAAAACTTTATACTTACTGATTAAAATAAATCACTGATGAAATTTATGTGATAAGCAATAAAATTACTTAAGAACCATGTGTTTCGTACTGCTGGTTTTCGTTATAAAGTACAGATACATTTATGTACCTAAATAATTATTATGATACATGTAAAACTTAATTAAGTTGTTACAAGCTTATATGGATGTTAAAGATTTCTTATTTATTCTATATAATTAATTATTAAACACAGTTACATTTAAATAACTAGCATATTTATATTTATCTCTATGCGAAAGCTTAGCTGTGCATCTAAGAAAATGAAATTAGAAGAACTACATGTAAGATAATTAACGTTTAACACATCGACTTGAATGTTAACATTCTTTAAGATTTAATAACATTAAATAAACGTCCAATAAACAGAAATTAATGAACTAAATCATTGAGTCGGTACATTTTTAGTGATTGAAAACAGGAAAAACGTAAATTTTAAAAATTAATTCGAATAGCTGTGTATGCAATTTTGTAAAGGGGGCCGTTTTTCATTATAACTGTGTATTAGGTTCATAAAAGTAAAAATATGCTTAAGTGTTAATTAAATATAAACTTCCAAAAAATGGGGAAATCGATTTGGAAAAGATGAACAATGGGAATGTCCATAATATTATTCATCATAATTATTATGATGCGTTCTTTTATTTTATACGGAGTTCGCAGCGACCCTGAAAAACCTAGAAATCAGGAAAAAATCATGGAAAAATGTGACACCTAGAATTTACCTGAATTGCACCTGGAATATGTGTGTCAAATATTAGGTTGTATTATTACTTCAAACCTTAAATTTTCTGTTTGGATATAATTTGTAGCCACATAAATATTAAGTAATCGAAAATTGCCTTAAGTAAACTAAATTCTCTACAGCAGAGTTTCCCAAACTTGTTTGGTCGCGGAACCCTTTCATAATATTTAAACCTTTGATTATTTAAACTACAAAAATATCTAAAAATAAAAAATTAATTACAACTCGATTTCGATGTTATGATTTTTTATAATATTATATTATCAATGCAGGAGTATGTTATCATTTTTGTTCCTGGATATATTGAGAATCCAGTCCTATAAAAGGACATTCGCCAGAATGGTAACAATATAATCATCGTACTTCTCGACAACTCTGGATATTCTTGGTATAATTCGCTCCAAAAATTAATAAAGGAAATTTCTTTAAATTTTTGATTTATAGTTGGCTGTCTGAACTAATTTCTAATATTTCAAAGAAGCTTTTAAATTTTATGACGGCACATTGACTTCATTCCAGGTATAATTGCTAAGCCCAGAAAAGGATCTTTTATTTCGGTGCACCCGAATTGCACCACGAAAAGATTAGTTCACAAATCTCCTACCCGAATTGCACCACCGTAATTTCAGGTAAACACCTCACCAAGGGTCGGTCGTCCGAATTGCACCACCTCTATTGTAATATTTTAGGTAAGGTGGTTTTATTGTTAAAAGTTAAAGCACAATGCTGGAGTTTAACCTGATGCCTCCTACATGTAACATCGATTATTTTTTGTTTTTACGCGATTTTTTGGGGGTTAAACGTAATAGATAACTGCCGCATACCGCGACTATACTTTTTAATGCTATTTCGAGGGTCTCTCACATCCCGGTTGCATTTATCCCGGTTTTCTTGATCGGTGGCGCTTCTCGAATGTTTAGCCTAGTAACCAGAGTCAAAACCGCTCTGGAGGGGTGCAACCCGGAGCGGAGCGGAGGGGCGCCCCGGAAGAGTAGGTTTTGACGATGGATTACCCTCCTTATCGAATACACACCCCAAAATTCGAAGGCAAAAAAAATTTAATTTTTTCACTGTTTTGGGTTATTATTTTATTAATACCTGCTCCGACCCTGTAAAATATAGTATGAATTAATATATTAAACTCGAAATTTAAATTGCAAAGAATTTAGATATTTGTGTATTTATTTCTTTATATTATCTGTTTGCTTGTGATACCTGCTCGGTTTGCTCGTGGTGCAATTCGGTAAAGCGATTACGGAACGACATTTGACCGTGGTGCAGTTCGGTCAAGGGATTACATTTACCTGGGTACAAGAAATGACCCCTGATAAGCCGTGGTGCAGTTCGGGTAGCACCTTTTATTTTCGGGGTTGCAAGATTAAGTCATAAACAATTTTAATATTTTCATAACAAACAATGAACACCCAAACTAAAAATAATTTGCTACCCGAACTGCACCACGGCTTATCAGGGGTCATTTCTTGTACCCAGGTAAATGTAATCTCTTGACCGAACTGCACCACGGTCAAATGTCGTTCCGTAATCGCTTTACCGAATTGCACCACGAGCAAACCGAGCAGGTATCACAAGCAAACAGATAATATAAAGAAATAAATACACAAATATCTAAATTCTTTGCAATTTAAATTTCGAGTTTAATATATTAATTCATATTATATTATACAGGGTCGGAGCAGGTATTAATAAAATAATAACCCAAAACAGTGAAAAAATTAAATTTTTTTTACCTTCGAATTTTGGGGTGTGCATTCGATAAGGAGGGTAATCCTAGGAGGGTTACTAGGCTAAACATACGAGAAGCGCCACCGATCAAGAAAACCGGGATAAATGCAACCGGGATGTGAGAGACTCTCGAAATAGCATTAAAAAGTATAGTCGCGGTATGCGGCAGTTATCTATTACGTTTAACCCCCAAAAAATCGCGTAAAAACAAAAAATAATCGATGTTACATGTAGGAGGCATCAGGTTAAACTCCAGCATTGTGCTTTAACTTTTAACAATAAAACCACCTTACCTAAAATATTACAATAGAGGTGGTGCAATTCGGACGACCGACCCTTGGTGAGGTGTTTACCTGAAATTACGGTGGTGCAATTCGGGTAGGAGATTTGTGAACTAATCTTTTCGTGGTGCAATTCGGGTGCACCGCAATTATTACCTAATTTTGTAAAATAATTTAGTGGTCTTAAAATTTCCGACTGCAGTGTAGGTAGTATCTGTTACTTTTTGTAGAGAATTTATTGTACTTTATTTTTAGTTATTTAAAGTTTAGCTCTGAATTGAACCCAAGTGGAGATATTCACGAATTATCATAAGAATCATTTTCACGTGGTTTTTCCCACATAGCAGCCAAATCCGGAGTCGATTCAGGTTGTTCTCTTTAAGTGCCCATTCACAATGGACGTAAGCATAAGAATTACATAAGCATAAGCATAAAACATAATCATAAACATAAGCATAAGATGGGACCGTTCACAATGACCGTAAGAATTACATAAAAATTAAAAAACTGCGCAGGCGCTATGAAGTTTCAACACGAAACTATTTTGTGACATAACCTCTCCGTCGTTTAAGTAATTATATCGTTTGTTAAGAATGGATCTACTACCATCTGAACAATTGAAAAATTCAATTGAAAAAAATTCAATTGAAAAATACCATCTGAAAAAACAACCCTGACAGCGTTTCTATTGGTTAGAAAAACGGAGCATCATTCAAATATATATTTTATTTTTATTTATAATTTATAAATATAAATATATTTATAATTTATAAATTTTTAGAGCGTTTACAAAAGAATGTACAATTTTAGGTTATATTATTATTTGAACTGTCACACAAGAAGGTGTGTTCACTGCGTGAAAAACGGCGCATCGTTCAAATTAAGGTTAATTTCCATAAGAAATACGTAAAAGTTGAAATATTCCAACTTCTTATGTAGTTCTTATGTTGTTGTTATGGGCCTCCCTAAACATAACAATTACGTAACTGCATTGTGAACGCTCCCATTTAAAACCAGGTATCCAACTTTATGTATTTCTTATGCTTATGTTATGCTTATGTAATTCTTATGCTTACGTCCATTGTGAATGGGCACTAAGCCCGCATTTCATTATAGCTTCTAGCAGCCGAGCTTCTAGAAGCCCAAAATTTGTAATGCATTGACTCTTATGGAACCAAACTCACTTCGGCTGGTAGAAGCCAGGTAGAAGCAGGTCATAAAAGTATCGAATTTTAGCAGCCCGGCTGCAAAAATACTCCACGCGGAGTACTGTACTTCTAATTGGTTAATATTTAGAATAAGGACTTATTATTGGATAATATAAAATGGTCCGTAGTTGTAATTGGTTAATATTTAGAATGAGGACTTATTATTGGATAATATTTCTATTACGAAAATGTCTTTGCGACTCCACGTGGACTTGTGTACTTTACCTGATAAAAGATTAATTTTAACCAGGCCGCTTGTGCAACCAGGGTTGTAAATTTTTACAACTGAAGCTGCACAAGCCAGATACTTCTACTTATTAGATAATATGTGTTGTAACACAATTTTGGTTATTCGATGTCATCGTTAATTAGATATTTATACTAATTTTTTAATCATTCCCATAATAAAAAGCAATAAAAGAAGGTGATTATTTTTGGATGTTTTTTTTTAAATAAACTTGTCCACGAAAAAAACCGACCTCCTGTATTGTTGTGCTAAATTAAAAAGCGCAAAAAATTTTTAAACGCAATATATTATTAGTTATTACATTTACCGGGTAGTATTTAACATTAAAAAATTAAAAAGAAGTACAGTACTCCGCGTGGAGTATTTTTGCAGCCGGGCTGCTAAAATTCGATACTTTTATGACCTGCTTCTACCTGGCTTCTACCTGGCTTCTACCAGCCGAAGTGAGTTTGGTTCCATAAGAGTCAATGCATTACAAATTTTGGGCTTCTAGAAGCTGGCTGGTAGAAGCCGTAATGAAATGCGGGCTTAAAGGTAAAAACACGCTTAAACTAAGTTTTACTAAAACTAGCCAATGAAAATCAATGTTTTTACTTTAGCTCCACCGGTCTTTAAAGTAGTACCTAAAGTGAAGGTAATTTTGTGCAAAATTTTGAAGGTTCAAAAATACAGATAATAAAATTTATTCCAGCTTGTCCCTAATTATTTCCACAATAAACTATTGTAGATTGGCCAATTATCATACTGAACGTTTTTTTTTTTAAATTATTAGTTTCTGGTACTGGGATCTGAATTTCTGTTAAATGGAGTCAGGGCAGTGAATTTTGATTTCAAATATTGCTCCGAACCCTATTGTACACATTAATCGATTACATTTTCATTAATTAAATAATAATTAGTATTATCTTATTAGTAATTCTTTTTTAGAAGATGACTTATTTTTTAAAATAAATTTCTTTAAATTACGAAAATGAGGCTTTGTTTGCACTTAACCTTTCAATGAGGTAAACTGATTATGTATAGAAATAATTTCAAAGCTCAAGAATCCTAAAAATCGACGCAGAAGACTCAAATTCGTATATGTATGTATTTCGCCCTCTTGGATCTTCCTCGCGCAGATTAGGGTTCTTGAGTAAAAATTTTCAGTAAAATAGGATTTAAAAAATAATTAATGTCTGACCAAGTATCACAATAATTTTTATTATAATAAAAATGAATAATGATTTAATTCATATGCTTCGGGTAGTAATATTCCATGTTTGTATTTTACAAGTATTTTATGATTGTAATCTTGCTTATTGTTTTAAATATTGATGATAGATCAATACTTCTCTGTTTTGTTTTAAATTCTATATTAGACGAAAATATTACTTTTAAGTATTTGGTGAATTGTATGGTCATAAGGTCGATTTCCAGTTGCTAACAAATTATTTGGACCTTAGTTCAGATTCCACGTTGCATAAGTCTTTCTTTGCGCTAAGTCAGTAAATAACAACTTTGAACTTGTAATTCGCTCATTTGGAATTTATCTACCTATATAAAATAATTTAACTCTTTAAATTGTAGTTCTGTTTTTGAAAAAGTAATAAATAGGTACGATAATTTGTACATTCTGGAAAATATTTTAACATACCTGTATCGAATAATTTTAAACAAGTGATATGAAAAAATAAATGTGACTTACTTACCTAAGTTAAATGAATACTTTTTTCAGGAATACTTATATCTAATTTATTTAAAAGTATTTGTCAAAAATTTTACTCTCTGTTTTTTTTGCCCTTCCAGAACTTGTATTTTCTTCCTGTGGTTGTTACTGTTTGTTCACAATGAACGTAATGAACAATGAACCTCACCCCTATCCTCGACTCCCGGTTTCGCCGTCTGGGCATTACTTCGGGAGTCGCGGCTATTGCGCGTTTCATCGTCCTTGTTACACTTCCCTCTCGAGCTGTTCTTTCGTCCTCATGATGGAGGTCACGAAGGCCGTGATAACTTTCCAGCCTTCTTCGTTCTCCAACATCTTGAGGACCAAGTTCTCCGGGGTGAGGGATTCCCCGAAGTACAGCGATGCCGACACTCGCTCACGCTCCCATCTAATGCATCTGAAGATGGTGTGGCACGCGGTGTCTTCTTCGTCGCAGTGGCAGCAGATTGGGTCGTCCAGTATCTTGAAGCGATGGAGGTACTCGTTGAAGCACCCGTGCCCCGTCAGGACTTGGGTGAGGTAGAACGAGAGTTCTCCATGCTTCCTGGCGACCCCCGGCTCGACGCTGGGGACGAGTCGTCTCGTCCAGCTTCCGGTTGCTGCTGCCGTCCATTGTGCTTGCCACTCGTCGAGGGTTGCCCTCCTTTGGTCTGGCTCTGCTAGCTTGCCGCCTCTTTCCTTTGCCAGGAGATCTATCGGCGGCATGCTGGCCAGCAGTCGCACCGCCTCGCCTGACACGGTCCTGTAGGCGCACGTTACGCGCAACGCCATCTTCCGTTGGACCGACAGGAGTCTCTTCGCGTTCCTCGCGACGGGTGTCGCCTCGTGCCACACCGGGGCCGCATATAACATCACCGCGTGAGCGATGGTGCCGAGCATCCTTCTTTTGGTCGTCTTCGGTCCTCCGACGTTGGGCATCAGGCGGGCGATGGAACTCGTCACCGCCGCCGCCTTTCTGCTAGCTTCCTGTATGTGGGCCGCGAAGTTGAGATGTTTATCGATCCTAACCCCCACGATGGTAACGTAGTCTTTGACTTCTATTTTTTCGCCGTTCAGTTGGATATTGATGGGCGGGATCTTTCTCCTTCCGCACACCAACACGGCTTCGGACTTTTCCGGGACGCTTCAGTCGGAGGACCTTGTCGTAATTGATGTTCCACAGAGGGGCCGCCAGCACCGACCCCTGGGGAACGCCGCTTGTGATTTCCATAGTTTCTTCAGTAGCCACCTGCAGGAATCTGTCCTCCAGATAGCTGGCGATCAGGTTGAACGTTTCTGGCTGGACGTCTCTTTCCCTCAGCTCATCCAGTATGTGTCGCCACCCCGCGTTGTTAAAGGCGTTTCGAACGTCCAGGGTGACGAGGAGGCACAGGTTTCTAGTTCTCCTGGTGCCCTCCTTGGCTTCCTTCGCGACTCGCACTATGGTCTTCAGTGCGTCGACGGTAGATCTTCCGCTTCGGAAGCCGTACTGGCTATCGCTGAGGTCGCCGCTTCTCTCGATGTCTTGCTTGAGGCGGTTGTGGATCATGCGTTCCAGTAGCTTGCCGGCGTGGTCCAACAGGCAGATAATAATTTAAATTTGGTAAATTAAAATATTAAAATTAAAAATAAAATTCGAACTTGTATTTAGGCAAAAACTATTCATTATACGTAAACTTACTAAATTCTGAAAGCTTTACATCAGGCTCGAACGATTATTTTCTTAACTTTTTCTTCAAGTTTTTAGTTTAAAATACGTAATGGTAAAAAAGCATATTTTGTGTATTTTCATAAATAATATTATTCAAAACACAGATGAACCAGATGACATTACCAGCTTATGGCAGACCAAAAAAAGAAAAGTAGCTTGAAATGGAAGCTCGAAATCAAGACTCTCGGGGGTGTGCACATCCCTGAGGATTCACACCCTGGTGGCATGATTTTTGATTAAATTCATTACAAAGAAATAATTTCAGCTGCTTGTAAAATGAAAAACCGATGAAAAACAATATGCAATTAATATTAATAAAAATGCCGATTAATGAACAAAATTAGACAAGTAAATTGAATACATTATATAAGGTAAATAACATCAAAGAAAGAAAAAAGGATAATTGACGTAAACATTTATAATTAAAATTATAATGTATAAATTTAATTATAAAAATTATAAAAACTTGAATTTCAGCAGCATGAAATTAAATTTTAAAATCTAGTTGCTATATATTCAGTTTAATAATGACGTTACATTATATTGATGTTCTTTAATGTGAGCATTTTTAGATTATTTTGAAAAAATGGCGATAACGACTGAATTGATATATCGGAGATAGAAGATTTGCTTCTACTTAGAAGTCTTTACATTTTTGGTATAAATTTCATGACCAAAGCGAACGGCATTGGAGTCGACTTTAAACCCACAATCTAAAAATGTTATCCTTATCTCCCAAAATGGAACCCAATAGAAAATAAATAAAAATATCACGCCTGAACGATATTTTTTGAATTTTATGATCCACAAATCAGCACTTTTTATGTTATATTTTTATTTCGGTCATAAAATTTTGTGACCACATAAACATACACCACCTTGATAAGTCTTTCCCAATACATTGCAAAATGTTGAAGTTTTTACCAATAAAATTTTTACCAAACCGTCATTAATATTAAAATTTTATGATTGTTTTATTAAATTTATCTATACATGCTTTTTATCACTCAATTTTTCAAGGCGTTTCAGAAATAAAATTGTACAAATTGAAGTACCAGTAGCATTTTCACATTTAATTTGAATATTTAATTAGTTTACAATGTTGAACACTTGGTTACAATTACAAGTACCTACACTTGTAATTTATCGTTGATTCCCAACAATGGATGTTTTCTATAATAGCTCTGTTATTGTAAAACGGTTAATTATTTAACTGTTTTTCGGTTTAGTATGGATCATTATGACCATTTACCACCCGCCAAGTCTTTGTCACTTTTCCTGTTAGCCTTGTATATGCGGTGATTGTACTCCTGCAGATCTCTACGGACTCGATGCCCACTCTTTTCAGTTGCATTCGAGTACGTGAAGTGAGTGGTTTAGTGTTTCTCTCATTTGTATAACTAGCACCGCGTGTTCGTTAGTATTCCAATGAGATAGTGATATTTCGGATTTACTTAATATTTTAATCATCGTGAGTATCTTATCTTTACCTACCTTATTGGCACTCTCATAAAAAAATTTTAGATAATGAACTGATTTCTTAATTATTTGTTCATGTAGTGACTAGGTCAGTTAATTGGAAAGCTGTCACATCTATTTTCTACTAATTTGAAATGCAAGCTTACACTTGACAAACTTTTTCTTTGAACGTTGATTAGTTCATTTACCATTTAAGTCAATCAGACTGATTCATCCATAATACATTTTCCTGTAAGATAATAAATTTTCGTCGCAAGATTGCAAATGAGATTTTCAGAAATTATGCTGGGTGGCTGAGTGTAGCATTTAGCTCCATATTTGAAACAAAATTTATATTGCGAAAATTTTCTTTTTGCTTTAGTTCCCTTCCAATTTGGAATACACTGCATCGGCTCCTTTGTTTATCATTTCGTTAGTCTGATATACAATGCCGAGGAAGTTACGTAATTAAGTTTACAGTGTAAATATAACTTCTTGATTCAATTATTTTTTAACTACTAATCCTAGCAGGGTCAAATTGATCATCTAGTCCAGTTGTAAATAAATTGTTATTTTTTGTCAGTTTTGGCATTGCAAATTAACATTGTACCATGAACCATATACGGAAAAATTGAATGCACTTTCCATTTACTATGGTTAAAGGACTCGAATAGATAGGAAAATTTAATATTTTTGACCCTGTAAAGATGTGAAAAAATAGTATGGTCGGTTAGGGTTAGGAAATAAAAAATTTCTTTAAGGATTTTGCGGTTGGATTAATTTAATTTTTGGAGGTTTTATGGGTTTGGCTTGTAGTTTATCATGAATTACATAATTTATTTTTCTTTGTGTTGCTATATGGTTGCGTAGTTTTAACACTTCTGCAATTTTGAGTTTAAACATAAAAAAATTGTATTGAAATGAAGCCTTTGTACTCGAACTGAATTTTCATCAATGTCATGAACAAGATTGAGTACCATATTATTCAATAGTATTTGGTATTGTTCACATCTTTGATTGTATCTATCTAAAATCTGGTACCAAATTGCGTATGCATATCTATTTTAACTGACACGGTATACAAATATGGGAAGGTAGTTACTTTTTCTATGGTTTAATAGTTAACAATTTTCGTGCTTAATAGACCTTGCAGATATTCATTTTAAATTGGGTATTTGAATTAAATTGTTGATTTAACTTACAAGATGTTGAGTTGAATCCATTAATTAGTAGCTTCTTGAACCTTGATTACTTACATTCATTCCATTATTTTGTTCGGGTCTCTTTTAATTTTGCACCTTGATGAAAGCGTTTTGGTCAGCAGCTTTGATTATGTAAACTAAAATAAATGTCAGAAGTAAAATTTGCTCTGTTAAAAAGAGTGAATCAAATTTGTGATTGAAAGTCTTTTATTCCAATAATTCATTGCTCCAATTTGATGTATTCGATTGCTTCTGTCGTGACCTTAATTTTTTTACAATAGTTCAGTAGCCAAAGAATGCAGTAAAAAATTTGAAGTCAGCATCTTTATTTTTTGTTATACCTACTTTCAAAGTTCCCATTATAATGATTTGGTTGCTTCAAAAGATTGAATTTTCAATAGAAAACTTAATTAACTTGTTATAATAATTACGTAAATCTTTTAATTAATATTTATATCACTATTTACATTTCTATTTATAAATACAATTATACCACCATTATCTTCTTTCTTTTATCTTTTCGTAAAATCGTGATGGTTGCAAAATTTAGCTCATCCCACAGTAGCAGTCATTTATCAATTTCTATAATATATTCATAAATATTATTAATAAAAAGGATTGTTTGATATATTGTAAATATTTATGATAAATACATGTTATGTTGCAAAATATCAATTATAAGAAAGCGAACTTTCTTTGTATTTCCTAATATAATATTTTAATAACTTTCATTTTCCAATAAAGTCTTTTTTGAATAAAATTATTGATAGAAAGTAAAAAATTTTGCAAAAATAATACTGACGATCCTGGTCATTTAACCCAACAGAATATTTTATAACTGCGAGGAAGTTCCCACTTATTTAATTGATTTTATTGTCTGAAATGTGAAGAAATTGCTATGCCCACATATATATATATATTTCATCTCGGTAATTAAACCGCAGACTTCCTGAGAAGTTTGTTTCCAAAAGGGCGGCACGACACATCCGGAGGTATTTCTCAAGATAGAAAAACCAAAGCTCTAATCCATTAAATGACAGTGGAGAAGTTGCATTAGACATTTCATTATTGAGGTTTCCCAGACAAATTACAGTACCTACTTAAGAATTACCGCTTAGAACCAATAATTTGACATTCTCAATTTCTTGCATATATGCATTTTTTTCGAACTGTTAATTTTTTAAACTTGTTGCAGAAGAACGGTAAATGTTAAAATTACTTATGTACGTTAGACATAAAAAATTTTTAGCGCCATCAGGAGTTGATAACTTCCGACAGCAATTTAGAAAAATTTGTTCGGATTAAACTTTTCCCAAACCAGTTATACTTGAACAATTGAGATATGGTTATTGAACCTCTCTAGGACATATTTTAAGAAAATTTTAAATAGAAGTGGCACTTATTCCGGATGTCTAGTAAAATCACCTTGGAAGTAAATTACTTATGGTTTAAGGATTATGTCGCAATGGCCTTTTTAAAGGATCATGGATTAATGACTCATATGCCATTTTATTGACATTCTGTATTGCAATATTGGAGATTTCACCAAATTTCATTATTCAAACCCACTCAAATTCGCATACGAAATCAAAACTTGTTCAGTTTTCGTGTAAACGCAAGTTTGACAAAGTACAAGTTTAGAAAGGTCGTTTATTTAAATTTGTTCCAACTTCGAGACTCAATGCCAGATTCTCTTCATAGTAACAATCCTTTCATATTGATTGAAAGTTATGCAATTGCACATAGAAACGCTTTTCTGTAAGGTTACTTTTTTTAATTACAAGCAAGTTATTCATTAATCCGTCATCAAGTGTAATAATTTTAATTTGCAAGAAATTGTTTTACAATTCAAATAAAATTATATAATTGGATCAGAATTTAGAATTCAAGATCATTTGTAATGAATATGTCCATATTTAAATGGTCACTTTCTTTATATTTAATTTTTAACCCTCAAAGTTATTTTTAGCAAATTTTGCAACTAATTTTAAGTTTTGCTGTTTAACCTTTCAAAGATTAAGAAATACCGGAGATGCTTTTATGTTTACTTCTTGTACCATTCAATAGAATAGCTTGCTTGAATAGCTTTTAACATTTGCAGAAAATTTTGTAACGGTATTTAAACGAAACCATGCATGAATATTATTTAGAACATTGCTTAACAACATAATTCGACAATATCACTTATTTCAATGCAGTCTTTATATTTATAATACAGCTAAACCTTCCTTCCTTGCAAAACCTACTTATTTTACCAAGAAACATTTATGTTTTGGTATGTTCTTCTTCAAAAGCAATCGATATTTTAAAATTCTAATATTTATGGATTTCAACGCTTTGTCGAATACAGTTCGATATTACTGTATTTTCCGATTATATTTCTTGTTGTTCGACAGTTTTACTGCAAAGATCAAGTATTATCCACCAGTATGCTGTCACCTGTCAACTTGACATGTAAATTGTTTCCCCACTGTGATGTCATATTGACAGTTGGTAAAACCTGTTGATTGGTTCAATGGGAACAACTCCCACAGAAAATTTTTTTGAATTCAGAATATAATAAAATATTATGACGAAATACTTAGTAACAAGGAAGTGCTAAAATGCAATTTTTACCATTTTAAAATTGTATTTATTCAATTCAATAAAACGAGAAAGTTAAATTTTAGTAAAAAAAATCTTTTGTAATTTTAATTTTTCACATGAGATACTTAACATAATAAATCTATAGAATTATTATAAAATTTAAAAAATTATGCTTCGGGAAGAATGTGCAAATACAATTTTTAATTGTATGGCCCATTATATTGACAATAATACACTTAGAGCGTCTTAAAGTAAAAAGTATCAGAACCAGTTTTTGATAGGCAATAAAACGGAAGTTTCTGTTAATTCATTAAGTCAAATTGTTCATTTATAAATTATTAATATTATGCAAATTAGTATAAAAAATAATTAAACCTGATCCGAAAAAGTTATAAACTTTTACATACCTAATAATGATGGTTTCTCGCTGATAAACATTTCCTTCCTATCGATTTCGTAACTGTTATTAAAAATTGCTAATTATTATTAATGGTAAAGATAGTAAAAGATGCTAGCACCTATAATTATTATCTCTAAAGATCAAATTTTTTATTTAATTATTCATCAACGGAAATTGGAAAATCTTCTAAAAATATTTGATATTTAACAAAATTCCTTGTAATTTATTATTATAGCGTCAATCTATTTTGAATAAAAAATTGTGCATCCGTTATTTCTGTATAAATTCAAAAATTAAATCATTTTGTTTCACAATATGATAAATATTTAAAAGTTGGAATTTATAATTTTTAAATTAAATCGAATATTTATTAAATTTAAATTTTGAAAGTGCATTGGCGATTTTGATTTTCCAACAAATATATTTTGAATTTTAATTATACTGTTAAATTTCTCCAGGCCACTTGGTAAAAAAATGAAAACTGAATAATTTTGTATCAAATTAGTTCCGGTATTTATTTTTTCAAGTGATTTCTAACGAGAATGTGAACGCACTGAATAATTTGTAGATTTTATCTTACGAAAAATTAATAAACATAGCAGGTATTTTGTTATGCTTTACATTTACAATATCTGATTGTTTGGTGAGAACTGTTAACCTGATGAAAAGTACATACCAAGTACCGTTTTAACTTTGTTACAAGATTATCTACTAAAATGTATGGCACTGGTTATTTAAACGTCGTAACAGCATCCCCCCTTAAAGGCAAATCTATGTTGCTTGCCATAATTTTATAGAAAGTCATTGTAATTTTTCTGGAAGTGATTATGCTTCTTTAATGCTTTTAATTTCTTTGTTAATGTCTGCTATTTTACTTCAATTCTCAATTAACGTCATAATGAATTTAATGTTATAATTGCTCGTCTGTACGGCATTATTCTCACGTTTTCACTTAATTTTGTACCGAACATCTCACTTTTTAAAAAACCTAATCGAGATCACTTTTGTGATTACCAAATCCATAAGTTACTGCTTTTTTATTGCTATGTTACATAAAGGGACCATGCAATATGTCCAATTTCTTTGAAATGACAAGAAAATAGTAGTGGCTTTTTTGTTTCAATCGCTTTATTAGTTTTTGTTCTTACTATAAGTGAAATTAAGGTCATATCTGCTGAACTCATTTCAAACTACCAATTTCCTTGATTCTTATTAAGATGAAGTGCGTCTGTGATGTATTTTTAATTTGTTTATTAATTTTCGAGCGGAAATTGTTTTGTATTAGAAATTAATAATTATATTTGTTAAATTAACATGTTAATTTTTAAAAGCGCTTTTTGATTTTATCTATGTGTATCTTATAATATGTTTTCTAATCTGCTCTTTCATTCTTCGTTTTTTTTGCATGTAAGGTATAACTTGCACTTTTTTTTAGATATTTTATATTTTTATTTGCGATTTGGTTTCATTTACTGAATGGTATGGTTAAATTTGCAGTAGTAATCGTTTACACAATTATCTTTATTAGGTAACGGTGCTTAATGAATTTACACGATATTTGCATTAACCTGATTGCTTGTTAACCCGACGAGGGTTTAGTTGTATCTCTCACTTGTTTTATTTTATATTACATACGATACAGTAGCAGTCATAAGTAAATGGACAAATGTTTTTTTCCGAGGGGTTAATCGCAAGTGAAATTTACGGCTTCCACGGAATGTTACATATTTTTAAAGACTGCCACAAAATTTTGAACACTACCAGAAATTTCCAAAGTCTGCTTACCAATTTTTAAAGACTGATGCCTTTGATTTAAAAAAATTTTAAATTTAAAAACTGTCTAGAAATTCCATTCAAAATCCAACTTGTATGATTGGGATTTATTTTGCTTCGAAAAATTAATGGGGACCAAAAACTTTCTTATAAACAAAGAACGCGATGTTGTTTGGTTTTTCAAATATCTCGAAAAGTAAGCAAAATAGGGTAACAAACGGAATATTTTTTGAATAACATTAAATTATCTATAATATTGATTCGAACAACATTTATCATTCAAGTCAAAGTCAGTCGTTTAGTTTACACGCGTCGTCAAACTCTAAAACTCGGGTTCGGCACAAAAGTTTGTGTCCAGGGGGCTCGAACCACTCTCGTAGCACTCTTGTAATCACTTGAAATCTCGATGACGCCGCGCACTGATGTTTGTGTTGGAGTTTTTAAGGCACTTGGTGATGGCCGATATTTGTTCTGGTGGATTCAGGCAGTGAAGTTCTGTCAGCACTTTCTTTTCAGTTTTTGTTCAGGGATTAGGTGCTCTACCGTAGTACTGATCGCGCACGCCCAATGTTTTGTTTTTCACTTTGCGTCCCGATCGCGTCGCGCACTTATGTTTGTGTTAGGCGTTTTCGGAGTACTTTGTGGTCGCTGAGGTGTTTTATTGGCGTATGTTTTTGACCTGGCTGTTGGGTGAGGACTCGAACCCTTTCTTGCGCAGCTCGTTCGTCCTCCTTAGCCTTCATTACTCGCGTTATAAAGGCCGCTACAGCCAGCCATTCATCTTCGCCCAACAGCATGGAAGCGATCATGTTGTCAGGACTTATCGTTTCGCCCATTCTTAGCGAAGCAGTGACCCGCTCCCTTTCCTATCAAGGCATTGAAAAAGGGTATGCTGCGCTGTATCTTAGTCTCCGCAGTAGCGACAGGCCGGTGATCAGCTATTTTTGATGTTGCACCGATAATTCTTTTCGCCCATTTGGAACGGAATTAAATATCAGAAAAAACCACATATCACCTGAGAACTTCAAAATATACATTTTTGACAACCAATTTTTCGACCCTTCTTTGTTTATTTTGTAGTTATGTAAACAAAGAGATGCGACTTTTTTGATCAGTCTAAGGGTACGTTTATGTTGGAGCTGCGATAAACGATAAGAGCGACGATACTAGCGAAGGAAAGAAAATGAATGTCATTATTTTATATGCAGGTGTTTATATTGTAGCGTTGCGTTGATATAAACACCTGCATATAAAATAATGACATTTATTTTCTTTGCTTCGCTAGTATCGTCGCTCTTATCGTTTATCGCAGCTCCAACATAAACGTACCCTAAGATGTTTGCTGTTCTTAGGTCTTAGAATAATTGTAAAAATGAAATCTTAACGTAAAAAATCTTTGTTTTTTTTCGTACGTTAATAAAAAATTCCATGTTTATAGTACGAAAAAAAACGAAATGGTCTTTTTTGTTCAAAATTTTGTCTCCAATATTATGCGCGTAATAAGATTTCAGTAAGTACAATTAATTTTAAGACCTCAAAACAGTAAAAAACTAAGACTACTTAGAAAAGTTAAATCTTTTTGCTTATATAGCTACAAAATAAACGAAGAAGAGTTTAAAAGTCGGTTACACCATGAAAGACATTTTTTGAAGTTCTGAAATAATGTGTGAATGTTCTTTAGTTTCATTCTAGATGGCCGAAAAAAATTGACGGTACAAAACCAAAATAAAGGCCAAATCGAGAATTTTCTGGGCCCAAGTTTTGGAGTTTGACGGTGCGTGCTAAGTAAACCACTAACTTGACCTAAAATGTCACTGAAATCATTATTGTAGACAATTTTGTGCTCTGCAAAAAAGGGACCTATAGTTTACTTTTTGAGATACCTATTTAAGAAAAAACAAACAGCCTCGCGATAAACCACAGAAAACATGGGTTTGCAACCTGGGAAGACTAATTGGATGGTTTAATGCCTTAAAATAATGCCTAAAAATGTAGAATTAATATTCATGGACCCATTGCATATGTTTTATAATAATGAAATGTGATAATGCGGTAACTATCGTTAGCATACCGAGGTAAACAGTCGGCACATTTAGCAAAATTACTTAAAATTTTATTACAAAATACTATTATTTATTCCAGAAAAGGCAATGCTTACTTCTGTATAAAATTTTAAGTTAATTAATTAATTTAAAAAAAATAAAATTTTC
Organism: Podabrus alpinus; assembly: GCA_932274525.1. Taxonomy (NCBI): domain Eukaryota; kingdom Metazoa; phylum Arthropoda; class Insecta; order Coleoptera; family Cantharidae; genus Podabrus; species Podabrus alpinus. Next base: position 23,423,509 of record OW026454.1, read on the forward strand.
AATGTTTCCTTAAGAATTTGGAAAAAAGCAACTTGGCGTAGGAACATGGAACTTCAGGAATTCACAAACAATGCCAAGAGGCTTCCAAAGAATGCAAAACATTTGTACTCCAAACTTGCGTTGTGATTAACCCCTCGTTTTTTTCCGATAACTCTTTCAAATTTCGATAATTCTGTTTTGTATTTTCAACATTTATTCTTTAAAACTTAAAAAAAAATATACACGATGTATTTCCTTATAACAAATTATCATAGAAAGCGCTTAAAACAAAAAAGGAAGAACTCGATTGGAAAAATCAAGATTTAATACATTCGGAACCTCGTTGCAAACCTTTTCGTGGCTATAACTGCTTTGCATCTATAAACCGACCCATAGTACCTTCTATTTTGTGTAGGGGACCAACGCCATCACGGGAAAAGCAGCCCCACACCATGACGTTTCCACCGCCGTGCTTTACAGTGTTTCTTGTTTCTTAATGTCATTTGAGGAAAACAAATTTTACTTTTGTCGTTCCAAAGAATTTTAGACTATTCTTTAATTCCCCTGTTTATAATATAATCTTTTGCAAATTTCAGACAGGCTACCAGATTCATCTTTTATATTCGTGGTTTCTTGGAAGGACGTCTGCCAAGTCGTCCAGCTAACTTCAGTCGACGTTTCACTGTCGAAAAACTTACCTTATCGTCGCTGATCCATGTTCCCTAAGTTTACAACACCAAAGACTTATACTTTGGTGCGGTATGTCAAACTGGCGTGCTGCTGTCCTTGTTGAATTTCCCTTGTGCAACCATTTTAAAACCGCAATTTTCAAATCTTCGGAAATATAAATCTATTATACTGTTCGCCTTATCACCAATAAAATAAAATTTCGCATGTTAAAATATGTATTAACCTACCTACTTTTAGGAAAGATAAAACAATTCGCAAAATGATATTTTTTAATTAATTTTTTCTAGAAAACTGTGTCCATCTACTATGTGCGAATGGTTTAAAACATTTAAACTTGAAATAAATGTCGTAATCGTGGGAATTTCAACATTGTTTACTAATTCTCTATCATTTAAATGCGAACTGGTTATAGAAAAACTTTGTGTATAATTTTTTGTAATCACAGTCGGAGGCAGTTTTTACTTTTTAACGGTTAATTTAACCCGTTCATAAGTTTATTAATGTTATTTGCTTTGTTAAATGGCAATCAAGTTATAAATGAAGACCAGTTATATTTTTCTGTTAGTTTTCATATTATACTGCTGTATAAAACGAACTAATTTAGTTGCAGGTGAGAAGATTGCATAAAATGTGTGCTTCTATTAAATTTGGTTTATTGCTTTCAGCCGGTCGGGGTCACCTTTTATTTGCCTTCATTTTATTTCATTGTAAACTTTTTCTTTTTTTATATTAATTTGTTTATTATTGATGAACTTTTCAACTTGACATTTTTTCTTCTGTTACGTTATTGAATTATTGCTTTTTAATCTTGAAATATTACCTAACTTTTACTTTTAATATCCTTAGCATTAAAGAGTATCCTTAATTAATATTCGATATAGTAATAAATTATTAATTAATTAGCTTTTCTACACTTCTGGGCATGGAATTTGATCAAAAAAGGAACTCATTTTTCACTCTTCGACTTTTTCTTTAAAGTTCGAAATATTGGTTGAATTACCTTCATTAGCAGTTAAGTAGAATAGCAACGATTTATATATTTGATAAGTTAATAGTGAAGGATGTTGTATATCCGTATGCAAATTAAATAGTTTGATTTTAATCTTTTCTCACACGTACATCAAGCGAAATTAAAAATACGAAGTAATGGACTAGTTTTGTAATAAATTAATTAAAAATATAAATATACACCCGCATCGCATGTAATATCATAATATTATGTAAGTAGGTTACGCTGTGAATAAGAATACTTGATTAATCTTAATTTTGCTTTCTTTGTAGTTAATCAACTGATGCAGTCGATTATTACGACTAATAAAAATTGATTAAAAATAATCGACTATAGTAAAAGGTTGTTGTGGGATATATTTGAAAGTATTGTTGATTTCCTACATAGGTTGATCAGAAAAATAGTAATTAGCATAATGTAAACTTGTAACATTTTATAAACATTTTGGGCGTAACTTGAGAATAGAAACTTGTGCATTTTCACCTCATTAATCTTCAAAAATTAGTTTTATGTATGAAAAATATTTTCGAATTAGCAATGATAGTTTCGTTTGGTACGTTAACCTACTTTGTTGATGTTTAACACAAATTAAAAGATATTAAAATGTAATTTGCCTGGAATGTTAATCTATCTTCACTTGCTATACAATTCTGGGTGGATCTCGCAAGCAATATGTTTCGTATGAAAGTGTCGAAACTATTCTATTTTAGTATGCCTGCCCCCCCCCCCCACTTCCTGAAATTTATATTTTAATATCAAACATAAATTTTTGAATAATATTTGGAATAAAAGTGTTTTCGTCTTGCCTTCTGAGGACCGAAATCAGAAATTAAACTTTTACCTTTTTATATACGAGTACTTACAGGAAGTTCAATAAGTTAGGTTCTAACTTTTAATTTAATCGATAGATTACTGGTTAATGTATGATATTGATCACATCATAGTACTCGGGAAAATTTGTGCATTTTAGCTCTTAAAAGTGTTTTGTGCATTTTTTTAGGTTGTTCTAAAAATACAGATACGATTATGAACTTTTAATTTGTTCGGACACTGGTCTGCAGCGGGTGGCCAGATAACTTACCGTTCTAAGGCGGCTATAATAATAACATGATGGGCAGTTATGTGTGATTGATTAGTCTGATTGTTTATTTTCAAGGATTTTGCTATGTGGGTTTGTTGATAAAATGAAAAAAACTAGCTTGAAAACTAACTGGTTACTGTTTTTCTTTTAATTAATTAATTTTTAATATCGTTATTAACATAAACCTAACTACCAAAGTAAAACTAGAATAAATATATAAACTTTCATTCCTGCTATAAAGAAGCTCATTAAACGCGTTCATAGAAATGTAATAAATAATCGATTCCTTTTCCGTATAAGGCTATGCCATGGGAAAGAATCCCGTTGACTCGTGAGGGATAAGTTCCTACTAATATACTACTAGAATACACTTAAGCAAGTCGACCGACTTGGCTTGACAAGAAGTCTGATGAAAAGTCTGTTGTAAATTCGCGTCTCCACACACTCATCAGACATAGTCGACGAATTATGGAAAACATTAGTAGATCATACCGCAATTCGTTTGGTCCGGCTTTCGTTTAAACCCAACTTCTGCTTTTCTTCTGCAGGCTTGAGATCTGGTTTCATCCGTCATAAGAAAGATCTTACTTCTACACCACCTACGATCAAACTCCTCAGTCTCCACCGCACAAAAAATTACAATATAAATTTTACCTGCATCTATCCTCTAATTTAGTTAGAGCATTTAATGATGAGTAATTTTCTACCAAGCATTTTTGCAGATTTTTATACAATTATGGGTATAGGGAACTTAGGCTCTTTCTACCATATTTAATTAAGTAGTTTTGGCATGAAAAGTGAAATAGAAGGTTGTATCAGGAAAAATTAAAAAAGAACAGAATTTGGGTTAGTTTAGAAGATGACAATAAGTAAACCACACATTTATCCCCATTACCAGGGGTATCTTCTATGATATTTATTCATAATAAAACACTTTTTTTCGCACTTTCTGTTTTCGATTTCAATCCGCTTAAATGTAAGCCGAAGCCGATACTGCGTCAACACAAAGCAGAAACATCATGTAGTCACACCGTACATTTGTTTCTCGACATACACGACATATTGTGCCATAAGTGGCATTGGGGAGTATTTTGCGAGTGCAGCTCGCTTAATCTCTAGTCTGACAATCGAATTAGCTCGCATTGAAATTGAAAAATTGAGTTTTGACGACCTTAAAACACCACTGATGTCTATCCATTTGTTCATTAAGAATCTCTAATTGGTTTACTTTCTAGTTAACCTGAAAAGTTTCGGCGCTACCTTTAGGTTTCTTCGTCTGTCCTCATACTTTGGAGACTCGTTTCATTTTGTCACACGATAAATGCGATAATCATAAACTTAATCTTAAAATCACTGACTTTTTGGAATTGATTTGAAGAAGAAGGTTTCATATAAATAACTGTAACGTCTTCTTTGTTGCTAGTATTATATAAGTTTTGCGATTTTTATAGTATCTAGCCAAAGTTCTAAGTTCACTATTTTATGGTATAAAGGAACGTTTTTTAAAATTATTAGCAATTTTAGTGCATTTAATTGAGAGGTTTACCCTCTTAGACATCCCGCCTCCCTCGTATCGACTCTTGTGCTGTTCAATTCATTGAGTTTTATCAAAGCAACACCGATTGAAATGAATAAACCTGACGTCATTTTAAAACGAAACTTTTCTCTTTGAGAAAAATATGTCTTATAGGCTAGTTTTCAGAAACTTGAACTCAGAAAAGTAATTCTAAGAGAGCTGGAAATCATTTTAATCGCTTTATTTCAAAACTATAGGCAGTCAACATCCTAAGTTTTCCCCATCCTGAAAGGTCTGCATCCGACGCCATATAGGAAAGCAGATGTCGAAATTACAGTTTTCGTAAACATCTCGTTAAACTATTTACGACTGAGGACGTATGAGCTTCAATAAAAATCGTTTACCACAAGCAGCGCGAAGTTATTCACGAAAATTTGGGTGGGCTGTAGAAATGGCAGCCCCCCCATCGCAAATTTTGTTTTTATAAAATTGGTAAATTGATAGAGAATCGTTTAAGCTCCAATGAGCTTCAATTTCCTTCGTTTGTACTACATCGCTCCGAGCAAGTAGCGCGTAGAATTTTAGTGTTGCTGATAATAATTAAAATAGAACAATTAAAATAGAAACATTAAAAATGAAAACGAGCACCATAGTTGATAAAAATAGTTTGCTAAACTATAGTACTGGTGTCAGTTATTCGTGAATATTTTTTTGGCCGCGAATAAATTGTAAAATTTTTTAAGTTCAATCGTTTGTACCCCAAAAGTTAAAAAGGTTAGAGCGTTTCAAAGATTTGTGTATTTATTGATTTTATTGATGCGAGGTTGAAATTTTTCAACACAATTTTGCGATTAATTTGTTCAGTCTTTGCTCTCCAAACCTTTACAATGGATTGTTTCCTGCCCTGTCTACATTAAACCAGATAAAATTCTGAGCAGAAGTTAAAAAAAAATTAGATACAGCTCTTTAAAGGACTTTGTTATTTTTCGATGTTATCCCAAAATACGTAGTTTTAAGATTTTGTTGTAATAGATTTTTGTTTCTGTTCATCTGATGCAAAAGTAGTTCCTATATTTAGGGGCTATTATCTCAATTATCTGTAAGTTCCCTTTTAGAATTTTTTTTAATCTGTAGTAGATGTTCAGAATTTTACTTGGTTTGATTTTATTTAGATCTATTTTGGACTTGGGATAAACTTAAAACGATCAATTCACGACTGTGATTTTTTCATGTACTGTTTTCCGATGAAAAATTAAAGGGCTTAAGAAAAATATTGCAGATATTATTTCGAATTATTTGAACGCAGAAAATATTTCCCGATCGCATTTTCAGTGAAGTTATGTGAAAATTTTAGAAATCTCGTGGCGATAACTCTGAGAGGGTTGATTTTACGAAAAATATTTTAAGGACCTTGTTTGTAAAGAATTTTACTTTGCATGATATTTAAAATAAAGCCACTTTGCCGCAAAATCAACGTTTAACGAGATCTTTGCGAAAACTTTGATTTCGGCGACTTCTTTCCAATATTAGAATAGGTAAAACTTAGGATGCTGACTACAGACTTAAAATAAAGTGATTTCGGCCTTTCCTGAAATTATTTCCGAATTGGGGCTTATAGCAGAAATACATTTTAAAAGAAAAGAAAATTTAATCACTACAATTTCTAAATTTTTAATCATATTCCTTGTAACTCTATAAAATGATACCGTAGTTTGGTAATTTTCTGTTAATACTTTTTACATTTTTTTACATAATTAATTTTTTCTATTATTTATGGATCATTTGATAAATTTAAGAATTTTGACCAAGTTTTCGGGTCTGCTGTGCTCCATCACAAATAATCATAAATGCGATGTCGCCTGGATAAAAGCGTTGACTGTGGGTCATTACATTTAAACAAAATTTCTACTACATATTAGTAAAATATAACGTTACAGTGGAGATTGGAACCACTGTAGTACAGACCTGTGTAGGTCAATATATGGCAATAAATCTTAATTTTATGACTTTAAAATGCTTTTAAAAAGTCTGAAAGTTAGGCCAGTTGGATTGTAAAATGTATTCCTGAATATCTTCAATATGAAGTCGAGAAATAACTGTTGTTAATATTCGCGTTATTTAATATCCTTTAATTATTTGTTTGCTACTTTTTTAATAATTGAATATCGTACTTCCGGTAGCTGAAATGATCTTTTCTAAATGTTATGAATTTTTAAATAATCTAATTATTTCAAACAATGATTGGGTCCAGTTCGACAAGAATAACTTAGCCTGTGAAATTGTGAAATTTTCTTTTTTTCCTGTGAAAATTTTAAATACCAAGCTATTCTTGTCGAACTGTTATGGTGAAGTAACGAGCACACTCTTTTAACCATTAAACATCTGTGTTGGCTTCGCGGTCAATCCAGATCATAAAAACATAATTATAATGTAATAAAAAAAATTTCTTTGTAAAATATTGAAATTTTCCATAAAAATTGAAAGTTACATAAAACTCTTCTAGCTTGTTGAACGAATTGGATACCTTAAAAAGTTCAAGCACAAAGAACAGTATTCGTGTTTCCGTTTCATGATGTAATTATTATTCGTACATCCACAAGGAAATACGTAAACGATGACCACGACCCAATTTCACTTTCAGTTTTAAGCGTGAAAATATTATATCGTCAAGCTTATCTTTCACACTTGAATATCTTCACTTCTTCTTCTTTTTCATACATTCGCCCACTTGCTTCACATTTTAACTGCATTATCAAAATTCCGATGCGGAACATTTAAATTGGAAGCGTGACAAATTTTCTCGACAATTAGGCAAAACAAATTTAGAAAATTTCCATTTGGACTTTTCTAATTGTTTCACATAGCTAATTAAGATTAAGCGTAGGCGAATTTTGTATAGGTATAGAAAGTACAAAAGGGTTACAACATCTATGGCATACTTAGTTCGTGCACTTTTAGTTTTAACAGCGTGACCATTAATTTGACCACAGACGTTCATGCCATTTAAACTTGTTTTATTACTAACAGTGTAGAATGTATATTGCAAGGATAACTGCATTTATCTATATACGGAATTATAACTTTTCAAGTTAAAGATTGTAATAATTAATGTAACTGCACTTGTAAAATTGTTCATCAAATCGATTAGTTTTGTTCGTCGGTTGACATTTCATCTATTTGATTAATCCACTTCAAACCTCCCATAACCCCACTTTAGGGTTCCTTACCCTACTTTTTTCTTCAAATTTTTGACACTTGACAGAAATGGAGTTCAAACGGAATAATAGATTCACACTAATAGTCTCTACCTGCCTACGAACGAATACTAATTAATTTAAAATGTTAAGGTCGCGATTAAACAGTTATAAGTCTACATTTTAACAAAATTTATATCGATTTAAAATTTAGTACTGCTATTCGCTATTTTTAAAACGAATTTTTACTGTTTTTTTGTTTCTTCTGTCATTAAATTGGCTTTTAATTTTACGGGTTCACAATAATTTTAATAAAAATTAAGTTTTCGAACGAAATACAGAAGAAGTCGACCTGCTCGTGGTTTCTAAAATCACGTTGTGCATTCAATTATGAAAAACAATTAGATTTTCCTTTTCTACTTCCATATTTATGTTTGTTATTATTTCGACCACATTAATTTAAACGGACACAAATTTCTAACCGCTATAATGTATTTTTAATTTACTTGAACTACCGTTTTGAAAATGGGAATCTAGAATATTTTCAGGTAAATTACGTTTATGAGAGTGCCAAAATTTTAATAGATTGCAAAATTTATTGTGTGTAACAAAATAACAATTTGTAGGTTTGGAAGCAATTCGGAAGTTATGACATAAATTTGTGAAATCAGCTACGTTGAAATGAAGATAAAACATTATCCAGGTAAAGCTGTCATGGACGATCCATCATGGTTAGAGATGGACGTGCCGAATCACGTATTAGGTCTGCAATATGAAGCTAACTGGTTAGACACACAAAGATCTCTTTCTTCTGGTACCTCATTAGATTGTTTCAACGGAAATGGGTTCGCTTGTAACACTTTGTCAAGATTAGGGCGTTATCAGAATAAATTAAGAGGAATGCCGGATACTACGGATGAAGTGTCAAGTAATAAAAGTAACAGTTCTGGAAGCGTACGCACGAAATATCATAGCGAAAAAATTTTATCCAAAATTAATTCGAGAGTTAAAAAGGACGACGACACTTACAGCTTCTATTCCGATTGTTTCTCCACATTGCCTCGGGCCAAGAAAATTCGGAAAGAGCTCACCGAGGATTCTAATATTTACGAAGTCAACATTTATTCAACTTTACCTAACAAAGAAAAAAGTGATAAAATCATCGAAATAAGTGAACCATCGAGTGCACAAAACAACATAGAAGAATTTAGACCTAAACCAAAACCTAGAACCAAGTTACCAAAACCAGTTCCGATCGAAAATATCGACTACGAAAAGCAAACCAAGAAGTCGGTCAGGTTTAATAATAAAAATACGGAAATTGGTTCGAATGTTGATGTCAAATCGAATATTTTTTATTCTGATGAGGAACCTGTATTAGATACACGCATAACTTTTAAAAATAACTTGAACGAAAGTTTAAATTTTGAACCCGCTTTGTACGCTTTTCCCCAAAAAGATTCAAAAGTGGAAATTAAGGAAAACTTCAGCGATACCGACGACGATGAAGTTCAAGAAAGGGTAAACGAATGGATCGACGACCAAAATAAATACGTTGCAATGAATTCGGACCAAGTAATTACCGATTCTAAAAACGTACTCCATTCCAACAATAACAGTAAAGGTAACGCTAAAGCATTTGCGAACGTACTGCAACAGTCTTCGGGAGTCGATACTGATTTTTCCGAACAAGAATCAGATAATAAAAGTGGCGGTAGAATGCATTCTAGGAAAAATTCAGGTGTTTTATCGTGTGATCAACAATTTAAAAATTTACAACTTACTTCGCGAACTTACGGGGAAGTCTCTTTAGATAGAAACGATAGCGGGTATTACGAAGCGCCAAAGAAGGTACGACAACGAATTCCACCAAGAAATATTTGCTGCAGCTCCACCGAAAGTGACAGTAGTTCCGAACTAAACAATATTAAAAATTCTTATGAATCTTCAAATTCTCATAACAATTATGAAGAATATATTTACGACTTATATAAAAGCGAAAACAAAAGTTCGGAATCTATTGTTAACGGAGAAAAAGCCATTACCGTGCACAATGGTTCACATCAGATTAAAAGCAAAAAGAAGAATCACTCTATTAAATCTGATAGTAAAAATAGTATGTGCACTCAACCAAACAGTGAATTTTCGATTCCTCGGCCAAAATTAATAGTGCCTGTTCATTCGTATGCGATTCGTAAAAGAAGAACCGGTAATTTGCTAAACAGAAGAAGTTTATCTAATTACGTTAATGACACCGACAATGAGTCCTATTATAATGAACATGACAATAGCAAAGCCACTAAAGGTGAGTCCAATAAATTTTTACAACATTTTTTGGCTTAATTATCTCGGATCTTGAAGGTGCTACCGTTCATTGTAAAGAAATATAAAATGCATATTATTATTTCAGTCTAACGCGTGAAATATACTTGTAAATATTTCCCACAAAACTGGAGTCAATGAGGAAATAACCTCAGCGTTAAGTTCATAACGTACGTTCCTACGTGTTTCTTATTTATTTAATTTATCATTTATCCACAAGACCTACGTTACTTGAATTTGATGCACACCCTGAATTCTTATTAAGACCAATCCTCTGAGACAGTTATTGTTATTTTCATGAATGCATACAAAGTGTTGTAAATTGTGTAGGTGTCTAATGCAATAAATTATTGCAGTACACTTCGACATTTCCAATTCCATCAGAACATTTATAATAAATAAGGCTAATAACAATGATATCCTTAATCTGTCTCGTTTCTAAACATGTTTAAATGAGGGAAAACAGTTTGTCCGGTCTCCTTGACGGTGGCGCCCTTTTTCTAATCTACAGTGAGATTTTTTCAGAAAATCCTCGGACACCTCAACCTTTTTTTTTAAATGTCACGTTTTTCTGTGACCAACATAATATTTTTATCGTGTTTTGTTTTTGAGCTGTGACGTCATCGTAAATTTTTTTAAATGGCAACCCTCATTTTTCTTTGTGAATTTGGAAAAGAGCACAATTTTCTGAGCACAAAAATGTGAAAACACTCTGACCTTGAAGGGAAAAAATCAGTCACAAAGTTACAAAAATGCATTAATCAATAAATTACTTCAATAAATGCGAGGAATTTTGGTGTACAAAAATGTTTTGCATTCTTTGGAAGTCCCTTGGAATTCTTTGTAAATTCCTGAAAGTCCCATCTTCCCATGTCAAGTTTCATTTTTCCAAATTCTTAAGTAAAGATTTTAAATTGTTATTTTCTTTCAAATTAATTAATTAACTTCAAATTTTATGCAGAAGTAGGCATTGCCTTTTCTCGAATAAAATCTTGATAAATCGTTGTACTTCGGTATGCTTACGAAAACATGTAAGTCATTAATATGATGGGCAATGGGTCCATGACTATTAATTCTACATAGGCCAATCATATGAGACTATTTTAAGGAGTTACCTCTCCAATTAGTCTTCCCAGGTTGCAAACCCATGATTTGCTGTGGTTTCACGCGAGGCTGTTTGGTTTTTCTCAAATATCTCGAAAACTAAACAAAATAGGAACTAAACTATAGGTCCCTTTTTGTATACCATAAAATTATCTAGCACGCGCCGTCAAACTCCAAAACTCGGGTCCAGAGAATTCTCGATTTGGTCTTTATTTTGATTTTTTATCATTAATTTCTTTCGGCCATCTGGAATGGAATTTAAAATTTTTAAAAAATTCACACATTATTTTAGAACTTCACAAAATGCTTATGATGGTGTAACCGATTTTTAGACCATCCTTTATTTATTTTGTAGCTATGTAAACAAAAAGATTTAACTTTTTTAAATAGTCTTCGTGTTGTACTGTTTCGAGGTCTTAAAATTAATTGTACTAAAATCTTATTACGTACATCGTATTGCAGATTCGTTTCTTTAGTAAGATAAACGTGGAACTTTTTATTGACGCGCAAAAACGATCGTTATTCAACCTATCGTTTCTTATTTTGGCTAGGGATAACCCTGTATGCCTGGCTTTCGGTGCATTCCTGTTCCGAGGCCATCTATTTCTTTGAGCATTAATTTGGTTTTTACATCTTACGTAGCTTGCTAGGCTTGCCTTAGATGTGCCTGCACCCTGTTTTTTTATTATTATGATGGCAAATCATTAACACAGAGGGGGACCGACGGCTTTACGTGCCCTCCGAAGCACGGAAGACGGTCAAGAAATTTTTAGACTGTACCCAGAGTCGAACCGGGAAGCCTTGCATTAACAGTTGGTCTCGCTAACGTTCAGGCCACTACCATCGTCAATCTATTGCAATATTGGATACGACCTTCGTCGTAGGGAAAAACACAAGGATTTCTTTTGTTCAAGATTTCATCTCTAGTAAGATTCCTGTTAAATCACTTCTAAGACCTAAAAACAACACACATCTAAGACTGATTTAAAAAGTCAAATTATCTATTTGTTTATATAGCCACAAAATAAACAGAGGGTCGAAAAATTGGTTGTCAAAAAAAAGTATTTTTTGAAGGTGATTTTTTTTCTAATGTTTAATTCCGTCCTAAATGGCTGAAAACAATAATATTATCGGCGCAACATCAAAAATACGACAAAATCAATGATTTTCGGAAACCGATTGCACAGTTTAACGGCACGTGTTAACTAAACGACTGACTTATTATAAATCCGCCATGGTTTGTATGACAGAGTTGGCACCTTCTTCGACCTGGTCTTCGGTTTTCGCGCTCACTACAAGCGATAGGGCGTCTGCGAAGCCGACCATCTTTACTCCAGGTGGAAGTGGCAGCCTGAGGACCCATCGTAGAGGATGTTCCAAAGCGGGAGGCCGAGTACCGAACCATCCGGCACCCCGCTCGTGATAGGGATAGTTTCTTGCACAAGCTGCTCCTCCACTTGAAGTCTCCTGCCGTCAAAGTAGCTCCCCATGATCACAATGAGGTATGGAGCTGCTTCTCTCCTTCGCAACTCCCTCATTATTTCCGTCCAGTTGGCGGAGAATTTTGACGTCCAACGTAATGAGGAGGCAGAACCTTCTTGTCCTCCACGTTTCACTTTTACATTTGGCATTCTGGTGTACGTTAATTTCACTTGTGATTAACCCCTCTAATGAATGTAACAAAAACAATAATTATTTAGATTTTTACACAAATGGTGTTAAGAAAAAAATAATATTAAATGTTGGAAGTGACCCCCGCTCACTTAGCAATATCATATTCGCCACTGAAAATCCTCGAAAACTCTTCAATCGTATCGGGTTGTTGTCCTAATTTAATTGCCTAGTATATCCTTGAGTTCGTCAATGGTAGGTGGTCTTTGCTCTTTAAATAGCTCCATAGAAAAGAATTCTAACGGAGTAAGATCTGGAGATCTAGGTGGCCATTCGATTGTTCTCCTGCGATGAATCCATGGGTTGGCAAGAACTTGATTTAAATATTCACGAACGATCACTTCAAAGTGGGGTGGAGCTCCGTCTTACTGGTACGGGGGGCAAAATTTAATCTCCATCATTTGGGTGATGTAGCACCGCAAGTGCAGGGACTAATTCGTATCTTTAAAAATGAAAAAATATTTCACCTGTTCATGTGCTTTCAAAGAAAAATGAGTCCAACGTACGGTTACCTACAATGTCAGCCAAAACGTTAAGTTTTTGTGGAAACTGGCTATGAGTTTCCATAGCCATCATCCGCATCCTGTCGCTGTAACATGGTTTCACAAAACTGTAACCTACGACCAGGATAATCTTCGTTTAGTTCTTGAACCAGAACCATTTTATATAGATGCCACTTTCTCAATTTTAAATATTTTATAACGGAGCTCTGAACTATCGCTACTTGACGAGTGAATAAAAATGGGGATTTTCTTGAAGCTCAAAAAAAATTTTGCTGGACATCTTCTTGAACTGGTGGATGACCCGATCTAGGACGATCTCTCGTATGATCCATTAACAAAAATTTTTTAGGATATTCGTTAGGATATAATATATAATATATTGAATAAATCGATAACTTCTAATTGAGTGCGAGTTCTGTCCCCCCAACCGGGATGAATATGCATCAGAATTTCAATTATTTGCCTTTCAGGCAAGCGATGAACCATTTTAAAATAGTTCAAAAAATAAAAATGAATTCCAGTTACAATTATTTAGGCAACGATTAATTATTAACAAAATACTAGACCACAGATTATAAAATTGTAATTACTGTCAAAGCCGTGTTATTTTTTCCAGCACCTTCTTAATAGATAATTGGTATACTCGAATAATTTTATCCTGAATTTTTGAAGCTTTAGAATCAATTTACTCGAAAACTTCTCTTCTAGGTTATAGTTTTTTTCTACATTTTCATACTCAAAATATTGTGGTCTATCCAAATCCGGAAAGAAAAATAAGGGTTCCAATTTAAAAAAATTGCAATGACACCATAACTCAAAAAGGGAACCCTATGAAAAATGTCGATGGCAGAAGAAAGTGCCACTTAAAGGAATAAGGATTTTCTGTGAAAATCCCCCAAAAATATTTTATCGAATTTGTTCCTAACTTTACGAGCTCATGCGTGTAAAAACCACGGGAAATTAAAACTGGGTGGTTTGCTATCGCCGGAATTAAATTTGTACCTCGCCCCGTATTAGCAGCCATACGCATTATCCTAAACCATAACCGTCTCTCCGTCGCCGATAATTTGAAAACTTAAAACTGCTTAAACGGTGCATTTTGCTACTTCAAATTAAAAACAGAATTTTTATTTAAATTTAAGATGTTTTAATTTGATGTGGGTCATTACCATCAAGTTTATAATGTGACCACTAAATTTTTATTTCTTTTTTACATTTTTAAAATTCTCTTCAATTTGTAATTTATTATTATTATTAAAGTGTAATTTAAATTATTATATTTTTCGATTTTTTTAATTCTCAATATGAACTGGTTTATTTATATTGGTATAGGAATAGTGGTTTACCACATAATAAATGAATCATTCATTCTATATTAAATTAACACAACTTTCATTTCCTAGAGATTAAATACGTCAGGTTTTTCATTTTTATTTGTTAAAATTCCTTAAAATTACTCGGTAGATTTAATTAAGTCAAGTGTCGTGTTGAAATTACAATTGTTTTTAATGTTTTATTCTAAATATAATTTGGAAATGCCATAATGAAATGTGTATGGTTTTGTAATGGTTACCACCTGGAATAATAATTACAGGCTATACCACATTACATGTTGTCTTAACTTATTAAATGCCGTTGAATATACAAACTCAATTTGCATTTAATTAATTCGCCACTCGTAAAATATTTTTACGTTATTTTACATTAAATAGGAAACTTAAATTCTTACATTACATAAACGGATTTGCAAAAAATGTTCTATCCTGTCTTTGTGACCGTGAACGTTTATAAAATGAACAACTTTTACGCTTAATAATTACTTACCGTAAGGTTTATAAAGAATAGACACATAAAATACCAATAAAAAGTGAAGACACTTGTGTAAGTATGGCGGTTTTGGTCGTTCGACCAGTCGTATTATATGGGTACTTATAAATATTTCTTCCTACACAATTTTCCGTATCTTCCAGGACACTTTTTTCTCGTTTGAAACAAGAGAAGAACTTGAATAACGAAGTAAAAGAAAATTTTTAATTAGTTACAAAGGTAATAAACATTATTTAATTACAAATCGTTAATTTTATTGAATGTTAAGAGATATAAAGCAATCGTTAGCCCTCCAGTAGGTTAATCGTCTTCTCTTCTTCTTCGGCCTTATTGCACATCTGATTGTTTGGCTGCTTTCTTTACAATATTCTCCCCTGGGTCGGTTGCGAACGACTAAAAGGTTATAGAGAAAGGTTTGGACCCTGCGGCTGCCTATATCAGGTTGAGAAAATGAAAAATATTACTTGTAAAGGTGATGAGCACCATTTAGTTCCAAATCGTTAATTTTATCGAGTATTGGAGATATGAAATAACCGTTATCCTTTAATTACCAAGCTCGACTAAATTTTCGAATTTTGCTGAATCCTCGTTCTTCCTACGACGTCTTCTCTAAACCTCGTCTATAAAAATTAAAGTACAATTTTATAACGCGATATCTTCCGTATTGTATGTAGGTAACACTGTAATACCCATAAAAAGTAATTAACTCGTATTGAATAATAATTGGCATTTAATTACTCATACATAAATAAATAGTGTAGGATGTTCTGTAACTCGAAAGCCATATCGAATTTTTGTATTCCCGGAGTAATTGTGATTTAAAGAGTACCTTTGTACCGCAAAAGGGACGATTTCAGGGTTAAGGGAAAATTAAAATTTAAAAATAATGGTATAAATAAATTTCAATGGCCAATGCCGAAATTTAAATAATATAAAAAAATTCGAGATTAATTGATGATCACCTTAATTTCTTTTAAATTTGAGACCAAATTAATATTGAAAATATACTCGTATATTATATCGAATAGAACATAAATGTTTGGTTTTATACAATTCCTTTATATGGTCCGATTGTTTATAATTATTATTAGACACCTAACCTTTAAATTTGTCTTCCCAGGTTGAAAACACTATTAATCGCTTTGGCTTGAGTTTTTATAAACTTATAAACAAAGAACGCGATGCTATTTGTTTTTCTCAAATATTTTGAAAACCAAATAAGGTAGGGTAACAAACTAAATTTAATTTTTTGCAGACGGTTAAATTATTTACAATATTGTTTCAAACAATATTTTGCAGTAGTCAGTCGTTTAGCTTGCACGCGCCGTCAAAATCTGAAACTCGGTTTCCGAAAGTAATCCATTCGTTGCCTTTTTGATGTTGCGCCGGTACTTCTTCTTCTTCTTCTACTCTTTCTTTAGGATTATTTTCCTGTTTATAACCAACTTTTATTATTCGATTATAAGCTATCTCGCCATCTTCGTCCATTCTTGTTATGTGGTCATTCCATAGCTTTCGCCTGTCGGTTATCCAATTCGTGATGTTTGTGATGTTGCAGGTTCTTATCCTGCTTGATCGTTTCCATTTTCGCAATTTCCTTTGTCTCGCTGTTTCCGTCATCACTTGATCCATCCTTGTCCGAGGCTTATTGTTGGTTCTGTGAGCATATAAGCGCCGGTACTTTTTTTCGATAATTCAGAATGGAATTAAAAATCTAAAAATTTCATTAATTACCTAAGAACTTCAAAGAATACTTTTGAAGGTATAAACAATTATTGGACCTTTCATTGTTTATCTTGTATAAACAAAAATATTTGACTTTTTGGAGCAATCTTAGATGTGGTCTGTTTTTAACTGTTAGAATTGATTTAACAGGATTCTTATTATATGGATCTTATTGGGGATAACATTTTAAATAAAAATAAAAATCCTAGTATTTTTTTCGTACGGCAAAATGGAAATTTTTATTAGAAGCAAAATAACGTTTGTTTTTCCGCACCAATAAAAAATTCTACGTTCATCGTCCGAAAAAAATCATAACATCATTTTTGTTTAAAATTTCGTCTCCAATACCATTCACATATATAATAAGATTTCAGTAAAATCAATTGTAAGCGTTAGAAACTGCAAAACATTAAGAGTACCCCAAAAAGTTAAATCTTTTTTTACATACCTGTAAAATAAACAAAGAGGGGCCTAAAACTCAGTTACACTTTGAAAAATATTCTTTGAAGTTCTGGATAATGCGTGAATTTTTTTGGATTTTTAATTCTTTTCTAGGTGGTCGAAAAAAATTATCGTCACAGCATTAAAAACGAAGAACTTGACGATTTTCGGGACCCGCAGTTTGGAGTTCGACGGCGTGTGATAGCTAAACCACCGACTTGATGTTAAATGTTACTGAAATCATTATTTTAGGTAATTTTTGGCTCTACAAAAAAAGGAACTTACAGTTTGTTACCGTATCTTGCTTAATTTTTGAGATATTTTAGAAAATCAAATAGCCTTGCGTTCTTTGTTTCTAAGATTGTTAATAACTTTTTAGTCCGCAAAAATTTTTCCAAGGAAAATTAATTCAACTTATAGAAACTTAAACTAAAGCAATTCATGGTGTTTGCAATCTGTGAAGAATAATTGGAAGGTTAACCCCTTAGGGGACTGGCAGTTAAATCGCTCGTAAATGAATGAATTTTTCCGGAATTTTTATTAATTAATTGCAAAGAAATGTAAGCAATTCTAGAACTTTGTTTTTACTGAATGTTTATTACTTGTTACACGTTATTCACACATATTATCACACAAGTAAGATTTATTATTAAATAATGTACATATAGTATGTAGTACATAAGCATTATGTTCTAAAATTTCTTGACCGTCTTCCGTGCTTTCGGAGGGCACGTAAAGCCTTCGATCCCCCTGTGTTAATGATTTGCCATCATAACGATAAAAAACAGAGTGCAGGCACATCGAAAGGCAAACCTAGCAAGCTACTTTAGATGTAAAATCAAAAAATGCTTGTAGAACTAATTATAAAACTTAGTAACGAACAGGTCCTGGACCTACATTAAGAGGATCCACACATATCGGCCGGAACGTTGGCAATTTCGCGTTCTATATTGTTCCTGAGCTTCTATAACGTTATTGGCATAAACCAACGACTTAACGTAACCCTATAAAAATAAATCCAACGGCGTTAAATCGCATGAGCGAGGTGGCCATTGGACCGGACCATTTCTCGAGATTACACGATTACCGA
The DNA here is from genome assembly GCA_932274525.1 of Podabrus alpinus. Classification (NCBI taxonomy): domain Eukaryota; kingdom Metazoa; phylum Arthropoda; class Insecta; order Coleoptera; family Cantharidae; genus Podabrus; species Podabrus alpinus. The sequence goes on from OW026454.1 coordinate 23,441,661, forward strand.
ACTTCCCCTCCAATAGATCAATTGTTTGACCAGCTGTATGGCATGTGGCACAATCTTGTTGGAACCACATATTACTGATGTTAAGTCTATCCAATTCTGGCCAAAAATAGTCTTCCAACCTGGCACGACAGCGAACTCCATTGACCGTAAACATGGCGATCATTTTCATCGACGAAAAAATACGATCCAATCACACCTCCGGCATGAAATTCACACCAGCACACGGTCACTTTTTGTGGATACAATGGAGTCTCTTGAAGAACATGTGAGTTTGTTGCTGTCCAATATTGCATATTTTGCTTATTGACAAAGCCATTAAGCCAAAAATGAGCTTCATGAGAATTTCGATGAAATTCTGGATTTTCTTTTCGGCGCTTAAATGATCAAGAGGCTTCAGTTCTTGAGTTCTTGTAAAGATATAGGCCAAGATCTTTAAGCAAAATTCGCCACAATGTGGACGGAGAGATCCCCAATTCCTGTGGACGGCGTAGAATCGACTGATGTGGCTCATTTTGAACTGAAGCACTTATACGGCTGCGATATTTTCGATACTTTGACCGGTGCGTTGTCTCAATGGCGCAGGAACATTCAATAGTGAATATGTTGACTCGAATTTATCCACTATAGCACGCACAGCCTGTCTGATGGGACGATTATTACGACCGAAAATTGGAGTAAGCGCTCTTAAAAGTTGCGACCACTGACTAAGAATTTCGGTAGTAATTTTTAATAATTTTCAAACGTTGCTCGTTCGTGAACTTCACCATGATAAAAATGTAAACCTTGACTGACTTTTTGACATTGACAGTTCATAAAAAAGTTGATGGGTGCGTTCGTATTCAAATACAAAATTGTTATATTGAAAAACCATTTTTAAGTTGAAAGCAAAAAGTGAGATGCATACAAAGATAACATAAACCCATTTCTGAAATTATTTGGGTTCTAAAAAGAACCGATTTTTTATCAACACGACATGCGAAACAATGCATCCCAATGTTATCAAGGGAACGTTTTGCAATCATGTTTCGGTGGCTACTGATGGAATTTGCTCGAAGTGTTACTTTTATATTACACTCTTAAGGGTGGGCATGGCCTATTTATAAATGTGGCTAATGGGAGCACCTGAGTCATTACCCTTTGAAAACGCTAATTTTTAAGGGTAAACTTAAATTTTCCGCAAATTTTATTTTTTAAATCTATATAAACCTTCAGCTTTCCGAATCTATAGGAAATTTTCCATTTCAGGATTCATAATAGCGTGCTATCCCCAGCCATCACAATTACTTAATTTTGTATCCTAACTGACATTTAATAAACATAATAAGTGTAATGAAATAATCAAATTTTTACATAACTCCAAAATGGTGTATTATAGTGTAATAAGGAAGCACCATGTATATTACCAGTTGAAAATTTTATCAAGTAAAGATCAGGCTCATTAATAAAAAAAAACGCCAAAATATTCCACAAGACATTCCAGCATATATAAATCAGTATTAATCATAGAAATCATCTTTTAAACTTGTTAATTAACTCGTTCATAATATTATGATTACATGTAAACATATAAAACAAGGTTATAGGAATTTTAATTATAGAATATTAATTTGCAATATTAGAAACTACCGTCTTGCCGAATGACCCATGTGTTTTTGAACTTTGAAAATTTGAATGTGGTGTCGTAAACCCGAGTTTCTATGCATTCTTTTTATTTATTGTTTATGTTGTAATATAACAATTATGCCATATAAAAGAAAATTTTGCGTTAAACCGTGTTAAACCTATATACAATTTTCCCATGAAAACACTAACCGATGTCAACAGAACCACATGATACGACAACGAAAGTAAAAAATTAAATTATTTAGAACTGATACATTTTTGCAAAATTTATCTTTTTCAATCTTGTTACCATACTTTTTCCTTTTTTCTGGTACAACTGGTTACCTTTTGTTAACTCATTTATTAGGAGCACCCACACTTAATATCACGGGTGTTTAAGTACAAGTTTGCTAAATATTGTTCTTTTTTTGGTAAGCCGTATTTGTTACCTGTTTACAATGTGTTTGTATTGGCTGACTACCTTCCAGTCTGCATAATCAAATGCTTCAGCACCTCAAATAGGGTTATTGACTGACTGCCTAAATAAAAACTGGAATGGGCTTGAAGATGTTCCACTTATTCTTAAAATAGATCCAGATAATTGTTCAGTTTAACCTTGACGTCCAATGTAAACTATGAATAATTAAACTATTAAAACAAATAATATTTTATGAAAAATCTAGAATTTCGTGCTAAGGTCGAACAAACTAATAGCACCTATTGTATTTGTTCTTTCTTATGTATGCTTTTAAGTGTCCAAACATTATTTCAAGTAGATTTATCCGTAATTTTACTTCTCGATTGTTAATTCTGGCAATTCCACATGAATTTTCTTCAGGTTGTTGAAACATAATAGATTTTAAAACGTTCTCATTGTATGGGGTACGCCATCGATTATAAGAATTACATTACAAATTAAATGAATTATTAAAAATTTTACTAAAAATCACAATGCCCAAAAAATTCTGTTTGTGCAGGCGTCCGCGCCGCAGAAAAACAACCTCTTTCTTGAATTTCCACCAGTTGAATATCTGAAAATATTTATATCTTGGTTAAGATGGCAAAATGTAATACGATTCTGAATTTGAACGGAAGGATGAGTAATCTTAAATTCAGTAGGCTTACGGTATCGATTATTGAGTAAACTAAAATTAAGTTGAAATCAGAACTTCTGGTTTTTATAATTAAGAAGGCTTGTGAACATAATTATGTAACTACCAGCATGGTGTAAAGCCTTATCATTATTTCTAGGCTTAAATTTACTTTATAACCTGAAAGTGAGAAATAACTTCTAACATTTTATATCAAATGTCCAATTTCAGACATACTTTCTAACAATAAACGTTTTCTAATTCCAATAAATGATCAATTTTTTAAATTACATGGTTATTTTTCTGATAAATCGAATTTGAAATAGATATAGTAGTTGCAAATTATGTGCCTATTAGTTCCAAATAAAGAATAGATTAAAAGTGAAATTATAATATTGTGTAAGAGTAATTAACACGTAATTTTGTAAGTGCATTCGAATATGAAGTGTTTGATACACTTTGTGATTACTTTTCATCTAAATAATAAATTATTAAACTTATTAATACGGAGTGTTTCTAATCTGTTTGCCTGATCGATAGTTTGAGAGCTATTTAACTGATTTGGGTGTCCTATTTTCGAGGCCAATATGTGTGTCATCTTACCCCTGTTGTTGTTAAAAATGAGACTTGTTAGAAACACATTGTATATGTGTTATTTTGAAGTGCACAATGTTACATTGCATTTGTTAATACAATTTCCTGAATTTCTTACAATAAGTTTCACAACTGAAAACTTTCAGAAAGCAACGAACTAAGTAAAGAAAATCATTTAGCAATATTTCGATTAAATTTATTCAGTGAGTTAGAGTGTAACAAGTTACATCGCACTCGCAGGTAATTCTAATTTTCAGAATTAGCACTGTGATTTACGTCTTTTTCAATGCAAATTATAATATAATCGGTGAAGTCAAAATAGGGCGGAACCTGACGAGCCCTTGCGGAAAGTCACTTTCACAGCGTTCTCTTGGTTTGAAGGCATCCCAAAGTAGCCTTGTAAACTAGCTTGTAATAATAAAAACAATTATTGAATTTAACATTGAATGGTTTTTTTCTCACGGCAGTTATCGATGATTCTCTTGAAAAAAAAATTGATTATCCGGTTCTACAAAGAAGACTATCGATATCAAATATACAGTCATATAATTAATTTTTTATTTAATATTTTATTGAGCACTGTAATTAGATCTTCGTTTTATTATGTTTTTCAAGGCACTTAACAGCACTATATACAAGTTAGTATAATCGTAATATTCAATTACGGATCATCATGAAACAAGTTTTATCTATAACACAAGCAAGAAGATATTGTTTTTATTGGAATAAGACAAATCACGATTCAGTACAAAATTACTTAACTCAATAGAACATAAAGAAAGAGAAACTTGATGTTGATATGCCAGGGGTTAAATTTTTGATGTATCATCTTTTCTACTTCATTTTATTTCAATTAATACAACAAAAAAAAGTTGTATGACCATTTTTTGATCAGTTTTAACTTTTTTTTCCCTCTAAATCTGTTTTTGATTATCTTATTTAGAAGTAACTCAATTAATCGATTTTCCTAATTATTAGCTTAATGAATTTGCAATTTATTTTCTTATAAGAATAAAATTATCAAATTCGATTTGGCTTTCTCTTCAATTTATAAGTGGAACCAATCACGGTAAAATTTTAAGTGTAACTAATTTTGACCAACAAAATCTTTTTATTTAATAATATCGTTCGAAAACTAAAGAAGCAAATTTAATTTCTATTATTACATGTACATAAGCGATTGTGTGTGTATACTAATTTTGCAATACTTGCAAATTAAAATGTACAATACGAAATTTATTTTATACTTTCGACTTCAATTGTATTTCGCTACGGTAAGAATTGACAATTGATAAGAATGGATAATCATATAATAAGAGAAATGTAATTTATTGTTGAATATTAAATTACTGGTTTTAAATTACATTTTGTGCAGACACCTAATGTACGTGGGCCATTCGCTATATTATTTTCGGCACGACGAAATTCTTAAGTATAAACGGTAAATAGATATCCAATGAAATCCGGCTATTTCTAGTCATGTGTGCGGAATTAGCCAATCAAAATAATATTACACTGATAAAAGTTCATAGGATTTTATCGCGAGTTTTTCCCTTCTTTGTATGGATGATATACAATTAAATCCGTCCAGTTCTAGTCATAATTTATTTTTTGCACTCGCCGTAGTGAAACTGATACTTCAGTCATCGTTTTCTGATGGTGATGTTGCTCTTTATAATATTCGAGACTGAATTACCAAATTAAATCCCATGGCTTGTAATCGTCACACAATATCCTTTTAATGTCCAATTTTTACGTTCCAAATGCGTCTAGATCAATTTTATAATTTCGCATTGCAAGTCAGAAATAAATTTTAAATTTATTTCGTTATTTTATTGAGTTCAGATTACAAAGAGTTTGAATCATCCTAGATTGGGTTTATCGAGCTGGTACTGTTTTGTGATTCCTGGTTTTTCAGAACTGGCTGTTTTACTTCCGGTGTAAAAAGTGTTATACTTGATTAAATTCACTATTTCACTACCTTGTCAAAGGTTGTAAAAATCACTATTCAGTAATTTGAACAATTTTACACAGCTGGAAGTGAACAGAATTGCTTACAAATCTGCAATGAAAAATCTTCTTAACTATTTAGGTGTAAGAAGGGGTTACAAATTTTTTATTTTCTGCTTATAATCTCTTGAATGTGTATGCACTTAATACGTCTCACAATTAATTAATTTAAGCTCTCCTTAATAAATCCTCATTAATAAGCTGCCTTTAATGAATTATTATCATCAGCAAATTTATTTATTTTCACGAACGTCTTTTATTTTAAAATTAGGATACAAGGTGTAATCGCGGGGGGGGGGCAAGAGTAGACCTGGGATGGTGACTAATTTCACCAATTTTGACCATATTTATTTGAACTAGAAATTACGGAAACTAATCTTAAATCATTAATATGAAATCAGCGAATACATAAAAACTCTCAGAAAAATTTTGCGCCCTGCGGCAGGTTGTTTTTAAGAAGGGATGAAGAATAAATGTTGTTTAAAAATTTTCAAACTTTGTGAACATACTAATATTAATTGATAAGATTATTGTTAGGTATACTGTCCTACTAATCAAGAAAGTCGTAACTACATAACTGACAGTTTTGAGTAATAGAAGGTTTTACATTTTGTTCCTCAAACAAAAGGCTTCAAAAGTCCCTAATATCGGCATACTATTACAAAAAAACTTCATATCTGACAGAGAACATTACAAATACGATTTTTTATATTAATAAATGTGATTTGCAAACTATTTTTTATTAATAACATACATAATTTTGTATATACCACAAATTTCACAGATTTTTGGTGGCTTCCAAATTTGCAGATAGGATCTTCTAAGTCGGTGGAAAACATGGGAAAAAGTAATATTTTACACGTAGATACGGTAATTCGATTTTCGTAAAAATGTCAGATAAGGCCTTCTTGCTTAGCACGACAGTATAGGTCTTTTATAATTTTTTATTCTTTATTATTATTGTCCAACGTTTCCAAAGGTAAATAAACCAAGAATAAATAAACCATCGATATACTAATTAAACACTAAACACATTATACAAAGAAAATACATAAATCAACGATATTACTAAGCTTTTGAGATTAAAGTAAATGACCATGACAATTATATTATATTAAAAACAATAACTTTATCAATTATCATGAAAAGATGAACTAAATATATCTACAAATATTTAAATACTAATATTAATCTTGCAAATACACCAAAAATAGTAAAATAAATTTAAGTACTAGGGGGTGTCTATAGGGAGGGTGAAAATTTTGAAACTTTTTAAATGGTATAAATATAAATGTCAGTGCTCCCCCCCCTCCCCAATCGAATTTTTTTGATAACATTGTTGTAAATCGTACGAGCATCGTTGTAGTCTCAATAAATTTCCATTTCTTTCGTTTGAGCCCTAATGGTCTTGAAAATATTGGAAAGGAGGCGGGGGGGGGGGGCGAATGAAGATATGGTTTCTATTTTGGATCCGCTTATTTGATTTTTCTTGCTTGATTTTCGATGATTACGATTAAACTTGATTATTTTAGCTTTTGTAAACTGTTGTAATTGGCGAAAATCAGCATTTTGCTGTTTTGGATGCTTAAGCTAGAATCTTAGGACCTACAGCTTGACGTGGAATCCAAACCACGGCATATATATTTATTTTTAAGTCCCAAACCTTTACCACTAGATCAACTAACGTGTACATAGTCACATTGTTATGAAACTCGATATTTAAACTATCAATAAGTTTTCTAAGCCGAAACAATCATCTATTCATTAAAAAATGCACTTCTTCGTACCGATGCCAAAAATATATTTAACGTTTCCCGAATAATTATCATAATACAACATACAAAATTATTATTGTGTGCAACTTTGAATACTACCCTCAATGTTCTATTATTTTGAAATATATTTGCACATAACTTCCAGTAAAAATGATAATTCCATTCAGGGTCAAATTTTGTCGTTTCTACCAATCAGCGTGCGTTATTTTACATTGTAGTTAAATGGGTACAACGCATGCACAGTCGAATAATATCCGAAAATAAAAAATATTCCAAATGCCCTACCAGAATATCGAATATTTGTAGTGGAGCGTAAAAGAATTCATACGTAATAAAAAATCTCTTCTAATATTATAATTTATGTAGTGTGTATGACTGGTATGACTAACGCACTCAACAGATGCGATGTAGGAAACCGGTTCAACGCATTAGTTCCAACCCGGGTTCACTTAAAGCGATGTACTTCTAACGAATTTTATAGTAACGAATTTTATATTACAAATTTAGTGCGATTATGCTTCCATTTTTTTCGGTACTTACGAAATTTTTTGTTTGATTTTTTTTTGCAATGATTGTGATGCGATATGGTCAATTTGTTTCACAATTTTCGACATTAAAAATGGCGTTTGAAATGTCGATTTTCGTATGTGATGTTGTGCTTTTAAGTTGTGGCGTTTCTTCACGGAATTATCACCGCAACAGCAACGCGGGTTCGGACAATACTCAAAGATTCAGCGAGTACAGGTTTTAGCAAGGAGATTGCACGAGCGAAGCGCAGCGAGCGAGTGTCAATCTCCTTGCTAAAACCTGTACTCGCTGAATCTTTGAGTATTGTCATAGCCCTTGTGTTGTATCGTGCGATAATTTGTTGGAATTACATTTCGCTCGTGCAATCTCCTTGCTAAAACCTGTACTCGCTGAATCTTTGAGTATTGTCATAGCCCTTGTGTTGTATCGTGCGATAATTTGTTTGAATTGCATGATCTAACAAGTTAATACGTTGTTCCATGTCAGCATTTAATATTTTAATCACCTTTTAAATTAGAATTACTTAATTTTTATAATAATTGCAATTTTTACATGCCAGTTTATTTTTTATTGGTTTATCTCAAACGATTAAAAACGAATGTGGTATTTTTATTCCTCTATTTATTTTTAATTGCTGTTCAGTGATTTAATTTTTTAATTGATCGTTAATTTAATCTTAATTAGTATAACGTCACTTTCGATTTAATAATCTTTACCTTAAATGTGGATGTAGGTTTAGAAATCCCATAAGTTGTAGGTTCAATTGCCTTCGTTTAATTCTTTTATAAGAATCAAGTTCAAAGGCCAATCGATGCGCTTTCTATTTAGTCAAAGAAAGTAAATCCTATTGGCTTTTTAAAATTTATTATTTTTATCAGCCTATATTTTACTTGTTATGATATTTTGCCTACAGGAATGCTTGCTAATTTTAACAATAACATTGGAAATTTATTATTTTCCCATAGCTTTCATTGTTTTAATTTGTTTTGCTTGAGATGCGATTATTAAACGATTTGCTAAACTTGTTGATTAAACAACAAGATTCTTATTAATAATTTCGTTTTCTCTCTTTCGCATGTCGTATGTTATGATTATAAAGTTACTCGTTTTCGTTGATTGTAATAAAAGATTTATTAATTATTTTTAATTGGTCCGCCTAGGCGCGTTATTAAATTTATTTTCACCTTTATAATATGTTACCTGTTCCTATTAATATTCTAATTAATGACTTCCTGTTTGACTTCTTACAAACTCACACATTCGGTTGGAATTTTCGATCAATTAAAAATTCAAAAAAAGTCTCCTAAAATCGTTGAGATTGATTTTTTCCAGCTATTTAATGTGAGAAAATTGGAAGATTTTGGTCAAAACATTTTAGCATAAATTATACCTGAAAATTACAGTTACAAATTTTTTTGATTCATAATTGACGAAAATTCTATTAACATTTCGTGACTAACTGACTAATAAATAGTTAACTACTTTCCAGTAAGTATTTGTCTAATTTCGTAAATGCACGATGAGTAATTTTTTGCATTACTAACTTAGCTCCTGACTGGGTAAAATTAATTAACTTGAAATATTAGAGAAAAGCAATTTTGTAGTGCTAGAATGCGAATACTTCATTGGATTAACAGAAAATAAGATTCACTTTCATATAGCACGATCGTAAAATATGATTCACGATTCAAATGCAAACAAACACCAAACTAAGTGAAACTACAAGAAAATATAAAACCTAAATTTTTTATAGCAGAGAAATTATGGTAAATAATAAAAATTTCTATAATTACAATTTGACCTCTTGCCATCCTATTCACTTTCTATTACAATTCGGACTGAACTCAAATCACGTTATTTATTGAAAGATTATTGATTGCATATGATAGTGATGGACATTTTAATTATTCTATATGAAAATTCTTGTACTTGCACTAAAATCTAATCTTAAATGTGCCTCCTTAATTTATTACGATAATTCGAATTAATTTAATTTCATATAGGTAAGTAATTTATAACTTTCTAATTAAGCGTTAAGCCTCATTAATCCCACCTTGGAATTTTTCGGCAACTTCATTCATGCACTTGATTTTTTATAGCGCCAAAATTTGTTTACATGAGCCATCCTCGGCACCCAATTAAAACACTTTCGTTTGTTGTCTTCAACATCCAGTTATGAAATTAACATGTAATTCTTGATTTATTATGCATGGGTGCGTAGATACTTCACAACAATTCAACTCGTTCAACAGATGACAAATTTCTACTTTTCGGTAATTTCTTCCTTGCGAAAACAGGTTTTCATTTTCTGGACTGACAAGTTAGAAAATCGTGTACACGTAATTCTTATTGCAAAAATAAAATTCTTGTAAATTGCTGTCAATCATTGTTAATTACATTTTTTAATGGTATAAAATTTAAATGATTAAATTTTCAGTAGTTTCTACTGTGTACATTTAGAAGAGAATGTGGGTAATTATGGAGTCATAGGAGACGCATAAAAAATTGAGGTAATCGTCGATGATTATCAGTTTTTTATCTTTGGATAAATAATGCAAGAAATATTTATTAACTAGGTTTCTCTTACCGTGTCTGGAAAAAAGCCGCAAACTGGAAATAGAAAACTGGATTTAAATTTTACTCCCAAACATTCCATCACTTAATTTGGAATTTAACGTCCGGAGGAAATCTATTTCTTAATATCGTATTGTATATAGCATTAAGTTTCTTCGTTCAGCTAGTACATCATCGTCAAGCTTCATTGAAAAACTTGTGTATTAACGACCATTAACCAAATTAATGACGCTTACTTTGTCGTAATTGCGTAAACAATTCTACGACAATATTTTCAATTTAGTCGAGTTTACGGTCACATTTTAGTCGTTATTATTATTGTGGTGACTTATAGTAATTATTATTACGTTAATGCTGTTGGCGATGTGTGTGGCTAGCGAACCATGAGTTATCTTGGCTATTTTTCAGTAGCAGATTACTTTCTGATATGGTTGTTTTGGTGTGGAGAGATAATCGCTGTAAGCAAATATTTACGATGTCGTCTTCTTTTATTGCCTAATGTTTTCGACCTACTCTACTATCTTTATGTTGTGTTATTACAGCCAAAGGGGACCTACTGTTTTACGTGAAATCCGGTGCTTCGAACCTCGGGAAGTGTTTGTACCCCTGGGTTGCACCCCCATTTACAAAAGGAAGTATGATATCAATATATTTATTATATATTATACCGGACGTTTTAAAACATAGGGGCACATTTTGAGGTATTATTCAATATTAAACGTTTATTAATATGCTATTCAGTCAGGTAAAAAGGTGCGTTTCAGAGTTATGGGCAATTTCATTAATCGTTTCTGTATAAGGTATAACTATTTTTATTTCGAATAATCACGAATATCTACAATATTTAAAAAAATAATAAAGAAATAAATCTTACATTTTATTAAAACGAGTAATCATATAGGAATAAGGTACTAGCGCCAACGGTGTTGCGGTATAATATGCATAAGGTTCTAATCCTGGTCGCGTCAGATGCACTGCTGTGATCAAAGATCAAGATCGATGTCTGAGCTATGGGAAAGGCAACGGGAAACCGCACCCCTTTAATTACATTTCCCTAGTAAGTCACCTTGACTTTAGTCTAATTGATCGCATATGTACTACATACATAGTGTGTGATACGCGAAGAAGAGTCAAATAATTAAACTTATCTTCGAAATGTTTTCAAATTAAATTGATTTATTAATTATTTTTAGATCGCTTATAACAATAAATTAATATATTATTTATGATGTTATGGATCACAGCAGTGGTTTGGTGTGAACACTGGTTGAGTTACAGCACAGAAATTCAGAGTTTGATTCTCGGACTTCACGAAATTTCTTGGCGCGGCCCTCCGGTGAACATCAACACTTTGGGGACTAGTTAAGTTATAATAGTCCAGTCATATTAGGGGTTTCACCTCGGAATGAAAGATAATAAGCTGAAAACTCGTATAGACCTTTATTTTGGCACTCTAAAAGTTGTCTCAAAAGTCACCTAAAATCTCGTGTCCGCGTCTTAAGATAATCAAGGTCAAAGAAATCGGTTTTTTGCAAATATCTCGTTTCCTATGGCTTTAATGCTATTTACATTTATTATAAATATTGTAGAAAATAAAATTTTCTATAACTTTTGTTTAAAACATTTTTTTATACATCAAACCGTTTTTGAGATAGAGGGATATTTGATCAATGAAAAATATTACTAAATGTAATGTAATAATTAATAAAAAATGCCAATTGTTTATAACTATATATATTTTTAAGGTTTATAGACTTTATACGGCGTATTATATAAAGTGACTAACGGCATTGAACGGTTGACCTTGCATTATGCTGTAGATACATAACTAAGCGCTGCGCGTTCAACGCCCTCTATCTCAAAAACGGTTTGATGTATAAAAAAATGTTTTAAACAAAAGTTATAGAAAATTTTATTCTCTACAATATTTATAATAAATGAAGCCATAGGAAACGAGATATTTGCAAAAAACCGATTTCTTTGACCTTTGACCTTGATTATCTTAAGACGCGGACATGAGATTTTAGGTGACTTTTGAGACAACTTTTAGAGTGCCAAAATAAAGGTCTATACGAGTTTTCAGCTTATTATCTTTCATTCCGAGGTTGACCCTTATTTTTGACTTATATGACTGGACTATAAAGTTCAAGAGAAAGAAGAGGATTGATCCACGTTAAAAAATGGATCGTGAAAACTTTATAGAGAAGCAGATTAGCAATATTCCGAATGGAATAATATTTTGGAATATTTTCAAAAAAAAGATTAGGTGAGAGTGTCATAACAACCGCCACTACGAACTAACTTGTAACCTTCCTAATGGAAAGATGAAGGTTTATAATATAGACCCCTAAAACAAAAAAATTCTGAGAATGTATTATCAAAATTTTGAGTAAATCGATTTTGAAGTTAGCTAATTTTCATGTAAAAACCTAACGAGATTCCGCGCGTCGCTCATTTTGTTGACGGTTCGTGCGTAATGAATGACCCTAACACTTAGAGTATTTCGCACTGGCAGATGCAGCTCGTCTCTCCTACATGTAACATCGATTATTTTTTGTTTTTACGCGATTTTTTGGGGGTTTAAGATCCCGGTTGCCTTCATCCCGGTGTTCTTGATGGGTGGCGCCTTCTCGTATGTTTAGCTCTGCCGCGGAGCGGCGTACGCGATTGAAAAACCGCCCGGAGCCCCGGAGGGGCGTAGGGTAGGTTTTTTGATGCGCACAATTCTGGCCGGGCCGAATCCACCCTAAAAAGTAATTTGCACCAAAGGCCTAGGTTTTCCCCATAGTTTTTTATGTTTATTTAGTGACCTTATTCTTAAAATATTTGTGGTTCGAAAAGATCCGTTTTTTTAAAATAATTACTCCGATGTTATACGCACGGCAGTAGACTGGGAAATGCGCTCCGTACCGAGCGAGCGTCACTTATATTTATAACCTCGGTAATGGGCGTGGCCTAAACGTGCGATTTACATGTTAAATTTAGCTTTTTTTAAATCGATTTTTCTCGAAATTTTATGTATATCATCTCGAGTGAAATTTTTACAGTACACTCTAAAGGTTCCTTTTGCTATAAAAAAATTTTGAAATGATTTGGGGTGGCGGTTGTTATGACACTCTTCCCAAAGATTAATATTAAAAAATAAAATTTTAAATATGAGGACAAAAATGCATTCTTATACTACATTCGTCAGTCCAAACCAAAAATTTTAACAAAATCCAGAATAAATAAAAAAAATGAGAAATTTAAAAGAATGGCGGAGGGGGGGGGGGTAAAAGTTGAATTGCAAAATTATGCAATTATTATTCCAATTATTATTCAAAATCAAATTGGAAATGCATTTTGTTAGAAAATGCTAAATCAAAAAATTTATTGAAAAACCCGAAAATTTGAAGTGAAAATCTTAAATAAAGGATGAAAAATGAAGGAGAAATAGATTGAAATAATTACAAATAATAACAGAAAAATCGAAGAAAGATGAAATACAACAAATCAAAAACAAGAAAAATTACGGAAAAGAAAAATTACAAATTGTTTTCTAAATGATTTCCAATTTTATTCATTTTTGGTCTCTTATTTTTTCAGTTTGATTTGTTGTATTTTGCGTCTTACCTTATTATTTTTATTTTATTTTCTTCGTTTCTGTGTTACTTGACTACTTTTTGTAATTTGTTCCATTTTCGTCATTTCTTGTTTTTATTTGGTGTATTCTTACATTTCTTCAATTTTTCTGTTATTATTGTAATTTTTACATTCTAATTCTTCTTTATTTATTCTTTATTTAAGATTTTCACTTTAAATTTTCCTTTTTTTGTCAATAAATTTTTTGATTTTACTTTTTCTAATTTCATTTTGAATGATCATTTAGTCTTCTGATTAAGCATACCTAATGATGGAATGATAAGAAGAAGAAGAAGAAGAAGAAGAAGATTTTACTTTTTCTAATTTCATTTTGAATGATCATTTAGTCTTCTGATTAAGCATACCTAATGATGGAATGATAATTCCGAAACCTCCTCGATGTTCTATGCTGTCGGCCCTTTCGTTTTTTGCCCCCCCCCTCCTTACAATTTTCTTAAATTTCTTTTCTCATTAAAATTTTTGGTTTTGGCTCAAGAATGTATGCATTTGTACTGACTGATATTTAAGTCTTTTGAAAATATTCTATTTACAAAAAATGCGTACTAAAATACAACGTTGTATTCAAAGAGTATTTCTTTTTTTTTAATTAAAATTGTCGCTATGATAATATTATAATCGAGTTTTGTCCAGTGGATAAAACAAAATTTTATTATTTAACAGTGCAGCTCATAATTTTTTCAACAGGAGGGCAGTAATTTTAAAGAAATAGGAAAATTACAAATTTACCGTATTTTTACTTAATTCCAAACTAATTTAATTCCAAAGAAGCTTTAATCGATTATCCTTGATAATCCCAAGTCAACAATGCAATGTGAAAAATAGAAACGGGGGCGGGGGTCTGGGTGGTGTGGAAAATAACCCCCAGTATAACATCATGGCAAAGAAAAGAAAAGCAGTATCACAAAATATTTTTTAATGTTTTACCGTTTGATTTAGACCCCCCCCCCCCGTGGCTGCACCGTTAATATTTTGAAACTGCATTTGATTTCTTAATGCTATTAACCAAAGTGCTGTATTTTTATCATTTATTACTTTAATTATACAAAAATATGAAAACTGCAGAAAAGAAATACATCACGACTTTTCAATCGAAATGTTGCAATCAATATCCATAAAAATTCGAAAAAAACTGTATATAAACTATAGAATTATTTAAAATATCTAAATAAATTATTAACTTGTGAAATGATTAAAATATAATTTAATTAAAGAAAAAGACATCTGCTGAAAGTTTATAGAAAATAATATCATTTTCATGTAATTAGTTTTAAATTTTAATTTAATATTCTTAGTCCAGGCAAGGTACAATTTTAGCTTACACGGAATTGGAACTCTCCAAAAGTTCCTTAAAATCAGTTGTCGGTGTTTTTCCCCCTAGTTGAAGATTTTAATTTTCGCCTGTAACTCGTTTAATATCATTTTCTACAGAAAATTATTATTAGACCAAAATTGAAGAGCAGAAATTTTTCTACAAAATAGATTTTACAAAATTCACTTCAGATGATGAACTATAAAAAATG
This sequence comes from Podabrus alpinus, assembly GCA_932274525.1. Classification (NCBI taxonomy): domain Eukaryota; kingdom Metazoa; phylum Arthropoda; class Insecta; order Coleoptera; family Cantharidae; genus Podabrus; species Podabrus alpinus. Next base: position 23,456,997 of record OW026454.1, read on the forward strand.
TTAAATTAATATAAGAATTATTCAAAACCATTTATTCAATTTTAATTAAAAACAAAATTTCGCCTATTGGGGTTCCATTTTTATCAGAAATCATAGAAAAAATTTGAAAAAATTTATTTGGTTTACAGTTTTGTTCTCTTAAATTTTAGTTTGATGATAATTTTCCGTAAAAATTAAATTAAGGGAGTTATAAGCGAAAAACCACTTTAGCTTCAATCTCCAATTTAGAAAGAATATTGGGGATTTTTGCGGCGTTCATTGGGACACACAATTTCGCTGGATTCTCTTGTTCGTTTCAATGAAGTTTTTGTAGATGGTTTTGATGTCGAGAGGCTCTGTTCTTCCTGTCGTCACCGATGTCTTTTTGTGGGTAGTTCTGATGTGAATATTTAAAAAATGTCTTAATTTTGATTTTCCACCTGTAGCTCAAATATTTGAAGGCAGATATCAAATTGCGTAATCAGTTTTTTTCATATTAACTGGACTGGTAAAATAGTACCATCAAAAATGGACCACCCTATACGTACTTGGCCGACAATGCCGCCCTGATCGGTTGATAAGCATTTACCGCTTATGATTCATGTAGCAATGAGTTATGATTGTTTGTTCAAGTCAATATGAACAATTTTATTGGAATTCATTTGAACAAGTTAATAGTATAGTATAGTAATTACCCAATGCACTCATTGTCCTTGCAAGGGATGGGCGGCGAATACTTGAGTAAATATTTTTCTATTTGATTTATGTGGTCATTCTTGTATATTATTTACAATTGTATCACTACATCTGGTAAATAAAAAACCATTATTAATTTTAAAAATTACTTGAATCATTTTCTTTTTTCGTTTTCATTATTTAAATTTTTTTTTTTTTTTTTTAGAGGGACGAGTCGAAGTTTCTAGAGAAAATAAGTACCTGAGTACCTTAGCACCGGGCAAAGTGTTAGGAGAACTTGCAATTCTTTACAATTGCAAACGAACTGCTACTATTAAAGCTGCAACAGATTGCAAACTATGGGCCATAGAAAGACAATGCTTTCAAACCATCATGATGCGAACCGGATTAATCCGGCAAGCCGAATATACCGATTTCTTAAGAAGGTACGCTCTTGTATTTTATGCTGGTATGACACTATGCAATTTATTGTACGAACAACGGTACCGTTTCGGCGCAGAACGCAGTGCGCCGTGCGCGAACTTTCCTAACGTGTCTCTGCGCTGAAACGATACCGTTGTTCATACCAGGATTACTTATATAAAATTGACGTTAACATTCGTTGCATTTAGCGTGCCGATTTTCAAAAATTTACCAGAAGACACATTAATTAAAATATCTGATGTTTTGGAAGAAACATTTTACGCATATGGCGATTATATCATTAGACAAGGCGCAAGAGGTGATACGTTCTTCATTATCAGTAAAGGACGCGTTAAGGTTACTATGAAGCAACCAAACTCACTTGACGAGAAATTTATTCGCATGTTGGGAAAAGGAGACTTTTTTGGTGAAAAAGCTTTACAAGGGTACGTATCCGACTTTTTACAATAAACCCAATTATTACAATTAATGAAATTATAGTGACGATCTTCGTACCGCCAATATTATCTGTGATGATCCAGAAGGTGTATCATGCTTAGTAATTGATCAAGAAACCTTTACTCAATTGATATCCAACTTAGATGAAATTAAAAGAAATTACGAAGAGGAAGGTGAAGAACGAAAAAGGTAAATTCTTTTTTTGTTGATATTTTTGCTTAAACTAAAACTGTTAAAATTTTGTTTTGCTTAACTTGGATAAACAGTTGGATTGGTAAGTTGTTTATGAATTTAATTTACGTAACTTGGTAAATATTTACAAATAATTAAATGTTTTGTTATCTTGTGTAGGGAGAACAAAGAATTTGATTCTGTTCGTTTGGCTGATCTTCGAATTTTGGCAACATTGGGTGTGGGTGGTTTTGGAAGAGTGGAACTTGTGCAAATACAAGGTGATGCTAGTCGAGCTTTTGCATTGAAGCAAATGAAAAAAGCGCAAATTGTTGAAACGCGGCAACAACAGCACATTATGTCCGAGAAGGAAATTATGGGAGAAGCCAATTGTGATTTTATTGTTAAATTGTATAGAACTTTTAAAGATCGAAAATACTTGTATATGTTAATGGAAAGTTGTTTGGGAGGTGAATTGTGGACAGTTTTGCGTGACAAAGGCCACTTTGATGATGGAACAACTCGTTTTTATACGGCATGCGTTGTGGAAGCTTTTGACTACCTACATTCTAGAAATATAATTTATAGAGACTTAAAACCTGAAAATTTATTGTTAGACACTAATGGTTATGTGAAACTGGTTGATTTTGGTTTTGCGAAAAAATTACAAAGCGGTAGGAAAACTTGGACATTTTGTGGAACACCAGAATATGTTGCACCAGAAGTAATATTAAATAAAGGTCACGACATAAGTGCGGATTATTGGTCACTTGGCGTACTTATGTTTGAGTTATTAACCGGAACGCCTCCTTTTACCGGTGCTGATCCTATGAAAACTTACAATATCATATTGAAAGGCATCGACGCTATAGAATTTCCTAGAAATATCACCAGAAATGCTCAAGCTCTTATAAAAAAATTATGTAGGGATAATCCTGCTGAAAGATTAGGATACCAAAAAGGTGGAATTAGTGAAATTCAAAAACACAAGTAAGTAATAATTTGGGAACTTTTGTCCCTTTTATTAATAAAAATCCTCTTTATTTTTAGATGGTTTGATGGTTTCAATTGGGAAGGTTTATGCAATAGAACCTTAATACCTCCAATAATTCCTGAAGTCAAACATGTAACAGATACCTCGAATTTTGATGAATATCCACCGGATGCAGATGGGCAACCTCCAGATGACACCACTGGCTGGGATACTCATTTTTGAAATAATTTATATGTTTATTATTGAAATTGTTACAAAAGGGTTTCTGAAAACTTTTTAAAATTGTTTTTCAAGTGTATATTTTTTATTGCGTCTTTTTTGTAGATGTAAATTTTAATATTTTCATTCCTGTTAAATTTTAATGACAAATCATTATTACATTGTGTTATTTATAATTGACTGTGCCATTTTTAAAATTGTGTTATAATTTTTAATTGGTCTTGCCATGTCGAGGTAGCAATTAAATATGTAAAAATGTATAAATTGAATGTGTAATGAAGAAGAAGAAGACAACAACGGCATCATTGTTACTGCCTTACAATTTTTTTTAATGTGGCCATTTTTATTTTAACTAATGTTTTTATATAGGTATCTGTTTAAAATATTATATAAATATTGTACATAGGCAATATGGAAAGTTTGTCACCTCTAAAATAATAAATATATGTGTTGCATTTTTAATGACCATAAGTGTTACCTAAATACCTAAATTTATTTTTTTAATTAGGAGAATCAATTGCAATACTGTTAATGATGAGAATATGTTTATTAAATTTGGATTATTGTTTTATACTAATAGTAAAAAGATTTAGAAAGATGTAATATAAATAATTAAAAGATGCTTTTTTCTTTCCTTAACAATTTTTCCTTCCCTTTTAAAGTGGGTAAGTTTAAGTTTTTTTTATTTTAAAATTAATGTTATTAGAATTGACCCTTTTTTTAATAAATTTCTTAAGATATTTATAATTTACTAGACAAAATGTCAGTTTTCCCTTTTGCAAATATCTTGGTTGTCTCTAATTTTGGCGTTGGCCCAATAGAAATTTTGCTATTTTTGCAGCTGCTGTTACAAATCATTACCTCCCCCCCCTATATCACTTTTAGTTGATCATAATTCTGTTTTTGGTTATTATTAGTTCAATAATGGTGATTTTATTAGATTTTATATTTAATGAAAAATACGGATATATGGAAGTAACCTTTGCTTCTTGATTTGACTCAATTCTGTATGGCTTGCTTAGTTATTGGTAATTTATAGCTATAAAAGGACTGAGAAGGAAGTTTTAGAGGTGTGCTATTTCCCTTAAATTAGATTTTATAACGGGATGATTTTCATCTGAATCACCAACTTTTCATTAAAATTTGCAACAGAGTTAGTATATGGAAGAGGATGATCCATCATTTCAGAAAAAAGAACAAGACTTATGGTTGTCAATCAACATGGAAGATTTTAAAGAAAATACTACATCATTACTTAAATAAAGGATGCTTGCTTGCTTTAAAGGGGCGTTGCGGGATATTTTGAGAACGCTGCTCACTTGACTCCCTTCATTGCGTATTTGAAAAACTGACTTTAAAAGCAAAGTAAAGAATATTTAAAGACAATTAAAAGATACAGTAAACCGTGAGGCGATTTACCAGCAATTGTAATTGTTGATGAAGTCGACAATGTGGTAAAGGGGGAGTGACGCAGCTCCGTTCCACCCCATCACAATTTAGAAGATAAGCGGCTAAGCCCTTCGTTTTCGGTAGTAGAGATTGAAAAACTAGTTTTGAGGCTTCAACGCCGTAGAGCAACCTCTTCAATTTTTGTATGTGAACATACCTAGCTAAAAATTTTACACATTGACCGAAATTACCATAAAGCTGGTGTGTATTTCAGTTAGTTTAAACTGAGTTCAAAGACCCACCTTTTGGCGGTGGCTTCAGTGAGACATTTTTTAAGTTGACTTGTAGTTTTCACTAATACATTTTGTGAAAATTATCATTTTCACGTCAGAGTGTGTCTAGATATTTTTTAAAGCTATTTTGTAAATTTAAAGGGACATGACACAAGAAAATCATTCAAAGTGGCTAAATCGCCCAGTGACGCCCAAGACTCACAAAAAGAAATGTAGGTGGATCGTAAAAAAAATGACTAGATGACATAAAACAAAAGGCGGGAAGACTTTGGCAACTGCTAAAGACATGATAGCTTGGAGGAAGCTAGGGGAGGCCTATGTCCAGCAGTGGACGAAAAACAACTGAGAATATGTGTAGCTAATAACTTTCTCAAATTAATTAATTCCTACAGAAAAAATCACCCAAAAGGTCAACGGCAGAAACTTACCAAGAAGTAGTGTACATTGATTCTTTGAACCGTTTGACCGCAAAAGGCAACTGCAGCAGAAATACTGTTTCTATGTGATGTGTTCAATAAATATACTAGCTACGACTGGACATTTTAAATTTGTGAGAAACCATCTAAACTGGAAGGAAGAATGGCATAAGGCATACAAATTTAATTTTTTTTTTCCTGTTTCCCCATTGGGTTAAACCACCCAACGGGGGAGTATATTCTGCTATTGGATACAGACATAAACTTAAAACTAATTAATTGACATGTAATATAAACGCAAACTTATAACTAGGGAAAAATGGAAACACTTATTTGGTAGAACTATTAAAACTAAAAATTGATAAAACATGGTAATCAGAACAACTTAAACAAACACATATTAAGGTAAGAGATTGACTGTCCCTGCCCTGTATGTGTTTAGTGTGTGTTGGTGTTTAAATCTGTAGAGATGAGTCAAGGTGTGAGCCATGGCCAGAACGAGAGAATGATAGATTAGAAAACAAATATTCATTTCGGCCCTTCAATAGAATTTAATTTAGAAGGACCTGATGCCCTGATGGTTTAAAATTTTATTGGCATGTCCTAATAAGCAGAAACGTAGATGGCGGAACAATAATGGGCTGGTTTGCATTTTCATTTTAAATAAATAATTGGACAAGCGTTAGAATGAATAGTCAAAAATATATTGAGCTATTAGAGAAAGTGTTATAAGATTTTGGTTAGTAAACACGACACTGAATATTTTATTTTCCTGTTTCTCGCACTTCGAAAGAGTGGTTTAATAGCAAAAATATTTATTGAATTATTGTGGCCATTTATTGTGAAATAGGTAAGCCAGCAAGATCGCCTGATTTAAATCCGATAGAAAATATTTAGGGGATACCCTCCCGCAAAGTTTACAATAATTCTATGCAGTACGGAAACGGTTCTTAAAATCAACCAAAAAATTAATTATTTAATTTAAGATAATATTTTATTGAATTTAGTAAATCTTTCTTTTTTTAAATTAAGATACTATATTGTCACGATTATTTCGTGACGGGATCTTTTATGCATTTTGAATTAAACGGTTTCGACTTTAACATATTTATTTAAACATTTAGTAACAAATATTTACTGCTATGTCCACCGTGAACTTCAAGATCTGTGATAGCTTCTCACAGATTTCGGTACTGACACGACTTGCTCTTAATCTCAGGCTGCAGGTTCTTTGGACTTTTACGGTGGCATTAGTCTGATCACACAGTCAAAGAAAATACACAAATCTAATTTTTAAGAACATATAATGAACAAATAACATAAACAATTAACAGAAACAATATAGCAACTCGACATAAATTAACAATAATCAAAGATTTAATGTTACCTTTTCTTTTATCTTGTACGCACACGCACTGTATTCGCGGTCGCACCACACAATCCTAATTTCCTATGCTTCGTCTTGATGCAGGGTTATAGTCACCCCTCGCCTTACACCTTCTTTCTGTATCCCAATAAACAGCGCTTATCTTTTCCAATAAACAGCGATTATCTTCCTCTCCTATTTTATAATCTCCACTCCACTCGGCATTACTCAATTCAGGCCAATATATCTTCCTCTCCTATTTTATAATCTCCACTCCACTCGGCATTAACTCAATTCAGGCCAATATACTCTTGGTTATCTTTAGTTTGTTTATCTCGACGCACATGATCGGTTTGCCGTTTGATAAACGACTTTATTTATTTCAATCACGCAAATTCTCATTAACTTGCCCGCGACTAAAATCCTTGTTTCTCAATTGGACATAGTTTTTTTACACGTGTGATCGGTTCTGCGTCTGATAACGTACTGCTTTTATCACCGTTGTTTATTCTCCTCCCATCGCTATGGTTACCCCTTTTTTATCATTCCTAACATTTTGCCTACTACATTTTTATAACTACAATCTACAATTCTAACATCTTTTTTTTTAATTGTTTTTGATAAACTTTTCTCATGCCATATTTTCTCTGACTGCACGACAAACAATTTAATACCGCAACAGCCAAACATTGTTGGACACAACATTACATATACCTTAAATCTAATACTTAAAATTAATTCTTACATTATAAATTGGGGGCTTATCAGAGCCCTGGCAGTATCGCTCGGTGGCCCTCGATGTTCACCTTCTAACCCATCGTAAATACTTCCTAACTGAACCTCACACACTTTCAACTCCCATACCTGACTGTTTGACCTCCGTCTAATTACCCCTCAAGAAAACTTGGAAACTTTTCCATCAACCTATTTTTCACTATGTAATCATTTCCGGTGTATTGCCTTTTATTCGTAATGTCAATTTTGCTATAATTGCTTAGGTGAGTTGCGTATTGATATTTTTATTTTATTATAAATGTGACAATATTCCAGTTACAAGCCTATTAAATATTCTTCATTTAAGCATTTTACGTTTTCAAAAGAAGTATGTGCGATGATTGATATTAGAATAAAAATTACTTTTTCATTTCATAAAAATATTCATTATACCATTAGATTTGGAGAAACCGTAGATAGTTAAAAAAAATTCAACAAGTCACAAGTGAATAGAAATAAAATAATTATAGTAAAATTTTTCTATAGAAGTAAAAATTCTTTAAAATAATTACCTCTAAACTATCATTTAAATCAATACTAAACCGTACAAAATCTAAGCGTGTAATGCATTCTTAATTTTTTCTTATTTTTATTAACAACACCGTAATTTATTAAATTTATATTTTTTTGTTCTTTTAAAATATCAACATTCCTATAATTGATAAATTTTATATCGATCCTGGGTAGTCCAGTAGTATTCTTTACGTTCCCAACACGAAGATTGATGGTTCGAACCCCCTAGAATCCAGGTAAGTTGAGACAGTGTATAAATTGTAATTTATTTTCAGATTCGAATCCTGCTCGGAGCACAACATGGAAAATAGAGAATTTAATCATATTATAAGAATTTGTCGAAGAAAGTTCCACAAATTATATTCCTATACATCCTATGCCGAAAAGACAAATTTAAAAAGAATACAATTCTGAATAAAAACTAAAACAAAACAAATGTTCTGAAAACTAAACAGTGAACTAAAACTCCATCTAGTTTAAAATTTTTTTCCAACCCCCATGGTTTTCAAATTTCGTAGTAGACTTCTTTTCTTGTTCATTTGAAGTACAATTGGTCCACAGATTAGTGAAACTATCCTCAATTCTCTATAAATCTTTGTAAAAAATAAATTCTAGGGCAGTCTTAGCCAGGGTCGTAGCTGGGTAAGAGTATGGATAATTGGATGCCACTGATTTTTGGGAGAATCGAATGACGCCAATTTCGCTTGTTAAAAATACGTCTGGAGATTTAACTTTGAATATTGTTGTTGAAATAAAACACTTTATTTACGTAACTCTTTGATGTTGACATAAATTTATTGGTATTTATTACAACTGATAATTTTTGTACAAATTGCTTGAAGTGCAAATGCATACGTTGAGTGCAGAAAGAATACTGATTGATACTGATGAAGCGTAGAATGCATACTGCTGCATTTCGATGCATGCAAATTTAAGTGGGGAAACGTAATATAATTGGTAACACAAGTTGCATAAGTGCCAGGCAGTTAAAACACAATTTAAATAATAAAATGATTAAAAACAATGTGAAAATCTAACATGCCCCCAGGGTTGAAATAAAACATTTCAAAAATAAGTTAAAATATTGAATGAACAAAATTGAAAAAATGCAAAAATACTTAGAACTAAACAAATTTTAACAGATACATTTACAAAAATATTGTTCAAAGAATGGAAGAAAATAATCACTACATTGTTTCTAGTGTTCAAGAATGAAACCAAAACCTAATCACTAAATTGTTTTTAATGTTTACGCACACTCACGCACTAGGTAAAGGGCAGAGTTTCGAAAAGGCCCTTTTCACAAGCCCAGTAGTGGTTCGAAGGGTGGCAACACGATTGATGCCATCTGAGCCGGGATGGAGATCGACGATACGTCCTAGTTTCCACTTGAGAGGTGGTAGATGGTCTTCTTTAATTAAGGCTAGCGAGCCTTGGGTGAGGTCGGAATGGTGGGTTTTCCATTTTACCCTCTGTTGTAGCTCGGACACGCACTCCTTGCTCCAGCGTTTCCAGAGGTGCTGGAGAAATTTTTGGATGCTTTGGAATTGATCCAAACGATTTTCGGCTACATGCGTTACATCTGGATCTGGTAGTGCATTCAATGGTCGTCCAACCAAGAAGTGACCTGGGGTTAACGGTTCCAAGTCGTTGGGGTCGGCGGATAAAGGAGAGAGCGGACGGGAATTGAGGAGAGCTTCTACTTGGTAAAGCAAGGTACAAAATTCCTCGTATGTAAATAGATGGTTCCCTATTACCCTTTTCAAATGAGCCTTGCAGGATTTAATACCTGATTCCCATAAACCCCCGAAATGTGGGCTATGAGCTGGAATGAAGTTCCAATTCATTCCCTGTTGAGCTGCATTTTCAACAATGGACGAGCTGTTGGCCTTTAAAAATTTGCCAAGTTCTAACAACTGATTACTAGCACCTACAAAGTTGGTTCCATTGTCGGAATAAATTTGTAGGGGTTTGCCTCGACGGGCGATAAAACGCTTTAATGAAAGCATGAAAAGTTCGGTTGACAAACCGGTAACTAATTCGAGATGCACCGCCTTGGTAGCAAAACAAATGTATAAACACAAATCCGCTTTGGTGGTCTTTGCACCGCGACCTTTTCTATCCTTTATCAAAATTGGACCAGCGTAGTCCAGACCGGTGTGTAAAAATGGAAAGGTGGATTGAACCCGAGCCGCAGGCAAATTTCCCATGATGGGTTGAGTAAATTTAGGCGCAACGCGAAAGCATGTGACGCATTGGTGCACAGTTTGTTTGACCAGGTTTCTACCCGATGTGATCCAAAATCGATCACGTAAGGTTGACAATAAAAGTTGCGGGTGTTATGTGAAACCAAGTTCACACACATAAAATGTTCCCAGGACTTCACCTGAAACCAGGGAAAGAAACTCGCTTGAACTTTCCATAGTTTAATAAAATAAGATCTGTTTACTAACATAAGCATTTTTTACTAAATATAAGTTGTAATAATTGTATTGTAAGTCAGTATTATTCTGTATGCTAAAATCGCTGCAAGTACTCAAATAAATTGTTAAGACTCAAATTGAAATTTTTTTAAAGTCTTTTTGGGTAAATAACTTAACTGGCGCAGTCGGGACGGATGTCAGAAAGGCATTAGATAAAATTTCTAAACCTTTTTCGTTTCAACGATTTACTGACAGAACTTAGTGATAAGTTAGTGTATAAGTGAAAATAAATAATTAAAAATTAAAATAAACGGGAACGCCGTTCAGTGAATAAAAATCAAATATAATTTAAAGTGCATAAAAGAAAAACCTACCAAACCAAGGAGGAAGAAAGAAATTAAGAAGAAAATTCAATCAACCACGAGGAAAACTACCCGGTGATGAAGAGATTCACAACGCTCTTGGTATTCATTGCGTAAGTTTTTGCTCAAAATTATTTAAAATTTCCCATGTCCGAATCCGAGCTCACAGACCTATTATCACAATTATCCATAACTAACGAAGTAGTAGAAGAACAACGTCAAGCTTTAAATCAACATCTCCAAATTGATACTAATACAATGGCAAAATTAGAGAAATTCCACATCGACGCAGTACCTAAATATGATGGAAATGCAGCAACCTTGTCAATTTTTACAAACGCATGTGAGCATTTATTATCCATGTGTAGTACTCCGACACCATCAGATGTAAACACACAACTTATTCAAATAATTCTTAGCAAGTTAGAAGGTCGTGCATTAACCTTAATTGCCTCTAGACAAAATGCTACTACTTGGGGTAATATTAAAGATTTATTAATACAACATTTCGGGGATCAAAGAGATGAAAATTGTCTACTTAGGGATTTGATGAGTCTAAAACCATTTAAAAATGAGTCATCATACCAATTTGGGATGCGATGTCAAGATGTACGTTGTTTATTATTAACCAGGTTACAATTAAAGGAAACCGACCAAAACGTTAAGGTTATTAAAACAAAATTGTACGATGATTTAGCATTACAAACCTTTTTGCAAGGGTTAAACGGACAACTTGGCTTAGTAGTAAGGCTTAAAAACCCAGGAACGTTAGAAGAAGCTTTAGGACATTTGATTTCCGAGGAAAATTTTATGTACGCCCAGTCAAAAACCAACCTATTTAACAACGGTCAACGTCATTACAATCCAATTGAAATCAAACAGCCGGCAAATACACACAAACCGGTAATGAATCAAATGATGTTCAAAAATAATTATTCAAGTCAAAATTTTCCAAATCAACATAAACCTAATTTTCAAAATTTCCAAAGACCGCAATTTATTAAACCAGCCACCTTTAATCCAAATAGAAATTTTACGCCACCTCAACAAAACGTTCGTACGTTTCAACAATTCAATAACCAAGCAACGAACTTAACAGGTCAACGTAATTTTCAACCTACTTTTAATCGACCTACAACTAGTCAACGAGTAAATGCTTATCAAACAAGCTCTAATTTCCGACAACATTCTCAACGACCTTACCAGGCAGTTGAACCAATGGATACATCATCAGCACATACGAGAAGATCAAATCAACCTACACGCAATTGGACCTCAGAAGAATTATTCCACCAAAATATTGAAGAAAATTATAATAATTTTGATGAAAGTCGAACTCATAATAATACAAATTACGACTATTTCGAATCATATGACCAAAATCAAGATTGTGAAAACTATGAATTTCAGGAAAATGAAATCGATCAAGTTCCTGTTGATGAATTTGAAAATCCAAAGATCGATAACCAAAATTTTCGCGAAGTTTCCATCAGCAACAATCAAACTTAAACAATGTGACAAAAATTAACATTAATTTAATGGAACAGTCAAAATTAGCTTACATAGAAATACCAAAATTAAATTTTAAACCTAATAATTTTCAACAACCACAACATCTCCAAAATTTTAGACATAATGATTTTCAAACACCAAATCAAAATTTCATTAACCCTTTTCAATCTGTACGACCAAATTTCCAAAATAGTACATCAAACTTTCATAATTCAAACACATATTTTCAAAATAATAATTCAAATTTCCAAATGAAAGATCTAACAAGAACATCGACTTTTAATTTGACACCTACGGAAGTTCATAATAATAAAATTACAATCAGCAAAACGATGCAAAATAACTTGCAAATATCATATCACGAAAATGTGAACTCGAAAAATTTTGATAACTATATTAAACAAAATTATGAAAATCAATACTACCCAAATTCTGAATCATCCGAAAATTTTGAACAAAAAATGCAAACGTTACGGAATCAAATTTCAAAATTATATAAAGAACATCAATTAGTTAAACAAAATTTAGAAACAGCAAAATCGGAAATTGATAAAAAACATTACGAAATTTTGATGAACCAAAATCATAAAAAATTAATTTTACTACAAAAAACAATTTCAGAAAATCAAAAATCAAGAAGTCAATTAAAAGAACAAGAATTACCTGTTCAATCAGGAGATCAGATTTTGAAACCACTTGAATTAATAAATTCATACCATTTAGAACCGACAAATTTCCAAAAACAAAAACCGGTTAGAAATTTCAAATACATAAACAATATTTCGACAAATAATTACAAAAAGAAACATTTTAGGAAATTCAAATTATCTTCAAATAAATTCCAACAAATTTTCAAAAAACGAAATCTAGTTAAAAAACCCAAATACATAAATAAAATTTTGATTAATAACAATAGAGAAAATCATTTTAAAGATTTCAAATTATTTATAAACAAATCACAGCAAATTCTAAATTGCAATAACCAAAAACAAAAAAATTTAAAATTCCAAGTTTCAAAAACCAAGCAAATAATAAGACAAAATTTAGATTCAACAAAATTAGAAATTGACGATTCAAATAAAAATATTAATATCAGTCATGCTGATCATTCAAAATTAAAATTTAATGACGTTAATACAAATAATTTATTGTTGAAACTAAATACATCAAAATTTCTTAATCAAAATTATAAAAAATTAATAATGCCGAAAAGAACAATTTCAGAAAACCCACAATCAATAATTCAATCGGGAAATCAAAATTTAGAATTATCAGAATCAACTAAACCACAATATTTAAATTCGATAAATCTCAAAGGGCAGAATCTAATTAAAAATCCTGAATACGCAAATAAAATTTTGACCATTAACTATAATAGAAAACATTCTAGAAATTGCAAATTAATTTCAATTAAAGTACAACAAATTCTCAAAAACAACAACCGGAAAAGGAAAAAACCAAGTAACCATTATATTGACCAATACTCACTTTTGGTACCTCCAAAAACCAAAACAGCAAATTTTCTTTTTCACGTAATTCCACAATATGCAATTTTTAAATAATTAAAATAAAACTTAAATAATTCCAAATTTTTCAAATTCCCAAATTTTCAAATTTTACATATGAATCTATTCGATTACACTAACGAACATATTTAATGATTATACATTTACCAAACTGACGCAAAAGTAAATTCAAAACAGCCAAAAATAATAAATTCAAAATCATTCATTTCAATTCAGATTTCTAAAATGCGAGCATCAGCAAATGAACAAAATTACATTAAGTGGCAAATATCCTATATCTAATATTATTAAAATATTGGACAATTTAGGAAAGGCACAAATCAAAATTCTCATCTTAGACGCTTATTCAAATTTTAATATGCAATCCCTTTTTATAAATCAATTTTACCCTTTAGAAAACAATATAACTTCATAAACCTTACATTTAATAACATCCTTGTCAAAAATCAATACAAACAAAAATTTATAAAATCAATCGAAATCAAAATTTTAACTTATCAACAATTTTTTTTGATGTCAACAATTCCAAATTTAATAAATAACTTTCGAATAATCAACGGAGCCACACCCATTCAAAATTGAGCAGACAGTTTATGTAAAAAGAACCAGTAACATAAGAGGAAAAACGAAAGAAAAGTTTGAAGGACCTTATGTGATACAAAGAATTTTTGATGACAACACCGTAGAAATTAAAAAAAATAAAAAAAAAAAATAATCAAGTGCAAAAAGTTCATCTGAGATTATTAAGAAGACCTGTTGTTACAGATGCTGCACAGGAAGATGTACCACAACCATCGACATCAAGGAATTAAAGGAAAATCCCGGAATTATACCAATTCAATTGGGAACAGCTAGTAATAAGAATAGTTTTTGGACCTTAATTAAGATAATAGAATTAGAAAAAATTAGAATAGAATATGATAACCTAGTAGATAATTTTAAAATATTGACTTCAGCTTATGTTAAGCATGAGAACGGAAAAGATTACAAGCAAGAAATGGAAAACTTCCATAAACTTTTGGAACACATTATAAAACAAACTAAAGAAAAATTCGATACATTGGATCCAACGCCACTGAAAAGACATCGAAGAGGTCTGATTAACGGATTAGGCTCTATTATTAAATCGATAACCGGAAATTTAGACAGTGAAGATGCAAGAAAATATAACGAAGCGATAAAAAACTTATCAGATAACCAAAAAGGATTAAAATTATTAATGAAGGAACAAATAAAATTAGCCACAACCGCAATCGAAAATTTTGAGAAACGAGTTGGTCAACTGACAAGTAACCAAGGGCTTTTACAAGAACGAATTTACCAAATTGAATACATCGTCAACGCTACCAACGTTTATAAAACTAAAATCGAAAACAAATTAATGATCACCTCAATTTACCTACAACTCATAACAGCAGTCAATGCTATAAAAGACGTTTTGGAAGAATTAGAAGAAGTAATAACCTTTGGCGTAATGAAAATAATGCACCCATCAATTTTAACACCAGACGAATTAATTAAAGAATTAATAGAAATATCAGCCACCTTCACAAATACAAAATTTCCAATACCTTTGAAGAATGAAAATTATCCAGAATTTCAAAAATTGACCCACATAAAGATATTCATCCAAAATTCTAAAATACATTTAATCTTAGAAATTCCAACTGTCGAACTTATCGAATATAATTATTTCCATTTATACTCATGTCCAATCCTAAAAAATTCCAGTTATTCAATAATAATTCCTCATGCAAAATTCCTCTTAATTAATGAGCAAAGCTATGCATTAAATAACCAAGAGTGCACCGAGATAGAAGTAAATAAATACATGTGCGAATTTGAAACCAATCAAATTAAAGAAGACTCACCTTGCGAAGTTCACCTAACACAATTTACTCAAAATTACAAAAATTGCCAATACGAATATTTGGATATCAAAGACACTAAGATTCAACCTATATCAAAAACCCAATGGCTTGTTATTACCAAAGGAGAAGAAATTGTACGACAAGAATGCGACTCTAAAACTAAATCAATTTCACTAAATGGAACATACCTTATTTCAATGTTAGGCAAATGTAACATGAAAATCAACTCAAAATTTATCCAAAGTTTTGAGACAAAGCAAATTACAAATGTCATTGAGGTCCCAAATTTATCAATGGAATACAACCGAAAAACAGAAGAAATTCAGCTTCGACCAATTCAATTGGAAACAATTAATTTGGATGAATTGAAATTAGCAGATATCAAGTTACACCAAATCAAAGAAAAAATTGGCGAAACAAAGACAAGTGCAATTTATTTTCACCGAACAAGTGGATGGACAATTATAATATATGTATTAATAATAATTTTTATATTGTATTATGTTCTAGCCAAATTTAGTTACAAATGGAAAAAGGGTCAGCCTTCGGCTCAGAGAAGGGTTCACCAATCAGCTCAATCGATCAGGTCGGCTTACAAAATTAACGAACCGTAATTTTGATCTTCGGCAGGGAGGTGTTATGTGAAACCAAGTTCACACACATAAAATGTTCCCAGGACTTCACCTGAAACCAGGGAAAGAAACTCGCTTGAACTTTCCATAGTTTAATAAAATAAGATCTGTTTACTAACATAAGCATTTTTTACTAAATATAAGTTGTAATAATTGTATTGTAAGTCAGTATTATTCTGTATGCTAAAATCGCTGCAAGTACTCAAATAAATTGTTAAGACTCAAATTGAAATTTTTTTAAAGTCTTTTTGGGTAAATAACTTAACTCGGGCCTGCATGCAGCATGTCACGATGCTCGCGAGAAGCTAAAAGCTTCGATAAGTGATGTTTTCCTGACAAAAGCAAGGGATGCTTCTTGTCATGAGGGTAGAGGGAATTGCAGAGTCTCCCACCTACGCGCATTAAACCGTCAGTATCGATGAATGGATTTAACGAAATTAAAGACGAGGACGATTTTAATGGTAATCCCTTTTTGAGTAAGCTAAGTTCTGTGCCGAATGAATCGGATTGTGCAATTTTTACTAGCATGTTTAATGTAGTCTTGAGTTCGGTTACGGTTAAGGGACCGAGGTTTCGTTCTTCCCTTGGCAGAGAACAATTTTTTCGAAACCGCAAACAATATGCTATTGTTCTTTCTAATCTTGTAAGACTAGAATAGCATTCGAAATTAAATGAGGGTTTAACAGTGGTTGTTAACGTTTGAGCTTCTTTTTTAATTTCGGGCAATTCATTTGGAGAGAATTTTGGGTTTGGCCATGAAGATTCGTCTTCAGGAAGCCAGGGTGGACTGTTCCACCATAGGACCGAGTCCTTCAATATTTGAGGAGTAGTTCCTCGTGAAAGCAGATCAGCTGGGTTATGTTTTGTGGGGACATGGCGCCACACTGAGTCTACCGTCAGGTCTTGTATGTCCGCGACGCGATTGCATACAAAGATTTTGAGTAGGTTGGGACTGGTTTTCAACCATCCCAACACAATAGTGGAATCCGTCCACAGAAAACAGGAGGAAGTCTTTAACATGATTGCTTTTTTGACTTGCCGTAATAACTTGCTAAGTAGCAAAGCTCCGCAGAGCTCTAACTTCGGTATTGTAATTGGCCTTAAAGGTGCAACCTTTGATTTGGCACATAAAAGTTGGATAACAGTATTGTTATCGCGAGTGGATCGCAAATAGATGCAAGCGCCGTACCCGTTCAGGGAAGCATCGCAAAAACCGTGGATTTGTACATCCGTGGGATTTGAACAAGTAACGTGCCTGGGAATTTTTAGTTCATTTAGAGTCGATAGCTCTGAGCGGTACGAAAGCCATTTGGTTTCGATTTCTTGTGGAACGACGTCATCCCAACCGAGCTTCTCCAGCCAAAGTTTCTGCAGAAATGTTTTGGCTACAAAGGTGCACGGAGTAAGCAAGCCAAGTGGATCGAAAATTTGGGCAATTTCGGATAGCATTTGGCGCTTTGTTAGCTTGGAGTTTGAAAAGTTGGCAATGGAAAAGCCAAACTGATCATTTTGGAAGAACCAAGTTAACCCTAGCGTTCGGGATGACTCACGGTCTCCAAATTGGAGGATACCGGGGTGTACGTCGGCATTTGGAATGCCAGCTAGTATTTCAGGATTGTTAGAAATCCATTTGCGCAATTTGAAACATCCAGATTTTAACGTGTCAGAGATTTGAAGACAAATTCGTTTTGCATCTTCGATGCTGTCTGCACCAGTTAGCAAATCGTCAACATAAAAATCTTTTTGGATTATTTCAGCAATTTGAGGTAATGAACCCTCAACATCGATGCCTAGTTGAATTAATGATCGTATGGAAAGGTAAGACGCTGACGCGGTGCCATAAGTTACAGTGTTCAAATTGTACGTCTGTACGGGTTGGGTAGGTGTGAATCTCCATAAGATTCGCTGTAGGACACGTTGGTCAGTTTTTATGTGAACTTGTCTATACATTTTTTCAATATCGGCTGCGATGGCGTAAGTGCGTTGGCGAAACCGTATAAGGACCGTGAACAAATCTGATTGGATTGTAGGGCCAATCATTTGCAGGCTGTTTAACGAGTGTCCCGTAGTAGTAGCAGAAGAGCCGTCAAAAACTACGCGAAGCTTGGTAGTGAGACTGTCTAATTTTATTACTCCGTGATGCGGGAGGTAATACGAGGGACTTGCTTTGCTATTATCTAGTGACATGTGACCTAAGTCAAGGTACTCTTGCATGAATCTCGAGTATTCTTGGTGCATTTCCGGATTGGCTTGCAATCGGCGCTCCAGAGCGAGAAATCTCCTCTGAGCAGTGCTAAATGAATCTCCTAATAAAACTGGAGGGTTTTTAAAAGGAATCGTAACAATAAACCGACCATTAACATCGCGGCGAGTGTTTGCGGTGTAATGGGCTTCGCAGGCATTTTCCTCAAGTGACAATACCTTATCAGTAGGATAATGGTCAATTTCCCAAAATCGGGAGAGTTGTTCTTGCAAGTCGTTTGAAATGCTAAGGTTGCATTGTACTTGATTGGAATGAGCGCCGGTAGGACCTGAGATGATCCAACCGAGATAAGTTTTTTGTAGTATGGGTAAGCCGGTACCCAATTTGACTTGGCCGATGCAAAGCAACTCAAAGAATGTAGAGGATCCTATAAGTATATCAATTTCACCGGGTTTGTCAAAGTTTGGATCGGAAAGTCGAATGTTTCCGGGTATTTTAAAATTACTCAAGTTTATGCTGACATTAGGGACGCTTCCCGTTATGCGGTCTAGCACAAGGCAGGTTAAATTAATTTTAAAATTCGAACGGTTCGAATGCAGTTGTATGCTGCATTTCGATTTTATATTGGTGCTTGAATTGCTTAGTCCGGTGACTAAAACGTTTGCGTTTGTGGTGCATAGCTTTAATTTATTGCAAATATTAGCTCTTATGAAATTGGACTGACTGCCGGAGTCAAGTAGGATACGTACGGAATGAAAATTTCCCGTAGAATCTTGTAGTTTGCCGCTAGCTGTGGGCAATAGGATTTGTGTGGTCGTAGAGCAAAATGCAGATACGACTTGGTTTGGTTCAACGATAGGCGCGACCGTTGGAGTAGAGACTGCAGGAGCTCTAGCACCTCGCTTCGTAACGTGAAGCAAAGTGAGCCATTCTGCTCACACGGAAAAAGTGTTCAAGATCCAAAGACGATGTCTGCGAATGCTGGCTGGAGTGGGGTATCGTGAGGATTGCCGAACCCATTTTAAATCATTGAAAATTATGACTACGGCGTGTGTCTACATAATGGAATGCCTGATGTATGTTAGGAGGCATATCAACACTCTACCGACAAACAGTAGTTATCATAATTATCCTACGAGAAATGCCAAAGATCTACGAGCAGATTTCCACAGACTCCAGCGTACCCGAGATGGCGTCGGCTACCTGGCTATTGCGATGTTCAACAAACTTCCAGGTGACCTCCGAGGGCTGGATGAATGCAGATTCAAGTACAAAATTAAACACTACCTCACGGAAATGGCTTTCTATAGCACAGAAGAGTTTTTGTAGAGCACATTCGTGGACTTTGCTGATGTTATTTAAATGATTAATCGTTTCTTTTTATGACCTGTGTAAGCACCTCTCTGTGTAATAGCACAAATAAATATTATTATTATTATTATTTATTTTAAAACTCACATACAATGTGGTGGAAGATATAGAATGGGGGATTTTGCTCCAACCATTCTATATTTAAAATTGTGTTAGTATTTTATATATACAATATATCTTAATTAATAAATTTATATATACAATAATATCTTTTGAGCAAATTTTACATATAATTTTCAATAATTTTCAAAATATTTAAAAGTTTCGATTATTATTAATGATTAGCATTTAAAAATTTTCTAACTATGTGGCATGTTTCCAAAATAACTGCTTTTTGCATTTCTGGGAATAATTTTGAAGAAAGGTCTAAACGGGAAAGATGGGTTTTAAATTTAGAAGATACCACACCAGTAGCCGATATTACTATTGGTATTATAGTAATTTTTGTTAGGCCCCATATACTCATCATTTCCATTGCTAGTGCCTCATACTTGCGAATTTTTTCTTTTTCCGTATTTAATACGTTTTTCGACAAAGGCACAGCAACATCTATGATGACTACATTTCGATCGCGTTGGTTTATTAAAACGATGTCAGGTTTATTATGACTAATTTCTCTGTCTGTTAATATTAACCTGTCCCAGTATAAAAGGAAAGAATCATCTTCAAGGACAGGTTCAGGAATATAGTCATAATATGGTTTAAACTGGTCCAACAAACCTACTTTCTTTGCGATTTGCTGGTGCAATATTTTGCAAACTTGGTTATGTCTCCGGAGGTAGTCAGTAGGAGCCAGATACGAGCAACCGGCAATTATGTGTTCAATGGTTTCGTTGAGGACATTACATTTACGGCAATGATCTATAACCTCAAAATTCATGATGTGCTTTTTGTAGTTGTTAGTTGCTATTACGCCATCTTGAATAGCACACATGAATCCTTCAGTTTCAAGATGCAATAATCCTCTTTTAAGCCATTCTACTGACATCTCCTTATCAATTCCTATAGAGTCTAAGATTGTCGGATGTTTGCCATGCAGCACTTTATTTTTCCAGTTTATCTCTAAATCATGTTTTAGTTCACAATTCAAATTTTTATTTTTTAAATTTAGACCGCTAAAGTGTTTGTCAAAATTAATGATTTCTTGAATTAAAGAGGTGTTTAACGAATAGAAATAATCACGTAATAATTTTGTTAAAGATTTGCATAGATTAAATAAATTTATAAGACCTCGTCCTCCTTTCTTTCTTTTGAGGTATAGTCTTTCAACTGCTGATTTTGGATGTAAATATCTATATTTGAACAACATTTTCCTAGTTAGAGTGTCCATGGAATTAAGGTCTGTATCCGACCATTGTAAAACTCCAAAGGAATATGATAAGACCGGAACCGCCCACGAATTTATAGCTGATATCATGTTCCGAGAATTTAATTTTGACTTAAGTAAAATTTTTAGTTTTTTTATGTATTTTTGTCTAAATTCGCTTTTAAGAGATGTTTGGTTTATAACAAAATTTTGTTGCATTCCTAAATATTTGTAAAATTTATCTGGAAGGAGTTGGGGAATTTCGTTCAAAATATTTGAATTTGTGACTGGGATACCAGATTTTATATTAATTTTTGCACATTTGTCAAAACCAAATTCCATACAAATATCCCGGCTGAATAATTTAGTAGATTCTATTAAATTTTCAAGCTGGTCTTCTGTCCTGGAGTATAATTTTAAGTCGTCCATGTAGAGTAAATGCGTTATGGTACAATTGCTTCCAAAATTAAGCCTAAATCCAGATGTAGAATCATTCAATAATGTCGAAAGAGGGTTCACAGCCAAACAAAACCAAAGTGCACTCAAGGAATCACCTTGAAAAATTCCACGTTTGATTTTAATTGGTTCCAATTTGGTTCCATTATTCAAGATGAGTGTGTTCCACTGTGACATCATTGAAGATAATAATCTTATGATTTTGGGGTCAATTTTGTAAATAATTAATATATCAATAAGCCAATCATGAGGAACCGAATCATAGGCCTTTTTATAATCGATATAACACATGTGCAGGTTTCTTTTGTTATTCTTTGCTAGCTTTGTAATTACAGTATCAATGATTAGCAGTTCTCGACATCCTTGTGAACCTTTGACACAACCTTTTTGTTCCATACACATAATGCTATTTGCCTTACAGTGATTTTCAATTTTATAAGCCAAAATAGATGTAAAAATTTTGTAAATAGTCGGTAAACAAGCGATAGGTCTATAATTTTGTGGTTCTAAAGGATTGCCATTTTTGTAAAGCATATACGTAACACCTGTACATAAAAATTCTGGAATTACTGAAGGATCATTCAATGCTTCGTTATACCAAAAAAGTAATGGCAAGTGAACTGATTTAAATCTTTTTAACCAATTATTATTATTATTATTATTATGGTGCTTTGACTTGCATATTCTGCAAGTGTATTTTGAGGAACATTGCGGTGGAAAATATCCTTTGGACAAACAATTAAAACATATTTTTAATTCCTTGACCTTTTCAGATCTTTGTTCGGTGGTGAGACTTGTAAATTGCTCACACCGGCTAATGGTATGTTCTCCCTCGCAAAGAGAGCAGAAGGGGGGGGTGGCGACGAATGATTTCGAATGAATTTTAGGCTTTTCAGAACCTTTTTTGGGTAACCGATTTTCAATGTTTTCCAATAAATTCGCGTGATTCGTTAGAAATTCTTTGAATTGGTTTAGAGTGGGTAGGTCAGCTACATTTTTATTTAAATTGAATTCCCATTCGCGCACCGTGCCTGCGTGCAATTTGTTTGCAACGAGGTGAACGATTAATGCTTCGAACAGCTGTTCGATGTCGGCAAGTGACTTTAAAGCCGAGACGTGCTTAAACAGGCTGTCGTTTATCTTTCTTAATTCACGGGCTCTTTTTGTTGAATTTCGAGATCAATAATTGAATTCAGGTGATTTTTAAGAATAACCCTTGGTTGGTCAAACCGTGCATTTAGTGCATCCCATGCAATTGAGTAGTTTTCTTTAGTAAAACTTAATGAGCTTATGACGTCGGAAGCTTGGTGCGTTAAACTAGATTTTAAATAGTGCAACTTTTGAATTTCGTCTAACTGTTCGTTTTCGTGAATTAAATTCGTGTATATAGATTTGAATTCCAACCAAGCGTTTGCATCTCCGTTAAACTTTGATAAATTTATTTTTGGCAAACTAATAAAGTGCCGACTCATCCCTGTACTTATTTGACTGTTGCTGGATCTAATTGAACCGTGCAACGAATCGTTGGGTGAACTACGCCCAGAAATACTTAAATTTGGTGCATTATCATTTTGTGAATCTACAGTGTTTTATTGTAAAACTTTTTGATTATTGATTTCGCGAGACCGATTTGATCGTGATATTTATTTTCGAATTCGCATAAATGAATGTCTTCAGATTCCGCTAGCAACGGTATGACATTATCGAGTCGACCTTGTAGTGACTCAATTTGATTATCTAAAATATTTTGTTCATTTGCTTTTAATGATTTTATAAATGATTCAAATCTTGTTATTTTAGATTTGAGCTCAGTTCGCAATTTTTTGATTTTATGCATGGTTGACATTGAACTTGTAAATTAAGCAAATTAAAGTACGAAGGTTACGAGGGTTTGTAACTTGACTAACAAGTAGAAACAGGAATCTGTGAATGGTAAAAAGGTGCAGTTAATTATATTACCGACTTTGTTGGTTGTAGATGAAATGGTTGAAGTACCCTTGGTAGAGACTTCAATGCCGTTGTTGCCCCGTTGGAGATTAACAATGGGACGCTTCAAATATGGCGGACCCGTGGTTTCGGTGTTGATCACGTGGTATAACCTTATTATGCCTTTGCCTACTTGGAATTCCCGGTTAATAATCGATTATACCTCGTGATGATGCTGGTGGTGCTGATGACCAATGCGGCTAGAAGGACCAAATGAATAATTGGATGCCACTGATTTTTGGGAGAATCGAATGACGCCAATTTCGCTTGTTAAAAATACGTCTGGAGATTTAACTTTGAACTTTGAATATTGTTGTTGAAATAAAACACTTTATTTACGTAACTCTTTGATGTTGACATAAATTTATTGGTATTTATTACAACTGATAATTTTTGTACAAATTGCTTGAAGTGCAAATGCATACGTTGAGTGCAGAAAGAATACTGATTGATACTGATGAAGCGTAGAATGCATACTGCTGCATTTCGATGCATGCAAATTTAAGTGGGGAAACGTAATATAATTGGTAACACAAGTTGCATAAGTGCCAGGCAGTTAAAACACAATTTAAATAATAAAATGATTAAAAACAATGTGAAAATCTAACAGAGTAAGTAAATGTAGGACACCTTCACCCCTTCACGTTAGCTAAACTTAAAATTTGTGCCCCAGATTCATTTTGTAATAAAGGATAGTATATGGCTGTTGAGATCTCCGAAACAAAATAGGCGCTTTTGGAATTTCAGGAATAAACCAAGTGAAAAGAAATACATGAACTCCTTCGATTTTCTGCACCTTCAAAATCTTGGTGCTCGGATATATAAAGATATAAATGTAATCCCATAAAAATTATACAATAAATTATTATCATTATACATTATTTATTACAATTACTATAGTCACATTGCGCAGTGCACCAAAAACCAATAAATTTTGAAGACAAGACGCTGAAAAGTATCTTTCAAAAAATGAACAAATATTTTTTTCCGACAAATTTTCCTGTTTCGATTGAATCCTGATGTTTAACAACAACTTAGGGGCTGATATTTCCAAGTAGGCCCCATATTCGCGATTTTATGACTGAATTAGACATTAACGAAATTGAAATTCTAGCTTTTCTATAAATAACATGCCTAAATTTTGATTTATTATATTTTATACAATATTTTATACAATAAACTTCCAAGGTTTATTGAATGAAACACAAGTAAAAGATTACCTCATCATAGAAAATGAAGAAAATCAACAAATAGAAATACCAACTTACGAAGAAGTTACCGAAATAATAAAAAGGCTTAAAAACAGAAAATCTCCGGGTAAAGATGGTATACACGCCGAATTGCTCAATAATGGTGGGGAAATCCTACAACAAAGAATACATGAAGTTATAGAACAACTATGGTTAGAAGAAAAAATGCCACAAAAATGGAACGAGGGCGTAATAGTGACAATTAAAAAGAAAGGAGACTTTGAAAAATGTGAGAACTATACAGGGGCATTACACTGTTAAATACAACCTACAAGATTCTGTCATCACTAATAAACAAAAGATTGAAGAAATTTTCTAAAGGAATCATTGGTGACTACCAATGCGGATTTGTGGAGGGCAAGTCGACAGTGGACGCAATATACGTGCTAAAACAAATTCTACAAAAAAGTCACGAACATAACATAGACTTGCACATGATCTTCATAGATTTCAAACAGGCATTTGATAAAGTTAACAGACAAGAATTGATAAAAACAATGCAAGAAATGAAGATTCCGGGTAAGCTAATACGATTAACACGAATGACCCTCGAAGAAACTACAGCTTGTGTCTGAACAACAAACGGCGATACAAAGGACTTCCAGGTAAATAGCGGAGTAAGACAAGGAGACGCGATGTCATCAACCTTGTTTGATCTGTTTCTAGAAAAAATAATCAGAAGCATAGAAATCAAAGACACTATAAGCAGCAGGGAAATGCAAGTGATTGCCTATGCAGATGATGTAGTCATAATATCAAGAACTTTAGGAAAATTAACTGAAACCGTCAAAAACATCAAAATCACAGCTAAAAAAATGGGACTATCAATAAATCAAGAAAAAACAAAATACATGAAATGTCAAAGGAAAAACACGAACAAAACAAACAATCTAAGAACAGCAGCTGGAACTTACGAAGAGGTAAACAGTTATGTATATCTGGGTGTGCAAATAAATAATAAAAACGAGCGACATGAAGAACTAAAAAGACGAATACAACTAGGAAACAAGGCGTATCACGCAAATAAACACCTACTGTGCGATAAACAACTGTCAAAGGCAACCAGAATCAAGATCTACAAAACTTTAATAAAGCCAATCCTCACGTACGCAGCTGAAACCATGTGCTTTAGTAAGAGGGAAGAAGAGGAGATGAGAATTTTCGAGAGAAAAATATTGAGAAAAGTAATAGGATTACACCGAGTCAATGAACAAGAAAGCGAGACCAAAGATGAACCATGAGTTGCTGCGTGAGATTGACAACGAAGACATCATACGAACAATTAAGTCACTCAGAATAAGATGGATGGGACACGTGATGAGAAGCAACGAGAACTCGATCATTAAACGGATAACGAAGTGGAGACCTATGGAGGACCGTACCAGAGGGAGACCCAGGGTGAGATGGCGGGACCAGGTTGAGAATGATCTGAAGAGTATGGAGGTCGAAAACTGGCAACAGAAAACAACGAATAGACATATAAGAACATATAAAACAGACATAAGAATATAAATGTATTAGAATATGGGGACTAATCCGCCCCAAAAAAATAAAAACGGATATGTAAAGTCCCTCAAGAGACTCGCTAAATTCCAGCAGGAATAAAAAGCGTGTATTATTATTATTATAAATTTTGATACGGATATATTTTTTATTGATGGTATTACATTAAATTGAAAAAGGTAACCGGACTTCAACCCTAAAACTCTTGGTCGTTCTGAAATTTTCCATCATTCCGAACTACCTGATCCGACCCTGCCTTTCAGCATGCATTCGTCACAAACTCGTGGTGGTTAAAGTTATGTTTGAAAGTGTCCGATTATTATCTATGGGTAGTAGATTGGATTACTCTTAATTTACTAATGAGGATCTGAGGAGATGAATACCAGGAGTGTTGGTATCCGCCATAGCCCGGGACTTATATTTGAGTTTCTCATCAATCGAGTTCCCGGTTTGTCTCTCAGTGTTAGTGACAGTGTCAGTGACAAAGGTAGAGTCAGTAACAGTGACAGTATCAGTATCGCTGATAGTTACAGAGTAATAGTGTCACTGACAGCGGCAGTGACAGTGGTAGATTGGTGGCACTAACAGAGGCAGGTCAATAACAGTGGCAGTGGTAATAGCAGAGTCAGTGACAGTGGGAGTGTCAGTGACAGAGGCAGTGCCAGAGGCACGTTAAGCTATATATTCCTTAATGATTTTCACACATTTAAAATAAAATAGGTAAAATGGAATTCTGAAATATTTCTGATAATATTCGTAGTATTAAAAATTCTCTTTTGTTAATACTTGTTCACAATTCACGTAAGACATAAGAAATATATATGTACATAAGACGTAAAATTTGCATTAAGCATAATTTTACTTAAGACTATAATCTTAACATAATTACATTAAATTGGAATGGTTTTTAGAACGATCTGATAGGCATTAGTGATATGACACAGTTCATTTGATATATTCTGCTGTCCGTAGTTAAAGCGTCCTAACTAAAGATTTGATTTTCAATAGAAAAATGACTTTATGTATAATGTCATAAAGCTGTCTTCATTATACAATAGTATTTTAATATTTTCTGTAATATAATGGTTATATCAAATAATTACAATAATTCAATATCTAAAATATTAAATGAAAACAGAGATATAACATCCATATACATAAAGTAGTTTTACCAGGGGCGTAACATGGTAGCCACGGGCCTGTGTCCTGGTAACAAACCGGGCCCCAAAGTAGTTAATAAAAATAACGCTAACATTTTTTAATGGGTATAAGCTGGGCATTATATTTTCAAAACAAAATCAAATTCACAATTAATATTTTGGCAATTTATTGGTTGTTTTAAACAAAAAAAAAGCAAATAATATAAAATAGATTTAATTAAAAAATTAGAAACAATTATATAAAAAATAATAAATAAAAAAACGAAAACAAAAACAAAACGAATATTTTTTAATACTTACACCAAATACTGTAGACTTACATGTTTATACAAGAAGAGAAAGAAAAGGACGCACAATAAACTTTATACATAAATAAATTACTATTATAAATATATAAACTGTCGCAGTTTTTTGGACTTTGACAGAGTGCCTCTTTTTGCCTGATGTTATAACGGCAGCTATGCTTTGTACTTTTCGTACCACAGTACCGGAGCAGGGTTTCGTGGGTTCTTCACTTGACCCAGGCGTTACTTGTTGCTTCTTTTCGTGATATGTGCTTATTTCAAATGGAAAGGAAAATGCTATTGTGGGCGCCAGGCCTCATAAAAAAATACACGATAGTTTTAAATGTGATTTATTAAGGGCCACAGAAAAGATAACAGATGTTTGGCCACCTCCAATACAAAACACAACAATTAGTTGACAGTGTCAACTGGACCAGAAGGTCCCAAACAAATACTGGGCTGAAAGCCTCTGTATGAAATAAAACAAAGAAAGCCACACAAACTGAAGGCCGTGCGTGCTTTTGGTATTGTATCACCAAAGCGACGATACTCACGACTACTAGTTATAGGTAACCGAGTTACCAAGAAAATGGTTATATAGTCATTGCCACGAAAGTTGACATCTCGTCATAAAAGCATAATCGTCTGAACTAAGCCAATACTCCCTAGTCAAATGAAGTGTATTTTAAAATAAGAATATATTGGTTATCTTTTTTTTTTAATTTTCTTTCTCACTTTCCTTTTAGTTTAACAAATTTGAACTTGTCACCTGTCAAACCAAATATAGGTTATGCTGAAAGGAAACTTTTATGTTTTTATTGTCGCTTACCAAATTTATTTATTTATTAAGCAATAGTTATGAACAAATTCAAAATAAGACACAGCATAAGTATAGGTATACAGCACCTGTGCAATGCAAAAGCAAAACAATGAATGGCAAAAATTGCGATTTTGAGATTTTTGTACCGTTGCGTTGATAATTTCTTTGTCAATCTGTTCAGAGCTTTACTCAAAACTAACTTTTGGCAATTACATTGTTTTGCCTTTTCACACAGACCTGAAGAAAAACAAAATTGTGTAACACCCCACGGCGTTAAAGAGTTGAATTAATTGAAATTTTTCGGATTAACTGCCACCACATCGAAAATTTTTGGTTACTTTACCTGAAACCTGAGCTTTACGATGAACACTCAATTTGGGAATACGTAGCGCTGACCATGATCGAATTTCGGAAGTCGTAGGATGATTAAGATTAAACAACGTCTTAATTATTTCAACAATAAGAAAAAGAATCGCTCTAATTTAATTATTTATTAATTATCAAACAAAAATAATTAATGTTTTGGACATAAAAATTGTACATATTAATTAGCATTAATTAGCAATAAATAATAATTTTACAACAAAATTTCTCGTATAAAAAAGGTGGAGAATTTAATTCTCTACAAATTTGGTTCTCACCATTTTTAGCGAGAAATGCAAAATACTCCTGCAAATTACAAAACAAAAATAAAAACAAAAATCCAAAATTCCGGAAACAATCAGTCGT
Organism: Podabrus alpinus; assembly: GCA_932274525.1. NCBI lineage: Eukaryota > Metazoa > Arthropoda > Insecta > Coleoptera > Cantharidae > Podabrus > Podabrus alpinus. The sequence goes on from OW026454.1 coordinate 23,486,062, forward strand.
AATCACTTTCTTCAGAATCACTGGAGCCATTAGCATGGATGATAAGTTCATCGACCGTTATATCTAAAGCCTTTTCTCGCTCATACCAATCTTGTATTACCTTTTCGGTGTGACAAACACAGTTTTTCCATACTTCAGGAGAACAATTTTCTAATGCTTCATTCCACATATCAATTACGTTTTCATTACCATAACCATCTCTTCCAATGTGCTTGTTGTAGTAAGTTTTACAATGAGCCCATACTAATTCAATTGCATTGAATTCACAATGGTATGGTGGTAACCGTAAAACTTCATGTCCGTGGCTTCTTAATAATTCGTCCACTTCGTAGCGTTTTTCTTTTTTATGTAGTTTAGCTAGAGCTAGCAATTCTGGTTTAAAGCAGGACGGTTCAAATTCAATATTGTTTGCAGTTAACCATGCTGCAATATTTGGTTTTGTCCATGCCGAAGTAGGCATTTTTTCTACTACAGTAGAATGATACGATGCGTTGTCCATAATTATGAGAGATGGTTCTTCTAAATTGCATATTAATTTTTCAGCAACCCATTTTTTAAACAGTTCACCATTCATTTCACCGTGGTAATCCTCTTTTTGCGATTTTGAAGCAAACACTAATGAGGTATTATTAATAAATCCAGATTTTGACCCAGCGTGAAGTACAATGAAACGTTTTCCATCATAACCTTCTGGTTTCCTAACGCTTTTTGTAGAGCCATCTTGCCACGACATTCCAGGATTACCTTTAGAAAAAATCCATGTTTTATCTAAAAACACGACATCACGTTGAAACTGAGAATTTAAATTATTTCTATAATTCTGAAAAAAATGAATTCGATCTATTGCAATACTGCTTTTTTCGACCAATGCTCTTCGATTATTTTCTTTAGCAAATTTAAAACCAATTTCGTGCAAAACACGATTTAAGCTCCTGTTGCTTAGTAAAATATGCAGCTGTTCAATCTCCTTGTTTAACAAAGCAACGGTTAAATGTCTTTCTGCAAAAAATACACAAATTACATTTTGTGTTAATTATAAATGACAACGAAACTTACTTTGACTGTACATGTTATAAATTGTGTTTCTAATGTTCATTTTCGATGATTCTGGTAAATCGCTAGTTTTAACTTTCCTACGTTTTCGGTTTTTACCGGGACTTGATAATTCTGGATTTAGTGAACTACGGTTTCTAATCCGGGCAACAGAAGATACACTGATTCCTAAAGCATTGGCAACACGCTGCAATTTATAAAATATTTTATAAATATAAAATTAATGTAAAGTAATCTTTTTATATTCACCTCTTGAACACACTGTAATGGAATTAAACTGCCCCCGTGCTGTTTTTCAAGTTCAAAATAATTTAATAAATTTAAAATCAACTGTTGCGATTGAGATTTTAATGTTCTTCCACGTACAGAACTAGACATTTCGAGAGTTCTGAAAAGAACTAATTTTGTATTTTGACTAATTTTGACAAGCTTAAATCCACAAACCGAAAACTTAAACCACGAAAACTCCAAACTTCAAAAATACTAAAAGTGACAGAAATTTTATATAAATTACTACGCGAATCAAATTCTTTTTCCGGTACTAGTTACGACATGCTATGAGTATATCTGTCTTTTACTATCGTCTAACAAACGCAACAGCGTATGTCGTTACTGGAAACACGTGCAATATATTTTCGTGCTTTGTCATATCAATACAAAATGACTGGTAATGCTCATAAGCAATACGTCGTTGCTATATTCAGTCAATCTATGACGAGACGTCTTCTTTCATGGCAATGACTTTAGCAATGCTTTTGTGTAAAAAAATAAATTGGATGCACGAGCATAAACAGTTACCAAATTGTGTCACTTACCCCTGTTACCTTACTGAATAAAATCGACAAGAAGTATCCTTGGATCCAGGAAATGTCTTTCAGAGCTCCGTTAGAAAATCTCCTTTTTCCAGGTGTCGGTATGCTTGATAAACAAAACAGGATCTACAAATGTAAGCACACAATAAGTAAATGTCTTATACACGTCCACCCAACCAAAAGCAAATATTGAACAAAAAACTAGTAGCCGGATAATGTCGCCCTGAGTGAATCAAAACACAACAATGTAGTATTTTACGATGGTTATTATCAAATATAAAACAATGGGCTTCGGCGATGTCCCCTGACTGGATCGGAAATAACTTGGTTATGCCACCCGGCGTTGATCAACAGAAAATAATACTGTATACCACCTGTATGAGGTTGACTGGTTGTAACAGTCCAAATATAATTGTACAGGTGTACCCAACACGAATAGTAGCCTCTCCAATCAGATAATTTTCCAAAATTATTCAAAAGGGTTCTTCGGCCAAAAATCTTGCTTTATTCAATAGAGTACAAAAAACTGGATCTTATAATATATCTTCCACTTGGTTTTGAAAGCCGTGAAAATGGTTAAAATAAAATTATTCTCACTCAGAATTGTCAACCGTCAACCATTTACAAAAATTTGCAAAAGCCTTCTTTTTTTTTCTCGTCGCGCTAAAATTATCACTCTCTGATCCTAATCGAGTTAATTCACATTGCTCGCGGTATGTACGGGGTATTTGGAAATAAAAGGTATTATAATATTATAATAAAAAGTGAATGTACGTTTATAACGCTACAGAACTTATAAATAATTATAATAAATTTATTTAAAATTTTTTTTCCTTGCTTTAAGATGAGCAAAACTAGATATAATGCTAGAAATATCTATTGTCCTCGTAATTTGGTTTTCTATCGATATGATTGATAACGCAGACAATCTTTGTTCACTGATGGTGCTTCTTAAAAAATTTTTAATTATTTTTAATTTAGAAAATGACCTTTCTGCCGAAGCTACCGATACAGGAATAGTTAGAAATATATAGCATGCAGTTAAAATTTCACTAAAACTGCTGCACGAAGAAAAATTCTTTATCAATATGAACTCAGTTAATTCCATGATTGAATTAATTTTGGATAAATCATTTTTAAAACATTGTCTAAATGATAGCAATTGCGAAGAAATCGTGTCTGAAATATCTTCCGAATATTTTAAGTAAAGCTCCCAACCCACAGATCAAAAAGGGTATTTGCATAAAATTTGCTTGCAATTTTGTAAAAGTAAAAGGGATTAAAACTATTTAAAATAGTTGGAAACAGTAGGTATCAATCGTGGTACCGTGGTAGGTATACATTGTTACTCATCACCATATGTTTATCTTTTCATTTGGAGAAGTAACAGTTTTACAACTAAAGAATTTATTGTTTTTTTTGGTAGGGACAATTTATTGACCAAATATAATATTTTGTAGGGCTCATTCTGTTTCTAAGAAAAAAAGCCGCGTTTGTTAAAAATATTTTGTAGAAAATAATACAGCTCCACCAAGCTTAGAAAGGACGCGGCAAATATGCCAACTAATTTGATAAAAATTTGAATGAACCAATGAACGTTGAGTTATTTCTCAAGTACATTCTGTTGTAAAAGTTACAAATCATTGCGCGTGTTTACATTTGTCGTGATTTTTTGTGTAATTCGATTTCGTGTTATTTCTATTTTGTGTTCTTTTCAGAACAAATCTTTATAGTTATATTTAATAAATCATTTTACTTAGTAGATTGAACATATTATTTAGTAAGTACTTTTTAGGTTAGAATACACTTATTTCTTCATCTGAGTGTACATTTTAAATTTTAGCAGCGCCTGACACGCCCCTCCAGGGCTCTTCTTAGCTTGGTGGAGCTGTAAACTTGTTTTTAAGCGTGGCGCCAGTGAAGTCTCGGGCCCTGTGAAGTCTCGGGCCCTTGTTTCATCGAACACCCGGAACACTGGTAGTTACGCCACTGAGTTTTACTGACGAAAACTAATTTATGAATTAGGATTTTAAGTATGTAAGTCGTAAGACTTCTGTCTATACTACTGTGCATAGAAGCCTAAAAGTTTAAAATTTGACGGATGGGACAATGATCAAGTGTTTAAACAGTAAGAACTCTCACCGTTATATATGTTTGGGTGAGAGTGTCATAACCACCGCCACTACGAACTAACTTGTAACCTTCCTAATGGAAAGATGAAGGTTTATATAGGCCCCTCCTGCAAAAAAATTCTGAGAATGTATTATCAAAATTTTGAGTAAATCGATTTTGAAGTTAGCTAATTTTCATTTAAGTCAGTGGTAAAATTAACGAGATTCCCGCGCGTCGCTCATTCTGTGGTCGGTCCGTGCGTAATGAATGACCCTAACACTTAGAGTATTTCGCACCGGCAGATGCAGCTCGACGCTCCTACATGTAACATCGATTATTTTTTGTTTTTACGCGATTTTTTGGGGGTTTAAGATCCCGGTTGCCTTCATCCCGGTTTGCTTGATGGATGGCGCCTTCTCGTATGTTTAGCTGTGCCGTGGAGCGGCGTACGCGATTGAAAAACCGCCCGGAGCCCCGGAGGGGCGTAGGGTAGGTTTTTTGATGCGCCCAATTCTGGCCGTGCCCAAAACAATGAAAATGTAAATCGACTTACCCTGGCCAAGACAGACGACGAAACACTCCACTGCCGGAGACTGCAGCGAGACTGAGATTGAACAGCTACTCCGAAACACCCTCTGATCACCGGGTTGACAGGACACGCTTCTCTTGGATGGTTCTTGATCGAGCGACTCCAATGCTTCGGCGTAGGCTTGGTCGAACAGCAGACAGGTAAAAAAATGGTGTCGTGAACGCAACCAAGGAGAGAGTTGAACCCCCAGTGAGTTTACCAAACGTTTGAAAAATATCAGTTTCTATGAAACCTCGGGCGGTAGATGGTGATGGTAAATAGACGTACTTGAGATGGTTAATTTAGACGGACACAACTTATTAAGGACTACTGCTTCACAACAACAAAATTTTGGTGTAGCTTAACTTCTCGCGAGACTTTGAGGTTAATTGAAAGAATTGACAGGAACTAACAATGTTACCAACTATGGTCAACAAATTCTCCACTGGCTTCAGGCGTGCGCAATAACACCAATTCTAGATGAAAAACGTGTTCTTGATAACGAAATCGAATCTGGATAAATTGCAACGTAACGATTTGTAATTTCTGCAGTAGCACGCAAATATCGTCGTACCCAAATGCACTTTGACAACTTGCTGAATATAACAATTGATTTTTAAGATTTAGTAAAACGACCATCCTCAGATTTTTCTGTACTGCGCACGCTAACAAAACACGTCTTTACTCGCGAGAAACTACATCAAAAGTGCCGACGGAAATCACTCCCTCCACTAAGCGGACAAAAATGAAACTCCACGCTCTAAGATCGAGGTCAATGCAGGTTGTGTCTCAAGTAACGCCAGACCGCAAGATAACGGTAGTGAAAGGTTGACATTGACGAATCTAAAATTCGTCACAAAGGCTAAAACTAATGTTCGATGAACTAATTGTATAAATTATTTTATAATCACGTCATAAACTTATAATAAAAAGAACGAAAGAAAATTCAAATTTAAAAGATTTGAAAGCAGGATAATATGGCATCACGACAATTTAAAAACTAATCGAGTGTTAGAGGTAGCCTGCCTTCCTTTAAGGAATTTCGATAATTTCACTAAAAACGCTGCAAAAACTATAACTAATTCAAAAAAATTTTATACAAAAAGTACGTAACGACATTTTGGCTGTTATAAATGTTTAGGAGTAGAAGACATTCGAAGTGGCAGATAATAACTAAAAAAGCTAAATTTGCGACTAGAAAAGTACGAGAACGTAGAAATATCCAGTGGCTGCTGGTACGGGGAGGGTGACGGGGCGTCACCCTCCCAAAACAGAAGAACTCAGAATAGTACAGTTTAAACCACTTTCCTAAAAAGTGAAAGCATAATTTATAGCCCCTCTCCCTTTTCATGAGGTGAACTACCACGAACGTCCACTGATGAGTAGGCTAGTTAAGCAACCCATCCCAGTTAATAAATTTGCGATATTAAATTATTTTAACTTCCTCTCACCTCCCGCCACCCAATCGGAAGAAACAGATGCATTCGATATGATGCTAGTGCTCGGCTGCAAGCTAATTTTATCGCACATGTGTATATATATTTATATAGAATGATGTGATTCTGCGTTTTGGATTCAGAATCCACATCACGATTCATATTATTATCTTCACTAAATCTTCCGTGCTTTCAGAGGGCACGTGAAGCCGTCGGCCCCCCTGTGTTAATGATTTGTCATCATAACAATAACAAACAAGGTGCAGGCACATCGAAAGGCAAGCCTAGCAAGCTACCTGAGATGTAAAAACAAAAATGCTCATAGAACTAATTATAAAAATTAATGAAGAAAAGGTCCTGGACCTACATAATATTAAGAGGGAGGCTTCTTAATAAAAGTAGAAGAAGATCTTCACCAATAATACCATATTAATTATTTTTATATGAATTATATTATCATTTATTAATTCATTACTTTTCTACTAATAGTGAATGATTGTTAGGGTTGTGCGGCTTAAAGGCCTCACTGAAACTTATTTAGATTAATAACCTAAAAATAAACCAATAAGAGATACGTTATGAAGAAAATAGATTGAAATGGTGTTTAAAGGTTGCACTGATTGATTATTGCATAGGTTGTGCGGCCTGAAGGCCGCACTGAAGTGTCCTATCGTCCGGGTATTGGGTACTATTCATCTTCCCCCAAGTAATTCACTTAAATAAATAAATTCGGGTTAGATGGAAGAACTTGTAGTTTGTCAGCCTCATTGGCTTATGATATTTATGTTATGTTTAAATTGAGCAGTGGTGGGTTACCCTAAAGGGCATAGGGCACTCTTATCAAAAATCGGAAACAGCTATCCGAAAATAATCATTTTAAGCAGATAAATAAGTAAATAAAATACAGTAAATTTATATTTTTCCCTTTTCTTTAAATTAGGTGCCCTCCTCCCATTGAAACAAGTCACGAGCCGCCACTCAAAATATTTACCACGGCGAAAATAAAATTTTGCTCAAAATTAATTAGATTGATTCAAAAAAATCAAAATTCGGATGAAATTCGTCGATAAAAACTTTGCGCCCACTTAAATTAAAAGGGGCCCATTTTTTCGGCTTTTCTCAGTCTATCTATTACTGTACCTACGTACGTGCAAAATTTCAACATTCCAGATGATTTGACAATGGGAAATTATTTCAGTTACGGAGTTTTGAGCTTCAATATCTAATTTATTCATATAGGATAAGTTTTGAAATTAGTCGTCATGTTTTCATTATTGATTTATAGACAATTTTTTTAAATAATATACAATACAGTTAGATGCTCTACAAAAGTTGCCTTCATTTTTTTAAACTGCCATGAAGGCTATTTCTTATTTTCACGATCCCATATCAGCAGGAAGAAAGCCGAAAATTTTAATTTAGAAAAGAAGTTATAAGGAACAAAAACATCATTAATTTTTTATTTATAAATTATACTTGTAGCGCTTAAGCAAAACTGTTATTATTTGATTATAGTATTAAGTGGATAACTATGTAATACGTTGTTTGAAAATAGCATTACTTAAAGTCAAATTCAAAAGATGCGCTTTAACCGATTGGATAAGCTTTGTATACTAAATCTATTCCTAAAATGGTTTGTTATTAGGTCAAGACATTGAAAATATCGTTAGATATTTTGTTAACAATACGGGTAAGTTCTTTTTATAATATTATTACTTAATTAATATTACTTTTTTATTGAAATTCCAAATATTGCTTAACTTTATTATCTTTTAGCCAAAGCTAACATTGTTAAATCTAATATCGATGTTGCAAAATTCCGAAATAAACAACACTTCCCTACAAAAATGCAAAATAAAAAAATTAAAAAGTAATCCGCCTCCTTTAACCGAAGAAACGACTTGTGGTATTTGGATCTTCAATGGAGTCTTTCTTCAGAAGTTTGCCAATAAAAAAGCTTACGTATTTTTGTATGGTATGCTTGGATGTATTTTTGGTGCAACTAATGCTTACTTTAACGGAACTATAACAACTTTAGAGAAAAGATTTAAAATTCCAAGTAGAACAACTGGTGCAATATTCCAAAAACGTCCAATATGTTTTTCTCATACTCGAATTATATTACAGGTATAATAACCGTAGGAAACGATGTGAGCCAATTATTTATAACGATTGCGTTGAGTTACTATGCTGGGAAAAAACATAAACCACGATGGATAGCAATGGGATTATATACAGTTGTAGCATTTTGTTTATTAACTGCCTTACCACATCTTCTTTATGGGCCAGGAGATGATGCTTTAACACTGACAGTCGAATATTCTGCATTTTATAAACAAAACAGTACAATTGATAATTTTAGTAATCTTCGCCTAAAAACTCTTTGTTATTTTGACGACAATGCAAAAAACGTTTGTGAATCTTCTTCTGGAAGTTATGCACCTCAGGCAATTTTATTTCTTGCACAAGTTATTGCCGGAATAGGTGGACCGTTATATTACACTCTTGGAGTTTCTTATATGGACGACAACATAGCAAAATCGAAAACTCCCATTTTAATAAGTACCGTTTATAATTTTTCCCAACACATTTAAATTTTAACTTTTACAGGTATTTCCTATTTCTTACGACTTTTAGGTCCGGTAATTGGTTACACTCTAGCATCATTTTGTTTAAAATTGCCAATATCTCCAACGTTAACTCCAAAAATCGGAAGTAATGATCCGAGGTGGTTGGGCGCTTGGTGGTTGGGATGGATAATTTTAGGAATATGTATTTTTGTTTTAGCATCTTTATTGGCTTTATTTCCCAGAACTTTACCTAAAACTGCGGCCAAAAGAAAACAAAACAATTTAATAGCGCCAGAAGAAAATTTACCTGCTACCATAGAAGGTAAATATTAAATTTATGTTATCACCTTGACTCGGGGCTTTCGGAAAAATCAATTTTTTCTGCATGGGTTTTACCCCAAAGCCCTGCATTGGCAATGGAATTAAAATTGTATTATAGATATGATATCAACATTTTACCGTCTTTTGAAGAATCCAACCTTAATGTTGAATAATTTTGCATCGATATTCTATTTTTTGGGATATATGCCTTATTGGATGTTTTTGCCAAAATACATCGAATCGCAATATAGAAAATCTGCTTCCACTTCGAGTTTAATAACGGGAACTTCTATTCTAATTTTTTCTGCTATTGGAATATTAGTATCTGGATTAGTAATTAGTAAATATAAACCTCGAGCCAGATATTTAGCAGGATGGAATGTGATTGTTGGTGTTATATCGGTTTTGGGTATAATTTCCTATGCTGAGTTGGGGTGTACAGATCATAAAAGCAACGTTAATCTACTATCAAATGGAGAGTAAATTTAAAATCGAATATAATACAATCCATTTTATTTATTTTATAAATTATTACAGGTTGAATCTCGATCAGTCGTGTAACAAAAACTGTGGTTGCGACCACGTCAAATATAATCCTGTTTGTTCGGAAGAAGGTATAACTTACATTTCTCCATGTCACGCTGGTTGTAAACAGGAAGAGGTAAGAAATGGCACTAAACTATACAGCGAGTGTTCATGCGTTAAGCAAAAACTTGGTGAGGCCAAAACAACCGGAGGAATTGCATATCCCGGTAGTTGTTTGGTTGATTGCTCATCTAAGTTTATTCTATTTGTGGCGATGATGTGTATCGTCAAGTTTAGTTCGGCCACTGGAAAAGCTTCAAATTTTCTTGTTACAGTAAGGTAGGACTAAGAATACGAAAAGTTTTCGATAATCTCGTTAATCTATTAGGTGCGTCAATAAAAGTGATAAACCGGTTGCAATAGCTTTTGGTTTAACCATGATGAGTTTATGTGCCTTCGTGCCGTCTCCTATTTTGTATGGGATTATACTGGGTGTGTAAATAGAATATTAAACTTTTAGAAAAATTATGCATTCCATTTGTTCTTAGATAAAACTTGTTTGCTTTGGGGTAAAACTTGTTCTGGAAAAGGAAACTGTTGGCTGTATAATGGAGATACGTTGAAATACACTATGAATTTTACAGCAGCTGCATTTATAGCAATTGGAACTTTATTTGATGTAGGTGTATGGTATTCGGTTAAAAACTTACAAATATTTGACGATGAAGAATCTGAGACAGAATTAGAGAAAATTTAATTATTATACCTAATTGTATTCAATTTATTTGTAATATATAAATATATTTTTTTATAAAATTAAGAATTTACTTCCTTTAACGTTTAATAGTCATGATAAACGATAATTTAAAAAAAATTGTAAAAGCCATGAGAAAATTATCAATATAGAAAGTGAAAATTATATAAATTGGAAAACATTCTACGTTACCTACTCAATACGGGTGACAAAACCCGCATTTAAATTAAATCTCTTGCAATATTTGTTTAAGTAAATCAGTTTACCAATTACCATTCGCTCAACAACACTGCAGTTCCAGTAAGTACACTATTGATTAAATTTTCATTTACTTTACTAATGATGCACTTATATTGATTTTAGATTAAAATGAAGAAGTTTGGGTTATTAAAAGGCAAACTAATTTCAATCATTTGCATTTCAATTTACATCGTAAATACTCCATCGTTTGCAGTTTCCAATTTCCCAGTAGACAGCAATCCTGAAAACTCAAGAAATGTTTCAAAAGAATTAATGTGGTATCCCACTTCTGATTCATCGAGTTTATCAACAAACCAAGTTACTTTGAATTTACCGATTAATCCAAATCGTGAATCGCGTTCTAAAAAAAATAGTGAAAAAAACAGAAATTTAAACGATTTAATACAGGAAGCGTCGTCTAAAGTTGAAAAACGCAATAAAAAGGTAAATCGTAATTCTTCACAACAAAAAAGTCGTGCAACTACAAAATCTTCGAGCTCCAAAAACAGGCAAAATTCCAAGCTGTACAGATCTGGTTCGCAAAGTTCAAAATATAATAATAGAGATTATAACAGATATAATAATAATAATAATTTAAGATTAAATGTGTTGCCTTATTCAGCATATCAACAGAGATTATTCTACAGAGGTAATCCCGCAAGGGATTCCAATAGACCGGTAAAAATTGTAAATCCCAAAATTTTCTTTTACGATTTTGATGACTACTACGATTATTATGACGACAGAAATAAAATAAGAGCTGGTTACGATTCCCGTGAAGATTATGCGAGTAAAGAGAGTTTAGAAGATGTTGATGATAAGGATGACGTGGAAGAAACTACAACAGAAGAAGATAACATGACCACAACCGAAAGCACCACTACCGCAAAAAATGAAAATGCCACAACTCCAGGTTTTCATGGGTATGGATACGGGTACGGACCACCGCATGGGCACGAACACGTTAGTTTTACTTATGGTCCAAACTGGAATGATAATTATTGGCATGGTCAACAACAATTTTCGGACACGTTCAACCCTAATCCATATTTAACACATTTTAAAAAATAGAAATGTTATTTTTGTTAAAATTAAGTAAATATAATTGAATTAATGTTTTAGGATAATTTATGTACTTTAGTTTAATTTTTTTGTAAACTAACAAAGTTTTAATAAAACCAGGGTGTAGTGTAGGTGATAAAAATGATAAAATATAAGTATTCATTTTGTAATTGCAAATCGATCGGGACCTAACCCACATTTCCAAATTAGTGCCATAGAACTTTTATTAGTAAGGATTTCTTCGTATTTATGATCTTGACTCTTTCACAGATGGGTTTATTCGTTCCTGAAAAGTGTTCAACAATCGTCCAATAAATAACGGAGCGGTGGGGGCACAAAGGGAGTTGTACCACACTAATCCGGTAAAGTAACTCATTTCCTAACAAAAATTTCTATGCAAAGTAGGTCTTTCCGCACTGTAGTAGATAGAATATTGCTGTATTACGCGTCGATTATCCGGCTGCTCGTAAAAAACTTATTATGTAAACTGTGCACACAAAATTCACCGTCTCAATCATCACATTAATTCCAGGTAATTAATAGGTCTAGGACCATGCCCTTTCACTAATTTATGTATGAGTTTTATGGCCACTTTGGTTTTTACATCTTAGGTAGCTTGCTGGACTTGACTTTCGATGTGCTTGCACCCTGTTTTTTATTGTTATGATGGCAAATTTTTAACACGGGGGACCGCCGTCTTTATGTGTCCTCCGAAGCACGGAAGACGGCCAAGAAATTTTGGACTGTACCCGGAGTCGAACCGGGGAGCCCTACGTTAGCAGTTGATCGCGCTAACTATCAGACCATGACCGTCGTCTCTCGACATGTTTGAAAAAAAGCAAGTTTAAAAGTCACTGCAAGCTTGTATTTTTTATACTTATTTATGGAACAGAAAGAGTGAAACAACGGCAAGTTCCCGAAGTAAAACCCTATGAAATTTTGAAATATTTTATTCAAATATTTTCAGTTAATGCTATAGTGTAAGAAAATTGGGCACATTTTGACCAAAAAAATCCAAAATCGGTCTTCTGCGATTTTTCGACGGATTTCGTTAGGTAATTGTTCGTATTGTAACATACTAAAAAACATCCTCTCGGAACCCTGAGGTTTTTAACCGAATTCTTCGTCTGAAGTTCTTTCTTCTTCTTCCGGTGCCTATCCGTTTCGGATGTTGGCGATCATCATGGCAATTCGAACCTTATACACAGCAGCTCTAAAAAGGCCCACCGTCGTAGTGTTGTACCATGTTCTTAAGTTCTTCAACCATGATATGCGTCTTCTTCCCGGTCCTCTTCTTCCATTCACCTTTCCCTGCAGGATCAATTGTAACAATTCATATCGCTGGCTGTTTCTCATTATATGTCCAAGGTATTCCAGCTTTCGCGTTTTTATGTTAACTAGCAGCTCTTTCTCTTTACCTATTCTTTCAAGTACAGTTTGGTTTGTGATTCGATCTGTCCATGGTATCTTTAGCATGCGCCTGTACAACCACATTTCGAAAGCCTCCAGCTTCTTACAAGAGGCTTCTGTTAGGGTCCAAGACTCCACCCCATACAACAGAACTGGGAAAACATAGCACCGTAACATTTTGATCTTTGTTATCAGTGACATATCGTGGCATCTAAGCAATCTAGACATCCTTAGAAACGCGGCTCTGGCCTTTTCTATCCGACATTTTATTTCGATGGAGTGGTCCCATTCTTCATTCAACGTTTGTTCCCAGATAAGTGCATTTCTGAACTCTTTCTATATTCTGTGCGCCCACCATCAGTTGACCTGGGTGGTTATTATTTTTCGAGATTACCATGTATTTCGTTTTCTTTATGTTCAACGAGAGTCCATATTCCTGGCTGGTTTCTACTAATCTTGTTATTAGTTCTTGAAGATTTTCCAAGCTGTCAGCGAACACTACCGCATCATCAGCAAACCTTATGTTATTAATACATTCACCGTTAATCTTAATACCAACGTCTATCTCCTCTATTGATTCTCGAAAAATACACTCCGAGTATGCGTTGAACAGCTGCGGCGACAACACACACCCCTGTCGGACGCCCCGTTTGATTCTAATGTCTTCCGATAATTCTCCTTGTAAACGTATGGAAGATGTTTCATTCCAATAGAGATTGCTGATGATTCTTAGATCTAGATTATTTACTCCTATTTCTTTTAATAATCTGGTGAGTTTATCGTGTCGTACGTTATCAAACGCCTTGTGATAATCGATGAAACATACAAAAATATCACAGTTGACGTCTTTGCATCGTTGGAATAGTACTTATACAGCAAAAAGAGGTTTTCTTGTACCCATCGCATTACGGAAGCCAAACTGTGTACGACCGATTTGTTCTTCGCATATTTTAAAAATTCTCTTGTGAATTATTTTCAGAAATAGTTTCAAGAGGTGGCTCATGAGGCTTATGGTCCGGAAGTCACCGCAGTGCTTGGCATTTGATTTCTTTGGCAGAAGTATAAATGTTGACTTCAACCATATTCTTGGTATTTCTCCACTAGAGTATATCTTGTTGAATATCTTTGTCAACCAGGAAATGCCCTCATCATCCAACAGCTTAAGGAACTCAGCGTAAATCCCATCTGGTCCAGAAGATTTGCCCTCCTTGAGTTTTAGAACCGTCTCTCTAACCTCATCTGTTGTGATTGGCAAGCTGTCCGGACAACAGTACACCTCCGGATATTCTTCTCCGTTATCCTCGAAAAGTTCAGTTATATATTATGCTTTCGCTTTTCATGCATCCATTTTCTCTTGCTTGTCTATTATAATTCTACCGTTCTCATCTTGTAGTTTTCCTATTGTGTTAGATCTGTATATTCCGGCAGCTTCTCTGACTTTCTTATGCATATTATTGAATATATCATATTTCCTTTCTAGGTCCTCTATTTCTTCGCATTGTTCAGTCCAGTTCTCTTTTGCTGTCCTTAATTCTCTTCTCACCTGTCTTTGAATGTTCCTAAATGCTATCACGTCGTGTTTTGCTTTCATCTTTCTTCTCTCGTTCATGAGTTGAAGTATTTTGTCGGTCATCCATCCTTTTCTTTCTATGTTTTTTTCACCAAATGTGTCTGCGATCTCATTGAGAGATTCAGACAGCCCCTCTAGTGCTTCATCAACACCGTCTGAAGTTGAAATGTTTTATTTACTTTTTGGCTACAGATACCTAACCATTAATGTTCGAATCATACTTTCTTCTGCTACACACTAAAGAACAAGGTTAATATAGCAAAGTGCCAAAAGAATCTTCGAGAATTAGGCCCAAACTTTTCAATAAATCGAATTTGAACTTAGCTAATTTAACGAGATTCAGTGGTAAAATTAACGAGATTCCCGCGCGTCGCTCATTTTGTTGATGGTCCGCGTAGAATCAATTACCCTAACACTTAGAGTATTTCGCACCGGCAGTAGCAGCACGGCTCTCGTACTTGTAACATCGATTTATTTTTTGTTTTATTCGATATTTTGGGGGTGAAACGTAATAGTTTACTACCCCATACCGCAACTATACTTTTTAATGCTATTTCAAGGGTCTCTAAGCTCCCGGTTTTCTTGATGGGTGGCGCCTTCTCGTATGTTCAGCCTAGTAACCAGAGTCAAAACCGCCCTGGAGGGGTGCAACGCGGAGCGGAGTGGAGCCCTATCGAATGCACACCCCAAAAATCGAAGAAAAAAATTAAATTTTTTCACTTTTTCGGCAATACACGGGTTATTTTCCATTTTTTGACAATATTTATTACTAATATCTACTAATAACACCCCCACCTATCCGAATTTCAAAGAAAAATTCAAATCGGAGCGAAAAAATTTTACGCGATTTGAAGGGAACGTCATTGAATAGCATCGCGTCTGCCTGGGGGAGCGCGGCATATTCGATGCTAATTTCTCGTACTTTTAAAAAGTCGATTTTGGGGTTGTTTTTCAACGGTTCTCGAAAATTTTTGTTTCTATAGACTAAAATAAGCCTGTTCTTTAGTGTGTAGCTGAAGACATTTTTTCAAGGCCATTAATGTTTACATAACTGGATACTATTTTTTATTAAATTTTTTTTAATTTTTTAAATTTTCACTCCTTCATAAAAAATTTCAACTTCAGACCAAGAATTCGGTAAGAAGCTCAGGGTTCCGAGAGGACGTTTTTTAGTATGTTAACAATTACCTAACGAAATCCGTCGAAAAATCGGTCATGGGCTTCTGATTTTTGGATATGTTTTAAAGTTTTGGGTCCTAATAACTGAGTTGGTAACCTCGCCGATCGCGAGGGCGGTCGCTAACTCAAAGTTTTTATTAGGACTCCAAACCATAAAACATATCCAAAAATCAGAAGCCCCTGACCGTTTTTAGGAAACTCTTCTTTTCACGATTTTGAAGATGTTGTTAAAAAATTTTAGGTGTTATTAATATTTTGAATGAGTTAAATAATAACAATATATCTGAAATAGAAATTTGTTTAAAACTATTTTGCCAAAAAAACATAATTTTCACTCCTTCATAAAAAATTCAACTTCCGCCGAAGAATTCGGTAGGAAGCTCAGGGTTCCGACAAGACGATTTTTAGTATGTAAAAAAGTACGAACTTTAACATACCTAACGAAATCCTTCGAAAGATCGCAGAAGACCGATTTTGGATTTTTTTTCGCAATTTTCTGACACTAAAAGGGGAGTTGTTTAATTAACCAGCTCATCAGTGGCGTCTCGTGGTTCACTGTAATAATGGGGGGGGGGGGGGGGTTATTGAATTATTTTAAATACGGGTCACCGTTTATTTTATTTTTCCATCGAATATTTGTTGCAAGGATAGAGGGTATTTTATCGTAGAAGCAATATTATTTATAGAAAATAGATGTAAACAATTATGATTTGCTAACCGGGGTCGCCGCGGCGTTTGTATTTCGTGTTGAACCAATCAGGATCGTGGATATTGGCGTTACATTAGGTTATGAAATGGGCTATGAAGTATGCAGAAATTAAACTTATATTTAGTTAAATTAAATTGAATTTGTTGCTCAAACTATGCAGAGGTAAAGTTGAGAGAAAAATTTACTCTTTAGGAAGTTTCGATCAAGACGGAAATATTGGAGATTCATTTTTATATCTGTATGCATTCTCGATATAATAATGTAATCTCGAATACCTACTTCTATATTATTTGTTAAAACTTCGTGAAGAGTAAATTTTACGCCCGACCTTTCCTCTGCCTGGTATAAGCAAAGAAACATCGATTCTTCTTACGTTGATTATACTGTTACATTCCATTATTTGAATATTTCCATATTCAAAACCAAAGTTTATGGGGCGGAGGAGGGATTCACTGTATAATAACGCATAAAGGTACATTTTAATTCTGATTAATCGTTTTTTTTTATGTTTGAAACCCCTCCCCCTTGATATTTCCCTAAATAAATTATCTAAAAGGTTGGTGTGATTTAAAAGATCAGAAGTGGGATAATACAAAGCATAGCAACATGTTGTTATTCATATGTTAACAACATATTCAATATTAAAATCAATAAAAAGTGATTATGAAAATACAAAATGAAAAAAAATAAACATTTTTATTTAAAATAAACAGCATTAATAATTATTATTACTAAATATGTAAAACAAGTGGTGTATATCTATATCATACAAAAGAGTCTTGTAAACCGGTTCCCAGAGCGCAAAAAGCCTCAATTCGGAAATAATTAGAGGAAATCTGCAAATCGTTTCAATTTAAAGCTATAGCAATACTAAGTTTTCCCCGTCTTTTACAAGGTCTGTGTTCAACCGCCATAGTGGGGAATGGGGCTTTTCAGCGTAACCTTTTTTAAGCAGATATTTCGGCGCAATCCCTATAAGAATGAGGCCTTTTCGACGCAAAGTTGATTTGGTGCTAGACCTGCCGAATTGGCAGGTGCTGTGGGAAATGAAGATGGTTTTTATTTTTTTTATCAGTAGTTGTAGTTCAGAAAGTATTGATTTTACGAAAAATATGGTTAGAACCATTTTAGAATTTTATATTTCAGTCTTCTTTCCAATATGGCGTCGAACGTATATCTCGTAAAAGAGGGGGCGGGGGTAAACCTTAGTATGTTGTACAGACTTAAAATAAAGCGATTAAAACGATTTTCAGCTTTTCCTGGAATTATTTTTCAATTAAAATCTCTAGGAACTGACCTACTAAGGGCATAAAGTAATTTTTTTCACATTTTTAAAAAAGTAATCTATCATTATGTCATTAATTTGTACAGTAGACGCCGCTCATTGTAATTACGGATAATGAGATCTATTGGGTGAATTGAGATCGTTTTTGGGAAGTACGTGCCGGCCGTATATGACTACATAGAAAAAACATCGTGCATAGTGACCAAAATTTGGTTTATGCAATCAAGTTTCTGTTAAAATGCATTCTTTTACATTCAATAAAAAATTATTAAAAAAGCATTTTATTAATTGCAGGTATAAAATTATACCTGTTTTTTTTTTTTGTGAAGAACGTGCCGGCCGTACATGACTGCATAGAAAAAACATCATGTTTAGTGAGCAATATTAGGTTTATGCGATCAAATTTCTGTTAAAATGCATTCTTTTACATTCAATAAAGATTATTTATATGCATTTTATTAATTGTAGGGATAAAATTCTACCTGACGTTAAATAAATGTGTCTATAAATATTATTATGTAAAATCATTATGCGTTATTGTGTCAGCAAATAAATGATTTAATGTGCATTTCTTCTAAAAAAAATTTCTTTGCAAGCATTTTGCAATTGTACCGCTAAGATCTTTTGAGACCTAATTATTGTCAGCTAAACGTTTATGCTTTGTAATGTAATATTATCATAACACTAATTCTATTCCAACGTTTTACAATTATCATTAAAGGATGTTGCTATCGTAAATAACAATTAGTGTTTTTTGATCAGTTTCGGGATCAAAAATCCCGAGTTCCGATGTGATCACATTAAGCGGCGTCTACTGTAGATGTAAATATATAATAAACTGAAAAAATGTTTATATTATGACCTCAAGATGCGCTCTTAGCTTCAAAAAGCCGCATTATAAAGTTGAATGTATAAAGCAAGTTTCACCTACACTTAAATAACATTTAATGTTATTTATCAATAATTTAAGATTCTGCTAATTAAGCTAAAAATAATATTTCCTGGATCACTTTCTCCTTTTCACTTTAGAACGACCTCTTTTTTTCTTACTATTGGTATCTTGTTTTTTAACATTTTTTGTCGTTTTAGGCGTTGGAACAGTACCAGGTCGTTTTGGAACTAATAAATGTTGTTCGACTAAATCTGCTAATTTTCCTTGTTCTGCAAGCATAGACAGAAAAGTACAAACAAATTCATCATAATTGTGAGTCCGCCTGCAATCATCCACCTAAAAATAAAACAGTTGTATCTTCAAATTATCCAGCAAGACAGCCGCATACCTTATATTTATTTTGCTTATCATTCTCATCTTTCAAACTAATTTCACAAATACAAATTTCGTTTTCAAGATTTCTTAAGAGAGCTAAAAGATCTTGAGGTGCAAATGTGTGCGGTTCAAGAAATTCGGGATTCTTTTTTTCTGCAACTACCGTATCACCATCACTCGTGCGTACTCTTGCATGGCCCGTGTTTAAAGATGATTTTTTAGAATTGCCACCCGATTCAATGGATTGTCGTTTTCCATTTGTATTGACACCTGCAATTAAAAATGTTCTGTTTTAACTTTCAATTAAGTTTTTGTAAACATTTCAAAGGGTTCCCACTGAATGTTTCAAGGCAAATTTCCTAACTTTTCCTGACTAAAATTTTAAATTTCGCCGACTTTTTCAGTAAATCAGTAAATTTAACTCAACTTCACTAAGCTTTCGTGACTTTCCGCTAGAAATGAAGAATTTCCAGACTTTCTCCGATCAAATTTGGGAAATTTTAAATTTCCTGACATGGCCAGGTTTTCCATACAAGTGGGACCTTTAATAGTTAGCTCGGCCTTCGGCCTCGCACTTCGGTCTCCATCAAGAGATTCTTCCGGCATAATTGCTGCCTTTCTCATGTTAATGACGTTACCACCACATTGATTATTTTAATTTGGTAATAAATAAATGTTAAGAAGTGGTCGAATATTTTAATTTATCCGTATGGTAATTTTAATTGCCGCGCAAAAATTTAAGAGGGGGGGGTAACAATAAAAATATCTAAACAACACGGTCAACTTCGATAATAATCAAATAAAGCTTTAAAAAAGTAAATATTAGGCCACTTGAAACTGGAAAGCTGTCACCTTTGATTGGTTTGTTCATTTACTTATTAGGAACTTAAAATAATCTTTATAGTGACGCTAACGCCATATCGCTTAGATCGGTCAAGGCTGTAAATACACACATTGAACACAACTAATAAATCGATAAACTTTTACTAGAAAAATAAATGTGAGGCTGAAGACTGAGCTAATTATTATGGCCTTTCGGGCTTTACTTTTAATTTTTAAGGAAAAAGTGGCACTTTTCCTTTCGCTATATGAAAACGAGAGCAAGAGAGGGCAAACAATATACAGAAGCAAAACAGGGGGGGGGGGTAAAATCAATAGTTTTTCTTTTCTTTGTTGCAAAAATTCGGTTTTTATTTCAAAATTCGCAAACGAAAGTACGAAAAATAGTATATTGCGATGTTGTAGAAAATTGGGCCTCGGTTGAGGAATGCATCGATTCTGGTATAATGCTCATGATTAAAATATTAAATTAAAGGACCATTATAAATAAACTGCTTGCGTCACTTTATCTGAAGCATAACAGGCGTAATTTTTGTATACGCAAATATTTAAAAAAATTGTTATAAAAGAAAAAGCAAAAGAGGGTTTATTTGTTCAATTTTATGATAACTTTGGGAAGAAATTAAGTAAAATTATGTTATTTGTAAAAGTGCAGGTATGTAAAAATTAATAATAATTATAATAAATTGTGCGTTAAAACGAATAAGTGCGCGGAGATAGCCAAATGGATAGGCTAGCGCATCACAAAGCGGACAGATGGACAATTTGAGGGGATTGAAAAATGATAAGAAGTCTCGGTACGTCCGTGAAGTTGTTAGGACGGAATTTTTTGAAAGAGTTGGAATTTTGGAAATTGTCTTTAGTAGTTCACTTATTAAGTTAAAAATTAATTGGTGATTGATAAGAATGATAAAAGTTTTGGAGAGTTTTTTTTTTAACGATATTTCAATTTTGGAGACTGCGAATAAAAATTTATGGTCAAGTTGTTTTTGATGGTTATGGTTTTTTCTATTTGATTGAAAGTTATTGAAGATTAGCATTCTATGGACTTGCCTGGGTGTTTATCATAAGAGAAGAGGAAAGTTCAATTCATTATCAATCCTGTCAAGGATCTACATAGCATGAAAACTGGATCCGATCACATCGTCAACGCCACGCTGATTATCCGCTACGTATTCTTACACATAAATGGTGCACCACTTATAAACTGTGGTAAGCAAAAACTTATCGACAAATTTTAATAACTGTTATAAAAATAATTAAGTTCGCGCGTGAGTTAAATGTTGGGGGATTATAAACTTTTATTTGATTCTTTTGTAAATTTGATTTTTTCCTAATTGATGAAAACGAATCTTTTGTTTTTTTTAAATGCTTATATTTGTTTAATAAATGAAAATATTTCGTTTTGCAATAATTGCGTTTGGTTTGATTTAAATTCAATAGCAGTGAGGACGAGATTACGCAGGTGTGAGATTCAATAAGTTTGTTATTTTCTTTTATGCAAGGTTACAAAATTAAGGTAGCTTTCATGAGCATTTAATCACAATTGATGGACCCAATCGTCGACCCAAACAAATATAAGAGTTTCATGCAAGCTAGTCCGGAGCATTATTAAAAAGAGCCGTTGTATAAATTCCCCGCTATAAAAATAGCAATATTCAGTAGCTTATCACGGCAATATATACCACGGAAGTAAAGTGATTTTAATCCCTCTGTGGTTTCTTGTCTGAGGCGTTAGCCGAACTGGATTAAAAGTGACCCTTGACTCCCAACGCTAAACTCATTTTCTGAGATTTAAAAGTAATTTAAAGTAGCCAACCAGTGATTTTTCTATTTCTGCTGTTGCTTTTAAGCAAGAAGTTATAAAAATGAACATGTAATTGTTAAATCGAAAAATTTACATCGAAGACAGCTAAATAATCAATATCTTCAAAAAAGATAAAAATTCTATTACTTCAATTTAAAAATTTGGAAAGCCGAAATTTGGTTAGACATGTGTATTTAAGTCCCCCCCCCCCGTCGCAAAAGTTTTCTAAAATCCCTTGCCAGATTTTCCCTAATTGGTAACTTTAGTTCTTTTAATGTAGTTTTTCATCTATAACTCGCTAAATTTCATTTTAATGGAAAATTATTATCAGACCAAAATTGAAGAGCACAAAATTCTCACTTATAATATATTAAGTGCATTTTTGATTATCGGTAACAATTTGACTACGTTGCTATGAAAACTTTGTTTTGCTATATTCAAACAACAAAGTTTGAATATAGCAAAGTAGTCAAATTGGACGATAATCAATAATGCACGTAATAAATTCGGTAAGACTATTGCACACATTAGAATTTGGAGGTTAAATTTCGTACATTTAAACTTCACCATCGATGGTGAACAAAACAAAACAGGGGAAGACAGAGGATTTGAGGAAAGTTGATTCCAACCCCCGCGTTCTTCTTCATTTCCCTTTAACTGACTGGGTAACCGGCAAAAATATCACATTAACATTGAGACAATTATTCAAATATATTTAAATGAAAAGAAAAATTTCTACCAAAAAAAAAATCTTCATATTCGGGGAGGGGGTACTGCGTTACGTTACCATGGAAACGGCGATTCTGACATACTATGCGTATTTTATATAAGATTTTCAGAAGTTCCCAACGATAGAAATCGATATCACATGACCGGGGGGTCTGGGGAGTATGGAATACCCCCCAGGTACACTTGCCATTATTCAGAACCATCAAAATTTATTATTTTTCGTTGAATCTTTTGCAATTTTCGTTTGTAATCCGGGAGGAGGGGACAGCAGGTGATATTTTTCATAACTATCCCAATACCGTTTTTCTTAATACCGAGGGACGTAAAAGTGAAAGCTTGGATTTTTGGATTTCGGGGGAGGGGCAAGTATTAACTTGCACGCACTTAGGCCACTCTACCGGGCCCATTGTACTGCCTCCACTTTGTTGCTCACCCCCAGCCTGACCCACAATGTCGACACTGCTAAGTATGACCGCAGCCGTTAGGCGGTCTCTCGGCCTCACCACCGACCAGAACTCCCCAACAATGGCCGGCACTACGAACCAGGGACGTCCGCTCGATGACCGAGCTCTGAGAAGTCCCGCGATTCGCACGCCACCAATGCTAGGTGCAGTCGATGGGTGGCCCCTGG
Source organism: Podabrus alpinus (assembly GCA_932274525.1). Lineage (NCBI taxonomy): Eukaryota > Metazoa > Arthropoda > Insecta > Coleoptera > Cantharidae > Podabrus > Podabrus alpinus. Next base: position 23,508,942 of record OW026454.1, read on the forward strand.
ACCAGGCCACCCAGCCCGAAGCCTCAACAAAGTCAATCATTGCGTAGTCGATGGGGAGTAGGGGTGACTTTTATTACCCTGCTTGACATATTAGATCAGGTCAAATCAGGGGGACCGCCGGCTTAACGTGCCCTCCGAAGCACGGAGACGGTCATTGAAGGAAAGAAAGTCCGAAAGAAAATTGACTCCTACTGGACTCGAACCAATGCCTTTAGCATCAGTAGTCGATTGCTCTAACTACTCGGAAAGCATTTCTTTCGCAATAAATTAAGTGTACCTGGGGGGTACACTTAAAGTAAGGTCAGACCTCTTGATCCTCAATGAGTTCCTGGTAAGCATCCATTTGTTTTCATTACTCTAAGTCAGCGCCGCGCCGTAGCAAGGCTGATCGCAATGGGGGCGCTAAACCTCGACAAAACCCAATAAATAATAGTTTAAAATTATCAAAATGATAAGAATCTTTTGGGGGGGGGGGGCATATATTCAAATTTGCCTCAGGCGCCAGAAGAGCTTGCTATGGCGCTGTTTAAAAGCTTCCCTAATTGGGGATTTTAGCCCCACTAACAAAGTTTTTCGCCTGTAACTTGCTTAAAAAGCAATTCTAGAAAGCCAAAATGAGTTTTATTTCAAAAATTGAAATTGGCAAAAGTTTTTATATAATTCGTTTTCCAAATTAAATTTTCTTACATAACACCTTCATCATCTGAAATATATATTTTGCAGAGAATTTTTTGGTATCATGATAAGTTTCCCTAAAAATGAAATTAAAATAGTTATAAATAAAAAACTACGTTGGAGGAAGTAAAATTACCAATTTGGGGAGAAGCTAATGAGAATTTTAGAGCATTTCGGGGAGGTTAATTCCAACACTCAATTCAGACACATGTCTGCCAAATTTCACCTTGCCCCGATTTTTGTAAAGTAAAAGTTTTCCTTGCTTGGACTAATACTTACTCAACTTGTATAAAATATATTTATCGCATAATAAACGTTTATTAGGCAACTACTCAGGCGCAATAATTAGATCGGCCTTCGGTATCGCACCAAGATAATTTTAGGTCTGTAATAAACGAATGAAGTAATCAGAGGTATCAGCTTTCCAGATAATCTTGAAAGGGGTAAGGTAAACTGCACTCCAAAACCACCTGATAATGGTAAACTGCACGAAATTTTGAAAACTGGTAAACTGCACTCCGAACATTTTCCAGGTAAAAATAAAAATGGTAAACTGCACTGCAAGCAATACAGGGTGTCTCAAAAAGCAACTACTACAGCTTTAGAGTAGATTTGTGAGATAATCAGGACAGGGCCGTCGCCAGGGTTTTTTATTAAATTTTTTTATTAAAATCAGAAATACAACGTCGAGTTTGTGATTTTAGTGGTTAGGTTAGTGTTAGTTTTTTTTGATATTTCTTTAGAAAACTAATTAAAAACAAAGAAATCTCCGCGTAAAGTTAAATCTGCCGCAAAGAGGTGGATCTGCCGTTACGTTAGTGTTAGTTTTTGATATTTCTTTAGAAAACCAATTAAAAACAAAGAAATCTCCGCGTAAAGTTAAATCTGCCGCAAAGAGGTGGATCTGCCGCGAAGAGGTGGATCTGCCGTTAGGTTAGTGTTAGTTTTTGATATTTCTTTAGAAAACTAATTAAAAACAAACAAATCTCCGCGTAAAGTTAAATCTGCCACAAAGAGAGGTGGATCTGCCGCAAAGAGGTGGATTAACCGCTCCCTCGAACTCGTTACTATTTCATGATTATAAAAATAAATATTTTAATTTTATTTTTACCTGGAAAATGTTCGGAGTGCAGTTTACCAGTTTGCAAAATTTCGTGCAGTTTACTACTTTTTTTTGGCTACCTGCAGTCATTCGTGCAATTTACCGTCACCCTCTCGAAATGACAATACATTTATTTCTTTTAGACATGAACTTTATGGTTGCATCCCCGCTTTTGCCGTGGGAGTAATTAAAAAAGTTAAACCACCTGATTGGTTCATTCATTCACTAATGACCTGAAATAATCTTTGTGGTGACGATGTTGTTTAGCTCAAAATACATTACATAGAGTTCTAAGTGCGAGGCTGAAGACCGAGTTAATTATTGTGGCCATAGGTCGTTAGCATAGCTGAGCTAGGTAGATAATACACGAGCCTCTAATGACAGACGGACATCCCTCCAATAGCAGTGATGTTACCGCCCCTCAAATTTAATTTAAAGTTTGACGTTTAAAATTTTTGAAAATCTTCCTGTGAACTTATATTTTACAGGTTATTGCTTATAAAATAACGATCAAACTCGGTTCGCAAGGTTTTTTCCCAGAAAATAAAAATGCACTAACCAGGATATTGGTGCACAATACCAACATACAAAATTTTTATTTGAAAAACGACTTAAATAAAGTTTAAAAAAATTGATCTTAAAATATTTCCCTAACTGAAGTTTCAATTTCCTTGCCTTGGAGCTAACAAAAATCCCTGACTTTTCCAGGTATTCCATACGAGTGGGAACCCTACTAAAAATTTACATAACAGTGGGGGGAGGGGGCCTGGCGTGGCCCTGTTCAGTAACAGAGTTGCGGCAAAATTCAAATACTTACAATTATTCTTTGATGCATCTTTTTCATCATTTGCCATTCGAATCACAACAAATCTTTTAAAATCCCTAGACATTGGACTACTTTGAGATGCAGCCCAATTCCATGCCTGCGTGGGCGAGTTGAAAGCTGAACCAACTTCAGATGACGTGTCTGTACTGGAAGTACTTGGAGCAGGCGAGGTTTGTATAGTAAGAGGTGTCGAGTAATCTAGGGGACATAACATAACTTTATCTTTAATCTTTGCGCTTTCAGCTTTCGTTATATCATCCAAGGTTTTTTGCTCATTAATACTGGTGGTGCTTGTTGTAATACTGGTGGTGCTACTCGTACTGCTACTGAGGGAAGCCACAATATTCATTATTTTTGACTTAACATCTTCATTAGGAACTTCTCCCTCAGATTTGTTCTTACATTCAACTTCCTCTTTTTCCAATTTTGAGTCTACATTATTTTTTATTTTCATCAGCTGTTGTAAAGCATCCAAAACTATTTGTTTATTTGTTTTCAGCATTTTAAGTTTGTGTGTAATCGCTAAGCGTCTATCCGGAACAACTGTCATTAAATTAAATTTAATATCGTGACACTGTTCGCCGGCTGAACTTCGCAATCGCTCCGTCATCACACTACGAAATTTTTCAGTCCAATCTCCAGGATCGTTCCAAGGGCCATGATCAATCGGAAACGGTTTCAAACCATCCAGTTCAAACAATTTTCCATTAATCGGAACAAAACTGACAAAATGAAAAGCTTCACCGGTAAACCTTCCGGTCGACACACCGCTACTCTTATCTAAACGCCTTTTTGCTTGCGGCATGGCGTGCGAATTGTGAGCACAAGCTAATTCTGGTGTATTTCCAATCGCCCAGCCTTTATTTTCAGGCGACATTCCGTGAGTGTGCTGCTTTAAACGACTCAACGTCTCTCCTAAATGTATGTTGGGACAATTTAATAGAATGGATATTAAAGCATGTGTCGCACAACTATTCGGAACCATTTGTTGAGCAAAAAAGATATTGTTGACCACTTCTTCGTCTTTCACAAATATCTCGGTTTGTTCGACAATTTTTCGCCTGGAACGTCGTTCCTCGATCCATCGAAACAAAAAAATAAATCCATATACTGGACTATCTAAGGGCTTATGCAAATCGTAAATTTCTTCGACTTGCACCCCTTTTACACCAAAATCCTCCAATAAGAGAGTAAATAAACCGGGATCACTTTCCAACTCCAGCCAACCTTCTGTAAGTTCTTTAATATCTACAGGCATTTTAGTTTAAATTCGCAGGAAAACACTGTATAAACAATAATTAAACAATTTTGTGATTATTAAACGTCAGAATACTAATTGTAGGTTATGTTTGGTTGTTAGGGTTTACGGGATTTACTTACAGAAATCTGTAATTTATTCAAAATTTTCTAGGTTATTTCAAAAATTATTTATTTTCTGAAATACTGTTTATTTTCAAATATTTCATTAATGTAATGTAATTTTTGAACGTAATAATTATGGTTCAAAAAGTGTTGACAGATATTTTGAATTATTATTACAACGAAATTTAATATTTAATTTAACATCGGGTGATAGCTAAAAATAGGTCTATTCTGAATAATTGAAATAAATTGTGTTTAATAAATCAAATAACTTTTAATAAAGTTAATGTAAATTATATTACGTCTGTTAACATTTTTTGCTTCTTAGAGAGAGATATTTGGCGAGTATTGAATGGAAGATTGGAGGTTTAGTTTTTGAACCAATCAATGTGGAAACGGAAAAAAATTTTTTTGAATTACATAATTTTTTTTTAATTTAATAAAAGCTTATCGTAGAAATAATTACACTTAAAGTTGTAGTTAACAATTTATTAAAAATAACTCATTGACTTTACAATAATATGTAACGTATTCGTCAACCACCCTTAGAGGAATGTCCCGATCACCCCTGGTTCTTCCTCTTATGTGGGTTCATGTCGAGGTCACCTAGTCGCTCTTCCTCGCTTCATTAACTTTAATCGCCCCCTAGACGCCTTTTCTGGTTGCCCATGGAAAATAGCTAACAGCTCGGCCATCCTACAAAACGGCTCGTCCTCGAGTCGTCTACGTCTCTTCCTAGCCTAAGGGAGGATCTGTAACCAGGTTGCCTGAAATAAAATTTAGCAACACACAATTGTTCCGTTGAACATTGGCAATTGCTGCTCTATTGCTACATTGAACATATAGAGTGATCAGCCCGCTCACTGATTCATAATTAGCAACGATCAGCCCTCTCACTGATTCGTACTTAGCAACGATCAGCCCTCTCACTGATTCGTCCTCAGCAACGCACAATGGTTCCATTGAACATTGGCAATTGCTGCTCTATCGTTACATTGAACAGATAGAGTGATCAGCCCGCTCACTGATTCATAATTAGCAACGATCAGCCCTCTCACTGATTCGTCCTCAGCAACACACAATGGTTCCTTTGAACATTGGCAATTGCTGCTCTATTGTTACATTGAACAGATAGAGTGATCAGTCCGCTCACTGATTCATAATTAGCAACGATCAGCCCTCTCACTGATTCGTCCTCAGCAACACACAATGGTTCCATTGAACATTGGCAATTGCTGCTCTATTGTTACATTGAACAGATAGAGTGATCAGCCCGCTCACTGATTCATAATTAATAACGATCAGCCCTCTCACTGATTCGTACATAGTAACGTAATTGTTTCGTCAAACAATTACGATTGCTTATTTGTTGTTCCAACGAACAGATAGAATTAGTAACATAATTGTTCCGTCAAACAATCATGATTGCTGATCTATTGTTCCGTTTATCTATTGTTCCAACGAACAGATAGAATCAGTAACATAATTGTTTCGTCAAACAATTATGATTACTGATCTATTGTTCCGTCGAACTAGAAGAATCTTCCGAGTCATCAGTCCGTACGGATTCATAAATTTTCAATTTATCACACGGATAAATTCCAGTGTAAGGCTTTTGACTTCGATAAGATCCCGTTGGATCTTTGACCACGTATCGGTCATGTTCTAATACCTGTTGTATTTCAAAGGGTCCTTCGTATTTTGGGAGCAGTTTTTTACTGTTCCCTTCGTTGTTGGTACGTACTTTACGTACCAATACTAATTGCCCAACTTGAAATGATTTAGGTTTGCACCGTTTACGATCGTAACGTGACTTTTCACGCTGTTGGATATCTCGAAGGCGGTCTCCTACCAATTTTTGAGTACTGTCCAATTCTTTATCGTATTCGTTTGTACTAACCTCTGTTAATATAAAAGCGTCATGCACCCCTCTAGGTATACATAACCATACATAAGTTCAAAGGGACTTTTCCCCGTTGCCTTATTTTTCGTGGTGTTTAAACCCCATTCAACTTTACTAATTTCAGTATCCCAACGCTCTTCGTCGGAAAACGTTGCAGCCAAAGATGCTAAAATTGTTCGGTTGTATCGTTCTACTTGACCATTCGCCCTGGGCGTAGCGGTCGCATTTAACACCAACTTTATATTTAGGTTTTTGCATACAACCGTAAATCTTTTACTCGTGAAACATGTTCCACGATCAGTTATAATGCGCTTTGGTACTCCAAAACTTGATACGATTTTATTATTTAAAAATTTCTCCACATGAGTTACTTTGGTGTTTGGAACGGCTATCATAATAACAAATTTCGTAAAAGCGTCAACCGCCACCAATAAATAAGAGTTTTTATGTTTGCTTTTTACAAAGGGACCCAGATGGTCTATATGTACGGTATGCATGGGCGTGTTTACTTTTTCAATAGGGTGTAAATACCCAGGTCGTTTTCCTGCTGGCTGTTTGTTATACATACACCCCAGACAAGTGTCAATATATCTTTTTACATATTGCCGCATAGCAGGAAACCAATATGACTGTTTCATTAAATTTAATGTCTTTTCATGCGAGAAATGACCCTTTTGGTCATGATTTAACATCGTAATTTGGCGTCTGGCAGTTTTAGGAACAGCCCACTTGAGCCCATCGTCTGTTTTTTTAAAAACCCGATTATCTTTAATTGAAAATTGATCATGGATTTTTTGTTCCTCGCAATCAACCGGCGTACGTAATAATATTTCATGTAAATACTTGATTCTTTCGTCTTGCAATTGTGCCGCCAGAACCCAATCGTCTTCTAGTAAATTTATATTTAACAAGTCGATTTCTTCAAAGTTAATAGCACTTTCTACCGGATTACGACTTAAGGCGTCTACATGTGTCATTTTGCTACCTGCTCGATATGTTACCGAGAAGTTAAATTCTTGAATCATCAACCACCATCTACCTATGCGCGGTAAAATGTCTCGTTTAGTAAACGCAGTCCGCAATGCGTTACAATCAGTTATTACCCGAAACTCTTTGCCAATCAAATAAACGCGAAATCTTTTTAATGATTGCACTACCGCCAGTGTCTCTAGTTCGTATGAATGGTACCTTTGTTCTTCTTTTGTCGTTTGGCGACTAAAGTACGCAACATGTCGCCATTGTTTGTCTTTCTGTAACTGTAACAAGATACCAGCTACCCCGTATTTACTAGCGTCCGTATGTACTTCGGTTTCCGCGTCAACGTCATATAAGGCCAGACATGGTCTTTCGGTCAATTTATTTTTTAACTCATTAAACGCTTTACTTTGGTCTGTTCCCCATATGAAATCTGATCCTTTTCTCGTTAACATAGTTATCGGTTTAGCAATTAAGGCAAAGTCTTTGATAAATTTTCTAAAATAACTTGTCAAACCGATAAATTGTCGCACTTGTTTGACGTTTTGTGGTTCTTTGAACTCTCGTACCGCTACACATTTTAGGGTCCCGGGGCGTATCCCGTTTTCACTTATTTCGTGACCTAAATAATTAATCTGTGATTGAAAGAAATAACATTTACTTAACCGCAAAGTCAAATTTGCCTTCTTAAATAACTTCAATACTTCTTCGAGTGTCTTTAATCCGGTTTCGTAATCCGCGGATGGTAATAATATGTCGTCCATGTAAGCAAAAGCTGACGTAAATCGTAAATTACCTAACACCTGATTAACTAGGTATTGAAAGACACTAGGTGCGTTGGAGAGCCCAAATGGCATGGATAAAAATTCATAATGGCCATCAGGGGTAACAAAAGCCGTTTTAGCAATGGACTCCTCGTCCATACCGATTTGATAGTACCCTGATGCCATATCCAGGCTGGTAAAGTATTTTTTACCATGTAAATTATCTAATTGATCTTCGATGCGCGGTAAAGGGAATTTATCTTTTTCCGTAATTTTATTTAATGCCCGATAATCAATACACAACCGCTCTTCTCCCGTACGTTTTTTAACAAGAAGAATAGGACTTGCAAATGGCGAATTTGAATCCCTTACTATATTATTATCCTTTAACTCGTTCACCAATTCGCGAACTTTAGCTCTTTCTGCGTGAGCTAACCTGTAGGGGCGGTACACGACGGGTGTATCGTTAACCAGTTTAATTGACATCTTTGCTAAATTAGTTTTCCCTAACTCGGATAAATTTCGCGAAAAGCAATCACGGTACCGATTGAGCATGTCCAGCAAACTTTGTTTTACACTATCAGGCGTATCAATCGTCGTGTTGATATCGTCCATATTGAAAGGAGTGCTCGATGTAATTAGATTGATACTTACGTCATCAGTGCCGACGCGTACCTCTTCTTGAGTGCACTTGACACCTCTCGCAACTACTTGTCCTTTTTGTATTGAATTTCAGCTCCACCCATATTGATGATAGGTAACACGGCACCTTTTGGATTAATAATACAGCGTGGAATGCCGTAACGTTTATTCTCGTTCTCTCGAAGAGTCGCTTCGATGTAAATCTCGTCCTTGTTCGTAGGATCAACTACTGCAACTTCTACGTGGCCCACATATCCAGGTGGTATGACACTTGCGTTTTCTACCCAAACGGCTAATTTACAGGGGGTTTGCCCTTCGAGAACCGGAAGCGCTGCATTCGTTGCTGCTAATACCTGCACTTTTTGCCCATTTATAATCACTGCCACGTCGGGATGATTTACAAATGGTTGGCCTATGATTACCGGTATTTCTTGAGACCGGTCTGGAACAACAATCGCACACACGTTAACTTTTACGTCTTTCACTTCTAAATCCACATTAGTTTTTCCTGTAGCCATTGTCACAGCTCCACCAAATCCACTAATAACTGTGGTAGAAGGTGTTATTTGAAGTTTCATAGATTTAGCAACTTCGTCTTTTATTGTAATCGCTGCACTTCCGGAATCAATATACCCGCGAGTCTCGATGTCGTTTATTTTGCAGTCTACAAAATACATCTCGTGGGTATTAATTTTTCCTTCGGTTGACGTCAAGATTGTTTTCGTATTTCTACAATCAGCTGTTGCATGACCCAGTCGATTACATTTTTTACAAACTTTTCGAGGTAGGGTACACTTATTTGCGTAGTGTCCACTTTGAGAACAATTGTAGCACCTCGGGCCTTCGCCGAGACCGACCGTTCGGTGGTTTTCACCTCGACCTTTTTTGTAACGACGCGAGTATTTGTCATGTTTCATTTCATCGCGTTATCGTTTGTTTAAGTAATTTTGGGGTTCATGTGCATCGATCAGCGATAAATATCTCTCGTATAAACTTTCAGGTGTTTTGTATCTACCTGAGCGTGCCCCATTTTTGAGCGTTACGTCACATAACCCATCGATCACACACGAGACAGATTTTCGTCCCCTTAACTTACAAATTCCCAATAACTCCATTTTATTGTAATAATAAGTTGGCATTGTTTCATTGGGTCTCTTTGTCCGCTCTAAAAGTATGCGTAACGAGGTCGCGTAGTCCGTATGCTCGGGGAACGCCTTTATTACGAGCTGTTTCCACTCAGTCCAGCTGTAATCTACTTTCGTGAGACTTTCGTACCAACTCTTTGCGAGACCACGTAAACCGTTCTGCATGTGGTAGATTTTCTCTATTTCGTCCCAACCGTGAAGATCTCCTAACTGATCAATTTTTGTTGTCCACCTAATCGCGGTTAGATTGGAACTCCCCGGTTTAAATTCGGGAACGCAATCAGGTCTTGACACGAATCTTACACTCCGAGTAGTGCTGGGCGGTGCAGCACTAACACTCGAAGTTGGCCCCGATGGATTTACTTGTGCTCCTATAAATTTGTCGACAAGTAACTCCAGTCGTTGCAATCGCGTATCACTATCATTGGGAGAATAACCGCGTCGGCTTTGCGACGGAGAATTTTCACTTGATCGCGACGTCGATGGAATCGACTCAAAACGCGCACGTTTAAATTGTTCTCCAGAACTCTCTCCGTTCGATCGTGACATTGTTTATAGCGAAGGATTAAACACTTAAAATAAGTTTGTACACCTTAACTATCAGCACGTATGTATTCTTTATCCCACTTCTGAACTAAAAGCTTATCGTAGAAATAATTACACTTAAAGTTGTAGTTAACAATTTATTAAAAATAACTCATTGACTTTACAATAATATGTAACGTATTCGTCAACCACCCTTAGAGGAATGTCCCGATCACCCCTGGTTCTTCCTCTTATGTGGGTTCATGTCGAGGTCACCTAGTCGCTCTTCCTCGCTTCATTAACTTTAATCGCCCCCTAGACGCCTTTTCTGGTTGCCCATGGAAAATAGCTAACATTAATTTTAAGCTTTATTTTTTTATTTTATTAATATTTTATTTATTATTTTTACATTTTTACATAATGGGGGGGGGGGGGGGGGCAGCAGGTGGTAGACTAGCCAATTTCCTAGGGCTGTAAAACAATTTTGAATCATTTCATATCAAGTGGTCACGTACTATTTTTTTAAATCTATAATACTATTTTTTTAAATACTGTAAATGTAATTAAATGAGGGGGTATCTCATCTTTTGATTAAATTAACCTACATGCAACCTCACTCAACACTCAAGACTCAAGAGACAACCATTATGGCACAACAACGAATTAATTCTACAAAATAGTCGGCTCTAGCTAAACAAAACTTCATCGTGCAAACAATAATAAGAAAATTCCCTACTAATTCAAAATCTAAAAAATATAAAACTGACCGTGACACTCACTCATTCACTCACTCACTGACTTACCGTTTACAAAGCATATCTACGGGGGTCGTGGAGAGTTGAAATTTTGCATACTCGTGTGGTTTTACGAGGATTGAACGGGAAAATTGTCCGTTTTTAGATGGGACATAAGAAAGGGGGTGAAATGTTCAAAGTGGTCGCAAAATTTGAGAATTCATTTTGGAGAGCTGAAATTTTGCAGGCAGCTCCGGGCGGCGGTCGAGGGGGCGAAACAATTTTTTTTTCGAAATTTTTTCCTAGCGCTCGGCAAAACGGCTCCGCGCGGTTTTTCGTATTTTTGCATCTACCTCCAGGGTTTTCGTCCGATCGACCTCAAATTTTCGAGAGGGGTGGGGGAAGCGAAACCGGACAATCGGTAGCGCCAAATTTTCGAAATTTTGTCCCGTTTCCGTTTGAGGGGGGGGTCAAAAATGTAATCGTTTTTTGCGCCTGGATCGCATATTTTCAGATTAAAGTTTCGATTTTTTGATCTCATTCGGATCCGCTCGAATTTAGATTTGCATTTCTGCAAAAAAATACGTAGGTCGTAGATCGTTTACGGCCGCTAAGCGAGCCGACGATTTTAATTACATTTTTTTCGCCGTTTTTTGCGCCACGCCGGGCGGCGTCGAACGAATCGCGAAAAAAAATACACGGTCGTCGAGCCGTCCGTATGCCCGACAAAATTTGTGGATACATTTTTTTCTCGAAAAATGGACCGGTTTCGAGTAATCGTGATATACAAATTAAAAAACGGCAAATTTTAAAAATTCATTAAAATTACATTTTGATGTCTCACATAATTTCGGTAAAATCAATTGGTCCGTGCTAATGAAATTTTGATGGAGCAAAAATATGGAGGCCGCAGGCCGGGCTCCAGAACTATTACACTGACCACTCCAAATAAATTGAAAATTTCCTATTGCAAAGAGGATGGTTTATATAGTATACTGATATAATTTTCACAAGCGGATTTATTATCAAAATTTTGAGTAAATCGAATTTGAAGTTTGCAAATTTAACGAGATTCAGTGGTAAAATTAACGAGATTCCCGCGCGTCGCTCATTCTGTTGACGGTGCGTGCTAAAAGAACTAGTCTTAGACTTAGCGTTTTGCGGACCGGCAGATGCAGCTCATCTCTCCTACATGTAACATCGATTATTTTTTGTTTTTACGCGATTTTTTGGGGGTGAAACGTAAAAGATAACTGCCCCATACCGCGACTATACTTTTTAATGCTATTTTGAGGTTCCCTCACATCCCGGTTTCATTTATCCCGGTTTTCTTGTTGGGTGGCGCCTTCTAGTATGTTTAGCCTAGTAACCAGAGTCAAAACCGCTCTGGAGGGGTGCAGAGCGGAGCGGCGCCCCGGAAGAGTAGGTTTTGACGATGGATGACCCTCCCTATCGAATGCACACCCCAAAAATCGAAGAAAAAAAATTCTTAATTTTTCACTTTTTCGGCAATACACAGGTTATTTTCAATTTTTTTATAATATTTATTACTAATATCTACTAATCACACCCCCACCTATCCGAATTTCAAAGAAAAATTCAAATCGGAGCGAAAAAATTTCACTCGATTTCAAGGAACGACGGGCGAACGATGTGCCATCGACCCGGGGTGTGCCAGTGGCCGCTTGAAATGCAACTTTCCCATTTTCACACTTTTTTCGGATTTTTTTTATGATCATCACCTCCGCGACGACAAAAGTGACACATTCGGACCGAAACATACCCAAAAAGGCCGTTAATTACCCAAAATTTTGCTAAATTTCATGTTAGGGGCGGAGCCAATTTCGAGAAACAGATGAGAGCGAAAATTAAGCCACAAGCCACTCGTGCGCATGATATAATATGTTTTTATCTAAAATTTCTAAGTTTTTGCCATTTAAACTTGTTGAACCGCTATTTATTTTAAAGCTAAACATTTTCTTGATCGAAATAAATTATGCCATTTTTATAGGAAATTTTCAATTTTTTGGTCAGTGTTCAAAATCCGGACCCGCAGGCCGACCCGTGTTCCTAAAAGCAAGTGGGAGGTCGTAGGCCGACCCGTATTCTTAAAAACCGGTGGGAGGCCGAAGGCCGACCTGTAATCTTATAAGTAAAATTGGGAGGCCGAAGGCCGACTCGTGTTCGTTTCACCGTTGTCGAGAAGCCAAAGCCGGACCAAACAAACCAAACTCCTGCATGTACGCCGACAAGTTTGAAGTCGTTTTTTTGGTCGAGGAAGAATAATTTCCCAACAAGTTTTGCATCAAAAATTATTAAAATTGCTCGCGAAATCCCATTTCGACGTTAAAATTTTATATATAAAAAAAAATTTGCGATTCTGTTTTGAAGGTACAATAATTGAAGGTACAACCCTTGGAAATTATTTTGGAAAATTACTTTTTTATTTTATAGCCGTACGGTGCGAGATACGAAAAACAGCTTTAAATGCAATTTCGTGCATCTCCGGAATCTGCCTCAGTTGCCGGTAAAAAATTAAAAATCCTCCCGTAAATAAGGACCCTGTGGCCGTTTGAAAAATTCTCAAAATTTCCACCTGAATGCCGTGCCGTCCGGGCGCGACGACCACAAAAAAATTTTTAATTTCGAAAACGGTTTCGGGCGACATTTTTCGAGCCCCGCCTTTCCGAAAGTAATACTTTTTTCGTCGGACGTCCGATAAGCCGGCAAATTACAGAAATGCAAATTTTGAAAAATTTCGTTTCAAACCTCGACCTTTTTGGTGGAGATTAAAGTTGCGATTTTTGAGTCGCATCGCGACGGCCTCAAATTTGGAATTGCGTTTCCGCCATGTTTCCGCAAAGCAATACGTAGATCGTATTCGACCGGTAAGTAAGGGGTCATCCATTAATTACGTAAGGGTTTTATGGGGGGAGGGGGTTATTGGATATCTTACGGACCCTTACGTAGGGGGGGGTCCGACGTATTCCTTACGTGAGTTTCTTAAAATATTTTTTTAAATTATAAATTTAAAAATCAAATATAATTTTTTCTTTTTATGTTATATACGGGTAGGCTTAAAAAGAACCTGACCGCCTGGCCCAACTTACAAGCGCCGGTATGTTATATAATGTTCCCTATAGACTCCTAAACCGTTTGACCGATCGGAACCAAATTTGGCACAGTTATTATGTAGGTCCCTGCACATGTTTTTGTATTGAAATAGTGCAAAAATTCGCAAAGGAAAGGAAAGGAAAGTTGATTTTGAGTAGCCTGCCTTCCTTTAAGGAATCTCGATAATCCATTCATGCGCGTCCCATAGGGACGCGCATGAATGGATTATCGAGATTCCTTAAAGGAAGGCAGGCTACTCAAAATCAACTTAAAAAGAATAATGAATGCTGTCAAACTGTCAACCGATCGACAATGCAAATACGCGTGCACGTGCTTTAACGTTTCTATTTGACCAATCTTAACCAAATATGCTGTAGAAGTTATTTACAATGCTACGAAAAACATAGGCTACTTTAGTACCTTGGAGTGAGGCCGAAGGCCGAAAAACCACGGTCTACACGTATGCCTGCGATACCCTTGAGTGAGGCCGAAGGCCGAACAACCACATCCGACACGGTCTAGATGGCTAAAGGCGGCCGGTAGGCCGACTGTGCCAGCTAGTATAATATATTATTATTCATATTTTATAAATATAAGGGGTGGAGAGGGGGGTCCAAAATTACAAAAATCATCCTTACGTAATTAATGGACGGCCCCTAAGTAAGTTGTCGCTTTTTTAGTCCACAAGGTCAAATGACCTTATTGCGTAAACGTGTGCAGATTTGTAAGGCGACCCCGATTAGGTCATTGGATGTTTTTTGTGCGACAGCGCGGTGACTCTTACGTGTCCTTCCGACGGTTATCCCGGATCTGGGAGAACTTGACTTTAAAGCGAATTTTAGAAATTTTATAAAATTTCCCAAATTAAAGTTCTCGATAGACACCGTCCTTGGCTTTAAATTGTTCCAAGACACGTGACCTTGAAAATTATTTTTAAGGCCGAAATTTGTCGCGAAATCGAATTTTGAATTTGTACCGCGGATATGCAATTGTAATAAGTCGCAGGTAGCGTTAATTGAATTTAACCCCACCAATGACAACATGTAACAAAACCGACGTATGCGGTTTAATAATTTGACGGGGGTTGATTTGATTTCGATTACGAATGATATCGCTGCCACCACTTAATCTTTGTGTTCTCGTAATAACCACCTTGGTGCGGTTAATTACTGAGGTAGATTAAGAAACCTCTTAAAGTGGACGTTGTTGTCTGATGTTTAAGGTAACGTGACTCTTCTATTGTTTTGGAGTCGTAGGAAAACCCAGAGAGATAAATACACTTTACTAATTAGAGTCGGTCGCTGGAGTAACGACCAATTAAAGATTTAAATTGGTATAATTGCGTATATTGAACCAAACAATTAAGTATTTTACAAGAAATATACAAAGTATACAATTACACCAAAAATAGTACAAGTTGTTATAATTTGATTAAGTTAATTTTTTAGGGTAGTAAAAGAAATCCACACACATATAATACAAAAAGGTTACAAGTAGTAATTTAACGAAATGTCACAATACCTATTTATTACAAGAACCCTTAGTTCCGGGGTGGTAAGTTTTGAGATGGTAGATTCCTTCTTGTAATCCCAAATGGTTATACACTTATAGTTTTAACACAATCGTTTCGGTTAATGATTAACATTTAATGACAAGCAAGATGATGTTAAAATATTGATCTTTATCACTTTAAAGAAGTTATTTATTCGCGTCCTCGAACTATCGAAGGTTCAATTAATAAAAATATGATTAAATAAAGTTTTCACTTGACTTAGAAAAATTTACACTTGAATATGTAGATTCCGATTTGGGTAGAGTTCGGTTAACTCTTGAAATAAAATTCACCCGTTTGGGTTACTGAATCAAAAACCAAAGCGCGGAACTTTTCATTAATCTGACTCTCTGCTAGCTATTTTATAAACTTTTCCCCGTTTTGAATAGAAATATCACGCCTTCGACTAGGACCCTTTTGGCCAATTGCGTGTGTGATCTTTCCTCCAATTTTCCCAGAGGGGTGTCTTATTAATTGGATCTCTCAAAACTTACTTCCCTGCACGTGTGGAACGAATTCACATCTGACCAGGGTGGCTTTCCCACAGATTTCGTATTTCTTAATTTATAAAATAATTCCTAACCTCGTTAAAGCAAATGAGGCATTAAGTTGGAATCACGCCTTATGAAGAATTTGAATATTTCTTAAACGAATCTTTTGGCGGTATATCCATGTAAAATGTCTCATTTCCTTGCACGTGTGGATTTTCAACAAGTGTGGTATTTCTTACCAGCTGCATTGATTTAATTAACAACCCTTGGTGCCGTGCCGAAGTGGTTGTTCTAAGCAGGTGTTTGCACCCTATTTTAAATGAACTCCAAAACGTTTATTAGTTAAATCAATGTACCGGGTGTTTAAAATTCTTTACCTAAATTTTTATAATTATTATACTAGCAGGGCATTCTAATTGTGCGTCTGCTGGTTTATTAAGACAATTTACTCATGTCGGAAATTGGTTGTAACAACTTAATATTTGTATCGTAATTATGAATGAAATGAAAGGTCGGTTTGTTACACAATGGGATGTCGGATCCGCAATATTCGAAAGTAATTCAGAGGCCGAAGGCCGACCCGTATTATTAAAAGCAATCGGGAGGCCGAAGGCCGACTCGGGTTCCCTTCACCCGAAACCCGAGATCTCACATGCAAACCAACACTCGACCATGGAATCCTTAAAAGTTCCAAAAACCGGTCGGTAGACCATAGACCCATAAACAATCGGGAGGCCGATAGGCCGACAGCGAGGCCACAGGCTGCGCGCCTCGCAGAGCTAGCCACGAAAATCGGCCGAGAAAAAATTAAAATGTCTTAACCAACCCGTGGTCAAAACAAAACATCACCGCAGGCGGCGTTTATTCTTGTTTTATTGTTTTCGGCAAAGTTTTTTTTGCACGAAGGTTTTTATACATAAATTTTTCTTTTAATTTTTTAGTGCTCATATTGACTCACCCAAGCCGGCCCTGAGAGGTTTCGGTAACCCGAGGATCTATCCGGAAGAGGTCCTCATCTTCAAAGAATACTACAATAGACGAAATTTTTTTGTTCAACAATTACCAATAATTTATATAAGCCATGTATATTACGTGACATTCCCGTGATCATGGTGTACTTGAGTGACGTTTTGTGGTATGACCGCGTCACAACCTCAACAAAAATCGGTAAAAGTCCTTAAATGACCTAGAGGGGTCGTTCGTTTCTGTCAGTTGCTTCAAGTTTTTAAAAAATTATACTCGTAGTATTCACGTTTTTTTCGCAGTAGTGAATTATTTTTTAATTCGAATTTAAGATATAAAAAAATGTTCCGAACGATAATTATACGAAGTAATCTATTAAGAGGATCACTTAGAAAAAATCCTAGAACGAATCTTAGAAGTTTTAGCTACCAGGTATCAAAATTGCGACATTATAACGCGTAAGTAGACAATAATTAATTTATTTGTTTAATATTTATGTAACAGTAGATCTATTTTTAACCTTATTTTTTTCAAAATTTGGCTTAACCTCATTTCTTTGCAGTGCTGTAATTAAATCCAATAACCACAATCATTTACAATGCAAGGTCTTAAGGCACTACTCGAGCAGTTTGCCCCCTTTCACCAGAGTCACTTTACCGGCATTATCGCCGACCATGGAAATAGGAACTATTGTAAGTTGGGCAAAGAAGGAAGGTGACAAATTAAGCGAGGGTGACTTGTTAGCCGAAATCGAAACCGATAAAGCTACCATGGGTTTCGAAACGCCAGAAGAAGGATATTTAGCCAAAATATTAATACCGGCTGGTTCTAAAAATGTTCCAGTTGGAAAATTAGTGTGCGTTATAGTAGAGAACGAATCCGATATTGCTGCTTTTAAAAACTTTGTTGACGATGCTTCTACTGCTGCACCAGCACCTGCCAGGGCAGCATCGCCTCCTCCAGCATCGCCTTCTGCAGTAGCTGCCCTCAAAGCGCCATCTCCTCCCCCTTCCAGTGCACCATCTCCTCCCCCTTCCAGTGCACCTTCACATCCACATACCCATGAAGGTGGACGGGTGTACGTAAGCCCAATGGCTAAACGATTGGCAGAACAACATAACATACGATTGCAAGGTAAAGGTACTGGATTATATGAGTCAATTACTTCAAGAGATCTTGGTAAATTATCAGGACCTCCTGCCGCTGTCACCACCGCCGCCGTTGGCTTACCTGCGTCCGCATACATCGACATACCGGTGACAAATATTCGAGATGTCATTGCCAAACGTTTACTCGGTTCTAAACAAAATATTCCACATTATTACGTGACGGTTGATGTGAATGTTGACAAAATATTAGACATTCGACAAGTATTCAACAAAAAATTGGAAAAGAAAGGTGTTAAGATTAGCGTTAATGACTGTATTATTAAGGCAGCAGCAATGGCTTGCAAGAAAGTTCCAGAAGTGAATTCAGCATGGATGGGCAACGTTATTAGACAGTAAGTTTTGATACCTTCTTAAATTAATATCTACTTGTGTAAAATTTCAGATTCAAAAATTGTGATGTCAGTATAGCAGTTTCTACCGATAAGGGTCTTATCACGCCTATAATATTTGAAGCTAATAATAAGGGCATTGTGAGCATTAGTAAAGAAGTTAAGACATTGGCAGGTAAAGCTAAGGAAGGAAAATTGCAACCAGCCGAATTTCAAGGTGGTACCATGAGTATATCAAATTTAGGAATGTTTGGAGTTACGCATTTCACAGCCATAATAAATCCGCCCCAGAGTTGCATCTTAGCAGTTGGCACCACTCAAAAGAAACTTGTCCCTGATCATTCCGAAAAAGGGTAAGTTTATTGTTTTCATTTAAATTTTTGTGGGAATTCAGTTGATTTTCCCAGATAGTGGGAATACAGCTAAAGAATATTCATTATTAATAACTAAAAATATTGGAATGCTCATGAAAATAATTTAAGTTTTACATTTTGAAACAAATATGTCGTAAGATATTTAAAAAAGTATTTTGGAGGAATGTTATATTATTATGTATGTGAAAAGCACATTCATGTTATATTGTGGTAGGTCAGTCAGTTAGAGATGAGATTTTTAGGTCGTAAAAATTCAAAAAAGGCACCTAAAAAGGTTCTAAAAAAAAGTCATTTTAGGTCGTATAAATTCAAAAAAAGGTACTAAAAAAATGCTATTTTAGGTTATAGTCCAGGCAAGGAAGGTTTTTAGTTTGCAAAAAATCCGGGCAAGCTGAATTTTGGCAGAGATGTACATTGGAGTGTTCTAATGAACCCACCAAAAGTCCCATAAAATCCCACGCCGGCGTCCCCCACAATCGGGGGTTTTAGCTCCCCCAACGCGATTTTTTGCCGATAACTCGCTTATTTATGCTTGTATGAAAAATTATGATCAGACCATAATTGAAGAGCAGAAAATTCTCTATAAAATAGTTTTTTTTCATATTTTTCCATGGCACACTAATACTTAAATTATTGACTGAAAACACGACCCACCCTTAAAATGGCACAATATTAATTTGTTGCAGGGAGAGAAATGTTTTCGGGCATGGGAAATGCTTTTAATAATAAATTAATTGAAATTGTGGCCAAGGTTGGAAAATGAAGAGAAAAATAAAATTTTTCAAAATTTGTCCAAGTTATAGTATCATCCAAGTAACGAAACCGAAATTTTGGTTTGAGCTTACAGAAGGTCCGGGCAAGCTGAAATTTGTCAAAGATGTATATTGAAGTGTTCTAATAAACCCCCAAAATGTCTCCTAAAAATCCCAAGCCGGCGTTCCCCCAAATGAGGATTTTAGCACCCTAGGTGTGGTTTTCACCTATAGCTCACGTATTTTTACTTTTACGAAAAATTACCATTAAACAAAGTTTAATTTGCCTATTACGGTATGTATTATAGTACTACCTACTGCAGAGCCACAAGTTATAGAGAATTTTATGTTCTTCAACTTTGCTTAACAGTAATTTTTCGTAAAAGTAAAAATACGTGAGCTATAGGCGAAATACCGCACTTAGGGGGCTAAAATCCTCATTTGAGGGAATGCCGGCTTGGGATTTTTATGAGACATTTTGGCGGTTTATTAGAACATTTCAATATACATCTTTGCCAAATTTCAGCTTGCCCGGACCTTCTGTAAGCTCAAACCAAAATTTCGGTTTAGTTACTTGGAAGATACTATAACTTGGGCAAAAATTTAAATTTATATTAATTTGAATTAAATTAAATTTTTTTCTCAATTTCAACTGCAAAGTTTCCAAAATGTTAAAATAGGTCGTTAAAATGAAAAAAAGGCAAAAAAGGTCAAAACAAATAGGGCTTATATAACCTAGTTTTTTATGAAACAAATTTTGGTACTAATATCATAAAAATAGGAGCTAAAATAAAAAAAATCTCATCTCTAGTCATATCATATCAATACCTCCAATTAGTCTTCCCAGGTAGAAAACGCCATGAATCGCTTTGGTTTGTTTTTACTTCGAAAATTAGCCAAAAAGTTATTAACAATCATTCGCAAAACAAGATAGGGTAACAAACTATACATACCTTTTTTGTAGAGCTTTAAATTATCTACAATAATGATTCAAACAATATTTATCGTACGCCAGTCGTTTAGCTTGCACGCGCCGTCAAACTCTAAAACTTTGGTTCCAAAAATCATCGATTTCGTCGTTTGATGTTACGCCAGTAATTTTAGCACTCGTTTTTATTTTCATTTCCGTGGGCATTTTGAGGTATATTATAAAGCAACAACCTATCCAAAAATGTTCTTCAGATTCAAAATGTGCAAGTAGTCAAAAAGTCGTCCAGTGGAAAACGGCACAATGCCAAAATTTTGATTTAACTCCATAATGACAAACTTTGATACCTCAAATATCTGTGTGAATTTTTTCGATGGATTCTCTGTGACCTTTCTACTTGAAAAAATTATTTAAGTTTTTGGAAATATACGGGCTCTTATGTAACAAAGCTTTTTGAAAGGCAATTTGCTAGATTTGAACATCTACAAAATGTTAATTATTATGTTCATACTTTTTGCTGTTTACCTTACACTACTATCGTAATTGTGCATTTTGGAAAAAATCATTGGAAAAAAGCATAATGCCAAAATTTTTATTTAACCCCACAATGACAAACTTTGATACCTCAATAATATCTGTGTGAATTTTTTCAATGGATTTTCTGTGACCTTTCTACTTGAAAAAATTATTTAAGTTTTTGGAAATATACGGGCTCTTATGTAACAAAGCATTTTCAAATGGAATTTGCTAGCTTTGAACATCTACAAAATGTTAATTATTATTTTCATACTTTTTGCCGTTTACCTTACACTATTATCGTAATCGTGCATTTTGGAAAAAATCATTAAGAATAATTTATAATCTATAAATTCTTCCTGCTTATCACAATGTAATTTTTATATTTTTCTGACTTTTAACCTGTTCAGGACGGTCGCGAGAATGCATTATCTAATGCACTGACCGGGTAAGGGAAATTATTATACATTGAAGGTCGAACATAAAATTGATAAAATGTTCAACAAGTAGACGCAGTATTTTGATTAGCAATTTCAAATTAATTTTCGATACAAATTTGATAAAAATTATTAATTACTACAGAAATAAACAAATCGAATGAAAGCAACTAGAAATTAACGTTGAATGTGGGAAGACACGGGAAACTCATGACGTACAGGTACGGCACTCGGCCGTCAATAGCATCAAATGCATGACGTACATGTACGGCAACCGTCCTGAAAGGGTTAATAAGGTCAAAATTTATTTAATTCAACTGAGATGTAAAATTCTCAAAAATTGTTAAACAACTTCCCTTTCACTATCCCCGTGACCCCCTCATGTACACTTTTAACAAAGCTGCATAAATTAGCACCTTGAAATATTTAAAAACTCATTTTTTTATTGTTTATAAATGAATTACAGAAATAATTTTTGTGGAAATAACTTTCAATCAAATTATATGTGCCTATTTCCAAATTTTGAAAAAAAATTATTTTTTACATCTATATAAAGGGGGTGGCCGCTGCGATATATCACAATATGTGACGGCATGCTAGAAAAGCAACTCACTTTTCTGGGTCAAAATCTTTTTACCGAGATAGAATTCGTATAAATCATAGCAGCAATATAAATAATCAATAATTAAATCTTGGTCTGAGATATTTTGAGCCATCAATGTTGAATTCTTTGGAAAATACAAGCATGTAAACGTGCCAAATTTATGACAAAAAAAATTACCCGATTTTCCTGAAACTAACTCATTCCATGCATCACTAATCTCAAAACACAATTGGTAAATTTATGCGTATTGTACTAATATAGCTAGTCCACTGCGTTGTAATAGTGGTAAAATTCAAATTCTAACACACAATTAATTAACAAATACACGTAAAAACTGCAGTAATATTTGTGGGTATACTAAACGGAGTAGTTAATATTATGGACGCGTGGTGGCGCATGGTTAATGTAAATTCTCAATAGTGTGGAAGTTTTGTATTTTGTTTTATCTAAAAACATGATAAAACAAAACGTTGTCAAACAAAATGTTTTGTTTTGTCTTAAAACGTTCTGCTTGATCTGAAAACAAACTGATTAAAGTAAAAAAGTTGTAAGGTGAAGCGTTTTGTTTTATCATGTTTTTAGATAAAACAAAATGTTTTGTCTTAACACGTGTTGCTTTATCAGTCTGCATGCAGCCTTAGCATTTTTCTCTATGTGAACTCGAGCGGTTGCCCTCTAAATCGATGTCCAGCAAAAATTTTCCAAAAACAATAAAACCTTTGTAACACCTGAAAGAGTGCACTTTGTTTTATGTACCACATAAATTTTATATTGTTTATGAGTTTAGTTTAGGAGTTTGACGACGCGTGTTAGCTAAACGACTGACTTCACGATAAATATTATTAACCCATTAGTTCCCAAGGGTCGAAAATAAAACTAATTTTATGTTTTTTAGGGGTGCGCATATAATCGATTAATCGACACCGTAATTCGAATAATCGATTATTTCATAATCGATTATGATAATTTATAATAATCGATTAATCGATTATAGAAATAATCGATTGTGAGAATAATCGATTGTGAAAATAATCGATTGTGAGAATAATCGATTGTGAGAATAATCGATTGTGAAAATAATCGATTGTGAAAATAATCGATTGTGAGAATAATCGATTGTGAAAATAATCGATTGTGGAAATAATCGATTATGAAAATAAACCTGCAATTACAAATTTTTGTATCGCAACATTATAAATATGCTTCCAGGTACTTGGTTGGAGGTTATGTGGTGCAATCTGAATAATTTGAACCCACGGTAATACGAATCTCCAGAATTCAAACTCAATAAAATGATCTACAACATTTTCGAAATTAAATTAATGTATGTAGATTAACTAATTAATGAAAGTTTATTTAAATATTTTCAATTCCAGATCAAAATAATTTTTAAATGTTTTTTAAATAAAAATTTAATTCCAATTCATAATTTGATCGAGTTCGTTAATTAGTGGGTAGAATTACTGTGGGTTTGCACTTTTGAGATTGCACGACATGTTTATCTTTGGAACTACATAATATTACAAAAGTCATGTCTGGTTGTCCGTCTTTCTTCGTGACGTAGTAAATTCATTATTATTTACATTATAAAACTTATTAGTTACGTTCCACAGGTTTAAAAATTAAAAGTGTTCGTAATCTAGACAAAATGCATGTATTTCTAAATACTTGTTTAGGTATATCCTAAATAAATGAAAAATTAAAATAAAAGACAATTATGTTATCAACTGGTGCTTAGCAACACTTCTTATCAGCACCACCGTAACACAATTAGCAAAATAATAAATTATATAGTAATTTAGTAACCCTTAATAGATCTATTATAGTTATAAGTTCATAATCGACTATGAGTTCATAATCGACTATGAGTTCATAATCGACTATGAGTTCATAATCGATTATGAATTCATAATCGATTATGGGTTCATAATCGATTATGGGTTCATAATCGATTATGAGTTCATAATCGATTACGAGTTCATAATCGATTACGAGTTCATAATCGATTACGAGTTCATAATCGATTACGAGTTCATAATCGATTACGAGTTCATAATCGATTACGAGTTCATAATCGATTATGAACTCATAATCGATTATGAATAATCGATTATTTTCAATAATCGATTAATCGAAAAAAATCGATTATTTTTTATAATCGATAATCGATTATGAAATATCATAATCGCGCACCCCTAATGTTTTTACTAGTGATGGGACTATCGAATAAAAAACTATCGAATTATTCGATAGTTAGGCTTTATTCGAACTATCGATAGTTTCTTTTTTTTTAGTTATTAAAAACTATCGAATGAATTTTTAGTAACTAATAGTTACTAAAAATATTCGAATAACTTTTTAGTTACTAAAAATATTCTAATAACTATTTAGTTACTAAAAACTATCGAATGAATTTTAAGTAACTAAAACTATTTGAATAACTTTTTAGTTACTAAAAATATTCGAATAACTTGTTTTGGGAATGCTTTGTTAGAGCTTGTGCCATGTAAAATCAGAACCGTCAATTATAATAGTTGGTAACATTATTTTTAAAAGGTTAGGAAAGACAGAGCATTGTATTTCTATGAGTGCATATGAGAGAGTTGGGGGACTCTACCACTAACTCAGCCACTCGAAAAAATTTTTCGAGTGCTACACACTAAAGAACAGGCTTATATCTGTCTATTAAAACAATAAAAAATGTGAACATGGTCAAAACAACCAAAATATCGACTTTTGAAAAGTACGGGAAAGTCGCATCAAGTATGCGGTAGACCCCGGCCGATGTGCATCGGTCGCCCGTGGTCCCTTGAAAATGCGTAAAATTTTTTCGCTCCGATTTGAATTTTTGTTTGAAATTCGGATAGATGGGGGTGTGATTAGTGGATATTAGTAATAAATATAATCAAAAAAATGGAAAATAACCCGTGTATTGCCGAAAAAGTGAAAAAATTAAAATTTTTTTGTCTTCGAATTTTAGGGGGTGCATTCGATAAGGAGGGTAATCCATCGTCAAAACCTACCCTTACGGGGCGCCCCTCCGCTCCGCTCCGGGTTGCACCCCTCCAGGGCGGTTTTAACTCTGGTTACTAGGCTAAACATACGAGAAGCGCCACCCATCAAGAAAACCGGGATAAATGAAACCGGGATGTGAGAGAACCTCCAAATAGCATTAAAAAGTATAGTTGCCGTATGGGGCAGTAAACTATTACGTTTCACCCCCAAAAAATCGCCTAAAAACAAAAAATAATCGATGTTACATGTACGAAAGTCGAGCTGCATCTGCCGGTGCGAAATATTCTAAGTGTTAGGGTCATTCATAGTGCACGGACTGTCAACAGAATGAGCGACGCGCCCTGAATCTCGTTAATCCACCACTGAATTTCATGAAAATTAGCTAAGTTCAAATTCGATTTTTTAAAAAGTTTGGACCATATTCACATTTTTTATTATTACAATTTGCTAAAATAGGTGTGTTCTTTATTGTGTAGCAGAAGAAATTTAGTTTCGAGTGGCTGAGTTAGTGGTAGAGTAACCGAGAGTTGCATTGCCGCTTAATAAACAGTGGTTCAAGGTATGCAAAGAAACGCCCATAAAGTCGACCGGTGCAATAGTCGCGAATATGAAGTGCAAAGATGTTTAAACTTCATATGGTCAATCATTTTTAAAAAGATAACAAATTTGAAAAATTTATTTTATTTTTAATCTCAATTTAGTTTTTCCGCGTATAAGACTTGTTTGATTATAATTGTTTATTTAGATGATTTTATAATTTTAATCTACGCTGTCAGAACTAATCATTAATTCACTATCGGAAGAATAATATAATAATATTTAATAAGAAAACTACGAAACGATTTAACTAACAAACAATTCGTAACAAGTTGCAAGAGAGCAAAGGTGCGACACTTAGTCTTTTTTGATTAGTTCGCGATATCTTGGAGGTAGGACCTACAATCATAGACGGTTCTACTTTTACGTAGCACAAACTCCAGGCTTGATATTTATTTTTGGGGTTTTGTTATGAACAATGTAAATGCAAAATTGCTTATATTGTAGTATTTAATTGTTTATTATCGGATTACCAACCGCAAAAGGTCGGTAAACAGTGTAAACACTCCCTTAAAAAAATTTATTGGATATATTTTATTCGCTAGTTTTTATTCGATAGTTTTATTCGGTAGTTTTTATTCAATAGTTTTTATTCAGTAGTTTTTATTCAATAGTTTTATTCGATAGTTTTTATTCGATTTGATGTTTAGCAACTACATTTTTAGTTACTAACTATCGATAGTAAAAAAAATAGTAACTAACTATTGATAGTCAAAAAATTTCGATAGTGCCCATCACTAGTTTTTACTTCATTTTATTACATACCATATACTCAAATAGAAATTTATAAAGTTAAAAAATATTATACCTTTGTAGTATTTTTACAAAATAATGTTGCGTATACGCAATGTTGGGATTAACAGTATTTATTATTGGGTAGAGTACGAATTTGCCAACCCGGAATTTTAAATTACCTATAGAGATTCGGAAAGCTGACGGTTTATATAGTATAATAAAAAAAAATTTGCGGTAAATTCAGAAGTTTTTCAATAAATCGACGTTGAAGTTCGAAAATATCCCATAGACTAATGTAAATGACGCGCATATAAGGAATCTCATAAACTTGTACGAAATTTCATAAATTCATAATTATAAATATTATGCAAAAATTAAATTTTGAGATTATATCGACGAATTTCATAAAAATCATAATTAATGTTCTGTTGAGAATAAATTGTAGCAGCTGAAAAGTAATTTCGTTCAATAACATAATAAAAAATTAATTATTTTAAAAGTGTTTCGTATACGCAACGTTGGGGATTAATGGGTTAAAATGATTATTGTAGATAATTTTACGCTCTTCAAAATAGTAAAATATAAATAGTAAGTACAGCTTATTACCCTATTTAACTTAGTTTTTGATATATTTGAGAAAAAGCAATTTTAAGATTGTTAAATAACTTTTTAGACCGCGGGAATTTTCCGTTTGCAAACTGTGAAGACTATTTGAAGGGTTAACCCCTTAAATTAGTGTAATAGGGCGGTCATGTAGGTATTATTCTGTATAGTTCAGTCATTACGTCGCGAAAAAGGAGTCTGTGTGGAAATAACTCTAAAATGCGATTGTTTTCTTTAAACCATTTAGTTTAGAGTCCCCGAGTTTCGACAAAAGGCTCTGATCAGAACTAAAAAATTTGCTGAAGAAAGTCTCAAAATCACCGTAATGAATTGGTCGTTACCTATGCATCCTATGTCCCAAAATAGGTCTAGACTAAATTCAACTGAATAAAATCGTACGCAAAAGCTAAAAAAGGAATTTTTCTAGTCCCTATAGTTTCCCAGCTACAGTCTTGCAAAGAACCCCGTTTTTTTCGATTTTTACTCAAAATAACGTAGTTTTCATATTTTGTTGTAGACTTTTTTACCCCGTCCATGTGACACAAAAATGGTCCAGAGATAAATTAAGGTAAATTAAAGTAAACCACGGGTGAGCAACCTGCAAGCCGCATGCGGTCCACCACACTTTCTCATGCGGCCCTGATGCTATCATTTCCAAAAATTAAGCATTGGCATTTCTTGATATAAAATGTTACACCGGATTTATTTTGATAATTAAAAGATAGTTTGAGTTCATCATTAAGTGTTTGTATCATCATAAGTTTCTTACATGGGGCCCACACAACATTTTTAAATTTGCAGCTGACCCGTTGTAAAAAAAGGTTGCTTATCCCTGGCCTAAACTGTGAGTTTTCAAAGTTGAGAACTTTTATATCATTTACTCGTTTTAAACTAAAAATAATATTGTTCTAGCTTAATTTTTTGTGCTCACAATTATATAAATTATAATATATTGCCATGCTATTTTTCTATTTTGCATAAAATTAATAAGATTTTTGAAAATTTGTTGTTTAATGTTGGAAAGAATTAAAGAGATTATTGATTATTGGATTGAAGGGGAACTCACCCAAGAGCGACGAATGGTGATAGACATGGGTGTATGGAGAGTAATAATTTTTATGAAATAATAATAAATAATAAAATAATAATTGCACTAATTCTTATACATAGATGAATTTATTTTTCCCAAAAATTCAAAATTCACGCTACTTTCCGGGCACTTTATTCGGCGTCTCGCGCATTCCCAGCACAATCATCTAGAGCTAATATAGCATAAAAATACAAAATCCCTATTTACAATTCATTTTTCAAAGATCTTTCATAAAAATCATGGCAATATATTCACGTCAGATATAACATACAGAGACATTCATTCGCTATATGCAAAGTACTGTTGAATATTTCGCGCCGTTATATGCGCTACTGTGACGAAGTCTAGGGGGAGTGGGCGGATATATAGCTGAGGCAAATATGTGCATCATAAAAACTACGAAGAAAGCAATTTTCAAGTAATTAGGTGGTAGTTTAGTAAGTAGGTACTATTAAAAAATTAGAAGTTTAAGTTCGTTGAAGTTGAAGAACATGAAGTTCTAAAAGTTTTTTTTGATTTAAATTTCAATATATCAATAACATTATCATAATTTTTAGAACCCTGATAATAATATTTTACAAATCTGGCACTTAAAGACTAGATTTGGATCACTGCAACTACCTTAATTTAAATTTCTGTTAAATTTTGAAATGACGATGGTCCAATCGGCACTTAAATATATCTTTTTATGAAAATTTATACACAATGTATCATAATTTACAGTTAAAATTAAATTTTTGTTTTAATTTTTTGTGATTTTATATTACCGACGTTTTTCTTTAATTTTAGATTCAAAGAAACCCAGTTTCTTTCTGTTACTTTGAGCAGCGATCACAGAGTTGTTGATGGTGCAATAGCAGCTAATTGGTTGACAGCGTTTAAAGAACACATGGAGGATCCTGTATCCATGATATTTTAGGTTTCACCTTTACATTATGATATTATCTAGTTATTTTTTGTAAATATTATTGATGGCTTCTAAAGTGAGTTAAGTTTTATTTTGTGAACGTCTTTTTTTAAAACTTGAGGTATGTATATCATGAAGATATATGACTCAAAAACATGGCATGGGATGCCAAAATTATTATATCTGGTAAAGTAATAAATTGAAAGGTTTATCAGAGAAATCTTTTAAAATTTTAATTTTGCGGGGGTTGCAACAAATAATATTTTATTAATTATTATTTTAAGAAATTGTACAACGACACTTATCTAATCAAATATTTGAACAACTCGCTGGTCAAGTTTTAAGAAATTTTATTCAGAAAACTTGGGTTTACTTCTACCATTGATTTTATATACTTATAGATGTTGCACGCAATGTTAAATTTGGTTATAAGTTGGAGAACTTTGTACGCCAGATGGTGCTTTAAATCACCTAATCGCCACGCAGCGTACAAAGTTATTACTAACTAGCCATGTACATCTGTTATAATGGTTTCAAACTTAGATATGTACTTACTTAGAGCAGGTAATAAATCCTTTATTGGGGGTTTATGTAGATTATAACAAGGGTGTCTTTTAACAAAAACATTCCTTTATGATTTTAACAATACTGTTTGCTAAGATCCCACTTAAAATTTATTTTTACTTTCGTTTGCTGTTTCGTTTGCAAGATATGGGCATTTTCAAATATTTTTATTTTCAAAAAATTCGTAATAAAATAGCACGGTTTTCAAGAAAGTTTCTTTTTGATCACTCTCTCCTATTTGTTTTGAACATTTTAGTTTAGAATTCGTAATTCCAACGATTTTCAATGAATTCCAAGGATTATTAAAGATTTGCAAGAAACTCCAAGAATTTACAAATGTTTTAAAAAGTTTTCAACAATTTAGTAGGCATTCCAGAGATTTTTAAGGTATTGCAAGATTTCAACGATTTCTAAGGAATTCCTAGTGATTTGCGAAAAATTCCCCGTGATTTTCAACGAATTAAAAACAAAATAAATAAATATTTAAGTATACAAAACTCGGAAAACAAAATTTCAAAGATTTACGTGTACGCTGATATCCAATGATTTTCAAATATTTCCAAGGAATTCCAATGCTTTCCAAAGAATTTGAAAGATTTACAAAGAACACCG
Source organism: Podabrus alpinus (assembly GCA_932274525.1). Taxonomy (NCBI): domain Eukaryota; kingdom Metazoa; phylum Arthropoda; class Insecta; order Coleoptera; family Cantharidae; genus Podabrus; species Podabrus alpinus. The sequence goes on from OW026454.1 coordinate 23,538,947, forward strand.
AGGATTTCTAAAGAATTCCAAGGATTTACTTTGCAAAATATTTGAAGGAATTCCAACGACTTTCAAAGATTTCCAGGATTCCTCCTATGGAATACGCTTTGGGGTCGTCCATAAATTACGTCACGCTCCTGGGGGGGGGGTCCGACCTTTGTGGCGTTAGGGGTCGGGGGAGGTTCAAAATTGTGACGTCACAATTATAGGTATATAAGTAAATGAAACAATAAAAGTTACAATATAATAATAATAGTTTAAGTTTATTTTAGTGCTAATAAATATGTAGTGAACCTGATCAACCGGATTAAAGAAATTATCAACCGGATTAAAGAGATTATCTTTGATTGGTAACAAGTTTATTCTATATAAGCGTAACATTTTATTTTAATAAACACAACTTCTCGAAGCTAATTAATTTGTAATTCCAACAAATATGTCTTATTCAAAGTGTAATTACGCTGGTTGCAATGAAAAGAAAAAAGGATTGCAAACTGTTAGGTTTTATGGTTTTCCTACCCAAGATGAAGAACGGTGTAAACAATGGGTCCTGTGTTCGGGAAATTTAAGCTTGATAGATGTCGATATCACAAGTTTCTTTTAACAAATAGGCTTTGTCAAGATCCAATTGAAAATTTGTTTTCCCAAATACGCCATAGAAACGGATATAATCCCAATCCTTCTGCAAAGCAATTTAGGTTATCTCTACAAGGAATTATTTCATCGTGTCTGGAGAAAGAATGCACAACTTCAAATTGCGAGAACGATGAAGATAAATTAATTAATTTGGAAGAAAAAATCGAGTTCTCTGGAGATTTGCCTGTGGTATCAGAAACTATTTCCGATTTTACTGATATCTTTGAAGTGGAAATGGAATCAACATCATCATCCTCCGATGAGGACTGTAGCATAAAGGAAAACTATGAAGCATGCTCAGTGACCTACTTTGCAGGTTATTTAGCTCAATCCTGTATTAAAAAGTTTGGGTGTAAATATTGTGTAGAAGAACTTCAAAAAGGTAACACTGATTTAGTTGATAAGAATGAAATGTTGATTTTGTCTAGGGATTACGGCGTAGATGAAACTAAAATACAATTTTTAAAAAGACCCAGCACTGCTTTCATTCAAATTATCAGCATATGTCTAGGCATATACAACAAGTCCTATAATAAAATATTTTACACCAGGGCTATTAAAGATTCCATATTTCAAAAAATCGTGAACAATGATACAATTAAAAAGTGGATCACTGACAAGAAGTGTGAAGAACATAAAAAATTTTTAATAAACCGTTTACTGCGAACGAAACTGTTCCGTACATGTAAAATACAGATTGAGAAGAAAGATAAACAAAGTGCAACAAGAAAACTTAATATTTTAAAAAACCAATAATAAGTACATGAAAAATTAGATATTTTCCAGAATTTATTTTGTTGTATAATTTTCATATTAATAAATTTTTGCAAATAACTTTAATTATTATTAAACCTATGAATCTAAAATTTGGTAAATAGAAAAGAAAATTTCAACCTTCAAAGATTGTAATACCTTTTATTAATGGCTTTATGCATCTTTAGGACTTAATGGTATGTCAGGTAAATTTAGGTAATCTTCATAATATAGCTTTTTTTCAAACCAACTTTACTGTAAATAAAGTTGTTAACATTTTAGCTAGGTAGCAGCACTTTATGACAACTTTTTGACGAATAATTTTCTATAACCTACACTCCTATTACGTGCCACATCTATAAGTATATATAATCAATGCTTCTACTTAATTTATTAAAATGAGATTAAAATTGTGTGCTAGTCAATTTCATTTTACTGTTCCTTTGTTCAAGTGTTCTTTAATATTAAAAAAATTATTATTGTTATCAAAATTGTTTTATTTCTAAAAGTAAAAAATTATAAATTCGTTATTGAAGTAACAACTTCTAAGTAATATTCAGAATTTAAAAAAAATCGCTTGCCTTAGGTATAAAAATAAGTGTTGTAGTTAAGTTGAAAATTGTTTAAAATATTTATTATTGTTTAATTTGGCCTTGAAATTTATTTTTGAAAATTAAATTTTAAAATTATAAATAAATTATTATTGCTTTATAATTTTGTCTATTGTGTACTAAAATTGATGTTAAATTACAAGAATTTTAGCTTTAGTAAGCGAGAAGTAGACAATAAAGCCATTGATGGTAACTAAAACTTGTTTTGAGAATAATTGGTTAAAACTACCTTTGAAAAATTTGATCTTCAATATTATAGCTGTATTCTTTTTACCTATTTTAAGTGAGATTGTACTGAGATACTCAGTTGACTCAGTTAAAAGGGTGTTCTTTTGTCCGTTTTGACGAATGTACCGTGCCGTGCCGAATTGAGTTTTAACTGAGAAAATTACCTGCTACCCTAACCCAAGTGATCTTGCTATTTCAAAGTGTTACAACTGAGACAAAGTGGGAAATAGCTCGGATTATTTTATTTTACTTATTTATTTTATGTTATTTAATGTTAATTGCCGGTTTCAATAAGTTGCTATTTCATCTTTTTGGAGATTATGTAATTTGTAAAATAATTTGGTTGGTAGGTAAATTATTATATCATGGGTTGGTATTGTACATATTTTTGTTGTTCTTTTCACCTTATGTTTTTCTCACTTTGACTCAGTTAATCTCTGTTCGGCTCAGCTCACTTTGTCTCAGTTGCGTAACTGAGATGGAAATAAAACTTGTAAAAAGAATACGCCTACTGTTGTAACACCTTGAAGTGGTGTTATTGCTAGAGTTCAGATTTGATAGAAAAGAATTTTGCAAACATCACAAATGATGAAGCCTTGTGGTACATAAATCTTCATCCCCTGATTAAAATAAGTCCTGTACTATGTAGGTGAGGCATGTTTTGCCTTTTCTTGTTTTTACCTCGCAATAACACACTACCATTGACCTTCTAATTTTAATTTATAATAAAACAAGGTAGTAGGGTCAGCCTAGCCGACTTACTTTTGATGAAAGCATAAAGGTGCGAGGTCGAGGGCCGAGCTAATGATCAAAGTCGCCAGTTTCACAGAGCTGGGTAGTGGGCGACTGGCCATTAAGTTTCATTTTTGTAATACAAGTCGAGCTGGACTGCTAGCCACATATTGTTACCTAAAAAAAGACGCAGAAATGAAAACAGCCCAGAGATGGAGAGAAGAATACCTAAACAATTGACTCTAAAAGATTACTGGCTTAGTAAACCGGTAACTGTCAATCAATTCAGCAACCTACCTATGCCCCCTGCAAATGAGAATAAAGAATCCCCTGCAGATGGGGATGAAGAGTTTCCTGCAGATGTTGATCAAAACCAAACAGCCAAAGAATCTATTCCGAAAATAATTAAACCTCACCAATTTTTGTGGAAGGGGTAGACAACATCAAGCCTTTGAGTGACCTTGGATGTGACGCATGACGCCTGGATTCCAGTATTTGTATTGTTGGTTTAATGTACTTTATTCTTTTGAGGTCAGGTTCCTTTTTGTTTCTTCGTTTTCTAGCATCTTCTTGTACCTTTAAAGCCTTTCCTTTTCTCTTCCTTCTTCTTCAGATGATGACGACTCGGCAGGGGAGGGGATTATCACTCATACCTTCTTGCTCTTGATGCACCTCTGGTGTTCCAATTTGTTGTTGTTGCACAACCATCTCTTGTGGCGTATGAGGCTCTATACTATATACTTCATCCACCTTGTTATCACTCCTTATACTAAAATGCAGACTGTTGCAGTTAGTCTTCTCTTCCAGATAAACCCTTCTTCGGTACCTTGTTTTTCAATAGATCGTGGGGGCATCGTTTCGCACTTCCTCGTATTTACTATGCTCCTGGTTTTTTCTAGTATGCTTTCCTCTACTTTTATATTGGGAGGAGAAGGAACACTGCTCCTATGACAAAAATCTACGTAAAAATATTATTAATATGACGATACCAAATTTTTGAAAACAGAGTTGTATGCATCGGTATTTTAACGTTCTACGTCTTCCGATTTCCCTGTCTGTTCTCGTTGCCTGTTGAAACTGTGACGAGCACAGAGGACCTACAGCTTAACGTGGATTCCGAACCACGGGGATAGACGATTTTTACATCGTCTACTCCAACCAGGGAAGTTTTTGAGCCATATATAATGTTACCTGTGGCCAACAGATAGACATTTGGTGAGCGAAAAATCCTTCTGTAGATAGCACCTCACAGGATTTGAACCTATGAATCTCGGCATGAGAAGTTAACACGCTAACCGCTCAGCCATTCGCCCACTCATTATGTCATGTCATGTTATCGTCATGGTCCGAGAACAAGTACCTATAGAATCGATAGCACATCCGCAATTTACATGCGTTGGACAGCCCAATACGTAGCTTTGGGATGTCACCAATCCTTATCTAAGAGACTCGATGGCTGTATGCCCTTCTCTTCCCACCACTTGTTCGATCCCATATATGACTTTCTTCTTATCGGAGAAGTGATCGATATCTTTGATTTGAAGGTGGACAGCTTTGTTAGCATTCTCATCTTGTTAGTTTCTATCTTGCCTGTCAGCTGGTTCTGGAGTTCCATGTCAGCTTTCTCTAACTGGACTAGGGCATGGCCTCAGCGAGTCTGTCTCACTACTAATAGTCTGCCTTGGTACCTCTTCTTTATTTTTTAAAGAGCCTCTAATATCTTAATCAGTATCGCCGTCGGTCTTCCCTCTTCGTTGGTGCGTTTTTCCTCCTTTCTTCTTCACTCATCTGTTCGTCTCTCCGTAGCCTTTGTGCTTTGTATTGTCCATGGATTTTCCTCCCCGTCTTTTCTATATGATACGTAGCTTTTTGAAACGTAACGGCCAGATCTTGACCGTTGACGTGGAGCGGTTGCTTGATGACGATCGGGAGGAGGGCCACTCCAAGGCTGTCTTCTCTGACCGTTACTGAAGTTCTGAAAATCGAGTTCCCGGTTGTTATAACAAGAAAACGTTTTTTAAAAATCACAGAAGTCCTTCGTGTAGGCAAACGCATACAAGGACAGTTGATGAGTCAAAGGAAAGAAAGAAAGAAATAATCTTCTACACAAATAACACACCATTTGTTTGTAATTTCATTTGAATTCAGTGCATTAATAGTTTGGTTATGCTTGTCATTTTATAAACGATATGGTAAGTTTACCACGTGGTCAATATGATGAATTGTTCCAATCAACTATCGTACGACAATTGCATTCCATGGGCAAAGTTCAAAAGTTGGGTGTTTGGGCATCATACGTTTTGAGCGAAAACAACAAAAATCAGCGTGTTACTATTTGTGCTTCTTTGCTTGCTCGTCAACAACATCAGCCGTTTTTATCCCAAATTGTTGTTGGTGACAAAAAAATTGTCCCTTTACATTAACATCAAGAACAGAAAGGAATGGCTGAGCCCTGACAAACAAGCAAATCCTCGTCCAAACGCTGGTGCCCTTTCACGCAAGGTAATGTTGTGCATCTGGTCGGACAAAGAAGGCGTCATCTACTATGAATTGCTTCCGAGGAATGTAACCATCATTTCTGAGGTTTATGGTCAACATCTGCGCCGCCTGGAGGCTGCAATTCAAGAAAAACGACCGGCAAGACGGCATCAAATGGTTTTGCAGCATGACAATGTCCGTACGCAGGCTGCTAACATTACAAAAACAGCTATTCATGACCTCGGTTGGGAGGTTATTCCATATCCGCCCTATTCTCTTTTCCGCTCTCTATCCAACAATCTTCGCGGAATCTCATTTATTAACGACGTTGCTCTTCAAAACTGGCTCGACGACTTCTTAACCTCCAAACTGCAAAATTAATCTATGTACTTATCTAACTGAATTGAATAGGAAAAGTAGACTTTATCTAATGGTCTTAGAAAAATTAAATTTGCAAAATACTTATAATTGATACAAGTAACTACGTAAATAAGATTGCGTCACCCAGGTGCTTATAATATACAGTAGAACTCCAATTATCCGAATCAATTGGGACCGGACCCCATTCGGATAATCAATAATTCGGATAATTGAATTTTTTCCAAAAAAGGGTCTTCTTCTTCTTCTTCCACTTAATTTAGGACTAGGTCCTGTATTATCCAATGTATTTTGCGTTATGCCGTGCTAGGGATTGTCCTGGGATCCAGAGGTCCAGCTTTCGTACCACCTTTTGGGTGGCCGTCCTGGAAGTCTTCTGGAGATGGGTTTACCTGTTCTCGCTATTTTATGTAGTCTGTTTTCGTCCATTCTGTCTATGTGGTCTCTCCATTGTCTCCTTCTTTCTCTTATCCATCTTACGATGTCTTGAGTGTTGCATGTCTGTCGGATATCGTCGCTTCTTATTCTATCCCGTAGGGAGACTCCTACTATCGATCGTAACGTTCGCATCTCTGTGCTCCGTAGGATTTGTTTTGTTTTGGAGGTTTCTGCTCTCGTCTCAGCGGCATATGATAGTATGGGTCTAACACACGTCTTGTATATTCGCGTCTTGCTGTCTGCCGTCATATACTTGTTGTTCCAGATGACGTCGCGCAAATAACCTGATACTGCACTCGCTTTTGCGGCTTGAGTACGAACTTCTACGAACTACGAACTAAAAAAGGGTACTATATGGATTTTTAATTAATTAAATGAAAAGGCAACACTTTTACATGTTATATAGCGTACTTACAAGTGCTGTACATTAGTATGATTCGAATAGTCGGAGTTCGGATAATTGGAGTTCTACCGTAGTTACTTTTCAATTATATTAGCTGAATAAACCACTTCAATTAGTACATTGTTGTATGTATAATGTTTATGTTTTTTATATTAATAGTTATCTATTATGAAGTTCAAAATTTTTTAATATTTTATCTCAGATAAACTACCTAATTGTTCGTGATAATCCACCTTGCACAATATAACGAAAATTTATATTAATGGAACTTGATAGTTTGGTGTTTCGCTAATATCAGTTTTGATGTGAAGAATTGTGCATCTTGATAATTCAAAATGTTGATAAAATTTATATTTTTAATTTCGGTGTTCTGTCAAGTTTATACCCAAGAGGAAGTGCTAGTCGATTATTATGAAAAAATGATAAAAGACGAGATAGAGAAGGCATCCAAATATCAGTTGCCTAAAGATGCGAAAGAATACGAACCGAAAAATGTACACCCTGAAGGTAATCTATTTGTTACAATAAAGTGATTCCTAATCAAATCACATTTAACAAAATTTAATCTTCAAATATTTTCAGATTTTGGCGAAGTCGATTTTGTCGTTATTGGAGGTGGTTCAGCAGGTGCTGTAGTTGCTAGTCGACTCTCTGAGATAAACGCGTGGCACATATTACTATTGGAAGCAGGAAAAGACGAAACAAATTTTACCGAAATACCCGCCATGGGAAACCATGTCATAAATTCAGAATACAATTGGGGTTTTAATAGTACTCCCGGAAAAACTTGTTGTTTATGTAATTTTGTCAATTTGGTTTATTAATGTAACATAAGTAAATTTATTGTTGTTTCAGTAACCAATGGCGTTTGCTCTATTCCGAGGGGAAAATCGTTAGGTGGTACCAGCACCATCAATTGGTTAGTATATTCTAGGGGCAATAAGGCGGATTACGATAAATGGGCGGAAGAAGGAAACACTGGATGGGCATATGAAGATGTTCTTCCTTACTTTATTAAATCTGAAAATTCTTACATTGATGGAGATGAAGGGTACCACGGTTTAAATGGCACCTTGAACGTCAACCATCACAATCCGATTAATTCGAAAACACACGTATTTTTGGATGCAAATGATGAGTTAGAAATTCCGGTATTAGATTATAACGGAAAAAATCAATTTGGTGCGAGTTTGGGACAGTTCAATACCGTTAAAGGTAAAAGAGATAGCTCTAATCGTGCATTTCTGAAACCTGCAGAAGGAAGAAAGAATTTGAAGATTTTAACCGAAAGTTACGTAACAAAAATTTTGATTTGTAACGAAACTAATCTAGCATATGGAGTTATATTTTCACATAAAAATGTTAAATACAGTGTTAAAGTCAGAAAAGAAGTTATATTGTCGGGAGGAGTTATAGGTTCTCCACACATATTAATGTTATCTGGTATTGGTCCAAAGGAGCACTTGCTAAAACATGGCATAAATGTGATCAAAGATCTGGCCGTAGGGGAAAATTTACACAACCATCCAGCTTTTTTCAATACTCTCATTTTAACTTCTGAAGTCAGCACATTTCCTGGCCTACGAGAATCTATCAAACAGTATTTAAATGGTACAGGTCCTCTAACAACAGTAAGTGGTATTGAAGCAGTAGGATTCTATCACTTACGATTATATAATTCAACTGCTCCTGATTATGAAATTGGTATGATTCCATCAATAATATTAGATAATTTTAATACCAACAGAGAAAGACTCGATTTAATGAATATATATGCTTCAAACAAAGAATCCAACATCACTAGCCGAATTACTGAGCTAGCCGTCATATTATTGCATCCAAAAAGTAGAGGAAAAGTTTATTTAAAATCTAATAATCCATTTGAGTATCCTTTAATTCAAGCATCGTGTTTAGACGACCCAGAAAATGAAGATTTGGAAAAACTATATGAAGGTGTAAAAGCCGCACACGAACTTTTAAAAACAGATGCATACAAGAAGTTAAATCCAGTTTTGATACCATTCCCTCCATGTATGATGCATCCGATATCATCAAACGAATATTTGATGTGCAATATTAGACAAACTACTAAAACTATTAACCATGGAGCAGGAACTTGCAAAATGGGTCCAGATCCTGCCAACGGGGCAGTTGTTGATCACAGATTACGAGTTCATGGAATAAAAAATTTGAGAATTTCGGATGCAAGTATTATTCCACGACCAATTTCAGGTCATTTGAATGCACCTGCTATGATGATTGGTGAAAAATTGGCCGACTTTATTAAACAGGAAAATAATTATTCATAAATACATATCTAATGGAAAATAATTATTGCAATATTTTAAACAAACATCAGATGTGAACACAGAACTGTAAAATTTATATTCAATAATAAATTTATTTAGAATTTAGAAAGCAAATACTTAAGAATCCTATAACACTCAGAGTGTATATAAGGGTGGATTGTTGTCAGTAAAAAATGTAATAGGTGTCCCAACTAATTAAAAAAAATTATTTTTGATAAATGCAATCTGTCACACAATCACATCCAAATTTGTAGACAGATTTCTCAATTAATTAGTTCTTTATTGGCAGCTAATTATAATGCACAACTTGTATTGTCCTGAGCCTTCCGTCTCCAGTCCATTACTTCCATCTGTTTCAAATCGTTTAGTGCCTCATCTCTCCATCTTGCTCTTGGTCTGCCTCTCGACCTTCCCACATCTAGTGTCCATAATTTGTGAATTTCTTTTGTCTCTTAAGCTCTGAGGACATGTCCCAACCATTCGATTCTACGCGATTTGATATGTTTCACTATATTTCATTTTCCAATTCATTTCCTCTTTTAACGTTAGTTTTTCTATAGTATAGTTCTGCATCAATTTGTTTGTACCCAGTATTTTTCTCATTATTCTTCTTTTAAAAATATTTAATCTTTCTTCTTCAGTTTTCGTTAAGTATATTACTTCCATCGGCTTTATCAACGTTTTGTATATTTTGATCTTAGTATATTTCCCAATTATTATTTTGTTCTCTAACAATTTCTTTAATTCCATATATGATCTATTTCTCAATACAATTTATTCACTCTTCAAAATTTACCTTTCTATGTTTATTCCTCCTTCTATAGTGTCATAATCCCTATGGTATTTCATATATTTTTTAGACTCTCTTGCTATTATTATCACCACATCATCAGCATACGCGATTAAGCTTCTTTGTTAATGATCGATTCTCCGCAATTGTTTCTTCTTACAATTACTTCTAATGTAACTTTGAATAGGGTCGCCGACAGTGTACCATTCTTCTTCTCTTACCTATGAATTTATTGCAAATTCTTCTGTTCTGCCTCTATTGTCGTCTGAGTTCCTATTATCCTATTAATATCTTTGGGATATTTTTCATTTACTTAAGTAGAACTTCTCTATTAACTTTATCAAACGCTTGTTGGAAATCTATGAAAATTATCTTATATATAAAATAATCTTCTAGCAGCTTTTCGATATGTTGCATTAATCTGGAGTGCTTCATCTTCGACAATATTTTAGAGTTGGTGTTGAGGAGAGATTTTCCTTGTAGTTATTGCATTCTGTGATATTTCCTTCTTGTATATCGGAATGATGCTAGCTGAAATCCATTCCACGGGAACTTTTTTCTTCTCCATACTCTATAACGGATTTTGGACTTTACATCCGTTATGTTCAACCTTATACCTCAATTTGGTTGGCCACTGCCATTTCATTTAAATTGAATGAGATGGCGTTGTGGACTCTGCGATATTTTTATTATCTGTTTTCCGGAACGCAGGTCGAGCGGCGCGCTGAGGGGGACTTGGGGAAAAATGGCGGAAGAGAAGGTCACGTCTTGTGGTCTGTGAAGTGATTTTCGGGGTTGGTTTTCGATTTTGCGGAATATGGTTACGTTTTGGGAGAGTTGCAGTCCGACAATCCGGATATTATATGGAATATGCTGTTTTTCCATCCCAGTAGGGGATTTGATTCGCGATTGGAGGATTGTGGTTTTTTTGGCCGTGCCATGTGTCCCTATCCGACCACCCTGGCCCATAATTTCTGGGAAGGATGTTTATCCGGTAGCATCGGTGAGTAACATGTTTTATTTGCTATTACTTCACAGTACCTGTCGATCGAGTGGCCAATAATTTAACATCAGAAGCTCGATGGCATGTTTTTTCCCTTGGCCTTTTTAATGTGTTTTATTTTTTTATTTATGTGTAACAATCTGGTATTCTTTTTTTGTGCTGCAATTTTATTTAAATAATGGTTGCAATTGATAGATAAGTGACAGGTTACAACTTTCTGCACTTGGTGATAAATTGCAATCTACTACTATCGCACTTTTGCATTCTTCGATAAAAATACCAAGTTTAAGTGTTATTTTTGATAAATGTAGTAATGCTACTTATTTATATTATTACGTTTTGGTTATTAAACTTTGCTTGGGTATTATTTCCTTTAATTTTATGTCGACGTACTGGTAAATTGTATTAGCAGCAAGACTCCAGATTTATCGACGTAAGTTCAAATTTCATACTTGAAATTTTGTGTCGATACCTTTTTGTGTTTAATTATGATTTTATATTTTATTTAATAAAGGCTAAGATGTATGACTTACATATATACAGGGTGCGACATTGCACCGGGGTTCGCTGCCGCTTGGTTTGGTCGTCGGAGGCTCGATGTGGTTACCATTATGGGATTGTTTATGACCATTCGAGTGTTCCGTCGATTGTTGGTGGGGTGGTGATTTTTTGGTGGCAATGTGGTTTGCTTCTGTTTAGTTTCACTGGTCGGCTACTGTAGTGGACTACTGTGTTACGTTCCACTGGTGCCATACTAACACCATAAGCATCGACTTTATCATTAAGCCTTTAAGCAATGACCACCGTATTGTTTATTTTTAAGTTTATTTTTATTTTATTGTTAAGTTTATTTTGTGTGTGTTTGCAAAGCTGCTTCCTTGAGTTTATCCGAGGCGTTTTTACACGACCCATGGCCCTCGCATACCGACGTTTCCATCAAAGAGCTAGTTGACCTAACACCAGGGCTCCACGCATTTAAAAGCAGAAGGTTCTTACCTTCTGCGTGGACTTTATCTTCTCCAAACTGCTTCTCATTAGAGCAGTAAGGAAAGATTTTGTATCAACTCTTATTATCATGCTCTGTGCATACATTCTTACTCATAGTAAATCTTCGCCAGTTTTTATGAGGTCACACTTTGTATTAATGTTCCCGGTATTTTATTATTTTTCGTAATTTTTACTATTTCCATAAATTCTTCATAATTTGATTCAGGAACAATTTCATTATTTTCATGTTCACTGGTTTTCTCAAGGCTATGTTTTATCACTAAATCTTCATTCAACAGCTTTCGGAAGTATTCCGTCCATATGATTATCATTTATTTCTCTCCATATCTCATGATCCCATCTATGTATTTCATTCCCATGGGTGCAATTGTTACATTTGATTTTTGTTCGCGTAATCTTCTATACAATTTTCTGGATTTTGTGCTATTTTTTTCTATTTCTTCCATTTTCTAATAATTAATACTTTGCTGTTTTTCAGCCTATGTATTTTTAATGTTTCCTTCCTCATCTCTTTATACTTCGGTGCATCTTCTACTGTTTGTGTTCTTAACCAAGTCAATCTTGATTCTCGTTTAGCGTTCACCATTATTTTGTTTCCTGTATTACCCTTGCTTTGTTTTCTGAACCTTTGTCCTAATATAATATCTGCTGATGTTTTATGGCCCTTTTTTATGTTTATTAATTCTTTGTTCACATCTTCATCCATCGGTTTCTTCCGTAAGTCTTTTCTTATTGCTTCTGTATAGTTTTGTCGATCGTGTTCAATGTTCAATTTGAGCACTACGTCAAATCTTTTGTTTCGTATGGGTGTTGCTTTTCTAACTTTGATGTAACTTTCCTTCTTAACTTGCAATATTGTGATATATCTATCTAATTACAAACTATCTTTTGCCAAAGTTTCAAGGTGTAGCAAAATGTTTGGTGGAAGTTAGGAATTTTTGTTGCCGACGGCATATCCATAAGAACCAGTATTTTTCGGCGCCGGAAATATGGAGTGCCATATTGGAAACTGTTATCTGTTATGATATTTCCATCTCTTAGCTGCAACGATGCTTTAATTTTGAATTATAAAATGTTAAAGTCGTGAAACTATTAAATATACTCGTAACATAGGTATTTTAAACAGTATAATATAACTTATTGAGTGGTGGTTTTAAAGCCCTTCCTAAATTATTTTTTAGTATACATAATATGTATAAACATTAGAAGTACCTAGAAATTTGAAAATTTGTTTTAAAACTTTTTTTTTTCATATTATGATATATTTTAATTAACATTGGTTACTTGTCTGGTCCACTGCAGAATTCATATTTATGAATCTATTTCTGATGCTGTCTTCAGCCACATCATAAATGTAACTAGAAGATCAGGCGGCCTATCGGCTGCTTTGACCTCTTGAGCTAGGAGGCTACAGTTGTTCGGCCTTAGGCCTCACTCAGGAATATCGCAACCATACATGAAGACCGTGGTTCTTCTATCTTGCCCGTAAGTGATGAATGCATCAGTCAAGTCAGTGAAGAATCTCAGCGTTATTTGTTCCATTCCATTTCATATTCCATTTAGGAAAATTTTAACACAATCGATAGTGCGGGCTTGGCTGAGAGCAACATATAATTGAACATGCGCGAAGACAGGTTTAGGTAATAAAATTCCAACCTTAGTAAGAATTTGACCTTGGCTTTTCTTAATGGTTATGGTGAAAGCAACCATTGAAGGCAATTGAGTGCGTTGTAGTTTAAATGGGAAAACGTTTTCGGAAGAAGTTAATTTAACTCGAGTTAAGTATCCATTGACGTCTATCTGTAAGGTTATATGCATATATATTATAGCATATATGCATACATGCCAGCAAAATAATTGAAGACCGGAGTCTCTAATACTTTTGCACCCGAATACGGCTATTAGTTTAGAATTCATTTCATACATAATACAGCTGTGTTGAAAAGATGTACGGCAAGAAAGGAACATACAAGAAGACAACAAAGGAAGTGATTATATTATAAATAGTTAAAAAATTTAATATTTCACAACCAACTTCTAATTTAATTATAGGAGCAAAACAATTATTGTTGTCAGCTCCTGTGTGATCTCTCATAATAATATTTTTCTCCAGGATACAACGAAAACGTAATTTTTTTTCATATTTTTATCTTCGAAAGTCATCATTTCGCGTACGATGTAAGTTATCAATGTAACATAATAATTATGTTTTAGTGTCTGTAATACAGTCAACTCGCGTTATAACGAATTTCAAGGGACCCGGAAAAAAGTTCGTTATATCGAAAGTTCGTTATATTTCTTCAAGTCGGTCTGTCACTTTGATAATGCAGAAATAGCATAACAAGGGTTTTGATTGAGCATATAAAAGACATTGCATTAACAAATATTATTAGACTTGGGCCAAAAAAACGTCGTTATATCGAGGGGACCAAAACCCATTTAAGTTTTCGTTATAACGCGAGATTTTCAAGGGACTGGCAGTTTCTTTCTTTATATCGAGATTTTCGTTATATCGAACTTCGTTATAACGCGAGTTGACTGTACCTACATTACGGGTAAATATTACGGTGATATCTGGAAGAGACGTCACTCGCAACACGAACATTCATTTTTGGTTGAATAAAAATTAATGCATGGAACTTGTTAATTTAAATAGGAGGTTTACCATTATCATCACAAAGTCAAAATAAAAAGAATCATTTAAATCATAATAATAAAGAATACAAGGGTTAACAAAATAAATTAAAATGTTCAATTTAAAATCCGTAATGACAAATATTGTTAAAAATAGTATAATAAAATTGTTTAGTTATAAGAAATTTATAAACTACATATAAAATTTATTAGTTAAGGTGTTAGAAATAATTTGTTAAAGCGTTATGTATAAAAATTTAAACATTACGTGTGCGCCGATAAAATTAATTAAAAACAGAGTGATAGGTCATCCGAGAAACCATCGGTGGACAATTCAAGTGATAACCAGAAATTATGTGCTTCAAATCAACGGTTAACCTAAAACCACAAGAAAAATAAATTAAAAGACAATTTTAAATTTCGCGCCACAGAAACATGGTTTCAACTTTAGTAATGAATTTGTATCACCTTGACGATATAACAAACAAAAAGAGGTCTTCCTTAGATTTGCATCGAGATCGCACGTGTAATTTTAGCGGCTCGAATATTAATTAATTAATTGTAGAAAATTCAGGATAAAAAGGGAAGAACTGTAAAAATAAAGTATTTAAACATTAGTGCGAACGTAAATAAAGTGAAAATAATAAAGTTTACTTACCGATTGCAAATATTTTTGAGAAAGTAGAAATTTTGCCACGAGGGTTGAAAATTTATCGAAGAAATTGATCTGGAAATATTAAGGTGAAAACGAGGTCATCGACAGGAAAAATCATCGATCACTGCACATGCGCTACACCAAAAAGGGGAAGACACCAATATTTATACAGGGTAAGCGAAAATTTTTACAAAAAAAAACTTACATTTGTGAAACGAGTGCGGAATTTCAAAATACGACGCCACGCTTGTTCGATTTAATTGTGGGGAATTTAGATAATAAGGAACTATTTAATATTTGTACAAGTTTATTTTCATCAAGACTATTTATAATTATTGTAATAAAAACAAAGTCAGTACAAAACGGATTATTTTTGGGGATTCTTGTATTCCCGGGTATTTTATTTTACAGCACAAAAAGATTTCCTAAAGAAACCACTACTGTGATAAGCAAGTCTCCATGCAATAAGAACCTAGCTAGCCGTGATAATCAGTAACATCGAAACTTTTATTAAATTGCGATTGACGGGTCTATCCGTACCTTGTCATCGTAATATGTTATTACTGACGTCGACGTCAACGTGAGCTCTTTGTCATTAAATATAGTTTGCTCTGTCATACAGTTGTGGTTAACTTAATAATGTTGACGTAAATTCTTGTCAATAAATTCCAAGAAGGTGCAGTTTTGCTCACGGGTATTCCCTTTGCTGTTTTAAATTGCACTTAATAAATAATAATCTTATCACTTGGGGTTCATGTTCCTTTCATTAATAAAAATGCAATCATATTCAGTTTTTATTTATTTAAGACTTTTATTTAAAATTGTAATGTAACATTGTAAAATTGTAACATACTACATACCCATGATACTATTACTAGTAAGATAAACCCACTTCGCGATCCAATTTCGTACGGCGTTGCGCATTACGTCACTTGGTGATAATAACTCTGCTTGTCGGTATGGTAAAGCATTGTTTTAGAGCGATTTTTATAAATATTTAGTATATTTTATTATTATTTATTATAATATTGATATTCGAATCTTTAATATATTGAAAATGTTTAATTAAATGAAACATTTTACATAATCAAGTTAATAAAAATACTTACTATTGAAGTTAAAATAAATTAAAGATTGGTAAATTTTTAAATTTATTTATATAAATTAAATTACCATCATGGCAGTGTTCTTTGTTACTAATCATGATACTGTGTTTCGATTTATTGAAGCTCTTCAGGTGATTACAATAAACAAAGAATAACTAATGTTAAGTCTTGTTTAAAACTTTTATTATAAATTTTACAAATTTACACGAGAAAACCAAGCGTTATTAATTTATATCGAAAATCATTTTCCCAATGTTTTGGAATTATGTAATAAATTATAAATAAAAATTTGTCTTTTTCTCCAAAGTCCTTTTGAATTAAATTTCGAGACGCGTTTCGAAAATTTACAATATTCTCATCATCGGTCGATTATAGAGGACAAACGTAAGAGTTGTTAATATCAAATTAACAAGACTCGGTCAGTATTATTAATTTGATGTTTGATAATTTAACAACTCTTACGTTTGTCCTCGATTATCGACCGCTGATGAGAATATTGTAAATTCTCGAAACGCGTCTCGAAATATAATCAAAAAGGACTTTAGATAAAAAGACAAATTTTTATTTAGAATTTATTTTACAATTTTTGTAATTTTTCTCTTCCTAACGTTGGATTTTTCTTTAATATTTCTATTTAACATCCTAATTTTGAAATACATTTTACACCTAAAGAAAAGATGCTTGGCCTCTGTACTTAAATTAACAGATTCCGCTAAATCCATTAGGGCTGTTAAATAATTTTTCGTCAATTAGAATGACTCCCCATTAAAATTATTAAAACTTGCTGTTTTCACATTAACTTTGTGTTAATGATAACATTTTAGAACTCATTGTTCGCAACCCTTGGAAATCTAAAAAAGCGGCAATGCGACAAGTTCTTGCTTTTTTGTTGTTGTTGCTAGAACAACCCAACACTACACGGTACACCATGGTAAAAAATGTTTAATTCAATATTTTTAATTATGATTTATCAAGCTTTACGCACATTTATCTGTAAACAAACCAAATAAAACACACAAAAACCGTAAAATGCCTTATAAAACTGCCCATTGCTGGGTAAATAGTCACCCCGTGACGTCAGGCGTGCGAGCGAGATGGGCTTATCTCATGCGCGTGAGTTTATCTTTACAGTAATAGTATCATGCTACATACCTATGTATTCGTTTTTAATATCGAAAAATTGTACATTAACAATTAATTTTACCAAGTAATTTTGATTAAACTTTGAAATTATTATTTATTTACGGTAATTTACAGAACTGAACTTGGCGGGGAAACCCCGCCGTCTTGTCTGCAATAACTTCTACTTGTTATCTTTAGCAAGCAGTGCATTTGATTACAGATTACACCTCGGTGGGTTGCCATTGCCTTCCGAGGGGAGACGGTCAGAATAAAGTTTTACTGAGCCCGGAGTTGTATTTAGCATTAGCAGCAACGCACTTAACCGTTGAGCTGGCGACCGTCTCATCTTCGCGCCTACACGTGTGGGATATTTATTTATACATTCTGCAATGTTGGGGAACCACGTCAATAGAAATACGTTTATTTAAGATTCAGAGAATTTGTTAATAACAAAAAGCATGGACTTGTCTGAACAAACAGATAAACTTTCGTCCGACACCAAGAATTTGAGTTCAGTATCATTTAATTTGAAAAGCGAGGCTTGAAACAGGTAATAAAAAATTAATTTATAATGTAACGCTTAATTAATTCCGTTGATATAAAATGTTTATTAATAATACAAAATAAAAATTGTTTAGTCATAAGAAAGGTAATTCAAAAGTCAAAATATTGTTAATTGATTAATTAATATAAAATTTGTGTTAGCATTAAAATTTAAATAAGTAGTTAAAATATTACGCAAAGTTCGGAGTGTTTCGATTTAGTGCACCGAAAACGGATAATGCATGTCCATAAATTTCACGAAACCAATCACGAAGCAATGATGAAGATTAATCCAATCTAAAAATAAAAAAAAATTATTTTATTAAAATTGTAACAAGTCACGATGAGCTGAATACAGACCTGTAATCTTAGAAGGTCAAAATGGTATTGATTTTTGCATCGACCAATAATAAATAATGACGAAGAATCAAGAGGCTATGATTTTCGAGGCGATGAGAAGTAAAACAATTGGGATCGCTCTACGTTTGATCGATGATAAATGGCGTTGTGTTTTATGCCCACTGCTACTAAAAATAATTAAAAAGTTCAGAAAATTTAAGTAAAGTCGACGAAAATTAGTGAATATTAATATAAAAAGTGTACTTGCGTTGTATTAAAGTGTTTTCCAATCGAAATTATAAAGGATTCAGAATATTTCTACAAAAAACGAATTTCAACTACACGTGGTTTTATACGACGCACTAAGAAAGTAATCCGTTCATATCAAGATAAGAAATGACCATCGGTGTGTCGAAGGTTAACAATCTCATGGTCAAACATCTTATGCATAATAAAAACCCTAGAGCTCTTAAAGGTAAATCCCCATTAAACTTTATTTTCGTAATAAAATTAAGTGAAAATTTCGGATAACATAAACGCGTGCTTTTCTTCGTTAATGTTAAGAATTTTTATTAATAGGATTAATATTAAGAACTTTTTACTTAATAAACCATTTATTTACTTTATTTTGTGTAATAAAAACATAATTATTGTCTTTGCAACGGAAGATATTTTTTTTGATCTGTTCCGAGAGTCCAAAATTTGATTTTAGCATTACAGTTATTGGTCCCGGAACGAACCCAGACTGAGAGGTAAGTCCATGCACTCCGAGACATTAAAGCCGAGGTATTATCATTATTGTTACATTATTTGTCATTGGTGTAAAAGTTCAATATTTCTATCGACGGGGTACATTTTGTGTGCACCCGAACATTGCAAAAATTTATTATAACGAGGAACCCTATTAGCTACGACATCTCATTGCATATTTTGACAGCCCAACGTGTGGCACTCTTAATTGATTCCGTTCATTGCAATTCGTTTCAATAATCATTTTGTTTTGGATTTTTAATTTGTAATAATAAATATTTTATTTTTTACATTTAACTTAATATAATGTTTTTATTTGAATCTTGGCATTTCATTTCATTACAAAATTATTTTGTGGTATTCCTTTGATTATTTTGGTACAGTTTTCTTTTTTTATTCCTGTAGGGCCTTATCCTGGAGCTAACTCGGCTAACGTCTCGTTCTGATAAGCAATCTCATTTGTAATAGATCATTTTCTGTTACTTATACGTAAATAACTATTTATGTTAGTTGCTATGAAACTTTTACTTTTTTGGTTTTCTTCTCCAAATTTTTCTATCAATTCCAGCTCTGCTTCATTTTACACGAAAAAATTATCGATAAATTAACAGTAATAAATACGTAACTAAAAGGTGATTCAATTGGAGGCAACAATTAAAGTTTTAAATAAAACCCATTGGTGTTTGATATTTTGCTGATATTTTTGTTTCAATACAATACATTGACATTAAACATGAAAAATTATATCGGTCAAATAGCCGGCCTTGTAGACTTCCGCTCTTTTGGTGAAAGTTTCCATTACTTTTCGGCATAAATAGTTGATAAACAACACGTCGAATCTTATCGTTTAACTCTAGAATCGTTTGGCGGTCATTGGCATACACATTTTGTTTCACATAACCCTAAAGAAAAAAATCTCACGAAATACGATCTTGGTGGCCAATTTTGGTCGCCGAAACGAGAGGTTACCCCGCTGTGTGACATATGGCAAAGTCTTGTTGAAACCACATGTCTTCAACATCAATGTCGTCCAAGTAGTGCCAAAAATAATTTGTTATAATTATAATGTTCAGATAACGTTCACCATTGAATGTTACAGTAGCACCATGATAGATTTAGAAAAAGTACGCCCTAATCGCGCCGCGCCGCCAATCAGCGTGAAATCTGCACCAAACGGTGACTTTCTGTGGGTGCATTGGTTGTTCCTGAATAACCCGTCGATTTTCATCACTCCAAATGCGAAAATTTTGTTTGTTTACGTATATATTCAATTGAAAGTGAGCCTCATCGATGAAAATAATTTTGTTTGAAACATTGCAATCAACTTGGTGGTTCTCTAACACCTAATCAACGAAGTCACAATGCTGTTTAAAGTCTGCTGGCTTCAATTCCTGAGTCAATTGGATCTCGTAGGCACGCAGATGCAGATATATTGCTAAAATACTCTGCGTGGAGTTATATGATAGGTCTAATTGCTGGGATCGATGACGAATTGAGGTCGAAGAATTTTCACGAACACTGTCACTTATTGCAGCGATATTCTTGCGTGACTGACCACTACAAGGACGCACTGGTCTTTGTACATCTAACACTGACCCGGATCGATCAAATCTTTCGATTAATTTTTTAGCCGAGGCACGACTTGGTCGGTTATGTACACCGAAATTATTTCGCAATGCGCGAATCGTGATGATGAAAATTTCCCCATTTAGGACATGGGATTTGACAATTAAATGCGTTGTTCTGACAAATACCGCTGCATTATTACAAATATCAATGCTTAATAAATACACATGTCAAATATCAATTGCTCACCTTTGACAGAAAATAAAGTGTACTAGATTTAAATTGTTAATTCTTGACTTACTTTTTGACTCCTCTCAAGTTACACAAAGTGAATGAACCCATTAGATTAGCGGTTAAATCGATTGGTTCAACGGTTTATGACAAATCAAAGTGGCTAAACTTTAACCCTGAGCACATATTAAAGAATCTGGATAGAAATCGTAGAGAATTTGAAAGGAATCATTCTGAACGGGAATAAGATATTAATCTCATTAGATGTCACTAACCTTTATACCAATATACTTATATACCCATAAGTGAGACATCGGATATTATGAAAAAGAAGATGGGTGAGACGGGATCCGATGCAAAAACGGGTGAAGACGTTATGGAACTGTTGAGAGTAGCTGTCGAGCAAACGTTCTTCTCCAAAGGTGGTGAATAGGTTACGGGACCTCCCATGTCACCGCTGATGGCTGACCTCGACATGAATAATTACCATAGGGAATTTTTGAGGGAACCGAATGGATATGTTACGGGCAATGATGACAATTCGGGCATTGACGTCAATGCCCATGCAAATTGGGCACTGTTGACATTTAAAAATCTATCTATAGTTTTTGCATCATTGTCCGGGCAATGACGTCATTGCCCAATACAGAGCGGGCGATGATGATATTATTCCATCGGGCATGTACATATTAAAAGTGCCTATATAATTGGTACTAGCTATTAAGGAATTAAGGGATTATTACCAACTTAAAAATTTATCTGTAAATATTATATGTATATAAGATACTCTGTCACTTTATTCACTAATTATCAAAATAAATACTAAAAATGGCTGGCACGATACTTTTTTTAAGATAAAATACTATTTCACGATTGACTTCTACCGCTCTTGTGTTCTTCAGTCCATGTCTACTGGGTATCTTAATTTTATTTAATCTGATAAGTTGGTATTACAACTTATCGGTTTAATCTCTTGAGTGAGTGGTGATGTCCTTTATCTTCGGTCAGTCAGGTCAGGGCAGGCCTTAGTGTTACCTGTGTTCTTCTATTTCTTACATGTATAAGATTAAGTAATTTCTAAATATGACAAAGACATGACGAACAGAAGATAAATGGATATCATGGATCTCAATAAAAAATCTCAATGTTGTTAGTTCCGTAGAAGATGACTTTTATAAACTTTGCACAAATATGGTGTTTTAAAGAATAAGTATACCCGATCTGAGTTTAACCCCTGTACTGATGAGAAGTTAATTTTGTTAGAAAACATTAACGATTCGAACAAAGAAAAGAAGATTACTATTAGAAAAGCTGCAGCTCAAAACAGTGTTTTAGGAGGACAGGGTTACAAGCGTTGCCACTGCAAGGGAGGATGTAAAAGTAATAAGTGTGCATGTCGCGCCAGTAAACAAATTTGCAATTCGAAATGCCATGGATCACTCTCATGTTAGAATAAAAATGATTAAATTAAAAAATCTAATTTAATAATTTTTAAATTTTAAATTTTTATTATTTTTAAAAATTGTTATTAATAAATTATTAAATTATAATACTTCACTAATGGACGATGTGTAAATATTAAATATCGCAAAATTCGACATATTTGGTTTTGCTTCCTATCCATTAAATTTTGATGTCATCATTGTCCGTTCACTTTTGGCCAATAACGTTATTGGCCGGCTAAGGACGTAAATATTACAATCAGATAAAAATATTCACATCATTGTCCACCGTGAACGGGCATTGACGTCAATGCCCAATTCACATCATTGACCGTAACAGATATACTTAGTGATACGGTCAAATTATGGAGGATGTATGTTAATAATGTTATTTACGTTTGGAATGGCGCTGGGAGGAAGCTGAAGATTTCCTAGTGTTGCTGAAGAGGAGGAACCCACATATTCAATTTGCTTGGACATCAGAATGAAAGAAGGGGCATTAACTTTTTGTTTTAAGCCTTAAATAAAAATGCAAACAGTTCTTGCATTCAGCAATTGGCTGAACAACTCTTATAACCATTCAGAACAGCATAAGAGGACAACTTTTAGGTCCTACATTTAAAAATAGGTAACAACATCATTGAGTGCAGATGGAAGAACGAGTTAATTTAATAAAATGTATTGTCGTGTTCTATTCGGGTGAATGTCCCAGGACAACCAGCAAATCTCCCTCTGACTTGAACATGAAATAAAATCCTCTTTCAAACAATGTAACTTTTAATTAAATAAATAAGAACTTTTTTTTATGAACAATTAACTAACAAATCTTAACAACTACGTTTTTCTGAACAATTAAATAAAACAATCTTAATTCAATAAAAAATAACATCAACAATGAAAACAAATACTTAAAATTACGCGTAGCCCCAGAGTTTATTATTACGTGGCGTTTTTAACGTTTTTGAATGCTTCACTCGCGCCGCGCTGTAAATAGTTAAAGTTACGCTTACCACACACGTGCTTCTCTCTCTCTTTTGTTTTTTTTTAACTTCACCCTTAACTTGTTCAATTCTGCCGATCAGCTGCGATCCAAAATTGTCTGCTTTTCATAAAATTTTTTGAATCAATTCTCCAATTATTTTTTTATTATTACCAATTTGCTTTATTTTTAATTAGCATTTCTTCATTTTTCTTGGTCACAGTTCTTACTAATAATCTATTTTATAGATTCGCACACTTTTAATGTGATTTTTAATCAAAATATCACACTTTTTTTTGTGGAGCCAATTATTTTGACATCCCTACAAAAACGCACGCTTCAGAGAGCTCCTTATTTTTTTCGTTATTTTGAAACGATTTTCCCACACTTATGATCTACATTTTATTTTTCATTGTTTAAATTTTTGATTTTATTTCATATTAAATATTTAAATTTGTGTATTTTGAAAACACATTTCAACTGCCCCCTAAATTTTAAATTTTTCAACATAGTTGAATTTTTTGAAATTTACATCAAAGAATGGGTTTTCAAATTTC
This sequence comes from Podabrus alpinus, assembly GCA_932274525.1. Lineage (NCBI taxonomy): Eukaryota > Metazoa > Arthropoda > Insecta > Coleoptera > Cantharidae > Podabrus > Podabrus alpinus. The sequence continues at coordinate 23,562,629 of OW026454.1, forward strand.
AGTTTTGCTCTTGATTGAATAATTTAATTTTGCTTCTATTCTTTTTATGAATTAAGTTTTAAATTTATTCTTAAGTGTGGCATGTTACTTTTAACACAAATCTACATTTTATTAATGCTGCTTTTGGGTGACTTTCACGTATTTCATAAATTCAATTCTTTTGTTTGTTTGCTCTTTTCAACATTTGATTCAATTAATTTATTCTTCCCTGGTATTCTTTTACAATTCTTTATTTTTCGATAATTCCCTATGTACTTCAATCCCCATTTGACATTTATCTTTGGACTTCCTTCGTCCCATTGATTCATCTTTTACCTACATAACATCTATATTTCACCCTCAACATTCCTTGTAATATTGGGCCCCCATATACTTCATAATCATCATTATTTACTTGTGGCACTTCTTTGAGCTACCACCTTAAACTCAACTACTACTTCATCTTTCTACTTCATTTCAATAATTACCCCCTTTTATCCCAATAATTGTTCCTATTTTGAATACCATTTTCCGAATTCTTAATTCTTTAAATTATTTGATTAATTACTCATATTTCAACTTTCCCTTGTTCACCCAAAAATCTTAAAGTTTATCCGTCCCTTTTTACTTAAATAAATCATTCTCTAGGTCTTTACATTCTTGACACTGTCCTTTTTTCTACTATTTTGTTCGCGGTCTTTGAAATTGTTGTTTTCTTTGCCTTTTTAATTAAGATTCGCTTGTTATAATTTTTCAATTTCACCTCGCAGTAGAATTTCTTCATCATATTTTTCTTTTGGTCACTTCAATTCTTCCTTGTTTTAACATAATTCAACATCTTCATTAAACAATAACATTTATTTACAAACTCATGTCCATTTATCGTTAGCATCTAATCATATTTACATTGTCGTCATATTTTTAATCCCAAAATTCCGATTTTATTCCTGTGAACCTACACGTGCAGTCTTCCATCTGACGTGCTTATATAATTCCACCATCTTACTATAGTTGATGTGACTTTCGTTCACTCGTGGCACTATGTCACCTTCAATGTCGTCCCAATACATACCATTTTTCGAAATGTCAATGTCACTTATTTCATAATTAATTTGACGTTTGTCGCCGTCACTGTTAATAAATAAATTGTTCATAACTTTAAATTGAATATTGTCCGATTTTAATTCCGTAGGTAATAAATTGTCTAATTTTAACTTATTGTGCACTGTATTATTGTTATTTAATAAATTATTTTTCAAATTAAACTTGTTTCGTTTTATCAAATTTATTTTGTTGCGTTGCAATTTTATTGTACCATTGGTTTGCATTCCCCACGATTTTGATTTTAATTTACGCTGTAAATTTTTAATTTTCAGGTGTCTTCTTTTAACCTGCTTTCTACTCGATGTCATGTAGTGTCTATCTTCCTTCAATGTTGATGGTGTTGGGCTTTCTTTTATTGTAATTACTTCCAACTTTACTGTGTCCTTTTTGTTCTCCAACCTTGCAGTTGTGTCGTTCACCAAATTAATGGTTTGAACTCCGTTCACCAATTTTGCTTTATCTTCTTCTACCAATTTATCTTCGATCTTTTCAACCGGCCGGAATCTTACGGATTCCATCATTTTGGCTATTGTATTCTCTTCGTTTTGTGGTTTCTCAACTTCTTCAACCACCACTTTTTCTGAAGACCTTCCTCCGATGTCTATCGTGAAATTTTTCAACTCTTTTATTTCCTTTTTTAAACTTTCTTCCGTGGCCCTTATTTCTTGTTTTATGGCCCTTATTTCTTGTTTCGTGGTCATTATTATTGTATCTTCTGACCTTTGCGTGTTTTCTTTTATCTCCATCATTATTGCTAACATCTGTTGCATTGTTGTAATTTGATCTGATTCTATTCCTCTTTCTTCAACCACTTCTTCTGTATTATTTTCAACAGTCGGTTTATCCTCAACTATACTTCTAGTTACACGTTTGGTGTTCATTTTGTCGTTCTGAATAATAATTATTTTCAAAATAGGAATAATTAGTTCTGGTTAGTTATATAATGTTTATTTGCAATTTGCAAATATTTAAATACACCCATAATAGTTTGTTTTTATGTTGAATTTTACTGTAACTTTGCCTAACTTAATTTTAATATTTGAGTGAATTTTTAACTTTTATTGAAAATGTTTTTAAACTTCTAAGAATTGAATTTTATTAGTTTAGAGCAATTGATTCTTTAATCTCAGAGTATAACGGATTTTGGACTTTACATCCGTTATGATCAACCTTGTACATCAATTTGGTTGGCCACTGCCATTTCATTTCAATTGAATGAGATGGTGGTGTAGACACTCTGCCATATTTTGTTATCTGTTTCCGGAACGCGGGTCGTGCTGCGCGCTGCATCGGGAGTCTTGGTTAGAATTTCGTAGGAGAAGGTCGACATTTTTATGTACTGTGGAGTGATTATGGGGGTTGGTTTCAAGATGGCAAGATATGGTTTCGATTGGGGATTTTCAGTCCGACAATCCGAGTGATTATATGGAATTTGTTTGTTTCCATCCCAGGAAGGGATTTGCATTCGTGATTGGAGGATGATGGTTTTTTGTCGTGCCATGTGTTCTGGACGGACCACCCTCGCCCATAATTTCTGGGAAGGATTTTTATCCGCTCAATTGGTGAGTTACCTAATTCTTTTGTTGAGTGCTTCACAGTATTTCTTATTCAATTGGCCACTTTTTAATACCAGAAGCTCGAAGACGAAATTCACCCTTGGCCTTTTAATGTTTTTTTATTTTAATTATGTGTACCACTTTGGTTTGTCTTTCCTTTTTGTCTTGCATTTTTATATCCCATATTGCAATGGTTTTTAATATTTTATATTCCTGCAACGAGATGATTACGCCTATCTTATCTCATTTGCGTTCGCAAACGTAGAGGTACATTTGTGTTTGAATTTAATGCTTGATTGGTAATTAATATTTAATTATATTATTATGCCTTGTTTTAATTAAATAAATTCAAGCTGTGTTTAATTTCTACGTTATAACATCGAGCGGCGTATGGTGAAATGCATTGACGATGAGACTTCCAAGTGGGTGTCTTACGTTCGAGTCTTGTATTTTTAATAATTATATTTCTTATTTTTTTTGTGTTTAATTATGATTTAATATTATTTTTATAAAGGCTGCGATGTGCGACCTACATATATACAGGGTGCGGCATTGCACCGGGGTCTCTGCCGCTTGGTTTTATCGTCGGAAGCTCGATGTGGCTACCTTTATGGGATTTTTTATATGACCATTCGAGTGTTCCGTCGATTGTTTGTCGGGGTGGTGATTCTTGGTGGCAATGAGGTCGCTACTGTGCCGTTCTGGTCGGCTACTGTAGTGGGCTACTGTTGTTACGTCCACTGGCGCCATATTAACACCATAAGACATCGAATATCTTTATGCCTTGTAGCAATGAACATCGTATTGTTTATTTTTATGTTTATTTTTATTTTATTGTTAAGTTTATTTTGTGTGTGTTTGCAAAGCTGCTTCCTTGAGTTTCTCCGAGGCGTTTTTACACGACCCATGGCCCTCGCATACCGACGTTTCCATCAAAGAGCTAGTTGACCTAAGATCAGGGCCCCACGCATTTAAAAGTAGAAGGTTCTTACCTTCTGCGTGGACTTTATCTTCTCCAAACTGCTTCTCATTAGAGCAGTAAGGAAAGATTTAGTATCAAGAGTCGTGGTATTTGACAGCCCACTCGTTGTGCGCCAATTTCTTTACTATGCTGTCGTGTTCTATTCGGGTGAATGTCCCAGGACAACCAGCAAATCTCCCTCTGACTTGAACATGAAATAAAATCCTCTTTCAAACAATGTAACTTTTAATTAAATAAATAAGAACTTTTTTTTATGAACAATTAACTAACAAATCTTAACAACTACGTTTTTCTGAACAATTAAATAAAACAATCTTAATTCAATAAAAAATAACATCAACAATGAAAACAAATACTTAAAATTACGCGTAGCCCCAGAGTTTATTATTACGTGGCGTTTTTAACGTTTTTGAATGCTTCACTCGCGCCGCGCTGTAAATAGTTAAAGTTACGCTTACCACACACGTGCTTCTCTCTCTCTTTTGTTTTTTTTTAACTTCACCCTTAACTTGTTCAATTCTGCCGATCAGCTGCGATCCAAAATTGTCTGCTTTTCATAAAATTTTTTGAATCAATTCTCCAATTATTTTTTTATTATTACCAATTTGCTTTATTTTTAATTAGCATTTCTTCATTTTTCTTGGTCACAGTTCTTACTAATAATCTATTTTATAGATTCGCACACTTTTAATGTGATTTCTAATCAAAATATCACACTTTTTTTTGTGGAGCCAATTATTTTGACATCCCTACAAAAACGCACGCTTCAGAGAGCTCCCTTATTTTTTTCGTTATTTTGAAACGATTTTCCCACACTTATGATCTACATTTTATTTTTCATTGTTTAAATTTTTGATTTTATTTCATATTAAATATTTAAATTTGTGTATTTTGAAAACACATTTCAGTATATCTGAAAATAATAAATATAAGGAAGAGTTGATTGACACACTGATCGACACGGTGATCAAAAACAGGAATAGATTAAAGTACAAAAATTGCAAATGTGAGCAAAAATGCGCACAGATAGAAAGTTTAATTGGGGGTGCTAGAACAACTGAAATATGGAGGTCGATTAAACAAATGAAGACAAATGGAGCTAATACTTTGAACAACTTGGTAGTAATAAGTGAATAGAAGAGCCACTATGAGGACCTGTTTACGGAAAAACGAAGGAATTCCTAAATAATACAATACCGCAAGATTTGTACAATGACGTGGATGAAGAGATAAATATAACTCTGGATGATATTGAACGCAACCTAAAAAACATGAAAAATGGAAAAGTCCCGGGGTCGGGAGGTATTCCGGTAGAGTTGTTGAAGAATGGGGAAGAGTCTCTGTTTATAAAAATTTGGGGATTGGTGTGTTCCTGCTGTAGACTAAATAAAGTTCCAAAAGAGTGGAAGATATCACATCTGATCTCGTTGTTTAAGAAGGGCGATAGAAGAGACTCAAAGTGTTATAGAGAACTAAGTATTACTGGCACCTTTAGTCGACTGTTTGGGAAGATTATACAGGAGAAATTAAGACTAAACATTGGCAACGAAATAGTGGAAGACCAAAATGGTTATATCTCGGGTAGATCGTGTATTAATAATTTGTTCACACTGCAACAGATATTAGAGAAAAGGATAGGAACAGGGCAAGAAGTTCAATTGGCTTTCATTGATCTGGAAAAGGGGTATGATTCGATACCCAGACTCAAACTGTGGGAGGTGTTGCAGGAGGTGGGCACAAATAGTCGGCTGATCAAAATGATAAAGGAACTATGTACCTACACATAATGTAACATAAATGTAAAGAATGGAAACATGATATCAGAACCATTCACAACATCTAAAGGACTTCGACAGGGGTGCAGCTTGTTCCCACTGCTATTTAATGTATATGTATGTAGAGATCTCATAAAGAAATGGAAGAGACATTGCGAGGGAATGGGAATATCTATTGGCGATAGCACGCTTTTTACTCTGCGCTTTGCGGATGATCAGGTGATAATAGCACAGGATGCCTATGATCTGGAATTCATCTTAAAGAGACTATACAAAGAATACCAAAAATGGGGCTGACAGATCGGTATGACTAAAATTGAATATTTGGTGGTTAATTCAGACGCTAAATTTGAAGTGTTAGTCAATGATGATGTAATGGTCAAGAAAGTTGATACTTTTAAATATCTGGGCCTGATTGTGGATAAGAAGTGTATAAGCAAAGAAGAGATAAAACATAGAATACGAGAAGGTCAAATGATTCTAGGTTGCTTGAACTCACTATGGTGGAACAAAAATATATCGATAAATAATAAGAAGCGTTTGGGAGAGATCATGGTGGAATCTGCCCTGTGCTACGGAAGTGAGGTGTGGACAGTTGATGCGGAGCTGAAAAGAAAATTCAATGCCTTAGAAATAGACTACTTGAGAAGAGGGGCAGGAATATCGAAATTGCAACACATTAGGAACGAGGTCGTTAGAGAGCGAATGGAAGCTAAAGACACTATAAATGATAGAATTGAAAGACGAGGGCTGAAGTGGTTTGGCCATTTAATGAGGATGGAAGAGAACCGATGACCTAAAAGAGTTTATCAATGTACAACGCCCGGAAAGAAGAACAGGGGAAAACCAATAAGATCTTGGAATGATGGAATCCGGCAATCCATGTCGGATAGGAACCTGAACGAAGAACAAACGAGTAACAGAGAGGAATGGCGAAGGGTAACGGGTAAACGGTTTTTAGCTGTATAGTGAAATACAATGTAACAGTGATGCATATAATTTTGTAATTTTTACTGACCCGAAAATATATAATATGTATAATAAATATCATTTGTTATTCAGGAAGAAACAAAATAAATTTAACTTTTTTGGTTTTAATAATTATATACGTTATTTTGTATAGGAACTTTGTTTAATGTCTTTCGTCGATTTATTCTAACGTAATCTTGTTTTTTAAATTACTATTTGTATAACTTATAAATATAATAAGGTACAATGACAGATAACAAGTAAAATGAAAACTACGACCTCGAAATGGGCTGATAATACTATGTTACAATAATTATTAAAAACGTTATCGAAGATCAAAAAACTCACGCCAATCAACCAACAAACAGCCCAGGACTAGCGAATTCAGATCCGTAATTTGTTCATTAATATCTGTCTTATTCGGAAGATTTCTATTTATTTCCATTGCTTCAAATTTCTTTCAGTTTTTCTATGCTAGGGATAGGACCAACAAGAGAAAAGTATGACATCGTTGAGGGAGAAGATTAGAGTGGATGACTTGGGAATGAGTAGATACCACATTGGTCATAATGGAACGAAAAGAATATGTAGGGAAAGTTGAAATTTTCATTGAGAAACCATTTTTTTTTAAAGAGAAGAAAAACCCCATTACAAAATATAATGCAACAGCAAGAGACATCGTATTAGAGATGTTTAAGTTGAGAGAATGAAGATATGAGTGTATCACAAAATTCCTTCCTCCACTTCCCTAACGGAAGTCTGGTATGGAAGAACAATTAAAGAACCAAATCCAGAATAATTTGTTTAAAAAACGTAGGAGAATCACTGCCCGTCATCTTCTGTTAAGTTCAAGGTGGAATACGAGAGTCGTAGTTTCAATACGTTAATGGATGCTCTAATGCATAATTCAAAATAAAAAACTGCATTGACTACAACAATTTAAGTTAATAAAATTATCAAAATGAATGAAAATAATTGTTAGGTGTACATCAAATTTCGCACTCATCAGCTTCAAGCAAACAGCTGATCTAACATGTCACTGTGGTCAGTCAAAAATCTCCACAAATCAATGAAGTTACATTATCAAAGTACAATTATGAACGCTCACTTGTAATCTTCTTATAAATTTGGACAAAATCAAGTTCAAATAATCGACCTTACATAGAATTTAATTATTGTAAAAATACCCCAAGTTGCAATTGAATTCAACATTCGAAGATTAAAATTTGCGCACCTTATGCACACTTGCCTTTCTATGAAATACTTAGGACCACATTCACGTAAAAAACACTTGTTAATTATTATGCACAACAACCAGAAGATGACAGTTAGCTATCAACACCGATAACTTTTGGGTGATAAACTCAACTATTCCAATTGTCAGGTATGATAACAACGGTGACATAATTAAGTAGATTGCTACTATCTTGACTACACTTAGAACCGGATCCATCTTTTTGCGAAGCATCTCGGATCAAAAAACAGGTGTTATAAACAATTGCGCTGTTTTATCACTCGACCGAAAAATATGGCGACATTCCAATTTACAACCCATTTCAACCACGATTCCAACCAGTGGCTTCCTAAATGCAACGGGGACACATCCACAACGAATATTAAAACGGCACAAATTAATTCCAAACCCATTCGTCAATCATTAATCAAAAACATCCACAACTTTGATACTATCGGAACCCATTGCCGAATCATTGTCAAGAAAGGTGCCAGAGCTGTTGAGTGGGGTTCCGGGGTTCACTGCCTAGGAAAGTATCAAGAATGTCGGCAATTTGATTGACGACTTGAAAACAATAAAATTTGATACTTGAAATATTTTGGTATTCTTTGATGTTAAGGATTTATTCACTAGTGTCCTGAAGATAGAATGCATTAGGTTGGCACAGAGACAACTGGATAAGTCATCGTTTAAAACGATTTTAAAGTTGGTTTTATAAAATTAATTTTGGAGGAGTACCATTTTAAGTTCAATGACAAGTTTTACGAACAATAGAATGGTCTGGATATTGACAATTGACGTGTGGAAGGAATTTACGAAAACACCAGCTAACTGAGTACAAGACCAACCTCAAGTTTCGATCCGAATATTCGGCTGAAGGAACACAGGCCATTTCACCATATCAATGAATAACAGTGGCGCCCTTTTTACTATCGACGATAATCCCCAACTTTTCGCTTGAACGATCCCTCTGACCAAAGTGATCCACCCCTTCGCGACTGAGTCTAGCTAGAAATTCCCCAACACCTGTGGAGGGGGGTCGTTACGAAGAAGTGCAAAAAAGGCAGACCGCTTATTAATGGTTAATCAATGGAGAAAGCAAGTGAGGAATAACATATAAAGAAGAAGACCAGATATTGCCATCGTTTCCCCTAAACTTTTAACACTTACAGAAATTATAGACATAGAATGACCTGTTTTTCCTAGTGCAGGGGAAGGGGGAACTTTCATAGGTTACTTCAGACTTTTGGGTTTTATACCCCTTTAAGACTTTGTTGATATTGCTTCCTTTTATTATCGTCCCGTGACAATTGCCAGATGCGTTACCTGTGAAACAATCATGACAAAATACTTCCTTAAAGAAAGATTGCGTTGACGCGGCAAGTTTAAATCTAAAGTACACTATTCAAAAATGTTCACTCTACTCAAGTGAGTTTTAATTTTAAGCCAACGATTTAAATAATATTAATAGTTAATTGTGTAAAATTCTACACATTTTAATTTGAAATTTAAATTACCTACTGATTATTTATGATAAAATCACCCTATAGGTATAAATATAACGAAAATGTGTATGACTTAGTTAAACTTATTTATATCTCTTTGATGTAAAAATCGCCGAACTTATAAATTCAAAATGTTGATGAAGCTTATATTTTTAATTGCGGCGTTTTATCAAGTTTATACCCAAGAAGAGTTAGTGGATAGATATGAAAAAATGATAAAAGAAGAGATAGAGAAATCATCCAAATATCAGATTCCGAAAGATGCTAGAGAATACGAACCGAAAAATAAACGTCCTAAATGTAATCCATTTATTACAGTAGTGATCAAACAGAAATACTTAAAAGAAAATTATTTCAGATTTTGGCGAATTCGATTTTGTTGTTATAGGAGCTGGTTCGGCAGGTGCTGTAGGTGCTAGTCGACTATCTGAGATAAACACGTGGAACGTATTATTATTGGAAGCAGGAAAAGATGAAACAAATTTTACCGAAATACCCGGCATGGGTAACTATCTTATACATTCAGAATACAACTGGGGTTTTAATAGTACTCCCGGAAAAACTTGTTGTTTATGTAATTTTATTAATTTGGCTCATCAATGTATAACGTAAGTAAATTTATTGTTGTTTCAGTAAACAATGGCGTTTGCACTTTCTCGAGGGGAAAATCATTAGGTGGTAGCAGCACCATCAATTGGCTAATGTATTCTAGGGATAATAAGGCGGATTACGATGAATGGGCGGAAGAAGGAAATACTGGATGTGCATATGAAGATGTTCTCCCTTACTTTATTAAATCTGAAAATTCTCACATTGATGGAGACAAAGGGTACCATGGTTTAAACGGCACCTTAAACGTCAACTATCACAATCCGATTAATTCGAAAACATACATATTTTTGGATGCAAATGAAGAGTTAGGAATTCCGGTATTAGATTATAACGGAAAAAATCAATTGGGTGCGAGTTTGGACGAGTTCAATATCGTTAAAGGTAAAAGAGACAGCTCTAATCGGGCATTTCTAAAACCAGCAAAAGGACGAAAGAATTTGAAAATATTAACCGAGAGTTACGTAACGAAAATTTTGATTTGCAAAAAAACTAGTCGAGCATATGGGGTTATATTTTCACATAAAAATGTTAAATACAGCGTTGCAGTGTAATAATATTTTTATTTTCCCTGTTAATTTACGTTTTTCCCGCGAAAGTTTTAAATTTCAAATGTCCGCCATCTAGCGTTGACGAGAATAGTTGTTTGTTTGACGTCGTGTGGCGCGCGCAGAACCACAAGAGATCCCTGGTAATGGCGTAGTACGAAAGAACGCTTGTGTAATTGTATGATTGAAAACTTGGTAAAATTACCGAAATTGGCGTAATTCCTTTGTTCGTTCATCTGGGTGTTAATGAAAAAGGCTGTCCTTGTGACAATTATTACGATCGCCAATAATTGGTTATATTAGATGCATATTTGGTTTTATGTAATCTACAGCTTTTATGCAAATTTATGTTACTGGAGTTTTAACGACAAAACCAATCACCACGCAATTCAATCAATCCGTTGAAGTTTTGCTACAAAATTAGGTTCGATCTCTTCCTTAAATATTGTGGTATTCGAAGCTGATGTATTTTGATGACGCCATTCCTTTGTTCGCACATTCCTGAATGCAGGACCGTATTTCGCCCCATCGTCAATGTGTATTTATTGTTTATGTTAAATTTTGCGTAAGTACTTTTTATCAGTTTATTTTAATTAACCCCGCTACCGATTCTAAATATTACAAACATTAAATTACGTCAAATTAAATATAAATTAATCATCACTTATTCTACCGGTTTTAAACAATTGAACTCCGAATGAAGTGTTTCGCCCATCCCTTTAGTTTTTGTGTTTCGGAGTTGCTATTCAAACAATTTTGAGTTCATCTTCAGCATAAATCTCGTGAACACTTGTGGTCCGTACCCAGGTGTAGTGCATTGTGTAATTCGATATTTAAACATTTTAGTTATCTTCACGTCAAACTTTTCAACATTATTTAGTTTATCAAATGTTCATATATTTAATTATAATCTTAAGTACTAACCCTTTTTTTTGGTTCTCGAACGTGGAATCGAGGTGTTGTTTTAGTGGGATACTACCCGAGTCAATTTTCATCTCGATTCGACTGACCGAAACCTTGTTTATATTACATTTATATTCTTTTATGTGTTTAGGTTATATATACAGTGTGTTGAACATTTTATGTTCACCTTTAGCATAAGTATTATTATTCTTTATATCATTATTTTATTATTGTGTATTATTAGTCATCTCTATATTCGGTTTTGAACGTCTTGCGACATTTTCCCGATACCTCCCTGTCTCTGCTCGTTGCGTGTTGAAAATGTGTGACGAGCACAGAGGACCTACAGCTTAACGTGGATTCCGAACCACGGGAATAGACGATTTTTACACCGCCTACTCCATCAGGGAAGTTTTTTAGCCATAAATAATGTTATCTGGGGCCAGCAGATAGACATTTGGTGAGCGAAAATTTCTTCTATAGATAGTACCTCACAGGATTTGAACCCGTGAATATTGGCTTGAAAGCGAACACGCTAGCATTTCAGCCATTCGCTCACCTTATTATTAGTCATAAGTTATTTAAATCCGACAACTATTTATCGTATTTATATGTCATTATTTTACAATCTCATCAACGTTTATTATTATTAATCGACATAAATTGTCAAAATCGCTGTCATTATTATTCACATATTAGTTTATTAGCTTCACCAAAATTAAGTCTTTTAATTAAAATATTGTTACTCGTTATTGGATATATTTTATTTCACTCTCGACTCCCCCCCCTATTTCTATATAGGTAAGTTCTGAATTACTTTTGGGGTAAGTTTATGACAAATTCAGTGGCGCCCTAATACCCGATTGTGACTTCCCTTGATTTTGCCGTCCCGGATTATTATTGGAGTGATTTAAGCACCACGACCCACGCGATTGAGCTAGCGGCATCCAATACAAATCCAGGTAGGTGCCACACATTCACCTGTGTGATCACAGTTTGTTGACGGAACCAATTTGGCCCGTTACAGCAGTCAGAAAAGAAGTTATACTGTCGGGAGGAGTTATAGGTTCTCCACACATATTGATGTTATCAGGTATTGGTCCAAAGGAGCACTTGATGAAACTTGGTATAAATGTGATCAAAGATCTGCATGTAGGGGAAAATCTACATAACCATCCAGGTTTTATTAATATTAACTTTACAACTTCTGAAGTCAGCACATTTCCTAACTTACGAGAATCTATTAAACAGTATTTAAATGGCACAGGTCCTTTAACGTCAGTAAGTAGTAATGAGGCAGTAGGATTCTATCACTTACGCTTATATAATTCAAGTGCTCCCGATTATGAAGTTGGTTTGATTCCATCGGTAATGGTAAACAATTTTAATACCGACAAAGAAACAACAGTTCACGGACGACTCGATTCAATGAATAACACTAGCAGAATTTCTGCGCTGGCAGTCATGTTATTGCATCCAAAAAGTAGAGGAAAAGTTTATTTGAAATCTAAGGATCCATTTGAGTATCCCTTAATTGAACAATCGTGTTTGGACGACTCAGGTAATGAAGATATAGAAAAACTATATGAAGGTGTGAAAGCCACACTCGAACTTTTAAAAACAGATGCGTACAAGAAATTTAATCCAGAATTGATACCGTTTCCTCCATGTATGATACATCCAATGTCATCAGAAGAATATTGGAGGTGCAGTATTAGACAAGCTACAGTACTGCAATGTTATTTACTTGACGGCACAAGTGAACACTTACGCAACAGAAAGTTTGAGCATATCGTAATGATAAAAGTTAAGTGAACGCAGCTTAACAAAATATAGGTAAAGGAATTAAATTTCTGAATGATACTGCTGAAGGAAATTGAAACAGAATAAAATTTTAACACACACAAAAATTGTTAATTGTAAGATGTTTTAGTTAAATTAATATTGTTAAAAATAAGGATAGTTTAAGAAATGTTAACGGATGATTACGTGGTGCAACAAATCGGTAGGACGATAAGTGCAGTTGTTCATCCGAAGCAATGCTAACGGGTGCGGGAAGACAATTTCCGGAAAGTGACGGACGTTGAAAGCTAAAACCAATATCAGACATTAAAAACTTTAAAAAATAAATTCAATGACAGTTTAATTAAAAAATTAACTATCAACAGTGCTTAATGAACTTACAAAAAAAGGAAATCCAAGTGGTAAAGTAAAACACAAAATCGTCCGGAAACCAAGGGGACGATAAAAAAAAAGTAAAGTCTCTGAAATGCGTACTATCGAGCACGGACGCGTAAAGCCGGTTCGAGAGCAAAATCGGTAATTTTGGTTAAAAAACCAACGGAAATATTTACGGATTCCTACAAAGAAAAGTTGATAATAATCTGTGATAAAAAAGTGCGGTTAAATAACCAAGATTAATAAAATAATTTACCTACCATAAATCAAGTGAACGGAATTCTGAGATACTGTGTTAGATCAATGCAGAACTGGTCACTATGGAAAATTAAATGGAATAAACTGGACACGTTTCACAAGAAGCACGAGACAACGGAAGCAAAGTTGGATATTCGAGTAGTGTACGTAAAGAAGAAATAGTGAGACACCTGTTGGCGGTAAGACTAATTAAATTATTAAAAGCCGCGAGTGAAAATTTAAAAGAAAACGGGTTTTTCTTTGCGCCACGTAAAATAAACTATTTGGGGAAAACACGCGTAGTATAAGATTTGTTATTTATATTATTTACTTCTTTAACTGTTTTATGTTCGTAGTTGTTAAGAATTTGTGTTTATTATAATTTTTATGTGTGATAAAATTAAATCTGCATATTTAAACAAAGGCGCATCATTGGGGAATTTAATATTCCCACAAAAATTACATTTTTCAGAATAAGTTAAAGAAGCCACTTCTAAGGTAAGGGTTCACTTATGCTTAAAAGATAAAAGAAAGAAAGCTAGCCGAGGGAACATAGCAGTACTTATTAATCATGGAGCAGGAACGTGCAAAATGGGTACAGATCCTTCCAATGGAGCAGTTGTTGATCACAGATTACGAGTTCATGGAATAAAAAATTTGAGAATATCTGATTCAAGTATTATTCCACGACCAATTTCAGGTCATTTAAATGCACCTTCTATGATGATTGGTGAAAGATTGGCTGATTTTATTAAACATGAAAATAATTAAATATACATAAATACGTAAGAGAAATCATTATTGTAACTTTTAAAAAGGAAACATTGTCAGATATGAACACAGAACTATATAATAATTTATATCAACTTTCTATGTTGAAATTTGTTTATCAAACATAACAACCAGTTAAAATGTAAACTACTTAAATAATACTATGATAATACATAAAGTATTTCTAAAGCGTTCTGGTTGATAGAAACGACTTTTATTACAGTCGAATACATGACCATTGCAAAGACAAACGAAGTGTTCAGAAAAAGTACAAACGAAAAACTCCATCTATTCAAGTTGTGAACGTAGGTAGCTTATCAAAAATGAATCGCCATCATCTTATCATGTGACTGCAGTTTTGCTGTTACACTGTATTATCGGGATTCAGCTCATCGGACATGCACTGATAAAGCGATATCATTTTTCACTAATTTAGTTTATTATCTAATTAAGTGGTCGATTGAAAAGTCAAGCGATGAAAAATCTAGTAAGTATCCCCACTACTTAACTAATAGTATGTTACACACCAAGTTTCTAAAGCAGGCCATTTAATCTCGCGTGCGAATTGCGAACCTGCGGTGGTGGGGGGGTAGCGATAGCTACCCCCTCCACCAAGGGGTCGGAAGCACAAGAGATTTAATGGCCCTTTAGCCACGAGTTGTGTATACTATTTTATGCAATCCTAATAACTACCGACAAAAAATAGCCGAAAAGAAAAATTGAAATAAACAGGTACAAATTAAATTATAAAAATTGAAGTGGCAGTTAAAAAGCGCATTACAAAAGATAACAGTGTATGCAAAATTACTTTGTAATTATGCAATTTATAAAATTGTCTATTAATGTATCCCATTACAAATGATAACAGTGGTTGTATGATTAAAAGAAAGAGCGCTTACGTATATGAAGCTTTGGCGGCATAAAACGCCTACACGTCGTAAGAATATCTCATTGCAATGTGATAACGCATTCCTTTCAAGGAAGTGATAAATAATTCTAACGTAAGATAAAATATAGCATGTAGACTTTTGTTGAGTCAATAATTATGTCATACTATGATCCCAAGGGACTAAATGACATCCCAAGGGACTAAATTTTAACGTGGGACTGAAGAAGGTCATTACGAACCGCAAAATTAGTCATAAATCCACGATAAACACACAAGGATTGCATAAAATTTGTTTTGACATATGCAATCTGGGGATTGCATTGTAACAACCCGCGCTTTTGCTTAATTAAGTTAAATACCGACCAAGAAAATACGGTTTAAGTATTTTCATTACCGACATAGATAATTGTAATTGAGATAATTAAATAGAGGTAATTTAAGAATACCCTATTTAATTTAATGCATAAAATAATTATGTAGGATTTAATTTTTAAATATCGATGCATTGACTTTGCCGAAAAGATCAGGAAACCATTTGTTAAGGCGGGTGCAAGTCCACAAAGATACCGGCACGCGGTATGTCGCTCTCAAAGAGCGCTGGCCCCTATTTCGGCGTTTTTGTTATGATAAGTCAATGCATACGATAAAAATAATGTTCGTATTTCGCACGTAGTTTGCACATGTACGGAAATGGGTGGTTGAGTTATAACTACACCTCCACAAAAGCCTGACCCATAAAGTAGAGCGAGGGGGCGAAAAGTGTAGTTTTTAATTTAACGCCTCATTTGCATCATGTGTGGGAACAGTTTGTAGAAACTCTCATTTCGAGGAAACTCAAACATAAGATGCCGCCGATGTCACACGGTCCTTTTCTAAGGGCCACACATGTAAAAAGGAAGTAAGTTTTGAAAACGAGGAGATTTGGTCACATCCCCCTGGACTTTAGGAAGGATGTAAAATCAAAAGCATTGGTTCTTCGCCTGGCGTAAGGGCGGTTTAATGAATATCCAAAGTGGGAAATTGGTCATAAAAATCCCAACTTATGAGAAATTCACCAGTTGTTCCTCGAGTCCGTGCTCGATTAAATAAGTTCAGTTGTTCCGCGAGTCGGTGCTCGATTAAAAATATAAAGAATATATAATAAGTGTTATTTTGAGTTAAAAAAATCGTTTTAAGATATAAATTGTCATGCGCGTCAGTAGTCAGTGTTAATTTTGAGTAATTATAGTACGCGATTAAAAAGGTTATTGTTAGTAAAGTTAAAGAGAAGTTTGCTGAGTTTTCAAAGTCTTCCTGGATATTACATTGGGGGATTTAGATCGTCTAGGCGCATCAAAATAAGGTATCGTGACCAGACCAACCTGTTCCCAGTAATTTGTTTATTTTGTAATTATTTTTATAATTTACCAACTTTATTTCTTTGTATAAAGGTATCAATAGATATTTTTTTTATAAAGAATTCAATTTATTATTGCTTGGAAATACGCAAGTGTTAGTGTTGAGAAATCCTTTACCTGCGTTTCCAAACGACCAACGCTACAAAAAAAAATAGGTAAGGTTTAATTAGGGAGTCCGTCGGGCGTCCTCTCCCAAAATTACGGAACCTGTAAAATAGGTTAAGGTGATTTATAACTAGAAGGAAGCTCGTGGTGGCATCAACGCACCTCCGATTTCTACCTTGGTCGCTTACTAACCGTGAGATAATTCATCATATTTCGAATTCAATCAACTAAACTACGCACCCTCGATTTGTTACCTTGGTGTCATCGGCGGGATAATTTTAATAATCGCTATCACGGATTGTTACATTGGTGGCTTAGCGGTGGAATTAATTTAATCTACTTCACCCCAACATACGGATTGTTACAGCATTATCGCGATAAGTTTAAATCTGAATTGCCCTGTTTAAAGATTCTCACTCAACCCTACTTATTAGCGAGTTTTACTTTTAAACCAACGATTTAAATAATATTAATAGTTATCTACATATTATGTAAAGTTCTGAACATTCTAACGTTTTATTTAAAATAAATTACTTAGTGATTATTCATGATAAAATCAACCCATATGCTATATATATAACCAAACTGTATGTAATATGACTTATTAGTAGGTTTAGTTATTCGGTGAAGATTTGCCAATAAGTTTGATGTAATAATCATTGAACTTCCATAATTCAAAATGTTGATTAAATTTTTATTTTTAATTACGGCGCTTTTTTATCAAGTTTATACCCAAGAAGAATTAGTCGATAAATATGAACAAATGATAAACGAAGAGATAGAGAAATCATCCAAATATCAAATTCCGAAAGATGCTAGAGAATATAAAGCGAGAAATATACTCCCTAAATGTAATCCATTTATTACAATGAAGTGATCAAACAGAAATACTTGGAACAAATAATAATCTTCAAATTTTTTCAGATTTTGGCGAAGTCGATTTTGTTGTTATAGGAGCAGGTGCGGCAGGTGCTGTAGTTGCTAGTCGACTCTCTGAGATAAACGCGTGGAACGTATTACTATTGGAAGCTGGAAAAGATGAAACAAATTTTACCGAAATACCCGGCATGGGAAACTATCTCATAAATTCAGAATACAACTGGGGTTTTAATAGTACTCCCGGAAAAACTTGTTGTTTATGTAATTTTGTCAATTTTGTTGATCAATGTAACATAAGTAAATTTATTGTTGTTTCAGTAACCAATGGCGTTTGCCCTATTCCGAGGGGAAAATCGTTAGGTGGTACCACCGCTATCAATTGGCTAATATATGCTAGGGGTAATAAGGAGGATTACGATAAATTGGCGGAAGAAGGAAATACTGGATGGGCATATAAAGATGTTCTCCCTTACTTTATTAAATCTGAAAATTCTCACATTGATGGAGATGAAGGGTACCATGGTTTAAACGGCACCTTAAACGTCAACTATTACAGTCCGATTAATTCGAAAACATACATATTTTTGGATGCAAATGAAGAGTTAGGTATTCCGGTATTAGATTATAACGGAAAAAATGAATTGGGTGCGAGTTTGGCCCAGTTTAATATAGTTAAAGGTAAAAGAGACAGCTCTAATAGGGCATTTCTAAAACCAATAAAAGGAAGAAAGAATTTGAAGATATTAACCGAAAGTTACGTAACAAAAATTTTGATTAACAAAATAACTTATCGAGCATATGGGGTTATATTTTCTCATAAAAATGTGAAATATAGTGTTGCAGTCAGAAAAGAAGTTATACTCTCGGGAGGATTTATAGGTTCTCCACACATATTGATGTTATCTGGTATTGGTCCGAAAGAGCATTTGATAAAACATGGTATAAATGTGATCAAAGATCTGCCTGTAGGAAAAAATTTGCACAACCATCCAGGCATTTATAATATTTTCTTTTCAACTTCTAAAGTTAGCACCTATCCTGGCTTACGAGAATCTATCAAACAGTATTTAAATGGTACAGGTCCTCTAACAACAGTAGCTGGTGGTGAAGCAATAGGATTCTATCACTTACGATTATATAATTCAACTGCTCCAGATTATGAAGTTATTATGACACCATCAACATTAGTACACAATTTTGATAATAACACTAGCAGAATTTCTCAGATGACGGTTGTATTATTGCATCCAAAAAGCAGAGGAGCAATTTATTTGAAATCTAATAATCCATATGAGTATCCATTAATTCAAGAATCGTGTTTGGACGACCCAGAGAATGAAGATATAGAAAAACTATATGAAGGTGTGAAAGCCACTCTCGAACTTTTAAAAACAGATGCGTACAAGAAATTGAATCCAGATTTGATACCGTTCTCTTCATGTACGATACATCCAATATCATCTAAAGAATATTTGTTGTGCTTTATTAGACAATCTACTAGGCTTCTTAACCATGGAGGAGGAACGTGCAGAATGGGTTCAGATCCTGACAACGGAGCAGTTGTTGATCGCAGATTACGAGTTCATGGAATAAAACATTTGAGAATTTCTGATGCAAGTATTGTTCCACGACCACTTTCAGGTCATATGAGTGCACCTTCTATGATGATTGGTGAAAGATTGGCCGCCTTTATTAAACATGAAAATAATTATACATAAATAATAGGAAATTTAATTTTTATTTAAAAATAAATTTTTATTGTTTCTCCCTTAATTTGCTTTATTCTAGACTAGCTGGCACGGGCGGCATCCGCCGCCCTTAGCCATCTAGACCCAGAATAGATCCGAGTAGGCCATAGTTGTTCGGCCTTCGGCCTCACAGGGGGAGGACCATAATAGATCCGTGAAGGCCATAGTTGTTCGGCCTTCGGCCTCACAGACCGGACCATAATAGATCCGTGAAGGCCATAGTTGTTCGGCCTTCGGCCTCACAGACCGGACCATAATAGATCCGTGAAGGTCAAAGTTGTTCGGCCTTCGGCCTCACAGACCGGACCATAATAGATCCGTGAAGGCCATAGTTGTTCGGCCTTCGGCCTCACAGACCGGACCATAATAGATCCGTGAAGGCCATAGTTGTTCGGCCTTCGGCCTCACAGACCGGACCATAATAGATCCGTGAAGGCCATAGTTGTTCGGCCTTCGGCCTCACAGACCGGACCATAATAGATCCGTGAAGGTCAAAGTTGTTCGGCCTTCGGCCTCACAGACCGGATCATAATAGATCCGTGAAGGCCATAGTTGTTCGGCCTTCGGCCTCACAGACCGGACCATAATAGATCCGTGAAGGCCATAGTTGTTCGGCCTTCGGCCTCACAGACCGGACCATAATAGATCCGTGAAAGCCATAGTTGTTCGGCCTTCGGCCTCACAGACCGGACCATAATAGATCCATGAAGGCCATAGTTGTTCGGCCTTTATCTGTCATCCGTCATCTGTCATCTGCCCTCTGTCATCTGTCATCCGTCATCTGTCATCCGTCATCCGTCATCTGTCATCCGTCATCTGTCATCCGTCATCCGTCATCTGTCATACATACATACATACATACATACATACATACATACATAATCTTCACGTAAAGTTACATCTTCATGTAAAGTTAAATCTTCCGCAAAGAGTTGGATCTTCCACGTTCTGCGACCTATGATATAAAGTGCTCCGGTCTTATTCGCGGCATTCAGATTAATTTGTTAGTGGTTTTTTGTTAGTGGTTTGCATTTTTCGAATTAAAGCCGCCATCCCCGCCATCTGTTGACAGTATTTTCAGATTAATTTGTTAGTGTTTTTTTTTGTTAGTGGTTTGCATTTTTCGAATTAAAGCCGCCATCCCCGCCATCTGTTGACAGTATTTTGAATCACTGATTGTACGTCAGATTAATTATTTGACAAATTAAATTTTTTGTCAAACTTGTGATTTGATTTTCGAAAAAAGCGAATAACTTTTTTCCCCGCGCGAAGTTCTTCTCCATTTTATAAAAAAAAACTGCGCCTGGAGCTACAAAATAACTGTGCAAAATTTGGTTGAGATCGGTCCACGGGTCTAGGAACGTATAATGAACAAACAAACAAACAGATCTTCCCTTTTATATATTAGAATATAGTAGGGTGTTTTTTTAGCTGCATGAGAATATCAAATTGAAATAAAACATTAAAAAATTGATGGAATGTTTTTTTAATTATGTTTTTATGAAAGTAAATTTTATAATGATTTCCGCCATGGGACGACCACGACTAATCGTTACGAAGCGCATCCGATCACTCCAAGTTTTGACCACTTTTTCCAATATTTCTGACCTTATTTCATAAATGGTTTGCTGAATATTGACCTCCAATGCTTGCAGAGTTGTTGGTTTGTTAGCATAAACCAAAAAGAAAATAATCTGGAGGCGGCAAATCAGACGATTTTGGAGGCCAATTGATAGGACCATTTCTTGAAATAATGTTGTCACCAAACAGTCCTTTCAATAAATCGATGGTTTCGGTGGGCATGTAGCACCATCCTGTTGGAACCATAAGTTGTCGATGTTTAACCCTTGGATTTTTGGCAAAAAAATGTATTGAGCATGTGTCGATTCACCGTAACGGTAGCTCCTTCCTCATTTCGAAAGAAATATGGACCGATGATGCCGTTGGCGTGTATTCCACACTAAACAGTCAATTTTAGGCTTTTAATGGATGCAATGGAGTCTCAAGATAATGTTCCGGATTGGTCTAACAAGGGGAAAAGGATCATTACACATAGCGCATTTGATCAATTTTCATTATACGAGCAGGTTATAATTAGTACTGTAAGGGGTCCAAATTATAACGTCCACTTTAGAGCCATTTTGGATAAATTAATTTTTAAAAGTTCATATTGTTATGAGACTGTTCATAATAGGTTATTGTAACGTCGTGTTATTCATAAGGACTTTCTAGGTAAGTTGGTAAAGCACAAGTGTGCAAAGGTAGGGGGTCCAGAGATCGAATCCTAGTTTCGCGATTTTTTTTTTTAATAATTCTATCTATATTCGGTTATGAACGTCTTGCGACATTTTCCCGATACCTCCCTGTCTCTGCTCGTTGCGTGTTGAAAATGTGTGACGAGCACAGAGGACCTACAGCTTAACGTGGATTCCGAACCACGGGAATAGACGATTTTTACACCGCCTACTCCATCAGGGAAGTTTTTTAGCCATAAATAATGTTATCTGGGGCCAGCAGATAGACATTTGGTGAGCGAAAATTTCTTCTATAGATAGCACCTCACAGGATTTGAACCCATGAATATTGGCTTGAAAGCGAACACGCTAGCATTTCAGCCATTCGCTCACCTTTTTTATAAATTTTTTTATAAAACGCTTTTAAATAATTATTTTTTTAAATTTATACATCATTCGAAGAAATGTATCGAAATTATGAAAATTACTATTTGTAGGTATAACAATAATCATTTTTTCAATTAAAAAAATGAACAGTTTACTATTTTCATTTCATTAATATTGATAAATTAAGTATAATATTTAATTTCTGAAATTAATGTATTAAGTTACACCATTCTTAAAGTGCACCATTAAAAACGTAACTAAATCAATTGATCTAAATTTAGCTCTTCAATTGTACTGGCAAGTTTATGTAAAAATGGAAAAACTATAGCTCTGGCTGTGAAGATAATTTGCATCAAATATTGTTAAAAATCGTATGTCATAACGTTTCTTGAATTTTTGCAATTGTTATACAAATAGTAATTTTCATAATTTCGATACATTTCTTCGAATGATGTATAAATTTAAAAAAGTAATTATTTAAGAAAAAATCGCGAAACTAGGATTCGATCTCTGGACCCCTACCTTCGCACACTTGTGCTTTACCAACTCACCTAGAAAGTTCTTATGAATAACACGACGTTATAATAACCTATTATGAACAGTATCATAACAATATGAACTTTTAAAAATTAATTTATTCGAAATGGCTCGAAAGTGGACGCTATAATTTGGACCCCTTACGGTACTAATTATAACCTGCTCGTATAATGAAAATTTATCAAATCCGCTATGTGTAATGATGCTTGTTCACGTACCCATTCAACCAGAAATGTGCCCCGTCACTGAACAAAATTTGGCGGTAAAAAATGTATCCACTTCCAATTGGTTATGAGCCCAATCTGCGAACGCACAACGCAATTAATGATCATTAGGCTTCAATTCTTGAACCAGTTGGATTTTGTAAGGATGTAAACCAAGATCTTGATGTAAAATTTTCCATATAGTGGACGAACAAAGCCCAAGTTGTTGAGCACGATGGCAAATTGAAATGTTTGGGTTCTCTTTCACACTTTCACACACAGAAGCGATAGTTTCTTCGGTACTAGAAACTAGAAACATAGAAATTTGTTATGAATAGGCTTTGGCGGGGTTATAATTTTGTGAGAGGTTACATATAAGTAATCATAAAGTGACCTGTGAAATACAGGACGCTCACAATAACTGTTGCAAAAATACTTTCGATCGGTTGCGGAATGTGCTCACGTTTCTCTTGAAGTTTAAGTTACGTGAACACACAAGTAGGTTTGTGAGTCAAGAATGATATCTCTCTCACCAATGCGTATCTGACGAGCTGAATCCCATATACAGGGTAACAACGAAACTGCAGTCATACGATGAGGTGGAATGATTCATAATTGAAAAATTGCCTGCGTCCACGACTTGAATAATGAATGGAGTTTCGTCTATGCTTCCGCTAAGCACTTCGTTTGTTTTTGCAACGGTCATGTATTCAACTAAAAAGCTGTTTCAAACCAACCAGATACGCCTTAAAAACATATTTTATGTTTTTATTTAAATCTTAAAATTTCACTTCATTACAAAATGATTTTGTAATATTCGTTTCATTATTTTGGTACAGTTTTCTTTTTTTATTCCAGTAGGGCCTTATCCTGGAGAAAAACTAGCATACGTGATGCGTACAGAACGATCCATTGCAAGTTCATTCGCAATTTTAAATAAGAATTTAAAATAACATGGCAGTATATACTTATAAGAAAACATTTTACTGGTCTTAAATAAAAAATTTTTAAAAGAAATAAAATATAAAAAAGATAAAATATAAAAAATGAGCCACTAATAATTTTGCTGGACCCTTAATATTTTTAATTTAAGTTATAAGTACTCATATTTCGAAAAAAGCTTTGATTATCACTTATTTCATACTGTTTATCGAAATTACAAATGTCGGCCATGGAAACGGAATTATGAGAAAAATAATGTGATTTGTCGATTTCCGAAAACCCTAATTCATTTATCATGTGAGAAGGTATCCTGGGAACGTTATCAGCATCTTTAATGTTCATATATCTTGGAAATATTTGTAGATATCTTACTGGTATTACATAGCATTCGTGCATCTGAAACAATAGTGTCAACACCTTTTTTACGTAATATTATTTAACTACTTTGTTACCTCTCTGAAGGCATCATTCAAGAGACACATAGTAGTTTGCTTGCCATCTTCCGATTTTTGCAATTTATATATGGCAGCCCCACGTTCCGACAGTTCAAGTAATCTTTTCTTAGGAAGTTTACCGTCATCGACAGGTTTATACATTTTGAGTTTTTTTTCTACTTCTTCGACAGGACCAACACTTGTCTACATTAAAAAAAAATTCTTGTTGTGTGCATCGGTTTTTTAACGTTCTACGTCTTCCGATTTCCCTGCCTGTGCTCGTTGCGTGTTGAAACTGTGTGACGAGCACAGAGGACCTACAGCTTAACGTGGATTCCGAACCACGGGGATAGACGATTTTTACATCGTCTACTCCAACCAGGGAAGTTTTTGAGCCATATATTATAATGTTACCTGTGGCCAGCAGATAGACATTTGGTGAGCGAAAAATCCTTCTATAGATAGCACCTCACAGGATTTGAACCTATGAATCTTGGCATGAGAAGTTAACACGCTAACCGCTCAGCCATTCACCCACCATTCCGCCCAAAAAATTCTTGATTAGCTTAAATACAATTAGATGAAAGAACTGTTTCTCCATAGTATAATCGAAATAATGACAACAATGAGGATTCCATGAAGCTCCATTCCATGGAGGAGTGAATACGCTGATAGGCTTAATAAGCCTAAGAATGCTAGAAAAGTTCAACGAAAACGAGAAGATGATGAAGCGTAAGCTAAACCGAAGAAGAAAATTCGTAATGGGCTAAGGGAAACAAACACGTCCTCCATTTTTGGATTGTAAGAATACTTCTAAAGATCGTACTAAGGTGAAATCCTGAACCCTTAAATTCCATGTTAGCAAACTGTGAAGTAGGATCAACCCCAGGAAAGTATCGACCCCAGAAATGGGTTAAACGTATGAGATCTGAAGTGTAGTGTAATTTTGATTATCACATGTTGAGTTTAGATGGTACTGCAATTAGGAACAAGTAATGATAACAACTCAAAGAAGGAAAAAGGAAGTTGCGATAAGCATAAATTATTATTGTCTTGTATGGTAATTTGTTACTGCAAATAAATAAGTTGATATCTGAAGTTTTGTATGCCTGCAATAAACAATTTAAAAGAAAACTTACTGCCATTTGAGCAATTAATTTATCGATTGCTTTCCTTGCCTTGACACATTTCTGTAATTCAGTTACAGCAAACTCCCAATATTTATTAACTTCTTTAATCTTTTTTAATGTTTTGGCATCCAAGTAACTGAAAATTTTCAATACAGTCCAATAAGGAAGCATTTGTATCTATAAATGGAAATTTACGTAATTGGAGAATGTATTTCAACAAATTACTTACCAAATCTAGATTTTGAAGTTCATTGGTCTTTTTACCTTTTTTACCTTTAGACCCTTTTTTATCCTTTTTTTCTGGCTTCTTTTTCTTCTCTTTACCTTTCTTATCTTTACCTTTCTTGTCTTTACCTTTCTTTGCTTTAGGTTCTTTTTTTGGTTTACCCTCGACTTGTATTCTGTAAGCCGATATTAAATCGTCCCAAGCTTTTTTACGTTTAGCTACTTCAACCGAAAAGGGATTTGTAGAATCTACTTCATCCTTACAAATTGTTATCGGTTGAACTTTTTTTATATTTTCGTTATTGGATGATGGTAGACGAGCCATTGGCGTAGGATACGCCATTAAATTTGGTATAGATTGGGTATTTCGTAAATTGAATTCAGATTCGTTAAATTTTGGCCTGTGTTCTAGAAGAGTTTTAAGTTGTTCATCTTCGATAAGACTATTAGCTTCTTGAGTTGCTAATCGGTTATATAGGCGTTCTCCAAATTGAAATAGAGCGTGAGTAAATTGACCACCAGAACGTCTAAGCAATCCTGCAAGGATAAAAAATATAATAAATAAAGAAATATTAGTAAATTTTTCACTTTAATATAAGTACAACTCGCCTATAATAATGAGGGTTTGCTCTGAGTCTGTTACAGAATCAAACCACTCGAATTCGAGCTGTTCAATTTTGTTCATATGTTTCATATTTATGGAGCGATTGTTATCCAATAACATTTTATCGTAGACAAAATTTGTAGTAGGTCTATAAATTAATTAGAATCAATACAGGAATAACATTATTAGACAGCGTCGTATTTTCTTTTATTCGCAATCAGTTAAAAATATTCTTCCATTACTAATTTTATTAGTTTCGTTACAATTTACTAGATCCGTTTTTTTACGGATCTGTCGTTTTATGGATCTGTCGCGCTCAGGCAAATTTTTCGAAGTTTACCGTAAAAAGCAAGATTTATTTATTACAAAGTCGGGGTGGGGCGTGGTCTAAGAGTACCAAAAGCCTATGGGAGACCCCTGTTTTATTACTACTTTAAGGGCCGGTTCCACCAACTATGATTAAACACTTTAATAATGGTTAGTTGGAGTTAATCACGGTTAAATGAAAAAGAGCGTTCCACCATATTTTTAATCATGGTTAAAGCAGTTTAATCATGGTTAAAGCAGTTTAATCATGGTTAACCAGCCTTCAAACTAATCGCCCGATTTTGGACTATTAGACGAGTTTAATCACGGTTAATGGTCGGTGCTTTAAGCCCGTCTTACATCAGGTCATTTCTGGCGCCATTTTTTGCGCCATTTCTTGAGCCAAATAAATTGCCTAGTTTAAAACAGCAAATGTCTTGGAAAATGTCCTGCCTCGGATTGTAGGCAATATATTTAACACGTGCTCTATTTTTGAACAATTTGCCTGTGAGCGGCCGCAGTACAGATTGAATGCGCAGGTAGATTCTGTGGCAGGTAGTAATTGTCAAATGCAGGGCTAGGAATGGGTTACTTTTATCACTAAAAGTTACTTCTTTTTAAATAATCGCAAATGTTTTTGTTTTTCACTGAAATTAAAAAATCAAATTTGAAAATTTAATAACCATTGAAAATTTGAATTTTTAAAAAAAATTTTTGTGTTGGTAAAAAAAATAATACTATTATGTTTGCTGCAATCACATTTTCTGCAATTAAATCGCTTTCTTTATCCATTTCAATTTTTATGTGTAGCACAATTTTTCACAATTTATAGTTCGTTTAATTTTACTGCGCACGCTCGCAGGCAAATTGCGTTGAAAATTGCCTCAAAATAGAACACGTTCTATATATTTGGCCTACAAAATGTTTCAGGTAATTTGATAAAATTACCTACTGCGCAAAATCTGCGCCAGAAATGGCGCATGAAATGGCCTGATATAATACAGACTTTATTTTTGGAGCAAGAAAAATGGCGCCAGAAATGACCCCAGAAATGTCTCAGGAAATGGCGCAAGAAATGACGCTAGAAATGACCTGATGTAAGACGGGCTTAAGAGTGATGTTCAGTTTGATGGACAAAGTCATTACCAGTATTTAGAAAATAAAATTAGGTGCCTAGAGCATTCATTTTGCTTTCTAAAGCCCCTCTTACATCAGGTCATTTCTGGCGTCATTTCTTGCGCCATTTCCTGAGACATTTCTGGCGCCATTTTTCTTGCTCCAAAAATAAAGTCTGTATTATATCAGGCCATTTCATGCGCCATTTCTGGCGCAGATTTTGCGCAGTAGGTAATTTTATCAAATTACCTGAAACACTTTGTAGGCCAAATATATAGAACGTGTTCTATTTTGAGGCAATTTTCAACGCAATTGACCTGCGAGCGTGCGCAGTAAAATTAAACGAACGATAAATTGTGAAAAATTGTGCTACACATAAAAATTGAAATGGATAAATAAAGCGATTTAATTGCAGAAAATGTTATTGCAGCAAACATAATAGTATTAAAAAAATTACTGAAAAGACGTTTGAAAAACAAACCAAAACCGAGGGTGCGAAAGAATTGGCAGGAAAAGTGGCTACATAGAAGAGATGAAGGACGTGGAACATTGAATATGCTTCGTAATGAATTGGCAAGCGAAGATCCAAATTCATACAAGAATTACCTTCGAATGGATGATAGAACTTTTGAAGAACTATTGTCGAAGATACAAAATAAAATTAAAAGAAAAGATACTGTGTTCCGTGAGTGTATATCGGCTGAAAAAAGGTTTGTTACATTTATGGCAGTATTTTTATATGAAAATAATTGAACCCATTATTAGACTTACACAAAATCTTACCAACACAAAAAAATTTAAAAAAATATTTTTTTTCAAAAATCTGTACTGCGCACGCTCACAGGTAAATTGTTCAAAAATCGAGCACGTGCCAGGACAATCCGAGCCAGGACATTTTCCAAGACATTTGCTGTTTTAAACTAGGCAATTTATTTGGCTCAAGAAATGGCGCCAGAAATGACCTGATGTAAGACGGGCTTTAAATATATTGCCTACAATCCGAGGCAGGACATTTTCCAAGACATTTGCTGTTTTAAACTAGGCAATTTATTTGGCTCAAGAAATGGCGCAAGAAATGGCACCAGAAATGACCTGATGTAAGACGGGCTTAAGGGTAACCAAAGGAAATCCAGGAATGCCGCAGATTTTTTCAATTTTACAGGAACATCCCACGCAGCAGTGGCGGCTCGTGAGAAATATGTTTGGCTGTTCTGCATTATAAAAAAGGGAAGGTATCAGTAAAATGCTAATCTCAAAAAATAAACTTACTTATTGCACGTTTTTAAGCATTAATGGCGTGCGCCGGTGCTTGCTTGTGGCAAACTTAACTTATCAATAACTTTTTCGTTGAAATTCAATATTCCCGAGATAAATTTTTTTTCTATTGACAATATCGAAAGACACAAACGGAAAACAAAACAAAGCGTTCTTACGATTACAGCCACAAATCCATTTGTTCCGTAAATAAATATTCGTGTTAAATTGTCTTTTATACATTTTACCTCGACTTGTATATACCGGCAAATTCTTATCACTAATTGTTTTTGATAACTAAATTTAAAAATTACATTCATTTTTAAAAACGACCTTCTTCGTAAGAGATTTTAAAAACGACTAAATAAAATGCCTTAGTTAGCTTATCACGTCATAATAATTCTGCATATTTGTTATTTTAAAAATAGAACTTATGACTTTGTAATTTAAACAGCCCTTTGTGTTCGGTTCGAAATAAAACAAACGACGCAAACATTTTTGTAACAATAAATTTTATTTGCGAACAAAAAGTTTTGTAATTGTTAATTTTCGAAAAAATCCTATTTTTACGGGTTATTTTGAGAGAAGCTGAGTTAATAAATAATATGAGTAATGTGAATGCAGAGAAAACCTAAGTCCAAATTTCTTGAACTACATTTTATTACAGAAAATTATAGTTTGAGAATTGTTTTACAATGCAGAAAAATCTCAAATCCAAAATTATTATAAAATTTTATTAGGATTAGGAATATTAGTAAATTTATAAGCATTCATTTTATCTAGTATATAGGTATAAAGAACATTATATCCATAATTTCAATTAAAGTTTATAATACAAGATCTTTCTTTAAAATATTATTGCATGAAATGCTAGCACCGGTTATACCGAGTGGCTGCGTTCGAGTGCAGCCATCAGTACATTCGACTGTACATTCGATGCGTGTACGTATCACGAGCTTTAAGAATTATTATTGTATAAAAATACATAAATTTTAATTTTATGTATTCATAATTTTATTTAAAGTTGCAAAATCCGTCAAAAAATAATTTAACTACTGTTTTGCTATAGATACGTGCAAGAAACTTGGTGTAATTAAAAGTTTTTAAACAATTTGTTGCTTATGCCCTAATTTCACTGCAATTTGTTTAACAATTGATGAACTAATATTAATATTAGTTTTTCTTTTCAAAATTCGAATTCTAAACTACCTCGAAACAAAATCATAAAAGATATACTACCACGTAAAACTATACCAATTATTGCTAGCATTGTAGTCTGCGTTTCATTACAGCTCGGCTGCGCACAAGTGTATAGCGTTCAAGTTAGACAAACATTTGTTAGAATTTTCTGCTGATCCGCACCCCTAATGAGAGGGTGCCTAACGAAGAGCAAAAGATTCCTCCACGTGAAGAAGGATTCCTCACTTTTCAAACGTGGGTACCCTAGATGTACTTTAAGCTAGCTCTTTGATGTCCTCGTCGGTATGCGAGGGCCGTAAGTCCAGGTCACGAGCTTATCCTGTAAGGTTATAAAGTGGTCCCCTCTCTCGAGGAAATGAAATACGATATTGGATTGTATTATATTTAATATACGTATTGATGTTGCATAAACAAAACAAAACAGGTGACAGAGAAATGGTGCCGTGAACAATTATTTCCGGCTTCTGAAGGAAACCAGCCAAGTTGATCTTCGGCGTGAAACAATCGTCTCCCCGAGAATACCTCGTGAACGGATAATATGCAAACTATGTGCGTAGCAAAAATGCACAATTATTACGTTAACACAATAATTCGTAAATAAGTAAATGGCAATCCCACCCAAAAGAATACAAAGATTTGTCTCACCTAGACGTCCGGTGAGTTACACAATATTGGAGACAGCAACTGCAACCTTCAGGCGGACTGCCTACGACTTCGATATTGAGCTCCTTCACTCGGCCTACCAGGAAGTACGACTGCACACCTCTCGGTTGACGATGCCTCAGCGACCCTCGAACTGGCGCCGGAACACTTGACTGGACTGGTATCCCAACAGAATGATAACGCTTCCAATGGTTTCTCGCCGGCGGAAAATTCTAATATCGTTGTTCAGCAACAATAAGAATTCGGATAGGAACAAAGACGGATGGACTAGACACGGAATGTGACTCTCGGAATGATCAATAATTAAAGTTGATTGAGAGTAAGAGCGGTCGATGACCCTCGGAGTGTTGGTATAAATTACTTTAATCAAAATCCCCAGAGAGGGCGTCTGACGTCGCGCGCGCAACAAGCTGATATCAGCTAGCAAATACAAGATGGCGATCACCGGACACGAGGGAGATAAAAGAAAAAATATGCACCCAC
This sequence comes from Podabrus alpinus, assembly GCA_932274525.1. Taxonomy (NCBI): domain Eukaryota; kingdom Metazoa; phylum Arthropoda; class Insecta; order Coleoptera; family Cantharidae; genus Podabrus; species Podabrus alpinus. Next base: position 23,593,715 of record OW026454.1, read on the forward strand.
TTCTGTAAACGCAGAAAACAGGCTTAATCCTACCTCCAACGCACCCGGTGAATCTTCAGTACAAAAATTGGTATAATATAATAATGCACACGGCGATTAAACTATTCACTATTAGCGCGCGCGACTATGACGACACTCTCACAACGGCTTCCAAACCAAAAGTGATTTCTCAGCGCCGCATCCTGCGGCAAGAATACGAACTCCCCCAAAGAGGAAGTGTCTCCACTCCCATCTAAATTATTTCAAATATAAATGGCAGTGGTCGATCAGAAATAATTTGTTAAGGTTGATATGTGACGAGGTGAAAAAATCGTCACACATTTTGATAGCGAACTGGACGTGTATTTATTATTACACTATTTATGTGACTAGCTGTTAAATTATAACTGATATGCTAGCGAAAATAAAAAACACGCTTTCAAAGCAAAGCTGATAATGCACCATTCTTTATAATAATTTAAATCTGATTAAGGTTATAATTATATAATTAATTATGCAAGTATTGGTATTTTTATTGTTATTTTTGGTGGTTCTGCAGCTCTGCAGCGCTCCTATGGTAGAACCGCCACTGCCACGCAGGATGACTTGGTACTTTTAATATGTTGTTAAGACGTGAATCTGAATATATTTCTTGAGTTTCACTTGTCCAGGTTTGCCGTTGGAACTGAAATTAACGTTGGTGACGCTGAAAATGTAAACAAATATGGCCGCTTTAAATAGGTTTACGTAAAAAAAGTCACAATAAAAAAGTGAAAGAGTCCAAATAATACCAGAATCACTTTAAATATCACTTTTATCGCTCGAAACCGTGCACAAGTATAATAACGCTTATATTGTAAGGTAATTTTTAATAGTTATATAAAATTCCGCGTAGTGGCGCTTTCTTATTTGGAGTTACCAATTAACTAAGACCATTAATTTATATTCGCGATTTACATTACCGTTGGTGGCGCCACCAGCAGCAACAACATGGCTGTGCTTGAACGTATATTTCGAAATTAAAAGCCATTTTTATGGTAAAAGTTTGCAAAAATTCTCCTGCATGGTGGTGTTTGCTTAATATAAATCGCCAATTGCCAGTTAATTGCAGTTATCCGAAGGGTTATCAAACCTGTCCGCAAAATTGGATAACTTTGGGCGGCAATAGAAAATTCCACGTTCACTGTACGAAACACGCGCGAGTTTTATTTTATTTAAAATTTTGTTCTCAATAAGATAAATATAAAAATAGGATTCCTCTGAAATAAATTCAAAGGCCTGAAAACAGCACAAAATCAAGACAACTCCAAATAGTCAAACCATTTTATTTACATAGCTACAAAATAAACAAAGAGGAGACTAAAATCGGTGTAACCATAAAAAATATTCTTTGAAGTTCACAGATAATGTGTGAATTTTTTTGGAGTTTTTTTGTGTTAGTAGCCGAAGAAAATCATCGGCGCAACATCAAAGAAACTGCGAAACCGAGGATTTTCGGAGTTTGACGGTGCGTGGAAGCTAAATGACTGACTTTACGATCAATGTTCTTGAAATAATTATTATAGAAAATTCTTCTTCTTAGAGTGCCTATCCGTTCCGGATGTTGGCGATCATGATTGCTATTTTAACCTTATCGACTGCTGATCTAAATAAGCCGATTGTAGTTGTATTAAACCAAGTACGCAGATTCTTGAGCCAGGATATTCGTCTTCTACCTACGCTTCGTTTTCCCTGGATTTTCCCCTGGATAAGTAACTGGAGCAACCTGTATCTGTTTGGATTTCTCATCACGTGTCCCAGATATTCCAGTTTACGTTTCTTAATTGTGAACAGTATTTCCTTTTCTTTCTCCATTCTTCTCAAGACCTCCTCGTTGGTAACGTGATCTACCCAAGAAATTCTAAGTATCCGGCGGTATAGCCACATTTCAAACGCCTCCAATTTTTTACACGAAGCCTCTGTCAGAGTCCACGATTCCACCCCGTACAGCAGAACAGGGAAAATGTAGCATCTCAACATTCGTACTTTGGTAGTCATCGCTAGGTCTCTAGGCTTGAATACTTTCACCATCTTCAGAAACGCGGATCGTGCTCTTGCAATGCGGCACCTAATCTCTACAGAGTGATCCCAGTCCTCAGTAACGGTGGTGCCCAGGTATGTGCAGGACTTAACTCTCTGTATTGGTTGGTTATTAACAGTCAGAACTCCATTTAGTTGTTTGTTTTTAGATATTATCATAAATTTTGTTTTCTTTATGTTCATTTTCAGCCCATACCCCTCGCTCACTTCCACTATTTTGTTCATTATATATTGAAGGCCGTCTAGATCTTTTGCGAAAACAATTGTATCGTCCGCGTATCGTATATTATTTATGATTTCTCCGTTAACTGTTATTCCTTCATTTATGTCCTCTAATGCTTCGCGAAAGACAAACTCGGAGTAAATGTTAAAGAGCAAGGGTGAAAGCACACACCCCTGCCTTACTCCACGTCTAATCCGCACACCCCCAGACTCCTCTCCATTTACACGTATCGACGATGTTTGATTCCAGTACAGGTTACTAATTATCATTATGTCTTGCTTGCTAAGGCCAATTTTTTCCAAGATTTCTACCATTTTCGGGTGTTGTACATTGTCAAATGCCCTTTGATAATCTATAAGACTCACAAAGATGTCGTGGTTCATATCCCGAGCTCTTTGAAAGAGGACCTGAACCAGTGGCGGCTCGTGAGATATATGTTTGGCTGTTCTGCATTATAAAAAAGGGAAGGCATCAGTAAAATGCTAATCTCAAAAAATAAACTTACTTATTGTACGTTTTTAAGCATTAATGGCGTGCGCCGGTGCTTGCTTGTGGCAAACTTAACTTATCAATAACTTTTTCGTTGAAATTCAATATTCCCGAGATAAATTTTTTTCTATTGACAATATCGAAAGACACAAACGGAAAACAAAACAAAGCGTTCTAACGATTACAGCCACAAATCCATTTGTTCCGTAAATAAATATTCGTATTAAATTGTCTTTTATACATTTTACCTCGACTTGTATATACCGGCAATTTCTTATCACTAATTGTTCTTGATAACGATAACTAAATTTAAAAATTACATTCATTTTTAAAAACGACCTTCTTCGTAAGAGATTTTAAAAACGACTCAATAAAAGCCTTAGTTAGCTTATCACGTCATAATAATTCTGCATATTTGTTATTTTAAAAATAGAACTTATATGACTTTATAATTTAAACAGCCCTTTGTGTTCGGTTCGAAATAAAACAAACGACGCAACATTTTTAAAACAATAAATTTTATGTAAGTCCAAATTTCTTATTTTATTACAGAAAATTATAGTTTGAGAATTGTTTTGCAATGCAGAAAAATCTCAAGTCCAAAATTATTATATAATTTTATTAGGATTAGGAATATTAGTAAATTCATAAGCATTCATTTTATCTAGTAGGTGTAGAGGACATTATATCCATAATTATTTCAATCAAAGTTTATAATACAAAATCTTTCTTTAAAATATAGGTATGCTAGCACCGGTTATATACTCGAGTAAATATCTAACTGCACTGATAGCTGCGTCGAAGTGCAGCCACTACATGCGACTTTACATTCGATGCGTGTACGTATCACGAGCTTAAAATAAGAATTATTATTTTATAAAAATACATAAATTTTAATTTTATGTATTCATAATTTTATTTCAAGTTGCAAAATCCGTCAAAAAACAATTTAACTACTATTTTGCTATAAATATGTGCAAGAAACTTGGTGTAATTAAAAGTTTTTAAACAATTTATTGCTTATGCCCTAATTTCACTGCAATTTGTTTAACAATTGATGAACTAATATTAAAATTAGTTTTTCTTTTCAAAATTCGAATTCTAAACTACCTCGAAACAAAATCATAAAATATATACCACGTAAAACTATACCAATTGCTAGCATTGTAGTCTGCGTTTCATTCCAGCTCGGCTGCGCACAAATGTATAGCGTTCAAGTTAGACCAACATTTTGATAGCGGACTGGACGTGTATTTATTATTACACTATTTATGTGACTAGCTATTAAATTATAACTGATATGCTAGCGAAAATAAGAAACACGCTTTCAAAGCAAAGCTGATAATGCACCATTCTTTATAATAATTTAAATCTGATTTAGGTTATAATTATATAATTAATTATTGAAGTATTGGTATTTTTATTGTTATTTTTGGTGGTTCTGCAGCTCTGCAGCTCTTATGGTAGAACCGCCACTGACCTGAACACTAAACAGGGCCTCTCTAGTACCCAGAGCATTGCGAAATCCAAACTGTGCCTCGCTGATCTGTTCCTCACAGACTCGATATATTCTTTTATGTATTATTTTCAGGAAAAGTTTGAGTAGATGACTCATCAGACTTATGGTGCGATAATCCCCACACTCTTTAGCGCTTGGCTTCTTTGGGATTGTAATGAATATCGACTTGAGCCAGCTCTCTGGAATTATCCCCGACGAGTATATTTCGTTAAAAATAGAAGCCAGCCATTCAATACTCTCTTCATCCAGAAGCTTGAGAAACTCGTTCCGAATTCCATCCGGCCCTGGTGATTTTCTATTCCTGAGTAAAGTTATTGTTTTCGTTATTTCTTCCTTTGTTATTGGTAGCTGCTCTGTTGTTTGGTATGAGGGTGGGTGTATCGGTCGGTTCCTATCTTCAAACAGTTCTCTAATATATTCCTTCCATACCGCCATCTTCTCTTCTTGCTCTACAATTGTTTTGCCATCTCTATCTTGTACCCTGCCGCCATTTTATATATTCAAGCCGTTTCCTTAATTTTTTTATGCATATTGAAGGCGTCATATTTCCGAGCATTGTGCAGCTGTCCAATTCTCTTTAGCTTTTCTTATTTTTTTTCTTATTTCCTTTTGTATATTTCTGTATATACTCTCTTCTTTCTTGGCTTTCCTTCTATCATGCATGAGTTGCAATATCTCACTTGTCATCCATGGTTTCCTTTTCCTTTCCCCGCTGGTCAGATAATTATGTATTACCCATTTCATTGAAACCTTTTGCCATCTCATCCAGCGATGTATGTATTGACTGTGCTTGGGCTCTAATATTTTGTATTTCTGTGTTTAGTCTCTTTATCAACTTTATTTTTGTTTCTTCCTCTTTCAATTTATCCAAATCCCATTTTCTTGCTTCTGATCTTTCTCCTCTTTTCTTCTTTAGCCTCACTCTAAATTTGCCCTCTAGAAGCACATGGTCCGATGCTATGTCAGCTCCTGGATAAGTTTTTACCGATAAACAGCTGTTCCGGAACCTCCTATTCACCATTATGTAATCTATCTGATTTCTTATCACTTTTCCTTCGTTATCCTGGGGTGAGACCCAAGTATATAGCCTTCGAGGGGGTAATTTGAAGAATGTATTGAGTACAACATATTGTTCCTCCTCAACAAAATCTCTGAGTCTTTCTCCTCTTTCATTTCTGACCCCCAATCCGAACTCTCCAATCAGTTCACCCTCCCTTCCTTCACCTATCTTCGCGTTCGCATATAGAAAATTAAGTTTTATTTTTTTAAAGTTTCATGCTCTACAAGAAAGGTACATGTAGATTGTTGCCCTATCGAGCATAGTTTTCGAGATATTTGAGGAGAAAAAAAACAGCTTCGCGTTCTTTGTTTATGAAATCGTTAATAATTTTTGATCCGCGGTAATTTGTCGAAGAAAAATTGGAGGGCTCGTGATAGATCTGAAAGGTTTACTTAACTTTTGCCAACTGTAAGCAGTATTTATTTATTTTTATTCGCAGCAGCTTATAATATTATGGTCTACTACCTAATAAAGATGTCCCCTTGTGCGGGAGGTTCCCCTTTTAAGCAATAAATTGGGTAATTAATTTTACTATACTACCGTACTGTGTTAAAATATAATAGGTGGCTTTCGATCTCCATATCAGTAAAGCATTCAATATTAATCCTAGAGAATTGGAACTTTTCAAGCGAATAAAAAGATTTTTCATAAATTTTAATTTCTCAAACGAAGATACTCTCATATACCAGGACTGCGTGCAAGAAAAATGGGTAATCAAATCTTTTTTAGCGTTTTGAGTATCTTCTTCAGTTTTAACTAAAAAATGAGTTACGTGATTTTTGGTTCATTTGTAGATACTAAAGATTAAAAAAGTTACTTTCCAATTCGTTGAACAATTGTTCCACTATGTTTTGTGCATCCGGTTTAACAGCATTTTTGACATAGACGGATGTTATGCTTGAGTCCATATTTATCATTTTAAATTTTAATTCATAAAAACCATAAAAATTATTCTACAGGAAACTGTAATTTATTTATAAAAACGTCAAGGCAATTTTTTGAAAATCTATTTTTAATTCGATCATTAATATTTAAACCCAAAAATTTTGTAACGTACATCCAACAACTGACGTTTTTGAATTTAATGCAATTTAAAATTTTGAATTTGATTGCTGTTGCCGCCAATTTCGATCATCTACTTCCAATTTCAAAAAGTCAAAATTTTGAGCAGCCCGTAAATACACGGGCGATGGTGGGGTGCACGGGTCGCACCAGGTCGTACCGTGTCACAAAAAGAGAGCGCACTGTAAGTGATTCGTTAATATTGACCAAAAAAATAGAAAATAATAATTGTGGCTAGTGTTTACATAATTCGTCGGGATAGAAACTTTTCGAAGTGCGACAAGATTGTAGAAAAAAGTTGACCATGAGTAAACATATGTATTCTACTGCAAATTTAACCGATAAAGAGCTGAAGGAACAAGGAAATCGGATGTTTAATTTGAGGAAATATGACGACGCTATAAATTGTTATTCGAAAGCCATCGTAAGTTGTACAAAACCTGCAAAAATTCAAGTTTGAAGTTTTGAGGTTATGTTTCTCTTAGTTTACGTTGACAGGTTTAAAATCATCTTAAAAGTTTCAAATTCAGTGTATTAGTATGCAAATTAGGAGTTATTGTTAATATCACTAAAAGTAACATAACACTTATTTTTTTCTAACCAATTTTACAGATCAAAAATCCGTCGGTTGCTCAATATTTTACAAATCGTGCCCTATGTCACTTAAAATTAATGAAATGGGATCAGGTTTGTACGGACTGTCGTCGGGCTTTGGACATGGATACAGCTTCGATCAAAGGGCACTTCTTTCTTGGCGAAGCGTTGGTAGAACAAGAAAATTACGACGAAGCAATTAAGCACTTACAAAGAGGTAAGCAGCTGCAGTTGTCGAAATTAAAATTTAACATTTTTGTTGCAGCACTTGACTTGGCTAGAGAACAGAAACTAAATTTTGGTGATGATATAGCGGCTGCACTGCGAGCAGCTAGGAAAAGACGATTTGTAGTATTGGAAGAAAAACGTTTAGCGCAAGAAATAGAGTTACAGACTTATTTAAATCATTTAATAATTAAAGACAAAGAATCTAGAGTAAATAAATTAACAAAAGATGATAAAGATACTAATGAATCGACACAAGATAATATTAGGCTAATCGAAGAGGAAAGTGTAAGGATATTGTTGGATTATAGGGAGCCTTTTAAAATAATTCATGAATTTTTGTAGGAATTGTATATTACCGAATTAAATAATCTCTTTTACAAAGTTGATGAAAGACGAAAGGCAAGTATTTTCTTTTTACTAGTTTTAGGCTAGTGCATTTTTATCAGAAGCTTGGGAGAGATCGTGAATGGACCAAACTTGGTAGTTTAGTGTAAAATAATATAGAGAAGTAGAATTCAAATTTTCTGGGTCTTCAAATACCTGACAATTTTGTTAAATATTAAAAACCGAAAAATTTGATGAAATAATGGTACATATTTACCCATTATTGCTTACCCTGTGAAAACTAAGCGAGGTAGCGATAAAATCAAAAGGAATTTTTTGTGTAGTGTAAAATTATCTAAATAAAGTCCTCAAGAACACAGCTAAGTTCTCAAGTGGTCGTCATGATATGCCATCTTTGAGATGAAATCATGATTTCCCCAAAGCGACAATTTTATTTAAAACTGATGGAAGCAATGTAAACATGAAATTAAAAATCTGAAAAAATTCATGGCTTATTAGAACACCATAATATAATTTTTATATATTCAAAAAATTATTTTCACCTCCAATTTAATTTTTTATTAGCACGGTAAAATGTAACACATCAACATCACATTCTTTGTTTCAATTGTTAATATCTCGACAAGTACTGATCAAAGAATAATGTTGATTTGTATCCTTATAGGTAATAATATTGTCTACAATTTTGTTCCTTTGTCATTTGTTCGTAAATTCAACCCTTCCACAGTTATGGTTAAAACAAGGGGGTTAATTGCAACAGAAGTCAGGTATACAAATGAAGTGTCTTGGCATATTCCTGAAAATCCCATGTTATTCTTGGAAGTCCTGATGGATTCTGAAGATCTTAATGCATTCTTTGGTTACCTTTTTTGAAAAATTTTTGTGGTGTTTATTAGAAGTTTCAAGTTGTATTAAATATTTCTCTAATATTCAAAGTGTAAATAGGCGAAAATTCGCGTCGGGGGGCTGCCCAATTAAAGGAGATGCCGGCATAGGATTTTATTGGACTTAGGAGGGAGGATTCATTAAGACACCTCAATATACATAAGTTACATAACTGCCAAATTTCAGCTTCCCAGATTTTTATAAGCTCAAGCGAATTTTTCGGCTTCATTGCCTGAACCATTCTACAAACATACAGTGGTGATCACAGAAATAACTAGAGATGAGATTTTTAGATGGTAAAAATTCAAAAAAAGGTACCTAAAAAGGTTCTAAAAAAGTCATTTTAGGTCATATAAATTTTCAAAAAGGTATTAAAAAAATGCGATTTTAGGTTGGTATTGTAAAGTTTTAGTGGTTTTATGTAACTAAACCCACCAATTAGGTATTAAAATAATAACGGCATTAATTATTAAAAAATTTAAAATAATAAAAAAAAATTATTAACATTTGGTTAATACGTTGGTTGGTACGATGAGGAACGACCTTTTTGCAATATTTTTCCAAAAAACTTTTAAATTCTGGACAATCTAATTTCGCCCAGGGAATATTTGCCGCTATTAAGGCATTGCATAAGTCCATAGAAAACGAATTATTGCCAGAAAATCCTAATATTTGCGTTTGCTTCACCAATTTTTCCTGCGCTTTTCAGATGCTACGTGTTGAACAACATGAGATTGTTTTTCACAATTTAAAATTTTACCACAAACTTTACAAAACAAACCGTCATCGTCCACTGTATATATATTTGTTTTTCCAATAATCCATCCTTCTATTTTCGAAGGTAAGCTACGTTTACGCTTAGACATTTTGAATAAATATGCTGATTTAAGATTAAGATCACTTCTTTTCACAATTTTACAATTTCATAGCTAAGCTTGTCCATACCATGAACTTGATACTTTTTTTTAGGTTGGTACATAGTGGGTTTGCACCACTGGGCACCAAATTTAAATTTAACCCTACAGAGGTGGCGCACCATTCCTAAACACGGGAGGTGGCGCCGGGTCTTTTACAAAAAAAGTACTTGTAGGTAGTTTTGCGGAACAATAATGGCAAAAGGTGATTAAAGTGAACCTTTTATTGTATTAAAAAACATTATGTATGATAATATTAAGGGGCCGTCCATTAATTACGTAAGGATGATTTTTGTAATTTTGGACCCCCTCCCCCGCCACGTAAGGGTACGTAAGATTGTGGCAACCCCCCCCCCCCCCCACATCTTACGTAAGGATTATTTAAAAGAAAATTAATTTTGACCCCCTCTCCACCCCTTATATTTATAAAAGATGGTTAATAATATATTATACTAGCTGGCACAGTCGGCCTACCGGCCGCCTTTAGCCATCTAGACCGTGTCGGATGTGGTTGTTCGGCCTTCGGCCTCACTCAAGGGTATCGCAGGCATACGTGTAGACCGTGGTTTTTCGGCCTTCGGCCTCGCTCCAAGGTACTAAAGTAGCCTATGTTTTTTGTAGCATTGTATATAACTTCTACACCAAATTTGGTTAAGATTGGTCAAATAGAAACGTAAAGCACATGCACGCGTATTTGCATTGTCGATCGGTTGACAGTTTGACAGCATTCATTATTGTTTTTTAAGTTGATTTTGAGTAGCCTGCCTTCCTTTAAGGAATCTCGATAATCCATTCATGCGCGTCCCATAGGGACGCGCATGAATGGATTATCGAGATTCCTTAAAGGAAGGCAGGCTACTCAAAATCAACTTTCCTTTCCTTTGCGAATTTTTGCACTATTTCAATACAAAAACATGCGCAGGGACCTACATAATAACTGTTCCAAATTTGGTTCCGATCGGTCAAACGGTTTAGGAGTCTATAGGGAACATACATACACACATACATCCATTTTTATATATAGATAGATAATAATAAATACAAAAATTTAAATTAAATTTTTATTTACATAGATGAAAAACCGTTCGTAAAGATCGCCAAAGTTTGATGCCATTTTCTATAATTCACACTATTGTGCCACTATGTTTAATGATTTTTAAGTACTATATATTTCAATATATTATGGTATTTCCATTATACCTGGATATAATTACCAACATAAAAAGAAAAAATTATATTTGTTTTTTAAATTTAATTTAAAAAAATATTTTAAGAAACTTACGTAAGGAATACGTCGGACCCCTCCCCCCCTACGTAAGGGTCCGTAAGATATCCAATACCCCCCCTCCCCCCCAAAAAACCCTTACGTAATTAATGGATGACCCCTAAGTAAATTAACGTAAAACATCGGTACAAAAAAAAACATAACATATTTATAGTTTGAAATAAAACACATAAAAAAAATTAAACTAAGTATTTTAAAATTAATTTTTCGTTGAACAAGGCTTAAAATATAATAAAACATTCTGATTTATGGGTTATTCAAAGAATCTAAACAGGTGGGACTTTTTTTTTTGACATTCTGTTAGACTTTTAATCGAATTACTTTGACAAATGCCTAAATACAGCCTCAATACTTCACGACGTGATACTGGTAACTGAAATATGAAGGTACCTATGAGTAACACGTTTTGCGATTGATCAGCAAGAATTGTCGCATGATTCAAAAAAATCAGGTTTGTCAGACTTGGCGCCACCTCTGGAAGGTTAAAAAAAAATTTTAATTTGAATTAAATTAAATTTTTTTCTCAATTTCAACTGCAAAGTTTCCAAAATGTTAAAATAGGTCGTAAAAATGAAAAAAGGCAAAAAAGGTCAAAACAAATAGGGCTTATATAACGTAGTTTTCCATGAAACAAATTTTGGTAGGTACTAATATCATAAAAATAGGAGCTAAAATAAAAAAAAGGTAGAGCTCCTGCCAAAGGTCAAAAGTTATACTGTCATCGGCGCAATAACGAAAACGAGTCCAAATACTAAAAAGCCCAACTAGAAAACATTCGTTGAATTTTTGCTTTCGTTTTGACAGTTTTACACAAATTTCGCGTTTTATTATTAAATGGTATTAGTATTATTTCATAATATAAATAACAATCAGCCTTCTTTAAGAGCGCGCTGCGGAAAGAGAGAGAGGGAATGATTCTGAAAGAAACCTCTAATCTTTTGTACAAATTTAAAAAACTAAACGTCGTATCAATGTAATTCGTTTTTTATATTAATAAGAAAAGACTATTGAAGGCAATAACCAATTTTGAGCGCTTTAAATCAGAAGTAAATAGGTTAATTTAATTTATGAAAAAGGACAATTTTGAATTTTTATGACAACCGATCTTAATGAAACTTCGTTATTGCCTTCTGCAGATCATTATAAGGACAAAACCTGATTTTGAAGCGATTTCATCATCAATTATAGAAAACTTGTACAAAACTTGTAAATCAAAAAGTGCCCTTAGTGGAGTTTAAAATATATAAAATCAATTTAATGCACAAAGGGTTCAAGGGTTCCCTTAGATATGGCGCAAATAATTTTTTTAAATTTTTTAAATCTCTACAAAAGATTAGAGGCTTCTTTCAACATCATATCTACTGCTTCCCTCTCTCTCTTTCTGCAGCGCGCTCTTAAGGCTATTTTAGCCTTATTTACATTTTTTAAATTTTCGCGCTAAGCTAATGTTTTTACGTAGCATTTCATATGTATGTATGTATTTCGCCCTCTTGGGTCCTCCGTCGCGCATTGTATAACTTTTGAGCTTTGGCACGTAGTCTAAAAATCTCATCTCTAGAAATAACATACTTACATACATAGTTACAAATATTTTAGTTAATAAAAAGTATTAAATAATTATTTCTAAACTATTTTAAATAGTGATATAATTTTATTTATAGCATCTATAAAAACAAAATAAAAATTATATTTAATTCATGCATAACAATTCCTGACTTACATTACCGTTGGTGGCACCACTAACAAGAACATGGCAGTGTTTGGACGTATATTTCGAAATTCAACTTATTTTATGGTGAAAGTTTGCAAAAGTTTCTTTTTTTTACAGAGTAGTGATTACTCTGTCCCATGATTAATTACTGCAAAACAGCAAAATCTAATGTTGGAAAATACTTCATATTTAGCGTTTTCAAATACTCGCTTTAGAATTTTATTTTTAAAAGCTGAAATTTCTAATGAAAATACACCATACAAGAGAGAAAATCTCTCCTCATGGAGCGAATTAATATTGCGCTATTTTAAAAACGGGTCGTGTTTTCAAGAATAATATACCATAGAAAAATTTGGAAATAGCAATATTTTGTCGAGAATTTTATTATTTTCAAATTTTTATCCTGCAGTAAATTTTCAAACTGCAAATAAGTTAACTATTGGCAAAAACCCGCGTTTAAGGAGGGATGAGAGCATCCTTTTTAAGTATGCAGAGGTACGGCCTTGAACGGCAGCTGTGATTGGATAACATTTAAATATAGCAAATTTCATTTGTTGTTTGGTGCAGTACCTCTGAATATTTAAAACGAATGAACTTTTTTTTATAATTCCGTTTCATATTTTGCCTCACATCATTAAACATATTATCTTATAAAATGGAAAATTGTATATTTGCAAAAATTCACATGGACAGTCCATGCATGTGAATTTTTGCGGGTAGGGATCGCTAATGTTAACCACCCAAATCAAAATTTCCTATTGACTATTGTAAAGATAATGATTAATAGAGTTTATAAAAAAATTATTTTGAGTGAACCCCTGATAAATAACCCTTATTTCGAACTTTTAAAGTAGGTACATTTAGCATTGAAAACCGGGCGAATAAGCCACGCCCACCACGAAATTTAACAAAAATTGGGGTAATTTTCGGACTTCTTGGGTATGTTTCGGTCCGAATGTGACTCTGACGCCGTTGCGGACGTTTAAAATTATCGAAGATTCGATAAAATCCGAAAAACGTGCGAAAATCGGCAACATTCATACCAGGGGATACAAGTCACATAGCAGCAGGCTCGCCTACCGACTTAGCCGTACCCGGTCGGAATGAGTGAAAATTTTTCATCCGGAAATTGATTTTTTCTTTGAGATTCGGAAAGCTGGGGGTGTGATTAGTAGATTCAGTAAAAAATATTAGCAAAAAAAATCGTAAACTACCCGCGTATTAACGGAAGAGTGTCGGCCACGCCCACCATAAATTTGGTGTAATTTTCGATCTTTTAGGTGTGCATTCGATTCGAAGGTAATTCTATTGTCAAAACCTACGCTACGGGCCTTCCGCTCCGTTCCATTAGGCCTTTCGGGCAGTTTTGACAATGGTTTATTGGGCTAAACATACTTGAGGAATATTAATCCACCCCAACCGGGATTTTAGAAAAGCGGGATCCTAGAAATCCTGGATATAGCTTTTAAAAGTATAGTTGCGGTATGGGGCAGTAAACTTTTACGTTTCACCCCCAAAAAAATCGAATAAAACAAAAAATAATGTGAAAACAGTAACCTTTCGTGCATGTTACTCTTACGAGAGGCATGGTCTAACTGCCGGAGCAAAAATTTCTAAGTGTTAGGGTATATCTTTCTACACGGACTGTCAACAGAATGGGTGAGATTCCACAATTTTACGTCATGCGCGTCACTGAATGTAAAATTTGTAAAAAGTTCAAATTCGATTTATTCAAAAGTTTGACCCCCCTTCACGCAAAAATTTTTTACAGTATACTATATAAACCTTAAACTATCCAATAGTCAATAGGAAATTTTGATTTGGGTGGTTAACATTAGCGGACCCTAGCCTGGAATTCTTTACAAATTATCTGTAAGTTTATGACATTTCTGGGAAATCTTGGATAGGTTTTAAAAATTTGTGGCATTCTGTGGAAGTTTAATGAAGTTTGTACATTGGGTAGTCCAGTGTACACGAATTTCGCATGTGATTAACCTATCAGGTTAAAAAGTGTTCATACTGAATGGAACAAAGTGGAAATGTCAGAAAATAAACAATTTTTTAAAAATCAAAAAAAAAATCCACGTGCCCTCATCTTTTAATATTAACGGAAAATCACTGAGGTCATCCGTATCAGATGGGCATTAGCCAATTTTTTTAAATAGGAACCTCTTTTTTTAGATAGCTTTTGAAGAGTTAATAATCGTTTACAACCACTAAAAATCTTAATAAAATTGCAGTTACTTCAAGAGCAACAGTCAATCCAAGAAGAACATGGAAGCACGTGTAAATTAGCAGGAGGGGGGGGGGATTAATATATAATCTTATATTAATCAAATAATTATGATATAATATAATTTGATATTATATTTCTGTAAATTTCACGTTTATCATGACTCCCTTCATTTTCACTTGTCCACCTCTTCTAGGAGGTTTTTTTGATCGCTATTTTTCTTGAGGTAACTGTCATTTATAATGATTTTGAGTGGTCTTAATCAAAATTATAAACTCTTCAAAAAGTATCCAAAAAAATAACGGTTGCTATTTAAAAAAATTTGGATGACGTCGCTTATTTGATACAGATGACCTCACTGATTTATCATCGACATTAAAAATTGAGCAATAATTAAAATGAGGTCACGTACCCCGGATTTTTTCAAAAATTGTATATTTTGCGAGATTTCCACTTTGTTTCAGTCTGGATGAACACATTTAAACCATAACTGGCAAACGGTTGAATTTACGAACAAATGATGAGGGAACAAAATTGTAGAGATTGTTATTACCTCTATGTACAAAATTCAGTATTATTTTTAGATCATTACATCCTGAGATATTAACAATTGAAGCCAAAAATGTGGCTTTGATAGTGTTAAGTTTTACCGCGCTAATAAAAATTAAATTGCTTATGAAAATAATTTTTTGAATATGTAAAAATTATATTATGGTGTACTAATAAGTCATGAATGTTTTGAGAGTTTTAATTTCATATTTACGTTGTTTTCATCAATCTTAAGTAAACTTAACACAGTGGCAAAAATAACGATTTTCATCTCGTATTTGGCGCATCGAGAGAACAACTTCGAAAGTCTCTCTCACTTATCTTAGATATGCGTTTCTTATGGACTTTTTTTTTAGATAATTTTATTCTCTACAAAAAATTCCTTTTGATTTTTTCGCTATCGCTTAGTTTATGCAGCTTAACCGATAATAGATAAGCATATACCATTTTTTAATCAACTTGAGTTTGGTTCATTTGCAATCTTTTTTGAGGTTTAATCCTAAAACCAACTTGTAAAATTTAAATACTTTTAATTGTAGAAACGTGAAGTTCCGGATTATTTATGTGGTAAAATAAGTTTTGAAATTCTTCAAGAACCAGTCATCACACCTAGCGGTATAACCTATGAAAAGAAGGATATCGAAGAACATTTGCAGGTTTTAATTGTTTCATGTTTTCCAATAATCGAATTTATTAAAATTTTCTTTATAGAGGGTTGGCCATTTTGATCCAGTAACACGAGTAAACTTAACACAGGATCAATTAATTCCAAATTTCGCAATGAAAGAAGTTGTAGATTCTTTCCTACAAGAAAACGAGTGGGCAATTTACTATTAACTTGACGTAGTGTACATAAACATCAATTGTTAATTCTGCACTTTGGGGTGTTTATTTCAATTTAGCTTGTAATTTAATGACTATTTTCAATTTTTTAAGGCTCTTATAGTGTACTTGATAGAAATATACTTTTGGTTAAGACAATAAACTATTGTTGATGTAGTTTAAAAGTTGTTGCTTGTTCTTTAATCTTTCAAGTTTGTTTTCCAAATTATTTGTTGTTGCATGGTTTTTAAAAACTTGTTTGATTTTCTTGTAATTTGTTTGTCTAAAAAATTAAAAAATAGTTTTTCTCACAAAAATGTTTGCCTGGTACCTTTTGCACCAGAAGGTACTTATTTAGTCTTTATATTTAAGGCTGTGGTTGACTGCATTGGGCTACATTAAAAAACTTAAAATTATGCATAAAACAAAAAAAATTTTGTTTTAGTTACTAAAGTTTCTGAGATGCAGTCTATTATAGAACCTCATTTTTTTTGATTTTGACCTGGGACCAAAATTTTTTTTTGGGACCCTAGTTCGAAATTGACTCGTTTTTGATGCCTCCTATGACAACGTACGATTTAACACTAAATTATCTGTAAATCTCCGTATAGAACAATTTTCTTGCCTTAATAGGGCCCTAGCTGTGATCTTTAAAAGTTGATCATTTTTGACTATATTTTGAGGCCCCAGTTTTTTGAAATTATTTGTTTTTGGTGCCTCAAAACGAGTCTAAGACTTAATACTCAACTATCTGTAAATATCTGTATAGAACATTTATATTTATAACCCTAATATAATCCTAGCACTTTACCATTATTTGGGGTCCCAGTTTTTCTAAATTTACTCGTTTTCGGGCCAGTAGGCTCGTGGAACGTGAGAACCTTGTTAAAGAAAGGAAAAATGGAAGAAGTGGCAAGAGAATTAAGAAGCTACAGGATGGACCTAATGGCTATACCTACAGAAAAAGAAATTTAATGAACATGGGGAAATTGATCATAATGATTATAAATTAGGCAAGGTAGAACGGAGTACGGTATTTTCTTACAAGGAAATTAGAAAAGTTTCAACACCCTAGGGTAAATGAGGATACGACTATATATATATATATTTATCAAGTGTATCATGTCACTTCCAAAGTAGATACATTTGCAACGGAGTCACTTCATATATATCGTCGTGACTTCCGATTTTGGAAGTCACTACGAATCTCCATGTTTTTAGTGTTTAACGGGTAGTGTATGGGATCAGGCGTTAAAATCCGAAATTTTTACTGGAAGTGACTCCGGAGCACTCGTACTTGCAAAAAAATGTTTTAGTTCCACTGTATATGGCTGGCGCTAGCGTCGCATATATGATAATATATATGAAAAAGTATCAACGGGACCGTGCAACTTCCGTTAATACGACTGCACGTTCTCACTTCTTTTTATCGGCAACATTGCATTAGACATTTCTTGGAAATCAGTTTCTATATTTAATTTTGATTAGAATTATTAATTTAATACTCTTTAGATTTAATAATGGTATACCATTAAAAATCTGTGCAAATTTCTGTTGATTATACATTATAATAATTAAAAATAATTAAAATCAATTCTGTTTAAAATTTTTTGAACTATTATAATTTCGGCTTTTTCTCTAGTAGAATGCGCCGAGACGCGCGCGGCGTACAGTAATTGAAAGTAGGCATCTGAGTGAAAAAAAACTTTAAATTTATTCAAAATATTTATAGGTCATTGAAACTAGCTAGGACACAGCATATCATATCGGCAATCAAGTTCCCATTTTATTTGATGACGTATCCCATGACGTGCCAATTTCTGTTTTAGATAACTACCTACTTTAAAAATGATGACATTTATTTTTTTTTCCTCTTATATAGCGTTTGTAACAACAAGGTCATTACGCTTTTTGTTGGTATGGGTTTATTATTTTTTAAACAAAGGAGAAGGTGACCAATTATTTCCATTTTACATGTTACATTTTTGTAGAGCTCTGAACAACATACGAATATAACAAACTTAAATTGTTTTCTTAAACTTGTTATTGTGAAATACCTTTTCTCAACAAAAATGGTGAAAAAATAGTAATTTCTTTTAAAAGTGTGATAAAAATTTACTTATTTAAAAAATGAGGCTAAATAAACGCCCATCATTATCACGTTACAGTCTTATTTTTTAAAAGAAAGAGTAGGAAATCAATTTCCACTTTACTTTCGTTACATTTTTGTAGAGCTCTGAATAACATACGAAATATACCAATCATGGTCCGGTCAAATTAGGACCAAAAAATAGGAGTGAGGTTGCAATAATTCGCACCCAGCTGAAAATTGGTAGGATTGTTCAAAACACCATCATAAATAAAATCTAAAAAGTTCTCATCGATCCGACACCTGGAAAAAAATTTATTCGGGGTCAAAGGTCACTAAAACGGGTTCTTCGCGATTTTCAGCAAAACGGTAAGTTTTATCATAAAATTATCCCCTTCAAAAATTGTAGATCAGATAATTATCTATAAAAAATGTCTAAATACTTTTTCCTAAGAGTCACCGTTTTTGAGATATAACGATTCGAAAAGTTGAAAGAGTTGTAATCGTCATTTAGGTGCAAATAAATAAAATGAATTTGTGCTAGCTCTAAATATCCCAGTGCTAGGTTTATGGGTAAAAATATTAACCGGGGGGGGCTAGCGTTACTTTGCCCCCCCCCCCCGGTTTCAAAGTCGATTTGTGAAAATACTGTAATGGTGCTAGCTTTCATATTTGGGTACTAGCTCTAAGGATCCCAGTGCTAGGTTTTTGGGTAAAAATATTAACCGGGGGGGGGGGCTAGCGTTACTTTGCCCCCCCCCCCGGTTTCACAGTCGATTTGTGAAAAAACTGTAATGGTGCTTGCTTTCATATTTGGGTGCTAGCTCTAAGGATCTCAGTGCTTGCTTTTGGTGTAAAAATATTAACCGGGGGGGGGGGGGGGGCAAAGTAACGGACCCTCTAAATACTTTTTTTCCTAAGAGTCACCGTTTTTGAGATATAACGATTCGAAAAGTTGAAAGAGTTGTAATCGTCATTTAGGTGCAAATAAATAAAATGAATTTGTGGAAAAACTATAATGGTGCCAGCTTTCATATTTGGGTGCTAGCTGGTGCTAGCTCTAAGTATCCCAGTACTAGGTTTATGGGTAAAAATATTAACCGGGGGCTAGCGTTACTTTGCCCCCCCCCCCGGTTTCAAAGTCGATTTGTGAAAATACTGTAATGGTGCTAGCTTTCATATTTGGGTGCTAGCTGGTGCTAGCTCTAAGGATCCCAGTGCTAGGTTTTTGGGTAAAAATATTAACCGGGGGGGGGGCTAGCGTTACTTTGCCCCCCCCCGGTTTCAAAGTCGATTTGTGACAAAACTGTAATGGTGCTAGCTTTCATATTTGGGTGCTAGCTGGTGCTAGCTCTAAGGATCTCAGTGCTTGCTTTTGGTGTAAAAATATTAACCGGAGGGGGGGGGGGCAACGTAACGGACCCTCTAAATACTTTTTTTCCTAAGAGTCACCGTTTTTGAGATATAACGATTCGAAAAGTTGAAAGAGTTGTAATCGTCATTTAGGTGCAAATAAATAAAATGAATTTGTGGAAAAACTATAATGGTGCCAGCTTTCATATTTGGGTGCTAGCTGGTGCTAGCTCTAAGTATCCCAGTACTAGGTTTATGGGTAAAAATATTAACCGGGGGCTAGCGTTACTTTGCCCCCCCCCCGGTTTCAAAGTCGATTTGTGAAAATACTGTAATGGTGCTAGCTTTCATATTTGGGTGCTAGCTGGTGCTAGCTCTAAGGATCCCAGTGCTAGGTTTTTGGGTAAAAATATTAACCGGGGGGGGGGGGCTAGCGTTACTTTGCCCCCCCCGGTTTCAAAGTCGATTTGTGACAAAACTGTAATGGTGCTAGCTTTCATATTTGGGTGCTAGCTGGTGCTAGCTCTAAGGATCTCAGTGCTTGCTTTTGGTGTAAAAATATTAACCGGAGGGGGGGGGGGCAAAGTAACGGACCCTCTAAATACTTTTTTTCCTAAGAGTCACCGTTTTTGAGATATAACGATTCGAAAAGTTGAAAGAGTTGTAATCGTCATTTAGGTGCAAATAAATAAAATGAATTTGTGGAAAAACTATAATGGTGCTAGCTTTCATATTTGGGTGCTAGCTGGTGCTAGCTCTAAGTATCCCAGTACTAGGTTTATGGGTAAAAATATTAACCGGGGGCTAGCGTTACTTTGCCCCCCCCCCCCCCCGGTTTCAAAGTCGATTTGTGAAAATACTGTAATGGTGCTAGCTTTCATATTTGGGTGCTAGCTGGTGCTAGCTCTAAGGATCCCAGTGCTAGGTTTTTGGGTAAAAATATTAACCGGGGGGGGGGCTAGCGTTACTTTGCCCCCCCCGGTTTCAAAGTCGATTTGTGACAAAACTGTAATGGTGCTAGCTTTCATATTTGGGTGCTAGCTGGTGCTAGCTCTAAGGATCTCAGTGCTTGCTTTTGGTGTAAAAATATTAACCGGAGGGGGGGGGCAACGTAACGGACCCTCTAAATACTTTTTTTCCTAAGAGTCACCGTTTTTGAGATATAACGATTCGAAAAGTTGAAAGAGTTGTAATCGTCATTTAGGTGCAAATAAATAAAATGAATTTGTGGAAAAACTATAATGGTGCCAGCTTTCATATTTGGGTGCTAGCTGGTGCTAGCTCTAAGTATCCCAGTACTAGGTTTATGGGTAAAAATATTAACCGGGGGCTAGCGTTACTTTGCCCCCCCCCCGGTTTCAAAGTCGATTTGTGAAAATACTGTAATGGTGCTAGCTTTCATATTTGGGTGCTAGCTGGTGCTAGCTCTAAGGATCCCAGTGCTAGGTTTTTGGGTAAAAATATTAACCGGGGGGGGGGCTAGCGTTACTTTGCCCCCCCCGGTTTCAAAGTCGATTTGTGACAAAACTGTAATGGTGCTAGCTTTCATATTTGGGTGCTAGCTGGTGCTAGCTCTAAGGATCTCAGTGCTTGCTTTTGGTGTAAAAATATTAACCGGAGGGGGGGGGGCAAAGTAACGGACCCTCTAAATACTTTTTTTCCTAAGAGTCACCGTTTTTGAGATATAACGATTCGAAAAGTTGAAAGAGTTGTAATCGTCATTTAGGTGCAAATAAATAAAATGAATTTGTGGAAAAACTATAATGGTGCCAGCTTTCATATTTGGGTGCTAGCTGGTGCTAGCTCTAAGTATCCCAGTACTAGGTTTATGGGTAAAAATATTAACCGGGGGCTAGCGTTACTTTGCCCCCCCCCCCGGTTTCAAAGTCGATTTGTGAAAATACTGTAATGGTGCTAGCTTTCATATTTGGGTGCTAGCTGGTGCTAGCTCTAAGGATCCCAGTGCTAGGTTTTTGGGTAAAAATATTAACCGGGGGGGGGGGGCTAGCGTTACTTTGCCCCCCCCGGTTTCAAAGTCGATTTGTGACAAAACTGTAATGGTGCTAGCTTTCATATTTGGGTGCTAGCTGGTGCTAGCTCTAAGGATCTCAGTGCTTGCTTTTGGTGTAAAAATATTAACCGGGGGGGGGGGGGGGCAAAGTAACGGACCCTCTAAATACTTTTTTTCCTAAGAGTCACCGTTTTTGAGATATAACGATTCGAAAAGTTGAAAGAGTTGTAATCGTCATTTAGGTGCAAATAAATAAAATGAATTTGTGGAAAAACTATAATGGTGCCAGCTTTCATATTTGGGTGCTAGCTGGTGCTAGCTCTAAGTATCCCAGTGCTAGGTTTATGGGTAAAAATATTAACCGGGGGGGGCCTAGCGTTACTTTGGCTCCCCCGGTTTCAAAGTCGATTTGTGAAAATACTGTAATGGTACTAGCTTTCATATTTGGGTGCTACCTCTAAGGATCCCAGTGCTAGGTTTTTGGGTAAAAATATTAACCGGGGGGGGGGCTAGCGTTACTTTGGCCCCCCCCCGGTTTCAAAGTCGTTTTGTGAAAAAACTGTAATGGTGCTAGCTTTCATATTTGGGTGCTAGCTAGTGCTAGCTCTAAGGATCTCAGAGCTTGCTTTTGGTGTAAAAATATTAACCGGGGGGGGGGGGGCAAAGTAACGGACCCGTATTTAGACATTTTTTATAGATAATTATCTGATCTACAATTTTTGAATGGGATAATTTTATGATAAAACTTACCGTTTTGCTGAAAATCGCGAAAAACCCGTTTTAGTGACCTTAGACCCCGAATAAATTTTTTTCCAGGTGTCGGATCGATGAGGACTTTTGAGATTTTATTTATGATCGTGTTTTGAACAATCCTACCAATTTTCAGCTGGGTGCGAATTATTGCAACCTCACTCCTATTCTTTGGTCTAATTTGACCGGACTATAAAGAGTTATTTTTAAACTTAAGTTAGTAAAAAATTATCAATCACTTATAAGTATCATAAAATAAGCTATGCAAATTTAATATTCGTTTGTGTCTTTGTAAATTGCATAAATGTTGAGGAATTTGTTATGGAAATATCGTACACTAGGCTTAATAGGATCTGTGTTTACTATGGTACTTGTTCGGAGTTAACACGTCAAAACATTGAAAAAATTACGTTGTTAATTATGGGGGAATCCTATAATCCTAACGAAATCAATTTGTTTAGACGAGATTTCAAAACTTGATCAATCACAAAGGATGCTTTATAAATATTAGACCCATCTCTACCCATTTATTGTAAGATTTTAGCAACCCCTTCACTTTTTCATACGTAAGAATTTTTTTTTAAGTTTTCAACTTTACCTTCTAAGGGCCTTTTTTGATTTGCTTTATTAATTTTTATTATGAAAAAGTAAAAAATTTCATTGAAAAGTATTAATTATTAAATAATAATGTACTAAGCAAAAGATAAAAAATTGCGTTCAGTACATTATTAAAACGAAGCATATTTCCGGGAATTCCCCGCATCTAGTAATGCGAGCGGTCAACGTCCTTGGTCCTTTTAAGTCAAAGTTTGATCATAATTTACTTTTTTAATAAAATCAACTCTGAAGTTGTCTTACTTTAAATTCTTAATTATGCACTTATACGGTTTTTGCACCTAGCCCTTCAATTATTATAAATAAATTTCAAAATTTTTCATTCCAATGAAGAAAAATATTCGATTTGTTGTGTTGTTACGTTATTGAAGGTCACCGTCGAAATAATGCTATATTTAATTAAAAGATTTTAATTCAATTTTTATTGTTACCTATAGCATATTATTATTATACCCCTTTAATGTTATTAATTTAATTTTGTAACATTTATAAACATCTAAAATGAATAATTAATTTTTTAAATTTGCACTTGAACATTTTAATGAGAAGTGTAAGTACTCGTATCATGATATCATGATGTAAATGGCCTGGTTTACACCGTACACTTGGTACGCGAACTAAAGCCGTACCGAACTATATTTCCGAAGTATATTTTTAGTCCGCGTGGTGTAAACACATCGAACTAAGTTGGTCCTGCTTTAGTTCAGTCCTCTAAAATATGAGTACTGAACTAAAAACGACCAATGGTTCGACGTGTTCGACTACTTTCGACATCACTCGAGTATTTTTAATTCCGAATGACACACATTTTTAATTTTTATAGGTTATAAAATTTGACATATTTAATTTATAGTTTAAATTAAATTATTTAAAAATTATGTAAAGTGTCAAACAACTACTTTTTTTAGGTTATATGACACATTTTGGTCCTCGGTTCTAGTGTACGGTGTAAACACTTGCGAACCACTTGCGAATTATATTTTGTCGCATCGAACTATCCCCTCCCGCTTAGTCCGATCGGACCGAACCAAGCAGTTTACGGTGTAAACATAGCCAGTATGATTGGAATGTCGCGACGTGGCAGCGCTGCTTGAAGTTTGTACGCGTTCTGTTTATCTGCAAATTCAGAGATTGACTGCATATATGCTCGGAAGTGCCTTCGTCACTTTTATACTCTTGAAAAATAATTTAAAAAATGTCTTCCCCTCTGTTGCAAACCTCGTTAAGAAAGTTCCCCTCAAGCATAAGTAGGAATCTATATATCAATTAAATGCTTGGTAGGGATGGAAGTCAGGTCGCCATTTCTATGCATCGGAAGTCACTCCTTAACAGAGATACATATATATATATATATATATATATATATATATAATGCAATTCAGAGATATTAATAGAAGGATAGAAAATCTAAGAATAAAAGCAAAGCCGCATAATTTCACAATCGTACACGTATACGTACCAACGCAAAATAAAGATGAAATCGTAAAGGAAAAATTTTACAATGAATTATGTGGTATGGTGACTGTAATCACTAATAACGCCCTTTGATAGGAAACGGCCAATTCATAATTTTGTGATTTGTGGAACCTTTTGACCCTATTGTATAACATTTAGAGAGGCTCTTTTCTGATGCTAAACAAAAGGGTTTAAGAAAAAAATCACATTTTCTAGGTATTTTCAGTTCAAACTATCCACAGTGACTGGACTTCCATTCTCTATCTTTAAATCCCCTCTACCATCTCCTCACATTCGATAGTTTTAGGTTTTCCTATGTTTTCATGACAAAATCGTGAACACCATAATTCCAGCAAGGAATTACGGCATACAAAAATATAACCTATTCAAACCTTATTTTTATGGATATTGGGTCACGTTGGACGGTAGCGTGTGGTGTGCTACAAACATATTCCAATTTCGTTCGGTTCTGCGCATGACGTCACCTTCGGAGCATTGAAATCAAACTGTCATTTTTATGTGTGGTTTAAGGTGTGGTTTTACCTTACGCGTGGTGTTTTACGGTTAAGTACATCTACATATTAATCGTTTTAATATTATTATTGTTATTATAAATAAGTACATACTTATACATTTTAAAATAATGCCTGGTTGTGCGGTGTATGGTTGTGGAAATTATACACGAAAAACGAAAGGGACTGATGTTCGGTATTACAGTTTTCCGAAAAATGAAGAACTTTCCAAGCAGTGGGTTAATGCCTGTAATCGTCAAGATAAATTTAATATACAGCAAGGTAAGAATAAGAACAATCTACATAAATCAAGCACTGTAATATTATAAACTAACAACATATCATTTCAGCCTGTATTTGTTCAAAGCATTTCCATCCATCAGCTTTTGTTAGTAATTTAAAACATAAGTTACTTCACTATTGCCCAAAAACGTATCGAGACCTTCAACGTGATGCAGTTCCTACAGAATTATTATTCAACAAACCGTCCACTTCAAAATTAACATCGGCTAGGAATCAAAGAACCCTTCAGCAAGAAGAAAATAAAAACAGGCCAATAATAATTAGTGGAATTCTGCAATACACCGAATCTGAGTTGGTAGAACAAGAAAAAGAAAATACTCCACCACGTCCTGATAATCTTATTGAATTTGAGTCCGCTGTGTTTGCTGAACCGCCAGTTTCTGATATGTAAGTAATAACAATAAGTTTAGTATGATATTAATTTTGTATGCTTTCAGAACCAAACAATTTGAAGAAATGCGACTTGAACTAGAAAAGTTTAAACTCGAAAATGAGATCCTGAAAAAGACCAATACTTCTTTGAACCAAGCTTTATTATCTTCAAACGATGAATTACAAACGTTTAAGACCATTCTGGAGAATCAATTTGGCCCAGGTCAAATTAGGCGCTTATTAAATCCCAAAAAAAATTTTACATGGGAGCCAGAAGACATTGCTTCGGCCATTTCATTACGAAGTGTGAGCCCTAAAGCATATAGATATCTCCGTAAAATTGGCCATCCGTTGCCTGCTCTCAGTACTTTGAGAAAATGGGCTCTGCATTTGACATTAGATCAGGGCATTTTAAAGGATGTTATAAAATTAATGGAAAAGAAATCTTTATCATTAACGCCATTAGAGAGAGTTTGCGTTATCTGCTTCGACGAAATTTACATTTCCAATAAGATCTGTATAGATCGTAAAGATCAAAAAGTCCTTGGACCCCATAAGTCCTGCCAAGTGTGTATCGTGAGAGGTCTTTTCTCTCCGTGGAAACAACCGATATTTTATATGTTCGATACACCCATGTCCACGAATATTCTATTTGAAATTATTCAAAATTTGCATTCCGCAAATTACGACGTTGTTAGTATGACGAGCGATATGGGTGCTGGAAACCAAAAGCTATGGACTGAACTCAATATCGGACACAATAAAAACTGCTTTTTTCATCATCCTCTCAACAAAGATCAAAAAATATTTGTATTTGCAGATGTACCGCATCTCTTGAAACTTGTGCGAAATCATTTCATAGATCAGGGGTTTAAGATTAATGAAAACGCTATAAATAAAAGTTGCATCGAAGATATTATTACAGCGGCTTCCGATGATTTGAAAATTGCCCACAAGATAAGTGAATATCATCTAACATTACGTGGTAGTGAACGACAAAAGGTAAAACCTGCTGCACAAATTTTTTCAAACACTCTTTCAAAAGCTATCGAATGGTGCGGTATACAAGGTTTTCTCAAAAGCACATCATGGAAAGAGACAGCAAAATTTTTAAAAGTGATCAATGATTGGTTTGATATTTTTAATGCAAAATGTAAATATGGTAGTCATCCTGGAACCAATGCTTTCGGCACAGACTTGGAAAACCAAATTTCAACTTTGAATAAAACTACAGATATTATTTCAAAACTTATCGTGGGTAAGCATAAATCGCTTATACCTTTCCAAAAAGGAATTCTTCTCAGCAATATTTCTCTAATAACTTTGCACGATTATCTTCGCCAGAAATATGATATCGATTACGTTATAACGTACAGAATAAATCAAGATGTGATAGAAAATTTTTTTTCTTACATTCGAGGCATGGGGGCGACAAACGACCATCCAGATCCACTTGACATAAAATACAGGCTTCGATGGTATATACTCAGTAAACATTCAATGGCCGTATTCACCATGAACAAGAATACTGAAGAGGGAGATGAGTTTAGTCTACTTAAACCTCTAGAAGACAATGAAACTTGTTTATCTCAAGAACTTCTGGACAATACGTTAAAAAACATAATGGATTCTGACAACAAACAATATTCTGTTCCTGAAGATGAACATTTTACCACTTATAGTTTTCATCAACCAGAAATTGCGGACGACATTATTCCAGAAGTCGATTTATCCAATTTCAATTGGACGACCGAAGAGGAAAATATTTTGTTGACTTTGGACACAAACAAATTTTCTGATATAATAGCAAATGAAGGTTTAAAGTATATTGCAGGCTACGTAGCCTACCGATTTAAAAATAAGTTTGAACAATTAAATTTGGGCAATCCCACAAACAAATTATTTAGCTCGAGTAGTTCTAATCCTGATTGGACAGAGTTTCTATCGAGGGGTTACTTACTTCATCCAAGCGATGAATTAATTCAATTGGTGCGTATCGTAGAAGAACAATTTCTACATTTTCATGGTAATTTTTTATCAAAAGAACCAAATGTGTTTAAAAATTTAACCGATATTGTAATTCAAAAATTGCCATCTGTTTTAAATTGCTTTCCCTATGAAATTATTATTTGTATTGTTCGTACCAGAACATATATAAGATTAAGGGAACTTAATAAAAAAATTAGTTTCATAAATTGTAAGCGTAGACTGGAGAAAAAAATGTCAAAGTTTACAAATAAAAAAACTAAATAGTGTCTTTGTTTTCTTTTTTATCCTAGTTTATTTTTTATTTAAGGAGCATTCAAACTAAAGTGGACAACTATTCTGCCGTCATAAGTAAGAAGGCAGTAAGTCAATTTTTTCTAAATTGAGTTTTATATAGATGCGGTTTTTTACGCTGATTTCAAAAATATAAAAAACTCAATTTCGAAAAAAATTTACTTACTGCCTTCTTACTTATGACAGCAGTATTAACTGCCAAAGAATTTCCATATTGGTAATTTAAAAACCTTGAATTATTTACATATTTTTGAAAAAACTATTTTCTACCAATTTAATAACAAGCCAGTCTATTAAAAAAAGCTCAATTCCCAATAAATTTGAAAAGTAACGTGTCCACATTTGTTTGAATGCTCATTTGCAATTCAAATTCTGCTCCGAAACTGACGTCACAGGTGCGACAGAGATGCACATATTAGATGCGCGGTAGCACACCATACAATATTCACACCACGGACGGTAGTGTGAAATTTTTACCCACTAAAATTTCCCTATCTGGAACTGAGAATCGCCTTTATGACATATTTTTCGCACTACAAATTTTTTCTAGAAGTTTAAGAAGACACAATATAATTAACTCGAAACCTAAATAATTGTAGGTATATTATGTAGAAATGCACATACAGTAAATATTAATCATTATCTACATACATCATCTGTAATTCGGGTTCGGAGCATTTCAAAGAATAAAATAGTAAATTTAGAAATTTTCAATTTGGTTTTCAAGTCTTTCAGGTTCAAATATCTGAAATCTCACAAGCGCTTCAGATTACTTCATGTATTAAATAACCTTATTTTACGGTAATAACGTGGAGGATAGAAAAACGTTCAAAGAAAATCAGGAAAGAAATAAATAAAACCATGTCGAAATTTTCACATTTTATATCACTTAAATTTTTTTAAGCAAGGAAATTCAGTTTAAAATTGTTTGAAATTAATTCAAAAGTAACCACATAACTGTTGCATCTTTAAAATTATACTCATCAGCATAATAATTTTATTTGCACTGTTACAAATATGGCATTTAAATTGCCCGTTTTTCTACAATTTGGTTAGGAAGAAAACATTTTAAATCTTTAATATTATCTTGATGAAGGTACCGTGGATATATGACAAAGTGTTATTTGGCTATCACACAAGTATGGCAAACATTTCCATATAAATATATGACAGGCAAGAAATTTGTCGAAATATATGGCAAACCTATCACACTGTGCCATATTTATTTAACTATTTGTTTTGCGATTCAGTTTTTGTCCGGTGTTCATTGTGTCAAGAAGTGTTCACGAGTGAAAGTTGGAACAAAATCAAAGAAAATAAATTAGAAAAAAATTAAAATGGATCACGCTGTTTTGGTTCTTTCATTAGCACGTTTATATTTGAAACAAAAAAAAACGTTTGCGCGGCAAAAAAGAAAGAGATGTTTGGGTTCGTGAGTGGCTGTTGAAAAGAAAAAAAAAAGGTTGCACTGAAAATTTGATCAAGGAGCTCGATCTTCAATTACCAGTGTTGTTTACAAATTTTTTACGATTTTCAAAGGACAATTTTGATTTACTGCTTGGTTTTGTTGGTCCATTGATTGAAAGGCAAGATACTATTCTCCGTGAAGCAATATCATCACGCGAACGATTAATGGTAACGTTGAGATACCTGGCAACTGGTGAAACTTTCAAATCTCTCTCCTATATGTTCCGTATTTCACAACCATGCATCTCAGTAATTGTCCCTGAAACGTGCGAGGCAATATTTCTATCATTGAAAGATCGTCATTTGAAGGTATACATTGAAATTCCATTTGATTTAAATCAAATTTTCAATTGATTCTATTGGTTTCATTTAGTTTCCGTCGTCAGAAGAAGAATGGAAAAATATATCGAACGATTTTCATAAACGATGGAGAAAAACTAACGGCCCAAACCGGATAGGGAATTTAACGGGTTATAACTTTCGTCAAATAAATTTTTTTGGGCAACCAACCGTTTTCACAGAAACTCTGAAAATAATGAACAAGGTGTAGGTAAAAAATATAAATTCACATACTTACTAAAAATCTCAATTTGATTTATAGCATTTGTTTTAATGTTAAAACATTGTTAAAACGTATTAAATAATACCGTGCAACACCTTTTGAAAAGAGCACGCCTGTGTGCTGAAAATGAGGGAGGCCATTTTGAGCATTTATTAAATTAATTTTGTGAATTTATTTTTTTTACCTACACCTTGTTCATTATTTTCAGAGTTTCTGTGAAAACGGTTGGTTTCCCAAAAAAATTTATTTGACGAAAGTTGTAGCCCGTTAAATTCCCTATCCGGTTTGGGCCATCAGTTTTTCTCTTAGACGTTTCGTTTATGAGATACGGGGTTCGCAAGAAAATTAAAAAAAAAACCTGAATTTTTTAAACAATTTTTCCCTTAATTTAATTGATAACTCGAAATCCGTTGATTCTAGACGATAAGGGGTTATAACCTAATTTGTAAACAAGCGAATGATCTTTAAAACAGTTCTAATCCATTAACCTTAAAAAATCAATAATATCGGAGCTATGGCCGTTTGAAATCAGAAATTCAAAAAATTGCTTTAAAGAATCATACCAAGTTACAGAATTATTTCGTACTTTGTGATATTATGATTGGAATAAAAAATTTTTTTCTCTTCCCCTCGGATCTGAATAAAATAAAATCTCGGGTGTGAGGGTTGGGATAATAAAACAACGGTTTATCGCATCAACTAGTTTCGAACCCTGAACGGGTTCATCTTCAAGACTATATTTAGAAAAGGAAAGGTTGATACAATCAAAATTCAAAAATGCATAAAACGCAACACAAAAAACAAAATTTACCTCGCGGTAAGATGTACTTGTCGTTAAATCCCGAAACTGGTGACAAATTGTGGAATGGTGAAAATACAGGCGTAATGTTTGTCAATATAACGATATTTAAAATTCTTATTTTTGAAAGCAGCCAACTTCAAAATTCACCAATCCACCAATAAAAAACTCATTGGCGTAACATAGAGTTGTCAATTACCCAGTTCCCTTTTTCCACTTTTATCCTTCCATATTTTTATCACCGACTTATAGGCATTATCAATCTGTTCGAAGTCGGTTATTTTGTTAACATTATTGGTGTTTGTCAAAATACAGGCCGCCTCCAGAAACGCCCGCTTTGGATAGTTGCTCTCACGTGCAAGAACTTTAACGTTTTTTTCCTCAAATTGGTGATTACAAAGACGTAGGTGCTCCGATAATCCGGTTTTATCTAACCCTTTCATTGCATCCAGCCTGTGCTGCCTTATTCGTGTTGTTAGTAGTTGTTTGGTTTGACCCACGTAAGTTTTTTTGCAATCGCAGGTGATTTCGTACACCACATTACTTTGGTACTTTTTAAAGGTACCTTGTCTTTAATTTTCGAGTTAACCAAGTTGGACAATTTGTGGTCGTTGTAGAAGGCCAAGCACAACTGCTTGCTTCGGATGTAATCTCGAAGTAGTACCCTCATCTTCGCTGCCAATTCTGGATGGAAAGACAACTTAAAAAATCGTGGTAAGGACTCTGGAATCGAAAGAGTAACCTCTGGAGGCTGTTTTCTTCTTCCTCGATCGAATAAAGCACACTGCAGAAGGTGTTCAGGGTAATTATTTTTGATCAATTGACTTTTCAATTCCAACAACCGTTTTTCTCTCAGATCCGGCGTGACACACCTAATTATTCTGGTCTTTAACGTGTTGACCACACTCATTTTGTGTTTGAGGGGGTGTGAAGAGTTGTAGTTAAGGAGACGTTCACTAGAGGACGGCTTCCTGTACAGGTCAGTGTGCATAGACCCATCTTGTCCAACACACACCAGTAAATCTAAAAAGGGGATACATCTATCGACCTCCAACTCGTAGGTGAATCTCAACCGGTTGTCAAATCCATTCAAAATATCTAAGCAGTTGTTAATTTCGTTAGAAGGCACCGCTGTGAGCATGTCGTCTACGTACAACATGAAAAAAGGGGACCTTAAAATTGATGGATCCTATAAAATTCATAAGGAGGTCGTGTAGGACAAATCTGGAGAAAATGGGACTGCTCGGATCTCACATCGCACTACCTACTTTTTGTGAGTAGAATTCTCCTCTGTATTGGAAGTAGCTTTTATCAAAAATTAAGGAAACCATCTCTATAAAACTCCCCCTTTTAATATCCGTGTAATCAGATATCAGGTCCCAATTGTTACAAAGAGAGGTCAAAACTGCCTCCTTGGAAACGTTGGTAAACAACGATTTGACATCAAAGGACACCAACACGTAGTCATCCGGCAGGGTGACATTACTCACAATCTCCATTGCATCAACCGAATTAAGTACACCAAATGGGAAACTAGGTGCCACTTTGTCTAGGATCGAGTTAATAAATCTTGCTATCAGCACAGAAGGAGACTGGATACAACTAACTACTGGTCTTAATGGCATATTGTTTTTGTGGACTTTTGGTAAGCCATATATAAGTGGCTTATATCATAACCATATATAAGTGGTTTATCGCATCAAACTAGTTGATGCGATAAACCGTTGTTTTATTATCCCAACCCTCACACCCGAGATTTTATTTTATTTGTGATATTATTTTTAACTTCCTGTATTTATTTACAATATCGCACTGCCAGTAAATTACGTACTATCGTAAGTCGAAAATCGCAATTTTTAATAGAAAAATAGAAACTACTAATCATAGAATAGCGAATTGTCGTGTTACGTTCTCTTTTTTTCTGAAATTGACCCATGGCAGTATTTTTTAGATACAGCATTATTTTATAGACTTTTTAGTGACGTAACTCAGAGTTTACAATTTTCGACTTACGACACTATTTTACTGGGCGTGAGATAATATTTCAGTTGTAATCAGGAGAATCTTCTTTGTAAGTTCAGAAAATTAACTCTATTAAGCCTCTTGGATTAATTGGCAGTGTTTGATAGACTTTGGATGGTCTGCCAACCTATGATAGTATTTAATACTACT
Organism: Podabrus alpinus; assembly: GCA_932274525.1. Classification (NCBI taxonomy): domain Eukaryota; kingdom Metazoa; phylum Arthropoda; class Insecta; order Coleoptera; family Cantharidae; genus Podabrus; species Podabrus alpinus. The sequence goes on from OW026454.1 coordinate 23,626,432, forward strand.
GCTAGCACGTAGTATTTCCGCTTTTACCTTATTTATTCTCAGTTCTCAGTGGATAGCTTCGTTGGTGATGTACCATGGAGCGTTGCTTATTTTTCGCAGCGCTTTGGATTGGAATCTTTGTAAGATCTCGATATTCGATAAAATTGACTTGATGATGGTTTTATTCAACATTTATTTTGTTTTCCATTGTTAGTTGCGATTTCTATCCAATTAACCAGTTTAACTTTTATAATTTGATGCTAAGCTGTTTGGATCATTATGTGTTTTTTCCATACTATATTTGCCTTCGGTCCAGATACATCCCAAGATATTTTGTGTCATCTGCTCGAGGAAAAGCATTACCATTCAGATGAACAGTAGGGCACGTTTCTCTACGCATTGTGAAGGTGACATGTGCAGATTTATTTTCATTTGCTCGAATTCATCAGTTTTTCATTCATTTTTGAATGTTTTTGAAACTTTACTGTAGTTATGTTACTGTAGTACAATACTTTATCATTGGCAGTAGCTGGGTTTGAGTGTTAAGCCATCATAGTTGTGTAGTTCGCAAGCCATGCTACCATAACTTTTCGAGAAGTTGGAAAGTCTGCAGTACATAGAAGATACAGGATATGTCTCAGGACGCTACCCTGTGGAACTCCGGAATTGATTGGAGCTAATTCTTGTTTAATTTTGTACAAGTGGCCGATGAAAGTGGCCGAACAAAATTTTGTTCCCATATTTTTTCTTATGTGGTTTGCTATTCGAAAACCGAAAAAAATTCTGTTGCCGAAAACCAAACTGGTAGTCCGGGATAAAGAGTCTTTCCAGTAAAATAGGCTGGAGTCGTATGTGATTAGTCTTACTGGTTTTGGTGGTAATTTACAAAACACTGTTTCAGTTACCAAATCGTATCCAGGCGTGTTTTGGATTTAACTAAGCGATACTTAGCTGGTTGTGATTGATGTAATTGCAGTAGTCCTTTGGGTTGGTGTATTGAGGAAGTCGTGTATTTTTCTGTCTTCTTCCGTGGTTATTTTCGTCAGATATCGTTGAAAGACATTAGCAAGATGATCTGCGAATAATTCATCTGTTTCTTTATTATTTTTTCCCATGTGGAGTCTAATTTACGAATAGGGAGAATTGGTTGATTTAGTTGTAGAGAGATCTTCTAGGTACTTGATTTTTTTAAAACTTTCTAACTTGCTTTTAAGTACATTTGTTGCTTTGTTTAACTGGTTCTTGATGGTAGTTGCTTCTTAGGTGTTGCGCCAATTTTGTTTCAGCGCTAGCTCTCTTTATTTCAATAGGATGGCTATCAATTGCTGTTTCTCCTCTTGAGTGGCAGACTACGCTCTGCATTTTGGATTGAGCATATCAAGTAGTCGGCAGCGTTGTTCAGGTCTTCTCGTGTTTTTAATCTTATATTATGCTTAGAGATATTTTCTGAAAGACATCCAGTCGGCGAACGAACGGTACAACGAAGGTGATTTTTCTTTTAAAATTACTTTGGCACTCTAAGTTACCAATATAGGTAAGTGGTCAGATGACAGTTCGAAACCAGATTCACTTTAGGTGATAGGTCTTGTAACAATTTTTGCCACTCCAAGGAACTACAAAAACTTCCCCGACGATCTTTGTTGATAACTCAGGGGATCGCCGGACAAAGATAGAAAATGCCACGAAGTGCTAGCTCAAGCACGGACCATGAAGAAAACGGAACCCCACTTCCCTCGGTTGATGTTACACAATTATACGGGATGACGCTTAGAATACATAAATGTAGCGAAAAATATCGCACTCACCTACGCGAACTAAAAAATCCTCCAACGAGAATTGCGCAAGCCAAAACGAATCCTCGCCACAGCCACTTGAACCACATCCATGGCTATTATCGCTCCATCACAAACAGGAATCGACCAGTTCCCCCAAAACTCAACCTTCCTCGGCACTTCCCAAAACTATTCTCCCTTTTTCGAGTTGCTATTGCGACCTCGTTATCGAAAAAAGAGCAATACCGCCAACCTTAGAATTAATGCATGAATCCACCATACAGGGCGTTGCTAAAGTTGTCAAATGCAAAGTAGTAAAAGTAACGATTCAAAAAATCGTTACAGTCTCCGGTATACATTTGACCACCCAAAAATCGAGGACGTCTGGAAGTTTTGTCGGTCAATCTGTTGGTTCTGGAAATCCATTGGTTGTGTTTCGCATGGAAGCTGGGGAGACGCCGAGAATAGGACACCTAGCGAGTTAAAACACCGTGCAGTGTTTCTGTTGTTTTTACATAAATGCAAAAAAATAGCATTTTAAGTTCAAATAATATAAATCTCTGTGGTAATTCTGATAATTTGAATCTTTAGTAGCAACCTAACAAATATTCTATAAATAAGTAAAATTTTTTGTAGAACGTGGCTAGAAAGTCGATTTTAAATTTAAAACACATTTTTATTTTATTATACATACGATGTGTTTACAATCACAATTTCGAGGATTCTGATTAGATTTGAATTATGTGGACAGACAGACACGGAGCCAGATCATAAGGCTTCTTGCTATTTAGCCTAACAAAGAGTAGGCACATCAAAGGCAAGCCTAGTAAACTACCTAAGATGTAAAAAACCAAATGCTCAAAGAACTAATCAAATAAATTAGTTAACGAACAAGTCGAAGACCTATATTAAGAGGAAAAATAAAAAGAATTATTTACAAAAAACTCACCGAAAAGGCCTATTCAATATCTTTATTTTACAAAAAAAATCGTGTCTCGGTATGGTTCGACCAACAGAAATAATAAATTTATCAAAGCTCTACAAAGCCAAATTTGAATTATTTTGGAGGGCTGGATAATATAAACGGGTCACTTTTGGGCCAAACAAAAAAATACGGTTCCATTTATTTGGTATAATTTAGAAATGTTCCAAATTTGAGCAAAATCGAAGATGGTCATGAAAATACTTCGGTTGATTTGATATGAAATTTGATATTATTTTATTGAAGTGTTTCGATTTATGACCACTATCACTCATTTCGATGTTACTCCTAAACCAAAAGTATGCCCACTCTAAACTTTGGCATGCAAGTAGCCAAAAGTATAATAAAGGCAATACTATTTTTTGAGATTTTTAAATTACTTCGTTTTTGCGGGAGGGGCACTCAAAGTCAAAATTAGATTAGGGCCCCCATTTTGTGACCATAAGTAAGACCATAAGAGATTTTAATGCAAAGATCGGGAAAGAAGACCACATAAATGGCGTAGCCGGCAAAGAGACAATCCACTCAGACACGAACGAAAATGGAAGCAGACTGTGTGAACTCGCTGAATCGCTGAACATGGTAATCTCGAGCACCAAGTTTAAACATAAGAAGCAGCACAAAATTACTTGGACCTGGCCAGGAGGGAGAAAAACAGAAGGTAATCAAATAGACCATATGATGGTGACGAGAAGGCGAGCCTCTTCTGTACAAGACGTAAGATCGTACAGGGGGGCCAACGCGGACTCGGATCATTACCTAGTGGTGGCAAACATCAAATAAAAGACATCAATGTGCAGAACAATACAGCAACCAATGAGGCAAATTGCAATTGAGAAACTGACAAAAAAAGGACCAGAAGCACAAAAATATCAGGAAAGGGTGTGCAATGAATTAAAGAAGAGAAAAAATGAAACAACGGAAGAAATTGAGAAGAAATGGAGTACAATAGAAGAATGTATTAAAGAAAGCACTAAACAAGAAATAGGCTACAGAGAGAGACAAAAATGGAAAAAATGGTTCGACAGCGAGTGCGTAGAAAGAATGAAAGAAAAAAAGACAGCGAGACTAAAATGGATAGAAACAGGTGCCGAAGATGACTATAAGATATACAGTGGGAGAAGAAAAGAAGCAAACAAAACATATAATTATAAGAAAAACAAGTGGTTGGAAGAGAGAATGAAGGAGATCGAAGAGTGCAATAGCAGAAAGGATACGAGGAACGAAGAAGAAGTAAAAGAACCAGAGAAAGAAGAGATTATACGAACAATAAAAAATCTTAGAAATGGAAAGGCACCAGGAAGCGATGAAATGATGGCTGAGATGATTAAGTACGGGGGCGAGGCGTTGCATGAAGAAATTACCGTGCTGGTAAAAAGAATATGGAACGATGAAAAGATGCCAGGGGCCTGGAGAAACGGAATCATAGTAACGATATGGAAGAAAGGAGACGCGGAAGTATGTGACAATTATAGAGGAATAACGCTCCTTAATGTAGCATACAAAGTACTAGCAGCGTTGATAAACAAGAGACTTGGAGAATACGCGGAGAAGATAGTAGGCGATTACCAGTACGGATTCAGAAGGGGGAGGTCGACGGTTGGGGCCATACACGTGCTGAAGCAAATAATGGAGAAAACCAGAGAATACGAAATGGATGTGTACTTACTCTTCGTGGACTTCAAGCAAGCCTTCGACGCGGTAGACAGGAGGGAGCTGAGAAACGCCATGAAAGAGCTGAAGATACCGGACAAGATGATTAGACTAGTAGAGATGACACTAGAAAGGACAACAGCTGCAATAAAAACCACGGCAGGCGTAACAAAAGATTTTGTAGTGGACCGCGGCGTCAGACAGGGTGACGCGCTGTCGGCGACATTATTTAATATTGTACTTGAGAGAATAATTAGAAAAAGCGGATGCAGCGGCACGATAATAAATAGAGAGACCCAATTGGTTGCGTATGCGGACGATATTATGATCGTATCAAGAACGGAGAGAGGACTGAGAAACATATTCAAAGCAATAATAGAGCAGGCAGAGGGGGCGGGCCTATTAGTAAATGAAGGAAAAACGAAATACATGAGGTGCCAGAAACCAAACAACAATAATACAAACAAGTTAGCAATAAATGACTGGAGTTTCGAACAAGTTACGAGTTTCAATTACCTCGGAGTGAATATTAATAACTATAATAATAGAACGATGGAAGTTAGAGCGAAGATGGCTACTGAAAGATCGGCAAATATCAAGAAGAACGAAGATACAAATATATAAGTCACTCATAAGACCGGTGGTGACATACGCGGCGGAGACAATGTGCCTAACACAAAGAGACGAAGAAGACCTAAGAGTATTCGAGAGAAAGATAATGATAGTCATCTTGGGCCCGAAGTATGTTGACGGTATATGCATAGCAAGGATGAACCACGAAATACAGAAGGAAATGAACGGTGAGAACGTGGTAAGATTTGTGAAAGCGCAGCGCGTGAAATGGTTGGGACATATCATGAGAAGTAACGATGAAGAGGTGACAAAAAGGATGTTGTTGTGGGAGCCGGATGGAGTGCGAGCCAGGGGTAGGCCGCGAATGCGATGGTGGGACTGCGTGATGGAGGACCTGAGAGCGATGGAGGTGAATAACTGGAGACAGGCCTATGGGGATCGAAGGATCTGGAAAGAAATAGTAAGAGAAATGAAAACACACCCCAGACTATGAAGAATACGTCATAAGAAAAGAAAATAATAAGAAAATGAATTGTAATTAGATGAGGACTAATCCCCCTCTAAAAGGGATTTTGTAAGGCCCGAAAGGGCCAGCTCAATTCAGTACTTGAATGTAAAGCAGTTTAATAATAATAATAATAATAATAAGTAATTATACAAAAAAACTCTCTCTCATTAATTTGATCAAAAATTGTGGTCGAGTTCGGCCGGTAGAAATTATTTATCGAAGCTCTACAAACCAAATTTGAATTATTTTGGAGGGCTGTACAATGTAAACGGACCACTTTAAGGATAAACAAAAGAATACGGGTGCGTTTATTTGGAATAACTTAGATGTATACCAAATTTGAGCAAAATCGAAGAGGTGCATAAATATAATTGCAAAAAATTGGAATAGTTGATATGGAATGACCCTATATAAGTATTTACCTCTTTAATTTTTTTATTTTTAAGTGATCACTTTATTTTGAGCTTACTTAATTTTAACCTAATTGAATGTTAGATAAACGTACAAGTTGGTAAATCAAATCATTTTTATTATTATGATAGTTTTTAAGGATTTTACTTTTTTATGTTAATGCGCGTTTTCGTAAGCTTTCTTATTAATTTTTAATCTCTCAAATACAGTTAATCAAAGTAATTTTGTGTAGGAGCACTCACATATTTTATGAATTTTCATGCTAATCGTTTAATTTTCGGTTAATTTAAATTTCACTATTTTTACTTTCCGAACCCCTAGGTAAGGAAAGTATTGTTATCAGTCAAAATTTGACCCCCCAATTTTTTGACAGATGTTCACGTTTTGAGGTCCCCTGAATCCATTTTTATCATTTTTGGAAGGATGTCTGTATGTATGTGTGTATATGTATGTGTGTGTGTATGTACGTCTGTGAACACGATAGCGTCTAAACGAAGCAAGCAAATCATTCCAAATTTTGCATATAAGCTTTTTCCTGTCGTGGGACGAAGCCAGATGAAAATAAATTAAATCGTGTAACGGGAAAGGGGGGTTTACATGGAGCTATTATGACATTATGCGTCATAACTTCGATACGAAATTAAATATGTAAAAATATTAATAACAAAAAATTAGCGCTATGGAATTTCCTACATTTTTTGTCCTACAAGTTTTTCTCTAAAATATACAGGGCGTTTCAAAAATTTTTGTATTTGTAAAAATTTTTTGTATTTGTAAATAAAATAGTAAACCGCATTCTACTAACGAAAATAAGATGAAAAGTTTCTAATAACATGGGTCCAAAAATGCTTCGTTTGCAAGATATAGGCATTCAAAAGTTTTTTTCTTCCTATTTTGGCAAAATATGAAATTTTTCATCGATACTGTTGAAATTATGTAACCATTTTATTTAAAAATATAATATAAAAATTTGCGTCTGTTCGGAAAGTTATGCGATGGCCACATCAGATTTTTTTAATTAATTTTAAATTTAAATTAACAGAAAAGCACATAACAAGTTTAATCGTTCAACACTAATTTTGTGTGTTTATTACAAATTAATGTAGTAATAATAACACGACGGTCTGAGAGAAATACTAAAAGAAAATCGGCGAAGATAAATAAAACCATAAAAATAATCACATCATTTATTCTGCTATGTTGTACCGCAATTTCACCTTTCACTTTTACTACATCTTCAAATAATACAATTAAATTATAAATTGTCTTATTTATAAAAATATTTTGCTATATAATAAATGCTAAAATTATTGAAGAACAATTTAGCAAAAATTATTAGTCACATAAAATTTTTTTTAAATAACAAACACTTATTATCTTCATTCTTTCTTTATATTGGTGAACTTGGAGGTATATGTCTTCGAAGTGTACTTCCATCTACGGGATTAATCGTTAAAATTTCCATCAACTTCCACTGAATCGTCAAACCTTCACTTTTTTCACGCAGTACATAAAATCCAATCTGAGAATATTCATTCCCATCCAAAGGACAATAATTAGATTCTTGTACAAAACGTGTAATACAGTCTTCACAAAACGAATGTTTACAACCATTAAACATACCCATTCTTATATTATTTAACGGTACATTGCAGTTTGTACATTGCTGACCAAACATAAACGTGTGGTAAGTATCCATTTTTTTAAATTTATGTCGTTTGATGATGAAGTTTAGAATTTCACGTTGTTGTATATTGTTTCACTACTTTATCTAAATGATTAATGCAAAATACAATAAGTCGTTATAATAATTCAATAGGTATTTTGCAAAATTATCGGTACCACCATAACCACCTGCAAATCTAATAATTATTGATAATAGAAATATGCACGATTGCAAACGCTAATTTTGAGCGAAGGTACCTGCTATTGAGGAAAATAGTTACGGAAAATAGGGGGAAAATAAGTAAAACTATTAAATTTAAAAATATGCTTTAATTACATAAATTAAAGTCACAATAATTTTCTTGTATAAAAAAAACCGTCATAATATTATCTTTACGAACAATCGGCTAAAGTTTTTTTAAAAACTTAAACGTAATATTTTTCGATGTAAAATTCCACCAAGTTCATTAACAGTTAGGACTTCTATCAGCTTACATTTTAATAGGCCGTCTTCCTTTCCACAAAATTCATATAATCCAATCTGAGAATATACAATACTATCCATAGGGCAACGGTTCGATAGTTTTACAAAACGTAGAAGACACCGCTGGCAAAACGTATGTTGACAAGGACTATTTAATACAGCCATTTTAGTTCCATTAAACCACCATCCACATTCTTCACAACGTTCGTGACTGTTAGCATATCTGAAAACATCCATTTTTTGCTTTTGGAAAATAAGTATATCGCTTGATGATAAAGAAATGTACTGTATTGTATTTTACCTTTTCGTCAATTCTACCACAATGTTTAAATGCTGAGTGCAAACTGTTTTTATCTATTAATATTTGACAAAATTATCAATGTCACCACTTGCAATGCTGGTCGTTTTACATTAATAAAAAGAAATATAGGAAACACAAATTGGTTTTCAACTCTTTAAATTGAATTTAAAATAGGAACGGTTTGATCAAATAATTAATTAATATATTAATAATTAAAACAAATGCTTCTTCTTCTTGGCTTTCCATTCCCAGTGGAATTCACCACATTTCTCAATGTTTTTAAATCCAGTTTGTGGGATTAGAAGGGGGATTTTTTTCTTGGGCTTCCCCATGGTCTATCCACATCAAGATTCCACCTCATTATTCTTGAGATGGTTCTTCCCTCCTGTGCTCTACCAACATGTCCCAATCAGCTCAATCTCAAAGCTTTAATATGTCTGACTATATTAGCCTCCTGAAGTTCACTTGCTATCTCTCTATTCGTTCTTCTTCGATACTGTTCTTCATTCATTTTCACAGGGCCTAGTATCTTTCTCATTACCCTTCCCTCAACAACCCTGAGTTTCTCCTCTTCCGCTTTTGTTAGATAGAGCAGTTCAACTTCGTATGTTACTACGGGTCTTATCAGTGTCTTATAAATCTTAATCTTGGTGTTCTTCATTGAGTTTCTATTCTTCAGTAGGTTCTGGTTGCTATAGAACGCTTTACTTCCTGCCATCACTCTACTCTTCACAATTTATCCTCTCTCATTAGTTTTTATTATCTGCATTCCAAGGTATTTAAACTTTCTGATCTCTTCAAATGCATAGTTTAGGATTTGTGTCACTTTTAAGTCTCCTCCTTTTCCTCTGTTGCATTTCATAAATTTGGTCTTGTACTCGTTAACACTTAATACGGCCCTACGAACTTCTCGTTCTATATTTTCAAAGGTTTCCACTAGGGCTCTGCGTACGCCACTATCTGCACCTCACGGTTCGTTATCGTTTCATTGCAGTTGACTCGTCTCACTATTCCTTCCATCAAAATATTGAACAGGGTAGCCGACAGCGCATCTCCCTGTCTCACTCCCGAGCTGATTTCAAACTCGTCGGTATTTCCTACTTTTGCTCTTACTATTGCTGTAGTTCTGTCGAGTGTCATCCGGACCAAGCATATCAGTTTCCTTGGGATCTTCAAGTTTTTCATCTCTTCCATCAGTTGTCTTCTGTTTACTCAGTCAAACGCCTGATTGAAATCGATAAACAACATTTCAATATCTATGTCATACTCGTGTGTTTTCTCCATAATCTGTGTAACCATGAACAATGCATCTGTTGTTGATCTTCCGGGCCTGAATCCCTGCTGGTAGTCTCCTATTTCCGTCTCAACATGCTTTTGTAATTTTACATGTATCAATCTGGTCAATATTTTGTATGCATTATTGAGTAGTATATTCCTCTATAGTTCTGGCAGTCTCTGTTATCTCCCTTCTTATATATCGGTATCATACTCGTTTCACTCCATTGTTCTGGCATCCTTTCACTTTTCCATACTTCCATCAGCTTTGTCATTACCGCTTTTTTAATCAGTTCTGTATTTATATTATCAGTTCCTGGGGTCTTGTTATTTTTGCTACTGAGACAATGAATTCTTGGTAAGTTGGTTCATTGTTTATTTCTAGGTCTTTATCTCTTCCTGTTATTTGAGTTTCAATTTCTTTTGTAGCGTTTGGTTGTGATTCAACATTCTGTAATTCCTGGAAGTGTTTTCTTCATCTAATTTTATTTCATGTTTTCCGTTCTTTATTTCGCCATTTTTTTCTTTCGATCCTCTTACTTCGTATTGGGTTTTTATCATTTCGTTTTTTATTTTTTTGCGTAATTCTCTTGAATTTCTATGGCTTTCTTCAATTTCTTTCACTACGTTATCCATCCATTGTCTTTTCTTTCTTTTGCATAGTTTCACCGTCTGTTTTGCTTTCTCCTTGTAATCCTCCTTATCTGTCTCGTTCTGTGTTTTCATCCATTTATTTATTGCTTTTCTTTTCAATTCTCTCTCATCGCATTGCTCATCAAACCACTCTTTTTTCTTACGTTTCTCCATTTTTCCTATCGTTTCCTCTGCTGCTTTTATTATATACTCTCTCTTATGTTCTTCGATTCTTCATTCATATTGTTGGTCCGTCTTTGCTGTTAATCTGTTCTTGTAATTTTTGTCTAGATTTGCATTGGTACTATTCAATTGTTAGCTTCTCAATTGCCAGTCTTTCATTTGTTCTCTCTGTCTTTGTCCGGTTTCTCTTTGTTTTGGATTCTGTTATTTCCATTATTACTAAGTGATGATCTGTGTCTACGCTTGTCCCTCTGTATGCTCTTCCATCGCATACCTTAAATATTTTTCTATTGGATACCATTATGTTGGTCTGTTTGATTTCCTTTATCTCTTCCAGAAATCATCCAGGTCTCCTTGTATTTAGTTTTATGTCTGAAGTCTGTGGTTACTATTCTCATATTGCACATTTTTGCTAGATTGAATATTTTTTCTTCGTTCTCATTTGTTATTTCGTGGATAGTATTTTTTCTTGCTACATTCTTGATGAATTCTTCCTTTCCTATTTACGCATTAAAGTCACCCACTATCACCAGATCATCTTTTCTTGGAATTTATCCATACAGTTCTTCTATCTCTTCGTATGTTTCTGTTTTTTCCTGTACATCTGCTTCTTCTATTGGCGCATGTATGTAGTACGTTTATAATCGATAAGTTCAGTATCATTTTAGCCTAATTACTTAATTTTCATTGTTGAATAACTGGGTAGCAAACACGTTTGGATGATTTACAATTATCTCGCGATATTTGCTGAATCCCTTCTCATCCATAATTGAGGTTAATGGAATGTCTCGTTGTATGACAAAGTTCGGTATGTAGTACGACGCATTGACGACGAAGCGAAGAACTTGATTCTGGAAACGTATTATTTCTACGTTAGAATTGGCAACTATTTCATACGTCCATATTGGTTTCAAAACTGTATTATTAGAGGAACACCTTATTCTTAACGAAGAGTTGGAAGTTTCGCCCGATAAGCCAGTAAATTTGCTTCAATTTATGTCCAAGTAGCAATTTCTTAGTGATAATGTGCTTCCTCCATGATAAATGTCTATCCAAATGCATGCCTAGGTATTTAGGACAGGTGTCGCTTTTCATGGTTAACGTCGCGTGGTTGGATTTTGTTCCATTGCCTTTTTATTCGCCATTTTTTCAGCCAATCTTGTATGTTATTGAGATAAATTTGTAGGTCGTATTTGTACAGCAGATATACCAGGAAGTATCTGTTTCTAAGATGGGATCGAAATATCTGATAGAAGTGATAAGGAATATTGGTTTTTATTTTATACAGCAGTCTTTCGTATCAGACATTTTGGAAGTTTGACTAATGTCCAGAAAAAGCAGCAGAGCGGTAACGTTTGCTGTTCAGGTCTTCGACGTACTTGTTCTATCGTGTCATGCTGCTGGAGGAAGCCAAACTGGTAGTTGGGAATAATTAGTCGATCTTCCATTATTGGTTTTAAATTTTAGATAAAGATTTTCTCAAATACCTTAATAGCATCGGTATCAAATTAATCGGTCTGTATGATTTGACGTCTTCATTGTTTTTTCCAAGTTTTAGGATTATGACGATTTGGATCACTTTCCATTGACTTGGGAAATGCACATGATTAATAATTGCATTGAATATTTGGGTTACCGATTTAAACCTTTGCTTCTAATAGTTCTTGCCAGAAATTCCCGGTGATTAGGTCAAAGCCAGGTATTTACTTTGGGTTGATTGTGTTTTTAATTTTTCTCATTTTGCATTTATGAATTGGTAAGTCCATTTGGAAGGGAGCTTTTCAATATTCTTGAATTTTGTTTTCTTCTTCTAGGTGGAATCATACCTATATATCGTAGGTATGATGATGGTTAGAGGGAAGTCTTACACTAAGTTGATTAACGGCTCGTTAATCAACTTAGTGGAGTTGATTAACTTCATCTCTTCTTACATCGAACAAAATTTTGATTTAAAAAAAATATGAAAATATTCGTATAGTAAGTGCTCTCAAATGTTCGTTAAATAAAGTAAAATAATCAACAATGTATGCTGCAATTTATTTTAAATCATGCAGATTTTCTAAGAAAATTATTGTCTAAATTCAAATTTTTGGGGATACGTAGCTCTATTTATATCAATTTTTAAATTTCTACCTTCAAATGGCCATAGTTGGCACTGAAAATATTGATTTCGTAGTGTAAATAGCTCAATGTTTTTAAGATAGCGTGAAATTATCCAAATACTAAATTCTAACCATCTGTTTGCCCATTTTAAGAAATTTGGGTAATGTTGTTATTTTGGTTTGGATCTCACGTAGGTTTGTGATAATTTGTAATTTGAAGAAAACACTTTGAATAATTGAAATAAACAAATGTATATTCTTTAATGTTAAATTAAGTTGAAGCACATGTACAATGAAATGTTTGTTATTTTACACGTCAAACTTGAGATTTATTTTACTAACTTGATCATGCCTAATCATATGTTTTTGTATGCACTTAAAAATTGACAAAACAAATAAAAGTAATAATTGGACTAAACATATCGCCTCCCTTGAAAGCCGGAAGGGTTTAAAAACAAAATTAATAGGAACTAGTCACTTTGATTAGGTAGCACGCACACTTTAACCACTGGTCGTTTAAAGATGCCCGTGGTTGTCTTGATTGTGACAGCTCGGATGATGCCATCTCGTCCTGGATGTGTTTCCAAAATTCTTCCTAAACGCCACTTCATTGGAGGTAGACCATCTTCTTTGATTACCACCATGACACCTGGTTTCACCAACTGTTGTGTGTTCTTCTTCCATTTGGTACGGACTTGTAAATTGGAGATGTATTCTTTTGTCCAACGGGACCAAAAGCTTTGGAAAATTTGTTGAAGGTGTTGAAAACGCGACAACGTATTTTGTGCTGTATTTAGCCAATTGGGCTCCGGTATGCCCGTTAGTGTCGTTCCTATCAGGAAGTGTGCAGGTGTTAATGGGTTAGGATCATTAGGATCGTTCGATAAAGGATTTAGATTAAGTAATCTACTGTTCGAAGCTAATTTGCGTAATTTTTGTAAATTTTTATAATCATTAGGAAAGTGTTTTTGTTGTATGGCTCGAATTAAGATGTTAAGAGATTCTTCTAATTCGGTAGGTTCAAAAATACCGAGTTTTCTTAATGCTACAGGTTTCCTAATGTTGTTTGTAAATCTGAGTAAGTAAGCGAAAATTCTTTTTAATTTATTGAGCGAAGAAAATTTGCCGATGAATTCGGGGAATTCGTGGTTGACGACGAAAAGTGAAGTCACTACACGATGTTCTGTATTATTACTTAAATCCTCGAAATTCACTGTATTGTGAGAGGGCCATCGATCTTCGGCTATGGAAAGCCATGTTAGACCGTGAAACCAGATCCTTGAATTGAAGAGGTCGTAAGGTGATATTCCCCTCGTGAGTAAGTCAGCTGGATTCTCAGCCGTACCAATGTAGTGCCAAGAGTCGGGTTTTGACAGAGTTTGGATTTGTGATATTATATTAGCTGTGAAGACTTTCAGTTTGCTGGGGCAAGTATTTATCCACGCCAATACTATTGTGGAGTCGCTCCAGTAAAATGTTTTATTAAAATTGATGTTAATGGCTGTTTTTACCTTTTCTACTAGCTCGCACATCAATAGAGCTGCACAAAGCTCTAAACGAGGAATAGTGGTGTGTTTCAGAGGCGCAACTCTGGTTTTTGCACACAATAGATTGGAAGTAAATCTACCGCACGATTCTTCACATCGTACGTAGATACAAGCTCCGTAGGCGCTTTCTGATGCGTCTGCGTAACCGTGTAGTTCTATCGTGATTGGATTGGAATTTAATATTTTTCGAGGTATCTCCAGTTCGTTTATTTTAATAAGTTGGCTCGTATAATTTTCCCATAGAGTATGAAGGTCTTGTGGGATCGATTCGTCCCAAGACAGATTAAGTTTCCATAGCCTTTGTAGTGTGATTTTTGCCGTTACAGTAACAGGTGCAAGAAGACCCAAGGGATCAAATATTTGCGCTATAGTCGACAGAATTTGTCTTTTCGTAATCTTGTTTTTGTGAGAATAATTTTTTATTTTGTATCTCAATGTGTCATTGTTGGAATGCCATAAGAGACCTAAAGTTTTATTTTGTTCGCCGATTTCTATAAAAGTATTTTCTTCGTCTTCACAATTAATTGCATTTTCGTTAGAGATAAATTTTCGTAATTGGAATCCATATTTGCCCAGTATTTTAGTGATTTCATGTTTGAGTTTCAATACTTCGTTGATTGTGTCTCCTCCAGTTAGAAGATCATCAACGTAGAAGTCTCGTAAAGTAGTAGAGCTGGCATTTGGAAATTCCTTGGCTTGTCGTATTGCTGCTTCTCGTAAAGATCGTATTGCCATAAAGGCGCTTGCGGTCAATCCGTAAGTTACGGTGTTGAGCTCGTATACTTTTATCTCTTCCTCCTGATTGTAACGCCATAAGATCTTTTGTAAATTGCGTTGGTTGTCAGGTATTAATACTTGGCGGTACATCTTGGCAACGTCTCCGCCGAGCACAATGTTATGCTTTCTAAATCGAAGAATAATAGAAAAAAGATCGTCTTGAATTGTAGGCCCTACCATCATCAAGTCGTTTATAGAAACCCCAGTTGTCGTTTTGGCAGATCCATCGAAAACGACGCGTAAATTAGTTGTAGTGCTACTATTTTTAATAACGCTGTGATGAGGTAAAAAGTAACCTGTTGTGTCATCTTGATCCTTTGCCAAAGTCATGTGTCTTAACATGATGTACTCCTTTATAAAATTATCATATTGCAATTTGAGTTCAGGCAAACGGGAAAGTTTTCTTTCCAAAGTCGTAAAACGGTTCATCGCTATTTGTTTCGATTCACCAAGCCTTGTAATGGGCTGCTTTAGTGGGATTGCTACTATAAAGCGACCATCTGGGCTGATTGTAGTGTTGTCCTGAAAGTGATTTTCGCACTCGATATCTTCTGGTGATATAAATTTGTTTTTCGGGAATTCTTCAATTTCCCAAAATTTGGATAATTGCTGGTCGATGTCTTGTGTGACGCTGAAATGACATTTCGTTTCGGTGTGAAGTTGTTGTTTTGTAAAAATTGGACCGGACACGAGCCATCCCAGTTTAGTCTTTTGTAAGATAGGATAACCTTTACCTAGCTTAATTTGGCCAACGCTCATTATATCCCAGAAGGTATCTGCGCCAACAAGCATGTCTACTGGCGCTGCGCTGTTGAAGTTTGGATCGGCAAGAATTATATTTGACGGTATATTAATGGTGTTTATTGGAAATGAAATAGAAGGTATGTCACCTGTTATGTTTGGTAAAATAAGACAAAAAAGTGTGCAAGAAAATTCGTTGATTGTGGATTTAATTGAAACAGTCGTTTGAAAGTTAATCTTGGAATTCACTTGGTTTATGCCAGATACAGAAAAATTGATTTTGCTGGTAGGTAATTGTAAAATCTGGCATAATCGTTGAGAAATAAAATTAGATTGACTACCATTGTCTAGAAGTATTCTACAGTCGTGTGGAATACCTGTGTGGTCATAAACTTTAACAATGGCTGTTGAAAGTAGACAAAGTGATTTGTGATTGAAAGTGTTGTTGATTGTTAATGCAACCGATTGTTGTATCTCATCTTCCGAAGTCGAGTGATTTGAATTAAAAGTTTGTTGTTCGGATGAGGTGTTTGTGTTTTCAGCCGTGTGAGAATTTGCGGCTCTGCGGCCGGAAGTGCCATTAAAATGTAGAAGTGTGTGATGTACTAGACCACATTTTCTGCAGCCACCAGATTTACATTCTCTTGTACGGTGTCCAGAGGAAAGGCAGTTTACACATAACCATAAACGTTTGGCTTCATTTAACCTTTCTGAAGGTTGAAGTTTCTTGAAGTCGGGACATATGTATATGTTGTGATCTTTTTTGCAGCATGGGCAAGTTGTGTTTGAGGTTGTAAGAAAAGATCTTGACTTGTTTGGCTGTGTGGCTACTGGTTTGTTGTATATGCGCTTTGGTTCCTCAGACGTATCTAATGTTTCTAATATGCAACATTTATTTTTTAAGAAACTTGTCAAATCAGATTTTGTTGGTAAGTCGTCTGATTTGTGTACAATCTTTTCCCATTCTCTTCTGGAAATGTTATCGAGCTTTGAAGCGATTAAATATATAATAATAATGTCCCAGTGCTCTATTGGCAATTGTAATGCTTCTAGGGCACGTAGGTGTTTTTCCAGACTGTCCAATATAAGTCTTAAGCCTTGGTGTGATTCTTTTTGAATCGTGGGAATGTTAAACAGACCTTTGATGTGATTGTTTATTAACAGACCTTTGTTTTCGAATCTTTCAACTAATAGATTCCATGCTACTTCATAATTTGCGTCAGAGATTTCTAAAGCTTTCAAAGTATTAGCAGCATTTGAGCGTAAGGATGAGCGTAAGTAATGAAATTTCTGTATGTCAGCAAGCGAATTATTGTTGTGGATTAAAGAGGTGAATGTATCTCTAAAGTATGACCATTGTTCATAGGAACCATCGAATGTTGGTAAATTTAATGTAGGCAGTTTAATTTTTGGCATGGCAACTAAATTGCAATTGTATTTACTGCTATGTACGGATGTATTGCTATGTACTGATGGCGTTGGTGAACTAGGTGCAGATTTTCTAGTTTTATCCGTAATGAATTTCCTGGTTATTGAAACTATTTCAAAATATTTATTTTCAAAATCTTCTCTAGCAGTAAAGTGAATTTTTTTGTTATTTTCGTATTCGGGATCAATTTCTTCCAATTTTGATTGTACGTTTCTAAAGGTTTCAAGTAAACTTTCGGCATCATTTAAACGTAGCTGTAATTGCTCTAAATTGATTTCGTTGTCAGCTGAAATTTTAATAGTTTCAAAGTACGTAATGAAACGTGTAAGAGCGCTTTTTGCATTTCTACGCTGTTTTTTATAATTTTCAATTGTCATAATTATAATATTAATTTATTACACAAATCGCAATAATTGTTTGGATAATATAACTAACCTCTGATAGGAAATGACTCGATCTTCTGGCTTTTCTGGTTGTGTTCACGTATCTCGATTCGAAGGACCAATTTTATGTTTGCCCATTTTAAGAAATTTGGGTAATGTTGTTATTTTGGTTTGGATCTCACGTAGGTTTGTGATAATTTGTAATTTGAAGAAAACACTTTGAATAATTGAAATAAACAAATGTATATTCTTTAATGTTAAATTAAGTTGAAGCACATGTACAATGAAATGTTTGTTATTTTACACGTCAAACTTGAGATTTATTTTACTAACTTGATCATGCCTAATCATATGTTTTTGTATGCACTTAAAAATTGACAAAACAAATAAAAGTAATAATTGGACTAAACACCATCCATTGTCCAAATGCGACTGTTTTTGAGTTCTCAATCAAATTAAGTCAAGATATATTAAAAAATTCCAAGTTTTATTTTTTTTGGGTTTATTACAAACTTTGTTTCTTTTATACGAAACGATGTACAAAAAATACATGGATAATAAATTTAACGGGCTACAACTCTCTTTATAACAGTTCACATTGTACAGCCCTCCAAAAATCGAAATTTGGGTTGTAGAGTGTTGATAAATTATTTTTACTGGCTGAACCTTACCACTTAGAGAAATGATTTTTTGAAATGTAGATATTGAAAAAAAAGAATGTTCAGTGAATCTTTTGCTGTAAATTATTAAGGTTAAAACATGGGGTCTCAGACCAAATTTTTACTTTGAGTGGCCTCCCTCAGGAGAAGAAATCAATTTAAAATTTTCAAAAAATATTTTATCTTGAGGACAGTATTATCTACGTTCAAAATAATCACAGTGAGGATGCGTTTGGTTTAGGAGTCACATAAAAATGAATGATCGTGGAAATGCAAATCTGTGAGATCGGAGAAGGTAAAATTTTATAAGAATATTACATTTTCGATTACCAAAATGAAATTTATTAGTATATGTCTAGATAGTAAATAATAATTCTATTACCATGCTAAATCCACAGGGAGCAAGCAGCCCCTGTGCCCATGCATTTCTTCCATTTAAAGGAGACTTTTCATTAAATCGTGTTTATTATTAACAAATCTATGAGAGATAAATAAAAAGTTATGTTGTGCCAAAAATGAAATATTGTGGTTTATAGAATTTCGTGTGAATTAACACTATTTGCATATATTTTGGTCCAGTGGTATCCAAAATATCATTGATCTAAGATGGCACATTTATTAAAACAAAATGAAAAACTATTGAAAAGTCGGTTGAAGTCCTAATGGTTAATCCGGTTACTGGAATTACATAATATCCAACATTTCCACCTTCACCAGTTAAAGTGATGCTCGTATAAAAAGATATGAAGATAATGTTCTCAAGTGTTTGAAAAGCCCTTTGAATTTATTATTCTATAGGTACATTATTTTATTTCTTATTGTGAAAATACCTTGAAAATTGTTTTAAGTTTTTGCAAAATTTATTTAAACGAAAAAGTTACAGTGCATATTTTATTATGAAATGTAAGTATATATGAGGCAATTTATAATTTTATAGTATTATATGAAAATTTAATAAATACAAAAGTTGAAAATTGCGATCCACATAGCTGAATAAAAATGATACGATTATTTTTATAGTTCTATTTATATCTTTTTGTTATTCTTTTATAAGTTTCCAAATGTTTTCAATAATTTTTTACGTGACTTTTTCACAAAACTGCGTTCCAAAGCAAACAATTGATAGGCTATTTCTTTTGATATCATTATTGTTCAGTTGTTTAACTGTTGTTGAACATTTTTGAAATTTCATCTTATAATTTTCTTTTTTCCAACTTTAAATTCAGATCTTCATAATTTCAAATACCGAATTTCAAGATCATTCTCAACTTGGTAACTTCAAATTCAGATCTTCTTAATGAAAGGAACAAATAATACATTCTTCGGATGCGTGCTTAAAACTCAGGGGAAGTGGAATAAACAATTTTTACAAAATGTCAATACTGATGTCACTTGTTCAGATTTACACGTTGGATGCTTTCGTTCTGCATCTTATGGCCAGCATTTCAATTATTAAAATTAAATTAAATAAAATTCGGCGCAAGAAAACTTGAAAAAATATTTTATCTACTTCCAAGAGCGAAACCTATACGTGATCATTGTTTTTCTGGTCTGAAGTTGGTATTTTCTTATCGTTTCAACTTAATTGTTAATTTTTCTCCCTATGGTTCGAAATTTGAATGCAAAATAATTTAAGGTTTCATATGATACAGCATTCTGCAATATTGGAACTGCATTCTTTTAGCATAATGAATTCGCAATTTATTATTATTGAAACAAATTATAAAATGCACACGTGCAACTTCTTTTGTTGAATACACATTTTGTTTAGTTATGTTTATCACATTTGCAATCAAAAATATTTATTTATAAAACATATTTGATTTACAATTGCGTGCTAAAAGCCACCCATTTTGCTTGTGAATTCGATCCTTTGGCTTCATGTTTTCTTCCCCGACACAATTAACTAATCATTTTTCTACCATGTATAGTAATCTAAAATTTATGAACCTTACAGTTTACGTGCTACAGAGATACAGCCTTTTAAAGAATTTCAGTTCTTTTCGATTTTTTCCTAAAATAATACGTTTTCCAGTTTTTGATGTAGACTTTTACCTGTTGTTTATCTAACGCTGAGATGCCTAAAATTACTTTTAATTATCTATAAATCTTCGTATAGAATAATCTTCTACCCCTAATAGGTCTCTAATTGTTTTATAACATTTTCAGTCACTGTATATTTTTGCAAACACAAGAATGGGGAAGATGCATAAATTTTTTTATAGCGTAGTTGTAGTTGGATCAAAAATAACTAAATATACTAATTAATGCTATTTAATTTATTTATTTTCGTTTTGATAATAATTTAAAAAATATTTAAAAATCCGTCAATTTGAATTGAAGGAAACGACCGCGCTTATCGGGGTTATGCCTTGTGACGTCAAACCAATGGCGTTGCGTTTAAGGTCACATGATTTATAGTTATTTTTGCTTATTTGATATTTAATATATAGGATTAATCGGAAAATACTGTTTTAACTAAATTTTTTTATTCATGCATGTTCCCTATTAAATCAATTAAAAAGAAAAAACAGCCACGAGTAGAGTAAACAAGGAAGCGGGGTTATTGTTATTGTGCCGTGTAACGTCAAACCAATGGCGTTGCGTTTGAATTTTAAAATGGATTATTTATAACATAATACAATAAATAGAAGTTATTTTTGCTGATTTGATATTTAATATATAGGATTAATCGGAAAATACTGTTTTAACTCAATTTTTTGATTTATGCATGTTCCCTATTATTAGCTCTGTTTCAGTGCACCTGAAGTGAATAAATTTCTATGTAAAACTAAACGGATTAAAATGTTGTAATCCAAATAGTTTTAGAGATATGGCTCTCTAAAGAAAACAAATAAAAAACATTCAACAAAGAACTAGGGAATAGCATGAATAAAAGTGATAAACGACAGTTCTGGTTTTAGTTTTGCACAAGGTCTCTGCAGAATTATACTTACTTTAAATTCTAACTAAAACATTTTTTTCTGGGATGCACAAAAAATGAGTAAATTTCGAAAATTTAAGACCTAGAAAAGTATATTTCAAATATTGTAAAAAATTATGAACCTTGAAAGCCCACAGAGAGTCTGAAAAATACGTTATTTGTGGAAAATTAAAAAAAAACAATTAGAATAATATTTATTTATCATATTACAAATTTTATTTTTTTAATTTTCTAATACCTTTTTTGAATATAATATGCATTTGAAATATCCAATCCCATGATTTTGTGATCGTCTTCGTGACGGATTTACCATCAGTCGCACTTGAACCTGCCAAAAGCTAGTCATTATTTCCATTATTGGCCTATGAGGCAAGCATGTACAGTTTAATGAGAAACTGTTGCTAAAAATTATAGCGCCCCATGTTGGGCGCCATTGATGAAACTAAGTCAAACTTTTAAGCAGGTCGACAGATTTCAAACAAGCTGTTTCAAACTACGAGAAATGCATATCAAATTTCCCTTCATGTAGTCTTCAGTTAATCGAGTATTCCATATAATACTACTTGTTTATTTTTAAAATTTTTTTATCATTATTGTAAATAAGTTGTTTATGCGTTCTTAATTATTTATTAAATAATCAATATTATATTACTTTAATCTAAGATTATTAAGCAATACTATGATTAGATTAACTACTTTTAGATGGCGGCTTCAAAATCATTTTGCGCCCATGGCCTCCAAATACCTTAATCAACTACTGGACTTGTTGGACAAATTTTTCCCTATTCTGTTCCAAGCCTGATGTCGAAAACTTAGGGCCTGCTTTCCGATGCCAAACCTTTTAATGATAGCAAATTCCAAAAGGGGAAAATTGATCTCCTATTTATTTTTCAGTAATTTATTTGAAAAATAAATTGAGCAAGGCTTTAAAAAATTCATTAATCATAAACAGTGTGAGATAAAAATTAAAAAAAAATAAATATCTTTTCAAAGATACTGAAAGGTAAAAAAAATTAGCCAAATCAATAAATTCAAAGTAGAACAAAGGTTGATTTGGATATGGATGGTACCATTGAATTCGTTTAGAGATGCAGTATAATTTTAAATTAAAAATTAAATTGGAAATTCAATAATGCTGTCTCATGGGCATCGACAACTTGCGTAGGTTAGTATCAACAAATCCATTACTTTTTGCTGACAGTATCAATAAGAGATGTATAAGAAACACAAATCTGATTCCGAGTTCTAACAATGTTCAGGTAATCTACAGCAGTTTACGGTCAGAATGATTTTGGACTCCACATGAGTCCTGAAAATTCCATTTATTCATGAACATATGTTACATATCCAATACTAGTAACAGCTCTTACCTAAGGGTAAGATCCTAAATAAGAGGCTCCGATTACATATTATAGGATTTTCTGTTCAGATGTAGACTTACCTTTTGCTTTCCAACACACCATTTCAATTCAAGGAACAAATCTTTATTAATGCCAAATTATTGTTAAGTTATTTAAGAGCCTCGTGTACGATAACTTCAGTTTCTTTCATAGATGAAGAGCAAGGTGTGTTGAATGTATGATTTCGTTTCGTTCAAAATATGCGCGTAAATTTATTTATTATCAAAACGACGTGTCAGATTACGGAAAAAATATTAGGTACAATTTACGATTGCATTTCCCTGGGGAATAAAAAAATCGTAAATTTTTTTTGGAACTTAAAAATTTGTAACCTTCAACATCTTCATAATTAGGGTCACACAAGGCTCTTAAGTTTAATAAATTCTTGAAATTTAGTATCTGGTAAAAAGACAATAAACAAATTATTAAATTTATTTATTAATAAATTAAAAAAATTATGTAATATAACTAAAATGTCGATTTCAGGAAAAATTTACTTAATCTGAAAATTTTATTGTAATTAAAACTAGAGAATGGAAATATTTTGTAAATTATTTTATTTTTTAACGATATGTACCCATTATAATTATATAGCTTTTCTAATATTTTCTTTTATACTCTAATGCGCTTAAGTCTTGCATAAAATATTTCAAGTTTGCGCAAAAAATAAACTGTTAAATTCACTGGTAAAGCTTTATAGAAGCAAATTCTTTATGCAAGGCTTAATTAGTTCATACATCTAAATGGTTACATATTTTTGCCATTTTTGTATACGCAGTATAGAAATTATAGCAACATTTGTTGGTACTTTAGGCGTATATAATTTTGTGTTTTGTGAAAAAGCGTCGCAATTGTTAAATTATTTAATTCAAAACAGTGTAATTTCCGTTAATGGTGTGATTGAAAGAGTTTGTGACAAAATTTTGAGTGCTTGGATTGTTTTTTAAATAAATTATGTGCTGTATTACGTTTTGTTAATAATTTTGGGTTTTCCAATTGAAAATCATAAACATTTTGGTTTCATAAAAAATCACCATGGTAGGTGTTAATTTGTAGTATAAATTTTATTTAAATTATTTATAAAATGGTATTGCTATGTGAAATGTTCGTTTAGTAATAATGAAGCATTTTATTATAAATTTAATGATATCAATTAATAAAAAAAACTAGGCACGCTAGACTTAAGACATTACCATTACATCTACCTATCATTATTTATTTTTACTAGATTTGCACATCGCGCATTGTATAATTTGAAATAATAACAGTAATTGGTGAAAATCCAGCAACTGACTAAAAAAAAAAAATTTGTGAAAACTGTTTTTACAAAATTCGAATATTAGTGTTTCAGAAGTGTGATTTGCAAAACTTTGTGAAAATTAATGAACCGAAACATAAGTAAGTTTGCAAGGAAGGAAGTGTTAAAGAAAAGTATATAGAGAGTTAATCTTGATACACAAAAGCAAATGGTTGCTGAATATTCAATGACGGTTGTCTATATTTACAACTCAATTCCATTTAGATACTAACAAATTTCGTTTGCAAATTCTATCGGTTTACCTGTAGGAACTAACTTTGGTTTTATAAAATTAGGAAAAACTTTAAAATGAAACTTTTTGTTTCAGTAAACCGTTAAAATTTGAACTCCTAACAACTTAATATCGAACAACAATTCATTGTTCTAATTGTAAAGGACTTAACAGAATACCACTATGCGAGAGTTTATCGCTATCATGTGATTTATCGCCGTTTTGTTTTTCGCTTTTTTCGCTTCTATCTCCACTACATTCGCTATTGTCACTTCTCTCAACAACAATACTTAATGAAGTTTCTTTATCGTCGTTAACTTCGGCAATATTGCCGTGAACCGGAACGCGAGTTCGATTTAATTTATTCGAGGGTTTTTTAGTTTCATTTTCGATCACAATATTTTCACTGTCTTCGTTACTTGTTACACTTTCTAATTCGTAGGTCATTTCTAAATTTTCTAACTCTATACTAGGTTCGTCTCTGTATATTTTTGTATTGCCGGAATTAAATTCTTGAAATTCCGGTACAGAAATAACAGGAATGTTCGTTTTTTGCTCAGCATAAAAGTTTTCATTTACTTTGTACTCGTCTATCGATGAACAATGCGGAAATGGAAGCTCTTCTGCTGCACTGGTGCTCGGTTTTGTTTGGGCTATCGACACTCTTTTCTTCGGTTTAGTAATTAAGGAAGTCGTTGGATCCATTACTAAAAAATCGTTTGTATTTTTCTCTTGATTATGTAAAGGATATCTACTGGAACTATGAGGACACACATTTTTGAGTCGAGTTTTTTTTCTTCGGCGTAAACATGTAGATGGACACGCGCACAGTAAAATACGAATTAGGCAACATAATAGGCCACATGCAACTAACGTTGGCCCTATTAATCGAAGTTCTAATGTTTTGAAACCCTTGTCACCAGAACCTACAAAAAAAACTACGCTTCCAATGGCCGTCGTTCCAAGACCCACGTAAAGCAACGCATTCGCTGCTGCACTCTGATGATACACAGCAAAGATGTCTTCTTCAGATTCACCGCCATAGCTCGAGTCGTGGATCTGTTGAAAATACAAAAGTTCATTAAACAAAATATACATTTGGAAGGTGTTTAATTAGGGACACCAAACCGATACATTCATAAAATATGGGTTTAACAATGTTTCAATTTTATTGCTTTAAAATCGGTCAATATATAACACAAATTAAATTATTCGCATGTCTCCATAACAATGTTGTGTTATTGATTGCAAAAACTTTTTTCTAGTTATTCATCATGCTTTTAGTACAGCAAGCAATAAATTTATTTACTCCAACATATAAAAACTAAAATACTATGTGCGTGTAGCATTTAATAGCAATAGTAATAACGTTTTTCAATCAATTAAGTACTTTTAATACCACAAATTACACGAAGCGAAATGTAAGTTACCATGACCATCCTAGGTTGTAAGATAGTGATATAATTTTGATCATAAAAGTGCTTGAAATATTTGAAATAATAAAATGCTACCTTTTAATAGGCACATCATAAAAATAAGCAAGACGTTATTTTAGTATACCTAGTGATATATTTTAAAGGACATAAAAGGTTGAGACTTGCAATTACTCTATTTTAATCAACCCATATAATATATTTTATTAATATTACATCTTGTAGAATTTTAAAAGAGTTATTAATTAAATTTGGGAATTAAATTTTTTTATTGTATTTCTTTCCTGTATGCTTGGCTCGTTAGTTAGCAACTTTATAGTGTAAGACGCGTAATAATATCGTGAACTAAATTGGAGGCTGTCTGGGCCAGACATAAATTTAGAGAAGCTCTACAAATCGTTATTGTTGTTGATAATAAAATTTAGAAACTACAGGTTTCAACTTTCGTAGTAATGGAGAATTTTGTGATCACGTAAAATTTTAAAACTTTTCCAAGGATATAATTTTCCAAACCCTATACAATTGAGTTCTTATATTTGTCTGACCTAATTTTTGTTAAATCTGGGTAAACGCTATTTACATTAGTTTTAAATTTCAAAGTTTATTTAATACTCTAAATTTTACACTAAAACTCAATTATAACTAAAGAACTTTATATTTAATGGTAAAACGTATAGCTGAATATCTTCATAATTAGTAAATTAAATTAACCCAAAATTGGTGTAATGGTGAAATCCTTAAACTTTATCCAGACTCGGTTATCGTTGGTATAATAAATTTAAAGTAGGCATACTACAAATTCGTTATTGTTATAGGTGTAAGCAAAATTTAAGGCTTCTCTAATAGAAACACAATATCTTTATTAAAATTATTAATTTTAGTTTGTGTTTTGCAATTACGTTTACATTTAGCTGTGCGAATAGAGTTTAAATTATTAATTGCTTTAACTATTCTATTTATTGCAAATTTAGAGTTTCGTGAACCTGCATGCCATGCAATAGAGTTGAAGGAATGGGAAAGGCGAATGTTTCACATCACAACAGCATTTAACACACATTCATCACTGCATTTAGACGCTATATAGCTTTTATTTTGTTTTGTTTTGTTAGGTTTCAACTGTTATATGTAAGTAAATTTATTGTATGAAACTGGAAGTTCAACAGTCGTTACAACCAGCATAATTTTTCCCGACAAACTACTTTCATGTTTTTCTCTTTGAAGAACTACAATGGGAATAAACAAGAAGTATTATACAGAATGTTTTTTAATTTATACTACTTTATAGGGTGATCCTGAAATGGTTTTTCTAAATTTTAAATCAATAACTAAGAAATCGATAGCGGTAAGTCCATTTTTTGTGCAAAGTGTCAATTTTTAACTTTTCTTTGGTGGAACATTTATACTACTTCTCAGAAAAGTTTCACAATTTTGGAATACCTCCATACAGTGGTGGAGTTAGAATTTTTTTGATCGAGGTCAACCGTGATTTTTTCAGCCAAAGCCAAACTTCGATTTGAAACACATTACACGTCGGACCTGGTTCCAATTCTTCTTTCAGAACGTGACCTACTACCGACTTTTTTCGCCCAATTGCATACTGCTGCAATCTATTTTGCTGGAATGCTGAGGGTACAGAATACCGCCCAGGTACATGTGGTATAATTTTTTAAATCTTCAAATTTGTATAAAATGTACCTCTTATTCTCTATTCTCAATGTCCTTTCATTACCCTTCTTGAAACCCATAACCTAGGGGGTATTCCATACCCCCCAGACCCTCCGGTTTGCAAACAGTTTAAGTTTTTGATTTTTTCTTCAACATTGTTGTTGAAGTTACAGTTACTTTCCAGGCGGTGGTTTGTGCAATTTTCTTCTCGAATCTCAGTACTTTTTTCTGCCACATTCCCTCATCATCGCTAAAGTTGAGTATTGGGTCCCATTATATTTAATGTGGGTTCCGAACAGGCTGCCTTTAATTACTAGGTTGGAGAATTACGTTCAAGTATACTATGTGACTTAATTCCAAGTAATATATTAAAATATGGAGTGAAGAAATAAAGAAATTAATCGAGGAAAACAAAGAAACGTACAAGAGGTATCTGCAAAACCAAAACGATGAAACCTACGGAAGCTATCAGATCAAGAGAAGTATTACAATAAGCACATAAAAATAGTTGGCAACAATACGTAAATCAAATAAAACAGGACTTAATCGGACGCCAGCAATTTGCGTGTAAAGTAATGAATTATATGAAGAAATCAAAAAGGACACGGACTAAATAAATATTATAACAGAGGTTGAGTGCTAACCCATTACGGAAAAATATGGGATGCCAGACAAAGTCCAAATATAACACAAACCTCATCTAACAATACGTCGATAGATTCTATCACATTAGAAGAAACGCTAAAATCCACAAAAAAATAGGAATATATTGAGGAAAACTCCAACGTTTTCAATAAATATGTGGTACCATCAGAAAAGTATTCTTTAGAGGGATAAAAAACGTCACAAGATCCGACAGAATAAGAAACAACAATAAGAGATAACCTACAAATTTACAACTTAAACCACATGATAGTAGACAATCGAACAAAATGGGAAGAATACTTCCAGAGAATGGAAAGCTTCAGATTACTCCTGAAAGCATACAAATAAAAACCCCAAGGACGTAGAGATGTAGGAAGACTGAAGAAAGATGGATCGAAACAAGTTAAAGACCTAACCCGTGACGGGAATGATGATTATGATATTAATTAAGTGGACTAGGGTTTAATTTGTCCAATGCCGGATTTTGTGTAAGATTGTCACAGTAGAAATTTTTATACTCTAGTTCAGATACCCCATAAAAGGAGACGATTACAAAAAAAATGCAAGTTTTGGATTAAATATTTGGTAATCATAAGTTGAATAACACCTCTGCTGCCGTCTAACGTAAAAAGGACGTAAGTACGTTCTTGGAAGTTTTGGGGAAAAGGCAAAAAATTAATCACACAATATCTCTCTTAAAAGAATAACTATATCAATTGTATCAATACCATTACGTTCTATAGTTGTTGTAAAGGCTTTCTGCAAATTTTAAGAAAAAAATGATCATTTTTGTAGTTGGAACAAGCAAAATTGTAGTTATATGTATTTGTACAGCCTGTTAATATTAAACAAAAACGCCGTCATTGCCTATTATAAAGTAAAAAGGACGTATTTATTTTGTATGTTGTAGTTACGGCTCTCTTACTATGTAAAACCATGATTTTTTTGATGACCCATTTTTCATATTGTTTTTAATTAATTCAACATTTATATATTTAAAATATAAATTTTACATAAATTACTCAAAATCTGTCAATATATTACTAGAATTTTTTGATCAACTGTTATATTTTTCCAAAACTGTTGCCGATTTTCTATCATCAGAGATTTTCGGATTTTTAATTTCTAGAAATAAGAACTTCTTTAAATCCCTTTTAAGTGGATTTGCTTTAAGAAATTCGATCTCGATACCATCCCCTTCAAAATTGATCCAGTAGTAAGTGAACGTCATTTTATTTCTGCTGAATTCCAATTTTGCCATTACAAACAGATAGGACCGTATTTCAAACTTTTTTAGTTGTACTTGCGATCACACATAAATCCAATCTGGAAAATCGGTTATTCGCATTTCATGAAGATGTCCCTTAGCAGAATTTGAACGTTTTGCAAGTTCAATATTCTCAAGCCAAACTGTTGCTTCGGGGAACAAATCTTTCGTATTTTCCCAATTGACAACTAATCGTTGTGTAAATAAAACAACCTTAAATTGATCCATTGGGGACATCGTAATTACTTTCTACAAATTGGAAGAATAGCATCTATCTTTAAGAAAATATCGAGTTACTTCTAGGTCTATAACATAATTTTCCCGAGATTGCTGATATTTCTTTTTATGCTTTGCATAATAGCTTTTAAACATATTGGAGTCATCCACTAAGTTTTCTAAATCGTGCGGATGATTTTCAAAAGCTGCACAACTCTCGCATTCTTCATGTCTACATTTTGTAAACGAAATGTTTATGTATTTCCAAATAACCATTGTGCATTAGTTTAATATTAATATCATTGGACAAGTATTTTCTATAAGGGCACGTCCATGTCGATAATGAGAAATTGTTGGATTAAAACTTTGTGTACGATTCTTGAGACTTTCAATATCTATTTAACTTCGCAGTCTGATTTTCCTTTGAAATCACACTTGGGAATGAGATAATCTGTTGCATCTTTTAAAACGTTACGCACCACTTTATTGTTATTTTTATTAAATCTAAGCGTCGCCAGGAAAAATACGTCAGAAATTGTTTTCCCTTCATTATTACTGTTCAAAAAGTATAAATATGAGTTTTGTCGTTTAGATTCTTCGAAATTAACTCATCATCTAGCAATATCCGTCTTTTCGGTATTTACTAATATAAATCATTTTCGTTCCATCCCCGAGAGTACTTTAAAGTCGTTATTAAGTTTGATTCTCCATTCCTCATTAATTGCTTTCGTACAATTTATTACAACTTTTTCTACAAGGTGGTTTGAGTTCGTATTTCTCCGACCATTTTTACCTTTTATCCAACATTTTGCCAATGCAAAAATTCCGATGTTAATATAAAGTAAAAAGGCCGGAACTGACAGTACTTACAACCTTTTTACTTTGCATGTTGTTGTTTAGGCCTTCTTAGTGTGAAAAACCATAATTTTTGGGGTTCACAGATTTTTCATATTGCTTTAACTAAATTTTGTTTTTGCGTTTTCATGCAGATTTCAAAAATATAAAAAACTCAATTTTGAAAAATGTGAAGACGGTCATGGTCTGAACGTTAGCGCGATCAACTGTTAATGCAGGGCGCCCCGGTTCGACTCCGGGTATTGTCTAAAAATTTCTTGACCGTCTTCCGTGTTTCGGAGGGCACGTTAAGCAGGCGGTCCCCCTGTGTTAATGATTTGCCATCATAACAATAAAAAACAGGGTGCAGGCACATCGAAAGGCAAGCCTAGCAAGCTACCTGAGATGTAAAAACCAAAACTGCTCATAGAACCAACAGTGCCTTGAACAGAGGCACAATAGTTGGGAAGTACAGGACGTAGTCCTAGATTAAGAGGAAGAAGACGAATTTTGAAAAATGTGTGCTTACGCCCTTTTTACTTTGGATGTCAGATCTGACATTTCATTTGTCACAGAAGGGTACATTTTAGAAGACGACCTATCGGCACATATCTCAGATGAAGTTTTATCCCTATAATGAGGATAAATTGATTGAGGCGCCAGCATATCTTACTCTTATTGCTATCCACCATATCCCAATTGGTGAATTCGCGGAAGAGAACCAATTTTACAGCTTATAGCTCGCTTCATTGCAATCCCTGATAGTTTTCCTCTAGGAGCATCTCAAGAGTCCTGTTTATACCACTACGTAATTACCACTGTCATAATTAATGACAGTATTACTAAACGTGCATGATACCTAAAACGCTTCCGTCCTTAGTTGAAACGTCCAAACTAATAAATTGGGTTTCGAGGGAAAAATGACCCCATGAGGATGTTATAACGCCCCGTTACTTGCATTTAACAGAAACTTGATATAACCAAATATTCCAGAAGGTATGACATAGTATTTTATAATGAAGACAACTTTATAATATTTATACACATAATTTTTCTCTCAGAAACCAATTTGTTAGTTGGGACGTTTTAACCAAGCACGGCAGTACGAGTCCGATCTGATCTAAATTTTTGACGAACTGTTTCAGGACCACTCTGTTTAAACATTAAATGGAAAAATAAATTAATTGCTTAAATAGGGTAGGAAAGTACACGCATCGCTTGTATTTAAATGGGTTTCCGTGGATTCCATACAAAAGAGTCAAGGATTTTAGGTTGCTCCAATGGTAGCTGTGTTACATAGTACATATCTTCAATCACAAAATGATATTTTTCGTGTTCAGAACATATTTTTAATAAAAATTATTAATCAGATAAAAAAAAATGTGTTATTTCGAAAATTTCCGTTCATTATTCATATTATAATTTCGACAGCTTCCTGTTTTAGAATTATTAATAAATTCATAATTATTATTGTTTCGGCTTCTGTGTTCATTACTACAAAAGATCAACTTTTTTTTTTACTCTGAGAATAACTGATTGCATAATTACACATTCTCTGTTATCGTCCAGGTGAATCGATAAAGTCATAATTGTTTTTTTTTTGGAAATGCTGCAAATTAATTATTGTAATAGATGCAATTTTATTTAATTATTCCTTGGCTTTTGCAATTAAAAACAACGAATTTATCATTAATATTCATAAACAAGTTTTGTTATTGACATAAATTTGAGAAAATTGAGTAAAATATGATAAAATCGTTTCCGTAACCTGCTTTTATCTAACGAAGATATAAACTTGAAGCTAATTGAATTATCCTGGTCGTCGTTTCTTAACTGTATTGGGTTAATGCTGATCGTAGTATTTTTAACTGTCTTTTAAAAACAGAATAAAATTGAGTTTTATTGTAAATATTTTTTTTTATTACTTTTTATAAGTGCCTGAACAAAATTAATATCAAAAGATGGATAAATAATTTTAAAGGTTTCAATTGCATTATTATTCTTAAATCAGATTGCGAACTTTATTAAAAAACAAGTAGTTAAATATTTAAATTAAACAAAATCGAAAAACCGCATATTAATCAAAATATTAAAAATAATATTGAAAACGCGATCAGTAATATTATATACATAAGTAGTCACGGTTTCTACAAAGCCCTACCACAGAACCAATAATTGATCAGGATATTATATGAAATGAAAATTATTAATACATTATTGCAACAACTGTTTTAACATCAATCACAATTTGATTCGCGATATCGTTATAGTAAGATATATTGCTGTTTCGCTTTGAGTAGGGGCGGGGGGGGGGGGGGTTGAGACATTTTTGTAAGGAAGGTTTGTTTATGAAATTATAGTTTAGTAAATTATTTGAATTTCGTATAGTGAATTTAATATGTTGTGTAATTTATTCGCTCTTTAACCCTAAGCACGATAACATGTATTTACTAGATTATAATGGTATAAATTTAGTTATAATAAATTAGCAGATGAAGAAACATAATGAATGATTAAGAAGTAACAGAGGGAAAGATAAAATTTAAAATTATTATGGGAAGGTATTAAATGCGAGGGAGCGTATCTAAACAATTTAAGAAGTTAGGGGAAGAGGAAATAAATAATTTATAGGAAATAAAATTATAATTGAGCAATTGAAATTGCATGTCCATTCTACGGAATCGGCCAAATGTTATACAATGGCTCTGATAATCAATTCAAATTAATATTAAAATTGAGACAAAGCATTTGAGTTGAAAATTTTAACTTATTTGAAAGTTCCACAGAAATATATTGAAAAAATATCTACTTACGTATAGATTTTATATTCTCAATAATATTGCCAATATTTTGAATGACATTCAGTCAACTATTAGTGAGCTTTGTTTTTTTTCAGTAATTAAAATTTTTTTGAAAAAAGAACCAGAATCACGAACGAGGCGATGAAGCAAAGATTTTGAATTTTATTATTGCTAATTTTTCAGTTGATATCGTAATATTGATGGGTACGGTCCTGATCAATTATTGGTTTTGTGATGGTATTTTCCTTTGTTAATATTTTCATTCGCAATTCAGAAAGGAGAATTTTTAAAATTGTGACCAACTAATAAAAAATTAAGGCCTTATTAATGAATTTATGATATACTACTAATAACAATGATACAGAAAATAATAAATATGTATTAGTTAAACGATCAACGATGTCGAACAATAAAACTAGGCGATAACTCCGAAACTGTACCCCTAACATGAATTTCAATCTAATCTTTTGAGTAAATCAGGTTTCATCAATTTTTTCAAACATTCTATAGGTACTACCTTCATTATTTATTTGTAATCGGACGAAAATGAAGGGTTATTAGGAAACAATGGACGAGTTTTGCTAGTTAGAATTGGATATTTATATAATTGGACAATGATAATTAATTATTATTGATTGGACTCAAAGCCCGCGCGGTGCAGTAGTTTATAAATTTTTTTGAATTTAAAAAAATTTATTTGCGTGCCATAACTGACCAATAATAATTAACCATGTGACCATGGCTGTGCAGTTTTGTCAGATTATTGAGTTGGTTAATGTGTGACAGTATACTAATTGTGTGTTTATTAAAATTCTATTTATATTTACGTGTATTTAGAAAGCTCTGTTATTAAGCTATGGAAAGCATTAAATAATTCGACAACAGAGCTGTAATCATTATAAATTTGAACAAAACTTAACAGAAACGCTAAAATACGAAAATTTTTATTTCAAAACACTTAAAAAACATTATTATTTATTGACCACTTTGTGGCAGGGTATAATGCGAAATATTTAAAAAAATATTAAAGATTGAAAAAGGGGGTGAAAACTGCAAAATTATTTTAAAATACGATAAAAAAATAAATAAATTGATAGAAGTAATTTTTACCATTTTTATGATGACCCTTCTATCAATTTAAATTATTTTCTTAAGTATTGTGTATCCTATCTTGTCGCAAAGTGGTTAATAAATTAAATAAATAAATATTAATATACTCCTAACTTTCTGAATTTTAGTAATTCTTTTATTACATTAAAATTGCTCCAAAAAAATTTCGAATAACAAAATCAAAAGAAATAGCGAAATTCGTCCATTGCTTTCAAATTAATATTTTTTAGCTTCAGTAAATATTTGTTTGAAAGTCTGAAAATTTCTATTTTATTAATTTTTGTAGAAATTATTGATGTAACAACTCTGCAGAGATCAAATTAAAATTGATTATTTATGGTTCAAGTGGTTTCTTTCACATTTTTTATGGATTTTTGATGCCAAGAGCAATGAAAGCTTAAAGATCCTCTGCGAAAATGAAGATGAAGAATATGGCTAAAAGCAAACTTTTATAAAAAAAATCTGGGCTCAGCTGCCCCCGACTGTCAGTAGCCGGTAAAGATCCCCTAACAGATGAAGAGAAGTGCATCGAAAGCGGAAAAAGGACTGATCCCCAACGGTAAAGGCGATACAAAAATTCCTCTTTGGGTAGTGTTTGAAACTTATGGGTCGACTACCAACTGAGTCTACAACGTAATAGGTGACTAAAATCGGGGATTTAAAGCTAAACCTTTCTAACAAACATTGCAATCTCCAGGAATAAAACATCCCAGATAGCGCGATAGGTCCTAGACCTGGAAATGATCGTAGATTAGCGGTTACGTACGTCTACTGCTAATGCGAAATACCAGGTTTGACTTAAGAGAAAAGAAAGAACTTTATTCTGCCCGTCTCTCATTGGAAGGTAGTGGCAACCCACCGAGGTAATCTACTATTAAAACCCATCTCATAGTTCGGAGCCCACCTTAAACAAGTAGGTCGTCGAGGTATGGTAAAACATTCCGAAATCGAACAATCGGACTTAAAAGATGCAGGATCCCACACTGTAGAAGATTTTGTAGAAGAAAAAAAATTGCGAAATAAAAAAAAACAATTTAGAAAAAAATTGTTAACAAAACTAGAACCTGGAGAATGTGAATAAATGGTAGTCAGAAAATAGTTGTTTGCGGGTTCTATTTATTTCATTAACCATATAAAATTAAAACTAGATTGATAACTTATACAATGGTCTACTAATTTAAATTGCGATTCGGAATCGACGGTGTAAAACTCGTCTATTTCTGTGGTTCGGAATGCATGTTTTTGTAGAACCTCTGTTTGTTACACATTCTCAACACGCAACTGACACAGGCAGGGAAAACCTGGAAATTTATTATTGTCCTAGTTCAAGTGCATAAAAGTGAAAAAAGAGTTTATTTTCTCCACATTGCATTGGATAGGTCGGGATTCTAAACTATAGTTGCTTTCAATTAAAATTACCTACGAATTATGGTGCATTGCCACCGCCATTAAAAGAACGACTTACATAGGAAAATGGCAGAAAACGTTGAATTTTCAATCCTGAAAATTATTTTGCGAGTTTTTCTTACAAAAAAAAACATTTTCAAGTAATTAATCTATCAAGACATTTAAGTAATTATTACGTTAGTTAGTCCAGTCATAAGGATTGTGTTTGCTTAAACCCTTTAGTTTGGCATGGAAAAATAGCTCCTAAGTTTTCGACATCAGACTTGGACCGGAAAAGGGGTAAATTTGACATAGACATTGCCAAAAATCACAAAGTCATGAATTGACGGTTTCCTCTACAACCATTTTTTAAATTAATAATTAAATTAAGTAAAATTGTGAACAAAAGCTAAAAAAAATTATTCTTCTAGCCCCTATAGTTTCCCAGGTACATTATTATAAACAACATCGTATTTCGTGTTTTTTTTGCTCAAAATAACGTAGATTTCAGGTTTTCATGTAGAATTTTTTACTAACTAAATAAATTGGAAGGCTGTTGCCCCAATGGTTTTAGAAATATGGTTTCCTAAAAAATTCAAATTTGCATTACATTTTTGGTGAACATATTTAATTTTATTTTTTGGAAATTTTTTTTTTTCTGAGAATCCTATAAATAAATATAATAAAAAGTAATTACAGAGAACTTAATTCTACGTAATTTGCATAATTTTCACCCAAAAAATTTAAATTAATCCTTTGGGTTTATCTTCAAAACTATCGCAAAACTACTATTAAGGCTAAAATAATATTTTCTTAGTTTCAGGCTCATTTTTAGTTACTTTAAATCCTATTTTATACTTTTTTGTCGCGAGTTGCATAAAAAATGAATACCTCATCAAAAACTGATAAACTGAAATAAAACAGTAAAAGGTCATCAACTTGGAAAGTTCACAGCTAAGGCTTTGTTAAAGTTTTGTTAGAGCTCTGTTAGAGAATTTAATTTTCTTTCTTTTACTCTTGGGCCATTTTTGTGTCAGACGAACAGGTAAAAAGATCTTCAGCAAAATATGTAAACTATGTTATTTTGAGCAAAAATCGAAAAAAAACGAGGTTTTATGTAAAGCTGTACCTTGGAAACTATAGGAGTTGTTAAATAATTTTTAGCCTTCATCCACAATTTTATTAATTTAATTTAGCTGATACCTATTTTGGACATGGATGTATATGAAACGGCCAATTCATGCCTTTGTAATTTTTGGGACCTACTTCGGTAATATTTTCCTCTATTCCGGTTCGAGTCTTATGTCACAAAACTTAAGGGATTCTTTCTGATGCTAAACTAAAGATGTAAGCAAAAGGGGTACAGACCCATTTATCGCGACGTAATGTTTGGACTGTGTAAATTTATGAAAATTTTATTACGAATAAACTTTAAACGGCTAAATTTTAGTACGAAGTTTCTCTCATAATTTAAACTGAAAGCAACTATAATTCAATTCAATTTATAACTAAACCATTACAATCGAAATCAACTCGCAAGATCGCAATTCAACTTGCAGTACAAAGGGATTAAGTCCACTTATCCAAAAATTGATTTTCTTGTAAATTCACATCTTAATGCATATAATGGTAAAATTTTTGTCCTCAAATCTTCCAAAAAAGTGGTACTTAAAGAATGCTTAAAGGGGTTATGTGTACCTACTTAACTATCCCGTATTTGTACAAAAAAAATGCATCAAATTTTGTAGTTTAAATCCAACAAAAGGCGTTATGTAGACTTACACCCCGGCCAAAATAAAAATTAGTTTCTAATAACTGGTTAAAAGGCGATATGTAGATTTACCCACTCCCTCCCTTTTTATACCGATGTTCATTTTAAAACTTCCAGCAATTAATATCTCAAAAACCAAAAGTCAGATGAAAAAATGTTTCGGACAAAAGTTGTATGATAGCGAGTTAATTAAGTTAAGTTAATTAAGGGTAGAGCACGCCAAACTCAGTCAGAAGATACGATATTTTGCGTTAAAAACGTAATGGAATAAGTTAGAAAACATTAAAATTAAGCGAATAAGCTAAGGGTGAATTTGATAGCCCCTGTAATTTTGACAATAATCGATATTGAAAATCGATCATTTTCAAGTGCTCAACCAATTAGAACGTCGCATTTGATTTAGGGCGGATCTATTTCACCATTCTGTTGACGGTGCGTGTACTTTTTGTGTTCATTTTAAGTGTATTAAATTAAATAAATTTCTCCCTTTTTTTCAAATTTGTCGTTTTTTTGGATCTGTCATGCTCAGGCAAATTTTTTCCAAGTGTAACGTAAAAAGCTAGATCAGTTTTTTACAAATCTATCGGTTTTTAAACAGCAAAATTTTTTTTTCAAGTTTACCGTGAAAAGCTAGCCACTATTTTTTACAAAGTCGGGGTGGGGCGTGGTCTAAGAGTACTAATAGCCAATGGGAGACCCCTGTTTCACTACTACTTTTAGGGCTGATTTTCAGGGTTAAACATGTATTTTCCAAAAAATTTTGTTGTTGTTTAATTCTACTATATTTATAAACCTTCAGCTTTCCGAATATCTATAGGAAATTTTTAAAATCGTGGCTAAGTTTAACGTGCCATCGCCTTAAATACATTTTTTTTTATCCTTTAATTTCAGTTTTTTGTTCAGTATAAGTATACATAACCCCTATTTAATGCTAGAATGACAACATCATCTTAAGAGTGCTCAACACTGCCATATTGAGTAATTCGTGTTTTAAGTAATTTACTTCAAAAATTGTACAAAAATTGAAATAATTTCTATTGACCAAAAATCTTGAAACCCATGACAAATATGAAGACAAAATCTAATTTACTCGTAAGAATATTGCGTCAAAAGTCAAAACTAAGATTATGTCGAATCGTAAGCTTAGTTTTGACTTTATGTAATATTCCTGAGGGCAAATTTGATTTTTTCTTTATACTTACCCGCGCATAGGTGTCAAGATTTTGATAACTAGCAATTATTTAATTTTTGTACAAATTTATAAGTAAATTAAATAAAACATGAAAAACTCCATATATAGAAGTGGTAGGCATTTTTAAATTCATTATTGCTGAAAGGTGATAAGTATATAGTATAAATATGTCGTTTTACTTTACTATGTTTATTACATTTTAGCAGGTAAAATGGGATAAGGAAGCTTTGCATGCTAGGGCAGTTTTTCTTGAAGTTACTGAAAGAGAACATCCGTAGCAACATTTTTATCACAAAATTAATAATAGAAGCACTTCAGATACATCAGAAGACAAATTAAATGTTTCGACTTTGCAAGCCACACATTTATTGACTAAACTAAGGATCTACAGGTTAACGTGGCATCTTAACCACGGCTAAATAATTTGGCAACGACTGGAAATCGTACGAATTAATAAATCTGTTACAATTTCACCCTTGAGGACCAGGGCTGAAATCTGATAATTTATATTGAGTAGCATTAATCTGCACCTGGGTAGCTTAGGCTATTTGGTTATTTTATGAATAACTTTAACACCCTAAATTGAAAAAATCATATAGAACACCTGTTAGCCTCAACGACATTCGATATAACGAACTCACAACACAAAAAGATTGATTTTCTTCTGTTACAATTATGTAAAACGGAATTTCTAGTACATAATTGCAACCTCTAATAATTCGACAAAAGAAAGAAGTTGCCTAGCAAAAGGGCATACTTAATTAAATGAAAAAACTAGAAGCGTTTTCCGCAATTTATTTATAGACGTTTCAAAAATTAATCATTCTTTGCAAGTTCCATACACACAAATGGGAATTAATTAACGAAATAAACTTATTCCTGTTTAAATTTAAAAACTGTTATATATCCAATCATTGTTTTAGTAATCTTTTTTACACATACCGCTTTCAGTAATTTCAGGCTTCGCTAACTTTGTACATAAAAAGGTAGACAGGTACTAGTAGTAACTTTTGCAAAATTTAGTAAGTTACTTAATATAAATATATTTTTTTAAATAATTAAAATTAAAATGTTTTAGAAGAAAGGTTTCGACTTTCTCTTTCAAAATTTATTTATTTCTATTTGTGTCCACTTACTGAGCGCTAAAAATTGATTTTTTTAGAACCAATTTAATAGGTTTGCCGAAGGTTGTTCTATTCTTCTTTCTAAAATGTTTATTGTATAAGATTAAATTGAACGTAATATATTAAATTGTATTTTCACAATTTCGTCTAAATTAAGCTGTCTTGCACACCCACACTTTTATTACATAATCTGTCATTGTCAACAGGAATTGGTACTTGAAAATTTAAAGATAAAGCAAAAAACCTATCAATTCTTTGCGTTTATTATAAAATTCTATAAGCAATTTGTACTGATATACTAAACGATGGAAAGCTAATAAAAAAATTTGCTATTTTCGTGCAAAATAAAAACCAACGAAAGTTTTAAATATGGTCGGTTTGGTTTGAAATATATAAGTTTAGCGTCATGCATGCCATTTGAGCGAGCATTTAATATTCATGCGATATGCGTTTCTCTAATCTTACTCGATTTTTTTTCATCCATCGATGATGTGCTTCGACTTGCTTTAAGCGATGTTGGTGCGCTTCTTCGGAGAGCGAGCAGCGCCTTCCTCCATGGCGCTCTTGCCACGCGGCCCGGCCCTGAGAACACTATCAACCAAAAAGCTAATGATCTTAAAAGCTCTGTACAATTTTAGAAAACTAAGAATGAATTCTCATTTTTGTGCAAAAAATATAAAACAAACGAAAAGCGTCGCGTATATTGTTTTAGTTAGCTTGGACCGTTTCATTGTTCAACGAAAAATAGAGAAAAGTTAACGCCAAAATAAAGTTACTTATTCTATATTGTTATATTCCAACAAAACATATCTATACATTAATGATGTATATCACGTTTAGAATTTAGATATAAAGCTTTATGTGCAAAGAATATCTTTTTAGCTCGTGGGTATTTCGTTTTGTAATAAAGTAACGCACAGAATTTCCTATCAACTTGTTGGATCTTTATTATTTTCAAAAACAAACGAGAACGTCTAATAAATAGGAGTATTTTCACATGGATGAGATGTTATATTATTATCGGTTACTTCCTATTAATAACATAGCAATGATGGAAATAAACTTAATTTACGTCAAAATCGATAATATCATTGTTGAAATGGTTCGAGCTATGTAATGCATACCAAGTCTAAAATTTTAATGTGTTGCGTTTATGGAAATCCATTACCACAGTCGAATACTTATCTATAGTCTTAATATTCTTATTCAAATTTACTATTTCCTACCTTTCACATAGCTGAAAACTTTTTCATAAAAAGCTATTGAGAGATTTTTGTCACGTGGTACTTCATCTTCTTAACAAGATCAACATAGATTTTATATTTTTCTTAAGCATTATTTATGATTTTTAGTAACACAGAATTTAGGGCACATGGATGTTGGAAAATTCAAATATCTACTTGGAATTTTGCGATTCATCCGTTGGTACTATAAAACTCTTTATACTGGATCTGGATGAAGCCATTACTGCTTGGCATATTTCGCGAGTTAAAAATATTTTAATACGGTTTAACGAAATGTTGACAATGGCTTCCATGGAAATATGCAAGTGCAATATCTTTTTTTCTCTACATTTTTCTATCCAACCATTTAACTTGACATTAGCGTGTTGTGTATAAATTTAAAAAACGCAATCTTATCGATCACATTTTTTAAAGCAGACTTTCTTTTGTCACCACTGATGTGCACTCCTTTTCCAAGTATTTTTCACAGTAGTAGGTCCGATCCATAATATTATCCGACATGCAAAATACTACTTGAAAAAATTCCGCCATCCAAATATAAATAAATAAATCTAAATGAAGAAAGTATTAACTTCTGTTCATGATTGATGAAATGATTTTAGAACCTAGCACTGCTGATACAGTGTCAGTTCCAATTTGAAATGCTTTTCTTGAAGCTGAGCTTGCAAAGCACAAACTTGTTTATGAAGTGGATTTAGGTATTTTGCTTTATGTTATTAATGACACGATAATGTTGTAAGTAAATGTTTCTTGAACAAATTTAACTTTAGCGGCCTCGATACGCCATTTATTGATCCATGTGGTAGAATGTGTACAGGTATACTTAATATTTATATGGGATATCCCAATAGCTTAATTTTTATATGTTGGCTGACATGATTGAATCATAACTGTTTCAACAATTTTCGGATAAAATTAGATAAAAATTTATGGTTATTTTCATGAATGCAAATAAAAATTTACCGGAAAAGCAATTAGGTAGATACGACATCAAATTTTTTCAGGGATCAATAATGTATGATAACAATATGAAAAAATATTTTTGATCACATAATAAAAATCAAGACGTTATAATAGGCAAACAAAAATAACAATTCTTATGTTGATTCAATTTGAAATATTGGATTGGAATTTTTACCTTGTTACCACTACCCCTATTTATTTTCATATACACAAAGAAATAAAAAAATTGAAATGTGTATCTCTCACTTTTTGTACTTAAGCTGACTACCCCTCAGCCGAATTAAACATCTATATAATTCTGGGTTTCAAAAAACTCCCACATTTTTATTTTTCCTCCTTTTTTATTTTTTGTATCTTTAATTTTTTGATTCATATAGGAGGGGGAAATAAGATTAAGTAATTATTGATATTTTATGTTTTTCCGCTTTTAAACGTTTCAAATTTTTCATGTTTAATATCTCTGCAATTAAAAGGAATATTAAGATGCGGTTCGAGGTGAGCTCAAAAGAACTGAGATCATACTTTTTAAAATTGTGATTTTGAAAATTTACCTCTCACTTCCTGCCACCTCAACGTTTTAAGCGGATTTTACCAAATCATAATTTAAATTAAATATTTAACCAGGTTAGCATTAGAATGAATAATTCAAGTGCTCTAAGTACCAAAAGAGCAGACGCCTTGATGAACTTGGAAATAACAGGACCCGGTTCTAAATTAAGAGGAAGAAGAAGATAAGGCAGTGGTAAGGGTAAATTTTTACCGTCACAAACTTTTGAACACTTATTAGTCTTTGTGGATAATTTAAACTTATCGCAAAACCTAATAATCTGATTTTAATTTCATTTACAGCAAAAAACAACACTTTCTAAAAGGTTTTATCACTAATACTGTCATTACTGCACACCATTACACGCCATCATTACTCTTTCTACTCTTTACATCATTATAACTTGAAACTGAAACTGAAGCAAAGTAATGCAATAATAATGAACATGAAAGGTTGTATAAATAGTAATGACGATGTAATAATGTAAAGTAGTGCAGTGCAGTAATGATATCAATACTGAATATTGAGTGTAAGGTACCCATATGAGTATTAAGTTTACGATAGTTATCACACAAAGTTAGGTACAATTTATAGTATATAACATTACTAGCAAGGTAAGAGGGTTTTTACTGGCGAATGGAGGATATAACTGACGAGCCGCAGGCGAGTCAGTTACCTCCTTGAGCCAGTAAAACCCGTTACCTTGCGTGCATTGTTTTATATTTTATTTGTTTCTCATTTGTAAAAAGGTTAGATAAATTCCAAAAAAATCTCAATAATTTGTCGCAAATGTCGTAAGCTATGGAAGCGTTGCCATGAACATGTCTGTTTATTTTTCTTTACATTTGTTTTGGCGAAAGCGAAAATGAATGTACCAAAAGAAATTATTGAGGCAGCCAGCAGTGTAGCTTCAAGTTTATTACCTGCAAAATCAGCTTCAAGGTACGAGCGAGAATACGACGACTTCAAAAAGTGGCAAAACAAAAATAGTGTGATTGGGGTAACTGAAGATGTTTTGTTGGTATACTTGAATCAACTATCAGCTAGATTCAGCCCTAATACTTTATGGGCAAAATGGTCTATGCTGAAAAGCTGCTTGGAAATGAAAGAAAATGCCCCTGTTCGCAGGTTTGTTTTCCTTAAAAAATTTATTGAAAAATATGACGTTTAGTTGTCATTTGCAGATTTCAAAAGGTAATAGCGTTTCTGAAACGAAAAAATGAGCGTTATGCGCCAAAAAAGGCCAAGGTATTAAGTAAAGAAGAGGTTGAATAATTTCTTTTACATGCTCCTGATGACCAGTGGTTGCTGGCGAAAATTGTAATAATATTTGGGATTTTTGGATGTTGTCGATGTGACGAAATTCTCTCCTTAAACATGAATGATGTAGAAGATATGGGAAAATACGTTATTGTGACATTGCGGCAAACAAAAAATTTAACAACAAGAAGATTCACCATAACCGATGATGGCTGCAGCTTCAAGCCCTGCATGTTATACAGAAAATATGTAAATCTTCGGCCTCCTGGAACAGAAAGCCTAAGATTTTTTTTAACATACCGACATGGAAAGTGCATTTCCCTTAATGCTGGCCAGCACACTATTGGTGGTGTCAAAGCAAATAGCGAAATATTTAGGTTTAAAAAACCCAGAGTTATACACCGGCCACTCTTTTCGCAGAACTGGAGCCACTATGGTTGCGGATTCGGGTGGAGATATTTTAGCACTAAAGCGTGCAGGAGGGTGGAAGAGCACCGAAATTGCGATGAGTTATGTCGATGATTCGGTCAACAAAAAAATCGAAATGTCTAGCAAATTATTTGGTAGTAAGGAGAGTACAAATGTTCTGCAGTCCTCGAGTTCAGCAGTTTCTGAGTCAACAGATGGTTCATCATCATCAGTATCAACTCTTTCATCATCAAAAATCTGTGTTACTGGAAATAACAATTGTACCATGATTTTCAACATATATGACGATAAAACAAAATTTCCTAATGTAAATAATACTACTAACTTGTAAAAATTTTGCAAGTTAACTGTCAGTTTTACAAGTTAGTGACTTGATAAAATAAACTTTCTTGATTAATATTGTGTTTTTGGAAACTGACGTTTACAAATGAGAAACAAATAAAAATTATAAAGTTAGGATGTGGCTGTGTGATGCGTATTTCCAAAACATCAAAATCAGCTCCTGTTTTA
Source organism: Podabrus alpinus (assembly GCA_932274525.1). Lineage (NCBI taxonomy): Eukaryota > Metazoa > Arthropoda > Insecta > Coleoptera > Cantharidae > Podabrus > Podabrus alpinus. The sequence continues at coordinate 23,670,759 of OW026454.1, forward strand.
TATCATTTTCTCTCTCCGGAAGTTGCCAAAAATTGCGTCCTATTTTTTTAACAGCGGAGACAGTGTCCAAAATTCCATCCGAAGTTTCAATTGTTCTTATTTGATAACAGCTGCGCGTGAATTCGAGTTTCTACCACATTTTATAGTGCCAATAATTCCATCCGAAGCCTCATCCTATTTGACGCGCGTGGATGGATTAACGAAGCTATAAAAAGTTGCGGAATAAGATACTATTACATTTGTATGTAATTTGTATGCACTATTTGTATGTCGCATTACGGTGGGAGGCGGTTATAAAAGAATTCACTAAGTTTTAGGCATAAGGTCCTTAGAAATTATCAAAAAGTCTTGCAAATGTCATGTAGAAGAAAAATCTGGAAGGAAGATAAAGAAGTTAAAACGTATGCATTGAGTTTGAGGAATGAGGATCTAAAATATGAAAATAGATTGACTAATGAAAAACACCTTTACTAAAAACTTCAAATATGCAAACTGTTATTATAGATAATTCAATTTTAGGAAAATGAGAAAATTCCGTGCAGTATTCGGTAAAGTAAATACAAAAATAAAAAAGTAACTGAAAAATTGAAGTAAAATACCAAATTTATTACTTATAATTTAAGACTTTTATGTACGAAGCTTCTCGTCCTAAAAGCTTCCATATTACTTATCTAATCGTAATATTTTATGTACATAGAGCTGATTCTGAAGTTTAATTACAAGTTGATAATTTGGTTATCGATTTATTATAGGAACGATTTATGAAGAACTATGCACAAAACCATCATCTCCGAAATGGTAAATGGTCCAAGCAATGAAGCTAAAAAAGTGGCTACAGCTTACAAAAAATTCGACCCAACTGAAATTTAGTGGAGATGTGTATTCGAGTATCCGAATGAACCTTCCAAAAGTCCCTTAAAATCTTCTGCCGGTTTATTCTTTTAAAATTGGGAATTTTAACTCCTCAGACGCGGTTTTTCGCCAATAACTCGCTTAATTTTCTGTTTACGGAAAATTCTTCTCAAAATTGAATAGCATAAAATTCTCTTTAAAACAGAGTTTGTCAATATTTACCCACATAATTCCTGAAATAAAAATAAAATCCAAAAAGGCGAAATGCGTTTTATTTTAAAAAATTAAAATAAAAGTTTTTGAAGTTTTCAAGTCCAGTTAAATAAGAAAAAATAGTGGGAATTACTAGAAATGTTTTTAAATTTTGCGGAATTTTTTGTAGTGATGTTAGATTAGGGGTTGTAGCTCGTGGAAGGAAAGGGGGGGGGGCAGCAAGCCATAACTCGAACACGGCAAGATTTACGTCGATAGAAGTTATTATAAGTTATTTAAATTCTCCATAAAAAAGGCTCAAAACATTTTTTCCCAAGATTAATTAGAAGGTAAGCTCATAATATCGATGAAATAATCATTCGAAAAAACGAATTATCAGGTCATGTCTGCCGTCATAATATTAATTACATTCTTATCTTTCTGTTTCTGATTCGTTTTCTTCGCCATCGAATTCTTGCATTTCTAGATCTTCTTGATTGATATCCACCACAGTTGGAGTATTTTTGCAGGATACATTGTTAGTGAAAAGCAAACTACATGCAATAAATTGCTTAAATACTTTTATGACTACTATGTAACAAAAAAGTTAGGTTTGTTTAAAATATTAACCTACTCTTGAAAAAAATTCGCGTTATTTGTACATCAATTTTAAAGTCCACGCGAAGGGCTCTTACTTAAAATTGTTGCAAAATAAAATAATAAGCTACCTATAAATATAAAGTTAATAAGAATGAAAAAAATATAATGAGGCAGTCTAAAAACTTTTAAAGTCTACTGACAATGGGAGCATTAAAATTAAAGCAAACCTAAAAATTATTCGTTGTAAGAAGTACAATTTTATTTAATGAAATATTCTCAACAAGTTGTAACTCAATATTATATATTTATATTCTCAAATAATATTGTTACAATTTATTACAACCAATAATTTTTAGGTTTGCTATAATTTTCATGATCCCATTGTCAGTAAATTTTAAAAGTTTTCAGGTTGCCTCGTTATATTTTGTTTTTATTAGCTTCATATTTGCAACGATTTTAAGTAAAAAAATTGAGATACAAATAAAGGAAAAAACTTTTGTTAAGAGTAGCTTAACAACAATATTTTTTTCACATGGTTACTAATGTCAATGCTATGCCAGGTTATTTTGTGCTTTCATTAATAAAAAAATCATTATTTTTTTCTTTATGGTTCGTGATTTCAGAATTTTTTGGCTTTTTAAATATTAGGTACGGTTGCTTGACAAGTCCAAAAGAGGAAACGACGTCGTCGTGATCTATATTTAAGTAATTTAGTGCTTGTATGTAAGTTACATTTCATTAACTTGGTTGTTATAAAAAAAAGTAAATATAAAATTCACAGTAAATTTAACAAATGACCTGGAGAAGAAGGAAATAATGTCGTTACTGCTGAATCAACTCCAATTTCGCAGTGGTAAATTATTCCCAAATCATTTTTGAATTTAATGGTAGATACTGAAAAACACACTGTCTAAATTGAAATTTATGAAAAGATGAAAATAAGATTGCATTGGTATATTGAACGATGTCTCTTTTTTTACGCCTCATATGTAGCCAAAAATATTGAACCTTCAATTTTGGTAATATCTTCCGCCGCGCGTAATTTCTTGAAAATTGTATCAAATTGTATAACATTATCATACATCATGTCATCTTCGTTATTTGAAGCGAAATTTTAAAAATCTATTTTATAGAGAATTGTGTACCTACGTTTCAATTTTGGCCTAATGATAAAATCCGACAAGCGATTTTAGGAAACTATTGGGGGTGTTATTGGGACACTCAAATGGACGTATCTGTCAAATTTTAAATTTTCCTAGATTTTTGCAAGGTAGAAGTATTACTTGTTTGGAATAAAACTGTTCGGTCATTTCTTGACTATCTGGAAAGCTGAAATTTTGAAGAGATGTAGGTTCATATACCCTTTAAGATCTTTATTGATCCTGGCTATACATGGGTCTCCTCTAAAAGAGACGAATCAAAACTGCAAGCGGCGGAGATGCAGTTCTTAAGACGAACTAAAGAATACACAAGAATGGACCAAATACGAAACTAGGATATTCGTGACGAATTACAAATCTTTTCGGCCAAAGAAATAGTTTTGGAATATAGAGAAAATTGGAGGGCACACCTAGAGAGAATGGGACACAAAAGAATCCCCAAAAACATCCTTTCTTACAACTCAAATCGGAAAAGGCATACTGGGCGTCCGAGAAAACATTGGCGCGACTTGTAAGGTCGGAACGGGCAACAATGCCTAGACCATGAACGGAAGAAGAAGAATAATAATATATGGCGTGTGATAAGTATATTGGATTCTGATAGAGGGGGAACTTCATAGACATGACATATATGTATGTAAGTTTTACAAAGTGGACAGATATATGGTATTAAAAATCATCTCGATGAATAAGGTATAGGACTATGTCCTGATACTTCATTAGCCATGGCATGAAACTGTACCCAACGTCATGGGACCCTGACTACATTAAAAGACAAAGTTAAAAGGAAGTCTGGTATAAGGAGGACATTAATTTACAACCGTGAATGTTTGTCGGATCTCACGTACGAGGCTATTATAATTAGCTCGGCCTTCGGCCTCGCACCTTTAACCTCTATCTAGAATTTCTCGACTACACCAATCGACAATTATTGACAAAGATTATTTTAGATTGCATGAATGAACCAATCAGCTGTGCCAGCCTTCCAGGTGGTCTGGAAGTGGTTGAGAGATGAAATTTAGAGATTTGCGATTTTTCTCAGTGGAAGTAAGCTGTAAAAAAGTGCTATTATCTGCTTAATGTCTTTGCAGTAATCTTTAGATAGGCGACATCTGTCTTTTATGTGTGGATAAATAAATGCTCGATCACTTCTAGACCACCTTGAAAGCTGGCCTTCTGATTGGGCCTTTCATTTGTTACTAAGTTATTATACTGAAATAATTTTTATAATACCGACGTCAGCGTCGTTTATCCCAATAAAATCAGTAAATACGAGCATGCCGAAGTCATGAAATTCTTGATAGAGATCTAAGGTGTGAGGCCGAATGCCGAGCATAGGACTGATATATTATGGCTTGGTGTGATGAGGTAAAAAACATAAAATCTCAATAATTACGTAATCTTATAATATGCATCTTTGTAAAAGTTGTAATATTTTTTCTTATAGTCATATCTCTTTTTGATCATAGTTAAATGAATATGCGGTACAAATAATATCAAATTCGGATTGTCGATTTCGAATTTAGGGAATAATTCACACTTAAGGTGCTTACATACGGTCATTCCTGCTTCATATCGGGGATAGTTATTACTTCAAATTTAGAAATTAACAAGTTAATTAAATAATGAAAGAATACAATAATAACCCATTATACTGAGAGCTCATGAAGATAATTTTACTTTTATTATTTAATTAACATAATCATCCCATATCCATGACATACTTGGTATTTGTATATATAGAGAAAATTATAGTAGATATTAATTACACCTATTTCACTAACTTGTAATGCTAATTAAGTTTTCCACATTCAATGTATGTAGTTTGTAAAAATTTAACCGAATAGTAAATTAAAGTCACGGTGCAATAACGGAATTTAATTTTGAAATGACAATTTTCCCGATAACCACCCTCAGAACAACTAATATACCAGTAAAAACTAGATGAAAAATTTTCCAATAAGTAATCACTATTTTTTAAAAAATCCAATTAAAGTTTCTTATTTTAGATATCCGTTCAAATAACCCTAACCGATGTAAACTTGAAATCTGGGTTTTTGTAAATATATTCCATAACTATAATAAATTACGGATTGATCTTTTTTATCACTGAAAACCACTTGTTATATTTTTCAACAAACTACGATATTATAAATTTTAACGTGTTTCCGCTTAAGTTTTAATCAAAAAATTTATCACGAATTTTTTGGGTTAGCAATAAAATAATACAAACATTTTCAGTCGGTAATTTATTGGTGTCCAAAAAACGATACTTACGACTAAAATATAAAGTGTTATAATACGACAAAACCGAATAAGCAAAAGAAAAACCAAAATAGTAAATTACGATAAGACGCTGTTGATCTTCATCTAATTATTAAATGTTATTAGGTAGTAGATATTTTTATCATAATATAACTTATTCTGTCGGTGATCATAATTATAAAAGTTTCGAAGTCTTATAGACAACGTGAACATACAAATTTAAAACAAAATAAACGTAATAACTTTTCTACTTCTGCAAGAAAAACCTGTAATATAACACTGTGAAAAATCTTGCCAATTAAAAGTTTATCTAATTAAGGAAGTTTGTTCAACAGTAAGTTTTTCGTTTTTCTAGTGCAGTATTTTTTGGTAACAGAAAATTTAAAAAAAATATTTGTTTAACCGACAAAATACTTCATAATTGTTTTTTTTCAGTACAGCTATCGGTGAGGGACAACAAATTGTGCTATTATAGCACCACTACGTCGCGTCGCGGCGTGTTAATTTAACCATTAAACACAATAAAACATAAAAAAATAATGGTGAGCATATTATGCATTATGGTCGAGACGAAAAATACGCTGTGAACTAATTTAAAATTGATCCCAAGCTTTTAATATTTTACAGAATTGTTCGTAATCAATCATTTGAAAGAAAAATTATATTATTTAAAAATAAATTTTTTATAAAAGTGTCGGTTACTTAATACATAAAAAGCGGGTGTATACTTAATTGTAAATATTATACAAGCTATGAAAACATAATATTAAAGCTGAACGATATAACAAAGTGATTGAACACAGCATGCATAGACTTTATTTGCTTATTTAAATGAATTCTTAATTGCTTTCTTTAATTTGATGTTGGCATAAGTAAAACTCACCTTTGCGTTAGCCTTTTTGGTAGGCAAAACAAGGAAAAGTTTGCTAAAACATCGTTTTAAATAATAAGAAATTGTACTTAAAATTTCAATATTTTCAAAAATATTAAAATATGGTTTTACAATTTAGAAAGGACAGATATTTATTGTAATATTTTTGTTCACGTTAAAGCTTTAAATCCACGTATACGTACCCAGTATCCCGCGGGATATCTTGGGAAAGGTGCAATTTCTCTAGTGGCTACGTTGCTGGGCAACTCTGAACGACCCTTTCGAAATTTCTTGCGTCGAAGACGCTGCTTCTCCCTGATTAGTAGCGCCGCCTGCATACCCGCGGAAACTGCGGTGCTCATGCAGTTATGAAAAACATGTTGTTTTCATTCAAAAAGTGAATGAAAATAAGGTAAAATTTCTTGTGGAGGCGAGAGGTTCAGGTATACCATGGTGTTTTGATGTGCCAAAGAATGGCGTATAATCACTACATTTAAAGTCATTGTTTGATTTACTGTTAACTTGTTTTAATTGTTTCTATTATTTTATAGTTTGTATCATGCTTTCATTTTCTTCACCGTCTTCTTTTTTAAATTTGGTTATAAAATTTTTTACCAAACTTAGCCAAGAAACGAACTTATAGATGGGTTTTCTAATATTTAGCTTCATCTTGAAGAGTTTTGTTTTAGTATAATAATTTGAAGTTTATCAAAATATATAGAAATAGCACAACGTGAAGGCTTAAATTTTGCAGAAGGCGACAATTACTTAAGCTTAGATTTCTTGTTAAAAGTAGTTTTCTTGTATATATGTAAATATGAATTTCAAGCGAAAAGCAAAGATCGAAAAATAGTATATTTTGGAATAGTTGATATGCGTCGTTTTGGTCTAGAAGTTTTAGTGTGGCCCCTTATTTTCTTCTTTTTTGATGTTTTTCTTTTGACTAGTACCTACTTTTCAATTTTCAATGATTTATTAGACACATTTTAATGATGAATAATATTTCAGCACTTTATTTACTTTATAAAACTTTTTTATTGCACACATTTTCACTCTTATCCTGGATCGAAATTATTTTTTGTCTTCATTATTTTATTATTTGTGGTTAATGTCTAATCGATTTAACATTATTAAGTAGGCGAATTTATATTATATATTTATAAAAATAAATATCATACTTTTTAATATTTGTAAAAGGTTCTACTAAAATACAAATGGTAAGTTTTATGAGCACATATTATCCACTTTTCATTAAAAATTGTTATTCCATGCTACTACATAACCTTATAAATGATATTTTCACCTAAAAATTTGGTTTTTTAATCGAAGCTGTAAGAGTATTCGATATAGTTCTATACCGAACATTGTTTTATCATATGTATGTACAAGATATTGAATTTATTGAAAATATTGTAAATGCAGAGTGTTCGATAAAAATATAATCGTTTACTATATCTGTGGATTTTAGAACTAAAATCCTTAAAATTTCAGCAGATTAGCGGTTTTGTGTTGCATTGTAAGAGTTTGCAAAAATTAATGAAATTGAAGAATAAGAAAGAGAGTTTATGCTAGCTCTTACAATGCAAGATAAGACAAATAATCCGTATATCACTGCTACTTGATTGTTTTCCGATCTTCAGTGTGGCACAAAGCAGACTAATAAGCAGGAAAGTGCGATTATCCTGATTGTGCAGGATATATTGCTGTTATGTAAAAGGCACAGGAAAATTATGCAATAATTATGTAATTTATTATCCTAGTTGTAACCACGAAAGCTCGAGTATAATAAATAATTACTAAAAAGTATGTAGATGATCACTAGACGTGAAACCATGTTCCTATATAGTCTTAACCACGAGAGCTCGAGTATGACCCATTACTAAAAAGTATATTATGTATATAAGAACACAATTTTACGTCTAGCAAACTTACACATGACTACTTTTTCGTAATAGTATTTGAGATCGAATTTCTTAAAGTAATATTGTACAATATTAATTTTTGTTCATGTTTCTACAATTTCTATGTTAAAATAAACTTTAATAGTCAACCAATTAATTAAACAAATAAAAATGAAAAATTTTTCTATTCATAAATTTTCAGCAATGTTTATTATTTGCTGAATATTTAATTAAAAAAGATATTTGACTAAAGCACTAAACATTGCTGAAATCTAATGATTTTTTATTATTGATGGCGACTTGAGTCGGAATAGGCCAACATCAGGCCCCATCCATGAAGTAGATCATGATTAATTGGGCAACTTTTAAAATATATTTTAATAAATAATAATAAATCTTTATACTGGAGTTATATGATGTATTTTATTCAAGTTTAACGACTTTTATTATTTCATTTAATTACTTGTGTTCTATATTAAAAATAAAAAAGTCGGCACTTCAGTTTTGTAATTCTGTGATTAATTCCACGACAAATGAAAATAGTAATAAAATAACAAAATTTATTAAACTTAATATTTCATATAATATTATGTACTTGTTATTATACAGTATACAAATTAATGTAATTTTACATTTTTAATGTTCGTAGTTACAAAATCTAGTATATTTACATTTTTATGTGCAGCATTTATTTTTTAATGAAAAGTTCCACAACTTTCAGGAAAATTAGAAAAATGCAATTTCGCAATTACTCTTAATGGGACATTACTTCATAATATGTGTTATTATATGATTTTCAATGTAAAAATTCCACTTTTGTTAATCGACATTGATGTGCATTTTTACAGTGTTTAAAATGATCGAAAATTGAATAATAAATAATATTAAATATTGTTCAAGAGATTCGATTTCAAATAACATAATGGTCATGGCCACGAAGGCTCAAATATAACTCATTACTTAAAAGTACACTATAAAAATTAGCGTTATAATGTAAATTTTCATAAGTAGTAAATCTATCTTTTTCAAGTTGTAAATTTACGTGGTAAATCTAATAATATGTAAAGTAATAAACATTACAAATATTTACGTTGTAAATTTACACTATAAATAACTGATCGCTTACACCAAGGCTTATAGTGTGTGTTCTCATACATACTTTTTAGTACTGAATCATAGTCGAGCAACCGTGTTAATACTTAAGTCATTTTGGCTTCGCTGAGCGGATAAGGCACTTTAAAAACTGTTTTTGCTAAAAGGTTCGACATCATCGCCAATCGTCTGAAACTATGAAGTGTTTATTGTAATCATCGCGTCCAAAAAAAAATTTGGAAATACGATTTATTTTCCATGAACCCAACGTTTTCAACCAGATATTTTTCGATAACACGATCTGACCAGAATAGAGGAAAAATAATAAACATTAAATGGTTCTCGTCTCTAAAGTTACAGCTTTCCAAGAACGTCGATTTTTTTCCCAAAAACCGTAGTTTTCAATATTTCAAATAGATTTCTTTCTATTCATCTGACACAAAAGTGGTCCATAATTGAGTGAACTTGGACCAAATTCTCTGTAAATTCCCGTATATAATAATCGTATACCCTTAATGAGGCTTTAGCCGTGATATTCCAAAGTTCATAATTTTTACCCCCATTTTGATAGGTGCTTTCAGGATCAGTTTTTCAAATTTACTGATTTTTCGTGTATCGAGTGGAAACTATAGAACAGTAATACGCAAACTGGGGACGGTAACCTATCTTTGGTCACCCCAAAAAAATTGAAAATTTCCTATAGCAAAGAGGAAGGTTTATAGAGTATACTGTAAAAATTTTACTTGCGAAAGTATACATAAAATTTCGAGAAAAATCAATTTGAAAGTACGTAAATTAAGCGAATTTTTCTTCGATGTTTGGGGTGTGCATTCGATAGGGAGGTTTATCCATCGTCAAAACCTACCCTTTTGGGGCGCCGCTCCGCTCCGAGGGCGGTTTTGACGCGCGGAATCTCGTTAAATTTTACATGTAAATTTGCAAACTTCAAATTCGATTTACTCAAAATTTTGATAATACTTTCGCATGTTTAAATTATATCAGTAAACTATAGGTATAAACCTTCCTCTTTGCAATAGGAAATTTTCAATTTATTTGGAGTGGTCAAAGATAGGTTACCGTACCCCGCAAACTTTTTAACTCGCGGTACACAATAGAAGAACAAAATTGTCAAGGCACAAATAATTGAGAGTGTTTTTAGTTTTTAAATTTAATTTTTATTTGTCACGAAATGCTTTCCCTAAACTGAAAACAATTATTATGATCACTAATAATTAATTATTAATAAAGCGTTTTTATCAATCCAAAGTGCTGATCTCAATACTTTTTAGGGTTATAGCTATACTGAAACATTTAGGTTACATATTTTGATTGATGATCAATTATTAAGTGATTGCCAAGGTTGTGCGGTATGAAAGCCGCACTGATTAGCGTTAGAGCTACATAGAAAAATTTATGCTATTATACTTATATTTCTATTGATAATTCATGATAGATTAGTACTTAATCGCCTAGGTAGTGCGGCATAAACACCGTATTGATTAATGTGACACACTTGTAAATTTAAGTTACGATATTATTGTATTTAGATGATTAATTATATAATTAATGATGGTGATTTTTGTTATTATTTATATTAATCAATCAAAGGAGTTTTGAACAGACTAAAATTCAATCTTTCTGTCGACTTACGTTTCAAAAATCTTAATTTTATAATTAGCAAATTCATCATCAGGATCTTCAGAAAGAAGAAAATAAATATCTTCGAAACGTAGGTCGATAGAAAAGTTGATTTCAAATTGTTCAAATTTCGTAACCATTTCATTGACTGATTAATCTGCCCACGCAGATTCGGACCGCTACCTGGTGATAGCGAAAACAATACTAAAGAAGACAAAATAGAGAAGTAAGTCAGAAAACCAAAAAGGAAGACTAGCAACGGAAAAAGATACGCGTAGAAGCTGAAATAAAAATGAGGAGAAAATGTAATAATATGGTAGCACGAAATAATTGTGCACAGAAGTAACGTAAAAAACAAAGAGTGGTTCAACGAGGAAAGCATGTAATACAGCAAGAAGAAAGTAGAAAGAAGAAGAAAAAAATGCAGGAAATAGAAACATACAACTGAAATTTGTTATCAGCCCATGAAAAAACAAAAAGTAAACGGTCGGGTAACGCACAGGGGAATGAAAGACAAAAAAGGAAAACTAGAATAAAGTGCAGAGAAGATAAAACAGATCTAGGTGAGACACTTTCAGGAACTTCTGAACACACACCAAGAACAACAATACATGCTAAAAGAAATAGAAAACGAAGAGAAAGAAGCACTGATACCGTAAACCGAAGAAATAAGGAATCGATAAGATGAAAAATGGAAAAGTGCCGGGAAAGGCCAAAAGAAGGAGATTGTGAGTAATGCCGCGAAAAAAGAAATAGGAAGGGAAAACAGTAAACATACAATGTATTATATGGGGCTTAATCCTCCCCTACAAACGGATTTATAAATCACGGAAAAGGGATAGCTATATTCTTAAAGAATGTGAAGCTTTGTAATAATAATTAATTATTGATTTGGACACGATTAGTGAATAAGAATTATAATATTCTATGTATCTGTTTAATCATAATTGTATAATATAAAATACCAGTTTTATGTTATCTGTATGTAAGGTTTGCATTTTAGCTACCAACCTGAAAAGGTCCTATGCGGCCTTTAGGCCGCACAATCATGACAATCACACAACAAGCCCCCATGATGTTTTAGTTATAATAATAACCTTTAAAAAAACTGAGGAAGAAACAATTAAATCACTTGTGATACAAATAAATTAATGAATTGGCTTATTATTAAAATTTTAAAACTCAAAAATATTCTTATAAAATTTAAAAAAAATTGTAAAATTCAATATTTTCGCGCGGTATATTTTGAATTCCCTTTGTTACACATAGTTTGCATACCACTGTTCTAGAATCTGGGGTAGAAACCCTTTTTCAATAAACAATATCAATGATTTTCTTTCATTTGGTTAGTTTATTATTCATTTCCGTTAAATTACTCCACATCCTTCAGTTTCTTTTAACTATTTTCTGTTTTCGTTTCTTTCAGTTTCTTATAAAAAGTATAGATTGAACGAACTGTATTTCAAAGGATTCATAATTTTTTTACATATTTTGGAGAAAAATTTTGTAAAACGAAAAGTCGATTTTGAAATTAAAAAGTAAACATCCACAATTTCGTTGTATTTAGAATAAATTTTAATGCTCATTGCAATCATACATAAATTTTGAAACATCCATATTCATGAAAATATTGTAAATGATATCGATATCGTATTTTTCTTTGTTTATGTGAAATTTGAAAATTGTGCACGAGGGTTTTGTAAATTGGTATCACCGAGTGTGACAATTTTAATAGATTTTGGTTTTCTGAGCTTTGTTCTGACTTGAACAAAAATAATTATTGAGAAGGGAGTCCACGTTTGACCATCGTAGTGTGTGGGTAAAATTTGAGAATCCACGATCGACCGCCATAAAGTGTGGGTCGATATTAAAAAAAAGTCGCTCGATCTCCAGAATAGGAGGATCGAAAATTGAGTCGCCGATATAGAAATCGACATTGAATTACGTAATTACCTAGCAAGGGTAATTTGATTATAAAGTGAGTTTGTGCAAATGGGAATTCAAGTGAAGAAGTGGATGAAAATTGGTAAATTGGAAATCAAGAGAAATAACACGAAAACAAGGATTGGACGCCGCAAGAAAAATTATAAGGTAGAACATTTAAAAATTAAGTATAGTGGAATTTCGGAAATGCGATAAACTTCATTAGATTTAGAAAACTTTTGTAAAAAAATACCTTATTGTTAATTATTATATTAAAAAAATGTTTTAGTTATCGATTTCAAAAATTTGGAAGTTTATTTTAAATTTTAGAGAAATTTTAAAAATAGAACGAAAACAAAAAAATATTAAAAATTTGGGATTTGATTAGAGACCAACGCTCTAAATTGGGGGAAAAATATCTTGTTGCCGCGTTTCAATTTCGAACACGACAATATATTATATATTAGGTTTTTGGAAATATTTCATTTTCGGGGAATTCTATAAATTAAGGTTATGGTTGATAATAATTGTGGAGGACTCAATTTTTTGCTCAAATCTACAAAAAATTGAATACAAATTATGGTTTTTGCAAAGCCTTATCTCCAAAACTATTTTCTTACTTTATTGTTTCACAGAGTTTGGTTTTCTATAGTTTAAATCATTTTTATTTCACATGAACTGAAATTAAATTACTTAGAACACTTAGTAGGACCGCATGTGTTCAAAATAAGGCAGTCGTGGGCTTGGAATGAATAAAGCAAGCGACCAATTGCACCTGGTAGTACATGTAATATGGAACATTGACCCACTTCTTGGCCGGCTCGGACACGCGTCGTTCTCCCCCTGCACCCCCTTAAAGGGTGAAATTTTGAAATTACTGTATCTCGGTAACCGTTTGAGATAGCGAAGCCGTTCAAACGTCAAACTGTTTGTATTTAAGAAGCGGTTAAAAATGTATATTACAATATATACGCGTTTTTTAGTATTTACCGGGATAATTTTAAAAAACTAATATTTTTAGAGCAACCCTTTTAAATGTTGTGGAATAACTTCAGAACGCACAGTCCTAATAGAAATATGCAAAGAATAAAAATTATTGCTTATACTTTTGGCTTTATATTGGTGTAAACATATCTGCAGTTACAGTTGTCCAAAGTGATTTAAATAATTTAAATAGAAGTAAGTAACATAATATTCTGTATGTATAGGACGGGAGACACGCGTCTTCTGCGTGTAATAAATTTCTCGAACAAACTGAAAACCATATGTTTATATTTTTGTATATACATACAAACCTCATAAACTCATACACATATAAAAACAAAATGCAACTACAGCAAAATAACAATAATATAAATTAGACTAGTAAGGGTACGTGTATGTTCACAGATTGTAAGTTTCTTTCAAATATTTTTAAAATCTTCGTCGACTTTAAAAATATTTTTAAATAAAATAAAATAAAAGTCGCATAAAATGCAAAAGTTATATGTCAATTTCTTCTTCGTCGCTTGAATCATCATTGTCCAAATTAACACTATCTGTTTCTAAATTGTCACAAAGCTCTTCTTCAGCTTCGCACTCACACATCTCTGTGCATTTTAACTGATTTGTGACACATTTGCAATGTTTAGTGTTGCATTTATTTTTTTTACAGCCGCATCGAACTAAATTTAAAATTTCTGGTGGTGCGCAATCTTGTGCGCAAAAAATAGGCACCAGATGTTCTGTTTCGTTACTTTTTCATCCAAAATCAGTAGGGTTCAACACTTTGCTTTTTGCAATGTGAGAACTATTCCAGATTAAAAGTTGTAGTCTTGCTCTTTGCAACGCTGGATACAAACTTCCCTTAGTGGGTGGTAACTGATCATTTTGTTGTTGCATCTTTGCAAAACACCACCACCTTAACTCGGCCAATGTGGAAATATTTGAGGCAGGTACATAGACATTACAAATGAATTTTTCTAAATCGTCTATGATTGTATTCATATCAATTTTTCTGTCGCCTAAAGAAATAAGCGCTTTAAGGACCTTATCATCTGCTTGTTGGAAAACTTTCCAAAATGTCAGTTTACCTGCGGAATTTAATGTCAAATTTAAGAACCAATTAAGGACGCGGTTTGTTTACCTTTTTTAGAAAATCCACCAGTACTGTCGCAACCAGAAATTGCATGCAATGCCGGAAGAGCTTCTCTTTGCAGTTCAGTTAGATTTTTCCATAAAATACTAACATCAAGCGTTCTCTTGTGCACACCATTACCAATAATACATAAAGTATCGGGGACCATTGATTTATAATATTTTATTAACAATATTAATACGTCGGTGTCAGACGAAAATATGTTTAGCGAGACCGATCCTTTGGAACAATGTTTTTTAGAAGCATAAATATAATGTAGAATAATTTTCGTATCGGCCTCTTCTTGTGTGCTAGCTAATTCGTTCACGTATCCAGTATCATTACAATAGCAAGTATCTTCCCAAGCAATTATTAGAGTTTGCTTGACGAATAAGTTGCTTTCTATTAATTTTTGGGAGAAGTAATTGATTAGCGCTTCTTTGGTTTTATTATTTGATAAAAGATCTCTCATTTGTATATTTGAAATGTTAGTACAGTCCTCAATATGGAAGTGCTTGAGCGTTTTTGTAGTTTTGTACCGTTTTTGTCTTGTTAGTTCTTTGATAGATCTATCTCTATATGTATCAAAAATTAAATGTAACTCGTCAAAATGAGAATATTTTTGGAGTATATTGGTTTCAAAGCTCTTCCATAGATCTAAACATGTTTTCACCATCTTAGCTTTTTGAAATATATGCATTTCGGTCATTGCATCTACAATGGCGACATTATAATCTTTTAATTTATCGGAAGCATCTAAAAATGTTTTTAAAACAAATTAAAGCTACATATACCACAAGAAGAACAAATTGACTAATCGACACACAATCTTGTTCGTACAAGTCTAGGACGGGCCGCGCCGACTCAATACATACACTGCACACTATTTCAACATCCAAGTAGATCTGTAACCATGCACTCTTCCGTTATATATATTATTTAAACCACTTTGCATGACTGCAAGTGCAGATTTGTCTACATCAAAATAAAGGTAAAAGTGTAGGCAATGATTTTTATTCTAAGCATATTTTTATTAGGCCCGTGCGTTTTGAAGTTATTCCACAACATTTAAATGGGTTGCTCTAAAAATATTAATTTTTTAAAATTATCTCGGTAAATACTAAAAAACGAGTATATATTGTAATACACATTTTTATCCGCCTCTTAAATACAAACAGTTTGACGTTTGAACGGCCTCGCTATCTCAAACGGTTACCGAGATACAGTCATTTCAAAATTTCACCCTTTGAGGGGGTGCAGGGGGTGAACGACGCGTGTCCGAGCCGGCCAAGAAGTGGGTCAATGTTCCATATTACATGTACTAACAAGTGCAATTAGTCGCTTGCTTTATTCATTCCAAGCCCACGAAAATACATATGCGGCCCCACTAACTGTAGAAAGTGGCTAATAGCGTAATAAGCAGAACAATTTTCAAGACTTATTGAAATTGAACAATTATGGCCTTATTAAGAGCAGGGATTTACAGAGACTTGCGTTTAGTTTTATTCATTTGTGAATCATTTTGGCATAGATGAACAGGAAAAAAGTTTACGTCCAAAATATCGAGAAAAAATTCGTATTTGACAACCGTCTGTAAAACAACCATTTTGATTTATTTTACGCACAATTTTATACAGTTTAATTTGCATAATAACTATTTAGGGTAGGCCAATCCACGACTTTGAGATTTTGGAAGCTTTATCGAAAATTTTCAACTGATTTGGTACGAGCCTGATATCGAATTCTTAGGGTCTTTTCTGCGATGCCAAACTAAAGGTTTTATCAAACAAATTGTTTTTCGAATTGTTTCGCAGTACCCATGAACTGGATCAGTTGGTGATTTACAATGGACGATGATTTCGACGAAACTTTTTGCATATTTTATTTGTAAAACTTTGTACATTTTAATCCCGAAAAGTGCTTGTCCATTTTTATGATATCGTAGTTACGATCAAATTTCATTTCGTGAACCACCAATCGATAGATTATAACAATCATTTAACTGTTGGAAATGATAATTATAAACTAAAGCACTCAACGGAAAAGAAACCATTATTTTTTTAACGTAAAAGGTAACATAAAAATGCAAATTTGTGTAGCTAAAAAAATATATTAGTGATAAATGGATTTTTTATTGTTAAATTTTATAAAGAGCTCGTGATTGCTACGGAAGTAATTACATAATTTCTTATAAAAGTGTTTGATATTTACAAATCGATGTGCACTTGACCCTATTTGCTCACATAACAATACAAACATTTTTTTAGTAAAAAATTAAAGTTAGCCTAATTTGAAAATAATTAATTAGGTGGATATCTTTTTAGATTTAGAGCAAAGTTGTGTAAAGTTGCTTATGTAAGTAATTTATACATTAAAATCGATTTGGGAACTTGATTCATTAGAATGTGTGATTAATGTCGTTAATTGAATTTCTAAACATAATTACAGCAAATTGAACATAACTTTTTAAATTATTCTATCAATAATGATAAAAAAAGCTTGATTGCGATATTCGTTAGTGATAGATGGCACTCTGAATTCGTAATTATGAACCAGAAAGTGGGTGAGTACGAAAGTTAAGTTTGCGATTGATAATCGATAACTAGGACTTTGTTATAATGAGGCAATCGTTGCTGTCTTATCATATTTGCTACTACTTTAACGGATAATTTACTTCCTAACGAAAAGGCAGCTTTCACAAAAAAAGCGTATAAAAACAGCAAATGTGATGATAACGTCGATACTCATCATTTGTAATCGACTTAACCGATATTTCTCTCCAGATACTATTAAATTTAATGAAATTTGTCAATAACTTGTAGAAACTAGATCAGGGTCATTCCAAAAATGTATTAAATTAGGAAATACATTTTTGTTGACAAACTGTTTCGTATAATATTTTATTACAAAATCTGATAAAAAGAAACAAAGTGTTTGGATAGTAAAATTTTTATCTTAAAATTGCGAGTAAAAATGAAATAAACAGAGAATTACAAAAGAAAGTAATAAATTGTTTTTGGACTCAATCGCCACCTGAACCATGAATACGAAATGGCAAAATAAAACGATTTCATAAAAGCAGAAAAATTTTAGCGTTGGGAAAGCAAAATGTAAAAGTTTTAAATAAATTAGTAGAAAAATACTGAGTGCAGTTTATGCTGGTGTTTAAAAATTACTTAATAGCGTCATCTTATAGAAAGATTACATTAATTAGAGTATACCTACTACCTCTTTAAGTGAATATTTTAGTCAAACATTTTGATAAAAAATCTTTTAAAATACAACAATTATTTTATACCGTTCCAACCTTAATGAAATAAATCAGACGTTGACACAGTTTACATTCTGACAAAAAATCCTGACGGGTGGGTGTGGTAAACATTCCGGGCTCAAAACCTTTTAAAGAAATTAATAAATAATTATTGATGATTTTAAGGTATCAATGAGAAAATTTACTCATGAAACCTGAATAATCGACTTATCCTCGTGGTACAGAATAATAAAAGAGGATCTTAAACTAAAACAGCTAAAACTAAGAAACTTCCTAAGAAAGCAAAGAAAGTACGGTTAAATATTTATCAAGCGTTGATATGTTAGCATGTCGCTGATAGCTGAAAGAAAATTCTTTTAACTTACGAGAAAAAATTTGCAATTTGCGCATTGTCAGCACCCAAAATCGACGATGATTTGGGTAAAATATTTTTAATCCGCCAAACATCGGGAGGATTGCCAAAATGGTTTTTGCTGAATAATGGCCACCATAACACCTGAACTTAACTTTTGGTTTGGTCGACATTATTAATATTAATATATTACCAAGAGTGACGGGGTTATCACTGCGGTAAAAGTACCTGGTTGGATTTCTGGGAAAACTATGTACTGAAATTGGAAACCAATGCTGCAACTAACCGCGTACAATTCCCATCCCAGTATAAGCAACCGTGGGGCTTAAATACCGAAAATCTTCTAGAACACCGTTAGAAATCGATATTAAATTATAGGTCCCCCTTACTCAACTTAAAAACATGACTGCGGAGGAGCCTTACATTCGATAATGGGTAATTACTACCCGCGGTATTTTTAATCTTAAAATTGGGGATTGCCCAATTACACCAGAAAATCAGTGACATTTTTCTGCTCAAAAAACAGCAAACGATTGGGTTTCTATGCTACTCAACATATCTAACGGAAAATTGAATACAGTTAAAGCTCCTTATTCATCACGGTTTCGTTATTCGCGTTTTCAGTATTCGCGGATTTAAAAAATGCAACCACTTCTTGTATTCGCGGTTGAAAATTTCGTTATTCGCGGATCAAAAACTAACAATATACAATGTTTGTACTACTTCAAAGATTTATAATTAAAATTACAATTTCGCACTTTTAAAATGATATCTGCTGTGTATTTTATCTAAAAGAATTCAGACACTTGCATTGCAAAATTGTGTTTGAACATAATTACATACTTAGGGGCCGTTCATGTATTACGTAAGACGTTTAGGGGGAGGGGGGGGGAGCTGACATCTTATTTTTTCTTACTTGGGGGTAGGGGGGTCAAGACAATTTCTTACGTAAGATTTTATTTTTTTAATTAAATTTCAAAATTTGAAAATTATTTAATCTAATTTAGGTGCTGTTGGTATTAATGTTAATGTGCAACACAATACTATTAATTATTTATATTTTAGACCGATTTTGGATTTTTTTCGCAATTTTCTTACACTATAAAGTAAACTGTTTGAATAACATTTTTTTTAACATAAAATAAACATAATATCTTCATTAATTTCATTTTTAATGTTTAATATCTGGCTTCCCATTGGGTAATAATTTATCTTACGTAAGATTAGTGTGAGGGGAGGGGGGTATAAATTTTCTTATTTTTTCTTACTAGGGCGAGGGGGGAGTCTAAAAGTAGGAAAAAACATCTTACGTAATACATGAACGGCCCCTTACGAGAAATGATATCATACATTTTTTCTAAAGAAATGCTTATTATTAACAAATCTAAAAGTGATTCGCTGATTCGCAAGATATTATATTACAAATTAACACCACTCCCCTATCAAAACAAACAAGTAGGCGTCCAAGTATTTATAAAGAGAAAATATTAATGTGGCTAAACCTAACGTTCTTGGACAAAAGCAAAATTTTTGCCGACAAGGTGCTATCATTTGATATAAGCTGTCTTCGCCGCTATCGTACTTGTTGAATTGTTCAACTTGCCACTCGTTGCATTAACTTTGATTAAATAACACGTGTCTCTTGCATTTATTTTGATATATTTTTATTCTATTTTCTAACCTTGGAACGTATCCCCTATATTCCCATACAAATTACCATTCCATATTCACGGTTTCTGTATTCGCGGCATAGTTATGGAACGTATCCCCCGCGAATAAGGAACTTTAACTGTATTGTAAATTTAGATAATGGTAGACTGGGTAAATTAGTCCAGTAACAGGAATTTAGAGGGTTAGAACCTCTCCAATCCACGCACTTTACTGTAACTGAATTCTTTTGCTAATGGTTTTGGATGCTTGGTAATTTTTCCCATTAAGTTTTATTATTTTTCGAAATATATTCTTTAATTTTGGGAATATCTAGGCCACGCTGGATTATTTGATGTGGACGAAGAATCATACTTGACGAATTTCTATATTGACCTTGGAGGCAGAGCCAAACGCAGAATTGTATAGGTCTATTATTAGATTCCTTTCATAATTATTTTATAGATCAGGAATTGGTTATCAATTGTAACCTAAGTATTTAACTTAATCTGTTTGAAGTTTCAGTTACCTGCACTGATTTTGTAATATTATTCTTGAATTTTCCAGTTTTCAATCACTTTTGTGTGCTATATGGAGGCCTTTCTGGAAAATTTTACTGGTGGTATTTGGATTTTTATGGATGCGGTCCTCCTAAGTTAATACATAAATCTTAGTAGCGTATTTAAGTACATCCTGATATTTTATCAAAAAATATCAATAATCGAAAGGTTTGCTTTGCAGTAATGTTGTGTCACGAAAGATTTTGTAAATGTTATCAGAAAATGTCTCTTCAAGTCCTGTAGTAGTTGCACCATAGTTTTTTGATATACCAATTCCTCATACTATCAGGCTTAACAAAAAACGAGGCGATGGCAAGAAAAACTGTAGCATCATAGCTGTTGTTTTCGCATACTTGGTGTGTTTTGGCAATTAATTTAGTAACTTGTTCCATGGTATTATGTCGTTGATTTTGAGTTAAACAGATTGTAGAGGATCAAATTTTGTAGCAGTGTATTGGGCCTCCACAACTTTACACTGAACTTTTCCTAATTTGGCCTTTTATTTGTTGAAAAAGCGACTTCTTCTATATTTTCTCATAATATCAATAACATCCGGAGGTTTTCATTTATCTCAGGTACTTAATTTAGGCATTCCTGTTGAAATCTGTACAAGCTTCTTGGGTTCCATCTCTTCAAGTAGAGTGTACTCTGCTTTCAGTTTGAAATTGGGAATAATCGAGTGCTCCATTAAATATTTTATCCACGACCACTATATTATGAAGGTTTAATACGTCCGTTTTCCGTGGATTAGAGGCCTTTTAATACACTAGTGTATTAGAATTCATAATACACTAGTGGACGTATTAAACCTTCATAATATAGTGGTCGTGGATAAAATAAATTTGTCAAATCTGACGTTTCTCAAAACCAGAATTTATACTTGTGGTTTTGACCATGGTCGTGGATAAAACGTTGAATTACATTCGGCAATTAACAAGCCTCTAATCCCCTTATATAATTAATAACTATAATAATTTCGGTGTAGTTTTCGACAGTTTTTTCTTGTATTTTTACTTTTTCTCTGCCAAAAAGTTTTGCAACTTTTTCCAGTCCCTACTTGGTGGAGTTGAGATTCAACATTACATCATCATAAAATAAAAGTTGCGGTTTAAATATTTTTCTTTGGTACCGTTGCCTGTTTCTTGTTCCAAATTTTCAATCTTTTTTTATTCGGTATTGGGGCTCAGTATCTATTTGACGTTTGTAGAACATTCAATTAGTAATCAAATACTTTAGTACATCCTAGTTTTATTATTGAATTCTCTGGGCTGTCGCTTCTATTTGGTTTCTTACAGCAACCTTAGGATGAATGTGACCATATCACCACTGTGTTGTGGGCTCTAAAAATGTCTCTGTAATCTGCACTGGCCTGATTGCTTATGGAGAAACGATAACTTCTTATATCAAGTCGACAATAGAAAGAGATAAATAGAAACGGGGGGGGGGTATGAAATATCCCCCCAGGACTCAACATAGCCAATAAAAGTGAAGTAGCATATATCTTTAATTTTTAAACCAACTTTCAATAAGAGGGCAAAAAATTTCAAGAAAAAGGAATAATATAAATTTATCATATTTTTATTTCCTTAAAATATTTTTGGATAGTTATTGGTTTCAGTTTTGGATGAGAATACATTTTAACTCATATTGCTTGCGTATAAGCAGTTAATGAGCTTGAAGGCGGCACCCACCAATTCAATGTTGCTATAAGTGTATGGGATTCTGTGTAATTATCTGATGAGTTTATATTGCCGTTACAATACGCGTATATCGTATTATTATTCCTAGACTTTCTATTGAAATAGCGCACGAGATAGGTGGATCCTGGGTGGATGCTAGAAATGTTTGGCTTATTATCCTCTTAACAGATGCTTCATTGTTAAGTGTTGTTAAATGTTAATATTTCTTGTTATTTGTTTCCTATCTATTGTTAATAAATCCTATTGAGAACATTTGACATTTGTTTGACTTTTTAGCACAAATTTTGAACAAAATTGTTACCTTTTAGGTTAACTTTTTAAGTTATAACAGCTCCAAGTTTTTACCTAATTTTTCTTATGATTTCTGTATAAAAAATATTAATCCTGAAAAGAATCACTGCTTTTGTGTTTCCTAAGGTTGTACGGCCAAAAATAATTTTTCGTCAAATAAGTTGTAATCTAAATTTTAAAACCAAACGATTCCCATTGCTTGGTATAAAATGGAAATTATTTGAAGTAGATACTGCAAGTATTTGTATAAAATTTCAAAATGAGATGCATTTTATTTGGAAAACATGTAACCATACTCGAATCAGTGGTATATTGTGACAAAATGGAGAACAGTATGGAAACAATGATAAAAGTAATTTTATTTCTTCCAAATTCTTATAAAATTGTACAAGAATTGAAATAATCGCTAGTCACCAAAAATCTTGAAACCTACATGTGGGGAAATATGAAAAAAAACTATAATTTACCCTTAAATAATCTCATACTGCTTATTAGACATTTGCCAACTTATCGCCCCTTGTTCAATAAAAATACATACAGATTCAATTTGGCGTAAGATTTTGAAATTCACATTTGGGCCAACAAATGTTGCTACGAATGAAATTCTCAAGGAAAGTCCATTTAGAAAAATGAACATACAACTATAGTTGAAAAATGGAGAGAACAATTGGATCTCCTGAGAAATTGTTTCGAAAATCTATACACCATGTCTCAAGAAAACGTACATAATCTATAGCTTTACTATTAAAATAAGAAATTTTATTAAATCAAAATGGAGAAAATTTTAAATCAACAATAATAGAAGTAGAAGAGACCAACCCCAAGTCATTTGTTATATGTAGAAATACCAAATGGAAAGGTATTTAAAAGAAATTGGGAGGGAACATCTCATAACATCAATCAGATACTAAAGGAAAAAACAGTTTTAACTAGACAAACAAAGACATTTTCTAGAGATTAATTATAAAGCCTTGCGAAAAATTTGTGGTTAACCTTTTTTCTATTTTTTAAGAGTAGTCAGGACGCATATTTAACTAAATAAGCCAGGTTTTGTTTCCATCACGTACAGTTTTTTTTTGTTAATCAATATTGTGGTATTTTCTTGATGTTCGATTAAAATGTTATTACAACTTTCTCTAAAGTCCGAAATTTTACGAACCACTGCATTTCTACTACTGACTACCGACTAACTACCGACGAGGATTCCCCGCAGTAGAAGTATTGAAGGTACACATGACCCTTCAAAGTAAATAATTTAGTATTGGCGTGTTAATCTATTAGTAAGGTGGTTGTGCTGTTCTTTGTGTGAAAAAATGTCTAATAGGTGTTGTAAAAATAAGCCTGATGATTTTTGTTATATTTGTGGCCAGTATATAGTGAAAAAGTATAAAAGAAACACTACTGGAGGAACCTCTTGTTATTTGCAAGATTTGTGGAGAAGCCTTAAGGCATTGATTTAAAGGAACTAAAAAGCCCTGCTTTTTGGAATACCGATGCTCTGGAGAGATTCAAAAAATCACACCGACGACTGCTATTTATGTCTATATGATATTAAGGATCATAACACCGCATTCTTTAACATATTATTAAGTACCCCACCAGTCTTCAGTCGGCAATAAGACGAGTTCCACATAATGCTGATGTACCTGCACCTGTTCTCCTCAAAGTATTGCAAACTTTTTCCGAACCTTCAACAGATACAGAAATTGATATTTTGGAACCATCAACCTCAAAAGACATTGAATCTTAACTATTTTTGCAAGAAGAACTTAATGACTTAATCAAAGAGTTGGGACTCCCAAAAGATCTGTCTGAGATTTTAAGATCTATGCTGAAGAATAACATTTACTTGCTCCAGGAACAAGATTTTACTAGTATATCGAAATCGTAATTTTGTGGATTACTTCACCCAAAACGGTGCGCGTATTTTGCAACAACGCCTCTAACTTAGTTATTTTATTCTCCTTGGTATACTATAGAATAAAATGCAAAGATTTTGGAGTCAACATTCCGGTTATACCAAATTTCCATGTGTCTCATGCGAGTGGGACAGCAGAGCAAGGGTTGAGCACCGGGCAAGAAAAAGCTGACTACCAAGGAAGACGTTGACACCTGGGTCCAAAAATGTGATTAGGGAACGCCTAGTTGATCTCCAGAAAGTGTTATTATCGCTATACATAAAACTGGGGCTGAGGAAGCACTTTGTTAAAATTTTGGACATGAATGGAGGATGTTTCAAATACTTGTGGGGAACATTTCCGGTCCTTTACATAATTAAAACTAAAGGCAGCTATTTTTGTTGACCCACAAATAAGAACATTAATTAAAAGTAATGAATTTAAAATGATAATGAAGGAAAACGAAAGAGAGGCATGGAGCGCTGTAAAAGAAGCTATAAATTAGTTTCTATGCTCTTAAATGCTCATCTAGACTATTTTCCGGAAAGATTTTCCCAGAAGAAAAACAATAATGTGTTCTGTATTTTTAGTGATTATTTCGTTGCATATTTTACTTTTCTTCTATAATATCTTAAATGCAATTATTATTTTATTATTTTGTTCAGAAACCTGATATGATAACGCAGGTCTATGTTATTTTTATATTAAAACGCAGGTCTATGTTATTATTATCTGTATGTAAAAATTAAAATATTGCATACCATTAAAATAAAATTTCGGGATTTGGATTTTGAGGTAATGATAAACTTTTACTGTTGGTCGACGTTTCAAGTGTTTATTTTACTCTTTTTCGGGAAAGTGTTATTTGTGTTGTTTTTAAAATTTTTAAAAAGTGTTTTATTATCTGAAAGTCCAAATCCCGAAATTTCATTTTAATTGAGGAAATGAACGAAAAGATAATGATTTATTGCAAACTATGTTGAGATATTTAAAAAGGGAGATTTAGAAGTATATTAGGTAATAATAATAATAGTAAATAAATAACAAATCCAATACTCGAATATTATAGGGTAAATTTTGATCACAAAATAATAAAATCAAGCCTTTTTTCCCCAAGTTTTTTTTATTTTAAAGAGACCAAAAGAGAACACACGTAATTATTATTTATAACTCTTACGTGTGTCCTCTTTTCGACCGAAGATGAGAATGATATAGATTCTCGAAACGCTTATCGCATGATTAAAATAAAAGGACTTAGAGAAAAAGACCTTATTCCATTACTAGGGATACTACTAGGAAATTATCATAATATGAAGGCAGTTAAATAAAATACATTTCATAGTGGGTATATAATACAAAGATGATCTCTCCAGTCTGAACACGATCAGCAACTCAACATGCATATAGAAAAATTCATTGATATTTTTTTTCCATTAACCGTTAGAAATATCACAGTAATTCTAGAGGGATAACACCTTTTTAATAAAAGAGAATAACTTTTTAATGTTAATCGAAATTTATTAACTAACATATTATTATTGCACATCATAATCATAATAACACTTAAAAAGTGTAGTTAAAAGACGAAGGATGTTAAGAAACCGCGAATAGAATTTACAGGTAGTACGCAACTGTACAAGCACTTTGCAAGTTGGAAGAAAAATTGCCTGAAGGTAACTTTTAAATTGAGCGTAAAACTTTTATATATTTTTCATAAAAAAGATTTGTTTCAATAAAAGTTTAAAACTTAAGAATAAAGTTGTTGTAAACATAAATACTACGAATGTTTTTTAATAAAAAAATACCTCTGAAAATGGATAATCCAAACTTCCAAAAGCACTTCGGTGAAATTCGCTATAATAGGTCAAGTTATTATCCCATTGTTGTTTATCTTGAATTTCTAAATTACAAATATGATTACTACATCGATCTATAAGACCCTCATCTTGACATTTTCCCATTTCTTCCACTTGTCGAACAAAGCTGCATCGACGTTCTAATTTATTTTCGCCTTCTGGTATAAATATTTGTGGTAGCTGACTTTGAATCGAACATGAAGGATGAAGGCTGGCATGCTCTTGTACCAAAGTACAAGGAGTAACAGGAACATCTTGATGATGGTGTTGTTGATGATGATGGTGGTGGTGATGACTTTGATTAAGGTGATGTGGAAGTGGGATTAAAACGGAAGGACTTTCTTTGATTCTAGCTTTGGACGGTTCTTTTAAATGTGATGTGCTGTGCCTTCGAGCGTCGGCATGTAACGGTGGAGGACGTAGCGCGGCGCTTTGTTCGATTCGTGATAATTTAATTTTAGGTTCTGTATAATTTTGGAACTGCCGTGGTGGTAATTTGCTATCACCAACTTTTTGATTTTTAATTTGTTGCAGTCTATCATTTTTGACTTGTTTGCGTTGCTTTAAACGTGCTTGACGACTAGCTAACGAAGCACCGCCCGCGGCCGCGTACATTTTTATTTAAGTTGACTGAAAAATTTAAAATAGAAACTTTACTTAATCGCAATTTAAGCTCATTTTTTGATTGACTATTTAATTTTATCTTAACCTAGTTGTCTCTCTTCTCATTTCTAGTAACTTATTTTTTATTATTACTTATTGTTTTATTTTTGTGCGTAATCAAGAAAAATATAAAATACTCACAAAATTATTGATTTGTTTATAAAAATATTATTAATTAGTGTAAAAATAGATTTATTTTAAACAAAGCTTTGTGTTTTTAATTTAATAAAAATTGATTCGGTTTTATTTGATTAAGCCATTGCAATAAAAATTTTGTTTTGATTTTGAAATTTTTATCCAATACCACCCCATTGCTTTGCAATCGTACAATTGTGAATTTTTTGGTAACTACTAAGTAATTAAAAAAATTGTTTGGTGTGTTTAAGTTTAGATAGTAGGTATAACAGTTAGTTAATAATAATTATAAATAATCAACAAATATTTGTATAACAATAAATTCGGCGTTCACTAACTTCCTAACAATAACTTTTTGATACACTATAATATTGTCTGCATATGTGTATTAGTAAAACTACGTAAAAAAATTAATTACCAAAATATTCAAAACTTATTGCTTTTAAATATCTTTCGGCAGTTCGAATGCTCGATTCACTAACTACCTCATTGAACACATTTCAGTCAACTTAAAGAAAAACGTTTCTTTAAATTTATTAAAAATAAAACAAAAGTAATTACATAATTTTCAAAAGTTTACTTTTATATAGCCATTTTTTTAATGAAAGTTATACTTCCTAATTTTAAGATAATTCGTTCGAGAAAAAATCATTTTAGATCAATTTTTTAAATACTTTTGATAAACGCAAATTTGTAATAAATTGAAGATAAAGCCCTGTGGAAATGGAAGGTGATAGTGTTGTGAATTTGAATATTCATCATAGTTGTTTCTGAAAACAAGGACATTCATTGGAGCTTTGTTTATCCAAGCAGATCAAATTATTACTGGCGTTTTAGTTAAGTCAATAATAAAATCTAAAAACTAATTTTACCTAAAACGACAACTTACATCAGAGGCTTTCAAAATTTATTAATCGATAAATCGTTAAATCTAAACAAATTTTATTTTAAAACTCTTGAGAAAATACAAACATAATCTATCATGTGGAAGTTGGAGTGGCCAAACAAAAATTGAAGCTTTCGTGCATATTTAATGCTAACTGTTGCTCGAAACTGTTTATAGTTTCTTCACATTTCCAGTAATATAGACGAAAACAATTTTATATTTCTCTTGAATATTATGTTTTCACAATTTGGTGGGAATTTTTATCACTTTTTCATTTCTTCTCTAATCGAAATTCTTGCAGACATTTGACTTCACTGCCGCGTAATTGGTATCTCCAAATATTAAATTTGTACGAGGAATTTCAAAAATTTTTCTTTTGTGGATACCTTCAACCTTCAAGTAAATAATTATCCGCATTCATTTTTCCTTAATGATCATTCATAGCTTGGCTTTTATTAATATGAAAAAGTGAATGTTTAATTTTTAATTGGTGAAAGAAATGAAAAAATGTATCCAGTTTTCTTTATATATCACTCGGAGGTGTAATTTCAAGATACACCGAGTAAATTATAACTTCGAAATGTGAAATGATTTTTTTTTGAGCAAGAAGAAATCCAATTGGATTTATTATCGCTAATTAAATCGACAATCACTGAATTATGAATTAATTGATTTTAATCATTACGAAATAATTAATTTCTTATTTCATTATATAACTGCAGGAAATTCAATTTAAACTTGTCATTTGAAAGGAACTTTGTGAAAGTTAAATTAATATTGGAAACCACGAAAGGTTTGATTTAGTAAATCATTCTATTCAGGAAAAATGTTGACATATTATGTTTAATTGTAAAAGCATTACGTTTAACGAACTTCGGTGTGGTAAAATCTATCCTATTTTTTTTCATTTAAGCATCTTTTGTGTGTCATAACCCGCAAAATATGAATTTGTTTTGGAACATTAAAAACATTTTAATCTCATCATACTGAATGGCCACACGTTGGGCGATAATACAAAAGTTTCCCGCTTCATCAATTACAGTTAACGAATGAAGGAAAGAAACTACAGGAAAGTTGTATTTGGCTAAAAATAAACATTAAAAGTACATAGTATTTCCCAAAAGTGCCCTCAGTTTTCAAGTCGAATAAAACTTTAGTTTACTTAAGTAATTAGAATTTCGATAGTTCGGTTGTAGAGGATACTTTGGGGATTTATTTAGCATTATAATTTTAGTGCTTTTATTTTTAAATTTTATTAATTAAAAATGTAGCAATTCGGTTGCTAGTTTACTCCTTAGAACAAAATGGAAGTTTTGTGCAATTTATTTTTGTCGAAGCGATCCAGGCATAATCCACCTTATTCTATGGCATCGAGGCGTGATGATTTGGTTACATCGACCCACTTTGGATAGCTTTCCTTTACTTTCCTTAAGTTTCCAACTTACTTCCCAATTTTATTTCTTATAATAATTATGTTTTATGTATGTGTCCCAAAATTTTGAATTTAAGATACACCGCCGGCGTGCACATCTTTTACCTATTTATTTGGGGATATCAGAAAGCAACTTTCGTGCTCTTGTTTCGTTTTATTAAATCCTTCTAGAGCTCTACAACATCAGTATTTTTCTTCCTAGTTAGCTGTGAGACAACTACTTGAGCAAATGCATCCACGAGTGTTCACATTTTCCATACTGGATAGGGTTAGCCGCCCTTAACAACATTAATAGCCTTCTGTGCGAAACGTAGGTTAAAGCTGCCGGTTATCCTTTGACAAAGATGAGCTGAATTTTTCGTTAAACGTTGTTATAAATAATCCTGCTTGAAATTATACACGACTTTGTGCAGGATATCTTCGTGCAGGATATTTATTTTAACTTCTTCGTTTAAAAAGTCTGGTGTCGTTAATTCGGTGGAACGAAAAGGCGAATTAATAATTAATAAAATATCAATTTTATTTGATGCACTCTGTATAGTAAATTAATTTTCGCTTTAACACCAAGCGTCACCGTCGAGACACTTTTAAAACGCGAAAATTGACTTTTTTGTGATATCAGGTGCTATTGCAACAAGTTCTTTGTGGGTTATGTTGTAATTAACTGGAAGTTCCTGTTTTCGGCGTGTTAGTATCCGCTCGCAGGTATCTGATTGATTACTACATTTTCATCGAGTTTTTGTTGAAATCCGACATTTCAGACTCTAATTATATGCTATGTAATATGCAAATTCGATTATATCGACTGATTAGTTGTTTCAAAGGCCGTAGCTCTTCTACGAACCAATTGACCATAATATTATGCATATTTGAATTACTGCGAATTTATGCTCAGCGACATCGCTGTATTTCGTAGTTGGATGCGGTGTTTTATATTTCCGGTATCGTTCCGAGTGAAGCTTTTTCAAGATGCGGGGGTGGATCACATCTGACCAATTGGAGATTTCCTCCCGGAAACAATTTTGAAGAGTAGTTTTCTATAGTTATTTTACATATTAGAATTTTTTTTATATGATTCGCAATTTTTATGGATTAATTTATATTTGTATTTGAAAAGCAATGTATTATAAGATAAACAATAGTATTATAAGATGATTTTTATTTTAGCTCTACAACGTAGCTCAGATTAGTCTTATTTTGTCCCGGAAATGAAGTTTCTGAGAGATATCGGGAATCTCTACTTCGGTTTACCTTTTTTTAACAACTAATATAGGGGCCATTTTTACTTTTCATTGGTCTGTAAAGCATTATTATGAGTAGCATTTTGTCACTAAGACGTCACTTACAATAGTAATGAAGAACTCTTTATTATTGTTTTATTTATTTCTGCACCATCATTTTCTTCGAGTGCCATACTTTAAGCCAGGTGTTAGTTACCTCTCTCCTATGCATTTGTTGTGCATTTGATGTATTATCCCGAAATATATTCGATCTATATTTCACATTAGCAGCAATGCATTTAATCGCTTAAACCATTAACTATATGACCGCCTCTTCACCATCAGTAAATCGGATTTGTTTGTCCATTGAGTTGTCATTTGCCATTTGCCGTAGACAAATATTTTATAAAACAATGGCGGTACCCCATCCTTACGTATGGATGCGAAACATAGACCCTTTCCCAGAGGGACGAATCAAAAATACAATCAGCGGAAATGACATTCACGAGAAGAACTAAAGGCTGAACGGGAATGAATCGAATAAGAAATCGAAAGATGAAGAAAATTAATTAAAGACCTTCTCTATTAATCAAAAAATCTCGGAGTTAAGAGCAAACTGGAGATCACACGGCCAATATAATGGAGAACAACAGAATCCTAAAGAAGGTGCTCTCATGTAACCCAAAGGGGAGAAGGGATGTCTGCCTTCCCAAGAAAGCGCTGGCGCGATCTATGAAGTCAGAACAGACAAACACTGCCTATACCTTGAAAAGAAAAAGTTATTTACCCCTCTTGGTTATATACCATATATTATTATTGGCCCCATGCACATCTTCTAGATTCTAGTTTTGCTTTCGATGTTCATTTCATTGTTTTGCTATATTATATCTTTTAATACTCCGTTGGTAGTCTGTTTTTAATATATAGTATAAATCTCATCACCTGCTTTACTCGTGCATATATTTATACATTTTCAGCCTGAAACTTTGTTTAGTCTGTTGTTTTCAGTGGTGGATTAGTCCCCTCCTTTTTCCTTCTTAACCCTCTTTACAACCCCTTATGAATCTTTGCCTCTTCCGCAATTTCGCTCCATTCCCTTCTGCACATAACCATTTCTGTCCAGGTCACAACAGTGACACAGGAGGACACAAAAGTTTAAGAAGAAGAAAAATATAAATTTACCGTATTTATTTTACTTATTGATTTCTAGAGCACTGCAAATCCTTAGGATAATCGCGGACATTACAGAATGGGGTGTAAAAATGTTTCTGTAATCTACAGCAGCCTGACTGCTTACCGAGTCTACCGACAACTTCTTCTGTTACTTGTACAATATTAATATTCTTCAGTTTCAAATGCAATACTCAAACCAATAATAAAAAGTGAGTACTCCACTTAATAAGTGCTTCATTCTTCTTCTCCTTATGTTAGATCTGGGACCTTTGTTTACTATTTTTTGTTCAAATTGGTTCTATGAGCATTGGTTTTTGCATCTTAGGTAGCTTGCTAGGCTGGCCTTCGATGTGCCTATACACTGTTTGTTATTGTTATGATGACAAATCATTAACACAGGAGGATCGACAGCTTTACATGCCTTCCGAAGTACGGAATTTAGAGATTCGTTCGTCACTTATTTTATCCACATGTTGCCTCCATATTCTTCCCTTTTGCCTGCCCAACTACTGGTTCACACCTCTTCATGCGAGGTCTTGCAGAATATAGCTCATAGTATTCGTATCTAATAAATTCTCGGGAGATTTTTTGGCAACTCTTGTTTATATAGAAAACAATATTATTGGCCTGATGCACGTCTTCTAGATTCTAGTTTTGCTTTCGATGTGAATTTCTCTGTTTTGCCATATATCTTTTACGACTGCTTTGGCAGTTTGTTTTTGTACTGTAGCATTTTTGTGTTGGTAGATATTAATCTTTCACTTTTGTATTGAAGATATTATTAAACAATTTAAACTTTATTCCGTGCGTTTTATTTCGTTACAATTCATAATCGCTTCTGATGTCCATACCCAAATCTCGCTCACCTGTAACACGCGCTCACGCTAACCCTTCCTCTAACTTATGCCCGGTTTCTGAAGCTCGAGTTATATTAAGATTAGTTTAATCTTAGTATAAATGCAAATTTTGAGTTTCTATAACGAAAAATAATCTCTGGTCAAAGTTAACCTACGTTTTTATTGGTTGTTAACTTGCTGGAATATGCGCATTGTGGATAACTATAACTTTAAGCTTAGATTAGTTATGTAGAGTATAACTAGAGATCTTCAGAAACCGGGCATTAGTGATGATAACCTGGAAAGAAGGGTGCACCTTATGGAGCACGCACTTTTTGGCAAAGTGAAAGTGTCGCCACACATTTTATTTTAAATTGTACCGTCCTGTTGAAACCCCTAATGGTCATTTTCTAAATTCTCAAGATATCTAAACATTTATTCAAAAATACACCTATATTTTTTATTTTCTCTTAGAAAAAATAAGGAACCATAATTCCTCGAGCTGAAATAGAGAACCACAATGACCTTAGTGGGTGATGTGTTCATTGGATGAATATCAAATGGAATATGTTTCATCATTCATAATAGCTGGTTGATCGATGGCGAAGTGTAAGAACTGTCTACAAAGTTGAACACGATTATCCTTATCACGTCCAGACATCTTTTGAAAAAGTATTATTTTGTAGGGATGGAAATTTTGTTTATTAATCGATCATAATGTTGAGCAATTGATTACGACGATCACGAAAATGAGGGTGACGACAATATTGTTGCATGTTAGAGAAATCCATGCGACGATGATAAATAAATAAAATTCTGTTTTCTTTCAATCAACAACAAAATGATAAATACTGAAAGTTTTCCACGAAAACCTTTGATATCTTGCTACTTCATTCTATATTAAATAAAAAAATTAAACGGTCATTTTAAAAGTACAAATAGTTTGTACTATATTATAAGCATAAGTTCGACTCCCTGACACTCAAACATTATTTGTATTTTCTTGATAATAATTATTTCTTTTTCACTTTTTACATTTTTTAATTCTGCAAGATTTCTAGAATATTTTTTTAAATTTCAAGTCTTTTAATCAACATCAATTGCAAAATTTAACCAGGAAGTTAGAAGAATTAATCAATTATCCCTACAGTGGGCATCGCTCCTAGCACCAATGCAGCATTCCTTCGTTGGATGCACAAACTGATTCCCTGTATCAGAAAACTCTTTGCACGGCTTTCATCTGACACAACAATAAGTAAACGATCGATCTAATCGACTAAATCCTTTGCGTCATTGCTCCGTGGTCCGAGTGTCTCAATAGCAAAAACTGAGAAATCGTAATTGTCTTTTACGGATTTAAATTTTTCTGTTTTTAATTCTTCGCTTTTTCCGCTGCTGAAGTTGCCATGTCCCACATTAAAGCTTTTCTTTGATGTCAAGGCACCAGCGTCACCTCGTCAGGTCGTTTACCATCATCACGCGAAATTCCAATGGGCTCACGGATAGAGGGAATGTTTGAAGTGGCAAGGGATGGTCTAACAGTTTCATTAAGAGCGGCATGTCTCGATAATTAGCCTGCACTTCGCGAGCACGAAATGCCGTGATGACCAAATTGATCGACGAGCGCTCCGTAAGCTCTGGGCACAATTTAGCCCCAACTCTTAGATTCACACAAAATTGCAGATAGTCTTTGTCCGTAATCGTACCTAAGTTAGACGGAGAATGCGCCTCTAACCACGCACCGAATTCCTTTTCTGAGGCAGCCAAAATGCGCGCACGGTTGATGTCTGTAGCATTATTAAGTAATGACAATATTGAAATGCCTGAATTTTGTATAAGAACACGAAAAATTTTGATATCTGTGTATTTCATTCTTGATTAAGCGAAAAAATGTCGACATTCAATTGTCTTTAGATCAAGAACAGAAAGGAATGGCTGAGCCCTAACAAATAAACAAATCCTCGTGCAAGAGCTGGTGCCAATCCACGCAAGTTAATGTTGTGCATCTGGTGGGATAAAGAAGGCGTCATCTACTATGAATTGCTTCCGAGAAATGTAACCATCACTTCTGAGATTTATTGCCAACAACTGCGTCGCCTGCAGGCTGCAATTGAATAAAAACGACCGGCAAGACGGCATCAAGTGGTGTTGCAGCATGATAATGCCCGTCCGCATACTGCAACATTACAAAAGTAGCTATTCAAGACCTCAGTTGGGAGCTTATTCCACATCCGCCCTATTCTTTTGATCTTGCTCCATCAGATTTTCATCTTTCCGATTTTTATCCAACAATCTCCGCGGAATCTCATTTTTTAACGGCGTTGCTTTTCAAAACTGGCTCGACGACTTCTTCACCTCCAAACTAACGGATTTCTTTAGGCGTGGAATCGAAAAACTGCCAGAACGTTGGGAGTCAATCATAAACAATGCAGGAGAATATATTAAAAAATTAAATTTTAAATTAAAAAAAAATCTACGAATTTATGCATCAACCGGTTTATTTTTATGTTTTAGGTGTTTTACGAATATTTTGCAAATTATTCTGTGATAATGCTGAGATCGTTTGAATCATCTAGCGCAGAAATTCCTGAAACGCTGTTCGTTTAGTCTTGAATTTCTTCTTCTTCGTATGTGATCTGCGAGCGAAATTTTATTACACACAAAAAGGGGACCTACTGTTTAACGTGGACAAACAACGAAAAATGTAATTCTCTTCATTTCACTGGTCATTTCATGTAGTGATCGGTTTTTAAAGGCTCCTTGGTAGATTATACATCCTATTTATGGAAGTATATTGTTGAAGCTGTTCCAAAATACCAATACACATGGTTATTTTTTATTATGTAAATTTTTCTGTAAGTAATATCACGCTATCAACTTCAACATTGGAGTAGGAATGTTGTTATTATCAAAAACGTTAATGTAGTACGTGGTGAGATACGAATCTCGGTATTGAATTATAAGTAAACTCATTTATTTTTTATTTAGCTTGATAGGAACCCAATAAATATATATACAAAATACTCATTTAAGTAGTAGTTGTATATTTATAAGTACACAAAAATATTCAGTTGTATTCGAATTTTGTTGTTTGTATACTGGGTATTGTACGCTGACAATGTTTTTTTCGTCAATATTAATTCATTTCTTGCCGGGTTACAACACAATTTGATTACTAACAAAAAGGTTATTTATATAACAGGCACATAAACATAATGAATAAATAACATAAAATGATCTTAACAATTAAAAAAAAAACATTTTTATTTATTTTCGTTGGTATAAAATGAATTTTTAATGGAAAAGCCGGAAAAGCCTGTCCTATATTGACTCTGCAAGAGAAACAATTAGAAATTAATTTTTCCGTTAAGATATTATCAATTATTGAGCTTTGAGAAGCGTAAAAATTACTATTATATTTTCTTGTTTTATTACAACAGTTTTTCTTTTTCTCCCTAATAGGGTAACGATTTTTATAGATAGGTATAGATAGATTTTCTTCTAACCCAAGATTTTTAAAAGCCTCTGATGTACATTATTTAAAAACATTAAATTTAAAATAGAAAAAGCTTAAAAATAGACATGATATATCAATAAACATGCATGCAATAAAAGTAGAAGGAAGTTAAATATTTAAATCGCCACATTTTGTCTTCTGCATAAAAGTTCACATTTATTGATTAAAAACTTCAATCATATTTCAAGCTAAATATGCACCGCCATAACGAGTGATTAGGCCACTTATAATTTTAAATACACCGATGTGTAGACAATAAAATAATAAATTGGAATTGATGGTATTTAATAAAACCGTCATCGGTCGTAGGTCAGAGTGCACTAGGTCACCCTAGCAACAGACACTAGCTGCGATTTGTCGAGTTTTTATCAATAACTCCATAAATTTGTTGATGAGATTTTCTTTTTTATAGCATTTAGATTTTTGTGTGATAGCCTAATAGTTATTTAACGCCACAACAAAAAGTCGGTCATAGGAACATTTAAAAATATAGCACTACAGATACTTCCATAATTATGTGTGCCACAAACATGAAAATAGGTACCTAATACTTGAAAATATATTTTATAAGGTAATCGCAGTTTTAATGTAGGTAATACAAAACCGCAGTGAGGTTATATTGAAATAATGATAAAATCGATATAAAAATGGTTTTTCTTTTATTTCGATATAATGTGCTTTGTAAAACAATGGTAACATTTATAATATCAATTTATTGTACATAGGTACTCGCATGTAGGTCAATAATAATTATTTACAAAAATAATCTAGAACAATATAGCTACATACATATTATATAAACACTTGTTGCTGAAGAATACATTACAAATAACTTGCTTTAAGAATACATTGCAATTAATTTTAATGTATATTTTCCATGTATGATTTCAGATAAGTTATTGCTATGCTATTTTTAAACCATATCGGCACCTTGTTTCGTGTTAAAGAAATATTAGAGAACATTATTAACCTTTGCCTTTTGAAAAAACTATGAAACTTTTACTTTCACCATTACAAGAACAAAAATTACCAGGATTTATGAATCCCTAAATTTTTTTTATATCATCACATTAGTTGATATAATATAACTAATAGGTTTTTTGTGTACTCTCAAATGTGTAAAATTTAACATTTAATATATACTATATTACCTACTTTGTATTTGGAATATATTATACCTATATAATATTATTTAATATAATCATTATGTGATGATGAATATTCGCTTAAATTCAATTTACGGATAAAACCATTTACAATCGGGGTAAACCTGGAAGATTCAATTACAAGTCCGTTGTTATTAGTAAACATGAACCCACATCTTAACGTGGAATCCGAACCACGGCACAAATAATGTCGCCCAAAGTCCAACTCCCTACCCGTGCAAACATATTATTGTATAACAGCACATTATTGAAAGCCAAGATCAACCACTACTTAAAAATTCAACTATAGTCCACTGCATTTAGGATTTTGATACGGAATAATTCATACAAAACGTTTTAGTGTGTTTTTGGCTTTAATAGAGTGTTCTAAATAGTTTCTCAAAAGTCCCCAAAGATTGGGTGTCCGCTAAAGTTTTGAGGGCCTGAAAACGGCTGAAATTTCAGTTCCAAAATTAATTTTTGTGAATATCTCAATTTCTATAGGATTTAGGTAAAAAATACATCAGATAAAAAAGTAAGCTGAAGAAATTTTCGAGAAATTACTAAGATAGTCATTTTTTCATATAAGCAACCGTGTCCATGATACACGCGAGTGAAATGTCATCTGAAAGCAGGTAAGTATAGTTAATATAATATAATTTTGAAGGCAAGGGAAGGGTTTTAGAAAAAAATTTTATTCTACATTTCGTTTTAGATTTGCTCACTTTATCGATTGAAAGAAAAAAAATTTGAAATTGGAAAATTTCTTCAAAAAATGTAACATATTTTTCGATTTGAGCTCTTCGAAAGGACCGTTACGTTGTGGATGGATTTTTAACAATCACGCTCGTCGATTGCCGACGAATACACGTTGGACATATTAAATTTTCCTTTCGTTGTGAACCTTTTTTCTCGCCAAAACATTACAAATTCATGCATGTTTATTGTTCTATTATTTTTATTATTCATGGTAATATTTTGGCGAGAAAAAAGGTTCACAACGAAAGGAAAATTTAATATGTCCAACGTGTATTCGTCGGCAATCGACGAGCGTGATTGTTAAAAATCCACCCACAACATAACGGTCCTTTCGAAGAGCTCAAATCGAAAAATATCTTACGTTTTTTGAAGAAATTTTCCTATTTCAAATTTTTTTCTTTCAATCGATAAAGTGAGCAAATCTAAAGCGAAATGTAGAATAACATTTTTTTCTAAAACCCTTCCCTTGCCTTCAAAATTATATTATATTACTATACTTACCTGCTTTCAGATGACATTTCACTCGCGTGTATCATGGACACGGTTGCTTATATGAAAAAATGTCTATCTTAGTAATTTCTTGAAAATTTCTTCAGCTTACTTTTTTATCTGATGTATTTTTTACCTAAATCCTATAGAAATTGAGATATTCACAAAAATTAATTTTGGAACTGAAATTTCAGCCGTTTTCAGGCCCTGAAAACTTTAGCGTACACCCAATCTTTGGGGACTTTTGAGAAACTATTTAGAACACCCTATTAAAGCCAAAAACACACTAAAACGTTTTGTATAAATTATTCCGTAGTTTGCTTGATTTTTTGACTAAAAGCAGTGGTCTACTAATGGAAGTAGCTGATTTAAATGTGAGTGGGTGTTTGAACCAACTAAATTAGTTAAATATAAGTTAGTTGTTGATGTTGGCTGCAGTGAGACTTCGACCTTTAATAATTATAACTTTACAAAAATTTGTTGCCAGAGGAGCAACATTAGTTGTGCAACGAATTTTATATTTATCTGGAGGATACATAAGCGTCCTGAATCGAATGGATCTCATAGATGGATTAGTGGTTAATGTAGTGAAAATTAATATTAATCATCTATATTTTTAGTTTAACCTAAAAAATACACAAAAACACTTTCCAGAAACTAAAAGGCAGAAATTTCTATGAGTATTTTACAGTAAAATATAATTCGCAAAGATTTTCGCCATATGTTACAATGTAATTTACTT
This sequence comes from Podabrus alpinus, assembly GCA_932274525.1. Classification (NCBI taxonomy): domain Eukaryota; kingdom Metazoa; phylum Arthropoda; class Insecta; order Coleoptera; family Cantharidae; genus Podabrus; species Podabrus alpinus. The sequence goes on from OW026454.1 coordinate 23,709,941, forward strand.
GTAAAAATTTGTGCTTTGTAGTTTCTGAAAATTGTTTTTGTGGATTTGTTAGCTTAAAATAAAAATAGATCTAGTATAAAAAGTGTTAATAAAATAAATAATTCGGGCATTTGAAGGTAACAAATTGTTATGACTGTTTTGGAAAATGAAGGCTTACATGTAACTTTTATATACGATTACTCAATTCAATTGAATTCAGGGAATTCAGGGAATTCAGTTATTTTTATTTTTTTGCTATTTTTTCAAATTATTTTTGTATTTTTTTTGTATTTGCATTGTATTTTTTCAAAATTCAATTTGAAATAGCCAAAATCATGATTTTGGATAGGTCCGAAACATTTTAGGGTCACTACTTGGCGATATGTTTTCCCTTTTATTAATGGTAATCTCTAACGTCGTCCTAAGTTGCTTTTCCCGAGGGGTAAATATCTCTAAAAAGTTGTGCCCATAAATTCGGAATGCTTTTGAATTCTCTAAAATAATTGGATTCTATTGGAAATCTTTTGAATTCCTTGAAATTTGTTGAAATTCTTTCGAAATTCTAGATTAAAGTTTAAATAGTTATTCGTTTAAATGCAATCTATTGATTCATATTTACATTTTTATTTATTTGAATTGCTTGGAAATTGCCTGAATTCTATATTTAGAATTATTAAAAATAATTGAGAATTTATTGTAAATCCTTGGAGTTTCTTGTAATCCTCGGACATTTTTGATGTAAGTTTAAATAATGTTTAAATGCAATACGTTATAAATTCATATTTATTTATTTACATGGAATTCTTTACCTTGAATTCTGAATAAAAATACCTTGAATTCTGCATATGCAATTATGAGAAAGTCGTTGGAAATCTTTGGTTTGCTGCAATTGCTTACAAATTTTTGGTGCTAGTTTAATTACATGTTTAAATATAATGTAATATTATTTATTTGGAATTATTTGGAAATTCATTGAATTCTACATTTGCAATTTTGTTAAAATCATTGATATTTCATTTGAAATCTGTAGAATTTGTTGTAATACCTTGGAAATGTTAGTTTAAGGTTAAATACAAGTTCAAATGCAATTTAAATAATTATTCATATTTACTTATATCTTATTTGGAATTCTTCAGAAATCCCTTGAATTCTACATCTAGAATTCCTTTAAAAACCATTAAGAATTCATTAGAAATCCTTAGAATTTGTTGTGTAATTCCTTGGAAATTTTTAGTGTAAATTTAAATACATGTTCAAATGTAATATACTATTTATTAATATTTACTGAATTATTTACTTGGAAATCTTAGAATTCTGGATTTGAAATTATTTGTAAATCATTGAGAATTAATTGGAAATCTTTGGTTACTTGTAATTGCTTGGAAATTTTTGGTGAAAATTTAAATACAGGTTTAAATGAAATATAATATTTATTCGTATTTACTTATTTATTCATTTGGAATTTCTTGGAAATACATTGAACTCTGTATTTGGTATTGTTTTGAATTCATTCAGGATTCATTGGATATCTTTGGAATTTGTTGCATGTCCTTGGAAATTTTTGTGGGATTTTTTTATATATTAGAATAGCGCTTTTAACTGCAAGGTCATTGTGCGAGATTTTAAATGTGCGTTTAAATGCAATATAATATTTTCTGTTTGAAAAATTTTCTTTTGAAATTCTTTAAAAGAAATTTTTTGAAATTCTTTAAAAGAAATTTTTTGAAATTCTTTAAAAATCATTCAGAATTCATTGAAAATTGTCGTTCCTTGTAAATTTTCTGTTCAAGCTAAAATACGAACTCAAATCCAATATAATATTTATTAGTATTTAGTTATTTGGAATTCTTTTAAAATCATTAAGAATATTCATGGATATTTGTTGTAGCTTTAATAAATACCCGTTTAAATGCAATGTTATATTTGTATGTAACAGCCCAAGAGCAAAGAAAATACTCAAGATGAGCCGAGTATCAGGTTATTTATATATTGCACGAGCTCGTTAGAGCGAGTTTTAACCTGTACAAGGCGAAATCAGAAGTATTTTCTTTGCACGCGTTGCTGTTTAGATGATAATTCCCCGAAGAAAAACTTGACTATATCGCACCACAATCATTGCAAAAATCCGTAAGTACCGAAATAAATGGAAGCATAATCGCACTAAATTTGTAATATAAAATTCGTTAGAAGTACATTGCTTTACGTCAACTCGGGTGGGAACTAATGCGTTGATGCTAGTATATAACCGGTTTCCTACATCGGGTGCGAGAGTGGGTTCGTCACGTATGAATTCTTTTACGCCCCACTACAAATATCCGATATTCACCATGCACCTAGGGTATATTGGGATATTTTTTATTTTCGGGTAATATTCGACAATGCATGAGTTGTATCCATATACGGAATCACCATAATATGACCCTGAGTGGAATTACCTATTATTAGTATTTATTCATTCCTTAGAAATACCTCGAATATTGTATTTGGAATTCTTTGAAGATTATTGAGAATTCATTGGAAATTTATGCGAAAATTTTTATTTAATACAATGCAAACAATTTAAATGGAACACTCACAATAAAAACTTTCCCGATCATTAGTCCCCTTTTTTATGGATTCTGATTCTTCTAGAAATTCTGCGTACAGAAATATGTGGTTATATGATATTTATGTGTTCAGTTAGCGATATTATTAGCACTTATGAAAAATTATTAGAAAGTTGTGGAAATGTTATTAATTTATTTCAATTCCACTTTTGGCGAATAATATCCCGATTTCTCTAATAGTGCAATCCACATATTGTACCATTCGCTGGAATGACTGGATTCTCAATAAATATATTCAGGAACACCGAAATAGACTTGACCTAATTTCAGATATGAGAATCCACTTAGTATTTTCAGGTATTACGCCAATTTTTAAAGAGAAATATAAGAAACATTGAATGAAAGTCTTTCTAGTTTCTTAAAGTGGTTTTATAGCTCCAGGAGTTTCCGAAACGCTGGTCCAGTATATATGTATTATATCCTTTTCAACTTCTTCTTTACTTTGAAATTCAAATTGCATAATGTACCACTAACGAATATTCCATAACAGTGTATTAATTTCATGTTTCATATCAACGAGTAGTTGCGGTTTTTGACAGGTACATATATGAAGCCATTCATATTATAATATTCACTGATGGAGACATTCATTAAAATTCACAACCAAAACTGCTGCTTATGAAAGTTTAAATTTCTCGTTAACGTAAGCCATTCGTTTTACGGTATAACCTAAACTAAATTTCAGGATCTGTGGACAGAAAAACCTAGGTTATTCCTGGAAGCATCAAATTATAAAAGCTCTCTTGGAATTCAACCATCAAGATTTTTCTATTTTCTCCCAATTTTGAATTTTTATATGAAACCGATGTTAATGAACTTCTCTTAACGTAATTTTAAATTCATTTTCTAGAAAATTATAAGGATATTTTCTTGAACTCCGAGCAAGGTAAAAATTAACACTGATTGTTCAGACCATAACAAATTATATTATTTCGCTTTTAGGTGTGGGCCAGCATGATTACCTCGGCCTTTGGCCCCGCAAGTACCACCATAAATAACTACCAACGGTCACGTAAATATTTTATAGAATTCAACCAATAAGATTTTACTATTTTCTTCCAATTTTGCATTTTTGTGTGAAACAGAGCTTAGTCGTAGTTTCTATGGGGTCCCTTATTTTAACTTTTAATTCATTTCCAAAGTTATGGATATTTTCTTGAACTCCGAGCACCAATCCTCCAGTCTCCAGTGTATAACAAATTATATTATTTACCATTTTTAAATAATACTCATTTGTTTACAAATAATTAATTCAATTTCCATTTATCTCGATTTCTTCCTAATTTCTTGATAAATCAGGTTCTTTGATAAATGCCAATAATATCGCTAACTACAAAATTGAATATCATACAACCGCTTATTTCTGTTCGCAGAATTTCTAGGAGAATCAGAATCACTAATAGAGGGGTTGTTGGGATTTAAAATAAGTGAAGATGATGTCGTTATGGAAAAAGAACAATTGAAAACTATCAGAAAAGATGCATGTTGAAAAAAATAAAGTTGACTTGTCCGAGGACTTTGGCCGCAGATGATGCGAGAAGTTTTATTTTTAAAGTTCAATTTAAATTGTTCGCACTGTATAATATTCATTTACATTTATTTACTTCTTTATTTATTTCGAATTCTTTGCGCAAGTCCCTTGAATTCCTTATTTTTAATTCTTTTAAAATCTAAAGACAAAGACCATGTATGTAGATGACACTGCCCTAGTCATGGAAGAAAATGACCAAGCAAATGATCGGCAAAGGGAAGTTACTGATACGTTTGAAACTAACAAACTCTTACTAAACATGGACAAAACTCAAATGGTTAAGTTCACTGCCTGTAGAGCGATTAAGCAAAACGATAAGTCTTCGGTAAAATACCTGGGCATAATAATGGACACTTTGCTGACTTGGCATGAACATGTGGCTGTTCTGGTGAGTTCCCTAAGTAGGAGTATTTTTGCGATAAAAAGGATTGGGGAAACGGTTGGAAAAGCGGCAGCTAAGGCAGTCTATTATTCAATGTTTCATGCCAAAATAGTGTATGGACTCTTGATCTGGGGTAATGAAGCGCAGATAAAGAAAGTGTTCCTACTACAGAAGAGGGCTATACGTGCACTAGAAGGAGTACCCTCAAGGACTCACTGTAAGCCAATTTTTCGTAATCTGTGTATTCAAACGATCTCATCTGCCTATGTTTACGCTAGTGTAGTGAGAGTGAAGACAGATCGGAAAATCTCAGACAACATCGCAACACACGAGCATCAGACCAGAAGCAGAAATGAAGTGAGAACTGAGAGAAATAGGCTCAAATGTTCTATTGGAATGAATCTGCAAATAAAACTGTATAACAAATTGCCAGAACGAATCAAAAATCTTCCGACTAGGAAATTTAAAAGTGAAATGAAGAAAACACTAAATGAAAGTGCGCTATATGATGTGGACGAATTCTTCCAAATTGAGTTGAGATGAAAACCAGCAACTGCTGATCTCCACCATTTAGGACTGATGTAAATTAATTTTGTACTTAGTAGCCCAATAAAGATTATTATTATTATATTTGGAATTCTTTAGAAAGTACTGAGAATTCGTAGTAATTAATTGAAATTTCATAAAAATCTTTTGAATTTTTTAGATATTTTTACTTTCATTTGAAAAACATGTTTAAATGCATTTAATATCGTATTTATTCTAATTTATTTGAATTCTTTGGAATCCCTTGAATATGCTTGGAATTAAAAGTCCTGTATATTATACAAATTTTTGTAGATATTTACCCCCTCGGTTATTTGCCAAACCAATTATCTAAGATACTTTCCATTTTTCAATATTTAGCTATTATTGTTAGTCCGATTTTACCAAAATATTAATTTTGATTGCTAATTTTTGTAATAACTTGGTAGATGAACAAATCCAATTTTAATGTGTTTTAATAGTGTATAAAAATCGGTTCTTCAGCTTAAACAACGTGATTCTATAGAAATAATTAACTTTAAAAGAATTTCAAGTAAAGGGTGATAACTTTTAGAATGTAATGGTAAAATTGACATTTTTTTCTATAGTAATTTTATAATTTTGTTCGCCACTGATCAAGTAAGTGACACAAAATAATATTTGCTTACATCAAGTCTACCGACAATCCCACTCCTTTTATATTTGTCTAGACCTCTAGACTATAGTTCCCTATAGTCTAGCCAAATATAAAAGGAGTTCTTGTTTTCCCCAGAGAAGTTTATCGAAATTTATTTGTGAAATTGTGAAAAACTATTGTTATACTTTTACGGCAATTTTCAATAGCGTTAAAAATTTTCATATTGTTTTCATGCTATTGTTTTTATTATCAATTTACTTGATTGGTAGTGAACAAAATGGTTTACTTTTACTCGAGTGCTAGTAGGTTTAGTCATCATTAGTCAACATTTTGCGACCAATTCTCTTTATTTTTACTTTAAGATTGATTGGTAATTATAATTAATTACTAATAATTGGTAATAAAAATAACATTTTTTTAATATTTTATTAAAAGCAATTATGATGCAAATGAGATGAATTTTTGCAAAATAACGAAGCCATGGGTTGAGAGAAATACTAACATAAAAGCAGAAAAATTAGAAGTTGGAAAAACAGGGCATTAAAGTAAATTAGAACAATTTTAGAGTAAGTACAGCGTTCTGGCTCTCACAAATATTTGTAGGATTTTTAAACTACTCGAAAAACTAAAATTGACAAATAACAGACAGGTTACTTCAAATATATATGATTCACTCACGAATTTATACGAACTGTACTATCACCAGCTTTTATAGCAATTTGATTGGCACCCTTGTTTAAAGAAAAGTGTTCAACGGAAATATTAAAGAAAAACATTCATATTTGATTATCTTAGATGTAAACTTTAGAAAGAAATGAGATATTTTATATTTTCATTTAGAGAAATAATATTTTACAATAAAAATGTTGGAAAAGTTTTCAAGTTATAAATTCGACTTAGTCTTCATCTTACCCTATTTTACGGCAGCATTAGAGATGTTATTATGTACCGTAAAGATTAGTGCATTGTTATGTGCTTGACATACAATAGCAAATAAAGAGAGTAAATATGTTAGACTTAAGACTAAATCTTATGTGCCGAAAGCTTTAAATAGAATTACGAACAATTGCAATACTGCAGTTCGCAAATTTTATTAAAAGGTGTAAATAGTTTTCTAAAATCATAATAAAGGCAAAAAAATTTGCTTCGAATTGTATGCGAGCTAAAATACAAGGAAAACATAATAAATACATGTGTATTTTAATTATTAATAAATATCCATCGATTTCCCTTCCGGTTCAGAAAAAGTATAAATAAAGTGTGTTGTTATTTCTAAAGGTTGCTATGCTTGAATGTGAAGGTGTGCGCGGTTTAGTAAGGGCGTGTGTCCCGCTTAACTTTTAGGGGTAGTTGTATAAAATATTCATCAACACTAAATGAGACCTTGCATGCTTACATTTTTAAATAATATGATGAGCATTAAATCTTAATTTATCGAATTTACTGTTTACTTCCGTAGATTAAAAATAATTTAATGGAATAATAAGCAGTCGTGATTCGAAATTTTATCAAAAAGAGTTGTACTATATAATAAACAATTATAAACATATAATAAAAATTATACAAAATACTTTGTAAGTCTTCGTATAGGTACGGATTTTGCTGTTATGACTTTCTCAGATCCAAAAAGGATATTTTTATGCAATTTATTGTTAATCTACAATATTGATAAAATTAGAATTCCGATTTAGGATATAAGGCGGAATAAATTAATTAGACAATATAATTTTGTTATCACGTTTAATGTTATTGGCGAAAACCTCGGCACCTCAAACTTGCAACACGATGTAATTAGTTCTCTTGTTTGACGTTTTAATTCAATTTGTATTAATTATAGGACGGTTAATTCAATTTTGCTTGATAACTAATTGGTATTGTGTGGTGAAATTATATGGAAATTATTGTCAATATTTGGTATAATAAATCAAATTGTAAAACATAAAGGAACGATTCGTATTGAAATGAATCCATAAGTCAGATTAAAACTAATGTAAAAGATCAATTTTTCAACAATCATTATTTAACTAGGTGTATTAATAGACTGCATAATAAGGTTTTATACCAGGAATTATTAAATGTATTGTAGGGTTCCTAGGTGAATATTGAAATTTCGCTAGCAAGGTCAAGGTGTAACCATTGCATGACTATTTTGATAACAGCGTACAACTTTTAAAATTTATTATCAAATATCTGATGAATAACATCATAAGTGATTCGAATATGAATAGGTTTATTTTTATAGCTTGGAGATAATCTGCAAAATACCACTCGATAAGAAATAGATTTTTCTTTATGGAAATAGCCATTAACCACATAGGCTAGTCATTTTAGGACAAAATTTCGCACTTATTTAAAATTCATACTAGCATAAAATTTGGTAAATACGTTAATTTTGGTCACTCGACAAACATAACTAAAAGTTCCCAAAAAGTAAAAAAAAAGCTACATTAATTTATCCCATCGTTAACGCTTATTTCGGAAAATACAAAATCTGTTTTCCTTCAAAATTTATTATTTTCTTGATAAAACCTACCATTAAGCCTGAAATTTAAGTTTTTACTGTTGTTAAATAAGGTTACAGGATATGCCTGAATATCATAAATGAGAGCTCCAACGTAACTTCATTTCATGTAACCTTTTATAGATATAATTTTTTATTTAATTACAAAGGATTAAAAAATGTAATTTTATGAAAAAGTTTATTTTGTACAAAAGTTAAAAAATCAAACTTACAGAATCAAATTTCGGTGAATATTAAATTATTCAACACTAGACGAATAAGTTATTATCTTAATAAAACAAAAATTCAGGTTTCTGTCTTTGCTTCTTCAGAATTCATTTAGGGTGGTCCTTGACATTTCGGACACATTGGTACAGCTATATTTACGAAATGAGTTTTAACAACTCTGGCGGAGAGGGGTTGCTATGTTTTCATTACTTATACTCAAAATTGCAAAATTTTCCAAATTCGCCTATGTAAATCGTTCTTTTAGCAACGGTGTTGATGCACCATAATTCTAGTAGATAATTTCAGAATCGTTAAAGAATATTCAATGATTACCACTCAAAATTCAATAGCTTTCTCTGCTATTCCTCTGAGAGTCTTGTTGAGGGGTTAGTTAACATTTTTTCTTAGAAAAGCGGCTTCTATTATCCCTTTCTAGCTTTGCATTGCTCAGTGGGAGACCCTGTATATTAATTTAAATAAAAATGCGTCGGGGGTGTTGAGTTTGCATCTCAAAGATGTGAATTTGTGATGTGAGCGCACATGAGGTCGCCACGTATTGTTCAACACCGATAGGACCCGTGCGTATTGAACGCCATTATCAAAGTTGTTTGCCAAAGTTGGTCTGCTGATTTTTCTCCGACTAATTCGAATTCTGACGGCAAATCAGGGTATGGTTGGTGTTAGATTTTTCGTTTCTTTGATAATTCGACTCATCCCTTTTTGGATACCTAATTAGTTTTTTGTTATTGATCTGAGTTATCAGTCATAATTAATAATGTGAGGGTGAATTATTACGAATTGTCCTCTCCATAGTTTTCAAATGCTATGAATTAACAAGTGCATGGTTTTGGATACGGGCATAAACCCACCATTTCGCGAATGTGTATTTATCTATTAATGTTCATTGCCCTGTCAATTGCTGTATGAGGTAGAATATTGTGGGGGGAGGGAAGAGTATTATATTTTATTGTATTTTACTTTAGGCGTCGGTTGGCTGTGAGAGCCTCTCAGAACTGCAACCAGTATTGATAATTTGTTCTTAACCCTTCTAATTAGGTTTTCAGGAATTAAATTTTGCTTGCAAAACATAGAATGCTCCTGAGAGATTTATTTTCACCTTCTTGGGTATCAGTTGTGTCTATCTCAAATGGTTTTTGCCTTAGTCGAGCTAAGGCCCGAATGTGTTTGGCCGATTCAGTTTCCGATTCACAGAGTCTGCATCTGTCATCGTCTTCCAGTTCCATTTTTTTTGAGGTGATATCTCACCTGGGCAATGTCCGGTGAGCAACCCCGTAATGAGTCTGATTTCATTTCTTGGAAGAAGAAGCTTTTAGGGGAGAGTAACCTTAATTTAATATTTATCAATGATCTACATTTCTGTGTCACTCAAAGGAGTCGAAAATTTTTTGAAACCATATCAATTTTGTGTCGGCTGTTAGTTTGAAGCTGATAACGCTATATTGTATGTGGCATTCCTGTACGATTATTTACATTAATTATTTTATTAAATATCATTTAAAGTGAGCATTTATGCACCCATAATTATCAAGCCCCTACCATCGCACGCCATTTCAAATTAAGTAGAAGATAACGGGCAATGATTTCCCTACGTTTCTTTAACAAATTCTACAATATTTTGTTCACGAATTCTGTTCTTCTTCCATGATCGGCATCCGTTGGGGAAGTAGAGAAAAGAATTACGTGATAACAGCTACAATGCTACGTTTTCCCAGATTTACTGTACGAAGCTGAGTCATGGACCCTAACAAGGGCTTTGTGCAATAACCTCGAGGCATTTGAAATGTGATTGTTCCGATGGATTCTGAGAATACCTTGTACCGATAGATTCACCAATATGGTTGTCCTAAAATAATGGAAAAAGAATTGCTCATCAACGTAAGATGGAATACCTGGAACACATCATGAGACACAAGCAGCTATATGAAAAATTATATGTGATTCTGCGGAAAAAGATGAACGGAAGAATAGGGCCACGAAGAAGAAGAATATCACGGTTAAAGAACATAAGAACATTATACAATACAAATATCGTAGGACTCTTCGGAGCAGCGGTAGATTAATTACGGATAGATTCCAGAAGAAGAAACATGGCAGAGGTAGCGTCACGGCCATCTAATCACAACCTGTTACTGCATGTGCAAACAGTATAGTTTGGACTCCGCAAATTTCTTCCAGGATTTGCTGTCGTGCTATTTCGAACATGGTTTCTTGTGATTTAAAACCAGAAGCTTGGTGTTGATTCTATTGTTGACCAAGAATTCGGCCTGTGTTGTCGCTACTGTATTTCCTTGCGCCTGAATTATAGCAGCGGTTTTTCTGATCGCTCTTCTTTGCTGTTTGTAGAATTTGGTTGTTGGGTAAACAGGGTATCCATCGAAAACCTCTAAAAAGTTGCAGGGTTACACTACACCGTGCAAGAGATATCCACCATCTATCTGTTGGTGGTAGTGGATGGTGTTAATATAAATATACATTTTTGTTGTAGCCATCATTCCAAAGTGTTTTCTTTCCATTTCTATTATTTGCGCTTTACTATTCTCTTTTATTTTATCACAATTTACTGATATGTCACCTACCAATCCTGTATATAGAGCAACTAATTTCCCAGAGTTATGCTGAAAAATGTATTGAGATCTATGAACCACTTCAAGAAAACCTGTCCATGTTGAGAATCTCAACTTTGCTTGAATGGGCTCTCTTCTCTGTGTTGTTCACAAGTCTTTGAGAATACACCAGTGAAATGTTCTAAAACTCTGGTAATATCGGTGCACATAGGAAAGAATGTGGTTCGTCTTGAGTTGTAAGGATTGATCAGCGATTCCGCTGTAACCATGTCAAACCAAGTACTATACCAAAATTTGGAAGTTCACGGAATGCAAAGAAATCCTTTTTTAAAGAAGTAATAATAATCATCTTTTTTAATTTTAGATGGCAGTTCAAGCGTTCCTAATCATTTATTTAATGGTATGCACGAAATGCATACAGCAGTTTTTACCGAGAAGTAAGTCAAGATGGCACTTCAAAATAATTAAATAAAATCTAGTGAAGACGAATTAAATTTTATAGTCTTACATATTTTACGTCTGAGCTCTCATTTACGATATTCGGGCACATAGCATGGTCTCATTTATCAACAGTAAAAATTTAAATTTCTGGCTTAACGGTAAATTTTATCAAAAAAATTATAAGAATGGAAAATATATAGACAATTTTATGACCAATATATTTTGATTACATTTATATTCTCCGAGATACAATGGGATTTAAGCCGCCATTTTCCGAGATGACCAAATTTCATGCTTGTATGAATTATTTTAACTAAATTTAATAAAGCCTAATATAGAGAAGAGCTAAAACTCGTTCGCCATGTTATAGCCCAATCTTAATTAAACACAACACAAAGCTATATTCTGCTACGAAAGTCGTTGGTTTGTTATCTTAACATAACCCCTCAGTTTTTGACATTAGGCTAGAACGGAATAGGAACCAATTTGTCGAAGAAATTAAGACTGGACCCCAAAATATGGAGAATGAATTATGATTTATCTAGTTTTTAATGCTTCCAATTAACTGTGACGAAGTGTAACTAAACAAAGCGTGTACCCAATAATTCTCAACGTATTAATAACCAGTGTAGCCGCATCCAATCGTATTGGATACAGGCGATGTTCAGATGCATATTCTGCGTCATTAATGGAGCGTATAGAGGAAATCAAATTAGCGACGAATTCTAGCTTACCAATGTCCATAATAGTGTGCATAGTGAACGCAATAATTATAGTCCTATCACAAATGAGTCATTTAGGTGCAAATTGAGCTACATTCAAAATTCAAAATGTTTCAAATGAAAGCACATTTATTGACGGTCAAAGCGCTACCTAAAATTAGTGCTTTATGCAAAGCCTTTTAGTGATGTAATCAAAGGTGCAAATATCTTTTTTAATTTTGTACCCGAAGGAATGAAATTTTAATATTGATTTTAAATATTATTAAAATATTCGGCTTAAATTTTCAGGTGAAATTCGCACGTCATTAAATTGATATAAAAGCACGAGCAATTTTGTTCCGCGTGAGGAAAAGCCCAAGAGCAGTGTTTGACTATTAAGGTGAAAGTATACAGGTTCGAATTCGGGTAATAAGTAACAAAATTAAAATCAGTTCCCCAATCCTCTCTAAGCAGCCCTTCTGTAACCTACGCAAACAGTAGGTTCCCCATACTCAACCTTAGCCCTGAGGAGATTGCAAAAATGTACCGATTAGAGAAGTTGTCGTTTCATCCGTTAAAATATGTCGTAGTATATTCATAATATTTGGATTTTGACTTCCAGATTTATCTGTAAACGAATAAAAATAAAATGTTTCCGTTACAATTTTTCTCGCATGGTAAAAGCTATCAATATTACAGGTTAAGCGAACCGCAACAATGGCTTGGCGTGATCACTGGTTAAGTTACGCACGGAATTTCCGGGTTCGAAACGCAGGCTTCACGGAATTCCTTAGCACGGGCCTCTTGGGTGAACCCAGTTCAATTGATTCTATATTTATGAAACTCGACAAAAAACAGTTTTTACTTCCGACGTTCAATTTGTTTTGTATAACTTATAGCCAATTATAATAATGGGCATGCAATTCAGCTATTTGATTTGCTTTTTAAAATATTATTTTTAGGAAAAGAGCAATGCAGCTAAGTTTCTAACTAACGAGCAAAATATGCTGAAAATACGTTTCTCCATCTGAATTCAACGAATGGTATTGTTTGTGATGTACGATGCCCCCATTGCACTACCGAGCGAGACGATTAGTTTTACATACCAGATCTATTTTGTCTTGCTTACTATTCCAGAACCGCCACAGACTCGAATAATTTCATCAAAACCTGAAGTTTAAATTAGATTTTATAATATATCGTATTGATAATAATTTTAATGTGAAATAACGTAAATGTTTGCTAAGATAATTGAAGGTAATTTTTAAACTCCATCGAATCCTTTCGACAAGTAAGATTACTTATCTCCAAAAAGCTTTCAAATGGATTTGCGGCACGATCTCTAACAGAACCACAACCAACACCTTCGAATAGTTGTAGTAATTTGAAAGAAGAGTGGATCCAGACAACTCCGAGTTTATGGATATTATTTTCCATTGTGATATTCGGACGTGATTTTTCTTCACCTCTCCAAGTAGGTACTAAACATTTGTGGTGTACTTGTAAATTATTTAATAAGTTTCGTCATTTAAGTTCCCAAATTTTACGACTCTTTCTTTTTAGGTCAATAAAAAAGGGAAAGGCATGAAATATATTTTTGTCGCATTGTATTTATCTTATAGTTTTATCTATTATTGTATATTTCATTTGATATAACCTTTGCTTTTGCTGCGTCAGCTATTTTGTTAAAATACAAAAAAGCTTTTTTATTCCAATTTCAGTCTCAAATGCGTTATTGTAAATAATGTATTAGGTTAACTTCCATTTTATATGTTTAATATTTTTCTATAAAATTTTATTAATATTTACCGGGGCGAAATTCCTCGATCTGGATTCGAACTTCGGAGTGCTGGATCCGATATGTTATTAATTATTACCAAAAGCGATTAGGTCAATGTTATTTTCAAAAAAAATTGCTCAATCAAAAGGAAAATAAAATTGAAAAAAAAACGGAAGGCGATATCACCGATAAAAAAGAGCGCGGGATTTTGATAAAATTGTGTGGGATCAATTTCTAATAATACAACAAAAGTTTTAATTGGCAATTAGAATAATTATTAATAAACTTTACTTATAGTTGAAATGATAATTAGCGTACCAAATAGTTACTATGTGGATTAGCTTTCAGCTTACTGCCAACGTATAATTAAAAGAGACTGAAATACAAAAAAAACAACAGCTATAATGAACACATAATTCTGATTATACAAATTAACTCAGGTCTAAAGTAATTTAGATAATCGAAAATCAGATAATTAAGCGCTATAAAAACAAATGGGTAACTTGGGAATCCAGTAGAATAATGAAATTTAAACCTGAAACTGGGAAATTGTTTTTCAGACTTTTAATATATCTGTTGTAGGATATTATTAACACAGTAAAAAATTAGTTTTTATTTATAAGATCGTTTTTATCCATTGGGTTAATTTTTAGATTTTTCAAGCTGCTGTGAGATACTTGAATAGAATCGCTAACTCAAAGAAAACGCTTACAAGAAGTATAAGATGAATTTTTATAATCGTTGTGAACCAACGAGCGCCTCTTAAATGAAACGAATCCTGCCATTTTTTTTTCAGCATATCTTCTCTATGCATATCTTTTTATGACAGATTCAATGTTTCATGTGTTTGTTAAAATGCTATTTTAAATTTTTGTTATAAAAATACAAAATGATAAAGCGTCTACAATTTATTCTTGCAATAAAATTTTCGCAACAAAGTCGTTCTTAAAAATAACATCCTTTTCTGTTTTTTATAATGTTACGAAAACATTACATATTACGTTACATAAATTTTCAATATCGGAGTCAAAATATTTTTCAATAAAATCCGCAATTTATATGACAAAAATTATAAATAGGTATGCTATAAGTTTCGTGATTAAACTTAGCATATAAGTTCTAAGTTATATTAAGCATAATCGAAATTGTGTTGGTGACTTTCTACAGAGATGAATAATTGATTGAATAGCTTTCATATTCCCATCGATAAAACAGATGAAACGTAAAATTGTAAATTGCAATTGCAACGCATTTTTATTAATAAAAAAATATTCCTTTGTGAATATAGAAAAATGTAACCGTCCATAAATTATTTGTTAATAACGATAAATTATTGATCTCCTTGTTGAAGTTGTACGTAATTATGCGGGTAGGAATTACAATATTATACAAGGTTCTGCATCAGATCAGAACCTCAGACAGAAGGTAGAAATTGTATGTACAACGAAACATGAGTTGAAAGATTACATCCTCTATTTCTCCATTTGAAATTTCAATATGTAAATTACACTTGACCTAGTAAATCTAAAACAAATTCTGATAAATGATCTATGAATTTGTATGTTCCGCTTAAATAAACAATTTTATTCCCATAAGAATACAAACAGTGCTAAATAATTTGGTATAAACTGCAAACATTATTTACAAGAAAAGGTTTAACTAACTGAACTTAAAATTTAACGGCAAGTTGAAAATATACTACTTTATTCCAATATAGTATTATAATTTATTATTATACTCGCACACAATTTGTGTAAATTTACAATTCAATCAGAGCATCATTTTTTAAACCCAATTTGATTGGTTTGAATTTTAAATTTCTCGAATATTCATCGCAAATAAACTAGCCAAACTATAACGATGTAGTATGTACCTAAATAAATATTGTAGTAAACCAGATATTCTAGCCCGGATATTGTTAAATTCTTTTGGTCAAATAATAAAAAATATATAAGTACAAAATAAATGTAAATTAAAAAAATTGTAATAAAATAAGATTCAAAATATGGGTTCCTACAAATTCACAATTTAAACTTTGTAACAATACGATTGCAAATTATATTGGTCATCATAAGGGCGGATAACAGGGGGTAGCTAACCCCATGAATTTTCAAAAATTATAAAAATAACGATGAAATGAAATTGCTAAAAAATTTCAAAAGTTTACTTTCTTACGTTACTATGCAAATAATTACCCCCCCCCCCCACATTGTATTTTTCAAACGATTCTTTCGGTTTACCATCGTACCGTTTTTTGTAATTTTATCAAGGTTTTTGCGTAGAAATTTAATAGAGCTAAGTTTGAAATTTATTCCAGGGATAAGGATTTTAATATATGACTTTAGTAAACAATTTTCGTGAAAATGTTGTGATTTTAATCTTATTAGAAATCAGCCAAATCAGTTAAACTTCTAAAGCAGTAATGCCTTCGTTCAATCAACTTGTCAACCCGTTTACTGGAACACCAACCATAAAATTTCACACAAATAGGTTTTCGCGTATTTAATTGGCGATTGCAATCAAATTCCCGGCAGTCACAAGCGATTGACCGTTTTAATACGTAATTACTATTGTTTTGTAGCTTTTCTTTACGTGACAGCAGTTGATGAAGTACACTAAAAGAGAGAGACTTTTTTTGTCATGTTATGTTTATAAGATGAGTTACACTACAATTTGATAATTAATTGCCCCCAACCCGGCAAGACCAATAAAAACGTTCCATTGAAATTTTGAAAGAAATTTTGATATATAATTGTGACGTCACATGTGGTGACAGAGCCGGAGGGCTGTTACCGAATGGTGACAGGTCTTCGGGTGTCTCCGTGCGTTTAGTAGCACCTGTCACTGTAACAGTACACTGTTACTGTGTTTCGTTCAGCGAAACAATTTGTTTTTTATTTTTTATTTTTGATACCTGGATAGGTCGATTTATATCACCACCTTTGAGTCGACCGAAATTAATTAAGATTTCGTGCATTTCTACGCCTGTCAGTTAGGTGACCAAAATGACGGACGGAATAATTTAAAATTATATCAAAAAGGTCGGTAAGGCAGTTTCCAAAAAGGGAAGAGGTCGATAAAATTTTGTAGCATGAACAAGAGGTGTGAATTTTTGCTCTGCATGGTTTTGCAATTTTACAAGTATTTTTAAAGTGGTAAAATTTGATTTTAAGTGCGGACACCAGTGCATTTTTCTTTTAGCGTGATTCCATTTTTTTTGGCGCTTCGTGACCGTTTTTTTTTTGGAAGCTGATGTCGATACGAGGAATCGCAATCATTCCGCCATATTTGGGAAAATTCTGGCCGCATTTTTACTTTAAACGACCTAACCAGACGTCTCCAGGTATTTAGTACCATTTCTCTTATGTTTTATTGTTTTTTTTTATATTGTTTTAACATCTTGGTTTACTTTGCCTCACATTTTGCTTCGAACGTCTTTTTTGGCCGAAGTTATCGTTGGCGTGCATCTTTGTTTCAACGTGATTAGAGGCCGGTTAATCTTTTACGTTCGCAGTCGTCGATATGAATGCGATATGTTCAAATTTTTGTATTTTAAAATTATTAATTATTTTTGAATTTTGAATTAATAATTATTTTTAAGTTTGAACAACGCATTATTTTCATTGAATAGTATCGAACGGCGCTGGCTGAATGCGTTGGCATAGGAAATCCAAACTGGTCGTCGTGCGTTCAAATCTTGAATTTGAAATTTTTATGTTTGACATTTTTTTTTGTGTTTATTTTTATTTGTGTTTTTTTTTAACTAAGCAGCGATGCGCGACCGATGTACAGGTTATTTGATTTTTGTCGTCGGCGCTCCCGCTTGTTCGACTGTGAAGTTCGTTAGTGGTTCCACTTGGTGGGATCTGTTATGACCACTCGAACGTTCTGTTGGTCGATTGTAGGGAGTGGTTCTCGGCGATGGTATCCAGGCTTCTGTACTGGTTTTGGTCGGCAAACATCGCAATTTTCACCACGTTAAGGCAACGACCATTTTGTTGCCACTTTATGTTTGTTTGTATTGATTTTGTAGTGTAGTTAATTTTGATTTTTTTGTGGTTATTCCACAAGCTAAAATACGTTTTAGCTTGCCGTGGATCTATGGGAGGTTGGTTGGCGTAATGTTTGTCTATTTACTGGTTCGATAACATCATGAATCAGGACAATCTGTTAAGGTTCGTTCACTTACTGGTTTTATAACATCGTAAACCATTTTATCATTTTATTTTTCATAACTAAGTATCACAACATCTAGATACTAGTTATTCCATCTATTACAACGGATAATGGCTCTGCTTTAGCCTTGGTAGTTATTTTTTTTGTTGGTTAATTAGTTTAACTAAGTTTTGGAATTCGTTCTTTCTTTTCTTTCATGAGAAGTATTCCGCTTACCTACTATGAGCTATGGTAAAGTTTATTTCACATCAGTGTGTGCTCAGATATTTTTTTTGTACTTTTTATTTTCTTTTTGGTGATGATTTAAGGGACTAAGAGGTATCTGAAATCTTTTATTTTTTTCGCCTGGCGCCCTGGGTACAGTTATTTTAGCAAAGCAGATCAACTATATTTAAACGAACCCACGAACGCTTTCGAGCGACCCAGCGAGCTCCGACACTGGGTAATTCCTATGAGCTAGACCGTTTTGTACAGTCCATCTACAAACGTGAAAAGAGGCAATGGAGCGGGAATTTAACGGTTTTCGCCACATCACCCCCAATAAAACAAATGCATCCGTCAATTCTCATTGGCTGATGCTAGGTCTCTTATATAATATGAGTAAATAATTGGCAACTCCAAATAAGAAAACGCCACTATGTGACAGTTTATAGAACTGTACTATATGTGGTTAAAGTGTGGTTAAATTAAAGGCGCTATTTACTTGTGCATATTTTTATAGTAGTTTTGAGTAATAAAAGTGATATTTAAAGTGATTGTGGTATTATTTGAACTCTTTCATAGCAACTTGTTCTTATTGTGGACTTAATTTTTTTACGTAAATCGATTTAAACCGCCATATTTGTTACATTTACAGCGCCCCCATCGTTAAATTCAGTTCCCAATTGGTTTAGAAATATTATTTGTGACTGCTCCTTTATTATTAATTTAACTACTACGTTTATTTGCACTTTTTTGAGACATTTAGGTGAACGAAAACTCTTTAATTGATATCATTTGCTCTTTAAGGGCCCAGTTGTATAACAGAAGAGCATCCTCAAGTCAGAAGAGTTAACTCAAGGTATTTTGCTATTTGATTGGTTGATGATACACCTAAAATCGCTGGGTTAATTCTGATTCAAGGATGATCTTAGTAGTGTAACCAGGGGTTGCAAAAGTATGGCCTTAAGCTGTCTTCTGAAGATTTTAAAGAGATAAAAGAAATAATAAGTTGATAATGAATTTTTATTACCAATTAATTTAGATTTAAGCCCCTCCAAATGGAGTTTCTGATTACACTACCATTTTACTATTAAGAATAACCACTTTATGATCAGAATAGTGGCAACTTTCAATTGGTTTTTGACTTTAAGTTTTCAACTGAAGTTCCCAATTTGTTTAAAATTGCTTTATGCTTAGGTGCCCCAGATTTTCTAATTTAAAATGCATCAACCGTTGTATTGTTTATTTCGATTATTAGAAAGTAAAAAGTAATTCCAACATTTTTATTTGCCATCACCTAGATGGGATATAAAAGCTGATTTTTGGGCCATTGCGTGAGATTCCAAATTATCCTAAATATAAAATCTAACCTCACCAGTGACAATTAAACTATTATTAATTTAATAATTTTTATAATTAAAAGAAAAAATTTAAACTTATAAAAATAGAGATTAGAAATTTTGAGTTTTATTCGTCACAAAATTTAAAAAAACTAACCTGCAATAGTAAAATTCAAAATTTGCATGCTTTATTTTTGAAAATTTTATATTTTATTTATTTCACTTAACAATTTTGAGTTTTGTAAAATTTCTTTGTGAAATTCCAATTTTGGAAACTCTTCCCTCCCGCCATTACCTAAAATCGTTACAATAATCTATGTAACTCCCTCCCCTCCATGTACGACCTAATTTATGAACCTCGACAAAATTTTATAATTTAAAATGATATGAATGTAAACTCCCCTCGTTCATTATAATACCATAACAAAGTTAGAGAAATTTACACATAAGATTGGTGTTGACCTCTTTGCTCGGGGGGGGGGGGGGGGGGAGTCTGAAGTCTACAATTTTCTCGAATTACTTGACGAATTGGGGAAATTTAAACCCACCCTTAAGTACTTATTCGTTTTCAAGTGTCTATTTAAATGTTTATGCTGCTATTGCCTTCATTAATAATTATTAAATCAAGTACGACATTCTATTACTAAAGCCTAATATTCTCATTAATAGGTTCTAAAGCAATATCTTAATGTTTATCGACTAATATAATTAGACCTTGATCTAAATGCTCATGCTCTCCTCTGAATTGGTCTACTTTTTTGCGGGAATAGGATCCTTGCATGAACTTACCAGTTAAACATCGGAAAACAACCCCTCAGATTTCGACATCAGGCTCGGCCCATAACAAGGACAATCTTATCGAAGAAAATTGCAAAAATAAGAAAGGCCGTTTCTTATGCATCCCATGCCCAAAATAGGTATTAACAAAATTTTTAACAAAGTTTTGAACGAAAGTTTAGTTAAAATATTGTTATAGTTCTTATAGTTTCCGAGATACAGAGCCCTGTAATTAGATACAGCTCGTAGGTTAGGGCCTTATTTATCACAATGGGGTAAATAATTAAAGGATAAAAAATAATTTTATTTTGTTTGATATAATTAATTTTATATTGGAACAATTTTTTCTCAATCGTAAGCAGTTCTCACTTTTTGTTGAAATCTTTGACGGATGTGCTGAAGAAGACTGCTAAGTCGAAACTAAGTATTACACGAATTAAAATTATTTTTGGGGAAAAATGCGTTTCATCCCTATTTATTAGGTACAGAAAATAGATTTTCTATACGGATATTTACAGAAATTCGAAATCCTGTTCCAAAATGAACAAGAAAAAAATCCATATCGAAATCTGAAAACTACATTATTTTGACAAAGATTTAAAAAAAGCGAAATTCTTTGGATGGCTGTACCTCGGATTTACAGAACAATATTTATTTAGTTTGCGCTTATAATTTTATTTCATGAAATTTTTCTAATATTTGTTTTGGATACAAAATGCATTTGAAACGATTAATTCGTGACTTCGTGATTTTTGGGATGTCAAAATCTTAGTGACTATTTTCCAACACCACACTGTAAGGTTTAAGCCAAAAACAAATTGCATTTCCGAATTATTACAGAATGACTGGAGTAATCAGTTAGAAATCTATTACTAAATTTAAATCAGTTCGGAAAATGGTTATTTTTCGAACCTCCGTTAGGTCGCGAAGTGATGACTTTCCGACCTGCATGTAATATAAGCTTTTCCACTTTGATATGTCATATTTTATACTAATATTTTTTTAATTCGGTTTCAATATTATATTATCAATTTAAAAAATAAATTTGCGAAAGGACTACTTTAAAAATGGAAGAAAAGTTTAAGTAAACCTTCTCGAATAAAACAAGATAACGTTAGAATTTTATAAAAGTACATGAGAAGTAATGAATAGAAAAATGTGCTTTCTGACACGAGATAATATTTAATTTAGACGATCCCGACGATATTACTCACACTGACTGGCTTTCGATATTACCTGTACTCTCTCAGATGGAATACCAAGTCCTCATAATCATGAGTGATACTTCGGCTACAGCACAGTTATGGTTTGAACAACTTTTACCCTTTTTGTTAAAACAATTTGTAAAATAACAAAGCAAATAAATTGAGCTATCGAATAACGTATTAATTGAGTTTGGAGAGCAACAAAATCAAAACCTGAACAAAATTGAATAATTTCACCAGCGAAACAGCTATTCATTAATTTTGTAAAAGAATGGCGTGGTTGAAAAAACGTGAAATCGAATTATTGTATTAATCAGCCTATTCGCTGGATCTTATTCCTATAGAAAATTTATGGTGAATTTTAGTACAATCATCGCATGCCAATGGAAAGCAATTTCACAGCGTGGAGAAGCTAAAGGGAACAATTATTAAGACTTAGAATGCCATACCAACAACACTCTCTCAGTTCTATGTATAAAAATGAATATTGCGTATCATAATTTTTTTTCAAGTAATGTTTATAGCCACCCATTAACCCATAGAATTAATAATTTTCAACACATTACTTACCGTGGAAAAATCTGTCAACTTTAATTGAATTTCGAACGCGTAATTTATTGATTAAGATTTAATGAACCATCATTAAAAATATTCCAGTATTTTTATTATGAACCAGGCATTTTCATTTAAAATTATTACAACCCCTTCTTATACTATTTTTTAATTTTTTTTAAATTTCCACCGAGGGGGATCAGAATTTAATAAGGGAAATTCAAAAATATAATTAATAACAATAATAATTTTTATAACATTTTGGTTGAATTTCTCGTAAAGTAATGAATTACCTTTCAAAATAAGAGCAATTCGAAAATTAATAATTTATTTTGTAAATTCCGAATGATGAAAATGTAATAATTACGTTCCATTTCCGCGATCTTGTCAAAACCAATTATTAACCTAACTCACGCTGAAACTCATAATTTGAAAGGTTCCAACTCTTGTCTCGAGTTCTCAACTATACTTGACAATTGCTACAAGTTTTCATTTTCATTAGTGGAGGAGCAAATATATTTGGTTAATAAAATAGTACTAACGAAGTCGTCTACATGTTAAGATTTTCCATCCTGTTACAATAAAAATTCAGTCATGTTTTCAAGTAAATTGAAATTTTATAATTTATTATAATATTAAATTACGTTTGATACCGGAGTACTAATTTTGATTTACAGAGAAAAATAGTAAAGAAGTTTCAGGATGTAAGTTTCAGGATCCAACTCGAAGTAATATTAAGAATGAAGAATTTGAAAACTTTAGGGAAACTAAAATTTCCCATTGTCTTTTATTTCACGAAAACTTGGCTTAACTTGGAAAAATTAATTACAGTCGAAGAAAAGACAATTTTTTTAATCATTTACAAATTTATCTGCTGCCACCATGGTGACCAAAACGACAGTTTGCTGTCGAGAAAACAAATTAATTCTAAATTTAAATAGGCTTCGAAGGAAATTCAATTTGTTTAAAGTTTTTTTTATAAACAAAGTTGTCGACAGAAAAGTTAATATTGAAATGTAAAATCGATATATTTTATATCAAAAATAGATAAATGTAACTATTTTGTTTCGTGGCTTATAAGTTATATTTTATTTGCACTGTTGAATTAACTTTTACATTACAGTAATTTAAAAATCTATAATTCTACAATTCAGTTCGATATTGTTTAAACCGAAAATATTACCTACTTGGAAACCGAAATAAAAATTCGTTATAAAATAAAAATTATTATTTAATTAGCACAGTTGATTCAATTTGTAGGAGGTAGTTTTTCAATAAAATAACCTGTAATATCATCCTGAAGTTGCTAAAAGGAGAAATGACACACTTTAAGTTTACAGGTTAGTCAACCCACTATAAGGTCATAGCAACAGCTAATGGGCAAATTAAATATTAAGCTGATTGGTTTATGATTATTTTATTATAAATTAATAATAACTTAACTTAGATGTTCTCGTTATTTTAAAAACTCTATTGTTTAACCGTTTAGCAATCGATTGCTCAGTGTGAAAAATATAAATAAGCATTAAAAAATATGAGCACATAAAATTTTTCAGCAGCTTAACAACGTATGAATTAGCAGAAAAATGTCTATGGAAAGCATAATTTTCCAGAACCGGAAAGCTATGAGATTAATGTGGTATGGTCACGTCAGACTCATCTAGAATTGATTAAGAAATACTTGGGAATAGTAATTCACATGTAGAAAACCATACAGGGTGTTGAAAAACGGTGCTACCAAATTTTAAACTTTTGGGCTAGTCAACAACAGGTTCTAAAAGGACGATTGCGTAAATAAATGGAGGCAAGCTTAAATAAATTTTATTATCTTTATTAGGACTTCTGAAAAGATAAACTAATTTTGCATCCTCTAGCAACCCCAGAGTTTTGCCGCCATAGTGGAAAAATTATACTTTAATCAATATTCGTAAATATCTCGGTTTGAGTGCACTTTAGAGCAAAATGGTGAGTTACTGAAAATAAACCGGAGTAAATTATCTAAAGAATGGACCTTTTACTTTTTTTGGTAAATTAAGCGGGATCGCTAGAGGGCACAAAATTAGTATGTTTTTTAGAGGTTCTAATAAAGTAATACAATTTATTTCAGCTTGCACCCATTTTTTCTATATATGAGTGAAATTAATTTGATTTTGGACCCATGTTCATAAAGACTTTTGTGTTATTTGATTATTGATTTTAATAATATGCTCACTAGATATGAAACTAACGTATAGGTACATATTTTTCAGTAATAATGGGTCACACTCGAGCTCTCGTGGTTATGATTATCCAGATGATTTTCAACACCTTGTACATGGAAAATGTTGGAATTTTAAGTTATGAAAAACTCTTTGCGTTTCAAGAATTTCCACCTTTTTCATTATATTATAATTTGTTTAAAATTCAAGATAGATTTCAAGATACATTTGAATTAATCGTAAAATGTTGTGTACGGTATAATTAGTTAAAGCACCTAATCAGGCATCGTAGGTTATTCACCGTTTTGATTAAAACGAATGAGCAATGTTAACAATTTGTTTAACCTGAAAAATGTTATATAAACTTTTCAAATCGAATAATATATTCTAAACGAATTTCTTGGGTCTGCTTTCTTTTAAAATAGAGAAATGAAAAACCTTTCGTGTTTTGAACAAAATAATGATTTATGATTTCAATTTTATCCTCAATGCAGTGCACTGAAAAACAACTTCTTTGTTCCTTTCTTTATTCGAAGTAATTGAAAAAGCTAAAAAAGAAAATTTTTAAATATAAAATTGTTTGTTGTATTTGAAGGAATAACAATTGACAAACAAGGATTTGTAAAAAAAAGCTTCTGTAAAAAACAAACGAAAATGGGACTACCATTACAAGTACAGACGACAGTGTGCACTTGGGAGCTTTTCAGGAAGTTATTTGACGAACTTATTCGGGCATGCCAGTACTATTCAAGGATACTGACAAACAAAGGAAATTTTATCATGTGGATAAAAGATCTGAGCGCTTAACTAGAAGCCCAACGGATTCACCAATGACAACAAAAAGTCAAAAGCGGTTAAAGTTCAATTTCTGGTCGTAATTCTTTATGACAAAATTTACTAAGGGAACAATATAAACTTAAGTAGAAATACGCCCCGAGGAGAATAATTTTGCAATTACCTACCCACTTTTAGAAAACTTTTTGATTAGCCGATGTAAAACTCAACCTTTGACGGTGAATGTAAGTTACATGTTGAAGCGTGCTAGCAACAAGTAGTTAATTTTGTTTAAAAAAAAAACTTTTAAATTTAAAAATTAGCAGGGGCTAAAAAATTCTCGTTTCTAGTCACGTCATTAAGTTTTTAAAATATAATTAACATTTCGTGTGGGCTCATTTGAATGAAACTTGAGGTTTTTAGTCTCATTTGCACAAAAAAAATCCCTGGTTATTATATTGCGTCTTAAACCAAAAGTTTTAATTATATTTTCATTAATAAATTATTAGGATCAACAGAATATTTAATTTTAACCTTTGAGTTTTTGTGACTAGCATATTCAAATCCATATAGTGGAAATCTCAGGACTTAAATTTAAGAGAGTCTCTGGAGTATGCTTATCAAACTGGTTGGTCAAAGATATGGTAACGTCCTTTTCTATACTATCTTAAGAACACTTTGTATTTATATATTCAAAAAATACAATTTAGATTCAATGTCAGCAATATTTCAGCATGTGTTATAATTATATGTCTACAAACCAAATATTATCGTAAATTATATGAACTATGGTACTATGTAATAGCATGGAACAGCAATTCTTGTAAATTTACAGGTCAACATTGTTGAAGTTACAATCACGCAACAGACGGACGTTCTGTATTTGAAATATCCGTGTGGCTTGCGTTAATATAAACGATTGCAATAAAGCTCGTATATTAAAAGCTCTCTCTCTTTGATGACGTTGACCCACTTAAAAAACAATACACATAGGCACTTGATGTTTATTTTAACACTTTTATAAGCAGTTGTGGCAGTTCCTTTTAATAATTTTCATTACTAATACTTTAACCGTTATTGTCTTCCAAAAGTACACTTAAGGTTGTTCCCCGCATTATAAACTGAAATATAAGAGCTTTGCTTACCGACTATACCATAAAATGAAAAACCATAAAAAAAATTAACGATGAAATAAAATTTATATCTAAGAACTTAATAATTCAAAACGCCCTTTTTCTACTATTTTAAATTGTGATTTATGATTAATTTGTTGTGAAATACAACGCAAATAGTCAAGTTACGACATCACAAAATGACTTGCCTTAAATTATTTTTGATATGCTGAAGATAAGAACATTTTCAGGCACGAAAGCTTTTTATAACTTATTAGCCATTTTCCTAACTTATTTAAAAATACTTTTACATCTAAATATAAATAACTGTAGATAAAAATTTAAATACAAATTGCGAATTAAAATTAGAGTTACAATGCTGTGATTGTACATTTTGAAAAATTAGGGTTAAATTAACTACGTACTTCAGCATTTTAAATTTCCACAAAATGGAACTACGAATTTCCGCTGTTGTTCAAATGCTGTTTAGGTACTATAAAAAAATATTTCAAAAATATTTCAGAAATGTTTAATTAAAGTGGGAGTGTAAGTTAAAATAATGACGCAAACGCAAAACTTGAGATTTAATACAGCTATTTGAAAATTTCGTAGTAAACTAATTATTTTAATTAAACTGAAAATTTTTTTGACATGCAACTTATGAAATTATTTTAATTATAATCGATTTTGTGTTTCCGTTGATTTAATTATTTTATTGTGCGGCAATGACCGTTTTTGGTTTGTGTGATTTAAGAAAGTGATAATTTAATATTTCAGTGCAATAATTGTGACTAATTGAACTTCGATTTTCTATATTATAGAATCTTACTTGCCGTTTGTGAAACAATTGGCCTTTAAAAGAAAGCACAGAATCAACAAGTATTGAAACTCGAATTGTACCTAAACAGAGTTAATTAAAAATTTAACAAAGTCTTGTACACGTTTAATTTGTTTACAAAACAAATAAAGAATTTTGGAGGGTAGTTAATGAATTGCCGAATTAATTAAAACTAAATGAAATTTTCTAAAAGTTAATTATTCAAATAATAGGAACTAAAATAATTACAAATTATAGAAATTCAATTAAAAACAAAATAATAAAAATAAATAATTAAAAAAAATTGTATTGTTAAAGCTGTTATATTAAAGGATATTATGATGGAAAAACAAATATTGATAGTGAATTTTTATGTGTAAATAAGGATAATATTTATACACTATTTGGTCACTACTAACAATAATTTGGTGGCAAATAATAAAGGTATAACAAACTTCGTAAAGGATCACCGGTAACTGAACGAGCTGTCGACGGAGGCAGCACAAACACGGAAATCCGCGATTTCTGCCGATCTGGAGTCAATTTTCCCCCGGAGTCAATTTTTCCAATATCCTACAGGTGTGTGCTGAAAATCGCCAATTTTTACGATTTCATTTTGTAGGCACTAGTAAGATTAAATAATGAAATTATTCAAGAAATTTTCTTGTTTACATACGTAAATATTTTACTTTTATTACATCTTCCATTGGTTATTAGTGGTTTTTCAAATTGAATTTCCTTCATTCGTTTTCAGTTCTTTGGATAATAACACTATTGTCATGAAACAGTTGATATTTTAAATACTGCACGCGAAAAATAGGCCAGGAAGATTATAAACTAACGTAAAGTTATTAATGGTTTTTCAAACTAAATTTCCTTCTTTGGTTTTCAATTTTTTAAATAATAACATTATTGTCATTATATAGGTGATATTTTTACTCAGGAAAATTACAAACGTAACGTAAAAAGTTGAATTTTTACACTCGATTACATTATCTAATCAATATATCAAAAGTTTTTCTTTTTTTATTAAATATAGAACAAAGCAACCTTTATAAAATCTATAATATGGAGTCGAAAAAGTTATTCTATAATTTGAGGAACATATGAGCCCTTACACTGTCGAACCCAAAAATATTCGTATTACACAGAAAAAAAATTTATTTACAAATAAATTAATATTTACTTTCTCAAGCAATTTAATTCAGTGGCGTACCTAGACCACTTGGGGCCCGGGGCGGATTTATTTTGGAGGCCCCCCTCACCCTCAAAAAATAGTACATTATGCACCAAGGTAGCAAAGTGACACTTTTTTGGCCCGAGGGTAAAGGATTGTTTACACGAGGCGCCAGCCGAGTGAAACAATTACCCGTGGGCCAAAAGTCACTTTACTACCGTCGTGCATATACTGTTTTTTGCCATTCCGAGAGGTAAAGTAGGAACTTCGCCAGTTTAGAAACTTAAAGCAAAAATTTAACGCTTTTTTTTTTATAATACCTACACGTGGTCGATAAATCGCAAAATAGCACTAGTAATATTACCAACTATACTACTAAAAATTACTAAGAAATAGCAGTTGGCACCCCTGATTCTACCAATGCCATTGATTCCAATGCTTCATTTCATTTAAATTTGTGCCTTTGAAAGAGCAACACGTACCATGAGCGAGAACGTAGAAATTGCCGAAAACTTCTCGGATTTTGGTAAGATGTTCGGTATCGCTAATTACGGCCAGATACACATTCATGTAAATGTACAAAAATGATGATTTTATAATAAATTAAAAAATTTAACTTTTACAGATTTTTACTACTAAAAAGTCACCAGTCATCTGGTGACTTTATTTACCGCTCACCCCCCTATTTTTTAACTTTACTCCCGCTCACCCCCCTATTTTTGAACTTTACTCCCGCAGGGTAAAAAAGTGCCCCTTTACGCCCGCAAACCGGGGTAAAAAGTGAGTACTTTACCCCCGGAATGGCAAAAAAACATTTTAATGTGGCTAGCCTTTTTTTTTGCCTTAATTTAACCGTCTTCCATAAGCTATTGACCTGTGCAGAGAAATAATAGATAGAATAAGGGAACAAACTCGTGCAGTCCGAGGTCATCAATTATCATTACTGTTAAAAATGTTAAACTGATAAAAAGTTTTATCGTAAGAGCCCGAATTCGAACAATTGAATCTACGACGTTCAGCACGACGCAACGCAGCTCCGAAACCGACGCTCTCTGAACGACTGAGCCACGAATGAGCTCGCTCACTTGAGAAACATGGAATTATTTATTTTTGGGTGGGGCCCCCTTAGTAAAGGGGCCCGGGGCGGACCCCCCCCCCCCCCCCCCCCCCCCTAGGTACGCCACTGATTTAATTATTTCATGTTCAAAAGGTTATTAATTCAATTTTGTAATTTTATATAATACATAATAATATTACTTGTTGTTTATGTTTGCTTGGGAATGATCCAACAAGATCGAAACATGTCGTAAACTATCCTTTTTTCAAGTTTTTAATTATTATTTAGGATTCCTCCAACTTTTATTTTGTTAAAGAATTGTTAGTCTGTATTAAAACTTAGGTACCTTAAAAACAACAAAAAATGGTAGGCGAACGTTTGAGCGGTTACTTTGTTAGCTTCTCATGCCAAAATTCACGGGTGTAGTGCCCAAATTAAATCTTGGTTGCGCTACTCTTTTTTTATCAACAACTTATCACACTTTAAATTTTAATTTAATGTTATACATTTATTTTGCTCTGCCCTATGTTCACTATTCATTTTCAAAACCGAAAGTTAGTGGATTACGAAAATGTGATACGACTTGAGCTGATAATCGTCGTCCATTTTTGTATAAAATTTAAATTTTTTTAATTTTCGTTTTATGTTTAAAAAATGTAAATATTTAATATTTTATAACATCTTACAATGTTATTTTGTAGTTTTCTTTATGATTAACTTTTGATACGCTTTTATCGAACGATTTCGTGGTGTATAATTTTCTGAAGGAAAAACTGATAGGTCAATCCATTGATTGGCAATGGATTAGCTTAATTTGTTCATTTACGACCCGAATAAGAGTATTTAAATTTGAGAAGTTTTTTTAGCTCAAATTAGCCGTATTGATTTGTGAAGACCATCTGTTTCGAGTTTGGAGGAATAACGTTCGTTTTTGAGATTTCGTTTTGATGACAAAGATGTCGTTCAAATTTGTTTTGATTTTCCAGATAGAAATTTCCATTTATTCCAGTTGAGCTTTAATTTTTTAGAACATGTGACGACATATTTGAATAATTCCTGCTATCGAGTTTTTATATCTTCAATGTTAAAGATGGAGTATTATAGGTGGTGGACCTGGTTAGGCTGTAATTAATTTAGTAGTGTGTAGCTTGGTTTCGCATGACTACCGAGGCGAAGGACCAAATCCTTTTTATTTGGAACCTGTTTATTGATTGTGGGAAGTTGCATTTACAATTTTGTTTGCACTTCCGACCATTGGAATATTTTCTGTAACAGTTTTTTTATTCAAATGTTGGACTGCTTCGTTGGTTGTGCTTCGTTAGAGCTCGCCAATTATTAATTTCTTTATGTTGAGTTACCTCATTAATATAATTTCAGCTTTAATTTGTATTTTGCCATGCTTCGGAGGGCCCGTAAAGCCGTAGGTCCCCCTATGTAAATGATTTGCGATTATAACAATAAAAAAAACAGAATATAGACACAACAAAGGCCAGTCTAGCAAGCTACCGAAGATGGAAAAACCAATGCTCGTAGAACTAATTTGAAAAAAGATTGGCAAACACAGGTCCCAGACCTAACATAAGAAAAAGAAGAAGACTTGTATTTCTTTTATTATTTTTCTGTGGGGTCGAACCATCAGCTAGGTTCCCACTTTAACTTATTATTTTTTGTTAATTGTTTGTCTATGTTCCACATATTGAATTTAAAACCACACGTCAAACCCATCTTGCGGATTTTATTTTGGTGCGACAATAAAACAAGACTCTTTATTCTTTTTGATTGCTTTAGAAAAAATTAGAGAAACAATAATACCAGCTTTGTTCGGATATTGGATATCAGGGGACGTGTTAAAGAAAAACTACGTTTTGAATCGACTAGTTTCTTTAACACGTCCCCTGATATCCAATATCCGAACAAATCATATTTTTGGGACAATATCTTTTCTTAAAATAATACCAGCGTTGTTTTTCAAGCTTGGTGCAATATTGTACCAATATTGATAGCCAATATTGACTGTCGAAGATCACCAATTTTTAATATTGCGTCAATATAGGAAATCAATATTGTACCAATATTGGCTGAAGCTTGGTGCAATATTGAACCAATATTGATAGCCAATATTGACTGCAGAACTTTAACGAATATTGGTTCAATATTGATTTCCAATATTGCGTCAATATAGGAAATCAGTATTACGTCAATATTATTTGCTGAAGCTTGGTGCAATATTGAACCAATATTGATAGCCACTATGGATTGCCGAACTTCAACCAATATTGGTTCAATATTGATTTTCAATATTGCGTCAATATAGGAAATCAGTATTACGCCGATATTGGCTGAAGCTTGCTGCAATATTGAACCAACATTGATAGCCAATACGGACTGCCGAACGTCAAGAAATATTAGTTCAATATTGATTTTTAATATTGCACCAATATAGGAAATCAGTTTGGCACCAATATTGGCTGAAGCTTGGTGCAATATTGATAGCTAATATTGACTGCCGAACTTCAACCAATATTGGTTCAATATTGATTTTTAATATTGCGTCAATATAGGAAATCAATATTATACCAATATTGACTGAAGCTTGATGCAATATTGAACCAAGATTGATAGCCAATATTGACTGCCGAACCTCAATCAATATTGGTTCAATATTGATTTCCAATATTGCGCCAATATTAGCTGAAGCTTGATTGAATATTGAACCAATATTGATAGCCAATATTGGCCGCCGGATTTCAACCAATATTACCGAAATATGTACATATTGAAAACTGGTGAAATATTGCACCAAACAATTTGTTTACATAAAGGTTTGTCCAGAATTGGTTTACGAATTGGTGTTATGCTCAATGTACAGGCGCCGAATTAAGCTCTTGTCATTAATTCTTACGTTAGTACGTTATAAGTTTAAGAACAACCGTGAATGCAAATAATTCTTCTTCTTCTTCTTCGCGTGCCTATCCGTTACCGGATGTTGGCGACCTCTCTCCTATGTATGTGTTGTGCATTTGTAGTACTATCACACACATAGGGGACCTACTTGTTTAACGCGGGCTCCGAACCGCGGGAAGTGTATACACTTCATCTCCAGAGAGGCTGTTCTAAGCATATTACACCTCGGTGGTTTGCCATTGCCTTCCGAGGGGAGACGGTCAGAATACAGTTTTTACTGAGCCCGGAGTCGAACCGGGCATTCCGCATTAGCAGCAATGCACTTAACTGCTTAAGCTGATCACCGTCTCAAATAATTAGTCCGCAAAAATTCAAAAGGGATTACTATCATTTGTTTCGAAGATACAGGGTGATAAACATTTTCGGTAAAACCAATTTTGATATTTTTAAAATTATTAATAACAGCAGGCTGACTGATTCATTATAAGAATCAGTTGTAAAAGATTGTGTCTTTATTTTAGTCTTAAAGAGGAGAAAAATAAATCTCTAAACGTCGACAAATGATTAAATAGTTTTGATATCCCCTAATAAGGTCCAAATCCCAGAAATACTTTTGTTTAAATAGTTAATGCGCGATAACATGGAAATATAACCGCATTACATGGTAAAGATCATCCTAAGGATCGCATTTACGTAAAAAACACTACTAAATTTTTTTTGTCGGTACCCAATTCTATTTCGACCTTTTTTTATAAACTTATAATTTTTCATGTAATCTCGGTTTTTGTAAAATTTCCAGAATGTTTGCAAACAACCCTAAAATGTGAAGGAAATAGGAAGAATTATAGACAATTATTGTAAACATTTGCACCATCTTATTATAATTACACCAAAATTACAGAGTGGACCCTCGGCCAATTATGCGTTTAAATTGATAGTCTTTTTTGTAAATTTTGATACATTTAATATTAAACCAGTCTAGTTTGAAAAATATACAAAATACATAATATGTTGATGTGAATTTCAAAGGGGTCGTAAATTTTGGCAAATTTCAAAAGTCAATTTTACATTAAAATTTAACATGCCCACAATTTCGTTGTATTTTGAGATAAATTTAAATGCTCATTGCATCAAACAAAATTTGAAATATCCAAGTTTTTGAAATGATAATAAATAATTGATGGCCAATTGATTATAAGGGTAGAATTTTTCAAAGTATGGCGATAGATTATAAAATTGTATTGATATTGTATTTCTTCTTTTTTTGAAGATTTTTAATTACAACAAGTAATTTTACTTGTGTTCGCAATTTTTATTATTGTTATGGTCGTTGCGCTGGTTTTCGGTTTGATTTTGTCCATGTCGAGAAAATGAGGTAACTTTTGCGTCCAGAACGATCCTGGAACGAAAATTGGAAACCCAGCAGGGTCAGTTCACGATCGACCGCCATAAAGTGCGGTATTTGAAATCGAAGTTTAATTTGTCGATAGATAATCGACATAAAATTTTAATTACTGAGCAACGGTTCGATAGTTCGATATTAAGAATTGGTTTAAATTGTCGAGAAAGAATTGGTCGACATTGAAGTTTTACGCATATTATGGAAAATTGGAAATTTCATAAAATTTGGGAAATTAAAGAAATAAAAAAAAATTCAAAGAAGGGATGCACTGCAGTACAAGAGAACAGGTTGGTATTTTGAATAATTGGAAAGGTCGAATGGATGATTCAAGATAAAGAAAAATTGGAAATTTTACAAATGGACGTCGCACAGTGTGGGGTATTTGGCCTCAAAATGTGGCATAAAATACAAAAATCAAATGCTACATGCATATTCCCTATTATGATTTTTGTAAACTACACTATCTTGGGCACCATTGTGTGAATTTATAGGAACATTACTCGTTCCAACTTTCCACTACATCGTCAAAAGATGCTGTGGGGGGGGGGGGGGTTAACACATTCTTTTCAAAGATTATTTTTGCTAGAAATCGTTATAAATTGTAACTTTTACTTATGGAAACAATAAGTTCAAATATCTTACATAAAGTCTGTAATAATTGATCTTTAAATAAATACGGTTTTAATTTTAATTTTTAATTATTATTAATTTTTGTGAAAGATTATCAGAAAAAAAAGAAGATTTGAATATGAATTAAGGTCGATAAAGTTACTTTGTTTTTTTTACGGATAATACTGATACTTGAGACTTTAAACTACATTTTTTGGCTGCCAAGCTTTGCCGGATTCTTTTTAATTCGCGTTTTACTTGGAGAACTCAAAAATTTCTAAGTCACCCTGTATATAGTTTTTATCAAATTATTTATCAATTTTACATGGTTGGATTCGTTTTTTTGAATGTTTACTCCAGAAACAGTTAAATTTGCGTTGCTGCCTATAGATCAGTTAAGCGAAGAAACATATGAAGCTTGCAATAAGGATTTCAAGAGATATCGTGAACATTAACTCGAGAAAATGTAGCCGCGAAAGTTCAAACAGAGACGTTCTAAACATATTTCTTTTAACCTCTGACCCTGTTATAACAAACAAAAGAGAATTACCCAAAAAAAACCTTCGATACTTATCTCAGCAGATATTACATTTATTAAAAGCCCCTACTGACCAAGTCATTGATGATCAAACAGATTTCCGAGAGTGACGATGACGATACGATGCGATCGATGGATGATGATGAAGAAGATTACCAAGAAATTATTTAAAATGTTTGCTTTATTTTTACTTTTAACGCTATTACTTGAAAAATACATATAAAAATTATTAACTACTTCTCTTCTGAATTTTTTAATTCGTATCCATTAAATATTTGTTGTATTGTGATATCACAACCTGTATTTTCGGATAAGTGTATATTTACATGATATTTACACAACATATCTTCCAAAAACTATTTCTGTGTTTTTTGCTGATGATGTTAATTTTTCAAAGTTTTTCAAATAAATTCATTTTCTTAATAAATAAATGCACTAGAATTATGCAAAGTATTTTTTAGATACTACTAAGAGCCCTGAAAATAAATATCCTACTTAGAAATCCGTTGGAATAGTATTTGATTTAATGCCACCTTTTGAGGCCAAATACCCCACTGTGCGTCGCAAGAAATTATAAAGTAAATGAATTTGATAAAATGTTATCAACTGTTAATGATCGGGACAACAAAATTAATGAATAGTGCGCGATTGTGACTTTAAATTTTAATAACTTTTTATGTGATGTACCTGATTTTGAAGACTATTGTAAATTAGATATTAATTTGTGTAAACCTCAATTTTGTGTTTTTATAATAAATAAATAATTTGTTATCATATTTAAAATTTTGGAGATTTGGCTTTCATTAAAAATAAAAATTAAGAGCAGTTTCAAAACATAAATAATTTGGAGGAAAATAAAAATTTGCGATTGATAGAGAGCAACGTTCTAAATTGGGAAAAAAAATTTTAGTTATTGAGTTTCATTTTTGGAAAATGTTCCAAAATTAATTTTATTGGGGATTGAAACTTTTTCTACATCATGGAAAACTTAAAAGAAGTAGTACCTAATAAGAAATAGAACGTCTTACTATTCCTTCCCATTTTAAATGTTTCACTGTTAACCATATCGCCAAAATTTTCAAAAGTAAAAAAAATACGCTAACCTTACTGTTAATTTAAAAATATAAATGTACTTATCTTAAGCTAAATCTACTAATTATTCACCAAAGCCATCAAAACTTAAGCAATATTGCTTGATATATGCACAATCACATCAGGAAATCACTGCTGGAAATTACTGTTGTTCCTCGAAAACCAACAGCATCTCATAACGTCAACTATCAAAACTTCCACCACAGATACAATAAAATTGAATAGAAGATACCTGCGAAGGTTAAATCCATTATATTAAAGTGCTATTTGAGTAGAATAGAAAATAATTCAAATGTTACCTGATTCCTATTATTTTTCATTTCTATTTCAAATAGCATGGGTAGATTAGTTTAAAAACACCTGAAAATATAATTTGGAAAATTTGGCCGGTTAGTTTTAAGTCTCCAACTTAAAAACAAACAAGGGTTTCATATTACCACCTTCTCCTTTACCCATACATATTTCTAAACTTTAATAAATAAGTATTAATACGAACAGCAATGTTAATCTAAAATTTTAATTCTGTTGCTAATATAAAATATAACGAAATAAAATTAAGTTTTTATTGCTCATATTTTCCGAACGATTACCATCTTAAAGAAAATTTGTGTGTTAAAATCATGATTATTTGGTGTGATTAACTCCAATAATGTGCGACGTTGAAAAAGTTTTAATTATACTTTTAGTAATAATTACAAGTAGTAGAATTACAATTTGAAATAAAATTTGTAGTTTTAACAACGAAATTAACCAATATTTTTTTAAGTTTCCAAGATTATTACTAAAATTTTTCTAGCGGTAGATATGTTAATTGTAAATTATAATATATTATAACTAGAAGGTTAGGCGGCTTATTGACCTCCCTGACCTTCTAGCAGGCGATTCATGTTTTTTATGACCAACTAGATTTATGAGCAATTTTATTGATAAGTAACTCGATTAATTAGCAGCTCGATTTAATAGCAACTCTGATTGATGAGCAAAACGATTGATATGCTACTAAATTGGTGAGCAACTCGACAATTCATGCTTTTTGTGTTAGTAATGAATGAATGAAGCATCCGCGGGTGGTGGATACGAGAATGCCAGTCTTAGGCAGGACAGGAGGAAAATTAAATACCTCCCTCGAATCAAACAGCCCGACCGAGACGAACCTAGAAAAGTATCTTGGTCGTATCTAATATTGCTCAAACTTGTGGATTACAAATTTAATACAATAATATTCATATAAAATGAAGTTATGATTAAGACACTCCGAGCTTAACAGGAAGAAAAGCTTCTGGGATAGATGAAATCAACAACTAGCTGTTAAAGTATGGTGTGAGGAACTAGCAAATGAACTAACTCTATTTGTATAAAATTGTGTTTGCAACCAAAGGCATCCCCAAAGAAACAAGTTTAAAAATTAGTTTTAATTTTAAAAGTTTAAATAAGAAAATTTTGAAAAATATGAATAATCAAAAATAAAGTGAAAATAAAAATGTGCAGTGGCTTAAATTAAAATTATGCGGGTGTATTTGGGAGGAACTACTTTCCATGAAGAGTGGAAACTCGAGCTTTTCGGCTACGGCTCTCGATGAGTATAAAGACGTATAATATAACTTTGGATGAAAAATGAAAACAATTTAATTGAAATTAATGGGATTTTAAGAAAGCAGAAAGTGTGGAAGTGGTTTTTGTTTATTTGGAAGAGATAAAAAGTAAAAAGCAATTGTAATTTCAAATAAATAATGTGGTTATGAAAAATAAAATGACGAAAAATTAGAATTAAGATTAAAAAATTTGAAGAATAAATAATAATAAGAAGATATTTCATTACGTCTATGGCAATAAAGTGGAAAAATTCAAAATTGAAGACGCTGCATTTTTGATTCGATGAATATCTGGATACCAAGAGTAAAACGAAGCTTGGGCAAAATTTCAACATTTATTGAAGAGAATTTTAAATTATTGGTAGAAACAGAATTAATTATACTAAAAACCTGCAGGTATGAGATTTTCGTATATTGATCTTTATATTTTATTTTGTATCGACTTATAGAAATTCATTTAAAATTTTAATAAATTATAAGTAGGTTTAGAAAATTACAGTATGTTGTACTAAAAAAAGGTATATAAATTCAAATTTCTGTGTTAAAATTATATACTACAAGTTTAAACACAACCATTCAGCTTAAAATAAAAATTTAATTTCATTTTGTAAAATATAAAATTAAATTTCAAATTCAAATTAGAAATTTTTTAAATATTTGTTCATATCAGAGCAATATATTTGGATTATATAGAATGTATATTTTGATGAATAATTAACATGGTTCGATTGCCTTGGTTGTGCAGCCTAAAGGCCGCACTGTTAGGACTGATGAACGGATTAATTTGGCGTTACAAAAATACATATAAATTTTGGCTATTATTATAATAATATATTTTTTGTATATGCGCTATTTTTATACTACTAATCACTTTAGTTTCTAAAAATAAAGATTAAATTAGGATGTTTTACTCCGGGAGAGCAAAAAGTTATAGTTATAAGGTGAAATCTATCTTGAATGAACAGCACTGGTTATCAGCTTTTTGTCCACTTAAATGAAGAATCCGTTGAAGTAAAAATGAAATTTATTAATGGTTTATTACTACGATGTCGAAGTTGAAATTAAAAAAAATATATCCAAACAAAATAAAACTTTAGCCATAATCAAAAAACAAATTTCTCAGCGCTACAGCCAAACAAACTACAATTGTTGATGACAAAACTAATGGAGAGAATGATTCAATATTGAATCTCCGTCTGGAACGCCAACGGTTACTACAATGTAGCTACAAAGTTAAACAATTTCTAATAAATGAAGACATCGACCTACTATGTATTCCTAATTTCGGAGTTTCGACTAACAAACAGAAGTTACCTAAATGTTCCCAAGTCCAATATTTATTATAAAGGCAAAGGGGAGACACAACAACAATTTTAAAAGTAAGTAAAATAAAATTTGTATTCAATTTCTACGTTATTTTACT
The DNA here is from genome assembly GCA_932274525.1 of Podabrus alpinus. Lineage (NCBI taxonomy): Eukaryota > Metazoa > Arthropoda > Insecta > Coleoptera > Cantharidae > Podabrus > Podabrus alpinus. The sequence continues at coordinate 23,748,782 of OW026454.1, forward strand.
ACTTGTGAGTGATTATTCTAATGTCTTTATTTTTTTCACTTCAAATTTTCCATTCCTTTTGTATTAATTTTTTGTTATATTTTTAATTTCAATTATTAGTCATTCTTCGGTTAAGCTTCTTTGATGATCTACCAAAATGTCGATGTCGTAATCTATCGTTTTTAATTATGTTTTAAATTATAATTTTTGTTCATTACGAATATATTAATTTTTAATACTTATAATTTAATTATTTTAAAATTAATTTTAAAATGTTTTTTAATCAAATTTTCCAGTTATTCATAGCAACATCTATTTTATAGGCATTTTTAAATCGCAGTGAAAATTATATTTAATTAAATCCCATTGACGTTTGTAAAGTTGATTAAATTTTAACATCAATGAAAAGGCAAGGTAAGCATTATTATTTTTGAAATTTTTTTGTAATTCCAAATTCTTTAGTCTGATTTGTTGTAGTCGATCTTTTTATTTACATCTTCAATTTCTCGGTCATTTTATTATTTGTATTTATTATTCTGTTAGTTTTATTTCAGATTTTCACTTCAAATATTCCATTTTTTATTTCATTAATTTAATTTTTTATTAATTTTCCTCCAGTGTGGTTTTTCGCCTATAACTCGCTTAATTTCATGTTTAGGAAAAATTATAATCAGATCAAAATTAAAGACCATAAAATTCTCTATAAACATACATCTTAGAAAATTTATCTTCAGATATTGAAGATCACATGAAAAAAGATTGTATTTGAGTTAAAAGAAATGTTCCTTAAAACTGAAATTAAGTGAGTTAGTTTTAGGTGAAAAATTGATTTGACGGGGCTAAAATTCGCAATTGGGGAAGAAACCGCAAACTAGAGGATTTCAAAAATTTTTTTGATGCGATCTCATATTCCTATCTGCAAAATTTCTTGGTCTTTTCGGTTTCATTGCCTGGTTAGTTGGAAAAGTTTGATAACATTTATTTTGTGGAACATTTTTTGTGCCCTTTAATTTTAGTTTGACGATAACTCGTACTTTTTATAAATTCTTAATAATAAAACTTCAACCCGTATTAAGCGAAAATTGAATTCTACTGAATCACAAGTTCGGTTTCAGGAAAAGACACTCAACTATAGAGCAAATATAAGGAATTTCAGCAAAGATAAACTAATGCTCTGTCGTCTCTTTAGATGTATTATAGGCATTTGCCAAGTTTCGATACGACAGTCTTCTGTATAAAATCTAGAAGAGTTTACCGCACATTAATTTTGTAAATAATTCAACGTTTTTCATGACCCTCTCCCTTTTCTTTATTTTGAATACTATTCTGTATTTTTAACTTTCTGTTAAGTTCGTTAAATTTTATAATTTTACAGTACATAACGTACTAAAAATTACCACCCTTTACTACTAAAATTTCTTTTTAAATTATATTTTCCTTAAATTAATAGTTATTTACATAAAAGTCAGGAAAATGACATATTACTGACGAGGGGCAATGTTGAAATACGAGGCACTTCGTGCCGAGTATTTTAGAGCTCCGAGTCAAGTGAGACATTTTACTGACATGTTTTGTATTAAATTTTTCCGAAAATCGTAAAAAATCGAAATTTAAAATCGAAATTTTAAAACACTAATTGAACGACATTTTTTGACATTGACATTTGTCTATTTTATTTTGTTATTATTAACCTTACTAATTATTACCGGACTAGTCAGTAAAGTTCAATTTCCCTGCGCGTGCATAAGCAGGGAAATGTTGTTTCAATGACGATTTCCGGAAAAGGTCTTATTTACTTCTCAAAATTTATTTAATCAAGTAGAATTTAAATTGATCATTAGTTTATAATAATAATCCTAAAATAACATCCTAAAATAATAAAAACCAAGATATAAAATCTACTAGATAATTACTCAGTTTAACCTTTTCCTTAAACGAGTTACCATAAAAATTAAGTATTTTTAAATGTTCGTAAAACTTTAAAATCGATCGATTTATTTTCGTCAAACTTATGCAACAAACAAAAAGTAATAAACAGGTAAGTATTATGTATTATTATATTAGTACATTGCATATCTGGGTACTTATAGAAAACTTATTATCCTTGAACCACTTACTGAAAGTAACTGTAATTTTGTTGAAAATAACGCCGATTTTCTTTTAAAGAAAATTTTACATTTGCTTTGTGTGCATTTTCTACATCATCTATTATGAAAGATCGACAAGATTTCCATATGTATTAGTATTTTCGCGTCACCAAAAAATGTACAAATTACTTTTCAGAACATTATTATCTACATATTTTATGACACCCCTAAAATGTACAATGTTTTAATCTGTTCTAATCACTTTCAAAAATTTGCGTTAGGTATTGCATATTCAGGAGTTTATTACTTGATGGTATCAGTACCTAAGTTGTAATCATGATTTCGATTAGTTATTCTGGGTGCATGTTCCGTCTTCGCTTCATAATTTTCCAGGTAAGAATATTTTGCATTATAAATTGTTAAGTTTTGGTTTTCAGCGTAATTTCGAATCGAAAGTTGAAAATGGGGGGAGGAGGCTTAACATGCCTCAGTCAACTTTTAAAATACTTTAAAAGAAATTGAGCGCAAATGGAAATAAACGAGGTACAAACTGATACAAATCTATAATTTTAACTGGAGATGAAAAGATGAACCCTAAATAATACAACAAATTAAATCATTTCAACTTGATTTCTTTTGTAAGAAGTATTTCAGCCCTATTAAAACCTTGTGCAATGAAAAAGTAGATACAAATTACGTAAGTAATTTTACACACGAATTACTTAACAATCCAACAAAAGTTCTCTAGATCTAATGGCATGACTTACATAATGATGAGTATTATGCTTCTCATGTGTTGAATCAAAGATTCATAAACATAATATTATGAAGCTGGTAAATGTAAAATAGTAGGAAATATTTGTTTAATGATTTTCAATTTACTGTATGCTGTATATTTCTGTTTCACGCTCATAACCCATAATACGGAATTCCTACATGCTTATTTATAATTTAATTTGTTAGTAGTTATCGTATAGGACGCTCTCTAACTAAATTTGATTCGTATCGATTTAAATAAACCAGGTATCTACCGATACTCCGTGTTTCTCACATTTTCTTACAGAGAAATTAATTTTGTGATTAATGAATTTAATTAAGCGTTTATCACGAGTAAGAAATTCGGCACGTTACAAAACTGTTACAACCATATTTAATATTATTGAGTTAAAATGTGTACGACGCGATGTAGAAAAAATTTAAATAACATTTGCGTTAATTATTAAATCAACAGTATAATTACAATTTGAGATAAAATTTATAGTTGGTATTTATGCTGAAATTTATTAAAAAAATTTTTAATTAGTTTCTAAATATTTACGTATTTTTTGCGATTCCGGTCCGGTACTTCTAATCGATCACGAAGTTTGTTATTTTCAGAAAAGTGTTTTTATTGAACATTAATTTGTAGTCAATTATTATTAGGTTCCAAAAATTAATATTGAATATTAAACTGAAATTAATTTTATTATACCTTAATATATTTCACCCTTTTAAAATTTTAGCATGAATATGACCTAATAAGCCAAAATTAGTCGCTGATATAATAAAAGCGTCTATTCTATCTGGAATATTGCTACTTTGTTATGAAGTCGATATGATCCTGGTTATCAAGGTGGATTACTTTTTACCTCCTCTTTATTAGGTTACAGTTTTGTGTGTGGTTTTGCTTCATTTGTCACTCTTCTCCAAGCTATTCTATTCTTACATTTAGTTTTCCAGTTTGTTACGTTCATTTCCGAAGGTTTCTCGTCACTGCTTCTATCCATCTATTTCTTGGTTTTCCTTCGCTACGTTTCTCACTTATGTAGTTTCCATTCAGTGACTTTCCTTATTGCTCCGTTTTCTTGTTTTCTCCAACCATCTTGGTTCTCTGTCTTTCCATAATTCACGATTTATTCTTGTTCTAATTTCATCATTGCTATCTATCACGGAAGACGGTCATGGTCTGAACGTTAGCGCGATCAACTGCTAACAAAAATACCCGGTTCGACTCCGGGTATTGTCTAAAAATTTCTTGACTGTCTTCCGTGTTTCGGAGGGCACGTTAAGCAGGCGGTCCCCCTGTGTTAATGATTTGCCATCATAACAATAAAAAACAGGGTGCAGGCACATCGAAAGGCAAGCCTAGCAAGCTACCTGAGATGTAAAAACCAAACTGCTCATAGAACCAACAGTGCCTTGAACAGAGGCACTATAGTTGGGAAGTACAGGACATAGTCTTAGATTAAGAAGAAGAAGAAGCTATCTGTTATGAGTCTGTAACGGTTTGAATTTTCCCACTGCGATTTTTGGTTCTTTGCAATTTTTAAATAGGGGGTTGTCGACGGCACAGTAGGGAACTAAACTGCGAAAATGGCCAAGGGTCCGTTTTGGAGGCTGAACAGGAAAACATCGAAGTGTGTGTGTATGTGTGTTCGAAAATTATTTATTGTACGACAGTAACGAGATTATTGGTTTTAATCACTAACCACCGAGCATGGGAGATATTCGTTCTATTTTTCTGGACTTTTCAATTTTTACCGGTTGGCCGTTGGCAACAATTTGATAGAAAGTTCCAGATGTTTCGTTAGAAAGGATAAAGACTACACCATATTTTTCATTTTGGCCTTTAATTGTTGTTTTATTTTAATCTTACAATTAAACTTCTTGTTTACTTCAATTGAACTTAATTGTTTAATTAAATTAATTCATTTAATTAAATTAAACAATTAAACTCCTCTCCATACTTAATCAATTCTCCATATACGTAATCTCTTCCAGAGTTTTTTCAATTTTAAATTTTGTTAATCTGTTTTTCAGTTTCTGAGAATGTTTGTTATTTTATTATCTCGTCCTCGTGTTCAGCTATTGTTGCTTCTTGGGAGTTTTGTTCTGGTTCTTTGTTGTTAAGTAGATCTTTGAAATGTCTTCTCGATATTTCTCGTACTAGTTCCTCTTTATCTTTTCGTTTTCCAATTTTATCTTTAGTTGTTCTCATTTGGAACTTATTGTTTTAACTTCGCTGTTTTATTTCCATATAGAACTCCTTTGATTTGTTTACTTTGTTTGTCGTTCTAAAGTTCTTCCACCTTTTCTTCTAACCACTAGCTCTTTGGTTCTACGTACTATAAATGCTATCTTCCTTGAACTTGTATGTTCCTTCACATCTTCTTGTTTTCCCATTTTTATCCATTTTTCTCTTGCTTTTACATTCTTAATTGAACCATTTTTTAAATACCCTTTTCACGTTGTATCCTCACGTTTGCTTAATTGATTCCTGAATTACCGATTTTATTCTTCAGTTAAATTTCATTGATATCTTTGTATTCATTGTGTATTGGTCTGTTCAGTTTCATGACGTATTTTTATGTGTGTTTTCTTCGCCGAACCTTTCCATTGCCCATCTGTTGTTGCCATTGCCTCGTTTTTATATTTTTACTTATTTGCTGCTCTATATGATCTAATATCTCTTATCGTTGCTGCTCTTTTTTTAATATCACAACATGATGTATTTGATTTTCACTTTGACTGTTTCTACCCGGTTTCATTCATGTGATCTTATCCAGGAGTTTCCATGTAAATTGAAAAATACAAAAAATAATGGAGTCCTTCTAAAAATTATAATAAGTGAAATTTAAAATTTGTGCGTACGAAGTATTTCAGGAGGAAGATTATTGGCCTACATGAAAACTGAATAGATGATTTGCTTTAATCTAAAAGGGATACGTCCAAGGACCATACGTTCCTAGGAGCAGGCTAGAGATCAGGCAAATGGTAGTGGACAAAGTTGGTCCAAATTTGGGGGCTATTAGTTGTTTGTGTTTATCAATGTGTAATAGTTTTGAATATTAAGCTTTTGCAGAAGTCGTAATTTACTTCCAAAAAGTCGTTTGTGGTACCAGATGTTGGATTTTCATGCCCACGTGCATTATTTAGTTGGAATAAAATAATTTTTAGATTGTGTTAATACTATGGCATGATAGAAATATTACGTTCGATCTACAAAATTTTATTAGAGATACATGGAAGTATCACATATTTAACTGCGAAAACATTTGTGAAGATTTGCAATACGATTGAGAACTTATTCTGATTAAATAAATTAATACTGGGGAAAAATATCAAAAATATTGCTGAGGAATATAAGGTATGTAAACATGGGTTACCATAATTTATTACCACATAAAACAACACACAGTCAGTGCCGTATACCACAATCAACATTAATTGAAAAATTAGCAAGAAATTAAATCATTTCAAACGCCTTATTAAATTATGTTTCACGTTAGTCACGATTTTACTTTTTTACATTTGTATAATAAGCCTTACATTGGTAAGTTCTAATTATTTTTCAATGTTGCCAATGTAGATCTGACGATACGAGTGTCACGTGTAACGCGTGTAACATTGAAACGTGTAATCTAATAAGGCGTTTGATAATTTTAATCTCTGTGTTAATTTTTCAATTTGTTGGTTTACGTATTATTTGATAGTGAAATGTATCAGCACAAATAAATATGTCTAAGAGCTGTTTTACATTACACTAAATTTTTCAGGACTGAAATTTTTAGTCCTAAAAATGCAATGCGCGCGCCGAATTAGGATGATAGAAAACTTGTTGTAATACTTTCCTGTTTGCAACTACAACCTGACAATTTTAACTTTTTCAGCGACTGAATATGCGCCACGCGCATTAGGTAAATTGTCAAATAATGTCGATTGGTTTGTAAGTGTTTAAAAGTGATTTAAAATAATTAAATAAAAATGCAAATTAGCAAAAGAAAAAAATTATGTGCTGCATAATTATTACAATGTTACTTGCAAAACCAAAAAATCAAACTTTAAAAAAAAAGCGATTATGGACTAAACTTCCAATGATTTGTTCGCGTTTGTTATTTTTTTTGTAAAATTATAAGAAGCTTGTACTCTTATAAAATAAAATCTCGGGTGTGAGGGTTGGGATAATAAAACAACTGTTAACAATACCTACTTATATAGTAGGTATATGAAAAGATGCATTACCAACCTTTTGCCATTACCAAGAATTTTGAATTTTGAATTTTAAATTATGAAACTAATTTTACATCATGCGCGCGCCGAATCAGGACGCTAACAACAATAAATTAGAACATGTTCTAAATTCTTGCTGTCAGCGTCCTAATTCGGCGCGCGCATTGCATTTTTAGGACTAAAAATTTCAGTCCTGAAAAATTTAGTGTAATGTAAAACAGCTCTAATACTGATGATCGCTTCGTCAACAAAATTTTTTATACTTTAATAGTCTAGGAGAGATACATTTTTAGCTTTGAAAATTCTGAGCATGAAGAAATGTGGAAGACATACTCGTATGTGTATTTTAGTTTCCGAATGACCCCCACGAACGTTCTCTAAAATTATCTGTCGGTTTCTTCTCCAATTAGGGATTGTAATTCCTCTAACGTGGTTTTTCGCCTATAGCTCGCTTAAGCTCATTTTTCTGATAGATTTTAATTAAACCAAAAAATGAAAAGCACAAAATTCTTTACCTAATTATTATAACCAAGATGATAATATAAGAAAATTTTATTTAAAACTGAAATTAAGCGATTTATAGGCGAAAGCTCGCTCCAGCGGGACTAAAATTCTCAATAGGGGAAGAATCTGACAGGAAATTTGAAAGAAATTTTATGAATAATATAAATTAATAAAGAAATATTTAATATAAATTTCCCACTTATTTCAATATAAATTGTTATACTAAAATATAATAAAAAAATCTATTGGGAAAATCTTGAAAGTGGCCACATCACATTTTTTCCAAGGAACATAATATGAAATATCTTTGGTAAGTATATATTATGACAAGTAAAATTGAATAAAAGTTAATATTTCTAGTCAAATCAGAAACAATTCAAACGTCCTGTTGAAGTATTAAACGTTAAAGCGTTATTTTTAACCGACTTCAAAAAAGGAGGAGGTTATCAATTCGGCTGTATTTTTTTTTTAATGTTTGTTACCTCATAACTCTGTCATTTATTAACCGATTTTCAAAATTTTTTCACAATTCGAAAGGATATAGTTTCAGATTGGTCCCATATAAATTTCATCAAAATCGGTTGAGTACTTTGGTTTTTATTGATTGTAAGCAAATACTTTATAATTGACAATACGGGAAACTTATAGGTGTGTTCCGCATAGACGCCTAAATCCCGTGACTGTGGGCGTTGAAACTTTCACAAGATCTGGCGAGAATCAAGAGTAAACTTTTCGTCGTCTTTGATTTTAGTAATTCGCCACCATAAGACGGTCATCTGCAGTTAAACACTTTAGGTCAACGGTCAACAGCGATTTTGACACTAAAAGTTTAATTAAATGACATTGACATATAGTCAGTAGCGGCTCGAGAATAGGGGGCACAACTTTGACATAAGAATGTTAACCTTAAAAATTAAATAACATTGACATATAGTCAGTAGCGGCTCGAGAATAGGGGGCACAACTTTGACATAAGAATGTTAACCTTAAAAATGACATTGACATATACTCAGTGGCGTTGCACAATATTTTTAAAATTAGCAAGAATCAAGTTACAAAGTGACAAATGAATTAATTTATGACATTAATGTACATTAATTAATTGTATTAATTTCATAAAAGTTTGCAAAGCGCTCTAAGAACGGGTAAGAAAACATTTATATTCCTTTGTATTTCACTGCTCTTGGAATAATTATTTCTATAGAAAATACCCCAGATTAAAAGATAACCCAAACTGAACAACTACCTTTTAGTCAGATTATTATGTATAATCGTTAAACTGTTCATTATAATTTTTATTATTTTAGAATTACAATAAAAATGTCTAGCGAAATCGAATGCATCCACGAGAGCCAGTCCGACAATACCCCGGCCGTTAACCAGTCCGACGAAACCTCGACGGTTTCCCAGTCCGATGGCACCCCCGCCGTCGCTGACCCCAAGCCCGCTGGAACTGATCGGGGCAATCGATGGAGGGGAAGGCGACGCCGACGCCCCTATGGCCGTGTGGAACGGCGCAATATTGACCCGCCATACGATTTGCGGACCAAATTGCTCCAGAACAGGGGGCCGCTGCCGAGCGCAACAACGGCCGGGAACGCCGTTAGGCTGGAACGGCCCGTATTCAAAAATTGTTGTATATATTTTAAATAATTTTCAAATTTTTTAATTATATTTTAATATAAAATAATAAAAAAGTACAGAAAACCAATACAACTTTATAATTTATATTTGGATAAACAATTCTTTGAGTGCCAATGTCATTATTTTAAGGTTAATATTCTTATGTCAAAGTCAGTTAATTCCAGGCAGGACATCGTCTGCCGGGTCAGCTAGTTACACAAATAATTATCAATGAAATAAAGTGTAATCAAGTCTAATCAATGCATAATACGATAATGCAAAACATAAAATGACAATTTGTACGTGTTAATTGACAATTCAGGCCGGTAGATGCGCTATAAATCTTGTCGCCAATAATTTTTCCCGTATTCCGTTTCCCGTATTGTCAATTATAAAATATTTGTTGTAAGCCCGCATTTTCTACTTTGAGATAGGCGTTTCGCCCTTTCTTCGCTTGTCTCATTTGAACGGCGCTGTCGCATATGGGCAGCGCGTTTAGTAGGTCTACCCATATTCGCTTTCGATAAATCAGTTAAGGAACGCAAGATTCACTAAAAAGCAAGAAATAAAAAAATTTAAAAAAAAACAAAAACCGACTTCAAAAAAAAGCACTACAAAAAAATTGCACTAAAAAGTAAAAAGTAATTAGAAGTTATTAGAAGAAGATTTAACAGAAATTAGAAGTATATTTTTACAGTGCTGAGCATAAAAATTAATGTATTACGTCAATAATATACAATTATTGTTATTTTTGGAGTCGGTGCCAGCCAAGCTGTTAAGAAATTTACAAAATGTATTTGAAATCACATTAATACGACAATGTAGCAATACCGATGTCGTGTTGTTTAACGCCAAGCGCCTGCGATCTTGTCGACTGTGAAACTCTTTGCAGTCAAAGTGATATAAAATGTATACCTACTGGTACTCCGCTACTTGGTTAATACACGTTTGTTAACCTTGGCTGGCACCGACTCCAAAAATAACAATAATTGTATATTATTGACGTAATACATTAATTTTTATGCTCAGCACTGTAAAAATATACTTCTAATTTCTGTTAAATCTTCTTCTAATAACTTCTAATTATTTTTTACTTTTTAGTGCAATTTTTTTGTAGTGCTTTTTTTTGAAGTCGGTTTTTGTTTTTTTTTTATATTATAAAAACTGTTTCAAAGATTTGCATTTTTTTAGAGATTATTGTTTTAACTTCAACGGATAATAAATAGAAGTGCAATTATTTGTAACGCTCTTTTTAAGGTAACTTATTTATTTCTTTAATACAATATTCGAATACCCCGAAGTGTTTTACATAAAAAGGTACTTATGTCAAACGTCTGTAAAGCAACGAGCATAGAAACTTTCCGAGAACATCGAGTAAAATTAATTCGCACCTAATGTAAAAATTATAGGTTCTATGAAGTAGATCTACTACCATTCTTTTTTTCTATTCATATTTACATATTACGAACTTTTTTCCATCAAATAACCGAAAGAATTATTCCTTAAATGTTTTAACATTAATTATAGTAGATATCAGCCTGCATTGACTAATAATTAACGAGATTATTTTTTGATCGGTTTTTTTTATTTCACAATTCGCAAAACTATTTCAATTTTTTCTATGCCTTTCGTAGCTTATCTTGAAACAATTTTGATCGAGTCGGTGTAACTCAATCGCCACCACCTCACGTAGGCTTCTGTAAACAGGAGTACTTATTTATTGTTATTGCCCTTGGATGTTCGGTTTAGGCTAGCTCCTGATTATTGCGGAGGCTGGATCATAGATAAGTTGGGGGTAATGAAGGAAATGCTTCCCATAAATAAAACACCGATTGGCAACAATACTTTTATGAAAGTATTAAAACACTCTGTATAAAGAATCACGTCAAGATTTTATTTTTGCACCTTTGTTGAAATAACGTAATAATAAAATATGATAATATAATTTTGGTTATTTGGGGAAATCTTGGGTAGATACGATATTAATATTCTCGGTACATTTTCGGAGTTGAGAGTTTCTTTTAGCCTGCTTTCAACTGAATTGGTTGTAGATACATCAAAAGCGATTCGTTGCATGCTATATGCTACACTTTTCTTTGAATTCGAATGCTGCGTGTGTGACATAAGTATTTTGTTCTAACGAGCTTTCGAAATTATGGAACTAATTCATAAATCACACGATATAATTATAATAAAGATTATAATTAAATCAACTTTTCAAATTAGTTGATAAATATTAACACTGACAAGTGACAAATTAGAAAGAAATGGAAATAAGCAAATTTAAATTGTAAAAGTTTTAAGAATGCTTCATATTATTTTATTTTTGATTAGCATTATTGATTTTTTCTTCAAATCTGGAAAGTAGTAAGCAAACAAATTTAAATCCTCTATTGAATTATTTGTTGCTGGCTTTAAAATAAACTATTTTTTCATTTGTATTGTATTCAATGTTGAATTTGTATACATTTTTATAATTGAAAATTGAAACAGTAGCCTTATTTTGTTTGCTTTGAATATATTTTTGTTGCATATTGACATCCATACTTCACAGTTGGAATATCCTTTTTAAATTTTAACAAAATGCGCGGTGCGTCAGGAGAGTGAAAATGATTATGTTAAATCCTTAATATTGTTCGACATTGTTTATTTTCATTTCAAAATTTTTGCTTTCTTTTCACAAATACCGCCAATGTTTATCTGTACCAGATAAAAGATATTGAATGGCTTTTAGTTACATTTAAATTTACTTAACTTTTAAATTAAATAAAAATGGGTCAATATTTATTCATTTCAATTTGAAAACGCTTTCGATATCATATTTCCACGTAAGATTTTATTTATTTATTCTTTAATTTTCCATCAATAATATTTTCGACGTTTTAAAAGTAGCTGAAAATTGATAATCGCCACGAAATGGTGTCACATTGTATTATTTTCAGCGTTTTAAATTTTTTAATTACATTTTAGCGTTTATCAAACGGGTAGGCAAAGAAGAAATGGTTAAATTGAACAGGCATTAAAAGAAAAACAAGCAGCACATCTAGAAAAACTAAAAAAGAAAAAGAGCTGCTGGAAAAGCGTTAATACGCCAAGCATAGCGAGATAGTTGGATTAGCCATTTTAAACACCTGTGACGGTTACACATTGCAGAATTGAAGGGCCTAGTGGAAAAAGTAGTTAAGTCACTTTTTTTCAATTTGTAGTTGAGCACATTTTCACATTGCGGCATTTATTCTCTACAAATTAGTATAAAAATCAACAAATTGAAAAAAAAGTGACTTTATCAAATATTTAGTAATCTGAAGCACTGTTTACATGGTTACGTTTTTATATCCTTTGGTATTTACCCAACCAAAGTTAGATTATCTGTACCGTTAATTATTATAGTCGATGATCCATCTTATGAGAGTGGACGTGTTTGTGCGCGGGCTCAGTAAGGTTCATCGCGCATTCAACATTTATCAATCAAAAAATCATTCAAACCTATCAATTTTTAACAAAGAAAAATAAAACAAAATTGAATTTCATTTGTAATATTGGGTTTCAATTTTTTAAATTAACGCGTGATTTTAAATTTAAAATTAAAAAAAAGTAACTACACCACTGTTTGAAAAGAAAAAAGAATTCGCCCGTTGATGTTCAAGCGACATGAAAATGATTCATTAGGTTTTAAATCGTTGGACGTAGAGGTCGAATAAACGTGTGGGTGAAGGACAGAAATTTTAATGTATTTTAAAAATAATTTCTCAATTACTACGAATTTGCATAAAATATAAGTTACAAATTAATATTTAATGATAAACTAAACTTTGTGAAAGCACGTACATAGGTAGTTTTAACTAAAATTAATTAAATAACGAAAATCATAACGATTTACAATGGAATTTTAGTATACCGCATTATTTCTATTCTCTATCGGAAATAATATTTATGGATTAATGTGGAATTTTGAGGATTAATAAAAATCCTTCACGTGGCGTCACATGTTTTTGTATTTGTCACGAAACTTCTGATGCATCCTATATCCACCAGGAAAGTTTTCCACGCGAAAGTCACAGGTAAAGCATGCGCAAGTAAGTTCTATTCTGGATTGAAGCTAGAAGGTTGAGTTTTGTGACTACCATTTTTTTCGTCTTTAAAACCTTATTTTCGCGGCCTGAATCATTTCGTTACCATCAGTAAGGTTCGTGCAATTGGCTGTGGATTTCTTGTTTATGCTTGTTAAGCTTGTTTATGGATTTCACACAGTAGTTCTGGACTCAAAAGGCGATTTTGTTTGCACCCAGATGGGTGAAATTGGATTTGGACGATTCTATTACTATTACAATTGGAATATAATCGATGAACACACCTTCTACACATCTTTATTGGAGTGATAATACATGCACAAATGAGGAGGATTGTACACCAGACCAAATCATTCGGTGGACTTGTTAACCATGGAAGAACTAGAAGAAACGTTAAAGAAAGCACCAGGGTGGGAAGAAATTAACATCAAATTAATGAACTATCGAGGTTTACTGTTAAAACATCATTTTTTACATCATCTTAATATGTGCTGGACACAAAAGCTATCCCTGAAAGCTGGAGGATAGCTAAAGTTTCATCAATTTTTAAGAATGGAGATTGACATCTAAATAAAAATTTCTTTTTAAACTTCCTTGAGATCTGTTTTGTTACAATTTTTTTCAAATTAGTTCTGGGACCATTATTGATTTTTACATCTTAGGTAGCTTGAAAATTTCTTGACCGTCTTCTGTGCTTCGGAGGGCACTTAAAGCCTTCAACCCTCCTGTGGTAATGATTTGCCATCATATCAATAAAAGTCAAGGTGTATGCACATCGAAAGGCCAGCCTAGAAATCTACCAGAAATGTGAAAACCAAAATGCTCATAGAACTATTAAAAATTCAAGTTAGTAAAGAACAAGTTCTGGACCTGTATTAAGAACAAGATATATACTTTTGTGTCCTCTCAGTGCTCAGGATCGCTCACTAATGAAAATTCTTCAGACGTGACACACAATCAAAATACGAGACAGGACATATTTAACACAATTTATTAACAACATTCACCTCTAACAAGAAACAACAATACAATTAAATTACTAACTAAAATCAACTATAATCAACAACTTAAAATCCCTACTTATTTTCTGATATAATATAGTAAAGCTTTACCTTTTCTTTTCTTTCCGTTTAACGCACTTAATTTTTCCACACGTATTTTTCCGCACTGACGAACTTTCGACAATTTCTTCGTTCACCTATATTCTTCCACGTACTGACTTCTACTGCTACCAATTTGCATCAAAATCCATCTGGTCTGATACTCCTTTTACTTTATAACTGCTCTACAATCAATTCTTCTTCTATCTATGTTATTCAAACACTATCTGTCTGATATTCTCTTTATTTTTGAATTCATTAATAAACTGCAAAAATACTTGATTCTCCTTCACTCTAATTGCTTCAACACAATTGATCTGAGACTCACTTTATCAATTCTTAAATGCAACTGGTCTGCAAATCATCTACTTTGTAACTCAATCAGCAACTGCCTAACACGTCTGGTACGCGTGTTCTCTATTCCGCAACTCCAAAACACGACCGGTCTGCAAATCTATTTTGCAACTCAATCAGCAACTGCCTAACACGTCTGGTACGCGTGTTCTCTATTCCGCAACTGTCCTACCGCCCATTATTATCTTGGCATGGTTACCACCCGCTTTTCCTGCTTATGTTTTATCTTCTAAGAATGCCGCACTATCCTACGTATTTTTTTATTATCTCGTTACAAACAAAACTTAAATCTAGCAACATTTTTTTAATTTTTAATAATCACATTCATTCTGAACAAATTTTAATTAAACAATGTTGACATATCCTCCCTCTCATCTTGATTGCGTATCCCGTATACATTTATGAGGGAGCTAGCTTAAAGTGGACACAACAATACCTTACATATAGGGTGTTTTTTTAGCTGCATGAGATCTTTCAATAGGGACATCTTTTGATTGAAGTTTGTCAAAGTGACAGTTCTTTGTCATTTGTGTTCAGAAAGGTTTGCCATTTAATCATGAACAAATTAACACTTGAAAAACGGTACCAAATTGTGGAAATTTATTTTCAAAGTCAGAGTTCCGTTCGCGAAACTTATAGAGCTCTTCGCCCATTTTATGGTTGACATAATCGACCTTCTGAGCAGGATATTGGTGCGGTGGTGGATAAATTTCGTACTACTTCTTCATTGCATGATATAAGGCCACCAAGAAGACAAAGAAATGTCAAACCGAAAAAACTATCGCTTCTGTGAGTGAAAGTATGCAAGAGGAACCAAATATTTCAATTCGCCATCGTGCTCAACAACTTGGACTTTGTCCGTCCACTACATGGAAAATTTTATATCAAGATCTCGGTTTACATCCTTACAAGATCCAGCTGGTTCAAAAATTCAAGCCTAATGATCATCGATTGCGTCGTGCGTTCGCAGATTAGGCTCACCACCAATTGGAAGTGGATCCATTTTTTACGGCCAAATGTTGTTCAGTGACGAGGCACATTCCTGGTTGAATGGGGATGTGAACAAGCAAAATTGCCGTATACGGACGGACTGAGACCAATCCGGAACATAATCTTGAGACTCCATTGCATCCATTAAAATTGACTGTTTGGTGTGGAATACACGCGAACGGCATCATCGGTCCACATTTGTTTGTTGAAATGAGGAAGGAGCTACCGTTATGGTGAATGGTGTGAGATATCGTCACATGCTCAATACATTTTTGTTTCCAAAAATCCAAGAGTTAAACAACGACAACTTAAGGTTCCAACAGGATGGTTCTACGTGCCACACAGCCACCGAAACCATCGATTTATTGAAAGGACAATTTGGTGACAACATTATTTCAAGAAATGGTCCTATCAATTGGCCTCCAAGATCGTGTGATTTGACGCCTCCAGATTATTTTCTTTGCGGGGTATGTTAAATCCATGGTTTATGCTAACAAACCAACAACTCTGGAAGCATTGGAGGTAAATATTCAGCAAGCCATTTATGAAATAATGCCAGAAATATTGGAAAAAGTGGTCAAAAACTGGACTGATCTGATGCGCTTCGTAACGATTAGTCGTTGTGGTCACATGCCGGAAATCATTTTCAAATCATAAATGGCATTACATTTACTTTCATAAAAAAAATAATCAAAAAAACATACCATCAATTTTTTAATGTTTTATTTCAATTTGAAGTTCTCATGCAGCTAAAAAACACCCTATATGAGGGAAAGTCTAGAGGTAAAATCTATCGTTAACAAAATCCAAACCAACCGAACCCACTGGAAGGTAGCTAATATGTATCGTCCGACTGGAAGAAGGAAACCTGGAAGACCCCGTAAGGGATGGCAGTGAAGTAAAGCCGGAACAGGACATAATGACCTAATCCTTGACGAGAAAAATTTTCCAAATAAATTTTTAACCTTAATCGCGGCTCCCCCTTTTATCATTTTTAATATAAAATATTTTAGCGTTTCAGTCAAGTTTTTATTAAAATTTATGAACGATTTACTATTGTTAGGTACCTGCTTAAAATTCCACTTTGCATTAGAACAAAAAGTTCTAAAATATGTGCAATAATTTAAAAATATCTGCGTTATTTAACGTTTACTAAGTTAATCCTTGATGATAAATACTATAATCAAGAATATCTTTATTATTTAAAGCAATTAAAACGCAAAAGTAAAACATTAAACACAGACAAATGTAATTTACATACTAAAATATTCTTTTAAAAATTCAAACCTTATTTCAAAAGAATTTTTACATAAAGTAACTTAAATTTTATGTAAATTTGAGACTTAAAAAATATAAAGAAAAATTTATTAGATCAGCATTCAAAATTTGATTATTCTTAAAAAAAATTATTTGAATGTAAGAAAAGCGTGCGTAAATTAAAGAAAACGAATTTTTTTTGAAGATAGCTCTAAATGAGGTTGAGAAGTAAAAGATGTTGGTAATAAAATAAAGTGGTCCTATAAAATAAATAAAACATTTACTTAACTTTGTAACAAGATGTCAAGTAGTAAAATAAAAAAACTTGGAATTTTCTTAACAACCTCTTGATAAATGTATCGAAAAGGTTATTTGGTACAACACTTCAACTATTTTGGGGAAGGAAGTAAACTATAACGCATGCTACCAGTGTAGAGACACCGATTTAAATTCTTGTTTAAATAAATTTTCTGCAAAACTTCATTACATAAACCTGGGGATTAATTAAACTTACACGTTTATACATAATGCAACATGGAGCTTTAAACATTGTACAGATTTAGTAACACCGACTAATTGTTCCATCTTCTCTATTAGGTAGGTATTTACTTTTTTGGAACGCTTTTAAAATTCATTGCTTCCTTACTGCAAGCAAAATAAAAACATTTATAACTGGAAAAGTTATCCGGCCTAGTAAACCAGGTAGGTACTTCGTTTTTGTAATTAGAAATTAAAAGCTCGGCTTGCACTTTTCATGATTGTAAAGGATTGCCTGCTTTGTAAGCTGCTTCACTTTTAATTAACATCATCAGACCTAAAGTGTTTGCGAGCACTATACCACCATCATGCATTAAAAATGTGGATATATGATGTAACGGTTATTTTTTATAATAGTTGCTGGGGCGAATTATTAATTTAAAGTTATTAGTTAGTCGATCTTCCATTTGCAGTACCATACAGGAAATATCTTATATAAGGCATTGTATTGGTTATCGGTATAATTTTTTTTTTTTTTGAAAGATGATCACATGGAATGGTGGTTAAAAGTGTATTGTAACTCAGAAGGCATTGACATATTATATTTCTATCTCGAAATGAAGTGTGTTACGCTTCCCGTGGTTTGAAACCCACGTTAAATAATAGGTACCCTATGAATATATCACATATTGACTAGATCATGTAAACAAAAAGTACAGAAACAGTTGCACTTCAGTGACTACTTATCCGGACACCGACTTGCAATCGAACCACGTTCCTTTGGTGGATGGTTTTAAAGTCAAAATGAAGATAGTGGAAAAGGAAAACGTCAACAAATACGAGCTGTGAAAACTGAAAGAAACTTTGATAAGAAATAAAGGAGAAGAACGAAGTTGCGTCGACAACTACATCATTTTAGGATTTAAATTAGGCAATAAACTTGAATTACCGTTGTCGATTGTCAGGTACTTTGCCTGTTGAAATTAAAAATGTCTTTCAATTGCAAGATGCCAGATGTTTTCTTCGTCGGCTTATTTTATTGATTTTGGGGAATAGACAAGGAAAGGTCTTTGCGCTGTTCCGTGGTCTGGGTCTCCAAAAGATGTATGTAAGTACCATGTTTGATTATTTTGGATTGTATAAATATGTGTTTAAAAGGGCCACCCTAAATTGTAAGAGATATTTAAATGTGTACATGTGTTTTTTTAAACTTATCCATTATTAATAAATATTTTTTTTGAAAATTCAGTGTTTTCGTTTTTCTTGTTGAGGAAAAGAACGTTTTGTTTTCAGTGTCGAGCTTAGTGTCGTTTTGCCGCACCGAAGTTTCAACTTCAACATTTAGCCAGGGGACGTAACGCCAAAACGGGGAGTGTCTGGGGCTTATTACCAGAAAGTCGCGTACCAAATTGATAGTGTGTTTTTTTGAGAACAGAATTCTGCGGTGGGCGTAATCGGTTGAACGGTGGTGGCAGCTTAATCAATAAATGTTCTTAGTAGATCGATAAGCGTCTAAGTGGAATTTTGTTCGATCAGCAGATTTGATTATTTTTTTTAAATAACTGCAGCCGTTCCTAGGAAAAGTAGTTCCGAAGGACGGTCGGCGGTTACAATACGACAGAGATGTACTACAACGAAATACCGAAAAAGGAAGTATTAGATGACTGATGAAATGCTCTTGATCAAAGAAAGAAGAAAAGTCAAAAGAAGCCCAAGAGAATATAGCTGCATTAATAAAATAATCAAAATGAGGGTAAGACAAGCCAAAGCAATAGAAGCAAAGGAGAATGGTATCGAAATAATTAGAAGCCCTACTCCAGAAATATAATAGTTCTAACGTTTATCGGAAGGTCAGAAAAATGATTGGATGATATACAGCAAGGACAAGTAACAAATTGGTGGACAATGGTGTAATGATTATAATTAGCAATGAAGAAATAAAGGAGACATGGGAAAGCTACGGAAAACACCTGTTTTATGGCAAGAGACCAGAACTCCCCCAGTTAAACTGCAAAAGTGCTGGCTGAATTTCTAATGCTAAAAATGATGTTAAATGACTGATTTCAGTATTCAACTGGATCTACGACTCTGGAAACATCTCTCATGAATGGATCACTTGCGTCGATTACAGAACAATAAGCCTCACTCAGCGACGCAGCGCAACGCAAATGCCCATGGCCTATAGATTACGAGAATCCAGCAAGGTTTCTCGCGGTTTGCACTTGTATAGGTGGCCGCGTGGTGCCTAATTTAAAGAACAAAAGAACGGCGCTGGCTCCTCCCCTACCAACCCGCACTTGGCCAGCGTGGTAGGGTATGGCCTGAAGCTCTCACTCACATGGGGATGCTTAAAGTCCAGGAGTGGACTGGATGTTCGGAAGAGCATCAAGCTGATGAAAAAGCCTCATCAGCCACCTTCTTAAGGTATTCCTAAAGGTCGCCCACAAAATAATATGCAAGCTCTGTGAAGAACAAGTACCACCTACACAGCTTGGTTTCAGGACTGCAATAGATATACATGAAGCTTTTTTCAGAGTTCAGGTTCTGTTTCAGCGATGTAAGGCTGCATGCACACTGATAAAAATAAACGTTTCGAGACTAAACATGTTGTTTTATCTAAAAACATGATAGAGCAAAACGTTTCGAGTCAAAACAAAACACTTTAAGACATGAAAAAACGTTTCAAGGCGAAACAAAACGTTCCGAGATAAGAAAAAAAGATTCGAGACAAGACAAAACATTTTGTCTTGAAACGTTTTATTCTATCATGTTTTTAGATGAAACAAAATGCAATTTAATGCGACAAAATGTTTTGTATCGTTGCATCAGTATGGATGCAGTCTTCGATGATAAAGATCTAAGAATCATCGTAAGTTTGTTTTAGAACCCAACAGCTTCTGTAAAATTACACGGACAAAGTACAAAAGAAATAAACATTTTAGGTGGTGTAAGAAAGGCTTGTATATTGTTATCGTTATTGTTCAACATCTATTCAGTGGGCATTTTCAAAAAAGCTCTCGACGACACAGTTTTGGGAATTTTGCTTAATGGGGAACGGGGGCTCCGAACTGCAGAAAATATATACACTACATCTCCAGATAATACCTTGGTGGTTTGCCATTACCGTCCAATTGGAGACGGTCAGAATAAAATATTACTGAGCCCGTAGTCAAACCAGGTATTCTTCATTAGCAGTCTACTGATTTACCTACTTAAAATTATAATTTGTATAATTATTCTTTGATAGTTGCTATTCCGATTTCGGATATGGGAACATGCCCTTATGCCCTATTATTTAATTTACCATTATAGAAGCCTAAATTTGCCTGTGTGTATGTCTGTAACACTAAATTGAGTCTATGATCTGTTACTTCAGTGCGGCTTTTAGGCCTCACAGCCTATGAAATCACTAATCGGTGTGATTTTTAAACATCACTTCTGTTTATCTATTTTTGTCATAACGCATCTCTTATTTGTTAATGTTTTAGGTTATTCAACTAAAAACATTTTAGTGCGGCCGTTAAGCTGTACAACCCAAACAAAAGTCATACACTAGTACAAAAGTAATGAATAAATAAATGAGAAAATAATTCATATAATAATTAAGATGATAAAAATAGTGAAGATAATAAATAATATGGATATATTATGTGGATTCTGAATGAAAAACAGAATTTTTGGAACACCTAGCTCACCAACTAAAACGTGATTGCCTAGGTTGTGCGGTCTAAAGGCCGCACTAGAGGAGGAAAACCTTTTCTTCACTGAAGAAAAATGTTAACACAAAATTTACACGATTGTTGCAAAAAAAATTGGAAACGACTCTAAAATGTTTACGAAATAGAAGGAATTATAGATATTTACAACATCTTATACACCAAAATCGCAGAGTGGTCAACCCCGATAAAATCTTAACTTTGGATACTTTTTCGTAACATTTTTACGAAGTACTTAAAATTGTCATCCTTTTTATATACTTTTGAATTAAATAATTAAAGCTATTATATCGAAAATTAAATAAATTTTAAGCTAAATTAGTCCTTTTCTGCAAAGTCCTTTTAATTAAATTCGAGACGCATTTCGAGAATCTATAATATTTTGATCTTCGGTAGTTAAAAGAGGACAAACGTAGGAGTTATAAAATTGTCATACTTATGTACATTAAATTAATAAGAGTCGGTATGTCTTATTAATTTAATAAATTTAATGTATGACAGTTGGACAACTCTTACACGTTTGTCCTCTTTTATCGATCCAAGATGAAAATATTATAGATTCTCGAAACTCGTTTCGAATTTAATTAAAAGGACTTGGGAGAAAATGAATAATTTTATTTTTAATTTATTAAATGACCCCAAAATATTGAGAAAATGATTTTTGATATTATATTGTGTTTTAATAATTAACTTGTGAAATGAATAATAAATTAAAATTTTAAAATTAATAAGCAAACATTTTTTTATAAGCTCTCATTAATTGGTAATCTACTAATTCGCTTCCAGTTCCTTGTAATTTCTTTCTTATTTCTCTTCTAATTCCCCAAATTTCCGAGTAATTCCTCTAATTCTCAATTAATTCCTTACTAATTCCTCAAGTTTGTACACCAAAATTCCCCTCGCTTAAACTTTAGAGGACGTTCGTGGTTTGTTATAATGGGGCTGCAAATTATATTTTTCAAGTGGTTTAAACTTTAAACCTGCCATCGTTTACGATCCAAGTGACGTAATGCTAGCATTCAAAAAGTACGATTCTGTTTTAGGAGGGCGGCGTTCCGTCGCCCTCCCTGTAACTAGCTGCCACTAGATCTTAGTTAAGTAACGTCGTCCTTCGCTGTAGTGCCTTATCGAATTCAGAGGCATTTCTCTCAATAGCCTTAATAATGGATAAATAAACACCCACCGGAAAAGTTGGACAAATTTATTTTCATTGGTTTTATTTACTATCTTCCTTAAATATTACACAAAATACTATTATACGTACGCATTTTTGCTATAAATACATATTAAATTCTCAAGTTTATCAAAAATACACCAAAATTGAAGTAAGTATATGTTTATATTTTGTACCATGGTAAAATATATAATTTTACATCCAAGTTTTACCTATATGGCTTTTATGGATAGTGATAATCTTTTACAACCCCTGTCACAGATTAATTGCCTTGCAATTGAATTGCAAAAATGGTCTTTTCAATTGTCTTTTCCACTCCAATTCGACTTCCAAAAGCTATCTCGTCATTGGATTGTTAAAGAGTGCTACTAGCATAAAATATAACACTTTTTTAGAACCGAATTTAAAAATCTTTCTTTTTATCAAGCTTTTTTTAAAAATTTAATCCAACATTCGAAAAGTTGAAAATTTTAATAAAAAAAAGTTAACAATACCTTAAGGTTTGAATAGAATGATATAAAAGTTTTTTTAATTATAATTTGATATCGAAAAAGTTTATATAGGTACTACTTGAAATTATTTCTCTTTATGTATTCATTTCGAGCTATACGTATTACGCTTATTAAAAAGTTCTTGGGCATTTTAAATAGGTAGTAATTAATTTTGAATTCAATTTATGCAATTCGTTAAGTTCGTCTTTGACATGCTTTCAGAAAAAAAAGGGCGTTTTAGTATAAACCTTATTTGAAACAGCTCAAAAAGGGGTTAAATCATCAGAGCCCGTATAATTAAAATTCAGTGTGCGATAAAAGGTAAAAAGGAAAATAAAAATAGACGATAAACCAGTTTCTAGTAGATAATTGCGTAAAGAAGATGAGAATGGATGAGTATTTTATTACACGTAAGGCGTACGTGGCTAGCTTTAATAAAATAAAATTTAATTCAATTGAAAAGGTATAAAACCATAAGACACGCCTAAATTATACAAAAATTTCGTAAATGAAGGTAACAAAAAATTGGATGATGCTGTGAATAAATGATGGAGAAGCGGGACAAAATTGCATTAAACTATATGAGCTTTAATTAGGCATTCGCTTAATTAAGACCGCTAATTTAATTAAATTAATTTCAAAGCCTAACATGTCATTATAATTCGATAAATTATAGATAACACTTTAACGTGAATAGTCGACCTTCAATTAATTAACTACCGAGCGAAGTATCTGCAAATTTCCACCCACTATTTATGTGGTTTATCAAATCCTGACATTTCCGATATGAAAATGTCACTCGTATTTTTCGAAATTTTATATGTAGAACATTCATACATATTAATTTGACATTTTATTAAACGTGACGAAGCTTTTTCGTGGATTTATCAGGATAAAAATTATTTCGCCGGTGTGAAGGAAAGTTAAAAAATATGACTGAGGACATCTGTTTTCAGTTTTCCAAGTTAAGAAAATGAAACGATGAATGGTATCTACCGAAAGCATAAAATAATCAATACAAAATAGACAGTGGCGTCGTTTGCGATATGGCAGTTCTACCATATTTAACAAATTATACCCTAATTATTTTTATTCAATAATATTTTAAATTGATCCAAACAATGGCGTGCCGATGCAGGATGCGAAGGGTGGGTAGCACCTCCGTGACAAGTGAAAATTAATAGTAAACATTTCCATTTTACTCCACAATTTTATTTTGTACCATTTTATCACGATTTCCCATTATATTACAAGAACCGTCATGCTAATTAATTAATGCAAGCTAGTATAACAAACTTCGAAGGATTATTTTTCGCGGACCTGTTACATTAATAGCGCAATTAAAATTCTAACAACGTTCGTTCTTAATTTTAAAATTTTATGAGTTTTAGGTACTAATTATTTTAAATTATTTTCTTTCGAATTTAATTTAAACTGAACTATAGCAGCGTTGACAAATACAAAGATTGACCTTTTAATGTTTACTTCAATATTAACTTTTATTACAGTATAACTCCCGCAGGAATTCTGAAAGGTTATAAAGTTTACAATTTAGCACATACTCGGAATAAATTAAAGTTATTATTAATATGGTAAAGCCGCAACTATTAGCAGGTATTTTAAATCTGCTATTAAAATCAAATTACTCTGCTATTAAATTTACAAAATTTACTAGTTATCTTTTTCAGCATGTAACATCGCAGTTAGAAAAAAAAGTGGGAATTACCTACTTTACTGTTGCCATTTGCATTATGTTAAATTTTGATTAGAATTACAACAGCTGCTACAGAATAGCACTAGATGATTATAATTTGTAATAGTGAGGCGTATTTGCAAATGCGACACTATTTTATCCACCTGGGAATGATCCAATATTAAATAAATTACATACAATTATATCTGCCCTATCACAAAATTGTTGTGATCAAATGTTTGTTCCTAATATTGCATGAAAGCAACTCAAAATTAATAAATTAATTAATTGTAATATTTTAGTTTGTAGACAATAGAATTGCAAATGGGTACTATACATTTATTTTAATTATTACTTATTAGTAATTGAAGTATAGTATATTAATTATGTACATAATATTTGGAGACCGAGGCGAAGTCGAGGCCTGAGGCCTGCATAAAATGCACTTAGCGTCCTATTTATTTTGCACGATCGGATATTTTCGTACTTTATATTATAATAGCACAACTTAACTTTACAAAGTAACCTTGTCCGTTTAAGTATATGGATTCGCAATGGCCGTAAAGCATAAAAAATACATAAAAATCACTTTAAGTTGGATACCGTGTTTTATATGGCGTTGTTCACAATGCGAGCCGTTTTATGTTATGTTTATGGATATACTACATAAAACATCCACAGGAAAGTTCAAATATTGTAACTTTTACGTAAATCTTATGTAAAATTGTCGGTTTTTGTTGTGACAGGTTTGGTAATGCAAACGTCCACCAATTTATTTAAAATTTGTTTCATAATAAATACAACGAAACAATTGATTGGAAACCCAGTCATAAAATACTTATGTCTCCTGTTGCTGTAATTGACAGCAGCAAATTTTGCTGTTAATTAAACCAAGTCATTTTGATAGTTGGAGAAGCATTTGCTTGTTCAATTTTGTGCATTTAAGTCTGGTATTTTGCAGTTTGTTACTTATGAAAGGATCCTTTCATAACCCAAAATTTAAATGTCAACAATTGAATTACAAGTGATAATTTTCCGTGGAAAACTAACTTTACAAAGGCTCCTTTCACAGGCGATGAGTTATAGAATACCAACCTAAATCATAACAAGTAATCTGTGCTTTGCTAAGATGTAGTTCCATTTGCACTATTAGTTGTTGCTTTCCTTCCTCAATAGAAGCAGTAGCATAATTGACTTTGCTCAGTTCTGCCTGTTATTAACACGCAAATTATCATCGAGTATCGACAAGAAACATTTCTAAGTTATGTAGGTATATTGAAATTAATAAACGAAATTTAACTCTTGAAACCGTACGAGCGCTGCGCGGAATTCGTAAAATAAAATATTTTGTATTTTAATTGTTTACTTTGGAGGTAATTAATTGGAGATAACTAGGGGAGAGTGGGGGAATACCGGCCCTGGAGGTAATTCCGGCCGTCACGTTTCTCCCACCCTAATACAAATTTTGAAGCGGGGTATGTCCACCGATCATGCATGTCACCAAACCTAACGGTTAGTATCGTTTGAGCAGTGCACTTGCATGTTGAGTCATCTTTATGAGGAATTTTAAGAAAAAGCACGTGCTCTTATAAGAGAAGTGTGTGTTTTAGGCGGTGTAATTCAATCACGGTACGTTGTAGAAATAGTTTATATATATATAAAATGAACTACATCCTGTTTCCTTTCAATCAATATACTTGAAAACCGCGTAAGTTTAGACATTTTTAAATAATGTATTGCGTCATTGATTATTGTTTTAGGGGTAATTCCGGCCATCATGTTGTGGGTAATACCGGCCCCGGCCGTTATTACCCCATAGAAATTTGTTTAAAATATTCGTTCGTTTTCAGATGGCGCGTACCTATACACGAAAAACTACGAAGGGTTCTTGGACTTCAGAGACTCTTCAAGCAGCTCTGGCAGCAATAGAAAATGGGCGCTCTGTTCGGGAAGTTTCGAGAAGTTTTGCAATTCCAAGAGCGACTCTACAAGATCGACGTAAAAGTGGCAGAGTATCTAAACCTAAATTGGGACGACGTCCAGTATTCACTGAAGGACAGGAGCGTGAATTTGTGGAACATGTAATCAATCTCTCCAAGCTATTTTTTGGAGTTACGCCGGCACAGATTCAGCAAAGCGCCTACACTTTTGCGAAATCGAATAATTTGACAAATGTGTTCAAGAAGGAAAGAGGCTTAGCAGGTCGTGACTGGTTAGAGGGATTTTTAAGACGCAACCTACAAATTAGCCTAAGAAAACCAGAATCAACCAGCGTAAATCGTGTGACGGCTTTCAACAAAGAGGAAGTTGGAGTCTTTTTTACAAACCTTAACACTGTAATGGACAAATACAAATTTTCCCTAACAAGAATATTTAACGCCGATGAAACCGGCATTACAACAGTGCAACGTCCAAGTAAAATTTATGCTAAGAAAGGTCAAAAAAGAGTGGGTTTTCTAACTAGCTGGGAGAAGGGAAAACCACTACTGTTATGTGTGCATTTAGTGCGTCTGGAATGTACGTTCCTCCAATGTTCATTTATGCCAGGAAAAGAATGGCCGATCACTTGAAGAGTAACGGACCTGCAGGTGCTGTTTATCACTGCTCCGATAACGGATGGATAACCGAAGATTTATTCATTGAATGGTTAAAACACTTCGAGAATTGTGTAAAAGTTTCGAAGGAAGATCCAGTTCTCTTATTACTGGATAACCACTCAAGTCATTGCTCGCTAAATGCCTACAAATTCTGCAAAGAAAGAGGAATTATTATGCTGACAATTCCTCCACACACATCGCACCGAGTTCAATCCCTAGATGTTACGTTTTATGGTCCCCTAAAAGCAGCATATAATTCAGAATGCGATAAATTTATGAGGAGTCATCCAGGAGAAAAGATTACACCCAATATCATTGCTGACTTGTTCAACAAAGCTTTCGGGAGAGTTGCGACTATCGAAAAAGCTACTAAAGGCTTCGAAGTAACGGGAATATTCCCGGTCAACCCTGATGTTTTCAGTGCAGAGGATTTTGCTCCCGCTGAAAATTTAAATGCTGCAAACTTAAATCAGCAGATTCCTAGAAATGAACAAATAGAAGAGGACAGACCAGTTGAAAGGGAAGATGTAGAAGAGCAAAGCATGGAGACAGGCACAAACGAAAATGAAGCAAGACAGAACGTATCATTCGGAGAAATAATACCAGTTCCTGGATGTTCTGGAATCAATACCGAAAAAAGAAAGAAAGGAGGGAAAAAGCAGCACTCGCAAATATTTACGTCTACTCCAATGAAAGATGTTCTGGAAGAAAAAGAAAATGCAAAACAAAAAAGGCTGCAGAAAACAAAGCGTGATGGTCCAGAACAGTCAAAAATAAAAAGAGTGAAGAAACAGATTTTCGGTAACTCTGATGACACCAACGTTTTAATGAACAAGAACACCAACGTTAATATAAAAGAAAAACCAAAACTTACGAAGTCCAATGTAAGCTACCATGATTGCGATGAAGAGGAAGAGAAGTCAAACGTCGAAGTTACAGAGAACATTTGCCTTATTTGCGGAGAATTCGGAAATAATCGTGAACTCTGGCTAAGGTGTGTGGGCTGTTCTGGATGGGCTCACATGAAATGCACTAATGGCGAAAGAAAGAAGTCCTATGTGTGCGATTTTTGCCAATAAAAAAACTTGTGGGTAATTGCGACACACGGCTGATATTACCCCCAACTCTTGGGTAATACCGGCCACACATATGTTTTTTAAAAAAATTGTATATTTTTTTGAGTAGTTTTGTATAGTTCCAATTAATATTCATTTTGTTCCTAAATGTCTTATCTTTCATTTAAACCTTCCAATCCCGATTTAAATCATAAAATCTTCGATATATTCGAGATTTCCCTTAAGGGGCCGGTATTCCCCCACTCTACCCTACTTGTTTTGTGTTAGTTGGATTTAAAAGCATAAGGAATTAACAAACTAATCTCAAAAAATTATGTAGATGTTTTTAGCAATATCTAGTGGTTTTTGTTGTAAATAAACACAATCTTATAAAATCCGTCCTTCAATCACGTCCATGATATAACATAAAGCTAAATAATATATAACGAGGATTTTGGACAAATCTTTAAACGAAACAACTTTTTTCTTTTAATCAACGGCAAGGTTTCGAAGGCTTTATCATTACTTCTGATGGTCCTGGTGAAGAAGTAAAAATAAAGACTTCTGATAAATAAAATTTGTCCAAAATCCCCATTATTTATTTAGGTTTATACAATCTTATAACTTAGATATAAATCTTTTGTTTTTTTCTTTGTAGAGAGCTCTGAATCGGAGCCATTTCAGGATTCAAGATCGGAGTACTTGCCTTCTGATGAAGAGTTGTCTGAAACTCAAATTGAAGGGGACAGAGAAAATATAAGTACAACGACAAATATTGAGGAAGACGGGCCGACAACATTCACATGTTCCAAGCCCAAAAAAAAGTCCGCAACTCTGAAAATGGAAGAGAATATTTAAGGTAGATCCACAGACTTGATTCCAGTAGAACTACAAATGGAACTGATTAAAATTTATTTGCCTAGAAAGCTTCAGTTTTCAAACGGTTTGTTACTAAAACACAAATGAGTGGGACCACCACCGCCATATAACAAACGCAGTAAACATCCACCACACAACAAAACAACCGACGCAAAGAAAGATGAACTGAAGAAATTCATCGAAATGTTTCCCTGCTATGAATCTCATTATGCCAGAGAAAAAAACAACCACAGGAAATATCTTTCTCCAGATTTAAGCCTCGGTAAAATGTATCAGTTATATAAAGAAGAGACGAAGGATTCTCTGTCCTATTTTATTTTCCGTGAAACCTGCAATAAAGAATTTAACTTGCACTTTCATCCCCCAATTTCAGACTCTTGTAAGAAGGGGGGAAAGCACGGATTTTCCAACCGGGAAATTGAAAATTTCCTATAGAGATTCAGAAAGCTGAAGGTTTGAATAGTCGATTTAGCAAATAAAATTTGCGGTAAATCGTAAACTCACCCTTTTTTAAGGGAAAAGTGTCGGCCACGTCCATCATCAAATTTAAAAGAAATTGGTGTAATTTTGGTGCATTTTAAGAGTTTTTAGGTCCGAATTCGACTCAGAAGAAAGTATGAAAATTGTAAATTTTCATACATGTTACTACTACGAGGGGCGTGGGGTTAAAGCACGTTATCCAGTACTCAGAAATTGCATTTTCCCTATTAAGATTCGGAAAGTTTAAGGTTTATATAGTATACTGTAAAAATATTTTTAGAGGATTATTGAGAAGTTTTTGAATAAATCGACTTTAAAGTTCGAAAAATTTACACAGCCGTAAAACATCTGGAAATGCTTGAAATCATTAAAGTAAAATAGCGCTAACTACACTACGTCATCATTTGCAGAAGAAAGAAAGCGGCAAATACCAATTATTTAGTAAAAAGGTTGATAACTTCATATGAATCTGCTAATAACACTTTCCGCCTTTTTACTACGAATTATGGTCACATTACGGTATTACAGTAGTTTAGTTCTGGTAATTTAGGTAATTCCTGATTACCTCAAGTAAAACTGGTATTATTAGCAGTAAAAGAAAAGACCATGGTATCAAACAGAATTATTAGCAATAACATCATCAAGGATAAAGTCATTCTTAATGATTCCATATTTTCCTCATCTGAGGTGTTAAATATTTACTTTAGATGGATTTACAGAAAACAATAATATTTAAATATTTGATTTTTTAACTAAAAATTAAACAAATTGTGTAAACGGAACTTATTATTAATTATGGTACTTATTTTAACTTATTAATTTATGCTACTTACTTTTACGTTTGTAACAATATAATTGTTATTTTCAAATATTGAAAGCAAAAATCTACACAAAATTAAATTATATACCAACTTATTACATAATGTACTAAAAAGTTGGATTATACAACATTTCGTCGGCTTACTGCTAAAACAAGATAACTCCAAAATGATAGTTTTGAGTAAAACTGATTTTAAAGTTTGATTCACCATAAACAAGTTAACAAAAGTTAAAAATGAACTTCTTAATACTCCTTCAATATTTGACTTACAGTTATCAGGTTTGGTCAAAATGTAGTTTGCTCTTATTTGAATACAATCATGTATATAACTCATTTTGTCCAAAAATGGAGTTATCTTATTTTGGCAGTAAGCCGACGATTTGTTCGCAGGACAATCGCTTAATGTTTCTCGTCATTTGCTCTGAACTGATCTAAATGCAGTTACCACCTTTGTACTAGTGGCGGCAGGCTGCACTCATAGCCTCTATATGAACTAATCATATATAGTATGAACATATTTCTTTGCTTTTATAATATTTATATTAGTACATACATTAGGTGTACAACAAATAGGAAAGTTATCTTCTAGTAAAGAAGATTAGTTTTTAAAATAATTCAATTATTAATTCTAGTTTAAAAAATTAAAACTTGTTATTTAATCGTTGTTATTTATTATTTCTTATTTAATAATAGTTTTAGGTTTTTTAATCAGTGTTGGTCCATTATACTCGATTTACAACTGATAAAATTGAGAACTGAGAAAAGGAGAACGGCAAAATATAAGCAGTTGAATAATAACTCTTCATATTATATTATCGCAATCCCCCAACTTAGTTGAGTAAGGTCAACAACCATAACCTTAATACTGCCGTCCTTAGTTAAAACGTCCTAACTAACATACCTCCATACATGTATGTAAAATGTAATTAAAACGGCAATATAACATCTATATAAAGTAATCTTTCTCCCGAAAATCAATTTATTAGTTAGGATCCAACTAAGGAAAGGAGAATAATTACCATAATCCCATCGAGTGAGGCAGAAGAATAAAAAAACCATGAGTTCACGTATTATTTAAATGTCTAAGGGCTGAGCAATTATGACCTATGTACATAATATTTATATGCTTGCTATTCTTCAGACTTAGGCCAAATTTCGAACTAAACTGGGGTCTACGGAGTGAGAACTCAACAACTTTCTCTTTGTCTACTCGCGTCTTATGAAATTTCAAGTTTTGCAATTTTTCTCGCAATGTAGAATATCGAACTTACGTTCGTACAAAATTTCAGGTTTCGAGGTGGTGTAAAAGTACCCGAACATTATTTTCTTGTTGTATTTATATTATATGTAGAAGAAATGGTTGAAAAACAAATTAAACCATGCCGGTGACCTGATACTCTAATATAAAGTCATTACGGGACAAGTGGGGGCTGAAAAGCAAAACCTATTGGCAAATCCCAATAAGAAAACGCCACCATGTGACCATTTATAGAACTGTTAGTTTTGAGTGATAAAAGTGATATTTAAAGTGATTGTGGTATTATTTTAACTCTTTCGCAGCAATTTGGTCTTATTTTGAACTTATTTTTTTTACGTAAACCGATTTAAACAGCCATATTTGTTACATTTTCAGCGCCTTCAACGTTAAATTCAGTTCCCAATGGCCTAATACCCTTCTTATATTAGTCGCAATATTCTTTAGTCCGCACACCATAGTCAATCACATTGTAGATACTATATGTAGTATATTATTATAGTATGCTAAGATTGCGAAAATAGTACATTACCCACCGGCAAGGGCAATTTATTTTGGAGAAATCCAATACCTGTACAAATGCACGGAATTGCTGATAATATTTTTGCACCACCGTATATTTTCGTTTAAAATCTACAAGTTAACTTTAAAAAGTAGGCTTCTCCGTTCAATAGTCTCGGTTTATTTTTCAATTATTTTACGTAGTTTATGCTTAGAATGCTTAGAAAACCTCGGGTATGTCTCGACTTTCCAAACTGCATTATCGACAGGTCTGGTCCATGAGGAAACGAGAACAGATCATGTTGGGTGTGTGGGAGAGGAAGATCTTAAGAAAAATATTGGGCGGAAGATATATTGATGGAATATGGATGAGACGTACTAACCAGGAGTTGTATGATATGTACGAAGAAGCTACAATTATCGGAATAGTCAAGTCACAGAGAATCAGGTGGTTGGGTCATTTGGTTAGAATGAGAGAGGAGAGAATACCGAATATGATGTTGAGGATGGATATGGCTGAAGTGAGAAGAAGGAGGGGAAGGCCGAAGACAAGATGGAACAAGGAGGTACAGGAGGACTTGAATTCCTTGCACATCACGGAATGGAGAGACAAGGCCAGAGATAGGAAGTTATGGTCCAATGTAGTGAAACAAGCCATGGGTCTACAAGGCCCGTAGTGCTACTATATATATAGATATATGTAGTATATTATTATAGTATGCTAAGATTGCGAAAATAGTACATTACCCACCGGCAAGGGCAATTTATTTTGGAGAAATCCAATACCTGTACAAATGCACCGAATTGCTGATAATATTTTTGCACCACCGTATATTTTCGTTTAAAATCCACAAGTTAACTTTACAAAGTAGGCTTCTCCGTTCAATAGTCTCGGTTTATTTTTCAATTATTTTACGTAGTTTATGCTTAGAATGCTTAGAAAACCTCGGGGATGTCTCGACTTTCCAAACTGCATTATCGACCCAAAAAGTTTAACTTACTTTCCTCGGCACGTAATATACTATTACTTACTTCCCTAAGACGATCAACATATTAGCCTTACCGCATTGAAAACAGAACGAATAAAGTCATGAAAATACCCGACCGTTGAAAATCTCATTTTTGAAGTGCCCACCGTGCTTGAATGAAAATTTAGTAATGAGTAAAAAAACTCATAAAAAAAAGAATAAAAAATTATTTATTTATTTCACAAATAATATTATTAAAACCTTATTGAGTTTTAAAAAATATCTGTAAATTATTCTGTTATAATAATTAAAGGCTGAATTTGATAAACAAAGTGTAATATATGGAACCAAGGGGAAAAGTTTTAATCTTATAATAATTATATATATTAATTTTGTAATTCTATTACCTACTAATAAAATATTTCATACAAACTTAGAAATTGATCGAATATGTATTACATATAAATTCTGTTCAAGACGTGACAAGGGCTAATAAAGTCACTATAGTAATATTTTAAAGAAGCAGTTTCCTGGGATTATATTAAAATATACCATGCGTCGATTATTTTAGTGGTATTATTAGTGAAAATTATTGAAAGGTTGCTCGTTTGGATGTTATCTAAATTTTGTGAAATTCCTACAATATTGTATTAAGTTTGGTAGACCTTCTAAAAAGCAAATAAAATATTTTTCTTTTTATAGATATATTTTTTTAATGTACTCTCCATTTTGGTGCAGTTAATAAACAACAGGAAATTATATTTCTGAGTGTTCTTAAAAAAGTTCTTGCGGTTTGTCATTTCTTTAAACTTCAATACTACAAAGTTTTGGACAAAAAACCTTTTAAATTGAAATACTCACTTTTATAGGAATCACTTTTTTCTTACGAACTTTTTTGGGTTCAACGGGCGCCGTTTTCCTTGCTCTTGATTTTGGTAACATATACCGGTGTATTAAGCCCATTTTAAAAGCACATAACCATTTTGTTTCACGTGAAGACTAAAACTAAACCTAAAGGGCAAAGCAAATACAGCCATCATAAAATATCCCCCGGGATTTTCAGTTATTATTCATTTAGATGTGTAAGTTGTGTATATTACGTATGAAAACTGTTACTATAAAAAATATTTATGAAATAACGAAAACACACATTTTACCATAATATTTATTTAACACAAGAATGCTCAATTTAAGTCAAACCAAATAAGCGATCTTGGTTACTTTCCCTTAAAGTTTAATCGAAAAAAACTGTTAATATTTTAACAGTTCGTGTTGATAGTCGTTAAGTTCAATGATTTATTTACTAAAGTTAACGGTTTAATTGTGTAATAGTTGGTAATATAAAATATTTTCTCTTTTGATATTTACACCCTTATAAAATAAAAGTTATGTTCAAACATTGTTCAATACATTTTTTTCCAATTGGAAATACGACAAGGTTTTATAATTAAAAAAGGATTCTCTTAAATATTCTACGCTGCAAGCACCAAATCGACAAGCAAAAATGAGAAAATAATTCTCTAAAAATGGTGTTGAATTTAAAATTATTGTGAAAAAGTTTATACATTCCATACACGGCTTTGGTATGTACCACTGTAATAACAAAAGAAATGGAACTTACATTGTCGTCAAGTTTTAATGCAATTAGGTCAACAAGTTGTCATTATAAGAATGAAATATTATTATTACACTTATTTACAGGGTGAACTATAAGTGAAAATACCCTAAAAGTGAACATAAATTTTATTGATATAGTCCAAATTAGAACTCGGGGAACCACAGAGCGATTAATTTTTTTTTAATGTGGACAGTTTTCTGTGGCCCTTTCCACTTCGAAATGCAAAGTATACCATATAAAAAGAAACAGATAAATGAAGTAAGTTTACTTTGCTGACAGTATTCGTTTATCACAGTCAATTTTTACACTTGGAAAAGTTATCCAGAAATTTGAAATTATTGGTTTTTATACGATCATACAAAATATTAAATTTCCATTACGATCGTTTGAATGCTTAAATTCCCACACCATTAAATGTGATACCAATGTTATTAAAAATAGTTTAGATTTAACGATGTGAATCAAAGCTCTTTTATTTTGTTTTTATGTTTTGTGTAGAAATTTTTGTACTAAGCACGGAAAATATTTCAGTTATTAGTATTACAATAGTTGTTCATCATTTAAACACTCCTTTATGGAAATGTCACAATGTTTTATGACCAAAGAGAGATATAAACTTATTATTTTTTGATTACTTGTGCTAACGAAAGAAGTGATTTGCTTGTATTATTTTATTAATAATAAATAATAAAATTTATATTTGTAATAAAGATTTTATTTCAAATATAAATTGAATCCCAAATTAAAATTTCATTGCCGGCTTTAGAAGTATCGACGAAATACTTTAGCCTCGAGAACTTTTAATTTTACATATTTCATTTTTTTTTTGTAAATATTGTGATTAAAATTCTCACTTCGATGTATCCAGAAATGGGATTAACCTTTTCAAATGGCATTAAAGTAATATCACCAGCTTTGTGAGGGTGATACATTCGGATGTTACCTTCAGGTTTTTTTATAATTTACACTTTTAAAGTGACATCAAGATTTCATAAATAATTACCAACAAATTGATAAATGTACTGTTCGAACATTGATAAAAAATAAATTATTTAAAAAGTAAATTCAATAAATTCAATTTTATGAAAAAAATTCTCTTGGCCGAATCCTTTCAGTTCTTTTAGTAAGGTATTTATGTTAGAATTCTGGTTGTGACTTTTCAAATTTATATATTTAACACACAGGAAGTTTCTGTCAAACTCTGTATAGTCGAGTGTATACTCGCTTCAATTTTTATTTCCGTGGGCACTTTGACGTGAAAAGCAATAACCTATCCAAAAATGTTCCTCATGCTTTACAGATTCGAAATCTATAATTTGTCAAAAAATCACTCGGTGAAAAAAAGCAAAATACTAAAATTTTGATGTAGCCCTACGATGACAACTTCTATACCTCAATTATCCGTTGGAATTTCTTCAATGGATTCCCTGTGACTTTTATAATTGAGATGATTTTTTTTAAATTTGCTAATTACAGGCGCTCCTGGTGCAAACTTTTTATCAACTTCGTCATCATAGCGTAAATCAAAATTTTGGTATTGTACCCTATTCCACTGGACGACTTTTAGATTTCCAATCTGTTAAGCATGAGGAATAATTTTGGATATGTTGTTGCTTTTCACCTCAAAGAGGCTACTAATATTTTTTAGGCGATTTATTCGTGTGTGAGCATTCTACTTGTATAAGATTTATGAGTGAGATTGATCCTAAATTCACTTAAGACTTTAGACTTGAAAAGTGGTTTTATTGAACAGTTAATTTACTTATGTATTTGTTACTACATAACATTAAGTGCGATTGACACGATTATGAGGTCTACAGGCCGCACTAGAATGATCTTAGGGTAATTAGAATGTTCTTGCTATACTGAATTAAATTAGAAACCTGAAAGTTAAATTGGTGTTAATCAAAAAGAGAGTTAAACCGCTGGGAGATTCAATCTTGTACAGATCAATTCTGACTTTTATATCAGCGCAAATATGTCAATTTTTCTACTCTTCTCTTTCCTCTCTCAAAAGCCATAAAAGGGTTACTGAAGACATACCCACAACCGTGTTCGGTAATTTGTACGATAGCATTTGTGCGACGGAAAGTTGAATGACTACTTTTGTTCAACCCAACATTTCTACGACTGAACAATTAATCAACAGAAAATAACAAAATAATAACAGAATATAACAACATAATTAATTTTAAACGACAATAAAAATAGTTACAGAATGCAATTTCGGAACAACATACAAATTATCTGCTTACCGTGTTACACGTGCACGCTCCGCGTGCTTTAAATTTTATATAATTGTTGAATAGCGTAATTTGAAATCCTATTTAAATCTTTACACGTTCAGTCATATAATGCATATAAAGTTCAGTCTTAGAAATTCCGAGTCGAACAACTGCAGTCGTACAACTTTCCGTCTTACAAAATGCTGTTGTACAAATTACCGGACACAAACTGGAACATTATAACAGAAGGATTGGAGACTACGAACATCGTCCCTTACACTGAACCAAAAACTGTTTAAATATACCCATAATTAAGAATTCACTGCATCTCTGAATTTTCAATGTACTATCAAAGATATGCTGGTACTATTTATGAATTTGCTCATTGGATTTATAAAATCTATATAAAATTTTAACGCTCATAATGGAAGAAAATTTATTGAAGAGTATAATATAGAGGTAACCTGTGGTGTACAACATGATTCGGTGTTAGACCCATTGCTATTATGTACGACGGCGTTTTCCGGTTGCCTATTATTCCATCGGAGCTGACCTTTGCCAGCTTCGCCAACGACGTCACTGAAGGGGGAAAAACCAATAACAATCATAAAAATCATTCAAATCTGGATGAATGATAAAAGATTGGATATTTAATTAGGAAGCTTAATAAAGAAACGTAGACGTGCCGGACAGAAGCACCTAATTTATTTACGAAGTACTTAGATCCTAATCTTTCAATTTTGAGTAGGATTCACTTACCCCTCCACCCACATGATAACCATCTTGAAAAATAACGGGCAATAACCATCAGTAACAAGCTGTAACAAACAGTTTATTGGGTTTTTCTCTAT
Organism: Podabrus alpinus; assembly: GCA_932274525.1. Taxonomy (NCBI): domain Eukaryota; kingdom Metazoa; phylum Arthropoda; class Insecta; order Coleoptera; family Cantharidae; genus Podabrus; species Podabrus alpinus. The sequence goes on from OW026454.1 coordinate 23,786,535, forward strand.
ACACAATTGTCATACCATTGACACACTTGGCAGTGCACAGTTATGTGCAGTTCCAGTTCCTCTTTTTTCATGCACGCTTATTTTCATACTTACAGTTGCATTTCAAATACTCGTTGTAAGCTTTTGACCAAATAGCAGGTAGCATATTCCAAATAGTAACCCATGATTGATTGTTGCCAAAAATCCAGCCCCAACCTTCTAGACTAAGCAAATGTTGCAATGTTGCTCACTTAAGTCACTCTTGCACCATATTCCAGCTTGATACCGTGCTCCCTTTGAGTACTGTAATAATGCATTTTTGGGTTGGTAGAAATGCCTTCAATATTCTTCCCTTTTGATAATATAATTCCCGTTTGGTATCATTTATGCAATGCTCTAGTAATTCGAAATATGGAGAATCTACTTTAATCATTGTAAATAAGGGGTGCAGTAAGATATAGGTAAATGTACGTGTTACGTCAGAATAGACATTTGCTACAGTCTTTCTAAATAGTGTCCTGCAAACGGATAAACATCTTTTTGTCTGATTCTTCGTGCTTACATGTCACCATAGAACGATCAGCTCCTTAAGAAATAACCCCAGGTTTTCGGTCATTTGTTTTTAGCTGCGGCTTATCTGCGATCACCCTTTCCTATTTTTTCTGGTATATTCCTTTATAGATGTTTTTATCCCATACAATAGCAAATATTTTGGCATGTAAGCATAGATATTTGGCATAGATATTGTATTCTTTTTCTTCCTCTTCCTCTTGACAGAGGAGTCGTGATCTTCGGTCCACTTTTCTCAATCGTTCCGTTCGTTTCCGACTCTTCTCACGACCTCGCGCAATAGACCTTCAACAGAGGTGTTGAAGGTCTATGTCCAAAGTATCTAAACCTGCGCTGGTATACAACTTGAGATCGTATCTGGGGCTCTTCAATTTCTGTAATAATGGATACATTAGTTCTACTTGCAGTCCATGGTATACGGAGCTTCTTCTCCAGCACCACATCCATATAGCACCTTAGCGCCGAATAGCACTGATGGAGATTTTGTCTTTCCATATTCTTTGCAAACTCAGAATGGCATTTCTTGTCATTTCGCAGCATCTTTTAATTTCTTGCGTACTTCCACCTTCATAACCGGTGAGTACGAGATCTGCTGGATATATGGGATAATCATTATCTTAGTCATATCGTTGTTAATAAGCACGCCACAGCTGCGGCTTTCGTCTTCTAATTGCCTCATTAGCAAAAAAAGCTCCAGCATGGCGTTTATTCAATGGCGGGCCAATATGGTTGCCCAGACAGTTTTACAAAAAAATTTAATGTTGTTTTACAGGTTATATTACGTAGTGAATTTGTAGAGTAGGAGCCTATCGGCCCCTTTGTGTTGCCCCATTATTGTTGCTAATGCCATTTCCAGGTCCAGTTTCTGCAGGTGCATTGGGTATCATTGGCTAGGGGAACTTGTCAATGCTTCGGTTCAGTTGGTAAAGAGAGCGGTGTCGTCAGCATACTATCTTAAGTTGATTTATCTTTTAGCCTTTTATGGAAAAACCATCGATGGTACAAAAACTCGATGACCGTACTCATCGATCGTCATAATACAATTAAAGGAAATTCCGAACAGTCGCTCGGATTTTCGAGTTCATTTATATTTTTATATAAACCGCAGCTTGGCATGTCGTTAACACCATTATTCTCTTTCGAGATGGGCATCTTCACTCACTGGCTTTGAGAAATTTTGATCTTCATATTCCTGAACTAACCTTGCTTGCTCAAGTCCTGATATCATATATTCAGTCAACTTAACTGCTCCATCATAACCCTTTACGATTTTGTCGGTTTGTTCATGGGGTTTGGTCTATTGCAATTTTTGAAAATCTGATTGGTTTTTATTAATAAATAAAGTATTAAAATTATATCAGTATTTTTTCTGTTACAAATAACAAATTAACAAATAGATGCTTTTCAGGGTTATTTGAAATTCCTACAAATAAAAGTATTTATGTACATATTAGTTTCATTAAAGCAACGGTTGCTGAGGAAAACCATTAGGTTTTCTAAATCTAGTAACAAGCAGTTGATTACAACTGCTTGTTACTAGATTTTAGTCGACATTTTTCAAATTGGGTGCCATGCGGGTAGAAGGAAAGTGGATCCTACTCAAAATTCAAAGCTTAAGGTCCAAGTGTGCTTATTCGGCATGTCCACATCAATCCCAAATTATACCTTAAGCAACCTGACTATAAAGCACTAGGCATCGACTTAAGTTTTGGTTTCCTTGGAAGCGGTACTATCAAATAGCGGTCACATAATGTCACATAATGTCACATAAAGTGTAATAGATTTCCAAGAGTGCGTTAAAACGTTCACTGCAAGCGCATATCGAAGGGTTACTTACCCTGAGCCACACATTAAAACCACGCAACAACAGTTTATTTCCTTTTTATGGCTGTTTAGGTTAAAAAAAGAGTTTATTATTTTTTTCTTGTTTTTATTCTTACGTCACGCTTGAAGGCACATGACACATGGTACGTGTTAATGAACACCGGAACATCTGACGTAATATATCAATGTCGTAATCTATGTAGTAGCTGTGCCTAATACGGTGTGAAATAATGTGAAAACGCTAAACGCTAAAATCCCGTAAATCCGACCATGGGTTCGCAGACAACACGTAGATCTACCTCATACAGTACAGAAAACGGGCGGTGGTAAATGTGCCACCAGTAATGTTATTCTACCTGCTACGAATTTAGGATATTAAAAGTACACAGGTATTTGTGCCACCGGAGAAAACGGCATCTACCTGATGCATCTCCTACATGTAACATCGATTATGTTTTGTTTTTACACGATATTTTGGGGGTGAAACGTAATAGTTTACTGCCCCATACCGCAACTATACTTTTTAATGCTATTTCGAGGGTCTCTCACATCCCGGTTTCATTTATCCCGGTTTTCTTGATGTGTGGCGCCTTCTCGTATGTTTAGCCTAGTAATCAGAGTCAAAACCGCCCTGGAGGGGTGCAACGCGGAGCGGAGCGCAGCGGCGCCCCGTAAGGGTAGGTTTTGACGATGGATTACCCTCCTTATCGAATGCACACCCCAAAATTCGAAGGCAAAAAAAATTAAATTTTTTCACTGTTAGTGGCACAAATACCTGTGTTTATTTAAAGAACCCTTTTGGTCGGTGGCACATTTACCGGTACCCTTTTCTGGTCAGGTACATTTGGTGGCACATTTACCTCCGCCCCAGAAAACGACAGAACAAGACATGTGACCTGTACAATGTGCAAGATGAACATCAGTACAAGATCAGGTAGAGACAAAGTTGAGCAGCCCTGACAAATAATAACATTGTATTCGTAATCGAAGAAATCGGAACGAAGAAAGATGGGAGACATTCCAAAACATGGTGTTTAATATTTTGTCCATTAAGTACAACGAATGAACTAAAAGATAAAAAGTAGAGCTCGATGAGTTAATCAGAATGGTTATTTGGGTGGTATACGGAAGAAATTCTCTATAGGCGGTTCCATCCTAGCATGGGCTGTTGGTGCTGGTTGATACCCTTCCCAATAAAAAAGAAGTTGTGATTTATCAGTGTACGCTGATATTCCAGATTCCACTCAAAATGCACGGGAACACCCGGGAACATCGCATAGCCTAATCCGCAGATTTTGAATTGAATGTTTCTGCCAACTTAAATGTACTATCACAACCCGCGAAAAGATGTAATGTAAATAAGACCTGAGTGAGGCCGGAGTCCGAATAGCTCTGAATCAGAACAGTCCGAACTCGGAATTTGGAATTTACCGAAAAAAATCATATTAAAATAAAAATCAGTTCAAAAAATGAAATTAAAACTGAAAAAAAACTTTAATCCAAGCTTGAAAAGTTTAACAGACCAAAAAATATACAGGTAAAGACTACAATTTGATTTAAAATTATATAAAATAATATGCAAATAAATATAAATCCGGCCTCTGCTTTAGTATGTAAGGTAGAGCCATGTACTATATTTAATCCAAGAAAAACACTTTTGCCTATAACACAACGACGCGTTCGCAAACAGCTTAGTAATTTCGTCTAAAGATTTAAACAGTCTTAATAACTTTATAAAATATTCTTAAATTTTGTACTCCGCATAAACGTAATAAATTTTCAACTGTCCAAATCCATCTCATCAGTCTATATAATATATAATTCTCCGTTATTTACCTAAAAACTGTACAAAAATAAAAAAAATTCAAAATTCTACTTGTCTTTCCTAACTACATTGGACAATAAGAGCAAATTCGTGTTAGTTGCCCCGCAAAAGTTCAACAAATATAACTAAATAATCTTCAAATTATTTTTCTACAGAAAGTGGAATATAAGCTTAGGATTGTACGAAATTTTTCCAACAAGAAAGACTTTTTTTTGCCTTTCCTGCAAACTTTACTTAAATAATGTTTACTGTGTGAAAGATATACGATAATTAATTTAATCGTCAATAAAGATTTATATGAGAAGATATACTTCTTTTTAGAAAAGTAGCAACTGATAAAGATTTACAACGTATAAAGCTTCCACCCATCACGATTTTCTTGTAATACCAAGTTTATTGCTTTTTGTAAACAAGCCGGGAGTCAACAAATGCAAATTTTGTTGTTATTGCTATAAGGCATGAGTATATCAGCAAGTACAAAATTCATAAACTTAATTTTCAAAAATCGTTGAATCGCATTATAATGATTATTCACAGATGACAAGATATTTCTTGTTAGTTGGCAAGGTTTCCTTGCAACTTGTAGCGGATATTTATTTTAAAATCTCGTTATAATAGGTCAATGGATCAAGTAACCCAAATTTGTCTTATCAAATTCTGTACGGCTTTCGTTCTAACTAATTGTAAGCTCATACGAGTTTTCCACTTTGCGAAAAGTTTAGTGCTGCTATTCTTGATAAAAAAAATTGTAATTTCTGAGATTCTAAGATGACAAGATATTTCTTGTTACTTGGCAAGGTTTTTTTTGCAACTTGTAGCGGATATTTATTTTGAAATCTCGTTATAATAGGTCAATGGATCTAGTAACCCAAATTTGTCTTATCAAATTCTACACGGCCTTTGTTCTAACTAATTGTAAGCTCATACGGGTTTTCCACTTTGCGAAAATTTTAGTGCTTCCATTCTTGATAAAAAAATTGTAATTTCTGAAATTCACGCTAAATAAAACCCACTCCCGTAAGCAAGGTTGCCGAATTTTCTCGCGATAGCTTTTAATATTCCATAGTAGAGATGCATAAGCCGTCAATTTATGCATTGTTAATAACTTGAAATAAATCAATATGGATTCTAAAGTTATTAAACTAAAACATAATTTCCTGGAAGCGCAATTTCCTATACTAACATGGTAAAAAGAGCTTACACGCAGAAATTATTACAAACTATAATTTAAAAATTTACTCTTTAAAATCCGCTTTGCTTAATCTGCAATTAATTTTCAAACGCTCAAAAATTTTCATATTAAATGTTACCTATCCTATACTTTAATTAGCTTCACCGTACAAGAGGTAGATAGCCCCGAGACGGTCGGTGCATAGCACAAAAATATCTTTTATTGATATTGCAATAACTGTAAAATTAGGAGCATAAAATGCACCCTAAAATCACACTATAACACGAAATGTTTGTTGTGGAATTTGTGTAATTTATACGCATCATTCATGGTAGTTGTACAAATTACATAGTTACACATAGCATAATAACATTCCAAAATTTAGTGGTCCAAGGAGAACGTTGAGAGAATCGTAAAAATGGTAAACTTCTTACCAGAAACGAGAATTAATTTTCCTATATACAATTTTAACAGTCGAGATGCGTTTAAAAGTCAAAAGTTTTCTTTTCAACTTATCATAATGTATCATCCTGCCAATAATTGAGAATGTTAATTAAAGCTTTTACAAATTCGGCATCGTTAATCAGATTTTTATATGAGAAGAAGGTGAATAAAAATTGACTGGGATGGTGAGATGATCAACTCGTGATCAATCAAAATATATTACTATTCAGCCATAATAGCAATGCGTCGAAAATTAATCAATTCTAAAATTCATAATACGAATGAGGCGCCAAAATGGAAACTTTAAGCAAGACTTCGCTTATGATTTACTTATTAAGTGCGATTTTCGACAATTTTTAATAGAATTACTGCAAAATGCGGTAAAATAACCCGGTTAACGTTTTTCGTTATACGTTTATATAATAACGCGGAAAATCAATAAACTAACAATAAATTAGAATAATATCAGAGAGTACCAACAAAATATGTAAAGTGAATCGAAAAGAGTATTCAAAAGAAACTTTTTTAAAAAACAACGTGGATTTTAGTATATGGTGTTTTTGTAAATAAAAATATTATTTAAAGAAAAACTAATTCTGTTTCTTGGACATTTTTTTAACTGTGTTAAGGTTTTTAAAGTAGCTTTCTGTGATTTTGATTAAGATAAAAAGAATATTGAGGCCACTCTTCAGCTCCATTGAAATCCAGAAATTTTCCCGTATACCACTTATTCTTTGCTTTACGCGCCGGTTTAAAATCCCGTTGAAGGATTTGATATTGATTGCTGAATGATTCTTAAGACCAACGAACAACTGCCACTTTTACAAATATAAGAGGTGTCTTTTGGGCAGTACAGAATTCTCCCCACACCATTCCTAACTCTAGATATTGATGATGTGTGGTAATGAATTATGTTCCAGAAGTTTAGTGCTCCAACATCTATCATTTTGATCATTTTCTTAGAAAATAATAAATTAAGACCGGGTATTCCCAATTTCTAATTTTTTATGTTACACGGTATTCAAAAATTTAAGAAAATCAATTTATTTTTCATATCTCTGATAAACAGATTTCTAGAAATTTAAACATATAAATGTACAATGTGCAAGACGGTCATTGGCCTAGCAGTTGGAGCAATCAACTACTGATGCTAAAAGTACTGGTTCGAATCCAGAAAGAGTTAATCTTCTTTCAGACTCTTTTTCTTTCTAGAACTGTCTCCATGATTCGAGGCACGTAAAGCCGGCGATTCCTCTGATCTGATCTAATATGTCACATGTAATAAAAGTACTCCAACCCCCCCCCCCCCCCCCCCGTCGGCTGCGTAATACTCGGATTTGTTAGAGCTTTGATCCAGCAAAGTTCGTAATTGAAGGGCCTAGTGGAAAAGAAAACTCGTAAGTTTTTTTCAATTTTTTTCAATTTGTAGTTGAGCACATTTTCACATTGCGGCATTTATTCTCTACAAATTAGTATAAAAATCAACAAATTGAAAACAAGTGACTTAACTACTTTTTCCACTAGGCCCTTCAATTCTTCCAAACTATCGGCTTAAGGTACTTGTTGTTGTTGTTTATGGATACACCATTTAGCATGATGCCACTAACAATCTCATGCACAACTTCTCTAAAAGCATTCGCGGAGTACAAATTAAAAATCAATGGATGGAGAATAGATCGCCATTTAACCCCTCTTTGAATTTCAATATTATCTATCATGGTGCGATATTCTCAACTCGAATTTTTATTCGCTGATTCCAATACAGAATGTCTATAAATCTGGATCATTATTATCTATGTCCGTCGCTTTAAGCATTTCTGTACTATTGTTATGATTTACTCTATTATTAAAGGCTTTCTCGAAATCTATAAAGCACATGCCAACATTATGATTGATATATCTGCAGGATTGTACTAAAACTTGAATACCAAACAAAGCCTTTCTTCTTCTGATACCCCTGTGAAATCCAAACTGTATATCGTCAACTGTATGGCATCTTCAGTTCATGACGCGTTATGTTTATAGTGTAGTCATTGCACTTCTTAGGCTCACTTTTTTGTGGAATTGTCAGAAATATGGATCCCAACCAGTTTGCTATAATTATACTGAATCTATGTTCTGTCATAAATTGATCGTAGACCTGTACAAGGTTGATATTAACTGCCGAGTATTTACCTTATATGTATCATAATAATTATTTTGTCTGAATAGAGTACACAGCTCTACAATACTCAATCTACTTCTTTTGTAACAATAAATGCTACTCCATTTCGGTGTGGCGAGCCATCTTATCCCGCAAAATACGTACACCACATGTTCATCGATATATAAATTAATCCGTGTCTGGCCATCTCATATCACTAATTCCAAGTAACCTCAGCCTAGTAATTTTCTTTATGGTATTTTGAATTTTTCTAGAGATCATACATACTCCTAAAATTCCAGGTTCCAACCCAAACATTATTGATTTTCTAATATGACTTTAGCTATTCGCGGATTCTTCTCATTCTGTTCCATTGTAGAGATGTCCGTACTCGGGGCCATTTTTAATTTTTACAGCCAAGATCGTGATTTTTTCCTTGGAAACTATAGTGTATTGGTTTTCCGATGTCTTATATACCGCTGTACAAACGCCGTTCCCATGGTTACCATTCGCTGTCCGAATCACAGCGTTTTAAACGCATGTATTCTGCCTGTTGTCAGTCAAAACTCAGGTGCCACTTTCCACTCCTTGAATTTAGGGCTGGTCCCCCTAGATACGATATCTTCTGCAGTTAACGGTATTTGTATTACCCATAAATTACATTTATCGTACGTTTAAATACACAGCAAAAATCAGTTTTGACATCAGAGAGCACATAGTCCCTCCATGGGTGCCATAATAACGAATCTTATTTGAGTCTCATAATATGGAATTAAGCATCTCAATCATTTGAATTTCGTCAAACTAGTGATCATAGCAGTTATCGTGATAAGCATTCCGCAATCCTACACAAAGACAGCTTCTTAAAAGAAAAGGCGACCGTTCCTCCCAATACAGCCTGAAAGACTACTGAAGACGCACCCACCACTATCCATCTGAGCGTAAGATCGTTAAATACATTCTGAAGAGAAGGGATCCCTGAATAGAATCCTGCAGAAGACGGTTATTTGTCTAGTAGTTAGAGCGATCAATTACTGATACTAAAGGCATTGGCTCAAATCCGGTTAGCGGCTAATTTTCTATCAGACTTTCATTCCTTCCATGATCGTCCCCATGTATTATAGGGCTCCACTTAAATTCAGTGGTTCCCTTATTTTACCTGATTTAAGTACTATGTCAAACAAGGTAACAAAATCACCCTAACCCTCATCGACTACGTAGTGATTGGATTGGTTGGGCCTGCGGACCAGGTGGCTTCGTCTAGGGGCCACCCATTAGCTATATCTAGTACCGATGCGGTGCGAATTACGGGACTTCTCAACTCAGGCATCGAGCGGACGTTCCTGGTTTGAAATGCCTGCCTTTCGGTATATATAATATAGGAGGATGGATATATTTAATCCTTTCCTTAAATCCTGAATTCTTGAATCCTACGGCTCAGCATGCTTGAGGGCTTGATAGTCAACAGATTGAGTGAGTATTGATTAAAGCAGGTATAGATAAACGGTGCAGTGGTGGTGTCCCTCAATAAGCAGGTGTTAGTGATAATTGTGTTAGATGTGGAATAACGTAAAGGGAATCCAAACAGAATATTAAAGAACATTGCAGAATCTTGAACAAGGTGTGAACGCGTGAGAACGTAGACTGCGTTCAAAAGCTCAAAAGTTATACAATGCGCGAAGGGCGAAATACATACATATAAATGTTACGTGAAAACATTAGCTTGGAGCGAAAATTTAAAAAATGTGAATAAAAAAAGACGTAATTACTCGTTCTTGAAAATTAATATGAAAAAAATATCACTAGGCATGTAATTTAATAAAAAAAGTTATTGTTATTTATTTTATTTTGAAAGTAAACGAAAGTAAACATGCAACGAATGTTTTCTAGTTGGGCTTTTTAGTGTTTGAACGTGTTTTCGTTAATGCGCCGATGACAGTATAACTTTTGACCTTTCGGATCTACTCTACGTATATGATGAAGAAGGATTCTTTGCTTTCAGGAGCCTGAAGAGTTCGAAGTAGTGGTTCTTAGTACATGAATGAACTGCTTTGTCGTTTCCATCGTTACTCATCCAGTCGCTGTCGTTTTTAGCGGAAGACGAAGGAAGTCGTGCTTCCGGTTTGCGTACTTCTTCGGTAATCAAATGGGTTTCTTTGAGAAGGAAGGTGAGTAGCAGCTGGTGTACGGACTTGCTCAGCTAGGCCCTACTCTTGTTGCTTCCTCCTGATTGGGGATGTCCGTCATAACGGACTCCAAATTGTCTATTACGCCTTAAAGGTGGCAATGTCGGCGTTCAATTTTTCTAACCTTTCCTTATTAGTTTGTCTAGTGTATATAGCATTTTTTTGGAATTTAGAAATTCCAGTGCTATATAATTAGAAAATTAATATCTGCAATAACTAGGAGCATACGTCTATTCGATGTAACTGTGCAGTCGAAAATGTAATGGTGGTGACGCACCATAATTCGTTTTAAGCGGGCTGTCCCTAAGGTTCTAGATTTAGACAAAACTTTTTTTTAAAATCCCCCCCCCTTTAACTGTTATCTATGCTTAACAAGCTGCTGGTCTACCCAATATTTTACCCCACGAGCCGCCGCTGCCTTCGCGAATCTTCTTTCATATATCTATTTTACCAATTCGAATGCTTTCTCACATACATAAGGGACCTACTGTCTCACTCCAGGGCTGTGAACCACAGTAAGGGTGATAGTTATACTTCATTTAAAGAAGGGTTTTCACATCAGATTACCTCGGTGATTTGTTATTGGCTTCTGAAGATAGACGTTCAGTTCGGTAAAATTCCGCATTAGTAATAAACCCAATCGCTAATCTATAACCGCCTCTAAAAATTTATCATTAGTAACATAATATTATATCGAAGAAAAAATCTATACAGTTTTAATAATTGCTTCATTGGAGAAGTACTTCCATTATACAGTTTGTATGTACTTACGAATTATATCTAAACCCCCATATTTATCACACGGTACTTTTATTATAACACGGTTTCGCTCTAACCCCAATAATAATGGAAAAGAAACACAGGTAGATAAATTATTGCTAGTGAATTCATTGCAGATACGGAAAATAAACTTAAATATTTTCCACAGTGTTTTTACAGCAACATGGAAATATTTGTAGAACAAACAAAATAATTAGCAATATCTAAAAAACCTACAAAGTGTACAATTGTAAGTTAAAGGAAATATTATATTTAGAACAAGTTATGACTTCTGATATGATATCTAGTAATTATTATCTCTATTCTCCAATGATCGCAATCTACACGAGGAAGTAAAACATCATGCGATGCAAGGATTAAGAATATATGGTTACCCATAAGAGACGTCACTTGGATCCGAAACACGCAAGGAAACTAGCAAGAAAAGACACGTATTGAGGATAACTGAAGTGAATACTTGACAAACTGTGGTGAGAAAAGCAAGATTGCACCGAGTGGTATCGGTACAGTTAATAGTGATTGACGAATAAAAATAGCAAAAGACTTAAAAATACCAAGAAGATGGGCGGAAAGTTGGATATTAACGTAAGATGAAGCTTAGACATTGCGTGAAGTACAACATTTAAAAGTCCATAATAAAATAAATAAAGAGGTAAAAAACGTAAATAACAGCAAAACTGACATCGACGGTTTGTGCAACATATAATTACAGCCATTTACTCATTTGAACAACTTTTTATAAAAGTATTGGAGTTAAGTTTTTCTTATTTAAAGGAAATTCAAATTAAATTCTTCCTTAGCACGCAATTAACAAGTTATATAAAATATATGTTCCTGGTATACTTGTTTCCACTTGTTAATTTTTAAATTTTAATTTATTACATCTTAATTACACAAGTTAATAATTTATATATTTTTTTATAAAATAAAAAAAGCAGAAGACTCCCATAAAAAAGTAAAATGTGTCGGGGATACGTAAATAAATTAGAATAGATGAAAATCATGTCTGCAGCTTTGGTAAATGGGTCGAAAAAGTTTAACCCATTAATTTTGCCGCACCTTGTAAATCATAATTTTGGATTTATAAACGACATTAAGTGATCGTAAGCAAGTACAAGATTTTAAGTAGAATTTATTATAAAATTTGTAAAAACTTAAACTCGACAGATTCTTCTCTAAAATGCGGAAATGTCGAGAGGCTTTTATTAATTAGCAAAGTTACAACAAAGCTTGTTGTTATAACAGTGTTTCATTAATTTTACAGCAAAAATTGGATTTATTTTTATGTTTCTATGTATAAAAGCTTTGTAAATATGAGTAATGATATTCAAACTAAAAAGAAGTTTTGAAGTTTTTCTATTGATTATTTCCGTGAGGTGCAGGTTGCGGTCACTCTCCTTTGACCTGTTCTATTGAGACTTTTAGGGTTACTAAAAAAAATTAATATTTGTAAAGTAATTAGTTTACTATACTAGTTTTCAAATGAAATTGTAGTCTTGTCTATAAAAAAGTTTTAATTACTAAGACTTCTTAATTAACTAAAATTTATGTTCTTTTTCCAACGAGAACGTATAGTTTTAATTAAAATTTGCTTAATTGAATTGAATAAAATGCAAGAGATTTTGTTCCATTATAATAATTTCTCAATCCACATGCAACAATTAGACCTAAAGTAGCAAAATTGGTAGGTAGTTGGAATGTTCAAGTAGCAAAGAATTTCCTGCTCGAATCGAATTAGAACACCAGAAAAGAGTTTCAAGGATTATAGCTAATGTACTACTTCAACTAAAGGAAAATCGATTAACACGTGTTAGAATCGTACCTGGTTCTGAAATTACCTAAATTTTCTACATTATGCAGTTTTTATTCTGAAAAACTAATGAAAAGGTCTTAAAAAAATTTCATGGTACGTTTATACAGCTCCGAGTTCATAAATTGGTGAAAAACAGTAATAGAAGGAAATGAGTCCTTTTCTGCAAATAAAAAAACTCGTAATATTTGGCTTGGTTTTATGGTTATGAAATAGGTATGTTGACTCACACGAGTAAACAATTTTCGTAAGCGTTTCTAGTGGAAATTTTGCAGAAACTTTCAATATCGTTAAACTCGTGTGCCTGCAAAAAACTTTAATATTAAATTTGTATTACGGTCTTGAAAACAATTTTTAATTTAAAAATTACTCTTTTTACGTCGTCTCTATTTTTATATTATTTTAACTGCGTTTTTATACCACAAACCGAAAAGAGAATTTCTAATTTATCGTTCATGAAGTCTCTCAAAATGGTTTTCTAAGAGAATACATAATATCCGATTTTCTCGAATCTGATGCTTCTTACACAAATTTGTCGATTTTTTCTGATTTCGTCAACATCACAAAATGTCGTACATTTTCAATATAATAGAATTGCAATTTTCTATTCAAGAAATGCCTGGCTGGGTCTGAATTTTATCTTTATATGGTTTTAGATTACATTTCCAACTTCACAAAATCTATTCTTACTACAAAGATATTTCATAATAGAGGAAGTTTTAGTCAAAAGAAAATGTGAAAATATATCTTGGTGTATTATTAAGAAAAAGTGAAAAAATATTTCGTCTGTTACATATATTGGATTAGCTACTTATAGAATTTTTTAAATTGACTTGAATTGTATTGTTCAGTTTTTCGTTACGATAATGGAAAACTATCACAAGCTTTTTGTTTTTCAGGAAAATTATAAATTTTACTTAACGACATTAAACCAGTCAAAAGTTTTAAATGCATTTTAAAATAAATATTTTTCAGAATTGTATTTTATTTAGTTTCTATTAACTTCCTGTTGTAGATGTGTTTTTTAAATCTTTGAAAACAGAAATTTATGTGTTTTGTCTCTATAAGCTGTCGTTAGGGTTTGCTATCTACACTAAAATATTGCAACCATTTCCACCTGGTGATCTACAACTTCGATTGGCTATTGCTGCTCTTTTATAAATATTATTGCTGCGATTTTTTCATATATATATGACTTGTTTTCTATTCTTATTTAAATATTCCTTAAAGTACATAAATTGTCACTCTCATTAAACCAAAAGACTATATTTTATATAACTCGTATTTTTAAAAGTCAAAACTTCCCGTGAAATTTCATCTGGAAAATGATAACTAATAATCCCAAACCTTATTATAATAAAGAATATGAAAACTTTTCACGGTTAGTTTATTATAAATGGTACGTTTACTTTGAGATGATATCCCCATGGATTTCTAATAAAACTACATTTATCTTAGGAATAAAGAAAAGTATATATAGACCATCTTAATGTATGTAACTTAATTATGTGTTACGAGGTTAATTTTCTCGGAAAACCACACCCCATGTACAAATAGTTTCCGGCTGTTGCTGCTGTGTCAAGGGGATTTATATCTGACTAAAATATGTTTTTGTCGTCGCCGTCGTAACAAGACGTCAAACTTGAGTGAGTGTCCCGATGAGATTAAAATAATAGAAAAGTACCACAAGCAAGCGGTGAACTTGTGTAATATTGAGTTTCGAATTCAAATTACCCGCGAGAATTTCAATACTAGCCTTCAATCAATGGTATATGTATGTATATAGTAAATTTATTGACAGAGGACGTGAATAAGTTGTTTTATTCGGAATTAGATTATTTATAATTTTTATTGTTGGCTAATTTTGATATCGACCTGATGGAAATCAACAATTTGTGATTTGAAGTGGTATTTGTTTGATATCTGGTATCGGTTTCATTATTTACATGCACTATATGACGGCAGTCATGGCCTGATACCGCGATCAACTGCTAACCAAAGGTTTCCCGGTTCGACTCCGGGTTTGAGCGTTAAAATTTTTTGACCGCCTCCGTACCTCGGAGCGAGCACGTAAACTTGTCGGTCCCCCTGTGTTAATGAGTAGCTTTCATAACAATTAAAAAACAGCTTAGCAAGCTACCTAGAATGCAAAACCAAGTATTCTCACAGAACTAATTTGAAAAAATTGGTAGAGAACATATTAATAGATCTCAAAGAAGTTAAAGAAGAAGAAGACATACATTATAATATTATTTGTTTGTTTTATCACGTAATTCTTTTGCTATACTTCCTCAGAGAAAAGCCAATCATGGAAGAATTATCCTTGAACTAAATTCCAAAGGATTTGTTTAAAAAAAACGTAAGTAGAGAAGTGAATGCCCGGTATCTCCTGCTAGACTCGAGACGGTGCGTGAGGGTCGTAGATAAGTTTAACTAAGGGTTGCTTTCAACAAGATAATTAATGCAAATAATCGTACAGGAATGCGACATACAATATAGCACAATCATCTTTATACGGTTCAACAGTCAAATTTCAATAGTTACCAATATTTACAAAAAGATAGCTCTGAGTCACATCGACTTCCTGCACTGACGGACAGATTGCTGATTAAAAATACAATTAAGGTTACTCACCCCTAATCTCCTACAGTTCTGCGATGATCATGTTCACGAAATTCTACCTTATACAGATTTTAATTGCATAAAATCACAATCAATACAACATTGTTGATATCTACGTCGTTCAATAAGTCCCGAGACTAACCCAGAGATGGCGCATTAAAGATTAAATCAATGTAAAAAGACGAGTTTCGTGTATTGATAGATAAAATATTGCTTTTTAATGGGAAGAAACACCGTTCAAGCTCAGAAATGGCTTGAAAAGTTTTATCCGGACTGTGCTCCGTCGAAAGCAACCATTTGTCGGTGGTATGCTGATTTCAAACGTGGTCGTACGGACCGAAATAATGCTGAACGCTCTGGTCGTCGAAATAAAGCACTGACTCAAGGAAACATCAAGCAAGTCCTGAAAATCATGATGGAAGATCGAAAATTGAAAGTTCGTGAAATAGCTTTGATCATGAAGATATCAATTGGTAGTGTTTTCACTATTTTGCATCAAAATTTGGTCATGAAAATGCATTTTTCCAAATGGGTGCCGCGCTTGCTCACAATGGAACAAAAACAACAAATCATTGATGATTCAGAGCGTTGTTTGGCACTGTTTACTCAAAATAAAAAGAATTTTTTACGTCGGTATGTGACAATGGATGAAACATGGATTCACCATTTTACTCCGCAAACAAAACGGCAGTCAGTTGAGTGCACCCGGTGAAAGCCGTCCAAAGCGTCCGAAAGCACAACAGTCTGCAGGCAATGTTATGGCCTCTTTATTTTGGGATGCGGGATTGACTACCTTAAAAAGGGAAAACCCATAAACAGCGAATACTACATTGGCATTATTGGTGCGTTTAAAGGACGAAATCACTGAAAACGACCATAAATGAAGAAGAAAAAAATGATCTTTCACCAAGATAATGCGCCGTGTCACAAGTCGTTGAAAACGATGGCCAAACTACACGAATTGGGCTTCGAATTGTTTCCCCATCCACCGTATTCTCCAGATCTGGACCCTAGTGATTACTGGCTATTTGCAGACCTCAAAAAAATGCTCCAGGGAAAGAGATTGTGCTGTAATGATGAAGTCATCGCTACACACATGGTATAGAAAATTTAGAAAAGCGTTGAAATGATTGTATCGTAGTTGAAGGAGATTATGTAGATGATTAAAGAAGAATTTTGCTAAAAAAGTGGTTTTAGTAGTTAGTCTCGGGACTTATTGAATGACGATTCATGCTTTCAAAGAAGGTTGACACGATTTATACACATTTTTCACATCATGTTGTTGTCCAAGTTATCAGTGGTTGGGATTAGGGCACTCTCTGGTGCTGACTCAGCACAATCTGATTGATCGTAACGTTGTCATTATTGAGAAAATTGCGGTTAAAAGTTTTTTTGGGCACGTCAGATATGCCCTAGGGTTCCCAATGTCTTTATAAAGGAAATCGTCCAGTAGTTTTCATATTGCAGTATCTCACTTTATGTTGATGATATGAAATTTTTTCCCAGGATTTGGGATGAGGACTCTGCCTCTTGGGTGCAGTCTGAACTGAACAGACTCAGGTGCTGCGCCTGTCACCTATGTTGTCAATGGTGTATCTTTGCCACCTGTTGGTTGGGGGTAACCTTTGACTGTAAGTTGAACTTAGATCATATTGCAACTGTTTTCGGTAATGCCCTCGGCTTGATAAACAGAAACACAAGTGATTGTCACGTCATTACCGCGTTAAAGATCTGATATCTTTCTTTCGTCAGGTCTCATCTGAAGTATGCATCTTGTGTTTGGTCACCTTACCACCAGCGTAACATAGACAAATTTGAGAGGGTAAAGAGGGGATTGCTAAGATACCTTTCTTTTAAGTTAATTGTGTCTCACCGAGAAGTGGGATATGACTCGATCTCACGACCGTTACGCTAAGGAGGGTACTAAGTTTTTGGCCAAGCTGCTTGGGGGTTTCGTTGCTTACCCCCAGTTGTTCGCGCGGATTGATCTCCGTGTTTCACCTAGCAATACGAGGAGCATGTCGGTGTTTCATATTCAGACGTTCAACCGTTTACACTTGGTTATTTTGGCGGTCAACAGAATGGCCCGCAATGCCGACATGCATAGCATGTTATTTTTTAGGTAATAATTGTTTCATTTTGTAGAGTTGAATTTGAATTTTTATGTTTTACATTATAATATTGCAGATATTGCTAGTTAGGCTTCCCCGTTCTTATGAATAAATAAATAAATTTAAACTTGTATTAATAATCAGTTAGCTATATTAGCAAATTAGTACATGGTTTTTCAATAAGAACGATATAACAATAAAATCCAATAAAACCAAAAATATATCGTCGGCTTAACATGCAAATGTCGTAAGTTCACTTTTGAAAATAATAAATATAAATAAGGTGAAAATAAGGTTGTAGTGTTATTTCATAGAACAACTGGCTTGCCATGTACTGGCAAAATATTTTAAAGTTAGAAGAATTCAAAAACCTATACTAAATTAGGTATTTACAAATAATGTCGTAAGTCCATTCTATCTAAATAGCAATTGGTATATAATAATATGTTGCAAGTCCCATAATAGCCATTGTGATTACGTGCGAGTTGCTTGATGTGGTAGTATTTTATTTTATTAAGATATTAACTATTTTATGCCCCCTGTAAAATTTGCCTTATAGGACTTACGACATTTGCATGTTAAGCCAACGATATCGGATATTACACATTTTTTTATTTTATTAAAAAATGAAAATTCAAAACGTGTTGTCGTCAAGTGGATATATTTGTCAATGGGAGGGGGTTCAATAAACATGGATTAATCGTTAATATTTCACTCAAATATGCTAAATTTCGTCTTGTTTTTACACACGTAATATACACGTTTTATAAACATTTGCACGTCGTCTACGACGATACGTCGTTTCAACGACGACATTATTCACAAAACTTGGGTTACGATTATAAACTTACGACGAGTCTTGCGATGTTATTTGAATTTTAGGTTAGATTTTTGTAAAATGGGGGCGGTTGATTCAAATTTCAAAGTTCAACATTACACTCACTATATTGGAAACTAAGGTATGTAAAGGAGAAATTGAAAATTCTTAAAAAAGATAATGAAATTCTTAATAATTATGTACTGCATTATTATGTGACGCCTGTGGCGTGACCTACCAGATTTCATGACTATGTAATTACTAGAATATTAAAATCGAAAGAACGATGAACTTGAATTTTGAATAACTAGTACAGTAATCATTATTGATATATTTTAGTATCAAAGGAAATATGCATATTAAATAAACCGAATTTAAGCAAATTAATTATTATAATATCACATCATAATATCACCGTTAAAATCAAAAAAACCTTAAGTAGTTAAACTATAGAGATCTCGAAGTCAATTTCCTATAACAACCACTTCTCTTCCTTCCAACCTTACTTTTTTTCCGGTTCGCAAGTGCGCTGACCCGCTGTCTTGCTTTATCTCTTATCACTGTGCAGTACCAAGGCATTGAGCGAATTTTTGTCCAAAATACGTTCAGAAAACGAGTACGTGACCATTCACAGTCAACAGGCTAATTTGTTTTTTAATTAATTAAACATAAGACAACCATGCAGTTTTTCAAATGTTTAAGTGGGGGAACTTTGGAATTTCAATAAAGGTAGCAATTGGATATTTTATATTGCCTAAGAAGTTGAATCCAAATCAAAATTTCAAATTTATTTGTAATCTCACACTGATTTCTCCATAATGCTGTCCAATATAAAACTAATTAATTTAGTTAGCATCCTAATCTATTTTTGAAACAAAAACTGCTTTTAATTATCAGGTTTTTTTATCAAACGATGCATCGCTTGAAAAATTATCGTGGTAATGCAAAAACAATCCGTTGTAGTCAAAAAAGTTTCAAATGAAACGTGTAGAGCATAGTTTTATCTTTCAAACTAATATTTTTAGTACAAATTACCGATTGTATAGCAAATTAATCTCATGCGGAATCTCAATTAAGGATTACTAAAATCCTGTGAATAACAAGCTTACAATTTTTATAAGAATCTATAATTTGCCAAGAATGGATATAAGGAAGATAAATGGAGAGTGGTGTCTCAGTATTTTCAAAACTAAAAAAAACTCTTAAATTGACAATATTATTTGCAGTTTAGACAATTTAATAAATTGGAGTAATGATGGGAAATATTTGGTCGATAAGATCGGCCTATTGCTATGCCATGGGATAGCCGTGAAAAGGTTTTCCTAATATATAGGATCGGCTTGTGCATCCAACAGGAGAATTTTTAATTTCCCTTGGTTAATGCTATTCTTGAATAAATGTGAAAAATTATTTAAAATAATTATTGTAACAATTTTAATTGTTAAACCAAAACCAAAATAAGTATAAACCGAAAAGAGTGTCAGGTTATTCTCGTTGGGGGTTCACCTGGAAAAAAATTGACACCAAAATTGCAAAATTTGCACAGTTCATATTAGAACACAGAAAGACTGCTGTTCAGAAGACGGCGTGAACGTCATAAACCGATGTATGAATGAAGACTGCTGTTGAATTTGTCGAAAATTGCAGTTAAAATTTCCAATGAACAAAGGAATAAAAATTACTGTACCTACTCCATTTCCATTAAGCAGCTAGGATTCATTAGACATAATATTGAAAATATACATATTAGTAGCTATACCCATTATCGTACTATTACTTGATTATTTGAAGCAATTTGTGCCAATATCACTTCTAAAATTCGTGTTTAGTGGAAGTGAAGACGAATAACTCCATCCGTTAAAGTTGTGAACGTAGGCAGTTCATCAAAAAATGGTCCACTCCTTGCTTATCGTGTGACTGCAGTTTCGTTGTCACCCCGTATAATATATTGGGAACTCAACTCATCTGACACGCATTGACAACCGTGTGAACCTACTTATTGTGTGTTCACATAGCTTAAACTTCAAGAGAATCGTCAGTACTTTCCACCACCTATCGAAAGTATTTTGCAATATCCTTGTGAGTGTCCTGTTTACAGGTCACTTTATGATTACTATAATATTAATCTCTCACAAAATATTTTCCCGTCAAGATATTTTGATACGAAAATTTCAATGTTCTTTACTTCCGTTAAAAAGTTACAAAGCCGTGAAGAAAGAGAGAATATTTACACAGAGTTTCGTAATCTGTCTTCAGTTCTTCAGTCGTCAGTTTATAATTTTATAAAGAGGAAAACTACGGAAGAAGTTTCACGGCGAAGTTTAACTAAAACCTTGTTTTTTCGAATGATTTTGTGAAAGTCACTGTTTGTCATGAGCTTTTTCTATATACATGGAAACATCATCGAAGGATTAGTGAGAGGAGCACTAAAGAAATTAAATGCACAAGAAATTTTGCTTCATGAAATGCGGGGAAAGAATTCACCAGCAAATAAGCTTAGTGATGAAGACGAAAAACTCATTAGGGACCACATTTTGTTTTTCCCCTGCATAGTTATGTACCGCAAAAGGAGCTCAGGGCCCATTTTTTATGTAAAGAAATTGGCAGTATACAATAATTTAACGGTCTATAATTTGGGTGATGCTTCGGTGGAATGTTTTGTTTGGGATGGACTGAAGTATGAAGAGGTATCGTGGAAATTTCAACCAATATTTAAACTTACCTAATGATGATCTCAGATGGTTGTGGCGGTCAACAAAAAAATTCAAATTTTGTATGTATGTGCCTGGAAGCCATCAAAAAGCATCAAAAAATTGAAAAAATCGACCATATTTATTTTGAATCAGGGCACAATTTAATGGAATGTGGATTTAATGGAAATTTCCAGTATACACTCCTGAAGGGTGGGCACAACAAATTAGAAACTCACGCAAAAACTAGCACCTTATAATGTTTCTCCATTGATGCACGACGTTTTTATTGACTTTAATCCAAAAAGCACAACTTTATGGCTGTTGGAGGTAAAATTTCGTTGCTTTTCAGAAAAATAGTGTGGTTTCGTTACACAAAGGATGAACCAGGTGTGGTTTCAATCAAGACAGTGTACGAATATGCTACTTTCCAAAAATTCGTTGTAAAGTTTCGGAAGGGTCGTCCATCAAAGTCTCAACCAGTGAAACCTTATATAAGAAAATTTTGTATTTCTGATGCCAAACGTAAGGATCTTAAAAAACTTTGCAATGGGTTGCAAATTCCAAAGGTATACCAAGAATTTCATGTAAAGCTTCCATGCTCAGAGAAGGTGAGAGATGCTCTGGTTGAACCTCACATTTGTGATGACTCAGAAGATGATTATGTAGATTAAAACGTTAATTATTATTAATGAAATTTTTGCTTTTTATAATATCACGAACATTTGTTGCAGGTGTAGTAAAACTATTTAAATACATTTTTTGGAGAAAAAACAGAGGTTTTGAGTTAATTATTTATCGATTATTGCTATATCTTTGAATAAACCACTTTGCCAAAGTAACACGAAAGTGAAATTTGCCTTTAAAGAAAGGATAAAACAAAATTCATATTTCCTCCAAACATGATGGTAAATGTAGTCTTTAACAGTTACAAGCAACTATAAAAGTAAAAAACATGGATTTTACACAGAGTCAAAGTTAGTTTTAGCTCTCTTGAACAATTGTCAAATTGCAGATTTGCTATTTTTCCATAAAGGAGAATTTTAATGACTATAATTTATGAACAAAATAAAATCTCGGGTGTGAGGGTGTAACGAATTTTTACACTCGTTACGAATTATAACATCGACTTGTACAACACCGTGTATATAAGATTCTGAAATCGACCGGTTTCGTTTAATTCCCGTGACCGCTCGGTCAAGCAGCCATCTTACCTTTTTGATTTGATCGAGTAGTTGAGTCGAATTTTGTTCCGACTAATTTTTACTAATTAGACGATAAATTGATTGATTTGATCATTTAAATTGGTGGATGGATGTTTGCGCTACTGCGGATTATCATAAAACATCATTTCAATTATTTCCGTAAGTTACTTGTTGAAATAACTTCTTTTAAGTAATTTGGTTTTATTAAATTTTAGAGTACATGTGTTCTGATTACAAACACATTCGCACAGGGCTGTTTTTTTCAAACCGTAGTTTTATAAATTGAATGTCAAAGTCAATTGTCGATATTAGGATTGGCTTATCAATTATTGCTGATGTTAACACAAGTCAAGTCATTTTCTGGATTATTGATAATTAATTACACGCTGGAAGGCAACAACTTCAGGAGTAATATTAAATCTTTGAGGTTCTCTTTAACCAACGAATTTTATGGTGTTCCTGACCTAGTCAAGGACAGCTGTTTCCGTATTATCAGTTGAGCCGATTACAAGACGTATTCAATTCATCTCTGGTGCTACAGAATTCAAATTTGGAGTCCGCTTAATTGTCAAGAGCGAGTATTTTGTATTTATTTAATCCTACCAAGGTACCTTTGGGGTGAGTTGCATTTTGTAAGACTTATAAATTTGTTTCTGTACATTTAACAACACCATTTATTATTATTATTACGGATCAGCTCGCTGATTTTATATGAATTGTGGTTGCATAATACTACCACAGCTGTTGTACAGTAATTTCAACGATTATAATTTGTTTACCATTATTTTTGTATTCTTTATTTTGTTATCACATCATTTTGACTTACGACCCATGAACCCTAGCTTCCGCTATAATTACGAGCTGGTTTAAACGTCCATCAGGGTGACTGCCGACAGCAAATATTACTGTCAATTTTTTTGGCAGATGTTTATTTGATACCTTGTGATTCCGTGGATCCCATTAGTCTTCGGAATTTACAAGGGTGGAAAAATTTACATTGGCGCCCGCTGTGTGAGGCAAATTTTTTGTTCATTTTGATATCAAATAAGTTAACAATCATATCGTTGAAATCTGTGCAGCACTTGGTAGATTATTTCTTGATCAAGCGACGGAACACCTTTGACGATTTTGTTTTTGTCTTGTTGACAAGCGACCTGAAGTTGATTGCTGTTGTGTGTAATTTTTATAATTATCACTATAGTGTTGATAATTTTGTTGACAATTTTAACAGCCCTAGCGAAATATTTTACTGCGTTTTTTTATTTTATTTTCAATCAATTATTACTAAGAGAAGTTATTGTCACTCGTTACCATGTCAAATGTTAAAAAGTATCTTACGTCACTCAATAACGAGGAAGTACTAGTTGAATTAACAATAAGAACGGAAGATATTAACACCATCCCTGCTCATAAGGCAACACGTCGAGCACAGCTAAGAAAGCTTTTGCTCGATGAAGCTTTCAATTCTCGTCTTGCTATACATAAGTACACTCCACCTGATGTTCAAGCCGATTTATTAGTTTGCAAAAATGCTTTAGACGAAATTTCAATTGAAATCAATAATCTTGAACAGAAGTTTGATGCACAAACTCTAGACAATATCACTAATCGTCTTGCACATTATTGTAATCGCTTAGACATTATGGAGGGAGCTGGGTTTAAAGACACTGAAAGGGGAAATTTGTTAGAATTATCTAAACTATTGCGCTCTAAAGTAGAACATTTACTTCGTCTGAATGAAAACGACAGTGATGATGACGATGAAATTTTAAGGCAACCCAAAGTTAGCAATCCGTCTGGAACAGCAACTAATGAGGAATCTCCGGGCTATTCTTCTTTTAAGAGATCTTCATTGTTGCCAGCAGTTGAATTAGCTGAGGTTTTAAAAAATATTTTACCTTTTAAAACAAATGACCGTGTAGCAATCCACAAGTGGAATCTTTCATTTGACGGCAGTGGTGGTTTTCAAGAAGTTTTTAATTTTATTGAAAGAACCAATGAACTTTCAAAAACTCGAGGAGTCAATTCTCAAGAGCTTTTCGACAAAG
Organism: Podabrus alpinus; assembly: GCA_932274525.1. Taxonomy (NCBI): domain Eukaryota; kingdom Metazoa; phylum Arthropoda; class Insecta; order Coleoptera; family Cantharidae; genus Podabrus; species Podabrus alpinus. Next base: position 23,810,760 of record OW026454.1, read on the forward strand.
CAGTTGAATTTTTCTCTGGAGAAGCTTTAGTTTGGTACCGTACGCTAGATTCTAATATTAACACTTGGGAACAATTAGTAGAGGCACTGAAAATAAGATTCCTAGCTGTCGATTTCAGTAGGGTTTATTTGGCAGAAATCAATAAATGTAAGCAAAATTCGAATGAATCTGTTAGCAGTTACATCGAATCAATGTTTGCAAAGTTTGCTAGAGTTACACCTATACCTGCTGAAAGCGATCAACTATGGACAATTAGGGAAAATATGCTTCCTTCGGTTTCATTAGTGATGGGTACTGCTTCTATTACAGAGAAAAGCGAATTTATTCGAGTAGCTCAACGAGCTGAACTTTTAGCAAAAAAGACTCTTTCAAAAGAAGTTTCCACCGCAGCTTTAACTTCTGTTGTTACCCCTACCGCTCCTAAGGAGTCACCTTCTGTGAATCCTCGTAGACCTCTCACTTGTTGGAATTGTTCGACACGCGGCCATTCTTACAGATTTTGTTCCAAACCTACTACTACGTTTTGTTATCTTTGCGGACGCAAAGGAGTTACTTCACTAAATTGCAGTGGTAACCACTCAAAAAAACGCAGGTGGGCCAAGCGGAAACCCTGCTCGCCGCTAGCCTTAAGTATTAGAGCAGACAGGTTGGGTTGGAGTAATTGGTTGGTGCACGTTAGCGCTTTTTGCGGATCAACCGCCAATTCCTCTGCTTTATTCGCTCATCCCACGACTGATCAACGACCCCATATTAATCTTTTTATTGGTAAAGAGCAATTAACTGCACTTTTAGATTCCGGTGCTAGTGTATCCATACTCGGTACAGATGGACACTACCTGATTGACTTGCTAGACCTTAAGTTGAAACGTGATCAGAACGTATTTGTACGATCAGCTGACGGTACTTCGCAACAAATTTTAGGCTCGGTCGAGTTGCCTATTTCAATTTGTGATATTACTCGTTCCCTTAACGTTTTAGTATGCAATAGCATACACACTAGTTTAACTTTAGGAATTGACTTTTGCAAATTATTTGGAGTCAAGGCAGATTTTTCCCGCGATCAATTTTTTGTTAACGATGTTAAATCAATTGAGTCTATCAGAGCCGCTGATGATCTCAGTATTGAACAACGAGTTGCTCTTGCCGCCATAAAAGATAAATTTAAAACTCTTTCCCACGATGGTTTAACAAGAACCCACAAGATATTCCACCATATCGACACTGGAGACGCTGCTCCGCTGAAACAACGTTACTACCCTTTATCACCCGCTATGCGTGAAATTGCTCATAAAGAGCTCGATCGAATGTTAGAGTTAGATGTAGTACGACCTAGTCACTCCGGTTGGTCATCTCCTATGCTTTTGGTTAAGAAAAAGGACAATTCTTATCGTTTATGTTTTGACGGTCGTAAACTTAATCAATTGACGAGGAAAGATGCCTACCCATTACCACGTTTAGATGACATTTTGACTCGTTTGCAAGATGCGAGGTATCTAACTTCGATTGATCTTAAAAAGGCATTTTGGCAAATCCCTCTGTCTCCCGAATCATATGAAAAAACCGCATTTACCGTGCCTGGTCGTGGTCTTTTTCATTACGTAGTAACCCCGTTCGGTATTTCGAATGCTCCCATTACTCAACAACGATTGATGGATAAAATTTTTGGACCCCTTCTGGGCGAAAAAATATTTGTTTATTTGGATGACATTATTGTCGTTTCTTTTACTTTCAAAGAGCATTTAGAATTACTCGAGCAGGTCTACGACAGGTTACTGGATGCTAATTTAACAATTTGGATAAGTGTGAGTTCTGCAGGTCCAGTTTGACTTATCTTGGACATGTCATTGATAAGAACGGACTACACACTGATCCAGCAAAAACTCAAGCCATAATTGACTTTCCTAAACCTACGAATACTACTGGTATAAAGCGATTTCTGGGAATGATCGGCTGGTATAGACGATTTATACCGAATTTTTCATCCTTGTCTGCGCCTATTACCGAGTTAATCAAGGGTCGTGGTAAACGTCAGACTGTCGTTTGGAATCAAAACGCTACTGAGTCTTTCGAAAATTTGAAGAAACAGTTAGTTTCTGCCCCTATTTTAGCAAGTCCTGACTTCAGTAAACGTTTTTTTATACAGTGCGACGCGTCAAATTATGGCCTGGGCTGTATTTTAAGCCAGGGAGAAGGTGAAGAGGAGCGCGCTATCGCATATGCATCAAGGACGTTGAATAAAGCGGAACGTAACTATTCGGTCACTGAACGCGAATGCCTAGCGGTTATTTTTGGTATCGAGAAATTCAGGCCTTATGTTGAAGGTACCGAATTTACAGTGATCACAGATCACTATAGTCTTTTGTGGTTGCTTTCTATGAAAGATCCAGTAAATAGATTAGCCCGCTGGAGTGTTCGCCTATCACAGTATTCTTTTAAAATCCAGCATCGGAAGGGAAATCTGAACGTCGTACCTGACGCGTTGTCTCGCGCACCCTTAGAAGTCTCGTCTTTGGAATTGTCCGAGAATGACCTCGATCCGTGGTATCGTCGCATGTTGACTCGAGTCACTAAAGCACCAGCTGATTATCCCGATTGGAGGATAGAATCAGGGCGTTTGTACAAACTCATACCAAACTTCCATAATGTTGTTTCTAATTTAGTAGAATGGAAGCAGTTAGTTCCTAAGTCGCGTCGTATTGACATTTTCAAAGAATGTCATGATGATCCGACTTCTGCTCATTTGGGGACGCTTAAAACTTTTAATAAAATCATAGAGTTGTACTATTGGCCCAGGATGCGTGCTGACGTGGCGAGGTATGTGCGGCGGTGCTCGGTTTGTTTGTCATCCAAAGCTTGCCAAGGCGGACGGTTTGGTTTAATGGGTCGAGAAAAGAAAGTGCGTTTCCCTTTCCAATGTATTTCAGTTGACTTAATGGGACCGTTTCCCAGATCTGCTAAAGGTAACACCATGTTGCTAGTGGTTTGCGACTGGTTCACTAAATTTGTTTTAGTACAACCACTGCGTAGAGCTACTACCAAAGCCATTTGCGATTTTCTCGAAAATCATGTTTTTCTCCTTTTTGGCACTCCGCAGATTTGTCATGTCGATAATGGTCCACAATTTACTAGTAACGAATTTCGGAAACTCATGAGTGATTATAACGTCAACCATTTATTTTATAATGCATTATACCATCCCCAAGTTAATTTTGTTGAGCGAGTTAATCGAGTCGTCGGTACCGCTATGCGATCATACGTTAAAGAAGATCATAAGACTTGGGATGTAGAAATACATAAAATCGCTCATGCTATCCGATCTGCCACTCACGAGGTGACCGGGTTTACTCCGTCTTTTCTTAATCTCGGACGTACCGTACCCGCTAAGGGAGATTATTATGGTCGTATAATGGATTTGAGGGAAGAGGAATTAACTTTAGAGAATCGTGAACGGGTGGCTGGGGAAATGAACCGGTTAGATAAACTTTTTGTAGATGTAAAGAAGCGATTACACGACGCTTACCAACGCAATTCTACTCATTATAATTTTAGGAAGCGTAGTATTCAGTTTAAGAAAGGAGACGTAGTTTGGCGTCGAAATTTTGCATTGTCGAATGCTAGTAAACATTTTAGTAGTAAACTGGCTCCTAAATATTTGAGAAGTCGTGTAAAGGAAGTAACTGGTCCATTAACCTATCGTCTCGTGAACGAACGCGGTAAAGAAGTTGGAGTATTTCACGTTAAAGATTTAAAACCCCATCCTTCGGTTTCCGATTTAGTGGAACCTGAGGATCAGGTTGAGAGATGTCGTGGAGGGTGAGCGAAACCTTTTTTTGTCCATAAGTCATACCATCTGACTTATCCTTTCCTTGGGGTCAATAAGTCCCGACCCACTTTCTTTTGTTCCGTATTGGCGATTATGGGGGCTGGCGGATTTCTTTTCTTGTGCAGGAATCAGGGGGGCTTTTCGGTTTTCTGTCTGCGGGGTTTGACTGCACCTGTTCGTTTTGCTACGGGAAAGCGTTCTTTACACTGTGCGCAGTGGGGTCGGTCAACCTTTAGTTGGCAGGCGGTCGATTGGTCTCTCCCTGTGTGAGATTGGAAAGATCGTTGGCCGTATTTTCGTCGAAACGAAGTTAAATTCAATGTCCCCAACAATGATCGTGAGTTTGAAGGCGACTCGCGTGAGTTCTTTACGGTCTTCAATGACATACTGTCATTCCACGGGCACCTTTATCTTCCCATCCTCAAAAATAGTCCAGTGTCCATGGCCTTCGCCATTCTTTGATATGGGTTTGTTGACTGGCGGTCCACGACGCGTTTTTATGATCCATACGCGAGGACGAGTCATCGCGTGTATCATTGAGTTGTGGACGCCTTGGCCACTTGGAACGTTTATCCTTTCCCATAACCCAATAATCCAATCACCTCATTACCTATTCCTATCTACCTTCCTTTCTTAAGTCACATTGGGTTCCTTAATAATTCCTAGGGGGGGTTCAGGGGTTTATTTTTATCCTGGTTTTTAATTATAACGGCTGTGAACATTAACATCTCAAGTTCATAGTCGTACCATCTGAGATTTTTTTCTCACACTTTTTGAAGTCGTGATGATGCAGTATTGGAAGCCCTTTGTTGGTCAAAAGTTGACCAAATGCCAATTAGTTTGGAAATTTTTAATTTTAGTTCATTTAAAACGTTTCTATGCCCACAGGACTTTGAGTGCCTTTGTCTGAAACAAACCTTACTGCTGGGTGAATGTTCTTTTTTCACTTTCGAGCCGTGCAATGGGTCCCATGAGGTCCATTTGTTTGTACGGTTGGTTTTAGACCACCGTTACATATTTTGTTTTTTGTGGATACAGATCCTATGTGGTGCTGTACCAAACCATTTGAGAATTCCAGTGCATGTCGATAGCCAGGGATGGTCTCAACATTTATTTTCTGTTGACTTTTTGAAGCGCTACGCGCTCTGTCAAACGGGTTAACGCTTTATGCAGATTTGTATAGCAACGTTGCGATTACTGTTTAGATAACCCCATTTTGTTATTTTTTTCTTTGGTTACTTTATGAATCGTTTGAAGGATTCAATTTTTAGTTATTTCCAATATTGTAGAAGAGCGTCTTCAACGTCTTAGTTAGCATAGTACAACTGAGTGCATAGTATTGGGCAGCGACTATCATGTTCACGGCATGAAATGAAGTTGGGAGAGGGCAATGTAACGAATTTTTACACTCGTTACGAATTATAACATCGACTTGTACAACACCGTGTATATAAGATTCTGAAATCGACCGGTTTCGTTTAATTCCCGTGACCGCTCGGTCAAGCAGCCATCTTACCTTTTTGATTTGATCGAGTAGTTGAGTCGAATTTTGTTCCGACTAATTTTTACTAATTAGACGATAAATTGATTGATTTGATCATTTAAATTGGTGGATGGATGTTTGCGCTACTGCGGATTATCATAAAACATCATTTCAATTATTTCCGTAAGTTACTTGTTGAAATAACTTCTTTTAAGTAATTTGGTTTTATTAAATTTTAGAGTACATGTGTTCTGATTACAAACACATTCGCACAGGGCTGTTTTTTTCAAACCGTAGTTTTATAAATTGAATGTCAAAGTCAATTGTCGATATTAGGATTGGCTTATCAATTATTGCTGATGTTAACACAAGTCAAGTCATTTTCTGGATTATTGATAATTAATTACACGCTGGAAGGCAACAACTTCAGGAGTAATATTAAATCTTTGAGGTTCTCTTTAACCAACGAATTTTATGGTGTTCCTGACCTAGTCAAGGACAGCTGTTTCCGTATTATCAGTGGAGCCGATTACAAGACGTATTCAATTCATCTCTGGTGCTACAGAATTCAAATTTGGAGTCCGCTTAATTGTCAAGAGCGAGTATTTTGTATTTATTTAATCCTACCAAGGTACCTTTGGGGTGAGTTGCATTTTGTAAGACTTATAAATTTGTTTCTGTACATTTAACAACACCATTTATTATTATTATTACGGATCAGCTCGCTGATTTTATATGAATTGTGGTTGCATAATACTACCACAGCTGTTGTACAGTAATTTCAACGATTATAATTTGTTTACCATTATTTTTGTATTCTTTATTTTGTTATCACATCATTTTGACTTACGACCCATGAACCCTAGCTTCCGCTAATTACGAGCTGGTTTAAACGTCCATCAGGGTGACTGCCGACAGCAAATATTACTGTCAATTTTTTTGGCAGATGTTTATTTGATACCTTGTGATTCCGTGGATCCCATTAGTCTTCGGAATTTACAAGAGTAGAAAAATTTACAAGGGTTGGGATAATAAAAACAACGGTTTATCGCATCAACTAGTTTCGAACCCTGAACGGGTTCATCTTCAAGACTATATTTAGAAAAGGAAAGGTTGATACAATCAAAATTCAAAAATGCATAAAACGCAACACAAAAAACAAAATTTACCTCGCGGTAAGATGTACTTGTCGTTAAATCCCGAAACTGGTGACAAATTGTGGAATGGTGAAAATACAGGCGTAATGTTTGTCAATATAACGATATTTAAAATTCTTATTTTTGAAAGCAGCCAACTTCAAAATTCACCAATCCACCAATAAAAAACTCATTGGCGTAACATAGAGTTGTCAATTACCCAGTTCCCTTTTTCCCCTTTTATCCTTCCATATTTTTATCACCGACTTATAGGCATTATCAATCTGTTCGAAGTCGGTTATTTTGTTAACATTATTGGTGTTTGTCAAAATACAGGCCGCCTCCAGAAACGCCCGCTTTGGATAGTTGCTCTCACGTGCAAGAACTTTAACGTTTTTTTCCTCAAATTGGTGATTACAAAGACGTAGGTGCTCCGATAATCCGGTTTTATCTAACCCTTTCATTGCATCCAGCCTGTGCTGCCTTATTCGTGTTGTTAGTAGTTGTTTGGTTTGACCTACGTAAGTTTTTTTGCAATCGCAGGTGATTTCGTACACCACATTACTTTGGTACTTTAAAGGTACCTTGTCTTTAATTTTCGAGTAAACCAAGTTGGACAATTTGTGGTCGTTGTAGAAGGCCAAGCACAACTGCTTGCTTCGGATGTAATCTCGAAGTAGTACCCTCATCTTCGCTGCCAATTCTGGATGGAAAGACAACTTAAAAAATCGTGGTAAGGACTCTGGAATCGAAAGAGTAACCTCTAGAGGCTGTTTTATTCTTCCTCGATCGAATATTATTATTCTGGTCTTTAACGTGTTGACCACACTCATTTTGTGTTTGAGGGGGTGTGAAGAGTTGTAGTTAAGGAGACGTTCACTAGAGGACGGCTTCCTGTACAGGTCAGTGTGCATAGACCCATCTTGTCCAACACACACCAGTAGATCTAAAAAGGGGATACATCTATCGACCTCCAACTCGTAGGTGAATCTCAACCGGTTGTCAAATCCATTCAAAATATCTAAGCAGTTGTTAATTTCGTTAGAAGGCACCGCTGTGAGCATGTCGTCTACGTACAGCATGAAAAAAGGGACCTTAAAATTGATGGATCCTATAAAATTCATAAGGAGGTCGTGTAGGACAAATCTGAAGAAAATGGAGAAAATCGGATCCGAGCAGTCCCATTTTCTCCAGATTTGTCCTACACGACCTCCTTATGAATTTTATAGGCTCCATCAATTTTAAGGTCCCTTTTTTCATGTTGTACGTAGACGACATGCTCACAGTGGTGCCTTCTAACGAAATTAACAACTGCTTAGATATTTTGAATGGATTTGACAACCGGTTGAGATTCACCTACGAGTTGGAGGTCGATAGATGTATCCCCTTTTTAGATCTACTGGTGTGTGTTGGACAAGATGGGTCTATGCACACTGACCTGTACAGGAAGCCGTCCTCTAGTGAACGTCTCCTTAACTACAACTCTTCACACCCCCTCAAACACAAAATGAGTGTGGTCAACACGTTAAAGACCAGAATAATTAGGTGTGTCACGCCGGATCTGAGAGAAAAACGGTTGTTGGAATTGAAAAGTCAATTGATCAAAAATAATTACCCTGAACACCTTCTGCAGTGTGCTTTATTCGATCGAGGAAGAATAAAACAGCCTCCAGAGGTTACTCTTTCGATTCCAGAGTCTTTACCACGATTTTTTAAGTTGTCTTTCCATCCAGAATTGGCAGCGAAGATGAGGGTACTACTTCGAGATTACATCCGAAGCAAGCAGTTGTGCTTGGCCTTCTACAACGACCACAAATTGTCCAACTTGGTTTACTCGAAAATTAAAGACAAGGTACCTTTAAAGTACCAAAGTAATGTGGTGTACGAAATCACCTGCGATTGCAAAAAAACTTACGTAGGTCAAACCAAACAACTACTAACAACACGAATAAGGCAGCACAGGCTGGATGCAATGAAAGGGTTAGATAAAACCGGATTATCGGAGCACCTACGTCTTTGTAATCACCAATTTGAGGAAAAAAACGTTAAAGTTCTTGCACGTGAGAGCAACTATCCAAAGCGGGCGTTTCTGGAGGCGGCCTGTATTTTGACAAACACCAATAATGTTAACAAAATAACCGACTTCGAACAGATTGATAATGCCTATAAGTCGGTGATAAAAATATGGAAGGATAAAAGGGGAAAAAGGGAACTGGGTAATTGACAACTCTATGTTACGCCAATGAGTTTTTTATTGGTGGATTGGTGAATTTTGAAGTTGGCTGCTTTCAAAAATAAGAATTTTAAATATCGTTATATTGACAAACATTACGCCTGTATTTTCACCATTCCACAATTTGTCACCAGTTTCGGGATTTAACGACAAGTACATCTTACCGCGAGGTAAATTTTGTTTTTTGTGTTGCGTTTTATGCATTTTTGAATTTTGATTGTATCAACCTTTCCTTTTCTAAATATAGTCTTGAAGATGAACCCGTTCAGGGTTCGAAACTAGTTGATGCGATAAACAGTTGTTTTTATTATCCCAACCCTCACACCCGAGATTTTATTTTATTCAGATCCGAGGAAAAAAAAAAAGAAAATTTTTTATTCCAATCATAATTTATGAACGTTAGAATTTGCCTATTCGAAAGCTTTATAGTATCACTCGCAGGCCATCTTCATTACTGGATAGTACCAAGTTCCAAGTATTAAATTTACAAAAAAAACACATGATTATCTTCCACATAATGTATACTATTAATTAAAAATTTAATTAGCCTGTTGACCGCTAATGACCACTGAAGTCAAAAATTAAGGGTTATTCTCGCACATATAGTGGTAGATTTGGGACTGTGTCCCTTCTAATGCAGCAAGGGTAAATCAAGATAGACCTATGATCACATAATGGGATCTGTAGTTTAACGTGGAATTCGAACCACGGCATCATGACATCAAAATAAGATCAAACAGATCTGTTTTAAACTGAACTCTAATCTATATGATTTATCTGATCTGTCTCAACTTCTAATCAATTATTTACTATAGATATCAAGATTTTCATTGAGTAATCAGATAGAACCTATAGGTAACAGATATATTCAAACACATCTACATATACAAAGCAGTTTGAAATAGGAATTAACTTCAGGATTCCTACAGCTTACATAATACTAAATTATAAACTAAATTACAGTAATTAAATGAATCAATTTAAAATATATCAGAAATACTCGAAACCTTGAATATTAAAATATTAAAATAATACACAATAATTCACACTTACATACAATTTCACATAAAGTTCTCTAAGGTTATCATTCCTTCCAGCGGAACGATACGATAAAACTTCATTACATGATACTTGAAAGAGGATGGTGATCGGAAAGGGCGATTTAAACATAAATCACGTAGTTAGCAAAATTCCCTTCTAATAAGAAGAATTTGCTAACTAATCAGCACAAACGGGTTATAAAATTACGTGGGCTTTTAAATATCCCCCAAAATCAAAATTAAACAAGAGGATAATTGAGATGGTGCCACTTAAAAACCGAAATACTTGTGTAATGCCATACAGCGATAAACCCACACATTCTTTCGAAATATTATTTTTAAAAGTGTTTTTCATTACAAAATCTCCAAAAAAAACTTAATAACATGTCAACAACGGAAAAACTCGAAAAATAAACACCATATTTAAATATGTTATTTTTTAACTATTGAGAATTAATTATAAATTAAGCTTTAAAAATAAAATAGTAAATTAAATGAGCAAAATATTTTTTATTTTTACATAAAATAATAAATATTAAATAAGTTGAAAGCTTATGTTAAAATTAAAAAAATTTTACTCGTCTTTAGTTAACTATTTTATTTTTAAAGTTTAATTTAGTATTTTATCACTATATGTCAAAAATAAGGAAGTCAAAATCAAGTTTTTCGATATCGGGAAAGTCAAAGGCATCGAGTAATGGAACCACGTTACATACCTTTGATGATTAACTTACTGTGATGAACAATAACCAATTTACTGTGATCAATAGCGATCAGCTAATGAAAACAGATAAATTTCCAAAATTTATAGTCGTTTAAAATTTAAACGGAACAATAATACAGCATCACATTCGAGTGGCCCAATATAAAAATGACGGTCATGTGACGTAAAAATGATTTCATTATCTTAAATTGCAAAAATAGTTAAAATTTAACATCTTTTCAGGAGTGGCATGGCAATAAAAAGAACCGAGTCTTTAAGCAACTCTCGTGAAAAAGTGTACCATGCTGATGGTTGACTGTGTTGAGTAATTACTGCACTCTTGAAATTGGATCAAACTTAGCCATTAAGTTTTAATTTTAACGAGTTGGTTTTACTGGACGACTTTAAGATATAATAGACAAAAACGTTTTAATTTCATTTTTTTAAATTAAATTTTATTGGAGAGGATACGCTATGTCGGACAGTCCATCTAAATTGGCTGTAGGTTTCTGTAATTAATGTACGACGTTCAAATTTGACACAAAGGTACTTTATAACGGAAGAATGGATAGAGAAATATAACGAACACTGTGTATAGAGATATACGGACTAGAAATGTCAGTTCGTTTTAACATTACGGGTCAAATTTAAATAATCCATTTGATTTAGACTTTAGAGAATAGAATATTTAAGGGGTTTATGAACGCTTCACGTTTTTTTCTAAATTGAAATTAAAATACAAAAATATGAATGGAAATATTGCGTGAAACGTACCGAGTTATTATTAGTGGCTTTTGCTTTCTGATTACTACAATTGGAAAGGTTTCAAATACAATGTTCGTAATAAAAACAGTAATTTCAACTACCTAATGTATTCGTGATTAAAATGTCGGTTACATTTATGTATATTTTTTAAATTCCTAATAAAACATCAGTAATATGCACGAGTATACGTTGGTACCGAATGCTTTAACTTTTCAATTTACTTAAATATTCCATTACAACTTACTGGAGATTTGGCAGAAAAAAGTTGTTTTTGCTAATTTTTTATGATTGAGATCCCACATCTCGAGTTCAACACAACTTTAGGAAACTTCAGGATCATTTTTATAAAAGTGCTTTAGATTTTATCAAAAAAGTACGTTGTACAGTTGTTAGTACCTATAATGCTTGGTGCTTTTTACATCGTTTCTATCTCTTTAAGTGATATCTTTAAAACGTAAGTTTTGTTCTATAGTGAACTTTTACTTCCTTAAAATGTATTATATTTTTATGGCAGATTAAGTTAGTACTGACGTGTATTTTTATATTTTATGATTTAATTCACTTTTTAGCTGTTTGATTAATAATTTGTTAGACAGAACGAGGCACGAGGGTTTAAAAATTAACTTTTAGCATTCAACATTTGTAGCTCACGATGAAATCGTTTGAGAGGTCTCAGCGGGTGGATTGAAAAATTAACGAAAACGTGAACGTTGGAAATTTTATCGTCAAATAAACTACGTTAATTAAGAATTAATTATTGAATATACTTAAATATAAATGCAATTGTTAGCCATTTAAAGATACTAGGAAGTTCGTGCCATATCGATAAAAAAAGACACAGCATTCAGCGAAAATGATCAACAGTTAAAGAAAATAAAGTTGTTCTTTTTTGTAATTAAGGGTACTTTCTATTTTCGTTAGTTATAGTTGTTGGAATTGCAAATCTTGTGCACGATTTAGAGATGTTAATTTGCTGCATTTTGCACAAACTTCCGGGCCTTACGAATATAGTATGAATAGTAAAACCAAAGATGTAGTATGATATTGAGTTTCAAATCCAAATTATCTGGGAGATTGAGACTAATAGCGGAGTAAAATATCGTAAAATTTTACGATATACATTTTTTTTATTAAGAAAGCTATTTTCTTCATTTTCCTTATATTTTGTAAGTAATTGATTTAGCATTAAGAATATATGTAAATTGTATTACAACAAATAACTCTGTTATTATTAGGAATAACGAAATAATATTCAATTATAAAATATTCCTTGTTTCATTCTGAATAGAGTGATAATATTATTTGTGATAAATATCTAAAAAGTTAGCTTTAGTGCACAATTTAATAACTCGTTCATGAGTACGCTAATTACCAACCTGCATCAAGAATTTTGGGATATTTTAAGTAAATCGATTTATTTACAGTTTTTATTGATTTAGTATGTATTATCAATGTATATTTATTGTTATAAAAGATGATAATTCGCAGTTTCTAAAAATTATGCAATTAAAATTTGACTATATATGTTGGTTTCGGAATTTATTAATAAAATTGTTATAATACTTATATGGATAAAATTCATTTCTTTTAAGAATGGGGTTAGGGACTTTATAATTAACGGTTAATTAACAAGTTTGTAGTGTTTGCTGAAATGACAATAATCAAAACATGCACAAAACACTACAGAAGTAGTGTAATTATAGCTATCGTTTCTTTGGCGGTTTAATTCATCGCCTGATATTGTTACAATGTGACGAAAACCGTTAGCAAAAATTATACTGCTTACAGTGTATTTTATTTATGAAAATTTGTGCTTTCTTTTGAGGTGCATCAACATTTTGGTTATTAGCATCTTCTGTTTTTTTAGTAAGGGTTTATTAATATATAGGATTTTTCATGGCTTGATTCACAGGGTGTTGATGCGTACCGCAGGGCCGAGCTAAGACATTCCGCGAGGTCTGTTATTCGGACCCGGAATTACCGCTCCTTAACTCAACCAGTTTTCACACAAACCACTACTGTGAACTGTGCAGTTTCTGATTATTCCAAATATAGATTATAATAATAATATAGTAATTAATATCAATTTTTACTATATTCAACCACGAATCCATCAATAATTAATTATGGTCTCAATTGATGGATTGCACATTTGCACTTGCATTAATCGCATAATCTGAAGTCTTCCTTTATACAGTTAGTACATTTTTATTACTGGCACATGTACGATCTTTGGAAATAGATTTTTAGGACCTCTTCAATCATCATCAAACTTTTCCATTCCATTTCGGAATATTGCTACTCTGCTTTTTCTGCAAAGTCTTTGCGATCCATTTATTGAGGTGGATCAATCCTCTTGTTTCTCTTTTACTTTCAACTAATTTATCCATAGAGTGTTGATGTTCATCGAACATCAACGCTGTAACTCAACCAGCGATCACACCAAGTCGCTGTGTGTATTTTTTTTAATTACTGGCACATGTACGATCTTTGGAAATAGATTGTTTCCAAATATCGGTTTCGTTTTTCTATCCATATTCAGGAGGATCTTGTGTACGATAATATTCATCGTTGTGATATAACCTAGTTAGATTAAGCATTTTATATGGACCTTGCTTGTGTATTTAGAATAGTTAAAGCATTTTTGGCTTACTCTTCCCCTAAGAGCATCTGGAAAATTGTCGATGCAATTCTTATTTTTTACCAACGTTTCAAATGCGGTTTTCTTTCTAATTAAAAGAAAAGCATTGCTAGTGTCACATTCTGGGCTATTCGACAGGGATTTTAATGTGAATAATCACTTAATTAAATAAAATAATTGGGGGAAAGCTGGATTAAATTTTATCATCTTTATTTGGTCATCTAAAAAGAAAAAATAATTTTGTACCGTTTACGGTTTTGAAACCCCAAATTTCAGGGTTTACTTTAGAGCAAAATGTTAACTAATTTAAATAAATTACACTACATTCTCTGCAAAAGTATGTTACACTTTTTCAGGTTAATTGACTTATAATTCAAAATTATTTTTGTAACTTCAACCATTTTCAAGTTATTTGTTGTAATACCTTATATTAAGCTATTTAAATTCCATAATTTGGCATTTCAGGGCTATTTTCTATTTGAAAAGATTTTTTTTCAACAAATTCACACATGTAATATTCAAGTTTTAATTCTATCGCTTAAGCCGGAGTCTCACTGCACCACTTCCTACCACCAAATAAAATATTAACTAATGGAAGTTGATGATTTGTGGTGGGTGGTTCTTTGAATTCGGTTTGAACCAATTGAATTAGTTTAAATTTTATTTGATAGTGCGTAGTGATACAGTGAGACTCCGGCCTTATAAAACAAAATGAAGAAATTATCTTGCTTCATAAGAAGCAAACACTACACATTTTTAAATTAATCGTTAATTACAAAGTCTCCCACCCCCATTATTAAAAGAAATTATGCAATTTAGGCATATTAACATTATAATAAATATTATTTATAGCACTAACAATTTTTTTAATAAATTCTGAAACCAAAATACTAAAATTTTAAATGCAACATCGAACTTAACTTTTAGAAACTGCGAAGTTTTCATCGTTTTATAACAATAAAAAACATACATTGATAGAACAAAAATCAATAAAAACTGTAAATAAATCGATTTACTTAAAATATTTAGCTAAATTTTTGAAGCAGGTTGGTAATTAGCTTACTCATGAACGAGTTACCGCAGCGTATTAAATTGTGCACTAAAGTTAACTTTTCATATATTTATCACAAATAATATTATCACTTTACTCAGAATGAAACGAGGAATATTTTATAATGGAATATTATTTCTTTATTCCTAATATAGTAACCGAGTTATTCGTTATAATATATTAAATTTTGTAATGAAATATCTGGAGTTCTCCGTTGAAGGTCCATTTTCACTATCAAAATTTTCTCTTTTTCTTACAATTTACATATTATATTCTTAAAGCTAAATCTATATCTTACAAAATAAAAGCAAAACAAAGAAAATAGCTTCCTTAATGAAAAAGTTATATGACGTTTAATTAAACACTGTAAAGTCATTAATTAACCTATAATTACGAGAAAAAAGTCCCCCACCATAGAAAAAAAGGCATATTTTTCGAATCATTGATATATTTGATGTACTTAATAAGAATAAAATATCTTAATAAGGTCGCATCTAGTTCTACTTTTAATTCAAAAAAGTGAATCTTTTTAAGCATATTTTTACTCCACTATAATAAGTTCTTAATAATAATAATACGTAACTAGAATAAGTTATTCTACCAACTTCGTCAACGTGGGATACGCAGTGAAGCCTTTTTTTGAATAGTACCAACGTGATTGCCACGGTTGTGCGGCCTAAAAGCCGCCCAGTGGGATTATTATCATACAGTTATTTAGCAATTATAGGAACAAAAATATACAAAACTACCTGCAGAACTTAACGGCAACGGAAGCTACGGATTACTCTCTTTAGAAGGCAACAAAAAAATTGAAGCAGCCCCAAGTTACTCATCCACCACTTGCAATGGAAAATGGACAATGGGCCAGGAGTGATAGTGAAAAAGCTATGCTGTTTGCGAGACACTTAACGAATGTTTTTACACCATACAAATCAAAATGCCTACAGCAGGAAGAAGAGGTAAGAAAATTTCTAGACTCGCCTGATCAACTGGACCTGCCAATTAAGCGATTTAAAACGTCAGAGGTCGAGTTTGCCATTAAAAATGACTTGAATCCAAAAAAAAGGCCCAGGGTACGATCTGATAACCTGAAAAGTGATAAAAGAGCTTTCAGATAAAGGATATAAATATGTAACCCAATTATTTAATGCCATCTTAAGACTGGAATACTTCCCAATGCAATGGAAAGTCGCCCAAATGATTCCTGTTCTAAAACCTGGAAAATCAGTTGAAGATGTCAAGTCGTACAGACCGATTAGCCTGCTACCGGTCCTTTCTAAGCTGTTTGAGAAAATGCTACTGAAGAGACTCAGACCAATCTTAGCAGAACAGAAGTTAGTCCCCAACCACCAGTTTGGTTTCAGACAAGGGCATGGTACCGTAGAACAGGTCCACAGAATTGTCACCAAGATAAACCACGCATTGGAAAACAGTTGCTATTGCACTGCGGCTTTCTTTGACGTCTCCCAGGCTTTTGACAAAGTCTGGCATGAGGGATTGTTATATAAGGTGAAGAAGAATTTACCACATAACTACTACAGGATTCTAAAATCATACCTGACTGACAGATATTTCCTGGTAAAATTTCAAGATGAATATACGCCATTAGCACCCATAAAATCGGGAGTGCCGCAAGGTAGTGTAATTGGGCCAGTTTTATATACTCTATACACGGCGGATTTACCTACATCAAAGCCTACCACTACCGCCACTTTCGCGGACGATACAGCTGAGATAGCCATTCATAAACATCCGAAAATCGCAACTGAAATGCTACAAAATAGTCTCGATAAAATACAAAATTGGCTGGAAAAATGGAAAATCAGAGTAAATGAAACTAAGTCAGTGCAGGTAACCTTCACGCTTAAAAGAGATACGTGTCCACCAGTATTTCTAAATAATAACCAACTCCCTCAGGCAGATGAAGTTAGATACTTGGGACTCCACCTGGACAGACGATTGACGTGGCAGAAGCACATTTTTAACAAAAGGAAACAATTGGGACATAAACTCCGTAAAATGTATTGGCTGGTAGGGAGAAAATCAGAACTTACAACTGAAAACAAGCTGCTGATCTACAAAATGGTTTTGAAACCGGTGTGGACGTACGGCATCCAGCTTTGGGGATCTGCGTCTAGCTCCAACATAGAAATTCTGCAACGCTTCCAATCCAAGGTTTTGCGACTGATTGTCGATGCTCCCTGGTATGTCCCAAATCAGGTAATCCAGCGTGACCTAGAGATGCCCACAATTAGGGAAGAAATTTCAAAATATAGCCAAGCATATTATGAAAGGCTTGCTGATCACCCAAACCCTCTGGCAGAGAAACTCAACCAAAGTGAACTCAGTGAAACGCGCAGATTGAAGAGGTTTAAACCTTGTGACCTTAAAACAAGATTCGTAAAGGAATAACATTCTACTTTATACAATATGTTATTTGTTATTATCAAACTGTATGTTGCCACATAGCATTATGATTTTACGAGGGTGTATCACTGGATACACCCTCACATGTTAATTTCTCTGTGTCACGATATTTACTAAATGTTGTAAAAACAGATTGTAAATTTTTAAGTAGTAGTCAAATAAAAAAAAAAAAAAATTTTTTTTTGTCGTATAATTTATTTGTGAAAATTTGTGCCATTTTTGGTATCTAAAAAGTGTTTTTGTGCATTTTTTAGATTAAACTAAAAATACTAAACGATAAAAATATCAATTTTCACTACACTAAACACTTCAGAACAAATTTACAATGTGTTTTTCTCAGGTTTCCTTCTTATCAGAAGCTCTACAGTGTGCTATACTGCACATAAGCAATAACCTTTTAAAATTCCTGCTCAAGTTAACTTAATGGCTTAAAATTGCTTAAAATTTGAAAGTAATATGGTTTGAAAGATATCGTGATAAATGAATAATATTGAGTAGGTAATACAGATTTTTTAAATTATTATAAATTTAGGTAGTTTGGAATAATATAAAACTAAATGGAAAGGTATTTTTCTTTCTTGAAGGATTAGGTAATAAATATTTCGTGCTTATTGCTTGAAATTATTACTACAATAATAGTTTGAACCATAACCATGGCAACCTAGCACATTGTTGCAGACCTTCAGGTAGGAGCCTGGTAAGTCACGAATCGTGGGGATTATTTAAGTATTAATTCATAACGTTGACATATTTGACTTTGGTGTTTAGCTTTAGAGTTATTGCATTATCTGACGTAGTGAAACTTTGTGTACTGTTAAGTTAATTTAATATTATATAATTAGGTTAGAGGTTATATTAATAACCATTGTTTTAGGTTCAAAATCTGGGATATACTATACAGCTATGCTATTTTTTGCAAATTAGTTATCAAAATTTTGAATAGATATTTCATGTCAATTCAGGTAAAGAAATTAATAATTTTAGTTGAGCTCTGAGTGATTGTAAAGTTGTGTAAAATACAAAGAATATCAAGGAAATTTACTAAAATATAATTTTCAATGCAGACAAAGTTGATTCTGGAAAAAAATTTGAAAAATTTAAAAAAGACAAAAATATTGCACATTCGTGTTTTTGGCATGCAAAAATATTTTCCATTTCAAAATTTTGTAAAAAAGATAGAAACAGTTTTTTTCAATTCCGCTACTTTCTTCATCATAGCTCAGCTAACCTATCCTGAACAGATCCATTTCATTTCTGAATGTAGTATAAAATACAATTATTTAAATTGCGTAGAATGCAATCCTGTACAACTTTTATTCATCACGATTATTCATAGCATTCCCAGAAAAAAAACTAATTCGAGATAATTCAATTTTCAGTAAAAGAGTTTAATCGAAAATTAGGGTTCTTTATGAAAGCGTTCGAGGTACAACGTCTTTTTTTTCAGTTTTACCTAGAATTTTATTCGCTATAATTCTTTCAATTATACCCATTTACACTTCAGATATACCAAAATTGAGCTATAAATAAATTTGAATAAATTGGTGATTTTTACCACATATTATTTCGTAAATGAAAATGTTTTGCATAAATTATCCAAAATACGCGTTAAAATTAAATTATTACAATTTTGAGTTCATAAACACATACATGCAAATTTTGCAAAAATATGGAGATGGTTCAGAAATGAAAAATTAGAATTGCAATTGAGAAAAATGACGATTTAGAATTTTACAGTGGGGGATTAAGATGTAATCTTTTCAGAACCTCCTTAGGAAAGCATAATCAAAAGACTTGATAAAGAAAGCACAATAATTATAACATAAACAAAGGTCAAAAAAAAGAAAAAGATTTCCATTTTATCATTTCTCTAATTTTCATTAATTTTTAATACCCCACCTCCGCCAATTTGATAATTAAATTATAGAATTCAAAATTTTCTGTAATTGTCAGTTTTTCAGTTCTGGAATGTCTCTAAAGAACTATTTGGGTTACAAGGTTGTTCTATACAAGACTTTACAGATAATTAAGGGAACTTTCACTCATCCGGAGACCACTTTTATGTCACAAGAAGAAAACCGTCTGCATGGAAATTTAAGTTATTTTGAGCAAAACTTGAAACAAAAACGAGATCTTTTTACAGAAATGTGTATCTGGGAACAATAACTTTTTTAGTTTTGTTTAGAATTCCACATAGTTTAATTATCTTTAAATACTATTTTTAGGTACAGAATGCATAAGAAACCACCAATTTATGACTTTGCGATTTTTCGTACTTTCATCGAACTCTTTTCCGATACCAAACCAAAGGATTTAAGCAAAACCATCACATTTCCGCATAAAATACGAATTGTACTTGAAACTTATGTTTTGTTCAGTGTAGGTTTGCTAACATTATTTTTATATTTTATCAAATAAGTACGTAACTGGTCAAATATTATCGAAATATACAGGGTGTTGAATGAGTTAGCCGTTCATAGGATAATATTTACATGTAAAAACTTATTTATGCAAATTCCTGCTTCCCTAATTATTTTAGAAAAAAAATGAAAGACACAAAAATCATGCAGAAAAATAAACTACAAATGATAAAAGAATTATTTTCATCTAGCTTTTACTTAAAGTGGCAAAAAATGCTTTTGAAATTGTTCAAATTTTCATTTATCAGACTAGCCATGAAATAAATTCAATTTAATTTATTTATTACATAAATTATTAATAATAAACAATTACAAACATTAAGAAATAATTAAATTTACAGCAAATGTTCAAACAGGTTTCCACAGTTTCAGACTAGCCATGAAAGTTTCCAAGGTAATTATTTTTGATAAGTATTAAAAAACAATTGCACTTTGTTTACAGTTTTGCACTTTATTAAATTTTAATTTCATAAAATGGAAGCAAAGTACACAATTAGTGAAAAAAATCAATTTTTAAAACTATATTACTCTGGAAACAGTATACGTATGGTACGAGATCTCTTTGCTGGTTTATACCCAGAAAGACCAATCCCTACTTATTCGACAATTAAAAATGTAATTGATAATCAAAATCAATATGGATCTGTATTTAAGCCGTCATGCAAGACCTGCAGAAATAAAAGAATAAATTTAGAAGAAATCAATATTGGTGAAGCTCCAGGTACCGATATCGAAACAAATGTAATTGCTGCCGTAGTGAATAATCCTTGTATCAGTACAAGAACAATTGGTGCGGAGTTAAATATTCATCACACTACGGCGTTCAAAATTATAAAAAAACATAAATTTATATCTTATAAGTTCCAAAACCATCAAGAAATTTTTGAAGAGGATATTTACAAAAGAATGATTTTCTGTGAAAGCATTATCGAAAAGGCCAATTTGGATAGAAATTTTATTAAAAATATTTGTTTTACCGATGAGACGACGTTTAGTATTAACGGGGAACCAAATGTTCAAAATTATCGGTTTTGGTCCACCGAAAATCCTCATTTAATGATCAACAATCGTTCACAGTATCGCCAAACTGTAAATGTTTGGGCAGGGATATTAGGAGCAAACATCATCGGACCATTTTTATTGATGGAAATTTGAATGGACTAAAATATCTAGAAATGTTACAAAACGAAATTGGACCGGCAATTGATATTGTGGCAGGAGAAAATAACGTAATCTACTATCAACAAGACGGATGTCCGGCACATTATACTAGAGATGTAACCAATTATTTAAATGAATGTTATCCCAATTCTTGGATAGGACGCAATGGACCAATAAACTGGCCAGCTCGGTCACCAGACTTGGCTCCAAATGACTTTTTTTTGTGGGGTCATTTAAAATCTAAAATTTATGGTGAACGATACCAAAGTATTGATTCATTAAAAAATAAAATTGTGGAGCAGTGTGGCAATATTACCGAAAGACAACTTGCGAATGTACGATGTAACTTTTATGATAGACTTGGTTTTTGTTTAGCTGAATATGGAAACCTGTTTGAACATTTGCTGTAAATTTAATTATTTCTTAATGTTTGTAATTGTTTATTATTAATAATTTATGTAATAAATAAATTAAATTGAATTTATTTCATGGCTAGTCTGATAAATGAAAATTTGAACAATTTCAAAAGCATTTTTTGCCACTTTAAGTAAAAGCTAGATGAAAATAATTCTTTTATCATTTGTAATTTATTTTTCAGCATGATTTTTGTGTCTTTCATTTTTTTTCTAAAATAATTAGGGAAGCAGGAATTTGCATAAATAAGTTTTTACATGTAAATATCCTATGAACGGCTAACTCATTCAACACCCGGTATAAGTTTCATTGAATAAAAATAATAGTATTTGCCCTTTAAATTAATTAATGATCTCACGTGTTTGTGTTGTGCGTTCTATTAAAAGAATCTTCTAGATGTACTTGGGCGGTTTAATTTACAATCTGAGTGTTTTACTGACGATCATGAGTTATAACGCAATGTTGTCGCTGCTATTTGAATTTCATGATACTTGACTATTGTAAGATAAGAGCGGGAGATTCAAATTTAAATATTCAACATTACACTATGTACTTACGACTGTGATTTAGGGTAACTTAAAATAATTCAAAGCTATTAAATTGTCCTTCTTCGAACGCCTCTCTTATAATATGTCCCTTAGGGGACCTACAGCGTAGCTTTGGCTTCAAACCGAGGGAAGCATAATGCACTTAATTTAGAGAAGGACCTTTTTGGCAGATTACATCTCGGCAGTTTGGTATTGCCTTCCTAGAGGAAAAGACCATAATATAGTACCTAGGAATTAGCAATAAAGCTACCGATTGTTCGGTTTAAATCGTAAGTTTAAATACACTTCACCATAGTGCAATTTAATTTTGTTTAAAATTTAATATTAACAAAATAATTTTAATGAAAGTCGATATTAGTTTTCACTGTATGCCCTACTGAAATGTCATAGAGAATAATTATTATGAAATTACTTTACACCGAAATGTTTGTTTGTGATAGCATAAGTCAAAAAGTATTGTAATCGTACATTAAATTTATTCCAGTAAGTTGCAACAACATGCTATTACTTCAAGTTTTGCAGAGAAAGCTTAAGAGTGCATGTATACCCCGCGAAATATAGGTTGTTTTAGTGCCGTAACATTAACATGATAAAATCAAAACTATATTACTTTTTAATATAATTTTTAAATATTTCAATTAATAAATGTTCAGACTAAGGTTTAACGAGTTTAAATTTCAATTTTAAATAGATATTAATATAGTAAACTTAATGTAATGTAATTGAAATTTGATGTTTTTTTGTAGCCATTATATATTTATATTTCTAAGTTATGTAACCGTTATCAAAAAATTTTGAAGCTTTCCACCTTAGAAAAACATGTATACTAGTGATTGCACCTTGGTTTATTTCAATATTTATCTTACTTACATAATAATTATGTGATTGTTGA
Source organism: Podabrus alpinus (assembly GCA_932274525.1). NCBI lineage: Eukaryota > Metazoa > Arthropoda > Insecta > Coleoptera > Cantharidae > Podabrus > Podabrus alpinus. The sequence goes on from OW026454.1 coordinate 23,833,497, forward strand.
AAGTCTATTTTCATATAAAAATACAGAAAAATTAATATTTTCGTTGGAATAAATTCTTTTTTTAAATTTCCCATCAATTAGTTAGCCAATCACTTTATTGGGCGTATATCAGAAAGAAGTTCCACAAAATATTCTAAAATTTACTACCGATGACCAGCGACCCTGCACATGCACTCTTAAATCACGTCGAAAGTATAGAATTCTAATATATTTTTAAGACGCTTCCGCTTTGAAAACATAATCATGCAGTAGCTGTTAGAAACAACCACAGAAACATAGAAAATAACAATGAATAATACATAATTTTTAAAAACATTCCGGAACATTTGTTCACTCTAACATTCTTTACACTTAATCGTCGATTTTGTTTGTAGTTTTTTTTAGAATTGAAATCATGTTTTGATACACTTGCTTCAAAGAGATCTTCATAGTTACAAATTTATTCAGCTATGTGGAAATCATTTGCTCTAACCCAGAATAATACTGAATAAATTTTATTGTTAGGGTTACTACAATGATTGTTGTAAGCTTTTACCTTTTACTTTGAATTTCAACTGACGCTAATTTCAAATTCTGAATTTGTTTTACTTTTAATATTATCTCCTTTGAAGTACGTGCTTTCAGAGATAAAGTACTGTAAGAATAGACTAAATTAAATTATGTCTATTGATATAATAAAATTGTCAGCTTTATATTACATTGCAATCGAGTATTGTAGTATATTGCCAGGACATTTTTTGGTTATCATTTTTTTATGTTGATAAGAAATTTTAAATCTTGTATTGGGTTGGAGAGGAGGACTCGCTCAAGTGCGACGAAGGAAGATAGACGTGAGCCGCGAAAAATAATAATTTATGAATTAATATGTAATTTTAAAAAAATTATTTTGAGCTTAATAAAAAGATAGAAGTGTGTTTGATTAAGAGTTAATTATTGATCATAATTAGAAAGAAAAATATTTGGAATTGAAATTGGATATTTGACAATTTAGCTGAATCCTTTTTATTGGCGATCTCAACGTGTGACACTTTTATTACAAAAATTAACAAGTTTAAAATTAATAAATTGAAGGTCGATGTGCAAATTTTATCAGACTTGGTACTTTCAAGCGTGGCATCGGCGATAAGAAGAAATGTTTAAAAATGATGTAAATTCCAAACAGTGGATGGCGAATAATAAAAGAACCGACCGTCTGATGAGATTGGAGTTCTGTGTTTTCTTTCCAATTATTTTTACATGGCAGGAAAATTGCCAGAACGACTATGGACAGTTAACCCAATTAATGTTAATTTAAATGATATTATCAGAAGGGTAAATGAAAAATTGAAGAAGAATGAACAATAATGTTCTTTTCTAGAAAAAATGTTCTTTTAAGATAGAAGACATGGTAATCATTAAAGGTTTGAGCGTGGGAAAACGTTCCGCAAACCAGAGCGCGAAGTTGCAGCTACCGTTCGAAGAACATTCTCAAGTTCATAAAAAAAATTAGTAACTTTACTTACAAACTCAAAAATTCAATTTTAAGAAGCACAAGAGGTCGTTTTCATTTAGATGTGATCTATTCCTATGAAAATTTAGAATAATTAAATTTATTGATCAATTAGTTTCAGTTAAAGTTTAAATAGAATTGATTAATGAATCAATATCTAACAATTTAAGTTAATTTATGAATATTTGGATTTTACATAGAAACTTGAAGTTCGTGGGTTGTAAACCATTAGAAATTTAAAATTTAGTTTGAATTCGGATCATGATGGCACAGTTGTTGAAGTTTTTTCTACCAGTTTCAAGAGTTAAATTATAGAAAAACCTGGAGGGATAAGATGCTATTATATTTTTTATTTTTGTTCTTTTTTATGTTGATAGGAATTTTAAAATTTTGTATTTGGATTGGAGGGGGGGACTCACGCAAGTGTGCCGAAGGAAGATAGACGTGAATCGCGAAAAGTAATACCCACTTAATTTATGAAATAAATTGTAGGCTTTTAAGATAGAAGTGTGTTTGATTAAGAGTTAATTTATGGTAATTACAATAAAGAAGCAAAATATCTTTAATTGAAATTGGATATTATATGAAAATTTAGTCGAGTATCACAGCAATATTTATACTATTATGCGTAGTATACAGGGTGAGGCAGATCACCGTATCGGGCCTGTTTTTCAAAAACGCTTAGTGATAGAGGGTTGGGAAAAAATTTGATCACGAAACCCTACATGAAGAATCGAATGATGATACTGGCATTCTCCGGAAATGTTGGCATCATGACAAGTTTGCTCCAAAATGAAAACTCCAAATTTTCAAATAGCAAGGAGGGTCGAAAAGGGTATCATTGATAAGATCTTCGAAAAATAAGCAAGTTTTGAAGGAATAAAATTTTTATTGGCCCCACGTTGGGGCCTATGAACAATGGCTGAGTTTCTTCAATTTTAAATTTAGGAAATAATAAAAAAGTAATTTAGAAAATGTGTCGTTAATAAGTTTTTGTTTGATATCATTTGCATGGATACATTTTTCACACCTCTGCGAAAAGATTGTGTTAAAATTTAATTTAATTATTAACCTGAATCGAATTACGTTGTGATTTTCATTGCATAAATCAGAAATTAAAACCATGACATTTTCGAATTTAGAAGCTTTCGATATGTTAATGGCATTAGGAGAATGTGACAAAATTTACAGAGCATTTAAATGACTTTTGTGTTGAAAGATATCCTCAGCATGCCCGTCAACCCTTCAATGTTTTCCTCATTCTAGACTAGGTCAACTTTAACAGATTACAACGCCACACACTCGGAGAAATAATAATAAAGAAACACCAAATAAACAAGTATAAAATCTTTCAAGTTCCCGGTTAAGAATGCTATGTTCGCTTTTCACCTACAAAAACGCATCATGTCACTTTACGGCGTTGAAGTTTCATTTTTTCGTTTTTAGTATGTTTAATACCCAAAATGAAATACGCACCCGTCCCGTTCTGAAATCGTGAAGGGTAAAAATGGATTTACTTAATGGTTCATTTTTAATATTGCCGGGCTTCACCCGTAAATTTGTTATAGAAAATAAATCGCCTCACGGTTTATTAAAATCTTTTGACTTCAATTCAAGACCGTAAGGCTCTGTAATCTGAGCTGCGCAAAAACTTAATTTTTTAATTTTTACGTCAGCTAACTCGATATTTTTAGGTTGCACGTTCTACTTGATCAGATAAAATATTGGCAGTAAATTTGCCGTGAAAAAATTGACCCTGGTGTTCTGGTAAGCCAGCTCTCAGTGCGTCGGAGCGGAGCCGTGGTTCATAAACCTTGAAGGTATCACTTATAAAAAAATAAAAGATGTAAAATTTACAATTGTATAATCGCCGAGACTCGATACAGTAAAGAGATGGTATGGTATTACACAACTAATTGTGAAAATAAAATTGTATTTACATAATTTAGCAACATCCCACCTCCCCATCTACGCCGCTCAAGCGCCCTAGCCAGAGAAATTCACAACTAAGGATTCACGAAGATATCGTGCACCTGGGTCACAGACTACGCTCCAGAAGACCGCCCATTCAAACCGCTGAACGTTTATTTGCCGGGTCCGGGGCGAGAGATCCAACCGATAATCGAAAATTCCCTATTAAAATGGCTTGATATTTAGGTCAAAAAAGGCATTAACTTTAACATAACCAAGGATCATTAGGTTACATCTCGAAAAACTACCATAATTTAATTAAATTAGTTGTGACACCGTGTGATGGGCTGTCGGCCTCTTTTTTGCGTGGTTTAGTGAACTACGGACACTCCCCTAACATGAAATTTAGCAACATTTTGGGTAATAGGGAAGATGCATAAATTTTTTTTATAGCGTAGTTGGATCAAAAATAACTAAATATACTAATTAATTAATGCTATTTAATTTATTTATTTTCGTTTTGATAATAATTTAAAAAATATTTAAAAATCCGTCAATTTGAATTGAAGGAAACGACCGCGCAATTTGCCACGGACTTGTGACGTCACAAGTAAAATTTTACATTCATTTATATTATTTTTCTGTGGTTTTGTGCTTTGAAAGTTGAAGTTTGTTAGTGTTAAAAGCTGTTATTTATCATAATTAAATCAATTAAAAACAAGAAAGTTAAAAAAGTACTCTACACGCGAGTAGAGTAAACATGAAAGTGAGGTTATTGTTATTGTGCCGGTGACTTCGTTGCGTTTAAGGTCACATGATTTATTTTAAATTATCATTGAATTTTAAAATGGATTATTTATAACAAAATACAATAAATAGAAGTTATTTTTGCTGATTTGATATTTAATATATAGGATTAATCGGAAAATACTGTTTTAACTAAATTTTTTTATTCATGCATGTTCCCCATTATCGGCTTTTTTGGGTATGTTTCGGTCCGAATGTGTAACTTGTGTCGTCGCGGACGTGATCATAAAAAAACCGAAAAAAGCGCGAAAATCGGAAACTTTCATTTAAGGGGCTACAAGTCGCATAGCGGCAGGTGGCATCGACGTTCCCTTCGGATCGAGTGAAACTTTTATTTCGCTCGGATTTGATTTTTTTTGAAATTCGGATAGGTGGGGGTGTGATTATGGGATATTAGTAATAAATATTCGCAAAAAATGGAAAATAACCCGTGTATTGCCGAAAAAGTGAAAAAATAAAAAAAAATTTAAATTCGATTTTTGGGGTGTGCATTCGATTAGGAGGTCAAAACCTACCCTTGCGGGGCGCCGCTCCGCTTCGCTCCGCGTTGCACCGCTCCGCGGTTTTGACTCTGGTTACTGGGCTAAACATACGAGAAGCGCCTTCGATTAAGAAAACCGGGAGCTTAGGGACCCTTGAAATAGCATTAAAAAGTATAGTCGCGGTATGCGGCAGTTCCCTATTACGTTTAACCCCCAAAAAATCGCGTAAAACAAAAAATAATGATAAAATAGTAAAATTTCATCGAAGTTACTCGTAAGGGAGACGTGTTGCACGCCCACCAAAATGGGTGAGATTCCTCTCAAACCCCGCCCCGCGCGTCACTGAATCGTGATATTTTGCGAACTTCAAAGTCGATTTACTCTATTAGTTTCTGGTTTATCCACCACTTTGAGTGTTTTCATTGACTTTTAAAAACATTAAACTATCCGAAAACCGATAGCTAAAATTGCAATTCGAGGTTGGATAATAGTAACTCTTCCCTGATGTCCTCCGTTCTCTGTACATTAAACCGAATTCGTAAAAACTGTGGAGTATATACCGCCTCCCGGTTTAGATGAGGCAAATCAGTAACTGCTGAAAAGAATGGCAAACAATACACCATCTTGCCTATGATTGCGAAAACAGGCCCAACTATGGTACAACTGAAGACTTCCTGAGCGCTGCCCTATCAGGGTGGCTGGGTTGAAGACTTGAATGTTAATATTTCAAATACTATTTTTTAATCCATATGATAAATAAATAAATCACCCGGCTAGATTTGTTTTTTCTATTACCGTATCAAGGATATTGTGTCTGAACAAAACCCTAAAACAAGAGATGATATGAAGGTGCCACTAATAGTCAGTGGTAGCTGGCAAGAGGAAGGTGACTGGGCACCAGTAACTCAGAAAAACATTGTTTAATGCGAATGTAATCAGACTTCCAACTGTAATGGAATTATTCCTTAAAAATATTTTCCTACAAAACTTGCTTATTTTTGAAAGACCTTTTCACCGATGCCATTTTCGATCCCGTGCTATTTGAAAATCTGGAGTTTTCAAGATTTTGGAACAAACGTTTTTGGATGCCAACATTTCCGGAGAATACCAATTCGATTCTTCGTGTAGGCTTTCGTAATTAAAATTTTTCCCAACACCCTATAACTAACCGTTTTTTAAAAAAAGACCTGGTTTGGACGGTCTGCCTCATTCTGTGTATTGCAGATAATAAAAAAACAAATTATATTTTTAAATTGACTTTAAAATATTATTTATAAATTTTCTCCTATTATTATGTTTAACTAAAGATCACAAATAAATAAGATTGAATAACCTACATTATTTTCTCGGTTTCCAATTTTCCCTCATTTCATTACAATAATTTTCTTTATATTTCATTTTATTTCTTTACTCCCTTTTTAACATTTTAATAAAATTCGCGAAAGCTTGAATAATTCAGAAGTAAATTTGCAAATTTTTTTACTTAATCAATTTGTTTTCTATTCCATAGGCTTTATGCTATAACCTAATAAAGATTACGGTATTATTACACTATAATCGTAAGAAACTTCACTCAAATTTTCAACAAGCTTTACACAAATCTGAAAACTTCTTTCATAAATCATATAAATTGTAAATGTTATAGATTTGTTTTATTTAATAGCCTAGCACCTGTTTTTTTTATACGCACTTTAAAATACAAATGGATCATAAAAAAACATAATAAAAAAAATGGAATGCATTTGTAAAAAAAAACAAATTTTTATAGAGAATTCAGCACATACTGAATATTTAAAATTTCGATTTTCAAATATTAAATTATCTTTCTATCGTCTGAAAAGAAGCTTATATCTCTAATTATGTTAGCTAATTGGCGAAAGATTGTCATCAAAGTAAAATAAATTTGCAAAGCTTTCAATAAGATTTGGTATGTAAATCTATCATTTTAAACCGTTAATTAATTTTATAATTGCCAACTGGAAGTTTCATAAAGTTTTAAATGTGATGTGCTAATATTTAAGTTGAAATTAATTGCGTACCTTAGAACATTTCATGCAGAAGACAACTTGACGGTATCTATTCTGACAAAGGTAAATACTAAGAACTAAAGCTTATAAACTAGGATAAAGTAAACTAAAATTAATATTTGACTTACCACGAACGCAGGTGTGCACCTTCATATAATTCAAATATCATGGAAAGGTTAGGAGTTAGCTTATCCTATTCCAAATTGCAATTTGTATTCATACGAGTAATGCATTTTTTAAGCTGCACCATATTGCTTCCATTATTTTGCTGTCAAAAACAAAATATTTATTACTAATATTATTAACATAAATAGCTTCCATATAGTTTATACCAGTGCAAGTCAAAAAGTACCAGACATCGCTAAACCGAAAGGAAACTTTTATTTCTACATTTTTGAGTTGCCCTCATATTAACTTACAAATAACAGCAATATTTTGACGAAATAAAAATAACAAACGTTTTATATTCTTTTTAGATAAAAATTTGTATTTTTATTTCATTTTTCACTCAGCACGATTATGATTATGCAAAATAATCTGCCAGGATGAGTTGTTTGCACCCTACCTTAAATCACAGGATAATAAATAGAAAAACATCTACCCTGGCATATTGGAATCTTAACAGGTATTTTGGATAAAACCGTCTAAAAATATAGCTGAAATATTTAAAGCTTGAAATTTAGAGAATTTGCATTATAAAGTTTAAGTGCTAGTCAAATTATTGATAACCGAATTATCATAATATTTAATTTTGTAATTCGATTAAACTAATTAATCAATTAAATAGTTCGGTTCAAAATCTATAGGACCTATTTTTCATCCTTCAATTTTCATGATAGTAAAACGAGACCATTACAAAATTTACGACAGAATTTATAGCATTTTTACGGTTGATGCATGGAAGTGACATTGTTTCGAAAATAATTTCCATTATTAGGTAATTTCGTACTTTTAATAATCACTCTATGAAGTTATTATTAATTAAGTCACAGTTAATTTAAGCGGGATTATAGCTAGCAAAATGCTGGTAAAAATTTTTATTTTCCTGAAGCGTTTTAGTGAAAACTTGGTTCGGTGGTAATTAAATTAATTGCATCTGGTTGAGTGGTTGATATTAAAATTAATTTAAAATTCGTTTTATTTAATTCAATTTGGCTTAGTCAAATGAAATAGGTATATTACATTTGTATAGTATTTAATTTTCAAATAAGACAAAAATACATTAATGTAAATTTATTCATTATAAATAAACACATTTAAATTACCTCACAACGTTCCAATTTAAAAAACCATTTAACCCTTTATATTTAAATTTGTAATATACCGAAATAAAAATATAAAATTGTAATATGTTAAAAATTTACTTCTTAATTACAAGCAAATTATGGATTTTGAATAACTAAAGTTCCCTGCTTAGAAAAATCAAGTACGCAATTAGAAATTTATAAAATTCTAAATTTGAAACTTTAGAGTATTGAAACTGTGAACTATTTTTATCCACATTTTAGTTTTTAATTTAGTGAAATGTGTATTTCATTCTTTTTAGTTAATTTTGTCACGTAAATTGAATCATTAAAAATTTAAACATTTGTAGAAAGCTAACTTGGAAAACTTATATATAACTTTTAAATTAGTTTTCGTCAATAAAAGGTAAAAATTATAGTTTGATTATAGAGTTATATTACTTGAGGGATAGTTATTATAATAATCTACCGACATCATTAACAATAAACATCAACAGGCAAGGTCGTCTTTATAATCTGAACAAATTACATGTTTCGATCTTGTTCACAATTTTATCCGTGAAACCAATTTTTTTATACAATAAAATTTTTAATTTATTATTAGTATATTTTGGTGTTTTTTTTATGTAAACTGAGCAGGGAAATGTATTAAAGTCATCATATTTCCTATTTTTAAGTCATTCATTGTAAAATTTTAAATTAAAATAAATTGAACAAAAATCACTTCGTTTGGCTCTTAAATAGCACTTAAAAAAATAAAATGAGCGACACGACTCGTAAGCAGGTAAAGAAGCCGAAGAAGTTAATAATTTACGAGAAAAGACTCTAAAAAACAAACAGAGGGCGATTTACCTTTGGGTTAAGAACACCGCCATATTCAAAGGGGTTCTGACCAATGGACATAACAAGCTTTGGAATGGTCATGTAAAATTTATATATTAAAAACCAAGAATTAAAAGAGGATATAAATTTAAGTTTTCCGGTACTAGAAAAAAATATTAGGAAAATCACCAACGAAACGAGAGAGAACAATTTGAAAAAGAAACTACAAACAAACACCAAAGAGAAATAAAATAAAAATTGCCGAAACAATTATAAAATTGAATCCAGCAAGAGCGTAGAAGGTGAACAAAGAAAAAATGAGAGTTACAAAACAGTGGAAGCGAGAAAAATTTGGTTCCAAGAGGTTAAGATTTGATGGTAACAGGAAGATACTTGACATTAAAAGAAAACGAAAAATGGACATGGGATGGAAGTAAATAAGAAAATAAACATTGATTTCAATAAAACAAAATGGAAAAAGTGCAAAGTTAAGAGTTTTATTTTTTGGAGAAATTCTGAGATCGATTTTCATGCATTGAAGGGGATGATGAGAATTGGCGGAATAAATCAGTTATTTTCAAATTTATACAGTCAAGAAATTGGTTTGTTCATGGGAGCGTAAGGTGGAAAGATCAATAGTGAAAACCCTCACCATTAGAAGCAGGAATTAGGAAGATAGGAGTTTTTTGGGATTTATTAGTTAGAAGTTCAATTAAATTCTTCATTAGAAAGTTTTTTTTATAAATAATTAAGCAAAGTAGAATAGAAGTTTGATTTTGATACATCAGCTAAGGGGAAAATCCCCTTCTTGTGTTATGTACGCATATAATAGTAATTAATTTATCGGAAAGCTATGAATTGCAAGCTACAAAGGTTAGCATCTAGTTGATATTTGTGACGCTTGTACCCCCCCCACAGCTGCAATCCGGAGGTTCCAACCAGCGTTAGGCTTGCTTGGGCATCAATTCAGATAGTTTTAATTTTAGTTGAATTTATTTGATCGTTATGTAATGCGCTCATGTTTGTTTACGATTGAGATGTACACCCCAAATATTTGACTTCTTTGGGCTGATGGATTGACTGGCTATTTAATATTACTATTGGACAGGTTCCTTTTCTCATGGAAAAGATTATGTAGACCCTCTTGCCTTGCATATCTGCTGTAAAAATGATATAAAGAAGACGCTACCTTGGGGCACACGAGACTCAATGTCTCGTGTATTGTATCTAGAACTTTATGCGACTTTTTCTTTTCGTTTTCAGAATTATCATTAAATTGTTTTTATTACAGGCCCCCTATTAAATTGTTATGTTAAAAATATAGTTTTTCTGCTATTTCAGGGATCATTATTTTTTATTCAGAATGGGTAATTCATACATTACTACATTTCAATAAGCTAGGAATAAGTTATTATTAATTACGTAATAAATTTCCAGCCGGTTGTGGTCAATTACTGTGGTTATTTTCTAATTTCTAGAAGGTTCAGAAAATAATTGTGAATAAAATAGTATACATACTTGTGTGAAAGGCTCCATTACCATTGCCCGACTGTAATGAAGCCTTTTCTACTCCAGTATGAAATTTAATAGAATTTAAAATTAAATTATTTGTATTAATTAGTAATATACAGTTGTATAATAATAATAAATTTAATATAAACAGATAAATTCAGAAGTTTTGTAATAAAAATAACAAATTAGAGTAAAATAGCAGATTAATTAAAAAAATATATAGCGCTAAAATGTTGATAGGCTCGTTACGATTCCTGGGATTTGTTACTAATCGAATTAGAACTTATTTTAATGACTCACTGTTAATTATTGCTTTTGTTTATGTAATACAAATCTTGTAATGAATTACAATAAACTAATTGAATGCCACTACAATGTTCGTCGGTTGTTCAATTATTCTCCTTTTACCCTGCTTTCCTTTTGCCTTCTCCGTATATCGAAAAAAAATTGTATTGACAAAAATCTTTACCAGAATAATAGAAAACAAACTTAACAATCATATTAGTCTTTTAAGCTTTTATCAAGGAAAACTTCGTTCAACTAAATTCAACCCATGTTATCTACTTTAAAACGAAATACCTTGTGTAATGTGCAAACACGTCAAAACTTTTAACTTGTCGAGCTCTTAGAATTACCAACAAATTAGCATATAACACATTCACGCAGTATTATATACTAATTCGATCGCTTTAAAAGCGCAATGGGTGATGCTCATATAATGTAATAAACTAATAGGCTCAGGTTTAAATCAATGTCGAGAAAATAATGTTTCAGAATATGAGAATAATATTTACTGTTTTACATGCAATAAATTGTTTAAATGTAGGACACTACAACGTTGTTTCGCCCTTATTAAAGCTCGTTAGATGACCATAATTTCTTTGATTTTTTAAATATTATGGTCACCTGACGAGCCTTAATAAAGGCGAAACGACGTCGTAGTATCGTATACAATATATTATAACAATGTATTGCATGTAAGTTAGATTTTATTAACTTGGTTATCATAAAAAGTAAATATAAAATTTAAATATGTTAATCAAGTCAATTTCTAACATTTCAATTGGCAAGCACAATAATATGTAAACATTGCAGGCTGTGTAATTGCAAGTTGACGCAAGTAAATCATAAAACAAAATTATATGTTGATTAAATTAATAAATTAAATAAAATGAATTAAATTCATTTCATGCTTCTTGAATGTGTGATGGTGACATCCCTAATCTTGCGTAACTTATCTTGATGAATAACGCATAGTAGATGCGATATACATATCAGTGTGAAGTTGCTTCACAGTAATACATGATTGGGTTTTGGATATTATTATACATTCGTTCAGCTGTTTACTGAGTAGAACGGCTTATTATTTCTACCATTATTTCTTTGATTGGAAAATGGAACAGGATCTTACTGGAACTTAAGGGTACTCCAATTGTTACCGTCATAAGACAGCTTATGGAGAAACGATCATGGAGTAATTAAACGAAACAAGTAGCAACGAAACAAAATTATCGTTGCAATTCTTCGAATTTGACACACTAGAATTGTCATATTAAATAATGCTATATAAAGAGATCCGTACTGCAATGTACTTCTAATGTAAACGTTGAATATGATAACTAAGTATTATGCTACATAAGTAAGTGAAGTCACCGCAGTTACGTATCACAAATCCTAGAATCTTAAATCCTTAATTCACCCTTAATCCCACCTAAGCACTTAATTCATGACAGCGAAAGATTGCTACTTCATTTATTTTGTAAAGCAAGATTATATCAGGGTTTGATCTTTCGTATAGCACATAATATTGCATTACTTATATTCAATTTTATAGTTGCTTTCAATTAAAATTGTCTAAGAATAATGGTGCGTCGTAAGTTCAAAATTATTATTATGTAAAAATATTATTACTAGAACTAAAAAATTAATAAAAATGGCAGGAAGAAGGTACTCGGAACTATTGCCGAAAAAATGCTCAGAGATCGTGCAAGAAACATAACAATAAGAGATACCTGCCGAGTACCGGATATTTATAACGGATTTTTATACCTCATATCCGTTATCAATCAACCTACAGCAATAATTTGTTGACCACTGCCAATTTTATTCAAAATTATTGAGACGGGTCTATACACACTTCCACCCCCATTCTTGGTTCTTCCGTGAATACGCATGATGAGTCCGCCATGTTGAATGTAAGTTCACTTTTGATCCGACGGCTGAGTGTGAAGTTCTAAAGTGTGTGCATTGCTGCAGTCTAATTATTTTTATTGCGATTTCAAGTGGAAATTCTTACATCGAGTTATTGAATATCTAAACCGAGTACACGTGGGTGAGATTGATATATATTTTTTTTGATACGGAAGCCACCGTAGCATATTTCACTTCGACATCTGGATGTCAATCACCATCTTTTTGTGCTGATTATTTTATCGCTCGACTGCACTTTGCGCATGCTTGAACGCCCTCTTGTGGGATTTTATGGTGACAAGTTTTGTCAACAAAGCGTTCCGAATTATTTTGAGATACCATCCTCCTGCTTTTGCCAGTCGTGCAAAAGTCACATCGTCGTGTCCGTTGCCATTGTTGTCGTCGTACTGCGTTTATTTTTGTGACACTTCCTGCCGATTAATCGAGCGAGCTGCGTCAAGTGATTTTGGATTTCATTTTGGAACCCAGCATTACACCAGAGTATTTTGGAATAACTCTTTGGGGTGGAAGAGACCAGAGTATTTTGGAATAACTCTTTGGGGTGGAAAAGTCCAGCCATTGTCCTATCACCGAGTCGTGGGGTCGCTGTTGGAATCATTCGAGGCGTGCAATTCTTACTGGTGGACCGAGGTTTAGCGGACGACAATTCAACTTCCGTTCTCGTGGGCAATCCATCCAAGCAGGTTGGGGTACCTGTCATCTTCGATTGTGTGAGCTTGCCAAGTACTTAGGTAAGACAATTTTACTTTCTGATCTGTTTTGGGTAGTGATTGCCTTGTTTGCATTACGAGTATTCATATTAACGTCACAGAGAGGTGTCGTATTTTGACATCTTTGTTTTTTTGTTCGCCGGATCTCCCCACAGGAGGATTGATTCACGCAATTGTTTTTTTGTCTGGCTTCCTTCAGAAGTCCGCAGAACTTGCATTCACCACCGAAAGGTTGTTGCCATTTGTTACATTTGTTTGTGTATTATTGATTATTTGTGTGTAATTAAATCAATTAAAATCATACCGTATTTTATTTCCCTGGAAGAGGGGATACTTATAACCTTTTTAGTGAGATATAGAGATCTGGACCCACGTCCCTCGCAGACCGACGTTACCATCATAAGAGCTAGTTCATTACATCCAGGGCTCCCCACGTTAAAAAAGTGAGGTGGTTTTCCACTTCGCGTGGGAGGAAGTTTCTCGATCCTGCATCCGCGGGAGAGAGGTAATTCACTTCTCACTGGCGCCCAACGTTTTTAGGGGACTCCTGTATTGCTTTGTCTCACTTGGGGTTGTCTCAGTGGCACCCTTAGTTGATTGTTGGCGAGGGTTCGTGATCTCGAACATCGAGCTGAAAAGGTTTTTCACTCATACGGTGACACAGGTGGCGACTTCTATAAGTGTGTGTAATAACTTTGTTTTCAGCGACCCGTTCGACGGTGTGGACTTGGCTGGACTGCTTAGTAAGTTTTTGTTTTTTTGAAACTAGTCGCGTCGGGCGAGGGCTACGCTACGTACGGTTATTGTGCGTATATTGTCATTTTTGTGCGACAGATTTTGCAGGTTTGTGCGAAGCAGGGCAGTACTATACGGCACGACATATTTTATTTTATTTATTATTACACCTTTTTATTGCACTTGGCAAATCGGGGTTCGTGTATTGTTATATCACGAGTCGTCTTATCGGTGAAGAACCATTTGTAAGCTGCGTGTTGGCTAGCTTTGTTTGTGGGTTCTGTCACTGGCCATAGCGACTACCCGGGCTGTTGCCAAGGTGTGCATTTGGTGGGATTTTAATTATTTTTCTTAATTAAGTATTCCTGTTGTTGTTGGGTGTAATAATTTTAATATTTGTTGAGATCATACTGGTGAGAAACCATTTTTCTTATATTTATCGATCAGTCTTATTTTGCATGAGATACCGTGTTGTGACATTTCCTTATTTACTGTGGGTTCGAATATATATTGCAACAATTTACCAGGGTTTAACGAAGCGATTTATTGCGCTTTATTTGGAATTCGCATCGGCGAGAAACCTTTTTACCGTGTGAATTTCCAATTTCATTCATCATGCCTAAGAGAGAGTACGCTATGAATTTGCGAGCAGAGGAGCTCGATATAGAATTCTTTATGCGGGGTTTGTCCATTGATGCAAAAACGGTACCGGAAAAGCGCCGAGAGCTAGCGATTATCAATCGGTCCGAACTGTGTACATCAAGATCTACCATTTTAAAAAACAAACCCTTAGATTTAGCGGCAGAAATAAATTTATGTAAGGGAAACATTGACGAATTGATGGGTGTGGTAACACGTTTAGAGACCTTGCCTAACCTCGATCTGTTGCAAAAGACATTCGATAGAATGGCGCATTATTCCACTCGCTTAGAAGCCCTAGAGGAATCGGCTAATGAAGCACGACAACCGCTTTTACATAATTTAAAATTAATGCGCGAGAAACTTGAGTCTATTTTGCAAAAACAGTCGGTGGGGGGCGAAGTTGAACATCCGGAAGTCGAGGAACCCTTACATAATCAGCTGTTGGGCACTCCTAGAGGACAGTCCTCTGTAATTTCACCTAGAGCTGATGTAGAAATTGATAATGACCGGCATAGCGCCGAATTAACAGCTATTTTAAATCGGTTGGTTGACCGCGATGTGGGTACCGCAAAGCAAGTACCGGTATACAAGTGGAACCTTAAGTTTCATGGTACTGGGGGGTTTGCGGAAGTATTCGAATTTCTGGACCGCGCTAGCGAGTTGTCGAGGTCGCGGAACGTTTCGGAACAACAACTTTTCAGCCATGCGGTTGAGTTTTTCTCCGGTGAAGCACTACGTTGGTTTCGAACAATAAATTCAAGGGTTAATAATTGGGCAGAATTGCTCAATGAGCTTAAACTTCGTTTCTTATCGCGAGATTTTATGTCTGATTACGAAGATCAGATAAGAAATAGGAAACAACAAACCAACGAATCAGTGTTTTCTTACTTGGAAGTCATGTCCGAAATGTTTTCGCGATTGTCGCCCGTACCTGCGTTAGCTAAGCGTATATTAACAATCCGAAAAAATATGCTTCCGAATATTTCACTCGCAATGGGTACTAACCCCATTTTAACGATGGAGCAATTGTCCGAGGCTGCCGTTTCAGCCGAGGAATTAATAAAATGGACCTCTACTTTCGAGGCCACGACTTCAACGCTAGAATCTCCTGCGGCGGCGACGGTTACGCCTGGACCCTCCAAAAAGAAATACCCCGGTGCTTGCTGGAATTGCTCGGGTCCCCATCGATTCACATATTGCGATAAACCCTTGGGAACATTTTGTTTGAGATGCGGACGTAAGGGAGTCACAACGGGTAGTTGCCCGAGGCGGCATTTTAAAAAACGCTTAGGGGCGAGGCGATGTCACGGCGCATCCCTCAGGCGTGCCCGAAAAGCCGATGCTTTAACATGGGGGAAATGGTTGGGGCGTGTTCGCGATTTTTGCAGATCGGATCCGCGCGCTTCCGCCATATTTTCTCATCCTACATCAGATGCGCGACCTTTTGTCAGTTTGACAGTGCGTGGGATTACCTTGACTGCTCTTCTTGATTCAGGAGCTTCACTATCCGTTCTGGGTACGGAGGCTCATTATATAATCGACCAACTCGACTTAAGTTTTAGGCGTGGTGCGGCGCTTTCACTGCGTTCGGCGGACGGTACTCCTCAGGATGTGTTGGGCCAAGTAGATATACCCATCACGATATGTGGGGTTACAAAAAGCCTGAGCGTGGTGGTATGCCGTAGCATTAAAGTTGGCCTGACTCTTGGAGTCGATTTTTGTAAACTTTTTGGCGTACGCGTTGATTTTAGACGCGACGAATTTTTAGTTGGAGAGGTTAATTCATTGGAGGCAATTAAGTCTCATCATGACCTCGACGTTGAGCAGCAAGTTGTTCTCACTGCACTCAAAGAGAAATTTAAGGGGATAGCTCATGACAGGTTGACACGTACCAACAAGGTCGTGCACATAATCGACACGGGGGATGCGCGTCCCATGAAGCAACGTTTTTATTCCCTTTCACCTGCTATGCAGGAAATTGCGCACAAGGAGCTCGATAACATGCTCGCGATGAACGTCGTGCGACCTAGTTCATCTGGTTGGAACTCACCTATGCTTTTGGTTCGGAAATCCGATAACACTCATCGTTTATGTTTTGACGGGCGAAAATTGAATTCGGTGACCCGTAAAGACGCTTATCCCTTGCCGAGATTACAGGACATTTTAATGCGACTTCAGGATGCGCGATTTTTAACATCCATTGACTTAAAAAAGGCATTTTGGCAGGTTCCTCTCTCTCCGGACTCTTGCGAAAAGACAGCGTTTACCGTTCCGGGTCGGGGTTTGTTCGAATACACGGTCATGCCATTTGGTATTTCGAATGCTCCGTCCACGCAGCAGCGGCTCATGGACAACATTTTTGGACCTCTCATTGGAGAGAAAATTTTTATCTACTTGGACGATATTATCGTCGTGTCAAACTCATTTGACGAGCACATGAGTCTGCTGGAAGAAGTCCGTGAACGACTCCGGGACGCCAACCTAACTGTCAACTTGGACAAATGCGAATTTTGTCGGTCCAGTTTAACTTTCCTAGGTCATGTTATTGACAAGTCTGGACTCCACACTGATCCGGCCAAAGTGGAGGCTATCACCAGACTGACGAAACCATCTAACGTCACTGGCGTCAAACGATTCCTTGGGATGGTGGGGTGGTACCGTCGTTTCATCCCTAATTTTTCAACTTTATCTGCTCCCATTACTGAGCTTACCAAGGGTCGCATTAAGCGCCAGACCGTCAAATGGACTCCGGAAGCCGAAAAATGTTTTGATGACCTTAAGTCATTGTTGGTTTCGGCTCCCATTTTGGCTAGTCCTGACTTTCAGGAAAAGTTTTACATACAGTGTGACGCATCGGACCTGGGGTTGGGTTGCGTTTTGACGCAGGGTGAGGGGGAGAGAGAGCGTGTCATAGCCTATGCATCACGTACCCTGAATAAAGCCGAGAAAAATTATTCGGTTACCGAACGGGAGTGCCTCGCGGTTATCTTTGGGATAGAGAAGTTTAGACCATGGGTGGAGGGTACAGTTTTTACGGTTATCACCGATCATTACTCCTTACTCTGGCTCATGAACATGAAGGATCCCAAGAACAAGCTTGCGCGTTGGTCAATCCGTTTGGCACAGCATTCCTTCGATCTCCGGCATCGTAAGGGGAAATTAAACGTGGTCCCCGACGCCTTATCTCGCGAACCATTGAGCGTCTCATCTTTGGTATTGTCCGAGGGCGACTTGGACAGGTGGTACCGGCGCATGTTGGCGAAAGTAAATGAAACGCCAGATAATTACCCTGATTGGCGTATCGAATCAGGTAGGCTCTTCAAGCTGGTTGCCAATAAACACGATATTGCTTCAAACCTAGTTGAATGGAAGCAACTCATACCCAAGTCGCGTCGGAAGGACATTTTAAAACAATGTCACGATGACCCGACTTCAGCTCATTTGGGTATTTATAAAACTTTTTGTAAGGTTGGCGAACAATACTATTGGCCTAAGATGCGCGCTGATATTGCTCGCTATGTGCGTCGGTGCGCTGTGTGTTTGTCGTCCAAAGCTTGCCAGGGAGCTCGTTTTGGGTTAATGGGACGCGAAAAGAAAGTTAGGTTTCCGTTCCAATGCATATCCGTGGATCTTATGGGTCCCTTTCCTCGTTCGGCGAAGGGCAACACCATGCTTCTTGTAGTCTGCGACTGGTTTACGAAATTCGTGCTAGTTAAACCATTGAGACGGGCAACATCTAAGTCGGTATGTGAATTCTTGGAGAACGACGTGTTTCTTTTATTTGGCGTTCCCCAGATTTGTATGATGGATAATGGTGCTCAATTTATAAGCGCGGAGTTTCGGGAACTCATGACCAGATACAAGGTTTCTCATGTCTGGAGAAACGCTAACTACCATCCGCAGGTCAACTTCGTCGAGCGTTACAACAGAGTTATCGGGACGGCCATGAGGTCTTATGTAAAAAGCGATCATCGTACCTGGGATGTCGAAATATACAAAATAGCTCACGCTATTAGAGCCGCGACGCACGAAGTTACTGGGTTCACTCCTTCGTTTCTGAATCTGGGGCGGACCGTTCCAATTAGTGGAGATTATTACGGACGCATAAGGGATTTAGGGGAGGGTGACTTGGCTTTCGATGGTCGCGAGGGCGTTGCATTGGATATGCGTAAACTAAACGAGGTTTACGAGAACGTGACCAAGCATTTAAACGATGCGTACAAAAAGAACGCCGAACACTACAACTTTCGAAAACGGCCTGTTAGTTTTAAGGTCGGCGACGTAGTCTGGCGTCGTAATTTTGTTTTATCCAACGCTGGCGAAAAACGGTGCAGTAAGTTAGCACCTAAATATATTAAATGCAAGGTACGCGAGGTCACGGGTCCTCTAACCTATCGTTTGGTGAATGAGCGCGGTAAAGACGTGGGTATATTTCATGCGAAAGATCTCAAGCAGCATCCTGAGGGCGATGACGTTGGGAGCGTACAAGAGTTGAATAGGGGGTAGATTCACATTGCTTAGGGGGGAGGTTGGTGTAATGTATGTCACTAATTGGTCTATAAACATCTCAGATCATAACTACAGCGTGTTTCCTGTCGTCGATTCAATTTTTTTTTCCAACTTGCGTTTTGAATCGTCTTCGTGCGGCCTCGGGGCGACATTCTAACTTGCGATCGCTTTACCACTTGATCATGGCTTTGTTTGTGTTCCGTGTATTCCGTAAGTCAGTTTACTGACTCACCATTTCCGTGGGGTCAACAAGTCCCGACCCAAATTAGTTTTCGGTCTTGGCGTTTATGGGGGCCGTCGGACTCCTTGCCTTGTGCAGGAACAAAGGGAGCTTGTTCGGTTGCTTCATCGGTGGGATTTGGCTATACCTGCACGCCCTGCTTAGGTTAGGCGTGCCGTTGCACTGTTGGCAGTGGGGTTTGTCAATCCTTGCTGGTTGGTAGTCGGCAAGTCTTCCTCCTGTTACGGGTAGGGGGGGTCGTCGGTCGTATTTTCGTCGAGACCATAGTGCCTTCAGCCATTCCCCAACTGTGATCCCGGTTTTGAGAGAGAACCGGGTGAGTTTTTCACGTCTCTCAATGACATACTGTCATTCCCCGGGGTTAACCTTTCCTCCCATCCTCAAAGATGGCCTGGTGCCCGCTGTCTTCTCGCTTCGGTGGTGTGCGTTTGTTAGCTGGCGGTCCACGACGCGTTGTTTTCACCCATACGCGAGGACGAGCTATCGCTCATATCATCGGGGTGGGGACGCATCGGCCATTAGGGTTGTTTATCCTTCCCACAATTCCTTATTTCCAACTCCACTTACCTCAATCCTACCAAACATTCCTTCCTCTTTCACATTGGGAACCTTTTAAATTTTCCAGGGTTGGGTTCAGGGTATATTTTGTTTTTTTCTCCTTGGTTTTTACAACATAGCTAGTAATCATGACACCTAGATGCTAGCTATACCATCTTTTCTGAGGATCATCTTTGTTTTCTCATGGCAGTGTTTTTGTTGGTTTTCATTAACCGAGTATTAGATTTATTAGCTTCTTTTCTGTATGTTAAGGTCGTTGAGTGCCTTGCATCAGAATACATAGTAAGTCTGTGGGGAGCGAGAGCGTTCCTTCGACTCATAGGAGGGGTCCTATGTGTTCCCTTCTCTTAGTTGACAGTCAAGTGTTGTTTGAATCTTGCTGTTCAGCCCTTTTTTTGTTTTGGTGCGGGTCCGATGCGAGCCGTGCGCTTATCATTCAATGATAATTCCGAATGGATGCGTTTATGCCATCGGAAAATTACATACAATTTTTTTGTGGTTTTCAATAGCGATTTACGCTTAACCCTTAGTTCACGCTTATGCGGCTTTCAAGGTGATGTGTCATCACTTTTGAGCTAATATTTATGATATTTTTTTGGAATTTTTTTATTCCACTGTCCCTGCCATGATGAAATCAAAGACTACCTATTACTACAGATTTTAATTTTATTACGATTGGAATTTTTACATTGAGCGAAGCGACATTCTTCTTTACCATTCAGCGGGCGCGTTTTGCGCTCACGGAAGACACTTAGAGATCGGTTGATTTTTTTGAGCCACAGGCGATTTTTTTTGAGCCTTTAGCCCTATCATACCGGCAAAGACGCTTAGGGGGGGGGTGTATAACGGATTTTTATACCTCATATCCGTTATCAATCAACCTACAGCAATAATTTGTTGACCACTGCCAATTTTATTCAAAATTATTGAGACGGGTCTATACACACTTCCACCCCCATTCTTGGTTCTTCCGTGAATACGCATGATGAGTCCGCCATGTTGAATGTAAGTTCACTTTTGATCCGACGGCTGAGTGTGAAGTTCTAAAGTGTGTGCATTGCTGCAGTCTAATTATTTTTATTGCGATTTCAAGTGGAAATTCTTACATCGAGTTATTGAATATCTAAACCGAGTACACGTGGGTGAGATTGATATATATTTTTTTTGATACGGAAGCCACCGTAGCATATTTCACTTCGACATCTGGATGTCAATCACCATCTTTTTGTGCTGATTATTTTATCGCTCGACTGCACTTTGCGCATGCTTGAACGCCCTCTTGTGGGATTTTATGGTGACAAGTTTTGTCAACAAAGCGTTCCGAATTATTTTGAGATACCATCCTCCTGCTTTTGCCAGTCGTGCAAAAGTCACATCGTCGTGTCCGTTGCCATTGTTGTCGTCGTACTGCGTTTATTTTTGTGACACTTCCTGCCGATTAATCGAGCGAGCTGCGTCAAGTGATTTTGGATTTCATTTTGGAACCCAGCATTACACCAGAGTATTTTGGAATAACTCTTTGGGGTGGAAGAGACCAGAGTATTTTGGAATAACTCTTTGGGGTGGAAAAGTCCAGCCATTGTCCTATCACCGAGTCGTGGGGTCGCTGTTGGAATCATTCGAGGCGTGCAATTCTTACTGGTGGACCGAGGTTTAGCGGACGACAATTCAACTTCCGTTCTCGTGGGCAATCCATCCAAGCAGGTTGGGGTACCTGTCATCTTCGATTGTGTGAGCTTGCCAAGTACTTAGGTAAGACAATTTTACTTTCTGATCTGTTTTGGGTAGTGATTGCCTTGTTTGCATTACGAGTATTCATATTAACGTCACAGAGAGGTGTCGTATTTTGACATCTTTGTTTTTTTGTTCGCCGGATCTCCCCACAGGAGGATTGATTCACGCAATTGTTTTTTTGTCTGGCTTCCTTCAGAAGTCCGCAGAACTTGCATTCACCACCGAAAGGTTGTTGCCATTTGTTACATTTGTTTGTGTATTATTGATTATTTGTGTGTAATTAAATCAATTAAAATCATACCGTATTTTATTTCCCTGGAAGAGGGGATACTTATAACCTTTTTAGTGAGATATAGAGATCTGGACCCACGTCCCTCGCAGACCGACGTTACCATCATAAGAGCTAGTTCATTACATCCAGGGCTCCCCACGTTAAAAAAGTGAGGTGGTTTTCCACTTCGCGTGGGAGGAAGTTTCTCGATCCTGCATCCGCGGGAGAGAGGTAATTCACTTCTCATATTGTGAGATGGGGCATGAAGTAACAAAGAGTATGGAACGCTCATTGACCAAAACCAAAACCGATTTATGACCAAAGATCGGAAGATTGAGCACAAAGTGACGAAACAGTTGGCAGTCGATATCCCAAGAGAGCCCAATAAGAAAACTTATTTTAAGAATTTTGTTTTAAAAATATCAATAAATTATTGAATTATTTATTGGTAAATAAATTTCAAAAATTATTAAGCTACTATCAATATACTTCTGCCATCTCAGTCCAATTGTTTGAACATACATATCTTAGAACGCCTGTGTAAAAAGCAGCAGTGATATCGACTCTCCTTATAAAAAAAAATAGTCAACCTAAACTTAATTATATTGAAATGTTATTTTCCTTCAGCAGATTTTCAAATTATTCAAAATATTTCAAATTATCCGAGCTAGAGTCATCTTAAATTGAAATTGCAGCTGCGCTCTAACTTTATATGCTCACAATGACCTAAATGAAGCAGAGCGCAATATTAAGTCCAAGATTTACTCACGATAAGTGGTGCGATGGATAAAATTGACCATTCTTCTTCCGATAGACGAATTTGCAATTGAAGATTTTAATTTACCGTCATTAGTTTATGTAAATTTATAAAAGTGAATTTTATTGATTTTGTGTGTGCGTAAAATTATTGAGAAAATTATTTTACAAAAAGTGAAAATTAAAATTTATATGTGCTTAAATATAGGTCGACGTGTAGAACATTCAACCTACCTTAAATTCGACAAGTAGAACTACTTCAAATTGGGGCTCAATTATTGTATAGTAAAACAGTTTTGAAGATTTTTGATTTATTGTTGATATGTTATAAAATATGGTGGTTTATAGTAAAATTAAATGGGTTGGTTAAGAACGGTCAAGTTTATTTTTATACATAATTTTGAAATTTATTTGAACACTTCGTTGTTCTTATTTTTACATTTTTGAAACACATGTTCTTGTTGGAATTAATTTGATCGTAAATAAAATGAGCAGTTGTACATTTAAATTTTGTATAATCGACATACGGAAGGCATCTGCAGTAATGAGTTCATGTGGTCCGACTAAGGGCCAGTTTATCAATCTCCAATTAAATTTACCTGTCAGTTAAATCTACCATGTGACGTCTTTTAGTCCAATGACTAAAGGTTAGACCTCAGGTTTAAAGGTTAGAAGAAGAGGTTAAACCTCATTTACCTGTCAGATAAGTCTAACTGGAGCTTTAACTGGAGATTGATAAACTGGCCCTAGATCAAATAGCCGTGGTAAGTAAATTCAAACTTAAATTATATTTCTTTTATTTTATTTAAAATTTATAAATTATCAAAAAACACCATAATATAGATTAGGGTAAACATTATTTAGGGTCTCAACGAATTTTTATCCTGCCGCCCCGTTTTTAGAGCCTAAAAATAAATAAAACAAGCTCTGTAATGAATTCACATTTTTATTTTAACCCTAGACCACGGGGAATCAAGTCATCCATTTAAAATATATTGAGTTTTTCGGTATTTTCAGTTAGTATTTTATTGTTGGACTAATTACCGGCCTAAATATTTGAAATTTTCAAAAATGATTCTACGAGAGTTCTGCTGAATGAAAATAAATTTATAACCCCCCTGATCATAATTTTTTTTTAAATTTTATATTATATTTTTGTTCAAAATCATTAAATGTTTATCGATGTTTTTCGGTTTCTTTACATTGTACCTTATATAGAATATTCCAAAGTGAGGCTCTTTACAAAATTGGAAAAATCGTATCAATATATTGAAATGTATTTCAAAAGTGTCAATAATGTTTACATATTTTGGAGAAAAATTTTATAAAAACGAAAAGTCAATTTTAAAATTAATTGTATTTTTCGTTGTATTTTGAAATAAATTTTTGTGCTCATTGCAGTCATACAAAACTTTTCAAATATCCAAATTCATGAAATCAGAATAATTGACGATTAGCTAATATTGTAACGGCGAAAATATTGTAAATGGTATCGATATTGTATTTTCCTTAATTTATGCGAAATGTGAAAAATGTATGAATTGGGACCACCAAGTGTGAGAGTTTCAATAAATTATGGTGAACTGAGTGGTTTACTCAGTTTGGACGTCGAGAAGGAGACAAAAAAATTATTGGAGAGAGGGAGTCCATGATCGACCACCATAAAGTGTGGGTCGATATTTCAATAAAAAACCGTTCGATCTCCAGAATAGGAGGATCGGAAATTGAGTCGTCGATATAGTAATCGATATTGAATTTCATAATTAACTAGTAAGGGTAATTTGATTATAAAGTTAATTTGTGCAAACGGGAAGTTCAAGTGATGAGGTGGATGAAAATTGCGTATTTGGATCTGCACAGGGTGATCCGGAAATTTATTAGAATTCGAGAACATGGAGAACAAGTTTTCACTAAAGTTTAGAAAATTTAAAAAAAATAATATGAAAATCAGGGCGGGATGCAAAACAGTGCTGAATTGGTAAATTGGAAAACAAGAAAATTAACACGGAAACAAGGATTGCACGCTGCAAGGAAAATTATAAGGTAGAACACATTTGAAATTAATTATAATGGAATTTCGATATTGTGATAAACCTTTTATTTGTTTCTCATTTGTAAACGTCAGTTTCCAAAAACACAATATTAATCAAGAAAGTTTATTTTATCAAGTCACTAACTTGTAAAACTGACAGTTAACTTGCAAAATTTTTACAAGTTAGTAGTATTATTTACATTAGGAAATTTTGTTTTATCGTCATATATGTTGAAAATCATGGTACAATTGTTATTTCCAGTAACACAGATTTTTGATGATGAAAGAGTTGATACTGATGATGATGAACCATCTGTTGACTCAGAAACTGCTGAACTCGAGGACTGCAGAACATTTGTACTCTCCTTACTACCAAATAATTTGCTAGACATTTCGATTTTTTTGTTGACCGAATCATCGACATAACTCATCGCAATTTCGGTGCTCTTCCACCCTCCTGCACGCTTTAGTGCTAAAATATCTCCACCCGAATCCGCAACCATAGTGGCTCCAGTTCTGCGAAAAGAGTGGCCGGTGTATAACTCTGGGTTTTTTAAACCTAAATATTTCGCTATTTGCTTTGGGACACCACCAATAGTGTGCTGGCCAGCATTAAGGGAAATGCACTTTCCATGTCGGTATGTCAAAAAAAATCTTAGGCTTTCTGTTCCAGGAGGCCGAAGATTTACATATTTTCTGTATAACATGCAGGGCTTGAAGCTGCAGCCATCATCGGTTATGGTGAATCTTCTTGTTGTTAAATTTTTTGTTTGCCGCAATGTCACAATAACGTATTTTCCCATATCTTCTACATCATTCATGTTTAAGGAGAGAATTTCGTCACATCGACAACATCCAAAAATCCCAAATATTGTTACAATTTTCGCCAGCAACCACTGGTCATCAGGAGCATGTAAAAGAAATTGTTCAACCTCTTCTTTACTTAATACCTTGGCCTTTTTTGGCGCATAACGCTCATTTTTTCGTTTCAGAAACGCTATTACCTTTTGAAATCTGCAAATGACAACTAAACGTCATATTTTTCAATAAATTTTTTAAGGAAAACAAACCTGCGAACAGGGGCATTTTCTTTCATTTCCAAGCAGCTTTTCAGCATAGACCATTTTGCCCATAAAGTATTAGGGCTGAATCTAGCTGATAGTTGATTCAAGTATACCAACAAAACATCTTCAGTTACCCCAATCACACTATTTTTGTTTTGCCACTTTTTGAAGTCGTCGTATTCTCGCTCGTACCTTGAAGCTGATTTTGCAGGTAATAAACTTGAAGCTACACTGCTGGCTGCCTCAATAATTTCTTTTGGTACATTCATTTTCGCTTTCGCCAAAACAAATGTAAAGAAAAATAAACAGACATGTTCATGGCAACGCTTCCATAGCTTACGACATTTGCGACAAATTATTGAGATTTTTTTGGAATTTATCTAACCTTTTTACAAATGAGAAACAAATAAAATATAAAACAATGCACGCAAGGTAACGGGTTTTACTGGCTCAAGGAGGTAACTGACTCGCCTGCGGCTCGTCAGTTATATCCTCCATTCGCCAGTAAAAACCCTCTTACCTTGCTAGTAATGTTATATACTATTTTAGATTTAGAAAACATTTGCAAAAAAATACCATATTGTTTTATCATAAAATAAAAAAAATGTTTTAGTTATCAATTTCAAAAATTTGGAATTATATTTTAAAATTAGGAGCAATTTCATAGTACAACGAATGCAAAAATATTTTTTGCGGATTAAAAATTTGGGAATTGGTTAGAGACCAAAGCTCTACATTGAGGAAAAAATACTTATCTTGCCGCGTTTCATTTTGGAACACGACAATATTGATAATGAAACGCCTCGTCTCCGCGTTGAAAAGTTTCTATTTCGAAAATGTCTTATCTATGGCCGAAACGACCGCATCAAACTGACGGCCTCGGAGTACTTCTTGTCTCATGGGGACAGGATATATTTCGTATCTATTTTTAATTTGGAGATATGTTGTAAATTTTTCCAGCGTGAGGTAAACTCAAAACTTTTAACTAAATTTACTATATAAAAAATAAAACATACCTTTGTCGTGATGGTTTGGTTTTAGAATTCTTGGGAGGGAGGGGAAAAATGCATCGCGTGCAAAATTGTTAGTTTTTTCAAAGTTAAACCGTCAATAACCATCAAATTAATTTAAATCAATATTTAAGAATCTGTATTAAATTATATTACCTCAGAAAAATTAGTCTCGTTGACACAAATTTTATGATCCTTTATTTATTAAAAATTCAACATTACTGATTGCACATTAATTTAATGGAAATTATCATAAAACGTTTTATTTTATGAAATATTTTCGTAAAAAAAGTGAACAAACAAGGTATTATTTATCCTAGAATCCTCGTACTCAGTGCCAAAATTAAAATTCAATTGTCATTAAAATAAAATTCTTGGAATCACAATTTTACTTAATTTGCAATTTTTCTGCATTAATTTATGCAAATATTTGAAAAATATTAAAATATTACTTGTTTTTTAATTAAAAATTACAATAAGTAATTCGATCAATAAAAGTGAAGTATACAATTTTGTACTTGATTTATCGTTGCTTTTGTATTTGTGCATTGTCTTGCGATACCACTTGACCCGAATCAAAATTTATTTCTTTAATTTGATGGTTTTTAAACCAAACATTATTACATTTTTATAATTTTTAACACGAGATATAATGTTAAACCCAAAAGCAGCCAGGGTGAGGCAATTATCTCCCTTGCCCCTCTCTCAGCAAAACGACTCCCATGTCTGTCGATATATGGGGTGGTCAGAATAGAAGTGAATCAAGTCCATAAATGCTGTTAATGAATTGGGGTGGTCAGAACAGGAGTGAATCAAGTCCATTTTTGTGATTTTTGGAGTTATGGTTCCTATGCGTTCTAGTTCATAACTTACTTCAGTGCAAAAGTAGATCAAGTCACATTTTGTTCGTTTTGTTATCCTACGTAACTTGTTTACTTTCTTTACTGACAATAATATTACATGTTTCCGTGTTGTACTGAATCAAGTCCGAATTTATATTACCTATCATCTTGTTCTCACACATTTTTGACGCTTTATTCTTTTTTATCTTTTTAAAATTTGATTTAGGTGTATTTTGTCATTGGATTCTATGAATTTATAGTCTTGTATTTGTTAATTTTTCTAATTTTGGTGGAATAGTAATAAATTAATCGAAAAATTAAGTCGTAAGACTTCACTAATTTATTCTGCTGAGGATTGGATGAGAATTGCTTGGGAAAGCAAAGAAAAAGGAACCGCAATTTAAAGTCTACGAAATGCAAAGAAAAGATTTCCTGTCCACTAAAAAATTAGAATCAGCCATACAAAA
The DNA here is from genome assembly GCA_932274525.1 of Podabrus alpinus. Lineage (NCBI taxonomy): Eukaryota > Metazoa > Arthropoda > Insecta > Coleoptera > Cantharidae > Podabrus > Podabrus alpinus. Next base: position 23,861,573 of record OW026454.1, read on the forward strand.
CAGGAAGAAAACTGCACAAGGTGAAAGTTTTTCTTTGTTAAAAATTAGATGGCTTCGTTTTGAAAGAACATCTTCACTATCTTATAAATTTAAAGAAACTCTTAATGAAGATATCGACTTTAATGAAGTAAATTTAAATAAAGGTGTTCGTGGTAGACGTATACAATTCCTCGTCATTCAACAAGAAAATTTGTATCTAAACAGACGTATCATAACAGACTCTAAAAAGCAGCATAATATGAACGATTTACTTCCTTACATTCCGCCAATATACCATTCATTTTATAAGAATCTACCTACAGAAAGCAGAACAAGACAAAATAAAAATCAAGACTCCTCTGATGAAGAAATTACATATGAAATTATTTTTGCGTAAAATTAACAATATTTTCAGTGTAATAATGGTTAAAGTCCAAACAATTAAATTAAGTGCTGTGTAAAATTTTTTATTATAATAATATATAATTTTTATGTTTTCTATTATAAAATATAAAGTTTTAAGAACCACTGGGTATAATTATTTAATAGAATTGATTACTTTAAATTTAATAAAGATCAAAATACTTTAAGTTGCGATAATATCTTAGACCGTTGTTTTGACGAGCTACCTGTGTTTGCAAATAATCTTTACTTACGCTTACGCTTTGAATGGTTTACCAATAGTTGCATTCGTCTAACATGACATCTCAATCATCCAGCACGTTTACGTACGTTATGAATCTTTGCTGAATTTTTTTTTAAATGCAACATTGGAAATTTTTATAATAGCTTCATTATTTGTTGCATATTTCGAAAGTATAAAGATTTAATAAAATTTTAAGGGAACTCTAATGTCGAATGTCCAAAAATTAACCAGAATATGTGTAGATATTGATTTATACTGACAGAGGTCACACTGCAACAATAAGCGGATACCTAAATGTTTGTGTTTTGTTACCCTAAGCGTGACATTACACATTACCCTTATTGTGACATTTAACCATGATATTATCCTTTACTTTTTAGTCCTTTTTTCTACTAAACCACTTTCCAATTTTAGTTTTCCACTCTGAAATTTTAAACTGAAAATAGTATTATTTTTGTTTAACTATAGTGATTTTTAGTAAACTAAAAATTTTGTTGCTATTAAAAGTTTTTATCCACAATTATCTGTATTTTAGAATCACCAAAATCATATTTGGTAATTTAAAATGCTTTTTTATGATTACTACATGAACCACGAATAAATTGATTATTAAAAGTTTTTAAATTTATGGTATAGTGTTTTATTTCCTCCATACAACCCCTATCCTCCCACATGATTGAGTTACCCTGAGTTTCCTTCTGAATTAAAAACTAAACAAAGCGAAATTAACTATTCGGTTTTATTTAAAAAGGGACATAATCATTAGATGGTTACGAAAGCGTTACATTTGTTACATAGTTTTAGTTCACCAGCAAGTTTCAAGGCTTAAACCGTCTTATTTGAATGCACTGACATGAACTTTATTCCCTTAAGTAAAGATTGAACTACGTAGCTCGAGTACATTATATAGCTACTCCAAAATGTCTTTTTTAAATACTCGGCCTTATTAAGAATTTATGTTCTCATGTACTATATGTACGAAATTATATTGCTGCAATAATTATTTTGAATTATAAGGTTGTCTGACTATGGAAGAGCACAATAATAATTGATTTACAGTCAAGATATAACATTAAAAGATGTCTAATTGAATTTTGCTGAAGGTACATATTGGGGTTTAATGCTCGAGTTCTAGACAGTGTATTTCCTTTCAAATATAAAGAAGCATAGCTAAGTACTACCGCAATATTGTAACTTGGAATTTCTTTTACCTTTTTTAGGATATCATCGCATAATGTAACCATAGCGATTTAGACTTTAGGTGAAAGCTTCATAAAATAATTTAATGAAAAGGTATAAATAAGATATTCTGAAATTTAAGGAGAAGGATAAATATATTTCGTTATATACATACTTCTATGAATCTTCCTTGCCTAAATAAATTAATAAAATTTAGGGTTCCTTGAATTGCAGATTACTTCATAACAATAGAAGCTCAAGAAATATATATAAATACCTAATTGTTAATTCAAATTTCTCTTTGTTTAGAAGGGATTTCTATCATTATATTTAATTTGAGCGATGAACTTTTCAGGACAAGTTCATTCTCGGATGAAAATCTATAGACAAAAGAATTACAATAATATTATATTATAATTAAATTTGTACAATATACATAATTTATTACACATAGTTAATCAGACCATTCGCGTTCTCTTACCAGGTAAGCAAAATACTATTCACATAACCTCAAAAACTGCCCATTATCGTTCACTCCTAACTTTCCCACCCTTGCATACTTCTTTCCCTTCGACAATATCCATACTTAACTTTTTTCATTCATCTATAGTACAATATGTTTTTTTTCATTGAATAGTTACAGACTAGATTTTTTTTCATATTATGGTTCCTTATGGTGTAATTAAGTAATCTTGAAGTTTACGTCTCCCAACGTGATCGGCGTCAATTTCTAAGGGGAGGGGTGGCAAAAACAGTTTTTCGCCGATTTTATTTCAACTTACGACAAAAATTGTTATATAAAAAATGAAAGCTAATTAAATTCTTAACAAAAAATATGTATACAACATATTTTACATCAGATTCTTACTCCGCCTAGCTAATGATAGTCTAAATCTAAGCAAAGTTACGCAAACCCCAATTTAAAGGGGTCGGGATTGATTTTCAATTAAATGTATACTTTTTTCAGAAAATTATTTATTATATGAATACAAATTATAAACGAATACGTCGTTTTTGGGCATTACACGACGTTCTATAAAAGATTCTGCAGGTGTTGGGTTTACCATTTATACTGGTCCACAGTGTCACTACCGTCATTTTGTTCAGAAAAATGCTTTTAGTGATTTCTCGATTTTTTTCACCTTGGCGATAAAAATTAGTTATCTACAAAATTAAAGCCAATTAAATTAAATTATAAAAGGTAGTGGATTGGGCTGATTTGCTTAATGTCGCATGTGCAGCTACATCTACTGAGAAAATGTTGACTGGTTCTGATTGATCAGGAACTTTGAGAGCACATATTTTAGCACATGTAATCATGACCAAGATTATATTATCAGAAGTAGAATTCACAGCATAAGAACGTGTTGAAATCGACAATGCTTTCGCAGATATCGATGACATAATATAATTTTTTTAAACGCATGGAAGGACGTCTATGAGAACCTAAGAAGCAAATTCATCAAAATTCTGAGTCGCTTTTCACACTATCACCTTGGTAAAACAATTTATAGGATCAGAGAGAATGGGAAATTGGGAATTGCATATTTATGCTATGCAGAGAATGCTGGCTTATTTTCAGAATAAGAACCAGAAGTCATTTCTTGTACGCAAAATGTGCTCCACTCTATCTGGAAGATATGCTTGAGTTGAAAACAAAAATGACTACTTTTGAGTATTTTCGCACAAAATCCGCCGAACGTTTCCATAGATTGCAAAGGGTTTACTGGTTAGGAAACCGCTAAACTGCGGGAAGCAGTTAAAAATCTAAATGCTTTTCCCGAATTGATCACTGCAGCAGGTATGTCAGTCATCACAGCTGTGTATGGAGTGATATCCAATAAAATTTAACTAAGTGACAACCGGTCAGAAATTTTTACAAAATCTCTTAAAGAAAAAGCATTCGATCTCTTATCACTACCACCAACTGAAGCAGCATCGTACCAGCACTCCTTGAGAATCTATAATTCTAAAGTGCTAAAGGTGTCAGCGAGCTTGCAATTGTAGCAAGTCTAGACTTCATTGCTCAGCAATTTGTCGAAACTGTCGAAGGCAGTCATGCACGAATGTCTGCACTGACGAAGACTCGTTTTGGTCCCCCCAACTCCTTCTGCAGAATCATTTATAGAACGTCGTGTAATGCCCAAAAATGACGACATTGTTAATTTATATTCATAAAATAGTTAAATATTTTTGTCAAAAGTTTATACATGTAATTAAAGATCACTCCTGATCTTAAAAGAGAGATTAGGTTTCGCGCAACTTAGCTCAATTTTAGACGATCTTTACAAGGTGAAGTAAAACTGATGAAAAATATCTAATATGGACATTTTTTCAGTGAATTTAATTAGCTTTAGTTTTGCATATAACAATTTTTGTCGCAAGTTGAAATGAAGTCGAGAAATCGGTGAAAAATGCTTGTTTTTTGCCTACCCCCTAGAAAATGACGCCAATCACGTTGGAGTGGGAACCTTCAGGATTACTTAATTTATTACATCCATTATATGAAAAAGAGTTAGAAGTTTTTCACATGACGTAAATTATTCCGAATTGGCACCTGGTCTATTACGTATCATGTAGAAAACATTCCATTGAATATTTTCTTTTTTTTTACTTAACGCAATGCTGATATGATAATAATTTAATAATATTGAGAGAAATTACGACGTTTTTTATAATAATTTATAATAATTAAATGATCGAAATTAAATATCGTTTCGTTTATTACGCGTTTCGGTACCAAACTGCCGTCATGGGACAAACTATACAGGAAAAATAAAATTAATTTGTTAAATGTTCATTATTTTTCATTTAATTTTTTCTGTATAGTTTTTCCGATGAAGCCAGTTTGTTGCCTTAACGTGTAACAAAAAAAAAGAAAATATTTAATATACGAGAAGAGTTCATTTAATTATTATAATTTATTAACAATACTTTGACATATTTGACAAATATGATGTTTTGAACCTCTTCAATCTTTGCACCTCATTTTTGTTATCCAGAAAGTTGTTAGCGAGTTCGTTACGATGGGTGCCCAATCTGTTTTGGTATTGACTATGAAACCTGAGGATTTTTTCATGAACTGAGGTCATGCGCAAATTTTGTTGAATATTAGAGTGTGGCACATACCATGGGGCGTTTACGTTGGCTCTAATGGCCTTGTTTTGAAATCTCTGTAGAATCTCAATGTTGGAAATGCTAGCAATTCCCCGAAGTTGAACGCAATATATCCATTATGGGCTTTAGTATGGCTTTATACGTAAAAACTTTGGTTTCTAAAGACAATTTTGATTTTCTACCAATATTAACCAATAACCAATATGTTTACGTTTGTTGAAGATATGTTTTCGCCATGGTAATCTTCTGTCAAGATGCATGCCCAGATATTTGGTATCCAGAGCTTGTGGTAAGAGATGGTAGTTTAGTTTTACGAGTGGGCACGAATCTCTTTCCATTGTAAACGTTACATGTGTGGACTTTGATTCATTAGCCTTACTTCTCCATTTTTGTAAACAGTCTTGGATTCTATTTAGATTGTTTAAAAAATTTTTGGAGGCAAGCACAGGATCAAAATGGGATGCAAGTACAGTCCGGTTGTGTTGTCAGCAAACGTGGCTACTGTCGTCAATCTTGTCATTGTGAGGTCAGCCGTATATAGTAGATAGAGTACTGGATAGTTACTAGATAGAATATAATATTGGATAGTGTAGATATAGCTTCAAAGGTCAAGAACCCTAAAAATCGACGCAGAAGGAACAAATTCGCATATGTATGTATTTCGCCCCCTTGGCTCCTCCTCGTGCAGATTAGGGTTCTTGACCTTTGAAACTATCTCTACACTATCCAGTGCTCCAGATAATAGATAAATCGAGATAATATACTACCCTGTGGTAAGCCGGAATTAACTGAATGTAGTTCGGTATATTGTTCTTGATGTTTTTCAAGAAAATGTCTATCTTTTAGGTAGAATTTTAAAAATTGATGATAAGGATGGGAAGACTTTTCTTTAGTTTATAGCATAGTCAGTCATACCATACCTTATTGTCAAAGGCTTGGCAGATTTCTAAAAGGTAGTTCAAAGGTAGTTGCCGATATTTTAACTATCATATGATCAATTCAATCATGGGATGTTGATATCGTAATCCAAACTGGTGACTCGGGATAAGGCTTGTTTTCTCTAGTACTGGTTTTAGGCGACCCAGAAAGAGTTATTGAAATAATTTGGAACATACTTGTAATAAACTTATTGATCTATTCGATGTTACTTCATCTAGCTTTTTTCCTGGCTTTGGGAGAATAATAATTTCTGGTTAGGAAAATAATTCAGTCTCATAACCGCATTATAATAAATGTTGTAAGTTTTATAGATTTGTGCGTTAATTTTTGTAATGCTGTTTTGCCTGTCATTAAATCAAAACCGGATGTTTTCTTGTTGAATTACTTTGATTTTAAATTTTTTGATTGGTAAATCTATCTAAAATGGTGCATCTATGTCTTGAGAGATGTCTGATATCTCATTTGTATTTAGTATTGAAGGGAACGATTTGAAGACACGTTCAAAGTGTTTGGCACAGGCAAGAGAAGGTAATCATTTGCTTCTGTTGCTGACAGCTTACCGACACATTCGTTAGAAGATTGGGTTTTACGCTGAGGAGTAATGTTTTGATTGGCCACTTTGTTAGATTTTTTCTTGTTATCAAACGTTCTTGTTTTCTGCCACTGCTTGCGAGTTTCACGTTTTTCAGCAATTTTTCAATAGCTAATATCATCCAAATTCTATGACCTTCTCTTCGATAAAAAAAAACAAATTCATAATTCAATATACTATAATATATAAATCATATATAATTTATTATTATTTGAGTAATATTATCATTTTAATGAATTGCAATCCCCGTTCATTGCTCAAAAGCTAATGATAAAATTATTGTTAAATATAACAAAAAAATAATTTTATCTATAAATTACATTATATCCGATTCTTAGTATTTATAAATTCTGAATAAGCCACAGATCGATATAAAATGTTTTCATAACTATAAATGGAAACTTAAGCTGCTAATCACAAAAAGCGACTCCATAAAAGTAAAATCGTGGAAAACGTGATGCGGAAAATATAATGTACGTAGCAAAGGATTCGTATTTTTTTAAATTGCTTCTAACTGCTTAATCCTTATACCTTTATGAATAAAATTAAAATTATCGATTTTATTTTGTTGCTGCTTCTAAAAATTTCATGAAATACCTATCAAATACAAAATGTTTTTCTTTTCATTTTGCTGATAATTTAATAACAGTTTTATTCAGCACATAGATTTTTAGTTATAAAATATGTATCAACGTGTCAATATCAGATTACGTGTGGATTAGATAATCCATTTCAACACGTGCCTTAAATTGAAAACTTGAATCATACCCACTTCACATTTTCAATTTTAAATGTATTGTTTTAAAATGACAAAAAAAATTATTCTTTCCAATCTTAAAAGTTTACATTGGATAGATTATTTTTAATCTTTCATACTGTTTAATTATTGTTAGTTTACAATAGTAAAAATATTTAACACATTATTGTTTTACCGAACAAATTTTTTTCCTCTTTAAAAATGTATCTGTTGAAACACAAAAATATTAGGGAAAAAATTGCATAATTTAATTAATTTCAAGTACTTATTTTTAAAAAAAATTTCATTTTTCCAATTTGTTTAATTAAAAGCGTGGTTTATTATTGCGATATTAAATTTGTTTGGAAAATATTCCGTGTGGAGTTGATTCAATTTAAAAAAATATTTGTTCCATTGTTCAGTCAATATTTTTAATGATATTTGGTAAGCTTTGTTACGATTTGACATATAAGCTTATTATTACGCACCAAATACTTTTTGTTATATGTTATTTTTTATCGATCTGTAACAATCTTTCTTTCAGAATAACTCATATGTTATAAATTAATAATGTTTTTGGCTAATTTGTAAATTTGATTATCATCAAATTATATTGAAGTTTTCTGTCATATCAGCAAAACGATACCCACATTACAATATTTTGATGTTTTATTAAGAGAGGCTGTTAACATTTAATATAAATGAACAAACGTGAATAAATAGTTTAGGATTATTTTGTATCATCGATTATCAAAATGGACTTGAACGAACCGCGACGCCATGGGAACAGTTTTATATCAGGGGAGATGATGTTTTACTTGCAGAAAACAACCTCAGTAACTTTTTGGCCACTTTGAGTGTCTAATTCAGGTCTGAAAATTTTGTAGGGGCCAGCAACAGTATAGAGAAATAAATAATAAGATTTAAAAAATAATGAAATATCTTCCATGAGATACCCCTCATTTTTGAGGACTTTAGGAAGCATCAGTTAAGTCAATAAAAAAACAGAATAATGCATCCAAAAGCGGGATCAAGAATTATTAGCATTAAGAGGTACAAGAAACAAGAAAATATCACAATCAATTTCTCGAGTTAGAAGCAACTCGGCACGTTTATCTATCACGAGTAAATATTTTGAATCAATGGAGGGCAAATATCAAGAAGCAATATAATATTTGCAAACCTACAGAACGGCCGGGAAAGAACAGACAAAAATAAATAAAGAAGAAATAAAAGTAGAGAAAAGTCAGGTACAACAATTACATTTTATCAGCACAGGAAAATAAAAAAGAAGTGGACCAAACAGGTAAAAAAATTGTCATCAAAAAACAAATCATAAATTTATTATTTAACTTAAACAATCAAAATGGCAACGAACACACAGCATTGGAATAGATAACAAAAATTACTTACGAATTGTTAAAAACCAAAATTTAACAAGAGTAAGGAGCCATAAAAGAACCTAATGAAGAAATAATGACATAATACGATATGAGCAGGAATATAAAGATTAATAATTCAAAAATAAAACCTAGGAAAAATTCTACGAAATGATGGAAAAGCTGAATTTCCATTTTTTGGAAATTTTCTCCGAGGCGTCAATAATTTTAATTCAGATAACATTTAATTAAACATGTATTTTATTTTCAAAAAAGACCATCCTGTAAAAACAATATACGAGTACATTGTAGAAGTGCTAAATTTGCAAATAAACTTTAAATATTGGCAATGGCTAACGAATTATCGAAAAGTCGGTTTAGTTATTTACTGCTGAAATAACGTAAACCACCTTCGTCCTAAACGAGAAAAAAATATCTACATAGATACAATTACAATAAATTACTAAAATAAAGAAGTTGTATAAACACATATTTTATTTTTTAACTATTGAGAATTAATATTAAATGAAACAATTTTAATTTAACGAATTAAAATTATTATTTCAACATAAGCTTCCAGCAGTGTTTATTGATATTTTCATAATATAAGTTTATTTATTAGATAATTTAGTTTTTTAAAGTTTAATTTAATAAAAAAACAGAAACTCTCGTCCAAACAAAGTATTAAAATATAGATGGAATATTATTGGGATAATGGAACTCAATCAAACAAAATGTTGTTCAGTGGACGTTTCGGATGATTTATTCAATCCATTTTCAAGACTAAAAACGAAACTATAGATAAACATGGTTACAGCAATTACAATATCTGTGTGTGGGACGGGACCCAAAAAACATAATCAAACCTACCAAAACAACTAAGGTGTAAATCGTTTGATGCAAGGCATGAAGAGGTGAACCCGATGTGGCAGACCATTCAGCAAGCTGATTGAATAAATCATCCGAAACGTCGACTGAACAACATTTTGTTTGATTGAGTTCCATTATCCCAATAATATTCCATCCATATTTTAATACTTAATAAAAAAAGATATAATGAAAATTGCCAATTTTATTTTTAATTAAAAAATATTTCTTCCGTAGGCAGAAAATGATTGTAAAACATTCTATGAAGAAATCATCCAAAAATTGTAAGACCAAACGGTTCATAAAGACAAAAACGATTAAGGAGAGTCAAACAATTGAATTTTTTTTAAATTAATTTCAATTTTCATAAATGCTATTTTTCGTAAGTTCGGAAATTTCAAAATTCGAAAAATTAATATAGGTTATGACATTTAAAAGGTATATAAAATATTATGTGTACCTATATTACATTAATTTTTCAAAATTTTAAATACGTTTTTCTGGGAATTAAATTTTCTCTTGGTTTTGCAACGATTAGGAAGAATTCGCGGTTTCAATCGATTTGAAAAAAATAAAGTAAATTCAAAAGATTTTTTATATCCACTTAAATCTAAATTTCAATACATACAAATTTTAGGTTTTGAAAACAAAATTTAAACTCTAGTTCTTTTTTTAAACGTCAACTATTTTCAGCTGCCATTTTACCATTCTTGGTCCGATTTCGTTTTTTTTTAGGTTTAGTCTGAAACAAGAAGACTTTTGTGCACAGACAAAGCTAAAAAAGGTTTTAATATTATCTTATTTATTACTTTAAATATTATTTAGAATGATTTTTTAGAAGCATTTTTATTACTTCATATGTGTAAGTTTGTAATAAATATTCAATAGAAGGAAAAGTTCTAGATTGCCTTTGTTTCTTTACAATTAATTCATAAAAATCCTTACGATCGATTTGACTGCCTAAGTCAAAAATTTTAATGTAAAGTTTTGTTTGTGCTAAATAAAATGTTGCATATCTATTTCAGAAACAACTTGAATCACCGTTTTTACAAAGAACTATTCAACGCCCTTCTTTTACTTAGATAATACCTATGACATACGTATATCTAGATAATATGTAAATCACTAAAATCCTCCAAGATATAACAGCTTTCATATAAAACGTTTTTTTGCTTCCTGAAAAATCACTTCTATTAGGTTGTTTCTATCATGTAGATAGACATATTATGTTAAGAACATAAAAATTATTAATTAATTTAACATCAGCACTAAATTTATTTACAGATAAACCGTTTTACAATATTTATAAATTGTGTAACCATAGCAAAGGCTTGGTGTGATCCCTAGTTAAATTACAGCGTGGAAATTATGGGCGCGAATAGCAACGCAAACTTCACAGAATTTCTTAGCTCGGTCCTCCGTGAACATCGACATGCTGTGAATTTAACCCTTAAGTTCTCGCGTTAGCGGACCTACATAAGCTTATTTCCTATATATAAGTGGCGCCTCATAGACGCCACGCGAGCACTTAAAGGTTAAGTATTGGTTCTAAATTAAATAAGTCGAGCCATTGACAGAAGGTCAAATAAGAAAATTAAAATCCAAAATACAAATAATTTGAGCGCGACTGATAATTTAACCCATCGTTTCCCAAAGTGGGTTACGCGAGTAAATTTGAGTGTTTCATTAAAAATTGGGAAAAAGAAGGAAATTAAAATAGAACTTCGTCAGACATTGCAGATGGCCCTAAAAATTTACATTAATCAGTATTTTCCACCGTTAATTGAAAAAAAAAAGATAAGATAAACCAAGCGGAGTGTCTTATGTGAATTTCGAAAATGTCATAAAAATTAATTCCAACATCCAACTAAATAAAATAAAAGATGTTTCATTCAGTACTTCTTAGAGCGAATTACTCGAAGAATATCCCGAGTTGACGAGAAGTGCAATCCATATATTGTTGCCATTCGTCAGGACGTCTTTATGCGAGACTGGATTCTGAATATATTCAGAGACAAAAATAAAACACCGAAATCGAATACATTCTTTCATTCCCTAAGGCACTTCTGATTGGTTAATTTTTTAGTTTAATTAAAAGAATATGTACCTAATTTAAAGAGAAACATAATATAAAATAAATCTAACCCTCTTTATTTTTGGATATTTGTGTAGGTCCGATGATTAAATTTTAACTATTATGAAAGGGTTCTGCTACCAAAAATGTCTGAGAAACATTTTCTACTGATTCCAAAATTAACGCAGATATTTCAATATTTTGAATTTTGGCCGTCCTGCGTTAAGAACGATCCATATAAGGGTTCTAAAAGCTTTTATATTCAAAAATTTAGTTGTTTGGGTTGCTAATGCAATTACAGCTTCGTGGTAAAGTTAACAGTCTGGAAACTCTTATTATAGGAAATTCGCCAAACAGATCGCGGGAAATTACATATAATCGGTATTTTATTTTTTGACAGTAATTTTGACCGATATCGGGCAAAATCCCTTCGAAAATCGATATTCGGATGTAACAGCAGTAGAGAAAAGGCGAATATTCCAATATTTGAAATTTCTCGAGAACTATTTAGTTGATTATTCACCAAAAGTGATTTTGAACCAACAATTAAAAAAACTTTAAAATTGTGATAAACGCACAAAACTGTTTTTGTGTGTATTTTTACATAAATTTCAATTTGTATAAGTGGTACGCCTATGACTGAAGCGAAAAAAAAGGCATGGGTGCACTTGGCTTTGAGTTGCAAGGCAGCCAGTCGTATGATTAATTGAATTTAAAAAATTTATAGTAATGTAAAAATAATTTCAATAAAGAATAATTTAGTTCTGTGGAAGTGATTTATTCAAGGGTTGAATTTAAATTAAAAATACGTGATCTTTGAAAATTTAGAAGCAGTACAAGAAAGTAATTGGATTGAATGTATAGATGGGGAATTTAAAAAATTTAAAGGCAAGCATCACGCAACTGTTGAAGTTCTATTGGATAAACCTCCACATTGTGGTGAAATATTCAGAAAAGTATTTTATTAATTAATAATAAAAATTGAAAATTATTTTAATATAAATTTTAAATTAAATAGTTTAGAAAAATTCGCGGGGGCGTTTATTAGTTTTGTAAAATCAAAAGTAGTAAAAATAAATATATCTCAGTTCATGGAGGCTTTGGAAAATATACTTAAAAAATAGACGATACTACACAAGAGATGATTAAAAAATTTCACGAAAAAATCATAAATATGAATTAAACATTAAGAGAATATAAACAAAATATAATTCAAATATTAGACGATAATACTCAAAAGTTGAATCAAAAATTTGATGAAAATAAGCAAGAGATAATAAACGAAGAATAAAAAAAGAGATGCTAAACTTTAAACAAGAAAATCATAATACCCAAGTGGAGTACATGGTTAGGATGGACAAAACAATTGTAGAGAAACAAGAACACAACATTTATCAAAATAAAAATTTCGTAAATACGGCAGATGAAAAATTAAATGAACAAAATGTTCAAATGCAACAGAAGTTGGTGGAAATAAAAAATACTCAAGTGAGACAACTGCTTAAAATGGACAAAACAATTAAGGAACTTAAGAGGAGAATTCACCACTTATACAAAGGCGGAAGAAAAATTAAAGATGAAAATGATGAAAAACAATTTTATATTTGAAGGGTACCAGAAAAACAAGGGTAAAATTAAACATGAATTTTTTTAAAATTAAAAAATTGGCATCCAAATAAGATTGGAAAACGAATATGTGATAAAAGCAAATAAAGAAATGAAAATTTGTTCCATGAAGAGGAAATTTAAAAATGGAAAACAGAGAAGCAAAAGAAAAAGAAGAATTTGAAGTTCGAATTGGATTTGTAATGTTTCATATTTTTCATAGAAGGTTTGTCACCTTATTCCGCGCATCAGGCGCACCCTTAGATTTTGCGTTTATGATCTATTAAACTTATATGTTAAATTTCGAATCGATCCGTTGAAAATTACTCTTTGAGAAAACATTTTTAGGTCGGGTTGTAAATATAAAAGATTGAAACATTCGCTCAACTAATAAATTTACGTTTTGCAAATGCACAATAATCTTAAGAATTGTATAGTTAGGAAAGTATCATCAAATATTTTAATACACGTACAATAAACCATACGGTAGATGAGGAAGTGTTAATAATGTTGACGTAGCATTAATCCATAATTCACCTCATCGGCAATAAATTCTCTATTCTATAACGTTGCAAACTAAACGTCAATATAGGCAAATGCATTACTATAAATTTTAGGTAGGATCGAGAGACACTTTTATACGATCCATAATCACGAGCCAGTTGTCAATACAAGGACACACACGTGCATGTTTGAAACTCGTGAGAATCAATGCCTTTTGTTTTGCTATCTCGACCATGTGCAGATAAGCGGCCAAATGTGCTCGGGTTTAACATGGCAAGGATAGCGATTTCGAAATTACAGACTTCGATAAAAACAAGTAAAAAGTGCAAAAGTTAGACCTTTCTCGTCCAACCAGACGAGCAAAAAATTGTTTTGCTCGCACGTGTCGTACCAAACTTCTCGATACACTTTACATGGAGAAAGAAGAAAGTGTGCCCTCACACTCTAGGCATTTATCCAATTAAATCACGTCTCCCTTCTTTCTAAATTTATAGGACCCAATTACAAGGATCCAAATCAATCAGTAAGTGGGAAAAATCCCAGATCAGAGTAGGGAGAATGCATAAATTGAGCTGCAAATTGCATATTCGGGGAGATTCACTTGGAATCTGATACTACCTTTTTCGTATCTTAGCGCTTCCAAAAGCGGAATTAACTATCGAGGTCTCACATTTATTAGAGGTCTTTAAATAAATACAAGTCATTGGTGCTAAAAATTAGTGTGTGTCAACTGCAGGTACTATCGAACAATTAATATCGTCAATTGTTAATAAACAATTAATATTTTATCGAACATTAATACCGTCAATTGTTGTTAAACGATTAATACCGTCAATTGTTGTTAAACGATTAATATCGTCAATTGTTAATAGACAATTAATATTTTATCGAACATTAATACCGTCAATTGTTGTTAAACGATTAATACCGTCAATTGTTGTTAAACGATTAATATCGTCAATTGTTAATAAACAATTAATATTTTATCGAACCAGAATATCGTCAATTGTGGTTAAACAATTAATATTTTATCGAACCAGAATATCGTCCATTGTGGTTAAACAATTAATATTTTATCGAACCAGTATATCGTCAATTGTTGCTAATATTTAATAAGTGATCGAACAATTAATATCGTCTATGGTTACTAAACATTGAATCAATTATCGGACTTTTTATACCATCTGCTTATCACGTTAATCACGTCGAGTTATTGCTTGCCGCTCATAAGGCAAGTACGTAACATTGCTTTTATCGAATGGTACAAAACAGGTGTTGCACTTCCAACCCATGTGTGCATTCCAATCGTCTTTTTTTTATCGGACACCACATTAACATTTCTTACTTAGACAGTGCCGGCTTGAATTATTTGTCACTTCGCGAATAACTAACATAGTGAATTATTTCGTACGGAGACCCCTATTTTATCGTGAAATACAGTGCGTGAACCACCCTGTTATTTCACCACCTTCCGATTTGAAGAGTTTTTGGGAAGCTGGTTATTACGCTGCCCTTCTGATATGGTTTGAGACATCACATTCAGCTTCATTCTACGTTCTGAAGACGAAATCTCACTCCCGAAGGACTCGTCATCGACTTTACCTAGAGGTCGAACATCAACCACCCAAATTAAGTAAGAAACCTTTTTATATTTTTAAGATTGTGATGTTAATTGGTCCTATTGACCATTAGTTGTGTTTATGAACGTTCAGTTCAACCCTGGAAGACGATATCGCAACCATTTTGTATACCTTTTATTTAACTTAATATTATTATCTATTATTAACGTAACTTTTAACACGCCATTCGAGCGTTCAGAGTGTAACCGAACAATTTAACGTAACGTTTCAAGTTTAGTATTGTAGCTAAAGTTTGTTTGTCCCGTTGTTGGGAATTTTGATGATCAATTGCATTGATTAAGTTCCATGATCAATTTTATGAATCATAGTTTTGAATATTATCAAGTTGCGCTTAAGTAACTATTTATTTTGGTGGAGTGCTGTATTCAATACGCCCCCCTTTCATGCAAATTAACCTTTTGTACTTTTGTAAGAGTAATTGTTTTACGAGTATTAGTTTCGCAACGGAAACCACACGGAAAGGTTCCGTCAACTGTACATATTTATTTTTATCCAAGACATGTAAATTTGATAGTATCTTGTGTAAACTTTGTCAACTCCCCCCTGATATTATTTTATTTAATACATTTTTATTATTTCCCAACTTTGTGTGTTATTATTATTGTTGTGTTAATGTTTATTTAGCTATTTTCACCAACGGAAAGTTCGCCTCCTGTAAAGGTAAGGTCATTGAGCGAGGTTTTTCCGGAGTGAGAGTTCGCTGTAAGATCATCAAGTTGTCGCGTACCAGCTTGGAAGGTGTGATAACCAGTCCCCTTCAAAGAGATTCATTTCTTCGTATGCGTGGCGCCCATTTAAACTCCCTCGTGTATATTAACCCCACCGATTTTGACTTAACTCCCCCCCCGTGTAAATTATTCACACCGATTTTGACAATCTTTAGAATCGCGATCGAGGATTGCCCGGTCGTCGATAGGAAACACACGCTTTGCGACGTGCCGTCACACGACCCTTTCATTCCTTCCACCAACCCACCCCTTCGCGACTTTGAGCTAGCCAACCTTTTATTACCTGTTGGAAAGGTGTCGTGGATGCAGAACGTGGTGTAACAGGATAATAATTTGGCGCGGCCAACGTGGGGCTATCGATAAAGCCCTTTTGGCATGTTATGGTATCGAATTTTTTTTTGTTTGTAAATCAAGTAAATTCCAAATTAATTTTTGTAGGTTTAAAATATAACTTGGCACCCAACTAAGTGGCTGTCGAGAAAGCCTTTTTGGCATATTACGTCAAATTTTGTAAATCACGAAGTTTTGAATTAAGATTTCAATTTTAAAAGTAGTACCGACGCGCATGAATGGACTAACGAGATTCCATGACGCCCCCCTATTTAGAATTAAAAGTAAAATTTATCGTGATTTTAAGATCAAATATTGTATTTCCGTTTACCATTAGTTGTTCAGAGAACAAAGTAGAGTCGTGTTCCGCGAATCCTTTTTTGTATTTAATTAAATTTATTCATTTCGATTAATAATGGCATTCAGGATTGTACCGGACAAATTGCGTAAAGACGAAGTCCAATACGAATTAAAGATTAGAGGTTTACCTTTTCACGGTTCATTAAGAGAATTACGCGATGAATTAGTATCAGCCCTTATGAAAGAGGAACAGGGTGAAAAATACATTTTATTATGGTATCCGTTTTCCTTTGCGGAAGATTTAGCAGCTTTAAAAGAAGGCGTGTTAATTATTAAAAAGTTACTTGGTCGCTTAGAAGTTTCGCGTGATCAGAAACCCAATCTAGAAATGAACATAGAGACGAAACTAACGCATTATTTTAATCGATTATTTAAATCAAAACCCGTATTAATAAAAGATAAAGACTCCAAACTTAGGATTTTAGATCAATTGGAGGAATTTAGGTCAACTTATGGCTTACTATTAGCAGACTCCCGGACGGAGAGAGATTTTAGGTCCAATACCGTGGAGGAAATTACAAAAGAACCCCCTGTTGATCGCGGTACCGTCGAAGCGGCGAATTCGAATAGAAATTTCGAAATATCAACCCCGATCGTGAAGTTTCACTTACGAATTTCAGGTCAGGTCGAAAACGTCTCTATACTGACAAAAGAAAATATGTCAGTAAGAGAAATTGAAAATTTATCCCGGAACGAGTCCGAAAATTTTAGCGGACCGCGTAATGACGAGCAAAGTAATGGTGAATTCGGGTGTAAGAGCCGTATTCATAATAAGACAAATAATAACACCCTTTTGTGTTGGAATTGTGGTGGCACAGGACATTTAGCGTTGCGTTGTACCGTTCCGCAGAAACGTATATATTGCTATCGTTGTGGGAGAAAAGATGAGACCACAAAAACTTGTCCCCATTGTAACCCCAGACAGAGTAGGACCAAGAAAAAAATCGTTGCAGGGCATAATGCTCCAATTAAGAGAAACTAAAGCCCCGATTTTAATATTAAGATTTTTGTGTGTGTTTGTTTTTCGTGTGAATGTATGAATGAATTTTTTTTAGTGCGTGTGTGTCGTTGCGAATGTATTTAGTCCTTAGTCATTATTGTTAAATTTTTTTTCTCGTTGTATTGTAAAATGTCATCATAACATTTTACCTTGCTTTTTGTACTTTTAAGGAAATGTCGCCATAACATTTCGCTTTGTTTTTATTGCGTGTTTATTAGGTTGAATCGAAGAGGTCAGGTCTGGTGCGGACCACCGCTGACTGTAGACCGAAACAACCTACATTTTTTTTATCGGTTCATAATGCCGTTTTGGCGTGTACAACCCTTATTGTCCCGTGCATGACGTAAAACTGCGAACACCCTTACCGCCCTAACGTGGCGATGATACCGCAACCCTTAAATTTCGTTGAAAACTCTTACTTGTCACTCAACTTAGTTTAAAGTTTTTTTTTCTCGTTTCACCTTTTTTGTGTGAACCCTTACCGTCCATATCGGTCGTTGAAAGTCTACCCTGTATTTCGCAACCCTTTCTGTAGAACGAAAACCACCCTAACGCACCACCCCTTAGCAATGCAACCCTCCCTCACATCGGAAATTTTAGTAACAAATTTTTATTAGCCTTCAGCAATTAACGATAAAAGATTTTGATCTGCGTCTTCTACGCACCTTTACGCATTATCACTGCATACCGTTTATAGCGAACCTTGTTTTTTTTCCATCTTTAGCAAATAGCGATAGAAAGTTTTTTTGTTGTGCCTAGCACACATGTTCACATCTAGATCAAGTATGTTTAAGTACGCATGTTATTTACGCACTCGTTTCCATACGTATTTTATGCTAGTAACACCGTACACTCATTACGTATTTTTTTTGTTTGCATGTGTCCCGAACAAGACACAAAGCGTTTCGTACGCATTCTTACGCTTGACTACGGGTCACGCACTTACGCATTTACGCACTTCATTAGGTTACGCATTTATTTTTTTAAATATTTTGAATTTGGTATGGACATTTAACGTAAAGTTTTTCTAAAATTTTTTTTGAATTTAGTTTCAAGGTTCAATCTTCGAAGTTAGTTTTGTGGGTGTAGTTTTGAAATTTTACGCACACATTTAGTGGAATAGTAAAAGTTTTTTTTGAATTTCATTTGCAGACGTATTTCCGAATTTTGAGTTTGATCTAGAGCAGTTTAAATTATTGTTAACTTCAAGTTTTTTAAAGTAAACATTTTGAATTTCATGTTACCATTTAAATTAAAGTTTTTTGAATTTAACGTCAAGTTTTTTAATTAAAGTAAACATTTTAAAGTTAATAGTGATACTTAAATCAAAGTTTTTTAGTTTAACGTCAAGTTTTTTCGTGAATTAAGATAAACATCTTGAATTTAATATCGGCCTTTGGAGCCAAGTTTTTTTCAGTTTAACGAAAAGTTTTTTCGAATTGAGGGGAATTTTTTTTGAAATTAATGGAATGTTGTTTTGAATTTAATCAAAAGTTTTTCAAACTTGATTAATAGTTTTTCAAATTAGATTGAAAGTTTTCAAATTCAGTTGAAAGTTTTTTTTGAATTTAAGTTAAAGTTTTTTAAAGTTTTTTTGAAGTTTGACGTCAGTTAAAGTTTATTTTTGAGTTTTTTTTGAATTTAAAGTTTAACGTAAAGTTTTCTTTGGTGAATCAAATCAATCAAAGAGTTTTGAATCCCAGTCCATTGTGACATTTTTCTTTAAGTTAGTGGTAGGGTAACATCTAGTTATCATTTCGGGTTGAGGTCAGTGCGTCACTGTCGCTTCATACACACTGACCATGTCTTTTTGTCAATCGCACGACGTTAACTTGCCCCCACCATCCCTCACCGTTCTTTCCTGGTATCGAGTACCGTTTAAAATAGATTTTTTTTAGCTTTTTCGTTTTCGTTTTTGAGATTAGAAATTAAGATCAGGGCTGAGAATGCAATTGCATTAGACATTGCCTCATGCCGTGTTGTATTGTTTGGACTTGTGTCCAATTTCGGACAAATCATTTGTCGCAACACACCCTTTAGGGGAAGTTTTTTGTAACATACCCTTTAGGAAAATTTTACCGAATTTTATTTTTTTTGTAGTAAGGTTGTCATAGTTAATAGTTGTTTAGAGTGACCCACTTCTCATCGAGCTATCGAATTATCATGCTGGACATAGTTCCACTGCTAGATAAACATTTTTTTGGACGTCGATCCACATATGGACGACGATCCAAACCCCAGGGTTATAAAGTAATTTCGTGGGCTTAGTCCATTCCCCGGTGAATTATCGTCCCATTTATTTTTTTGGCGGATGAAAATCTGCCCCAAAGGAACCTTCTTAGTAAGGGAATTTCGTACAGAAGTAAGGGGTTATAACTCGAAGCAACACTCTGGGAAATTTACCTTTTGTTAGGGAATAATAGATTGACTACAACTATGCTACACGGTCATAACACCTGCCGGTCTAAGGAAGAACAAACCCATTAGGGGTGAACTTGTAAATTTGATCCGTTCATCCCAGAGGCATATATTTTGACGCCTCCCAACTTTTACCACGTTTTCGGGTCCAACCCAAGCCAGAGTTCGGCGTTTCTGTTTGTGATTGTGGGTCTCACGGCAAGCGAACGATCCCGTGACTTCGCGAACCGCCCTCTCTTGCAACGGTCACAACGGCTTAAGATTGTTTAAGACTTGGGACGTGGAACATTTTTCTCTATGTAATTTTTTTTCTCTCGCGCTTTTAGTATGTAAGGAGTAGTTTAGATTTCGGTTTAGGTAGCATTAAGTTCAGTTTAGATTTCGGTTTAGTTAATTTTAGGTATCGGTTTAGTTAGCGTTAAGTTTGGGTATTTTTAAGCTAGTTTTAAGTCAGTAAGGTTAAGGGAGATATTTGTTATGTCCCTATCGTACGACAGAAAACTACGTGCCCCCAAAGTATAAACGGGTCATTTTTTTCTTTTTGCTTCATTGTTTATCTCGCAAGTCATTTTTGTAATCCCGAGTTTTTTTTTGTTTTGAATTTTTAGTCATGTCATTTTGTAATCTCGAATTTTTTTTTGAATTTTCAGTCAACCATTTCAGAAATTATTGTTTATGGATTTAGAGGGTACGCTTAGCGAACCATTGGCCTAATCACCCAGTCAATCGCTCAGTTGAATCAAGTAGAGACTAGGATTACATTGAATTGATTACCCAATGTTATCATTAGTCATGCGTTAATTTCATAGTTACGTTTTGACCTTTTGGAGAAAAATTATTTCTCACATTCGTCAGTTTTATACAGTAGAGTCACTTCATATATTTTTGAGCAAACATTTAGGTGCAACCCGGACGGTTGTCACCATTTCGAATTTCAGTCAGTTTTCGTATATCTTTTTTTTTGTTGTTAAATTTTTTTTTCGTGTATAACGATCACTTTAGTCCCGTTTAAATTAATCAAACCCCCCCCGCCTACCGAATTAGATAGGACCGGCTTTGTAAATTTGATCCAGCCGTCGTTCAACTTCTAAACCCCCCCCCTTATGTTACATGTTATGATCTTTTGTGGCCTTGTACCCTAGTGGATACGTTCCACTGGTACAACGTCCCCGTCTTGCACTAACACTACCTGTGTAAGACAACATTTAGAGTGAAGTTTACTCCGGTGCCGATCACCGCAGGACTTCTCAATAAATGACGATGTTTTTTTTGCACATCAAAACTCACCACTAGCGTTGGAAGAGTCAACCTTAGTTGTGCTAGCTTCATTTTTTTGTGAGGCGATAGATTGTGTAGGTCCACGGTTAGGCCCCACGATTTTTTTTGTATTCAATGAAAGCTCCCGTTGACATCAGTGTGGTTCAAGGACGTTCCCTTCGACTACACTGATGAAAGCAAACCATCCCGACCTGTACCGTCAACTATGCCCCACGAATATTTGTTTATTCAGTGGAAACCCGATTCATGGCTAGGCCCCATGTTTCTTTTCTTTTTTGTATACATCGATGTCCAACACGGACGGATCGAGGACAAGTTCCCTCGACTGCCCTTGTAGTTTATTACCCCATCCCGATTTGGATTGTCGATTATGCCCCACATTTTTTTTCTCGTGTACATCCGTGTTCAACCGGACGGATCAAGGGTTTGTTCCCGCGACTGTCCCTCATAGGTTGTCACCCCATCTCAAATTTTTTTTTCTCGCCCCCCCCCATCATTACCTCTTCTCTCTCTCCCGATCATCTCGTCCGGATCGAAGTCATGAGGAAGGTTAGTGATCTCCCAAACGGCTTTGTAAATTTGATCAAGCTAAGCGCAAGTTTTTTTCTCTGTTTCACCAACGATAAATGATAAAACAGACAGTCCCCATCTACTGAAGTGCCCCAAACGGCTTTTGTAAATTTGATCCAGCCAAGCACACGTTTTTTTTTACTCTGTTTTTTCAACGTATTGAAAAAGGCAGACAGTCCCCATCGACTGAACCATTTTAGAGAAGGCTTTGTAAATATGAGTACGCCAAGGAAGTGTTACCTTAGCTCAGGTCTACCTTGATCTAGAGTCCGGTGTCTTCACAGACATTTGTGGGTCCCACGGCCAGCGAATGATCGCGTGATTTCGCGAACCGCCCTCTCATGTAGGAGTCACTACGACTCACGGGTTGATTAAGCCTAGGGTTAGGTGAACCTTCTCTCTCTTTCCCGGCATATACGTATAGTCTAGTCACTAGCTGAGTAGTTGTTTCAACACTACAAGTGTTGATGGTTTATCGCAGGACAGTTTTTGTTTCGGTTGAGGTTGCGCGCGTCCCAGTTGAAGAGTAGTTAGGGATAACAACTCTTGACGTAAGGGGAGTGTCACCTTATTCCGCGCATCAGGCGCACCCTTAGATTTTGCGTTTATGATCTATTAAACTTATATGTTAAATTTCGAATCGATCCGTTGAAAATTACTCTTTGAGAAAACATTTTTAGGTCGGGTTGTAAATATAAAAGATTGAAACATTCGCTCAACTAATAAATTTACGTTTTGCAAATGCACAATAATCTTAAGAATTGTATAGTTAGGAAAGTATCATCAAATATTTTAATACACGTACAATAAACCATACGGTAGATGAGGAAGTGTTAATAATGTTGACGTAGCATTAATCCATAATTCACCTCATCGGCAATAAATTCTCTATTCTATAACGTTGCAAACTAAACGTCAATATAGGCAAATGCATTACTATAAATTTTAGGTAGGATCGAGAGACACTTTTATACGATCCATAATCACGAGCCAGTTGTCAATACAAGGACACACACGTGCATGTTTGAAACTCGTGAGAATCAATGCCTTTTGTTTTGCTATCTCGACCATGTGCAGATAAGCGGCCAAATGTGCTCGGGTTTAACATGGCAAGGATAGCGATTTCGAAATTACAGACTTCGATAAAAACAAGTAAAAAGTGCAAAAGTTAGACCTTTCTCGTCCAACCAGACGAGCAAAAAATTGTTTTGCTCGCACGTGTCGTACCAAACTTCTCGATACACTTTACATGGAGAAAGAAGAAAGTGTGCCCTCACACTCTAGGCATTTATCCAATTAAATCACGTCTCCCTTCTTTCTAAATTTATAGGACCCAATTACAAGGATCCAAATCAATCAGTAAGTGGGAAAAATCCCAGATCAGAGTAGGGAGAATGCATAAATTGAGCTGCAAATTGCATATTCGGGGAGATTCACTTGGAATCTGATACTACCTTTTTCGTATCTTAGCGCTTCCAAAAGCGGAATTAACTATCGAGGTCTCACATTTATTAGAGGTCTTTAAATAAATACAAGTCATTGGTGCTAAAAATTAGTGTGTGTCAACTGCAGGTACTATCGAACAATTAATATCGTCAATTGTTAATAAACAATTAATATTTTATCGAACATTAATACCGTCAATTGTTGTTAAACGATTAATACCGTCAATTGTTGTTAAACGATTAATATCGTCAATTGTTAATAGACAATTAATATTTTATCGAACATTAATACCGTCAATTGTTGTTAAACGATTAATACCGTCAATTGTTGTTAAACGATTAATATCGTCAATTGTTAATAAACAATTAATATTTTATCGAACCAGAATATCGTCAATTGTGGTTAAACAATTAATATTTTATCGAACCAGAATATCGTCCATTGTGGTTAAACAATTAATATTTTATCGAACCAGTATATCGTCAATTGTTGCTAATATTTAATAAGTGATCGAACAATTAATATCGTCTATGGTTACTAAACATTGAATCAATTATCGGACTTTTTATACCATCTGCTTATCACGTTAATCACGTCGAGTTATTGCTTGCCGCTCATAAGGCAAGTACGTAACATTGCTTTTATCGAATGGTACAAAACAGGTGTTGCACTTCCAACCCATGTGTGCATTCCAATCGTCTTTTTTTTATCGGACACCACATTAACATTTCTTACTTAGACAGTGCCGGCTTGAATTATTTGTCACTTCGCGAATAACTAACATAGTGAATTATTTCGTACGGAGACCCCTATTTTATCGTGAAATACAGTGCGTGAACCACCCTGTTATTTCACCACCTTCCGATTTGAAGAGTTTTTGGGAAGCTGGTTATTACGCTGCCCTTCTGATATGGTTTGAGACATCACATTCAGCTTCATTCTACGTTCTGAAGACGAAATCTCACTCCCGAAGGACTCGTCATCGACTTTACCTAGAGGTCGAACATCAACCACCCAAATTAAGTAAGAAACCTTTTTATATTTTTAAGATTGTGATGTTAATTGGTCCTATTGACCATTAGTTGTGTTTATGAACGTTCAGTTCAACCCTGGAAGACGATATCGCAACCATTTTGTATACCTTTTATTTAACTTAATATTATTATCTATTATTAACGTAACTTTTAACACGCCATTCGAGCGTTCAGAGTGTAACCGAACAATTTAACGTAACGTTTCAAGTTTAGTATTGTAGCTAAAGTTTGTTTGTCCCGTTGTTGGGAATTTTGATGATCAATTGCATTGATTAAGTTCCATGATCAATTTTATGAATCATAGTTTTGAATATTATCAAGTTGCGCTTAAGTAACTATTTATTTTGGTGGAGTGCTGTATTCAATACGCCCCCCTTTCATGCAAATTAACCTTTTGTACTTTTGTAAGAGTAATTGTTTTACGAGTATTAGTTTCGCAACGGAAACCACACGGAAAGGTTCCGTCAACTGTACATATTTATTTTTATCCAAGACATGTAAATTTGATAGTATCTTGTGTAAACTTTGTCAACTCCCCCCTGATATTATTTTATTTAATACATTTTTATTATTTCCCAACTTTGTGTGTTATTATTATTGTTGTGTTAATGTTTATTTAGCTATTTTCACCAACGGAAAGTTCGCCTCCTGTAAAGGTAAGGTCATTGAGCGAGGTTTTTCCGGAGTGAGAGTTCGCTGTAAGATCATCAAGTTGTCGCGTACCAGCTTGGAAGGTGTGATAACCAGTCCCCTTCAAAGAGATTCATTTCTTCGTATGCGTGGCGCCCATTTAAACTCCCTCGTGTATATTAACCCCACCGATTTTGACTTAACTCCCCCCCCGTGTAAATTATTCACACCGATTTTGACAATCTTTAGAATCGCGATCGAGGATTGCCCGGTCGTCGATAGGAAACACACGCTTTGCGACGTGCCGTCACACGACCCTTTCATTCCTTCCACCAACCCACCCCTTCGCGACTTTGAGCTAGCCAACCTTTTATTACCTGTTGGAAAGGTGTCGTGGATGCAGAACGTGGTGTAACAGGTTTTACTTTTTCATGAAAAGGTGTAAGCAGCACGAACACCCTCAACGGTCGAAACAAAGAGGGTTCAAACCCTTCAAAAGAATTTGTAAATCTGGATTTTTGGATTTAAATGTGATACGAAGAATATTACATTTAGTAGATTTTATGCTTTTAACAAATCAAATTTAATCCGATGGAAAAAAATTTTAAATTAAGAAGATTTTATTGTGCTTTTATTTCAGTTTGTTAATAACTTGGAACGTTTAATTTGAGTTGGAGAAATATCAAATTGATTAGATGGTAAACCAGGAGATGCAATTGGGTAGGAAAACTAGAAAAATCTTAAACATTTTACATGGTCAAATCAGGAAAGGCTACTTACGGTGTTTTTTGAGTATTTTTGTATAAATTTTAATGTGTATTATATTTGGTACGCCTATGGCTGAGGCGATAAATTTTAATTTGTAATATTTTGTAAAGCACAAGACATTGAAGTTGAAAATTGCTAGTATTGTAAAAATAATTTAAATAAAGAATAATTCAATTTTGTGAAAGTGATTTGTTGAATGGTTAATCGAAAGCCAAAAGCCAAATCTATAGAAATTATAGGCATAGGATGAAAATACTTAATTTGTAGCCGAAAATAGACAAACATTGGGATAAATTGGTTACAACAAACGATCGCGCGCACAAAAGGATAGCAGTCCTGTGATAAAATAAAGCAAAGGGTGTTGAATAGATTTAACAAATTTTTGTTTCAAATTAATAAAAAACTTGAGGTGCGATATTTTCAACCGAGGCATCTGGGGGGTGGAATACCCTCTAGGTTACCGGTTGTAAGGAAAGTAATAAAAGACAATACGAATAGAGATTGAGATAAAATAGACAATAAGAGATAAATATAGGTATTTTTGATTTTATACAAATTTGAAGACTTGAAAGTTTTCATCGCATGCAACTGGGCGGTATTCCATAGCCCCCAGACCCCCCGTTACAATTTCATTTGACTTGTTCGAAGAACAAGCCCTTCACTATGCGTTACTATTTTTATACCAGTTCTTGTTCAGTCCTTGCTCTAAGCAACACCCGTCACGAAAACATATTACTTGAAATTTTCATTGGATCTGTAAGATCCGTTGATCACCGTTGCGATAATTTACTCAGAGATGTAACTTATCAACAATCAAGCCACATCAACGCGAGTCCGGCTTTTCGATAAAATATAGATTTCAGCGGTAGTAGGCGGGCGAAGACGGTAGACGAGAGTTTACGTTCTGAACGTAGAATTGGAGCTAAGTCCGAGTTGTAATCTTTTCAAACCGAAGTTTACCTTTGGCAGAAAAATCACATTTAGACGAACTCTACCAATGTCCTCGATCAAAAAAATACAGGTAACACCACTGTTCAAACCCACGATCCGCCACTAGTTCCCATTTAAAAGTATGGGTGTGGCAGATCCATGATTTAGGGCTGCATGATTGTTACGGGGTCGGTAAAATCAAAGTATAGATCTTTTTGAACCTTCGATTCTGAAATTAATTAATTTTAAAAAAACAACTCTGACTACACTTTCCAACAGGATAATGCATCACATCACAAATCAAAGGTTATCTCTAATTTCCTGCCTCTTCAGTCTCCAGATTTGTCATAGAAGGTTATTTTATATAATACACCGGTAATACACCTTTAAACAAAATTTAAACAAAAATTTTTTAAGAAATACCAAAAATAAAGAAAAATTATTTGTATATAAAAGCTTTTATAATTTTTATCTGGCACATTTAAATTCAAAAAACTGAAACATCGTAATTAATTAATTACCTATAAGGAGATCTAAAAATATTTCAGTCAAATTCAAAATATTAATAAAATTCAGAGTAAATGAATTTAAAAATGGAGGTGTAAATTGAAAAAAATGATAGCTTACGTATCGATGTTTCGGTTTCAATGAATAAATGATAATTAAAATTAAAAATGTTTTGTTAAAATTATCTTATTTTAAAATTATTTTAATTTATGAAAACTTTGTGTTATTTACAAAAATTCGTATTAAATATTATGCCACGATGTTTTTTAAAAAAGTTTCTATTTTGAATACAGTTTCGTTATAAGTAGGTACTATGTTAGAAGACTTGTTGAGATAGCATTTTCCTCATTTTATATTTAAGAGAAATGTAACTGTCCGTTTAAATTTTGCTACGAAAAATTCTCACTGAACTAAGTAAAGCGGAAAATAGCTATATTCAGCAATAAATAAAAATTTAACTTGTTGAATTCTGATGAAATGAAGTAGGTATGTATGTAAGGAGGCGTGTAAATAAATAATATAGTTGCAATGGAATAGAATAGTAATAGGGTTGATCCAAAGTATAGGTAACGTATTAACATTAAAGCAAGCAAGAAGTTTTTGTCATTTATCACAATATTATTTCTTAAATTGGAAACCTTTGGGAACAAGTAGATGGAAGGATAAAGTAATTTTATTATTATTACCGTAGTGTGGTATTTACGTGTAAACCAGTTTAACGAATTACAACTCCGCAGCTTCTATCTACAGACTGTAAAGTATTTGCATAAATTAATGTAACCTAAGGATTAACGTGGAATTCGAACCATGGAAGAAATAATTCGGGAGTAACTATTTTAACATTATTATACAAAATCATGCAATAAATGTTATATACGTTAACTAAGTTAATTACGTCGTATTATACCATTATACGATGCGAAAACAGTAGCCCCAATTTCGCTATAAAATCACTATAAACGGGTTCGTAAGTGAAGTTACGTGGATTATGTCACGGATGAGTGAGGTTATGCCGATTACATTACGGATAGAAGTTAGTATGTACATAATATGTAAAATACTAAAATCTGCACTATTATAAATTTGTTTGTAATTAAATGTAAAACGGTTTATCCGTTAATAAACAAAGAAATAAAATATGTCATATAAAATAAGTATGATATAGTATTAGTAAAAACAAGAATAAGTATTACAATACATAGTTAAAGGAAGAGTGACAAATAATTGAAGAAAATGTTTTTGACATATTAATAGAAACAATGCCTAGAGGATGTCTTAAAGTTATTCGTAGCAGAGAATATGACACTAAATATTAATCATATATTTTATGAAACTGTTTCTTTTTAAATATTGATTCTTTGATTTATAGTTTTCCTTTTTTCCAGATGTAAACTTACAAGTAAATGAAAATTTATTGTATTTTACTTGAGTAATATTTACATAATATATTTGTTCTATTATTAATTTAGTAACTGTATATCAATTTTTTATATTTATTCAAAAATCTGAACACATACAAATGCTTAACATAAGCGGCCACAAATTAATATCGTGCTTTGAGAGATCAAAGCACTTAATATGTACATACATGAAGGTGTGGCTCTGTTCTCAAACAACAACTGCATAATATGTACACAGCTTCCCCAAATACTATCTGCAAAATCAATTTAAATGGAAGGCGAATTTACAGCCTGTTACGTGAAACAAGTAAACACGACCAACCAATAGATGACCAACAGGTAACCCCCCCAACAACTTTTTAGAACTATAAGTATTTATTGAAGAAATTATTACAGAATTAACCAAATTAAACTAATAATAGCAGGTGACTTCAATGTAGACCTCAATTCAAACATGACCGAACAATTTAGCCTGGAAAACCTCATGCTAATTCAACCTCAAAAAAAACAATATCTGAACTGACACGCCACAATCAAATGTCGTCAACCTGTATCGTCAATATTTTCACAAATCTCGATTACACCTTTGCTTACCTACCCGAAACAATCATTCAAACAATCAAACAATCATAAACCAAGAAAAAAACGAAACAAAATAATTTTCAAGAACCAGGTCCCAAGTTAAGATTTCACTTATTCAACAAGATCATTCAAGAAAATGCAATCGTTACATTCTGAATAGAAACTTACAAACGAGACATAATCAAAATCAAACTCACAAAATAAGTTGAAATCATACAAAAACGCGTGAAATGACTGAACTAATAAAACACACGCAATCTCACAAATATCAGGAAAAATTATAACAACCTCGAGAAACAGTTTAACGAAAAATTAGAAACACACAAGAAGCAATTAAACAGGCAGATCACTCAATCTAGCAACACCTCAAAAACAACATGGGATTTTATCTGTATGAGAATCAATCGACTTTTCAATCAAACAACAAATTCTTCATTTAACTTATTTAATTTTAGCGATTGGATACGAAATGAATACATCAACACGGAGAAAAATAATTGTCGAGCTTGCTGTTCAAAACTTAAATGGTGACTATTTGACCGTGGTCTCACCAGAAAGTAGCCCAGCTCCAAGTTTATCAATAATTGAGTAGATTTATCTCACACACAGTTCTCGGTGCAACTGACCAAAGCACCAAAACTACTCCTACACCACCAATGCAACGTAAAACAGAAAACCAAAACAGTGGAGAAGAATGGAGAGGAAGAAAATGGAGAGAAGAATGAAAGAGAAAGAAATAGCACCAAAGGCTATGAAAATTCCACGATATTTGAATAAGAAAGATCATGAATGCCCAAACAAATTTTCTGAAGAAGAAAGAGACAATATCTACGCAAAGTTTCGTAGTCTTCTTCAGTTTTTCAACAACCTCTATTTATAATTCACTATGCAACTCAGCAGGAGACAAAAAGAACACTACTGAAAGAGATTCGAGGCGAAGTTTCACTAAAATATTTTTTCCAATGATACTGAGAAGGTTACTATTTGCTATGGGTTTTTCCTAGATACGTTAAACATCTCCGAAGAATTAGTGAGAGGAACACTAAGCAAGTTAAACAAAGAAGGAATTTTGCTTCCTAGAATGACAAGCTTAATTCTGAAGACGAAAAATTCATT
Source organism: Podabrus alpinus (assembly GCA_932274525.1). Lineage (NCBI taxonomy): Eukaryota > Metazoa > Arthropoda > Insecta > Coleoptera > Cantharidae > Podabrus > Podabrus alpinus. The sequence goes on from OW026454.1 coordinate 23,891,927, forward strand.
AAGGACCACATTTTGTCTTTCCCCAGCGTAGAATCATACTATGGTCGAAAGAAATTTCTGAAATGTACGAACAGTAAAAAATGTAATGCCAAGAATTACAAAGAAGATGTGGCGGATTCCAAAAGTACAGGAAGGTTTTTCATGAGTTTAAGCTAAATTTTTGTAGAAATAATATTGTAGAATGTTTTCTTTGAGATGAGACTGAAGAAAGTAGAGAATATTTACGCTTACCTCATGCAATATCCCAATGTTGAGAACGTAATGATGATGCCAGACGATTATGGAGGACAACAACAAAATTCAAATTTCATAATATGTATGTATGTGTCGTATTTGAAAGCCATCGAAAGGTATCCAGAAATTAAGCAAATAGATCACATTTATTTTGAACCAGGACTAGCTTAATGGGATGTGACTGTAGTCACCAAAAAATATTTGCAGTAGCAAAGAAATTTCCAGTATATACTACTGAAGGGTGGGTACAACAATTATAAACGCATGCAAGAAACCAACGCCTTTTAATTTTACTTCATTGGTGCATGACAACTTTCTTGATTTTAACTCAATCAAGTACAACTTTGTAGCTGTTGGAGTTACAAATGTGTAGCGTTTCAGAAAAACGCCGTGGTTTCGATACACGAAGGATACTTCAGATGAGGTTTAGATAAATACAGAGTATGAAAATGCCACATTCCAGAAATTCCTTTCAATGATGATGATGATGAAAAGCGAAGTTTGATCCAGTGAAACCTTACTTCAAAAGATTTTGTATTGCTGATGCCAAACGCAAGGATCTCAAGAAACTGACTTACAAATTCCAAAGGTATTTCATAAGTTCCATGCAAAACTTCTGAACCCAAAACAGCGAAAGATGCTCTGGTTGAACCTCACATTTCCGATGATTGAGAAGATGATTATTTAGATTTTGAGCATTAGTAAATAAATTAATAATAATAAAATTTTTGTTTTATATAATATCGCTAACATTTTTTGTAGAATAAAAATATTGCAATAAAATAATTAGTTTTAGATTATTATTATATCTTGAAATAAAACAATTTTGGCAAAGTAACAAAAGTGAAATAATTGCTTTTAAATACTGAATGAACATAAAACTCAAATTTACTTTCAAACGTATTAATGATAAATGTGGTCCTTAACAGGGACAAGGGACAAGTAATCATAAAAGTAAAAAACTAGATTTTACGCAGACAGTCAAAGTTGCTTTTAGCTCTCCTGAACAATGGACAAATGGCAGATGCGCTAGTTTACCATAGAGGGGACGATATTATAAAAAATATAGTGTGAAGTGTAACTGTAAGTTTAAACTGTAAAGTGTCGCTTTAGCTGGCCTTAACATGGAAACGAATTAAGTTTACAAAAAAAATCAAATAATGTATTTTTGGTTTAACTGCATTGTCATAAATATTATGCTAAACTTTTTATCACAATTATGGATGGTGTGGTAAACTTATATTCAGATAATAAATATTTAGGATGAAGATCTATACAATTAATTGAAAATCGATTCCGACCTTTTTAAATAAATATAACGGCGGTCGCGCAACTTAGCTATACTTTGAGCGGTTATTGCTATGTGATTCCGGATTTGACGAAAAATATGTGTAAACAGTTTTTTGTAGATAATTTAATTAGCTTTAATTTTATATTAAACTATTTTGTCACAAAGTTCAAAGAAACTTGAGAAATCGGCGAAAAACTGATTTTTGTCCGTTATTTCTGCCTATACTTAATTTAGTTTTAGTAACCGAACCCATGCTCATCCCATGATAAAATTTGGTACGCATGCTCAGCAGATTTGTACAAAAAAACTGTAAAAGATTAACCTTTTTTAGGCACCCCTTTTTAGAAGTAGGTGTTGAAATAGAGTTAATATTAAATATTTAATCCAGTTAGGGGTTGAAAATATAAAATGTGGTTGAATATTTGAATAGAATGTTCATTTACCTTTACAAAACATTTTTTATTTTTAAATTTAGACCCCTATGGATGAAGTTACAGTCGTTTTTCTAAAGGTCTACAAACCAACTTTTTGAGAGATCAAAACAAGGAAACGAATGCCTTTTTGGACAAATCTTTAAATTTGTGTTTTTTATTTCTTACTACGATGGTATGTACCAAGTTTCGTTTGATCCCGGCACATAATATTATGAACATATTCTATTTGTTATTATAACTAAAAATAAATGTTATTGTTATTATTATTTCCATTACTGTACATTGTATGTTATTATCGGTAATTATTAGAAATGCTGTTGAGCCGTAACTGGAGTACAGTAGCAGATATATCATGGATGTAAATTTCAATAAGTCTGCCATTGTCTCTTCTTGTTAACTAACATACGCCATTGCTATTCTACCATAAACTTGCTTACAATGTTACTAGAAACTTACTTGTATGATAAGATTTTAATTTTCTGATTTTCATTTAATAATAAATTAATCTATCTGCAAAATACATCGAAATATGTAAGTAGGAACTTATAACTTATGCGATATTCAAATGATAAATTAATTTCCTTTTTTTGCCTACACAACAGATGTTTGAAGATTGGAGGAGCGGCTTGGAGGAAATTACCGAATTTTTGAATTCTCGTATAATTATTTATAGTAATGAAATTTAGATAAAATAGAACTTCACGATCAATACATTTAGGAAAAAAGTGGTAAAATGAAATAATTGAGCTTTTAAAATATTAATATTTAATAAATGTATAATTTCGGTGATTTCTAATCATCATATTCACAATGAAAATTAAGACAATGGCACGTACATTTTATCAATATTAAATCATTCTTTCCATTATAAAGCATATCCACATGAACTATTTATAACGAATAATGGGTAAAATCTGTTACGGGTTACAGGTCAGCCAAGTTGAAACTTTGGGAGTGTCGACATGTCGGATTCGCGTGATAATTGCTATTGTTGTAGTTAAATTTCTCTATTAACTGAAAAACAAATAAATTTTAAAACGCTTAAACTAATACATAAAAGGGGAGACTAAAACACCTTCGTAATGTACCAATAGATCAATATTGGGCGTGTTTTTAAACTACTCGAGCAGCTGTTCGAGTACTCGAACAAAAAAAGTGTGTTTTTAAACTACTGCATCAATTGTCATCAGTCGTTTTAAAACTCACTCACTCTGCTCGAACGCATTACTCCAGCAAATTTTCATGCACCGGATCGTGAGGTGGTGCCTTACCTGCTCGAATTTGGTTCGAGCAATTATTCAAAGCAATTATTGCTCGAGCAACCGGTACAGTTTAAAAACACACCCATTAAAACAACCTAACTATTAAAATTTTATATAGGTACAACAACGCCAATGTTTTTGTGTAAACAAATGAAAAACAATAATATTCTTTCGGTTCTTAATAATCAAAAAATAACAAAAAAACTTTATAACATATCATTTATAACATATCAGGTCCCCTGATATCCAATATCTGAACAAATATCATATTATATAACAATTAAATATCAAGAACACCTCAGGAAAGGTTCCATTTTTGTAGCTTAAAAGAGTTTTAAAAGTGCGTTTTTTAATGGATTTATTTGTAACTTGCGAACAAAAGAACAAAATTATTTTCTTTACTAAATGAAAAATGTGAACTTTTTAAAACACAATAATGGAATATAGTTATTCTATAACATATCATTTATTGCAATTTAATATCAAGAAGACCTCAGGAAAGGTTCCGGTTTTGTAGCTCAAAAGAGTTTTAAAAGGGCGCTTTTTAATGGATTTATTTGTCCCTTGCGAACAAAAGAAGAAAATTATTTTCTTTAAATGAAAATTGTTAACTTTTTAAAACACAATATATATTGCTATTTTATCGCTATTTCGAATCGTTAGTTACTTACAGTTCAAATTAAAAAAATACATAATAAGTGTCATTTTCTGTTGAAATTTTAAATTTTGTAATATGTAGATTATACTAAATAGAATATAAATTTTTTTGGTATAAAATATGCTCCGCACAAAATGTGTCGCAATAAATTTTATTGAATATGGTAATACACCTAATCATTCCGGGTGTTGATTTCAAAAGTGAAATAACTTCTTTTTTTTAAATATGAGAAAAACAAACACGTTATGAGCATTTTTTTTTACATCTCAGGTATCTCGGTAGGCTTGCCTTTCTATGTGCCTGCACCCTCTTTATTGTTATGAAGGTAAATCATCACAAGCACCCTCCACAGTTAACATTCAAAATACTACTTGAAGTTGTACAGAGTCAATCTACGGATACTTGCAGGGATCTTAACTGGACACTACAAACTGAACAGGCACCTTAACACGTTGGGGATCGTAGATGAGCCAACGTGCCGGTGTTGTAACGAATCAGGCGAATCAGCGGAGCACGTGCTCTGTAACTGCCAAGTTCTAGCGTCAAACACAGGTACCATGTTGGGAGACTTCTGGCCTGGCATGGCCAGAATCAGGGGCATCTCGCCTGCCAGAAACCTGGAGTTCATCGTTCAGCTGGGATGGCTCGGGGAATGATGGGACGGGGGCCACTAAAATGGAAGTAGTACAATGGGCCCGGTTTAGTGGCCTAAGTGCGCGTGTGGCCTTTGACCCTACCCTCCTACCTAAAATCCAGAATCCAGAATCCATCATAGGGGGACCATCCATCCATGCCCTCCGAAGCACGAACGACGGTCAAGAAATTTTAGACTGTACCCGGAGTCGAACCGGGGAGCCCTACATCAGCAATTGATCGCATTAACTATCAGGCCATTACCGTCGTCATGGATTAATGTGTACGTATTAAAGTCATGACAAATCGCCCGCCAGTTAAATTGGAAGAAATTCAAAATCATTAACAATAGGTTTACATGTATTTTTTTTACTTTTGAAGTTTTACGATGTGTTTTGAAAATAAATATAAGTTGTTACGATGTCAGTAATAGAAATATTGCCCGTATATTGCCCGGACGACAACGTGGAAATCTTCAAAGAGAAGATTCCACATTATTTTACGGAAAACGACATCACCGAAGGAAAAAAAATTGCAATATTTATTACATGTTTTAATTCCATGATACGAAATATTGAGTGCTTTATATATTATGTCATCAAATAGCGCCGGAAAATAAAACGTTACTTCAATTGTGGAAAACTTTAGAGAAACATTTTTGTATTAATACTGCAACTTTCCAGGATTGTCGAACATTTTATAAAGCAAAATTAAGTTGCAAATTTGGTCAAAACCTGAAAGATGCTTTAAAAAGGACAAATTTGTGACCGAGTTAAGAGAAGACGCAGTATTCAACAGGATTAGTAAAGACGAACCTGCTACAACGTCCCCCGAAATAATTTACCAGTTAGAAGAGAACAAATGACTTTTACAAATTAAAAGTGAGCTTGTGGGGAATATAGAAATGAACAAATTGTACAATGCGCCTGGGAGACAAAACTAGAAAGCGAAAACAACAAATGTAGGCAGAACGACAACATTTTGAACCCCAAAATGTCACAGTTGCGGAAAGACAAACTATAATTTTTAATGTTTGCAGGTGCAAAATATGTAGATGCAAATGGTGTGAAAAAATTGGTCATCTAGCCATGGTATGTAATGCCTCGATTACACAGAGCGACTTTAGACGCTAGACGCTGGCGAATTTAGACGCAGCGACTAAATTCGCTCTGTGTAATAGACCTAGACGCTTACACGCCGCGTCTTGAACAGACGCTCGCTTTTAAAGTTGACAGCCGGGCTACTTTAGACGCTACACGCTAGCGTTTTTACACTCCGGCGTCTAAAGTCGCTCTGTGTAATCGACATGAGAGTGTAAAAACGCTATTGTGCTAGCGACTAGTGACTACTGTGGTTGTAACTTGCAAGATGTCAAATGCGCGATTGCAACTACGAGACTAGCGAGTTTAGACGCTGTGTGTAATCGGACAGGTCGCTACACGCTCAGTCGCTGGCGACTTTAGACGCCAGCGTCTAGCGTCTAAAGTCGCTCTGTGTAATCGAGGCATAAGGAACGAAACAAGTTTTTGTTAGAGACCATAGAGGACGTTTTAGAAAATGAATAATGTAACAACTTTTAGTTCGATAAATAATCAATTTTATGTGTAGGGACTTATGGATAAATGGTTTACGATTTAAAACGGAGAAATTTCAGCAATGTGCTGGGCAACCTATATTAAATATTTTAAAGAACTACCCCTTACCAGAAGTTGAACAGTAGTAAGACTTCCAATGGTGCACCAATTATGCAGTAGGAGGAGATAGCAATGAGATTGAAATTGGGACATACCCAAAAGAAGCAGAAGTTACTTGTAATTAAGGATGATTATGTTGCTCTCTTATCAGAAAGGAACGTTATGAGTGACTTCAATATTATAACGATGAAAACTAACAACTTAGTAGATACAAAAACATCGTTAAGTAGTCTTCTAAATAAATATAACGAACTTTTTATAAATAAATTGGGAAAATTCAAATATGAAAAAAATATATTATCCGTGATCAATCAAGGAGAACCAAAGTTTTTAAACCACGCGAACTACCATTTCCATACAAAGCTACGATCGATGAGGAATTGGATAGATTGGAAAAAGAGCGAGTAATCACTCCAATTGATAATTCAGAATGGAGACCGCCGTTGGTTCCAGTGTTAAAGGACGATGGATCGTTACGTAACACTTTAAGGTGGGAAACAATTTTCAAAATTAGATCTCCGTCATGCGTATAATTAACTCGAATTGGAAGAGTCTCCAAAGTCGTTATTAGCGTGGAGAACGCACAAGGGCATAATATATAAAATGGAACGTTTACCATAGGAGACGAAGCTTGCTCAACGTTTTCCAATGCATAATAGTGCCAGGCAAAATAAAGCTCAATTCTTACTTTTGGTATCCGCAAATAGATAATACGAATATACATAGCAGCAATAGTAGTAAACTAAATCTTCCCACGTCTGCAATTCTACAATTCGAAAAGGTTAAGTGAAGTTTTCGAAAGGATACATAACTTCAAAATAAATGTATTTGATAGTGGTGGATACTTTCAGGAAGTTGCCTGAAGTAATAGAGATGCATCAAACAACAACGGCGAGAACCTTAAAATGTATTAAGGGTGATTTTCGCAAAATTTTGATTACTGAAACAAATTGTGTCGAATAATGGTCCACAATTTATTGCGACAGAATTTAAATCCTTTTGAAAGATAAATTGCATTAATCAAAGTTTAGGTCCACCATACCGCCCTGCTTTAAATGGTGCGGCAGAAAATGCGGTCAACTCAACGAAAGCGGCACTTCGGAAAGCATTAGAGGACCCTAAAGATAGTTGAGTGCAAATTGGTTATATTATAGCTCGGTACCTTCTAAATTATCCATCGACAGAACCGATTCGGCAGAACCAGTGGCGGCTGGTACGGGGAGGGTGGCAGGGCGTCGCGCTCCCAAAACAATATATATCAACTCGAAATAATATTGTTTAATACGAAGGTACGCCGCTAAATATTGAACAATTCGACATTCATTGGTGCCACAGATTTAAAACATTTATTTATCAGAAAATGAAAAATTTAATTTCTCCCCTCTATCATTACAGTAAACCACGAGCCACCATTGATGAATAGGTTGGTTAACCCCCTCCCCCTAAGGTAGTAGATTTCCGAAATTAATTTAATTTATTTAACTAATAAATAATATAATACCGATGTAATTCTTTATCACGTTTTCACGGGCTAATATGTAATAATACTTAGAAAACTGTAGATACAGTCATAATAATCTTGATATTAAATTAATTAAAAATTAAAAACAAGCTATACATTGAAAATATGATTTTTTAAAACCTTTCAACAATAAATTATTGCTTGTTTCAATAATTATTAACAGTTACTGAGAGCTTATGAAAAAAATGTTTATTTAACTCGTAAATTTTTAAATTTCAATTTAATATTCATTACACAAATTGAAATTATCAAACCATAATATCTATTAAAAAATAAAATTGGGCTCAAAAATATATATTTTATTAATTTAATGTTTAACTATTACGAACTTATCTATCGGTGTGTCTATAAAGCTAAATTGATTAATCAATGCCTTTTCCAGTCAACCACGTTTTACAGAATTCATACCAAGAGGACATAATAATATTATGTCCAAATTTATATTTCTTTTTTATTTAAATTTTGTGCCCTCCCAATGGAAGAAGTCACGAGCCGCCACGGGAGAGAACATTACACAACTGAAGCAACTCCTGCGCATCGGATGTTTAACAGAGAGTTAAGAATAAGGGTTAACTGCTTAAGACCCGGAAGAGCTGAACAGAATCAGGAAAAAATTATTATTGGGAAGGGAAGAGAGCAGACTTTTAAGGTGGACAATGTCGTATGCTTAATAGCAATAAAGCTTATTGAATTGGAGCAAGAATCGCAAAGGTGTTTGGCGTTCAAACGTGAAAGGTGCCAGGGAAAAAGATAGAAGCATCAAAAGTTGGGAGAGAACTGCAAACTTGCGAAACAATCTTAAATATGAAGATTGATCAAGATCAAGAGTTTCCAGTAGAAGAAAAGACAACTTAAAATCATATGGGTGGAAATGAAGAAATAAGTGCCGATACACCAACTGAAACAATAACAATTGAAGAACTAAGTGCCGATACTTCCAATGTTATAGGTAATAATGAATGAGAACGTCTATTTTAAATTTGGCCAATCTCAGAATGTACATAAATACACATTTTAAAACTTTACATTCCAATTCGACAAAAATAGTTTGTTGTTTCAGATTTTTACAGCTTGCGTAAACAGAGAACGCATTTGAAAAATATAAGAATGCCGGTACTAACGGTAAAAATTAAAAACCTCAAAATTTAATAATAAAAGATAATAAAATTGTTTCTTACCTAAATTTGATCAAGACTGGTGAACAGATCATAGACAACTAAAATTTCGATTTTGGCATAAAGTTAAAGAAACCGCAACATACGGCGCAACTCCCAAGCTTTTACAAAAAGCATAACGGGACGTTAATGAAAAAATAATTAAAGAAAATTTTCCTACATCTTGAATTTTTAATTGTTGTAAAAATATCTAATTTTATTATCTCAAACACAACCTCTTATTTCAGTTCTTTTGATAATTATTTTAGAAGAAAAAAAAACATTGTAGGTTTGTATAAAATATACAGAAACTTTTTAACTTTTGAAATAATTGTTAAAATAAACTTTAAAAGTCAAGCAAATAATTCAACAATAAACAATAGCAATAAATATTGCTGAAAACTAATAAACTGAAAATATTTTGAGTTTTTATTGCTTAATTAACTGTTTAACTTTTGAAGTTTTTTGTAATATAGTTAATTTTTATTCTTTAAAAATTTATTTTTGTTTCCAGTCGATATTACTATAATAATTGAATAAGTTAGTAGTACCTATGTTATTCTACTACTATAGTAGAATAAGTTCTTACACAATAAAACTTCTTGAATTTGTATTTCAAGTATTCAGAATTAGTATAATTTCATTACAATAATTGAAAAGGCAATAATGCCTACTATTACATAGTTAATAGGATTTGCTTTTAACTAGAAATGAGTCTAAATTCTTTGTTCTGGCACTTAGGTGCTTTGTGTAAACACTTGTAGTAAGTCATAAAATAATTTATTTAATAAAACATAGTATTTATAATGGTGATTACGTTTATCTACTTTATTACACAACTGAACATAATAATTTCATTTGTCATATAGAGTAATTACTTCATAATATCTGAAAAGTCTGACTGAATTTTTTTAGATATTTTTAATATTTCTGTAATACTGTAAAAATTCATCTGTTTGAATTCTAGCAAATATCATGACGTAGAAACTTAAACTTTGATGTAAACCTGAGCTTACATTCACATAGTTTACGCTTCAGCCGACGTGTTGCTATTCCCTAACTTGAGAAACGGAATGCTACGGAAATGTTATTTCAAGCTTTCCTCATTTTAAATTTTTGTGAAACCAATTTTTCTGCAGGGAACTTTAATAACCTTCTATTTTTCATTTAATGCCTTACTTCAAAATTTTGTTGGTGGTACTTAGATAAATTCTGATTTCCAATTAACACAAATCAACCGAACTAGGATGAACCGATGATCTTTTTGGTTGAACGGAGTACTGGGTTGAGGCCCCATATCTCCTCCATTTGGCAGGTACATTTCGCCCCCCCCCCCATCGCGAAGTGTTTAATGAAATCAATGCTAAACGTTTGATCTTTGTTTGATCTCCTATGAGCTTCCATGCAAATTGTTTGAATTACACGCATAGCGAAGTTATTCGCGAAACTTGAGGGTAAGGCTACAGAACGACAACCCACCCCAACACGAATTTTTTTATAAAATGCGTGTCAATCCATCGAGAATCGTTTGAGCTCCGATAAGCTTCATTTTCTATCGTTTGAACACCAAAGGTAAAAAATCTACAGCGTTAAAAAGATTGTGAAATTGTTAATTTTTTATCAATATCGCTCCGAGCAATTAGCGCGCAAAAATTTAGTGTTCCTGATCATAATAATTCAAATAGTTTTAAAGTGGTTTAAATTTTGAATTTGTGAGAATCCTTATATATAAAAATGCTTGTATGTATGTATGTGTGTATGTATGTTCCGCATAGACGCCTAAACCCCGTAACTGTGGGCGTTGAAACTTTCACGAGATCTGGCGACATTCAAGAGTAAACTTTTCGTCGTCTTTGATTTTAGTAATTCACCACCATAAGACGGTCATCAGCAGTTAAACACTTCAGGTCACAGTCGTTGTCATAGTTACGTTGCGATTTTGACACTAAAAGTTTAATTAAATGACATTGACATATAGTCAGTAGCGGCTCGAGAATAGGGGGCACAACTTTGACATAAGAATGTTAACCTTAAAAATGACATTGACATATACTCAGTGGCGTTGCACAATATTTTTTAAATTAGCAAAAATCAAGTTACAAAGTGACAAATTAAATTGACAAATTAATCTGACGTTAACATTAAAAGTTATACAGGGTAAAACAAAAATGGTGAAGCGACTTTGACATTAAAAGTTTAACCCTAAAATTCTGACATTGGCATATGATGTACAGGGTACAACATAAATAGTGCGCGTTTTAGCAAGGCTCACCCCCCAACTCCTTTCATAATAACCTAGAGTGACCCTTAGAGTGTTGAGTACCCCCTGGGCCCCCCGATAGTGTCAAAGTGACGGAATTAACTATATAACCTAAAAATCATTTTGCACATACAGGGTAAAACATAAATAGTGCGCGTTCTAACTAAGTGCCCACCCTTTCCTAACACCCAGTGAGACCTGCTCTTTGGTGTAGTGTACCCCCTTGGCGCCGCGCCCCCCGGATAGTGTCAAAGTGACGGAACTAATTACATAACCTTAAAATCATTTTGCACATACAGGGTAAAACATAAATAGTGCGCGTTTTAGCAAGACGGACCCCCTTTTCATAACCTAGAGAGTGACCATGATAGTGTTGAGTAGCCCCCATGGGCCCCCCGATAGTGTCAAAGTGACGGCATTAACTACATAACCTAAAAATCATTTTGCATATACAGGGTAAAACTTAAATAGTGCTCGTTTTAGCAAGACGGGCCCCCTTTTCATAACCTAGAGAGTGACCCTGATAGTGTTGAATAGCCCCCATGGGCCCCCCGATATTGTCATAGTGACGGCATTAACTACATAACCTAAAAATCATTTTGCATATACAGGGTAAAACATAAATAGTGCGCGTTCTAACTAAGTGCCCCCCCTTTCCTAACACCCAGTGAGACCTGCTCTTTGGTGTAGTGTACCCCCTTGGCGCCGCGCCCCCCGGATAGTGTCAAAGTGACGGAACTAATTACATAACCTTAAAATCATTTTGCACATACAGGGTAAAACATAAATAGTGCGCGTTTTAGCAAGACGGACCCCCTTTTCATAACCTAGAGAGTGACCATGATAGTGTTGAGTAGCCCCCATGGGCCCCCCGATAGTGTCAAAGTGACGGCATTAACTACATAACCTAAAAATCATTTTGCATATACAGGGTAAAACTTAAATAGTGCTCGTTTTAGCAAGACGGGCCCCCTTTTCATAACCTAGAGAGTGACCCTGATAGTGTTGAATAGCCCCCATGGGCCCCCCGATATTGTCATAGTGACGGCATTAACTACATAACCTAAAAATCATTTTGCATATACAGGGTAAAACATAAATAGTGCGCGTTCTAACTAAGTGCCCCCCCTTTCCTAACACCCAGTGAGACCTGCTCTTTGGTGTAGTGTACCCCCTTGGCGCCGCGCCCCCCGGATAGTGTCAAAGTGACGGAACTAATTACATAACCTTAAAATCATTTTGCACATACAGGGTAAAACATAAATAGTGCGCGTTTTAGCAAGACGGACCCCCTTTTCATAACCTAGAGAGTGACCATGACAGTGTTGAGTAGCCCCCATGGGCCCCCCGATAGTGTCAAAGTGACGGCATTAACTACATAACCTAAAAATCATTTTGCATATACAGGGTAAAACTTAAATAGTGCTCGTTTTAGCAAGACGGGCCCCCTTTTCATAACCTAGAGAGTGACCCTGATAGTGTTGAATAGCCCCCATGGGCCCCCCGATATTGTCATAGTGACGGCATTAACTACATAACCTAAAAATCATTTTGCATATACAGGGTAAAACATAAATAGTGCGCGTTCTAACTAAGTGCCCCCCCTTTCCTAACACCCAGTGAGACCTGCTCTTTGGTGTAGTGTACCCCCTTGGCGCCGCGCCCCCCGGATAGTGTCAAAGTGACGGAACTAATTACATAACCTTAAAATCATTTTGCACATACAGGGTAAAACATAAATAGTGCGCGTTTTAGCAAGACGGACCCCCTTTTCATAACCTAGAGAGTGACCATGATAGTGTTGAGTAGCCCCCATGGGCCCCCCGATAGTGTCAAAGTGACGGCATTAACTACATAACCTAAAAATCATTTTGCATATACAGGGTAAAACTTAAATAGTGCGCGTTTTAGCAAGACGGGCCCCCTTTTCATAACCTAGAGAGTGACCCTGATAGTGTTGAATAGCCCCCATGGGCCCCCCGATAGTGTCATAGTGACGGCATTAACTACATAACCTTAAAATCATTTTGTATATACAGGGTAAAACATAAATAGTGCTCGTTTTAGCAAGACGGGCCCCCTTTTCATAACCTAGAGTGACCCTGATAGTGTCGAGTACCCCCTGGGCCCCCCGATAGTGTCAAAGTGACGGCATTAACTACATAACCTAAAAATCATTTTGCATATACAGGGTAAAACTTAAATAGTGCGCGTTTTAGCAAGACGGGCCCCCTTTTCATAACCTAGAGAGTGACCCTGATAGTGTTGAATAGCCCCCATGGGCCCCCCGATAGTGTCATAGTGACGGCATTAACTACATAACCTTAAAATCATTTTGTATATACAGGGTAAAACATAAATAGTGCTCGTTTTAGCAAGACGGGCCCCCTTTTCATAACCTAGAGTGACCCTGATAGTGTCGAGTACCCCCTGGGCCCCCCGATAGTGTCAAAGTGACTGAATTAACTACTATCGTAACACAGTGAGACCTCTTTGGTGTAGAGTACTCCCGGGCCCCCTGATAGTGTCAAAGTGACGGAAAGTGAAGTGAAAAACATACGAGTGATACTAATAAAGTAAAGTGGTAATAATACACATGCAGAGTACCCCTGGGCCCCCTGATAAGAGTCAAAGTGACGGAAAGTGAAGTGAAAAACATACAAGTGACACTAATAAAGTAAAGTGGAAATAATACACATACAGTACTACCCGAAATAAATTTCACACCTAAGATTATGTGACCCAATTACAATACAACGTCAGGGAAAGCCAATTGTTCTATACCCCTACGCCAAAGTCCAAATCAAATTCTTCTTTGTTTCTAATAAAATTCACATATTGGTGGTCTTTAGACACGCCCTTTTTAAAAGTGGAATTTTTTTTTGACATTTACCCCCACTTAAAGAGTTTTTACTAAAGTCTAGAATAAATTCTTCATATTTGGTATATCAATAGGTAACATAAAACAATTTTATAAAAATTAATTTTTCCCCCTCCACCACAAAATTTTGGACTAAAGACACTCAGAAATTTAAAAAAATATATATCTGATTCCCCCTAATCATCTAAATGAATAATACGAAAAAAAATTTTTTAAATTATCCGCACAAAAAAAAGTTTTTTTTTTAACTTCATCGATCATCACCAAAATTGATATCTGATTTCCCCTAATCATCTAAATGAATAATACGAAAAAAAATTTTAAAATTATTAGTAAATACATCCGAAACTGTCAGGATTCGATATTACTACTTTATAAAATATTTCAATATCCATCAGCAAAGAATATTGGACTAAAATTGGTAAAAAATTTCCTGGATTCAATGGAAAGTATGTTTACACTAGCGATAGCATATTATATTAAACAGATCTAATTTGTTATATAGGGTGTTTTTTAGCTGCATGAGATCAATCTTTCAATAGGGATAACTTTTGAATGAAGTTTGTCAAAGTGACAGTTCTTTGACATTTGTGTTCAGAAAGGTTTGCCATTTAATCATGAATAAATTAACACTTGAATAACGCTACCAAATTGTGGAAATTTATTTTCAAATTTAGAGTTCCGTTCGCGAAACTTATAGAACTCTTCGCCTATTTTATGGTCGACATAATCGACCTTCTGAGCAGGCTATTGGTGCGGTGGTGAACAAATTTCGTACCACTTCTTCATTGCATGATGTAAAAACACCAACAAGACAAAGAAATGTGCGTACCGAAGAAACTATCGTTTCTGTGAGTGAAAGTGTGCAAGAGAACCCCAAACATTTAAATTCGCCATAGTGCTCAAGAACTTGGGCTTTGTCCGTCCACTACATGAAAAATTTTACATCAAGATCTTGGTTTACATCATTTCAAGATCCAGTTGATTCAAGAATTGAAGCCTAATGATCATCGATTGCGTCGTGCGTTCGCAGATTGGGTTCACAACCAATTGGAAGTGGATCCATTTTTTTACCGCAAAATTTTGTTCAGTGACAAGGCACATTTCTGGTTGAATGGGTATGTGAATAAGCAAATTTGCCGTATATGGACTGAGACCAATCCGGAACATTATCTTGAGACTCCATTGCATCCATTAAAATTGACTGTTTGGTGTGGAATACACGTCAACGGCATCATCCAATACATTTTTGTTTCCAAAAATCAAAGAATTAAACATCGATAACTTATGGTTCCAACAGGATGGTGCTACGTGCCACACAGCCACCGAAACCATCGATTTATTGAAAAGTCAGTTGGATGATAACATTGTTTCAAGAAATGGTCCTATCAATTGGCCTCCAAGATCGTGTGATTTGATGCGTCCAGATTATTTCCTTTGGGGGGTATGTTAAATCCATGGTTTATGCTAACAAACCAACAACTCTGGAAGCATTAGAGGTCAATATTCAGCAAGCTATTTATGAAATAAGGCCAGAAAACCACACTGATCTTGAGATTTCAAATGAAATTTGATTACAATATTATTCACGGTTTATGTTATTGAAATTTGATTGACAGTTTAATCAAATAAATTATCGTCTCACATTTTTGAAATCTAATTAGGACCTCACTGTTTTTAATTAAATTTATGATAACTGCAATTTCAGTTGAGATGTAATTGTAATATATTATATTGAGATACTTACAAGCCTATTTATTAACAATTTGCGGATACCGTTTTCAATTAAGATTTTGAACATTGATTGATATTTTAATCAAATTTAAAATTAACGCAATGGATGTTGTGTTCTTTAGATTAGAAGTCAATACCAAAATTTTTGTTAAAGCGTTCCCTCTATTCTACGGAAACATTGATAAACTTTTGTTTTAATGTTGTGTAAAATGTGGTTCTTCGACAAGTGTAAAAGTACAATTTGTACAATATAAAAGCACTGATCGCTAAACTTTGGATTATTAATTACCAATATTTACCCAAATGTGGCTGAAAAACGTTGAAAGTGTTAAGATGATAATACAAATTTCTATTGTCAGACTTATAACACAGAAATTTAACGGAAGAAATTTGACAATTTAAAGCATTATCTTGTATGTCAGCTGTGTGGCGGAAACGTTATCGTACATGGTTTGCAATGTGAACATCCGAGGTTGGAATCTTGCCGACGGCGAATTTTTATTTCATATAAAAAATGTATAATTATTATCAAAACAATTTAAAATATTTAAATTGACCAAAGGTTATTTGAAATATATTTGTAGGATTATATTTGAATATAAATTCCTAGGGTTCAATATAACTGGATATTGCACTAGGTGCACGATATGTATTCGTTTATCTACAATGTAAATTAACGCACGCTGATTTGTCGAAACGACCATCATGTGACACTGAATGCAATTATCTATGTGATTGCTTACCGCGTCTGTTTCCACGACATTAAGGCAACTTGATATAAAGAGAATAAAATATTTTTATTTATTAAATACACATCTAAATGTATTTTAATAAATTCAGTCGCGCAAAAAACGTCATAAGCATCTCGAACATTAAGGACTACCGATCTCAGACAATAATTGGAGTCGTCGCTTCGCTCCTCCTCCAAACAATTGTCTTCGATCGGTAAAATGTCCTTACTGTTCTTGATACTTAATATACTATTTCGTCAGTATTTAATTTTCTCTTGGTTTCGCAAAGATTAGGAAAAAAAATTATTCCGATAGTTTCGAAATCGACAATTCAGATTTGTCAAATGAAAATCAGAAAGCGTCAAATGTAAATCAGAAAGTGGCAAATGTAATGCAAAACGCATCAATTCTGTGGCTTCCAGTTTTTTTCAAAACAATTACAGTTACAGTTTCTGAATTTCATTTGACGCTTTCTGAATATCAGCGGACAAATCTGCATTACAGTTGACGATTTCTGAACTACTTTAGGAAACGGTGTAGGAAATCACGTAATGGGACGTCTCAGCGGCGCTATTTCACCGTTGGCCATTTCGCCGTCAAATTGGGAAATTTTAAAAATTTTGAGTTTTAAATTAAAATAAAAAAACTAAGCAAAAAACAAGTTTTTCCAGTTAAAAACTTTATACAGGTAAATTCAAAAGTAAAAAATATTTTTTCTTCTAAATTTCTTGCATTCTTTTGAAGCTTAAAGCTTTGATGGAGTGAATCAAATGTGTAACGAAAAATGGAAGCCATCAAAGCTGTAAGTTTCGAAAGTAAAACTTTGAAGTAAGGAATTTAATACAAAAATTATTACTTATTTGCATTTGAGTTCCCCTATACGATATAAAGCTAGAAAAACTTGCTTTTTGCTTAGATTTTTATTTTATTTACTTATTTTATTCTTAAAATTCGTTACATTTCCATGTTACACTCCTGGTGTATTCGCAGGATTCCCATTTTCGTTCCAAGCTTTTGCTGAATAATGACACTTAGAAATTTATCATTGCTTCACTTTTCGTACACACACACAATTTTCGCACATTTTTATTAAATTTTTAAACACGTTACCGATTTTATAGACGTATTCACGTCAAAAAATTTTCAGCTTGCGTAATGGCTGACGGTGAAACGACGACGGCGAGATGGCTACGGCGAAGCGACGACGGCGAGGTGTCCTAGACCGGAAGATCATGGTTGTGCGGCCTAAAGGTAGCACTGAAACTTTTTAGGTTGGTAGCTAACAAAATGAACCAAGGAAATGTGCATTAGGAATAGATAAATTTCATAATCAACAGCAATGTTAATTTTTAGATTGGCAAAACTAATTAACCAATCCGATAAGTATTTAATCCTTCAGACCATAGTAAACAATTTGTTTCCGACCCAACTTGTTTAGATGGATAATTAAATAAAACTGAACCAATGGGAGAAGTACAAGCGAATTTTTTACACAGATACGCAGAACTCGATTTTATAATTGACACGGGAAGGGGCTTTCTAGAAAATTATTATATTTGTTAATAATCGCATTCCTAAGAAATAAATGATATAATACTACTAACTAAACAATCTACATAAAAATAAAAGCCTTAATTTGTGTATGTATGTGTCCGTCACGCTCAGGGACGCATCTCGCAATCGCAATCATAAATGAATTTGTGGAATATCGGGCTTAGCCCACAATTTTTTCAAATAGATGGTGCCCAACATCACCTGAATTTTAAATTGCGCGGTTGGATTTTGAACCCCCCTCTGCAAACACAGACCGTCGGTATCCAAGGTTGGTTTTTTCGCCCATTTGGTTAGCGACGGTCATGGCTTTGAAATTATGATGAATACCTTTCTGAAATGCTGATAATGCAGAGTTAACGTCACCGTCTGATCCATGTCCAAGTCAGGAGCCCGTGGGCCGAACTTCCGTATCGGGGGAGGATCAGTCGCTCATGAGTTGCTCCGATGGTCGGAGGTCCCGCCAATTTGTCTCTGACATTGGTCAGACTATCTTACTTTCTAAAGTGGAGTTCTCCCCCTCTCCCAAAGTAGAGCCCAAACCTCCGTGCTCGAAATTCCTGAATACAACTGGAGAGAAATCTATTGACTTGAAATTAAAATAAAATATCCCCGTGTGCATTCGCCAAGAATCCCCCTGCCACCCGAAACCGAGTAATTAATAATCGCCAAAATCAATCAAAAGGTTTTTTTCTAGTCTGGTTATACCTCGCTTTAAAAAAGTTTGAAAGAGAAAAAAATAAGTTGAATTAAAAACAAGTTAAGAACAGAAGTTAGAAATGAGAGTAAGGAACGCATCTCTATTTTTTCTATTTCTTTTATTGGCATTGCGAAGCACCGAGGCATAGCCCCATATCTTCTTCATCTGTAGGGTAGTTGGCGTTGGGTTAGTTCGGTTATACCTTGGGCTATCTCAATGATGCAAGAATTGGAAGGCGGGGTTGGGTTTCATTTATAGGGGAGTATTGTCATCGTGATTTTTTAAAACTAGTTTAAAATTGTCTACCCTGAGGATCTCCAAATTTCATTATTTTCAAAATTTTAGCTGAAAGTTTTTTCGATTGATATATTTCCAATCTGTTTAATATTTAGTTAATTTATACATTAATTTGCACAGAGTGATTTTACAGGCTTGGATTGGGCCGGTGCGTAATCAAGCGAGTGCCCGGTGTTCCGCTCCATACTCCATATTCTTGATTGCGTAATAGTAAAAATGGTTTCGGCATTTAAAAAAATTACTATATTAGCTTATCTACTTTTAGAATGATTTTTCCAAATATAATTATGCCAACTTGAATATATAATACAGAATATAATAAAAATAAAAAATCCTGCTTCGAAAACATTAAAAGATAGCACATT
Source organism: Podabrus alpinus (assembly GCA_932274525.1). Classification (NCBI taxonomy): domain Eukaryota; kingdom Metazoa; phylum Arthropoda; class Insecta; order Coleoptera; family Cantharidae; genus Podabrus; species Podabrus alpinus. Next base: position 23,911,328 of record OW026454.1, read on the forward strand.
TATTGCAACTAATGTTTATTGATAAATGTTTTTCATTAAATATTCTTTTATAACTATTGCAGTATTTAGCATTTTTTATCATTGTTTTTTGATATTTGGTTTTTTTAATAACCAAGCTTATGAAATATAACTTACATGTAATAATTGTTCAAATATAAATTGCGACGACATCGTTTCGCTCTTTTTGGAGCTTCTCAAGCAACTGCAATATTTAAAAAATCAAGGAACAATAAATTCTGAATACTTCAGAAGTTTACTCTGAAGTCACAAAGGAATAATATTTTATTAAATATGAAAGCACAAAATAATACGACATGGCATTGATATATTTTTTTTTTAATTTTTCTTCGTGACTTCAGAATTATTCTTTGGTTTTTTAAATATTGCGGTTGCTTGACAACCTCCGAGAAGGGACGAAGCAATGTCATCGCAATTTATATTTAAAGAATTATTGCATGTAAGCTACATTTCCTTAACTTGCTTTTTAAAAAGAGCTAATATAAAATTTTCAATTTAAAATATTTAGCATTTGTGGGAATCTCATTAATCCATTCATGTGCTCAAGAGAATTGTCCGGTAACTAAATTATTACCAGTCCGGGGTCTCCAGATGACCATCTTATTTAATGCAGATATTACTTTTTCAAATACTAAATATTTATATTTTCGCTTGCTAGCAACATTCACATGTTCATATTGGTTGTCTTGAATAGTGGTAAATATCTTCTTTTTATCCGTGTAGTAGCCTTTTATATTGTATATTTACAAGATGCTTCAATAAATTTTTAATCACTTCATTTTATAAGCTATGTAAGTTTATTTGGAGAAATTAAAAATTAAAAAATGTGTTTATACCAGGTCTCAAATATTAGTATTTAATATACTTACAATTTAATGTAGTCCTCAAATATACTACTTCAAATATTATACCTTCATTATCTTGGAGTACGTCCAAGCAAGTACTAATTTCTCTTCACCACATTTTAGTCTTGTTTCCTGTCAATGATTTTATTGCTTTTCACAGCCTAACAGTGTTTTATTTGTATACTGGATTTGTTCCGGTATTAGTTGCTTGTTAGACGTACTATATCTCCTTGTTAAAACAACTTAAACGAAGTGTTTCTTTTTATTTCCATTTCTTTTTACATAATAGTATAATCCAGAATTACATCATGCCAGCACTGCTTTCAAAAGAATATTAATTAAACTTCTCTACATTCCAATCAAATCAACAATTTCCTATAATCAACTTTCTGCTATCAAAATTCTTCACTATTATTCCTAATCCATTTTAAGGACTATTCTGTGTTGAATATAAATTATTATTTTCGTTCTGAATTTATTAATATTTAATATCCATGGTCCGAAATTTTTCGTGTGGGAAGTAGATAGGTAGGTTATGTACTTCACAGTTTAAATTATTAATATGTGTAAATACTAAATCTATTAATGTTTTCGAGTTTTAAATATTCTAGTAAATTCATTCACTATTTTCTCATTCATGTTGTTTGCTGTAGGAATTTCATTCAATCCCACATATTTTATACAACACTTTACCGAATTAACGTGCACAATGTTTGGCGAATAAAATACACTGTGTATGACAACGTCGGGTCTAAAATACAAATACAATTATAATAAAAATACAACGGATACAATGGTAATTCCCAATACACTAAGGTGAATTTTAAAAAAAACTGAAAATCTATAAAGTGATGCATTTGACCAAAAAAGGCGAAGACTCTCCTAGACGTTGCGCGTCGTTATGTTCAAAATTAATAACAGCATTGAAAATCTACTCAGACTCGTTTTTAAAATTCAGTAAAGAAAAGTCTGAATTTAAAAACACAGACAAGGTTCTCACTTTATAAAATTCATTTAAAACAAATCATTCTCGTGATGGAAAAACTTCAGCTACTTGGAGGGATTTAGTTAAAGTTTCGGTCAATCCTGCAGTTTTCTAGTGTATACTTGATATTCACTTCAATTGCATTTCTAAAGCTGAAGGTAGTCTGCGATTTTACCGATAATATTATTTTTATTGTTTGATACCAATTTTACATTTCCGAAGTGAATTTTGAATAGATATACTTTTAGATTTAAATTGAGGTTAAAAGTTAATTGCCGCGCTAAAATTAACGCGTGTGCGTGTTTTCGTATCTAATAGACTAACTTTAAAGGGACCTACGACGTAAGGTTAAATTAAGTGCAATTCTATATTATATTTTAGACCAAAATAATCTACAGACATGTTTCGGACTCGTTAATCTACTCAGGACGATGTCTCTATTAGATCTAAAGGTAGATAAAAGCTATTGCATTGATTATTTTAATAAATAATTTAAATATTCCTTACTTACCTTGAAATTACTAAAACTTTGCTTTTTGAATTACAGCGTGATATTTCAAAAACAAACCATTTACAAGAAATTATAAAATAGTTAACTTGTAACTACCCAATTGTTACATAGTACCTAGGACACATTTCATTACAACATTTCGACTTTGATTAATGACTTCAAAAGTTTATAAAATATTTCAGGTGGTACTGAAAATCCTGCAACACTTCTTATATTATTTATGATATGGTCATAGATAAAACGACTTCTATTTGTCAACGTTTCTAGTGAATGTCATACACGACACCATCAACCCGGGCATAGCAGCAGTGCAATATTGGAAAAACAGATTGCCTCACTGTAAATCGTCATTAAAAAAGGAGCACCAACGAGAAGAATCATAAGAACAAGAAATGCGATTGATTATATTCTCGACGTTTTCTTATTAAAAGAAAATTTACTAAATTTTCAACAAGCGTTTTATTCGTGCCATGACAATAGCTTACAATGACAATACCTAATGATATAACAAAAACATCGCTTAATTAAATATTACAGCAGAAAGTTAATGCGGTTATTCAGTATTTTAATTACCTAACTACTATTAGAACATAATAATTAAATGTATCTTCTTCAAAGGAACAAAAATTAACAATTGCTAAAAGAAATTGAATTTTTAACGCTACATTTTTAAAAACTCCCGAGGGAATAATACAATTAATTTTAATGTACCCGGACAATTTTATTTAATTTAGAAAAGTTGGAAAGTAGGGTTAAGTACCGTCAACCGGGACACGTCCCTGATTTGATTTTATGGAACGACTTTGTTATAAATATTTTTAAATTCTTAAGTAAACTCTGGCACTAAAAGTTAATAATCACATTGTTTTTAGTACAAAATTTTGATGCTTAGTTTGTATTTTATAATAGGAATTTATATTTTTATAAGAGTTTTAAAAACTATTAAATTTTTTATTGATTTCCCGAATTATCTCTGTATAAAAATTGATTGTTCAATTAAGGGAGAAACCATTAATTGGAAGTAAATAATTGTGTTTTTTAAGGAAACATAATTTCTAAGGTAAACTCATTTGATATCTCCATGATGAGATTATAAGAGTTTTAAAAACTATTAAATTTTTTATTTGATTTCCCGAATTATCTCTGTATAAAAATTGATTGTTCAATTAAGGGATACACCATTAATTGGAAGTAAATAATTGTGTTCTTTAAGGAAACATAATTTTTAAGGTAAACTCATTTCATATCTCCATGATGAGATTATAAGAGTTTTAAAATCTATTAAATTTTTTATTGATTTCCCGAATTATCTCTGTATAAAAATTGATTGTTCAATTAAGGGAGACACCATTAATTGGAAGTAAATAATTGTGTTCTTTAAGGAAACATAATTTTTAAGGTAAACTCATTTGGTATCTCCATGATGAGATTTTAAATTGGGCGATTTTGATAATACTTTTGGACCCAGATTGATAACTCATTTAAACGCCTTATTTTAGTTTTGGGATTATTTATAAGTCTTCTTTATCTATATATGCAAAGCTAAGCACGGCACTTATTCACTCACTCTTTTGCAGGGAGTACATTTTGACGAAATTTTTGATTTTTCGTTGGGATGAAGCAAAGGAGGCGAAATGGGGCCCGCAAGTGGCTTTCAAATTTGAGAATTCGTTTTGAAGAGCTGAAATTTTGCAGGCATCAGGAGGGAACATCGAGAGGATGTCCAGTTTTTTTTTGTTCATTCCACGTGAAAGTTGGAGAAAGGGTAGGAGACTTCTTGGAAGAGATTTTCGAATTTTTGCCCCGGGTTTTTTAAATTTACAGACACCTCACGAGTCCTAATTAGGACGAAACGACGCCGTAGTGTCTTATTTTTAAACAATTCATTGCATATAAATTACGTTTCATTAAATTGTGGTTATTAAAAAATGTAAATATAAATTTAAATATTCTCAACAAGTTAAAGCTCAATATTTGTTACAGCTTAAATTAATTAGGAACTTTTAATTACGTTTCCAATAATTAATACAATAGCTTAGTAATCTAATAATTTTGTTCGCTAAAATTTTTTTTTTAAAGTCGAGTTTTTACGTAGACCACTGCATTTTTTAGAAGATAATGGAATTTTGAATTGAAAATTCGGATAAGTTACGCTAAAAGTAATGTTTTAACGTTTAATTTTAATTTTCAAAACTATCAAATTAATTCTATAATTGAATTATACGATTTGGTTCGCATTTCTGAAATATCATGAAATTGTAATCTTTCACTCACTCAAGCCGAAGGCCGACTGTTGGGGCAAAGGCTGACTGTGAACAATCATGACTGTGGAGGAAGATAGCTTAATTTATATAATTATAATGCCACTGTATGTGAAACAAATTTTTCAATATATTTCAAAAAAATTTCAATTTTTGTGATAATTTTTTTTTTTACGTTATAGGATAACTTTAGATTTAATTTCAAAATGGCATTTATTAAATGAAGGCCGTTAGTCGATTCGTATTCTCATAAACAATTGGGAGGCCGAAGGCCGACCCGTACTTTTTAAAACTAATGGGAGGCCGAAGGCCGACCCGTGTCTTTAAAATCAAATGGGAGGCCGAAGGCCGACCCGTGTTTTTATAATTAAATGGGAGGCCGAAGGCCGACCCGCATTTTTGTAAACAATAGAAAGACCAAAGAGTATATTTGTTTGTGAAACAAAGTTTCCAATATTTTTAAAGGAAATTGCAATTTTGAATTTTAACTTTAGACAACTTTTGTTAAAAAGAATCAGTTGAGAGGTCCAAGTTCGAAGTTCGAGTCGTACTTTTTAAAAAAATGGGAGGCCGGAGACCGACCCATTTTATTAAAATCAGATGGGAGGCCAAAGGCCGATCAGCATTTATATAAACCATTTAAAGGCCAAAGACCAGCAATGGAAACCGATGGCTTACCTTATAGCCCGTTATACGATTATAGAGTTTAAAAAAGTCTACAACCAATCGGTAAGCCTATGAATAATCGGGTGGCCGATAGGTCGCCAGAGTGGCCACAGACTTCGTACCTGGCCGAAAATCGATCAAGTGGTAATACATAAATATCAGAAAACATACGAAAAATTGTAAAAATTTTATGTAACGTTTATATGAAACTCTTTTATGCAAAATTTTTTGAGGTTTAATTTTTAACAAGTTTCAACTGTTTACCAACATTATAAACAGTTATGGAACTGTAACATAAAGCATTAAAAAGATATTAAAAGATATTTTAATTTCTCTTGGCGTAACAGGATGACAACAAAGAGAATCGGATACAAAGAGGGATAGCAAAACAAACGATAATTCACATTCATCCGATTTCATCAGATTCGATTAAGTTACTTCGGATTTGCGGATTAATGGTTGATCCGTTTAGCGTACTACTTTAACACTAGTATAAGAGGTGAATGATATAGGTATCTAATTAACTATCGTATACACAACTTACTACTTTCTGGAAAATTTTTCAACATGGAAAATATTGTGATAAATGGAGTTCAAATTCTGGGAAAAGTTTTGATCATGTTGGAATATTCATTGATAGGCCATTATTCAGTCATTGACATGTACCTAGCGTTATCGGAATTCAAAGTTTCGAAAATTTTATTGAAAAAACCAAGTTTTATAAATAAAATTCTTAAATTAAAAGTTTGTTAATTTTTGTTTAGTTTTAATCAGCCCGTGGAGGGTTTTGACCGCCGAAGTTAAATATACATAAATTGCATTAATATTTTCGTATCCTCTGTCTCTTAATCGATATCCTTTAGTGTCATGTTATCTGAATTCAATGATATTAAAGAGCTATAAGTTTATAGTTCTGGGGAGATAATTGATAAAAATTACATAACATCGACACAGCACTTGGACAGACTGCTCATAAATGATGAGATGATTCAAACAAAAAATTGAGGACATGGAAAGAAATGGAAACCATAACAAGCAATCGAGCTTAATACTGAAAGTGGTAAAGAAGAAGTCATTATTTCAAATGTGTATAATTAAATTTTAACGAAATATAAAAGAAAATTAGGAACTAGAAAGTAATTGGATTATAATCAAGATACTTTAGAAAAACCTTTAGAACACTTTAGAAATTATTAAAAATTCATAATAAAAATTCATTATATAAAATTTCTTCAATAGATTTGATCATGGCCTTCAATAATGTAAATTCTAAAATACAAACATAACACCCTGATCCGAAATTGGTGTACTCTCTACTTATTGATAAAATCTCCAATTCACTAATTTAAGGATGTGACATCTTCCTAGTGGATCCGTAGAAACACATACCATAATTCAACTGTATGTTGCGTACCTCAACATTTCCAAATTCGTGGATTGGAAAATATATCCAGTCTTGAAGGAAGCAGATTCAGCAACGGTTTCCAATTATTGTCATGGCTTAATATTATACAACTTTGCAAAAGTATTTCAGTCTATTCTATACTCAAATATTTATGCCTCATTACGGTATATCATTACTCCATTGAAACATCGCTTTATTAATAACAAATCCGATATGTTGGATGTCAGAAGCCAGGTCGATACGGCATACATATGGATTTACAGAAAATGTTTGATTAAATTAATTTAAATATTCTACTTCACAAATTAAAAATTATTGGATTCTGTAATCAACTGTTGTTACTATTTGAATCACATTTATTCAATGGACAACAGGATTTTATTAAGTCTTAAGTTTTGATACCGTCCTCGGGCTTTCCACAAGGTTCTAATTTGGGTCTCCTCTTATTTCTTGTATTCATTAACGATATCAGTGGTGCGATTAAGTAAATTTAATATTTGATTAAATAATCAAATACTAGTGACTGCCTAGAATTGTTAAAATTGAACATAAGCAAATAAATGCAATATTATGAGTTATTCAAAAAAGGCTCATCCATTATAATATTCATTCAAAATAGACCAGGTCGATCTCACTCGTTGCTACTAGTATAAGCTTTGCAAACCATATTGATCCAACGGCAAATAAACGCATAGAAAAAAGCAAAAGCTTAGAACTTTGAGGTTTGTGCTACGTAACTGCGGTGACTTCACTGATTTGCGTACCATAACCCTTATTTTCCACGTCTATATTAAAAGTATTCACTAGATCACTAGAATATGGATCTCTCGTTTGATATCCAATATATCAAATCCACTGCCTTAAACTCGAAAAATATTGGTTTATAAAAAATTATGGAATATATCTAGAAAGAGAAATTGATCAAAATATACTACTTGACTCATTTAAGTTTATATCACTCCAAAATCGAAGATACGTTACATCAATTGTGTTTTTATACAATCTACTACATGGTGGTATCGATTGCAACACGCTCCGCAACAAAATCAACTTCGCTAATCATAGAAGCAATGGTCGAAATAACAAACCGTATTATCCAACAAGCAGCAGAACAAACGTACATGTCAAGAGTCCAATAATCTTAATGTGTAACAACATTAATGAAATATTACATCTATGCCATATTCCAAAAGACAAATTACAAGAGATCAAAAATGCCGCAATCACATTTATGTACAAAATAGAAATTTCCAATTGATTTTTGTTATCTTTGTTATTTTATTTTTTGCAATTAAACTGGAGCGCATTTTATGCAATCCTGTTTTACTGCAATTTTCCTGTTATTTGACGAAGCCTGTTGGAAATAAAAGACTATTATTATTAAGTGACGTCACAAAATACCCAGAAAGTTGGTGTGAATGTTTTCGGTGAAAATTTGAAAACTTACTTTACCAACTTTGAGAGAAAAATCTGTTTAATTATTTACGGAATTTAATTGACAAATCACCCTGATGTTTAGAAATTTAGTAGCTTTCTAATAAAGGTTTCAAGTTCCTGTTTAATTGAGAATAGAGTTATCGGCAAAAGAAGCCACGTTTGCATCTTATAATACAACAAAAATTTCATACAACCCAATTTGAAAATGCAAACTCGAGTTTCGGACTTATTAGTCCTCATCAGTTAAAAGCCGGTAATTCGCACTCATACAATCCATTTGTATATTGCACTGATGAGGACTAATAAGTCCGAAACTCGAGTTTGCATTTTCAAATAGGGTTGTATGAAATTTTTGTTCCTGTTTAATGTTTAAAATACATTGAACAATTATTTCTCTGATTATAAAACGGCATGAGACAGTTTATGATTTCCCAGCAGAAAATGTGATTCATTTCTCACGAAAACAATGATTATCAAACTTTTTATTCCGATGAAAATACGCAGTAAAACTGTAAAATCCCCGGATTTTGCCGCCAGTCGCATATTTGTGAATATCTCGATTTGAGTGCACTTTTAATCGATCGGTTTTGGAGCTAAGCGCATGGTATATATTTTCCATTGCCTTGTGCGTTCCGAAAACTGTTTACTAATCATTTAACCATAGCAAAAGAGTAAAATCATCGTTAGTAAAAATTAAAAGCACTTATTTTATATTTTCATTTTAACAATAATTATATAACATGTTTGCATTGAAAAATTTTTAAAATTGACATTTTCCAAAAATATTTCGGGGCGCATAAAACAATAGCAAATATAAGCATAACCAGAAAGGTAATTTGTTAAATAATTTAGTGTACTTTATTTTCAATAACTTTATATTTCGCTCTAAAGTTCACTCAAACTGAGATATTCACAAATATTCTATAAATGGCATTATTCAAATTCAAAATTAGAAAGAAAAGGCACAGAAAACCAATGTTATAAAACCGTTCTTAGTGCGATGCTGCAACTTTAAAAACAAATACATAAACTATCCTATTATTTTATTAAATGCTCGTTGAGATAAACAAAGTGCAATATATGGCGCCGAGGGTAAAAGATTTTATCGCTTAACAGAAACAATAGGAGACAATGGTACTACCACCTCATGGGTACTTTGGTACACATTTTATTCTATAATTCATTGCATAATAAGTTTGCGTCTAGGAGTATAAATATTTACATATAATTCTTATTGAGCACGAAAGGTTGTCAATTTTATAGTTATGCCATCCTGTTTTACTTTATGTAATGCTTGTAAAATGGCGAATGGCGTAATGGTAAAAGTTAAAGATATCGACTAAATATTTTTGACGATTCGGTTAAGGACCTTAGGATCCCATCACATCCAAAAACTTCTCTATTTATCGTATTAAATATAGACATAATATGGCGAAACTCCAACGGTATCGATTGTATCGTTATTAAGTAATCTTGTTCACATACCATAATTTCACATTTTTCAATTTTCTAACAATTCGATATTGTTTTTACAAAAGTTATACATATTCACGAGATTAATAATTATATGGTACAAAATCATCGTGAATGATTAAATGGTTGCGAAAAAATAGTATACATAGTGAACAAGTTTATCCTCAAAAATAATATAATTTCTTCCCAGCGAACCGTTTTATTTGTACGAGTGACTAATACAAAGCTCTTAAGTGATGATAGAACTTCAACTGAAACTTTCGTTTAAATCCAAATCCTCAGAGGGTAGCCCTCTTTTAAAAGCAATTCTTTTAAATTTTTACCTAAAAATGGCCATAACGAGACTACTAATTTTTCAATGTTACTCTTTCATTGCCCTTTTAAAATGCATGTAATTATCTACAAATTTGATTATAATCATTAATTAATTACTTATATTTATACAATCAACGGTTTTAGAGTTATAGTAAATAGATTAAATTAAGCAAAGAAATTATTTTATTTTAATTGAAAACCTTATATCTTTTAAGGGAAATGGTTTACAAAAATTAAACGCCGGATATTGGATAGAAAATGTAATGGACTACAATTTTAGTTCAGTGAAAAACTAAATTTCGCAGGAAATTGTGTAGTTTTTAACTGAAATACACTGCATACTCAGTAGGTAAATAATCAGATATACAAAAAGTCAAAAGATTGTCATAAATTTACGACTTTTCATATCAATAACACGCTATAATAACAATAATTTTAACACATCAACGAAAAGAATCTACGAAATACGGATATTATCGAATGAGAACTTTAAATTCAGTGGTAAATTGTACAGATATGAGCAAACGATTTCAGGTTTTCTCGAAATCAGTGACGGCTGGTGTGGGGAGGGCGACTCCACAAATTTCAATAGCAACACATAATAAAAATGATACTTTTTAATTCGAATGCAATCACGCTGAATATTGGACAATCAGGCGTTGCTTGGACCATAAACGGTGGCACAGATTTTAAATACTTAACTAAAAATTGAAAATATTATTTTAGACAATCCCGCTCCCCATTATTTCAAACCACGAGTCTCCACTGATAAGCAGATTAGTTAAACAATCTCGCCCCAGGTAATAGATTCGCGAAATTAAAGTGTTTAACCCCCCCCCCTTTCAATCGGAATAAACATCTCTATTCGTTGTAACACTGGTGTTCTTCACGGCACTTATATGTACAACGTGTTCAAGTTGCCATTTTATTAATCTATTATGTGTGTCTATAACAGTAAATTAATTCGTCAATTCCCGCTTCAGTTAGGCCTGCAGGCCGCACAACCGAGGCAATCGCGTTCTAAATGGCTCGATTGGTTATATCTTCACTATTAATATTAATTTAATTATTTTCATATGAATTACTTTCTCATTTTTTCACTGATTACTTTCTACTAGTTCACGACTGCCATGGTTGTGCGGCCTAAAGGCCGCACTATTGAAACAGATCGTTAGTAATTGCATTTTCATTTGGAATACTGGATTTCGTTCTAGTTAGCGTTTATTTTAAGGGTTATCGATTAAGTTTCCTTGAAATTAAAACATTTTGGAAGTAAATCAGTATTATAATTAAATTTGTTGAAGTTTTGTACAAGGTTTTTATAAATTAATAAATTGTACTCTTCTCGTATAAATCTTTATTTATGACGCGTTTAGATGACAAACGATCTTCTTCCGACACAATTATTAGATTATATTTATTTATAAATTTATTAAGAATTCAAAAAAAATTTAAAAATTTATACATTCATTATTCAATATCTGGTTAGTCTACAATAATTTAAGTTACAATTTATTTAACAAACCATTATATAATCTAATAATTGTGTCCGAAGAAAATCGTTAATGATCGAAACGCGTCACAAATAAAGATTTATACGAGTGAAATTTATGAATTAATAAATCAGTAAACTCATATTTTTCTTTTTTACAATGTATAATTTGTGCCTTCTATTTTGAAGGATTTTTGAAAAAGTTCAGTAAAGCAGTTCCAATCAGTTCAACAAAAATAGCTCGATGTTTGAGATTTTCAAAATATGTGTAAAAGTAGAACGCACATAGAAAACGTATCCACAGTTAAATGAACTGTAGAATTGAAGAATTGCATCGAAATCAAGAAATTATATTTAAATTATGTCAAGCATGTATGTAGTATGTAGATCCTATTTTTATTCAAAAGTTTTGGTATAATTGGGCATTTAAGGAGATTCAATTCCTGAAATACAGATTATAAATAAATCGGCAAGATAGATTTAGGGCTAAATTCTACATTCAAACAGACGGTTTAGCAATGCAAGTACCCACAGTTCCTATATTTGCCGAAATATTTATGAAAGATTTTGACGATAGATTGTTTTTATTGGAGAACATTGATTTTTGGTGCGGGTATGTAGATGATATTTTTGCATATGGAAGGGTTCTTCACGACAATTGACACTATTCTTCGCATATTTGAATTCCATAAATCCAAAAATACAGTTTCCTGTGAAGGAAGAAACAGATAAGAAATTGAGGTTTTTAGACGAAAGCTTATCTAGGAAGGCCAATTTCTCATTAGAATTCAATATCTACAGAAAGACGACAACGACTGACACTGTTATTCCACGGTCATCTAATCAATCAATGAAAATAAAGATGTCTGCTTTCCATAGCTTTATAGTGCCATTATCCAAAGAGAATTTCCTGAAAATGACAAATAATATCCGAAAGAATTGCACACAATAATGTATACACGTTAAATCTGGTCAATAACCTCATCAAGAATAGTGGTAAATTACGAGAGAGAAGTCTAGAGAGACTCGCTTCTCAAATTGATGATTCAACCCCCCCCCCCTGAGTTATGGCGTTATTAATTATGTGTCGGTGACCAGAGGCAAAATTGGACAACGATTGAATAAGTTAGGTTGTAGAATCGCAGAGGTTAATAAAGTCATTATTGAATCCTTGTTAGCCAATAACAAGACTAAAATTGAACAACTTTCTAAAAATGGGATCCACCAGCTCAATTGTAATAAGTGTAAATCGATATATGTTGGCCAAAGCGGAAGGTACATTAGCACCCGGATCAAAGAACACACAGCTGATATAGACAACAAACGTGTTGCAACAGGTTTTTCTACACATTGCTCAAAAGAAGGACATTATCTGGATAACAACATCTAGTTATTACATCATGTGCAAAAAGGACGGTTATTGACACTACTGGAGGCGTGAGAAATTAAAAAGGCTTTAATAAACGGTAAACACTTGACCAACTTGCAACAGGAATTACAAAAGCTCTTCTCTTCCAAGCTCCTTAAAGATTGGCTGTGATCACTTTTCTCTTTAACAATCTCTAATTTTTGACCCACCCTATGTTGTCCAACTAGTCCAAAAACATTTCGCCTGGCAACCTATTTTAGACTTATAAATAATGTGTCAATGTATAGTTTTTTGTACATCCGTATTGTAATTTTGTTAAATATACTTGATAAAGAAGTGGATAATCCCTTCGAAACAGTGTCGAAATAATAATAAATTATTATCATCCTTTAATTTGTTACCTTTATTGCAGCGTAAACAATTATTTTTCCGAAATGTTATCAATTTATAATAAAGATAAATTACGTTAAATGTCGGTGTACGGCGCATTTATTACCTTCACAATTTCATACACCAAGCTATTCTTGTCGTACTGTTCATAGTACCGTTGATATGAACCTTTTGTAAGTTTTGGAAACACCTTCTGTAGTTAAGAAGGCAATCAAGTCATTATAAATTGCTTTATTGATGTAATTCTTCATTTCTATTGGTTCCGCGGATTTTTAAAAGGTCCGTGATTGGTGCCATTTATTTCGTCTGACAATTAAGAAGCGCCATCTATTGATAACCTTTTGTACTCCACCAGGTGTTTCCAAAAATACACAAAGGGTTTGTCTATCTCACACTACATAATCAAAGATAGTACATGCTTAATTACATCTTGCGGGGTAGACAAGACACAGCATACATCTCAAAAACCCCTAATCCCTTTTCATATTTTCCTAGTCTTGGATACCTTTTTGGCTTCTAAGTCATCCATACTCCGAGCCAGGTATGTCTTTTTGTTTTTAAAACTTTTAAATTGTTTTGTTTTCATTTCCTTTATTACATTTCTTAATTTCGCTTAATTTAATCTATAACTCTAATCAAGCACTTTCAAAAAGTACCGAATGATTAACACTAAAAAATCAATATTTGAGACGTTATGGCCATTTTAAGGTAAAATTACTTTAAAGAGGGTAACACTTGAAGATTTGGATTTAGACAAAAGTTTTTAACAGCAATAGCACGGGAACATTCTGTATAACTTGAAATAAAAATCTTTGTACATTAATTCCAGATTAATCAAGTTTTGACAAGTTTGGCATCCCAGCGCTCTTCAATAAGACGTTCAAAATTTAAAATTAGAAACACTATTACGATATTACAAAATATTGATAGAACATTTAAATTTTTGGTCACGAGGATTTAAAATTTTGTGCGCAGATAGCAAATCCAAATCTGACAGAGCTAATTCGTACTCCGCTTACAAGCTATCAACCAGCCTTAAAGTCTCAACCTATCTTTTAGTATCGCTGCAAAAATTGAAAATAAAATTTAAATTAATGAAATATTTAACACCTTTTCAATATTGGTAACTAATTGCAAATATCATATAAAAATATTACTTTGAAATTTAATTACTCAGTTTTCATTCCATCGTAAAGTTTAATCACCCTTAAAACGCCATAAAACCAAATTGCAGTAAATGCTTTGTAGGTTTTTGATATCGAAGAACACACTTAATTTTAAAAATTAGATTTATGAATTGCAATTCAAAAACATTTTCTTCTCATTGTGGTATTCCTTCGGTTCGGTGCCACGTAACGCAATATTTAAAAAAAAATTACATTATTATACTATACATAACGACATGGGTACTTAACCGGGGGAGTTTTCTATATAATTTAATATTCATGACAAGCATACATCATTATTTTTGCTTTAACCTCACGATGAAATGGAAAGAATTTGTATTTAAGTAGAAATAATATTTTCTAGCACTGCAAAAAGCTAATTGAAATAATATTAAAAGGAGATTTTCCGTGAACATATTTTTTGTTGTTCTCAATCTTTAGACCTTCCCTGCACTGAATGGATTCGTGTACTTTATGCAAAATCGTGCTTGTATAAAAGGCGTTGGTTAGGATAAATAGGTGAATAAAAAAATAATTTTTTTAAATAATATAGGGGCTTTAAACGATTTGGTAGTAAAACTTTTAAAAAACATTTTTATTTAATTTATTTCGCAGAGCTACCACATCTTACTTATTCATAGTTACCAATAAATAGTTGAAAACGAACTTTTTCCGAATGTATCCCAAGGGTTATAAAGTAATATAAAATTTAACCAATCGGAAGGGAAATGCCAAATTTTAGTAAACCGTTTCTTAATAACTTCTTAATTTATCGCAGGTACGTACGTATTTACTTTTAATTACTCCTTTTCAGCAAGTGTCTTTTCATTAAATTCCATGTAAATTGCAATATTTTAATTAATATCGAAACCTCAAGAGGTTGTTGGAAAAGATTGAAGTCTGAATAATAACTTTTGTACAGTTTTCCAATTTTATTTATGAAATGAAGTATTATTCGATAAATTGAATGTTATACAACAAAATACCTGAGCATTAAATCTTTATTGAATTGTCGTATATCATCAATTTCACTAAAACTGATCTTTCATGTAAAGCAAAAACAAATATTTTGAGTGGCACGTTGTTTTTTATCTGTCTCGTGTTATTATCTTATCAGCAGAAAAAGCATGTTAAGAAAATTAGGTAGGTAAGTGAAAAATTGTGTATTATACTATACATTGAAATGAATATTTAATAAGGAAAAAGTAAGATGTACTTAAAGTTGTAAAAATAAGATAAAAAACTTAAAAACTGAAGAGCAAATTATAAGAAAGAGTGAAAATAAAGTAGCATTTTCAGGCGGAAAAAAAATTATTGGCTTAATGAAAACACTTAAAGCTTACATAAACTGTTTTATTAAACATCGAAAGCTTTCAGACATATAAATTACCTTTAAAAAATCTTGTATGAGACATCAGAAAACAAGAAAAAATCAATGAAGATAAAACAGCAAAATTTTAGCACGCGCACAGGGCACAATTTCAAATGCGATAGTGAGATGTGAAGCACAGATTAATTAAACAGTAAAAAAATAACAAGTACAGCAATAAGAAATTAGAAAAGTACGACTAGGAAAATAGGCTGTGGCCGATCTAAGGGTGAGAGCGCCAAACTGACAGTAAATAGAAGGGGTGGCAACATCCCTAAATTGTAATAATGCGCCTGCGATAGCCGAAAACGTCGATAAGGCGCTCTTTTCGAAGTTTATTTTAAAAATCAAACCATGATTCGCTTTCCCATGTAATCTTAATAAATTAGCTAATTGTTATAATTAATTATTTATACTCTTCAATAAATTAATTAAATTTTTATAAAATGTTTTAATAATTGCTAGATAAGGACACATTTTGATCACGCAAGCTTCTATAACTGCGATATATAATTTTATTTTGTTATATTTAGTTAAAACAAGCTAGGAAAAACTATCCAGTTTATAAACTTATTATTAGAACTTAAATACATAGGCTCCTACTTTTTTTCTATTGATTACTGCTTGCTTTAAAATATGATTTTATTAAAATTTCATTTTAAAAATTTATATTAATATACGAGAACTACCCTTAGGTGTGTTATAATTATGACGCTTTTCATACTTATGACAGCAGTTAGGTGAGTCCTTAAAATTAAATTAAATGTTGTAATAATTAACACCACACAGTACTAACAAAATTATAAATACCTCGGACATATTATGTGGGTTACTTTAATAATTCATAAAACTCGGATAAAATGTTGAAAAATCATTTTAAAAAAAGTCAGAATTGCTTTAAAATATTTACAAACGTGAACAACCAACGTTCAGTTTTTAAAATTCAATTAAAACGTTACCGAAAGTTTGCCAAATATTTCAAAGTTACTGCCGTTTTTCATAACATTTATACCTATGTTGATGCTTGATCAGTTTTCACCGGGTTTTTAAAACGGAACTTGGTTTGCGTTTCCAACCCTTGACATTTTATTATGTAAAATTGACGCCGCTGTATTTTTTTTTTTTTTAGTAATGTTATCTCTGAAAATAAGGTTTTTCACCAAATTTTACATTTTTAAATCACTTCAAAGCAACTAAACTGCCAATTAGAGCAAATTTTACAGACTTTTTTATGAATATAATTCCACATGTGGTGTTTATTATACTTTTTCCTTAAACGCGTGAGGTGTGAAGCATTTTACACCAAATTTTATGTTTGTACAGCAATCAAGGGAGTTGCTACAGTCCGGAAAATGAGCAAACAAGAACTGTACTGAAATCGTGTAAGCTCCTTAAAAAGCCTTAACAGTAACCCTAAATAAGCATACACTAAAGAGTTTAGCTATGTAATTTCGACAAAATGATTAAAATAGTGTGTAACAAAGATCTACTGAGTGCTTGCCAGAAGTAATCCATAATACCTGTAATGTATAATATTAATTTTTGAAAAATTTAAAAAGCTAGAAAAATAAAATATTTTTTAATATCTATAACTTCTGATTACGGATTAGGACGTTAGGATGTCGTCGTTTGGATTCCATCGCTTGGGCGCGAGAACGCGAATTTCAGTCTTTTGAACGTTTAACGCGAATTTAAACGTCCAATATAATATTAATAATTTGTATTAAAATGTTATTATTTTTGTAATGTTTAAAAGATTTATAGTATTTAAAATTTCATTTTGTATGTATTACCTATACTATATATCGTATATATACACATTAAATAATTACGAGTTACTCGCTAATTACTTATCCAAAAATCAGGAATGAAGTCTTTGTTAAGTTATAAAAATTTCTAAGAGGAAAATTCCATATTGATCTATTTTAGGTATAATAACAACTATTATAATGCTACTTTGTTTTTTTTTTTCGATTTAACTGATTTTTTTATCTTTCAGCATCTTTCAAAAGAAACTTATTTGATTTCTTTTGAGCTTTCATCTCAAACTGTTTGAGATATGAATATCTTTTTAAGAAATTTTCTTTAAATACCGGAACTTATAAAAAAAATAATGATATTAAAAGTGGTAATGTTACTGAGAATTAATAAGCCCTAGAGACAATTTGCCATTATTGCCAAAAAAAGACACAGTCTTCAACCACTGTGGGGACTCTGCACAAGGGACCTAATAGCGGTCAAAGTAAAAATTATAATGGAATGAAGCCTGAGAGAACTGGTGGTGGCATCAGAATACCTTCCTTATGACCACCCCCCACAAAGGAAGTTGGGTTCTAGTAATGAACTGCAAAAGCAAAGGAATACAATTAGTGATCAGCTGTAAATCCAACGCACACCACATCGTCTGGGGGAGCAGGGATACCCATGACAGAGGTGAATTCTTATTAGATTTTATTTTTAGTAATTAGTTTTTAGTTATTTTTAATAATAACTCTTTCGGAAACTGTGACTGGAAGACTGGATAGATCAAGTAGTTTAGTTATGATTGTTGCCGATCCCAAGCCCGGATAAAGGAGGAGGGTTCAAGCCCGCATTTCATTACGGCTTCTTGCAGCCAGCTTCTAGAAGCCCAAAATTTGTAATGCATTGGCTTATATGGGACCGCACTCACTTGAGCTTCTAGAAGCAGGTAATAAAAAGTATCGAATTTCACCAGCCAGGCTGCTAAAATGCTCCACGTGGAGTAGTGTACTTCTAATTGGTTAATATTTAGAATAAGCACTTATTATTGGATAATATTTCTATTACGAAAATCTCTTTGCGACTCCACGTGGACGCGTGTAGTTTACCTGATAAAAGATGAATTTCTATACCAGGCGGCTTGTGAAGCGAAGAGTTGTAAATTTTTACAACTGAAGCTTCACAAGCCGCTGGTAATTAGATACTTCTACTTATTACATAATAATATGTGTTGTAACACAATTTTGGTTATTCGATGTCATCGTTAATTAAATATTTATACTAATTTTTTAATCATTCCCATAATAAAACGCAATAAAAGAAGGTGATTATTTTTGGATGTTTTTTTTTAAATAAACTTGTCCACGAAAAAAACCGACCTCCTGTATTGTTGTGCTAAATTAAAAACCGCAAAAATTTTGTAAACGCAATTTATTATTAGTTATTTACCGGGTACTATTTAACATTAAAAAATTAAAAAGCAATTTTTTAAAGGTCTCTAAAAATGCTCTCACCTATAATCCATTACTACACATTCAAATTTTGTTAAAAAAATCGGCATACAATTTTCGCGCTCTAGTTTTCGCTGTAGATTCTTAAGTTTCGGACCTATTAGCGATTTTCTGTACATTATAATATAACTTCTTAATCCACTACGAGCTTTTATATTTTGAACATTAGATTGACTTTATCGGTCATGTCCTTTACTGATGTTTGTGTTACGTCGATTTCGGTATTTTCAATTTTTTTGAGAGTTCTCTTTGCGACATTCGCGAATTTTTGCAATGCGTGGAAAAATTTTACGTTGTTTCTCAGCGTATGCTTACAATATTATAAAAATTGTACCCGAAATATGTAATTCAAAGTGGTCGGCTTTTCGTGGAAGGGTGAAGTGGTTCATAATAACTTAAATATAACAAAATAACCGGATAGAAATATTATCCAATAATAAGTGCTTATCATAAACATTAACCAATTAGAAGTACACTACTCCACGTGGAGCATTTTACCAGCCTGGCTGGTGAAATTCGATACTTTTTATTACCTGCTTCTAGAAGCTCAAGTGAGTGCGGTCCCATATAAGCCAATGCATTACAAATTTTGGGCTTCTAGAAGCTGGCTGCAAGAAGCCGTAATGAAATGCGGGCTTCACGGGCAAGGTTAGCAACCTGCCCTAGTTAAAGACGGAACCTGCTCACCGAACCAACAATTAGCCTCGGACAGAAAATTGCAAAAATGGAAGCGATCAATCAGGTTAAAAATAGGAACCTGGAACGTTAGATTATGGAATATAAGTGACCAGGAAATCACCATGGAATTGGAAATACGTAAAATTGCCATTTGCGGAGTGTCCGAGACAAAGAAAAAATGAATAACCCCAATGCGAAAACTGTATTCTCATTTATAGCGGAGTAGGAAGGAAAAGGAAATCAAAAGAGGGAGTTGGACTCTTGATACGCGATAAATATAAAAACAGCATAGAAGTATGTCGCTATATTTATATCGCAACAAATTCTACTAGTCAAATTATTACAGACAAAAAAAATTAACATAATCTGTAACGTGGAAATCCCGCTCGCAGAGTCTTGAAATTTTTGCGAAAATATTGTTAGAATCAAACTACATTATTTCCCGTCTTTTTGAATTTTTAAAATCTAACTTTTAAAAATTGTCACATATTTCTTGGTCAATTCAAATTAGAATCAAGGAAATAACGAAATCCCGTCTTAGTAAATTTTTAACATCAAAATATTTTTAGAAACGTATATTTGCAGGTCGAACAATATCTGTAAGAGATCTAGTGTAAATTAACAGACGAAATTATATTTTTCAAACGTGTAATAATTTAAATTTATTACAATGGTTTTTAATCACGTCCATCCCAAATCATACGATTGGAATGATATTTCGAGACTAACGTAGCACAAATTAAGAATCTGGGCAGTCATCAGTTTTGCCTTCATTCCAGTACTGTTTTGAATTTACGTCCTCTCGCATAGGTACATAGTTAACAAATTAGTTGGACATGTAGAAACTTTAAATTGGAATAGCGTTGTTCGCTGCAATTTTATTTCAAAGTTGCACATGTGCCTGTCAAAACCACGTTGATTTATGGATTTTATTTTCTTATCTGTACACGTGTACATGTGGCGAACCCGAGCCTAGATATTTTAACGTTACGTTTATGAGGATTTCGCAATCATGCTTTGCCTTCACAGATGGCAAAAAACTTTAAAAGTATACCTTTTTGTTCCACAAAAAATTATAAAGTAAACATTCAAAATGCAATAACACCAGCTGCATTTTGCGAGTTCAGACAAGATTTCGTAGGAAGAAAGACAAAAGTGACTCGTTTCACTTGAATTTTCTGACCAATCAGGTATCGAGGTCGAATTTAAAGACCAATTATAGACTTTTCTGGAAGAAATATGGAAGGGTTTTTATCCCCACGACCATCGAAAATCACATAAAAGGCACTGCAGAGCCCAATTTTAGCTAAGATTCCTTTGGGATCTTCAGGTCCGAATCTATGTCGGCCTGAACAGTGATCATGTAGTATCCAAAAACTCTGCCGGAAGTACTTCCGAGCAATTGAGATAACGCCAGTGCAGGCGGAATTTTAGTGTAGTTGAATACAAGTCAATTATATAAATTTTACCAACGTAAAATTTTAAATCATTTAACAGTCATTTTGTGTAATATAATATGTGCAACAGTGCAAATAGGTAACAGATTTTTTATCGATTATACGAACCTTCATCAATATGGAACGGCATCATTTGATTTAATTATCATTCGGTCATTTAGTTATGTTTTAATTCTTTCTGGACATGTTAATTAAATAGTATTAAATTTATTGAATTAAAATCAGTTTTCGAGTTGAACATTTAAACGCATTTAGTATTAAACTTATTGAATTAAAATCAGTTTTCGAATCAAACATTTAACGCTTTTAGTATTAAACTTATTGAATTAAAATCAGTTTTCGAGTTAAACATTTAACGTTTTTGGAATTAAACTTAGTGAATTAAAATCAATTTCGGTTTGAACTATTAACGCATACATTAATGCAAGTTTTTATGTAAATCATTTCGGCATAATAAACCAGCGGTCGATATGTACGCGCCGCTCGATATGGATCATTTTATCGAACCTTCTTTAAGCGTACCACGTAATCCAGATGTTTACGTGCATCACATGTGGACATTCTTTCGAGATAACTTTTTATTAATTAAGAAGGAACAGTACCGTACTCCAATATTTTATTTCGTGTAAATTAAATCAGTGAAATTTAAAGTCGAGGTTATTATTTAACAAACTCGTTCGTGTCATTCTAACGCCACTAATCCGGCTGCGCGAAACTGACCACGGTCAGATCCGGATCAAGTTAATTTTATCGGAATTGGAAACTCTTATGTTTGGTCATCATCTTTTACCGAATTACCTTCAACATTTCAACGTATTTTATGGTCATCTCGATTATGGAAGAACATTATTCCCGTATCTCATATTGGCAAATCTCATGGAAATTCCGTTTGGAACACATCAGTATCTTATATGTAAGCATTACTTTCGTATTTTTAAGTATTATTGTATTCTTGGTCAGTTTTGACCATTACATTTTACCACCTTTCAGGTGTACCTTGAAAGACGATCGCAACCTCTTTGTATGTCCTTTTTATATGTTAATATTCTAAATTGTTTATTAAAATACCGTCATATTCTTCGAATTATGTTTTACGTAATATTTAAGATTAATAAATTAAACCAATCATATTTCAAATTGAATTTTATGTCATGTTTGATAGTAACTGAATTAAATCAACGTCAAGTCAATATTTTTAGTGATAACGTTTCATCCTTTATTCAAGTCAAGTTTTTCACATTTGAGTTTTTGTAACACCATGTAGCTGTAAATATGATTAGACATATGTTATAAATTACCAAGTGCCCCCTGTATATTTCGACATTATATCTTTATTATTTATGTTTGTGTTTTTATTATTGTTTATGTGTTTGGTTATTTAGCGATGATGTAAGGTAAGGTTTTATAACAGCAAGATGTACCTGTAATCCAAAGAGAGGCCACCAGTATGAGATGTTCGCGTTTAGCTTTGTCAACAGCTGTCGTGTATTCAGCTGGGAAGGGGCGATTTGCACCCCTTTCGAATGAACCTTGGTTCAGAATTCACGTGGCGCCCTTTTGACTCCGTGTGTAAATATACTCCCCCCCCCCCGATTTTGATATAACATCATAACTCGCGATCGAGGATTGCCCGGTCGTCGAGTGGAAACACACGCTTTGCGACGTGTCGTCACACGACCCTTTCATTCCTTTCACCAACCCACCCCTTCGCGACTTCGAGCTAGTCAACCTTTTATTACCTGTTGGGAAGGTGTCGTGGATGCAGAACGTGGTGTAACAAATCTCAACATATGCACCGGTAGACTACAAATCCTCACATGAAAAAGGATGGATTTTACGAAGACCTACAAGAAACCATCGATAGTATAGACAAAGAAGAAATAATAATAATAATAATAATAATACTAGGGGACTTAAATACACGAATAGGCTAAGAAATAGTTCCAGGAGTCAAACAACAATTCAACGAAGAAACCAAGAACGATAGCGGTAAACGCTTGATCTCGTTCTGCGCACAAAACTTAATGAAAATCAATAATATATTTTTTGATCACAAAATACAGCGCAAGTACACATCATGGGAAAACACCAGAGGGTACAAAAGTGTAATAGACTATATTATAATAACTAATAGAATAATCCAACCTCTCTCCAGTCGTTTAGCTTCTTAACAGAAGCATCGTGATCCATCTCTTCTATGCATGTGACATGCGTTCAATATGTTCTCGCATACATAGAGGACCTACTTGTTTAACATAGGCTCCGAACGACGGGAAGTGTAATACACTTCATTTTGAGATGGATTCTCTTGGCAGATTACCTCGGTGGTTTGACATTGCCTTCCGAGGAGAGACGGTCAGAATAAAGTTTTTACCCTACCCGGTTTCGATCCGAGCGTTTCGCATTAACAGTAGACGCATTTAACTGCCAAAGCTTTCTATTCTGTTTCTGATTTCTCGTGTATGATCCCAACCTGCATTAAGTGAACTGCCCAGGTATGTGAAGGACGTGACATTTTGTAGAGTCTCTCCGTATGCTTGACATTGAGCGACAAAATTTGGTGTCTTGCTGATGACCATGACTTTTGTTTTCGTTATATTGAGTCGCATTCCGTATCTTTCACTGGACTCTATTACTGCATCCAACAGTCTCTGCAGTCCATCCTGGCTCTCCGCTAGGAGAACTGTGTCGTCGGAATATCTAAGTCTAAGGTTATTAATTATTTTTCCGTTTACTACTATGCCTTCAGCGGACTCTTCTATAGCTTCTCTGAATATATTTTCTGCGTATAAGTTAAACAGCAGAGGTGATAGTACGCAACCTTGTCTAACTCCTCTTTGGACTTGGAATTCTTCTGATGTATTGCCCTCAACCCGAACAGATCCCGTCTGTCTCCAGTGCAGGTTGCAAATGATACGCTTGTCTCTCTCCTCTATCGTTGTTTTGTTTAAGCTCTCGATTAGCTTTCTATGTTGGACTTTGTCAAAAGCTCTTTCGAAGTCAATGAAGCAAGAGTATACGTCGCAGTCAACATCTCTTGCTCTTTGGACTAGTACTTGCATGCAAAATAAGGCTTCTCTTGTACCCATACCGTTTCTGAACCCGAATTGAGTTTCGCCCAGGTGTTCTTCGATTTTTCGAAAAATTCTCTCATGCACCACGTTCAGAAAGATCTTCAGCATATGACTCATCAAGCTTATACTGCCGTTGTAACGAAAAAGACCGTATCTGCAATTTTAATGATTTTGGGTAAAGCTGTCAGTTAAAATAAACCGAGGTCGGAGAATTCATTTCTGTTGCTTTAAATGCCGTATCCACATTAAAAAGGCTTCAAAATGCACTTACGTTTTTCAGAAAATTACGTCACAAGGGTCTGACCATAAGTTAAATGACCGCAACCAATATTTGTAAGTAAGAAAGCCGTAACGTGTATTTAATACGCTCTAACCTAACAAGACAAAATATTATTCTAGTCCCTTTTTATCTTAAAGAACCGTATCCCAAATTCCTTACTTAAAACACCATTTGCCAGTTTGATACGGCTGTATAACTTACAACATTGTTTCTCTTTAGACAATAACAACAGTGTAAGTGCACGATACGTTTTGTTTACGATACGTAGCGCGAGAGTGTTACAATAAAAAGCTGTGATTTGTTAGTTGTTTATTAATAATAATGTTTCTTTTTCCTAAATGGTAAGTAACCTTATTTGCTTTTGGTGGGTGTTATGTTCATTATATTTCTCTTTCTATTAGATATTCGACGAGTCGCATGCTCAAGTAACATAACCTATAAATTGGGAATAAATTAATTGCCAGCCATGCCTGGATCACGTACAGAAAGAATCATGTTGTTGGCTAAGACACTGCAGCGCCAAGAACAAGAACAAAATAATTTGATATCCGAGGAAAATTTTGATATTAAGACCGGCGCTAGTCTAGGACTTGCCCAAAATACCAGTGTAAAAGTAGCCGATTCTTCACAAGACGTAGCTTATTATTTGAGTCCAGTTTGCGGGACTGATAGCCTAAATCCACCCTCAGACATATCTGAGAATTCATCTCCGTTGTACAAAAATGTGAATATATATAATATTGTTATGTTAGACGAAAACCTAGTGCCCCTGCAACAAAATATTCATTACAGTAATAATGGTATTAGTATTAATAATGATAGTGAAGTTATAATTAGCAAAATCGCCATGTTTGAAGCAGATGGTGTTCAAGAATTACGAAATAATTTCCTACAAAACAAGCAATCTCAATCCGATTATAAGGTTGATAATCAAACAAATAATTATGAGATTCTAATGCCGCTCCAACCAAATATGCCTACTCCTACTGATAATGATATTGACATGGTTATTATGGATGAAGTTATAATTACGAAAACTACGTTTGAAGAAAATGGTACTCATAAAGTATTAGATAATGTTCTGCAAAATGAAGAATCTCGATCCAGTAACTCTGATGATGATTATCAACCAAACAGAGACACAGATAATATTTTTAGTAGTAGCTCAGATACATCGAACATTGCCATCCAACCATCTAAGAAAACATCTAGAAACAAAAACAAAAATGAAACGAATGCAGCGTTGGGAAATATAACAGATCAAATTGAAGATGAGCTTACAAAAAAAGGAACTTTAAGAAAACGCAAGAAAAAGAATAAGAAGGAATTTAAGGAGGCCCTGAATATGAAGAAAATAAAAACAGAACAGGAGAATCATAAACTAAAATTGCCATGTAACGATTCTTGCATAAGAAATTGCAAAAAAAATATTTCAGAAAATCGCCGTCAACAGATAAATATGGAATTCTGGACATTAAACTGGTCCGAAAGAAGAATGTTTGTACTTCACAACACAAAAAAAATGGGTGTTAAACGACGATCGAAAGGTTCAACAGAGGCAACCTCCAGACGAAATGACACGATATGTTATTACTTCAAAGACGAAAGCGGCGAAGTCCACCAGGTATGCAAGGTATTCTACTTAGCGACCCTAGGGTTCACCAAAAAGAATGATACTATCTTGAAACACGTCTTACATCATAACAAATCTGATGTAGTGGTTGCTAAAGATATGAGAGGCAAACATGCGAAACACGAAAAAGTAGATCGGGAAATTTTACAAAATCATGTTGAAAAATATAACCCTTGTGTGTCCCACTACAGGCGAGAGCATGCCCCTGATAGGTTATATTTACCCTCGGATGTAACTATAAAAGATATGCACAGTGACTTCCAGAAAGCATTTCCTGATGTAAAATGTTCTTATGAACTATATAGACATGTTGTGGTGAAAGAAATGAATATTTCATTTGCCCATTTAGGACACGAGGAATGTGAGATTTGCGAAACTCATAAGTTGCATGATGTTTCACATTCAACTGAAAACTTGTACCCTAACTGCGAAATATGCAAATCCTATCAAGTTCATAAGAAAAGGTATACAAAGGCTCGTGAAGCATATAAAGATGATGCTAAAAATAGTAAGCTGTCCTCTGATACACTGTTTTTTTCGGCTGACTTGCAAAAAGTGATAATGTTGCCGCGACTTGATATGTTTAAATTAGTAATTTTCACTCCACGCATCATAGCATTTAATGAAAGTTTCGTCCCTTTGGGTACTAATTCAAAGCATAAACCTGTGGCTACTATTTGGCATGAAGCTATTAATGGGAGGAAAAAGGAGGAAATAATTAGCTGCTTCCATCAGTTTTTCCTATTACATCGGGATTCGGAAAAAATTGTTGTTTGGTTGGATAACTGCAGCGCTCAAAATAAAAACTGGGCCTTAATTTCGTTTCTTATATATATTGTTAACTCAACAGAAATCGACACTAATGAAATATGTTTAAAGTTTTTCGAAAAAGGGCATACGTTCATGTCAGCCGACAGCTTCCATCACCAAGTCGAGATGGCACTAAAATTGAAGAAGAAGGTGTATGACTTTTCTGATTTCGGTGATTGTGTTAAAACCGCCAACTCAGGTCGTGTCTTGGTAAAAGAAATGCGCATTGAGGATTTTTCCATTTGGAACGATTGTGCGTCTCAAACAGCTTTAAGAAAAATAAATCCAAGACCCTATCTTTCTGAAATGGTTGCAGTTAAGGTAGTTAGAGGATCCCACAAACTTATGTACAAAAACGAATTTGAACGAGACTATTATACAGAGATAGAGTTTTTACAAAAAAAAGTACACAAAAAACGTTTTTCCAAAGCCACCATCGGTACAGAAATGTCGAGGAATTAATTCTCAAAAAAAAGAAAAACTTTTAAAGGACCTCTCCGGAATTATGCCTGCTTCTAGGTTAAATTTTTGGAAAAATTTGCCTACTTCGGGAACAGCGACAGACCTTATCACAAATTTCGACTAAACTTTAAAATGTTAATAATTATTATTATTATTATTATTTATAATACTTATTATTGCAGTGTAACCTTCCTACGTTCTTTATAAATATGATAGTTCCTCTAAAACCGTTTCTCCTTTTATCTTAAAAAACCGTAAGTGCATTTTAAATGTTTTTCAATGGTACTTTTCAAATATAACTACTTTAAAACGATTTATAACCACCAAAAACATTGTAAACTTCCAAAATCACCAAAATTGCAGTAAATTTGAAATAAATAAAGAGTTCCTAATTCATGTGCTGTTTACTCCAAACTCTGTTTTTGCAGATACGGCTTTCTTTACTACGAGGGCAGTATAGTTCTATGGTCTTCGCATTTTTTGGCGTGAGGTTTTTTCGGTATCGGTATGAATGTTGAAGGACCTTGCCAAGAAGTCAATCCGATCATCCTCCAACACTTTCAAGAGCTCTCCATGTATTTCGTCTGGAACCGTGGATTTATAGCTCTTTAACCTTCGTATTGCTTTCAGTATCTCATCTTTAGTGATTGGCATACCTTCTGTAGCTTTATTTATGCTTGTGGGAGAGTTCCCGCGTCCATCATCTTCAAACATCTCTCTCATATCTCATATCTCTCTTTCCATCTTTGCCAGTTAATGCTGTCACATTCTTCGGTTTCCAAACGCCTGCCACCTCCTTCACTCTTTTATGTATATTGTAAACATCGTGCTTGCTTTGCAACATCTCTATCTCCTCACATAGTTCTTTCAGCCAGTCTTCCTTGGCTTTTTCAATTTTGTGATTAATTAATGTATTTATTCTTCTGTATCTTGGATTGTCCTTGTTTTTATATTTTCTTGTTGTATCCATCAGTTGCATGATTTCGTCAGTCATCCATTTCTTTATCTTTCTGTTTACTCCCGATTTTAGATGTTGCTCCGCTGTTGTGATCATCATATCTTTGATTGTTTTCCATGTTTCTTCTATGTTGTTTACATTGTCCACATCCCTTTGCTTTTCCATTTCCAATATTTTTACACTCATGTCTTGTCTTATTTTTTCCTTAATTTCGTCATCTTTCAATTTCCTTATGTCTATTTGTGGTTTGAGTGATCTATTGTGTACTACCTTTTTTAAGCGTGTTCTTACTGTAGCCATCAGTAGATTGTGGTCTGAGTTTATATCTGCTCCCGGGTATGTCTTCGCAGATGTCACTGAGTTTCGCCAGCGTTTAGAAATCTGATTGAAATCTTTTTTTAGAAATCTGATTGCGTACTATATTCGTGCCGTCATCCATAGGGGCTCTCCAGGTGTATAGTCTTCTGGCGGGTAGTTTGTATAGGGTGTTTGTAATAACAAAGTGATTTTCTATGCAAAAATTGATCAATGTTTGACCTCGCTCATTTCTGCTTCCCGTTCCATATTCTCCCACAACTTCCTCTGTTCCGCCCCTACCAACCTTCGCGTTGAAGTCCCCTATAATCATCGTCATTTCCTCCTTTTTTGTCATTTGTAGAGCTTTATCAATATCAGCGTAAAACTCCTCAATTTGTTCTTCCGTGCTTTCTGTAGTCGGGGCGTATACCTGAATTACGTTCATTTTTTATTGCATGGGACTGAATATTCAGTCATTGTGGTAAAACTTTCAGTGCCTGGTATTATTAATGTAAAACAGAACAGCATTATTTAATTTTTGCAATAAGAAACCAAATTGTCAACTTAAAAAAAAAATTTGGAGCGTTCTGATAGGCTGTGAAACATGCGGACAAACAGACGGACGGACACGGGGCCACATTATAAGGCTTATTTCTATGTATAGAAGCCTAAAAGTTACCGATCGATCAAAAAAATGACAACAAGGGACGGCGTTAGACAGTTAATCCACCAAGTTTAGGAAGTTGATCGTATCAATGTCAAAGATATTCGAAAAAAACTTTGATTCCAATTTGATTTATACAGAATTTTAGTTGGCAATGATTACAAACTTAAAAAATTACAAAGTAGGCTATGTTCGGGGACATGGCCGTATGGTTTAACGTGAATACGTCATCGCAGGATACCCGTTTTCGCTCAGGTCTACCGATCGGATAACATCCATTTGAAAACATGCAAACAACTTCCAAGTTTTTGCTGAATAATGACAATTCGAAATTTACCATTTCTACACTTTTCGTACACCCACACACAATTTTCGTTACATATTTTTATTAAATTTTAAACACGCTACCGATTTTATAGACGTATTCACTTCAAGAATTTCAAGAGAGATGAAACACGACTTCGGCTTCGACAGGACTTCGGCCTGCAAAAACAAATATGGAAAACAATTCGCAACCAAAGAAGGGAATTAAAAGATACATTGAAACTCAAAAATACCCCTTACTCAGTGGATAGAATACTTCACATGCCTGTTCCGCAATGAAGATACACAAAACCAACTAGCAACAGTGGAAGATAATATAACTGTTGACATCATATTATTATTATATGACATAGATAAAGCTATAAAAAAAAGGGTAATCCGGTCAACGCTCATAGCATCCATGGAAGCTCTTCTAGAGTTACATCCTCTACATTTAGTAGTGGAGCAGAAGCTCCATTAGCAGCATACAGACTGATCATTAATGGCCAAAGTAAGATTACACAACGACCTTCTACTCAATAAAGAGCAATAACATCCTTAGAATACAATCGGACAAAATTAGCACGGGTTTTGAACCTTTAAACACGACCGGTTGAACGCAACATTTTGGATGCAAGGTCGCTTGGACGCGAGACGTTTGGACGCCAGAGACTAATTTTAATTATCAAAGAAAATGTTTCATTTAGGGATGTCGAACTCAACTTCGTTTGAAAACGACGGTTTTGACGCGAAGCTGTTTGGACGAGAGCTAAAACTAAATGGAAATCGAAAATTTAAAATAAAAATGGACTCGCCAGTAGAATTTAAAATCCCGGTCTTAAGTTTCATAAAGGCAGGAGTGTCTCCAGTGAAAGTTAACGGGGAGGGGGAGAGTAAAAATGTCTAAAATCTCATCTGGTATTTCTCTGATATTATTCTGGTGTTTTCCTTTAAGTCTTAAATGCCTTTCAAATTATAGTTTGATTAAAGTAGTCAAATGACTACATATTACGTATACTCAAGTCAGAATTAGAAATTTTAAACAAAAACATTTTATTTGCCATTTTGTAACGGAGCAGGGCTCGAACTATATGAGAAAATAATAAATATAATTATAAATTTATAGAAATATACGTACGATACAATAAATTATTTTCTTCTGCAATATGTAAAATTTAACCTATTGCGCTGACTTAATTGCGCGCCCCTCCCCTTTCATATTTTGTTCCACAAGAACCCAAACATGGACATCCTCCAAATATCAGTTCGTACATCTTGACTGCTTTTTCTTATTTTTAAGGATAAAGAGGTTTTTCTACTTTTGCGTATCGAGGAATGTGCGTCTAAAAACGCTAACTACAAAAAACCATCGGAAAAATTCGCCGGTTGTAGTGGCGCAATTCTTACCATTAGCCCTAATCAAAAATATTCTTGAACCGAACCTGCCCCTATACCTAATGAAACCAAAGTTTTGGTAATTTGCGGTAAGTGGTAATTTGGTATCTTATGTATTGAAATTTAAAAAATTTAACAAAAAATATTTTTTATACACAAGATAAATTAGGACGGAGCTTATGAAGTACATTAAGTTGGTAAAATATTTTATTTATTTTTTTTATTTTACACACAAAGTGCACCGACTCTCCCAGGACTGACTACAGGTTCACACAAAGACTTTTTACGCGAGGATTTTTAAATGACAGAAAAAGGATCAAATGAGTAATATTTCTTTTGGCAGCACTGCTGAAAGAAACTCTTTTTTAAAAAGCATATTAAAAAGCATACAGTATACTTCAAGCTTTAATATCAGCAGTGCTGCCAAAAAAAATTAGACATTTAATCCTTTTTCTTTCATTTTAAAATTCTTGTGTTAAGCGGTGGTGTTTATTTTCTCATTTTCCTTATAAGTCTTTTATTTAATCTGTGGGTACATTTTAATTATTCGTTGTTTTTCGATCTGTTTTAATAAAAATTATTATACACTTGTATGTATTTTGACTTTCAGTTATAATCTTTGTTAAAAGTCCATTTTGCAATACTTCACTTTTCTATCTTTAAATCTTTATTTATTTCTCTAATATTTTTAAAATTAAAAAAACTTTTCATAGATATTCTTCCTGTGAACATTAATATTTTTTTAACCCTATCACAAAGGGTAAATATGCATTCTCGAGATGAAGAATAAAAACGGAAAAAGGTAGGGTTTGGAAGACAAAAAAACTATTAAACGTCAGAACAAAAATATACTGAATAAGAGAGAAGTAAAATATTTAAACCGCCTAGAATGGATTTTTTTTGTACGATATCAACACTTAAACCATTTCATTTGGGGATATATCCACACTAACTAATTGTAAGTTCATAGTTTTCCCTACACATTATAAGATCATGTACATAATAGGACATACAGCTTTACGTGGAATCCAAACCACTGCACAAATAATTCGAGAATAACTGCGATTCGAACTCAGACAATCAGGTCCACAGTTCTTTGCCACCATACGAATGAACGAAGTAAGAAATTGTTTAAATATAATATGATATAAGAAATGAACAAATATTTGGCTGAGCTGAAGCAGGAGATTCAATAAATACAACAAACGTTTCAGGATAATAGAAAAATACACGAAGGAAAAGTTGGGAATGGAGACAAAAATAGAACAACGAAACAAAAATAGAAAAACTGGAGAAAAAATATAAAACGAAGAAAAAACTAAAAGAAGGAACAACATAGTAAGGAATTAATGGACAAATTTTTCTATTGCTAAATTGATGTAAGAGCTAGAAAACTTTCTTGGGATGGCAGATTCGTAGAAGTATAATCATGGTTTAAGAAAAAAAATTTACGAGGAACAAAGCGAGTCTGGCAAATAGTAAAGTATTGTTGCGTCTACGCCTTTTTAAGCTCTAAAGGACGTTGAACAACAAATCTCTCTCACTTATCTCAGATTCTTTTTTATTGGCTTATCTCGCTTAGCAAAAGCATAAAAGAAAATCCAGCTGGTTCAGTTAACATAAAATTTATTAAATAAACACACGAATTATCAACGGACAACAAAAGAACAAATAAACAATAACAACAACAAATCAAAAACAGAACTTAAAATCTAATAAAACACTCGCTAACCTTTGTACCTCTTGGGTACTTGACGTAGCACTACACTTGCTCCCCGTCTAACGCCTGGTCCAAATGGTTTAAACCAGCCCAAATGCTGATCTCGGTTCTCCTAATTCCTTGCAGCTTCTCGTGCTGCTAACAGGATTCTTGATTGGTTGTCACTGACTAGTGATTCGATAAAACCTTTATCGTCACTTGTTGTCTTCTTTGGCAAGTTTTTCTGATTCCCCACTAAGAACTATCGGCCGAGTTCAGTAGTCCACCTCTGTGTTGTAATCAACTTACGTACTTGTTCTTCAAAGACACGAATTTATTTTATCCCGCAATGAAACACGTCTATGTTCTTCGCGACCTCGTATGTGACTAACTGCTTCACAGTTGTTGATCATAGAAACCAAATTATTTTATTTTGTTTTCTTCTTTCTGGATCCCTCCTAATTTCTGGATGTTATCCTGCTTGTTTTTCACCTACGTATTTTCTTCGTTGCTAGGTGCGCTGCTCGTCTTTAATGTTGCTACTAAACTTAATCTAACATTCACACAACTTAAATTCTAACAACGATAAAAACACAACCTGCACATCCCAGGTCGGCGTTTCCTTTTATACTGGATTGCATATCGAGCTCCTACTGTGAATGACGCGAAACACAACAGTATATATTAATAACGATTTAATGGCACAAGAGTGAAATATTCAAACGCAATTGAGAGAAATAGCTTTATACTTTTTGTTGCATATGGATTCGGTCTCTTCAAATTTTCGCACTAATTTTATTACGTAATGGTGGCTTACACTTTTTCAGGGTGGCTTTCATTGAAAGTTCGAGATTCTTAAAAACTCAAATAATTGATTTGAAATTAATTGTTTTAGTATCTTAAACTCGTCTTACACCTCAATTATTACGATCGTAATTATGGTGATAATCTGCGCAGAACGCTATGCAAATGTACAAATTTCTGAACTTGTCTCTGCGCAGATTATGATCATAATTACAATCGTAATTATTAATGGTGTAAGACGGGGTTTAGGTGACAGTGGAATGCACATATTTATCACTAAAAGCGTGTTTTTCTTAAAAATAAAATTATTTCCGACTAAAATTATGTTTTGTGTCATCTTACAATTTTTACCTCACAATCCGTCTCACACCTCAATAATTCCGATCGTAATTATGGTCTCCGCTCAGATTATGACCATAATTACGATCGTAATTACTAATAGTCTAAGACGGGTTTA
Source organism: Podabrus alpinus (assembly GCA_932274525.1). NCBI lineage: Eukaryota > Metazoa > Arthropoda > Insecta > Coleoptera > Cantharidae > Podabrus > Podabrus alpinus. Next base: position 23,945,252 of record OW026454.1, read on the forward strand.
ACTCATAAACTGTTCGACTAAATTCAATTTTCTTAAGGTGGATGAACTAAGAATTTTTCCATCTTTAAAATGATGTATCAAAAGGTAGGGGGTGCTATTTAAAATTTCTAAGTAGGGGCAGCTGCGTCAGAGTGGGTTAAATTTAAAATTCAAACAGTAACGGTTTTGGGCGTCTCCGTAATTCCCTCAAAAGCGATGTGTTTTTTGCTTTCCTCAAATTTATTTAAAAAAAAATTTTTCCGGCTGGCTATTTTTGAAATGAACACCCGGTATGTATGTTTGTATTAATTTGCAGGGTAATCTCCAAAGTATTGCACTTTAAGAAATTACGTAATATTTTAACTACCTTAGTAAAACTTTTGCTGAACTAATACGAAGAATTTTAAAGAATACCTAAATAATTACCATATTTTGTTAATCGATACATTTATTTATAAAATATTAGTCATATCACAGTCATGTAAATTCTCGCGTTCTAAAGTTTCGCCGAGTTTCGCGTTCAAATACTTGCATTAAATATAAAAATACTTATAACTAAATTAATATTGGTCAATATTGAAACATATAAAAGTTCTTGCATAGAAATTGACTCATTGACTCATTTCACAACTGAGCGGTACCGTTGATGGTCGGATGTTCACCAGTTACATTTGTGGTTTAAAGCCTCCATTTGTTATTATCAGGTAAGTTGAACTTTTTGGGTAATTTGATCAGATCTTCTATGATAGAGTTATGGATGTTTTCATTGTTTTAAGAAATAATTAACGCACGTGAGGACACTTGAATAACAGGTTTTACTCAATTTGTTTTGTCAAAACCACGGTTTGAAAATTAAATGGTGGGTTGGTCTACAGTGGATCAGTGCTACATGGTTAACTAAAACATGGTCAAAGAACAGGATGTAAGATTCATCGATTCATCCTTCCGAATCCAATAATTAGCGGTACCGCTAGGCGACGGTCTTATAAGTTCTCAGTTGATCTTTCTCTATTGAAAATGTGCTAATTTTTTTATTTTCCTATATTTTTATCTCGAAAATGTATTTTTTCTGTTTCTCTATAATATATTTTTTTCGAAAATATATTGTTTTTCTATATTTTTAGTTTGAAAATCTGTTAGTTTTTCCATTTTAAAATATGTGCAATAATCGTGGTGGCTGATCCACTGTTAACCGTAGGCCGATCCAATGTGGACCACCCCTGGTCAACACTGAATACACTTAAAATTAAATATTTTTTTCATAGTTTGCTTGTAATACAACTTAGTTTAAATTACCATATTTCGATAAGATTACAATAGTCCATGTTACTCTACCCAAAATTTCAACAAACTTCATGTATTATTTTCCAAGATATATGGGTTTGAAAAATTGGTGATCCACTGTCGACCACCCTACCCTATATACTCCTTTATTTTAAGTAATCGACAAAATTTGTTATTAATTGAAGCTGCAACAACATTTTTGATACCTACGATACCTAAATTTCTGTTTGAAATATTTCGATTTATTCAAAATTTTTTACAATTTTAGAAATATGTTAAGAAGTAGTCTGGTTCTGTAGGAAATGTTGAGTACTGAGATATTTTGTCAAAAATGCTTAGTAGGTACGGTATCTTAGCAAGTAATTTTCACTTGAGTGGACATCCGACACCTGGTACATTTTTCCGCTATGGCGCTATCAAATATGGCGGATGCTTTGTCACAAAATTATGCAATCTCTGTTAATACTTGACCGATTTTCATGAAACAAGAATCAATATAAATATAATTGCATTTATTATTTATAATGTGAGCAGCAATACTTTACTATTTCTCGTTGGATTTTCTGTTTTGTAAATTTATTTTAATTCTCCAAAAGAGTTCCTCCAAATTTTGCATTTAATGTGATATGGAAAATGATTTTTTCTTCTGTAAACCGGGTCTCTTTTCAGGAATTTTTACATCCAATTGGTCCAAAAGGTTACAATAATAATCTGAGTTTATTGTTTTACCAGTTTGAAGGTAATCCACGAACAAAATACCTTTTGCATCTCAGAAAACTGACGCTAACATCTTCTTGGCCGATTTCTGGACACGAACTCGCTTCGGAGACGAAGAGCCGGGTTCACACCACTCCTTTAGCCTCTTCTTTTGATTCAGGATCATGGTGGTAGACCTAAGCCTCGTCCATAGTGGTGAAACGACGCACAAAATCCTTTTTATCCTTTCTAAAACGCTCCAGATGTTGCTGACGAAGTCGCATACGAATGTGTTTTTTGAAATTGGTGTTTTTGTTAGCAGATTGTAAAATGCATTTCAAACAAGTTACCTTTTATTTAAATATATTGAAACTTTGAGATCAACTTTTCATAAATATAAGCTTTGGGTTTCCTTTAGGAAAACTCATGGTGAATTTTCAAACCTTAGACAAAAGCATAGAGTCTTTTACTTCCTGAAATAAATTGGATATCATTAGAAGCTCATAATGGGTTATCTTTATAATCACTTAAGAGATTAGAACGGTTTGAAATAAGGTTACAACTTTTGGTATGGAAGAAAATCTTGAAATGCTTTCGTGCTGCCTGTAATATCAGCGTTCAATAAGCATGATTTAACTGGTGTGTGTATTGGTTTGTCTTGAAAAAGTACATATACAGTATATTGAAAATCTCCTGTGTGATCAGGTAAGGTAGATTTCTCATGGTTAAAATTGTCGAATGCGCCAATTGTAAATTAATCGCTCTTGAAATGACTAGGAATCAGAACTTCATTAAGGGATTGTTTAATAGAAAATTGTGGTCAAGTTTATGTGGAGACAAGTAATTTCATTGTAGCTGACACCCAAAACCTAACATGTTTAAAGCTTGTTATAATATGTAGTACATACATTACATTATGATACACAAGTACATTGTAGTACCTACATTATTGGCAAGAAAGTTCGCGCTTAAGATTCCACTTAATTTTTATTTCATTTTCAGTTTAAGAGCTTTGAAGATCCTGAAATTTATCATTCTCAATTTTTAACAAAAAATTTAATAACTTAAATTAAATTTAATAAAAACACGTTAAACTACAAACTGGTTGTAAGAAGTTTCATAAAAATCTGTTCAGTATTAACAGAGATATGCATAACTTTGTGATGGGAAATCCTCCATATTTGATGACGCCATAACGAGAAAAAATATACCCGATGCGGTATGTCCCCATTACTGAAAAAAAAACCAGTACTCAATTTTTCCTACAAAACCAGGTTTCGGTCTAGAACTAAAATGAACGGAAATTAATATCCACTAAACGGTTAATGATAAACTGAATATGATAATGGAGGCATATCAAAATCTATTAAATATGTTTTTTTTATATCCGTATATAAAATATCTAAAAATTCAGTTTCTCATCAAGATTGATTAATTATTATTTAAAAATTCATTATTTTAGATAGAGCACCATAATGAATAATATGTTTACAGGGCTGCATATGGAATTAAAATCGATTCGGAACCGTGTTAAGTTTCTTAGACAATTTTTGAAGAAACAAATTATTACTTCATTATTGTTTATCAATATTATTCAGTAATAATAAATATTACACAATAATAGTTAGTAAATATCAAATTTTAAAATCAGCAATTTACTAAACTCATCGAGAAAACAAATTTATTAAAATAAAAATGAACTAGGTACTCATCAGTAAAAAAATTTGAAGATTTACATTTAATTTAGTTTATTTATATACCTGAACCATTTTCTCCTCATTTTGTTCTGAACATTTAAATAGTGAAGTTCACATTAGATACTTCATTTCAATGTTGTTAAGTGCAGGGATTTTAGAATTTTGTTTGAAAAGTAATTTTAAAAAACCTTAAATTTACACACCCAAATTGTGTAGACCAAAAAAAACATAGTACCGTCTTGATCCTTTTTTTAACGAAAAAACTGGAACCCTCTCACAAAATTGTCGCCAATTGGCCAACCGGTTAGAAATTGAGAAGACCAGGAAAAGCAAACAGCAAAACGAACTTTCTCTCACGCTCGGTGATTGGTGATTAAAACCAAATAATCTATTTTACTGCCGTACACTACCAATTTCTCGAATCCACAAATACTTCGATGCTTTTGCGTTCACCTTATAAAAATGCCAGCCTCAACCCTAGCAGCTTAGTTCCGCGCTGTGTGGTCAATTACCTCCCACTTAAAATCCCAAACAAGCAAAAATTGTAGCAGGAAATTCAAATCATTACAAATAATTTATGGTATACTATTGCATCGATCTTCATCCTCCGCCTAGTGAGCCACGCGTGATTACCTATCGTAATTTTCGAGATCTTGATCGGGTTCAGTTCTCTTCCGATGCCGCACGTTTGTTTTGGACCATCGTCGATGAGTTGTCTGATTGTGATTAAAATGCTGAATTCTTGAACACCCTTATTATATCACTTTTCAACGTTCACGCTCCCATCCTAGTGTTGAGGGAAAAAGACAAGCCTTGGATTATATGGATGATTAGAGAGATCTCCAAATCAAAAAAGTTGGCGTAAGCTAGGCACAAACATTCCCATTTTGACGTTGATTTTGTCTGTTATAGAGATCTCAAGAACTATCTGTCGGATGCTGTTAAAAGAGAGAAGACTTGCTTCATTAAATACCAGCTTTCGCTTCATCGTTCGAATCCAAGAAAACTTTGGCAATGCTATTTTCTTCGTAGGGTGTACACTCTCGTTCTTCTAACAGGATTTCCCCATACTTATGTGGGGATCCCGATACCCTCAATTTATATTTTCTTAACTCCGTTCAGAAGGTTTCGTCTTCTGCCGAGGGTGAATCTAACTTTGTGGGCTCTCTTTATCCTGGGATAGAGTCTACGCTCTCCATTGGAGAGGCCACTTCTATGGTGCTGGAATCCATTGTGAGGACTCTGCATTATGGTGCTCTTGGGTTGGATGGTATTACGCTACGCATGCTCAAACTTGTGCTGCCCTTTTGCAGAAAAGCGGTTTATAAACTCATCAATCACTCCTTTAAAACTGACGAGGTGCCAGCTATTTGGAAGGCATCCCGTGTGGTGCCTCTTGCCAAGGTTCCGTTGGCTTCGGAGTATGCTCATCTTCGCCCAAAAATAAATCAAAATAAATTAAAAAAGTACTGGCACAATCACTCTGATGGGAAAAATTTTAACATAGAGTCGTAAAGGGAAGAAAGGGATTAACGGCTCTTTTAGGTACCAACTTTCAAAGTGGTAACTCGTATTTTACGTAGTTGTACGCAATTAGAAAAATTTGATAATTTACTTTAAAATAAATATAAATAGTGGAAATCATTAAATTTAATGTATACGAATATTCGTCTAAAACGTTATCCGCATAAATTTGTTTTAAATTATAAATAATATTTATAATTAATAAATTAAAATTTATGTTACAACGTGATAATTTTGTAACATAAACTAATTTATAGCTTGGTTTATACAAAATAAATTATGTTGTATTATTTCTGGTTTGAATCAAAGATGAACCGTAAATAAATAAATTAACGTGTATTTTTTAGATTTAGCAAAATACCTTACATAGTCAAAAGGTCATTTAGCAAAAGGGGATTCTGCTTATTGTGCTTTGCTTTAGGTGGGATTGTAGGATATGTAGATTAAGCCCGCCTTACTCCCTTCATAGGGTGCTTGAGAAGCTGACTTTGAAAGCAGTGTAAATTTTAATTAATTTACGTTTGGGCTTTGAGGAAGTACATCCCCGGCCGGACTGATTGATACAAAAGGATACAGTAAACCGTGAGGCAATTTACCAGCAAACTAATTGTTGATGAAGTCAACAATGTGGATGATATGTGAAGCGGACCTATCCACCCCTCCACAGTGTAAAGTCTTGAGCCGACTGTGTTTTTCATTTAGGTCGCATTGATTTTGGGTAAGTTTCAAAGGCTCCAACCCCGTCCCGAAAAAAACAATCCCCACTTTCCCGCAATCTTAGCAGACCTTCATGAAAAACAAAGGTCTCAACCCCTAACCGTGGATTCGTCTAATTGATGAACACCGGGAAAAAAGTAATTTGATTAATTTTGTCCGATGTCTTCCATTGTTCATTGATTGTTCTAATTTGATTTGATGCAGCTGTCTTTAAGTTCAACCTTCAAGTTTAACTACGAACACGTCGCATTCCAACCTTGGGGATTGCAATTTCCAATCGCAATGTTATCAGTGCGATAACATTGTATTCGAATCTACAATCGCTTCGATTTGGAATGTAACAATGCTCGTTGTTAAGTTAGGATGTGACGTCGCAATGAATAAGGATCTGTCTGGCAACGCCAAACAAATTGGCACCTGTAGATTGATCTGTCCTGAAATTTAAAAAAAAAATTAAATCTGAAAAAGAAGTTTAATTTGTCTTGAATGGCCGCGATGGGTCTCTTCCGTGCTTGCCACCGGTAGTTTTGTCCGGATTTCTGGTTTCGCGGACCAGAGGCCTTCCAAAACTGCATGCCGACATTTACTCCTTTTCGGTAGGGTGAATTCTAAAGTGATGGTATATTGCGTATTCACGATATTTCAATCATTTTGTTTCAAATATAATATATGTACAGGGTATTTGTGAAAGGTTTGGCTTTCTTCATTATCGATGTTTATTGGTACATACATAGTTATATCCGCTTCTGATAGTAAAAATTGATAGTGATTTATTTAATAATTTATTTAGCATCGTCGTTTTACACTCATCGTAATCTTATTTGACGTTTTTCGTTTTATGTAAATGATTGGTAATTTAATAGTAAAATAAGATGACGTCGGTATAAGAAGGTTCTTTCTTTGAGGTACGGTAATATTGCGAGGTTATTGTATGAATATGAATTAGCTTCTTATCTACGACGAGGGAACATCTAATAATCTCGAAATAGAGTTGGTTAGTACTCCCTCGTAAGCCCCTGACACGGGAAGCATGAATTTGTAGGGGTGGGAATTTGTATGATTGGGGAAGAGCATGTAAAACGGTCCTCGGATTTGACAAATTGCCTATAGAGATTCGGAAAACTGAACGTTTGTATCGTAGATTTAAAAAATAAAATATGGATAAATAATATTAGGGCCCTTAAAAAGGCATTTAAAAGTATAGTAAATTACATGGTTTCTCATTAACTCTACCAATCATAAGCTTGCATTAAATTATCAGGTGATTTACAACACCATCTGTACGTGTATTTTAAATGTGGGATTCCCCTAAATGTGGATTTTAAATTTGCAATTGTTTATTTGCAAATTTGCGCGACAAAATTTAAAACGGCAAAAATGATCTACAGATCATGACGAAGTTTTAGTGCAAAAGAAATTAAATTCATATTGTGAAAATAAAGTTATTGATTTTTGAAATTCTAGAAAGTATGAAGAATTGACTAATTTTTAGGAAAATCGGTCTTTATGTCAGTAAATACAACAATTTTTTAAGGAAAAGTTCTCATCAGACTAAAATTCAAGAGCATAAAATGATCTAGAAAACTTTGATTTTTTTGGATTTTGAATTTTAGATCTAAAACTTTGAAGCAAGGCAATAAAATCATAAATGACCACATCCATTAAATAATCTGATAGAGAAGAAAACTATATCGCATTACCGTGAACCTAGAATTATTATACGAATAAAATTCAGCTCAACAGGCCATGCCGGCCCAAGGCTTCTTCATTTTTCCATTCTCCCTGACTTACAACTGAACTAATCCACAGAGCGTTGATGTTCACCAGAAGGCCGTGCTAAGATATTTCATGAAGTCTGCAATTCGAACTCACAATTTCCGCACCATAACTCAACCAGCGATCACACCAAGCCACTGATATGCTTAGTATTATTACATAAAATTTTGGCGCCCGAGTACTATCGTACACTCTTGTTGTACACCAAAAATCAATCAAAATCGGTTCCATTGAACGCTAAGAAATCAACTCCACATATTTAACTTATTAGGCAGTCCGGTTCTGTCTACGGTGCATAAAAATTTCTCCTGATAACATTCATTGCTATGATTCATTGGTTCCAATGTGCGACTTATTTAACTAATTCATAGCATCAAATTTAGTTTAAGGCAAATTTTTTTCTATTTAACTGTTCTACAATATAATTCGAAATGTTACGTAATTGATGCAATTAGTAATATACCGAATTATAAATCTGTAGTTTTCTGTTTAAAATTATTCAAAGTTGTACATATCGCAATCGTGGAAGTAACCATGTTGAACATATATACGCCAGTGGTGCTTTTATCATATAGTGTGGTCCGCCGTTTCTGGGAAAAAGTATAGGTGGAACTTTACTCGCCATTAGGTTAAGAAATAGTATAAGTTATTAATTTACCCATGCCATTAAAGCTGGGGATTTTAGTCTCAAACATGTGGATGAGCCTTACGCTCACAGATACCGTAGAAACAACTTTGACCACACACTTTTTGTGCCTTTTTTCAAACCCAAAAATCTTATTTTTATATGGGAAAAAAGTCATAAGTTTGTACTAATTTGAATTTTTAATCTAGTTATGTGGTACCTACGGCAAGAAAGTTTTCTGATGTTCTTGAAATTTGGTATTTTTTAAATATATTTTGAGTTGCTCTTTTCGAATTTTTACTTTGCCACCTCGTTTTCTTTTGTTATATTGCGGATACAAATAATTTTAAAAAAATAATAAAGTTGACTTCCTGGTGCTTTAGGGGAGCCCAAATATTTTACCGTTAAGCACCCACAACTCCGTTATTTATTGACGGATTTAAAATGTTATTATTTCATTTTGTTCATTATAATTTAAATTTAATAATAATAAAAGGCTCTCATTCCATTGGGAATATCACCGGGTCATGTGACACTCCCAAGTCCGTTTATTGGAGTGGGTTAGTCCTCGTAGTTGCAAATTCTGTCAATGCTCCATCTGTTGTTTTATTATTAAACGTACACTCTTAGAGTCTGAAATGTATTCTTGCATCTTCCACCACCCTCCTCCATTCTCTTCTGTCCCGTAATCTCTGTCGCCAGTCCATCATTTCGTCCTTCCATATTGTTCTTGGTCTTCCTCTCGACCTTCCGACATCCGGTGTGTCCATTTCATTATTCTGTGGATTGCTTTGGTCTGTTGGGCTGTTAGGACATGTCCCAACCATTCGTTGGTTGGGACATCCATTCCCCATTACAATTCCCTCTCTTACAATTTCTTCTTTGTCATTTGTACTGTTTATCTGTAGTCCCAGGTATTTGAAAATGTGTACCCCTTCAAAATTGTGCTCTTCTATTTGTATATCTTCTTTTATTGTTTCATCACCCCTATGGTATTTCATATATTTTGTTTTTGACTGGTTTGCGAGTAATCCCACTTTCTTGGCTTCCCGTTCCAATTTTATGAACATTTCCACCAATGTTTATCATCACGTCATCAGCATAGGCAATTATTTGGGCTTCTTGTTCTTCTTACGATTTCCTCTAAAATGATGTTGAATGACATTTTTACTTTCCGAACCCCTAGTAAGGAAAGTATTGTTATCAGACAAAATTTTACCCCTCAATTTTTTGACAGATTTTCATGTTTTGAGGTTCCCTGAATCCATTTATATCGTTTTTGGAAGGATGTCTGTATGTGTGTTGGTGTGTCTGTATATCTGTGAACACGATAGCGTCTAAACTAAGCAACCAAATCATTCCAAATTTTGAATATAAGCTTTTCCTTGCCGTAGCACAAAACCAGATGAATATAAATTAAATCACCTAAATAGATGGGGGGTTTATCTGAAGCTATTATGACATTATGCATCATAACTTCGAAACGAAATTAAATACGTAAAAATATTAAGTACCAAAAATTACCACTATGGAATATCCTACATATTTTGTCCTACAAGTTTTTCTCCAAAATATTAAAATTGAAAAATATTAAATTTTTCATCGATTTACTGTTGAAATTATGTAAGTAACCATTTTATTGAAAAAAAATAATTAATAGAATTTACGTCTATTCGTAAAGTTACTATGTCGATGGCCACATCAGATTTTTTTTTAAAGTAAAAAAAAAACACGCACGTGTAATAATCTCAAAAGCGAAAATTCAAATGAAAATGTTTAAATTTCACTCCGCGGAAAAAGTCATCAGATTGTTGTCATTATCAAAAGTTACCAGACTATCGCCAAGTTGACCATCGTCCGGTTTTCCCATCGCCCAGTTGCCCGGGTCCGTTTTTTTAAATGCATTTCGGCATTCTAAGATTCTTTCTAGTTAATGGTTACATTTTTCTAATGGAAGATCCCAATAATACTCTACAACTTATTTTTTAATCGATTAAAAGGTAAACAACACAACAGTTAAAAGAATTAAATATTCAAAATTATAGTTTTTCTTTTCAACAGCTCGAAATAATTCATTATGAAAAAATGTATACTAATTATGTTAATATTCCATTTTCCATGCTACTTTCTATTTTCTGGTAATATGGCTACCGTGAACGTAAATTTTTAGTAGGTGTATATTATAGATTATACTGTTCTTTTACTAACCGATTATTATTGACAGTTCCGTTTTTATTCAACATAATAATAATATGTGTTTCCTAAGTATGAAATTGTATAAAAATGCTGACAGAGTTAGGAAATAGGATTCTAATATCAGTTGCCATCAACTTTATTGACAGATGGAATAAATATTTCGGCTTCTCTTGCTTCAATTGCCAGATAATGAGTATGTAGATTATAGGTATAATTTTTATATATACAAACATTGTATTTACGTTATTAATATGATTTTTTTAATTGATATGATTTTTGATATGACATGAGCGTGGCAATGAGCACAATAATTCAGTCGGTTTAGAAGTGATAAATTTCATAATACGCTATATTTATGATGTGTGAAAATTATGTTATAAATATTTTAAGAACAAATTTTTATGTGAGTGAATTTGCATAATATTATACCCTACATAAAAACAAAATAAATAATTTATAAAATAGTTATGTGAACTAATAAATATTCCAAACAAAATAATTAAAGTAAAAAATATATACGTAGATATCATAAATATGATCGAATTGCGCCATTTTTAAGAACTGATTGAATTCCGATTATGCTCCCATATTAACTGACATTGTGAAAATAATTATTGCACAAACAAAATTTTTTTTTCTATTTAACCAATATGTACTACATATTATCAATCAGAACAGTAAATTAAATGCTTAATTATACATTCTATGAGATAATCTGCTGTCTTGTTCTTGTAGGGGATTCCGCCCATCGGCTTTACCCGCAATCATTTTCCTTTATATTTGTAACAATAAGTCACGAGGCCATTTTCGCTTTCGTCGTCTATATTTATATTGTTTTCTAGAAGTAGAGCGATACTCGGATTTGGATGATCTTCAAGCCTGTTGTGATGCTTTTCTGCTCGTTTTTGTATTTCTTCGTGGACATATGAAATTTGCAGGTCTGAATGTAAAGTGTGATTGCTTATGTACCATGGTGCGTCCATCATCGTGCGAAGAGTTTTAGATTGAAATCTCTGTATGACATTGATGTTGGATTTGCTCGAACAGCCCCATAGTTCCAAGCCATAAGTCCATATGAGCTTGATGATTGTTTTATAAATCCGAATCTTGTTTTCCATGGATAGGGTAGACCTTCTTCCGATTAGCCAATACATTTTCTTTACCTTGATGTCCATTTGCTTCCTTTTCTTAATAATGTGTGCCTTCCATGTTAATTTGCTGTCCAGGTGAAGCCCCAAGTATCTAGCTTCTGTTGCACATGGTATAATAGTGTCATTAACATAGACTGGAGGACATAATCTGTATCTTAAAGTAAATGTCACGTAAGTAGACTTTGCTTCTATAACCTTCATTCTCCACTTGTTCAGCCATTCTTGCAATAGTAAAAGATGTGCTTGAATATTTTGAGATACGGTAGCAGGGTTTTCGTCCGTTGATATAATGGTAGTGTCATCGGCAAATGTTGCTGTTAACGTATGATTTGTAGCAGGTATGTCGGAAGTGAAAAGCAAACACAGCAATGGTCCAATAACGCTTCCTTGCGGAACTCCTGATATAATAGGGCAAATGTTTGAAACCTCCTCATCTTGTTGGACTTGAAAGCAACGATTTTCCAAATACGATTTTAAAACATGATAATAATGATATGGCAGATTCTTCTTAATTTTATATAACAAACCCCTATGCCACACCTTGTCAAAAGCCTGCTTGATGTCAAGGAAAACCGCCCCACAGTATTTCTTCTCTTCTAAGCTTCTATAGATATTATCTACAATCCGATGACACTGTTGGATGGTTGAGTGCTGTCTTCGAAATCCAAATTGATGTGCTGGTAGAAATTGTTCTAGAAGATCTTCATTATTTATGCGTTTTAACAAGAGCTTCTCCATTAGCTTTGATAGGAGTGAGAGTAAACTAATTGGTCGATAAGAACTTACTTCTGTTGGGGGGTTTTCCAGGCTTCAAAATTAAAATTATTTTGGCAAATTTTAGTTGTATTGGCCTGTGTGATAGTCTCAAGATAGAGTTGTACAGCATCGTAAGAAATTTTATTCCCAGCCTACGCAATTTAATTAATATTTTCCCAGTTATAAGATCGTAACCAGGAGATTTCTTTTTATTCAGGTTTCTAATTTCTTGTTCAACTTCATAAGAACTGAACTTTTTTATGGGCAAGGACATTTGAAGCGGAGCTTGGAGAAAGTGATTGATTTCTTCATCCGGTTCATCAGAAAAGGGTTTAAAAACCTCTTCTAGATGTTGAGAGAATAGTTCAGCTTTTTCGATGTTTGTTCTTGCCCATGATGTATTAGATTTTTGTAATGGAGAAGCAGTGATTAGGGGTCTTTTAAAACCTTTTGTGGCCTTCCAAATAGTGTTATCTTTTACCGATAGATTATCTAGATAATATTTAAATGTTTCGTTTTTTGCTTCTTTTATTATTTTTTTAAATGATTAGCGATTCTGTTGTATTCCGTTTTATCTTGAGGATGATTATAACGGTGCCATTTGGCTCTTGCTCTTCGTTTTTCAGCCAAAACTTGACGTATTTTCACAGGTATGTTGTATTCATAGCCTGTTTCTTTTACCAATGGAGTTGCTTTCCAGTTAGCTTCCTGGATAGATGTTACAAAGTGATTGGTCGCCTCCTCAAGTTCTTCATTTGTTTTTAAAGATAGCGTGAAGTCTAGTTTTTGTTGAATAACACAAACAAAATTTGAGAATAGTTTGGCAACTGAAGTAAAAAAAGAAAGTTGTTTCGAAAAAAAAAAATTCTTTTTTAAAATATTCGCTTCACCGATTTATCCATACAAAATTTAAGTTCTATTGAGAATTATTAAGCTATACTGCAAAAAAAGTATCGCTGTTTTTCGAATAAAAATTACTACCTTATACTTTTGATAATACGAGAGCAGTCTGAAAAGTTCTCGGCCGAACATGATAGAAACTTTTTTTTTCAGGTGAAATATGTTTTATTTTTCAATATAATCTCCTGAAATACCATGATTAAAATAAGATTCCGGAAGGTCTGAAAAATATCGATCCACATCTGCAATAGCTACGTAATTTTATGAAAAAGGCTTTCCGGCCAGGAATTTTTCAAGATTGGAAACAGATAATAGTCAGAAGCAGCTAAATCTGGTGGATACGCTGGACGTTCAAGCACTTCGTACTTTATTTCGTTGAATTTTGCCATCGTTAAAAAACTTGTGTGAGCACGTGCGGAGTCGATGAAAAATGATTTTTTTTTTCTTCTTTAAAGCAGGTCTTTTTTCAGGAATTTTTGCATCGAACTGATCCAAAAGGTGACAATAATATTCAGAATTAATTGTTTTACTTCCCTGAAGGTAATTGAAGAACAAAACACCTTTGTGATCCCAAAAAACTGTTGCCATAACCTTTCCTGCTGATGGAACCATCTTTGCCTTCTTTGGTGCACTTCCACCGGTTTCGATCCAGTGTTTCGATTATTCTTTTCGCTCTGGTGTATAGTGGTAGATCCAAGTTTCATCAACAGTTATGAAACGACGCTTGAAATCCATTTTATTTTGCTTAAAACGATCCAAACATGCTTGAGAAATCCTCATTCGAATTGCTTTTTGGTCAATTGTTAAAAAATGCGGCACCCATCCTGCACAAAGCTTTCTTGTATGTAGCTCTTCATGCAAAATATTGCCATTTCGTTCTGTTAAGATGCCTATGGCCTCGGCTATTTCACGTACTTTAACTCGTCGATCATTTATAACACTTGTTGAATTATTTGTGGTGTTGAAGCAGTTTTAGAACGACCTTCGCGTGGATCATCTTCGAGGCTTGTAAAACCAGATTTAAAAAGAGCTACCCATTTTTTCTCAGTGGAACGCGAAGGTGATACATCTTTATAGACTTTAACAATTTTGGATGAATTTCTGTTGGTGTTAAACCATCCAAAACAAAGAATTTAATCACAGCACGATATTCAATTTTTTCCATTTTAGAAAAATCAATGACACTTTAATATTAAACAGTGCTACTACTTGAAGAACTTGCTAGATCAAAACAAAATTTCATATGTATTTATATAAAGAATGGAACTTTTCAATACAGTTATTGTTTCAGGCCGAGAACTTTTCAGGCTGCCCTCGTATAATATTATATTATTATTATACATAATAATGAGTATTAGGCCAGTGTTTTATTGCATAGAAAATGGGGGCAAGCTAGAATAAATGTTATTCTCTTTATTAGGACTTCTTAAAAGACATGCTAATTTTGCACCCCCTAGCGGCCCCGGCAACAGCGGATCTGGTCAAAGATTATGGAGGGGGTAAATACATGTTTTGTAATAAAATTTAGGGAAATTTAAGGTATATTTTTAAAATTTGTATAGCAATAGTTAAATTGAAGATTCATGGGGGGTAGTTACCCCCCATTACCCCCCCCCCCCCCGTAGATCTGCCGTTGGACCCCGGATTTCGCCGCCATAGAGGAAAAACCACACGAAGAATGATACTTTTACAAATATTCGTGAATATCTCAGTTTCGGTTCACTTTAGAGCAAAATGTGAAGTTCATGAAAGTAAAATACACTAAATTTTCTACAGAAAAGCGTTTATACGTTTTTCTTGTAAATCAAACGTTTACGGAATTACAACCATCAGAACTTGTGGTATGTCTTCAAAATTCATTATTTGTTATTGTCATTAATGGATATTCCGCAGATCCAAAAATATGTCTAACGCATGTCTTTAAAGCATTTCAGCCGATTAATATTTATATCAACCATGATCCTCCTCAATGTATCTGCAAAGGAAAAGAAGAGCAGGGCGCGAGACGCGGAGGAACCAGAAAATTCGGACCCATCACATATAATGAGTCTGCTTATTATTAGTATATTCTCAATAGCGGTGCGAATTAAGGCCTTCCTAGAGGTGAAATTATATTGAAGAATCACAAATGTTATCGAATCCAGTCGTGGCGGTAGCTCGCTCAATGACGAATTTCGTGAAGGTCGTCCAATATCGGTTATTGTTCCGGAAAACATTGATGCTATGCGTGAACTGATACTGAAAGATGGTCATATGACTTATCGTGAGATTGTGGTATCCTTGGGTATTACTGGGACCTGTTGGAAATATTTCTACAAAGGTGTAAGTGGCGACACCTATTAATATAAGTAAGATACTTGTAAGGCTTTATGACATTTCATGTCTGTAACTTTTTACCGTCAGTCTTATACTACCATTAAACGTGTAAACATTATATCGTTGTATTTGTTCGATCCCTCCCTCATGTCCAACAGGACCAGCATACATTCAAAATTGCATGAACATTTGATTGTCAAAAAGATTTGATTGCGTTGTATCCCACATAATTTAACAATCGCTCAAAAACAGGCTCGTGTCAATTGGTTCAAAGAATTGGTCCAAAAAAAAGGTGACGAAACGTGGATCTACCCGTATGAGCCCGAAAATAAACAGTAGTCGACTGTGTGGATTTTTCAAGATGAGCCAAATCCAACAAAAGTTGTTCGCGCACGAAGCATTTCGAAGCAAATGGTCGCCTGTTTTTTCGGAAAAACTGGACATGTCGCTACCGTACCATTGGTAGAACCAAAGGTAGAACGGTTGATTCTGAATGGTACACAACCATTAGTTTGCCAGAAGTCCTCGGACAAATAAGGAAAACCAACCATCGAAGACGGATCATTCTCCACCACGACAATGCGAGTTCTCACACATCGGCACGAACTAAATACGAACACGAACGAAATAAATTGCGAGGTCAACGGTTTTCGACACCTGAAGAAGCGGTTGATGCGTTCAAAATGCATGTGTTGTAGAGGTTCTTCAATCGGAGTGGAAAAAGTGCTTCAAAAATTGGTTCAAACACGTCCAAAAATGTATTGATCTTCATGGAGAATATTTTGAAAAACAATGGAGCCATTTTCGATGATAAATATTTGTTTTTGTTCTCCAATCCCGAAATATAAAAGGCAACCCTCGTAATAATATATTGTCCTCCAAAACAACCCTTAAATTGCCCCACGCTACTGGTGTGCCATTAAATGTCGTGATCTCGAGCCTCTAAACTTTACTAAGCACTTTTATAGAATAATACCAACAACCTATTTGCTCCGGTCCTAGCTCAGCTCCGTAAAACAACATAAGTGCAAAACTCAGAAATGTTCATACAAATAACTCACCCAATTGCTCAAATGGTTCCTTATCAATAGCTGCGGATCTCTGTTAAATTCCTCACTTTTATGTGACAAATAAAATATTGTTGCATTGAAAGATTCTATATTCAATTTAGTAAATTTCAAAATTACCCTGTGGTACCAGTCAAATTACAAAATAAATGTTGTACAAATTTTCTCCTGGGAAAATTCCCTTACAAAATAATAAAATTGTTGAATTAGTTGCAGCTTCCTCTTCTTTAATTCTTTAGGCTGTGTTAATGTAATACCAACACAAATATGAAATGTTCTTGTTAAATTCGCGTTAATTTTCTTGATTAAGTATTTTTTTATTAAATAAAAGTAATTAAATTTTGTTTAAATTTTTAATGGTAGTTGCTATCAGTACCCGTAAGTTAGATGCAACGCCGTAAAGTTCAAAAATGGTTTTAAAAAAGTTCAAATAATAATGTTGGGTGGGCGAATGGCTGAGCGGTTAGCGTGTTAGCTTCTCATGCCGACAGTCATAGGTTCAAATCCTGTGAGGTGCTATCTATAGAAGAATTTTTCGCTCACCAAATGTCTATCTGCTGGCCACAGGTAACATTATATATGGCTCAAAAACTTCCCTGGTTGGAGAGTAGACGATGTAAAAATCGTCTATCCCCGTGGTTCGGAATCCACGTTAAGCTGTAGGTCCTCTGTGCTCGTCACACAGTTTCAACACGCAACTAGCACAGACAGGGAAATCGGAAGACGTAAAACGTTAAAAGACCGATGCATACATACAAATAATAATGTTTAAAATGCCTTATCGCTTTTAAAACTCGTTCACCTGATGTTTTAGTATGATAACTCATGCTCAGCATCTGCGCAAGATCAAGGATTGATGAGCCATCCAAAATTTCCTTCTTCAGTGTCTCGAGTCTTGTACACTTCAATTACTCACATCGACCAAAATTCTCAACATTCCTCTGGGTTATCACCTCCAATTAAACGAAGTGCTACTATTTAAAATAGCCAACTGATAAATTTACTAGCGACTTGTCTTTAAAGATGCCAATTTCATCTACTTCACCAAAACAATGCATTCAAAAAAAAAGGATATCAATTAAAGTAGCAAGGTATCTCAAACGTGAGTGTTGCCTTTGCATTCCATCCACGAAGTTTTATAACAAAATGTGCGGTCAAAAGTTTCATAACCTCCAATTATAAGGATCCAAAATCAATATTGGTTAAAATTTTACCGTTACTGAACTTCATCGGTTGAGCGCCCAAGGAAAACTAAATTTCCAAGTCAAGCAGGCTCAATTGGCGAAATTTTGTGTCTAATGTACCACTTCTAAATCTTAATCATATCCAAATTTTCCAAATTTGACGCTATCAAATTTATAAAACGTCCGAAGGTAAGTTTTTATTTAATTTTAGAGTTTTAAATTACTTTAAAATGTTTTATGTTTCAGAATTCACTGGTTTTGTTGAAATATTGTGTCGAGACTTGAGTCACTTCCATTTAGATAACACATCACACACCGAATTATGGTCTTTATCACTAGATTACACAAACCAAGACCCTTAATACATTAAAATGACTCTGTGAAAAATTCCAGAAAGAATACAATATCTCACAACATACAAAATTTGTTATTTTTACAATAATCCACCTTTTGAGAACCCATGCAATTTTAGGTTAAAGATAATAAAACCTTCTTACAAAATTTTAATTTTCATTGCAACAACATTGTTTCCTTTGAATCTGATATGACAGATTCCTTCATGAGATCAAGTAGTAAGCCTAAAATACATTTTTCAGAGTTCCACAGTTTTATCCGGTTTCCTAGCACTAATTGTGGGAAAGTGAAATTTACCAAAGTTAAGTTATTCCTACTATCCATCATCCCTCCCGACGGTTGCCACACATACAGACGGTGCAGTAGCGAGCACCTCGGGCGAAGGGTATGAGCTGCAGCCGCATCAAAAAAGAGCGGCTAGCAGACGAGCAACTAAATCTCGGAGCCCGCCAGCGCCCAGAAAAACCGGGGCACCGAGTCCGAATACAAATAGAAATGTTGGAAGAAATAGTCATGAAGATCCGGTTATCTTCATTACCCTGAGACAACCGGGATCTCAATTGGAATTTGCAGAGGTGGTCCGGAAACTAAAAGAGAGTTTAACCAGAGAGACTGCCTCTATAATTAAAAACACCAGGCTAACAAAGGCCGGCAATGCCATCCTGGTGTTGCAAGACAAAGATGACCTTCCTGAGAAACTTCTCAAGGAGGTCAAATCGGCAGTTGACGACCGAAAAGCAACTGGCCGTAATTGTAACAAGAACAAGTTACACATTTCGAATATTTCAATTCGCGACCTGGATCCTCAGGTTAGTGAGGAAGAGGTTCTATTAAGCGTAAGTACGATCATCGGGGCTGGAGGATCCATAACCCTCCAGTCCTTAAAAAGAGAGCGAAATGGGACCCAAACGGCAACTATTAGGGCGGACATTAACAACGCCAACATCCTCGCCGCCGCCCGGACGATCCCCGTCGGACTTTCGGGAGCGTGCAGGGTGACTGCCCTAAGTCGTTGCTTTCGATGCTGGGCCTCTGACCACAAGTCAGAGAACTGCAGAGGCCCAAATAGAACGAGACTCTGCTGGCACTGCTGCCAGTCGGGCCACTTGGCCAAGTACTGTAGTAGCAGAAAACCAACTTGCGCTAAATGCGGGAGACACGACCATCGTACCATCGATGGGTCATGTATGTCTCCAACGACCCGGAGCGCGGTGCCAACACCGGCACCGAGACGCAACACCTTCGGGGTCACCATTTCCCGCAGGGGGGCCAACGCCCGATCAGTCGCCTAGACGATTGCCAGAGACGGCTGGGGAGAGCGAACCCCAGCAAAGAACAGGCCGTGTCAGGTTCATACAAGCGAATCTGCACACGGCACGGGCAGCCCTCGATCTACTGCTTGAAACCGTGCACCGCCTAAAGATTGATGCGGCACTCCTGTCCGAGCCAAACCTCCTAGGGTCCGCTAACTTTGTTAGAGACCGGACTGGCAGAGCAGCCATATACCTGCCTCCAACAACTTCTACAGAGGGGATAGGAAGCGGCGAAGGCTACGCTTGGGTCAAGATCGGAGGGGTGAAGGTAATTAGTTGTTATTACTCACCCAACGACCCGATCGCAGATTTTAGAACCCAACTCGACCTGCTGGCCGCAGAGGTCAGAGCGGCCCGAGCGCACGGTGAACAAGTGTTAGTCGGGGGCGACTTTAACGCCCACTCCCCTGAGTGGGGATCGCCAGATGAGAACGAGAGAGGAGAGGCTCTCTGCGACTTCCTTGGCCCAGCGGGATTGGAGGTGGGTAACGTTGGTAACACCCCCACGTTCGTAAGGGGCAACTCAACCTCCATCCTGGATTTAACGCTGGCGACCAGTGGTGTCCTCCAGGAGTTGGTCGACTGGAGGGTACTTGATGAAGAAACCCTGAGCGACCACAGGTAGATCTCCTTTTGTCTGGAAAGAGTAGAGAGTGTCGATACTTTACAGGCAGAGGGATGGTGCTCATTCAAGATGAATGTGGTGGCGCTCAGAGCTGAATTTGCTCGTATAGCCTCAACTGGGCAGATAACAGACGCCGACGCTCTCACGGATGCACTTGTGGGAGCTTGCAACGAGGCTATGCCGAGAAGGGGGGGACAGTCGAGACGCCCGGTCTACTAGTGGACCGAGGCCATCTACGAAGCTCGTAAGACCGCGAAGAAGCTCAGCAGAGTGGCTCAGAGAGTTAAAACTCTGCACTCTATCGCAGAATACAAAGCTGCAAAGAAAAAGCTCCGCCATGCAATTGCTGATAGTAAAAGAAAATGTTGGCTGGAGCTTCTAAAGTCATTGGACGACGACCCGTGGGGCTTGGCCTATAAGGTAGTGAGGGGTAAGCTAACAGGGGGAAGAAACATGACCGGGCCGAGCCCACCCAAGGTCCGGGAGATAGCGATGGTGCTCTTCCCTGAGCATCCGATCTTCCGGGAGCCAAGAATGCTCCCACCCCAGCAGATTAACCTCTTTACAACCGTTGAAATCCAAGCCGCAGTTAAAAGAATGGCTTCGGACAAGGCCCCGGGTCCCGATAACATTCCTGGTCGGGTCGTGAAGATAGCTTTCGACGAGTGCGGGTTAACCTTCCTGTCCGCCTTCAACAACTGCCTCGTTAAGGGAGATTTCCCGGCGAGGTGGAAAAAGGCGAGACTGGTGTTGGCCCGCAAAGGTGTCAAACCTGTCGACGTAGCGAGCAGCTATAGACCTATATGCCTCCTCGATCACGTCGGCAAGGTTTTTGAACGAATGATCCTGGACAGGCTCATCCAGGACATAGAGAGATCGGGCGACCTCAACGAAAGGCAGTTTGGCTTCCGATGCGGCCGATCGACTGTGGATGCTCTGGAAGCAATAGTCGGAGTCGCGGGAGAAGCAGTGCAAGGTACACGGAGAACTAGATGCTTTTGCCTTGTCGTCACCCTGGACGTAAGAAACGCATTTAATTGCGCAGGGTGGAGGCACATACTGAACTCGTTGAGAGCCCGAAATATCAGTCCCGAGATCTTCAACCTGGTGGCCAGTTACCTTGAAGATAGAAGTCTTATCATCAACGGTGCCACTAGGGAAGTTACCAGCGGTGTCCCACAGGGTTCAGTACTTGGCCCAACCTTGTGGAACGTAATGTATGACGAAGTTCTCGGGCTGGAATACCCAGACGGCACTACGCTGTACGGCTTTGCCGACGACCTCACCCTCATCGTTGTAGACAGAGAGTCGTCGGCTTTGGAAGCCAAAGCAAACGCAGCGATAGCCACCATAAACACCTGGGCGGGCAGCCGCGGACTTACTTTGGTGCCGGAGAAATCCGAGGCAGTCGTAATCCGCGGCAGAAGAAAAGCCCCCACTATGAGGCTGCTTTTGGGTGGTTCCCCAATTGCAGTCAAAGACTTCGTCACCATACTGGGGGTAAAGATAGACAAGAACCTGAATTTTGCCGATCACATCCGTACGGCGTGCAACAAGGCGACGGCGATAGTTACTTCGTTCGCTAGACTAATGCCCAACATCGGCGGCCCAAAACCGACGAAGCGAACGATGTTGGGCACCGTCGCACAGTCCGTGATGTTGTACGCCGCTCCCGTTTGGCAAGAGGCCGTCAACGTCCAGCGTAACCGTAATAGGCTGCAAGCGGTCCAGCGTAAGATGGCACTTCGAGTAACTTGCGCTTACAGGACCGTGTCCGGCGAAGCCGTGCGAGTCTTGGCCTCCATGCCTCCCATAGAGCTTTTAGCTAGAGAGAGAGCAGACGTACGAGCGGGACCGGACCCCACCATTAAGCAGCGGACGCTCGACGATTGGCAAAGGAGCTGGTCCTCCGGCACGAATGCCGCTTGGACCAGAAAGCTCATTCCGGATCTTCGTCCTTGGGTAGCGAGAAAGCACGGAGAGGTGAACTTTCATATAACACAAGCTCTCACCGCCCACGGATGCTTCCAGGCATATCTCCACAGGTTCAGGCTGACCGAGTCATCTGCCTGTCGTTACTGCGGGGACGAAGATACGGCGGAACACACTCTTTTCGGATGCCTAAGATGGGAGAGGGAGAGAGTGATGATTTCGCTCCGGATGGGCGACACACTAAGCCCGGACAACATGATTGCTTTCATGCTGTCCGGCGAAGACGAATGGCTGGCTGTAGCAGTCTTCATCAGTCAAGTGATGAAGACCAAGGAGGGGGACGGACGAGCTGAGCAAGCCGCAGCTCGAGTTCTCGCCCTACAGTTAAGTCAATGACAGCCTTTCTAAGTTCCCTTGAGAAGTTCCCGCGAGAAGATGCGCGAGAAGTTCCCAAGAGAATTCCCGAAGAATATCGTCATTGATCGGCGGGTCGGGTCGGGTCGAGTAGTGACGGTCGTTCGACGGGGTAGGTTAGTGTCGGTACGACGATAGCGCGTAGACCCTCTGTGGACACAAACTCTCGTGCTAATCCAGAGGGGGACGATCGCGAAAATAGTGCCGTCAAATATAAAGACGAGTGGACTGGCACTTTGCCAGCGACCACAAGTTTTTCAAGATGACCCGGTCGCATCGCGCTCTGTGATTTAATATGATTTGCAGGGTCGCTTGGGGGCTCGGAGTCTCCGGTATGGATGACGGTCGGCTCGGCCTTGACTTTGTCGCCGGAATTTCCGCCTATTAAGTTAATGACGAGTGGACTTTCACCTATACTGACGATTGCGGACCACTAGGTGACCCGGTGAGACGTGTTGGATCGCGGCGAGCGGTGTGTCCGGTTCAATTGGAAAAGTAGAATCAAGTGATAGTGCCTGACCTCCCGGACACAAACTTTCGTGCTAAACCGGGAGGTCATCGGGAGCCTGCATCATCGATGCAGCATGGAAGATCGCAGACGACAGCGGAAGTAATGCCGAGAAGGTAAAGCCCGCTGTCGTCGGGGAGGGGGTTTTAGTCAGTTAGAATCTGACACTACCATCCCTGATGGGGTGGTGCCTATGAAGGTTTCCCCCTTCCCTGCAGAAAAAAAAAAAAAAAAGAAAAAGTTATTCCTACTAAAAATCCCTGCATCCTGCTACCAAATCATGTTAACATGATGATATTGAATTACTGAGCTCAGCCACCCAAAAACAAAACGCTTGCTTGCATAAAATACAAATTCTATCGCATGAGAGAGAAACCCTTTTACGATTCAAAAGAAAGAAGAGTGAAGCTTTTCACTTATGTGAAATTTTTAAGAGGCCAGCAAAATACGACAATATAGACGTATGCTGAGGATCTCCTGGGTAACAAACAAGAATGTACTGGAGAGAGTGAATAAAGAAAATGATATTCTTAAAATAGTTGAAATTCGAAAACTGGAATACGAGGAATAAGATAAGAATTGCCATGATAATGGCCAACATTCGGCAATATCTTGGAACGCCTTCCTGGGCGGACAAAAATATACGCAAACACCACCTACCTGTATCCTCTAGTTTTTCCGGCGACACTGCGGCTCTAGCTCAACAGAGAGCAATTTAGGCGTGGGTGTGAGATCAGGAGTGAATACCTGATCCCACTCTAAAGACAAACAAAAAAATTAGGCGCCACACACTTAAAGTCGCACGACGAGATCTTAGCCTGAAAGTGTGAAAGTTTTGGTTAAATAAAACTAGGGGATGCGGTAGTACGTATAATGGAACACAAAAAAATTATATGCAAGTAACAGTGACACATCGGCGAATCAAAAAAAAGGTCTCAGTCGCAGCTGAATAAATTCTTACTAAAATCGACGTCAGATCTGATATCGCTTATTCACAAAAATCTTACAAAGGTCTTTAAAAGGCCTTTAGCGCAAACAGAAAAAAAGTTACGGTGGTGATAAAGCTTCTTATCTGCCCCGGTACACCCGCGTACAATAATCGAAACGTTTCCAATAACAAAAGCAAAATACAATGGTAATTGCTTACCCAAATTGTGAACGGTGATACGCCACTGGATTGACTCGGACGTCGCTGTTGTCGTCAATATTGCGTCTGTCAAAGATTATAAAATGTTGGAAGAACTCCAGGGGATTCGGCTACCAAGTTAGACAGTATAAATGTATAAATCTTCTTATTAACAAATTAAAAGGTTAATATTCAGTGTATTGGATGGGTCCAAAACGATGGTTAATTGATTACGAAGTTCTCGTAAAATCGACAATTCCCATACAAATATTGTACTGATAAAAACAGGTCGAATATCCGGTACCATAAAAAATATCTTCGCAATTTTACTCCTGCAAAATGCAGCAATCTACTCCCGATCGTATAACCAAAACTAATACGACGAGTAATCAATCTTTCTCGGCTCCAAACAATCCCATAAATCGAAAGAGGAAATCAATTATAAAAAATCACGATATTCCAAACAATTAGAAGCCGAAAATGCGTAATTTTTAGGCACTCGAAAATTTTCTTGTCCACTATCAAGCACAAAAATTCGTTATCTTTTTTCCTATTAAAAATATGTTTCTATCTATTTAACCTTATAAAATTTGGAAATTAAAACTATATACAGGGCGTTATAAAGTTCTGTCAAATAATAACGAATTATACCGCATAAAACATAGTAGTAGCCGAAATTGTCTCAACGACAAGAATAGAAGGCTACAATCTGATATTTCATTATAATGTAACGATCAAAAATAACTCGCCAACAACTTTTTAAACCAGAAGGGTAGCTGTATAGAAGCCTAGGAACTGCGGTCAACCAAGTTCCACCTTGTTATTAGTTAAATTTGTTAGTTATCCGTTGGATAACTTTCTAGATAACCGAGCATTGTAAAATAAGCCCTAAATAACGCATTAAAAATATTTTAGGACACGCAATTAATAAATGAAAAATGGAAAATATTACAGTATATCGCGACTCTGATGTCTATAACTCTGCAACCGATCGATTTATAAGGAAAATGTATGAGATGTTTTCTGTAAAGAATTTAGTTTACTTTATTTTCAATTTCCTAATATTTTGCTCCAAAGTTAACCCAAAGCAAAATATTTACGAATATTTATAGAAATGTCTGTTTTCTAATGGTTTTTCCAATATGGCGGCCAAATCCGGGATCGCTAAACCGTGCGAAATTATTAATAAACATCATTTTAAATTATAGTTTACGGTCCCTACATCAAAACCAGTAGTATATGTAAAATCAATATTGCAGCCAAATATTTATGCATTTACCCTGCAATATCGTCAAGTTTATTTATTCAATAAGTGTAATTAATTAATAAACAGAATTTTAAATTTTAGTTTACTGGAAATAATATTATACCTAATATATCGTAGTAAATAAACGAAAATCAGTATGTAAAATCAATATTATTACAATCAAATATTATTATATGCATTTACTTTGCAACGCAACGTTGTGAAGTTTATTTATTTTATATGTATTTTGATGTAAATAAACAGTTGCTATAGTTTTACCCCAAGGTAATTAACTTGTCTGTTTATTTTGGCGATGTCTTCGTATATGATGTATGAATCGGTCTTCAACAACTGCTATTTGATTAAAACTTGCATGCAATTCAATATTACAATCTCCCATTGTTCTCGTTCAATATTATACATAACTAATATTAACAAAAATATGAAATATCTCCCAAACACTAAATTGAACATTTTACATAATAAAAAGCTGCAAGTTCTCACTCACTCATCAAAAAATCAAAATTGGTTTACAATTAACCTGTAAATGAGGTTCAATTGTCTATAAAGTTTTTAAGGCATTACTACGAAGATTTCATATTGGGAAAAGAAAAATTTTATTGTCCAGGAGCCCTCGCAATTACGAGCAACCACAGCGTACACTTATGGTCGTAAACCCCAAGTGAGGTCAAACAATTATGACCTTCAAGTATAGTTGCAATCACCCTGAGTAGGCCGTTTGCCAATTCGCTGGACACTATGTTGTCTAATTAACCCATAAGCTCCTTATGTATAACAAAACCAGCCAAGTGGCTTAAAGTATTTGATAGATACTGCATTCAATTATTGCAATGCTTATTTTGTTAGTTTTATTAACATAAATACTAATTTGTATAAATTTAACAGTTGATTGCGTTTGAGAATGGCATTAAGCTGAAAAGCTGCATGCTAACCATGATTGAAACTAACAATACTTGAAACATTGAGAGCGTGCCTTGACTAAGTATGTACATAAACTTACAAATAAATGTTATATTAAATTTAATTATTATTAGTCGGAAAATGCGAAATTAATAGTCTTTTCAAATGCATTCCAATTCAATTCCTAGATATTAAAAATTCATATCACCGAGTCAGTATAAATTTTTCTCACATCATCGTCAGGTATGATATTATTACAACAACGCAAGATAATAATCACATAAAATAATCAATAAGAACGTGAGTTTCTGATATTATTTATAAACTAAAAATATATAAAAAAAAAGAAACGTAAATTCTAACTAATATTGCATTAAACTTGGAACGAAGTTTTTCATAAAAGTTTGATGGCTTTCTGGCACATTGTATTTACTCTCTAGAACGTTTTTCCATATATAATATTGGTCAGCAAATTTCACCTTATGAATAGTTAGTACAGACTGTTGTGCTTTGCAAGATCTCAAAGAGATTCGCTTGTTCATAAAATTTGGCACATGAATTCTTTTGATTTTCAAATCTCTTGCCACAATACCCGTTAAAAAAACATCTTCAAGTTTGCAGTATACGTGTTCAAGTGATGCTAGGTATAATTCTTTAGATAGTATATTTGGAAATAAATAAGCAGGTCCTGTCGTAAAATCGGGAAAAAGCGCTGGTTCGTATTGCTGAGGAGAAATATAATATTTTGATGTCTTGTTACGTACGGGTATCCACTTTCTAGCTAATTTTCCATATATAACTCTGAAATTGGGTTTGAGTTTCGAAATAAATGTAAGTAAACGAGGTACATTTATAAACATATCATCATCAGTTTTAAGAATAAAAGTTGCTTTACGACAATGAATATCTATCCATTCCAACATGGAAATCGTTTTTAATGTGAGATTCTCATAAGTGTCAATAAATTTGCCTCTAATTATATCTTCAAAGATATATTGTTCCTTTAAAACATCATCATTCGTTTTTTTGTCAGGTATTGATCCCATCATAAAAGCTATATCCACATCTTTTCTAGTTCCATAATATCCCCAAGTTTGTCTAATAGCCATGCGAGCTTTTTCGTGTGCCGGAGCAGATGTAATAACAATAAGGAGTTTTATGTATTGACCCATTTCTAAGCAGACTTTGGTACTTTCATCAATGTGTCCACCTTCATATATAATTTTTGCACGAACTCCAGAAGTCAAATCTAGCATCGTGTGATTTTTTGACGAATAAATAATTTCAAATGGAATCTGTGAAGAACTGTTATGAAATATCATTTGTGTCTCATTATGTGATCAATCTACTTCAGTTATAGACTGATCCGTACCAAATCCATCAGATGTAAGTGACCACTCTTCTGTAAAAGTTTTTCCTAGTTCTAAAGATGATATTAACGTCATATACATTCCTAAGTAAATTATTGTTATTCCTAGTACTACCAAGTACAATACCCGCACTCGATTGATCCACACATTTGTAGTGATACTCATTTTTGGAATGCATTAATAAATTATACCACTCAAAAGTTATTTAATGACATTTGCGTTTAAACTATTGAGATATTCAGAAAAAATCAAGATACCGTGCCGGTCCTGATCAAATTTTATTGATTCACAAATTTGGTTATACAGGGTATTTTGCAAAAATTCTGATCTAAAAAGCAACAAACATTTGATGTTTTATAAGCAGCGTCGATTCTTGTCCACAAAATGTCAGCATTCAGCAACAGCAAGAATACCCTATTTAATTTAAGGCATAAAATTATTATGTAGGATTAAATTTTAAATATCGATGCATTGACTTGGCCGAAAAGAGCAGGAAATCATTTGTCAAGGCGTGAACTGGCTCGAAGAAAGCCGAGTACTACAGATGCTGGCGGCTATGTAGTCAAAAGGGCGCCCTGCCGCTTATTTCGTAGTAAAGATTAGTGGAAGTCAATGCATACAATAGATTTAACTTTACATTGCGCTTATTTTGCATGTGGACGGAAATGAGTTGTTAATTTATAGCTACACCGCCAAAAGAGCCTTGTCAATAAGTATTAGCAAGGGGACGAAAAGTATAGTTCTAATTTAACGGTCCATTTGCATCATGTGTGAGAATAGTTTGTAGAACCCCTCAATTCGAGGAAACTTTAAGAATAACATGCCGCTGAAAAGTCACACGGTCCTGAACGGTCACCCATGTAAAAAAGGAAGTAAGTTTTGGAAACGAGGAGATTTGACCACATCCCCTGGACTTAGGCAGGACGAAGAATCAAAGAGATTGGTTCTTCGCCTGGCGTAAGGGTGGTATAATGAATATCCAAAGTGGGAAATTTGTCATAAAAATCCCAACTTAGGAAAAATTTACGAGTTGTTCATCGAGTAGGTACGTGCTCGAATAAATAAGTTCAGTTGTTCCACGAGCCCGCGCTTGATTAATTTTGAGTCGATACTTAATTAAAAAGTATAAAGTTGATTAACTTAAAAGTCGAAGTTGTTTAAATAAAATTGAATAAAATATTAAAAACTCCTTTCCTGGATTATACATTGGTGACCTAGCAGCTGACTAGTAATAAACAAGGTGGAACTCGCTTTAGCGGCAGTTCTTAGGCTTCTATACAGCTACCTTTCTGGTGTGGAAAGTTGTTATTATCTGGTTATTTTTGATCGCCATATAATGTAACACCACATAATCAGATAATCTGCACCAATTAAATTTTTTGCGATTGGTAATTATCATTTACTATATAAGTAATAACAATCAAACTTTTCCATTCTATTAGAAATTTTACTTCTCTGTAATGTATGGTCCTTTTTTTGAGGTGGACCAATCCTCTCCTTTCTCTTTTATTTATAACTTAACTTCACTAACCACATCAATAAAAAATTATTTTTTCACATCAAAGTAAAACAAGTAGTTTATATAGGGAGACCTCTTTGAAAATATCTTTAACTTAGTAAATTTCTTTCGAACATTTGCATATTTGTAAATTGCATTAGCGAATCGAAACAACGGATTAACAGATTAACGCAATACTATATAGACGAAGTATTTACAATATAACAACGTATCAGTTGATCAACGTTATGATTGGCTCTGAAACATGCGGACGGACACGAAGCCAGACCATAAGGCTTTTTTCTATACCTTGTATAGAAGCCTAAATAAGGCTTCTTGTTATATCGTACTTTGTATAGAAGCCTAAAAGTAGCGCACTGGCTACCCAGTTCTTAGACCTCTATGCACACAGAGTATTTCCAACACGATTTGAAACGCTCTGTATGATTTTGAATTATGAGGACGGACGGACGGACAGACGGACGGACAGACACGGAGCCAGATCATAAGGCTTCTTGTTATACTTTGTATAGAAGCCTAAAAGTAACTAGAATTTTTGTTGGTAAAACGAAAAGTCACACGGTCCTGAACGGTCACCCATGTAAAAAAGGAAGTAAGTTTTGGAAACGAGGAGATTTGACCACATCCCCTGGACTTAGGCAGGACGAAGAATCAAAGAGATTGGTTCTTCGCCTGGCGTAAGGGTGGTATAATGAATATCCAAAGTGGGAAATTTGTCATAAAAATCCCAACTTAGGAAAAATTTACGAGTTGTTCATCGAGTAGGTACGTGCTCGAATAAATAAGTTCAGTTGTTCCACGAGCCCGCGCTTGATTAATTTTGAGTCGATACTTAATTAAAAAGTATAAAGTTGATTAACTTAAAAGTCGAAGTTGTTTAAATAAAATTGAATAAAATATTAAAAACTCCTTTCCTGGATTATACATTGGTGACCTAGCAGCTGACTAGTAATAAACAAGGTGGAACTCGCTTTAGCGGCAGTTCTTAGGCTTCTATACAGCTACCTTTCTGGTGTGGAAAGTTGTTATTATCTGGTTATTTTTGATCGCCATATAATGTAACACCACATAATCAGATAATCTGCACCAATTAAATTTTTTGCGATTGGTAATTATCATTTACTATATAAGTAATAACAATCAAACTTTTCCATTCTATTAGAAATTTTACTTCTCTGTAATGTATGGTCCTTTTTTTGAGGTGGACCAATCCTCTCCTTTCTCTTTTATTTATAACTTAACTTCACTAACCACATCAATAAAAAATTATTTTTTCACATCAAAGTAAAACAAGTAGTTTATATAGGGAGACCTCTTTGAAAATATCTTTAACTTAGTAAATTTCTTTCGAACATTTGCATATTTGTAAATTGCATTAGCGAATCGAAACAACGGATTAACAGATTAACGCAATACTATATAGACGAAGTATTTACAATATAACAACGTATCAGTTGATCAACGTTATGATTGGCTCTGAAACATGCGGACGGACACGAAGCCAGACCATAAGGCTTTTTTCTATACCTTGTATAGAAGCCTAAATAAGGCTTCTTGTTATATCGTACTTTGTATAGAAGCCTAAAAGTAGCGCACTGGCTACCCAGTTCTTAGACCTCTATGCACACAGAGTATTTCCAACACGATTTGAAACGCTCTGTATGATTTTGAATTATGAGGACGGACGGACGGACAGACGGACGGACAGACACGGAGCCAGATCATAAGGCTTCTTGTTATACTTTGTATAGAAGCCTAAAAGTAACTAGAATTTTTGTTGGTAAAACCGTGTAAAACTAGCTTTAACTGATTTCGCGGAAAAAAGTTAACCTTAAATACATACCAAAAACAAATGTCAATAATAATTATAACCTACAATATTGACACATAAAAATATTACTTATCAGTCTGTTACCTATGTTGACAGCCCAATATTGCTCTGTTAACTTATCAGACGACTTGACAGACTGGTAACTGCTAACAGTCATTGGTGAATACAAATATATCACATTAACAGACTGTTATTGACTTGACTCTCTGTTAGCAACTTAACAGAGCTTGGTGAATACGGCTGTAAATGTCACTGATTAGTGATTACATTTTTGCTTGGAAAAACAAAAACACGTCTGGAATAGTCGACTGTTTACTCGCGACACCGGCAGGCCGCTTATGTTAAATTAATAATTATTATTAATAATATTAAAATTAATTATTAATAATGAAATTATCATCTTAAACCTAGTAAAACACTTAAATATTAGTGGGATATTCTAATGTTTGAATATGCCGTAGTTGGTAATTTGTTCGAGAGAAATTCGTCCAACTCAGCATTTGTACGACTGAACATTTAATCGACAGGGCATTTTCAAACAAATTTCTGTCGCACATAACGCTGTCGAACAAATTACCTAGAATCGAGTATTCGAATACTCGATTTCCCAGCCCTCGTAGATATAACACTACCATAACACACCAGCTACAAGATTTTTTTTTAATTAATTTGATTTTGATTAAAAAATATTAGTTTTTTGATATCTATGATATCAAAACCCTAAAATAGCATCGTCCGAACCAAGTAACGTGTTATAACATGCTTCGAAAATATTATTTTTTCGCGCTATGCTGAATAAAACTTGGTCACAAAGTTGCTAATGATTGTAATTTTACATACAATTTCTTAACGGTGTGGATATATTGTTCAAAAGATAAAAATACAAATAACGGATAAGCAGATAATGCAATAAATGGATAAACAGATTAACAGATCAACAGATCAGCGGATCAATGTATCAACGTATCAATGTATCAACGTATCAATGTATCAACGTATCAACGTATCAATGTATCAACGTATCAACGTATCAACGTATCAATGTATCAACGTATCAATGTATCAACGTATCAAAGGATCAACAATTTACTATATAGGTTACACTTTGTATTTAAAATTTAGGTAATACTTTTGAAAAGGAATCGATATAGCAAGTACCACTAATTTATAAACATGAACAACTCAAGCAATTATTCTAGCAGCGACTTTTCCGATTCCGATTTTGATTCTGATGTTCTTAGACCTCTATACACACAGAGTATTTCCAACACGATTTGAAACGCTCTGTATGATTTTGAATTATGCGGACAGACAGACGGACAGACGGACGGACAGACAGACGGACACGGAGCTAGATCATAAGGCTTCTTGTTATACTTTGTATAGAAGCCTAAAAGGTATTGTGCATGCGTATTAAACTATTCCCAATAATTTGATTATTTTGTAGTTATTTGTTTAATGTACCAACTTTTTATTTATTCGTTGTAAGTATAAAGGTGTCAATAGATTTGTTATAAAGAACTCAATTTATTATTGCTTGAAAATACGCAAGTGCTAGTGTCGAAATCTCCTTTACCTGCGTTTCCAATAGGGCCAAAGCTACAAACTTAGGCAAGAGTTAACCCTGTAAGGCTTCCCGTAGCCATATGGCAACATCAACCAAAAGTTATAATAGTTCGTTCCTAGCGATTATTGTACCGTTTTGGACGCTGCGCTGTAGGCATATGGCACCAGTAGCTCTAATCGCACTGGGCATAGTAGCGACATCAAATTTTAATAGTTACACTTTCTAAATTTACTATAATTGTTGCCATTGACAACTGAAGTGCGAATTTGAGTGATCTATGTGTATAAATAACGAATTAGGTAAGTAAAATTAGCATTCCTCTTATTATTTTGCGATATTATTGAATTTAAGGACTTGTTTTACAAGATATTATTATTATTTTTCCTGTATTTGTAAGCCTTTAGTTATAATTTGTACTTGATATTTGATGTAGACATATGGCAACATTGCGAACATAAAAGTAATATTCAATTTTATATTTCAGAATATTGTAACATGAATTTTTCTGCAATTAGTACTGCAAGTTTTTATTCTACTAAGAAAAAGGTACAAGTATTTAATGTACCTAAAAATCCGCAAGATTCGGACCTATCCGATTACAGTGGATCTGAAGATGAACTAGAGAAGGAAGAACAACTAGAAGTGGTGAGTGAAATACTTGCTCTTGAGTCTGATTCAGAACATGAAACATCGGGCACGATTATTTCTGAATCTTATTTGGAGAGTTTCACGAACGAAGAGCCACCGCCCAAAAAATTCAAGAAAACCCCGGAGATACTATTATTGTATTATAAAAATAATTAATAAATTATATTTGAGAAAATTATACTTTTTCGTTTTATACAGTAAGAAAAATAAGCATTTCAATAATCAAAAAATTGCCTATATTCCATGTACAAATGTTACAACCACAAATGGTTAATGTTGTCATATGGCTACAGTCTTTGTATACCGTAATCGTTCAATGGTTACATTTGGTTCAATATGGTTACATTCTCAAAATCCACTTTTTTTTGTAAATATTTGGTATTTTTCTGTAGAAGTGCATTATTTAAGCAGTTATCATCACACTATACAAATATTAGATTTTTTTGAACACGTTTAAGGATTGTGAACCTTACAGGGTTAAAGGGAGTTTCTTCGAGCGTTCTCTCCCGAAATTACCGAACCTGTAAAATAGGTAAAGGTGAGTTATAATTAAAAAGAAGCTCGTGGTGGCAGCGACAGAAGCTATTTAAATAACGCACCTCCGGTTTCCTACATTGTTGTCAGAGGTGGAATTAAATTTACATTACGCCTCCACGGTTTTCTACATTGGTGGATACGGTGGGATAAATTACTCATTCCAACATAGCGATTTTCTACATTGGTGGCAGCGGTGGGATTTTAATTTCCCGCCATTACCTCGCGTAACCTCATTTAATAACCCTTTATTGACTACCTCATCACATTTATTTCCCACATTAAAACTCACACGTTTCCTTGATTTATTAGGCTTAACCTTGTTAATATGCCGGCATAATTCCTCGGCTTTATTCCCATTAACAATTATCGGTTGGAATTTATCCTCAACCCTTTTTACCTCTTTAATTAAACTTTTGCTATTTCGCGAATTTCCTATTCCCTCTATACACGGGGTCCTTTCCAAATTTAAAATTTCCTTACCTACCACCTTATTAAGTGAGTGAACCGCATTTTCTATTTCAGTTTCGTTTATTATTACTTTATTAACTGGGTTTAATTGAACATGATCTAAGATCTACCAATCCCTCCGATATCACTGGTAGGTTTCTTACCTCATTAATCCTAACTACTTCCTCGTCTTCTGACGATTTGACTTCACTACATTTACTATTTAAATTAATTACCTTACTCGAATCAGTAATCAGTGCTGCGTTTTCATAATTTATCTCAATCCTTTCCTCTCTATCCCTTTTGCACTTAACATAGGCCCGTTCGTCCATTTCGTTCAACCTACGCATGGATATGTGTTCATTTAAAACTAGTAACGCCCTATTGGCATAATCTATAGTGGCGTTGATTGCCATGAAAAAATCTTCCCCTAGTAACCCGTCTGCTTCAAAGCAAAGATCGTTGTCGCAAATAACAAATTCTATTTCAGCCAGCTTGGCTACCCTATTTGTACCTACATCTACCTTCATTGTCCCTAACGTGGGTCGTTTACCACCCTCAATACCGCTTACATAAATATCTTCCGCGGGTTTCTTTAATTCATTCAAATTTAAAACATTGATTTTCAAAAGGCTTAATGTCGCGCCCGTATCTACAAAAAGTCGGCAATAAACGTCGTTCAACATTAATTCGACCGCATACGGCGATTTCCGTTCAATCGTTTTTACACGGTGGGTTAAAATGGGTTGTTCATTGATTAAAAATTTGTTATTTGAGTCACGGGGGTTTTCATGTGCGTTTTTCCGGATTAATTGCGTCCAGTCTCTGCGGCTGACCGAGAGGTGGTCGTCGCAGGATTCGCGTTTTTTGATTGATCCGCGGTTTGGTTATCAATTTGATCCGCGGCTCGATTATACGGATAGTTGCCTCCGTTTCCTTGTTGCCAGTTGGGGTTAGGGCGAGAGCTTCCGTAGCCGTTTGGACGGTTTAAGTTTGGAGATTCGCAGGGTTTATTAAAATTTCTTCCTTCTGGCCGTAAGGCGTTATCATTACCATAGAGCCGCGTATCCTGGTGAAAATCCCCCCCCCCTATCTGAACCCTTTCAGAGGACGGCCATCGATATTGTAGGGCCGCTGGTCACATCTGACCTCGGGAATAAGTATTTATTGACCTTTCAGGATCATTTCACGAAATACCTGGAAGCAATTCCAATACCGGACCAAACCGCGGAGACAGTCGTTAAGCGTTTGTGACACATGTAATCACGCGACACGGCACCCCCGCACAGTTAATTTCGGACCAAGGCCAGACATTCTTAAGTAATCTCTTCAAGGAGACGTGCAAATTATTAGGCATAGATAAAATCCAAACGGTTGCGTATCGACCAGAAAGCAACGGTAGCTTGGAGCGAAGCCACCGGGTTATTAAAAACATTTTAGCGTGCTATGTATCGCGGTCGCAACGAAATTGGGATCAATGGATCCCCTATGTCCTATTAGCTTACCGGTCACATATTAATTCATCCACCGGATTCCCCCCTTCTTTCTCATGCACGGTAGGGACATGACACTACCATTCGACGTGGTCATGAAAGCGGACCGCGTAAAGTACGACGTAAGTACCAATTATCCATCGGAGATGATGGCGCGGTTAAACGAAGCCTTCAAAACCGTCCGGCGCAATATGGAAGCGAGCGCGGAAAAACGGACGGAAAATTTCAGTCGCAAAGCGAAGGAAAGGGAGTTTCAGATCGGTGATGCAGTTTATTTGTACGACCCGTCACACAAGATAGGCGTATCAAAGAAATTAGCGTTAAGTTGGTCGGGACCTTTTAAGGTTAAGAACTACGGAGCTGCTTTAGCTCGCCTAAGCGCTACGTTTTGGGTCCTTTGGTGCTTGTCTCCTTTATAGAGATCTCTATATAGTATGTAGTCACTGTAAGAAGTACTATTAGATCCTAAAAGGTTTACGGTTGCATGAATTGAGTTGGTTAATTGATATTGTTGTTAATTGAATCAAAGAAGTGATATTTTAAAAGAATAGTTTTACTATTTGATTTGTTTACTCACCTCCAAATAATAAACTCTCTCAAATAGCCTCAAAGAAGACTGAGTTAATAAAGCGCAAATTCGACAGCGTCAAACATTCGACCGACTTTTTCAGAACGATATTATTCGTTCATTGACGAGTTTATGTTTTCTGCATTGAATCTATAGGGATCTTGACCGATGGAAACTACTCTACACAAAATAAATTAATATTGTTTAGTTCATATAATCAATTAATTCGTTTCCCAGTTTGTCAACTTTCAATATGATTAATATCAATTTGCATTATATTAACCACGAATTCATCTATTATATTAATAATGTCATTTTATTGTTTATATAATATTGGTTAAACGGTTAAAATAAATAATGGGTATGTGGTTTGCATATAAAAACAATATTTATGCATAATAAAATTTCATGAAATATAAATACTATGTAATAAAATTTTTTGAATGTTTAATAAAATTCAATAAATTATGAAGCATTTTTCTGTCCAGCTTTAAGTTGAAAATTCACTGCAACATAATTTTAAAATTTATATAAAGAGATGTTCAAATCCGAGCACAGTAAATCATCAGATATAAACGGATCGACGGACAGATCAACTTTATTGATGATACTCTTTACATTCGTCAAAGAGCAAATTTCAAACGAAAACACAAAATTAACCATCACCATTAAATTTTTCAGGGGATTGGTCTTGGTTAGTTAATGCCGTGGGTAATTTTAAAAGAATTAACTTTATTATATTTTCAGTAAGTTATAGAATCAATTTTTACCCATTCTCTATGTTCGTTTAATTAAATACGTATTGCATAATAATTAAAACCGACTTGACAAAAAGTTGCCAAGTCCAAAAATAGGGTTTTCACACTTCTGGAAAGTTGGAAAAGAAAAAAGAATCTAGAAATGTACAAATGTAGTTATCATAATTCAGGGAAATTAAAATATGAGCCATGGAAAATTCTTTAAAATATAAAAAGTAAAATAAAATAATTTAAATTAAATTTTTTTTTGATGTGTTAAATCAACAAATAATATATTTTATTTGTATTAAGTTTTTTTTCTATATTCTATATTTCGTTTCGTCGATTCACATTGTTGGTTTTTGGAAATTAGAAAGTTTCAAACAGCCAGGGAAAATTTTCAATTTTAATCAGAGAAAAATCAGGGAATTTGTTTGGAAAATGCAGTGGTAATTCTGAAAAAGTGCCACAGTTCGTGGACTTTACTACTTTTTGACTTGTAAGTACCAGTTTTCAAGACAACAAAAGACTTTCTTTTGATTCTATTTTTCAGAAAAATTATAGTAATAATAAATAATAATAAAGTAGTACCAAAGATATAGTAGTACATAATATGCGAAAAGCATATAAAGCAATTATTTTTTACTCAACCTCAAAAAGTAAATTGGCTATTTGAAAACACATTAATAATTATTATAAATAAAATCAATTTTATAGGAATATTTTTATTGCAATAATTTAGAACCATGTCTTGGAGAAAAGAATACTCAGAAGATATAAAAAAAGGCTTTAAAATAAGAAAGAAAATAAATAAAAAAAACAAAATGGGAGTCTGACTTGAGTCATTTTCCTTTACTACTACATGCACGTGTTTATTATGAACAAATTTGGCTAGAATATTCAACTCCAGGTAAAGAAAATGAACAAATGTGTATTCAAATTTAAACTTGTAAAATTGTCGATTTTTCCCCTGTACGTACCTCAAAAAAGAAAGAAGACAACGAATCCCGAATGGGCGGCATTAAAATCGCTTTGAAGTTTACTCAATATTGCGTTGTCAGCTTTTTGTAACTCTTCAAATATAAAACCACCAAAAAATAAACCACCCTCCATACATAATATAATTGTTTTATTTTCAATATAGCCCAATTATAGTTTTCAAAAATTTTGCTAAAACTTGTCCCAACTTGAAAAGACCTGACTTTCTCAAATGGGACGCTGACCATATAATATAGGAAAACTCCTGACAATCATCCACAAAAAATCCACAATAAGCTACTTTTGGTCCCTTTCCCTACCTAACAAGGGACACTCACTTCATTGGAGGGGGGAAACTTCAAGATTTCTTAACAACACTCTAAAAAACCATTATATGAAAAAACGATGCAGTCAGAACTTCTTACACTCCAAAATTCTTGGCAGCGATGTTACAACTGCTATTTATGTTTTTTGTCATTGAATTTTCCAAGCAGCATCAAATAGGAAATCTTCTTAAAAATAAAATTAAACTGCATCAATAAAAATGCACGAAGCTCATTTAAATGAAACTACATTTTATTTTCTATACCTTTGAATTGGGTGATTTTATTGTCACAAAATTAACAAAATATTATTAAAATTTATAATTATAGCAATTTGAACATTTATTTCTAAGATATACGTTCAATAATTTTTAATTTGGGCTGTATTATTTAGTCAAGAAAATGAGACAAATGTACCTATGTACTATGTAGTAGTTGCATCGAATATCGAAGAAGTGTTTTTTTTATTAAACTACAGAATTTACAGTAAAATAACTTAAATAGTTATAACTTATAAAATAAAGGTGAACTAATTATATTCATTAGAAGTATTTAATTGCAAGGTAAATATAAATATTATTTATCACATTACCAGAAACCATTTAGGTAGCTTAATAAAAATTGACTACTTTACTCTTTCTTAAACCTATAAAGAAAATTTACCTAAATTTAAACTAGTAGGTAATACACAATTTTCGTAGACAAAAATACAAAAAATGTGGTGCCCAATAGAGTTGTTAAATTGTGTGTACTTATCATCTTACATACAAGAAAATAATTCTTTTTTACATATATTTAAAATTTTTAACAATTTCTTGTAAAACACCTGTAATTTTTAACAACAATTTCAGTATAATTTATTGATTGCAGTGTATACAAACGACGACAATGTGGTTAAATTTCCTCAATTATTAACTCTTATTGAACTGCTGACTACACAACATTCAAATGATAAAAAAAAATTAAGTAACGACAGAGTAGATTGAGAGGTTTATAAATAATGCCGCATTTACAAAAGAAAAAATATGCTCTTACTTACTAAAATTGTAAAAAAACTTCGTTTGAATGACGCAATTGCTATTTATTACAGAATACAAACTAAAAAATTGA
This sequence comes from Podabrus alpinus, assembly GCA_932274525.1. Taxonomy (NCBI): domain Eukaryota; kingdom Metazoa; phylum Arthropoda; class Insecta; order Coleoptera; family Cantharidae; genus Podabrus; species Podabrus alpinus. The sequence continues at coordinate 23,984,687 of OW026454.1, forward strand.
ATTTCCAAAAAACAGTTGAACTTATAGCTTACTCAAAAAAAATCAATTTCTCTTTTTTATTAAATATTATAAGCACATTACGCATCAAGGTCATTAACAAACAACACTTCTCTATTTTTTAGACCAGCTTCCTCCAAAGTTTGAATTTTATCTAGGGCGTTCATGGGTCTGCAGTGAAGAACTCGTTTAGGAAAATTTGTTGTTATTTCAAACGAATCGGGCGAATTAGGATGACAAAATACAAAGTAGAAGATTGCCTAATGAATAAAAACAGTAAATTAGCCATTGTGTGAAATCTTAGTGGGTGAGAAATTCTTACCTCCAAGGAATGTGTCTTCAAAAAACGACGATCGAGTCGCTCTCCACTTGGCAATTTCAATACCACATGTACTGCGTTAGGATTGGTTGAATCGGGTTCGCTAGGCACTTCAGTAACCTTGTCAATTTTTTCTTGCGCAATACTTTGACGACGCTCCTCTTCTGCTGCTGCTGCCTATAAAAATCAGTAAATATTGGTTACTTTTTAAGAATTGCTAAGCTACAAGGCATTTTTGTATAATTCAAAAATTTTATAAATTTAATTTTTGATCATTGACACAGTAGAGTTTATGAAGTACAATATAAAAGAATTTAAAATTACTAATTTGGATGCCATGTTTTGAATTTGAAAAACAGAAAATTAAGGATTGCATAGCTAATTTAATTGAAAAATGCGGACTATTTGGCGTACGTAGTTAAAACGTCCTAACCAACAAATTGATTTTCGAGAGCATAATAAGTAGTATTATGTATTAAATGTCAGGTTTATTTCATCTAACAGAAGTTTGATACAACCACTATATAAAATACTTTTCTCCGGAAAATTAATAATTAGTTTGAACGTTTTAACTAAGGACGGTAGTATTCTTCTTATCATAGCGCCCAGATAACAAAAATTAAATATTGGAATTAAAAATAAGTTACATGAAAAATTTTGTATGTTGCTGGTCAACTATAAATTAATATATAACTGTTAAAACTTAAAACGGTAAAGTTCTTTGGGTGAATAGCAACTCCAATACTATGTTCTTGTATTTTCTAGCTTTTATTTGGATTATCTTTTAATGTTGAATTCTATTTGCTTTTATTACTTTTATCTCTGTGTATTTTTGTGCCACTTTTAATTGCTTCCTTCATGTTTTTCAATTCCTTATCAATATTATGTATCTTAAATTTTTGTTTTCCATTAAAATTTGTTATTGTATCCATAACATTGTTATGGAAACAAAAGTATAAAAGTAACAATATCTGAGATTACGAAGTTTAGCTATGTAGTACAAAGGTAGTACCCAAATAAAAATTAAAGGAAATGTAAAAATGAATGATAAAAATACAGGGCAATCCATTAATCACTTAAGGATCAATTGTTTTTTTGGGAAGATTTTCAATTGCTGTCCAAAACTAATTATTAAAATAACATTTCCCATGGATGAAAATTGGCCAGTACGAATACCTGAGGATGTCATGGTCTAGCCCATGAAGTGTATTTGGATTGTAGTTCGAAGTTTTTTTGCCATCTTATAATCGATGCATTGTACAAAATTACAAAAAAATAAAAACCGACTTCAAAAAAATGCACTAAAAAAATTGCACTAAAAAGTAAAAAATAATTGCTTTATTTTTAGACTTGAATTTACTCACAAAATATTGTTATTTTTGGAGTCAGTGCCAGCCAAGGTTAACAAACGTGTATTAACGAAGTAGCGGAGTACCAGTAGGTATACATTTGATATCACTTTGACTGCAAAGAGTTTCACAGTCGACAAGATCGCAGGCGCTTGGCGTTAAACAGCACGGGGCGCATAGGGTCGTATGCCACGCGGCGTATTAATGTGATTTCAAATACATTTTGTAAATTTCTTAACAGCTTGGCTGGCACCGACTCCAAAAATAACAATATTTTGTGAGTAAATTCAAGTATAAAAATAACGCAATTATTTTTTACTTTTTAGTGCATTTTTTAGAAGTCGGTTTTTATTTTTTTGTAAAATTTTTTTTTATTTCTTGCTTTTTAGTGAATCTTGCGTTCCTTAACTGATTTATCGAAAGCGAATATGGGTAGACCTGCTAAACGCGCTGCCCATATGCGACAGCGCCGTTCAAATGCGGGCTTACAATCAATAAAAACCAAAGTACTCAACCGATTTTGATGAAATTTATATGGGACCAATCTGAAACTATATCCTTTCAAATTGTGGAAAAATTTTGAAAATCGGTTAATAAATGACGGAGTTATGAGGTAACAAACATTAAAAAAAAAAAATACAGCCGAATTGATAACCTCCTTTTTTGAAGTCGGTTAAAAAAGTACACAAAAGATGGCTAATCTTTCCTAAATTACAACTGATAAATAAATGCAAAATAGGGAATTATGTTTAAAATAATACAGTATTCCATTTAAAAAATAAAATTGCATTGTGCTCCTCAAAATTCTATGCTAAAAAATATTGTAAATATGATTATACAGTGGCGCACCAACGATGCTTAATCCCCCCCCCCTCCCGAGATATATAAATGGTTAATTTGTAATTACATTCAAATTCTCAAATCTTGAAGAAGGCTCCATCTCCAAGCATAAATTTCTGGGTGCATAACTTATTTCATTTTTTAATATTTTAAATAGTAAATGAGCTAACAAAACTATTAAATAATTCACTCTGAATAACCAATTTAGTTATTCGCGGAAACTTTTAGGGATGGGGGTCTGTAGAAATGACGGTTCCCCTCATTACGAATTTTTTGATAAAATTGGTGTCAATTGTTTGAGCTTCTAAGGTTCTTCATAAAGCGGGATGCAGACTGATAAAGCAAAACGTTTTGTCGCATTAAAAAGCTTTTTTTTTTGTCTTAAAGCGTTTTATTTTGTCTTATAACGTTTTATAATGTTTGTTGTCAATGCACCCTGGTCAAACGAAAACAATCATGAGCGAGCTTTTTGTTAGTTCGTGTTTTTGTGCTCGATGGTGATTTATGCAGTTGCTTGATGAGTGTGCATTGGATCATATTTAAAGTACCTTTTAAAAAAAAAAGGTTTTGACTAGGGATGCACCGGAATTCCGGCGGTACCACTAAATCCGGCCGATCCGGCCAGTTGGCCGGAGGATCGCTCCGACCTGATCGCTTTCCGGCCGGAATTTTCGGAACTTTTTGGAAATGTTTAAGTTTTAAATTTTTAATATAATTTAAATTCAAATATATGCAAAAATAAAGAAAATTATTTTAAGGTTTTTTTTAATTGGTCAACAGTGAAGGGTGTGCGTGTTTCCTTGCCTATGATAGACCGGCGGCTGTGGTTCCCCGACTTCTTTTTAATTTTTTTATTATTGGCAGGTGGCTGCTATTCTCCAATTGAATGAGTAGAATTGTTTTAATTTTGTTAATGCTGATTAAAAATTAATATTTAAATAAACAGTAATTTCTATCTATGTAAAATTAATGGTAATTAACACTCTGCATACTGTAGCTAGTTTAAAAAAAAGTAAAAATAAATCAGCCTCAATATTTTCAATGTTTTACGTATAAAAATAGGCATGCACATACATTTTAAATTTAGGTCCCGATCCGGCCGGAATTCCGGCGATCCGGTCCGGCCAGAGGCCGGAATTCCGGTTCCGGCCGGATCGGCAAAATACCCGATCCGGTGCATCCCTAGTTTTGACTGACTCAAGCAAAAACGTTTTGTCTTTATCAGTCTGCACACAGCCTAAAAATGCAATTGTTTTAGAACAATTTTGGGAGGGGGTGTAGAAATGCTAGCCCTCCCCCCCTGTGAATTTCATATTAAAACTAATACTAATCGTTCGAAAATCGCTTGAGCATCAATGAGCTCTTATTGCCATCATTGGAACCTCATAGGTGAAAAACGAGCGTTTTAAAAACTGCGAAATTGTAAAATTTTAAACGTCGCTCCGAGCAAGTAGCACTTAAAATTTTAACGTTCTTCCCATATGCAAATAACTAAATATTTATAATTAATACTGCAGTTGGACCATTTTTTCCAGAAGCTGACAATTAAAAATAAAAAGGGGGGACGGTCCCCTAACTGTGGTAACTCCAAATAAATTGAAAATTTCCTATTGCAAAGAGGAAGGTTTATATAGTATACTGTAAAAATTTCACTTGCGAAAGTATACATAAAATTTCGAGAAAAATCAATTTTAAAATAGCATAATTTTGCATGTAAAATGCATGTCGAAGCCACGCCCATAGCCGAGGTTATAAAGATATGTTACGGTCGCTCGATGCGGAGCGCATTTACCAGTCTACTGCCGTGCTTATAACATCGCTAGCACGGTCGCCAAACTGAATAAAAAAATGGTTCTTTTCAGAACCACAAATATTTTAAGAATAAGGTCTCTAAATAAACATAAAAAACTATGGGGAAAACCTAGGCCTTAATTACTTTTTTGGGTGGATCTGACACGGCCAGAATTGGGCGCATCAAAAAACCTACCCTACGCCCCTCCGGGCGGTTTTTCAATCGCGTACAGAGCTAAACATACGAGAAGGCGCCACCCATCAAGCAAACCGGGATGAAGGCAACCGGGATTTTAAACCCCCAAAAAATCGCGTAAAATCAAAAAATAATCGATGTTACATGTACGAGAGACGAGCTGCATCTGCCGGTGCGAAATACTCTAAGTGTTAGGGTCATTCATATTACACGTACCGTTCACAGAATGACCGACGCGCGGGAATCTCGTTAATTTTACATGTAAATTTGCAAACTTCAAATTCGATTTACTCAAAATTTTGATAATACTTTCGCAGGTTTAAATTATATCAGTATATATATAAACGTTCCTCTTTGCAATAGGAAATTTTCAATTTATTTGGAGTTACCACAGTTAGGGGACCGTACCCTGAAAAGGAAGAAATTGTTTTTTTAAAAGACCTAAAAAGTTTCATAGCCCAGCAAACAAATGTTGGACTAAAATTGCTTAACAATTCCCCGAGATGAATAAAAAGTTTATACTAACGTTATAATAAAGTATTTTTAGGTTTTTCAAAAAAATTATAACTTTATTCTTAGTTATTTCGAATTTCAAACAAAAGTGGTTCAGCTAAGGCATTTAATATAATTAATAGTTTCTTGCAGAATATGGCAACAATAATAAAATTTTGAGCACTACTTACAATTTCGTAATCTTTAAAACGCTTTTAAAATATTAAAAAATAAAAACAATTTTAATAATTATCAGTAACACTAAAATTGCCCTACTTGCTCGGAGCAATGTTGGTAAAATTTACAATTTCCCAATCTTTTAATATACTCTAAATTTTTTTACATTTGGGTTACAAACGATGGGAATAGAATCAAATGATTCTCAATCGATTGGTATTAATTATAATAAAAAAAAATCACGATGAGGGCCCGCTGTCATTTCTACAGCCCACCTTCCCAAAATAATAACTTCGCGATGCATGTGGTTCAAACAATTTCAATGCTCCTTGAAGGCCACATTTGACACTAATTTAAATAAGCCGAAATGTACCTCGTAGCTTAGTGCAAAACATCAGCAACAAAAATTAAAAAAAAAAACATTTTAACCCTTTCACCGCTTTTACCAAAATTTGGGGGTCCAAAATATTTATGCTTAAAGGCATTCAAAATGTTGGGTCAAGGGATTATTTGATTCTTAAATTTTGGTAAGTTTATGGATTTATTTAGAATCAAGAAAAATAAATTTATGATTTCGAAATTTTAATATGTAATAATAAAAAAAAATCATTATTTAAAACTTTTTAAAAGGGAAAATAGATTGATAAATCTTTAATTACGAGGACCATTGTGATATTCTTCGAAGAAAATGATATCTTATATCTGCAAAAACTGACCAAGTCAAAAAACAGAGTTTCTAGATAAATGAAATTGAATGTTTAATATTTTGTGAAAAATCAGCTTTTTAAAAGTTTTAATTTTTGTTTTAGGAAAATGAAACTTTACAATACTTCTTATTAGGGCTTTTGCTAATTTTTAAATTTTTTTAAAATACTGACTGAGAAAACTGACTTGGACAGTTTTTGCAGTAAGCCCACGATATATAAAAATTTATGTGATTGTTATTGACAAATTTTTTGCATTTCTTTCTTCATGTTTACCCACAAATTTGTGGGGTTCTGAAAATATTTTCTTCATTTTTTACCCACAATTTTGTGGGGTTCTGAAAATATTTTCTTCATTTTTTACCCACAACTTTGTGGGGGTTCTGAAAATATTTTCTTCATTTTTTACCCACAATTTTGTGGGGGTTCTGAAAATATTTTCTTCATTTTTTACCCACAAATTTGTGGGTAAACCAGTGAAAAGGTTAATTAGACAAAATAAAATTTCAAAATTGACATTAAAATATTTCCCTGATTTAGCGCTAAATATTAAAAATTTCCTGACTTTCCCTCACCAAATTTTAGAAATTAAAAAATCTCAGACATCTCCAGGTATTCCACATGAGTGGGTAACTCTGCCAGTAAAATAAAATTCAAAAATATGTCAATTTACTAAAACATAAAAAAGGTCACCAATAATAATTAAATATGACAACTGACTATCTGATCCAAGGTCGGATTTAAGGAGGATTTACCCCCCCCTCCCTCTCTTGACAAGAATATCTTCTTAGCAATATAGTCCAGGCAACACAGCCGGAAAATTGGTTAGAGCTTGAAAAAATCCAGATAAGCTAAAATTTGGCGGAGATGTAATCCTTTACTCTCCATACAACAATTCAATATTGTGCCATTTTAAGGGTGGTTCGTGTTTTCGGCAAGTTATTTCAGTATTAGTATGCAATGGAAAAATTTGAAGAGAACATAATATTTTGTTGAGAATTTTATGCTCTTCAATAATTTATTATGGTATGATAATAATTTTTTATAGAAGTGAAAATAAGCGAGTTATAGGCAGAAAACCGCGTTGGGGGAGCTAAAACCCCCGGTAGGGGGAGACGCCGGCATGGGATTTTATGGGATTTTGGGGGGGGTTCATTAGAACACTCCAATATTTATACATCTCTGCCAAATTGAGCTTGCCGGATTTCTTGCAAATTAAAAAATGTTCGTTGCTTGGACTAATAGGGAATTTTTTATTTTCATTTACATTAATTTTATATTTTAACCCCCTCCAAGGTCAATCCATTGATACAACCCTAATCTACTCTGATTCATAGATATTAAATGCTATGGCTAATCGCTATTCTTAATCTGTAAACCATTCTTTATTTTGTACAAGTAAGTTTTTTTGAAAGTTTGGAAAAAGTCTGGAAAGGGGTGCTAATTCCCGACGTATGAAAAGCCTACTTATAGGTTGTTCTTCCATTAACTTCAAAAACTATTTAATCCTCAAAAAAGTGGAATAAAATTAAATTTTAGAAATTCAGTACCTAGTTGATAAATTTTTGAATTAAAAATTTTTTATTAATCATTAATTAATTTCATCATAAATATAGTAAATTTTAAATTAAAAAAAAACATGATAAGCCATTTGGTTTCTAAATTTGGTAACTAAATCAGAAAATATACACGATTTTGCTTATTATCTAAAACAATTCTCAAGAATTTAAAGTATTTTATAGCTATATTCTCCTTCTTCGAAGTGAAGGCTCAGAACCCACGGGAAGTGAAATACATTTTATTCTCAGGTTTTACTAGGCAGGCAAATTTTACCTCGGTGGTTTGCCATTGCCTTCTGAGGAGGGACGGTTACAATACAGTTCTTACAGCGACCGGATATCTATACAAGTATTTTTCGTCCACCTCCGAACAGTGGAACCAAAATGATTTTCAAACTTACCTCTTGAATACGTCTCTGTGCTTCTTGTAAAGCAAGCCTCTCTAGTTCACGTTTCCGTTCTTTTTCTTGATCAACTCTTAACGATTCCATGAATGCCTCATCCTGATATGCCCTCAAGGATCTGTTTGCACTTGCTTCGACCCTACCAATATTTGTGTTATTAAAATGAGCCAATACAAACAAAGAAGTTACCTGTCGGTTCGAGCTTGTACAAGATTGATTTCGTATTCGGCCACCACGGTTAAAAGCCTTTCGATCAGAAGGTTGGCATCACAATAACCTTCCATACGGCTCACTATTGTCATACGATTATCCTTTAACACGACAACGGCTAAATAAGGATAATGACTTGGTCTAAATAATTGGCACACTTTGAAACCTTCTCCAGATTTTGAAGAACATCCCCAAAATAAAAAGTTGGTGTTAATGTATTCTATAACATTGCTTTGGGAAAGTGTGTTTCTAAAACAAGAAGATGTTATTATCAAGTTATTCTAGTACATAAACGTACCTGCAAAACGATGTGGTATCGTTTGCATTGTCATTGTGAATGTAAATGAGTAAAAATTTGAGTTCACGCTTGGCATCATTCAAAACTTGTGCATAACTTCCTTGATAAAATACAGGATGTGTTTCCGAATATTTATCATCATATAATTTTATAAAATCCACCACATCTTGTACTGGATTTGTGATGACTAAAATTGACATTCGATAATTTTATACTTATTTCCCTCAAGAAAATATACTTACATCCCCGACTGTCATTTCTAATAAATCTACGTCCAATTTCAAGCAAAGTAACTATGGTATTATAGCAAAGTGTCCAAAAGAAGTTAACAATGTTTCTAATTATACCCCTAATGCCACTTCCCGAACCGTCGGTCGGAGGACTATAAAAAATGTGTTGGCCTATGTGATCACTAACAACGGCAGGGGGTCTAGTTTCGGTAGCATATAAAGAAGGCCTTCCTTCGCGAATATTTAACTGTTCCTGCACTGCCACTTCTAAATTCCACTGATGCCTTTGTAGAACATCCCGACATATTGATATATCTTCGATGCCAGTCAGATCTTGAAATTGAAGCACTTTTTCAGTTTGATCTGATGTCATCCCTAACCCGGCATTATCACCAAAATATTCCATATTTTATTAATTAAATCACTGGTAATTGACCTTTCAGATAAATAAAACAACACAGAAAAATTTAAATAACGTCGTTCCAAATACTACAGCTTAATTTTTTCGCTTTTGTCTACAATAATGACAAGTTTATGCCACAAAAAACGATAATTCAACGAGACCGAGAAATGTTCATTTTTCCAGAAATTTAGATACTTCGTTTCCTGTCATTTGTCACTATGCCACCTAATTTTCGTGGTTACAAACCAAATGGACGCAAATTGAAATTTCAGATTGCTTTCAAATCGCACCGACTGTTATTAATTGTTTTATTTAATTTAAATTGAGACGTACGTATAATTTCAACTACGTTTTTTAATTTAATTAAATGATACGACACAATTAAAATTATCCTGGTGAATTACAGTTACCTTTCCATTGTTACAACAATAATTTTCGTAGCGGCATCTGAAAACAAATGCGGTAAACAATTCAATGCGCCTATCTTATTGGTCTTCCGGAGTGGGGTGAGTTATCCATACCTGACGTCATAATAATACATATCGAGTTCTTTTTTTCGCCATTTAGGCGTGTGGATCAGTTGTTGACGAAGGTTAAGGGAGTGAAATAAAACTTCAAAATGAAATATAGATAATTAATCGTTTATTGGCCTATGCTTACCTACGTGTATGAAATTGTGATAGTACGAATTGTAAGCGAAAGTAAAAGAATTTGTTCTAAATCGCGTGTTAAATTGTGCCTGTGAAAATGGAACTTCTTGAAAAGAGAACGTCAAATTTGTTTTTATATTTGTGTAGTTTTATTATCATAGGATGTACCATCTCGCAGGTAAATTTTTCAACCATAATTTTGTGACATAAGAAGTTTTGAAATACCTAATAATGTAATTAATTATTACACCAATCGATTTATTTTAAAAACTTAACCTATTTGCATAAGAAATTGGCAATTTCTAATTGTTCGAAAAAAATGTACCACATTCTTGGGTTAGTAGGTACCTATTTACTTTTGCTCTTTTGCGTTCCATAAAATTTTTACCTTCATATTAAATTTAACGATTTGACATTTCGTTGCAGTTCTACAAGTTCTGGATCATCAACAACATAATGTCATAAATTAAATTTTAATTAAAAAGAATTTTGACGTCAAATACTACCAAGGTCCTTGATTTCTGAAAAAACGAAAACATCTATTTTTGTTTTCTTTACTTGTACACAATCATTGATCATTCTTATTTTTATAAGTTGTCAATTTGAACAACAAATATGACGAAATTAAATCTAACAACGAAGTTTTCGTTGGCCCTAAAGTAGGTACCTACCCCTATATTTTTAATTAAATTTACTGCGCTATTCGAGGAAACCGAAACAAACAGACACATTTTTAGTAATTTTTTGTTGATTTGATTATTTCATTTACTATAGTCCATCCGTTTTAAGAATGCAGAACTAGATTGTACTAAAATTGTGAACTCGGAACGTGATTGGTTAAAATTTATTCCCGTTTACAGTGTCGAAATTTCGTTTGTGATTGATGACTCGCGAATATTTTTTTCTAAAAGTTTCTGGCAAATTTAAAAAATTTGTACAAGATAAATTGCTATTTGATAAAAAAATACATTTAACTTGATTTTTTCAAGTATCAAATAAGTGACATTTGTTTTTAGTCGCTCATACACTTTAATTATTTGACGTTTCCCAGTGTAAATCTGACCTGCCGTTCAAGGCGACCTCTACTGCAATTCAAAACCAGATAGACTATAGATTGAAATTGCGTTTATGGGCCCCCCAATTTAAATCTTGTTGAAACTACGAGTATCAATTCCAATTGATTTTTATTGGTGTAATTCATTCAAATAGAATTTAAAAATAGCGAAACGTTCGTCTCCGACTTGAAAATGCGGTCACCATTAGGCAGTATTAGTAATTATTTGCAAAGATGTTTTTTTACTTTAGGATCCCTTCACCATTATGTATCACCTCACCACCTTCATTACATCATGATCGGCTCGGAAAGTTTATGCAAAATCGATTGCAGTCGAACCCCATGACATTATGACTGTGCATTATAAATTTACCAAAATAAACATCAAACGTGCAATAAATTATATTATTTCGATTTTATTGGATCTCCCCAGGCAAACTTTATAAATAAAGGCGCAATTTGAAAATCAAAAAAAAATTAATGATGTGGTTTTATGCTTGGGATGTCGAAGGTCTTGTTGATAGCTGGAAATCAGGTTCATTTGTGAAGGATATCAACTGAAATACGAAGGACACTAGTTTATTTTGTGAATCACATACACCTTGTACCGTGAGTAAGTCATCAGTCTAAATTTATTTGATAAATTTCTTTATGGTAATATTAGTTTAATAAGTTTTATAATATAATTATATCCACGAGAGCTCGAGTGTGTGTGTATATAGACTGTGAAACTATGTTACCACATACTATTTAGTAATGAGTCATGACGGAATTCACGTGGTTATACTATTAGAATCACTATTAGCGTATCTTACTGATAAGCTGGAATGGTTTCTTTGTGTGGTTCGCCATTTTATTTCGTTTGTGAATGATAAATTGCTTGTTTGTAGATTTATTGCATAGAACGGTCGCCGTTCCTAAACACAAGATGTAATATGATCAGAAAGTAACACTTTCTGTTCATGTTCTATCAAGTTACATATTTTCTGTCGTTGTATATCAGGTTACATTTGTAGATTTGTAAGTACTTCGGTAGTAACTTCATTGAAATTAAATTAAGAAAATGCTGCATACCTGGTTTGCACAGAAACAATTCTTTATGTAATTTGCAAGCTACCAGAACTCGCCTTCGGCTCTTATCGGACATTTGCTTGCTCATTTCGTCAAGTATCCGTTTTTGTTGCTCCCAACGCAATAGCCCGTAAATAGCTAAATTCATAGCCTCGCAATTATTAATAAAAATTGGTCGAAATTAACAATTTTAATTAAAGTGCCAACGAGGGTGTCGAGTATTAATTTCTTCACGCTATTCACAACGTTATTTAAATTAAATGGTGCTGACATCTTATATATTTTTGTAAATAATTAAATCACATTAAATCAAGTTTATCAGTATATTTCAAAATGCAATGACCTACTCAAAAATTATACGACGGATTTCATTGTTTTTAGTGCAAAGTTTCATAAAAATCAGATGTCAACCTGGTACTATGCTCGCTACGGTTTAATCGTTTAATTATGACACAAAAAGAGATAATAACCATATTTCGATCTAAATTAAAATGAAGAAAGAAATAATCATAATAGGTTCTTTCCAACCCACAGTTCTGTTACTGTTCACAACCTGTAATCGGACTGTTAAATGCGCCTGCGCTAATATGAATCCCGTAAAATTACTGCAGTTCACAAATTGTCAAGTTGAAATGCTTTTAGAACAAGAACAGAACTTTTTTTGATAACGCTTCTGTCATTTCATCAGCAATTATTTTCCACATGGCTTTGAAATTTTTAATTTGCATGGTGCCAACTTTTTCCCGGTATTTTTTGTATAAGTCAATTAACATTTTAGTATAATGCACCGTCCACGTGAATGATTCCTCATTTGACGGTGCATTATTTTCTATAATAAATCCTATATTTATATCAAGAATTATGTTAAATTGTATATAATTCCTTACCTGTCGAGTTACTTCCTGAAGCCATAATCAAAACAAATAAAAACAACAAATAATCAAACAAATAAAAACAACAAATAATCAAACAAATAAAATAACAATTTCCTAATCTACTAATCTGCACGTGCTAATCATCAAGTAGGTTAACCCTTTCAGACCTGACTTTTTTTGGCTGAACGAAAAAATTATTTTTTTACTAATTTCGTGTTAGTATGTTCTAAAAAGTGTTTTTTGCGAGTTTCATAATTTTCTGATTTTTATATTCGGAGATATATGCATGCAAACTATAATGTGCATAACAGGTAAAACGTGATAAAACGCGTGATAACAGATTTAAACAGCTGACGAATTTTTATACACCAAGGTCAATATGATAACTACCAGAGAGAAAAAAATTAGGCGTTTATTCGCCCCTATTTGGGTGAATTATTCTCAACCAAAGTTGTGTTATTTAAAAAAAAATTTGATTACATTTCTTATCATAATTAATATGATGGTTTGTGTAGCTAATGGAATTTTTTAAATATTTTTATTAGATTTCTCGTGAGTTTTTCATTTAAAAATCACCTCTATCTAGCTTATAATTTTAGGGTCTTAAAGGGTTAATAGGTTATGCTGGCAATTTTTATTAAATTTATAAGAACAGCGACAACGCGTCTGCGCGGGACAATTATTAGTAATCGCTTGGTAGCAAGGACCGCTAGAACAGTTCTATAACAGTTCTGTTACAGTTCCGAATGTGGTTGGAAAACGTTTTAGTAGTAATTTCAGAATTCCGAGCTTGTAATTTTTGTGGTTGGAAAGGATATTTATTAACGCGCATGCTCAACAGTCCAATTACCGCTCTAGAACCGTCGGTTGGAAAGAACCTAATATAGTCGTATCTACACGGGCCACATTTTTCGGCAATCTGTTGCTGCGATTTATTGTATAGCCGAAAGAAAGCCCGACCATGTGGCCCAGCAATTTTGAATGTATGCAATATTGGCCGACTGACCATAAATCGACATTATTCTTCAAGTGTAGTGCCTGATTCCAGACGTATGTGACCTCTCTCTGTATGTGTTGTGCGTTTGAAGTATTATCACGTACATAGGGAACCTACAGCTTAATGCGGGCTCCGAACCGCAGGAAGTGTATACACTTCATCTCCACCAGGCAGATTGCACCTTGGTGATTTGCCATTGCCTTCTGAGTAAAGACAATCAGAATAAAGTTTCACTAAGCCCGGAGTCGAACCAAGTATTCAGAATTAGCAGCAACACACTTAACCGTTTAAGCTGATGACCGTCCAATATCTACATACAGTGACCGAAATTGCTATTAATACTGCTGGTTTTTTGCTTTGAACAGGCACGGAGAATATCATAACCCACAAGAATATGCGAAAGTTCTTTTCTTTTCGAAAAAATTTTCAAAACCAATGGGCATTTTAAATGGACAAAAATGCTAGCAAGGCTTCCTTTACCTAAAAAAAATAAAGAGACAAGATTGAAATTTTATCAGAATCACATCATATGGAATAGCAAGATTTTATTTTTTCTGATGAAAACAGTTTAATTTGGTTAGGCCTGATCGTTTATGGGGCAGTAAACTATTACGTTTCACCCCCAAAATATCGAATGAAACAAAAAATAAATCGATGTTACATGTACGAGAGACGTGCTGCTTCTGCCGGTGCGAAATACTCTTAAGTGTTAGGGTCGTTGATTCCACGCGTACCGTCAACAAAATGAGCGACGCCCGGAATCTCGTTAGGTTTTTACATGTAAGTTTGCTAACTTCAAAATCGATTTATTTAAAATTTTGATAATACTTTCACACATAATATTTTAACAGTATACTATATAAACCTTCCTCTTTGCAATAGGAAAGTTTCAATTTTGTTTGGAGTGACAGTTGATGAGACACTCTCACCCATTTACTTAAATAAGGTCGAACCCACGCTTTCTTTATTTTTCGTCTTCTGATGATGCAGCCGAAACAAGCTTTTATTCACAAAAACTGCAGTTTGAACAATGCTCGTTTGAATAGAAAATGTGTCGGCAAGTGTTGCTTAGCTATATACGATAATAGAGTTACCGACGATATTCTTGTGCTATACTGCCGTCCTTTCTTAAAACGTCATGATCCTATCATGTTGGTTTTCGGGAAAAAAAATGAGTGCATGGTTACATTTAACAGAATTTTGAGAGAGCTTTGTGCATTTTATTTGTTCAATTTTCCTTCAGCGTAGAAAATTTGAAAATGTTGTTTTTTTAGAAGATTTCATTTAACTTCAATGGAAGTACTAAGGTACAATGTGGGTTGAAAATCTTGTAATCTCTCTGAAACAGCTTATTTGTGTATTCCTGATGACAAACAATAATCAATATTTAGTTACAAAATTCAGGATTTTTGAAAAGTGTTATCGCGTAGTCCTCTTGATAACGCGACACAGGGATACTTATTAATTTAATGGATCAGGTATCCAAAGAGAAGGAACTACAAACTTTCCAGTTTAATTCATATGATTGTGATAATTGTATTGTTTTCTACTAAAATAAGCATTTTATTTTAACTTGCAAATTTAATGTTTTTACAAGGTTAGAAATTTTATAAGACAAGATTTAAAATAAATGTTTTAATAATTACATATCAAAATTTTTGTAACGCTATAAAGTAGGAAAACATTTTAAACGCGTTTTTATTAAAAATAAAAAAGCACTGAAAAGTCAAAAATAATTTTTCAGTCGTAAAATTTGAACATCAAATGACAAAAAGCGTGGGACTATAATGCGCTTATCATATTATTATATTCTACCCATAAATAGTGTCTAATCAACTATAAAGCGGAAATTTTTTTGTTTTCAATATTGGCGTGTTTTAAAAAAAATTTTTTGCTCCATAGCTTTTCAGCTACTTGAGCTACAATTCGCATACATTTAACCCAAAATTGCTCCAATTTTCCTCAAATCTACCATCATGAAGCGCTTATTAAATAGACTCTTGTTCACGATATTGTAGATAGGCAAATAATTGCGTTATCCACCATTGTTTTATCTAAATCGTATAATCTGTGCTATATGTATACGACTCGATCACATGTTGTTAGAGGCTTGGCATAGAATATGGACTAATAGTTTTCTTTTGGCAAACAGTAAAATCAAAAACAAATACTCATTAATGTAGTTCATTGATCTGAGTTTAGTTTATACTCCCATATTCAGTGCTTGTCAAGGCGATAATTATCTGATTATAATCAGCCGATAACATAAAATTTTCATGACGTTAGAAAGCCAAATATTCAGTTGAGAAGTAGACATAAAATCATTTCGATTAAAATATTCGTAACGAAAAGCACCAATAGTTGTGGTCGTCTTCAGAATCACAGTGATTTGAACACAACAACTAACTATTGGTGCTTTTGTGGTGAATGGTTTTTCTGGATGGATATTATACTGTCTATAGTGGATATTGATCGAATACTTTAACTTTTCATTTATTTAATGACAAATCGGTTTTGAATTGTGATATTCAAATTTAACATCATTATTCTAAAAAATGATCTAAAGGATCCGAAATTCTGGATGTCGGTTTTTCACCAAAAACCGCTTTATGTAATCAGACTTGATATAGTCGACCAAATTATTTGATACCTAAATTTTACAATTTTTAGAAATCTTAGCTTCTCTTAATCCAATATTGAACATGGGCGCTTAGCTGATATTCTCATCCAGGAAAATAATATGGCAACCCATGGACCATTAGACTATCTCTTCTGTGGATATTTTCTTCTTGTGTTTGAAACCACGATCTCCATTGTTATACCTTTCTATTTCATGTTTTATCAGTCCTTTACATGCTATGACCAGCCCATCTCCAATTCAGGAATACCATTATTTATTTTACCACATGAATTAATTTTATTTTCTCTCTTATACTCGTTTCTTAATCTGTCCCTGAGCCGCCCTCTATGTTTAGCATCTGTCTTTACATAGCTATTTGTGTCTTGGCCAGGTTGTCGAAGATATTCTAAATCGCGGTCCAAGTTTGAGCACCATTTTATTATGTTGAAGCAGGTAACACAAATTATTGGTTGTATGTATTTCGTTTTGTTTGCCAAAAGCTGGCCATGCCAATCTATCTTTCGGACAATTTCTGCGGTTTGGGTTTATTTTCTGTATTTTACCATCTGACCCACATATATAATTATTACGTATACTCGTTTACGTTTTCTATTTCGTGATTGTACATCACTGCTTCTGTTGGTAGCCGTTTATGGTTTATCTTTACATTTTTGAAAATGTCTTACAATGTTGTTTTAAACAGTTTAGGAATCATGTGCTCTCTCAGGATCTCTCATTGCTGAAATCCTCGTTGAATCTAGATGAGCTAGGTGTTCTCATCTAACTGGACTATCATTTTCAGCGTTGTACATAAATAATTGAATTACTTATTTGCGCATATCTGTGATCTACTAAGCCTTTTTGACGTCCTTTCAACATTGCCCCGAGTTCAATATTATTATTAAAGGCTTTACGATATTCTAGGAACGCTAAATACAATAGGAATCTGGATTTTAACAAATTTTTTTTAGAAATACCGAATCAAATATTTAGCATTGTAATTTCGATTATTCCACTCAGGGTCAAATTTTGGCGTTTCGACCAATCAGCGTGCGTTTATTTTACATGATACTTAAGTGCACATTACACGGGGCGTTCGGCTGCATGCAATTTCTGCGTAGAGACGAGTTCATGTATTTGCGCTTTGCGTATACCGTTCTGCACAGAAGTTGCTGCAGCCGAAGGCCCCGTGTAAAGTGCACTTTATACAGATACAATTCGTGCACCGTGGGTTTTACCCGCAAATACTGTAAAATATCCAGTTTTTATGAAATACTACGAAAATATTCCAAATACCCTACCAGAATATCGAATATTTTTAGTAATAATTCATACGTAATAAAAAATATTCGAATATCATAATTTATGTAGTCGAATATTTTAATTTATGAGGTGTTTATTTATGACAACGCACTCAACAGATGCGATTTATGAAACCGGTGCAACGCATTAGTTCAACCCGAGGAGGTCACTTAAAGCAGCGGTTCTTAAACTATTTTGTATTGCGACCCCAAATTTTAAATGCCGTATTTGGCGACCCACAACCTATATTTTTTTTATTTGAAATAATCGTTATTAAAAAAAAACGTTTAAACAACAAATACTTTTTATTGTCAGGTAATAAAAAAATAAAAATTAATAACATTTTCGAGTTATATGCTAAATATGAAAATAAATAAAAAATTAAAAGAAAATAAACAACATTTTGAAAATAAACAACATTCAATATGAAAATTAATAAAAAATAAAGATTAATAACATTTTCTTGTTATATGTATTAAAATAAATAAAACATTAAAATATTTTTTAATGTGATCGGTGCGCTTGCTTTTTAGAACAAAGCAACGTGAATCGTGGCTCGATTTCTGAAAGCGCTGGTCTCAATACATTTTCAATATTGAGCAATTGCGAGCGATATTTTGATTTAATATATAATAAGGATGAAAATGCATTTTCGCACAAATATGTGGTGGAAAATGGCAAAGTAATTTGAACTGCCATTTCAGACAAACATGGATAGTCTGTTTTAATTGACAACCAAAAATTTTCAGGTATTTGATTTTTAAATAGTGCTTTCAAACTACTATCACAGGATAGTTCAGCGAATTCTTCTCTAGCGTAGTGGTTTTAAATTGGGAATTCCTCGCGACCCTACGAAAAAACTAACGACCCCACTTGGGGTCGCGACCCCAAGTTTAAGAACCGCTGACTTAAAGCAATATACTTCTAACGAATTTTATATTACAAATTTAGTGCGTTATGCTTACATTTTTTTCGGTAGGTACTTACGAAATTTTTTGTTTGATTTTATTTGCAATGATTGTGATGCGATATGGTCAATTTGTTTCACAATTTTCGACATTAAAAATGGCGTTTGAAATGTCGGTTTTCGTATGTGATGTGCTTTTAAGTCGTGGCGTTTCTTCACGGAATAATCACCGCAACAGCAACGCGGATTCGGACAATACTCAAAGATTCAGCGAGTACAGGTTTTAGCAAGGAGATTGACACTCGCTGCGCTGCGCTTCGCTCGTGCAATCTCCTTGCTAAAACCTGTACTCGCTGAATCTTTGAGTATTGTCCGAATCCGCGTTGCTGTATCATGCGAATATTCAACTCGATATATTTAGTCAGCAATTTTAATATCAGTTTAATTCCGGTGGGATAGGACAACAACAAACTATCTGCTCAGACAACAACTATCTGCTCATTATTCTCAATGCTATTCTGATAATTTTTTATGTTCAAAACATTGCGATTACATACGAAATTAATTTATAAAAACCAATTACTATTTTTAATTCGATCGGATAAATATTTCTTTTAATATGACGCATGATCTGCTGACAATGACGAAAGAAATTTAAATATTGAAATAGGTACTAGGTTTTTTTTCTTACCAGTTTAATGACTTTGAATTATTGAAGAAGCTTTAAATTTTTAAATGGTAAAACTGTTTACTGGTGCGATAGTTTAACTGATCATGTGATGACTTGGAAATAAAAATATCATCTAATCCAATAGAAAACCTATCTGGATCAAGGTTTATCTATTGACGAACTTCGCCTTTGCTAAGTTTGCAAAATAAGAACTTTGCCTGTGTATTTTACTAGATAACAAAATTATCATTAGATTCGTCAATTTTATTTGAAGGTGCAGTTTATTTTTTATTTAAATCTTATCAGAATATTTATTTATTGCAAGCTATAACGTCCGGAACTGTAATAATTTTATTTGGTATGAATAGGAAAAACCTGTAATTAAACGCAAGAACGCTAATTAATTATTGCAGTTCACTCTCACCTTCATTTTGTTTTTAACCTTTTAAAAGATGTCCCCACAAATTATGGAGATCGGAAGTTTTGGTTTTAACCTTTGAATACCTTTTTGGGCGATTTTAATTTTTTTTGTGTTATAGTGTTATAGATATTATAATTATTTTAATGGACAAATATTTCCTTTGTATAGAATTAATTTTGACAAATACTAATATGCAATGACGCATATTTGACTGATAGGAAACAAAATTTCCGTATTATCCATCTTATCTTATCCCGCCTTACGGTTAGTCAATTCTATTTAATTAATTTAATAATTGTGTAAAAGTTCTCGTCAAGAGTAATAATTCACAAAACAATCAATTTGGCTTGTTTTTTAGAATTTAATATTATTCAAATTTTGAATAAATGTTTTATACAGAAGATCCCTTTTCAATATTTATATCTGTAAATCTTATGCAATTTAAGGTCAATTTAAATGAAATACATTATGGTGAAAGGCCATGAAAAAATTTAAATGTATGTGCATACAAATTTGGCCGAAGTCAAGAACTTCTTCAATAACTTTTAAGCATATTTGTCATTTAATTTGGTTTACAAAATTTGAAATCGTGTTTGCAATTCAATTATTTTATAAAAGGTTCAAAATCAAAATCAGCTTCCTGTTTGCTATGTTCAATGTGTTAATAATGAGATGAGAAGTCGATATTCCTTTAAGACGCATAAATAGTGAAATAGGTCATGTCCAATCGATTTCTTTACATATTTGCATTTTAAATTGATGTTTTATGCTGTTGCTTGTGTCTGATTAAATTACCAACTGACCATCAATTGAATATCAATTACCAAGATGATATATTATTATTTTCAAAATTGGTACATGTGAGGATATCGTCATTATCATACACTCAAACTGAAGTTTCAAACATTGTTTCCTCTTAAAAAACGATACTATTCATAATCATAGTCTGTGTAGTACATTGGTTATATTATAGATAGTTGACATTCGTTCGATTTCAATAACAGTGATTAGTCCAAAGTTAAATTTTATTTTGTATCCTTGAAGAAAATCTCTTAATACGTTACTGAAAATAATAATTAATGAACTTTAGACAATTGGTTGTTTTGTCAATTCATATTGTGTTACATAATGTTCAGATGATGAGATTCGAATTGAGGAAACTCTAGTATCCTTTTCTATACTATTTATATTAGAAGTAGAAATATAATCTAGAAGTGATTGTTCGCGTCGGTAGAAATTTAAATTGAAATCGGAGATCGATGCTCGAAAATAATCTACCTAATTGAAATTCATTTGATTTATTTCTCTAGCCTTGACTGTGAATTAGTTAATAATTGACTTCATTACCTTTGCAATTTACACTTATCTGACTGAATTCCCTAAAGAATATTCAACTAAAGTATATGTCCAAAGGTTATAATATCACATTCAATAAATAAATACAATGTGGATCTTACTTGAATCTGAAGCTTCAGGGACTTGGTCATCGGGTCCTGCGCATGACGTAAAACTGCCTCGTGGTTCGGATTCCACGTTAAGCTGTAGGTCCAGGATTTCAATCACACGTTAGAACGCCTTGCCTCCGTTCCCGATAATCCACCCCACAGAAGGGCAGCCCCAGGCAACTTTTTTATCATACTGATTTAGTTGAATGTGCATTATATGGACTAAAAGTTTTTTGGACCGATATCGATCATTTTTGTACCGCATTGTTTTACATAACACATTTGGCTTCATGTCCCAAAGTAGAGCTAGATCAGCCACTGGGTAGATACACTATTTATGACGTGTCGAGATAAACAATCGCTTAAATTTTGTTTATAAAGCGCGTGACACGGAAAATATCCTGAATTAAACAAAAAAATTGGATCTGTATCTGTGGACTGTATTGTTTCGTTATGTTGGACACACACGAATGGTATAATGCCGGTTGTATATAATTTGTTAAAAATAACCTGCCTGTGGTAGTAAAGCATCCTGAGCAATTGCATAGTTGGTAATCAGTTGTAAATTATGTGTCAGAAATACAAAAACTTCGAAAATTCTCCATATAAACGCCCTAGTTCATTTTTATGGCATAATCTGGGTTTATTAATTTAAAATTAACAAGCTAATTAAACAATATTAATCAAATGTATCCCACGAGCAATTTAATTTTTATGAATTATAAACATTATTGATAGCAAAAACCAACCGCTGAAAGGTCGTGAGATAAATTTGATCTTTATTGTTTACTGAACTTGTAAATTTTTAAATTTAGTTTAATACTAATTTTCATGAGTTAAAATTCTGTATATTTTAAACTCCGTTTTGATTAGTAATTTTGTTCAGGAGTGCTTCAAAATATTTGAGATCCACTGAAGTAGGCACACTTTCTACATACAGTATACATTATTTTATTATACAGAATCTGGTTAAATATTATTTATTTAACTTATATTATTTATACATATATTCCTGGTTTTAAATATGCTATTGTAAATTATTTTAATCGAGGTACCTACAAATAATTTTACATTATTCATACTTTCACTTAATATCTCGTTTAAATATGAAGCAAATTAATGACATTCGGAAGTGTTAAAAACGAATAAATTTAGTATACTACATACATAATATTGTTTTAGCATTTATTTTTAACTTATCAAAAAATTGTGTTTCAAAATACCCTGGAGAAGAAAAATCTATGATTTGATACTATATTAAGATACTACTTTAATAACTTCTACATAAATTACGTGTTACAAATCAATTTGTATTTTATCGTATTTTTTTCTTTAATCTTCTAAATTTTGAATACGTCAGAAATATTTTATATCGTCATCCGTCACAATAAATTATTCATTATCACTAAATTTTATTTACTAAAATTCAACCTCTTCAATAAAGCAAAAACTTTCTATAATGAACTTGATATGTTAAGTGTGTAAAAAAATTAACGACACGAAGGAATTATGAAGGCAAAAATACAAAATTCGTATGTTTGGTTTGTTATTCCAAAATTCGAATGTTAGACGAATAGAAAATTTATTTTAATTATATTTACTTTTTTTAATCCAAGTTATTGAAATGTAACTAACGTGCAATAAATTAATTGTTTAAATATGAAGCTACGACGACATTGTTTCGTCTTCGTTGGGACTTTTCAAGTAATATTTTTAAAAAACAGAATTCTTTGTTTAATTCTGAAATAATATGCACATTTCACAAATTAAAACTCAATATTATGAATATAAAAATATATCTATACGTTCGATTTCTTGAATTAAAATCTTTATTTCTCCAATTTTTCATTTTCTGGAATGTCTCTAACTGTATTTTGCTCAAATTTGCAGTATATTTAAGCTTCCAGTTGAAATTAATCCATTTTAACGTTTCTATTTTTATTTTGTAATATTATATAGATTCAGGCCTATGATCGTTTCATTATTATAGTTATATCAGGATACAATATATTACAATAACTATTACCACCATCGTTCAACAGTCAATTTATTTCGTTTTGTTTCAACTTCCCATAAACATGATAATATGTTAAATTATTTGTGAGTCATTCGATTTCATTATCAAATTTCAACAATATAATATCATTCCCGATCATTCCTAATTTTTCTTTTAATGTGCATTGCATATTAATGATTCAATTAAAACCGATATCATTTTATATCATCATCTAATTATACCGCTGCATTACATGAAATATTCTCATTCCAATACCGACAAATCTAGTGTTGAACTTTACCCTTTTAATTATTGAACATGGGAGGTTAATTGGTTGTGCGACTAAAGTGAATTCCGACCTGTAATTTGGTGGTAGACTTGTCTTTAATTGAATGAAAAAACTTGTTGACAATGACCCAACTTGGGTCATAATAGGTTTATTTTTATTCGACATAATATCACGTTTGTATATTTCTTTTTTTATAAATTACTAATAGGGAAGATGCATAAATTTTTTTTATAGCGTAGTTGGATCAACAATAACTAAATATACTAATTAATGCTATTTAATTTATTTATTTTCGTTTTGATAATAATTTAAAAAATATTTAAAAATCCGTCAATTTGAATTGAAGGAAACGACCGCGCAAGTCGCCATTTGCTTGTGACGTCACAAGGCAGAATTTTACATTCATTTATATTATTGTTCTGTGGTTTTGTGCTTTGAAAGTTGAAGTTTGTTAGTGTTAAAAGCTGTTATTTATCATAATTAAATCAATTAAAAACAAAAACTTAAAAAAGTACTCGACACGAGTAGAGTAAACAAGAAAGCGAAGTTATTGTTATTGTGCCGGCAAACGCGTTGCGTTTAAGGTCACATGATTTATTTTAAATTATCATTGAATTTTAAAATGGATTATTTATAACAAAATACAATAAATAGAAGTTATTTTTGCTGATTTGATATTTAATATAATATAGGATTAATCGGAAAATACTGTTTTAACTAAATTTTTTTATTCATGCATGTTCCCCCTTCCCCATTGCTATAATTTTCTGTTTTTAGTTCAAATGATTAAAAACTGCTGTTCGCTGTTGCTAGTGCACCATTTCATGTTATTAGATTGACCTTTTTATGCAATAATTTGCAGTTACGATTTAATGTTACCATGTTGAGATCATATAGATTATAGAACAATGTATAATTTATTATTACAATTTTTTTAATAATATTATAATAAAATATTTAATTGAATTTAAGTCAAACACGGCAGTTTTTCTTGTTTCTGTTTTATTTCTAAGGTTTTATTCACTATTAACCTTTTATATCGAGTTTGGATTTTGGAAAACACGATTTTGATCATTATTTATTCCCGACCTGGAAAACCACCGATTTGCAATTTCTTAGCAAATATCAAACTGGGCCGATCATAACATAAAATATTATACATAATTTTTGTCTAAATTTCAAATTTGGAGTTTTCCCTAATTACTCGCACAGAAAAGTTCACTCTCTTTCCATATATCACATCAGAATAAGAATACCTAGAATAACCGATTTTTCTGCTCGTTAGATTGTATTCCATTTCTTATTATCCCATCTTATCGATCCTGCAAAGATGTATTACGTGCTATTGTCTGTCGTACTGATTGCGAATTATACAAAACCGGCGTTGTATAATGTCAAGGGCAACAGCAATTATATTTGTAATTTTACCTTTCAATTTTTGAGAACTTTTCCACCAAGTT
Organism: Podabrus alpinus; assembly: GCA_932274525.1. Taxonomy (NCBI): domain Eukaryota; kingdom Metazoa; phylum Arthropoda; class Insecta; order Coleoptera; family Cantharidae; genus Podabrus; species Podabrus alpinus. The sequence continues at coordinate 24,009,413 of OW026454.1, forward strand.
CTTTCAACTTACAAAAGTCTTAATAGTATTTTGTTTGGGGACGAGTTTTTGCCTCACTGACATTTATTACCTTGAAATAAAGCTTTTGTCAAGTTCATTGTCATTTTTTTTTATTATAATATTCCGATTTTTTACCATAACTACTGCAGATAATTAGTTTTTAGATTCATATACAGGTTATTTATTTACATTGTCATATTTTTATTGTTATTTTTTATTCCGTTTTTGTGGTAGTCTCAAAACAAATTAGTATTTTTAGTCGTGCTTGCTTTGTCAGATATTTTCTGGGTCAGTTAAAATTACCCTACAATTTGCGACAATAAGCCTTGTATGCACATCGTGACAACATATTCTTTATTAAAAATCTTCCCCGTGCCATTGAAGCGATTTTGAAGATTATTTTTACCAATAATATACGTCATTTTCAAAAATAAATCGATCTAACACGACAATTATAAACATAAATCTATTTATAAAACGAATTTTAAAGCACTTCTAATGATGAGACTGCAAACAGGAATAATTTATTATTTTGTCTGTTTTTAATACATCTCAAGGCTAACAAAATATATGGTATGAAGGGCAGTCAAAAAAAATGCGTTTGCTACCTAATTTGAAATGGCGACTTTTAAATTGTTCTTTTAATCAATTGCTTAATTGTAGACCCCAAAACATCACAAAAGGAAAAATTTCTTTCCTTGACCTCATCCCCAATCAAGTAAATGAAATAATATGCCATGCTAAAACTTTTAATTACACAGTTCATTTCGTGCTGATTATACACAAATGGTTACACATTCTTGTTTTTATTTGATGTCTCAACAATAATAACAGCTTGGTTAAATTTAAAATTACAATCACATCGTTCTATTTCATCGTGTACCTAGTTGGTTACACATTTAATTAATAATATAAAAACGGAATATTCTATGTTTGATATAATAGTAAACTTTCAGATCGAACTCCCTTGCCAACAAAAAATGGAGTTGAAGTTAATCCAAATAACTTTAAAAAAATAAATTATTTAAAATCGTATTGATATATCGAATTCTAACATCCCCCCCCCTCGTGGCATTAATATAATGTATCATTCCAGATAGATAATAATATTTACTAATGCAAGACATTATTAATAGAAAACAACATGGATTCAGTTATTTCATAAATCAATGAAGTATGAATTATTTAATAGGTGAAACTTTGTGAGTCACTTTCATTTCCCTGAATTTTTAGTCAATTACCTAAGAAATCCATTTCCAACAATTGGATATTGTTTTTTAATTTCCAACTAAATAAATTACTGAATTCTGGACGTTTTGATGCTAAGCCGTGAAACATTCGAGACTGTTCTCCATAGAATTCATAACTCCTAACCAATTTATCATGCTTCTCAATTTATGTAATTTATTGTCGGCCTGTGTGGAAATAACATGCGACTTTTAGTGGACAGGTCAAGTTGTTAAATAATCAATAGAAAATTGTTAGTCTGCTAAAGACTAATGCAAGGTTAAATTTCAGATTGACTTCTTTTGTCGCAAATTAAAATTTCTTTGTATACTTGTTGCTTTAAATTTTAACTAATAAAAAATTTAATTTCAGGTTTTATCAGCTGATATCAACACAACCACACCGAAAAAACCAGGACATTGCATTTGGTATGGGCAGTGCAATACAAAAAATTTTCAAGAACAAAATTGCCCGTACGATGGTCCCCCAAAACCGATCGACAATGATGGCCAAAAAATATTGGCAAAGTGGTGTCCAGAATTTATGGTCGATAAAGGCGATGGTGTTAAAACATGCTGTGATACTGCTCAAGCAAAATCACTCGAATCGGGTATCAAGATAGCGGCCAGCTTTTTACAAAGATGTCCATCTTGTATGCACAACTTCGTGAAACATGTTTGTGCATTGACTTGTTCTCCTGAACAGTCTAATTTTATGAATGCTACTGAAATACAAACAAATGCTAATGGTTTGTTATTAATTTGAAAATGTGATATTTTGAAGTTATTACTTTTTTTATTATAGGTACCAAGTATATAAACGCAATTGATTATTATATTAGTAATGATTACATTTATGGTACATTTAATTCCTGCAAACAGGTGTCTGTTCCTAGTACCGGACAGCGGGCTCTCGATATTATGTGCGGTCAGTGGGGATCTACAAGATGCACCCCTACCAGGTGGTTCACGTATATGGGAAACGCTAATAATAATCCATTCGTGCCTTTTCAAATTACTTATATCAATTCTACAAAACCTGTAGATGGATTTGTCCCCATGAATGCATCAATCACACCATGCAGTCAAAGTGTAAATGTAAGTATCTCATTAATAGTTGCTCGTGTTTCATACCATATTTTTTCCAACACCTCGAAATAAATTGTGGAAAATATATAATTCATCGACAGATTTTAGCCATTAACATAATCAGTCCAACTATGTATCCAAAATGTTAAATATAACGTGCCCGTTAAGTCAAGGTTATCCAATTTGTTATGTTATTTATTAAATGATTGTAATGTTTTACCTTTTATCGATAACGTTAGACGTTTAGTTATCAGATACGTAGTAAGAATTTAATAAATAACATAACAAGTTGGATAAAATTGACGTAACGGGCACGTTATATTTAATATTTTGGATACATAGTTGGACTGAATGTTTCAAACAACAATAACCATATAGAAAGACGTTAATTAAAATGTCACGTCATTATCATAGGTTATAAATGTTAATAATGTCTAATTTATCCATAGATTTTACTCATTAACACAATATTTCATATTACAATTTTGTTATTGTTTATCATCTCGTATATTATACAAATAACAGCACTGCAAACAGTATCATTCTTTATGGTACAATGCTGGCTGCATAAATGCGAGACCATTTAGACCCAATATGTTTTCATCCTTATTCAAAAGAGCCATAACACCAGGCAATTTATTAAGAAATATTGAATAAATCATAAATAAATATATAAGAAATAAATAACACAGTCAAGTATTTTATTGATTAACAATAATGATGCATATTTACGATTAATGACTTGGCATGTAATATAATAGTATTAACCATTACAAACAAACTAATAAAAATATTTTCAATAATTTACTGTTATGCTAGCAATTAGGAAAAGGGCCGGAAACTTTTTTTTATTAATTTATCAAAATTATGGATAATCTGAAATATTGGCAATACAATAGGTAAATATGGGAATGTAAGTTAATGTTTTGAAAATTAACCTTGTGAATAATAATAACATAATTTGGTTTATATGATAAAACAAACAGGAAATTATACAAAATAAAAATAGATAGTAAAATACATATTTTTATTACACAACATGAAATTATTTTTTATTGTAACTGTATGAAATGTTACTTATTTAAGGCGATATTAGTTTGTTGAGGATTATTGTATTTAGTTTTTGTTGTAGGCCCCTTTTTTTTAGTTCTAGAGCACCTGCATTCTAGATTAGATAGGCCGCCTAATCTGATAGGGCTTGGGGAAATTGCTAATGAATTGCTATACTTAATCAATAGTTAGAAAATAATTTGAAATTAAATAATCTTTTTGACATTGGAAATATTTTCAGAAAACTTCATACTTATTGTATAATCACAACATTACAGTAACTTATAAAAACGTTTCCCACATAAAAATTCAAACGTATATTTATGATGTCTTTATTTTTGTTTTATGTCCCCTCCCCGTATACCTCACCTAACAACATTTAAAAGTTGGGTCATTCCATCTCAAATCGACCAAAAAATAGGTAAAATTGACTCGACCCCCACCAAATTTGACGAAACTTGGTACACACCACGGTACACACCATCTTAGTAAGAAATAAAAAATACAAATTTAAGGATTTGTCCAAAAGGGCATTGTTACGTTGTTTTGGTCGTTCAAAATGTCAAAAAGTTGGTGTGTAGACTTGTAGGAAAACGGCTGTAACTTCGTCCACGGTGGTCTAAATTTAAAAATAAAAAATGTTCTGTAAAGGTAAATGAACGTTCTATCCAAATATTCAATCACATTTTAATTTTTCAACCCCTAACTGGATTAATTTTATAATATTAACCCTATTTCAACCCCTATTTAAAAAACGATTCTTTTTTTTTGTTTATTTTTTTACTGTTTGTTTGTGAAATTATGCTGAGTATGTGTGCCAAATTTTATCATGGGATCTGCATGGGTTCGGTTGCTAAAAATAAATTAAAAATATGGAATGCAAAATTGAATTTTACAAAATAATGTTTGGCAGTATATGTCCCCGTGACCGTGGAGAACCTTTGAGGTGGTGATAAAGGACACTTTTCTAAGACAAATTTTCAAATAAAATTTTTGCCCAAGTCCAAACCCTTGGGGGGTACCTCCCTTTAAAGCAATTTTTTGAATTTCTGATTTCAAACGGCCATAGCTCCGATATGATTGATTTTTTAAGGTTAATGGATTAGAACTTTTTTAAAGATCATTCGCTTGTCTACAAATTATGTTATAACCCCTTATCGTTTAGAATCAACGGATTTCGAGTTATAAATTAAATTAAGGGAAAAAATGTTTAAAAAATTCAGGTTTTTTTTTAAATTTTCTTGCGAACCCCGTATCTCTTAAACGAAACGTCTAAAAGAAAAACTAATGGCCCAAGCCGGATAGGGAATTTAACGGGCTACAACTTTCGTCAAATAAATTTTTTTGGGCAACCAACCGTTTTCACAGAAACTCTGAAAATAATGAACAAGGTGTAGGTTTTAATAAGGAACAATGTTTTAATATTAAAACAAATGCTATAAATCAAATTGAGATTTTTAGTAATTATGTGAATTTATATTTTTTACCTACACCTTGTTCATTATTTTCAGAGTTTCTGTGAAAACGGTTGGTTGCCCAAAAAAATTTATTTGACGAAAGTTGTAGCCCGTTAAATTCCCTATCCGGTTTGGGCCATTATTTTTTCTTTTAGACGTTTCGTTTAAGAGATACGGGGTTCGCAAGAAAATTTAAAAAAAAAACCTGAATTTTTTAAACATTTTTTCCCTTAATTTAATTATTACTCGAAATCCGCTGATTCTAGACGATAAGGGATTATAACATAATTTGTAGACAAGCGAATGATCTTTAAAAAAGTTCTAATCCATTAACCTTAAAAAATCAATAATATCGGAGCTATGGCCGTTTGAAATCAGAAATTCAAAAAATTGCTTTAAAGGGAGGTACCCCCCAAGGGTTTGGACTTGGGTAAAAATTTTATTTGAAAATTTGTCTTAGAAAAGTGTCCTTTATCACCACCTCAAAGGTTCTCCACGGTCACGGGGACATATACTGCCAAACATTATTTTGTAAAATTCAATTTTGCATTCCATATTTTTAATTTATTTTTAGCAACCGAACCCATGCAGATCCCATGATAAAATTTGGCACACATACTCGGCATAATTGCACAAACAAACAGTAAAAAAATAAACAAAAAAAAAGAATAGTTTTTTAAATGGTTGAAATAGGGTTAATATTATAAAATTAATCCAGTTAGGGGTTGAAAAATTAAAATGTGATTGAATATTTGGATAGAACGTTCATTTACCTTTACAGAACATTTTTTATTTTTAAATTTAGACCACCGTGGACGAAGTTACAGCCGTTTTCCTACAAGTCTACACACCAACTTTTTGACATTTTGAACGACCAAAACAACGAAACGAATGCCCTTTTGGACAAATCCTTAAATTTGTATTTTTTATTTCTTACTAAGATGGTGTGTACCAAGTTTCGTCAAATTTGGTGGGGTCAGGTAAATTCTTCAGTCGATTTGAGATGGAATGACCCAGTTACAACCACATGTTTGAATTTTGCAAGTACCGGATAGTTTACAACAAATATTTGCAAAATACACTAAATCCAAATTTTATTTAAAAAAGAATTTGTTCAAATTCTAATTTACTCTTTTAAGGGCGGTAAAATTGCGAGTAACAATCGATTTTGCTCAAGTGGCTCAAGGCCATTTTTGTGTCGGATTAACAGGTAAAATTGTCTACATGAAAATCTGAAAACTACATTATTTCAAGTAAAAATGGAAAAAAAACGAAGTTCTTTGTAAGGCTCAAACACTATAAGGGATTAAAAGAATTATTTAGTTTTTGCTCACAATTTTATTCAGTTTAATTTAGATTGTATCTATTTTACACATAGGAAGCATAGGTAACGACCAATTCATGACTTTGTGATTTTTCGGACCTTGACAATTTTGCCTATGTTCGTTGACCTCACAGATCCCTTTTTTGCGGCGAAATGGCTGGACTATCGAAACGTGTTATTTCTTCCCAAACCTAAATTTAAGTCCACGAAAATTTTTGTTTTTGAAAAACATAAATAAAACATAACTGATTTTCAGTTGCCATTTTACCATTTTTTTGTCCGATTTTGCTTTTTTAGGTTTGGTTTGAAACCGGTGGTCCTGGGAATAGAAAAAGCTCAAAAGAGTTTTAATATCTAATTTTTGAAAGTAAAAATATCCCTGCAAAACGAAAATATGCCATTTTTAAACACATATCAATGGTTCTGCGCAAAAAGGGCCAATCTGCTTTTTATAGCAGAAGATCCAATCTGTTTTTGCGTTCAAGGACACAAGTGAAAAAGAGCAATCTGCAGGGGCAATGTGAAGTAGTTTCTGAGAGAGTGTAAAAAGGCCCAATCTGTATTTTTCTCTACCTTCTGAAAGTTATCACGTTTTAGAAACCAATGTGAAAATGCAGATTAGCCTTTTTGCGCAGAACCAATGATATACTGTTTATTTATTTTTTTATATATATAATGGGATAGCAATAAACATTCAATAAAAGCAAAAGTCCTAATTTTGCATTTAATTCATAAAAAGTTCCTAAACTAAATTTGACTGCCTTGTCTGTTTTTCACTGTTCACAAAAATGAAGTTTAAAAACATTATTGAAGGGTTTTTAGACTTAAAATTATTAACAATTGATTTTTTTTTTATAGAAAAACTCTCCGGCATGCAGTTGTGTAGATTGTGAAGTAAGTTGTCCTGCACCTAAACCGCAACCACTACCGGATGGACCATTCACTATAAAGGGAATAGATGGATACAGCTTTATCATGACAATCGTTTTTCTTGTTGGTTCTATGTTATTCCTTATTGGTGTACTAGTTTTCCCTAATTCGAAACTCGGTAAGTCAATCAACTGCTTTTATTATGTAGAGGTATTGGGAGTGAAGGTGATTGGTTTTTCAACTAATATTTTGATAATCAATGTGGTGATGGAAAAACTTACATTAATATGACTCTTTTGACAGCCAATAAAAGTTTTTCCATTGATGTATTTGCACTTGCACAGTTTTGTCGAGAGAAATGCACTGATTTTATTTATTTTTTGAATTATCAGCACTATTTTGTTGTAATAATTTTTAGTTCATTCAAAATTCATCAAATCGATTCGCTTTTTTTTAGAAATTGTAGCGTCACTTAAATTATTTTTTGTTTTTAAGTTAATATTTATTTTCAGGTTATGTGTTAGGCAGAAATTCAGATATATGTGAAGGAGATCATAATACAGCTCAGGAGTGCAAAGGTATCCAAATTAATTGGGAGAATTCAATGTTTGTTTATCCGTTGTTTTGAAAGGCAAAAAGACGATAACTCGACTAGCTATTGCCTTTTAATTAAATTTCATAGTAGGGATAAATAATTTTTACTCCCGAATGAAGCTAATGAAATTGGCTTTTTCTTAATGTCTCGCATTCCTGTACTGTGCAATTTTTATAAAGTAAACGTGTTTTTTTATTATAAAACGTTAACGTTTCTTTAATCTATTTGAGAACTTTTCTTAATTTTGTTGGGTGTTTCAAAAGTAATTGAAATTTGAGTTAATATTTATAGAATTACTGCAACTCTAATGTGGAATTTCTCGGCATTATCTTTCCAAATTGCATAAATTTCATTTATGATATTGTCATGAATAATAATTTTAAATTATGATAAAACCACTAAAACTTGTTTTACCTAATTAAGGGGGTTACCTACTGTGAACAGTGGTTTTCAAGCTGATTTTTAGGAATTAAATTTGAGAAAACTGTTACAGCTATTGAGCTAAAATTTAGGATACTTCTTATTTATTCACATTTAAACTAACACCTAAAGTTTTTGTAAAGCTTTTTATTGAAAATTGTACAAGGTACAGATCGACGCGTAACTCGTGTTTCGAAATGACGCGCCAATCGGGCGCATCGTTTCCGACCGATCCAGTTATCTGAAATAAATGAATTTTTTTAATTCTTGTTCTATATGAATGTGGCTCCAGTTGGAACCTCGAAAATTTAATTCAAGCAAAAAATGACGAGGATTTAAAAAAAAACTTCGATTTTTACAACAAAATATTTACTTTTCACGGCCTGCAAAATGGTAATTTTAAATATATTTTGGATATTTTAGGTTCTGACTGGAGCCTGAAATATATTCTAAATGCTTAAAAAAAATCAAGTTAATCCACGCCAAGTAGTTTGTTTGGAAAATGTGCGCCCGACTTGAGAAATGTAGTTTTGAGATAAATCGTTTTAAACTTTTTCGTGCTGTAATAAAAGGTGGATAGTGGTTGATATTCGTAACCTATCCTTAATCGCGTATACTAGGGCCATACAGAATACATTATTCGGCTTCGAAGAAGTGAAATTCGGCACTTATTTCTTCTTTTGTGGCAGTTCTCGCCTCTTTAGAATAGTAAGACGCTTGGTAGACAGTATGATGCGCTCGCCGTCTCTCTTATATTATGCGTAAATTTTGGCCTTCTCGCCGATTTTTACATAATGTATGTACGAATACCTCGGTTTTTATCCCGTCTTTATTTACAAAAAGACGTGTATTTTTTAGGAGCTCAAAAGTCACTGAAATTTTCCAATCAAAACTTTTTTTTTTAACCAACATATTTTTGTAACTAATATTATTTTGTCAGGTTTTACTGAAAGTAGTTTCTTTTGAAAACTTTTAAAATAAAAATTAGCATAATAAATTAGTCAAAATAGATTAAAAAAACAAACAACTTTAGGGATTTTGTACCTAACATTATTTGTTTGTGTAAGAAATGTGTCAGTTGAAAACCTTGTATAGTAACTGTACCCATAAAAACATAGCAGTAAATTAGTTAACAACCCCAGATGTTCCCGGGGGTTTCAATTTGTAAGAAAAAACTTTCAAGCTCCTTTTTCACAATCAATTCGATTTTAAGGGTGGACTAAAACGTCGATTTTTAATAATTTTCTTTTTTTGACAATTTTTTAAAATTTGTTTGGTTTTTTGGACTCCTAAAGACAATTACAAACAGCTACAACTTATATTTTTTGTTAAATTTATTTTTGTATATTTTGTATAAAGTACAAAATACAAAAAGTAATTCTGTTTTACAATGTAATCATGATTTAAAAAGTTTTAATAATGAACTCCATTACAGAAAATCCCTTATAATTCGGGTAATTTGATGAATTTTACTTTAATATTTTTTGGACACATTTGCAAGACCCCAAACTAAAAAAATCTGATGTGGCCATCGCATAACTTTCCGAACAGACGCAAATTTTTATATTATATTTTTAAATAAAATGGTTACATAATTTCAACAGTAAATCGATGAAGAATTTCATATTTTGCCAAAATAGGAAGAAAAAAACTTTTGAATGCCTATATCTTGCAAACAAAGCATTTTTGGACCCATGTTATTAGAAACTTTTCATCTTATTTTCGTTAGTAGAATGCGGTTTACTATTTTATTTACAAATACAAAAAATTTTTACAAAATTTTAGAGAAAAACTTGTAGGACAAAAAATGTAGGAAATTCCATAGCGCTAATTTTTTGTTATTAATATTTTTACATATTTAATTTCGTTTCGAAGTTATGACGCATAATGTCATAATAGCTCCAGGTAAACCCCCCTTTCCCGTTACACGATTTAATTTATTTTCATCTGGCTTCGTCCTACGACAAGAAAAATTATATGCAAAATTTGGAATGATTTGCTTGCTTCGTTTAGACGCTATCGTGTTCACAGACGTACATACACACACACATACATACAGATATCCTTCCAAAAAATGATAAAAATGGATTCAGGGGACCTCAAAACGTGAACATCTGTCAAAAAATTGGGGGGTCAAATTTTGCCTGATAACAATACTTTCCTTACCTAGGGGTTCGGAAAGTAAATATGTAATATAAAAAAATCGAAAAAATTTATCGGTCACAGTAGGTAACCCCCTTAACTTCTTACTGTTCCTCTATCGATAACAACAGCAAAAATAAATTCCATTTTGATAAGACAAAATCCTCAAAATCTCACAAGATCAATTATTTTTGCAATATCCTGAACTTAATAATTCCGCTTAGTTATTCTTATTTTTTCTATTTGCTGTTGTCAGTTTACATTTAATAAAAACTTGAAGCTATTATAAACTATAATTTTCAATATTAAAATTGGCTTGTTTTGATGAAATCATTCATAAGTTTTTTTTGTATTGAAACTTAACTGTTTTTACTTTATTACGAGTGCTTTGTACTAAATTAAAATTTTTATTTGCTTTAGAGGTAGATTTTTCTCGTTTAACATATTGAAAAAAATTTGACTTGTTCGATTATTTTGTAAGTTTTTTGATCGAATAAGCATTCAATATTTTAATTTTAAATGTGCAAATTTATTATCAATAAATCTTGTTTCGAATTATAAATTATTGAAATTAAGTTGACAATAAATTTGTAACATATTTATGTGTTTTACATGATTATGTAGTGTATGTAGAATTATTCTAAAATTTTGATTTTGAAACCAATTCACGTAAATATTTATCATTGTAAAATTACAATTTCAACTAATTCTACAGATACTACAAATGTGTACATTATTCATCAATGTTTACTTTAGTTACGATTAAATTTTAAAAAAATTTGTTTATATTGTCATAAACAAGTTTTTGTATAATCAAATTAAATCATGCAGCTTTTTCTTGACCGATTTTCACATCAAAAGCTTTTGGATTTAATTTGATAATTATAAATTATTTTATTATAAGAACATGGAATGATTTGTGTGTGGTGTGGGGTTGGTTGCAGTGGGTCTGGTAAATGGGCAAGGTTCAGAAGAGGTTGCTCGACGCCTGGCTGAAAATAGAATCTCGTCGCGAACTGCTCTTGGGGATAGCGAGGACAGCCCCCTTCAATCTAAAAGATCTAGTACGTTTCGTAAATTAACTTTCTGATTTGCATGCACATTATACTACTCTTCTCTATGGCTTCTTGAAGTTCTTTAAAAAATACAAAAGCAGAAAGTTGTAATTTTTAACGAACAGCATTATGTAATTGCACCAGCTTTTACTAATTTCAGTTGTATTAATTTTTTTATTTGTGTCCCCATTTTAGAACAGTAGTTTAATATGCATACTTTAACAATTTGTTATAATTACAGGTACCAACAAAATTTCATTTGACCTTTACATAATTTTTTGTTCTCACAAGAATTTTTTTTTGGTAAATTTGGAAATTCCCCCTGGTACCTTACATTATTGGGAATTTTTAAAATGATCATATCAAGTAATTATAGCTTGTCATATGTTTTTGGTCGCAAAAAATGCGTAGTTGATGAACTTGCCCATGAACTTAATAGCAATAATTTTGATTGACCAATAACCGTAATTAAAATATACGTTTAATTTGTTTTACCTAAGTTGTGGGCCTCATTTAGAAGAATTGTTCGAAGTTGCGTAAATTTACAGTATTAAAAAAATTGTAAGGTACTTTTTTATAAATTAAAATTTACCTTAATGCTTTCTCTTTCTGATTTCTTTATATTTCTGTCTGTTTTATACTGCATTTATAATATCTAAAACACTCCGTAGCAGGCCTCCCGGGTATCCCAAATTTATAAATTTGAGGATTGTAGAAACTCACAATAAATTGTTTTTACAAGGTTTAATTTTACTTGCTGGGGAGGCAAACCTTCAGTAGTCACACTTTTATTTTCCATTAAACTCAAAAATTAAACTTGATTGGTCATTTATCTATCTTTCTGACGTGATTCCTTGATATGATTTAATAAAACTTTGATGGTTGCTAATAAAATTTACCAAATTACTTAGGTGTAACATCAGACGAACATGAAATGGACACCCATTCAATCAGCAAGCTGCCAGGCGATTACGAACCGGCATCGTCCTTCATAGAAAAGTTGGGAGCAAACACGGACACTTACCTGCAAGCATTTTTCCAAAATTGGGGCACCAAATGTGCCGAAAAACCGTGGTTGGTGCTATTTTTTGGTGCTTGTCTCTTTGTAGGCTTAGCACACGGCGTTAAATATCTTAAAATTACAACAGATCCTGTAGAACTCTGGGCCTCTCCTACGTCTAGAAGTCGTGTAGAGAAAGAATACTTTGATAGCCACTTTGAACCCTTTTACAGAAATGAACAAATTATCATAAGCTCTGTGGGTATGTCGCCCATAGTTCATCCGACCATAGATGGTCCATTGCATTTTGGGCCTATTTTTAACAAAACCTTCTTGGAAACGATATTTAACTTGCAAGAAAGTATCAAGAAGATTGGAGAGGGCACAGACCATTCGTTTGATAAAATTTGTTTTGCTCCTTTAAGAATGAAAGGTGCTAGCGATATTAATGTTGAAGAGTGTGTAGTTCAAAGTATATGGGGTTATTACCAAAACGACATGGAAACGTTTCTGGAGGAGAAAATTGAAGATGGATTCAAGATTAATTATTTGAATCATTATTTTACTTGCACTCAGTGAGTATTCAAATTTTCTTTTAAAACAAAATTTGAACGTTTATTTTCAGAAACGCATACGATATTGGCTGTTTGGCTCCTTATGGTGGGCCCGTAGATCCTGCAATAGCAACCGGTGGATTTTTACAACCTGGTGAATACTTATCTGACCGACCTGATTACAAGAAAGGTTCTGCAATTATATTGACCTTCCTCGTCAACAATTACCACAACAAAACAAAACTGCAACCTGCAATGGAATGGGAGAAGAAGTATGTTGAGTTCATGAAAAATTGGACCCGAACTGAAAAGCCTGCTTATATGGATGTAGCCTTTACATCGGAGCGATCAATCGAAGACGAATTAGATAGAGAAAGTCAATCGGACGTTATCACAATTCTGATATCCTACATCATTATGTTTGCTTATATCGCCATCTCTTTGGGACAAATTCACACCTGTGATCGATTATTAATCGATAGTAAAATAACATTGGGTCTTGGTGGTGTTCTGATTGTACTAGCATCTGTAGTGTCATCGGTTGGTTTGTTTGGTTTTATTGGAATGCCAGCAACTTTGATTATCATAGAAGTGATTCCTTTCTTAGTATTGGCAGTTGGAGTCGATAATATTTTTATTTTGGTACAAACACATCAACGAGAAAAACGGAAACCAAATGAAACGATAGCTGAGCACATTGGAAGAACTTTGGGTCAAGTCGGACCATCGATGCTGTTGACTAGCGTATCAGAGAGCTGTTGTTTCTTTTTGGGTGGTCTCTCAGATATGCCTGCCGTGCGTGCTTTTGCATTATACGCGGGAATGGCTCTCTTGTTAGATTTTCTACTTCAAATTACCTGTTTTGTCAGTTTACTATCTTTGGACACTTTACGACAAGCAAGTAATAGATACGACATTTGTTGTTTTGTTCGAGGTTCAAAGAAAGACAATCAAATTGAAAATCAAGATGGACTTTTGTATAGTTTCTTTAAATCAATTTATGTTCCATTTTTAATGAGCAAATTTGCGCGAGTACTTGTGATGATTATTTTTTTCGGTTGGCTGTGTTCGTCGATTGCAGTGTTACCTCACATTGAAATCGGTTTGGACCAAGAGTTATCGATGCCAGAAGATAGTTTCGTTTTGAAGTATTTCCAATTTTTGAACACTTACCTGTGTATTGGACCGCCCACTTATTTTGTTATCAAAGGTGGTCTCAATTACAGCGATACCAAGTCACAAAATTTGATATGTAGTGGACAGTATTGTAATATCGATTCTTTGGTTACCCAATTGTACGTAGCATCGGAGTCGCCACAAACAACTTATTTATCGAGACCTAGTTCAAGTTGGATTGATGATTATATTGATTGGTCAAAAATCGATTCCTGCTGTAAATATAATGAAAAAACTGGAGGATTTTGTCCGCATTCTTCATATGGTAAGTAATCTGTTTTCTAATTTTGTAGTAGAACAGGCAAATTTTGTTGTTTTTGCAGGCTGGTAGCTTGTTTTATACAATCTAATAATTACTGTAGTAACTTACTGCAACTATTAATATAGTCCATAAATTCCAAAAATTGGGTCAGAACGTGCTAATTATTATGCAAGTTCAGAAACCAAGCTAGCCTGCAAAATCACACAATTTACAGTTCTGTCTTATATAATATTTTACTATCATAATTTTTTTGTTTAGATGAGGATTGCGCTTTGTGCGATATAAAGATAAATTCGACATTGGGTAGACCAAATGCCACCGGTTTTGAACACTATGTGTCGTTTTTCCTGCAAGATAACCCAGATGAAAGTTGTGCCAAAGGTGGTCACGCAGCATACGGTCAGGGGGTTAATTACCACACCAATCCGAAAACTCAACTATCAACAGTAGGCGCCTCATACTTCATGGCTTATCACACGATATTGAAAAGTTCCAAAGATTATTACGAAAGTTTGAGATCGGCAAGAGCTATAGCTCAAAATATTAGTGACACTATTAACAAACACGTAGAGAAAGAAAATTTAACTGTTAACGGTACAGTGGAAGTGTTCCCTTATTCAGTGTTTTATGTGTTCTACGAACAATATTTAACAACTTGGCCCGACACTTTGAAAAGTTTAGGAATCAGTTTACTTGCCATATTTGTGGTGACATTCTTGTTGATGGGCTTGGACTTCTTTTCATCTGTTGTGGTGATCATAACGATTATGATGATAATAATAAACTTGGGTGGTTTGATGTATTGGTGGCACATAACATTAAATGCGGTGTCGTTAGTAAATCTGGTAATGGCGGTTGGCATAGCCGTGGAATTTTGTTCCCATTTAGTACACAGTTTCTCCGTATGTGTAGAAACGACAAAAGTCAAACGGGCATCTAGTGCTTTAGTAAAAATGGGATCTTCGATTTTTTCGGGCATCACCTTAACCAAGTTTGGTGGAATAATCGTTTTAGGGTTTGCCAAGTCTCAAATATTTCAAGTGTTTTACTTTAGGATGTACTTAGGTATTGTACTTTTTGGTGCAGCTCATGGACTAATTTTCCTACCAGTGCTACTTAGTTATATTGGTGAGTTACCTCGATCAATAATTGCATTGGTGTTTTCACTTACTATTATAGTGGTGTTTGGTTTATCTCTACTTTTATTTGACGTATAAAATATGTACGTCTACTTCTCATTTTCAATTTTTTTTATTTATTGCCATTTTTTATGTGTAAAATTAAAAACTTCAATAAATCATATTTTTTATCATTCGTTAAATAATGTAACCATTTATTTTAGTTGGGTAGGTGGTAGCAGTTGTTGGTTTGCTATAAGCAGATTCAATTTTTTTTTATTTTTTGTTTATTACTTCAAGATTTGTTTATTTTTTATGAATATTGCCCGAATCACTGTGCAGAAAAGAAACCAAAAATAGAATCTGTTTATATAAAAATCTGTGTGCTAATAATTTCTTTCATTCCTTCACATGATATTTTAAAATTGGGTATATGTTGATTAGCATGTAATGTTGTCGTACAGGTTCACCAATGAATAAAGAAAAATTGGCCAAACACAATAGGACTTTAAACGGGATGCAAGTGCAAGAGACATCACTCAGCAAAGTAAGCATATATCAATGGTTTTAAATAAATTTGTTGCAATGTTTTTTTGCATGCGCTTATTTAGAAAATGGGTTATTTATTTAGAAACTTAGTAGGTAATAAATTTTGTATTTTTTTAAAAGGATGGTTTTTCTAACTTCATGTAATCAAAATTTTCTTTGAGCTCACTGAAATTCTTCACACTAGAGGTTAGTAATATAGATGGAGTTATCCATATTACTTATATCAAATGCAATATCACTTTAAAATATAGTTCCAACATTTAGTATATACGGGGCAGGGGGGTGGGGCGGAAATTGATTGTAGGAAAAACTCGACAATTTTTAAGAGTTAATTTTCAATGATAACTTTTAATCAGGATAACTTGAACTATAAAACACTCAAGCTTTCGAGTGTTCATCATAAATTTATTTTTAGTGTTTAAGTACATTATTATATAAAATTAATTTTTTTTTCTTCTATCATATTTTGTATTTAATTTTGAATTGAAAAAAATCATAACATTTGAAGAAAAACTTTTTTAAATAATAACAAAAATTACTCAAATTTTTGTCACCAAATCCTGCAGATTTTCGAGTAGTTATGTTCTTTATTGCTTAAGTTACCCTTCCAATTTATGTTCCCAGGTTTTAAAAATCAAGAATCGCTTTGGTTCGAGTTTTAGGTACATGGGATTCATTTTGTTTCGAAAAATTACCACAAACTAAAAAGTTATTAACACTCTTATGAACAAAGAACGCGACGCTGTTTTTTCACAAATACCTTGAAAACTAAGCAAGATAGGGTAACACACTATAGGTCCCTTTTTTGTAGAGCATAAAATTATCTACAGTAATGAGTAATAAATTAGTAGTTCAGCTTGCACGCGCCGTCAACTCTGATTTAGGATAGGCCATTATTTAGAATGGAATTAAAAATTTAAAAAAATCACACATCATTTGAGAACTTCAAAGAATACTTCTCATGGTGCAACCAATTTTCCGACCATTCTTTGTCTGTTTTGCAGTTATCTTAACAAAAAAATGAATACTATTAGCTTTTTGCTGTTTTCATGTCTGGAATTCATTTGAGAAAAATTTTATTATATGCATCTTATTGGGGTTAAAATTCAAAGCAAATAAGGCTTACGCGTTGTTTTTTTTTTCGCATGACAAATGTAGAAGTTTTATTGGTTCTGAAACTTGCCATTATCCGACTTATGCGCAATATTGAATAACTTGATGCGTTAATAAAAATTCTATGTTTTTCGTACGAAAGAAATGCAAGGGTCCTTTTTGGTTAAAATTTTGTCCCCAATAATATGCATAGAATAACATTCTTCTAATTTCAATTCTCAGATAAGATGATAGCAAAATACTAAGATCACTCCAAAAAGACAACAAGGGTCCAGTTTAGTAACTACTACTGCTTGAAACAAAATTTCTTCAGCTACACACTAGAGAACAGCCTTATATTAGTCTATAGAAATAATTTTTTGTATGAATCCGTTGAAAAAATCAAAAAATTTCGACTTGAAAAGTACGGGAAATTAGCATCGAATATGCCGCACACCCCAGGCAGACGCGATACAATTCAAAGACGGTCCATTGAAATCGCGTAAAATTTTTTCGCTCCGATTTGAATTTTTCTTTGAAATTCGGATAGGTGGGGGTGTGATTAGTAGATATTAGTAATAAATATTATTAAAAAATGGAAAATAACCCGTGTATTGCCGAAAAAGTGAAAAAATTAAATTTTTTTTCCTTCCATTTTTGGGGTGTGCATTCGATAGGGAGGTTTATCCATCGTCAAAACCTACCCTTTCGGGGCGCCGCTCCGCTACGCGTTGCACCCCTCCAGGGCGGTTTTGACTGGTTACTAGGCTAAACATACGAGAAAGCGCCACACATCAAGAAAACCGGGATAAATGAAACCGGGAGCTCAGAGACCCTTGAAATAGCATTAAAAAGTATAATTGCAATATGGGGCAGTAAACTATTACGTTTCACCCCCAAAAAAATCGCGTAAAAACAAAAAATAATCGATGTTACATGTAGGAGAGACGAGATGCATCTGCCGGTGCTAAATTTTCCAAGTGTTAGGGTCATTCATTTTGCACGGACCGTCAACAGAATGAGCGACGCGCGGAATCTCGTTAAATTTTACACGTGAATTAGCTAAGTTTATAATCGATTTATTCAAAAGTTTGGCCCCCGTTCATAGTAAATACTTTTACAATTTGTTATATTATCTATGTTCTTTAGTGTGAAGCAGAAGAAATGATTGGATCAATAGTGGATGGGTGGTAACTGTAACCGACAACTTTTTCTTCACGTGCAACAAAATAAACAAAGAAAGGTAAAAAAAATTGGTTGCACCTTGAAATGTATTCTTGAAGTTCTCAGATGATGTACACCATTATTTTATATAGAACTTTAATTCTAAATGGCTGAAAACATTGCCTATGTAACATCCAGGAAACGACGAAATTGACAATTTTTGGGATGCGTGTTTGATGAGGACGTTGGACCAAATTAAGCGCCAGATCAATTTTTATGAATTCTCAATGTCACAATATTGTTGATTTTTCCAGTTCTATCACTTCTAATAATAAATTTTTATTTTTCATATATAACTCTAAAACCCGCAGGACTTGGAGGCTATAATTTGATTAAAAAAGAAGACCTTTGGTTAGGGAGTACACTTTCCATACAAATTTAAATTTTGACAATTTTTTTTACTTAGGCCCAGTTTTTCAGTATTAGGTTATCTTTTAATCCGAATTAATTTCCATGGATACAAGTCATAAAACAATCATTTTTATAGAAAATAACACAAGTTAAAAGATAACCCAAGACTGAACAACTGGCCTTTAACCTAATAATTTTTAAATTTTAAATAAATTTATTAACAACACAAATGATTAATACAATACCAGGTAAACTCAAAAACATTTTGATACCGAAATTAAAATTGTACATAAGCATTATTTGAATGATTCACTTTACCTAAGAGCCTATGATGGTTAAACTTTCCCTTCTGAGTGAAAGCAAATAATTTTTAACATTCATGGAGAAGATCACAAAAAATAGATTTAGGGGCAGACCCGCTTTAGGGGCACCCCGCAGGGGGGGGGGGCGTGCGCAATTGCATGTTTTATTTTTTTTTTTTCGAAAACTAAGACATACAGGTTTGTAGTTTTCGCCAAGCAACAAAGAATAAAATTTGGGGGCGTACCCTAAGGTTGACCACCCCAAATAAAATTAAAAATTTCCTATAGCAAAGAGGAAGGTTTATATATAGCAGGGGTGGCCAACTTGATTAGACCCAAGATCTCCTGTTTACTAACGAAACCCTGTGCGATCTACCAATTACATACTTATTGAAATCTTAAATGAAACAGCATAGTTCAGTACAAAATCATATAGTTTTTTTTATTTTATTAAGAGAAAAAACATAAATGTGAAAATTATTCTTAGTAACTACTTATTTGACTATATATTAGTGTGAGCATTGCGTCTGAGCATCTTCCACTAGTTTAGCATAATCAGGATTGTAGTTGGAAATTGCCAACCTTAAAGAATCCAATGTATGAGCGTCTGTCAAGCGAGACCGGTATTTATTTTTTATTTGTTTTAAGTAGGAAAATGCTGACTCACATAAATATGTTGAACCAAAACACGAATGAAGTTGTTCAACACATTTCTTGAAATTTGGATATTTTTCGTTGGAAACCAATGCCCAGAAATCTTGACCTGAGGATGACCTTGCTTTTAGAAATATGTCGCAGCGCAGAGTAATAATTTCGTTTTGTAACATCATCTGCTCCATTTGAAATGTATCTGCAAATTTTGTAGCCAATTCATAGATATCACTATGATCAATGGAATCATTAAAGGGATAACTGATGAATTGAACCATCTTCTCAATTTTTCTGAAATCACTAAAGCGAATTTCGAAGTCTGCTACCACTGCCCTAATTTCTGACGTGTACTTCTCAGAAATGAAATTGTAGGTAGGATGTTTTTCAATATGATCCTTGATGTTTACAAATTGTTCAAATTTATTCTTCTCTATGTCAACTATCATAGACGCTGTTTGACTTTGAAATGCCGCAATAGAACTCATCATTTCTGTTAATGTTTTATTCTTGCCTTGTAGATTCAGATTTAATGTACTCAGTTTTCCAGTAAAATCTGCCAAAAAAGCTAAATCACATTGCCAGTCTAAATCACGCAATTGCCGATAATCATCACCCCTTTCATCAAGAAATTTTATTATTTCTTCCAATAGATCTCGAAATCTTTGCAAAAACTTGCTTCGACTCAACCACCTTACGTCAGTGTGCAATGCTAATTCTGGTTCCTTCTCATCTAATTGCTGTTTAAAGAGCCGCCTTTGGAGGGATTTTCCCTTTATGGAATTTACAATCTTGAAAGAAATAGCCATCACATGTTTCGTGTTTAATCTTTTACTAGCCAGTACTTGTTGATGAATTATACAGTGGTAGCTAATGAAATCTGGAAAATCTTCGTCTTTGTGACAAAGCGAGCCGAAAACAAAAGACTATACTGCGTAGAATAGAGGATAAATAAATATTATGATGCGTGCAGCAGTTGGTGATTACGTTGCGCAGGCTGGTCTACGTATTTATATTTTTTGCCTTGCCACGATCGATTGGACTAACAGTCGCGATCGACTGTTGGCCACCCCTGATATATAGTATACTGTAAAAATTTTATGAGCGAATGTATTATCAAAATTTTGAAAAAATCGAATTTGAAATTTTGGATTCGAGACTCGTCCGGCTGTGGGCATCGAAAAACATAATCCTCCGCTGCTCCGCAGCTCCGGCCGGTTTTTCATCGCCTGAGCCTATACGCGACAAAAGCTAAACATACTTGAAGGCGCCATCCTTCAAGAAAACCGGGATTCGAGTCATGTTACCTGTAGGACGTGCGAGCAGCATCTGACGAAATTTTCTAAGTGTTAGGGTATACCAATTCACACGTACCGTCAACAGAACTCGACGCGCGGAATCTCATATGAGATTCCCGCGCATTGGTCGGCTTTTACATGTTAAATTTGCTAACTTCAAAATCGATTTATTCAAAATTTTGATAATACATTCGCATGTAAAATTTTAACAGTATACTATATAAACCTTCCTCTTTGCAATAGGAAATTTTTAATTTTATTTGGGGTGGTCAACTTTAGGTTACTCGACCCTAAAATTTTATATACTATGTAAAATATATACTATTATTTTTTATAAATAATGAAATGTATGCTATGTAATCTAATATTTTGCGTATTACTCCAAAATGTCCCAATAAACCAAAATTTACCAAGGGAAGAAAATTAAAGCTTATAATTTTACCTATTGATAGAAATATAAAAAAATTCATCATATTTGTTTAAATAATATTAAATTTTAATAATATGGCTGCATTCCTGCGAATGCCGCAAATCTATCATTTTCCATTTTAAAGGCGCCACCCCTTTGAGTAAGGGATGAGGTTGCCTCCGCAGGTTTTCGAAGTGGGTCTGCCTCGAAATTTCTTTATTTTGACTTTTTCCATGTGAGTTTAAAAGGATTTGCTTTTAATTTTAAAGGGAAGTATCTGACCATATTTGAGCTCATAGGCTCTTAGCTACTTGGTGTTTTATTAATTTCTTTTCTTGTTATTTTTTAATTTGTCCCTTCTCTTTATCAATGGGTATTTTTTATATTTATTTTTAACACTCTAAGCATCATTTTAATTTTTACAACCATTTTTTTCTTTCAGAAGGAATTCAACTTAAATTTTTTAATTTGTTTTCGAATAGTTCCAAACTTTATACTAAAACCGGATTAATAATTTATTATAACATTATAATATGAAAAATGTTAATTTATTCAATTTGTGATTAACATAAATTCGTGATTTTCAACAAAATTTTACGAGTTATTGATATTTTATAGCGCATTTCTGGAATTTTTAGACTATTAAAATCCGGGTCCCAGTAATAAGTTATTGTTCTATCAATATTAAATAATAAGAAATTAACTAAATTTAATAATCTTCCATTGTTTGCATGATTTATCTTGTTCTTATTTATTGTTTTGGGATCTATAAATTTAAAGGATTACTTTTTTCCAACCTTTTATAATAATTAATTTTCTTTTTCAAAACTTTAATAATTTATTGGCTTGCCTTCTAAAAATTTAAATTATGAATCCATTTTTCAAGCCAAGAATATTTTATGCTACTCCAAACAACCAATTATTTTTCACATCATTGACTAATTAGCTGAAATTGCTTTTTTTGTGCAAATTAACATATTCCTGAAAATACAACAAAAAAATTACTAAAATTGTATTTTTGCTTATCTCAATATTACCTGATATCCCACCATAAAATTACAATCTAACTGTGATGCCATTTAACTCTCCAGTACTAACATATTTTTATATAACACGAGTACTAACGTCGGTCTGTGGAACCCATTCTAGTTTTTAATTTTTTTTGCAGTGGTTTGCAACGCACTAAACTAGTTGATTTGAAGGTACTGACAACCCCCATCCCTTAGCTGTTATCGTTTGAAATTTACAGTTAAAAGTAGAAGTCGTCGGTCTGTGAGACCGACTGTTAGTACATGAGGGTTAACAATCAAATCATTTTTGTTAATGGTTTTTGAGATATAAATTAACTATTGGGTATCTTCAAACAATTTCAATTTGATTTTCCAAACATCACTAGTTTAGAATTACCCAAAATAAATTAGCTTCGCGTAGTTAAAACTGTTCCGATTTCACAAATTAGCACACAAGGTAGATTTTTAACTTTTCTGCTGTGTGATAAGCATTTAAAATTCTATGTCCGATTTACTTACTTTTTTAACTTATAGGCATGATGAGGCGTAGAAGAACCAGCGAAATGCCAACAGTGAATACTCCGTTGTTGCAACCTGGTACATCAAATGCCCTCAACTACGATAGTATAAGTCCTGTTGACATTTAGACAACTATAAATTAATAATTGGTTATTAATATAGGTTACAAATTTTATATTATTATTTATTAGTTACTCGTATGTTTGATATTTATAGTTTGATTTTGTACTGATTACATCTGGGATAGTAAATTAATGTAATCGCGTAGGATCTTAACCAAAGTATTTATTTTTTTAATATTTAGTTTAAGGTAATAGAAGCTCGTACTTTGTCCAAATTACAGTTTTAAAAATTTAGATTTTCTACATTTCTACTTGTAAACAAAGAAATAGATTGTGCTAAAAGACACAAGTCTAAAAGAAATTTTAATTCAGGTTTTCTAGCTCAATTTTTAGTTTTAAATATTCGAGAGTGTACAAAAAGATATATATGGTGAATGTGTTTCTAATATCTAAACTCTCTTGATTTATAGACTGGTTTGTGTGCATGTGTTTAATTGTCCAATTATCCAAACTAACTTAATTTTACTTACTTAAATTTTTCGCACCAAGGACTTTTAAAATACTTTCAATAATTTGTTTTTTTGTAAGGAATTGCATTTTATGATTTTAAAAATTATTAGGAAAATCTTCTTTTTGCGTTAGGCTGTGTGTGGAAGACTTACGTTGCAAGACAAAAAAATGTTTGTAATTATAATTGTAATTTTTTGTGTTGTCGGTGATAATGAATAATAATCTGTAATTTTGTTTCTTTCTCTTGTATTAGTTGCTATACAATAATCAAGTTAGTTTGGCTTACAGTAAATGTTCGTCTTGCTTTCAATATGAGGGAAAGTACCCTAAAGCTGTCCATTAGTTGTAATTTTGCTCATTTATAATATATAATCACAGGGTATTATTGTTGGTGGTTTTTCGATCTTACATAAAACAAGATATTTAATTGGAGTATTAAAGTATAAATTACATTGTTTCTCGTTTTTAATATTTTAAAACCATCATGGTGCATTTTACTTTGTAATTTTGCACAAAAATGGTTGTTGCAAAAGAAAGTGTCTTATTATGTAAAAGTTTGTTTAAATTCTTTAAGACATTCCTAAAATATGTATTACATATCTATATAGTTTAAAAAATGTTTACTTATTTTCTTATAATGTACCTATAAAGAAACTACGAGGCACTGCTAGTTATTTGTGTGGTCAATTTTTGTGAAGTTGTGTTTAATAGAAAATTCTTTATTATGTTGTTATTTTATTTAGTCAACCTAGTTTATTTTTGAGGAACCTCTGTTGCAGAAAATTTTGTAAGTTGGTAGAAATATGTTTGTGAAATTGGCCCATTCTCCAAAATTTAAGGAGATATGGTGAACCCAGAATACCACTAATAAAATTCAATGAAATATCTTTTAAAATTAAATGATTAAATGATAACATCAAGAAAATTATAATAAAGGTTTGAAATATACAAATTGGAAGGTGGTGCATCGTATCTATGGAGAAGTTCTAATAAGAAAAAACGGGAGAAAAAAATTGTTTTAACGGGAATATTTGGGGTAACCTGGAAACAAGATAATAATAAGTTTATGAGATCTGGTGAGGAAAGATGATAATAAAATCTTCCCGAACAATACGAAAATTTATGGAAGAAAGGCAAATGAAATTTCGAGTGTAGTCTCAATAAGTTCAGCGGTGAATAGGCTAGAAAATTAAAACAAGATTTTGGAATTTAAATGGAAATAAATTGGGATAAAATTCTGGAAGCAATTTAGCAGAAAAATTAAACAAGTAGTAAGGTGGAATAAGAGATGGGCACGAAAGACTGAAGAAATGAAGAAGGAACAATCATAAAAGTTAGTAATTGTGGTTGTGTCAAGGCTAATAAATTAATTTTGTTAAGTGTTATTTGTTGAACGTAAATTATTATTATTTACAGTGACTCGAAAAAGTCCTCGGGCATCTAATAAAAATTGCAATAACTGCAATGTAATTCGATTTTTACAAGTAATTTGGGAAGAAAACGGCGGTTTAAACTTCCCATTTGATCAATTATTCCTTAAGGTCACCGATAAACACAAAAAAGTTTAAAAAAATTCAACCACAAACAGAAATTATAAGGTTTAAATCATTGCATAGTTGCAATTCTAATTAAATTATGTATGAAGAAGTCCTCGGGCACCATATATTATATTACTGTAACGCTTCCTAGAATTGTGCAATAGTTTTAAAATGCAGTTGATGCATTTTGTAAATAGTAGAGATGACATTAAGCTCAGTCTTAATCTTGACATTGAATATTTAGCACAATGGAGCGTAAAAATACCAAATACACAAGTTTCGATTTAAGACAATTAGTTATTTTTCATTCTGCCAATGGAAAATCGCAGCGGGAAATTGGGAAGTTACTCAATATGAGCAAGAGTACTGTAGCGGATATTGTTAAGCGCTTTAACAAAGAAGATCGGATCGATTTCAAAGAAAAAAGTGGCCGTCCACGTATATTAACATATAGAGATGAGAATTGTATTGTAAGAAAAGTTAAAAAAGACCCTAGAATTAGTGCGCCTAAATTACAAACTCAAGTGCTACACGAACTAGGGAAGAATGTGCATGTGGATACAATTCGCAAAGTTTTAAAAAAAGAAGGGTACAATGGCCGGGTGGCTAGGAAAAAGCCATTTGTAAGTCAAGTTAATAGGAAGAAACGCCTTATTTACGCTAAAGAGTACCTAGAAAAAGACATAGCATGGTGGAACGATGTTATATTTGCAGACGAGAGTAAATATAACATCTACGGTTCTGACGGTCGAACCATGGTGTGGCGTAAAGCCAATGAAGAACTGAATCCCAAAAATTTATGTGGTACGATCAAACATGGACTTGGAAATGTCCTTGTTTGGGGTTGTATTTCCACTCAGGGGACAGGCAAATTAGTTGTGATCGACGGCATAATGGACCGTTTTAAATATTTACAATTACTTCAAGAGAATTTGTTACCAAGTGCGGCCCAAATGGGAATTCAAAACAGTTTTAAATATTACGAGGATAACGATCCGAAACATAAATCCCATTTAGTGCAAGAATTTCTTTTATATAAATGTCCCAAAGTATTGCATCCGCCCGCTCAGTCACCCGATCTTAATCCCATAGAAAATCTATGGGATGAATTAGAACGTAGGATACGAACCACCCCTATAAACAACAAACAACATTTAATTCGACGTTTACAGGAGGAAGGGGCTCTTATAAGCGAAGACTATTTAAAAAAAATAATTTGTAACATGCCCAATCGACTCAGAGACGTTATAAAACAAAAAGGATACCCCACAAAATATTAATTTTTTCAGTTTCCCTAAACTACTGTGCTAATTTATGTAGTGCCCGAGGACTTGTTCATACATAATTTAATTAGAATTGCAACTATACAATGATTAGAACCTTATAATTTCTGTTTGTGGTTGAATTTTTTTAAACTTTTTTGTGTTTATCGGTGACCTTAAGGAATAATTGATCAAATGGTAAGTTGAAACCGATGTTTTCTTCCCAAATTACTTGAAAAAATCGAATTACATTGAAGTTATTGCAATTTTTATTAGATGCCCGAGGACTTTTTCGAGTCACTGTATATGTTAAAAGGATGCATTGTATTTGTACAAATTTTGTCAATTTAATTATATAAACATTTCAATATTGCGAGGAAATTTCGTTGGATAAAAAAAATAATCAAGTAAATTAAAAAGATAAGACTATCAAATTACGGCCTAAGTAATTAAGTCATTGGGGCTATTTCAATAAGAGAATTCCTTTGTGGGACAGTAAATAAAAGTTAGCACCAGAAAAAAGGACAATTCACATCAGGGATTATTTGAATATATTATATGAAGGTAAACAACAGCAGTGGCTTGATGTGATCGCTGGTTGAGTTACAGCGCAGAAATTGTGGATTCGAAATTTCTTAGCGCAGCCCTCAGGTGAACATCAACACTGTGTATAAATTAAGATGAAGGTAAAAGAGAACCAAAAGAACAAAGTCACTTTTCCTTAAGGGGAATGCAAAGGGAGAGGTCATTACATATATCGTCGGCATACAATCAAAAATGACCAACTGCAAAACCCTAGTTTTACAGTAGAGTAATTTTTAAGTTATACTTCGCCTATAAAATCAGATATACAATTCTAAAATTCAATAATTTTAGACATAAAACAATTAACAAAGTTTAATAATAAAGATGGGCATTTTTCCTTGTAACCGTACTGGTTATTCAATCCCATTTAGTCAATTTTCTCATTTTCAGCATTTTTGTAGTTGGTCATTTTTGCTTGTATGCCGAACATACCCAAAAAGGCCGTTAATTACCCAAAATTTTGCTAAATTTCATGTTGGGGGCGTGTCACCACGCAAAATATAGGCCGACAACCTATCCCGACCACCGCATAGTGTTTACTAAAATTTCGGTATTATTTGCTATTCAAACTTAATAATCCTTTTATTACATGATAGCTAATGACTTTTTTGTTCAAAATATCAAGCCATTTCTATAGGGAAATTTCAATTTCGCGATCACCATTGGGGTTCTCGAACCAGGAGTACTATTCGCAATTTACATTAAGCAAACGCCACCATGCGGGAGAATTTTTAATTAGTAAGGAACGTATTAAATAAAAATACGTATTTTAGGCTCACACGACATTATAAAATGAACTAATTAACGATATATATTACAATAAATTTAACAACACATTAAGAACTTTTACAAACTCTCACCATAAAATAACTTTGAATTTTGAGATATTATACGTCTAAGCACAGCCATGTTGTTATTGCGTGTGGCGCCATCAACCGTAATGTAAATTGCGAATTAGACCTGGGTACTACTTCATCATTAGGATAAAGCAAAATAAAGGGTATATAATTCCTATAATATTGCTGTGATACTCATCAGTTTAAATTAAACTGCCCCAAAGTATTGAATTTCGTTGTAATTGGAATAGTTTTGCAGATACGGCTTTCCAAATAAAAAAAACTGATGTGGCCATCGCATGACTTTCCGAACAGACGTAAATTTTTATATTATATTTTTTAATAAAATGGTTACATAATTTCAACAATAAATCGATGAAAAATTTTATATTTTGCCAAAATAGGAAGAAAATAACTTTTGAATGCCTATATCTTGCAAACGAAGTATTTCTGGACCCATGTTATTAGAAACTTTTCATCTTATTTTCATTAGTAGAATACGTGTTACTATTTTATTTACAAATACGAAAATTTTTGAAACGCCCTGTATATTTTAGAGAAAAACTTGTAGGACAAAAAATGTAGAAAATTCCATAGAGGTAATGTTTTGTTATTAATATTTTTACATATTTAATTTCGTTTCGAAGTTATGACGCATAATGTCATAATAGCTCCAGGTAAACCCACCTTTCCCGTTAGACGATTTAATTTATTTTCATCTGGCTTCGTCCTACGACAGGAAAAAGCTTATATATGCAAAATTTGGAATGATTTGCTTGCTTCATTTATACGCTATCGTGTTCACAGACGTACGCACACACACACACATACATACAGACATCCTTCCAAAAATGATAAAAATGGATTCAGGAGACTTCAGCGGCGCAAACCGCAGCGGACGCCGCCACCTAAAATACCCCATCAAATAGTAAACCCAAATCTGCAAATAATGCCACAACAACCCCTAGGGACGTATTTATCCCAAACCTATCAAAGTTCGAGCATGGGTGAAAAACCATTCAACAATGCAGAAAACCAACTACACAAAACAAAAAATCAATTACTTCCTGATGCAAACAGTGCCTCCTACACGGGTCCTGCACAAATGGAAACACAATACATACATCCTAACACACCAATATATTATGGAAACTACCCAATCCAATATCCTACGCAGCAGGTGACTACACAACACCCCATACATCTGCAGCAACAACACCAAATGTGGATGCCTACAGGAAACACATACAGTAGTTCTACTAAAGAAATACCAAACCTAAATGAGTGGAAACGCGTACGGTATGATAAACGAGGCCGAAACAATAACAGCCCAGATAATATAAGTAGAAAACCCAAGCAGGCTACGCTAGCTGATTATTGGCTAAATGCCCCGTTAACATCAAATAAATATGCAAGTCTATCAAACGACGGAGAAAATGATGACGAATCAGAGAAAGGTAAAGAAAACGGCCAAGAAAAAGTACTTAAACCACCACCTATATTTGTAACAGGAGTGGGTTGTATTGCTCCACTTAATGAATTGTTGAAGGAAGTGGCAAGAAATGGATATGAGACCAAACTCTTTGGTACGCAAGAGATAAAGATACAACCAAAAACCTCCGAAAACTACACCGAAATTGTGAAAGCACTAACGGAAAAAAAGACCGAATTCCATACGTATCAAAACAAGAAGGAACGTAGTTACCGAACTGTCTTAAAAAACATACATCACTCAACTGACATTCAAGTAATAAAGACGGAAATTGAAATGCACGGACATACAGTTACAAATGTATGTAACATCAGAAAAAGGATCACCAAAGATCCACTTCCAATGTTCTACGTCGAATTAAAGCCACAGGACAATAATAAAGATATTTACAAGTTGAAAACCATTAATAATAGTCAAATACACTTCGAACCACCACGGCCAAAAAGAGAGATCCCGCAGTGCACTAAATGCCAGCGCTATGGTCACACAAGAAGCTTCTGCCACCATACCCCACGCTGTGTTAAATGCGCGGGAGATCACATTACCATCAACTGCCAGAGAAAAGAGAAGACAAACCTAGTCAAATGCGTCTTATGCGATGGAAACCACCCAGCGAATTACAAGGGGTGTAGCATATATAAAGACCTACAAAAGAAGAAATATCCTCCACTTAGAAAAAATAGAACTGAAAATGACATCCAAACACATGAAATTATTGAACAAAATCAACCTGCAGTCTCGTACGTGCAGGCACTGACGAACTACAGTCCAAACACACAACCTGTTCCGCAAATTCTTCGCCCCACTATCAATACAAACGTGCCACAGTCGCAAGAACATCCAAGTCAGGAAGCACAATTCGCGAACACGAATAACCAACAACAAATCACAAATGTGCAGCAACACACTGATATACAAGAGCTGAAAACGATGATGAAAAGCCTTATTGAGCAGATGGGGACAATACTAAATCTTCTGACAATGTTCATGACAAAAAACCAAAATGCTAACACAAATTAAAATAGCACACTGGAACGCTAATGGCCTAGCGCAACACGGCCAAGCCATAAAAGTATTTATTGCTGAAAACAACATTGACATAGTTTTAATATCGGAAACACATTTTACTAAGCGCAGCTACCTGAAAATCCCCAGGTACACTATATATGATACACAACATCCTGATGGAACAGCCCATGGTGGTACGGCCATAATCGTCAAAAATACAATAAAACATAACCTCGTCGACAAATACCAGCAAGAACATCTACAGGCCACCAGCATCACTGTGGAAGAATGGAATGGACCAATAGTAATATCTTCAATCTATTGTCCTCCAAAACACTCAATCAAACAGGAACAATTCGAACATTTTTACAAAAGCCTCGGCCCCAGATTTATTGCAGGGGGTGACTACAACGCCAAGCATACCCAATGGGGCTCAAGAATAGTTACAACAAAGGGCAGAGAGCTACTTAAGGCTATGGAAGCAAATAATCTCAATTACATTTCAACAGGAAAACCAACATACTGGCCCACAGACAGAAGGAAACTCCCGGACCTTCTCGACTTCTGTGTAGTGAAGGGCATACCAACAAACCGCTTCCAAGCTGAATCTTGTTTGGATTTGTCATCAGACCACTCCCCGGTAATAGTAACATTAAGCACCAAAATAAAAATCAAAGAGAAACCTCCATACCTGATCAGTAAAAAAACAAACTGGGAAAAGTTTAGATGTCTTCTGGACGAAAAGCTAACGCTAGAAATTCCTTTGAAAACAAACAATGATATCGATGACGCAACCGAACACCTAACTCGAACAATACAAAATGCAGCATGGAACTCAACACCTTTGCATAAAGAAGCTAAGGAGATCGACGATTGTCCGATTAATATAAAAGAAAATATCTCAGAAAAACGTAAATTGAGGAAAATATGGCAACAAACAAGAGCCCCGCATGATAAAAATAAACTAAATAAAGCTGTGAAAGAACTTAAACAATTATTTAGCAATTATAGAAACAAAAATATACAAAACTATCTGCAGAACTGAACGGCAACGGAAGCTACGGATTACTCTCTTTGGAAGGCAACAAAAAAATTGAAGCAGCCCCAAGTTACTCATCCACCACTTGCAATGGAAAATGGACAATGGGCCAGGAGTGAAACTGAAAAAGCTATGCTGTTTGCGAGACACTTAACGAATGTTTTTACACCATTCAAATCAAAATGCCTACAGCAGGAAGAAGAGGTAAGAAAATTTCTAGACTCGCCTGATCAACTGGACCTGCCAATTAAGCGATTTAAAATGTCAGAGGTCGAGTTTGCCATTAAAAATGACTTGAATCCAAAAAAAGCCCCAGGGTACGATCTGATAACCGGAAAAGTGATAAAAGAGCTTTCAGATAAAGGATATAAATATGTAACCCAATTATTTAATGCCATCTTAAGACTGGAATACTTCCCAATGCAATGGAAAGTCGCCCAAATGATTCCTGTTCTAAAACCTGGAAAATCAGTTGAAGATGTCAAGTCGTACAGACCGATTAGCCTGCTACCGGTCCTTTCTAAGCTGTTTGAGAAAATGCTACTGAAGAGACTCAGACCAATCTTAGCAGAACAGAATTTAGTCCCCAACCACCAGTTTGGTTTCAGACAAGGGCATGGTACCGTAGAACAGGTCCACAGAATTGTCACCAAGATAAACCACGCATTGGAAAACAGTTACTATTGCACTGCGGCTTTCCTTGATGTCTCCCAGGCTTTTGACAAAGTCTGGCATGAGGGATTGTTATATAAGGTGAAGAAGAATTTACCACATAACTACTACAGGATCCTAAAATCATACCTGACTGACAGATATTTCCTGGTAAAATTTCAAGATGAATATACGCCATTAGCACCCATAAAATCGGGAGTGCCGCAAGGTAGTGTAATTGGGCCAGTTTTATATACTCTATACACGGCGGATTTGCCTACATCAAAGCCTACCACTACCGCCACTTTCGCGGACGATACAGCTGAGATAGCCATTCATAAACATCCGAAAATCGCAACTGAAATGCTACAAAATAGTCTCGATAAAATACAAAATTGGCTGGAAAAATGGAAAATCAGAGTAAATGAAACTAAGTCAGTGCAGGTAACCTTTACGCTTAAAAGAGATACGTGTCCACCAGTATTTCTAAATAATAACCAACTCCCTCAGGCAGATGAGGTTAGATACTTGGGACTCCACCTGGACAGACGATTGACGTGGCAGAAGCACATTTTTAACAAAAGGAAACAATTGGGACATAAACTCCGTAAAATGTATTGGCTGGTAGGGAGAAAATCAGAACTTACAACTGAAAACAAGCTGCTGATCTACAAAATGGTTTTGAAACCGGTGTGGACGTACGGAATCCAGCTTTGGGGATCTGCGCCTAGCTCCAACATAGAAATTCTGCAACGCTTCCAATCCAAGGTTTTGCGACTGATTGTCGATGCTCCCTGGTATGTCCCAAATCAGGTAATCCAGCGTGACCTAGAGATGCCCACAATTAGGGAAGAAATTTCAAAATATAGCCAAGCATATTATGAAAGGCTTGCTGATCACCCAAACCCTCTGGCAGAGAAACTCAACCAAAGTGAACTCAGTGAAACGCGTAGATTAAAGAGGTTTAAACCTTGTGACTTCTCTAACTGTGTCACGATATTTACTAAATGTTGTAAAAACAGATTGTAAATTTTTAAGTAGTAGTCAAATAAAAAAAAAAAAAAAAAAGGAGACCTCAAAACATGAACATCTGTCAAAATATTGGGGGGGTTAAATTTTGCCTGATAATAATACTTTCCTTACCTAGGGGTTCGGAAAGTAACAATCAAATAATCATTCAATTTCTTCTAAAATTTACTTTTCTGAAAATTGTTTCTTTCTTGAAAATTCTATGAATTCGTTCTTTTTAATTTAAAAATGTCTGATTTTGAACGTCATGACTCCAGCCCCTATCCCGGGATTCCAGGAGATTTTTTTCCCAATCCCCCCACTATCGAAATAAAAAGTTCTGACCCTTGAATTAGAACTATTGATAAAAGAGCAGTTTTAGGTAATTTTAAAGGGAAGTAAAATAGAACCATAAAATTCTAGTATGATATTTGACACTAACTAATAAAAGGATACGATATATTTATTTCAAATCTCATAAGTCAGAACAAGTCAGAAGGCCAGAACATTTTACCCCTATAATATTCCGCCACATCATACATTATGATTTAAATAACTTCCCCGAACACACCTAGATGGCGCTAGCAAGTTTCTATTAACCTTTAACTACTCGCGCTATGTTTTATAACACAAGTACTCGCGTGGTGTACTGTGTACACCAACATCAAAATGTTTCCCAAAAGCTATAATCAATAAATTCTAGATACATATTTGCTTAATAAATGTTTATTAAACAATAATAAACATAATATTTACAAAATATAATAAGATATTTTTACTTAAATCTAAAAAAATACCAAACAAAATGTCACAAATGTTTGATTACTCGATTTCAGAATTTCAGATTTTTTTTTGTTTTCTAGAATCTACATATAGTTACCATTTGGCGGTAAATAAAATTCAATCTGTTTCGTTGAATACTTTAAAATATATAGCGATATAGAAATCAGCGATAATAATGGTGATTTTTTTTCTTTATCTTGCGCCACGAGTGTAACAAAGTGCGATATAGTTTCATGTGATTACTCAAGTACTCGCGTGGTGTATTCTATACAGCACGTGCGCAACCACATAAAAATTAAAAGCAAATATCCAATTTATTTGGACAGCTATAACAACGAAATTGACTAGGGTTGTTCTGAACACCTCAATAATAGGTTAGGTGGATAGGTTAGAACAGATTAGGGCATTTAACACAAATGGCAGCTTCTTAAATGCAAGTGGGGTACTGAGTACACCAACGCGAGCAGTTAAAGGTTAAACTTGTTTCAAGTTTATTGTTAATGATCAGATATCAATTAAAAAATATTAAATAGTATCAAAATGTTACAAAATTAAACTTCACTTTGCATCAAGCAACAATAATGATCATCAAAATGGGTACGTTACTAAAATCGCACTACCACCTACGTTAAAAAATTTATCTTTAAAAATGTTATCTGCGGTTTTATGTATATTTACCTAATTAACTTTTAATATTTTTTTTCTTATGCAGAAATGTTGCACTTATTATTCTTTTGTGTCGTTTTACTACTAAATGTTTTTGGAAATTGCCAGCTCTACGGTGGCAGTAAAAATGCTATACGAGATATGTGCCCACGTATGTATAGTAAAATTTTTCGTGGTTACGTCCCGCGTGGAAACTTAGCTGCAGGTAATTTTTCGTAACTAGAATTTATTAGACCAAACTGATGATTTTTGTTCTCAGGCACTTTTACTGAAATAATAGAATCCACTTCGCTCAAGCAATGTGTTTTCAAATGTTGCATATCATCGCAATGTAATGTAGCTTTTACAAACAATGATCAATGTTATCATATTCTTTGTCGCAGTAGCGAATTGTGTGCTCCAACTCTTAGTTTTAATGAAAATGCAACCGAACATGTTGCAATGGTGTTAGTTAGCCCGGTGTTACGTGAA
This sequence comes from Podabrus alpinus, assembly GCA_932274525.1. Taxonomy (NCBI): domain Eukaryota; kingdom Metazoa; phylum Arthropoda; class Insecta; order Coleoptera; family Cantharidae; genus Podabrus; species Podabrus alpinus. The sequence goes on from OW026454.1 coordinate 24,044,064, forward strand.
GATTCGTGGGCAAGTGTGATCGAACAAGGTAAATTTCTTTTATTTTTAATTTATCATTCATTAAAAGAATTTATAACAATAATTGTTAAACTATGTTTTGAAACATGAATAACCTAAGTAAACAAAGCTATTTAGATATTATCTTGTAGCACTGAAAGCTACCAATTTCAGACTCGATCAAATCTGCACCTATTGATTGAAGAAATGTTTTTTTTATTGAATTTGGGCATGGATAATTGTGTAGTCAGTCAAGAATTTAATGATAAGAACTTAAACTAATATAGTAATTAAGACATAGATAATACAGTTTATATTTGTTCAGTAGAGTTCAAGGTTCATCAGTCTTGCAATTTCCTTGTTTCTAAGGCGAATTGAAGCATTTGCTTTGTTATCAAGTAAGGATATTAATATAGGCCAGTTTTTTTTTCCTGTTTCCTCTTTAGAGAGGGAGTATATTAATGCAAATGGATACATTGTAATAAAACTTAATATAACTTAACAATAACAAAAAGCCTTCTGAAAGGGCTATGGGGGAAAATTGGAAAAAATTTATTATATTTGTGCAGACCTTCAGAAAGACATTGGGAAAACCACGTTAAAATGTACATCTTCAAGGATATTCGTGAATATCTCGGTTTGGGTTCACTTTTGCACAAAATGTTAAGTAACTGAAAATGAAGTAAGCTAAATTCTGTACAGAAAACATCTTATACTTTTTTTTTGTTCATTGATCAGTTGCAGACTTACAGCTATCAGAACGCATGGTGTAATATATTTGCCATTCTTATCAACAACGCCAGTAGAGTTAAGACAGCCACAGACTACGGCTTTGTTCGACGTACTTGTTCGACTGATTTGTTCGACGAACAAGTCTGTCGAACAAGTACGCCAGTTCGAATAGGCCACAGACTGCAGACTTGTTCGACGGTGTTATCAAGACAGAGGTAGTGATGAAACCCGTTCATTTGTGTGCAATGGCGGCGGCATTAGCCATAAAATCAGAAAGAAAACAAAAAAGAACAAAGTGGACAAAAGAGTGGCTTTTGAAGAGAAGCCAGTTTTCTCACATCAATATTTTAAAAGAGCTTAAATTATAGCTCGATAAATTCAAGTAAAAACTTTTTATTTACGTGGCGTAAATCCATCGTATAATAGTAATTCACGACGCTACTGATAAATCAGTCGTTTTTAAAAAAACGTTTACCCCACACACTACGGACTTGTGACTGACTTGCTCGTCGAACAAAGCCGTCGAACAAAACCGTCGAACAAATCCGTCGTTCTTGTTGGCGAACAAGTACGACGGAGTTACTGCCACACACTTCAGCTTCGCCACAGACTTGTTCGTCGAACAAAGCCGTAGTCTGTGGCTGCCTTTAGAGAGTACCACATTCCTTTGATCTGAGAAATGCCAAAACGTTGGTAATGTTTTACCAAATTCATCTGATTACCCATATAATTTAAAATAAAAATAGGTATAAGAGTTTATTACTTCTTTCCAAAATAGTACCATGAACTCCCTAGTATGGGTAATTAATACAGAAAAGATGGAAAAAAGCAATTCTTTCTTGTAGTTGACAGGATAAAACATGGAGTCCTTACCTTGAAATGCGGTACTTTGGAAATCGACTGGCTCTTCTTATTTTCCAGTATTTCATATCATCACGCCTCAATAGATCTACTAGTTATACCAAGGGTTGGGCAAAATACATGAAAATATGTATTTGAAATACAAAATACATTTATGTCGAGTATTTCAAATACAAAATACATTTATGTCGAGTATTTCAAATACAAAATACAGTATTTCAAATACAATTAAAATACATTTAAAATACATTTCAATTACTCTAAGAATTGTTTAAAAATAAATTTATTACAATTGAAGGGCCTAGTGGAAAAAGTAGTTAAGTCACTTTTTTTTCAATTTGTAGTTGAGCACATTTTCACATTGCGGCATTTATTCTCTACAAATTAGTATAAAAATCAATAAATTGAAAAAAAAAGTGACTTAACTACTTTTTCCACTAGGCCCTTCAATGGGCTAATCCCTCAAATTTTTTTTTCATTAAAATCGAAAATTTAAGTGATTTTAAACCCCTCTTGCGTAAAAAAAAATTTTTTTTAGCAATTTTAACGATCGTATTGAAGTTCAAAAATTGAAATATTTTTAAATAATTAAAACGCGGTAAATAATGACGTACATAAAGGTAAGCCAATTAGAAGCCAATACACTCCCACTATTGAAATTTAATTATTTTTAAATGTCAGTTGGTATACTATAACCTTAAAAGTTTAAATAATAATGTATTTAAATGTAAAGAATGAATTGAAACTATATATTATTATTTTTATACTTCAAAATGGGTAGCAATTAGAAATTAATTTTGAACAAGCATCATTTATTTATTTACAAATTGCATATTTTCATAGTGAACGTAGATGGCGTATTATGTATGCATGTTTGCCATGGTTATAATAAGTATTTGAATTTACGGATTTTTAACAATTTTTAAACACATCACATGGGTACACTCAAGGATGTAATTTTCGCATACATATAAACGTGGCATCGTGGTAAATGCAATTTTAATTGCAAATTGTGATTGGACTACCTTTTGGTACGTCACAGAATGGCGACTTTTCAAACGTATACGTTTAAAAAAGGCACTTTATTTAATTAGTATAGCGTTTTAAAATTATATATTTGTAATTATATATAGTATTTTGCTATGGGCCATCGATTTTTATAGGTAAAAATTATATTTTTGACAACACGGGACAACCCCATTATTGTGTTTATGTACAAAAGTACGTAATACAGATTTACAGATTAACACCCCTATTCTCTAACTCAAATCCTTATTTTTCCATACGTTAAAAGCCGTAAAGTTCGGTTTACACGTAAAATTACAGCTTGTAGAAAGAATTAAATTTTAAAATATGGGGTGTAAATCAAACTTTGCGGTTTTTAACGGTCCGAAACATAACGATTTGAGTTGTAACGCCCTTATTCACAAACTGACAGGATCCGTCTCGATTTTAAAGTATTTTGTATTTTGTGAAGTACTTTGTAATTAGTATTTGAAATACAAAATACATTTGTTTTGGGTATTTGAAATACATTGAAAAATTGTATTTGAAATACAAATTACAAAATACAAAATGTATGTCAAATACTGCCCAACCCTGACTATACCATTTCCACTTGGCAGTTTTTTATCTGCACTCCAGCACTGCCGTCATTAGTTAAAACGTCCTAACTAACAAATTGGTTTTCGGGAAAAAAATGAGTTTATATGGATGTTATTAAAACGCCCGGATTCATAGTCGATACTTAAGTATAAGTACTTACTTGAGGGTTCCTTTCGCATTTCATAGTCGTAAATTCGATACTTGAGGGCGGCGTTACTTGGCAAAGTAGTGACAGTTGCTATAGAAACTTATTAAAAACCGCTACTTGAGTACTAGTCAATACTTAAGTGTCGAATTTCGATTTCATAGTCGTGTAACCGATACTCAAGGGACGGGATTACTTGGAAAAACTCAAGTATGGGTAGTAGGTTACTTGAGTAACGGATAAATTGCGAACTAAGTACAAATGGCTTGTTAATAATATTATTATTGGCAAATATGCTAAAAACCAAACAAACATCGCATTATTTGTTACAAAATATATATTTTATAGTATTTAAAAATTATAATTTTGATTTTATTGTTTCAATAATGAACGAATTCTTCCCACTTACTGGTAATTTTTGCGATTGTTGTTTGATGTATCGAAAATTTGTTATTTATACTGGTTGGCAATAGAAATGTTACAAGTTAGTTTTTAAAATTTATTTTAATATATAATATCGTCCCCTTGTGCTATAACTAGGTAACTTGAAATTATTCATATTGAGTAAATGGAGTTTAAAGTTTACAATAGAAAAAAAAGTATTAAACTTCAAAATTATTTTTGTTTTAACATTTGAAACTTTAGCTACTTATGTAAGTTAAATGTATTTAATACCCTCACAGTCTAATGTTTTATATTTTAGGAAATTTTTAATTAGAAGTAAGATATCTACATAGTTATAGCACTAATAAAAATTTGAAAAATCAGACTGATCTAGTTCTTTTATTTTATTTTAACTTTGTATGTTTCAAAATAAGTTTTATTCATAACGACTGATAAATAGTAATACATAATACAAAATAAGATAGAGAAAATACATAATTATTATAAAGAATAGAAATACTGTTTTATCACTATAAAACTTTACTGCTGATAATTGCACAAATAGATATCTCAACTGTCTTGCGAAGGTGGCGGACGTACTATACGTTGGTATACGTAACATTCGAAATTTGCACAACTAGGTATCTCAAGTTATCCACTTGTGCCATAACAGCATTGAAGGGATCTGGCACTTATCTACTTTTAGCAAGCGGATATTTGATATTTAGAAACATAATAGAACATTTTTAGTTGCAGCACTAAATAAAGTGGGTAAAATTAGGTGGGTACATGTAGCTAACTCAAAATAGCCAAAATTCGAGTTACCTAGTTGTAGCACTAAGGGGACGATATATTTTACATTTACACTAGTTTTAAAAATTAAAATAACTCAATGCATAAGAATTTGCATAATTTTAATATAAATAAGCAATTTTATATATAAAATTATTCTGAATTTTTATTTTCGTTTAACTTCGTACGAAAACTAATACCTAATACTATCGAACACGTAAACAAACGAAGCTTGCCGGAAATTGATTGTACATAACCTTAAATTGACATTTATCAAACAATTGTATTCAACATAAAACACTAAAGTTACCAAATATCGAAATATCCCTGCGTAAGGGTTCCTTTCCCGAGTATTCACGGAGTATTGACTATGAAATGGACGAAAAAAAATCAGTTACTCAAGTAACAACCGTTTCTTTCCTAAGTAACGGTTAAACCACGAACTAACGCATTTGACATTATAAACGTCATAAATATAATATAAATAGGTTAATAAATACAAATTACATGAATTAACATGAAAAAGGTTATAGTACATGAAAAAATAAGTACATTTGTAAGTACTTGGAGAAGTTTTAAAGTACATAGGACATCGTACTAAAAAATAGTACTGTCCTACTAAAATAAGTACATATGGTCACCATACATATAACAGAAATTTGATATAATCATACATTACAGAAGGCATTAAGTACAATTTTATAATGACGACAGCTTTATAACATCTACATAAAGATGTGCGTGAAGTTAGCCCCCCCTTTTTCGAAAACCAAAAACATTTTTTTTGTATTGTGTTGTATTCATTTGTATTAGATTGTATTGACAAAATTTTTTTTTATTTTGCGAAGCATTAAAATAAATATCGCGAAAAACCGTTATTTGGGCCCCCCCCCTTTTCAAAAATTCAAATTTTTTTGGGTTGTATTTTGTTGTATTCATTTGTATTGGATTGTATCGTAAAAAATAAAAGTCGGAAGTATAACCTTAACCGCGTAAATCTCGAAACAAAATTTAGCGCTGGCCCCCCCTTTTCAAATATTCAAATTTTTTTTGGTTGTATTTTGTTGTATTCATTTGTATTAGATTGTATCGTAAAAAATAAAAGTCGGAAGTTTAACGTTAATCGCGTAAATCGCGGAACAAAATTTAGCGCTAGCCGACTGGTTGACAAGCCCAAAATTTCTTATATAAAATGTAAGGTATTGCATTGTATTGTATGTGTAGTGACCGGGAATTATCCGTATCATCGGATTATCAGATAAAAAAATACTATATAAGTGAAACTTTTATTTCTAATAAACAACTCACTTAAAATAAAATAATAACTAAATATGGTAGAAATAAAATCGTTAACTTGGAACAAATCTGAACAATTGCGATATATTTATACTAGTTTAGGATTTATTAGTAAACTGTTGGTATGTAAGTTACAATGTGACTAATAGATGGCGCGACATATTTATGTAGCTGGTTATCTTTATACCAATGCTGGATATAAGGACACCTGGGTTGTACTTTTAGTCACTCAAGTACGAGTCCACAACCAGGTTAGTGATGTTATCCATTCTTTGTTTTATTAAGTTGTATTGCCAATGTGCTCTTATTAAATTGTTTATGTTGTGATTGTTGTATTTATTCTCTTGTCTACTGCCAACCTTCCCAATAGGTTATGGGCCCAGTAACAAATAAGAGAATAAAGTTGTTTTTCGTTTGATTTAAATTTGTGCAAATTATTGCATCCAAAATTTTATAAATAAAAAATTATGGAGGCGCAATTAGCAAATTAAATAAAAAAAATAACGTAGTAAAACCGGCCTATGTATATACTATTATAAAAAGTAATCGCTACAAAATTTTGGACAAAATACTGGAATATCACGGAATTTTAGCTAATTGTGGTGGCGAAACCGAAAGTAGTAGTGCAACCGATAACGATGTTAATGAAGGAAAATTTACAATAGAAATTTAACATGAAATTTGGTTAAGAATATCTCCCGAAGACATGGTTTATAGCGATAAGGAACGTGGTAGTAGAAGATACAGTGCATTAAAACGTAAATGTTGGACGGACGAAATTTTTCAAATATTATATGAAAAAACAAAGTTACCATGTGCCATTGCCTTTAAACATTGTGATGTGTCTGAAACAGGATACTTCGTAACTGCCAAAGGACGTTGTGAAGAATGTGGTGGTGTCTTTCTTGGTCATATAATAAACAAACCTCCAGATCTAAATTCTCCGGCAATTATGGAATGTTCTATGAAGGAGTTTGATTTTTCTTTAAAGCATATAAAGAAACGACAACTGAAAGGAGAACGAAGGGCCAAAATTTCTAAAGTGATGGTTGAAAGCAGTTTACAACCATGCCTGTGGCGTCGAAAGGCAGCTGATGAACTAATGGAATTGGGTGATCTGGAACCACCCCATTTGCCTAAACTTCAAATACTACGGAAAGCCAAACAAGAACAGAAAGATCAGGTGTTGAATTTAGTTAAAGGTTTAGACCCCATTAAAACTATTGTCCATTTGAAATACGAACGACATGTTGGAGAAATTCACGGCATTGGATTGGACCCACTTTTTGTGCATTATTGGACATTGGCACAAATGGCAACCTACATTTTGTATTCTGATGTAATTTATATAGATGCAACAGGTTCATTGGTTAAAAAATTGAAGAAAGCTAATTCTGCATTATCGGCTCACATATATTTGTACCAAATCGTTTGCAAAACCACAACAGCAAAAATGCCTGTTTTTCAAATGCTAAGTGCCGTACAAAATATCAATGCTATCCAGTACTGGCTTTTTGAAATTGTTCGAATAGGTTGCATGCACAAATTAAATTACCCAATGCCACGAGAAGTAGTTTGCGATTTTGATAAAGCGTTAATGGGTGCGTTGGCGAGAGTCTTTGGGCAATGTAGGAATCTTCGAGATTATTTATCCAAGTGTTATTTGGCGATTATAAATAGTGATAAAAATTTGCCCGGCTGTTATTTAAGATTGGACATATCCCATTACGTTGCTTTTATAGCTAGGTGGAAAACATTGGGGTCGTTGAACCCTCATGTAAAAAAGTTTTATATTATTTTTATGTGTTTACTAACTAAAGCTACCACATTCAGTATTTTTCAGAAATTAATTAAATCGGCCATTATTCTTAGTACTAGCGAAACATCTGGATACACTGAGGACGTGCAAATTTCCTTGGCCGAAGATGCGCGTGTTTATATTTGCGAGAAAATTAAAGGCAATGAAGATGACAATATCATTGATAATATACAAAGCGATGACGAGAAACAAGAAGAAGACCAGGAAGAGGATGAATTATCAAAACAGGATACACATGGGAATGAAAAGCTTATTGATTTTTGGGCTAATAATTTTTATTTACAATGTGTCCATCTGATCTTTTTATCTGATAATCCGATGATACGGATCATCGGATATAACATAATTCCCGGTCACTACACATACAATACAATGCAATACCTTACATTTTATATAAGAAATTTTGGGCTTGTCAACCAGTCGGCTAGCGCTAAATTTTGTTCCGCGATTTACGCGATTAACGTTAAACTTCCGACTTTTATTTTTTACGATACAATCCAATACAAATGAATACAACAAAATACAACCAAAAAAAATTTGAATATTTGAAAATGGGGGGCCAGCGCTAAATTTTGTTTCGCGATTTACGCGGTTAAGGTTAAACTTCCGACTTTTATTTTTTACGATACAATCCAATACAAATGAATACAACCAAAAAAAATTTGAATTTTTGAAAAGGGGAGGCCAGCGCTAAATTTTGTTTCGCGATTTACGCGGTTAAGGTTAAACTTACGACTTTTATTTTTTACGATACAATCCAATACAAATGAATACAACAAAATACAACCCAAAAAAATTTGAATTTTTGAAAAGGGGGGGAAATAACGGTTTTTCGCGATATTTATTTTAATGCTTCGCAAAATAAAAAAAATTTTGTCAATACAATCTAATACAAATGAATACAACACAATACAAAAAAAAATTTTTTGGTTTTCGAAAAAGGGGGGGCTAACTTCACGCACATTACATAAAGTCAGTTTTCTCCCAAAAACCAACTTGTTAGTTAGCCATTTAAGTGCGCAGTAGATCTCTTTTCAATTTAAATAAATGGGACAATAGGCCAGTCAACAAGGTTTTCCTATGGAAATAATTGGGAACAGGCTGGAATAAATTTTGTTATCTTTATGTTATTATTTATTAAATAGGGATTAGTCCTCTGTGTCCTTTGATTACATAAACATAAATATAAATACAATGCATTACACTCTATTTCACTTCCTTCTTTTCTTGTTTTATCTCTTCTTTACAATTTCGGATGTGTTCTTGCTTCCTTCACTATTTGCTTCCATCTCGCCCTGTCGCTGCACACATGTCGCCAGTTCTGCACGTTCATCTCCATGAGGTGTTCCGTCACACATTTCCACCACCGTGCCTTCGGTCTTCCTCTCGTTCTTTCCATGTCCGGTTTTAATAGCGTTAATCGTTTTGTCACATTCTCGTCACCGCTACGCGTTATGTGCCCCAACCATTTTATGCGTTGCGCCTTCATATATTTCACCACATCTTCTCCGTCCATCTCCTCCCGTAGTTCAAAATTCATTTTCGCTCTTACCTCTCCATCTAGTCTTTTTGGGCCCAAAATTACTCTCAATATCTTCCTTTCGAAGACTCTAAGCTGTTCCTCCTCCCTACTGGTAATGCACATGGTTTCGGCCGCGTATGTTACCACCGGCCTTATTAGTGACTTATATATTCTAATTTTGTTTTATTTTTCGCTATTTGCTTATCTTTCAATATATCTCTGTTTGCGTAATATGCTCTGTAAGCGGCCTGTATTCTTGTTCTAACTTCTTCTCTTGCATCGTTATTACTCATCATTCGCACTCCCAGGTAGTTAAAGCTTTCGACCTTCTGGAAAATGCAGTCGTCTATCCTTATGTCGTTTCTGTTGTCGGTTTTAGTTCTCTGGCACCTCATGTATTTAGTCTTACCATTATTCACCTTCAGACCCATTTTTTCTGCTGCTACTTTTATTTCTCGGAGTACTTTCTTCATTCCTTCTTCCGTTCTTGAAATGATTACGACATTGTCAGCGTATGCAATGAGTTGACTATCCTTATTTGTGATTGTTCCATTACACTTTGTTTTTCTGATAATGTTTTCTAGCGCTATGTTAAATAGTGTCGCCGACATCGCATCACCCTGCCTCACTCCGATGTTCACTTCTATATTTTCTGTTTCTCCTACTGGAGTCCTTATTTTGGCTGTCGTTTTATTGAGTGTCATCATGACTAACCTTGTCAATTTATTTGGTATCCTCAGTTCTTTCATGGTTTCCAGCAGTTTTTGCCTACTCACTGTATCGAACGCCTGTTTAAAATCTACATAGAGCATGTGTATGTCCATGTCGTAATCATAACTCCTCTCTCCAATCTGTTTCAGGCAGTGTATGGCACCCACCGTCGATCTTCCTCTTCTGAAACCGAACTGGTATTCTCCTATTATATTATTTGTGTACTCGCTGAGTCTGTTGTGTATAATCGTTGATAGTACTTTGTAGGCCGCGTTTAGGAGTGTTACACCTCTATAGTTTTCGCATATTTCGGCGTCTCCTTTCTTTCTTATAGCAACTATTATTCCTTCATACCATCCATTCGGCATATTTTCTTGTCTCCATATTCTTTTTATCAGTTCATATATTTTATCATGTAGTGCCTCTCCGCCATACTTCACCATCTCCGCCATTATTTCATCGCTACCCGCAGCCTTTCCGTTTTTTAATATTTTAATTGTCTCCTTTATCTCTTCCCTTTCTGGTTCTGCTATTTCTTCTTCGCTCTCTGCTTCTTCCGTTTCGGTTCGTTCTATTTCCCTTTCTCGTTTCACATTCAGCAGCCCCTCGAAATGTTTCGTCCAGATCTTCTTTATTTCCTCCGGTTCACTTTCCAATCTGCCATCTTCGTTCCTCATGCCTCTTGTTTTGATCGCATGTATCTTTCTTTTGTTGTTTATTTGGTCATAGAATGCTTTCATGTTATGCTTTGCGCTATTCTCCTCTATTTCCTTCATTTTCTCATCTAACCATTTGTTCTTTTTCCGTTTGTACAATTTTTCGGCTTCTTTCCTTTTTTCTCTGTAATTGCTGAGGTCCTTTTCTGTATTCGTCTCTAGCCACCTGAGTCGTGCTGTTTTTTGTTCTCAATTTTTTTCTCCACATTCATTGTCAAACCATGCTCTCTCTTTATATCCTATCACCTGCCTTGCAGTTGTTGTGATGCTATCTGATATTATCTTCCACTCCTCGTCCAAGTCATTTATCTCACCTTTCCTCCTTTTTTCCATCTCAACCCTTATATTATCCTCATACTTCCTTATAGTTGTCTCATGTTTAAGTTTCTCTATTGCAATTCCCTTCCTTATCTCTTGTTTAATCTTTGTTAAGGACGTCTTCTGTTTAACTTCTGCTATTACGAGGTAGTGATCAGAGTCGGCATTCGCTCCTCTAAATGATCTCACATCTTTTATCGACGAGGCTCTTCTTCTTGTCACCAATATGTGGTCTATTTGATTACCTTCCATGTTACTTCCTCCGGGCCAGGTCCATGTGATCTTATGAACTTTTTTATGTTTAAATTTGGTACTCGCTATTATCATGTCCAGTGCCGCCGCTAGGTCGCATAGTCTTGTGCCGTTGTCGTTTGTGCATGTGTGTATTGTTTGTCTCCCCGCTACCGCTCTCATGTGTTCTTCCTTTCCGATTTTTGCATTGAAATCTCCCATAAGTACTATTGTATCGTGTTTGGGGATTGTTTCATAAAGTGTCTCCAGCTCGTAATAAAACTGTTCCTTCTCTGCCTCGCTACTTTCTTCGGTTGGCGCGTATGCGTTTACAATCGATAAGTTATTTGGTCTCGTTTTAATTCTTAGATACGAGAGTCTTCCTCCTATTGGTTTAAAGTGCAATATATTTTTGATCATTCTCTTCATTATAAAAAATCCCGTGCCATTTCTACCTTGCATATTCTCTCCGGAGTACATGAATATAAAACCGTCTTGTACAACTTCTCCATATCCCTTCCACCTGGTTTCCTGTATCGCTGCTATGTCCACTTTATAGTTTTCCAATTCATTCGCAATCTCATTCATTTTCCCCGTCCTCAGCATCGTCCTCACATTTCACGTGGCAATCCTTACCAGCTCTTGCCTCCTATTTCGTTTCTTCCTTTTAATCGTTTTGCCATGTCCTCGCCTGTCCGTCATAAATCCATCATGCAGTTCGTTTTTATTCAGTTTTTTGTATCGGGAAACGTCGCCCCCGTTTTCCTTTCAATCAGCCCTCTGCATTGTTCATTCCAGATTACGACCTTTTCCTTCATAATGAGTTTCAAGTGTCCCACCTTCACTCTGTTACCCTTCTCTCTCTCCTTCCTTGCCCTTTCTCTGATTTCTTTCATTATCATTCTTTCGTTTGCTGTCCATATATATTTCACTACCTGATAGTTTGATCTTGTTTTTCAGTATTTCTAGTTTATCTTCCCATTTGTCCAGTTCAAAAACACATCTCTTCTCCCCTATTTTATACGCTTTGTTTATTGCGATGTCTATTCCCATCTTATTCTTGACGAGGTTCTTTATTTCTGCTTTTAGTTTCTGGGGGTCTCCTTCTTCGATAACTATTCCACTCATCACAACGTTATTTGTATTTTATCTCTTTCCATTCTTTCCAACTTGCGCTCGAGTTCTGCGCTTTTCGCCTCCAATCTTCCCATTTCTTCTTCCAGTTTTTCTTCCAGTCTGTTCCGCCCCCTTTCTGACTTCCGCCACTTCCCTTTTTAAGTCGCCCATTTCCTGTTTTATTGCATTGACACTTGTTTTCATTTCAGTCATGAAACTCTCCAATATGCTTGTAAGGTGGTCTATTTTTTCCTCCACCCTGGAGTTTTTCTTGCACTTGTTTTCCTTTCTAGGCGATTTCCTGGAATCGGTACTGCTGTATTCCCCTTCTTCATTTTCGCTATGCTGTGATTTAGTAGCATTCGGTGACCTAGTAATCTTTTTGCTTCTTCGGAATATGTCGTACGCGGCTGTTCTCTTCTTCGCACTCTCGTCCGCGGTCGATCCGTCGCTGCGCCCCGCCGCCTTTTCCTATGCTTACTCGTTCCGCATCCGAATTCATTTTTGTGTTTAAATGGTTCTTCACCAGTGTTATGACTTCAAAAAATTCTCCCGTTTAAAGCACTTTATTTACAGTACAATTCGTGATAGTAACAGAATCAGTTATCGCGAACACCACAAGCGCTCGGGTCGACCCCTCGGAAGAACTTGTGTTGTGTTAAGTTATTTTTGGTAGTGGTTTTTCACTCTAGTGACTTTTCAATTTCCCTATACACTTCTTGGGTTGGCTATATTTTCTTCCTTTCGTTTTGACGTACGAATCTAACCTCAAAATGCACCGATTCTACCTTCGTTATCCTCGCAAAGGCCGCTTTTCCATTTACCCAAACGCTCTTCGTATAAATCTTTGCCTTGTTTACTCCGTGCGACTATCTCTTCTCCCTATCTTCAACAAAAAATCGCTCTTTTTCAATCCAAATTCCTCAGGCTCATACAATCACTCTATACAAGGTGTATCGCAACTCTCATATCTTTATGTGAACCCTTCTAAAAAGACATACTAATTTTTGCACCATCTAACGACTCTTGATTTGGCCGCCATATTGGAAAAACCAAACGAAAAAAGACATTTTTATGAATATTTCGATTTAACCTAAATACGATATAAACCAGTTAAATGACATGTAAATAAATATTATGTTAATATCTATTCAACATTAAATAATTAAATTAATAGATAAAGAATTACGAAAAGTATAATTATACTGCGCACCTTGATGACTAACTCTGAAACCAAGTGATGAATAGGAAAAGACTATAAAATCATTTCTATAGAGAATTTAGCCTGTTTTATTTTTTCTTCTACTTTTATTAAGGAGTCTTTTCCTCTTAATGTAAGTCCAGAACCTGTTCTTTACTAACATTTTAATTACTTTACTAATTCTCAGGTAACTTGGCTAGGCTTGCCTTTCGATGTGCCTGCACCCTGTTTTTCGTTGTTATGATGGCAAATCACCGACGGCTCTATGTGTCCTTCGAAGCACAGTAGACGGTTAAGAAATTTTAGACTGTACTCGGAGTCGAACCGGAGAGCATTACATTAGCAATAATTGATCTCACTAACATTCAGGTCATGACCGTCGTCTGTTTTATTTTCAATTTCTTAATATTTTGCTCTAAAGTGAACCCAAACCGAGATATTGGCCTCATTGCTAGTAGTAACAAATTTAATTTGAAATCTCAGAATCAAGATAATGATTGTTGTATATTATATTATAATTACTACAAAAAAAGTAAGGGAAATGTTGTAGTTGCATAATATAAAATGCATGTAAATTTATTTTTTTGCTTTTATATTGTATTATATTCAGTAATATTAATAATAATTATACTGCACCTTGACCTTTGATAAACGCATTGTAGCGTCTATAACAGATAAATTAGTAATTTGCATGTAATAGATTCTATTTGCTCCGTGGCTCGTTCAGTCGGATGATGAACTTTTTAATTCTTGCTCCTTACTCAGGTGTGGGTACTTATTTAGAGATTTGCTTATAGGTTCCCAGATTTGTATAAAAAAAATCAGTTTTACTAATATACATATATTGAAAAATAAATAATCCAATAGTTTGTACATAAATTACATATAGAAACACATACTATATAAATAATGGTAGCATAAAAAGTTAATGGTTAAAATTGGTTAGTATATAAAAATATTATCAGTTCAAGCTTACGCAAAATATGGTTTTTAGTTTTAAAAGAGTCATTTTCGTATGTAACAGCACTAGGGCTAAAGTTGTTAGCATGATGCGAGTACAGTTTTTTTTGCCTTGACAGCACGAGCGCTTGCGCGAGGGCTGTCGCGCAAAATAAAACTGTACGAACATCATGCTATTTTAGCCCGAGTTGCTGTTTTGGAGAGTAGATCCCGCCGAAAAAGGCGGGGCGAAAATTCGCAATGATGGTCCTTATCATTACTTCACACGAAAAGTTGACCAAATTTGTTAAATGTGGCGCCATCTTTCGGTATTCCCAAAAAAATAAATTCAATTAATTTTCGCATATAATTCATCCTTATCATTACTTCGCCTGAAAAGTTGACTAAATTTGCTAAATGTGGCGCCATCTTTCGGTATTCCCAAAAAAATAAATTCAATTTATTTTCGCATATATTCATCCTTATCATTACTTCGCACGAAAAGTTGACTAAATTTGCTAAATGTGGCGCCATCTCACGGTTTTCCAACAATCAAAAATTGTGACTTTTTGTCACAATTTACTCGCATAAATTCATCCTAGTGACTTTTAAACGTCAAATTATACGTACTTTTTTTTACTTTGAATAAATTTTTGTTTATTACATTGAAATTTTTGGTTTTATTTATTTTCGTCCTAATTTGGGTAGGTCATTCCGCCAGATGGCGTTACGTTTACTACTAGCAAGTCAACTTTTCGTCATCGAGTAATATATAGGGGTACATTAGCATTTTTAGTCGGCATTTTTGCCGACCGCCCGGATGCAACTTGTGTCCTCCCACTCTTGCACTCTTTGGAGGGGGGGCTCTTGTATCCGCCGGAGTACAACTGTATGCTCCCACTCCGTTGTGAGAGCGTCTTTTTGGAAACGGCCGAGTACAACTTGTATGCTCTGTCTCACTCTATTGTTGTACTCGATAGATAGCCGGCAGCTTGTTGTACTCAACTTAAATTCTCATTTTTGATAGGCCCATGTGGACCACGGCGGGATATACTCGGTGAATCAAAATTATATTTGTCATGAGCTTGCGTGATAATTTTAAGGTATTTTAATATTTAGATAAGAATTGAATACAAATAAGAAAATTAATGTTTTTTACAAGAACAAAGAAATATTACAGTAATTTTGGTCAGGCTGATTTTCTACCTTAGATTTTGCAGTGGCGATGTATGAATGCTGGAATGCGAAATAATCCAAAGATGATTTGATCGACGAGCAGGTAGAATTGTATTTATCCCAGAGCTTGACCCATATAGAGAGAATTCAACGGTAATAATTTGCAATCCAGTGTCACTTGACCGACACTAACTGGTGTATATTTGACTTGCACACCGATTGTTTAATGGCAAAACAATATTGTTTTCAAGAAAATATTTTTTTATAAATGTTCCGGTTTAGTTACACGAACTAGCGCACTTAATTATTTATGTTCTTTAAGTTGTAGAATATTTTAATTCGATAGAATTGTCACTTTGAAGGGCGATACTTATTAGTTTATACACTTCCGCGTATCGTTTTTATTATTGTTTATGGAATCGATGATTTTCTCGATTTGGTATTATATTTTATTTGTATTAATTCTTCCACTGAATTATCCGGTTTTCGTCGCCGAATTATAATTATAGTTTATTATTTTATTCGACTCTGTAAAATTGTTCGATAATTGATGAATTGAACTTCACGATAATTATTTCTTAATTCGATAGCACATTAAGAGATAATTCGACAATCAATTTATTTCGAAAACGGAAAATTAAGTAAATTATTTGTTGTAGGTATTAAGGAATTTTTAGGTATGAGTTCCCGATTTGACTAGCATCAATCAACTGAACTGTCTTTTCTCTTTCCTCCGTGCAATTTTATCTTTTTAGATGAGATCATTTTAGTGGAAAGAAATGTATGATGTAAGGGTCGATTCTAAATACAAACTGCTTTTTTCGCAGTTCCTTTGTCTTTCAGCGCGGTGCTCGTTTGAGGATAACAACCTTACTAAGTAACTCGCTACATTTTAACACGGTCTGAATAGAACCTAGTTATATGAGAATGTTATCACTTCGGAAATATAATTTTGTTGATAAAGTAACTCCCGCAATTGACGGATTGTGTATCTTATATCAGGCCAGGTGCATTTACATTACTTGATACATTGTTCTCCAATGTAATACTTTGTGTTTATCTTTTGGCCAAGAATGTTGATTGCATTAATATTCAAATATTAACATTTACAGTCGGAACTTGTTAATTCGATCTTAGTATTTAATTTTTCTTTAAAAATTGTTCAATTTTTAATAGAATTTTAGGATTTCTAGGTATTACTTTATATTATTGATATGTACAAGGCGTTACAATACAAAACATACGGCATCGCCGTAACACGCTATATCGTAAACAAAAAAAAATTGATCATTGTTATCAATATGGATTTTCTTAGAGACTTAAATGATTTAAGCGTATACGAGATTACAGGGGATATTTTCCACGAGAGGGGCAGATAAGCGTAACTTTTAAGAAAGATGCTAGCTCGCATGAGTACATTGCCTCCTTTGTAGCTCAGAGTACAATGTGGGGGTTTTTTTAAATTGGACGCCACTTATTCCGGGTACTCTTTTTAGTGCGAAACAAGAGTTCACTAAAAGGCAAAATGGGTAAAAATATTGGGGCACATCAGAATCATATTTACAGGATGTGTTAAGTGAAAGAGCCGAAGGTCAAAGAATTGTTCTTCATTTAGGAATGCAGGTACTGCTTTACCTTGGTCGTCGAGAACAGGCCTTAGACTCGATCCGGGTCACAAGCCCAGGTTATCTGCACAAGATCAGCCAAGTTACACAATACCTTACACCCCAAGATGAACTTTCCTTCTTCCTACGTTCTTTCATCGTGGACTTAAAATTAGTACTTAATTAATGTTGATTCGGACGACCGGATCATATTTACATCGGCCGCCGAGTTGAATGGACTCGAGGCCCTAAGCAATTGAATTTAAAGAAATTCATGTTGCTTAAATAGGAAATGTGGTTTAAAGTCGTGACACGATCGACTATTGTAGACATAATGTCTTGCAATTGTAAACTCTTATTAGAAGATTTAACATTAGAGCAGTTTAGGGTCATGCCTTAGACCATTTTAGACGCGAAGTCTTGCAGGAGTTAAAAAATTTTTTTTTTTTTTAAATTTTATTTTCAGACGTAGTTTAGGGTCATACCTTGGACCATACTAATCGATTCCAAATCGATTGGATTTTCTTAATCCTTGGCTTTGGCTGCAGGCCAACTTTAATTAGTTGTAAGTAAACTAGAGTGAACCGATATTAGGCCCTGTGTTCAGGCCTACGCTAATAGATGGTAATTAAAAGTAATTAACAATCTTAAGCTAAAGTTAAGGTATATCTATCTAGTTAACATAAGAGGTATGATAATGAAACAAAAAGGCAAACTTACCAAACGAGAATCATTATTACCCTTGTAACAATATATTCGGCCTTCCGAATTATCGTGACTAAAGCAGATTGCTTTGGTCGGTAAAAGATATATTATTGGAATTAATTGAAATTGATTAGATACAGCAAATTGCTTTAGTTCGCATAAAACCTAATGGGTATTAATCAAAAGTGATTAAATAACGCATATTGCTTTGGTTTGTAGAAAACCTACTGTGTATTAATCAAAAATGATTAAATAAATCATATTACCTTGGTTCGTAGTAAACCTAATGGGGTTAATTAAAAGTGATGAAATAAAGCACTTTGCTTTGGTTGGTAGAAAACATAATGGGTGTTAATCAAAAGTGATTAAATAATGCATATTGCTTTGGTTTGTAGTAAACCTAATGGGGATTAATCAAAAGTGATTAAATTGATCTATATTGTTGGGTTTTATCATATTTACAGTCAACAATATGGATCGAAGGGGGTCGGATTTATCAGTTATCGTTGGTTAATTCTTTTGAATTGAAATCCGGAAAACTTGCGATTGAGGTGGTTAATTCGTCATGATTAACCAAATATACCACTGGAAAATATCATGCGGTACCAGCGACCACAAGGTAGCTAATCTTTGGACTCTGGATACCTTCACTAAACCCACCTTTTGAACAAATTGGTTAGCTACTCCAATCGCTCGCAAGGTGTGTCATCTCACTTTCCAGAAAAGTAACGAATAGATACGAGAAGATATCTTGCAGGTATTATCAACGCCTTTGTGGCTAATTCTTCAAAAAGAAATTAACATTGTGGGCCTGTTGTGGTCCAACATCTTAGTTATAAGGCTATAAACGTCCCTTGGGTATAATACAATTGCTGTTAATACCTCGATATTTTCCAAGATATCGGTAGTTTTGCCTGTTTTTTGACAAAATTCTTTGTGTGCTAATTAGGAACGTCAATGTCGGCATCGACTGACATGATAAGTTATCTGCGGGAGATAAGTCTAGTAAGACTTATTGGGGACTTCGACGCGTTGGATAGTAATCCAACATAATTGTCGTGAGACATCGTAGTCGGGACTCATGGTAAGAAATTATTCTACTAGCGGGACTATTTGTCCGGTTAATTTCCGTAGATGCAGTTGCTTAGAACAATGGTTCAAGCTTTTGCAGAGGGATGCAGTTTTAGGTCATGTCCAGGACCATTAGTCCTAATTTAATTACAAGAAAAAATTAAGGAATTAATAATTATAAAAATAATTATTTTTCTGATTATTAAAAATAATCTTTCTTTGGTTATACAGATAATCGTTGAATTTGATGCAGTATAGCCACAATTGCTTGTTGCGACTCTAAGTACCGCTTTTCTTGACCGTAGGTCTCCTGTACGGGTCGGCTAACTCATAGATTTTTACTCTTGTGTTGGAGAGCAGGGTGGTTCGTGATGTATTTTCGAACCTTCGTGAGATCGTTAAACTTTGTCGATCCTTCTTTTACCTTGATAGCAAAGCCAGGGCGCCAGATGAGAAGGACAAGATATCGAGAGGAGCTCCGATACTTGGCTTTCTCAACAAAATTAAAATAAACAAAATTGACACAAGTATACGCAAGTAGGCACAATAATACAAAGATTAGCAAAAACTCTTGTTTAATGGACAGTTTAATAATTTATTATAAGTGAACAATTTGATGAATTATTATTAACAGGATAACTTGATAAATTACTATAAACAGGAACTATAGAAATGGTAACAATTGTCTTATAAATAAACAATGGTGACTTTTATAATTACTGACATTATCTTTAACTTTGTAGTGGAGATTATAATAACCAAGTCGAACAAGACAACAGGTAATACAAATAAATAAATAAACCAACACAAATGTCAATTTAGGGTTGTTAACCAACCAACAACTATTTACTTCAATGATAAGTCTGTCGAGGTTATTCGTTGTCAGCAGGGCTCTCCTTGGCCGGTACAGTGTAAATGGAATGATTGAAATGCTATTTATCCGGATGCCAAATGCAAAACTGAATGGTTGCACCGGATTTTTATGTATATCATAAATTTGTAATTTCAAGTGAATAAATATTGTACAAACTTTTTGATTTGACCTCATACAGTAAGTAATTGTACGTTTCCAATTACTTACTTGTTGATAAATGCGGCCCCCTTCCGATCGTTCGAACGAGCGTATGTAGGTTTGGTCCGTGAATTGATAGACCCTCCGGTTGACTTGGAACTGGAAATAATTGGAAAGAACACACTTATATGAGGCACAAACAATGCGAATAATTTCGCAGATTTTTTAAAGGCAAATGAATTATTGAAGATAATTCCGATTACAAATTCTTAATAACATAATTTAAATAGCTTTTTGATACCAAATCGTTTTGTTGAATCCTGTACTCAAATTGTCTTAGTAGTTCTCTGGTTAACACACACATTTCTCTTTTCTAATGTTAATGGTTTATTTTGGTGAAGTAATTCGTTAATAGCACGTGCGATTTCTGACCTGGTACTTGAATAAATAATATCCAAAAAGGATTTTGCTTCTTAATATAACAACTCAGAACTTGGCCGGCTACTCTTATCATTAAACCAATAATTTCGGTAGAAGTTGAAGCAATCCGTACCGTTGGCAAATTATTTGCTTCAATTATACAACCTAAAAATGGCCGAAACACAAATTCACCACTGATGGTCACAACCTGGCTTATCACTCGATAAACTATTTTCAAATGTGTTGTCTTTTACTCGGGACTATTGCCCGACCTTTAGTAGGGGTTTTTTTTTTTAACACCGACTGATTATTAATTTGTTCAAATAACTTTATTTTTTTGATTCGATTTATAAATCTTACGTATTTGTCTTACTAACATTTGTTCTTACCACCTTCGTTGTCCTAGGGATTTTTAGGTACTTTGATTTTTTTTGTTGAAATTTATCGTTCGGTTCGTATCGATCGATGGGTCACCTAACCCATAGGCGCGGATAATTCATAATACGTATTTAATTTGAGTTCACGTTAACAGGAATATAAAATTTGTTTCGTTAAATAAAATTGGTTGGATAAATTACACATAAATAAATTGTTAATCGTAATTGACCTCTGAAAATTAACAAACCCTCGAGGCGTATGAAGAGGATTTTCCTTTTCAAAGGAAATTAACGGAAGACCGTTACAGCAGTTTATGGTCTTATTTGCTCAGGACCTTATACACAGAATTTGAAAAACAAAAAAATTAATAATAAAGATGATTATTGATCGATTATAAAAATAATCAATCACATGGCTGCAGTTTATATGGTCTTTACCCAGGACCATTGTTGCTTAGTGTCTTGAATCGGGATAGATAAAGGGGATGTAATCTCTTTAAAATATCCTTATCGCAGGACAGGACGGGTTTATTTATAACCAAAATTCTCAAATGGTTAATTGTATTGCCTTACTATGTGTGCAATACGTAAAGACGTTCAGGATGAATCGCTAATGGACATCCTTTTGTAAAGACAAATAAATTACGTCAGGGTGTTAATTCAAAAAAATTCTAAAATTAATCAATAATTGGTATTGACATTCAAAAATAGTTAATCTCAGTCAAGGTATCAATTCGAATAAATTTCAAAAATAATTCAATAATTGATATTGATTCTCAAAAACAAAAATTTAATTCAAGGTAGTAATTCAATAAAATTTAAAAAAATTAATCAATAATGTGTATTGATTCTCAAAAATGAAAATTTAAATCAAGGTATCGATTCAATAAAATTTAAAAAAATTAATCAATAATGTGTATTGATTCTCAAAAATGAAAATTTAAATCAAGGTATCGATTCAATAAATTTAAAAAAATTAATCAATAATGTGTATTGATTCTCAAAAATGAAAATTTAATTCAAGATATCGATTCAATAAAAATTTAAAAAAATTAATCAATAATGTGTATTGATTCTCAAAAATGAAAATTTAAATCAAGGTATCGATTCAATAAAGTTTAAAAAGTGAATCAATAATGTATATTGATTCTCAAAAATGAAAATTGAATTCAACGTATTGTCACAAATAGATATTTAAATTATATTAAAATGGCCAGTATATAAATATCACCCTGTAGAGTAAATTTTATAATTATGAGTTGCTAAATAAAGAGGTATTGCAAATACACACACGAGCATTGTGAAGTCGCTAAAGTCAGCATTAAAGAGGACTTAGGAAAGATACCACGAAAAAGTAGTACAATCAAGAGTTGTTAAATATCCGAAAAGGGATATAGAAGAGTTAGTTGTGATTCGGACTAGTAAGCGGGTCAGTTGAAAGTGCTGGATGTTTGTGCATCCAGATATGAACAATCAAGAATCCAAGATGTAGATTATACGAGTCATCCAAGATTCCTGGATCCTAGGGATGATGATAATTGTAGAGTAAGAATTAATTTAAATAACCATATATGTAATAGTTTACCCTGATTATATTATTTAAATAGATTAGTTAATTGTTGAATGACTATTATTTAAAAGTTACACCCCAATATAAGATCCCAAATTTAGGCAGAAGGGCCAAAATACAACATGGTGGAGGTGCTCGGATTTTATCCGAAATTTATCAGCGAATAAATTTCAAAATTTAAGGGTTGAAGTTAAAAAACAAAATTTTTGGTTTTAAAATAATTAAATAATGGTCATTAATACAGTTTAAATTCTATCAATAATACGAAATTATGGCGGTGAAAGTAGGTAAATAAATTTTAGGTAAATAATTTGTGAATAAATCACAAATAGATATTTAAATTATATTAAAATGGCCAGTATATAAATATCACCCTGTAGAGTAAATTTTATAATTATGAGTTGCTAAATAAAGAGGTATTGCAAATACACACACGAGCATTGTGAAGTCGCTAAAGTCAGCATTAAAGAGGACTCAGGAAAGATTCCACAAAAATGTGGGACAGACGAAAGTTATTAAATATCCGAAAATGCGGATAGAAAAGTTAGTTGTGGGTTGGGAGTTGTTAGTTAGTTGTGAGTTGGACTCCACCATGTTGTATTTTGGCCCTTCTGCCTAAATTTGGGATCTTATATTGGGGTGTAACTTTTAAATAATAGTCATTCAACAATTAACTAATCTATTTAAATAATATAATCAGGGTAAACTATTACATATATGGTTATTTAAATTAATTCTTACTCTACAATTATCATCATCCCTAGGATCCAGGAATCTTGGATGACTCGTATAATCTACATCTTGGATTCTTGATTGTTCATATCTGGATGCACAAACATCCAGCACTTTCAACTGACCCGCTTACTAGTCCGAATCACAACTAACTCTTCTATATCCCTTTTCGGATATTTAACAACTCTTGATTGTACTACTTTTTCGTGGTATCTTTCCTAAGTCCTCTTTAATGCTGACTTTAGCGACTTCACAATGCTCGTGTGTGTATTTGCAATACCTCTTTATTTAGCAACTCATAATTATAAAATTTACTCTACAGGGTGATATTTATATACTGGCCATTTTAATATAATTTAAATATCTATTTGTAACATGCCCCCCGTTGAATTAAAGGTTGGCCCAAACCTTTGTTTTTAAAATAAAGTCACGGTTTCTACACGAGAATTGCTCCACCACTAAAAAAAATTGAAAATTTTATATTTAACTAATTAATCGTTAACCTTAAACATTTAATTTAACATATTCCTTATATAATATATTACAAACACATTCTTAATTTTCTTTACACTTCTTTTTAGGGACCTCTTCTAATTCTTACCAAAAAAAAATTTTTTAACAATAAACCAGTTTCTAATGTTTTTATATGTTGTATCTGTCATATTCATTTATAATTGCACTTTGAATCTCCAAAAAATCTTTTTTCACACCATTTTTAGTTGACTATTTACTAATTCGTACTTACACATTGAAAATCCCAGGTTTTGTAAAAATTTGTTCAAAAAATTTTTGTTTTAATTCTTATTTGAATTTTTCTGAATTATTTTAACTTTATGGTATATTGACGTATATACTATTACAGTGTATCAATCTTAATATTGTTGAATTTACTGCTATTAAAAATTAAGTCTTGACCTATCCAATTGTAATATACTTATTTAAGCAATTTTTGCCGTATTACTACATTTATGTATTAGGTTCACTTATTGTTTTTATTTTGTCTACCTAAAGTATTTTACTTTGCGACCCTCAATGTGAAGTTTCTCAATAATTATTTTGAGGACTCGTTCAAAATTGTTACTTTAAATTTTGGGGATTCGTATACAAAAAAAAATTTTCTTTATTTACTCTCCAGCTTCTGAATTTGACCGCTTCCTGATATGTTTATATTTAAATTTTCATTAATGTGCCTACTACACTTATATATTTCCTAGTTATTTTAAACAACCCTTATTTTGATTCCTTTTGATTTAACTATCATTCGCCTTTTGATACATGTTTATACTAGAATAATACAGATTATTCCGATTTTAGTGCCTTTTTACAAATATATCACAATAGATAATTCTATTACACCGTATCCTTTCGATACGTGTTTATACAAGAATAATACAGATTATTCCGATTATAGTGCTTTTTTAATTTCCTTTTTTGAACTATCTTTAATTTATTTACACCGTATCCTTTCGATACGTGTTTATACAAGAATAATACAGATTATTCCTTTACATAATTTCTTAATGTTTAGAAATCTTATACGAGAAAGTGGTATTTTGATCTTATTTTGCTAGCTTATTACTGACTTTCTTATATAAATTTTCGCTACATTGGGACGTCCTTACTCCTGATGGCTTTGTTATAGTACAGACTATAGATTTGAGGTACAGACCTCATTTACAATATTTAGCCATTTTCTTTAAATAATTATTATTCTTAGCACTTTATCCTATTTTTCATTTATTATACATTCTTACTTTTATTTCTCCGTGTTTTAGGCATCACTTTATTTTATTTGCTCTGCTTTTCACTAACTTTTCCATTTTATGCACTTTATTATTTTTCCTTTTTGAATCTTTTCTTCTTCCTCATTGACTGGATAGTCTTATTGGCGTAGCACTTTTTTCTTTCACAATTTGGGTTTTTTTCGAAATCTTCTAAACTTTTCGCGCGGCACTTTAATTTTACTTTAATTTTTGAATATTCAGGGGTCCTTTCTTTACTTATAAACTTGGTATACTTGGTTAGTCGGCTTACAACTTTTATTAATTTTTCGGCTGAAATTTCGACTGTTTATTACACTAAATTGGATGACTTGTAGGCGGTGATTATTGATACATCACAAATTGGTTGAACCATAATTATTTCCATTTTCTCCATTTAAATGTACGGCTTCGTTACTTATTTGTATAACTCCCAAAGACGTCTCTCGGAAGTTACTGGATATATATTAATTGTAACGCCACTTTAGTTTGAGTAATTGTAGAATAGAATCGCGATCGGTCGTATCTTGTAACATCCATCAATGGGATTGTTAGGCCCACCTCGGATATCGATAGTTCCATTTCCATTTTTCCAATTCTTGTTGTAGAGTTGTGGCTTCCATGACATTCCAAAAAAAACAATCCAATTTGGTTTACCATTGTTCCATTCCATACCTCCATAAATCCATTATTAATATTCGGCTCATCACCCTTGAAAGTGGTTTCCAAACTGTTCCTAATGACTTTTTGACTGTATACATATGGATACCTATGATTATTTTGACTTGTTATCTAAAATCAGAAAAATGTTATAACACGCCTAACTTAATATCCTCTTTTGGCTCTTTTGAAATTAAATTTGTGAATAATTTTTTTCTTCTTTTTCCTCTTAGGTCCGCTTTTCGTTTCTTCTTTCTAAGGTCTACATTTATATACTTCTAAAACTTAAAAAAAAATTATTGGCTTACTTCCTACACTTATTATCACTAAATGACTATGACTATTTTATCCTTTTATCTTGTATTATAAAAATTTATGATTTTGAAAAATTCAAATTTTAAATTCAAATTCCTATCTTTTGTTTTCAAGCGAACTTTCAAATCAATTTTCTTTATTTGGGTGGTTACAATTTATTTTATGATTCATATAATTTTATTTGCTATTTTGCGACAATTGGTTTTAATTATACTTTTTAACTGGTATTCCCATATTTTCTCCCTTAAATCAACTTCACCTTTGACCACCTTTGGCCCTATTAATACTTCATAATACATCTTAAACCCTCAACTTTTATTTAGTCATTTTGGGCTCCCCATAAAATTCCTACAAATTCATCATAATAAATCTCCTTTGTTTCATAATTCTTTATATTCATTGGAATACCTCTTTTATCAATAAACCCATTGTCCTTTAAATTAGCTTATTAATTCTTATTCAATCTCAAATTCATTTTTTCCACCCAAAATTTTTTAAATTTAATTTCCCATTTAAATAAGTAAATCTTTTATTGTTCGCATTTTTACTTTTTCAATAACGATAAAATTTTGAAACAATGATTTCGTGGAATTATAACCAATATTTTTTTTATTACTAATTATTTATTTATATAATTTATTACTACAAAAATAAAATTTAAGTTTGTTTATTGTTCAAATTATAAATAAAATTACCCTCTTAAAATATCCTTATTATAAAATTCTTTTTTCCCACATTTAAATTTTGATTTTATTAAATTCTTGAACACTTATTATTTCATCTTTTAAATTTGCTAACTTTGCTTTTTTTGTGTTGAATAGTTTTTTTTTTTAATTTATTTATTTTAATGCCGATTCTTTTAAAATTTGAGCTTTTATGTCGTTTTAGTACCGCTGTTACAATTTATTTATTATAATTTACTTCCATATACAATTATTGTCCTTTTTAAAAGACATTTTCCGACATTATAATTTACACAATAAAAAATTTCATATTTTGAAAAATTAGTTTTCAATGCATTCCTAACTTCCGCATTTCATTTATATAATTAATAAAAATTTTTATCTATCAGCAAATTTTGTTTGTTTGTTTTGTTCAACTTTGTAGTATTTATAATTTCTTTACAAGGTATTTTGCTGAAATTGGTTTTTTTTTTCATTTTAATGAACTTTTGTGCTGAAAATTGAAATGAACGATTTAAATACATTTTTGTGTTTATTAACAAAATCCATTTAAAATTATTTACCTATTAAAATTCATTAGCAAATTTTTGTTCTTTATTACCTAGTAATGAATAATTTAAATAACAGTTGTGTTTATTCTCAAAAACATTTAAAATATTATTTCGGAACTATTGAATAATCCGACTGTTTCAAATTAATGTAATTTATTAAAATTTACCCTTGTTAAAATAAATTTTGATTGCATTATGCCTTTAAATATTTCTAAAATATTCTTCGTAAAACCTTGAACTTTTCAAAATTGTTAACTTTCAAATTGCAAATTTTTCTTTTTAAAATATGTGTTATTTCAAATCGCTTCGTCATATTTTTATATACTTCATTCTTAATAACTTGTCGATATAGCAAATAATTTTCAATACCAATGTTAAAACAAAACTTGTGTTAATTTTTTCGTTTTACCTAATTGAATACTTCAAACAAAAAAAATTTTTTAACTTCTTTTGAATTTACCTAATTTGGGAATTATTTTTAAAATTTACCTTATAACAAAATATTGTCTATTCAATTTATTTTACGTAATGAATTATTAAAATTTATTTATAAATAGGTATGAAGTTTATAAAGAAAAGGCATGTTCGTTTATTTGAATGCGTTTGGATTTTATTTTAAATTTATTTAAAGTGTCGCAGTTCCTTCCATGTTCTAGGTAGTTGACAAAAAAATTTCCACTCTTTAAAAGTGAAGCTATTATTATTTTCCGTTGATGCATTAAAATAAAAACTATTCATTTAAAATTTTGTTGAAACGCAATAAAATAATTTTATTTAAAATTTTCTTTTTGTTTTCGTAAACAATTATTTACATTTTTTGTACCTTAATTACGGGGCTCCATAACTAATTTCGAGGGTTTTATGCCTTCCTCAATACAAAAAACTGTAAATTTTTTATACAACC
Source organism: Podabrus alpinus (assembly GCA_932274525.1). Taxonomy (NCBI): domain Eukaryota; kingdom Metazoa; phylum Arthropoda; class Insecta; order Coleoptera; family Cantharidae; genus Podabrus; species Podabrus alpinus. The sequence goes on from OW026454.1 coordinate 24,071,989, forward strand.
AAAATTTTAATTCTGCCTGAAACCCATTCAGCGTATACAGAATTAAAATTTAATCATATTTACAAACAAAAATCACTTTAAACTATTTCCCAAACATTCTGGACTTTACCTCACCACTTAAAAAAATTTACTTTAACACACCATCGGCATAATTTTTTCAACGTATGGACTTTGGTTATGGAAAAATTTTTTATACAAATTAATAAAGTTTACCATCAGCAAATTCTTTGTTTAACTTATTGCCATCATTAAACCAATTTCGACGACCTTTTTATTTTATTTCGAATAATTTATTCACAAATTATTTACCTAAAATTTATTTACCTACTTTCACCGCCATAATTTCGTATTATTGATAGAATTTAAACTGTATTAATGACCATTATTTAATTATTTTAAAACCAAAAATTTTGTTTTTTAACTTCAACCCTTAAATTTTGAAATTTATTCGCTGATAAATTTCGGATAAAATCCGAGCACCTCCACCATGTTGTATTTTGGCCCTTCTGCCTAAATTTGGGATCTTATATTGGGGTGTAACTTTTAAATAATAGTCATTCAACAATTAACTAATCTATTTAAATAATATAATCAGGGTAAACTATTACATATATGGTTATTTAAATTAATTCTTACTCTACAATTATCATCATCCCTAGGATCCAGGAATCTTGGATGATTCGTATAATCTACATCTTGGATTCTTGATTGTTCATATCTGGATGCACAAACATCCAGCACTTTCAACTGACCCGCTTACTAGTCCGAATCACAACTAACTCTTCTATATCCCTTTTCGGATATTTAACAACTCTTGATTGTACTACTTTTTCGTGGTATCTTTCCTAAGTCCTCTTTAATGCTGACTTTAGCGACTTCACAATGCTCGTGTGTGTATTTGCAATACCTCTTTATTTAGCAACTCATAATTATAAAATTTACTCTACAGGGTGATATTTATATACTGGCCATTTTAATATAATTTAAATATCTATTTGTGACAGTATCGATGCAATAAAGTTTAAAAAAAATTAATCAATAATGTATATTGATTCTCAAAAATGAAAATTTAATTCAAGGTATCGATTCAATAAAATTTAAAAAGAATTAATCAATAATGTGTATTGATTCTCAAAAACGAAAATTTAATTCAAGATATCGATTCAATAAAATTTAAAAAAATTTAATCAATAATGTGTATTGATTCTCAAAAACGAAAATTTAATTCAAGGTATCGATTCAATAAAATTTAAAAAGAATTAATCAATAATGTGTATTGATTTTCAAAAACGAAAATTTAATTCAAGGTATCGATTCAATAAAATTTAAAAAATTTAATCAATAATATGTATTGATTCTCTAAAACGAAAATTTAATCCAAGGTATCGATTCAATAAAAATTTAAAAAGAATTAATCAATAATGTGTATTGATTTTCAAAAACGAAAATTTAATTCAAGGTATATTGATTCTTTAAATCAAAAAATTTAATTCAAGGTATTGATTCTTAAAAATGAAAATTTAATTCAAGGTATCGATTCTTAAAATCTAAAAATTTAATTCAAGGTATTGATTCTTAAAATCTAAAAATTTAATTCGAGGTATTGATTCTTTAAATCAAAAAATTTAATTCAAGGTATTGATTCTTAAAAATGAAAATTTAATTCAAGGTATCGATTCTTAAAATCTAAAAATTTAATTCAAGGTATTGATTCTTAAAATCTAAAAATTTAATTCAAGGTATTGATTCTTTAAATCAAAAAATTTAATTCAAGGAATTGATTCTTAAAAATGAAAATTTAATTCAAGGTATCGATTCTTAAAATCTAAAAATTTAAGACGATTTCTTTAGATTAGTTATCTGATCTCTATTATTGGATGAAGGGTAGGGCCTTTTTGTCTGGTCGATGCTAATGACCATTAGTTATTACTTGTAATTACTCGAGTTAATTTTACGAGAAAGGAAGGCGTAAACCCCGTTAGTTCGCTTTTGGAAGTGTTAATTGCGAACGCGATTTCTTGAATGTGGTTGTCCCACTCGGTATGGTCATTTTTGATATATGAAGAGATGGCAGTAACTAGGATTCGATTTATTCGCTCGGTAGGATTATTTTGAGGATGGTATTTGGCGTTGTAGATAATGCTTTTAATCTTAAACTCCGCAAGGCAATTTTTGAACTCTTTTGAAATAAACTGTACCCCATTGTCGCATATAATTAATTGCGGTACCCCGAATGTCGTAAAATAATGATTTTTTAGATAATCTATAATTTTAATGGAAGTGGCTTTAGTCAAAGGGTGTACCGTCACGTATTTGGTAAAATAATCGGTAACTACCAATAGATGTTGATTACGTTTGTTTTTCGACATAGGCAAGGGACCTAGTAAATCCATAGATATGACTTGAAAAGGATAAGATACCTTCTTTTGTTTACCCATCAACCCTGGTCTCGTCATTTGCGATGATTTTTGAGAACTACAGATCGCGCAATTCTGGACATAGTTCCTAATGTCGTTATTCATTTTGGGCCAGTAATACTGTTCTGCTATTCGCGCAGTAGTTTTAAAAATTCCCAAATGTGCGGCTTTGGGATCGTTATGTAAGGTATTTAAAATTTCTTCTCTGTGGGCCGTAGGTACTAACAATTTCCAATCGGAAATATTAGCCGAGCTTATTAAATTATTTGGTACAAATTTATAAATTACGTTATCTTCAATTTTATAAGAGGAATAACTGTTGGGATTTTCCTTAATTTTTTCTAATAAATCTGTATAATATTGATCTTTTTTTAATAAATCAACATCTAGCGTACATGCATCCCTCGATAGCATATCGGGGACTATATTTAATTTTCCAGGCCGATGCTGGATGTCGAAGTCGTTTTGCGCTAGTTTAAGTGACCATCGAGCTAAACGGCCGGTCGATTGATCGAATTGTTTCAACCATTTTAGCGCTGAACAATCTGTTATTAAAGTAAACTTTAACCCTTCAATGTACCCTCGAAATTTATTAATTGCGAATAGTACGGCTAATAGTTCACGCTCCGTAGCATGGTATTTCTGTTCAGCGTTGGTAAAGGCACGGGACGCATATGCGATAGGGTGTTCTAAGCCGTTTTGTTTTTGAAATAGTAATGCACCCCCCCCCCGACTAGGCTTGCGTCCGTCTGCACGAAAAAAGGTTTTGTAAAATCGGGAGAGATCAATATTGGCGCGTTTGAAATCAAATATTTAATTTTTTCAAATGAAGTCTCCGCTTCTGGTGTCCAGCTGATAGCTTGACCTTTTTTCTTATTTTTTATTAAGGCGGTTATTGGTGAAGAAATAGTCGATAATTGGGGCAGAAAAATTCTATAATAACTAACTAGTCCGATTAATCTTTTAACTTCGGTCGTATTACGCGGAACTTTTAATTTCTGAATTGCCTCGACTTTAGATGGGTCTGTCTGTAACCCTTTTTCTCCCACTATAAATCCTAAAAAAGTTAATGATTTTTGGCAAAATTTACACTTTTCTAAATTTATTCGGAAGCCGGCTTCTTTTAATTGTTCGAAAACAGCTGTTAAAGTTTCAAGATGTTTTTCAAAGGTAGGAGAAGCGACTATTATGTCATCGAGGTATACAAAAGCATCCTCTTTGTGTAAAATAGGTCCTAAAATTCGGTCCATAACCCTTTGTAACGTCTGGCCCGAATTGGATAATCCAAAAGGCATCACAACGAATTCGTATAATCCCTTGCCGGGGATGCAAAAAGCAGTTTTTTGTCGACTTCCTTCTTCTAATCTAATTTGCCAAAATGCTTTTCTTAAATCTATTGACGAAAAATATTTTGAATCTCGTAATCTATTTAAAATGCTATCAGTGCGTGGTAAGGGATATGAATCTTTAATTGTGACCGAGTTAAGTTTGCGCCCGTCAAAACACGCTCGAAGTTCGCCGTCTTTTTTTTTTACTAGGAGAATTGGCGACGAGTATGGGGAATGCGAGGGTTGTATTACTTTATCCGCTATCATTTTATCGATTTCTTTCGTTAGGTGTCCCCTCATTGTTGGACTTAAGGCATACTGCCTTTGCTTGAAGGGCAGAGAATCTCCTGTGTCTATTCGATGCTCTACTTGTTTTACGCAGCCTGCCGCGGCTTTAGAAATTGTTTTCAATTTAATAATTATTTGTTCAAGTTTTTCTTGTTGATCATGCGTTAACGGCATTTGATTAGTTTCGTTTACGCAGTTTATCTGAATATTTTTTGGTAATTCCCACAAGAAATTAGCAAAATTTAAAGTTAAGTTGAAAGCTTTACAAAAATCCGTACCCAAAATTATTGCTGTATCCACCGTTGGTACTACCGTACTACATAGAATTTAATATTTCTAGTTACGTTTTCGATAGTTACCGATAAAAAAATTTCGCCAGAAACTTTGGCGGCATTTCCGTTAGCTACATTAATATTTCTTATATTCGATTTGTTTATTATTATCGACCGTTGTTCTAACAATTTGGCACTTGTGTGTCCTAAAATAGAAACATTACTTCCCGAATCAATTAAGGCCATAAATTTTTGTTCGAAAATTTTTAAACGTAGGTAAGGGCGATTATCAAAAGGTTTTTTGCAGAAAGTTGTTGCAACTTTAAATAATTTACTTTCTTTGAAGAAAGAATTAACAGTTTTAAGCCATTTTTTTCCAATTTGATTGGTTTGGCTTACAGGAATTTTGTCGACACCGTAATTGTTTATCAATTTTAAGGTGACACTCCTTTCGACACTCGTGACCTGCTTCACAGTGCCGAGGTTCAAGTTTTTTGGAAGCGAAATAGGAGCTTTGTTTTTATTATTGCATTTGCTGCAATCTTTTTTATAATTTCCGGGTGAACTGCACCGTACTAAAGGATTTATTCTTGGTTCGGTACAAGCTGTGTAAATATGACCTAATTGATGGCAATTCCAACAAGTTATTGCCTTAAGCGTACTCGGCGTAGCAGGTAAGGTTTGTGCGTTCGAGGTAAAATTATTTATTTTTACTTGAGAAATTTGTCGCGGTTTTGAATAAAATTTAATTCTAGGCATTTCTGGATACGCTTTCGTTTGGTTTTGTAACCCTTGTATTTTCTTGCATCTCAATTTTAACTCATTTAAATTATCGTATTCATTTAAAACAATATGGTTAGCAAAGAAAGGATTTACGTTACGCGTTATTTGTCTTACGATTTGTTTTTCGTCAATTGGATTTTCAAATCTCCGGTACAACGATTCGATTTGTTCGATAAAAGATAAAATATTTTCGTTTATACCTTGAATCCGATTTTGAATTTGTTTTGATAATCGATATTCGTAATCTAGCGGTAGAAATTCATTTTTAAATAATTGAACAAATTCTTTCCAATTTGTGCTTTTCAATTTAGCACTTCGACAAAATTTTATACCATCCCCTTTAAACAAATCGTGTGCCGAAGTGAATAATTCTTCTTCGTCCACATTTCTCGCGGTTCTCAAATTTTCTACCCGTTCTAAAAATTCCATGGGGTCCTCGTTCGAAAGATGACCTGAGTATTTAATCCCCCATTTGAAAATAGGAACATTTTCGACCGTTTTAATTATAACTTTTTCGGTTGTTACTCTTTCCGATTCTAGTTTAACCGAATTGATTTTTGCATTTATTACCGCCTTTTCCATATTAGATATGTCCGTTTCATACACATCTATTTCGTTTTTATTAATTGGGTCACTAGCGATTTTCATCAAAGCCAATCTTTCATCTGCATGCATTAAACGCGTTTTTATTTCGTTTATGTTTTCTTTAGATAATTGATTTTCTATTTTGCCCGCCAAATCACTAAGCGTTTCGATTAATTGTTCTGAATTCGTATTCCACGTAAATGGTAGAGTTTTTGGTTCAACGTATTGTTCAAGCAATTGAGTTAATATTTGAATATTTGCCAATTTTGTGATTCTTGGCTCTGCGTTTCGACATAAAATTTCAAATTTTAATTCATCATCCGTTAAATATTCCGGATTCATTTTTATTTATTTAAATAAACCGTTTTTTAGATAATTTAAGACCGATTTTGGCCGCGATAATTTATCTTCTCGTCTTTTGGTTGTTTTGAAGCCGTTTTCTTGTAGACACGTAATTTCTTCGCTTGATGCGCGTTCGTTAAATTCTCTCTTTACAATTTTACCCTTAAATCTAACAAAATTTTGCTTACCACCTTTATTTTTCTCTACAATCTTACAGAAACTATAAACAAACTCTAATTTTTCAAATTTGTTTCCAAATTTCCAGCTGAAACGTTGGTCGCCATTTGTAGCGTCTATAACAGATAAATTAGTAATTTGCATGTAATAGATTCTATTTGCTCCGTGGCTCGTTCAGTCGGATGATGAACTTTTTAATTCTTGCTCCTTACTCAGGTGTGGGTACTTATTTAGAGATTTGCTTATAGGTTCCCAGATTTGTATAAGAAAAATCAGTTTTACTAATATACTGCGATGTTCTGCTTATCATAGGGGGTAGGTCTGATGTAAATGGGTCAATTCTAGTCGAATGCTTATGACGGAACACTCAATTTTAGGACCATTAAGATAAAATAAAGACTTACACCTACATCTTCTTAACTTCAGAAGGAACTGCTTGCATCACCTAATCTACAATACCAAACGTAATTATTTTGCACACGCAAATATTTCAAAATGTGTAAAAGGCAAAAGGGGGTTTAATTGTTTTGTTTAATGAATAATTTTGGGATTAAATAAAAATAAAAATATTATTTGTAAAAGTATAGGAAATGGAACTAAATAATAAGTGCGTTTTAAAATAAGTGCGCAGTCAGATAAACAAATTTAGTGGAGTGAGAAAACAGTCCGGTTCCGTCCATGAAAGTGGAAGGACGTATTTTGAGAAGAGTCTTGGATCGCTAGTAAAGACATCAAGACGTGATTTTGAATGAATTTTGGTAAATTGGGGACTTTTGTACGTCCGTGTAAAGAATAGATAAGAGAATTAAGAAGTTGAGTTTAAAGTCGTTATGAAATTATTTGATTATAAGTTGAGGATAATTAATTATTGTTTGATGAATTATAAATTGTGAATGGTTAAGAAGATCAACAATTTACGAGTAATATTTGAGAAAATTTGGCGACCACTGGAAAGTTTGATATGGTTAAAAATTTTTATGGTTATGCTAAGAATTACCGGAAGCTATAGAAGATTATCAAAATTTGAACGTACCTGCGTGTTATCCGGACAAAAGAAAATCCTATTGATCGTCAATCCACCTGGGAATCCTCATGGTATGGAAATTGGACCAAGACTGCAGTCATCTCCACTTCATTCTTCGTCACTTGTTCTCCACATCGAATCGTGCACGATTACCTCGGTAAGCAATTTGTGTCGACACCTTTTTTAGTAACATTTATCGTAAAGATCAAGCGCGCGTGAGTTATAAAATATTGGGGGTTATAAAACTTTTTTATTATTGATTGTTTTTGTGAATTTTATTTAATTCGAATTATTGAAAAATCCATCTTTTGTTTTAAAAACAATTTTATTTTGTTAATAAATTACAGTATTTGGTTACAAGTAAATACGTTTGATTTCGTTTAATTTACAGCAGTGAAGAAAAGAATTATTAGGTGTAAGATTCAATAAGTATAATTTTCTTTAATTATTTAAGGCTATTAAATTAAAATAGTTTACATAAGCATTCGACATTCCATGAACCCAAGTTACGACCCAAATTTACAGAGTTTCTCATGCAGGCTGGCCGAGGCAATTTTAAAAAAAAAGAGCCGTTGTTTTTTTTCTTCCCGCTATATAAATTCAAGTTACAGTAGCTTAACACGGCAATACATATATTGAAAAATAAATAATCCAATAGTTTGTACATAAATTACATATAGAAACACATATATAAATAATGGTAGCATAAAAAGTTAATGGTTAAAATTGGTTAGTATATAAAAATATTATCAGTTCAAGCTTCAAGCAAAACGTATATAAAATTTAGGTGCTATTTCAATTTTTAATATTCTAAGTTTACCTTAATCATTAAAAATTTATCATCATTTCCTTTGATTAGAAATTCGTCCGCTTGTTCTTTTGTTAGAACTCGAGATTTTTTAGGTGTGTAACCGTTATTTTGCTTTTTTAAAAACTCACGTAATTTTGAAAATTTTCCAATATCTACGTTAATTTTTAGGTTCAGTGTTGCTTTAACCATGGAATATTGTGACCAAAGTGTTGAAGATTTCATTGTACTAGACAAATACGAAAAATATACCAATAAAACGTTCTCCGAACAGGATTTTAAATTTTTTTCGTTACACCATCGCAAAAAACTGTTGTATGCGAATTCATATACCTCTCTTGACTTGGATGGCAATAAGTCTAAAACCACATCTTTCGCTATTTCAATTATATCTGTAGGTGTATTACAGGAATCGTCTTCAAACATTATAAAATAAACGAATTAAATTTCACTTTGATTATGTTGTAAACAAAATTATGACAACTTAATATAAAAAACAAAAATTCCAGTCACTGGATTTTCATTACACGAATATTAAAACAAAATGTATGAAGTAATTTAAATTTTGAATTTCGCATTATTAATGATGTACGTAGTATTTAAATTTTGGTTGGAGAAAAAGTAGTATGTCTCATTTGGATTAAAAGTGTCTTTGTTTGACGTGCAATTATTGCATTCGCTCGGCTCCGCTAGCGCTCCGCCTCGCAAATGCAAAAAATTGCTTGTCAAACAAAGTTTCACTTTTAATCCGAATAAGACAATGTACTATTTTAGTTTTAAAAGAGTCATTTTCGGTGAATCAAAATTATATTTGTCATGAGCTTGCGTGATAATTTTAAGGTATTTTAATATTTAGATAAGAATTGAATACAAATAAGAAAATTAATCTTTTTTACAAGAACAAAGAAATATTACAGTAATTTTGGTCAGACTGATTTTCTACCTTAGATTTTGCAGTGGCGATGTATGAATGCTGGAATGCGAAATAATCCAAAGATGATTTGATCGACGAGCAGGTAGAATTGTATTTATCCCAGAGCTTGACCCATATAGAGAGAATTCAACGGTAATAATTTGCAATCCAGTGTCACTTGACCGACACTAACTGGTGTATATTTGACTTGCACACCGATTGTTTAATGGCAAAACAATATTGTTTTCAAGAAAAAATTTTTTTATAAATGTTCCGGTTTAGTTACGAACTAGCGCACTTAATTATTTATGTTCTTTAAGTTGTACAATATTTTAATTCGATAGAATTGTCACTTTGAAGGGCGATACTTATTAGTTTATACACTTCCGCGTATCGTTTTTATTATTGTTTATGGAATCGATGATTTTCTCGATTTGGTATTATATTTTATTTGTATTAATTCTTCCACTGAATTATCCGATTTTCGTCGCCGAATTATAATTATAGTTTATTATTTTATTCGACTCTGTAAAATTGTTCGATAATTGATGAATTGAACTTCACGATAATTATTTCTTAATTCGATAGCACATTAAGAGATAATTCGACAATCAATTTATTTCGAAAACGGAAAATTAAGTAAATTATTTGTTGTAGGTATTAAGGAATTTTTAGGTATGAGTTCCCGATTTGACTGGCATCAATCAACTGAACTGTCTTTTCTCCTTCCTCCGTGCAATTTTATCTTTTTAGATGAGATCATTTTAGTGGAAAGAAATGTATGATGTACGGGTCGATTCTAAATACAAACTGCTTTTTTCGCAGTTCCTTTGTCTTTCAGCGCGGTGCTCGTTTGAGGATAACAACCTTACTAAGTAACTCGCTACATTTTAACACGGTCTGAATAGAACCTAGTTATATGAGAATGTTATCACTTCGGAAATATAATTTTGTTGATAAAGTAACTCCCGCAATTGACGGATTGTGTATCTTATATCAGGCCAGATGCATTTACATTACTTGATACATTGTTCTCCAATGTAATACTTTGTGTTTATCTTTTGGCCAAGAATGTTGATTGCATTAATATTCAAATATTAACATTTACAGTCGGAACTTGTTAATTCGATCTTAGTATTTAATTATTCTTTAAAAATTGTTCAATTTTTAATAGAATTTTAGGATTTCTAGGTATTACCGTTGACTGAATGAATTTATTAAGACGCTCAACCTTATGCAAATTAATGTAATACAAAATTATCGCGACAACTAGATGGCGCTACTCGATGTTTTCAATTTAGACCGTGAGATTTTTGCGTGAGATCTCGCGGTCATTCTATTGCAGCACTCTGTTGCGTTCGTATGTTGTCAACGTACCGTGGACGGTAGAGTTAATAAGAAACATGATAGTTGCATGATAAGATGTGGTGCACAATTACCTTTTATCTGTTTTAAAAATACTTGCATAAAAGTAACCTTCCTACATTTGAAAGAAATTATATTTATTCCTATTTGTTATTTAAGCACTTTATTGAATAAAATTTACATGTGTAATATTTTCTTTAGAAGATATAATACTCAAAAAAATTAATTAAATATTCGAAATACATGGAATCATGGAAATACTAAAAAGTACCAAATAATACAAAACAAAATAAGACACGTTGTTAAATAGGCACTAAATCATTATTTAAACTAAAACTCAAAACAAAAATTTCGTTTTAACATAATTTTATGTAAAATATTGCGTTATGAAAGCGGTATTGTACTACAGAAATTAATAAAAGTCCATATTGGGTCATTCCATCTCAAATCGACTGAAGAATTTACCTGACCCGCACCAAATTTGACGAAACTTGGTACACACCATCTTAGTAAGAAATACAAAATACAAATTTAAGGATTTTTCCAAAAGGGCATTCGTTTCGTTGTTTTGGTCGTTCAAAATGTCAAAAAGTTGGTGTGTAGACTTGTAGGAAAACGGCTGTAACTTCGTCCACGGTGGTCTAAATTTAAAAATAAAAAATGTTCTGTAAAGGTAAATGAACGTTCTATCCAAATATTCAATCACATTTTAATTTTTCAACCCCTAACTGGATTAATTTTATAATATTAACCCTATTTCAACCCCTATTTAAAAAACGATTATTTTGTTTTGTTTAGTTTTTTACTGTTTGTTTGTCCAATTGTGCTGAGTATGTGTGCCAAATTTTATCATGGGATCTGCATGGGTTCGGTTGCTAAAAATAAATTAAAAATATGGAATGCAAAATTGAATTTTACAAAATAATGTTTGGCAGTATAAATATACAGGGTGTCCCCGTGACCGTGGAGAACCTTTGAGGTGGTGATAAAGGACACTTTTCTAAGACAAATTTTCAAATAAAATTTTTTCCCAAGTCCAAACCCTTGGGGGTACCTCCCTTTAAAGCAATTTTTTGAATTTCTGATTTAAAACGACCATAGCTCCGATATTATTAATTTTTTAAGGTTAATAGATTCGAACTTTTTTAAAGATCATTCGCTTGTCTACAAAGTAGGTTATAACCACTTATCGTCTAGAATCAACGGATTTCGAGTTATAAATAAAATTAAGGGAAAAAATGTTTAAAAAATTCAGGTTTTTATTTTTTTAATTTTCTTGTGAATCCCGTATCTCTTAAACGAAACGTCTAAGAGAAAAACTAACGGCTCAAACCGGATAGGGAATTTAACGGGCTACAACTTTCGTCAAACAAATTTTTTTGGGCAACCAACCGTTTTCACAGAAACTCTGAAAATAATGAATAAGGTGTAGGTAAATGAACAAGATTTATAAATTTATAAATCAAATTGAGATTTTTAGTACTACTCGTAATTATGTGAATTTATAATTTTTTTAATTACACCTTGTTCATTATTTTCAGAGTTTCTGTGAAAACGGTTGGTTTCCCAAAAAAATGTATTTGACAAAAGTTGTAGCCCGTTAAATTCCCTATCCGGTTTGAGCCGTTAGTTTTTCTCTTCACAAGAAAATTAAAAAAATAAAAACCTGAATTTTTTAAACTTTTTATCCCTTAATTTAATTTATAACTCGAAATCCGTTGATTCTAGACGATAAGTGGTTATAACCTACTTTGTAGACAAGCGAATGATCTTTAAAAAAGTTCTAATCTATTAACCTTAAAAAATTAATAATATCGGAGCTATATGGCCGTTTTAAATCAGAAATTAAAAAAATTGCTTTAAAGGGAGGTACCCCCCAAGGGTTTGGACTTGGGCAAAAATTTTATTTGAAAATTTGTCTTAGAAAAGTGTCCTTTATCACCACCTCAAAGGTTCTCCACGGTCACGGGGACACCCTGTATATTTATACTGCCAAACATTATTTTGTAAAATTCAATTTTGCATTCCATATTTTTAATTTATTTTTAGCAACCGAACCCATGCAGATCCCATGATAAAATTTGGCACACATACTCAGCACAATTGGACAAACAAACAGTAAAAAACTAAACAAAACAAAATAATCGTTTTTTAAATAGGGGTTGAAATAGGGTTAATATTATAAAATTAATCCAGTTAGGGGTTGAAAAATTAAAATGTGATTGAATATTTGGATAGAACGTTCATTTACCTTTACAGAACATTTTTTATTTTTAAATTTAGACCACCGTGGACGAAGTTACAGCCGTTTTCCTACAAGTCTACACACCAACTTTTTGACATTTTGAACGACCAAAACAACGAAACGAATGCCCTTTCGGACAAATCCTTAAATTTGTATTTTTTATTTCTTACTAAGATGGTGTGTACCAATTTTCGTCAAATTTGGTGCGGGTCAAGTAAATTCTTCAGTTGATTTGAGATGGAATGACCCATTGTAAAGAAAATATTGCAATGCATAATTTATTATATTATTTAAAGTGCCTACATAACAATGAAAAGGAATAAATACAATTTCTTTGAAATGTACGAATGTGCGCTATTTTATTATAGCGATTCTAGTAATTTAAAACCGTTTAAAACAGATAAGAGATATGAACATAAGTTCATACTGTCGTCGCCGTAATTAAAGCGCGCTACCTGTCGATAGGATTAGTTTTAGGACGTGGGACGGCAGGAGAGTAAAGATGAAAGAGGATGGATTGTTGTTCGAGTAAGAGAGATATACAATTCGCATTTGGTCGATGTCGTTGCGTCTCTTAACTAGATTCTTATACTCAATGGTATTACTTTATATTATTGATATGTACAAGGCGTTACAATACAAAACATACGGCATCGCCGTAACAGCATCCCAACAATAATTATACAACTTCTATGTATATATTTTTATCATAACTAAAAACTTATTAACTCAAAAACTTTATTTTTGGAAAAAAATCTTTTATTTATAGGTACTAACAAAAATTAATTATATAAAATATATTATTAAAATAGTTATTAAAAGTTAATCAGTTAACTTTTAAGGTTTATTGTAATATTAATTGCAACTGTTGCGATTTCTCCCAGTAAAGTAGAATTAATGTTTTATTTCTAACAAATTTATTACAAATGTTCAACTTTCAACAATGAACTTAAAACTTAACAACAAACTTGTACTAGGACATTACATTTGCAATTACTACAGCTGCTTTCCCACCATCCAAAACAATGCTGGAAACTGATATTAATTATAATGGAGCGGCTCCAATATTAGCAACAGCTAAAAACTTAAAGTATTAAGTCGAATTTTTGATAACTCTGAAAACAGTTAATAATTTCAATTGTTCAACTCCTAAGAAATTTTAGGCAATGTTTGGGTTTTTCTTGGTTTTTAAAGCAATTTTTGGACCTAAAGCGCATGTTGCTCGGAGAAGTGCTTAAAGAAAAAAGCCGATGTTGCGGCAACATCGAAAAATGTAATCCTGAAGAGGAAGTTTTATACGGTTGTTGCTCGGAGTAACGTGCACAATAAAGAAAAATGGAAGTTTAAAAAAAAGTATATTTTCTCCATAATATTCTGAATAGTAATTAGAAAGAATAAAAGTTCGGTGACTATCGCCCAAACAGCCGCTTGTGTCAGAAAAATACTAGAAGATACCCTTCGAGTTTCTCCTCAAGGTTTCTTCGAGTAGTTTTCTTTCCCTGGGGCTGTTTACCCAATTATAAAATGTAATTTATGTTATCAAATAAAATTATAAAACCATACTACACAGACCAATTGTAAAATTAAGTAAAATTTTTGAATCTAAAGAACAAAGTTATTAAATTGTTAAAAAGTTAGTTGAGATTAGCAATTAATAGTTGAGCAAATAAATTGTCCAACGTTTCGCCCATTTTCAAGGCTAATAATTTTCATGGCGAATAAAGGTCCGAAACGTTGGACAACTTATTTAGTTTTTTACTGACCCCCTAATCTCACTCAACTAACTTTTTAACAATTGAATATGAAAGGTCGACTAACCAATAACTAAATTCTTTTAAATTAGGCATTTTAGAGCATGCTTATTAAGCTGTATTATTAACCTATTCAAGAGGCTATTAAGAGTAGGACAGCTCGAATTCGTTTAAACCTTAGAAAACTGATAAAAATAGATCTTTTTTCAATATCTGAGGAATCCAAATATGCGACTTTTCTCTCCTTTAACGAACTTCGCATCTCTTCAGATAAAAGCGATCTCCATGCTTAAAATCGAAAAACAATCGCCCTATATAAATATAATATGCAAAATCATTTCACAATCTGTCTTTTTGATGCCCTTTCTCGTGGCGGCGATTCATCAAAAAAACTAAAAGTATTTAACTAAATTAATTTTTCCGAATAAGGTCCCAAAAATTACAAATTCATAATGTTCAAAATAGGTATTAACAAAATTGAACTAAATAAATTATGACTAGACTTTAAAGCTAAAAGTAATACTGCATCATAATATTTTTATATCGGGAATATCTACAAAACAACTCAAGCTAGTACAATTATTTTTTTAACTTCGTGGGTATTTTTAGTTGCTATAATCTGATTTTATACTTACTTATTGTGGGATGCATAAAAAACGAGTAAAGGTGATCAGTTGATAACCTGAGAAAATCCTTAAAAATTCGGTAAAAAGTGATCTATTTTGAAAGCTCACAGCTAAAGCTTTATTAGAGTTAGAAAGTTATTCTACGCAGGGATTTGCAGAGAATCTAATCTGCTTTC
This sequence comes from Podabrus alpinus, assembly GCA_932274525.1. Lineage (NCBI taxonomy): Eukaryota > Metazoa > Arthropoda > Insecta > Coleoptera > Cantharidae > Podabrus > Podabrus alpinus. Next base: position 24,087,089 of record OW026454.1, read on the forward strand.
ATTTAAATCTGTGCCACTTTTGTGTCAGATGGACAGTTAAAAAAGTATATCAAAATCTGAAAACTAGATTATTTTAAACAAAAATCGATTTTTGAAAACTCTTAAAAATCTATATTTTAGTTTAAACTTAATTTCTCTAAAACTAAAAGTTTTATAAAGGTTAATTAAGAAATTCGTCCTGTAAATCTGAACCAAAAGTTACCTTTTAATCCTAAAAAGAAAAAGTCTACGCTTCGCTACGACTTAATATTTTGAACTTTTCAACGCAGTTTTCCTGCCTATGTCAATAATTATAAAATTGAATTTTATTACAATTCACTTCGTTTGTTCATTTTTAAAATATAATTTAATCATTCTTACGACCTCATAATTTATATTTACCTACTTATATTTTAAAATAATTTGTGTTTAGATTTTCAAAATGAAGAGGAAACTGCAGACAATGAAATTTATAATATGTTAAATGATCCTCGAAGGTTGGAAAATGCATACAAGACTATTTTAGATAACATAGGCGAACCAACCTTTGATTATACTTCTTGTACTGTCGGTATTGATGAAACTTGTTCACACAATGAGGAATGCGTACAAAATTTTCCCAAATCGAGAGCAGGTAATATTTTTTTAATATAATTTTGGAATTAGTTAAAATGAGATGCAATAATACCTACCTTGACTGGGACTTTCAACTTTCTGATTTATCTCAATTTCTTATGGTTATAATTTTAGGCACATGTAGATGTAAATCAGGATATATAAGAAAAGAAAACCGTTGTGTAATTGAATATGAATATAAAGACAAACCCCTGGAAGGTATAACCGAAAGTATGGAACCCCCAAAAAATATTAGTGTAGCAGTTGAGAAAAAGAAGCTCATTGTTACTGCACAATCGAAAGAAGTAAAATTACCTGACAGCGAAGTTAGCATTAAGGCGTTTGTGAAACCTCTTCCTTCCGAAGGCACAAAATATCAATACGATTGGACTTCTTTAAATCAACCAAGAGACAGTTCTGCTGTTAAACATCAAAGTGATGATGAAATGCATTTGTCAAAACTTTCAGAAGGATTGTATACTTTTAAAATTAGCGTATCGAGTGCTGATGCATATGGAGAAGCATTTGTGAACGTCAGTGTTTTGCCTCCATCGAGAATTAACAAACCACCACAAATTGTTATAACACCTGCTAATCAAACGATCAAATTACCAAACACTGGTGCAGTTTTGGATGCTTCCTCGTCGACCGATGATGGTGGAATTGTGTCCTTCCACTGGGAATTACAACAAGGTCCTCTAGGTTACGAACCACAGTTGAAAGATACCCCTACACTTCAGTTAAACGATCTTACCCGACCAGGAAATTATACCTTCAAATTAACTGTTACTAATTCAGACAAAGCCACAAATTCTAGTACCGCTAACATAACTGTGCTCAAAGTAACCGATTATCCACCCGAAGCAAATGCAGGTACTATTATTCAATTATTAACAAGTTGTGTAGATTAAAATATCTTTTATTTAGGCCCAGACGTAATCATTTTCTTACCCCAAAATCAAATTACACTAAACGGTACAATCAGTACTGACGATCACGCCATAACAACATGGGAATGGACGAATGGCGATACTACTAAAGCAGTCGACATGCAAGACACACGAACTCCATATCTCAGACTATCAGATTTAGAAGAGGGAATATACACTTTTACTTTGAAAGTAACAGATAGTGCTAATCAAAGTAGCTCTGCTGTTGTGCACGTTTTTGTAAAACCACTGTACTGAACCGCCCTATTGGGGTTGTAGATTTAATCCCACCTTTTATTCGAATGTAATAAACCGGAGGTGCGTTAATTAAATTTAATTGATTCCACTAACACCAAGGTAGAAAACGGATTAATTCTTCTTATGATCGCTGCCACCACGAGCGTCTTTTTTTTGTTTCTGACTCACCTTTACCTATTTTACCGGTTCGGTGATTTCGGGAGAGAACGCTCGAGGAACTCCCTTTTACCTCCTTCGTCTGTAGCTTTGGCCCTATTGGAAACGTAGGTAAAGGAAATTTTCGATACTAGCACTTGCGAAATCTCAAGCAATAATAAACTGACGTATTTATAACAAACGAATATATTGAATCTTTATACACATAAATAAAATTGCAAATTATAACAATAATTACAAAAAATAATCAAATTTCTGGGATTAGTTTAATAATACACATGCACAATACCTTTTTATATTCTTTACTCAGCTCGCTAAGTCCACAATGTAAATCCAGGAAATAGTCTTGGAAGTAAACAAAATTTCTCTTTTCACTTTATCGATAATTGCAATAAACACTCAAACTTTTTAGACTCGTACTATAAATTCTCAAAAATTAACTATTAATATTTAATTCAATTCAATTTCAATCAACTGCTATGTTTACCCTCCTTTCCGTTCCTAATGAGAGAACGGTTTGGAAAGGCAAACAAGACCACGCAGAAGTAAAACTCCTACTTATATTCGTGGTACCCTGATGTTCGTATAAGCTAACTCGCTATAGCCTGGAAGCGAGGGTCGTAAGTCCACTCTGCGTTGTGCTGAAAAATAACGAGGGTACGCTTCGTCGAAAAATAAAACAATAATTAACAATAAAATTTTAATGAAAATTGAAACGATTACGACAACTACAAACGCTCGTGGTAGTGGCGTGCCAAGAACAAGAAGCACGTTAACTGATGGTGACAACGGTACGTCAAAGGTGACACAATACGGGACACCAGAATGGTAGGCCCGTCAATACAAATAATTGACTGTAATGAATTACCACAATACCACAAGAATAAATCCACACAAGAATATAAAATTTGTCTCACCTTGATATCAATCGTGAGTTCACACAATGGAGATGACAGCAATAATCCTTGTATGGAATGCAGTGGTTGGTGTTGAATTTCAATGGCTCCCAATCTAAGATCCTCGGACTGCAGTACACCGACGTAATACTCGATGAGCAGGTTTTGACAGGCGGATACGAAGATGGACAGGCGGCACTCCGCTGCGTTGACAGTATGGTACAGGTTGACGATCCAAATAAAACAAAGTGATCGTCCAGTACAATTTGATCACAAAAACTGAAGCCGCGATTGACAATAACAATCGACTTCCAAATGTAAATAAAAGCAGCTGTCAAAATAGTCACCAGACGAATGTTACCAAATAAAATTATGGTTGGTACCAATTTGTACTTCGATAACGAAAATATGATGGTGGATAACCACTCGAATATTTTCCAAAAAATGCTTGAACTGGCTAAAACAAAATAGTTACGCACTGCATTCACGAAATCCGTAATGACGGTGGAATTAACTACTGCGTATAACTATTTTTGTAACGAAAATCGACTGATAAATAATTGATTTATCCGCGATCAATAAAAATCGAACTGTCTTGTCGCACTCTCAAGCCAAAGTTAAGTTTTTTAACGGCGCGCGTCTATATCCTGTACTATCAAGTACGTTGTAAAAATGAGTAAAAAGATGGCGCTTGGAGTAACAATTTATAATTTAAATGTTATGAATTAACATTTGGAACGAAATAGACATATTTTGTTACACACCCCCCAACTAAACGATCTGGCCGCAGGCCAAGATCTAAAAAGATCAGATAAAGAAGTTGACATTTACAACGAACTGTGAATTTACAGAAGAAACCGTACTGTTGTGAGGAGAGAGTTTGTCGCAATAATGGTAGGATAGAAATATCAAGCTTAACAAGAAAAAAAAATGAGCTTAAAATATTTCAATAAAAAAATAAAATAAAAAAATCTCTAAAGGATTAAGAATAAAATAATAATTGTATGGTTTTTCACCCATGGGACTAAATGTCGCCTTAAATCCGCGGAAACGAAAACCAATTGGTAGAGCTAATGATAGCTACTGAAAACCATAATGTATAAATGATTTTGTCTCAGATAAAAATCAATGAGTACAAAATGGGCAGCCCGCATTGGACCTGCACCGAAAAAAGTGAATACAAAAAAATCTTTAGGGACATCAAGACAAAAAAACGTCTGATAATCAACCTGGGAATGGGTCACATAGGATCCATTCGAGAATAGTCAAACAAAAAAATTATATTCAACTAAATTCTACTTTCCAGTGTGAGACACTCATGGTTCTCAACCCAAAGGAAATGGTATTTTGCAAAATAAACAAAATAATTAAATAATTTGATCAAACGAATATTTGATCAACAGATCGTCCTACCAAGACTTTGACAGCTTCTCCGGAATCGTTGGAATAAATTCCGATGGAATAATTAGTGGCTAGATGGTCTGCACTAATTATGACGTAAAAACCAGGGAGTAAAAAAATAAAACCCTTGACCCACCCAGGAAATAAATAATAGGTGCCCAATGTGATAAAACGAAGGAAGGAAATTGGAAAGGAAGATAAGGTGATTGGAATTATGGAGTGATCTGGTTATGGGAAGGATAGACGACTAATATGGCCAATGCGTCCCCGCCTCAATGACATGAGCGATAGCCCGTCCTCGCGTATGGTTGGAAAAAAACGCGTCGTGGACAGCCAGCTAACAGACTCACACCCCCAAGACGAAAAGGCAGTGGGCACACAGCAATCTTTGAGGAATGGAAGAAAGGTTGTACCCCGGGGAATGACAATATGCCATTGAGAGACGTAAAAAACTCACTCGGTTCTCTCTCAAAACCGAGATCATTGTTAGAATGTGACTATAGGTAACGATGTGTCGACAAAAATACGGCCAACGACCCTTCATGCCCGTAACAGGAGGAAAACCAGCCGATTACCCCCCAACTAAGATTTCTGACCAACCCCACTGAGGTGTAGTCAATCCCGTCAGAAAGCAACAAACCGGCCACCCTGCCTGCACTAAGCACGAAGTCCGCTAACACCATAAATGCCAACACAAATAAGCAAGTGGTAAGACTGATGGAATGTCTTACGGGCTGTTTTATATGATCTGAGATGGAACATGATCAAAAAGAGACGACATTACTAATAAAATGTAGGATTCAAGGTGTAATCGAACCCCCCCTGTGACAAACATTACCCAACCTCCGCCCATGTAATGTGGATTTTAACCCTGAATGGATATTCGATCATCGTCGTCATCGGGATGTGATTTTAAGTCCTTAATATGATAGACACCTACATCTTTACCACGCTCGTTGACCAAACGATAAGTTAATGGGCCAGTAACCTCGCGAACCTTGCACTTGATATACTTAGGAGATAGCTTACTACTAATTTTATTCGGAGCATTAGAAAGTACGAAATTTCTTCGCCAAACTATGTCACCTACTCGAAAATTGATGGATCTTTTGCGCAAGTTGTAATGTTTAGCCCCCCTAAGATAAGCATTATGCAATCGCTTAGTAACATCTTCAAACACCCCATTTAACTTTCGCATATCATGCGCGACGCTTTCACGGTTAGCAAGGGTTAGATCATCCTCTTTAAACTGTTGGATGCGACCGTAATAATCTCCGTTTATCGGAACAGTGCGACCTAAATTCAAGAATGATGGTGTATACCCCGTAACTTCGTGGGTAGCAGATCTTAAAGCATGTGCTATCTTAAAAATTTCTACATCCCAACTACGATGATCACGCTTGACATAAGACCTAATAGCGGTACCAATGACTCGATTATATCGCTCTACAAAATTTACTTGTGGATGGTAGTTGGCATTTTTCCACACATGTGAAATCTTGTAGTTGTCCGTTAGTTCTTGAAATTCTTTTCCCGTAAATTGGGGACCATTATCGACTTGGCAAATCATCGGTGTACCAAATAGAAGGAATACTTCATTTTCCAAAAACTCACAGATGGCCTTAGCCGTAGCTTTTCGTAATGGTTTGACTAATACAAATTTCGTGAACCAGTCACAAACTACAAGTAATACTGTATTACCTTTTGCAGAACGGGGAAATGGACCCATTAGGTCGATGGAAAGACATTGAAAAGGAAAACGGACTTTTTTCTCTTTACCCATTAGTCCGTAGCGTGCGCCTTGGCAAGCTTTAGAAGCCAGACAAACAGAGCAACGACGCACGTAGCGAGCAACGTCAGTACGCATTTTAGGCCAGTAATAAAGCTCCAGAATTTTATTAAAAGTTTTTAAAGTACCTAAATGTGCAGACGTAGGATCGTCATGACACATTTTCAAAATTTCATTACGACGAGGTTTAGGAATAATCTGTTTCCATTCAACCAAATTGGAAATAACGTCGTGTTTGTTTGTAATGAGCTTATACAGACGATCTGACTCAATACGCCAGTCTGGATAAAGTTGCGGATTTGTTCTAACGTTGATCAGCATGCGCCGATACCAGGGATCCAAGTCATCATCAGTTAAAACTAATGAAGAGACTTCCAAGGGAGCACGGGACAAGGCATCTGGAACTACATGCAATTGACCTTTGCGATGCTGGATGTCGAAAGAATGTTGAGCAAGACGAACGGACCAACGGGCTAATTTATTGGCTGGATCTTTCATATTCATGAGCCATAAAAGTGAATAATGATCGGTCACAACTGTAAACTGAGTACCCTCAACATATGGTCGAAACTTTTCGATACCAAATAAGACCGCTAAACATTCACGCTCCGTCGTCGAATAATTTCGCTCAGCCTTGTTCAAGGTTCTAGATGCATACGCAATGGGTCGCTCATCATCACCTTCACCCTGTGTCAAAACACTTCCCAAACCGTAACCTGATGAATCGCAGTGTATAAAAAATCTCTTTTCAAAGTTGGGACTAACTAAAACGGGTGCGGTAACTAGTAGTTTCTTTAAACTCTCAAATGACTCAATAGCGTTAGGAGTCCAAGTAATGGTTTGACGTTTAACCCGTCCCTTAATTAACTCAGTAATGGGAGCAGAAAAGGTGGAGAGATTAGGGATAAATCGTCGATACCATCCTATAAGTCCAAGGAATCGTTTTACTCCAGTAACAGTAGTTGGACGTTCAAATTTAGTTATAGCCTCAACTTTGTCAGGGTCGGTATGAAGACCAGATTTGTCAATAACATGACCTAAAAATTTTAATGTGGATCTGCAAAATTCACATTTTTCAAAGTTAACGGTTAGGTTAGCATCTTTAAGTTTCTCAAAGACTTGTTGCAAAAGGCTTAAATGTTCGGCAAAGGTATTGGAAACTACGATTATGTCGTCAAGGTAAACAAAGACCTTCTCACCAAGCAATGAACCAAAAACGTTGTCCATTAATCGCTGTTGAGTAATAGGGGCGTTGGAAATTCCAAACGGCATAACGACATATTCGAAGAGACCTCTGCCAGGCACAGTAAATGCAGTCTTTTCACGAGATGAGGATGAGAGAGGAACTTGCCAAAATGCTTTTTTAAGGTCTATAGAGGTCAGGAATCTAGCGTCCTGTAAATGAGATAAAATGTCATCCAATCGAGGGAGTGGGTACGCATCCTTTTTAGTCAATTGATTTAATTTACGGCCATCGAAACACAGTCGATAGGAACCGTTCTTTTTACGGACTAAAAGCATGGGTGACGACCAAGCACTCTTAGAAGGGACAACGATGTTCATTTGTAGCATTTCGTCTAGTTCACGGTGAGCAATAGCTCGCATGGGTGGAGATAAGGGATAGAAACGTTGCTTGACAGGAGCGGCTGAACCCGTATCTATATGGTGAATTACCTTATCAGTACGAGTCAACCCCTCACGGTCCAGTTCCTTATATTTGTCTTTCATGGAAGAAAGCATAACCTGCTGCTCTATTGATAATTCGGAAGCGGAACGCATAAATTCCGTGGCACTAATTTGATTAACAAAATATTGGTCTCTACCAAAATCAATTTTGACACCAAACATCTTGCAAAAATCTATACCTAGGGTTAATGATGTGGTGATACTACGGCAAACTATGACGTTTAAAACTTTAGTGACTTCACCAATGGTGATAGGAAGCATGACTTCACCTAATAAATCTTGTGAAGTTCCATCAGCGGAATGTAAAAGAGATTTGGTGCCGCGCGTAAAACATAAATCTAACTGATTTATTAAAAAGTGCGCATCACTACCCAGAATAGAAACAGATGCTCCAGAGTCAAGCAGAGCAGCAAGAGGTACCCCCCCCACAGTTAAATTAACATAAGGTCTTATGTCTCGCGTGGGATGTGTAAAGAGAGTGGAAGTAGTCTGCGATGATCCGCAAAAAGAGCGTACGCGTCCTAACCACCCCTTCCAACACAAGGAATCGGCTTTAAGAGCCTTCTTGAGACGCACGCCGTGATGCCATCTCGCTCTTCTTCTTTTGTCGGCCTTTAACGCGGATTTGCCGGGCGAGCCGAAACGCCTCTCCGCCTTCGCAAGTTTTTTGAACGTCCTTGATGTTTTCTAGGACATGTGTTGGCAGTTACCCCTTTTTGGCCGCATACAAAACAAAATTTAGATAAAGGTTTTGGGCAATCCTCAAAACCATGCGCGGGATTATTACAGTTCCAACAGTTATCTAGAGAGTTGTCTGACTGAGGGTCTAATGGAAAATGAGTAGTAACCATGGGAGATGAAGACATCGAACAAGTGGCCTCTGATGGAGTGGTCCACTTTATTACTCTTTCGGCGGCTTGAGCTGCCGTAATAAGCGCTTCTCTAGTTTTGTATTCATTTAACCCTAAGGTTAACGAAATTTGTGGAGACATGTTACGTCTTATAACCCATAGCTGTTCCTCATCTGAAGGAATTGGATTTAATCTAGAAAATTGAGCAATCATGGATTCTATGAATCCCAGAACAGATTCGCCTGGTAATTGTTTCCGAGCCCGGATTTGATCGGCATATTCTCTACTATAATCGAGAGATAAAAATCGGACTTTCAAAGCATCCATTAATTGTGACCAATTTGAAATAGTCGGACTCAAGGAACGGTACCAGACCAATGCCTCGTCTGAAAAGAATTCCCCAGCTTTTCTAAATAATTCGTCTTCTTTAACCCCTCGTGAACGTGCAAGCTCTTGTGCGCGCTCAATAAAATCAAAAACGGCTTTAAAATTACCCTTGCCATCATAGCTAAGACCCCATTTGTGAACAGATACCCGATTTTGCGATTGATTTAGTAAAATGTTAGTCAAGGCGGTGCTAATGTCTGGATTAATCGGAATTGAATCGGCAAGAGTGGACCTACGTGAAGGATGAAAATTACTTGCTTGAACCGGAGAGTTCGTGATTGGTAAGACCTCCTCGCTTTCCAGCGCATCTGAATCTTTGATTAAAGATTCGAGATTCTCACGTAGAGTTTTACACGTACCTATTAATGTATTTCTCTTGGGATCATCAAAACCAACTCCTTCCATTAAATCTAAACGATTACTATAATGCGCCAGCCGATGATCTAACGCATCCAAAAGTTTATCATCAACATTAGTTGACAAATCATTAATTTGTTTACTGATTACTGAAAGGGACTTTTCGCATATTTCTAGTTCGGCAGGTATGTCGACAGGTTTATATTTAATCATAGCTAATGATGAATTATATTTCTCGTCGCGCATCAACTGACATAGTAATTTACGACGAGAAGCTAAATGTTCAGGAATTCCGGGTAAGTCATTTCCTTTGCGTCGTTGCAACTCAACGGCGATCTCCTCTCTAGATAAGGCTGCCACGTAAGCTTTTTCAGACATAATTAAGTTAACTTGACAAAGACGAAGTAAAAAAATGTAAGCGTTCGATAAAACACGAAACTAAATCGTACAAAGAATCGAATAATAAAAATAAATAGTGCGTAAACACGACTCCCAATTGCGTGACAAAACAAATACAGTCAAATTGCAATTGGAGGGAACGCAACAAATGATATTATTATTCTGATATATATACGTAAATGGTTTCTCGCCGGTGTGAATTTTGAAAATGGGCGTAGCGTTACTCGCAAGCAATAATTAAAAATAATATATATATTGCAAAAATGAATAAGGCGAGAGCACAACAAAAGGATATCTCGTTTTTGAACCAATAAAATTTGTGCACTACAAATATCAAAGTAAAAAAGTTTTTCGCCGGTACGAGTACTAAGTTGACAACTTAATTTATTAATATTTACCATGTACCAAACCATACAAACACGCAAAGCGCCCAGTCCACAACGCTCTCCAGTTGCCAAAAACTGCTGTAATAATAAAAAAATTAACACGACCACAAACGTTCCGTTGTCGAATCGTATACACGAAGGCGCACCTCGGGACAAACACAGAGTTATAAAATTAACAATTCGAGTTCCACGTATGGACGCCAGTGCTATGTTTACCCTCCTTTCCGTTCCTAATGAGAGAACGGTTTGGAAAGGCAAACAAGACCACGCAGAAGTAAAACTCCTACTTATATTCGTGGTACCCTGATGTTCGTATAAGCTAACTCGCTATAGCCTGGAAGCGAGGGTCGTAAGTCCACTCTGCGTTGTGCTGAAAAATAACGAGGGTACGCTTCGTCGAAAAATAAAACAATAATTAACAATAAAATTTTAATGAAAATTGAAACGATTACGACAACTACAAACGCTCGTGGTAGTGGCGTGCCAAGAACAAGAAGCACGTTAACTGATGGTGACAACGGTACGTCAAAGGTGACACAATACGGGACACCAGAATGGTAGGCCCGTCAATACAAATAATTGACTGTAATGAATTACCTACCACAATACCACAAGAATAAATCCACACAAGAATATAAAATTTGTCTCACCTTGATATCAATCGTGAGTTCACACAATGGAGATGACAGCAATAATCCTTGTATGGAATGCAGTGGTTGGTGTTGAATTTCAATGGCTCCCAATCTAAGATCCTCGGACTGCAGTACACCGACGTAATACTCGATGAGCAGGTTTTGACAGGCGGATACGAAGATGGACAGGCGGCACTCCGCTGCGTTGACAGTATGGTACAGGTTGACGATCCAAATAAAACAAAGTGATCGTCCAGTACAATTTGATCACAAAAACTGAAGCCGCGATTGACAATAACAATCGACTTCCAAATGTAAATAAAAGCAGCTGTCAAAATAGTCACCAGACGAATGTTACCAAATAAAATTATGGTTGGTACCAATTTGTACTTCGATAACGAAAATATGATGGTGGATAACCACTCGAATATTTTCCAAAAAATGCTTGAACTGGCTAAAACAAAATAGTTACGCACTGCATTCACGAAATCCGTAATGACGGTGGAATTAACTACTGCGTATAACTATTTTTGTAACGAAAATCGACTGATAAATAATTGATTTATCCGCGATCAATAAAAATCGAACTGTCTTGTCGCACTCTCAAGCCAAAGTTAAGTTTTTTAACGGCGCGCGTCTATATCCTGTACTATCAAGTACGTTGTAAAAATGAGTAAAAAGATGGCGCTTGGAGTAACAATTTATAATTTAAATGTTATGAATTAACATTTGGAACGAAATAGACATATTTTGTTACACAACTTCGACTTTTAATTAAGTATTGACTCTATACTTTGTTATTAAAACAACTTTAACTTTTACTTGATACCAAACTCAAAATAACACTTTATGCTTTATTTTTAATCGAACACCGGTTCGCGTAACAATTGAACTTATTTAGTCGAGCACCTTACTCGAGGACAACTGGTGAATTTTTCCTAAGTTGGGATTTTTATCACCAATTTCCCACTGTGGATAATTTATTTTTACGCCCCCGTACCATGTGAAGAACCAATCCCCTGGTTCTTCATCCTGAGTATTACCAAGGGGGATGTGACCAAAACTCCTCGTTTCCAAAACTTATTTCCCTTTTGCATGGGTGGCCCTTCGGACCGTGTGACTTTTACAGCTGTATCTTTTTTTTAAAGTTTCCTCGAAATGAGGGTTTCTACAAACTATTCCCACACTTTAGGCAAATGAGCGGTGAAATTAACACTACATTTTTCCTTTACTTGCTAAGAATTAGGGGCAAGGCTCTTTTTGTCGGTGCAGCTATAACTTTACAACTCATTTCCGCTCACATGCAAAATAAGTGCAATGTGAAGTTAAATCTATTGACATGCGTTGACTTAAACTAATCTTTACTATGAAATAAGCGGCAGGGCGCTCCTTTTGACTATATAGCCGGCACATCTGTAGTACTCGGCTTTCTTTGAGCCTTCTTTGAGCCCGTTCACGTATTGATAAATGGTTTCCTGCTTTTAAGTCAATGCAATTTAATATTTAACAATAACATCCTACATAATTATTTTCTTGTATTAAATTAAATAGGGTATTCTTAAATTACCTCTATTTAATTATCTCAATTACAATTATCTATGTCGGTAATGAAAATACCTTAAACCGTATTTTCTAGATCGGTATTTAAATTAATTAGCTAAAAGCGCGGGTTGTTACATCACCCCATGTTTTTAAAAAGATCAGTCGGGTCTGAAAGGCAAGACGGATCCTTTTGTAGAGAAAAGAGAAGGGTACAAATCCGCGTTCCGATATAGTAATTGTAACGTCGTCACTTAACTTATCCTATACATCGATTAATGTCTGCGCTATTTCATTTAGCTGGTACAGGTACAGATACTGGTACAGTACACCTAATAACCATTAATATCAAAATAAGTCCTATGACAATTAAAAAAATAAAATTCTCACTTCACTAAGCCTTCTGCGCATTAACAGTCTTTGCGCATCACTTCCGTTTCTTTTCTGTCCACTTAATTGACTCGCGATATTTATACGACGCACTACTGTTCTGGTGTCCCGCACTAGTAGATGATGTATTACGCTTAGGTTGGGGTCAGGTTGAAGTGATGCCATATGGCCGGAATGGTCGATACTGCTCCATCCCATCCTTGCATTGTGGAAAAAAGGGAGAGGAGGGGTAAGATATCCGTGGAACCAACTTGTTCGCACGATATTTGTTGCTTCCATACTTTGGCTTTAGTTTAAGGAAAAAGAAATGTACCAGTGCCTTTGCCTGGCTACTTGTGGCTGCTTTGCCCAGATGGTGACCTCCTAGAAGTGTCCCATTGCGTGTGGATATTACATCCCACGATAAATATTAACTCGAACCCAGTTAGCTGCTCTGGTAAGATAGTACCAAGCGTGTCCGAAATATTGCCAATAATGCGGAGTGACCTTGACTTATGTTGGTCTTGCGTTTACGCGACATGCGTAATTCTACCATACTTATAGGTCGATGTTACTGATGTGTAACCATCGACTTGTTGTTGATTAAGCCCCAGATGCCTTCCATTATTCCGCGCGATGCGTTGTGGCCTGACCTTATCCTGAGCGCAATAATTGATGCTATTGCTTTTTGCAATGGGGGGGGGGGTCTCGCGTCTCGTTTACCTTCACTTGATTTAATTGTTCGTTGCACTCTGTACATTAGTCGCACTATTATTTTAACTGTTCATTTATCAGTCCCATAATACACAACATTTGTGACATTCAATCAACGCAAAATAATAAAAAAAAAGAAATCAAATACTATAGTTAACAAGTCCCTAATCATTCACATAAACAAAAAATTAAACATACATAATAATGAAAAAAAAAGTTCATTATTAATTAAAAAAAATTTAATTACTACCAGAAAATGCTCTTAATTAAAAAAGAAATAAATCTTAATTAATAACTATTATTAGATTTCTTAGTGATCATTCCGGTGTGTTTTTTATTATCTGTAGTTATTTGAGAAAATATAGGTAAATGGTGAATATTAATCAAATTGGTAGAAGAATAAATTTACATGAAGCACATTTCCGACATAGTGCGTAAACGGATATAAGTCTAAAATACGCATTTTTTTTGTTATTTTGCATATTACATAAATACGTCGTGCAACCAAAATTTCTATGCTGTTGCGGAAACTTTAACACCGACTGATACGCCCCTGTGCTAATTTAAATTTAGTGCTTGCAATTTACACCGGCTGATACGCCCCTGTGCTAATTTAAATTTAGTGCTTGCAATTTCTGTCTTTACCGGTGGTGCCAACCCAAAACTCGAGAAATTGGGTATAAATACGAGCACCAGTTTTGGGAAAGATCAGTTTAGAATGTAGATCGGTAAAGGCAGAAATTGTAAGTACTATATTGTTGTTATTATTACTTTATTATTGATATTTGTTATTACTTGTAGAAATTTTCAACCCTATTTTTACGATCGAAGAATAAATACAAGTATTAGCTATTAGCCGTAACTCGTTTTAATTTTAAATACAAGTATTAGCTATTAGCCGTAACTCGTTAATTTCAAGAAAGAAAATCGTAAACGGTTAGAAATATTCCCGTCTATCGAAGTCGCATTTATAACATATGCACTTATCTAATGTGAAAAATCTCGATATAAGTGAGGTACCAGAAGGTCTTAAGGAATCTTCTGACAGAAATCCTGAAGCTTCACATGTTGCCTCTACATCTTCGGTATCATCTGGGTCAATCGCTGTTGATTTTAAAAATAGTCAGATTGCCGAAAATGTGGAAATAAGTGAGGTACTAAGTCCTAAGAAATCTTCGGACACAAATCTCGAACAATGAAATAATGCATCTTTGGAAATTTGTTCAGTTGCGTACGTTGCAGGATATCTTTGTTTTAAATTAATTAAAGACACTAATTGCGAAAACTGTAAGGACTATTTGAAACAAGGTGACGATCTCAATTTTACTGACAAAAACGAATTGCTTATTTTACTTCGAGATTACAGTACAGAAGGAAATATTAAATATTTGAAACGACCAAAGGCATCTTTAGTTACCTTGGTAGATAACATTTTAAAAACATTTAACCAAAGTTTCAGTACCCATAAAGCAGAGTTAAATATTTCAAAACTAATTAAAAGTGATATTGTGAATTTCCTAACGACAAAAACAAATTTTTTTACATCAGGATTAGTGATTGCAATACCGGTATACCGAATACCGGTATTTTTGGCTTATTTTGAAATACCGTAATACCGGTATTTTTGAATATATAATACCGGTATTTCGGTATTTAATTTTTTTTTTCGGTTGGCACAATAAATATATTATAGAAGTGAATATTATTTCCAAATTATTAAAAAATTAAAATAATCGAATATTTAAATCAAAATCTATCAAGAATGAATAACAACAGCAATTTTAAGGAACACAAAAAATCAGCAGATAATACGTCGGTATGGTTTTACTTCTGGTATAACGAAAAAGATAATCTTGGCAAATGCAAGAAATGCTCAAAAATTATTAAAGTTGCTGGTGGAAGTACCAGTAGTGGTTTACATACGCATTTAAAAACACACGACATTAATGTATTAAAAAGACACGAACTTGTATCAAATTCACCTCAATCAAATTCAAGACCACCTAAGAAATCTAAGATTTCTGATTATTTTGCCCGTAATAAGAACAACTCCTTGGATGCAATTTTTTCACGAATGACAGCTGTAGATTATTTGCCATTCAGTATATTTTGCACCTCTATAGACTTGAGAAATGCATTAACAGCTCAAGGTTTTAAGGATATACCAAAATCTCCGAATACAATTAGGAATATGGTTATTGATTCTAGCAAAGAAATTCGAAGTTCTCTGGTAAGTAATTTGGCAAAACTGAAGGAAAGTGGCAAAAGATTCAGCCTCACATTAGACGAATGGACAAGTGTGGGTAACAAACGGTATTTAAATATAAATGTACATTCCGAAAAAATGTTCTGGAATATTGGATTGGCCCACGTATCAAGCAGTATGCCGGCTGAAAAATGTGTAGAAGCAATTAACCTAAAATTGAATGATCATGGACTCTCTCTTCAGAAGGATATCAGTAGATATAAATTGAGTGTGCGTTCCTCCCCCACTCCAATTTTTCAAAGGCGGGGGTAACTCCTCCCACTTTCCAAGGTTGCCACCACCACCACGCCCCCTTTCCAAGGTTGCCACCACCACCACGCCCCCACTTTCTCAAGGTCACCTTCAAGGTCACCTTCAAGGTCACCCTCACTTATTCTGTTGACGGTACGTGCAATATGAATGCCTCAAGGTCACCTTCAAGATCACCCCTCAAGGTCAGCCAACGGTCACCCAAGATTATCCAGCTATTGGTTGCGCGCGCAACCGAAAAACAAGGTCACCTTCACCAATCACCCCACCATACATCGCTCACAATATATATATGTATATATATATTGTCGTATTTTGCTGGGTCCTTGGAAATTCATATGGGTGAAAAGCCTGACAAGCTAATAAAGTTTTTCTCTCATGCAATGACATTTATGTTTTGTACAAACAGGAGCTTTGTTCAGGTCTGGCTGAGCTCGGTAATTAGCAGCACTATGCTAACATGATTTAGCAGCGAAACAAGAAGGGTCTCAAAGGGGTACAATTCAAAAATCAAAATCCTGACTTCACACGATTTCTAATAAATAAAGAAATAAGACTGTGGATATCTTTTAAATGTGTTGTAAGCTCTCTGGTCAATCTCGGGAAGAAATTTGTCACTTCAGATTTCACAAGGGCAAGGTAATTGCAAGGAAAATCAAAAATTCTTGTAAAATTTTGTTATCTTTTAACCTAAAATCACATGGATTCTAAAATGTAAAATTTAGTAACAAATAACAAATCTTGTAACTTGTGAGGTATAACATTCTTTGAGAAATTCTTCATAGTGTTGTTTAAAAGTATTCAGAAGCTGGTTATGTGCGATTTAGTGGCGGAGTGATAAAAAAAGGTCTTCTGTACAAAAAAATGGAAGTGGCTCCAGTCTCGTCGCTGCATCTCGGTGGAAATGGTGAATTCTGCAATATAAAACATTTTAAAATAGTCTAAGAGCGAGAAAATCACATAAAAACTTACCTACAGACGTTTATTTAACTTCATAGCGTGACATTTGGAAAATTTGGATGGAATTAAGAAGTGAAAGCGGTACCATAGACACAAAATTTTACGAAATTTTGAGAAAATCACTAGAATTTCAGTAAGCCTTGGGCACTCAAACGAGTATGTTGCGTATTTAACCTACAAGTGTAGGAAGTTTTCAGTATGCCATAGGCACTCACCCGATGAGGATCGTTATTGATTTTGGATCCCATATTTGGATATTATTAATTTTGTATCCTTGGGAAGTTTAGTATGCATTGTGCACTCCATCGATGTGGTTGCGTGCAATCGAACTCAACCAATATTAACTTTTGAATCATTAATTTGGAGGTTAGAAACTTTGTACCTCGCCGATGGTAACAAAACTTCATAGATGGAAGACAGGTGCAGCTCTTAAGTTTGAGATGCCTTTCACTGTAAATTTATCCTTTTGCTAAATGCATTGTTTTGGTGAAGTAGATGCAATTCGACATCTTTGAAGACAAGCCGCTAGTGATTTTGTTATTTAGCTATTTTAAAAGTCAGCACTTCATTAATTTGGAGGTTACAACACCAAAAGAATGTGGACAAGTTTAATGGACACCATGCACTTACGAGATCAACACTCAACTAACTGAGGGAAATTTTATCAAGCTCCGATCCTGCGCAGATGTCAAGCGTGAGTCATGGCTTAACAACAGGTGCACTTGTAGATAAAGGTATTTCGAACAGAATTTATTATTAAATTTTTCAAACAAAATTTTTGAACTTTACGGCGTCACGATTAACCCAAGGGTAAAATTAGTGACTACCAATCAACATTTAACTAAATTTATTCATTTAATCAGCAACAAAGACTGTTGAATTTAATTTTACGCGAACTTAAAAATAAAAGAACATTTTACGTTTGCGTTGACAGTGCGTCAACTCAAAAAAGAAGAAAGAAGAGAATCCAGCAAAATTTCAACGAATTTATTTCTTTGTAAGGGAATTTCCCAAATTAAATTTGTAAAATATTGAGTTTGTAATTCAAACTGGTACCAGGTAAATTTTCTATAAATCAATGATACTTATAAATTTGAATATAAAAATTTCTTTGCAATTACATTTTATTCGTTGCTTGAAAGTGGGAGTTTTTGGGAGAAATCCACAGTCAAAATTTTTATCATTCAAAAGGTTTTGATGAGTTGTTTTGAGAGCATTTCAAAGTTTTGCATAAATTGTTCATCGTTGGGCTGAGCTAGACCGGAGCAGGGTGAATGTAAGTATAAACAATCATTTAAGGGTTGCTTTGTATGACATTTAAAAAATGACGCTGGCCAACGTGGGGCATTTTTAAGTAATAATTGTGACATTTATATTAGCTTCTGTACGAGGGGCAATTTTGAGGCTCAAGATCATGACATTTAAAAATGGCTTCCTGTCACGTGGGGCATTTGTACTAAAATTTAAGGGTCCAGATCACTACAATATATTGCTATGTGTCGCTTCTCTAATGTACGGGACACATGTAAATTTAAATGAATGTTGAATACAAAAATTCTTTATATTTTTGAATTATTTCGGCTAGCTCAATTTTAAATGGTTTTACTTTTATTTAGCATGAAATCTCTCAGTCACAGTAGCAGATTCCTCGAGGGTTGATTCTTTGCTTATACTGAAAAATAAATCTAGTGGAGGAAAACTCATTCCTCAATGATGCGCCAAAGTATGTGAAAATATAAGTGATTTATTTTATTAAACATGAACACAAATATTTAAATGAATCCCAAACTTATACTAACATTATTGTATTTAAACATCTAACAAATAATTCTCCTAAAAATTTATGAAAAATAAATAAAGTTTTATCGCCGCGTTTCAATTTCGAACCGTTCACTGGTACCGCGTAAATGTTAAATAAAGTTTAATCTCGCTTACCGAACACAGGTGGCCGTATAACTTCTTTCAAAAACGCCTTCGCACATCAAGACTGCAGCGACTGCATTTATCTTGAAATTTCTTGTGATCACCACGTGTAAATTTCCATTTAGTGCTTCGATTTTTATCGATTGAAATCTTTCTTCCAATAATTTCCATTCGCTTGAACACTTTATTGTAAGGTAAGTACCTGATTTTTGTTTATTGATCAATTTTATTCTCGCATAATTTTACATCAATTAATATGATCTCTTTCTTTCAGATCGCCACACTTTGAGTTGGATTAATTTGCGTTTCAACCCCCTTTTTATTAATCAATCTTATTTATTTTTTCTCTCTCGTTTCCCAGGTTTTGTTACGATTTTTAAATTTCATCACTCTTTGATAAATCCTTTTTAATGTGAGTATCCCGCATCTTTGATAGTTTTATCATTTTATAAATGTCATTTAATTATTTTATTTTTGATTTTTAGCGTTTCCATCTCAACACATCGTCTGGTACAGTTACACGTAAACGCCTGTCTCGGAGGACGAATCGCTGCATCTGTTTTTATCGTTCATCACTAATTACGTAAACTCATTGTTTATTACGTCACTTACTTAAAATTAACCTATTGTTTATAATTCTAAAACTATTCTACATTAAACAAAATTTTCTTTGAATATTAAAAACATCATTTGTAGTTAATGATTTTTTTGTTCATATCATTGTTGAACGAGTTTTCCCTCTCACCTATTTTGCGAATAAACTGACTTTATCAGAGCTTTCAACTTGTCTGTTGGAATCTTTGTTTGTTATTGAAAAACCTCATGCAATTTGTAATTTTTAGAATGCTTATTTACTTTCAAAATTATTGGTATTTTGAATCACCACAATATATATATATTGTTGCGTCCTCTTCCACTTGGCTATTTGAGGAATAACCAAGGAAGAATTCACTTCGAACACTTCTCTCTATCTCAGGGTTAAAACTCACTTTAAAAACGTCTTACAGGCCAACAGTCAAAAGAAAACAATCGGATAGCCAAAACACATTTAATAACATGAATATAACGTGAAAACAACAATATCAAAATATAAATAAACACAAAATACAACTACTTAAAATTTATAACAATTAACGACGCTAACCTTAATGTGTTGTTGATTATAACTCGGCTCAACGGATAATATATCGCACATACACTTTCTCGACCCTGGCGTTTCAAATTGCCCAAATGGTTCAAATTCTCCTGCCTTCGCTTTGGAATTTCTATCTTGCAACAATTCCAATGCACTTGTCGTACTCACCGCAATTTTCTCCGTGGGAGAAACTCGTTCTTCCAATTTTGGTCACCTTATTAAATTTTCTCTCGATCTGCGACTTTCTTGCTCGTCTTATTACTTCGTACTTACGATTTTCTACTATATTAGTCGCTTATTTAAAAGGGACTCGATTTGCGACTTTTCTTTGTCGCCTTATATATTCGTACTCACGAATTTATACTCTATTGAGTCCTTTTTTTAATTTGTACTCGCGATTTGCGACTATATTGATTCCATAATTTTATCGAACTCTAATTTGCGACTCACCTGTCGCTTATCTTTATCCAAAAACCTTCTTGTTTATCTCCCCATGACAACCTCTCTCTCTTTTTTTTATCATGTTTGATTTTATCACACATTTTATTTCGTCTTTTGGGTTGCCTATCACCGTTCTCATCAGGCGTTTAAAATTTATCACAAAAACTTTATTTGACAAAACTTACTCTAACAAAAACTTAAATCAACAAAACTTAATCTAACATTTACAAACTCTCCGACCGTTCCCTTTTGCACTGTTCGCCCATAATAGGGGTAACACGGTGGACACAACATTTTCCCCTCGTTTTGTTGAAGCAAAGTCATGTTGAATTTACGTATAACGTCCACGTGGACTTTTCCTCAACAAAACGCTCTCAATCGAAGCGTCAACGTAAATGTAAACAAGTCCTTTTTATTAAAAATTTTAAATTATTTAAATCCATTGGTGACAAAACATTTCCAATTTTAACACCCATTGCAAACTTTCCTTTTTTATTCCCCTCAAACATTTCTTTCATGTCATTTTGAAATTAACACTCAGTTGTCATCTTTGAGTTGTAACTTGAGAAGTGAATTACCTCTCTCCCGAGGATGCAGGATCGAGAAACTTCCTCCCACGCGAAGTGGAAAACCACCTCACTTTTTTAACGTGGGGAGCCCTGGATGTAATGAACTAGCTCTTATGATGGTAACGTCGGTCTGCGAGGGACGTGGGTCCAGATCTCTATATCTCACTAAAAAGGTTATAAGTATCCCCTCTTCCAGGGAAATTAAATACGGTATGAGTTTAATTGATTTAATGACACACAAATAATCAATATTACACAAACAAATGTAACAAATGTAACAAATGGCAACAACCTTTCGGTGGTGAATACAAGTTCTGCTGGCTTCTGAAGGAAGCCAGATAAAAAAACAATTGCGTGAATCAATCCTCCTGTGGGGAGATCCGGCGAACAAAAAAACAGAGATGTCAAAATACGACACCTCTTTGTGACGTTAATATAAACACTCGTAATGAAATATGGCAATCACTACCCAAAACAGATTAGGAAAGTAAAATTGTCTTACCAAGTACTCAGCAAGCTCACAAACTGATGGCGACAGGTACCCCCAACCTGCCTGGATGGATTGCACACGAGAATTGATGTTGATGCACTGCTCGCCAGGTCTCGGTTCTCCAGGAAGGATTGCACGACTCGAGTGATGAATCCTCAGCGACCCCACGACTCGGTGATAGGACAATGGCTGGACTTTTCCACCCCAAAGAGTTATTCCAAAATACTCTGGTATCTTCCACCCCAAAGAGTTATTCCAAAATACTCTGGCGTAATGCTGAGCCCCAAAATGAAATCCAAGATCACTAGCACGGTTGACGCAGGCTTGCTCGATTAATCGGCAGGAAGTGTCACAAAAAAATAAACGCAGTACGACGACAACAATGGCAACGGACACGACGATGTGACTTTTGCACGACTGGCAAAAGCAGGAGGATGGTATCTCAAAATAATTCGGAACGCTTTGTTGACAAAACTTGTCACCATAAAATCCCACAAGAGGGCGTTCAAGCATGCGCAAAGTGCAGTCGAGCGATAAAATAATCAGCACAAAAAGATGGTGATTGACATCCAGATGTCGAAGTGAAATATGCTACGGTGGCTTCCGTATCAAAAAAATATATATCAATCTCACCCACGTGTACTCGGTTTAGATATTCAATAACTCGATGTAAGAATTTCCACTTGAAATCGCAATAAAAATAATTAGACTGCAGCAATGCACACACTTTAGAACTTCCCACTCAGCCGTCGGATCAAAAGTGAACTTACATTCAACATGGCGGACTCATCATGCGTATTCACGGAAGAACCAAGAATGGGGGTGGAAGTGTGTATAGACCCGTCTCAATAATTTTGAATAAAATTGGCAGTGGTCAACAAATTATTGATTTAGGTTGATCGATAACGGATATAAGATACAAAAATCCGTTATACACCCCCCCCCTAAGCGTCTTTGCCGGTATGATAGGGCTAAAGGCTCAAAAAAAATCGCCTGTGGCTCAAAAAAATCAACCGATCTCTAAGTGTCTTCCGTGAGCGCAAAACGCGCCCGCTGAATGGTAAAGAAGAATGTCGCTTCGCTCAATGTAAAAATTCCAATCGTAATAAAATTAAAATCTGTAGTAATAGGTAGTCTTTGATTTCATCATGGCAGGGACAGTGGAATAAAAAAATTCCAAAAAAATATCATAAATATTAGCTCAAAAGTGATGACGCATCACCTTGAAAGCCGCATAAGCGTGAACTAAGGGTTAAGCGTAAATCGCTATTGAAAACCACAAAAAAATTGTATGTAATTTTCCGATGGCATAAACGCATCCATTCGGAATTATCATTGAATGATAAGCGCACGGCTCGCATCGGACCCGCACCAAAACAAAAAAGGCTGAACAGCAAGATTCAAACAACACTTGACTGTCAACTAAGAGAAGGGAACACATGGGACCCCTCCTATGAAGTCGAAGGAACGCTCTCGCTCCCCACAGACTTACTATGTATTCTGATGCAAGGCACTCAACGACCTTAACATACAGAAAGAAGCTAATAAATCTAATACTCGGTTAATGAAAACCAACAAAAACACTGCCATGACAAAACAAAGATGATCCTCAGAAAAGATGGTATAGCTAGCATCTAGGTGTCATGATTACTAGCTATGTTGTAAAAACCAAGGAGAAAAAAAACAAAATATACCCTGAACCCAACCCTGGAAAATTTAAAAGGTTCCCAATGTGAAAGAGGAAGGAATGTTTGGTAGGATTGAGGTAAGTGGAGTTGGAAATAAGGAATTGTGGGAAGGATAAACAACCCTAATGGCCGATGCGTCCCCACCCCGATGATATGAGCGATAGCTCGTCCTCGCGTATGGGTGAAAACAACGCGTCGTGGACCGCCAGCTAACAAACGCACACCACCGAAGCGAGAAGACAGCGGGCACCAGGCCATCTTTGAGGATGGGAGGAAAGGTTAACCCCGGGGAATGACAGTATGTCATTGAGAGACGTGAAAAACTCACCCGGTTCTCTCTCAAAACCGGGATCACAGTTGGGGAATGGCTGAAGGCACTATGGTCTCGACGAAAATACGACCGACGACCCCCCCTACCCGTAACAGGAGGAAGACTTGCCGACTACCAACCAGCAAGGATTGACAAACCCCACTGCCAACAGTGCAACGGCACGCCTAACCTAAGCAGGGCGTGCAGGTATAGCCAAATCCCACCGATGAAGCAACCGAACAAGCTCCCTTTGTTCCTGCACAAGGCAAGGAGTCCGACGGCCCCCATAAACGCCAAGACCGAAAACTAATTTGGGTCGGGACTTGTTGACCCCACGGAAATGGTGAGTCAGTAAACTGACTTACGGGATACACGGAACACAAATAAAACCATGATCATGTGGTAAAGCGATCACAAGGTAAAATGTCGCCCCGAGGCCGCACGAAGACGATTCAAAACGCAAGTTGGAAAAAAAATTGAATCGACGACAGGAAACACGCTGTAGTTATGATCTGAGATGTTTATAGACCAATTAGTGACATACATTACACCAACCTCCCCCCTAAGCAATGTGAATCTACCCCCTATTCAACTCTTGTACGCTCCCAACGTCATCGCCCTCAGGATGCTGCTTGAGATCTTTCGCATGAAATATACCCACGTCTTTACCGCGCTCATTCACCAAACGATAGGTTAGAGGACCCGTGACCTCGCGTACCTTGCATTTAATATATTTAGGTGCCAACTTACTGCACCGTTTTTCGCCAGCGTTGGATAAAACAAAATTACGACGCCAGACTACGTCGCCGACCTTAAAACTAACAGGCCGTTTTCGAAAGTTGTAGTGTTCGGCGTTCTTTTTGTACGCATCGTTTAAATGTTTGGTCACGTTCTCGTAAACCTCGTTCAGTTTGCGCATATCCAATGCAACGCCCTCGCGACCATCGAAAGCCAAGTCACCCTCCCCTAAATCCCTTATGCGTCCGTAATAATCTCCACTAATTGGAACGGTCCGCCCCAGATTCAGAAACGAAGGAGTGAACCCAGTAACTTCGTGCGTCGCGGCTCTAATAGCGTGAGCTATTTTGTATATTTCGACATCCCAGGTACGATGATCGCTTTTTACATAAGACCTCATGGCCGTCCCGATAACTCTGTTGTAACGCTCGACGAAGTTGACCTGCGGATGGTAGTTAGCGTTTCTCCAGACATGAGAAACCTTGTATTTAGTCATGAGTTCCCGAAACTCCGCGCTTATAAATTGAGCACCATTATCCATCATGCAAATCTGGGGAACGCCGAATAAAAGAAACACGTCGTTCTCCAAGAATTCACATACCGACTTGGATGTCGCCCGTCTCAATGGTTTAACTAGCACGAATTTCGTAAACCAGTCGCAGACTACAAGAAGCATGGTGTTGCCCTTCGCCGAACGAGGAAAGGGACCCATAAGATCCACGGATATGCATTGGAACGGAAACCTAACTTTCTTTTCGCGTCCCATTAACCCAAAACGAGCTCCCTGGCAAGCTTTGGACGACAAACACACAGCGCACCGACGCACATAGCGAGCAATATCAGCGCGCATCTTAGGCCAATAGTATTGTTCGCCAACCTTACAAAAAGTTTTATAAATACCCAAATGAGCTGAAGTCGGGTCATCGTGACATTGTTTTAAAATGTCCTTCCGACGCGACTTGGGTATGAGTTGCTTCCATTCAACTAGGTTTGAAGCAATATCGTGTTTATTGGCAACCAGCTTGAAGAGCCTACCTGATTCGATACGCCAATCAGGGTAATTATCTGGCGTTTCATTTACTTTCGCCAACATGCGCCGGTACCACCTGTCCAAGTCGCCCTCGGACAATACCAAAGATGAGACGCTCAATGGTTCGCGAGATAAGGCGTCGGGGACCACGTTTAATTTCCCCTTACGATGCCGGAGATCGAAGGAATGCTGTGCCAAACGGATTGACCAACGCGCAAGCTTGTTCTTGGGATCCTTCATGTTCATGAGCCAGAGTAAGGAGTAATGATCGGTGATAACCGTAAAAACTGTACCCTCCACCCATGGTCTAAACTTCTCTATCCCAAAGATAACCGCGAGGCACTCCCGTTCGGTAACCGAATAATTTTTCTCGGCTTTATTCAGGGTACGTGATGCATAGGCTATGACACGCTCTCTCTCCCCTTCACCCTGCGTCAAAACGCAACCCAACCCCAGGTCTGATGCGTCACACTGGATGAAAAACTTTTCCTGGAAGTCAGGACTAGCCAAAATGGGAGCCGAAACCAACAATGACTTAAGGTCATCAAAACATTTTTCGGCTTCCGGAGTCCATTTGACGGTCTGGCGCTTAATGCGACCCTTGGTAAGCTCAGTAATGGGAGCAGATAAAGTTGAAAAATTAGGGATGAAACGACGGTACCACCCCACCATCCCAAGGAATCGTTTGACGCCAGTGACGTTAGATGGTTTCGTCAGTCTGGTGATAGCCTCCACTTTGGCCGGATCAGTGTGGAGTCCAGACTTGTCAATAACATGACCCAGGAAGGTTAAACTGGACCGACAAAATTCGCATTTGTCCAAGTTGACAGTTAGGTTGGCGTCCCGGAGTCGTTCGCGGACTTCTTCCAGCAGACTCATGTGCTCGTCAAACGAGTTTGACACGACGATTATATCGTCCAAATAGATAAAAATTTTCTCTCCAATGAGAGTTCCAAAAATGTTGTCCATGAGCCGCTGCTGCGTGGACGGAGCATTCGAAATACCAAATGGCATGACCGTGTATTCGAACAAACCCCGACCCGGAACGGTAAACGCTGTCTTTTCGCAAGAGTCCGGAGAGAGAGGAACCTGCCAAAATGCCTTTTTTAAGTCAATGGATGTTAAAAATCGCGCATCCTGAAGTCGCATTAAAATGTCCTGTAATCTCGGCAAGGGATAAGCGTCTTTACGGGTCACCGAATTCAATTTTCGCCCGTCAAAACATAAACGATGAGTGTTATCGGATTTCCGAACCAAAAGCATAGGTGAGTTCCAACCAGATGAACTAGGTCGCACGACGTTCATCGCGAGCATGTTATCGAGCTCTTTGTGCGCAATTTCCTGCATAGCAGGTGAAAGGGAATAAAAACGTTGCTTTATGGGACGCGCATCCCCCGTGTCGATTATGTGTACGACCTTGTTGGTACGTGTCAACCTGTCATGAGCTATCCCCTTAAATTTTTCTTTGAGCGCAGTGAGAACAACTTGCTGCTCAACGTCGAGGTCATGATGAGACTTAATTGCCTCCAATGAATTAACCTCTCCAACTAAAAATTCGTCGCGTCTAAAATCAACGCGTACGCCAAAAAGTTTACAAAAATCGACTCCAAGAGTCAGGCCAACTTTAATGCTACGGCATACCACCACGCTCAGGCTTTTTGTAACCCCACATATCGTGATGGGTATATCAACTTGGCCCAACACATCCTGAGGAGTACCGTCCGCCGAACGCAGTGAAAGCGCCGCACCACGCCTAAAACTTAAGTCGAGTTGGTCGATTATATAATGAGCCTCCGTACCCAGAACGGATAGTGAAGCTCCTGAATCAAGAAGAGCAGTCAAGCTGATCCCACGCACTGTCAAATTGACAAAAGGTCGCGCATCTGATGTAGGATGAGAAAATATGGCGGAAGCGCGCGGATCCGATCTGCAAAAATCGCGAACACGTCCCAACCATTTCCTCCATGTTAAAGCTTCGGCTTTTCGGGCACGCCTGAGGGATGCGCCGTGACATCGCCTCGCCCCTAAGCGTTTTTTAAATGCCGCCTCGGGCAACTACCCGTTGTGACTCCCCTGCGTCCGCATCTCAAACAAAATGTTCCCAAGGGTTTATCGCAATATGTGAATCGATGGGGACCCGAGCAATTCCAGCAAGCACCGGGGTATTTCTTTTTGGAGGGTCCAGGCGTAACCGTCGCCGCCGCAGGAGATTCTAGCGTTGAAGTCGTGGCCTCGAAAGTAGAGGTCCATTTTATTAATTCCTCGGCTGAAACGGCAGCCTCGGACAATTGCTCCATCGTTAAAATGGGGTTAGTACCCATTGCGAGTGAAATATTCGGAAGCATATTTTTTCGGATTGTTAATATACGCTTAGCTAACGCAGGTACGGGCGACAATCGCGAAAACATTTCGGACATGACTTCCAAGTAAGAAAACACTGATTCGTTGGTTTGTTGTTTCCTATTTCTTATCTGATCTTCGTAATCAGACATAAAATCTCGCGATAAGAAACGAAGTTTAAGCTCATTGAGCAATTCTGCCCAATTATTAACCCTTGAATTTATTGTTCGAAACCAACGTAGTGCTTCACCGGAGAAAAACTCAACCGCATGGCTGAAAAGTTGTTGTTCCGAAACGTTCCGCGACCTCGACAACTCGCTAGCGCGGTCCAGAAATTCGAATACTTCCGCAAACCCCCCAGTACCATGAAACTTAAGGTTCCACTTGTATACCGGTACTTGCTTTGCGGTACCCACATCGCGGTCAACCAACCGATTTAAAATAGCTGTTAATTCGGCGCTATGCCGGTCATTATCAATTTCTACATCAGCTCTAGGTGAAATTACAGAGGACTGTCCTCTAGGAGTGCCCAACAGCTGATTATGTAAGGGTTCCTCGACTTCCGGATGTTCAACTTCGCCCCCCACCGACTGTTTTTGCAAAATAGACTCAAGTTTCTCGCGCATTAATTTTAAATTATGTAAAAGCGGTTGTCGTGCTTCATTAGCCGATTCCTCTAGGGCTTCTAAGCGAGTGGAATAATGCGCCATTCTATCGAATGTCTTTTGCAACAGATCGAGGTTAGGCAAGGTCTCTAAACGTGTTACCACACCCATCAATTCGTCAATGTTTCCCTTACATAAATTTATTTCTGCCGCTAAATCTAAGGGTTTGTTTTTTAAAATGGTAGGTCTTGATGTACACAGTTCGGACCGATTGATAATCGCTAGCTCTCGGCGCTTTTCCGGTACCGTTTTTGCATCAATGGACAAACCCCGCATAAAGAATTCTATATCGAGCTCCTCTGCTCGCAAATTCATAGCGTACTCTCTCTTAGGCATGATGAATGAAATTGGAAATTCACACGGTAAAAGGTTTCTCGCCGACGCGAATTCTTAATAAAGCGCAATAAATCGCTTCTTTAAACCCTGGTAAATTGTTAAAATATATATTCGAACCCACAGTGAATAAGGAAATGTCACAACACGGTATCTCATGCACAATAAAGACTGATCGATAAATATAAGAAAAATGGTTTCTCACCAGTATGATCTCAACAAATATTAAAATTATTACACCCAACAACAACAGGAATACTTAATTAAGAAAAATAATTAAAATCCCACCAAATGCACACCTTGGCAACAGCCCGGGTAGTCGCTATGGCCAGTGACAGAACCCACAAACAAAGCTAGCCAACACGCAGCTTACAAATGGTTCTTCACCGATAAGACGACTCGTGATATAACAATACACGAACCCCGATTTGCCAAGTGCAATAAAAAGGTGTAATAATAAATAAAATAAAATATGTCGTGCCGTATAGTACTGCCCTGCTTCGCATAAACCTGCAAAATTTGTCGCACAAAAATGACAATATAAGCACAATAACCGTACGTAGCGTAGCCCTCGTCTGACGTGACTAGTATCAAAAAACACAAAGCTTACTAAGCAGTCCAGCCAAGTCCACACCGTCGAACGGGTCGCTGAAAACAAAGTTATTACACACACTTATAGAAGTCGCCACCTGTGTCACCGTATGAGTGAAAAACCTTTTCAGCTCGATGTTCGAGATCACGAACCCTCGCCAACAATCAACTAAGGGTGCCACTGAGACAACCCCAAGTGAGACAAAGCAATACAGGAGTCCCCTAAAAACGTTGGGCGCCAGTGAGAAGTGAATTACCTCTCTCCCGAGGATGCAGGATCGAGAAACTTCCTCCCACGCGAAGTGGAAAACCACCTCACTTTTTTAACGTGGGGAGCCCTGGATGTAATGAACTAGCTCTTATGATGGTAACGTCGGTCTGCGAGGGACGTGGGTCCAGATCTCTATATCTCACTAAAAAGGTTATAAGTATCCCCTCTTCCAGGGAAATTAAATACGGTATGAGTTTAATTGATTTAATGACACACAAATAATCAATATTACACAAACAAATGTAACAAATGTAACAAATGGCAACAACCTTTCGGTGGTGAATACAAGTTCTGCTGGCTTCTGAAGGAAGCCAGATAAAAAAACAATTGCGTGAATCAATCCTCCTGTGGGGAGATCCGGCGAACAAAAAAACAGAGATGTCAAAATACGACACCTCTTTGTGACGTTAATATAAACACTCGTAATGAAATATGGCAATCACTACCCAAAACAGATTAGGAAAGTAAAATTGTCTTACCAAGTACTCAGCAAGCTCACAAACTGATGGCGACAGGTACCCCCAACCTGCCTGGATGGATTGCACACGAGAATTGATGTTGATGCACTGCTCGCCAGGTCTCGGTTCTCCAGGAAGGATTGCACGACTCGAGTGATGAATCCTCAGCGACCCCACGACTCGGTGATAGGACAATGGCTGGACTTTTCCACCCCAAAGAGTTATTCCAAAATACTCTGGTATCTTCCACCCCAAAGAGTTATTCCAAAATACTCTGGCGTAATGCTGAGCCCCAAAATGAAATCCAAGATCACTAGCACGGTTGACGCAGGCTTGCTCGATTAATCGGCAGGAAGTGTCACAAAAAAA
This sequence comes from Podabrus alpinus, assembly GCA_932274525.1. Taxonomy (NCBI): domain Eukaryota; kingdom Metazoa; phylum Arthropoda; class Insecta; order Coleoptera; family Cantharidae; genus Podabrus; species Podabrus alpinus. Next base: position 24,117,258 of record OW026454.1, read on the forward strand.
TAAACGCAGTACGACGACAACAATGGCAACGGACACGACGATGTGACTTTTGCACGACTGGCAAAAGCAGGAGGATGGTATCTCAAAATAATTCGGAACGCTTTGTTGACAAAACTTGTCACCATAAAATCCCACAAGAGGGCGTTCAAGCATGCGCAAAGTGCAGTCGAGCGATAAAATAATCAGCACAAAAAGATGGTGATTGACATCCAGATGTCGAAGTGAAATATGCTACGGTGGCTTCCGTATCAAAAAAATATATATCAATCTCACCCACGTGTACTCGGTTTAGATATTCAATAACTCGATGTAAGAATTTCCACTTGAAATCGCAATAAAAATAATTAGACTGCAGCAATGCACACACTTTAGAACTTCCCACTCAGCCGTCGGATCAAAAGTGAACTTACATTCAACATGGCGGACTCATCATGCGTATTCACGGAAGAACCAAGAATGGGGGTGGAAGTGTGTATAGACCCGTCTCAATAATTTTGAATAAAATTGGCAGTGGTCAACAAATTATTGATTTAGGTTGATCGATAACGGATATAAGATACAAAAATCCGTTATAAACTCAACACCTTGCATACGTTTTAACATTCATTCCCTCTTCTCTCAATCATGTATCCTTTCCACCTATTCACTCTTTCAACCTTTTAATCTGCAGCTCCTTTTCTTTAAACTTAATCTCCGTGTTATGGTAAATAGTTCTTTGATTGAACGTCACATTGCTATCTTTTCTTGTTGATTGTCTTGATTTTTTCTCTTTCTTATTTTATCGGGCACTCACATCCGACTCTTATTTAATTTGCACTCTGGTTCTTCCAGACTGCTTTCCCCTTCCCCATCTTATCTATCGGGCACATTGCATCCGACTTTTATTTAATTCGCACTCTGGTTCTTCCAGACTGCTTTCCCCTTCCCCTTCTTATCTATCGGGCACATTTCATCCGACTTTTATTTAATTCGCACTCTGGTTCTTCCAGACTGCTTTCCCCTTCCCCTTCTTATCTATCGGGCACATTTCATCCGACTTATTTAATTCGCACTCTGTTTCTTCCAGACTGCTTTCCCCTTCCCCTTCTTATCAAGCTTTCAATCAAATTAGTTAATCTTTGTGACATTCTTTAAATTCATTATTTGTATTTACCAAAAACAAACTGCTGGTTTTCTAATCGTTGTTAATAAAATTCTTCCTTCGTCTTCATAAACTCCTTCATTTTTCCTACTCATCTCATGGTCCAGTTGCTTTTAATCAAATTTACATTGTCGTCGTATTGTTTCCAGTCCAATTGCACCGATTTTATTTAAAGCTTCAAACGTACTCGTTTGACTTTACATTTTACCCGAGTGATTTTGAATCTTACCCGTTTGAATTCTTTCATCATTTTAATGTACTTGTTTATGTCGCTATTGTCAATCGGTTGTAATTTATAATTTTTACTGTCATTCCGATAATTTACATTTCTTCCTCTTCTTCTAATAACTTCATCATTTAATATCATTTTTCCATCTTGGTCATTTAATTCTTCATCTTGCAAAATTCTTCCTTCGTTAAACAATGCTTCGTGTTTACTCAACATTTCTCTTACTTGATGGTTCACATAGCGTTCGTCACATTGTATGTCCAACCTTTCCTTGACATTTGTCACATAATTTATAATTTTGACGTCTGACAAATTTTTTCCTGTTATCGGACTACATAGTTTTGTAACTGAATTGGTTTTATTTTCAACCGTTTTACTAAAATTTAAATCTTTGGTTTTTTCTAAGTTTGGCCTAAAAGTGATTTCTTTGATTTTGTTTTCTATATTTCCATCTCGAATTAAATGTGTAATTAAACCTTCCCCTAGGTTTTCTATTGACGTTTCGTTAATGTTCCGTTTTAAGTTTGACACTTCTGTGTGTATTTTATCAATTTTCTCATGAGTTTTACCCATGCGTGATTCGAGATTCTCTTTTATATTGTCCGTGACTAATTTAGTTTCCTCCCTGTCTCCCGCTATTCTTTTGCTTAAATTTTCTCGAACTACTATTATTGACTCATTTATTTTGTTAACTTTATTTTCCATCTTGTCATTCATCAATTTGTTCTGCTGATCAAATCTTTCACTCAGCTGGTCAATTTTTACATTTTGTTGGTCTATTCTATCATTCAACGCCGTTTTAATCCCGTCACATTTTTTATCGAATCTTTCATTCATGCGGTCAATTTTGACATTCAATATTTTATTGCTCTTATTTTGTTCGTCAAACCTTTCATTCATGCTTTTATTCATGGCCATTAACATTTTCATCATTTCATTGTGTTGGTCTACCTTTTCAGGGACGACTTCAGGCACTACACTAATCTCTTCCATCTCACCTATTGTGGATTCTGTGTGTACGTCTACCTCTACTTCCCCTTGGTGTGATATGTCACCGTCACCAATTTTCTCTATATTTTTAGGTTTACTTCTTGTTTGCATTTTTCTGACGTTCCCAAAAATTATTTATTTGACGTTTTGTTTTTTTGTTATCAAAATTATTAATCTGACGTTTAAACTTTGGTCTTTTTGTTGTGCCCCTTTTCTTTTGACTGTGCTAGCGTTTGTAGCGACGTGTTCGAGCCCGACCGTTGATGCGCCAATTTGTTGCGTCCTCTTCCACTTGGCTATTTGAGGAATAACCAAGGAAGAATTCACTTCGAACACTTCTCTCTATCTCAGGGTTAAAACTCACTTTAAAAACGTCTTACAGGCCAACAGTCAAAAGAAAACAATCGGATAGCCAAAACACATTTAATAACATGAATATAACGTGAAAACAACAATATCAAAATATAAATAAACACAAAATACAACTACTTAAAATTTATAACAATTAACGACGCTAACCTTAATGTGTTGTTGATTATAACTCGGCTCAACGGATAATATATCGCACATACACTTTCTCGACCCTGGCGTTTCAAATTGCCCAAATGGTTCAAATTCTCCTGCCTTCGCTTTGGAATTTCTATCTTGCAACAATTCCAATGCACTTGTCGTACTCACCGCAATTTTCTCCGTGGGAGAAACTCGTTCTTCCAATTTTGGTCACCTTATTAAATTTTCTCTCGATCTGCGACTTTCTTGCTCGTCTTATTACTTCGTACTTACGATTTTCTACTATATTAGTCGCTTATTTAAAAGGGACTCGATTTGCGACTTTTCTTTGTCGCCTTATATATTCGTACTCACGAATTTATACTCTATTGAGTCCTTTTTTTAATTTGTACTCGCGATTTGCGACTATATTGATTCCATAATTTTATCGAACTCTAATTTGCGACTCACCTGTCGCTTATCTTTATCCAAAAACCTTCTTGTTTATCTCCCCATGACAACCTCTCTCTCTTTTTTTTATCATGTTTGATTTTATCACACATTTTATTTCGTCTTTTGGGTTGCCTATCACCGTTCTCATCAGGCGTTTAAAATTTATCACAAAAACTTTATTTGACAAAACTTACTCTAACAAAAACTTAAATCAACAAAACTTAATCTAACATTTACAAACTCTCCGACCGTTCCCTTTTGCACTGTTCGCCCATAATAGGGGTAACACGGTGGACACAACAATATATATTGAGTGGTTTGCTTAATATTAAACACAACGTTTACCATAGTTTGTTATTCACAGTACCTACAACAAATTAAACAAGTAAGTCTAATATTTATTTATTTATTGTTACAATCATTGGTATTATTTTTATAGTGGAATATTTAAATGGAAAAACATATCCACTAAATAACTCATGTTCTAAAATCATCTCCATCGGCCTATCTAAAGTTGATTTACGACCTAGCATCACAATCAGCGGTGCGAAATGCTCATATAAGGTTGTATTAAACGAAGACGATTGGATACGGTTTTTACTTTATAAACCGATGATTTCAACATTTTTTACTGAAGAAGAAGATACAAAATGGTGTTCTATATTGGATACATTTACAATTGAATTTACCAAAAAGTTTCAAAATAAAAAACTATTAAAATTATATAAAGATAAAGATCGATGGGTTTATTTGGGTGCTGAAACTGTTGATGCGTTGTGGGGACTATCTAACTTGATTAACCCATATTTAACAATACTACATAATCAATCCTTTGACGCATATTATTCAAATATTGTTAAAAATTTAAACCCCACGGAAAACATATCCAATATTTTTAACTTTATAAATGTAAACTCTGATGGCGTTCGAGCACACACGCTGATGGAGATGGTTCAATTTGTACCCGAAAAAATCATTGTAGATGTTGGAATTATTAATGCAAGAAAATAATTGTAGGATGTGGATGGCACATTCTGCAAGACACTACCCAACAGCTGTAGATTTACCATCAGCCGTAGAAAGATATATGTGTGAAGTACAGGATATGTCTTTCGATGTTCAAAATTGGGCAAATGGCATGAGACTTGGATATCCGAATCTAGAGGAAGCTACTCGTCAAGCAGCAGAATATGATGAATGTGTTGAAATATGTGATAAATTTTTAAAAAAGACAATAACATTAGGTGGGTTTTTTCGAATACTAATAGCGAAAGGTTTTAAAAATGTTTTATACAGCTTGAAAGAGTTTCTACCATATGGCATGGTTAGAAAGTATAATTAATTAGAATATTTTAAAGAATAGTTTATATAAATATTAAATGTTAATGTTAGAATATATATTTACAAGATATTAAAATAAATTTTATATAATCTAGATTTATTGTCGTTATTATTATTTATGTGATCCAATCCCAACATCAACATATTATATTTATAATCAATAGCTCTCAATATGGTGTGTGAAGTAGAAGTGATGGAGAAATTTTTTCAAAACATGGTTTGAGTTTATAACAGAAAATGAAATCAAACAAATTCCTAAGGAGATTCATAAATCTCATGAGAATAAGAATGGTTTAGTAATGATGATCTAGTCAGTTACATTCAATAACTAGTGCAACATGGACTCACTTATGTTGTTTACGTTGATTCTAAATGGAACTTTATATACAATCTGCCCACGAAATGTGCGAGGTGTACACTCATGTTTAAAATATGACGATAAATTAAAAGAATGTCTCTGGACTCCAATGAATATTACATATGTCAATGATGATGTTTGCACATTCATCATCAATTTAACTGAAAAAAGTGATATTTTATATTATAAATTCAAAATGTTCTACGCAACAAAAATTGTTGAAACCTCCTGGAATGCGATTCTTGATAATTATGATTATTTAACGAATCCAAATTATAGTTTTATTGCGGTGTCTGGAATATTAAGCACTTCTTCTTCTTCTTCACGTGCCTATCCGTTACCGGATGTTGGCGACCTCTCTCCTATGTAGTATGTGTTGTGCATTTGTAGTACTATCACACACATAGGGGACCTACTTGTTTAACGAGGGCTCCGAACCGCGGGAAGTGTATACACTTCATCTCCAGAGAGGCTGTTCTAAGCATATTACACCTCGGTGGTTTGCCATTGCCTTCCGAGGGGAGACGGTCAGAATAAAGTTTTTACTGAGCCCGGAGTCGAACCGGGCATTCCGCATTAGCAGCAATGCACTTAACTGCTTAAGCTGATCACCGTCTCATTAAGCACTATATTGTTTTTATTTCTAATGTTCATATTATATCATTTCAGATATTATATTACAAAATTAGTAAAAAAAATGTAATTTTAGCAAATAAGGATGTAGTCATAAATAAATAAATAAAGCAATTATTTTTTTATTATTATTATTATTTCATCAAACACACCATACTTATTGATTACATTATTGTAATATACATGATGAGCAATTAAACACCTTATTAGATCTCCTAGAACATCGATCGATATCACTTCGATCCTCAACTGGTATTTTCAGGTTTATATTTATATTGTCAGGTATCGAATTGGGGAAAACTTCATACCTCCCGCAAACATCTGCTTCAAATAAAGAACATCTAGGAGACCACTTTTTATGTTCTATCATAGGATCATCCCCAGCTTCCCAACTACCAATAATGATTGCACAAAACACACACCGAACATTATCATCATTGTTTAAACTATAGTAACAAGCTTTTACCAAATCGTTTGGATTAGCAAATGGAGACTTCCAATTTTTAAACGAAGTAAGGCGGGCTTCTTCATTTGAATAATATTTGAGGAATGTGTTGGGAAAATCTTCTTCAAGAAAAGGACATCTTGGAGACCACTTTTTATGCTCTATCATGGGATCATCCCCCACTCCCCACCCACCAATAATGATTGTGCAAAACGCACACTGAACATTATCATCATTTTGTAAACTATAGAAACCAGCTTTTACCAAAGCGTTTGGATTAGCAAATGGATACTTCCAATCTCTAAACGAAAAACGGCGGACTCTTTCATCAACATACCCATCCATGGTTTTAACGCAACTGCGTTAAAACTTGTTCATCCAACTCTACCACAGGTTTATTAATTATTTTTTTGATGAATAAGGACTTTTCCAACCCTTTAATGTATACAACATCAGCGGATAAAGTTAAATACCTAATAATATCATTAAATTTATGAACAGGTGTAAAACCGCTTTCCCATAATATTCCATGGTATTTATGCATTATGTAGTTTGCCTGTTTCTGATACTCCGGTGCTAAGTCATTAAACTTAAACGGTTGTTTAAATATGAAATGAGCTGTTTTAGAACCATCATAAACAGCTAATTCTTTGGGTAAAAATGTATTATTATTTGTTTTAAACCCTTGAACATCCAAGACCATCACGTTACTCATATTTGTTTCACAGAATTTGTAAGAGGATTATAATTAAACACCCGATCATGAAGAACTAGACAGTAAGCGGTTGTGTCTGCTTTTATATTATCCCCACTCTCAAATTCTACTCTTACTTCAATTGGTCCTTTGCTAAGACCATCTTTCTGACGAGTACAATCTACTACGACCATTGGTGTATTAGCTTTAAATTCTTCAGGTGTAAGCATTGGCTCGTTTTCTTTACCGTAATATATTTGTTGAAAATTTGCCAACATTTCATATAGAATTGAGAAAGAATTCTTTTTATAGTTTATATTTAAATTATCATATGGGTAGCGCTCAGAATTTAAGTAAACATTCAAATTTACCAAATCACAAGAATCAAATTTACTCATATCCTTATCAATTTTGTTTTTTCTATTTGTTGAAAATGCTATTATTATCATTCTAGGTGTTTCCACTTGAGTAGTAGTTTTTACAGTCCACGAATGACGATTTGTCTGAGGTAGTTGGGGGTATTCATGAAGTTCCCACGATCTGAACGCTATTGGGATTTCTAAATTTTTCTCAACAAATTTAGTTAAACGTAATTGCTCTTCCAAGGAAGCAGTTATGTGTGGTACTTTCCAGAAAAGCTTATTGATTGAAACTTTGAGTTTTTCATCGGCTTTTGAAGATACTACTGCATTAGTATCACTATTACTTCTTATTAACACCAACTCCTGTTTAGCATTCAATATGATTTTATTATAATCCTCACCAAAACCCAAAATCATTTTTAGTGGTATACAAGCGTTAAAAGTTCCATTAACACCTTGATTTAACACCATTTCTAAATGTTTTTGGGGTTCCCATCCAGCGTTTTTTAATTTTAAACATTCGTTTCTAGAGTAGGATGGATAAGCTTTTAAAGTAGAAGTAACACCTAAGTTTCTAGAAGAATCTATCACAACTCCGTTTAACTCATATCTAATTTCACTGAATAAAAATGCTATGCCGTTGTTAATGAAGTGACCTGTCGTAGTTACAGTACCATCTTCTTGTTTTAGCGTACCTTCGATATAAAGATAACTTAGACTGGGTGCCGTATACGCATCCAGCTGTTGAATAGGAATTCTAATTTCATCGTTATTGTCAAATGATGTGGAAGCATATGGTTGATGTGTGTGAAATTCGGCATTTGTAATCGAATTATCTTCAATAATTTTTTCTGCAATATCTAAAATCCCCATTTTACACAAGAACTTTATAACCTAAAGCTTTTAAAAACGCTCTATTGATTGGTGTTATCACACCTGCTGAAGATTTTTGACTGACGCTTTTTAAATTAGACAGGCGTTTATAAGCAACATTATAATGATGACGTGCACTTCTTGAATACTGGATTACCATTTCTAAAGTTTTTTTAAGTGAAACCTCATTGATATTTCTTCCCTGTTAAAATCTATAACCTGATCGTTCTGATCTATTACTCAAACTGAAATATTTGATATAGATTGAGTGTTTATAGGTAAATAAATGACATTAGATGGGGTTTCAACTATTTTATAGCCACGTGGAACTATTGGAAAAAACTCGTGTATTACGTGACTCAGTTTTCCATTTCTATATGAACCGGTTGTAATATTACACTCAATGCAAATAGTGTTCACCGATAAAATATTTACACTGTGATCTGACTCGGTCATAGTTTTTCCCAGGATGTAGCGGTTATTAAAACCCAATAATGGTCCAATAGAGTCGTTTTTAGTCAAATTAATGCGTTCTGAACATTTAATGCTTAATTTTGAAGTATTACTGTTTGTTATGAGATCGAAAGAGACATTAACACTATTTAATCGTGTTTGTAAATATGTTCGAATATCATCGATTTCATATGCCCCCGATGGAATTTCAACAGCTATTTCTAGACCACAATAGAATTTATTGCTATTCTTATGTATGAAGAGTTTAGTTTTAGATAAATCTAATACATATTCTCCATTTTCTTGTTTAATAAATCCTAAATCTTCTTTGAAATCATTTGTATATTCCTTAGTGAATAATGATTTTAAACGCACTTCATTTTCCGTAATGATAAACTTATTAGGTATTATCTTATTTATTTCTGATTGCATAGATTTTAGAACATCATCGAGAGAATAATATCCAGGTTTAACTTTAAGATTTATAAACTTATCATCCACATAGTAAAAGTTATTTTCTCGCTTATGAATATTAATTACTGCATTTTCTAACTCCAATATATGCTCAGTCGGGTTTTCTTTACTCGTTTTGAAATTAAGTTTCTTTAATAAACAATCATCTTTCTGTGAGTTAAGAGGGGATTCACAGTTTAGAACTATTTTATTATTATTTGTCGAAACAATCGAAATAGCCTTAATATCTTGCACTTGTATATTCTGAACAAGTGTAGCAACACTTATAGGACCACTAGGAAAAGTTAAACGGGTTTCATCTCCATAGTAAAATTTATTGCATCCAGCTTTAACATTGTGTATTGTGTTATAAGTTTCAAAATTTGTTAATGCTAACACATATTGACCATCATCAGTATATATAATAGGATTAATTTCCGAATACAATTCGGAACTATTACCGCTTACACTGATTACATATGACATGGTGTTGGTGGTTGGCTTAACACTGGTGTAAATTAATTAGTGGAATGTCTATATAAAAAGTCTAAACACAAATACCCGCAATTGAATGAGTTATATTTTTGATATCTATCATAATTGTATTTAATGTTCTTATCGCTACCGAAATATTTTATTCATTGTGGAGGTGGAGCTAGGTTTCCATAGCTATCGAAATATGAAATATCAGAATCATTATGTCTAACGTAAGCAGTCCAATGTGATCCGGATTTAAAATCTTCCTCCAAATTAACTATTCCACATTCAAATTTATAAAAAATTTTTGGTAAAGTATTTTTCATAAACACTCCTCTAAAATGTGGAATTTTCATTTTCTTACTATATCGAAGTAAATCGATGTTGGTTAGAGGTCGTTTTGGTAGCGATGCTAATAGTTTTTTGAATAAGGTTTTAGATATAGACCAAGTCCGCTTTTATATGGTTTTAAGTAAAGACCGTTACCTATGGCGATAGCTTCCATGCTTTTATTATGTCGCTGTGCTTCTTTTAAATTTTCATTCGCGCTTTTAGAATCATTAACAGCTTTTGCAATACCCGCAGCACCACCACCTAAAGCTCCCAAAGCGCTTAAGGCTGCAAATATTGGAATTAGTGGTAAGAAACCACTAGTTTTAGGTATTGGAATTATTCGTGGTTTCATCGGTTTCTGTTTAATAGTTGAAAGAGCAATTCTCGCATTGGTTAATAAGTCTGAACTGTTACTTCGACGTAAAACATTGGCAGTTTTTCTCACAACATGTCTAATCGATGGTCTTTTAGATTTTTTTTTCTTATACCCACCCCCTGATTTTATTTTAGATTTCTCGCAACCCATCCCCAACTTTACTTTAGCTTTCATAACCCGCGCAACACCTAATGCAGCAAGTTTTTCTGCAAATGATGAGTCTTTCGATTGCGATCTTATTACAGCTTTATTGGCAAGTATTTTGTCTGCCTCGTGTCTTTTAGATATATCCTTAAAATTCGAATAGGCGATATCGTGTTCTTTGCAGGCTTCGTCTAGTTGGTTAATACCAGAATCACCCCTCACTAAACGCTGACGTAGTTTTGTACCAGGACCACAAAATCTTAGGAGAAAAAAATATTAACTTATACATAATCAACAACATATTTTAGAATGAATACCTATACCCCGGAATATGTAATTCAAATGGTAATTTATTAATTATATTATTAACAAATCCGCCACCGCTGTTTCGATGTATCAACATGGCATTACAAATGTTAACTGAAATTTGTTATTGTTATTATTATATTATATAACAAGAACATCATTAATTACCGTGACGGTACTGCTGCGGTGTTTAAGAAAAATCGGTGACTACCGAACCAGTACCGCGGCGGTACTACTGCGGTGTTTAAGAAAAAATCGGTGACTACCGAACCAATACCGCAACGGTACCGCGACGGTACTGCTGCGGTGTTTAAGAAAAATCGGTGACTACCGAACCAGTACCGTCGCGGTACCGTTGCGGTATTGGTACGGTACTGATCCGGCCATCAACATTTTCAATAGTTGCAGAATACATAAAACTGATTTATTTATAAAATCAAAATCATATGTAACAATGCGTTTAGAGAAACAGCATCAACATCAGCTACCGATAACAAATCAGGATGTTCAAATAACATCCTTTCCTAAACACGGTGTTTTATTGGAATGTTACTCAAAAATGGGTCTAATTGTTGGTTATTCTGGTTGTGTAAAAACAAATACCTTTCTATGCTTACTTCTCCACCCCAACGGACTTCGTTTTGAAAATATTTACATATATTCCAAATCATTGTTTCAACAAAAATATGAATATTTAAAACAAGTGTTGAAACCACTAAAAGAAATTGGTTATGCTGAATATGATAATGAGAAGGATGTACCGTCACCTACTGAAATCAAACCAAACTCGATATTTATTTTTGATGATGTTGTGTGCACCAACCAAGATATTATGAGGGAATATTTTAGTTTTGGTAGACATAAGAATATAGATTCTTTCTACTTATGTCAAACATATAGCAAAATTCCTAAGCAACTCATAAGAGACAATGCAAATTTTCTAGTTTTGTTTAAACAAGATAACACAAATTTAAAACATGTATATGATGATCATGTGGGGGTCGATATGACATTTAATCAATTTAAAACTTTATGTAATATATGTTGGAAAGATAAATATGGGATGTTAGTTATCGATAAAGCTTGTGATATTAATAATGGACGATATAGAAAAGGTTTTGATACGTTTATTTATATTTGAAAATAAATATAATAGTATAATCTAGTAAAATAATTTTAGTCTTCAAACATCCGCGATGAATAAACGTTTAACCCACGATCTTATTCAAGCGCGAAAAGCCGTGAAAATGAAATATAAAAATTTGAAATCGGATATTGCACAATCAAATTTAGATTTATTTAAAAAGTATAAACCTATTACGAAACCTTTACAAGAAATAGTTTCACAATTTGGTAAAGAATCTAAAATAAAACATGAACTTAAACCGGAAATTGATATCAACATACCAATCAAAGAAAAAAAATATGGACGTAAATCTGAGGTGGAACCGAAAATTAATAAATCACAACCAACATTTTTAAAGGATGATTCGATTCACCAACATGAGCCTGATGATGTTGATTTAAATCAAACAATTTTACATCCTATGTTTGCTGATGAAGAATATAGTAGGGTTCATAATGAAACAGCTAAAGAAGTTAATGATATGATTGAATCGAAAGCATTTCAAGATTATTTAGAAAATTTTAGTGCACCTTTACCTAGACATTATGTTGAGAATATGATAAGAGATAGGGAAGATGTTTTTGATTTTAATTATGGGGTGAAACATAATTTGGAAACTGCTAAATTTTCTATTGGTGATTCGTTAATTGATTTTGAAGGACCCGATATTATACTCAAAGTACCGAACACTCCTAAACCTTTAAAATATAAAGGAACCACAGGTCTTTACGAACTCTTATTTAAAAAACAACCGTCGAGGTATCATGAGAATGATGAAAAAAACTATATTGACATTGGACGTAGAACCAATCTATTTCGTAGAAATTATTCAGCTGATGCTCAAATAAATGGTAACGCTACATCCAAGTATAGACAAATAATTGAACCTGCATTAAGAGCTAGGGGTGTAACTGGAAATAAGAAAAAAAAGCTTGGTGGTTTTCTAGAACATCCATTGTTTTTACAATATAACAACAGGAAAAAAGATTATGTGTATTTTGACGATGTAAATGAGATAATCGAAAGATTAAAACTCTTAATAGCTTCCCAATCTGCTGGTCATGACGGTCATGTAAACGAAATCGCATCCATTGAAGAAGAGTTACGAGAAGCAAAAATTATTAAATAAGACATAATTGAAGATGGATATAAAAAGAGATGTTGTAAATGAATTACATAGATCTGCTCGTCGAAATTATCAACGAAGACCTGTTTTAGTTACAGGAATTAATGACCTTTTCCAAGCAGATTTAGTAGACATCGCCCAACTATCATCCGTTAATAAAGGTTTCAAATTTATATTGGTTGTAATTAATGTTTTCTCAAAATATTTATGGGCAAAACCGTTAAAGAACAAAAGCGGACGAGAGGTGACTGCCGCTATGAAAATGATTCTTAGAGAAAGTATTCCTAAAAATTTGCAAACAGATTTGGGGAAAGAATTTTACAATAAGGAGTTTCAAGAATTAATGAAGAAATATAAAATAAATCATTATAGCACATACTCTATAAAAAAAGCTTCGGTGGTTGAAAGAGTTAACAGAACACTTAAAAATTGAATGTGGAAAGAATTTAGTTTTCAAGGAAGTCATAAGTGGTTGGATATATTACAAAAACTAGTGGGTGCATATAATTCGAAAAAACATTCAACAACCGGTTTAAAACCGATAGATGTTACCCAAAAGAATGAGAAGTTATTGCTAAATACGGTATACAATCACCCGAAAGTTATTGATCCGAAAAACCCCAAATTTAAAATCGGAGATAGTGTTAGAATAAGTAAATATCGACATGCGTTTTCGAAAGGATACACCCCCGCTTGGTCTAATGAGATATTTAAAATTTCTAAAGTTAAAGTGACTCTACCAAGAACATATCTTCTTACAGATGCTTTGAATGAAGAAATTAAAGGTGGATTCTATGAACAAGAATTGCAGAAAGTTAAACACCAAGATGTTTATTTGGTTGAAAAAGTTTTAAAAAGACAAAAAAATAAGTTGTTTGTTAAATGGTTGGGTTTGGATAAAAATCACAATTCGTGGATCAATAGTAAACAAGTTGTGTGATATAAAATTATACCAATCCGATTTTTGTAACTATCTTAAATGTTTGGGGAAATTTTTTTTTTTAAATAAACAATCATAAATTAAATTATCTTTTTTTTTATTGAACAAAAAGGGTGTGTTAAAGGTTCACAAGGAAGTCGAGAATTGCTAATCGTGGACTCGATAATAACAAAAGTAGCACAAAATAACAAAAGAAACTTACATATGTGCTACATTGATTACAAAAAGGCCTATGATTTTGTTCCACACGATTGGCTTCTCGACATACTAGAAATCTACAAGATCGACTCCAAAATTATTAAACTTGTATCTACTATGATGTCGAAATGGAACACCCTAATCATGAATGATCAAATTAGTTTGGATTCTATCAAAATTAAGAGTGGAATATTTCAAGGAGATTCTTTAAGTCCATTGTGGTTTTGTTTAGCTATGAATCCACTTTCGGCGCTATTGAACGATTCCACGGCAGGATTTAAGCTAAATTTTAAAAATAATCGTACCATAACACATTTGCTTTACATGGACGATTTGAAATTATATTCCAGGACCAACGACCAACTTCATAACTTACTAGAAATTACAAAATTGTTCAGTAATGATATTTGCATGGAATTTGGTTTTGATAAATGTGCAAGAATTAATGTTATCATGGGTGCTCCAGTTGCAAATATCGAGGTTTTGAATGAAATTCCCCAATTACTACCCAATAAATTATATAAATATTTAGGAATGCAGCAAAATTTTGTTTTAGATCATACCCTTTTAAAAAAAGAATTTAGGCAAAAATATGTCAATAAATTAAAAATTTTACTTAAAACCAAATTAACTTCTCGAAATATGATTTCGGCGATAAACTCGTGGGCGGTACCAGTCTTATCATATTCTTTTGGAGTTTTAAAATGGTCGAATACAGATTTGAATGCCATGGACACCTTAACCAGAAAGATGCTTTATAAATATAGATATTTACACCCAAAATCGGCAGTAGAAAGGCTTTACATTAAAAGAAAAACAGGAGGACGAGGCTTGATAAATTTGTTTAACTCGTGTAAATCGATAACTAAATTATTGCGTGATTATTTTTACTTAAATAATACTCCTTTAATTCAAGAAATTGTAAGCCTTGACAAAAATTTCAGTGGCCTAAATTTGAAAAATATTAATTTAGATTGTGAACCAAAATTACATTTAGATATAAATTGGAAAAATAAGGTGCTCCATGGTAAATATCCGACAATTTTAGACTCCAATGGAATAGATAAGGATATGTCAGTAGAATGGTTGAAGAGGGGATTATTGCATTTCGAAACTGAAGGCTTCATGTGCGCTATACAAGATGGTGTAATTGCCACCAATAATTACAAGAAACACATCATGAATCTGGAAGTATCAGATCGGTGTCGAAAATGCAATCTCCCCAATGAAACTATAGAGCACATTATTGCCGGGTGCTCTTATTTGGCTCCTACTGACTACCTCCGAAGACATAACCAGGTTTGTAAAATATTACACCAGCAAATCGGTAAGAAATTCAATTTGTTGGACAATGTTAAACCATATTATGATTATATACCTGAACCTGTGCTAGAGAACGACCTCTCTCTTCTTTATTGGGATAGGTTAATATTAACAGACCGGCAAATTAGTCATAATAGACCTGACATTGTCCTAATTAATAAAATAGACCGACATGCGATCATCATAGATGTTGCTGTACCTCTATCCAAAAATGTATTAAATACATAAAAAGAAAAAGTGCAGAGGTATGAGGCACTAGCGATGGAAATGATGAGTGTATGGAATCTCACAAAAATTTTATTGGTGCCGATAGTAATATCGGCTACTGGTGTTGTATCTTGCAAATTTAAAACCCACTTGTCAAAATTGGACCTATCTTCTAAATTATTTGTACAAATGCAAAAAGCAGTAATTTTGGAAACGTGCCACATTGTCAGGAAATTTTAAAATTCTCAAAATTAAATTTATTTTTATATATTTTTTTTAATTTTCAAAATTTATACTTTTAAATAATTGTAGATAATTAGATAAGTAACACTAAAATGTAAAGAATTGGATGGTTGGAGTTAATCCCCCATCTTATTCTAATCTCCACTATGTATATGAGTCCCAAAATAAATGGAAATAGTATAATAATAATAAGAAAGAAATAATATCATACAAAGAAATAATAAGAAAGAAAATCATACAATTCAGAGCTCCATCTCCAAATCAAGCTCCATCTTTCTCAAGCTTTTTAAAACCTCCTTCTTCCGTTTAAATTTTGCCTCCTCGAGATAGAGATTGAGCTCATATTGTTTAATTTTTTTTCTTATATGCGTTATATTTTTGATTTTCCTATATCTATCAGCTTCATCCATTTTAGCACATAGATTGCTGAAAATTTTGTCGTTCTCCGTGTTGTTAAACTCATCCTCCGCTTCCATAAGATGACTACACATCTTATTCACCCCCGCTTCCGCAAGATGACTACACATCTTATTGACCTCCTCCAGAAAGTGTGGATTGACAACAAATTCAGCAGCATCAACTAAGAAACGATAAGTTACTAATCTAAATAATAATAATAATAGTGTCTTTCTTACAATTAATAACGTCATCCTTCTCAGGAAGCTCCTCAGACTGTTCACCCGCCTTGCATTGATACAATTCTAAAAAAAAAAATAGTTAATATTAAACTGAATAAAACAATAATAATTTTTCTAACCATCCAACGATTCGTGGTTGTTCACCAACAAATCTCTCAGAAGTCCGTTTTTTAATTGTATGTTCTGCAAAATCTTTGCCATTTTGGTTACTGACTGTCCTGCTGCAACTTGTTGCTATATATAGTATATGTTAGTAGACGTGCGCATGTAATTGCGTGTATGTGTGTGTGTGGTGGGGTTGATGTTTTAACCATTACTCAATAATCAAATTAAAAGTTGAGAACAGATTAAATATATTAAATTGTAAGACAATCAAATCATCAAATTATAATAAAATTTATGGTTTTCACGTTTGTTTCACATATTCACCCATTTGTCTAACAAGTTCATGTAGCTTAATGGATGAATGCCCCCAAGCCAGCGTGGTATATGAATCAGATTTAAAATAGCGTTTATCATCAAAATATGATAACGCTACTTTATTTCGTAATTCAGTAAACATATCGTGGTTGGTTGACTGAAAAATGTGCATTTTACAATATTTATCTATTTTATTTTCAACAGTGTTTTTATAATCTAATGATTGTAGATCTTTTTTTACTGTTGAAGTAGATATTCCCTTTGCCTTTTTAATTGTTTCATCATCATCTAAAATTATGCAATATGCTTTAGCGCCAGTTCCATAAAATTCGCGAATAATTTGTGTTGGATATTCAAGCTTCATTTTACCCAATATTGATTGATTTTTAGGAATTTTGAAAACATTGGTAATATCGAAATTAGATGTGTCAAATCTATTTAAATTTTGTTTAATATCGGAATAAACATTTTCCGTTTCAATTTCCACAATTAACGAGTCTGTGTCTGTGTATAACAATGACACGTTTTGTCCATACTTTGGAATTAAAAATGCGTAATAAAATTCATATATAACTGTTTTTGCAATATCTAATATTGAAAACCCTACGTATATGGGTTTATCAAATAATACTTCCAATTTATTCATTTCTGCAGCTACTAAATTCTCTGAAAATATGCTTAAACTTTTAAAATTTGGTCTCGCTACATAAGTTTCAACACCCCAACTATTACAATTTTCCCAATGGGTTAATAACTTAATATCTTTCCGCTGCTCAACGTTCTCCGGCGTTTTCCCGAAAATTGAGTTATTTAACAACTTAAAAAAATCTTTTTCAAATGTTGAACTTGCATTATTTCGAAATTTAGTGTTCAAATTTATATAGGAAGCTAACCAAGGTGCTTGGTTAAATTTAACAACACGATGAATTTTACGCAAAATTAAACCGTGTTTTAAACATTGTTTCAAAGCTCGATAGTGAATTATATAATTTCTTTTATTAAATAAATTTGGTATTAATTTAGCAATTTTTTTTCCATTCGGTGAGATTATATTTTCTGGACAAAACGGATAATCATTGTGTAAGTCATGTAAACTTTCGGGGTAATCAATATCAACTTCCAATGTGTAGCCGAAATCTGACGTGTCTGAAATTTCGCTTATATTCAAATTACAAATTTCGTCACTGGTTAGCCACGTAAAACCCCCAAATGGTAAATATTGTTGCATTGCATAACCATATAAATTAGTGGCATCCAAATACAAAATATATTTTGACGGGTTCATCGAATCATAATTTTTCATATACACATTGTTTGAAATTGATTTCCGTTTAACACAAACAGAGACTCCTCCGCGAATTCCTTTTTTAAAAAAATGAAGTAAGTCAATATCTGTTAAAAGTTCTAACTCTATTTTAGTAAACTTCAACATGCTACTCCAACTTAAGGATGGTAATGTAAAATATTTTGCAGCATCTAACTCATAAGACGCGCGCGTTGAGTGACGAAATTTTTCAAAGCAATCTGTTAAGAGTAGTACATCAGCTTTCAAATATATATCTGAATAGTCCCCTAATGTTTTACAATTAAATACACTCCAAACAGTTGTCGCTCGCTGATAATCAGCATTTGTTATGTTTTCCTTTGTTAGTTCATTGTAAAACATTTTCGGAGGGGGAAGTTGTGGTTCATCCAATTTTAAAAAACTATCAATATATGTGTAAGGAAAAACTCCTTTTTCTCGGATTAAATTAAATTCATTGTCGTTAGGGAATAATTTTCTAATTTCAACACAGTCTTCATTGGTTAAATTTTTAGCTAATTTTTCTAATGAAGTTGACACGAATTTAAAAGAATCCAAAAATCGGAGTTTCATGTTAATGGTTTTAACATTGCCCCCAGCAACAATCCTATCAACAAATACATATTTTGTAAAGCTGATGTATTTCTGTTTATTTTTAGCAATAACATCAATTTTTTCTTTATTCATCGCTAAGTTTTTAATGAATAAATGAACATCGTAATTTGACAAATTGTGCATAAAAATTGGGATGACATTTGAATTTTTAAAATGTAAGTTACAAATCGAGTGAGCGGGACCTCTATAATTTCCAGTTAAATGACAATGATCTTTCACCTTTTCCTGACTGGTTGAGAAAGGTTTTTCACAGATGTGACACACTTCACTTATATTGAACTCGTTTATTTGAATCTGATTTAATGGATTCATCGGTTTTACATTTTTTAAACAATTTTCATATATGAATTTAGCATCTGATTCTAGATATTCCATGAATTTTGAAGCACAGTCTTCCCCCCCTATATGATTTATATATCGAAAAAGAATTATTAAAACTACATTTGATATAGTATCCAAATGCATATGGTACATGGTGGTTTACTTTAAGAGTATAAGAATTTGAGTCTCGTGGTGTTGCATTGGAGATAGGTTCTAATAAGCTTTCAAAGTCAGCATATATCACGAAAGGAGCTGAAAGTTGATTTTGAATATTTTCAAATTTTAAAATATGTTCCAATACATTATTCCCGTATTTATCAACTCTTGTTATTTGGTTTGAACGCAGATTAGCTCTCACATGCCCACAATCATACTCACAATGCCTATCTAATTTACATTTCGAATTGAAGAATTGTAAACATCCATCACAAATGTATTTTACACCGGTGTGTCTATTTAATTGACTAGATACTAGGCGAGACATATCTTTTATTAGACAATAATGAAATTTACAGTTATCGTCGTCTATTAATAATAAATTAACGTGCGTAGGGCCCGACTGTTTGTATTTTATTAGTTTTATCATCTTTCTTCAAACCAAAAACATTAATACTAATATTGTTTAATTTTTCAAATTTGTCAATGTCACATAATTTTACCGGAAAATTAATGCCATCGAAATTATAAATTTCTGAAAATTTTGGATATGATTCAGGTGATTCAGCCAAACCTGTTGGGGGGTGAAACGCTGCTAAAATGCAATATGCAAAACAAAAGTCATCATCATAATTTCGAATATTTAAAATAGCGCGTTTAGTTATGATTGTTTTTGGTAATTCTAAAAAAGAGCTTCCGGCATGTAGTGGGTTAAATTTATTAATATTTAATTCGATATATACAATATTTTTCAAAGCCCAACCGGAATCAGCTTCCTGAAATTCGCTCATTTTTAAATTTAAGGCATTTAAAAATATCGATAAAACATCTTGCAAATTCGATGATTGAGTAATTATTTGATTTCGTGTCCCAAATGATTTCAAATCAGTAATATTCTTAGTCTGTTGTATATAATTAGCGAAAAGTATGACATTGACTTTAATAGAAACATGTGTTTTCAAAGTGTTAGTGATTAAATTATTTATATCGTTTAACACATCGTTAAAAAAATCTTTAAGGATGATATGAGTTTTTTTTGCGTTTGTAATTCGATAGGTCTTAATACGATTTTTAAAAGCTGAGTCAATTACATGTATATTTTCTGAAATTAGTGTTAAGGAATTATTTTTATGGTCTGTCGTTTTAAAGTGGTTGCACATATTAGATACTGTGCAATTTTCGCAATTGAAACAGGTTTTTTTATTTGATGTAACATCCAGCTTCCTTTTTTTACTTGTTGACGGGGTGTCTTTAATTAAATACAAAATTATAAGCATATATTATTTTTATAAAAATAAACTTACCATTTGTTTTTATATCATTTGTTTTATTGCAGCTTAGCTTGCTGTGTCTATTTAAGTTATATTTGTTTGAAAAACATTTTTCACAATTTATGCATTTGAACATTTTTAATTCGATTTTTTAATCACTTTTTAATCACTTTTTAAACTATTTGCATGTGTGTTGCGCACACAACCAATAGTTGGGTAACCTTGTACACAAACGAGTGTGAACTGCGAATTATTAACTTAAATCGAGCTCTTATATACTGTGAAAGTTAGATTATTATCACGACCAAGCATACAAAACCACCTAATTATGCAAATTATGTGTGTAATTATATCTTAAATATATTACACGCTCCAACACAGGATGCACACAGGATGCACTCGTTAATAATGCATAGAAATGCAATAATTTGAAATTCTATATATGGGTAATTTTATGCAAAACTATATATTAAAACTTTTTAATTGACTTCTTATATGCTAATTTTATATTTTAAGATGATGAAATTTTATGCTTATTAACTTATTATAATATGTTAATTTTTATTGTTATAATATGTTAATTTTAAACTTATAAAATCTTTATGCGTGCAATTTATGATATTAACTTTTTAATTGATTTCTTATATGTTAATTCCATATTTTAAACTAAAATAAAATCGTTATGTTAATTAGCAACAATTTTTAATCTTATGTCTGTAGTAGTAATTAAAATGTTGTGAAATTTGTATGTATTTATTTATGTTTTATCATTTTCAAAGTGCTTAAACTTTTTGAAAACCGCTGATGTAAATGGGTTTGTGTGTATATGAATTATATTCTACACGTAAACCAATGAGCGTAGTTTGAAGTAGTTGTGGAGGTGGTTTAATATTTGATTGCGGGCCAATGATATACATTTAACTGGAGGTGTGTTCAACCTTATACACTAACCATGAATTGAGAGCGTCTCCCTACCCACTGCCTTTGAAAAGGTGGGCGAGTTACCTCGACCTTGCGGCGGGGGAGGAGCTGTTGTGTTGGTGGTGGTGGCAGCCTTGAGAAAGGGGGCGTGGTGGTGGTGGCAACCTTGGAAAGGGGGCGTGGTGGTGGTGGCAACCTTGGAAAGTGGGAGGAGTTACCCCCGCCCTTGAAAAATTGGAGTGGGGGGAGGAACGCACACTCAATTTATATCTACTGATATCGTTTGTATTACTACTGATGGAGCTTCGGTAATGAAAAAAGTCGGCAAATTAATTGATCCTGAACAGCAATTATGCTATGCCCATGGTATTCAGCTTGCAGTAATTAGCGTACTCTATCAGAAACAGCAGAATATTGTGGATTTGGATACATCTGATTCTGATTCTGACAACGAAGAGGATTATGGAGCCAATGACAATCTAACTGAACTTGGACTAGACGTTGACCACAATAACCAGCATGCCTTCGCTCTTACTTATGAAGGACTTCCTCCTATAATTAAAAAAATTCGAACTTGGTTAAGATGTTTAGACGTTCTCCTACAAAAAATAGTGCATTACAAACATACATAAAAGCTGAATTTGACAAACAACTTATGCTTTTGTTAAATTCAAAAACTCGTTGGAATAGTTTATTCTATGTGATGGAGCGATTTCTAAAAGTAAAAAATCATATTCAAAAGGTTTTAATTGATCTTAATACTGCCATTAGTTTTTCCGATAGCGAATTTTCAGTAATATCAATCAATGACCATTTCTGATTTGTTGCCAATTAAGCTTGCTGTTGAAGCACTATGTCGCCAAGATGCAAATTTATTAACCGCAAATGCAGCTATTGAATTCATGTTGGATAATCTTCAAAAACAAAAATCGCCATTATCTGAAGAATTGTACACTGCATTGAAATTTCGCATTAAGGAAAGGGAATTATATTTAGAATTACTTTTAAGATATCTACATAATCCAAAAGAATATAGTGAGAAAATTATAAGAGAGAATTCACGAGTAACCAAAGCTTATATGGCAAAATTGATTTTTTCCATGGTCCAGAGACTTGATGATGAATCTGTAGATCTGGAAGTTGCGAATAGTAATGTAGACGAATATAAGGAAAGTGAAGAAGACGTATCAATATCAATGGAACAAAAATTGCAGTCTGCAATAAATAGAAAAACAGCAGTGCACAATGAAATTGTGTCACAGACGACAGATATAAAAAGCTTATTAAAAGAGAGATGGGACTATATGAAGACGAAGGAGTTCGAGGAAAGTACTTGGAAATAGTTTATGCTTATCTTCTAACAATTCCACCCATTAGTGTAGAATCGGAAAGAGCATTTTCCGCGGCAGGAAATTTTTGCACTAAGGTACGCTCGTGTTATGTTAAAGTAAAACCATGCATTAATATAATAATTAAAAATTTCAAATATGTTACGATAACCTGACTCACATTCGATTCAGCAGTCTATCGCATTCATTTTAAAGTTCAATAACTGTTAAATTAGTAATAAGCAATATTTTTATTATAAATAGTCACAATTGTAATTATAGATTATTATTATGCTGTATGTCTAAAATCGATGTCAGTCGTAATTTTCAATAAATTTATTTAAGTAATTTTGATTTTTTTTAAATAATTTTGAACAGTGAAATTAACTGGCGCAGTCGGTAGGATACTCAGAAGGGCTTTAGATCAAATTCTCTAAAATAACCCTTTTTGTGTTAACAATCAACTGAGAACCAACATTAAATTTTAAGTGATAAGAAGAAACAAATAAAAAGTGCAACAAGAAGAAACAAATAGAAGACAATCAATCAATCCAATAAGAGGGAAGAAGTTTCGAAAGATTTATAACCAAGGGATGAAGAAATTCACAACGTTCTTCATTTGCTTAGCGTAAGTTTTTGCTCATTATTATATTTCCTTTATTCCTTCCTGAATGTCAGAAGCAGAAATAACCGAATTATTCAATAATTTAACCCTATCATCGGAATCAATTTTACAAAGTATTCCAAATATTCTATCAAACGATCCCCCTAGTAATAATTACGAAATGGCACAACTAGATAGATTTAACTGCGAATTAGTACCAAAATATGATGGCAATCCAGCGACTTTATCGATATTTATTAATGCATGTGAACATTTATTGAGAAGATTTGGTACAACAAATTCAGATGATGTTGTCAACGGACAACTTATACAAGTTATACTGGGCAAATTCGAAGGACGAGCACTCACATTAATTGCTAGTCGAGAAAATTCAAATACCTGGGGTAACAGAAAAAAATTATTATTACAACATTTTGGAGATCAACGCGACGAAAATTGTCTACTACGTGATCTGATGAGCCTCAAACCATACAAAAACGAATCCTCATATCAATTCGGAATGAGATGTCAGGATGTACGAAGCTTACTTTTAACCCATCTACAATTACATGAAGCGGACCCAAACGTCAAGTTGGTAAAAACGAAAATTTACGATGATTTATCACTCCAAACATTCCTTCAGGGTTTGAACGGTCAAATTGGCCTAGTTGTAAGATTAAAACAGCCACCCAATCTAGAAGCGGCAATGGCGTACGTAACAGAAGAAGAAAATTTCATGTACGCCCAAAATAAAACAAACATCTTAAATTTCCAACGGCAATATCAACCGATAGAAAAGAAACAACCATTTCATCCAACTCCAATGCCGAGTGTCAACCCACCTATGTTAACCAATTTTGGGCAGCAGCCACTACAAACCCAAAATATACTTCGACCACCCGTATTCAAACAAACTAGTACAACAAGGACACCAAATCCATTTGCCTCACAACCTCGAACTTTCGGAAGATTTTCAGGCCCACCAACGCAATCAAGAATGGTCCCACAGCAAACAAATAATTACAGTTACAAGAGAAACTATCAACAACCTAATTATAACGGACCATAATGGAACACATTTAAACCTCCACAACAACGCTACGAACCAGAACCAATGGACATTTCATCTGGGAATACCCGTCGATCAGGAATCCCACAACAAGAAACACAAGTATTGTACTATCAAGATATAGAACAAGGAGATTATGAAGATACACCCACATATGAACTAGCAGAAAATTGTGATGAAGTTTATGAAACAAAAGTTAGCCAACCATTGGAAAATTCCAACGAACATGAGTACGTCGAAAATTTCCACCTGGAAGCCTACAGTACCAGCACGACAAATAATACAATAAACCTTAATATAACGACTCTTTCCAAATTGCCATATATTAAAATTCCAGAATTAAAGTTAAAATTTTTAATAGATACAGAATCAACAAAATCTTTAATAAATCAAGAAATCGCACATAAATATTTCCCTAACCAAATTAATTACGAATCGTTCAAAATTCTGACAGCTCATCAAGTAAGTCAACATGATGAAGTAGCATACATAAGGTTACCCGATTCAATCGATTCTACAATCAAGCACAAGTTCTACCTTTTTACTTTCCGAACCCCTAGGTAAGGAAAGTATTGTTATCAGTCAAAATTTGACCCCCCAATTTTTTGACAGATGTTCACGTTTTGAGGTCCCCTGAATCCATTTTTATCATTTTTAGAAGGATGTCTGTATGTATGTGTGTGTGTGTGTGTGTGTGTATGTGTGTATGTACGTCTGTGAACACGATAGCGTCTAAACGAAGCAAGCAAATCATTCCAAATTTTGCATATAAGCTTTTTCCTGTCGTAGGACGAAGCCAGATGAAAATAATTTAAATCGTGTAACGGGAAAGGGGGGTTTACCTGGAGCTATTATGACATTATGCGTCATAACTTCGAAACGAAATTAAATATGTAAAAATATTAATAACAAAAAATTAGCGCTATGGAATTTCCTACATTTTTTGTCCTATAAGTTTTTCTCTAAAATATACAGGGCGTTTCAAAAAATTTTGTATTTGTAAAAATTTTTTGTATTTGTAAATAAAATAGTAAACCGCATTCTACCAACGAAAATAAGATGAAAAGTTTCTAATAACATGGGTCCAAAAATGCTTCGTTTGCAAGATATAGGCATTCAAAAGTTTTTTTCTTCCTATTTTGGCAAAATATGAAATTTTTCATCGATTTACTGTTGAAATTATGTAACCATTTTATTTAAAAATATAATATAAAAATTTGCGTCTGTTCGGAAAGTTATGCGATGGCCACATCAGATTTTTAATTTTAACAATAAATACGACGGTTCAATAGGTGTAGATTTATTAAAATTTTTAGAAGCCGAAATTAATTTCAAGGATAAGGTACTAAAAACGAAAAACAAAACGATACCGATCTATTTAGGAGACGACGACGATGACGACATCTCGATGGCAGTCAATCTAGACGAATCCGAAAACGACCTCAGAATAATCGATTTGGATACAGAGAAAGAATGGGCAGGAGCACCCATGCCTACCATAAGCGAAATCAACGGGTTACTGAACAATTCAAATGAACCGGCAGCGAAAGGCCAAGATGATGGAACTATTCATTCCAACATAAACGACGAACGAGTAACAGCAATCCACATCATTAAAGAAGCTATAGATGATAAAAAACACCAATTCATAATTAAGACAACCCACCGGGGAGAGTTGAAGGTACAAACAAAAAACCAAAAATTTCTGACGCTAATCGACAGTTTGGGAAAAATCGGACAAGCAGTTCCAATAACAAGTAAAAATATTACTGAACTTGCGAATGCCTTAATCACACATTTTTCATACTACGGAGTTCCAGAATCAATAACAAAGGATAACGGGACGGAGATAAAACACGATATCGTACGAGAATTGTTAAACTTACACAAGGTAAAGGTTCATTTTACTACAACAAGAAATTCACAATCAAATAGGATGATCGAAAGGATGATTTCAACCCCAATCGAACACATACGAATTATGAGGGTAGATGGCAAGAAAACTAGTAACATAAGAAGAAAAACTAAGAAAAAATTTTACGGACCTTTTATCATTACAAAATTATTTAACGATAACACGGCGGAAATCCGGAATAAAAATAATCGAATACAGAAGATACATGTTAGATTACTAAGAAGACCTACTCTTGTTACAGATGCTGCTACGCAACCGTCGACATCCAAGACTTGAAGAACAACCCCGGAATGTTACCACTTAGATTAGGAATAGTTAATAATCAAATTAGTTACTGGACGCTTATTAGATTAATAGATATAGCACCACTTAGAAGGGAATTAGATGAATTAAATAGTAGTTTTAACAATTTAACCTTAATATACAGTAAACATGAAAACGGGAAAACACATCGATGGAATAATCAAAATCTACATAGCCTTTTGGAACATACCATAACCGAAACTAATACAAAATTCGAACAAATTAATCTTTACGAAAATCATAGAAGAAAAAGAGGTTTCATTAATGGATTGGGCGGACTAATTAAAACCATTACAGGAAATTTGGATAATGAAGATGCAGAAAAATATAACTATGCAATAAACCAATTGACCAACGATCAAAATAAAGTAAAGTTGCTATTTAAGGAACAAATTAAATTAACAACTTCAGCAATGGAAAACTTCAACAACAGCATTATTAAAATAGCAAGAAATCAAGCACTTTTACTAGAAAAATTAACCTTCATGGAACTTAATATAAATGCAACTAATTTTTACAAAACTAAAGTAGATGAAAAATTAACGATGACGACAATTTATCTAGAATTAATAACAGCCGCAGCAACAATACGAGATATTTTAGAAACACTCGAAGAAGCGATCACCTTTGCATCAGCAAACATTATGCATCCATCAATATTAAAAGCCAAAGACCTTAATCACGAATTGTTACAGATACAGCTATTATTAACAAATTCTAAATTGCCTATAAACCCAAAGTTGGAAAATATTCACGAATTTCATAAAATCATAAATATTAAAGCCTTTATCCAAAATACCAAAATACATTTCATATTAGAAATCCCAGTCGTCGAAAAAATCGACTATAATTATTTTCATCTATTTTCCTGTCCAATATTTAATAATCCTTTATACTCAATAATCATTCCCAAAGCCAAATTCCTTGTAATAAACGAGCAAAACTTCGCATTAAGTAACCAAAGATGTAAAGATATAAATTTTAACAAATTTTTGTGCAAATTGGAAATTAACCAAATCAAAGAAAAGTCACCTTGCGAAGTTCATCTTATTCAACACACAAAGAAATACCAAAATTGTCAGCAAGAAAGTTTAAGTTTGGCCCACACGAAAGTCCAACAGGTCTCTAGTAATCAATGGATGGTAATAACAAAGGGAGAAGACGTAATCAAGAAAGAATGCGATGCAACAACAGAAACTATTTCGTTAAATGGAACATACTTAATATCACTAAATGATAAATGCAGGATCAAAATACAAACAAAATTACTAACGACACAAGAGAAACGACTTAAAAATAACTTAGTGGAAATCCCGAAGTTAAAATTCGAATACACTAGCAACAGACACAATAATGTCAACATTACCTTCAGGCCAATCGAATTGGAACCGATAAATTTGGACGAAATTAAAGCAACAGAAATCAAATTGCATCAAATCGAGGAAAACATTGAAGAAACATCCCAAGCTCCTGTGTACTTCCATCAAGCAAGTGGATGGACCATCATGTTATATATGTTAATTTTCATTATTTTAATCACATATGTTTTAGTTAGAGTTTTTAAGAAGAAAACACCATCCGGAACAATCAAAGAGAAACCAATCGAACAGAAACCAATCGAACAGATCGGACTTCAAAATTTAAGGATACCCTAATTTTGGTCCTAGAGGGGAGGTGTTATGTTAAAGTAAAACCATGCATTAATATAATAATTAAAAATTTCAAATATGTTACGATAGCCTGACTCACATTCGATTCAGCAGTCTATCGCATTCCTTTTAAAGTTCAATAACTGTTAAATTAGTAATAAGCAATATTTTTATTACAAATAGTCACAATTGTAATTATAGATTATTATTATGCTGTACGTCTAAAATCGATGTCAGTCGTAATTTTCAATAAATTTATTTAAGTAATTTTGATTTTTTTAAAATAATTTTGAACAGTGAAATTAACTCTCGCGACTAAATAATGAAACAATTGATGCTTTGTGTTTTTTGCGATCTCATTTTAAAAATATGAAATAATAAAATGTTTATTTTGATTTGTATTTTTAATCTTTTAGTTTTGCAGAATTTTTTTTGAATACCGGTATTAATACCGGTATTCCGGTATTACATGTAAATAAATACCGAATACCGGTATTGCAATTTTGGTCCGGTATTGCAATCACTATCAGGATGTACAACTACGACACACAAAGACCAATTTCTTGACATCATTATTAAAATGAAATTGTTTAGGAATTGCAAGTGGGAAATTGAGAGATTTACTACTTCAACATCTACTGGAGCGAAACCTCACAGGAAGGTCAAAATTTTGTCACACTAGTAATGTTATAATATGGACTTTTTGTATAATGTATTTTATAAATTTGCAATTGAAACATTAATTTTTCTATTCTTTTCTGTAGTACAATACCGCTTTCATAATTTGTTTTGTATTATTTGGTACTTTTTAGTATTTCCATGATTCCATGTATTTCGAATATTTAATTAATGTTTTTGAGTATTATATCTTCTAAAGAAAATATTACACATGTAAATTTTATTCAATAAAGTGCTTAAATAACAAATAGGAAAAATATAATTTCTTTCAAATGTAGGAAGGTTACTTTTATGCAAGTATTTTTAAAACAGATGAAAGGTAATTGTGCACCACATCTTATCATGCAACTATCATGTTTCTTATTAACTCTACCGTCCACGGTACGTTGACAACATACGAATGCAACAGAGTGCTGCAATAGAATGACCGCGAGAATCTCACGCAAAAATCTCACGGTCTAAATTGAAAACATCGAGTAGCGCCATCTAGTTGTCGCGATAATTTTGTATTACATTAATTTGCATAAGGTTGCGCGTCTTAATAAATTCATTCAATCAACGGTTATAGTACTTATTTATTTGACGTGTAGTTTATACCAGTAATCTTCCAACGGTAAAAGAGTATAATTTTGGATTACTATAAATGTTGAATAACCGTATAATGTATACGCACAGACTTAAAGCGATTTATTTTATAAATGTCATCTGGAAAAGTAGAATTTTGAGTTATCGTAATCGTTTATTGGACGTGTAGATTATACCTATAATCTGCCAACTATAAAAACGTAATTTCAAAATTAGCATAAATTTTAAATAAATGTTTAATGTTGAATTTATACAATGTTTAATGACAAAATAAAAATAAAGTAATAAAAATAAATTAAAAATTTATAAATCACTTAAAATTTACTTACATTTTTTTGTCCAAACGAAAATTCGAACCAATGCCGCACGTGCATACAGATTTGAAAGTACCTGCTTAATTCTCAGACCTATCTAGGGTGTACTGAAACGAATGTTGATTTTTGATGATCAACTTCAATTTTTATAATTTATAGATTAAAAATATCAGTGTTAAATTAAAATAAATAAAACATTTTCAAGGGAGAAACACGTGTCATATATACATTTTTACAAGCATTAGAATTTATTACATTAACCAGTATTTATTTAAAATAATTTATAACCACGTGTAATTTTTTTTTAAATTAAGACAAATAAATAACTGTAATTAATTAATAAAAACATAAAAAATACGAGCATTATAATTTTTTATTACATTGAATTGAATTGATGGCAGAATTTTTTAATTAAATTTGAAAATTTTTTAACTGCTTAATTTTAAAGAAATCTTTAGTTTTTGATAGATGTTGCTATTTTTAAACACTAAACTTTGTAAGCTCTTGCACGAATATTTGGAAATTTTTCTGAGCCACTTCGCTTGAAATTAATGTCAAAATTTTTAATTAAATTTGAAAATTTTTTAATTAAATTTGAAAAATTTTTAACTGCTATTATTGCGCGCTTGTTTATAATGCTTGATTGTGAACATTTTTTTTATTTTTGATAAATGTTGCTATTTTTAAATACTAAACTTTGTAGGCTATTCCACGTGTATTTTGAAAATTTTACCGAGTCAGTCGCTTGAAATTAATGTCAAAATTTTTAATTAAATTTGAAAAATTTTTAACTACTATTATTTGCGCGCTTGTTTATAATGCTTGATTGTGAAATTTTTTTTTATTTTTGATAAATGTTGCTATTTTTAAACACTAAACTTTGTAGGCTATTCCACGTGTATTTTGAAAATTTTGCCGAATCAGTCGCTTGAAATTAATGTCAAAATTTTTAATTAAATTTGAAATATATTTAACTGCTATTATTTGCGCGCTTACTTTTAGTGCTTGTTTTTGAAGAAATTTTAAATTTTGGATAAAAGTTGCTATTTTTAAAAACTCATTTTGTAGTCACTTTGCAACGTGTATTTTAATAATAAATTTTTCATTTATTAAAATACACAAATAATTTGCAGGTTAAAAATGTTACTTGGGTTTCCATCGATACATGTAAACAAGATTTTTTCTAACAGCATTCGGAAAAATAACAAGGCCAATAATTAATGTTTAATATTTGAGCTCCGAGCAACATGTCTACTCTACGAGTACTCCCAATAATGTAGTGCTTGTGAATAAGGGCGAAGCTTTTAGAATACGTTCGATTTTTTATTTACATGGTAAATATCAATTCACGGGCACTTCTTATAGATACATGTATGATTTGTACGATACTCCATTGCAATCAAGTAAATTAAATATTTATTATGTATGCCACGAAGGTATTAAACATGAAAATTTTATTCCGTCCCAAATAGAATGCAAATGTGTTGGCTATTGAGCATAAAAAAGGTTATGCAGTTTTTCCAATTTTTCATCAAAGACGTTAACGTGAATACCGAAAATGTAAAATTGTAAAATAAAAATGTAAAATAAAAAATGTAAAATACGTTGTGTATATATATTTTGTAGTAATATTTATGTTATTTAATTTTGTCATTAATATTATTGTAGCCCGCCTGTGCCAGCTAGTCTTTTATAATTTAAAATTCGAATTAGAAAATAGGATTTTTATGACTATTTAAAATGACAATAGTCAATCACGTTCAGGTAGCACAGATATTACAGCGTTAGACTCAATATCTGTAGGTCCTAGGTTCAAATCCCGGTGGAGCCGTAAAAAAATGTAAGTATATCTATATTTACGCGTATTTTGAATGTATTTACGCGTATTTTGAATGTATTTAACGCGTATCTCAATGTATTTACGCGTATCTCAATGTATTTACGCGTATCTAAATATATTTACGCGTATTTACACGTATTTGAAAGTATTTCAATGTATTTTTCGTATTTCTTAAATACAATTTAATAAAATGTACACCTATTTACGCAGTGGCACACCCCTCGATTTTTCCACTGTTCCAGTGTACATTGTGGATGTTGTAAGGCCCACTGAAGACATTTCTTTTTATTTCTTGGGCGCAGGAATGGTTTTTTCACAGCAACACAACCTTTTAGGTCACTTCGCGAACGTCTCTTTATCATAGTGAGTGACACTGGGTTTGATCGGCTTCTATTGACTTCAGCACGGATTTCTGATGCTGTTAATCTTCGATTTCGTTTGCTAGTAACTACTATATTATGTTGGTCCTCCTGAGAAGTGGTTAATTTTGGTCGCCCTGAGCAAAGTCGAACACGATTAGTGCCAGTGTTATCAAAACGATCAATGGTCGACTGGACACCTTTCAGCGACACTTCTACTTTTTTGGCAATTTTTCTATATGATAGGCCTTCTTTGCGTAAAGTAATAATTGCACTCCGTTTTTCAACAGAAATTTCAATACGTTTTGCCATTGTTGGTTCATAAAACACGTAAACTTGTTAATCCTTTGAATTCCAAGTTGTGACTGATTGAGACACATTTTACCATAAGATTTTATGATTATAATTTTTAAAAACATAGTTGTTTACAGTTTACATGATATATCATACCACCCTAATCAATTATTAGAACCTGCGAAGTGACATAGAAGTTTTGTATCCTATTGAGTAAATATTTACATTATAGACCTGTCGAATGAAATTTATGAGTTTGTTTGTTATTTTTGTTTTGTTTCGAAATTTTTTGAAAATTTTTGACAATTATTATTAATTTTATGTTTACTAAGCCGCAATATTCATAATTTACAAGAAAATGTTTCTTTTAAATGTGCAATTTTGGTTGAATACATAAATGTGCAAGTGTATCCAAACTTTTGGCCTGCAGTGTATTTCAGAATTCACTTCAGATGATAATATACAAAAACATTTTATTCGAAATACGAATTATTCCAAAACTGTTCCAATTTCAATTTTTTAGAGAATAAAAATGTGCAAAAACTTGTGAAAAATTTGAAAAAAAATTGTGCATGTCACCTTTCTGGAATTAATTTTTATTTTAGGAATAATATAGTGCAGGCAAATTTTCAAAAACTCCTGGTTGTAGACAATTTTATACTCTTCAATTTTGATCTGATAAGAATTTTCTGTAAAGCTAAAATTAAGCAAGTTATTGGCGAAAAACTACGTTAACGGAGCTGAAATTCCAAATTAAAGAAGCCGATAGGGTATTTTAAAGGGTTTCTTAGGCTACTCAAATACACAAACATGCTTGCAAAATTGCAGCTTTCCCAAAATTTTTGCAACTTCGAACTATGATATTTTCTTGACAATTTCGTTCATAATAATTCAACCAATAGGATGTTACAATCTCATCAATTTGAACCAATCATAATCTACTTCCTTTGACAATACAGACCACGGTGGTGTATTGTCGCGGCAATACGACCACCGTGGTCTGTATTGTCAAATTTCCATAGTAACGATGGAAACTACGTGAACGCATACTATAAATTATTTGTTGTCAGAAAAAATTTAAATTTTATTTACGAAATTGTCAAACGAATTCCACACGATGCTATAAAATTGTCGGTTAATTTTTAAACCATGGAATCTTCGTGTTTGTCGCCATTTAAAATCACCATTCGTGCTAAAGCACTCATGGTGATTTTAAGGGCGACAAACACTCAGTTCCAGTTTCAAAAATTATTGCCGACAATTTGATAGTCTCTTGTGGTATTACATATGACAATTTCGTTCATAATAATTCAACCAATAGGATGTTACAATCTCATCAATTTGAACCAATCATAATCTACTTCCTTTGACAATACAGACCACGGTGGTGTATTGTCGCGGCAATACGACCACCGTGGTCTGTATTGTCAATCAAGAGAAATACTTCAATGAAAAAACTAATTTTGTTTTCTATAAGTTGTTATTTTATATAGTAACGATGGAAACTACGTGAACGCATACTATAAATTATTTGTTGTCAGAAAAAATTGAAATTTTATTTACGAAATTGTCAAACGAATTCCACACGATACTATAAAATTGTCGGTTAATTTTTAAACCATGGAATCTTCGTGTTTGTCGCCCTTAAAATCACCATTCGTGCTAAAGCACTCATGGTAATTTTAAGGGCGACAAACACTCAGTTCCGGTTTCAAAAATTATTGCCGACAATTTGATAGTCTCTTGTGGTATTATATATGACAATCTTGCCTGGATTTTCTTGTACCCTATGAAAGGTTTTATTTTTAGGCTTCTTAACCCTTTCACCGGTTTACCCACAAATTGTGGGTAAAAATGAAGAAAATATTTTCAGAAACCCACAAATTTGTGAGTAAAAAATGAAGAAAATATTTACAAAACCCCCACAAAATTGTGTGTAAAAAATGAAGAAAATATTTTCAGAACCCCACAAATTTGTGGGTAGTAAATGAAGAAAGATATGCAAAAAATTTGTCAATAACAATCACATAAATCTTTATATATAAAATAATTTTCTTCGAAGAATATCACAATAAATTGTCCTCGTAATTAAAGATTTATCAACTTATTTTCCATTTTAAAAATTTTTAAATGATTATTTTTTTTATTATTAAAATTTCGAAATCATAAATTTATTTTTCTTGATTCTAAAGAAATCCATAAACTTACCAAAATTTAAGAATAAAATAACCCCTTCAACCAACATTTTGAATTACTTTAAGCATAAATATTTTGTTATTTTGGACTTTGAAAATCGTTAATTTTACATGTTTCACCGACGCACGGGTGGAATCTCACTTCATTTTGTTGACCACCCCGCAAACTACAAAGGTTGCGTTTCGTTCCCTAAGCCCAAGAGGCGAGAACTTTCAGCCCGCGAAGCAGCTTCCCGCTTCGCTGACCGCCCCACTTACAATTACCCCTCCTCCCAAGGCCCCAATCGACCTTCCTATCTGGGAGTCGCTAGTCGGCATGCCCCTCACAGGGAAGCAACTCACGCCACCCCCACGCCCACCACCTCCTACGATGAGACTCCCTCCCGACAAACAAAAGCAATTTTTGAACAACTTCGTAATTTCAATGCCAATGCCGAACTCGTCCGCAATATTGAAATAATCATGAACGCCAAAGCCACTAATATCACACCCGTTAATGTCTAAACCCAGATTCCAACCCACCACTTTGCAGACGGCTTTTTGGAACGCCAACGGCCTTTCAGCCAAACGAAATGAACTTCTCGCGTTCGCGCACGATCACGACCTTGACGTAATCTTGGTCAACGAAACCCACTTCAGAGCTGGCCAACTGGCAAAACTCCCTTGCTATTCACTTTATAGGAATGACCGTGACGGACGCGGCGGCGGAACCGCAATTTACGTAAAATCATCCATCGAACACGTCGCAATACCGACCCCCGACCTAGAGTACCTTGAAGTCACCACGGTGAGCATCCACACCGCACATCACGGTTGGTTGCAAATCTCCTCCGTCTATAATCGCCCTCAGCAACGCATCCTCAAAAAGGACCTAGAAACCCTCCTCGAAGGAACCGACGCGAAGATCATCGCCGGCGATTTCAATGCTAAACACTCCAACTGGTTGTGTAAACACACAAACCATGTAGGACGTGACCTTCTTTCACTAGCAAATGAGCTGGACTTCGCGATCATCGCTCCCATCTCCCCCACCCACTTTTCTAACGCAGGTACGCCGTCCATTCTGGACATAGCCATTTTCAAAGACGTACAACTCCAATACGACATCTCCACCAGCGAAGAACTAAACTCAGATCACTACCCGGTCCTCCTGACACTTGGACCGCTGTTACCCCCAAAAGGCCCTCCCACGAGAACGACAACAGACTGGACCTCTTTCAAAGACACTCTGTCAAAAAACCTTGGACCAATCCCATTCTTTGAGTCCCCCACTGACCTAGACCAATTCATTGCCAATTTCCAAGACAACATCAAAAAATCCGTTGACGAAACTTCATTTGAAGTCAACACCACGGACGTCAGAGACAAACTCACTCCCTCCCTCAAAGATCTTATCAGAGCCAAAAACCGAGCGAGGAAACTCGCCCGGCGAACTCGCAACCCTGATGACCAAAGGTCATACAACCGGCTCAAAGAGCAAGTAGACGTTAAAGTCAAAGAATTTCATGACAATGAATGGTTAGACACCATTAACTCCCTATCATTTAAAGACATGTCCGCATGGCGCATGGCCGCCGCCCTCCAGGGGAAAAAGAAAGTCACCATCCCAATTCTCTCCCG
Source organism: Podabrus alpinus (assembly GCA_932274525.1). Lineage (NCBI taxonomy): Eukaryota > Metazoa > Arthropoda > Insecta > Coleoptera > Cantharidae > Podabrus > Podabrus alpinus. The sequence continues at coordinate 24,153,369 of OW026454.1, forward strand.
CCCTGACGGCACTATTGCCCGGAGCGATCTTGAAAAGGCTGAAATCTTCGCCGACAGCCTCCAAGCTCAATGCTCCCCCAACACCACAAGATTAGACCAAGACCATATCAATTCGGTCGAAAATTATGTCACCACCACCCTAAACACCTCCGATGACACACATATCACCCCCGCCTCTCTTCCGGAGGTCACCACTGCCATTAAACGCCTCAAAAAGAGGAAAGCCCCAGGTCCCGATGGCATCACCAATACCGCCCTCAAAGAACTCCCCCAAAAAGCCAAAGTTGCCATCACCGGCATAATTAACGCATGTTTTCGACTCAACTACTACCCACAAATATGGAAAACCGCTGACGTAGTGGTAATCCCCAAACCCGGTCAAAATCTCAAACTTCCGAAAAGCTATAGACCAATCAGCCTGCTCCCTTCCATCGGAAAAGTAGTTGAAAAAGTCATTCTCACCCGTCTCCAAGAAGCCATGTTCGATAACAGTATTATTCAAAACGAACAATTCGGCTTCCGTGCTGGACACAGCACGACCCACCAAGCCCTCCGATTAGTTGAGCACGTCACGCAGGCACTCAACAAAAAAGAATTCACCGGCCTAGTGCTACTCGACGTATCGAAAGCTTTCGATAAGGTCTGGCACGAAGGCCTCCTGTTCAAAATGCTTCAATCCAAAATTCAAATTCCACTAGTCCGACTTATTGCCTCCTACCTTCACGACAGAAATCTCCAAGTCAAACTCATGAACACCAGATCCACAAAGCACCCCATCACCTCCGGGGTCCCCCAGGGATCGATCCTTGCAGCTTCACTGTTTAACATCTTCATGAGCGACATTCCAACCCCCTTAGATCCCGCAACAAAAATTTCACTATATGCAGATGACACTGCAATATACACATCCTCAATCCACCCGGACATAGCCACAACCCGCCTCCAGGAGGCGATCACCGATCTCGGAAGGTGGTACGAAACTTGGCGCATCGAGGTTAACTCGAGCAAAAGTTCCGCGATCATGTTTCGAAATCGTTGCAAGCCTCACAACTCCAGTGTCTGGATGTTTGAGGAGCAAATCCCCTGGAAAACCAAGGTCAAGTACCTTGGCATTACCATGGACCGGCGCCTCAAATGGGACGCTCACATTTCCTCCGCAACCGGTAAAGCCAAATGCCTCTTCAATAGATTGTTCGTCCTCATGAACGCAAAAAGTACCATGTCCCCCGCTAACAAACTAAGATTATACAAAGCCATAATCCGCCCAACAATGATTTATGCCTCCCCTGTCTGGGGATATGCACGCCCCAGGGCCATAAATAAACTTCAAGTCATCCAAAACAAAAATCTCCGAGCTATTTTCAGCGCCCCCTATTACGTCACTAACAGGCGACTACATGCAGACGCCAAACTAGACCTCATTAACACTCTTAATCGTAAACATGCCACCAATCTCTACAACAAATCCAAATTCTCAGAAAACCCACTAGTAAATCAACTAGGTCAATACAACCCAGCCGACTTTTTCATACCCCGTCCCAAATCACTCCTGACCACGGACAACTCCTGACCATAACTCACCCCCACACAGACTAATGTATGTTCACAGGTTTAACTTACACAAATTCTCTTCGAAAGTGAATTTATTCACTAGATTTGTGTAATTTTTCGATCAATTTCCACAAGCTTCGATAAATCACCCCCCATAGTATCACTACAATCCCACTAGTCGCCAATTCTGACTAGTTCCAAGTAGAAGCCACTCACTTCGAGGTCATCAATAGAAATTATAATTTCTTTCTTCGAATTAGGGACTCTACTATATCGGCAAACGTAAAAAATTTCTTTTTCTTCACATATCTCATATTCACAGTCACAGCCCAGGTTTCTAACCAGTCAGTCCGCCAAGCGCCAATTCCCAGAGACCCACCGGTCTCTACAACTTCCAATGTCATTAATGTATTCTTTCAGATGAAGGAGAAGGCCGGCCATGCCGGGATGCTCCATCAAATACATATCAGGTAAAGGTAAAGGTAAAGGTGCATACCCAGTCAGCATTCGCGAGTGAAATCCCACAGTGAACAGACGTGCCTATCAGTGCAACGAAACTTGAGATAAACTCCCATTTTGCTAACAACAAGATGGGCGGCAAACGCAAAGGCAAGAAACCTGTACCTCCTGTAGAAGATGTACCTTCTCCACCATACAAAACGGTAAGGGTCAGAAGGAACCCAGATGGGCCCATTCAGATAATGAGCGCCAGCGGATATGAGGCAGTTAAAGACTACATGCCTGAACTACAACTGGTCGAAGACCAACTTACGACCTCCGCCGAACGACTCATACAGATCGACTCCGAACGGAAGGAAGTCCTAGCGCAACAAGCCATCCTCAGCACCGTATACAACACCGCTCTACAACTACCTGAAGGCTCACCGGAACAGCAACGTTACATCCGTGACGCACTTGGGCTCCAAGAAGTCGAAACACCACCCTGCTCAACCGAGCAAGACTTCGAAACCCCAAGAAAGGTCGTGAAAAGGAAGCTGCCGAACGAATCCAGCTCCAGCGACACCACACCTGAAGCGGTGCAGCTATACAATAAATTCTGCGTGTTGGACAACGATATAGAAGTGGAATCTGCTGAAGACGGAAATTGGTCAGACGGAAGTGAAAAGAAAGGAAAACAAACGAGGAAAAAAGTCAAGGTTAGTGAAACGTTGGCTTCTGATATCCGTAATCTGAATTGTAGTTCGGTGTGCCTAGTTTAAAACTGTTACAGCCTTCATAATGACTGGTGCGCCACGCACCTTATTGGTTTGTGAATACAGGGGTGGGTTTTGACGCCCTCCCCTGTACCCGAGATCCGCCGAAGGTCAAAGTTGGGTTTCCCCCCCTTCGATTCTCGACGGAAATGGCAGAATTATTATTATTGAACTCACGTACGCAGTCGCTGTTCGTATAGCTGGTAATGCTGATTTGACGTCGTTTGTTTTTGCACCCTATTTGACTGGGTATTCAAACGAATTAAAATTTTTAGGAAGAGTGGCAAGTTTTCGCGTGTGAGTGGCTAAGTCGAGATCCCTGGCTTCTGATAATTCCCCGCTTGCACTTTCAACTCCCACGCATCAAGTTGTGCACGTAGGCTCCTCCCCGATTGCGCATACTATCTTCGCCTCGCCGGTTGCGGACTTAGCCTCCGCCCCCTCGGTCGACAACAGCTGCGATCAAATCGGCGACGCTCCTTCACGCTCCCTCAGGTTGCATCACAACACTTTAAACATTTTTTCATATTTCAGATTTTACAACGTAACTTAATTTTAAAAATTTATTTTTATTGTTTGAATTACTTGTAAAATGACGACTGACATAGACACGCCCCACACCACCATCGAATACCTTCTTAACCAAGTTGACGATCAAAAAGCCCTTATCAACGACCTACAGAATACGACTGACAAAGACTCTCGCTATGACACCCTCCTCGCCATTCTAACCTCCCAGGCAGCCACAATTGAAGGTCTTCGCATCGAAATCAGCAACCTAAACGCTCGTCTAGCCGCAAAAGACGCCAAACCCCCTACGGTCGCCAAACCACCCCCGGTCGCACAACCACGTCCGATTGCCCCTTCAGGGAAAAGGAAGGAGAAGACCCCCTTCCCCCCCCTACCGACCACCTCCTCAGCCAAAAAGGTAGTCACTACCAAGCCCAAGACAACCAAACCCGCCACGACCACCAAGAAAGCAGTCCCACCGCGCCCCCTTATGGAATCGGCTATTCCTAAGCCGACACGCTCGCTTTCTGAAATCAAAACAGCGAAAACCCTCTCCACCGCCCAACCTCCTTCAGAGGCAATGGAGACCCACGCTTCCACCTCCACCGGCGGTGACACCTTCGTCACCCCGAGAGAACGTCATCTCAAACGCGCCCGCTCAAACTTGAGCAGCGACAGTGAAACTTCCGGGCCCGCTACCAAGAACAGGTTCGCCTGTTTGGACGTATAGGAACTCGCGATTGACACCCAAACCGAGCGCGATGACGATGATATTATGGAAGTCACTGACTCCCAACCTGATACCCAGGGTGCCTCACACCCCCAACACCCCTACACCTCCGCCAGCCGAATACCCCCAATTGTCCTCCGTACAAAAGACAACTGGCCGGCCATAAACAAATTGATCCGCGATCGTAAAATCGCAACAACCAAAATCCGTACCCTTGTGGATGGCATCTCCATCCAGCCAGCCACAGAAACCGATTATAGGACCCTAAGCAGACTTTTCGAGGAAAAGAGCCTAACCTCCCACTCTTATTCATTGCCCCAAGACAAACCACTCAAAGTGGTCATCCGGGGCCTTCCGATCACTATCACCCCCGCCGAGGTCAAGGAAGACCTCGAATCCCAACATTTTGATATACAATCCGTATATCAAATGCGCCACGGTCGCGACCGACAACCGATGCCACTTTATCTAGTCCATCTCACCCACAATTCTGATGGGAAGAGAATTTTTGACCTGACCTCTGTCCTCTCCATCAATACCAGGACAGAAACCCCCCACAAAAAAGCCGAAGTCGGCCAATGCCACCGCTGCCAACGGTTCGGGCACGCCCAAACCCTCTGTCGCGCCCCCCCCCAAATGCGTCAAATGCGCAGGGGACCATCTAACTAACCAATGTCTTAAAACCAGAGAAGAACCAGCCACGTGCGCAAATTGCACCGGCAACCACCCTGCAAACTACAAAGGTTGCGCTTCTTTCCCTAAACCTAAAAGGCGTGAACTTCTAGCCCGCGACGCAGTCTCTCGATTTGCAGGTCGCCCCACCAATTTTTATTCCCAAGGCTCCGGTAGGCCATCCTACTCAGGAGTCGCCAACATCTACGCCCCTCACAGGGAAACAAACCACGCCACCCCCACACCCACCACCTCGTACGACGAGCCCCCCGTCAAATAAGAGCAATCTTAAATTTCCTTCGCGATAATAACACCAATAAAGACATCATTGAACATATAGAGGGTATCGGAAACGTTAAAGCCACTAACGTCCCCGTTAATGCCTAATCCCCGTCACCAACCCACCACGCTGCAGATGGCATTTTGGAATGCCAACGGTCTATGTGCCAAACGATACGAACTTCTTGCGTTTGCGTTTCTCCACGACTTTGACGTCATCTTGGTCAATGAGACCCATCTTAGAGCCGCGCATCTAGTCAAACTCCCTGATTACACCCTCTACCGAAACGACCGGGACGGACGCGGCGGCGGCACCGCAATCTACGTCAAAACCTACATAGAACATATTCATCTACCAACTCCTGACCTCGAAGGCCTCGAGGCCACTTCGATAAGCATCCTCACTGCACACCACGGATGGTTGCAAATTTCCTCAATTTACAATCGCCCCCAAAGACACTTTATCAGAACCGATTTCGAACTCCTCCTTGAAGGCCCCAACGCGAAAATCATCGCCGGTGACTTTAACGCCAAACACTCCGCCTGGTTATGTCGTCACACAAATAATCAAGGTCGAGAGCTTCTTCAACTTGAGAACGAGCTGAATTTCACAATCGTCGCTCCAACCACTCCTACCCACTATTCTTACGCAGGTACGCCGTCCATCTTGGATATTGCCATCTTCAAAGACGTACCACTCCAATACGACATCTCCACCTGCGAGGAGCTTAACTCCGATCACTACCCAGTTCTAATCACACTATGGCAAATTCCACACAAACCCCCCCCCCCCCACAAGGACGAAAACCGACTGGATTTCTTTCACAGACAACCTCAAGGAAAATCTAGGACCAATCCCCTTCATCGAGTCCACCACAGACTTAGACAATTTCATTAACTCCTTTCAAGGAAAAATCACTAACTCGATTTCAGAAACTTCTCACGAAGTCCCCATCCACGACACCAGAGACAAACTTTCTCCCTCCCTCAAGGACTTAATCCGCTCCAAAAATCGTGCAAGGAAACTTGCACGTAGAACACGAAATCCCACTGACCACACTTCATACCTCCAACTTAAAGAACAAGTTGACGTTAAAATTAATGAATTTCACGATAACGAATGGTCCGACAAAATCAAATCCCTTGCTTTCCAAGACTTGTCTGCTTAGCGCATGGCAAGCGCACTCCAAAGGAAAAAGCAATCCCCCAATTCAGTACTTCTCCGCCCCGATGGCACTCTCGCCAAAAGCGACCTCGAAAAGGTTGAAACATTTGCCGACAGCCTTCAATCCCAATGCTCCCCCAATACCACGAGACTTGACCATGACCACATCAATTCGGTCGAAAATTCCGTCAACACCGCCCTTTCCACCACAGACAATACCATCATCAATCCCGCTTCTTTCACGGAGGTGGCAATAGCCATCAAACGTCTCAAAAACAGAAAAGCCCCAGGTCCAGACGGCATTACCAACCATGCCCTTAAGGTACTACCCAAAAAAGCAGTAACTGCTATCACCGGTATAATTAATGCAATCCTCCGCCTTAATTATTACCCACAGACTTGGAAAACCGCTGACGTAGTGGTAATCCCTAAACCCGGTCAAAATCTGAGATACCCTCAGAGCTACAGACCGATCAGTTTGCTTCCCTCCATCGGCAAACTCGCCGAAAAAATTCACACGACTTCACGAAGCCATTTCCGATAACAACATCATCCAAAATGAGCAATTCGGATTCCGTGCTGGTCACAGTACTACCCACCAAGCCCTCCGCTTAGTCGAACATGTCACACAAGCCCTTAATAAAAAAGAATTCACCGGCCTAGTGCAACTCGACGTATCGAAAGCTTTCGATAAGGTGTGGCGCGAAGCCCTCCTGTTTAAAATGCTTCAGTCAAACATCCAACTCCCACTTGTCCGACTAATAGCCTCTTATCTACATAACAGAAAATTCAGAATTAAACTCGCCAACACTAGATCCACCACACGCCCCATTACTTCCGGGGTACCCCAAGGCTCAATCCTCTCAGCCTCCCTCTTTAACATCTACATGAGCGATATCCCAACCCCCACAGACCCACTAACAAAAATCTCACTTTATGCCGATGACACCGCAATTTATTCATCTTCAATTCACCCAGATATCGCTACATCCCGCCTCCAGGAGGCGATCAACGATCTCGAAAGGTGGTACGAAACTTGGCGCATCGAGGTAAACTCGAGCAAAAGTTCCGCGATCATGTTTCGAAATCGGAAAAAACCTCACAATTCCAGCGTCTGGATGTTTGAGGAACAGATCCCTTGGAAAACCAAGGTCAAGTACCTTGGCATAACCATGGATCGACGCCTCAACTGGAGATCCCACGTAATTTCCGCTACCGGTAAAGCCAAAGCCCTCTTTTCAAAATTATTCGCCCTTATGAATCGAAACAGTCCCATGGCTCCCAACAACAAATTAAGATTATACAAATCTATCATCCGCCCAACCATGACCTATGCCTCCCCCGTCTGGGGCTACGCCCGCCACTCAACCATGAACAAAGTTCAAATTATTCAGAACAAAACCCTCCGCTCTATCTTCAACGCTCCCTACTATGTCACTAACAGGCGACTGCACGCAGACGCCAAACTAGATTCCATTTCCACCCTTATTCACAAACACGCCACTAGTCTCTACAAGAAAACCAGATTTTCCGACAACCCGCTCATAGCACAACTAGGTCAATACAATCCAGAAGACTTTTGTATCCCCCGACCTAAATCAATCCTGACTGTAGACAACCCATGACCACAACCCCCATCTGCACAGACTAACACATGTACACCGATATAATTACACAAATTCTCTTCGAAAGTGGATTTAATTCACTAGATTTGTGTAACTTCGACTTAATTTCCCACACCCCAGATTCTAATACATTTAGCTCACCAACGCCAATTCAATGACGGTAGATGCAATTCGCATCACCCGTCAAATTTTTCAGGTAGGAGCCACTTTCTACGAGGATATCTTCAATCTTCGAATTAGGGATTCTACTATATCAATAACGTAATTAACTTCTCTCTTTTCATATTCATTTACAACAGCCACAGCCCAGGTATTTCCCAGTCAGTCTAGCTCAGCGCCTTCATAATTTCCAATGTCACTAATGTATGCTTTCAGATGAAGGAGAAGGCCGGCTACGCCGGGATGCTCCATTTTGGTCAGTCCAGAAAATCGAAAAAAAACACCGAGCGAGCAAAACGTGTCCCTCCAATAACAATCAAAACCAATAATTAGAAATCAGTTTTTCATTTAATTAAAAATGAAAATATCGAATTTAACAAAATTAAATCCACAAGAACGGGCATCACTGTGTACCCTAAGTCAGACAATAATTATCGCGAATTAAACAAGTTGCTCGAGACGAATAACATCCAATCACACTTTTTTCTACCCCGTACGGAAAAACCAGTGAAAGTAGTCATTCGTGGACTACCCGGTTCTCTCAAGATCAGTGACATTAAAGACGATCTGGTTGAGCAAGGCTTCTCTTGCACAAGCATTCACCAGATGCTGTATGGAAAAGACCGACGGCCGATGCCTCTCTTTCTAGCTACGCTAGAAAGAAACGCAAACGCGAAAAACATTCTTAATACGACAACAATTCTTGGTATCACTACCAAGATTGAAAAACCATTCAAAAAACCAGATGCAAATCAGTGCTACCGGTGCCAAGACTTCGGGCATACGCAGCGGAACTGCCGAACGAACCCAAAGTGCGTCAAGTGCGCCGGTGACCACTTCACAGCCCTATGTGTCAAACCTACCACCGATCCCGCAAAGTGCGCGGACTGCGACGGCCGCCACCCGGCAAACTTCCGAGGGTGCCCACGCTACCCAAGGACAGCGATACCCAAAAAAGTGAACGCTAGACGCGGTTATCAAAACACCGAGCACCAAACAAGCCGAGGTTTCGCGAGAAACCCACCCTCAACGTCAACGACAAACCACCAGAGACAAACACCTGAAGAATTAGCAGTTCTAGTCGACTCAATACTAGAAGCGGTCATTTCAATACTCCGCGGCGCTATGGTGGAGGAGTCCACCATAGCGCGCATAGGCGCTCTTTCCCAGGCAATAACCAAACAGACCACGCGAGCAATTAACTAAAAATGAGTTTACTCGACAGTGAAAGCCGCGAACAAACAAAACCATTCCAGACCATACACTCCTCCACCAAGAAAATCTCCAAAACCATGCATAAAGCAAACGAGACAGAGCAGCCGCTCCCCACTGCAAAGGCAAACGAGCTAACAACTCGACACCAAACACAAGCAACATACATTTTTTCCACATGGAAATAATATAAATTTTTCCACCTGGAAGTAATATCAGATTCAAAAAATCATAGTCACAAACCTGGCACATTTGCCAGCCAGCTTAGCTCAGCGTTATATTACGCGAGGCCCACCGGCCTCCAAAAATTTCCACCGCCAGTTGTCACATTAGGCAGATGAAGGAGAAGGCCGGCTACGCCGGGATGCTCCATCCAGGTCAATTTTAGAAACAAGAAACAAGTGCATACCCGGCATATGCGACACGTCTCCCGTGCTAGTAACTTCGATGAAATTTTACTATTTTTACATTATTTTTTTACGCGATTTTTTGGGGGTTAAACGTAAAAGATAACTGCCGCATACTGCGACTATACTTTTTAATCTATTTCTAGGGTCTCTAATTTCCCGATTTCCTTAATCCCGGTTTTCTTGTTGGGTGGCGCCTTCTCGTATGTTTAGCTTACTAACCAGAGTCAAAACCGCTCTGGAGGGGTGCAGAGCGGAGCGGCGCCCCGGAAGAGTAGGTTTTGACGATGGATAACCCTTCCTATCGAATGCACACCCCAAAAATCGAAGAAAAAAAAATTTAATTTTTTCACTTTTTCGGCAATACACGGGTTATTTTCAATAATATTTATTACTAATATCTACTAATCACACCCCCACCTATCCGAATTTCAAAGTAAAATTCAAATCGGAGCGAAAACATTTCACTCGATTTCGAGGGAACGACGGGCGAACGATGTGCCACCGGTCGGGGTGTGCCAGTGGCCGCTTGAAATGCAACTTTCCGATTTTCACACTTTTTTTGATTTTTTTATGATCACCTCCGCGACGACAAAAGTGACACATTCGGACCGAAACATACCCAAAAAGGCCGTTAATTACCCAAAATTTTGCTAAATTTCATGTTGGGGGCGTGTCCGTAGTTCTCTAAACCACGCAAAATATAGGCCGACAACCTATCCCGACCACCGCATAGTGTTTTTACTAATATTTCGGTATTATTTGCTATTCAAACTTAATAATCCTTTTATTACATGATAGCTAATGACTTTTTTGTTCAAAATATCAAGCCATTTCTATAGGGAAATTTCAATTTCGCGATCACCATTGGGGTTCCCGACCCAGGAGTACTATTCGCAATTTACATTAAGCAAACGCCACCATGCGGGAGAATTTTTAATTAGTAAGGAACGTATTAAATGAAAATAAAAATACTTATTTTAGGCTCACGACATTATAAAATGAACTAATTAACGAAATATATTACAATAAATTTAACAACACATTAAGAACCTTTACAAACTCTCACCATAAAATGACTTTGAATTTTGAGATATTATACGTCTAAGCACAGCCATGTTGTTATTGCGTGTGGCGCCATCAACCGTAATGTAAATTGCGAATTAGACCTGGGTACTACTTCATCATTAGGATAAAGCAAAATAAAGGGGATATAATTCCTATAATATTGCTGTGATACTCATCAGTTTAAATTAAACTGCCCCAAAGTATTGAATTTCGTTGTAATCGGAATAGTTTTGCAGATACGGCTTTCCAAATAAAAAAACTGATGTGGCCATCGCATGACTTTCCGAACAGACGTAAATTTTTATATTATATTTTTTAATAAAATGGTTACATAATTTCAACAATAAATCGATGAAAAATTTTATATTTTGCCAAAATAGGAAGAAAAAAACTTTTGAATGCCTATATCTTGCAAACGAAGCATTTCTGGACCCATGTTATTAGAAACTTTTCATCTTATTTTCATTAGTAGAATACCTACGTGTTACTATTTTATTTACAAATACGAAAATTTTTGAAACGCCCTGTATATTTTAGAGAAAAACTTGTAGGACAAAAAATGTAGAAAATTCCATAGCGGTAATTTTTTGTTATTAAATATTTTTACATATTTAATTTCGTTTCGAAGTTATGACGCATAATGTCATAATAGCTTCAGGTAAACCCACCTTTCCCGTTAGACGATTTAATTTATTTTCATCTGGCGTTGTCCTACGACAGGAAAAAGCTTATATGCAAAATTTGGAATGATTTGCTTGCTTCATTTATACACTATCGTGTTCACACACATACATACAGACATCCTTCCAAAAATGATAAAAATGGATTCAGGAGACCTCAAAACATGAATATCTGTCAAAAAATTGGGGGGTTAAATTTTGCCTGATAACAATACTTTCCTTACCTAGGGGTTCGGAAAGTAAAAATCAGATAATCATTCAATTTCTTCTAAAATTTATTTTTCTGAAAATTGTTTCTTTCTTGAAAATTTTATGAATTCGTTCTTTTTAATTTAAAAATGTCTGATTTTGAACGTCATGACCCCAGCCCCTATCCCAGGATTCCAGGAGATTTTTTTCCCAATCGAAATAAAAAGTTCTGACCCTTGAATTAGAACTATTGATAAAAGAGCAGTTTTGAGTAATTTTAAAGGGAAGTAAAATAGAACCATAAAATTTTAGTATGATATTTGACACTAACTAATAAAAGGATACGATATATTTATTTCAAATCTCATAAGTCAGAAGGCCAGAACATTTTACCCCTATAATCAAAGCCTATAATATTCCGCCACATCATACATTATGATTTAAATAACTTCCCCGAACACACCTAGATGGCGCTAGCAAGTTTCTATTAAACTTGACATAATTTGTCAAATGTCACCTGTCTGTTTCAAGTTTATTGTTAATGATCAGATATCAATTAAAAAATATTAAATAGTATCAAAATGTTAAAAAATTAAACTTCACTTTGCATCACGCAACAATAATGATCATCAAAATGGGTACGTTACTAAAATCGCACTACCACCTACGTTAAAAAATTTATCTTTAAAAATGTTATCTGCGGTTTTATGTATATTTACCTAATTAACTTTTAATATTTTTTTTCTTATGCAGAAATGTCGCACTTATTATTCTTTTGTGTCGTTTTACTACTAAATGTTTTTGGAAATTGCCAGCTCTACGGTGGCAGTAAAAATGCTATACGAGATATGTGCCCACGTATGTATAGTAAAATTTTTCGTGGTTACGTCCCGCGTGGAAACTTAACTGCAGGTAATTTTTCGTAACTAGAATTTATTAGACCAAACTGATGATTTTTGTTCTCAGGCACTTTTACTGAAATAAAAGAATCCACTTCGCTCAAGCAATGTGTTTTCAAATGTTGCATATCATCGCAATGTAATGTAGCTTTTACAAACAATGATAAATGTTATCATATTCTTTGTCGCAGTAGCGAATTGTGTGCTCCAACTCTTAGTTTTAATGAAAATGCAACCGAACATGTTGCAATGGTGTTAGTTAGCCCGGTGTTACGTGAAGATTCGTGGGCAAGTGTGGTCGAACAAGGTAAATTTCTTTTATTTTTAATTTATCATTCATTAAAAGAATTTATAACAATTTATTGTTAAACTATGTTTTGAAACATGAATAACCTAAGTAAACACAGCTATTTAGATATTATCTTGTAGCACTGAAAGCTACCAATTTCAGACTCGATCAAATCTGCACCTATTGATTGAAGAAATGTTTTTTTTATTGAATTTGGGCATGGATAATTGTGTAGTCAGTCAAGAATTTAATGATAAGAACTTAAACTAATATAATTAAGACATAGATAATACAGTTTATATTTGTTCAGTAGAGTTCAAGGTTCATCAGTCTTGCAATTTCCTTGTTTCTAAGGCGAATTGAAGCATTTGCTTTGTTATCAAGTAAGGATTATTAATATAGGCCAGTTAACAAGGCCTTCTGAAAGGGCTATGGGGGAAAATTGGAAAAAATTTATTATATTAATTTGTGCAGACCTTCAGAAAGACATTGGGAAAACCACGTTAAAATGTACATCTTCAAGGATATTCGTGAATATCTCGGTTTGGGTTCACTTTTGCACAAAATGTTAAGTAACTGAAAATCAAGTAAGCTAAATTCTGTACAGAAAACATCTTATACTTTTTTTTTGTTCATTGATCGGTTGCAGACTTACAGCTATCAGAACGCATGGTGTAATATATTTGCCATTCTTATCAACAAAGCCAGTAGAGTTAGAGAGTACCACATTCCTTTGATCTGAGAAATACCAAAACATTTTTAATTTTTTACCGGCAGCCGATGCACGAAATTGCATTTATAGCTTTTTTTCGTATCTCGCACCGTACGGCTATATAATGAAAAAGTAGTTTTCCAAAATAATTTTCAATTGCCTTCAAAACCGAATAGCAAAAAGTTTTTTTTTATATAAAATTTTAACGTCGGAATCGGATTTGGCGAGCTATTTTAATAATTTTTGATGCAAAACTTGTTGGGAAATAATTCTTCCTCGATCAAAAAAAATCAATTCAAAGTTGTCGGCGTACCTGCACGACTTGAGTTTGTTTGGTCCGGCTTTGGCATCTCGACAACGATGAAACAAACACGAGTCAGCCTTCCCCCCGTTTTTTAAGAGTACGGGTCGGCCTTCGGCCTCCCACTTGCCTTTATGGATACGGGTCGGCCTACGGCCTCCCACTTGCTTTAAAAGCGGTATTACATTACACAATTTCTTGTTCAAGAAACGACACAATTTTGCGCACTGCCGCACAACGCTATGCGCAAACGCTTTGAACTCGTCTCTGCGCAAAATTGTGTCGTTTCTTAAACAAGAAATTGTGTAGTGTAATACCGCTTTTAAAACACGGGTCGGCCTGCGGCCTCCACATTTTTGCTCCATCAAAATTTCATTGGCACGGACCAATCGATTTTAACGAAATTATGTGAGGTCAAAATGTAATTAAAACGAATTTTTAAAATTTTCCGTTTTTTAATTTGTATATCACGATTACTCGAAACCGGTCCATTTTTCGAGAAAAAGTATTTCTACAAATTTTGTCGGGCATACGGTCGGCTCGACGACCGCGTATTTTTTTCCGCGATTCGTTCGACGCCGTCCGGCGTAGTATGGGCGTAGTGCAAAAAACGGGAAAAATATGTAATTAAAATCGTCGTCTCGCTTAGCGGTTAAAATCGATCTATGACCTACGTATTTTTTTGCAGAAATGCAAATCTAAATTCGGGCGGATCCGAATGAGACCAAAAAATCGAAACTTTAATCTGAAAATAAGCGAGCCAGGCGCAAAAAACCATTAAATTTTTGACCCCCACTCAAACGGAAACGGGACAAAATTTCGAAAATTTGGCCCCAGACGGGTGTCCGTTTTCGCCGCCTCCACCCCTCTCGAAAATTTGAAGTCAATCGGACGAAAACCCCGGAAAAAGTGTCAAAAATACGAAAAACCGCGCTGAGCCGTTATGCCGAGCGCTCGGAAAAAAATTGTAAAAAAAAAATTTCTTGCGCCCCCTCGACCGTCGCCCGGGGCTGCCTGCAAAATTTCAACTCTCCAAAATGAATTCTCAAATTTTGGGACCACTTTGAACCGCCATTTGGCCCCCTCCCTTATGTCCCACCAAAAAACGGACAATTTTCCTGTTCAATCCTCGTAAAACCACAGAGGTGTGCAAAATTTCAACTCTCCACGACGTCCGTAGATATGCCCTGTAAATGGTAAGTCAGTGAGTGAGTGTCACGGTGAGCTTTATATTGTAGCGTCAGGTGCCTTGAAGATACACGAGTACGCACACAATCGGTTTATGGACACCTACCTTTTTAATTCGACTCTCACTTCTCAGGATAATGCGTCGGGATCTGATTCAACCAACACTTTTTTATACGAGCTTATGTCGAACGAATTCTTGTCTCCAACAAAGATAAAACTACAGTTGGATTCCGTTAACAAGTTTTTAATCAAATAAACAAATTCCAACATATAACATATAACCCCAAACAATCAAACAATCTTTATATAAAATACTACTCTACGCACTGATTAATAAATGGTAGCTAACCTGCGATTTGTAACGTGCGCACTATTTTCTTTCTTCTATTTTCTCATTCCCAATCTCGTCACGATCCAATTCTCGTGCGGATATAATCGTTCCACTCTTTCTCGAACTGCTTCTCCTAGATCGGATAATTTGGTATCCGGATCTCCCTTTCGTATCTGTATGACACGATCTCAACCACAACCTTCGTTGCCAACACCTTTCGTATCCCGCTATCTTACGGAATCTTAACTTCTCCAAGGAATTAATCTTCTCTGATAGCACCACCGTATTTCGTTCACGAATATAATTTATCTCAGTATATTTAATGTGAATCTCGCTTGAATTCGCGAGTTTATCGCACAGTACTAAATACACGACCGTCACCTTTCGTGATCTCGATGGTACTTCCTTATTTACTTTTATGTAACGTTCGTTACTATATATTTTGTTTAAAAAAACGGAGCTTCTTATATTCTCGGCTTGTTGTACATGGCCGACGGTTCTCTGCACGTTTGATTAAATTTCCACATGTTGTATATCCCGTTTACATACAACATGTAACACGAACAAACTTAAAATTAAATTCAAACGACAAAAAAAACAAACACATGCAAACACATGTATTTGAACCTCCGGTCTCCAACTGTACTTCTCTCCTTGTTGGTACGACTCTATCCTCAACATGGATAGCGCGTATCACAACAATATATATTAATTAATACAACAAAATACATTTGTTTTGGGTATTTGAAATATATTGAAAACTTGTATTTGAAATACAAATTACAAAATACAAAATGTATTTCAAACAGTGGCGGTTCTACCATAGGAGCTGCAGAACCACCAAAAATAACAATAAAAATACCAATACTTGCATAATTAATTATATAATTATAACCTTAATCAGATTTAAATTATTATAAAGAATGGTGCATTATCAGCTTAGCTTTGAAAGCGTGTTTCTTATTTTCGCTAGCATATCAGTAACTGATATATAATTTAACAGCTAGTCACATAAATAGTGTAATAATAAATACACGTCCAGTCCACTATCAAAATGTTTGACTAACTTGAACGCTATACACTTGTGCGCAGCCGAGCTGTAATGAAACGCAGACTACAATGCTATAGCAATTTATTGGTATAGTTTTACGTGGTATAATATTTTATGATTTTGTTTCGAGGTAGTTTACAATTCGAATTTTGAAAAGAAAAACTAATTTTAATATTAGTTCATCAATTGTTAAACAAATTGCAGTGAAATTAGGGCATAAGCAATGAATTTTTTTAAAACTTTTAATTACACCAAGTTTCTTGCACAGATTTATAGCAAAACAGTAGTTAAATTATTTTTTGACAGATTTTGCAACTTTAAATAAAATTATATATGAATGCATAAAATTAAAATTTATGTATTTTTATACAATAATAATTCTTAAAGCTCGTGATACGTACACGCATCGAATGTACAGTCGAATGTACTGTGACTGCAGTCAAACGCAGCCACCGGTGCTAGCATTTCATGCAATAATATTTTAAAGAAAGATCTTGTATTATAAACTTTAATTGAAATTATGGATATAATGTCCTTTATACCTACTAGATAAAATGAATGCTTATGAATTTACTAATATTCCTAATCCTAATAAAATTTTATAATAATTTTGGACTAGAGATTTTTCTGCATTGTAAAACAATTCTCAAACTATAATTTTCTGTAATAAAATGTAGATCAAGAAATTTGGACTTAGGTTTTTACTAACATTACTCATATTATTTATTAACTCAGCTTCTCTCATAATAAACCGTAAAAATAGGATTTTTTCGAAAATTAGTTAACAATAATTACAAAACTTTTTGTGCGCTCAAATAAAACTTATTGTTACAAAAATGTTTGCGTCGTTTGTTTTATTTCAAACCGAACACAAAGGGCTGTTTAAATTACAAAGTATAAGTTCTATTTTTAAAATAACAAATATGCAGAATTATTATGACGTGATAAGCTAACTAAGGCATTTTATTTAGTCGTTTCTAAAATCTTTTACGAAGAAGGTCGTTTTTAAAAATGAATGTAATTTTTAAATTTAGTTATCAAGAACAATAAATTAGTGATAAGAAATTGCCGGTATATACAAGTCGAGGTAAAATGTATAAAAGACAATTTAATACGAATATTTATTTACGGAACAAATGGATTTGTGGCTGTAATCGTAAGAACGCATTGTTTTGTTTTCCGTTTGTGTCTTTCGATATTGTCAATAGTAAAAAAATTTATCTCGGGAATATTGAATTTCAACGAAAAAGTTATTGATAAGTTAAGTTTGCCACAAGCAAGCTATGACGGATTTTGGATTCTTCATCCGTCATGATCAACCTTCAGCAATCAATTTGTTTGGCCACTGCCATTTAATTCAAATTTATTTGGATGGTAGTGTAGACACTGCCATTTTTATCTTTTTTCCGGAGCGCATCCGAGCTGCGCTGGGCATCGAGAAGTCATGGGTGAATTCTCGAACGAGAAGGTCGACTTTTGATGTACTGTGAAGTGATTATGGGGTTGGTTTCGAATTTTACAAGATATGGTTACGATTTGGTGAGGGTTACAGTCCAGCAATCCGAATGATTTTGGAATATTGTTTGTTTTCCAACCCAGTAGGGGATTTTAATTCGTGGTTGTAGGATGATGGATTTTTCCCGTACCGTATTTTCTTGTCGGACCACCCTTGCCCATACTTTCTGGGAAGGATTTTTATCCGTTCGCATTGGTAAGTCACCTAATTCTTTTGCTAATTACTTACTTCACAGATATTCGTTAATCAATTGGCCAATTTTGCTCCGAACACCTGGAGTTCGATGACGATCAAATTCGCCCTTGGCTGATTCATGTTTTTTATTTTTGTGATGTCTTTTTAAATAGGTTTCTTTTGTCTTGCATTTTTATTAGAACGTTTGGCCGAAATAATCGATAAGTCGCAGGTGTCACCTTTCTGCTCGACGTGATTACTATAATCTAATCCGACGTTCGCATACGTGGGATAGAATGCCAATGTTAAGCTTACCTTTTGATAACTGATTAATTTTATTATATTAGTAAGTTTTGTTTAATTGAGTTTGACTTGTGCGTTTTATTTCTATTAGTTAACATCGAACGGCGTTGGTCAAATGCAATGGCTTTGGAATTCCTACGCGTTTGACATGGGTTCAAATCTTGTATTTGAAATTCTATGTTGAACATTTTTTTTGTGTTTATTTTTGGTTTTATGTTTTTTTTATGAAGGCTGCGATGTGCGACCTATGTACAGGGTGCTGCATTTCATCAGGGTCGCTACCGTGTGGTTTTATCGTTGGAAGTTCGATGTGGTTCCATCTTGGTGGGATTTTTACATGACCACTCGAACGTTCCGTTGGTGGATTTTCGGGGAGTGATTCTTGGTGGCAATGTTGTTGCTACTGTACCAGTTCTGGTCGGCTAATACACGTTCCATCCGACATTGCTTATGTCATTGCCTTCCGACAATGCACATCTTATTGTTTATTTTACCTTGTTGTTAATTTTATTTTTGTGTGTGTTAGCAAAGCTGCTTCCTTGATGTTCTCCGGGGCGTTCCTTTGACACGACCCACGGCCTTTGCCGCCGCTATTAACGAGCTAGTTTATACCTAAGATACCTTCTGCGTGGACATTATCTGTTCCGAACTATCTTCTCATTAGAGATAGTGAGGAAAGATTTTGTTTCAAAGCACCGGCGCACGCCATTAATGCTTAAAAACGTGCAATAAGTGAGTTTATTTTTTGAGATTAGCATTTTACTGATACCTTCCCTTTTTTATAATGCAGAACAGCCAAACATATTTCTCACGAGCCGCCACTGATTTCAAATACTGCCCAACCCTGACTATACCATTTCCATTTGGCAGTTTTTTTATCTGCACTCCAGCACTGCCGTCATTAGTTAAAACGTCCTAACTAACAAATTGGTTTTCGGGAAAAAAATGAGTTTATATGGATGTTATTAAAACGCCCGGATTCATAATCGATACTTAAGTATAAGTACTTACTTGAGGGTTCCTTTCGCATTTCATAGTCGTAAATTCGATACTTGAGGGCGGCGTTACTTGGCAAAGTAGTGACAGTTGCTATAGAAACTTATTAAAAACCGCTACTTGAGTACTAGTCAATACTTAAGTGTCGAATTTCGATTTCATAGTCGTGTAACCGATACTCAAGGGACGGGATTACTTGGAAAAACTCAAGTATTTTTATATCGGGAATATCTCCAAAACAACTCGAGCTAGTACAATTATTTTTTTAACTTCGTGCGTAATTTTAGTTGCTTTAATCAGATTTTATACTTACTTATTGTGGAATGCATAAAAAACGAGTAAAGGTGATCAGTTGATAACCTGAGAAAATCCTTAAAAATTCGGTAAAAAGTGATGTATTTTGAAAGCTCACAGCTAAAGCTTTATTAGAGTTAGAAAGTTATTCTACGCAGGGATTTGCAGAGAATCTAATCTGCTTTCATTTAAATCTGGGCCACTTTTGTGTCAGATGGACAGTTAAAAAAGTATATCAAAATCTGAAAACTAGATTATTTTAAACAAAAATCGATTTTTGAAAACTCTTAAAAATCTATATTTTAGTTTAAACTTAATTTCTCTAAAACTAAAAGTTTTATAAAGGTTAATTAAGAAATTCGTCCTGTAAATCTGAACCAAAAGTTACCTTTTAATCCTAAAAAGAAAAAGTCTACGCTTCGCTACGACTTAATATTTTGAACTTTTCAACGCAGTTTTCCTGCCTATGTCAATAATTATAAAATTGAATTTTATTACAATTTACTTGGTTTGTTCATTTTTAAAATATAATTTAATCATTTTTACGACCTCATAATTTATATTTACCTACTTATATTTTAAAATAATTTGTGTTTAGATTTTCAAAATGAAGAGGAAACTGCAGACAATGAAATTTATAATATGTTAAATGATCCTCGAAGGTTGGAAAATGCATACAAGACTATTTTAGATAACATAGGCGAACCAACCTTTGATTATACTTCTTGTACTGTCGGTATTGATGAAACTTGTTCACACAATGAGGAATGCATACAAAATTTTCCCAAATCGAGAGCAGGTAATATTTTTTTAATATAATTTTGGGATTAGTTAAAATGAGATGCAAGAATACCTACCTTGACTGGGACTTTCAACTTTCTGATTTTTCTCAATTTCTTATGGTTATAATTTTAGGCACATGTAGATGTAAATCAGGATATATAAGAAACGAAAACGGTTGTGTAATTGAATATGAATATAAAGACAAACCCCTGGAAGGTATAACCGAAAGTATGGAACCCCCAAAAAATATTAGTGTAGCAGTTGAGAAAAAGAAGCTCATTGTTACTGCACAATCGAAAGAAGTAAAATTACCTGACAGCGAAGTTAGCATTAAGGCGTTTGTGAAACCTCTTCCTTCCGAAGGCACAAAATATCAATACGATTGGACTTCTTTAAATCAACCAAGAGACAGTTCTGCTGTTAAACATCAAAGTGATGATGAAATGCATTTGTCAAAACTTTCAGAAGGATTGTATACTTTTAAAATTAGCGTATCGAGTGCTGATGCATATGGAGAAGCGTTTGTGAACGTCAGTGTTTTGCCTCCATCGAGAATTAACAAACCACCACAAATTGTTATAACACCTGCTAATCAAACGATCAAATTACCAAACACCGGTGCAGTTTTGGATGCTTCCTCGTCGACCGATGATGGTGGAATTGTGTCCTTCCACTGGGAATTACAACAAGGTCCTCTAGGTTACGAACCACAGTTGAAAGATACCCCTACACTTCAGTTAAACGATCTTACCCGACCAGGAAATTATACCTTCAAATTAACTGTTACTGATTCAGACAAAGCCACAAATTCTAGTACCGCTAACATAACTGTGCTCAAAGTAACCGATTATCCACCCGAAGCAAATGCAGGTACTATTATTCAATTATTAACAAGTTGTGTAGATTAAAATATCTTTTATTTAGGCGAAGACGTAATCATTTACTTACCCCACAATCAAATTACACTAAACGGTACAATCAGTACTGACGATCACGCCATAACAACATGGGAATGGACGAAAAGCGCTGGCGATACTACTAAAGCAGTCGACATGCAAGACACACGAACTCCATATCTCAGACTATCAGATTTAGAAGAGGGAATGTACACTTTTACTTTGAAAGTAACAGATAGTGCTAATCAAAGTAGCTCTGCTGTTGTACACGTTTTTGTAAAACCACCCACAAATCAACCACCGGTTGCCGAAGCCGGTGATAACATCACAATCAGTTTGCCACAAACGTGGGTCATTCTAAACGCAAATCAAAGTAAAGACGATAACAAAATTGATTCTTTTAAATGGGAACAAGTGGAAGGACCTTCGACTGTTACCTTCCTTAATTTTAATAGCAGCATCACTAATGTTACCGGATTAACTAAAGGTCATTATGTATTTAGGGTGTATGTAACAGACGATAACAAAAATACTGCAAATGATACGGTTTTTGTTACAATTGATCAAAGTAAGTATATTTTTTGTCAAAAACGAAATGTTATGAGTATAACCTTGTTTTTGCAGATAAAAATCAAAAGCCAACTTCAAATGCAGGGGAGGATTTCGAAGTCGAGTTGCCTCGTAACGTAATTTTTGTGAACGGTTCTAAATCAAGCGACGACTGGGAAGTAGTTAAGTGGAAATGGACAAGAGGCGACTCGTCTCTGGCAATGGGCAATATTGCAGAGGGTTCGGAGGATACGCCGATTTTAATGTTTACAAATGCAGTTGCAGGAAAGTACGTGTTCAATTTGACGGTTTTTGATGAACAAGGTCTTAGCGATACCGATAACGTTACGGTAACTGTTAAAAGTGACCCGAAATTGTACTATTTGGTAGAAATTACAATTCAAGTCGGAGTTAGTCATTTGACCGAGTCACAATATAATATTATTAAGGGGAAGTTGGCTTTATTAGTTAAAGATGGAACCAAACTGCAGGTTCGTAATGTTAGACCTGAATTGGGAACGAATAAGGCAGTTATTAGTTTTTATGTTGAAAACGGCGACGGAAAACCTTTGAACGCCAACGAAGTTGTTCAACATTTAAGGCAGAAACTTGTAGTGGATGAAAGTTTGTTAGGTTTTTCTGTTGCTCAATTACAAACTGTAATTTGTCAGAATAATTGCTCTGGTCATGGTGTTTGCGAGGAACGCACACGTGAGTGTATATGCGAGGCATTTTGGATGCCGGTAAGTTAAATCTAACCATGTCCAACCAGTTTAAATTAAATTTGTAATTTTAGGACTTATTTAAAGTCTACTTTGGATCCGATGATGATTCCGATTGTAAATGGAGTGTTTTGTATGTGGTTTTGGGAGTTGTTTGCAGTATAATTGCACTTGTTGGTTCGTTATGGGGTGCATTTTATATGTGTTGTAGTTGGTGTTCAAAAAGAAGGTCGGCTGTCAAACCGACAACCTATAAGTTAATTCAAGATACCGATGAACTTCCTCCATGTAAGTAAACCGAAACTAAACAGAATTAATCAATAGTGTGAACTTTTTCAATGTCTTCCTTACTATGAAAATATTTTTTAAAAATTTAATTGAAAGTTACAAGCTGGCTTTGGCCTTGAAGCGCCTGGTAATTGAGAAAACAATTACCCAAACCTTAATTCTATTAAAGTTTCAAAAGCCAGTCAATGGGAGCATTATTGATCCCCCTTAAATATATTAAGAAATTGAACTATTTATTGTTAATTGTTTCATATCTAAAATTCATGCATGGATTTTTTTCATTACAAAAGAACTTCTACTGAACTGAATTTTATTATTTATTTATTTAGAAATTATAATTACTCCTGCAAAACCGTGCAAAACCATTCCAGTTGCCTAACAACTAACAGCTCTAACACAAAAGCGACTCCTCCAAATCAAGAAGGATATGTCAAATTCTTACAGATGTGTTTAACTGTTGACTCTGGAAAGTGGAACATAAATTGTTCCATTAAATTGTTATATTTTATTTTTATAAATAGTTTATTGAATTTTGGGCGAAATGTATACATTACAATTTTATAAAATGTTTGTTATGTTTTTTATTATTTATTTTAAAAATATCCGTTTCAGTTTAGTTTGGAAATTATAGCTGGTCAAAATATTGAAAAATTTTCTTTAGGTTGATGTGAAAGTGTGTTTGATTTTTTCTAAATTGGTTGTTAGACAGCATGCCCTGAGTACCATCGAGGAGCTTAATTATAGTATTTCTCAGATTCCAAGCATATATTTTTGGTATGAGTGCATTTGTGTAGCAAATGTTGTATATTTCACCAACGACTATTTTATCGCTCAAAATTTATGATATTAACAAAAAATATATAAAAAATTAGAAACCCCGATTTTAGTTTAAAAATCTCACCGGTAGCCATAGTAGTTCAGCTTCAGTCAGCAGAATTTCGGACGCACCTAGATAATAGCAAGCTTTTATGCAATGATGGAACTTTTATGCTGGTAGACATAATATAGTTGGTAAGTAAAACTGCTGACTTGCAATTTGTTGGTGTGGGTTTATCCATAAATAAAAATGGTGTATCCATAAATATACCAGGGACCCATTTTAAATTAGTCACACTGTAAAAAAAGCACGTAAAATACATTTAAATACGTGTAATTTTTACATTGAAAATTATAGTAAAAATACATATTGTGTATTATTCCATTGATAATAGTGTGAAATTACATTATTATCAATGAAATAATACACAATATATATGTTTACTATAATTTTGAATGTAAAAATTACACGTATTTGAATGTATTTTTACGTGCTTTTTTTTACAGTGCATTGTCACACATTTAATGCATAAAGTGGAGATGTTCAGTCTTATTGAAAATATACACCTAGCACCAAATCTCCTTCTTCATTAACATGATTTTCTAAAGACTGATCGATAAGTGGGACAATTTCATTTTCTAATAGATAGATTGTGATACTTTTGTCCGGTCAAGTTTTCTTCAATAAAAATTGGCACAATATTGTCATTTCCAAGTATTCCAGTTCACACATTAACCTTTTGAGGATGCTATGTACGATCTTCTCAAAACACTTGCGAATATTTATTATCCCAATATCTACAATTGTATTTTTGACAAATCAGTTCAAAAAAATTTTATGCGTCGCCGAAAAAACTATAACTTCATCCAAAATTCTGCATTGCTTATTAATTTTGTTGCACATGCAACCAATTTCTGCAAATTTTCGTACATACTTTATCATTTACTGGTGGCCTACGGTTTTTTCAGGTGGCTTTGGTGAATTTTCAGCCCCGTAAATAAAGATATTTTTTACTTTTTTTTGTCAAATATACACTATTTTCATCAATGTAGGACAATTTTCAAGTGTTAAAATTCAAATAATTGATTTGAAATGGATTGTTTTATTATCTTAGGTGATAGTGGAGTGCAGTAGGTGATTTTTATAAAATAAAATTATTTTTTGTTTCGTATTTCAATTTTTACCTCCAATTCATAAACGGATGTTCAAAAATTGCAAAGTAAGGGTAGCTGGTGGGCAGGGAGTTAAATTCAAAACTCGCTATCTAAATTGACGCGTTTTTGTTTTTCTCAAAGTTACTAAAAAAGAAGTTATTTCGACTGGCTACTTTTGAAATGAACAAATAGCCTACAGGCCTTTAAATCCCATGGCTTGATTGAAAATTTCTTCCCATCTCTTCTCAATTTGCATGGAGTGCAGGTCTTGTTGTAATTCACTCTTCCACTGTGTTGTTGGCCACCTTTTCTCCTTCTTCCACCCACCTCCGCCCTTCACATTGTATTTGGATCCATTGACTGGCCATTCTTAACACATGTCCCAACTACCTAATTTGCTATGTTTTCACCACTCCAATTATGCTAATGTTATCATATTTATAATTGATATATTTCTTAATTCTTCTTTCTTTTCCATCTTCCATCCGCATTTTTACCTCAAAAATTTGTTCTTAATATTTTCCTCTCCCATACATTCAGGGTTATCTCTGGTTTTTTCAATGGACGAACAACACGCGAGTATGTTACTTGCCATCGACTTATATACCCTGAACTTGACCGCTATTTAGAAAACATATTTCTGTGGGAATCGATTTTTAGCACAAATGATTTTTTATTTCCTGATCCCATCCTTGTTAATATCTCATCACTGTTGCCAGGTCTTCTGGCCACTGCATCACTTCTTCAAAATTGTACTCCCTTTTTAGTTCAATTTAATATGCAACTGTTTACCTTTTTCGAAGATTTCGTCACTCCTCACCATGGACCTACTCGGTTTTATGTTCGTTTACTTCCAGTCCCAGTTTTAGAGCCACTGTCATAGTCATCCTTACCGCATATTGCAACTCGTTTTTAGTTGTTGCTAATATTGTGATGTCATCAGCGAAGGTGAGGCACTGATGACTATTGTGCAATAGGGTTCCTTCTTGTATTGCCTTTTCTAATGCTAAATTGAATAACGCTGCTGACAGAGAATCATCTTACCTTGATTCATTCACTACTTTAAATTTTCGCTACCGTATCCCATTTACTTTTACTCTATTTTCAGTTTCTTTATAAGTTATTTTTACAATATTTATCAATTTGATAGGGTTTCCAAACTCACTGAAAAATCTGGGAAAAGTCGCTTTCTGTTAATGCTATCATTAGCCTGTTTAAAATCCACAAACGACAACAAATGTGTCTTCAGTTTGTGCTCATGAATTTCTTTGAGAACGTATATTTGATCTGCCTTTCCTAAAACCGCTCTGATGCTATTCTAATATATTATTATGTACATATTTTCCCAATCTGTTTTTGGTGTATATGGAGAACATTTTGTAGATAACATTTAGTAGTGCTATACCTCTATAATTTTCACAATATTCCTTATCATCCTTCTTATACGATGGACGTATTATTGCCTCCCTCCAGGAACTTGGCTTATCTTCTTTGTTCATCTTGTGTACCATACTTCTCTTTGCACCTTCATCATATTTGAACATCTCGACCTGTATGTCATCTTCGCCTACACTTCTATTGTTCTTAAAGCTTTGTATGATTTTATGTGTGTCTTCAAGCGATTCGGTTCGTATCCATCTATTTCCGTCATTTCTGGTACTTCCTTTTGTTTATTGAGCAGCTCTTCAAAATATTCCACATATCTCTCCATATTTCCTCCAATTTCACTTTGACTTCTCACTAAGTTTCCATCTTGACCTCTACATATTATTATTTTTGTTTGATCTTCTCTATTTACTCATTGATAAAAGTTTCTAATCTCTTTGTTTTTGTACTTTTCTTCAATACGCTTTTGTCCTTAGTACACTTTTGCATTTCTTCTTATTACTTCATAAATACGTATGCTTTTATCTGGTTTTCTTGGTACCATAATTTTTCTGGCGTTCTCTCGTTATTTTATTTCAAACTCGCACTTTGTATCTTACCATTCTTTGTTTTTGTGAATGCCTTACAATAATACCAATTGGTGCATTGTAAACCACTTATGATTTTTTGATGAGTGAATGAATCAATGAGGGCTATTAGCTGTACATGTTTAAAAGATTATCATAGTTTAAACTTTAAAAATTGAAATTCGCGAATTGGTCCATTGCAAACCTGATTTTTTTGATGAGCGAGTGAGGATTCTTATTATTAAATTGATGAAAATGTGCAGTGAACATCTATGCTGCCGTGTTTAGTTAACACGTCCTAACTAACAAGTTTGTTTTCAGGAGAAAACTGACTTTATGTAGATGTTATAAAGCTGTCTTCATTATAAAATTGTATTTAATACCTTCTGTTATATGATATGAAAATGGCTTAATAACATCCATATAAACTCATTTTTTTCCCGAAAACCAATTTGTTAGTTAGGACGTTTTAACTAATGACGGCAGTATGGGTTTATATTTTCAATTTAAAAAAGTAATGACGAAAATCGTTTCAGTAGAAGTAGTACGGTCGCCCTACTACCTGACTGTGTGATGTTCCCCATAATTAACTCAGCCTTTAGGTTTATTATGTTTATTGGTGTCCCTGTTTATTAAGGCAGCCACAGATTAACGTACTTGTTGTCGTACTTGTTCGACGAACAAGTCTGTCGAACAAGTACGTTTACCCCACACACTACGGACTTGTGACTGACTTTTCGTCGAACAAAAGCGTCGAACAAATCCGTCGTTCTTGTTGGCGAACAAGTACGACGGAGTTACTGCCACACACCTTCAGCTTTGCCACAGACTTGTTCGTCGAACAAGTACGTTAATCTGTGGCTGCCTTTATATTCATCTCAATTACCTACATGTACATATTTCACAAATACATAATATAATATTATATTGTGTGATTTGTATGTATGTATTTGAAATACAATTGTATTGTCTTGCTTATTAGAGAATAATTCGAGCTATAGAAGTCCACATTAGGGGAAGTTCCACTGTATGTAGTTATACAGGGTTTTAATTTCAAAAGTAGCCATCTCAATAACTTTTGTTTTCGAGTAAATTTCATTAAAACAAAAAACACTTCGATTTAGATAGCAAGGGAGAAGTTTAAAACCCATACTGTTTGAATTTTCGGTTTAACCCCCCTAACCACCAGCTACCTCTAATTTTAAATATCACCCTCTACACTATTCTAAAACATTGCTTCTGTATACAGTAAAATCTCACTAATCCATCTATTCAGTAATCCAGCACACCGTTAATCTGAGAAGGTTTACTGCATCATTTATATATCAAATTCCTTAAAAAGGGAGACACCGGCTCACTGTGATTCTACTGTATCTGTTTTCTTGCTTATTCGCAAAGAACTATTGAATAAAGCCATTAAAATTTAAATTTCTAGTTAAAAAATTCAATCAAACTGTGAAAAAGTACGTCTGGAGCCTAGCAGAGTGGTTTAGTGGGAAACATAAGCGGATGAAATCTAGTGGTCGTAGGTTCGAATCCCGCAAACGCCTGTTGGGTGAGCGTAATGACCGTATAGTTAAAAACGTTATATTAATTTAAAAAAAAAGTATAAAGTAGGTTTCTAAATTTTCAGTACAAAATATCCTAAAATGTATTCAAGAAATCCCAAAAATATAATTTAAATTTTGTTGGGAAGCCTCTGTACACAGGGTGTTCAAATTTTCAGCAATACACTGCAATTTTAGTTTTTCTTAGTGGAACATTCTACTTATATTTGTTATATTTAATATTCTGACGCGCCTTTAAATTCTCTATTATTTGTAGTTTAATTCATAAAACATTCTTATTTTCAATGTTCTTACATTCTCTTCAACTTTTATGTCATTCAAGGACTATTCTGTATTGAGTTCTTCGTGTTCTGTTATTTATTTACAGAATGTTTCAAAAATTTAAATAGTCGCTAGTTTGTACTGATCTTTAAACCTTGAAAATGGTGCATACACTGTAAAAACGCACGTAAAAATACATTCAAATACGTGTAATTTTTACATTCAAAATTATAGTAAAAATATATATTGTGTATTATTTCATTGACTATTGCACACATGTGTCACATGACTAACATCAACCAATGATATTTAGGGATCCGATCAATTCCAACCAATGGAGTTAGAATTACGCGATAATTGTTCAAGTTGCTTTGATAATTGCACATATGCTTCTTTTTGATAATTGTGTACGTTTACTTTATATCATGTGATACATTTTTTATATGAAATAAAAATTCGCCGTCGGCAAGATTCGAACCTCGGATATTCTCATTGCTAATCATGTACTCATGTACTATCACCATTTCGACACAGCGGGTGACATACAAAGTAATGCTTTAAATTGTCAAATATGCTACACAATAACCATAGAAACACTACTTCAATTATATTTAACCTCCAAATTCCAATGTGTGCAATAGTCTTACCGAATTTATTACGTGCATTATATTGATTATCGTCCAATTTAACTACTTTGCTATATTCAAACCTTGTTGTCATTAGTAAATGTCCTCATGCTTCGCATTCGGACATTTACTTGACAACAAAGTTTTCATAGCAACGTAGTCAAATTGTTACCGATAATCAAAAATGCACTTAATATATTATATGTGACTATTGCACACATGTGTCACATGACTAACATCAACCAATGATATTTAGGGATCCGATCAATTCTAACCAATGGAGTTAGAATTACGCGATAATTGTTCAAGTTGCTTTGATAATTGCACATATGGCTTCTTTTTGATAATTGTGTACGTTTACTGTATATCATGTGATACATTTTTTATATGAAATAAAAATTCGCCGTCGCCAAGATTCGAACCTCGGATATTCTCATTGCTAATCATGTACTCATGTACTATCACCATTTCGCCACAGCGGTGACATACAAAGTAATGCTTTAAATTGTCAAATCTGCTACACAATAACCATAGAAACACTACTTCAATTATATTTAACCTCCAAATTCTAATGTGTGCAATAGTCTTACCGAATTTATTACGTGCATTATTGATTATCGTCCAATTTGACTACATTGCTATATTCAAATTTTGTTGTCAATAGTAAATATCCTCATGCTTCGCATTCGGACATTTACTTGACAACAAAGTTTTCATAGCAACGTAGTCAAATTGTTACCGATAATCAAAAATGCACTTAATATATTATATATGACTATAATGTAATTTCACACTATTATCAATGGAATAAACACAATATGTATTTTTACTATAATTTTGAATGTAAAAATTACACGTATTTGAATGTATTTTTACGTGCTTTTTTTACAGTGTATAAATAAGTATGAAAAAATATTATTTATCCATAGAAACATTTCGTAAACTGAAAACTAGAAAAATATTTGATGCGGGGATTCCCAAACTCGAATTTTCATTTTATGCAATATTCTGATGGGCAAATATTTTTTTGTGTTTATATAATATAAAGAGATGTTTCAAGATCTGTGAAAACTAACGGCGATGTAAAATTCTGGAAATAAATGGCATGAAACAAGAGTTACTCAGTATTGATTAAATAAACCAAGTAAATATTTGATTGTAGTTATGTAAAATTATTGCTACTGTAACAGCTAAAATATGCTACTTTTAGCAGCTTTTAAAAGTTAAGGTGGAGCAGCCCTCGTTAAGTAGGCAATTCTACTGAACTAAACCAACATTTGGACATCTAATTTTGATTTTCTTTTATTATTACCACTTCTAGCAATTATTTGTGGTTTTATATTATAATATTTATTACAAATGTGTAATCAAGCTAAGAATTCTCACTCGCTCATCGAAAAATCAAGATTAGTCCACACTATTGATTCACCTTGTATATTTTCATTTGTTGACTCCAAATTTTAACTTTAGATTCACGAAAGACCAACATATCAGATAGTGACACGGATTCCGATGTGGTTTTTGAGTCACGAAATAAAGGAACGTCGAGATTTAACATCGAATCAAGAAATGGTCACAAGCCAATACGAAATGGTTTTTCTAAAATGAGTCGTAGAGTTAAAACGTAGGTACTTAATTTAAATATTTGAAAAGTTTTTGTATAAATGTTAGGATTTGTATGACAACACGTTGTGTTGCTTTTGTGCCTATTATTATATTTGTGAGTGTGAAATATTCACCATGTTTTGTTTTCTTATGTAAGAAATGTGTATGGTGGTGTGCTTTTTAGTATTTTTTTTGTTTTGTGAAAATTGTGAGATGCGTAGTAAATAATCTTGAATTGTATTTAAAAGAAAACCATTTTAGTAGGAGGCTTTAATATGGGTTTTTGGTTATGGAAAAAGGAAAACTGCTGTAAGTGATTTATTAAGTAAGTGGATACGATACTTATTTTATTTTTAAGTGTAATTTTTTTTATAAGCACGACTAAATCAAATTTCACACCTTATTTTTAGCATTAATTGAAATTAACTTGTAAATTTGTATTGATTGGTTTATAAAAAAATGTATTTAAATGTTATCTTTTCTTAGTGAAATACAGGGTGAGTCACTACTTTCTTTGAGATAGCATGTTGTGATCACCTTCAAAATTTTCACACTAAAGTGTCAAAAATAACTAGTATTATGTTGCAAAGTTATGGTTACAGCAACACTAAATTATTATAGTTACCATTTAGTCATAGCAATGTGATATATCGGAAATATTTTTGTATTAGTATTTCTATTTGTTATCTTTATCGTCTTTCACTAACTATTTTTCTTGTAGCAGTGACGTTATATTATTAACTTAATTTATTTAAAGACAAAGAAGTTACTTAAGCATCATTGTAAAAAGTGAAAAGATTATAGTGAATAATTTTGGATGTATACATTTTTACAGTTAATTATAATAAATTATGATGAACAAATAAATTTATTTATTTTTGTTAATTTTCACCTCCTCATTTCTAATTTTATTTCAAAACTTTCTAAATCATTAGTAAAAAGGAAGAAAATTTGGTTAGTTTTTGACAAATAGTGTAAGAAAATTGGGCACATTTTGATGAAAAAAATCCAAAATCGGTCTTCTACAATTTTTCGTTAGGTAATAGTCTGTACTTTAAGACAAACTATCCAACGTATCTAAAAGATTCAGTTGATGATTGAGTAAAACTATTGTATTCCATGTAATCATGAATAGCAATTTCTTTATTGTTGTATTAAATAGAAGAGTGCTCATTGGAACACCCTCTACAAGTTGTTATTTGAGTTGATTGATCATACAGTTTAATTGTATTACTTATATACATTGTCAAGTTCCATGGAAACAAAGAAAAAAATTTTCAAATGAAATATTGGAATAAATGGTATTCCTCGTTGTCTTCTGGGGACCTATTTCCTTACATTTGCATATTACAAATGATTTTGGTTGTCAAATTTGGCGGTGCAGGCAAAAAACAATCCATTTTCATTGGAATGCCAACTCCATTTTCAGCTGGTATACAATAATTAACCACTGCTGCACTTCGTGATAGAGATAGTTTCAAAGCTCAAGAACCTTAAAAATAGATGCAGAAGGCTCAAGGCTTGATTTCTCCTTGCGCAGATTAGGGTTCTTCAGCTTTGAAACTCTCTCTACACATGATGTATAAGCAATCAAGCTGCTTCTGTTGTAGGCAGAAGATTTGCTACATCAAAATTAGTTGATACAGACATTCTTCCTACAGTTTGTGTATATAAGTAAAATCGAATTAAGTTCAGATCCATACTGTTTACAGACCCTGCTGTTTTTTGGATAATAAATATATCAATCTAAATAGCTGTAAGCCAACTTCTTCTAATTTTTTTTTAACAGGATTATTGAAAATACACAATTTCTTTGCAATGTTTACATTTTGTTTCCAGATATTCCAAAATTCCCAGCATTTTTCTTATAAAATTTTCCTTCAGGTCTTCTTCTTTCTGTATAGTAAATAAAATTTCTATGACACAGATTTTTTTCGCAGTTTTCTTACACTAAAATAAAAACAAACATTCTAAATCATTTATTTTATATATTTAAGAGCACATTTTTTCACAATATGGACATATTTTAAAATTTTGCGCAATTAATTTGTAACATCTATAAGCTTTTAATTAAAACATGGATATATTTACACTTTCGTGACTTGTAAATCAACTAAAATAAAAATCTGGAATGCATGATTAAACAAAATTTATAGCAATGCTTTATTGCCCACCGTTAGGTCGTGGTAAAATTTTAATCATTATAACTTAAAAAAATACCTTCTTAGTTTTCCAAATGAGCTTCAAGTATTTTAAAATTTCCGAAAGCAAAAATAATGATCATATTCCTGTACATTCCAAACTTAATATACTATGAACTACATCTGTACAATTTATTACT
Source organism: Podabrus alpinus (assembly GCA_932274525.1). Taxonomy (NCBI): domain Eukaryota; kingdom Metazoa; phylum Arthropoda; class Insecta; order Coleoptera; family Cantharidae; genus Podabrus; species Podabrus alpinus. Next base: position 24,186,446 of record OW026454.1, read on the forward strand.
TTTAAAAATAATCACCAACTACATAAAAACAAATATGACTTAGGCTTTTCCAGTAATAGGACCTGTAGAGGATTTGTCTCCACTTTGGTCTTTCTCTAATTGTCTTCCCAAATACTCCCAATTATGAACCATAAGCTTCTGAACAGCCAAAAGTGCTTCATATCTTACATTCGGATCTTCATGTGCCAACAACTGCATGACAAGTTGTTTACCACCCAATTGTTCCACAGTGCTACAATAATACAGTTTAATTTAGTTTTTAAATAAAACAATTTATGTTGGTCCTACTTTTTTCCACGAGGATAATGACGCACATATTCCCCAATATCAAAACTTGCCACGCTAAGAACCAGAGGATCCTTGCTAGTTTCAAGTAAATGAATGAGTATACGCAGTAATTCGTAATTCTTTTCGTTCAAGCGCTGCGCATTTTCTCTCCAAAACTTGCTCTTGTGCACTGGAGACCACTCCAAACGACCTGATTTTACCTAAAATAACTCTTTGTATCCAAATGCAAGGTTTTTAAAAGACCACTTACTTCGGTAGCATATTCATCAAATGAACTAAGATCATGGACAGACGATTGCAATTTCTCTGTTAAAAATTCTATATCAGCAGTAACGTCCTCATCATCAGATTTGCGCTGTTCCAAAATTGTCAAATGTTTAAGTACCTGAATAGCAAAGTTTATTCACAACACTGATCGAAACTTTTGTCGCAAAACTCACCTTGCATTGTACCATAGCAATACAGTGCTCTTTGGCTACTTGACCATCTTCAGGTTTTTCTATCAAGTTTCTGAGTACGGCTAAAATAATTCTGGTCACTTTTTCCTTGACGGAATCGCTCAAAATGTCGGCCAAAATAGGAATGACATTAAATTTATTCATTTTTTCAGCCAACAATGGATTAAAAGTTAGCACCCAAAGACAAAATATTAATTGGTATTGAACTTGGAAATTAACGCGGCCTGATAATACCGACAATAGTGTTGAAATACCATCAACAGAAACAAATGCAAATCGGTATTCATCGATACGTAGCATCATTTGTAGACACCGTGCTACCGACTGGATGTACTCATTGTTCTAAATAAAATATAAAAATGGTGTTAGTTTCAATTTTAAGCTTGTAATTTTTTTTTATTAAATTACGATTTAAAAATTAACAAGTTAAACAAATATAATTAAATTCAAATTATTTCATCAACATTCAGCAATTGGTTATTGCTTTCTTTATTTATTTAGACTTTAATAATATTAATCTTGAGTTTAAGTTTTGATCTTGTTTACAGATTATATCAAGTTAAGAGACAACCTAATTTGAGTTTCGATAGAGACTCTGTCGCAGCATACAGATGTCTACGCATTTGATTTGTGACAAAATTATAAGTAAATTAGATCCCTAATTAATATTTTTGATGTGTTATTGTTGAATAACTTTCAAATCTCCTGATAATACAAATGAGTTTACATCAAAATAATCAAAACTAATAATACGTAAGTACCTGTTTCATTGTTAAAATTTATAAATTAAAAACATCTGAACAAGTCAAAAACCAATTACTTCAAATCAAATTAAGTAATTTAAATTTTATTGTGTTTGTCTAGCTTGTTAATTAAAATTTTTGAATTGAATATTTTATAAAGTTTCATAGCTAATAATTTACATATTGTAATTTTTTTGTTATTCAACTTTCAATTAGACATACTTTGGTGTCTAATCGTTTAAGTACGAAGGTTTTCAATTCCAAAATAACTCTCCTTGACCTGCTCAGTAAATAAATGTATTTTAAATTTACATCAATTGCACCAAAATAATAATATACCGTTACCTTCATACCAACATTTCACCTATAAAATAAATCTTAAAATGCACATGCAAAAATTAGCAATATACCATGCCATCAACTGTATAGCAAACAAAACTTGCAATTTTTTTAACAATTTACCTTGGAAATCCCGACCTCGAGGAAAATAATGACTCCTGAATTTTCCATTCAAAATGCATGTAAAATGTTTATGGTGTAAGTTAATGGAATTGAATGTACATAATTGTGATTACATTAATTAGAAAATTTAAAATCAATATTTCACTCAATTCCACTAAATGGTTTTGCCTAATGTTAAAGTTATACATAAAATTTTGTTAAAATTTAAAGTTAAATTAAGAAGTTTTTCGTAATAAAATTAGAATTGTGGCTTCTGGTAGTGTAATTCGATAAAAAACAATCTTCTTAGTGTAACTTTAAATTTTAGTACTACCGTTAATTGATCATTATTGGAACGTTGATCATCGACGCTGAAGGAAACTTCAGTGTAAGTTTCTGTAGGTTGATCACTTCCATACGGCTTTGCATTGATTTGAGCTTCTTTCAGAATATCAAACTAAAAGTGACAATGCTTATAAGAGCACTGCATCATTCACCATACTGCTTAACAAGATTAAGTTGAAATTTATTTGTTGTGTTAGAGCAGAGCAAAATAAGATCGACAATACAAATGATAATAACGCTTTTAAGCAAAAGATCAAGTTCACAATTGTTAATATTGCCTCGAAATTTTAATTCAATAAAGCAAATGAATAATTTCTTCCATGTCAATAACATCGAGTTATTTAGAAAATGAAGTGAGAAAGAAGACAAGATTAAACTATTTGATGGCTATAAAATTTAAGGAAAACTAGAAGTACAAATTTAGAAATTCGATAGAACAGATTCTTTTACAAGAAAAGTACAGAGAAAAAGTTTTTCATTGGTATCGATAACATCAACAGTTATTTAGGGAAAAAGAAAAGGAAAATTTACCTACTTTTTTTATTAGAAATTAGAACTAAAAAAAAAACAATTTCATCTTCTCACAACGCTAATATAATTTAAAATTAAAAAATCCGTCTTTAAAAACATTAAAAGATGAGTGACATTTATTGTAACTACAGCTCCACCAAGCTTAGAAAGGACGCGGCAAATATGCCAACTAATTTGATAAAAATTTGAATGAACCAATGAACGTTCAGTTATTTCTCAAGTACATTCTGTTGTAAAAGTTACAAATCATTGCGTGTGTTTACATTTGTCGTGGTTTTTGTGTAATTCGGTTTCGTGTTATTTCTATTTGAGCTTTATTGTCTACAAAAAAAGTGTTCTTTTCAGAACAAATCTTTATAGTTATATTTAATAAATCATTTTACTTCGTAAATTGAAAGCCGAGAAACTTCTTCATCTGAGTGTACATTTTTAATTTTAGCAGCGCCTGACACGCCCCCTCAGGTCGGTTCTAACGTTGGTCTGTACGATAAATATTTTTTATTCTCGTTAATCCATCCGTGCGCATCAGCGATGGATAGCTAATAGAAAAGATCCGAATTTTTTATATTTCGATTTTGTTGTAAATCACTTTCTAGAATAGTGAGGCCGCTCAAGGGAGTTGTCCTGTAACTAAATTAGTACCAGTTTTGATGAGATTGTCACAATTGGCCGCCATCTTGCATCCGACATGTTGAACTTTGTTAAAAATAATCACAATGAAGTGCAGTTGAAAATGTGATATAGTTTTTACAACCAAACATGACTTCTAATAGAATTTCATTACCCGTTAATCCATTCTGGCGCGTCATTTTCAACATTTTCATGTACAGTGCATTCTATACTTAGTAGTATTATTATCTCAATTCCTACTATTACTTAATTTAAAAAACCTGACTTAGTTATGTTGCATGCCACGATTGCATTAAAGCTTTAAAAAAATAAATTTAAAAAACTTCAATAAAAAATAAATAAAATATTAAAAATAAGCATAAACCGCCACATTGTTTCCATTTAGTTAACAATACGGAGGTTTATGTATATTTTTTGTTTTTTTAACTACATTTATTTTTTGTAAAATATCTATCAACCGAACTGAACAAGTGCCTTTTAAACTTTCTGAGACTCTTAACTAGAAACTCGTGAGAAGTTTACATTCATTTAACTTCATGCTAGATTATTGTACACCTTATTCTTTCTTTATGTGAGAAATTGGTTCCTGTAATGCACGTATAAAATAATAATAATGAACTACTCTAATGTGTATTTCATAGATTGGATCCATAAGAATTAAAATCTTTAGAGTAAAAGTAAGTAAGTAGATCATGTAGAAAAATGAAACTATGCCGCCTGAAAAATCGTGTCAAGTGAAATATCGTAAAGAGCTTTCTTAAAAAGGCTTTATAAATTATTTATTTTAATTAAATTATTTATAATTAAATTTTCTTTTAGAGTAGGTAAGAAAACTTTTTTAGAAATGTCAGAAAATGATAATTAAGACTGATTAATAGCAAATTGTTGTTAATTACAGCTGAGTATTATGTTGGTTACAAACAAACAATGTAAATATTTACACAAATTAAGCGTAAGCCAGGTTATAGCCATGCAATTTCATTATATGTACAATCATTCAAATTTTAATTTACTCATAAAAATTGTCTTTATTGCTGCCCTGGATCTAGGAAATTTTTTGAATCCTCAAAACTATTTTGAGAATAAATAAAACATAAATTGGCGCCAAACAGGGTCCTCGAATGTCCTGTCCCCTAAGTAGTACTATATAATTATTGTTTTTATAGAATGTAAGCAATAATTAGTTAATCCATTATTCTGTTGGACAGAAAGTAAACTTTCTTCCAGTTTTATTTTCTTTCTGTTCCATTGTTTACTTAGTACAGTCACTAGAGACAAAAAAGTCGATTAGCTTGCATTAAATCAAGGAATTTTTGTTTAATAGTTTAGGGTCCTAAGTGATTTCTTGATTTTTCGACCTCGTTCGTGCTGCCATCTTGAAAAAATGGCTGTGAAAAACAGTTTTCTCGCAATATTTCCTTTATTGCAGGTCATAAGATCAAAGGGGCTGTCCATTAATGATGTCACACAATTTAGGGCCAAACTAAACCCCCCTTGTCAGACTTTGTCACAAAATGTGAGACCCCCCCCACCGCAATGTCACAAATTATTAACACCCCTCCCCTGGTTATACATAATATTCTGCAAAAAAAATTACTGCGGAGAATTCATAAAAATTTATGATCAAATATTTTTATTATTAAATATGGACGTGACGTCACAAGGAAGTATAACCCCCCCTACCCCATGTCACAAGTTGATGAACCCCCCCCCCTAAATGTGTGACATCATTTATGGACAGCCCCAAAATAGTTATTATCAATATTATGAAGGAGAAAATTTTCCACAACTTTTTATCCCTGACGTCCACAAAATGTTCAAATTGTAAGGGTAGAAGAAAAACTACACCTCGTGATGATCGAAAAATAATTAAAAGAACGTTAGAAAACCGCAGAAAGAAAAAATTTAGATGAGATTCGATGGGTGCTGCAAGCAAATAAAATCAACATTTCGAAACCTACTCTGCAATCACGTTTGTATGAAGCCAATATAAAGACTAGAAGACCAACAAAAGGCCCAAATTTACGGGAAAAATAAAGAAGACTGAACTTCAGTGGGCTAAAGAGCACAAAAATGTAACTGTCGAAGATTGATCAGAGATATGTCAACTTTAAAAGCATTACCATGTATAGATTTATTAATTTATTAAAAAAAATTACTATCCATAGGTCATCTTCAGCGATGAGTTGGTTGGACTCGGTTACAGAAGCCGTTCAATATGTAAAAAGAAGACGAAGAATTAAATGTACCATAAAAACTAGTAATGATTTGCTAGGAAATGAAGCATGAGAACGATGAACCAAATCGAATATAGAAAAGTCGTGCATATGATTTTGTTTCATTTTATGACGACTTTGAAGGGTAAAACCTTTGATTAAAACGTTGTTTACCATTTTATGCAAAATGGAGCTTAATGTCATCGAGCTAAATCGATTAAAAAGACGTTGGAACTCAAAAAAAATGAAATTATTGTGGTGGCCGAACTTGAATACTACAATGAATACAAAGAGTTCTTCAGCGAACTATTAGAAGTGATCGAAGAACAACTATCGACCTCCGCTGAACGTCTAATAGAGATAGACACCGAACGGAAGGAAATCCTGGCTCAACAAACCGTCCTCAGCAAAGTTTATGACACCGCTTTACAATTACCAGAAGGCTCGCCGGAACAGCAGCGTTACATTCGTGACGCACTTGGGCTCCAAGAAGTCGAAACACCACCCTGCTCAACCGAGCAAGACTTCATAACCCCAAGAAAAGTCGTGAAAAGGAAGCTGCGGGATCAATCCAGCTCCAACGACACCTCACCTGAAGCGGCGCTGCTATATAACAAATTCTGTGTGTTGGACAATGACATAGAAGTGGAATCTGACGACGGAAATTGGTCTGAAACGAGTGAAAAGAAAGGAAAACAAACGAGGAAAAAAGTCAAGGTTAGTGAAACTTTGGCTTCTGAAAATTCCCCGCTTGCACTTTCAACTTCCACGGATCAAGTTGTGCTCGTAGGCTCCTCCCCGATTGCGCATACTAGCTCCGCCTCCCCGGTTGCGGACATAGCCTCCGCCCCCTCGCTTAACAGTAACCGTGATCACACAGACGACGCTCCTTCCGAGCAAGGAAAGCGCGTGCCCCCAATAACAATCAAGACCAGCAACTGGTCATCAGTCTTTCAATTAATTAAAAATGAAAAAATCGAGTTCAATCAAATCAAATCCAATAGAACGGGTATCGCTGTGTATCCCAAATCAGATCAAAACTACCGCGACCTATCCAGACTGCTTGAGAAGCACAACATCGAATTTCACTTTTTTCCACTCCGTACGGAAAAACCGGTGAAGGTAGTCATTCGAGGACTACCCGGCTCCCTCAAGTGTGAAGACATTAAAGACGATCTCATGGCGCAAGGCTTCTTGTGCACGAGCACCCACCAGATGTTGTACGGACGCGATCGACGGCCGATGCCTCTTTTCCTAGCCACGCTAAGCAAAGACGCAAACACGAAAAACATTTTTACGATTTCATCGATCCTTGGTATCACTATCAAGATCGAAAAACCACATAAAAAGCCAGACGCAAACCAGTGCCATCGGTGTCAAGACTTTGGACACATGCAACGGAACTGCCGCGCAAATCCAAAGTGCGTTAAATGTGCCGGTGATCACTTAACTGCAGACTGTATCAAACCACGAAACGAACCCGCGAAGTGCGCGAATTGTGAAGGCAGCCATCCGGCAAACTTCCACGGGTGCCCTCGTTACCCCCGGTTACCGAAACCCAAAAGAACGAACACCAGACGCGGTACTAATAATACCGACCACAGACCAAGCCGTGGGCCCCCTAGGTACCCACCCACAACGTCAAACCACAGGAGACAAACGCCTGAAGATACAGCCCCGCTAGTAAACATCCTAGACGCAGTAATTTTAATGCTGCGCGAAGCTATGGTTGACGAAACCATCATAGCACGTATAGGAGCCTTATCTCAAGCAAAAGCCGAATAGACAGTAATAAAACACAACACCATGCGAGTGATCAACTACGCGAGTGCTACCCGCGCAAGTGACAATCGCGAACAAACAATTAACAATTCGCAGAGACAATACCATTTCATATAAACCTCCCGTCAGTAAACGCCCTCCTCAAACTTTTAACCCATGCAAAAGTGCAAGTGCGACAGAGCCAACAACTCGACACCCAAAAACAAGAAATAAAATTTATTTCCATCAGGAATTTAAATTAAGATTTAAAAATCACAGCCACAAAACCTGGCATTAAATGCCATCCAATACAGCCAAGCGCCAAAACCATGAGGCCGACAAGCCTCTAAAACTTCCAAACGCCAGTTAAAAACAGAGTTAGATGAAGGAGAAGGCCGGCCATGCCGGGATGCTCCATCAAATACATAATTAGCAAATAGCAAATTACGGACCGGCAGATGCAGCTCGTCTCTCGTACATGTAACATCGATTTATTTTTTGTTTTATTCGATATTTTGGGGCTGAAACGTTATAGTTTACTGCCCCATACCGCAACTATACTTTTTAATGCTATTTCAAGGGTCTCTAAGCTCCCGGTTTTCTTGATCGAAGGCGCTTCTCGTATGTTTAGCCTAGTAACCAGAGTCAAAACCGCCCTGGAGGGGTGCAACGCGGAGCGGAGCGGCGCCCCGAAAGGGTAGGTTTTGACGATGGATATTGAATGTACACCCCAAAAATCGAAGAAAAAAAAATTTAATTTTTTCACTTTTTCGGCAATACACGGGTTATTTTCCATTTTTTTCATAATATTTATTACTAATATCTATTAATCACACCCCCACCTATCCGAATTTCAAAGAAAAATTCAAATCGGAGCGAAAAAATTTTACGCGATTTGAAGGGAACGTCTTTGAATTGCATCGCGTCTGCCTGGGGGGCGCGGCATATTCGATGCTAATTTCCCTACTTTTAAAAAGTCGATATTTTGTGTTTTTTTCAACGGATTCACGCAAAATATTATTTCTATAGACTAAAATAAGCCTGTTCTTTAGTGTGTAGCTGAAGAAATTTTGTTTCAGCTAGTCAGAGATAGATAACTCTCCCCCAAAATTCAAAACGGCAGAAATGATCTAAAGACTGTAGCGAAGTTTTTAGTGTAAAAAAAAAATTAAATTGATAGGTTACTCTACCACTAACTCAGCCACTCGAAACTAAATTTCTTCTGCTACACACTAAAGAACACACTTATTTTAGCAAATTGTAATAATAAAAAATGTGAATATGGACCAAACTTTTTAAAAAATCGAATTTGAACTTAGCTAATTTTCATGTAATTCAGTGGTGGATTAACGAGATTCGGGGCGCGTCGCTCATTCTGTGGTCAGTCCGTGCGCTATGAATGACTCTAACACTTAGAATATTTCGCACCGGCAGATGCAGCTCGACCGTCGTACATGTAACATCGATTATTTTTTGTATTTAGGCGATTTTTTGGGGGTGAAACGTAATAGTTTACTGCCCCATACCGCAACTATACTTTTTAATTCTATTTCGAGGGTCTCTCACATCCCGGTTTCATTTATCCCGGTTTTCTTGATGGGTGGCGCCTTCTCGTATGTTTAGCCTAGTAACCAGAGTCAAAACCGCCCTGGAGGGGTGCAACGCGGAGCGGAGCGCAGCGGCGCCCCGTAAGGGTAGGTTTTGACGATGGATTACCCTCCTTATCGAATGCACACCCCAAAATTCGAAGGAAAAAAAATTTTAATTTTTTCACTTTTTCGGCAAACACGGGTTATTTTCTATTTTTTTGATTATGTTTATTACTAATATCCACTAATCACACCCCCATCTATCCGAATTTCAAAGAAAAATTCAAATCGGAGCGAAAAAATTTTACGCATTTTCAAGGGACCATGGGCGACTGATGCACATCGACCGTGGTCTGCCGCATACTCGATGCGACTTTCCCGTACTTTTCAAAAGTCGATATTGGGGTTGTTTTGACCATGTTCACACTTTTTATTGTTTTAATAGACAGATATAAGCATGTTCTTTAGTGTGTAGCACTCGAAAAATTGAGTTAGTGGTAGAGTCGCCAATTGATATCGTGAAATAAAAAGTTATTGATTTTTAAAGTTCTAGAAACTAAACAAGATTATTCAAATTTCTGGGAAAATCGAGCTTTAAGTGAATACAATAAATATAAACAAAACCGGCAAGTGTTATATATCGTTGTATTGGTAATTTCATTGGCTATAATTCTAAAAAAAGCGCATCTCTCTAACATTTTACTCCACTGTTAACCTGTAAGTCGACTTCAATAAAAAGGAAAACAACTCATAAAGACAAACCATAAACTATACATAGTGGAGAAAGTAAACACTTCAAAAACCATTTTGGAATTGGTCATCAATTGAGCTGATCACCAATTGAGCTACACACTAATTGAGTTAAACAGTAAAACACAGCAGTGGCTTGGTCTGATCGCAGTTGAGTTACAGCGCAGAAATTGTGGATTCGAATTTAGGACTTAATGGAATTTCTTAGCGCGGCCCTCCGGTGAATATCAACGCTCTGTCGATAAATTAAGTTGAAAGTAAGAGAAAGGAAGAGGATTCAAAATAGAATGGAAAAGCTTGGACTAATTGAGTAGCTATTTGACACGCTATCAAATCGGCAAAGAACAGAAAATCTCCAGGACCAGATGAAATAACAGCAGAGCTACAAGAAGACCAAATCCATGTACTAGTGAAGTTGTTGAATAAGGTATATAAATCCGGAAGAATACCACAAGAATGGTTGGTATCGGCATTCGTCACTATCCCAAAAAAGACACACGCTAAACAATGCGGTGATTACCGTATGATCAGCCTCATGAGCCACACACTGAAAATCATCCTTAAAATTATTCATAACAGAATATATAAAAAATTGGAAGAAGACATAGGAGAGACACAATTTGGATTTCGGAATGGATATGGAACCCGAGAAGCATTGTTTGCTTTCAATATCCTAGCCCAAAGATGCCTGGATGTAAACCAGGATGTAGTTGCCTGCTTTATTGACTACAATAAAGCCTTTGATAAGGTCAGACACGACCAACTTGTCGAGATACTGAGAGCAAAACAACTAGACACACAAGATGTAAGAATAATATCGAATCTGTATTACGGGCAGAAAGCAACTATTCGAGTGGGAAACGACACGACCGACGAGATCCAAGTTAAGAGAGGAGTTAGACAGGGATGCGTGCTGTCGCCCCTACTTTTTAATATCTACTCGGAGGAGATCATGAGAAAAGCGCTGGAGGGCGAAGAGATAGGGATAAAAATCAACGGAAAACCTATCAACAATATTAGATACGCCGACGACACCGTCCTAATAGCGGAAACGATAGAAGACCTACAACACATTCTAAATAAGGTAGTAACAGCTAGCGAAGAGAACGGGCTGACACTAAACGACAAGAAGACGCAATTCATGATTATCTCGAAGACACATAGAGTGAACGGGAATATATACATTAATGGGTGCCCCATTGATCGTGTGCATAAATATAAATATTTGGGAACATATGTCAACAACAACAACGACTTGACTCAAGAGATAAAAATAAGAATTGAAAAGGCCCGGGCAGCATTCATAAGCATGAGGAGCGTTTTCTGTAGCCACGACATAAACCTACAACTTAAAATTCGACTAGTTAGAAGCTATGTCTTCTCCGATTCTATGACAGGTGACCACATGACAAGTGAACGCACGACAAGTGAACGCACGACATCCGAACATATGACAACTGAACACACGGACAACTGAACACACGGACAACTGAACACACGGACAACTGAACACACAGACAACTGAACACACAGACAACTAAACACACGGACAACTGAACACACGGACAACTGAACACAATCTTAATTTTTAAATTTAAATATTTGTTATTTATTTTTATAATCATGAATTTATAATTATTATTTTATAAATACTGGCCAAATCCTAATCAGAAACTACAAAACTGAACCCACGGACAACTGAACACAATCGTAATGGATCTAGCTTTTCGGGGTAATTATTATTATTTTGAGTCCATTCTCACTTTTTCCGTTCAACTTGGAAAAAAGTTCGAGGGAGCGGTAGATCCACCTCTTTGCGGAAGATTTAACTTTACGCGGAGATTTCTTTTTTTTTTAATTACTTTTCTAAAGAAATATCAAAAACTAACACTAACCTAACGACAGATCCACCTCTTCGCGGCAGATCCACCTCTTTGCGGCAGATTTAACTTTACGCGGAGATTTGTTTGTTTTTAATTGGTTTTCTAAAGAAATATCAAAAACTAACACTAACCTAACGGCAGATCCACCTCTTCGCGGAAGATCCACCTCTTTGCGGCAGATCCACCTCTTTGCGGCAGATCCACCTCTTTGCGGCAGATTTAACTTTACGCGGAGATTTATTTGTTTTTAATTGGTTTGCTAAAGAAATATCAAAAACTAACACTAACCTAACGGCAGATCCACCTCTTCGCGGCAGATCCACCTCTTTGCGGCAGATCCACCTCTTTGCGGCAGATTTAACTTTACACGGAGATTTATTTGTTTTTAATTAGTTTTCTAAAGAAATATCAAAAACTAACACTAACCTAACGGCAGATCCTCCTCTTCGCGGCAGATCCACCTCTTTTCACGTACCGCTTAAATTCGCCAAATAAAACGGAAAGTGTTCAATAAAATTTTTCGAAAAACCAACTCGTTTCGCTTAAAATTGCGCACAAATATTTATATGCAAATATGGTTCCGATTTCAAATCGAAATTTTTCAAAATTTGCGTTTTTGCAATTTGCCACCTTAATTGACGCCGCACGAAAAAAGTGTACATTTCGAAAAATTCGCGCTCGAGAAATGCCACCCAATACCGTTTTTAAAATTAAAAATTGTTTCATAGTCGTCGCGCCACAAGGACTGTAAGGTCGAAATTTAGAAAATTTTTCAAACGGCCATAGCGTCCTTATTTACGAAGAGATTTTTAATTTTCCACCGGCATCGGAAGTAGACCCCGGGCCTAAACAATTTTACTTCTATAGCTTTTTTTCGTATCTCGCACCGCAAAGCTTTAAAATGAAAAACAAAATTTTCAAATATTTTTTGAAGGGTCCCTCTGAAACTAAATTGCAAATTTTTTTTTCGAAAATCGAAATTTTAACGATGAAATCTCATTTGCCGAGTAATTTTAAGAATTTTTGTCGAATAAAATTTAGTAATATTATTCTTCCGCGGCCCAAAAAAATGACCTCAAAGCTGAAGTTTTTTGAAAAAATCTGAAATTCGCACCTCTTTGTTGTGAAATCGATGGCGAAAATGAACGAAAGTAGAATGATCTCGTTGCAAAATTGTCGAGGAACAATGCAAAGTCGGTTTCGAACCTAATTAGCTAAAATGGACCATCTTTGTGGGGCGTTGAGTAGACATCAAAGTAAAAGTTTTTCTTCGAATATTTCGACGACTGAATTTTTTTTTCAAAATATGAATATTTAACTTCGGATTAGGATTTGGCCAGTATTTATAAAATAATAATTATAAAATCGTAAACCTCAAAGTTACTATGTCATGATTATAAAAAATAACAAATATTTAAATTTAAAAATTAAGATTGTGTTCAGTTGTCCGTGGTTCAGTTGTCCGTGTGTTCAGTTGTCCGTGTGTTCAGTTGTCCGTGTGTTCAGTTGTCCGTGTGTTCAGTTGTCCGTGGGTTCAGTTGTCATGTGTTCGGATGGCATGCGTTCACTTGTCGTGCGTTCACTTGTCATGTGGTCACCTGTCCGGTCACCGTCTTCTCCATACTTCTCTATGGTGTGGAGACGTGGACTTTAAATAAGAACAGCATGAATAAAATGGAAGCCTTCGAGATGTGGGTATATCGAAGAATGCTTGGGGTGTCGTGGACGGATAAGGTGACGAATGTGGAGATCCTCCGAAGAATGAAGAAAGAGCGGGAAATTCTAACTACCATCAAGAGACGGAAGCTTGAATACCTAGGCCACGTGATGAGAGGACAGAAATATCAACTACTGCAGGTGATCATGCAGGGAAAAATCCAGGGAAAGAGAAGTACTGGCCGGAGGCGGACATCTTGGCTGCACAATCTGAGAGAATGGTATAAGTGTACATCTACCCAATTGTTCAGAACAGCCGTTTCAAAGATAGAAATAGCAATGATGATTGCCAAACTCCGTAGCGGGGACGGCACTTGAAGAAGAAGAAGAATTGAGTAGCACATCAATCGAATGCACACTAAACAATCTAAACCCAAGCAACGCCAGGTACGTCAGATAGTTTTAAATAAAGATGTTAATAGCTTAGTTGTATTGCATAAAATCTCTAAGCAATAATATTAATCAATAATCTTAAAAAAAATTTTAGAAATGTACATTTCTGATCATTTGCAGGATGTCGTCTAATTTACGTTGCTGTACATTGGAAACTCTATTCAACTACCAAAAAAAATTTTCAGACATAAGTTGTAGGAAATTTTCTCCTTTGTAATATTGATAGTAGCTATTTTGATCATAGGACCTACTGTACAGAAGATATTGCGAAAAAACAGATTTTGGCCGCCATTTGTTCAAGATGGCGGTGTACCGAGGTCGAAAACTCAGGAAATCATGAAATCAACTCTACCAAATATCAAAACTCCTTGATTTAATATAAGGTAAAAATACCTATTAACTGTAGGTACTAACTCCTCATTTTTCCGCTCAGGGCAAGTGTTCGACTTTCTCCCTAGATTCGGACCTGCTTTATTGACACAAGTTAAATCTGTATTTAATGACTTCTCTTTATCACATATTAAATATAAGGTCATGTTACAGTAAATTAATTATAACAATAAAGACAATTTTTGTAATAAACACCAATCATTGATAATTACGTACCAAATTCCAATTTTGAAGATAGTAATAAAAAAAAAACTTACTTGCATCTTGAGTTGATCTTTGAGCCAAGTCAAATAGAAATGCAAATCTGATCGCTCCATAGGTGTTTGAGACCAGCAAGCAATTTTTGCAATAATACGTGCAGTCATGTTGGTAATAAAACCATCCTGTCGATTTAACAGGTTCAAAAATGGTCCCCAAACCGATTCCTTAGCTTTGTTGGCATACTCGTGAAATATTTCCACTCGACTTCTATCTTCCTGAAATAAAATTTATACGATAGTATTTTAGGTTATGATTACTTAGTGTTATCTACCTGCAATATATCGTCGATTAAAACAAGGATATATTGAAGGGTTTGATCTTTAGACACATGACCCAACAGATTTAAGAAGGTTCTTGCATATTGAAGACGCTCAGTACGTAACAGTTTTTCTCGAGCTGCACAGTCCGTTACATCAAACGCCACAATAAATTTATGATCTTCTTGCGATATCATTTGGGACCTAACAATTAAAAAATTAGTCAAGTACAGAAGAGTTGAGCGCAGAAATATACTCACTGAAAGTAAGCTTGCCAGTTGACACGCTGTGACCGTATATCAGTTGCCCGCTGTTGTAGAACACTCGTAGCCACCAACATATCTGAAATTGTTCACATTAAAAAAAAAAACAACTGGTTCAAAAAATAGCATTGGTCCAGAACCAACACCGTTTTAGAAGCACTGATGTATGTGGGAGAAAATTCATTATAAATATGAAAATACCTTGTTGAAAATACAAACTTAAATTATTACCGAAACGAACGTAAAACTTTTTACAAAAGAACCAAAGTTTAGAAAATACCGTGTGATACAAATTTTTATGGCCACTGATGTAAATAAGTCAAGTCACGTGAAACGAACTTCTCGTGAAAAAAGTATAAATAGAAAAAGCATGTTTTACCTAAAATAAGCAAGAAAGGGCAGAGCAATACTTATAATTGAAATTTAAGAACCTATCGGCTCTTTCTTTTAATTTACAGTTAGCAAATTTTAAAATTTCATAAAAGGGTAGGGCGCAGGTATGTAGTAGGTACTTTAATTTTTACCTATTTTATCGTCATCCATTTCTTTAATCATTTCTTTAATTTTGGGATCTGCCCCAGTTGTGCCGTGTGGAGCCGACATTTTATAAAATTTCTTGGGTTTTTAGGAGAAAAACTTGTGTTGAAGAACACTCGCGAACAACCACCAAATGAAACTCCAAACTCAGCTGATCGATCTCGTGATATTTGACATTTCGATAAACAAAGATAACGCTATACATAATCCAATCAAGTGCAAGAAGGATGACGAGCCGCGTAAACGTACAGCGTTCAAAAAAGAAGGAATGGTCCCCCGAAAATTTGAAAATGAAGTCGAGTTTACCGCTAATAAAATCTGATGACAATATAGTACATAAATACACTGGAGTGTTTAATGGATTTTCTGTGATCGTGAAGGATGTCGATGAAATGAAGGAATTGTGCTCGATGGGTTGTTTTGGAAAAGCAAATTTATCTAGAAGTTATCCTAGTTATAATGAATCGGAAGTGGAAATAGTTCGTAAACGTACAATGGAGGAACGTAAGAAGTGGGAAAAGAAAAGTTCCAATCGGCCTGTCAAAGTTGTCGTGGTGCCTGATAACGAAGATGATGATGATTATTTTGTTGATTTACAACCAGAGTTTCAGTTAGACCGTAGTTGTATAAAGGAAACGTTACATTTGTCACTGGAGGAAGCCTTTTTTCTTTTTCAGTATGTCGAGTGTTTGGCTATCTATTACGATCATAAAATTTTATCAAAAGAAGAAGTGTGGAAGTCGTTTGTGGATAGTGACGATCATTTTGTAGACAATTATGCAGTGTATCATTATTTTAGATCGAAAAATTGGGTGGTTAAACCTGGACTTAAATTTGGAGGTGATTTTTGTAAGTTATGTTCTCTTGATGTAAACAGAAATTTTTATGTTATTGTATATTTTAGTGTTGTATAAAAATGGACCCAATGCGTACCATGCATCCTACTTGGTAATAATTGACGTTGTCGATAAAAATTTCCAAAGAAGAAAAGAATTCTGTCGTAGATCCATGGAAGTTATTAACATTTTAGGTTTAAACCGTCTGTGCGAAACTGTTGGAAAGGTAAATCTCTTTAAAATAATATCGTTAAAGTTAACAATTTAAATAGTCAGAACTTTCTGGTCAAATGGTTTTGCTAAGGTATATTTAGATATTTTAAGATGGGCTCTTTTCATCAGTTGAAAACAGAACCGTAGCAAAGGTGAACAATAGGGGCGCTAAACCTTGACAAACCCCAATAAATAATAGTCTAAAATTTTCAAAATGATAAGAATCTTTTGGGGGGGCGGCATATATTCAAATTTGATTGAATTCTAAATTTCACCACGATTTTAACACTAATTAAAATTCCCTATCGGCCTTCTCCCCAAGTGGGGATTTTAATCCTCTACAGTAGTTTTTCGTCTATAACTCGCTTACTTTCAATTTTAGTGAAAATTATCATCAAATCAAAATTGAAGAGTACAAAATCTTCTTTCTATAAATAAACAAGGTGGATCTCGCTTTTTGCGGCAGATCCTAGGCTTCTATACAGCTACCTTTCTGGTGTAAAAAGAAGTTGTTAGCTAGTTATTTTTGTTACACATGTAATTTAAAAATATATCAGAATATATCAGATCACATCAAAGTAAAACTAGTAAGTCCATTTTAAATTTAAAACAAATTTTAATTTTATTATACATTACGATGTGTTTACAATGACAATTTTGAGGGTTCTGATTAGGTTTGAATTATGCGGACGGACGGACACGAAGCCAGATCATAAGGCTTCTTGCTATACTTTGTATAGAAGCCTAAAATGAATCTGAAAACCTTTGTCACGGCATCACTTGATAACAGCTGGACCGATTTTGTTACTTTTTTTTTTAAATGTTCGCAATAGTCCGAAGATGGTTCTTACGTAACAAAAAATTGGAAAAGTTACACGGAATATTGGAAAATTCGAGTAAAACTACATTTTAGTTAAATGATCAACAGATGGCGGCTTTAAGGGGTAATGATACTCTAGAAGACACAAAAATAGCATAATTTTGACAATTTTTTATGGCGCTATAGTAAATGCAATAGAAAATCTGTTTAAAGCGGTTTATTGTACATATTTTATAGAATAGTTTATAATTTTTTTTTAAAATTTTTTTACAAAATGGCAGCGTCACATCCCAGCAAAGGAAACCTCTCTTTACAAATAGCGTTTCGCGGCCGGCAAGATTTCTCCGCCAATTTTTGACCTAGAACAAAAAACAAAATATTTTTCAGTTCTATATAACATTATCTAGATAAGTAGGGAAGGAGGGGGTACAGAGGACCGCTTAAGCAATTATTGCTTATATTTTCTAAAAACAAATAGCTAAAAACGAATACTCATAACGACTTCAAGTATGTATGTTAGTCCATTGATTCCACACCGTGAAATTGATTTTAAAAAGGCACACACAAAATTATTCACAATTTTGGAGATCAATGCAATGGTCCCATGTGCCCCTTACTAGTGGGGCACAGGGGACCATATAATATATAATGAGGCACAGAGGACCATATTATGTAGTGAAATATATTTTGGGGTTAATACATACAGAAAGGCACTTTAATTAATTTCCAATACTTTATTTTTATAAAAAAAAACAATGTTAGGATTGTATCCATCCCTCCCCTGCCTTTGATTGACTATATTTACTACAGCAATAACTGCATATGGTATCGCTGTCTTCTTCGTCTTCACTAACACTATACTTGCAACTTTCACAATGTTTTTTTGCCTGATTTACTTTATTTTTTCCGGGGCGGCTTCAGTTAATTTTCTCTTCACGCTTTTGACATTTTGTTTCTTATTATAGCTTCCTTTGTGATAAGCTCATCTTTAAATGGAGAACTTGTTAATTCTTCAGCATGCTGGGCTCTATTAAGTCTTTCGCTTGATTCCCTGCTTTTTTACGGGCCTTTAACCTTGGTTTAGGGGAAATTTTAAAAAGAATATTCTTAAAAGCGTGACTGGAACTTGGCTGTGGATCTTAATTCAATGTCTATCTTCAGTGTCAGGTTGAGAGCTGTTAGAGAGATTTTCCGCGACCACAGGTTGTTCAGTTTCTTCCTCCTCTAAAATATCCATGACTTCTGCAAAATCTACGACTTCTGCATCATCTACGACTTCTGCAACATCTGTGACTTCTTCAGGAAGAAATTATTCATCGGCTCACTTGCGGTCCTCTGTGCCCCAGCACCACAACTGATTTTAAAATTGACGCCACCCGAAGTTATGTTTGTTTACATCTATATGACCTTGCTCATTTCAACGCGCAATATTCGTCTTCTCGATGGAAACAATGAAACATAACACTACACTAACAACTACGTGAAAATCACACTTCATTTAGATGTAAAATTTAACATCACTTACCTTTAAAACTTGTTTTTTTATCCACAGAATCCGTCACGTTCTAGATACATCCGTGTTACTAAAACATAGCACACATTACACGTATAGATTGCTAATTTTGACATAAACCAAAATGTGGCACCTCTAGTGTTAAAATAAATTGAGTGGACCTCTGTACCTCACTGGTCCCCTGTGCCCCCTCCTCCCCTACGTACGGAAATTAAAAAATATTGATTTTTGTAAGAATAGCGCACGATTGATTTAATTTCTATTTTTGATAAAAAATTACGTGAAAAATTGTTTATAACAAGAAAAGTTTACAATTTAGCACCAAATCCGTGCGTACTTCCCTAGATAATGTAATTTTATAGCTACAGTTAAAATATCAAGCAAATCGATTAAGATCTGTCAAAGTTATGTTGCCGGCCAATTGTGAAATTGTCATTTTGAGATAGAGCGTTTTAAAGTTTTACATAGCATTATTGAATGAAAATTTTTTATTTACCTCTAATCTGCAATACCTGCACCATACAATTGGCCTTCTATGTTAATATACTGTTGTTCTTCTTCATTTCTGGCTGATTTTAACCAAACCCGAGCCTCTTTAGCAGCGTCAGACAGCGATCGCTCCGAGAACTTAATGCGGCGTGCATCAGCTTTCGCACAGAAATTCAAGCAATCGGGCCCAGGATACTTTTAGGGTTAATTTCATATGCTTTATCAATAAATGGGCAATTTGGAATGGCAGTTTCGTTACAGTTCTCTCAAGAAATAACAGTTTTAAATCCTAAACCAGGTCGTCCACTTTCGCCATATTTCATATTTGATTTACAGGTTATAAAATATAATATTACAGGATAAAAATAAATTTTTTTTTAAATTTTCGTACCTATTTAGAATTTTTAAAAATAATAAAGGATGCACTTTGGTTTATTATGATTTGCCGACAGTTGTAATGCTCAGTACCATAAACTTGGGTAATTTATTGCCTACTTCTTATGCGCTTTAAATGCCTATAGTTCCGAAAATATTCGTCAACAAATGAAAACCACGAATAAATTATATTACGCCTGCCAATTTATTCATTGCATGGAGTAAAAAACCAAAAGAATTTAGTAATTTCAACGCTCAAAATAATACAAATAATTAAGAACAAAGAACAGAATGCCGCAAATAATGCCACTTTAGGTCGCAGAACTCGCAATGCTGCAAGCCAAAGATATATTCGGAATAATCAAACTGCAGAGCAACGCGAGAAAAATGAAATTGAACGGAATAGGGTTATTGCATGAATTTCTAAGTATTTTTTTTATAAAGTTTAAGTATTGTTCAACAGTACTGTATAGATCAAAAGTCTAAGAAGACTTTGGTTTTCCGTAAAAAAATTATTAAAAAAGTATTAATTTGAAACAGGAATTTCGCGCGAGTGACGTCACACTCTACTTTTGAAGACATCTGGCAACATAGTAGCAGTTAGCTGTCAAGTTGTTTTGTGATAGCCTTATAAAAAATTTAAACTTTAATAAAAATGAGTTCAAACAAACAGATTAAAAAGTGCTTATAAAAATGTGCACAATTAGGCATTTCCAAGTACGTCACAGTGACGTCTTTGACTCCACCCCGAACAGCTGATTGTGTGCAAGTCTGTTAGCGTGCTTATACAAGTTTGTGATAAATCTTGTGTTTTTACCTGTTTTATTGGTAAAAATTTTATAAATTAATAAACCGTAGAGAGTGTGGTGTAAAATTATTACTGTACCTTATGTTTATTTTCTTTCCCGAATGAATCGCAAACCTAACCTCGAGTAAGAATTATTTTGTTCTCGGACAAGAATTTTACATACTGCTTATTGTTTAGCGCTTTGTCCGTAAATTAATTTGCACATTTCAGTTTCACTTTGAAAAAATTGCAAACTGCATAATATAAAAGTTAATTTTAATTTTTGAAATGAAAATTGTCTTGTAAAAATGCTAACCTCAAAATAGCCGTCCTATATCAGCTGTTCGTGCGAGTGTTCGTGACGTCACATGGAAATGCCTAATAGGAAGATTATCCGAACTAGCTTTTACAAAATTTGAATCCAAAGAAGCCATTTTTAATAAAATAATTACTTAGAACAATAACCAATAACCTTAAACTAAAAAGCTGTCAAACGCTTTAAAATTTTTTCAACTGTCGATGAAGTAAATATTAAATAATTCAACGTTGCCAAATAGATCAGAAAATTATTCGGCAAAACGCGTGTGACGTCAGAGGGGCCGTCGGCAAACCGAACGTATTTTGAATTTTAAATTCGATTTTCACGTTCAAAGACACTTTTTAAAAAATTTTTGTTTCTTTTTATAAGTTTATCTTTCTATGTTTTACAAGGAATAATAAGTAGGGGTGCCCATATAATCGATTAATCGAAACCGTAATTCGAATAATCGATTATTTCATAATCGATTATGATAATTTATAATAATCGATTAATCGATTATAGAAATAATCGATTGTGAGAATAATCGATTGTGAAAATAATCGATTGTGAAAATAATCAATTGTGAAAATAATCGATTGTGAGAATAATCGATTGTGAGAATAATCGATTGTGAAAATAATCGATTGTGAAAATAATCGATTGTGAAAATAATCGATTGTGGAAATAATCGATTATGAAAATAAACCTGCAATTACAAATTTTTTTATCGCAACATTATAATAATATGCTTCCAGGTACTTGGTTGGAGGTCATGTGGTGCAATCTGAATAATTTGAACCCACGGTAATACGAATCTCCAGAATTCAAACTCATGCAATAAAATGATCTACAAAATTTTCGAAATTAAATTAATGTATGTAGATTAACTAATTAATGTAAGTTTATTTAAATATTTTCAATTCCAGATCAAAATAATTTTTAAATGTTTTTTAAATAAAAATTTAATTCCAATTCATAATTTGATCGAGTTCGTTAATTAGTGGGTAGAATTACTGTGGGTTTGCACTTTTGAGATTGCAGGACATGTTTATCTTTGGTACTACATAATATTACAAAGTCATGTCTGGTTGTCCGTCTTTCTTCGTGACGTAGTAAATTCATTATTATTTACATTATAAAACTTATTATAGTCCATGTTAAGTGTTTCCCTTTGGTGTTTATTTAAATGCTTTCTCTGAATGTTATCGATCTTACTTATTGTAATTGAATTATCGAATCTGACTATGGCAATACAATTAAACTCACTCTTCAATATAAGACACTTCCAAACGTTGTTTAATAACATATATTCTCGTAATATACACAATGATGATTACAAATAAATGGTACAAAATTAACTTGTTCAATGTTTAACAATTCTTAATATGACGCTTAGCAATGGCGTCGTTGAACTACAACTTGTCGAATACAATACAATAATGCACTTCGGTGCTCAAGTCACATGATATAAATTAAATAGAAAATGCAGTTGCAGAGTATGCAACCCAATTTACATAATGCATACATGGTGAAATAAAATATTAAAACACGTATATGAAATGTCGTGGAACATATCGCCCACCTTGAAAGGAACGCCTTTCAACAAACCGTAAAGTACCCACGATAGTCATGATCCTATCGGTAGGATGCATATCTTAGCAATAGCACGCCGAACCGTGCCGGACGAAGTTTTTACACTGACAACACGCACAACACAATCTTTCCCTGGGTGGATGTCGCTGATGCGTCCCATAGCCCATTTGAGAGGTGGCAAGTTGTCTTCTTTCAGCAACACCAACATGCCGATTTTGATTGGTTCATTCCGATGATTTCGGTTTGAACGCTGCTGCAGTTGACATAAATATTCTTTGGACCAACGTTTCCAGAAGTGTTGGACCATTTGTTGTATGTGCTGATAATTGGTCAATCTGTTCGATTGAATTTCTGGCACCCTTTCTTGAGGCAATGCAGTGAGAGGTTGCCCAATCAAGAAGTGGCCTGGAGTGAGAGCAGTTGTGTCGGACGGGTCGCTGGACAAAGGAGTTAATGGACGGGAATTTAGGCAAGATTCCACTTGTGTCAACAATGTGTTTAAATGTTCAAACATTAAGACTGTTTCCCCAATAACCCTTTTTATGTGTAACTTGGCAGACTTGATTGCAGCTTCCCATAAGCCCCCGAAAGTGGGAGACCTAGGAGGAATGAAGTGCCAAGCTATGCCTCTTTGCGAGGTGAAATTAGATATTTCAGCTTGCAAATTATCATTTTTCAACATCTGTCCTAACTTTATTAAAATATTGTTAGCGCCCACAAAGTTTGTCCCATTGTCCGAGTAAATATCGGTGCAATACCCGCGCCGAGCAATGAAGCGCTTAAGAGCGTTTAAAAATGATTCGGAGCCCAAATCTGGAGCCAGTTCTAAATGAACGGCTTTAGTAGCGAAACAAATAAATATGCATAAGTACGCCTTTGAAGTTTTACACCCGCGCGTTTTCCTGTCCTTTATCGTATAAGGACCTGCATAGTCGACACCGGACACTAAAAACGGTCGTGTCGGAGTGAGCCGCGATGCAGGTAGGTCACCCATCACCGTTTCTACAGTTTTAGGTCGTACGCGAAAACACCGAATACATCTCCTGACGACCTTCTTGCAAAGAGACGGTCCGGATAGAGGCCAGAATCGTTCTCGCAGAGAGGCAAGCAAAGCTTGAGGCCCAGCGTGTAGTAGACGCAGGTGTTCCTGAGTTACTATCAATGTCGTCAATGGATGTTTTGCCGGCAGTACTATGGGGTGTTTTTTATTCAAATCAAAATTGGAGTGGTCAAGTCGACCACCTACCCTCATGATTCCTGACTCATCAATAAAGGGGAGAAGCATTAGAAGTCCGCTGGTATTACGTAGCGGTTTCTTTAATGTCAGGCGTTTTATTTCATCAGTGAAGTTTTGCGATTGACAAACTTTAATTAATGACATTAGTGAATCGGTTAGTTCGCCTGAGGTCAGTGAACCTTGTGAGCGAGGTTTTTGCTTTAAACAATTGTTTTTAAATCTCAAACAATAGGCAACGACTCTTTGCAATTTGATGAGGGATGAATAAGGCTCAAATAAGTTATTTGAGGAAGTTTGTGCTGACAGCACAATTGGAGCTGATGACTTTATTTCAAGCGAGTCATGCTCATGAGCGGAATTGTTATCCGCGATTGGCCAGAGTTCGTGACTGTCCGCGACAAGCACGTATGAGTGTTGTCTGAACCGTAGTACAATGGCGACATCACCTGTAACATGAAGCGTAGAATCCGCCACTGTTATGTCAGGTGGTATTTTGAGGCGCGAGGGTTCAAAGCTAATTGCCGGGATGCTACCGGTTACCTTGATAACCGCCTGATGTGGATAATAAAATGAAGTAATTCCGACTAATTCGCGTTCATCAGCACGTTTCATGTGGCCTAAAGATTCGTACTCCTTCATGAATGAAGTGTACTGTTGCTGGAGATCATGATTTTTTGCTAACTTTCGCTCCAAGGAGTGTAAGCGATTTAAAGCAGCATGGCGTGATTTTCCTAAGCGCGATAAGGAATCGTTGAAAGGTATGGTCACCGTGAAACGACCGTGCGCGTCTCGAGACGTTGTTTCGGAAAAGGTTTTTTCACATTCCCTTTCCTCAATGGACAACGGCCTTGTCGAATGGAGCTCTTCAATCTCCCAGAACTTGGCAAGTCGTTCTTCTATTGAGATGTTGTGAGCGAAATTGCATTGAAGCGCTGCCACACGAGTGGGTAGCGTGGGGGACATAGGCCCGGCTACGATCCACCCGAAAAGGGTCTTTTGTAATATTGGCTGATTATTACCTAACCTGACTTGTCCTATGCATAGGACTTTCCAGAATATGTCTGCACCGAGCAGAATGTCGACATCACCTGTAACATGAAACGTAGGATCCGCCAATGTTATGTCAGGTGGTATTTTGAGGTACGAGGGTTCAAAGCTAATTGCCGGGATGCTACCGGTT
This sequence comes from Podabrus alpinus, assembly GCA_932274525.1. Classification (NCBI taxonomy): domain Eukaryota; kingdom Metazoa; phylum Arthropoda; class Insecta; order Coleoptera; family Cantharidae; genus Podabrus; species Podabrus alpinus. Next base: position 24,211,242 of record OW026454.1, read on the forward strand.
ACCTTAGGTAACACGAAACAATTTATTTCGGTCGTGTACGTATTGTTGACCGATGATATCTTTATGGACGTTCGTTGAGAGACCTCCGAAGCAGTTCCATTTATACCGGTCACCGCGATCGATACCCGTGATTTAGGAAGATTTAATTTCGAACACAATCTCTCGGTAATAAAACTCGATTGTGATCCTGAATCTAACAATGCTCGTGCCTCTATGAGACTGCCTGTGACATTTCTTACCTTTATTACTATAGTGGATAGCAGGCAATGAGTTACGATGCCGCAGATGCTATGTGAAGCTACCGTTGAGGTTTGGCTACCTGTAAGAGGTGGCGATTCTACGGCTTGTGTACTTGTTGCAGCAGTGCTTAACGGGGAAGTCGTTTGAGGTGCTTCCATTGTTAAATGCAACAAAGTATTGTGCATCTTTCTGCACTTTCTGCATTTTGCAGATTTGCAAAATCTGCTGGTGTGCCCTTTTTGAAGGCAGTTTAAACATAGCCGCAAATCTTTAGCTCTCTGTATTCGTTCCTGTACTGACAGGTTTAATAACTGAGTGCACATACTGAAATGATGATTAGCCTTGCAAATGGTGCATGACAATTGAGAACTAGCAAAGCTGGAGATGACCTTTTCGCGTTTAAATGATCGCGATTCCGATACTACTTGTTTGCCGTGCTGGCATTTCTCCAGAGTTTTACAACGTTTCTCCAAAAATTCGGTTAGCGCTACCATGGTTGGTATATCGCTATTTTCCTCATTGAGGCGTTCCCAGTCGCGTAACGTGGTCTGATCTAATTTTTGGATCGTTATGTGTATCAATAAAGTAGACCACTGCTCTACCGGCTGGTCTAGTACCTTGAGGGCATTTAGGTTACAAGTTATGTCATTTACCAACTTACGTAACCCACCTAGTGATTCCTTATGCAATGGAGGAATATTAAGTAAAGTTTTAACATGATTGTTAATAATGAGGTATTTGTTTTCATATCTTTCGCGGAGCAGTTGACACGCGTTACTGTAGTTCGCAGTGGTTACCGGAAGTGAATCAATTATCTTTAATGCATCTCCCTTTAGGGATGATTTTAGGTAATGGAATTTCTGAATCACCGGTAATTCAGGGTCACTGTCAATGAGTGACTTGAATGTGTCATGAAAAGATACCCAATTTTCATAGCTACCGTCGAAAGTTTTTAGCTGCAGTACTGGCAGCTTTACGTTGCGTTTAAACACGGGCTCGCTAGCATCGTGTAAGACTTCTGAAGGACATTGAGGAGGTGAAGTGATTACCTTTGAATGATCACGAATCATCAATTTCGCCTTTGCTATCGCATTGAAATACGATGTTTCAAACGCCTCACGCTCGTCGTGTTGCGCTGGACTGTTGTCCAATAACTCAATGTCGGTTTGTATTACCTCGTAGTCCTCGAACAATGGTTCAAGTTTTTCGAGGCGTGCCTCTACTTGCAAAATTGCCATATCATTCAAGTCAGTGAGACTCGTAAGATAATTATTAAATTTTGTAATTCGCGCCTTTATGCTACCGCGTTTTGTATTCAATTGCGCGAGATTATCCATTTCAATTAATGTATATAATAATGACAAATAAAATGACGAAGTGTTGACACAAGAAATAAATTTGTGGAAAGAAAGGAGATTTAGAAGGATGCTCTTACCCTTTGCAGCTGTGTCCTCGATACGCCCCTGTTTCTGATAGGAGACAATGACCTCTGCGCAGCTGACGTGCTTTCCTGCGTATGACAGTGGATGCGTTGACATCCGCCTACGAATAATGAAATTGGCCGGTAACCTGATGATGATCATCCAATGGTTGGCCTCTAGAGAAATTGGAACCGTGCTGATTGCTTCGTTCCAAACTTCCGGTATGCAAATGTTATTGCACACAAACGAAATGAATACACAAATTTGAGTGCTACTCGGCAGTAGGAAGTCAAATTTATGTTTAACGATGATGGATGGCTGACCTGATACAATGTGGATCCTCCAGGTGGCTGCCTCTAGATGAGCTGGGTGCGTGATCGCTTTATCCAGTCTCACGGTGTACAAAATGGTTTCTGTACACAAACGAAATGAACATACAAAATTAAGTGGTACTACGTACGAAATTAAATTTGTATTAAACAATGATGAGTGGCTGACTTGCTTCGATGTGGTCATCCAGGTGTCTGCCTCTAGATGAGATGGATGCGTGTTCGCTTTATCCAGTCTCACGGTGTACAAAATGGTTTTTGTACACAAACGAATTGCAAAAAATGTAAATTTGAGTGGCAATGAAGGGCGAAGTCAAATTTACTTGCAGGTGTGAACCGATGTTCACATATAAATTGACATCTGTTGATGTATGTAAAAAAGGAATGTTTTCCTTTGTTAAGAAAGTTAATTGCACTGAACTCGGTTGCAATAATGTTTTATTGCATAAGTTTTGTTTGTACCGCTAATGACGAACGTTATTTCGAGTGGTATTACAACTTGTGAAGTCTTTTTTAACACTTGTTTACTTGTATTACTAATAATGTTATAAAATATGGGGTCACCAAACTTACTTGCAATGGTGGAAGCGCAAAATGGCGCGAACTCAACTTGCACATGTAAATTAAATTGTTGTTTTTCACAATAAACTCTCGTGGCTGAATGTTTATCACGTCGGGGTCACCAAAAATGTTAAGTGTTTCCCTTTGGTGTTTATTTAAATGCTTTCTCTGAATGTTATCGATCTTACTTATTGTAATTGAATTATCGAATCTGACTATGGCAATACAATTAAACTCACTCTTCAATATAAGACACTTCCAAACGTTGTTTAATAACATATATTCTCGTAATATACACAATGATGATTACAAATAAATGGTACAAAATTAACTTGTTCAATGTTTAACAATTCTTAATATGACGCTTAGCAATGGCGTCGTTGAACTACAACTTGTCGAATACAATACAATAATGCACTTCGGTGCTCAAGTCACATGATATAAATTAAATAGAAAATGCAGTTGCAGAGTATGCAACCCAATTTACATAATGCATACATGGTGAAATAAAATATTAAAACACGTATATGAAATGTCGTGGAACAGTCCATCTGGTTTTGGATTGCAGTAGAGGTCGCCTTGAACGGCAAGTCGGATTTACACAGGGAAACGTCAAATAATTAAATATATGAGCGACAAAAAACAAATGTCACTTATTTGATACTTGAAATAATCGAGTTAAAAGTATTCTTTTATCAAATAGCAATTTATCTTGTACAAATTATTTAAATTTGCCAGAAACTTTTAGAAAAAAATATTCGCGAGTCATCAATCGCAAATAAAATTTTGGCAGTGTAAACCTGTAAAAATTTGAACCAATCACGTTCCGAGTTCACAATTTTAGTACAATCTAGTTCTGCATTCTTAAAACGGATGGACTATAGTTACGTTCCACAGGTTTAAAAATGAAAAGTGTTCGTAATCTAGACTAGTTACAATTACTAGTTGTAATTGTTAATTTTTGTTACGTTTTTGTGTAATAAATTAATATCAAAAATCATTTTTATTTTTTCCAATATTTTTGGAGTTTTATAATAAATTAAAAATAGTCTATTTCTCCAAATTCTTTATTATGAAACGAGACGCGTTTCGAGAATCTCAATATATTCTCATCTTCGGTCGTTGAAGGCTGTACAAAACAGAGCAAAATTAGTCAATGTAAAAACATCAACAAATCACATTTTCTTACTACATAAAAACGTAAGAGGTGTCAAAAATGTATATCAAATTAAATTAATAAGAGTCGTTGGTATATCAAATGAAAAATTAAAATAAAAGACAATTATGTTATCAACTGGTGCTTAGCAACACTTCTTATCAGCACCACCGTAACACAATTAGCAAAATAATAAATTATATAGTAATTTAGTAACCCTTAATAGCCCTACCTATTATAGTTATGAGTTCATAATCGACTATGAGTTCATAATCGATTATGAATTTCAATGATTTTCAATAATCGATTAATCGAAAAAAATCGATTATTTTTTATAATCGATAACACAAGGGAACAAAACAAAAATTTTTTTCTGCGGTCTTAGTTTTTGGAGTGAATTTGGATACAGTAATGTAATAAAGTACTCGCCGCATAGTTATTTTGTTTGAATTGGCTCTAGTTCCCATGATAAACTTTAAATTTAAAGTGTTTAAAAATTCATTTATACTCTTTGAAATTTCTTTGTACTGACATCTGACGGTACAAAATTGGTACTACGCGCATTCGCACGGCTATATGCAATAATTGTTTTTTTGCCATTCCGGGGGTAAAGTACTCACTTTTTACCCCGGTTTGCGGGCGTAAAGGGGCACTTTTTTACCCTGCGGGAGTAAAGTTCAAAAATAGGGGGTGAGCGGGACTAAAGTTAAAAAATAGGGGGTGAGCGGGAAATAAAGTCACCAGATGACTGGTGACTTTAGTTTAGTAACGGCCTTAACCATGGAATAGTGCGACCACAAGGTCGATGACTTCAACGTTTTAGCCTTCTCGTAAAAAAATGCCAAAAACACGTCTTCACTAAAATAATCTGACAATTCTTTATTCTGGCACCACTGCACAAAAGCGTCGTACTGTTTTTGGTAAACTTTTCTTGATTTTGCCGGCAACAGTTCCACCAACGCCATCTTCGCTGCTTCGGCAATTTCTACGTTCTCGCTCATGGTACGTGTTGCTCTTTCAAAGGCACAAATTTAAATGAAATGAAGCATTGGAATCAATGGCATTGGTAGAATCAGGGGTGCCAACTGCTATTTCTTAGTAATTTTTAGTAGTATAGTTGGTAATATTACTAGTGCTATTTTGCGATTTATCGACCACGTGTAGGTATTATAAAAAAAAAGCGTTAAATTTTTGCTTTAAGTTTCTAAACTGGCGAAGTTCCTACTTTACCTCTCGGAATGGCAAAAAACAGTATATGCACGACGGTAGTAAAGTGACTTTTGGCCCATGGGTAATTGTTTCACTCGGCTGGCGCCTCGTGTAAACAATCCTTTACCCTCGGGCCAAAAAAGTGTCACTTTGTTACCTTGGTGCATAATGTACTATTTGTTGTTGTCAAAAAACTTTGTAATAAAAAAATAGTAAACTGGGCGAAATCTGCCACTTTTTATATAGTGATCGTAGAAGGAAGTATGAGTTCTTCACGCAAGTCTTGTGTTAATAATCCTGACCGTTTTTGCTACATATGTGGTAAATTTTGTCAAAAAATACAACAAATAAATATTCATGACTTTGTAAAACAAGTTTACCAAGCATATTTTGGAAAACAACAGACAACAAGACAAACATTGGGCGCCACATAAAGTTTGTAAAACTTGTGTGGAGTCACTTCGTTACTGGAGCCAAGGAGGACGCAAAGGACTTCCATTTGGAGTACCGATGACATGGAGTGAGCCAAGAAATCACATTGATGATTGTTACTTTTGTGCCGTGAATGTAAAAGGTATGATCCGTTACAGAAAGCGCTCTTGGGTTTATCCAAACATACAATCGGCTAAACCACCAACGTTGCACAGTGAAGATTTGCCAGTACCGATATTTACTGACTTATCAAACCTTTCCTGTGATGAAGTTGAAATGTTAGACCCTCAGAACAAAAGCAGCAGTGAAAGTGAATTTGAAGGGTGCCGTCCTACACTGCAGGGTTTTTCTCAAGGTGAGCTTAATGACTTGATTCGAGATTTAAATTTATCGAAGAAATCAGCTGAACTTCTTGCGTCTCGACTTAACGAAAAACATTGCCTTCAACCTGGCGTAACAATAACATCTTATCGGACTAGAGAGCAAGATATTCTTCCATATTTTACTAAGGAGAATGATCTGGTGTATTGCAATAATATTCCTGGGCTTTTAAATTTAATGGGCCTTCCAATATATCGGCCAGAAGATTGGCGGCTCCTTATTGATAGCTCAAAAAGAAGTTTGAAATGTGTATTACTGCATAATGGAAACAAATTAGCTTCGATTCCGATAGGTCACTCAACTAAACTTAAAGAACAATACCAAAATATCAAACTTGTTTTGGAGAAAATTTCGTTTGTTCAACATCAGTGGTCAGTGTGTGTAGACTTAAAGATGGTGAATTTTTTATTAGGTCAGCAAGGTGGGTACACTAAATACCCCTGTTTTCTTTGTCTATGGGACAGTCGTCCAAGAATAGAACACTGGAGTAGAAAGGATTGGCCGTCGAGAATAGATATGACCGTGGGAAAAGCTAACATCGTTCATGAACCATTGATAAGTCGAGAAAAAATAATTCTTCCGCCACTTCATATTAAACTTGGACTTATAAAACAGTTTGTGAAAGCTTTGGATACGAATGGTAATTGCTTCAAATATATTTGTCAATCATTTCCTGGCCTCAGTATGGAAAAATTAAAAGCAGGTATCTTTGATGGACCACAAATTCGTACTCTTATAAAAGACAATTATTTCACAAATCACATGACTCAGGTTGAATTGGAAGCATGGACAAGCTTTGTATCAGTTGTCAAAAACTTTTTGGGGAACCACAAAGCTGCAGAATATCCCGAAATTGTGGCCAAAATGCTTAAGAATTTTGAAAAACTTGGAGCTAATATGAGTATCAAAATACATTTTCTGCATAGCCGTTTGGATAGATTTCCTGAAAACCTGGGCGATTACAGCGAAGAACAAGGAGAACGGTTCCACCAGGATATCAAGATAATGGAGGAAAGATATCAAGGCCGGTGGGATCACCATATGATGGCGGACTACTGCTGGACCTTACAAAGGGATTATCCTGATCAAAGATACAATAGACAATCACATGCAAAACGTTTTTCCTAACTTTTTTTTCATGTATTTTTGTTTAGTATGATTAATCTATTGGAATATCATTTATAACGTTGTTGTCATTCGAAAATAAAGGTTTTTGAAAATATTGAATATTTTTATTTTATTTTCAAGCCTTCCTTTAAGGAATCTCGATAATCCATTCATGCGCGTCCCATTATAACCGGGTTGCCTTTATCTCAAAAACTAGAGCCAATTCGGAAAATATAATATATTTTTCGTATTCGGGACACCAGAATTACCCAAAATCAACCCCTAAATCCCACGCCGCAGAATCACTGTTGACTAGTGTAATCGATTATGAAATTTCATAATCGCGCACCCCTAATAATAAGCGTCATCGCTAAATTCTATATCATGCAACAACCCTATTGTGCAAGAAGACCAAGAAATGTTACGTTGAATACTCATCGAACTGCTTTCCCGGAAAGTCCGAAATTGTGCAAAGTTTGATTGGAGTCTCTTGAAATTGAACCGGCACTCCACGGTGAATTTTCAAAAATGAAGAACTTTTAACGATCAAATTGTTGTGACATCTTAAAATATCGGCTCCGACGAATTCTATCCATTGACGGCGAAATATTTGAGATGGTGGTTCGGGGGGACGGAGAGAGAGCAAAAACCTTCTCCGCGTGACACCGCGGAGTGCGCCCAAACCGTCAGACGGATTTCGACCGGACCGGCGCCGATCGACGGCCAAAGGTCCAAACTTGCATTTAGGTATGGTGCAGAATTTTTAAAATGCCGTGGGGCGCCGCACCGACTTCCCAAAAACGAAGAATTTCAAATTTCAATTTTTTTATCCTCTCAATCGAACGTACCGGCGAATTACAGGTGAAATGTAGAGTAAAAGTTTTTTCTAAATGCCCTTCCCTTGCCTTCAAAATTCAAATTTGGATTTTGCTCAAAAAGCACCCTAAATTTGCGTCATTACCGTATACGTAATTATTAAGTTCGTACGGCACTGTTGAGCATCATTTACTTGAATATAATGAGTGATAGACGTCAAAAAATTTTGACGGTAAAAACAAAAACTATTTAACGGTCGCACCGTATTCCTTTCAGGCTGTGTTCGGTCTGGCACTTTTTCGCTTTGAGGCACCGTCAACGCATTCTGATCGTTCGATTCGGGAGTTTTTCACGCTTTTAAGCGCTTTATCTGCTCTCATTTCAGAACTTCGCGTGTTTTAAGTTTCTGAAATGGTCAAAACTATAGTGTTTGCAAGCGCGGAACAGCTCCAAATCAAGTTATCAGAATATGTTCAACGAAGCTCAAAAGTGAAAAAAGCGCCAGACCGAACACGGCTATAACTATCAATTTGGGGCGCCACTGTTATATTTTGAGCTTAATGTAAACCAATGCAGGACCGTATTTGGAATTATTAAGAATCCAATGTGAAGCAAAAAATTAAGTTTTTGTTAAAACTTAAAACGGCTGGACCGATTTTGTTAATTTTTCTTTTAAAATTATTTTTTATTTTTCGTAATAGTCCGAAGATGGTTCTTACGTAAAAAATATTGGAAAAGTTGCCCGGGAAGTTCCGTCACAACGTGACATTGACTTCTTGCAAAATTCGTTTAGTGCAATTTTTAAAGAATCTACAGTCAATCGATTGTATTCTGCTTTTACTTCCTTATCTTCTTTATATTGAGCGAATGACAAAGCCCTGCCCTTCTCCTCTCCTGGTAAGGCTGTGTCCAACTCTTGCTCCCCCTCCTTCTTCTCCTGGTAAGGCTGTATCCAACTCCTGCTCCTCCGCCCCTTCCTCTCCCGGTAAGGCTGTGTCCAACTCCTGCTCCCCCCCTTCTTCTCCTGGTAAGGCTGTATCCAACTCCTGCTCCTCCGCCCCTTCCTCTCCCGGTAAAGCTGTGTCCAACTCCTGCTCATACTCCACTAATGATTTTCAAAATCAAGGAGCGGGCGAACAAAACAAAAATACGTTATCAAACCTCACTATGTGATAGAGCCGTACTAACGGTTATCGTGTCGCCAATCAAAACCTAATTACAAATTAATTTAAAAAAAGCCGAACAAAATATTATTTTTGGGTAGGACAGCGTCTGCCGGGTAAGCTAGTTCTAAATAAAAATGTTGTACATTTAAACTTCACCACCAATGGTGAACAAAACAAAACCAAGTTTCAGGATTGACTTCAGATCTGAAGTAAATCCTAAAACTCTGTTTTGTAGGGAATTTTCTCCTCTTCAATTTTGGCCAATGATAAGACAGGGGATTTTGGGAAAGTTGATTCCAATCCTCGCGTTCTTCTTCATTTTCCTTTAACTGACTGAGTAACCGGAGAAACTTGTGAAAATTGTTGAATTCTGTAAGACTTGATAAAAAGAAACAAACTGATGAAGCCAATTTTAAAATACTGAAATTACCCCAGCAAAACTATGTCTGATAGTTTTATTCCTATTGGGTAAAACAAAATAAATAATTTTGAAATTTTTTGTGCAGGAGTTATTAATTTGCCAAGTAGTCTGGCCTCAAAATTTGGTTATTTCAAAATCTGAAGACTTAGCTAATTTAGCTGTAAGTGAAACCCTAATGAGAAGATGGATTCCATCACAGAATAGAGAAAAATTGGAATTATAAATCGTTTTTGGGAGTTAAATATTCCAAAATGTAAAACCTGTTCAAATGGAGCGATTGTGTGGAATCAAATTAGAAGAGAAATTTCTCAAAAAATGTAAATGTAAATAATTTTTATAAAACCTCAATTACAACAATAATTAAATTTTTATTTTAACTAACTTACACGCTATTTTTGTGTACAAGAAATTTACAATGCAGATGGAGACGGTGAATTTCCCACTCGGACCGATTTTCTGTTCTTATTAACACCTGTCTGGCGGTATAAACTTCGTTCAGCTAGATATTCTTCTGTACATCTATTTATAAATCCTTCATCTCTGTACCACTTGGTTAGACAAGCTTTCATCGATTTGTTTTCGGTTTGACAGCTCCATACCGATAATATACCATTCCCTTTGCAGCATTCATTAAAAAGGCCTACTTCCGAGACGCACATCTCAGTCCTCGCCACATCGCGCATTTTTTTTGGTATCATCACTTCTTTCTCCACTTTTCTCAGAGATTTATCATTGGGATCACCTGCAAAATTTTCGTTTAAAAAACACCTTCCATTTCATTTGTACTGATTGTTACCTAAACCTAAAGGGCCTCCCTGATATTTTGAAAACGAAACTTCGTCACCTTTAGAAAACATTATAAAATTATGTACTTTTAATAATATTATAAAATTATTTTTATTTAAGCGAACATAACCTAAAACTTCAATTTCACAGTGACGGCTGCACAGCGGCGGACTTGCATCGGTATTTTCGTACGGGTAGACCTACTTGACGAATTAGTATGAGATTTAAAAAATTATCGTGCGGTTCGCATTCATAAAATTTAAAAAAAATTGTTATGGAAATTTTTAAAACCGCCGCAGGCGATTTTCTGAAAATTATATTTTAAGTACATTATGCAAATAAATAACGGTTTCCTTGCAGTTTAAACGTTCCATTTTATGAACAAAAATATTTGATGTAATGGATTAGTTACGAATAGTATTCTATCTTATTATTAAATCTAAAGTGGCCAGCTCTTTCATGTATTTGCCGCACTGTGCGCACTATAAACGCTCGATCGATTGTGCAAAAATAGGGTCGGATTACCTATTGTTGACCACTCCAAAAAAATTGAAAATTTCCTATTGCAAAGAGGAAGGTTTATATAGTATAATGACATAATTTTCACAAGCGAAGATATAATCAAAATTTTGAGAAAAATCAATTTGAAAAGTACGGGAAAGTAGCATCGAGTATGCGGCCGACCCGGGTCGATATGACATCGGTCGCCCGTGGTCCCTTGAAATCGAGTGAAATTTTTTCGCTCCGATTTGAATTTTTCTTTGAAATTCGGATAGATGGGGGTGTGATTAGTGGATATTAGTAATAAATATAATCAAAAAAATGGAAAATAACCCGTGTATTGCCGAAAAAGTGAAAAAATTAAAAAAATATTAAAGACACATAAACAACTATGGGGAAAACCTAGGCCCTTCGGGGCTACGCCCCGGGGCCGGTTTTGATGGCGCAAATTACTTTTTTGGGTGGATCTGGCACGGCCAGAGTTGGGCACATCAAAAAACCTACCCTATGCTCCTCCGGAGCTCCGGGCGGTTTTTCAATCGTGTACGCCGCTCCGCGGCAGAGCTAAACATACGAGAAGGCGCCACCCATCAAGCAAACCGGGATGAAGGCAACCGGGATTGTAAACCCCCAAAAAATCGCCTAAAAACTAGCCTTCCTACTATGTTATACGCACCGCAGGCGACTGACAAATGCGCTAGGCATAGAGCGAAGATAATTAAATAGAGGTAATTTAAGAATACCTCTGTTTAATTTAATTTAAAAGTAAGTAATTTAAATGTAAAGCTAATAATTAACATATCGATGCACTGATTTATCGAAATACAAGTAATTCATTTAAAAAGACGGGAACAATCCCACAAGAACCCCGGCAGGTGCGGGCGGTTTTTCAGTGACAAAGGGCTCTTGCCCCTTATTTCGGCTTATCGATTATAAGTCAATGCTTACGAAATAATTATTTTACATCGCACATTTGCATGTACCGGGAAGTGGAAGATTAAATTAGATATAGGTTACCGACAAACGGGGCCCCCCAATAAATAACCCAAACGCTAGTTCAAATAGTGATTTTAACTTAATGCTTCACTTCCACCAACTGTGGGAACATATTAAATGACACCACAGTCCGATATAATTAATTTTACATTGCACTTGCACGTGCAGGAGGAGATGGGAGGTTAAAATATATTTGCACCGCCAAACGAAACTTGACCATAAAGTAGAGCAAAAGATCGTAAAGTGGGAACAGTTAAAGAAACCCTCACTTCGAGGAATTTAAATATAAGAAGGGCCGCCTAATTACACGGTCAATCCTAAAGATTGCACACATGAAACGGGAAGAAAGTTTTGAGAACAAGGAAGTTTAAGTCCCATCCCCCCGACGAGATGCAGAATAAAGAACTAAAGTCATTGGTTCTCCACCCGGCATGAGGGTGTATTAATTAATATCCAAAGTGGGAAATTGTTTATAAAAATCCCTATTATTCACTCGATTAAAAGTTTGAGTTGTCATCCGAGTCGTTACTCGATCAAAAGTTCTTACTCGATCACGGGTCGTTTGTTTAAGTTGATATTCGATTAAGAGTCTTGTTAAATTATCTTCAAAGTTGTCAATAAATTAGAAGATTAAATTGGTTCGTGAATTAAAAGAGAAGTTTGTTTAATTTCAATACGCGCACTTCAAAAAGGACCAGTTGTCGAAATTCGATGGGTGTCAGAGGGCATCCCCCAACCAAAGCTTTCTTCCTGGACTCATACAGGTGACCTAGACCGCAACCAACAATAATAAGGTATCGTGCCCATGCGAAACTGTTTCCCAGTAAATTGCCATTTTGTGCTTGTAAATTTTACCAACTTATATTATGTATTATTGTGCCATTTTATTATATAATGTTCTCTGATCACCGTTTGTGTAATTATTTGTCGTTACATACGTGTACTAATTAAAAGTAATAATATACTTCATGTTTAAAAGTACTTCAATCTTTTACTGCTTGTCAATACGCAAGTGATTAGTGTTGTTAACCCTTTACCCTACGACTCTGGACGACCCCTCGACGCTCCGCTACCAAACTTACGCAAAATTAGGGAGTTCTGTCGAGCTGATCTCTCCCAAAGCTACCGGACGGGTAGGCTAATAAAGTTAAAAGAAAGCTTGTGGTGGCAGCCCCTTCGGTAGTCGAATCATGGATTTCTGAAGATCCAACTAACACGTAAGTTCCGTCGAAGGATTGGAGAAAAAGAACAGAAGCCAGGTTGGATTTATAATAAACCGCCACCTCGGTTTTTCTACATTGGAGGCTTAGCGGTGAAATAATTTATTTTTTATATTTATATTTTATAATTTATTAACCATGGATTTATTAACCGGGGACTAAAGGGGTGGTGAAGCGCCTCTTATAGCCTCTCCCACTCTATTCCTACTCGCACCTCCAAGCGGTGGTCCCTGGTAACCTGAGGAGGACTCCCAGAGATCGGGTAACCAATCCCGGTGGATGGGGAGAATCTGCAGGGCAAACGCGAGAGGGAACTGGAAGCTGGATTGGAAGCTTAAAGAGAGCACCCCTCTCACCAATCTTACCTGCTATGGGATAGTCTCCTATACAGGGAAATAAATCGACTCTAGCTCACTCGAATTTTGCCTCGGATAATGGATCTGATCTAATGATGACGGAATGCAAACGGAAAAGGAATAAACGATTGGGTATAAAGGACTACATGAATATTGGATGTTGGAATGTACGTGGTGTGAGGAATAAAACTGAAGAACTTGAATCGGCGTTAAAGGAAAGAAAAATAGACATTGCTGTTATCACCGAAACTAAGAAAAAACTGAAAGGTACATGCGATCTAGATGAATATACAATGATATATAGCGGAGTTCCACAAGAACAGAGAGCCTCTGCAGGTGTCGCAATCTTAATCAACAGTAAATGGAAAACCCGCATTAACTCCTATAGTTATATAAACGTAAGAATAGTTACATTAAGATGCAAAATAGATAGAGGTAACATGACGATAATAGGAGTTTATGCACCAGAAGAATGCAAAAAAGAAGACAACGAAGAATTTTACGAAGAATTACAAAAAGTAGTGAATAACACCAACAAAAATGACTATATAATAATAGGAGGAGACTTTAACGCTCGAATCGGAAGAGTGCCAGTAGACAACATAATTGGTATACACAACGAAGATATACTGAATGGAAATGGTAGAGCACTGAGAGATTTCGCATGCTACAACGGTACAAAAATAATGAATACCTTTTTCAAACATAAAAGGATACACAAATATACATGGTCTGCAAGGGGACAAACCTCCACAATTGATTATATGTTAGCTAATGACAAAACTTCTGCGTGTATACGAGATACACGAGTTTACAGAAGCGCTAATATTGGAACGGACCACTATCTACTATGTACCACGATAAATATCAAAGCAAGATGGCTAAAAAATACCAAAAAATCTGACAACAAGGAGCTATTTAAAGTCTATCTACTTCAAGAAGATTCCGTGAAAGACCTATATCAAAAAAGGCTAGATGAACACAGTAGAAAGCTGAAACCAACTCAAGATATAGAAGAGGAATGAACTAATATCAAAACCATTATCAAAAAAGCTGCATTCGAAGCCTTTGGACGTCGAGGAAAAACTTCAAAAAAAAGGTATAAAGATATGGAGTAAAGAACTTAAAGAAGCAATCAAAAATAAACAGGTAACATATCTTAGACTACTCACAAATAGAACACAAGAAAACAAAGAAGAATATGAACAAAGAAATAGAGAAGTCAAAAGAATCGTTAGAGACCTAAAACGAAACAAATGGGATGAATTTATAAGTAGAATTGAGAACGACGTACACGGGAGACAGAATGTAGCTTACAAAATCATGAAACATTTAAACAGTAAGGAAAAAGACACGGCGTCTATTACAACCATCGACAACGAAGAATGGCTTAAATATTATAAAGAACTATGGCACAACAAAGAAGAAAGACCAGTAAAAATAGAAGAACAAAATGAAGAAATAGACAAGATAGAGATGGCAGAACTACAAGAAGCACTAAACGAAGTCAAGAACCGTAAAGCGACGGGAACTGACGGAATTAATAGCGAATTGCTTAAATATGGCTCCGATAATTTTAAAGTAAGACTATATTAACATTTATAAATCATTGTTGGAGGAAAATAAAAACACCCCTCGAGTGGAAAACAGCAAAAATCGTACCGATCTTCAAGAAAGGAAATAGAGCGATGTGTGAAAATTACAGAGGAATCAGCCTGCTTAATACGACATACAAAGTTTACTCGAAAATTATAAATAGAAGACTAAAGAACATCGTCGAAAACACGATTTCAGAAGAACAAACGGGATTTAGGAAGGGCAGATCATGTACTGACAATGTATTTAGCATAAAGCAAATATTGGAAAAACACCGAGAATACAACCGAGAGACTCACATAGCATACGTAGATTTCGTAAAAGCATTTGACCGAGTAATGCGATTTAAAATATGGAGAATACTAGATAAAAGAGGAATACCACACCATATCATATATTCAATAAAAGAAATGTACCAAGGAACCCAGATATGTATAGCAGATTATGAAGAAAATAAGGAAATAGTAAATTCAGGGTTGAGACAAGGGTGCAGTATGTCGCCGACATTATTCAATATTTACATTGACGATGCTATACGTAATTGGAAGGAACAGATACCTTGCTACACAACAAATCTGAACGACCGAGATTTTGTAATAACCCTACTCTTCGCGGATGACCAAGCCATAATAGCAAACAGTGAAAACTCGCTACAATACGCACTTTTTAAACTAAGCCAAACTATGAAAGAATACAATATGGCCATATCTTAAACAAAACAAAAGTGATGGCATTCAGAGGCCAAGAACAAATACGCTCAAAAATAGTATTAAATGACCAGTCCATAGAGCAAGTAAAATCCTTTAACTTCTTAGGATGCACAATGTCAATATTTGAGGAGGCCGACATACCCAATAAAATTGAAAAATTTAATTATATAAATGGCACAATAAGAAGAACATATAAGAATAAAAGTAGTCAAAATACCGCGTTGAAATTCTACAAAACAATATCGGTCCAAGCATAACATACGCTAGCGAAACTTGGACAATTACCAAAGAAAACGAAAGACGAATTCAGAGTGCCGAAATGAGGTTCCTACGTGCAGTAGCAGGATACCAACGGATAGATCGAAAAAGAAATACTGATATAAGAGCGGAATTGAACATCTATAGTATAAACGAAAAAATAAAAGACTATCGGAAGGAATGGAAGGCGCATCTCGACAGAATGGATCAGTCCCGACTGCCAAAGAAAATGTTTCAATACAAACCGAGAGGAAGAAGAAGTGTGGGCCGCCCCAGAAAAAGATGGAGCCACCAATTATTCGAGTGACGTAACGGACCACCGGTCTTAAACCTGCAGATGATGATGATGACCATGGACCTCGGTTCTCTACAGCATCAGGGCCGCACGAGAAAGTGTGGCGGGCCGCGGGTTGTTCACCCGTGCTTTAGGCACTTCTTTGTAAAACTTTTACATACCAAGTTATATTTTTATGTACATTACTGACTTTACTTTATATTACTAAATATTATGTTTTAATAATTAACTTGTGAACTGAATATTGAATTAAATATTCATTTGATGTTTTAAAGTCAGCCATTTAATTTTAGAAATAGCAAAATAAAGTTTTACAGTTTGTTTTTAATTCGGATGCATCCAAACTTTTTAAGAAGTATTTTTATTCATGAAAATAAGGTAGCCATTTCTACTGATTTTATGCAACTCATTTTATTTTTTTTTCGTCAGTCGTCCGTATTTATTATTTTTATTAATTATATTCAATTTATCACCTTTAATAGTGGTTTTATTGATTTGTGTATTATTTGTTTTCTTAGAAGTTTCAGTTGTGAAACCAAGTTGTTCGTTCCTACAGCCCGAATCAAGGTAAATTCAACATTAAGGTAGGGCGGTCGTCTGTTATCTACTTGCCCATTTTCACTCTTACTTATTCCCGAATTATCGAAACGACGCGCACATGAATTTCGAGTTTGAACCACCCCTCCCATTGCAGCGAGGTCGGCACTTTGCTTGTACGGGGGTGTGCGTATTCGCGACGGTATAGCCCGTTACAATTCCTATCGAAATCGACGAAATCATCAAGTCATAAATACTTGAACTCTAAATTTAAACTTGTAAATTATTTAAACATTATTTGTTCATTTATTAAAGAGATTATACAAATTAAAAAGATAATTAAATTAAAAAATTTATATAACTATGTAAAAATTATAGGAATCTACTACATCAAATGGTGTCGGTTTTTCTGTATTTTTTACGTAGCTGATCCACCTCTGGGGCTGCCATAAATTGAAATACAGTGGCAAACAACAACTAAAGACTGTTCTAAATGCTACTGGGTTGAAATTATAAATTTATATTAAAAAGTAATAGTCATTATTACAAAAAATTTTAATATTATAAAAATTGTAAACGAAAATTTAGTATTCATGTTTCACTTCAAGTAAAACTTTTCCTATATTTTTTCTTTCGCCAAGTTGTTTAGTTGCAGAAACGACGTCTTTCATTGGCCATACAGAATCTATCACAGGCCTTATTTTCTCTTCTTTTAATAAATAAAAAATTTTAGCCAGTGCTTCCTTCACTCTTTCAGGTTGATGTTCAACTACAAGCCCAAGATGTAATCCACAAACCGATTTATTTCCCATGATTAAGTTTTGTGCAGAAATATTTGTAGTGTTCCACCATAATTTTAGAAAAGTTTTGATGGATAATTTCTTATCATTTTGTATTACACTGTTGGCCCCTAAAATAAAACAAATCAAAGGAGTTATAACAAAAATTGATTGTAGATCTCGTTACCAATTAAAACAATTTTTCCCAAATGGTTCAACAAATCTTGCAATTCTGAGTAACTTTTTCCTGATTGATTATCAATAATTAAGTCTAGCCCCTGCAAGGTGCTTTGACTGATTTGGTGTTTAACATTATTATATTGTAAAACGAAATCTACCCCATTTTTCTTTGCAAAATCCGTTTTGCTCAAGCTGCATGTTCCTACTATTGTAACATCTTCAATTGTTTTAGCTAATTGGGTTGCTGCACATCCCACACCCCCTAAAAAATTAAAATTTTTCAATTATTGCAAGTAAATGAATGTGGTTGGTGAAATTATTAAATAGACTTGCCTGCACATGATTGGATAAGCACACTCGAATGTGACTTCAAGTTTCCACTATCAAATAGAGCAAAATAAGCAGTTAAATAATTAACAAAAATTGCTGCAGCTTCCTTTAATTCAACGTGATCTGGTAAGGGAAAACATTTATTGGGGTTGATACGAATAACATCTTGATGTAAACCCCCACGATAATCATAACATACAACTTTTTGGCCGATCTGAAAAATATTCTATAAAACAAAGATTCATTAATTGTGGCAGGAAAACCTTTAAATCACATGATAATGATGCCGTCGCTCCGATAGCTTTAACAATACCAGAACACTCGATACCCATTACAAATGGAAACGCATCAACTGGCATTAAACCTTGTCTTGTATACACATCTGCAAAATTAATACCACAATAATGAACTTCTATTTCTACTTTATCTTCTAAACTGGGAAGAGGAAAACGTTCGATCTGTAACAAACATATTATCATATTGAATCCCCAAAAGCCACTATCTATGTTACGCCTATGCTTTTTACTCACCGATATACAATCGTAACTTCCAAACTTTTTCAAAACGACCGCGGCTTCACTAAATTCCATATTTTACTTTTTATTAATTTGATAACTTTATATAATTTACAAAATAAAAAATAATAAAAATTGAATAATAAAACACTAGTGTAATCGTTTTAAAATTTGATGATTGGATTATTATCTTGATCGGCTGGGCGATCACCTCTATCAGGCGATAGTCGGGATACAAAACAATACTGAATCAACAGATTTTTTTGTAATGAATAAATTTAAATAAATTATGATGATTTGCTTTATTTTTGATGTACATACGTTTGATATCTAACTAGACAACAATAAATTTTAAAATATTTTGTTTAAAAAATTAATGTTATACAGGATGGAGTATTGGTTTAAACCTTAATTACAGGGAAGAAAATATTTGGTTTACTTTTTACACCCTTCCGGTAAAACTTTGGATACAGCGATGATTTTCCATTCTTCAGAATTAGCAATAATGCAGAAAATTTTATATCGGAATATTTAAATTTTTCCGTGATTTCTGTAAAAGGCATTGAAGAACTTTCTTTTTTATCTATTTGGCATCAGTCAAAGGGGTCTTAACTGACTTGAAGAAAACATCAGACCAAAAAATGGATTTTAAAAACATCAAAAAGATTGACTAATTTTATAGGCGGAGGTAATTTTATTTTATAAATACCTTACATCCATTAGAAGACTCCAAAACATAATTTATTATTTAAAAATATCTGATTGGTTTTTTTAAAATGAAGGTTGTATATGCAAGGACGAACTGGTGGCCTTGAGTGTTATCTTCCGATAATAGTCCAGTTATTTTGTTAGATTAAACTGCTGCTCCAAGTAAAGTATTTTCAATCTACTTATTACTATTACTGTTTTACAAAGTCTGTGGGGATATTATAACCAGTTAAATTACTTTTAATATCGCTCATCCTCAACTTACGCTACTTAAAAACATTTTTATCGAACTATATTATTAAATATAGATATGGTTTGGCAAAGAGCTGAATCCCGAAAATTAGGGATGGCCGGGTATGGAAAATTAATAATAATTTTCTGGAAGCAAGAATATATGGTAATGTTCTGGTTGAGGTTCATAGTCGAAGAATATTTTTTGTAACTGATTCGAAAGGCTGTTGACCAGAACAGGAAAGAAGGTACTATTATTAAGAACAATACCGTTTTCTCGGTAGCATATTTCTTCGAGTAACACTAGAAATCAACTTTGACGCTCAGAAATCCTAACTCTCTCACTGTATGACTAAATTGAGCAGTCCGTGACGGATTTTTGAAATCCATCACTTACGGTCAGCCCTGTATATCGTTTTATTCTTTTAAAAGCGCATTCTATCCGCGCCGTGGTGGGGATTGTTCAAGACTACGCAAAAAACAGTCTTGGGTGAACATTTGAACGAGCAAGACGCTCTTGTGTCAGTTTTTGAAGCAAGAAGGCGGGTGTGAATTTTTCACACACCAATGTCGGTGTGTGTCTACTGTGGAATAATCATGGGCTTTTGGGTTACGTAATTAGCGGGTATGGAGCGAAGATATTCTACCGGGACAATTTTTGTTCGCGTCAGACTCGATGGAGATCTGTAATATCTTCGTTGTTGGAAAATGGCGGATTTTCCCCATATCGGACGTTTCTTGGTCGGATCTACTGCCCATGCTATCTTTGAAGGTTTTGGTTTCCGTTCGGATTGGTGAGTAGCATTTTTGTTACTTGATTGTTTCACAGTGGTATGCATTGATCGATTAGGACAAGTTTTGCTCCGTTCACCTGGAGTTTGCTTTTGTTTGAATTCACCCTTGGCTGATTCTCGTATTTTTTATGTTTTATTATTTAGGTTTTTCTTTTGCCCTGCATTTTTGATTGGAACGTTTTTGGCCGTAATTATCGTTAAGTCGCAGGTTTTGCTTTTCTGTTTGACGTGATTAGAGACTATCTAATCTTACGTTCGCAGACGTGAATTTTAATGCTAGTGTTTGAGTTTTATATTTGAAAACTAATTAATTATTAATTATATTATTATGTTTTATTTGATTGAGTTTGAACTGTGCATTATATTCACTAGGTAACTACGAGCAGCGTTGGTCAAATGCATTGGCATAGGAATTCCTACGCGTTCGATATAGGTTCAAATCTTGTATTTGAAATTCTATGTTGAACTTTTTTTTTGTGTGTTTATTTTTGGTTTTATGTTTTTTTAGAAGGCAGCGATTTGCGACCAACGTACAGGGTGTTGCATTTCATCGGGGTCGCTTCCGCTTGTTTGATTGTTTGAAGTTCGATTGGTTCCACCGTTTGTGGGATTGTTAATGACCACTCGAACATTCGGTTAATTAATTGTGGGGGAGTGGTTCTTGGTGGCAATGTTGTTGCCACTGTACTAGTCCTGGTCGGCTAATGCAATTTCCATCCGACATCGCTTATGTCATCGCCTTCCAGCAAAGAACATCTCATTGCTGATTTTCTTTTTGTTGTGTTAGCAAAGCTGTTTCCTTGATTTTCTTCGGGGCGTTCATCATTTGACACGACCCACGGCCTCGCCGCCGCTATAACGAGTTGGTTTATACATACCATCAGGGACCCACGCAAATAAAAGTAGGAATTTATTTTCTGCGTGGACATTATCTGTTCCGAGCTACCTTCTCATTAGAGATGTCTAGATCTGTCTCATGACAGATATTGTTTCAAGTCTTATTGGCAACTCCAAATAATAAATCGCCACTAAGCGGAATTTTATAGAACTATTAACAAACGGCTTAAAATACAGGAGCTATTTACTTGTATATGATTTTCCGTAGTTTCGAGTGATAAAAGTGACATTTAAAGTGATTATTTGGACTCTTTCACATCAACTTGTTCTTATTGTGACTTATTCTCGTTACCTAAACCGATTTAAAGCTACCATATTTTTTACATTTGCAGCGCCACCAACGTTAATTTCAATTTCCAATT
Organism: Podabrus alpinus; assembly: GCA_932274525.1. Lineage (NCBI taxonomy): Eukaryota > Metazoa > Arthropoda > Insecta > Coleoptera > Cantharidae > Podabrus > Podabrus alpinus. Next base: position 24,232,532 of record OW026454.1, read on the forward strand.
ATCGTTATAATTCGTCTTAATACGAACATATTTATGTTGTTGACTTTTTTGTTTAAGTTAATGTCGGTCATTTGTACAGCAGTGTTACAGAATACAAATTCTGCAGACTCCAAACTTTCTGTAACTCGGGACCTGTAAGGATCGTAGCTACGGTGCTGATACACAGGTCTAATACCACCCTACATAATATTGAACCAATAATAATACCACCAATATCAGCAAATTCTTCGGGTTACCTATGAAGCTGGACCGATATAATAGGGAACGAGCTGACAAAGCAGTGCGGGTTGGGGATGAAAGTCGTATGAGGGCCTGTGGATGCCATTCTGGATTAAATTGCTGGAGCTTTAGGATGCATGCAGGAAACTGTACCTATAGGTGTGGATATTTTTCAAAACACTGGACTATGCGTTGCATCTACTGAAAAAGTATGTCGTCTTGCACTCTGAGTTACCGAAAGTGCAAAGCAGAATGTGAAACTAAAAAGTAATCAAAGGTTATCAAAGACCAATAATTTTGAGATGGCTACTTATAAGCGGGCGGGACGTTTCGGCGCAGCCGGTTCGGCGCGACCGTTTAGCCGCAGCCGGTTCGGCGCAAGCGGGTTCGGCGCGAGCCGGTTCGGCGCGGGGCGGTTCGGCGCAATGGCGGTTCGGCGCAATGGCGGTTCGGCGCGGAGACGGTTCGGTGCGAGCCTTATTTTATTTGTAGCATTATATTCTATATTGAATATTGCTATCCCAATCTTTCGGGATTTACAAATCCGTTTGAAGGGGAGGATTACATTTTTACAAACATCTCTTCCATTTTCTTACGGGACCTCGCCATTATTTTCCTCCTTACGCCTTTTGCGCGTTTCAATTTCTATTCGTATATAGCACAAGCACCCGGCTCAACGCCTCGGAGTTAAAAGATTAACTTGAATTTTCATCAGGCAGACATTAGGAACCACCACGTTATCAATAGCAAATTTTTTATTAAGCGGTCCGGGTTGGCGTGCCGGCCCCTAATATGATAATCCGAAAATTTTCTTGGATTGGTATTTCTGATAAAAAATGTACCTATATAAATGATGCACCACACTTTGTCAGTATCAAAATTTTTATAAAACTGTAGTGACTCAAAATATCATTTTGATCTCTTCGCTAATCCAAAAATGTTAAATATTGTAAGTAAACGCCAGAAGGAAAAGTTCTCGAATAATGGATTCATATATATCTTTGATCGTATGAGCGCTTCCGGATCGAAAATATTTTGGCGATGTGAAAGGAAAGACTCTTGCAAAGGTCGAATTCACACTGAAAATGGTATTGTAGTCAAAATGGTTAATGATCATTCTCATGACAGTTCGGCAGCTAAAGTTGAGGTTGATGTAGCTGTATCTGCAATGAAGCAAAGAATTGAAGAAGATGTTCCGGAAAGAACTTCGCAAATTATTGATGCTTGCCTCGGCGAAATATCCGAAGGCGCTTTAGCCGCTATGCCAAACCACGCTGCATTACGAAAAGTAATCCGAAGGACGAGAAATGTTGTGCAAGCTGTTCCCCCCGCGCCTGAAAATGTACAAGATTTAATAATTCCTGAAAAATATAAAATTTACGATCTCCAGCCCGGTATTTAAGAAAACTTTTTACTGGCTGATAGTGGTCAAGTTGCCGGAAGAATTCTTATTTTTGGTCGTGAACGAAACCTTCGCATTTTGAGCGAATGTGACCATTGGTTTATAGAATTACGCCACCGTTATTTTCGCAGGTGTATGTAATCTTGGCGGAGAAATATGGAGGAGTTCATCCATTGTTATACGCGCTTCTTCCTAACAAACAAGCTGCAACATACACAACAATGCTAGATATGTTGAAAAATTTGGAACCAAATTTGAATCCAGTACATATTTCATGTGATTTTGAATTGGCTGCGATTTCTGCGTTTAGAAACGCATTTCCTACAGCGGAAATGCAGGGATGCTTTTTTCATTTGACTAAAAATATGAAAAAACAACTCACAAATTTCAATGTAATTGGGAACTACAACACAGACTCTAATTTTGCTTTGTATGCTAGAATGGTGGTGTCTCTTGCATTTGTACCAACTGCAGATTTAGATCATGCAATAGACAGGTTAGCTGGAGTGTTGCCTATCGAACTACAACCACTGTTGCAATGGTTTGAAGATTTTTATGTTGGCCGAATGAATCGTCGAGGAAATGGTAGAAGGCCTGCAGTTTTCAGCCCAGAATTGTGGTCTTTATATAATAGCGTTTTGAACGACATGGATAGAACAAACAACCATGCTGAGGCGGCCCATCGACGCCTCCAATTGGAAATGGGAATGGATCATCCAATTTTGTGGAAATTTATAGACAGATTGAAAAAAATTCAGAAAGGTCGTGATATGTTTTATGAACACCTACTAGCAGGTCACGAGCCACCAAAAAAATTAAAGAAATATCGTGATGCTGATAAACGTATCAAAACCATTGTGAGTGATTATGCGAATCGGGATAAATAATCGACTATCTGCGAGGATTGTCTTATAATTACGAGATGAGTGCATAGGAAAACAATCATTGCAGCATTACAGCTATAACAACCTCTTCTTTTGTACATTAATAAATTTATTATCCACATTATTTATCTATCAATATTATATTAAAAAAATTTTTTTGATTAGTTAAATAAACAATTAATTAACCATGATCAGATAGAAGTCAAATAATAAAAAAAAACAAACTACTTCCATAACGATTCTTTTCTTGCGCCGAACCGGCATCGCGCCGAACCGCCCCGCACCGAACCGGGCTCGAGCCGAACCGCCCCACGCCAAACCGGGTTTGTGCAGAACCGGCTTCGCGCCGAACCGGCTGCGACGAAACGGTCGCGCCGAACCGGCTGCGCTGAAACGTCCTAGACCGGAAACACTGAAAGAAAACAGACAATGTTATTGTTTCTTAATTACTCCTCTCAACTATTTATTAATATAATTTAATAGGGAAATAAATATTCAACAAAATGTTTGGTTCTACAGAATTTTATTTATTTTTAATCAATATATTGAACTGTATTTCAATGGTAAGCCAAATTTCGGAAAAATTTAAGAATAAAAAAATAAAAATTAACATGTAAAATTGAAAATGTAAAAAATTATTGTAAATTATAATTAGAAGAGAATTTGGAAAATGGATATCCTTGTGCGCAAATAACAAGGAACTTCTGCGTTGGAAGGAGAAGGGGGTCAGTCTACGCCGAGCAGTGGAGCAGAGAGGACGCTCGAACGAAGTCTACGCCGAGCAGTGGAGCAGAGAGGACGCACGAACAAAGTGATCGCCGAGCAGTCGAGCGAATAGCACGCTTGAGCGAGAAATTATAAAAATTTGTACAGTGAATTGATTGTAAATAAAAAAAAAATTTAGTTTAAAATTGAAAGAGTGTGTTTTATTTAAAGTGGATAAGATAATTTGGAAAGAAAAATAAAATTCAAGAACCACGGATTACAAGAAATAAATGGTTGGTCGCTGGATAAAAAGAACACGTCAATATTTTGTATTAAAAATTTATGTACATTGAAACCACGATTATGTGAACTAATTGGTAATTAGGGGTCGTTCTTAAATTACGTCACGCACGGAGGAAGGGGAGGGGGTTCAGACCAGCGTGATGATTTGTTGGGGGGAGGGGGTTTCTAAATGCGTGACGTCACGCTTTTGTGATGTCCTACTTTTTCGAACTCCCCCTTAAGGGGGTTCTGTATTTATAAGAGAAACAAAAGTTGTCCCTTGTGTCTAAGAGCCGATCGAGTCCAAGTTGATCGGGTGAAGTAGCACAAAACGAAATTTCTAGCATTTCCAATTAATTAGTCTATTTAAATTTTTGAAAATACAAACATGGAAAGATAAATTTTTATATCCTTTATCTTCATGCTTTACCATCCCCTTGTATTTGCCTTTGGTTGTTTGACCGCCACTGAAAATTCAATAAAATATTATATTGTCATCGTTATTTAAGGTATATTTCCACCTCACAATTTACTTTTTCTGCCACCTACGGCCGGCAGGAAAAGTAAATCTAACCTCATAATTTATTATTTGTCAAATATATTATTATTTTTAAATTTTTATCGATTTTCTACGCTGAAGAAATGATATCAGGTTTAATTCGGAGTAGAAGTACTTTTGTAGTTTGTCAGCATTGTCCGCTTCCCTCGCTAATTAGATTCTTTCGATGTTGACGGTAAAGGAAGTGCCACGATGTCAACGCTATGTTCACCCAGAATTTATTTTCCTGCTTGGAAAACCGACCAATGCCAGTGGAGGTAATAAGACTATACTATGCTATCAAGATAGATGGGGGGGGGGGGTATTTGAAGCTAAAAGAACTGCGCACGGAAGATATATAATTTGGCTAGAAAATAAAGTTTGTTACTGTTTTCATATCATTAAGTTTTTGCGGGAGGGGGACCACAAGTACTTGGTTAAAATAGCCCCCTTCCAAATCCCGGCTACGCCACTGCAATATAGTATACAAATTAGTTGCTAACAAAATTTAAATTCGCATGATTGCAAATATTAATTACTAATAAAGTAAGATTACAATTCCTTATTTGATTTAGGGGTTTTGGCACCCCTGAAGTTCTTGCGTCGGAGTACCGTGCACCCCTTCTGGACGCGGTTTGAAGTGTAACAATTTTCGAATTTCGTGAAAATCAAAATTTTAACCCCTTTTTTAATAAATGTTTACTTCGGTCGGTAAAGTCGTTGACAAACATATAAATGACAGAGCGTACCGGCGCTGGTTATTACTAATAATAAGGTTTTTTTACATCTCGATACTTTCATAGCAGGAACAAGAACGTTAATGGAAATTATTTAAAAGCGAATGCAATTGTAAAGTAATAAGTTAAGTACGAAATATAGCCGTAATGCTAAAAATATCAATTCCAAATTTGAAATTCGTAATTTGGCGCTACGGTTGGCAACACTTTTCCCACCACATTTTACTGCCGTGTCATAGCAAAATCACTGGTCCTGCTGCTTCATACACCTCAATTCTTGGGACATTGCGCATGCTGATTACCTCTTTTGGATTAATACCATTTTGTCACATGTGAGTATCTTACTTTTTATTTAATATTTTTTTATAATTAAATAAAACAAATATCAAATGAGCCGCTAAAATTTGGTAATTGCTTTATTATTTTAAGAAACCTGAGCTACTTTTTCGGTATCGATTCTGTTTGCGATTATTAAATTCGCAAGTTTGTCGGTGTTGGGTTCGTTCGCGCCATGTTGCCACAAATTTGTTGAATTTTGTGTGTTTTTTCGGTCAAAACGTAGCTCGTACACCTTTTTTTCAGTAAATTACCGCGTATTTTTACATTTTGTCATTGCGAGTCGAACGTTAAAGGTTGGAGCATTACCATTGTTACTTTTTTTGTTTTTGGTTATATCCACATGTTTGGGTGTTCGCCGCGTGGACGTTCAATACCAACTTTTTTATTATATTTATTTTGTTCTGTTCGCTAATAATTTGTTTTATTTGTGTTGATAGTTTAGCAGTGAATTACATATAAAGCACACACAATGTCTGACATGGAAGATACTCATTTCGAAACTGGAGACTCCGGTGCTTCAGCCACTTATCCTATGCAATGTTCCGCATTACGTAAAAATGGTTTTGTTATGCTTAAGTCTAGGCCTTGTAAGATTGTAGAGATGTCAACTTCCAAAACTGGAAAGCACGGACATGCTAAAGTACATCTTATAGGAATTGACATATTTTCAGGTTGGTTTTTATAATAATTAAATTGACGAGTTTTTAAATTAGGGTGTAGTTATTGAGTGGTAATACGGTGTTGTTGTAGGTAAAAAATATGAAGATATCTGTCCCTCCACACACAATATGGATGTCCCACATGTTAAACGTGAGGACTACCAATTAACAGACATTTCTGACGACGGATACTTGAGTTTGATGAACGATAATGGAGACCTCCGTGAAGATCTCAAAGTACCAGATGGTGATGTTGGAGCTCAATTGCGCAGTGAACATGAAGCCGGTAAAGACATCCTTTGCACTGTATTAAAATCGTGCGGTGAAGAAGTAAGTGTTTGTTAATCGCTCCTCTTAATTAGTATCTAATTTTTTTTTGGAATTTTTAAGGTCGTGATTGCAGTAAAGACAAACACTGCCCTGGATAAATAATTTTGGCTCTGCACGTGGAGGATATCAAGCTACACACAAGTTTATTTAAAAAAAGTAACCTCCACTTTACACAGCCCCCAACTGTTATAAAAGCTCTTTTTAAATAATTAATGGCAGGACCACTTCCAACTCAGCTTCTCCAACAGACATATATAAAGAAATTTCTGTCAAAAAGTTCGAACATTTGTTTGAAAAATAAAATAAACTCTTGTTTGTTTTAGCTTTTTTGAAATTTGTTTTATAATTTTTTGTCCAACCTGTCTGTCCACCACCATTATTTCTTGTATTAAATGTAACTATCGATCACTTAGTATGAAAAATGATACTTTTTTAGTAAATTTGTTAAAACAAAATATAGTAATTATATTTTTTTTATATTATGTAGCTTCTAAACATATAAGGGATGGATAGTTTTAAAATCTTGTTGACTTCATTTAACAATATTGATAAAATTGCTAGTGTGGTAAGATTTGTTTTGCTATTGTTTAATTATTAGTTTTTATATCAACAATAAAATTTTCAATTTAATTTTCATTAAATTGTGAAATATAAATTAATAACTCATTGGCTTGTATTTCTTAAGAAATTTTGTAAGTTTTTTTATTTGTTACCCCTCAAGGGGGTCACTCAAAATGTCTTTGAACTTGCCCTTGAATTAAAGGTCAATAAGTTTCACAACAATATTTTCATTCATCATTCTGGTGTACCCTAACCCAATATCAAATTTTTCCATTTTGGTTTGAAATGGAAACTATTATTTTGATGATATTTGTTGCAAAAACAAAGTGTGAAGAAATTCAAGCAAAATAGAGGTTGTTTAAAGAAAAAACAATTTTAAGTGCCCTAAAGAATATTCTTGTGCAATTTTGTTTCACAATTTAAAATCGAAAGTGCTGTTACAAGTCAAAATCCGCCCTTGAACTTTGAAAAATTGTAGTTGCTATTGCACATCCAAGGTTTAAAATACAACAAATTTAGAAGATAAAGACTGGCAACTAAACCTTAAAAATCAAATGGAGTATGGATTTAGTTTATTATCTAAAATTTCTACGTAAGAAAATTAATATTCACAACATGAAATAAATATTGTTTGTTCGTGTTTATCAAAAATTGATAATCGCCCAACTACAAATAAAATATGTACTTGACTCATAACATAAAAATAATTTCGGATATTTTTTATCACTAACGGGAGTTGCACAAAAGATTTAAATTTAAACTTATTAATATTGTAAACAACATTTATAGGTAGTTAGATTTGTCCCAAATTTATTCTAGTAGAAAATTTATCTGTGCCTTGCTTCGGATTCCACGTTAAGCTGTAGGTCCTGAACGGTTATCCAAAACATGTGAAATATTGACGAATTTCTGAGTAAACGGTATCTTATTTTATAAATCCATTTCATAGTTCAAAAATACTAGCGTTTGCCAGATCGTTTCAAATTAATTGATCCGATACTGGTTGTTTGACCATTTTCAAAAAATTTTGTTTTTGTGCAGTCATTGAACTGTAATCAATCTTATCTTATCTATTGACTAATTTAAAAAACTTGCTTAATGGATATTTTCACCCAATACGATCCTAAATTAGTGAAATTTCAGCCTGAATATTTTCACGGAGGTTTAGCAGGAAAGGAAATTACCTGTAAGAGAAATAGTATTTTTTACCGAGTTTTGCAAACTACATTTTTAGTTGTATTCAAACATCAAATTTTTTTTTATAATTTAAGAAAACGACACTTCAATAGGTTTGTTCGTTTTAGCAACACTTTTTACACTCGAGTGTGGCCGAGTGTAATTTACACTCCCACTTTTTTCCGAAAGTGTGCGTTTAACACGAACGCAAAAGTGTAATCCCTCCTTGAGAAGCAAATCAAATTTGTGTTGGTACCTAACCTAACTTGTTGCCATCCACTTCACAACGAAACACATCATGTTCGAATGTAATTTCAGCGCTAACCAGTTGAAATAGCGATCCATCTATAATATAATAATAAAATACTATAAAAAAAAAACGCCAACAAACTTGCCATCACATATACAAGTCACAAAGCCGTCTGTGTTTGGAATGTCTCCGTTCGCATCTCGAATTAACCACGCTGTTTTAACATTAGTACCCATTTTATTGAATAAATAAATAAATTATTGAATAAATAAATAAAATATATAAAAGTTGAGCAAGTTGTAATAAATTAGAGACAAACTACTAGGTTTCATACAGTAGGTATAAGACATTTTGAACGGTTTACTTTTATTTTTTTAGGTTTGTAATTTGTATTTTAAATTTTAAATAAATTTTAAAAAATAACTAAATTTAAAATAAAATTTTAAATAACTTACCGCCAATAACAGCCAATCAAAATTAAGTGTTAACTTGCACACCTGCTCTGGAGCAGGTGTGGAAAGTGTCGAAAAGTACAACTAAGTGTAGCTACACTTTATAACACGAACAGAGCGCTCTGCTAGCACGAACAGAAAAGTGCACACTTTGTACAAAAGTGTAAAAAGTGTTGCTAAAATGAACAAACCTAATGCTATAAATATGGGCGGTGGTAAATGTGCCACCAGTAATGTTATTCTACCTGCTACGAATTTAGGATATTAAAAGTACACAGGTATTTGTGCCACCGGAGAAAACGGCATCTACCTGATGCATCTCCTACATGTAACATCAATTATTTTTTGATTTTACACGATTTTTTGGGGGTGAAACGTAATAGTTTACTGCCCCATACCGCAACTATACTTTTTAATGCTATTTCGAGGGTCTCTCACATCCCGGTTTTCTTGATGTGTGGCGGGGCGGAGGTAAATGTGCCACCAGTAATGTTATTCTACCTGCTACGAATTTAGGATATTAAAAGTACACAGGTATTTGTGCCACCGGAGAAAATGGCATCTACCTGATGCATCTCCTACATGTAACATCGATTATTTTTTGATTTTACACGATTTTTTGGGGGTGAAACGTAATAGTTTACTGCCCCATAGCGCAACTATACTTTTTAATGCTATTTCGAGGGTCTCTCACATCCCGGTTGCATTTATCCCGGTTTCCTTGATCTGTCGCGCCTCTCGTATGTTTAGCGCCCGCCGCGTAGCGGCTCGGAGCACGAAAAACCGCCCGGAGATGCGGAGCATCGGAGGGTAGGTTTTTTGATGCTCGCAGTTCTGGCCAAGCCAAAATTTATTATTTTGCCGAGTTGGTCTATGTATTTCCAGGTAGAAAATTTGGACCCGGATTAAATATCTGACCATTTGCCGAGCTGGCCTACAGCCTTATCGAATGCACACCCCAAAATTCGAAGGCAAAAAAAATTTAATTTTTTCACTGTTAGTGGCACAAATACCTGTGTTTATTTAAAGAACCCTTTTGGTCGGTGGCACATTTACCGGTACCCTTTTCTGGTCAGGTACATTTGGTGGCACATTTACCTCCGCCCGTGTGGCGCCTTCTCGTATGTTTAGCCTAGTAACCAGAGTCAAAACCGCCCTGGAGGGGTTGTGGTAAACCGAGGTATGCGGTTTAATAATTTTATTTATATTAAATTAATCTCTATCGCTGCCACCACGAAAATCTTTTAATTTAAATTACCTGGTAATTGTCGGTTGATAATTTAGGGAGAGATTACTCGATGGAACTCCCTTTTTAATTCTTCTTCTTTAGTAGCTTGGCTCCTGTTAGAAGCGTAGGTAAAGGAATTTCTCGATGCGAGCACTTGCGTATTTACAAGCAATAATAAACTGACTATTTATAACAACCAAATATATTGAAGTCTTTGTACACAAAACAAAGTTGGCAATTTATACAATAATTACAACATATACAAAATATACCAATTACTGAGAACATTTAATGCACAATACCTTTTTACTTGCTAATCCGTTTACTAAGTCCACAATGTAATCCAGGAAAAGTAGTCTTGGAAACTAAACACAATTTCTCATCTCACCGTATCGGTAATTTCAATAAACACCCAAGCTTTTTAAACTCGTATTATGAATTCTCCAAATTAACATTTAATAATTTATTCAACTTTTGGTTAACAACTTCGACTTTTAATTTAGTTATTGACTCGATACTTTGTTAGTAAACAACTTTAACTTTCAAGTTAATTATCGACTCAAAATTTAATTCAAACAACTTCGACTTTTAATTTATACCAAAATCAAAATAAAACTTTAAACTTTATTTTTAATTGAACACCGGTTCATATTGAATCAAAATTTATTCCAACAACTTCGACTTTTAATTTATACCAAAATCAAAATAAAACTTTAAACTTTATTTTTAATTGAACACCGGTTAATATTGAATCAAAATTTATTCCAACAACTTCGACTGTTAATTTATGCCAAAATCAAAATAACACTTTATACTTTTAATTTTAATCGGACCCCGGTTCGCGTAGCGATTGAACTTATTTATTTCGGGTCCTTTCCCGACGACAACTGGTGAATTTTTTCTAAGTTGTAATTTTTTATCAACAATTTCCCACTTGGATAATCTATCTTTACGCCCTTATCCTAGTCAAAGAACCAATCTCGTTGATTCTTAGTCCAGCCCCGTCCAGAGGGATGTGACCAAAATTCATCGTTTTCAAAACTTATTTCCTTTTTCCTGGGTGGCATTTTCGGACCGTGTGACTTTTACAGAATTATACAATATTTAAAATTTCCCCGAAATGCAAAATATTCTCATACATTAAGCAAACGAGGTGTGAAATTAACACTGCAGTTTTAGGGCGGTGTAGCTATTAACTTTACAAATCATTTCCGCTCACATGCAAAATAAATGCAATGTGAAGTTAAATCTATTGATATGCATTGACTTAAACTAATCTTTCCATGAAATACGCTGCAGGGCGTTCCCTTTGACTATCTTAGCCGGCAAGTGCATCTGTGTGCTCGGCTTTCTTTGAGCCCGTACTCGTATATTGATGAATGGTTTCCTTCTTTTAAACCCATGCATCGATATTTAAAAATTAAAATTCTACATAGTTATTTTTATTCATTAAATTAAATAGAGTATTCTTAAATTAACTCTATTTAATTATCTCAATTACAATTATCTATGTTGGTAAATGAAAATACTTAAGCTGTATTTTGTAGATCGGTATTTAAATTAATTAGGTATTTAAATTAATTAGCTAAAAACGCAATTAATTTACTTTGCTAAATGCGCGGGTTGTTACAGGATGCAACGCGGAGCGGAGCGCAGCGGCGCCCCGTAAGGTAGGTTTTGACGATAGATTACCCTCCTTATCGAATGCACACCCCAAAATTCTAAGGCAAAAAAAATTTAATTTTTTCACTGTTAGTGGCACAAATACCTGTGTTTATTTAAAGAACCCTTTTGGTCGGTGGCACATTTACCGGTACCCTTTTCTGCTCAGGTACATTTGGTGGCACATTTACCTCCGCCCATAAATATTTAGTCAAAATATTTATACAAAAATCTAGCCCCCTCTCCAAATATTACGTCACGCACCCTTGCAACCCCCCCCATTGGTACTTTGTTTAATGGTAATTTTTCGTAAAAGTAAAAATACGTGAGCTAACGGCGAAACACCGCACTTAGGAGGCTAAAATCCTCATTTGAGGGAACGCCGGCTTGGGATTTTTATGAGACATTTTGGGGGTGTATTAGAACACTTCAATATACATATTTGCCAAATTTCAGCTTGCCCGGACCTTCTGTAAGCTCAAACCAAAATTTCGGCTTCGGTACTTGGAAGATACTATAACTTGGGCAAATTTTGAAAAAAATTATTATTTTCTTCATTTTCCAACCTTGGCCACAATTTCAATTAATTTATTATTAAAAGCATTTCCCGTGCCCGAAAACATTTCTCTCCCTGCAACGAATCAATATTGTGCCATTTTAAGGGTGGGTCGTGTTTTCGGTCAATAATTGAAGTATTAGTGTGCCATGGAAAAATATGAAAAAAACCTATTTTATAGAAAAAATCCTCGGGGGAGCCTGGGAAACCCCTACAGGACGCGTCCCCAGGTGGCGGATAGGGGAAAGCTCTCCAGATATGGAGGGTAGGAGGGAAATAAAATACCTCCCGCGGATCAACAGGCAAACATCGGCGTCTGTTTTCCATGCTAGGAGCGGCCGAAGAAGCTGCTGCCTTGTAGTATGGCGTTGAATCGTCAAAGGCTAGAGGAAGAACACCTTGAAAAAAAGTACCCGGTCCTCCAGGTTGGGGGTTGAGGCGTCACTAAAAAGCCTAATTGTAGCCTCGGAAAGGACGGAAACCAATGGAAACGACAAAAGCAAAGGAATAGGACTATGAGTTTTGGTACGTGGAACACCCAAGGATGCCGTGGAAAGTTAGCGGAGATTGCCCAAGAACTGGAAAAGTTTAACATTAACATAGTAACATTGACGGAAACGAAAAAGAAGGGCAAAGGAAGCGAAAGTGTGGGTAATTTTATACACCTATATAGTGGAGTGCCTAAGGAAGAACGTGCCAAGAGAGGAGTATCAATCCTAATACACAAGAAGCTAAAACAGAAAATCACAGACTGGGAAGCGATTAACGAAAACATAGTAAAAATTAATCTAAACATCATGCAAACAAGGATAACTCTATTCGGCGTATATGCAGTCTCAGAAGACACATCAATTTCAGATAAAGAGAACTTCTTCATCAAGCTAAACAACGAGATAATGGCAGTGGGAAATAGCAGAGAGATTATCATCCTAGGAGATTTAAATAGTAGAACGGGAAATTCTACAAACAGTAGGGTAGTCGGTCCACATGGAGAACAAATCACAAACGACAACGGAAAACGTCTAATCGAGCTGTGCGAACAAAACAAATTACAGATAACCAATGGGTTCTTCAAGCACAAGGAAATACACAAGTTCACATGGACTCAGCAAACCCGAAACCTCAAATAATAGACTACGCCATTATAAGGGAATCAAATAAAATAAACATTACAGATGTCAGAGTCCAAAGAGGAGCATCCAAGATATCGGACCACTACTTGCTGAAGGTCAAAGCTTTTTTCCCGTATACACACTATAATAACAATAAGGAAAGGCAAATCGCACCAAACATTGAAACAATAGAACACGATATATATAACTTGGAAAGCCTACAACATGAGAGCACAAAAACGCTATACCAACGAAGACTCGATAGCAAGCTTGAAAGTATTGGGGAACAAAGGTCAACACTGGAAATTTACGATAATGTAGTGAAAAGTATAAAGGAAGCTGCCAGAGAAGCGGTAGGAATAAAGAAGATACTTTAAAGTACGAAACACTGGTGGGATGAAGAAGTTCAAGAAATTGTGAAAAATAAGAAAGAACTGTACATAAAATGGCTAAATACGAAGAAGGACAATGATTGGCTGGCCTACAATGAAGCAAATAGAGAAGCCCGCAGAAGAGTTATAAAAAAAAGAGAGAAAGTTGGGATAGTAGGTAAATGCAGAGAAATAGAAACCTATGTTGGAGGCAGAAGATGCACGGAATCATGGAGATTTATTAATAAAGTTAGATCCCCACAGAATCATAATATCAATATAACAATAATTCCAATATATAAATGGATACACCATTACACGAACTTGCTATCCGAAAATAGAATAGAATATGCAGCTAGTAAGGAGCAGATAATGGTAGAGGGGGAAGAAATATCAATAAATCCTGAAAGAATAAAAAAAACGATTAGTGGATTAAAAAATAAAAGATCTCCAGGACCAGGAGGTATTCATGCAGAACTGCTAAAGAATGGAACACCAAAACTATTCACCATACTAGCGTATCTTTTTCAAAAGTTTATAAATGGACAGGAGGTTCCAAAAGAGTGGAAATTAGCTTACATCATCTCAATTTATAAGAAGGGAAACCGACAAGAATGCGGTAATTATAGAGGAATATCCATAACGAGCACATTTAGTAGACTCTATGGCAGAATATTGAGGGATCTGGTGGAAGAAGAATACCAGCACGATGAAGAGGAAGAACAAAGCGGCTTCCGAGGGGGCAGATCTTGTACGGACAACGTATTCTGTATCAAGCAGATAATAGAGAAGAGAATGGCTACTAATACTTTGACCCACCTGATGTTCATCGACTTACAGAAAGCCTATGACAAAATGTTCCAATAGTCAAATTATGGGAAGTCCTACAAAATACAAACATTAATCATATAGTAATAAAATCGATACAAAATCTGTACGAAGATTCCCAAGCCGTAGTAAAAAGTGGCAATACCATCTCTGAGCCATTCAAGATCAACAAGGGCCTCAAACAGGGATGCTGCATGTCGCCGACACTTTTTAAAATATATATTAAGCATGCTCTTAAACAATGGAAAAGAAAGTGTGGTGGAATGGGCATAGAGATAGACGACAACACATGTTTGTATACACTGCAGTTTGCGGATGACCAAGTTTTATGTGCCAATGACAAGGACGATTTACAATATATGACACGCAAGCTGATAGAGGAATACAGGCGGTGGGGACTATGCTTGAATGTAGATAAAACATAAAACTAAGTACCTGTGTGTAGGAGAGGAGACTACGGATATCGAGCTAGAAAATCAAGAACAAATAAAATCTTGTAATCAATATAAATATTTGGGAATACAATTCGATAAGCAAGGTACGGATGAAGCCGAGATTAAGACAAGGAATTCGCAAGCCAGAAAAGCGATTGGAAGCTTAAATGGAATATTGTGGAGCAAAGAAATTGGTAAGAAGAGAAAGATACAAATATACGAAACTATAATAAAAAGTGGGCTACTGTATGGATCGGAAACGTGGAGAATGACCGAAAGAGTAAAGGGAAAATTATAGGCAACGGAAATGGATGCGCTGAGAAGAGCTGCAAGAGTATCACGGCTGGAAAGAGTAAGAAACGACGAGGTAAAAAGAAGAATGGGCATTGAAGGCACAATAATCCAGGATATAGAGCGTAAACAACTGATCTGGTATGGGTATGTAAAGAGAATGAACAACGAAAGACTACCAAAGAAGATCATGAATTGGTTTCCACGAAGAAAAAGAAAGCGAGGAAGACCGAGAAAGTCGTGGAGCGAAGGAATAAAAAAGGCAATGAGTGCGAGAAACTTAGAAGAGCAAGACTGTGAAAACCGACAAGGTTGGAAATTAGGCATCGGACAACGTCGCAAGACGTTCTAAACCGAATCTATGTATCTATATTAGTGTGCCATGGAAAAATATGAAAAAAACCTAATTTATAGAAAATTTTATGCTCTTCAATTATGGTATGATCATAATTTTTCATACAAGCATAAATAAGCGAGTTATCGCGTTGGGGGAGCTAAAACCCCTGATTGTGGGGGACGCCGGCGTGGGATTTTATGGGACTTTTGGGGGGTTCATTAGAACACTCCAATGTATATCTCTGCAAAAATTCAGCTTGCCCGGATTTTTTGCAAGCTTGAGCCAATTTTTCGGCTTCGTTGCCTGGACTAAAAGCCCGAAAAGAAATCATTCTTTTTAGCATATTTTAATGAATAAAAACGTGTAACTGAACAAAACCAACTACTCCATTATTTCATTGTTTTTTCACATCATAAAAGCATTTTCTAATAACGTCACGCATTTAGAAATCCCCCTCACCCATCGTCGCAGATCTGAACCCCTCTCCTTCGTGCGTGACGCAATTTATGAACAACACCTTAGAATCATGGTGCGCCACTGCACCTGAATTTATAAGTTGCAGTGTTGGATTTGAGCACCCCCCCCCCCGTAAACAGAGACCGCCGGTATCCAAGGACGGTTTTCCCTCCATTTGGTTAGCGACGGTCATATAGCTTTGAAATGTGATGCAAGGCATATGCGCAGTTGCCTTTCTGAAAAAGCTGACATTGCTGATTTAGCGTTACCATCTGATCCCCGTACATAGCTGGGTCTTTATGTGGTGATGAGAAAGAAATGGGAGAGAGAGGCAACATTTTGCATAAGTGGTCAAAGTCAGGAGCCCGTCGGTCGGATTTCCGTATCGGAAGATTAGGCACTCCGATGGTCGGAGATCCTCCAGCTTGCCCCTGACATTGCCAAACTATCTTACTACCTGGGGGGTTGCCCCCCCCCGTAGGCGGAGCCGGAGCTTGCGTGGTCGAATTCCTGAAAACGGCCGGAGAGAATTATAGAAACTCGAAGTTGAGAAAAATAAAAATCTCCTCCCCATGCCACCCGAGACCGGGTAATCAATAACCGCAAAAGACCGTCAAGTCAAAAGGGTTTGTTCTAGTCTGATATAGCTTGCTTTAAGAACAATTTGTATTCTTGGTAGGGCAGACATTCTGAAAGAGAAGCAAAATAAATTTAAATTAGCAAGTTAGGAACCAAAGAGAGTAAACCTAATTTTGATTTGTTTTGGATATTGGTTGAGGTGATATCTTAAGTGCAGAGAGGCTATGTAGTGTAAAAAAATTGCGAAAAAAAAATCCAAAATAGACCTGGCTGAAGTTTGACTCATACTCATATTCGTACACATTACAGTCGACCAGTTAAATCAAGGTAAAAATATTAATATTCCTATTTATGCTTTTAAATTTATATTTAAACAATAAAAGCGCTTACCGAAGGTACCAATACAAACAAACAAAGTAAAAATTACGTTAATAGACCTCATTTAGGCTTCCAAAACTATGCAATGATAAGCACAACACAAAATAATAAAAAAATTCCAGGAGGCGCACTTGACGAGCTCTCCTCCTAAATTTTTGATATAATAATCTACTTGATGACCGGTCATCTATGCTCCAAATTTCATAAACCTTTTGAGGCTAAGGGTGTATAAAACCAACCCTTACCTCTAAGTAGTTAGTGAAAAATTCCCAGATGGCGCAGTTCACGAGATCCCCTCCCAAATTTTTGATATGACAATCTACTTGATCTGAATCTATGTTCCAAATTTCATAGCCCTCTTTTGGGGATAAGGGTGTCAAAATCGAACCCTTACCTTTAAATAGTTGGTAAAAAAATTCCCAGATAGCACAGTTGACGAGATCCCCTCCCAAATTTTGGATATAACAATCTACTCGGTGACCCGAATCTACGTTCCAAATTTCATAACCCTCTTTTGGGGATAAGGGCACAGTAACCGGAGTAATGCGAACGGCCCCGAATGCGGCGCTTGAGACCCTCCTCTGTCTCCCTCCACTAGATTTTCATGTGAAGGAGATGGCAGTACGGGCGCTGCTCTTAGGCTGCGTAGCTGGAAGCTATGGAACCACAGGAGAGGAACTGTGCGACATATGCAGATTTTGGAGGAATTCTCGACAAGAGAACCTCTACTGCATCTTGAGCCGGACAGAATTCCCCCTGAATATGTATTCAACAGGAAATTCAACATCCTGCTAAACTCAGAAGACCCACGTAAATACGACATAATATGTCTGTTCTTAGATGGCTCTAAAAATAATGTCGGCACAGGATCAGGAGTCTTTTCAGCTGAACTTGACCTGAACATAAGAATATCGCTGGGCAAGTACACCTCGGTGCTCCAAGCGGAGCTTATTGGTATACTGCACTGCGCAAAAACAGTCCAGAACAGACGTATCCGGGACAAGACCATACAGATATCTACAGACAGTAGGGCAGCTCTCCTGGCACTCGACAGCCAGAAGATCACCTCTGGACTGGTGCTCGAATGCATCCAGGCCCTGAACGAGATATCAATGACAAACGCCCTTTTCCTTTGTTGGATAAAAGGACATCAAGGCAACGAGGGTAATGAAAAGGCGGATGATCTGGCAAGGATTGGATCAAACAGCCTTCCCTGCGGCCCCGAGCCTATTATAGTGCCAGCCGTCAAAACCCTAGATACAATCCTAAAACATCATACCCTAAAACTACATACCAGCACATGGGTAAATATATTTGGATGTATATAGACAAGCAAGGGCGGCAATAAAAGCACCCTCACGCAAACACTCCAATTATTATCTGAAGCTGTCCAGAGATAATCTACGAAAAATTGCAGGGATCTTAACTGGACATTGCAAACTATACAAGTACCTAAACACACTGGGGATAGTAGATGACCCAACGTGTCGAGGGTGCAACGAAGAAGACAAAACGGCAGAGCATGTGCTTTGCCACTGCCTGGTCCTAACGTCCACAAGAGGATCCATGTTGGGGGACTTCTGGCCTGACATGGCCAGAATACGTAGCACTCCACCTGCCAAAATCCTTGGGTTCCTACATCAGGTGGGATGGCTTGAGGACTGACATGACGGGGGTTGCTGCATCGGAGGCAGTACAATGGGCCCGATTTAGAGGCCTGATTGCGCGTGGGGTCTTTGACCCTGCCCTCCAAATCTAAAATCCAGAATCCAGACATTAACGAAGAATATCGTTTGGTCAAAGGTACTCCAGAACCAGAAAATCATTTAAAATGGGATTCTTCCACAGAACTCATTAGTTATCGAATGACTTTAACGATGGTCAAACAAATATTTAAAGTCTATCTAGGTCTAGACACGAAACTGTTGTGCTTCGCCCGTTTGAGTATCAAATATCTACAAAGTGGTTTCGAAATTTTATGGTATAAAAGAAAATGGTACAAACACTGGTGGTAAGGGTTGGATTTTGACACCCTTATCCCCAAATGAGGGTTATGAAATTTGGAACGTAGATTCGGGTCACTGAGTAGATTGTTATATCCAAAATTTGGGAGGGGATCTCGTCAATTGTGCCATCTGGGAATTTTTTACTAACTATTTAAAGGTAAGGGTTGGATTTTGACACCCTTATCCCCAAAAGAGGATTATGAAATTTGGAACATAGATTTGGGTCACCGAGTAGATTGTTATATCAAAAATTTGGGAGGGGATCTCGTCAACTGTGCTATCTGGGAATTTTTTTACTAACTTCTTGAAGGTAAGGGTTGGTTTTAGACACCCTTAGCATCATAAAAGGATTATGAAATTTGGAGTTTAGATTCCGGTCATAAAGTAGATTATTATATATCAAAAAGTTAGGAGGAGAGCTCGTCAAGTGCGCCTCCTGGAATTTTTTTATTGTTTTGTGTTGTGCTCATCGTTGCATAGTTTTGGAAGCCTAAATGAAGTCTATTAACGTAATTTTTAATTAATTTATTTAATTAGTTTGTATGTAAGCAAGCGCTTTATTGTTTAAATATAAATTTAAAAGCAAAAATAGGAATATTAATATTTTTACCTTGATTTAACTAGTAGACTGTAATGTGTACGAATATGAGTATGAGTTTGAGTCAAACTTCAGCCAGGTCAAAATAGGTTTTCTGCAATTTTTCGACAGATTTCGTTAGGTAATTGTTCGTACTTTAACTTACTAAAAAACGTCCTCTCGGAACCCTGAGCTTCTTACCGAATTCTTCGTCTGAAGTTGAAATTTTTTATGAAGAAGTGAAAATTTTTTTTTTCGGCAAAATATGTTTAAATGAATTTCTATTTCAGCTATATTGTTATCATATAACTCATTAAAAAAATTAAAAACACTAAAAATATTTTAACAACATCCTCGAAATCATGAAAAGAAGAGTTTCCTAAAAATGGTCAGGGGGTTCTGATTTTTGGATATGTTTTAAGGTTTGGGGTCCTAATATAAACTCTGAGTTGGCGACCGCCCGGAAGTGCCGCCATTTAAAATAAAATGGCGGAAACAAAATATTTCTTCGCAAAATTTCCTTACCAGTTGACTTTAGGACGAAAATTACTTCTATGAATCTTATAGAGAATAAAATTTACTTCGACTTTTATCTCAGGTATTTTTCTCTAAGTCGAACAGTTGCTGAGCGCCAGCTCTGACTCTCGTTTTCGATCGATCAAATCGTTAAGTATTCGAACCTTTGAAAACTTGTGAGTATTTTGTTTCAGTATCCGAATTGGATGGGCCTTCAACCTAAATTTATGAAGATTTTCTCCCTTCCATGCAAAAAAGGTATAGGTTTTTAAAATTCTTGGAAAAGCGGGGGTGTCATTAACAGACAAATTAATTTAAATCAATGTTTAGAAATGTGTTAAATTATATTAAACACAAATTATATTATCATTTGATTTTTTTAATCAAAAATGATTAAATATTTAAACGTTAAAATAATATTTTCAAGCAGAAGCCAGGGTGGGGCAACTGTCCCCTTTGCCTCCCCATAAGTACGCCTTTGATTCTTGATAATTTCACGCTCTACAAAAACAAAATATAGTTTATTAGCAGTTTATTAGCCTATCTTGCTTAATTTTCGAGATACTTGTAAAAAAACGAATTAGCATTTCTTTATATAAATTCAAATGCATAACATCTTTGTTTTGCACAATTATTAATGTATGGCAAATTTTAATTATGTATTTGAAACAGAAAAAAAATGTATATAAAATTTTTTATAAATCCGTAAGTGATGATCAGGGCCGTATATAAGGGGGTTGGGGGTTCAAACCCCCCCATGGGTTTAGCAATTCTAAATAATTACTACATTTAAGAAATGTTTCCAATGTGCGCGTTAAAACAAAATAAATAAACAATATATAATACGACAGATAAATTCATCTCTAAACTGTAAACTGAAAAAATTTACAAAGGAAGTAATAAAAGCTGCAGGTCATTTTTGCAACCAAGTGCAAAGGGTGTTGAAACTTAACCCCCCATGGTTTTATAACTTTCACATGCACTTTTTTTAAAATTTTAACATTTGTTAAGAAATAGTTTTTACAATGTTACAATATAAAAATATTACAATGCGTAATTCATCTCTTAACTGTAAACTGGAAAAGTGCAAGTACAAAGTAAAAAAATGAAGTAATAAATGATGCAGGTCAAGTACAAAGTGTAATCGCTTTTTACTTAGTCTGCAAATTTCGATCTGAAGTCATTTGTCAGTGGCCTAGTCTGCAAATATAAACTGATAGATGAATGTATTATTTTGTAAAATAAAAATTACATTATTTTTATTAACTAAGACGGAAGACCACTTTTATGTAAAGCATTTAAGTTATTAAGTATTCTTGTTTTCATGTGCGTCTTCACTACACGTAATCCGCAAAATTAATTTAGTACAACAACGGCACATTTTTATAATAATAATTATTAAAATTTATAATAATTCCGTTTTTGTGTTTTAAAGTAGATCAGGTAAGAGAATTATTGTTTATTTATTAAATATAGTTATTTAACAACTGCTTGTTACGCCAGTGACTAAGACCTAAAATGAAAAGGCTACATCAGTCATCTATTTTTGGCTTTATTGAAAAGCGGAAGAAAACAAATGATGGTGCCAGTGTCGAAACCAAAGCGTCATCAACTACGGATGCAACAATTGACCCCTCTGTTGCTTTGACTTCTTGTAGTTTACCTTCTACTGAAATAAATTCATTTGAATTAGGTGAAATCCTAACAGAGGAAAGTGGATCAAATCCGCTTGACATCGGAAATTTTGTGAAGGAAGTTCATATTAATGATTTGAGCAAATTTGAAGCTTTAACTAAATGCTGGACACCTTCTGAAAACTACGTGTTTCCCGTTTCTGAAAAGAGGCACCTCTTATTGCAAACGAAGTGGTTAAAAATCTATCCTTGGTTAGCTTATTCCGAAAAAGGACTGGGTGCGTTATGCAAGTTTTGCGTTTTATTTAGCCAACTAGTTGGAGGAAAGGGCAGGCAAGAACTGGGAAATTTAGTTACAAAACCGTTTGTTAACTGGAAAAATGCCAAAGAAACTTTTGAAGCGCATCAAACCAAAGACTACCACAAGAACGCATCTTTGAAAGCAGAAAATTTTGTATCGGTTATGGGTGGATTCAGAGAGAATAAAGCAAGCAAATGAAAACCGAAGGAAACTTAACCCCATTATTGAAACAATTTTGTTGTGTGGGCGTCAGGAGCTGTCATTGAGGGGCACTAATGACGCAGGTCCAATAGGTTTCAAGGAACCAAATTTTAACGACGGGAACTTTAGAGCCCTGCTAAGATATAGGGCATAAGGCGGCGACTCTGTTCTCAGAGATCATATTGCTTCCCAGAAATCGAATTTTGAAACAATGTACACGAGTCCAACAGTCCAAAATGAAATTATTGAGTTGTGCGGTGATGTTATTCAACAATCTCTAATAACGAGAATAAAAAAGGCCGGATATTTTTCAATTTTAGTCGATGAGACCCAGGATGTTTCGAGAAATCAACAACTTTCATTCTGTATTAGGTATATAGATACCGAAAAATGTGCATTAAGAGAAGACTTTATGACTTTTTTAGTAGTAACGGATGTTACAGCAGTAGGTTTAACAAATACCTTATTGTCAATTTTGAAAAACTTCGGCTTGGATTTAGATCTTTTTATCGGTCAGGGATACGACGGTGCCGCAGTCATGAGTGGCAAACATAAAGGTGTGCGAAGTTTAATAAGTGAAAAATATCCTAAGGCTTAATTTGTGCACTGTAGCGCCCATACCTTGAATCTAGTGATTGCCCATTCGTGCGAAGTAGCAGTGATTAGAAACTGTATAGGTACAGTGAAATCTGTGGTAAACTTTTTTAGACTTTCATCACAGCGAACACATGTGTTAAACAATATTATAAGGGGTGGTGATAGCAAGTCTTCCAATACGTTACTAGGTCTTTGCGAAACGCGATGGACTGAAAAACATGAGTCTGTTGCCCGTTTTGTAGAACTCTATGAATATATTATTGAAGCCCTTGAGGCTCTGCAAGAGACAAGTACTGGAGATACCACTCTTCAGGCGTTGCAACTAGCGGTACAATTACAAAGTCCGATTTTGTTATTTCCCTTTTAACGTTAAACAAAATGTTTAGCTATTCGGTAAATTTAACCAAAACTCTACAGAAAGTGAATGTAGATCTAGTGACGTGCCTGGGCCATGTAGAGCTTATTAGAAAGTCAATCCAATTTTGGCGTGAGAACTGCGATGAAATCTTCAGTGCCATCTACAAAAATGCAGAAGAACTGGTTACAAAAATGGGTGGAGAGATGACAATGCCTAGAGTTGTAAAGCGTCAAATTCATCGTAGTAATGTTATGGCAGAAAATGCCGAACAATATTATTTAAGGAACATTTTCATACCTTTTGTCGACCACTTTCTGGTAGAACTGCAAGATCGCTTCTCTGAACATCATAAAGCTATTTTGAGTTTGCAGTTTCTTTTTCCAGAAAAATGTCTCGAAATCAAGAAGGAAGCTTTCAAGGATTCTTGTATATTATACGAAAAAATTTTAATTCCTTTTCCGCAGAGCTAGATTTGTGGAAAACCAAATGGCAGGATTGCAAAGATTTGCCAAAAACTGCGATTGATACCTTTATAGCAACCGATGAAAGCTTTTTTCCAATTATTAAAAGTTTATTGCAGATTTTAGCGACTCTGCCCTGTTCTACAGCTACTCCGGAGAGAACTTTTTCGACCCTTCGACGACTAAAATCATGGGTAAGAAATTCAATGTCGAACGAGCGTTTAAACGGACTTGCTCTAATGTCTGTGCATAGGGATATTCAAGTTCACCCCGAAGAAGTCATCGAAAAGTTTTGCCTCAAAAATAGAAAAATGGCTTTATAATATTTTAAATTGTTTTTTTTTAAATGTATCATTATTAATATTTTATTTGTAATTTATGCTTAGTATTTCCTGATTACAACAATAAATTTAAAATACGGACATATTATGCCAACCTTTTTTTTTAATTCCATAAAACCCCCCCCCATGGCAAATGTCTAACTACGGCCCTGGTGATGATCCAAGTTCTTTCATAACACAAATATCACCACCCAAGCATATTAAGATTGTAAAATTCCAAATGAAAGCAAAGTATAAAAAATAGTGTTACAACTAGGCACAATCAAAAAGTATTTGATTGCTAGATTGGATGCTAAGAAACTTAAAACTAAAGCGGTGCAATGGAAAAAATCATAACTCAATATAGATTATTTAGTGCCCCCCCCCCCACCCCGCCCCTGCACACGAAAAACAGTACCCAAATATAAAAACAATCGTATTTAAAATTGAAATTAACTTTAAAAGTCTATTACCATAATTAATTTTATATTCGTTTAAAATCAAACAAGCAGGCAGGACGATTATAATTTTAAGTAGATATCCTTCAAGGTATGTCAAATGCAATTTTTAAGAGACCACAGCTGCTAAAAATTAATAATTTGTGGTGTCTCAGCAACTTTATTTTGCACTTTAACAACAAATTAGTATTACCTCTACTAAAAAACCGTAAAAATTTACAAACAATAATAAAACTAGGCAAAAAACCTACACATGATGACTGATGTCAATCGTATCAAACGTTTTTTAGGTGATGTTGAGACTATGATAATCATAGAGGTATATACCTCTATGATGATAATCGACATCAAGAAAAATGGTAACTCATGATTACACAGGCAGATATTTCAATGTGAATAAAATTTACAATTAATTAATTTGAAAATCGTCCTGTAAAAAATTTACATTATAAATTCGCAATTATAATACAATTTAAAATAAAGCAATGGAAACTATATACAAAACTAAAATAGGCTTTCGTTGATAATATAAGTAATATAAAATCAAAACAGTTTACAAACCAAAATAACAATATTAATAACAATTAGATTTTCAATTTGTTATTCTAATCAATCCTAAAACAAACAAAATTCATACTTTTATCTTAGAATTGGTTGTAGAGCAAAAACACGAAGATAGTGACATTAAGTTAGAAATAAAATTAATATAAACAAATGATTTTGAAAAGTAATCATACACAATAAGTTATAAAATTGATGCTGTTCCACTATTCGGTCCACACAACTAAAATCAGTCAAGATAAAAAAAACTTGTGTGTGTGTGTGTACTCGTAAGAACTAGAAAACGAGTTTTAAATTTACAAATTTATTGATGCAGCTAAAATGGTTCACTTAATGCTGCACTCTTCAAGGTAACAATCAATGTAGTGTACACTGACTAGTTAGTAACTTCAAAAGTCTATAAATCAAATTTTGCTATCATTTCTATTAGCAAAGTTGTTTTAGGCTAAAGGTTTTTGTACCAATTAAGAAATTCGAATGATTACTTTACATTTCTGCATAATATAATTTTAAAAGTGACCAACAAGCAATTAACCAAGGAACGGAAAATCACGCTCATCATCAACTTTTGGAGCTTTTTCGTTACGTTGTGTAGCGTCTTCTGTCGAAATCACCACATTACCCTGTTCATCATTTGCACGGAAACGTTGCTGTCTGTCACGGTTCGGACGAGGACCTCTTCCAGCTCTTGGTCCTTTTCCACGACCTCCGGGATCCGAACGTCTAGCGTCATTAAAGTGAATATCAATTTCCAAAACATGTTTTTGCCTTCCAACGCGCTGTGGATACTCAGAAGCATCGAACTCCTCTTCCTCAGATTCTTGTTCTTCTGAGACCTCTTTCTTTTTCAACTCGTACATCTTATTCCATTTGCTCTGGTCCTCTCCTTCTCCAGCCTTGCGGGTCTTAAATGTAGGCTTGGTACGTCCGGCACGTTGAGCTTTCCATTCATCGAGGGTCAATTCCTTGGGTTCCTCAACTTCAGGGGTTGCTTCAACTTCAACTTCAACTTCAGTGGCAGGTTCCTTGGTCTCAGCAGTAGGTGCAACTCCAGTGTCGTTCTTCTCGCCTTCTGTCTCCCAATTAGGTTCAATCTCGGTCGTCTTATTGTCCGCCTCTTCAATAATGTCCTTATGAGAACCCCAATTATGAGCGCCGCCTCCTTCACGTTTTTCGACAGGTTTCACACCGGTCTTATCAGATCCGCTTTGCCTGTCGTATTCCCGTTTTCCGCGTCGGTTGTCGAAGTTACGTCCTTTAAAACCACCACGTGGTCCACCACTTTCCTTGTTTCCAAGATTCCTGCCACCACGGTAACGATTTTCGAAGTTGTTGTCCCCAGCATTGTTGTCTCGTCTTACTCTGTCCTCACGATCGCGGTTGCCTTCCGTTGCACCATTAAACTGTCTGTCTTCACGATTCCGCCTATTATTACGTTCTTCGCGATTTTCGTTATTAAACTTGGTGAAATTTCGTTCAGGTTTACCGTCGGCATTATTCCGTTGATGAACAACAGGTTTAGCGTCTTCACGTTTGATATCTTGTCCTTTATGAATAGCGGGTTCCTTGATTATTTTTTTTTGTCCGGTTACGGGTTTTGGCTTGGTTTGGTTTTCGGATTTTCCCTTGTTTTCCTTTTCAGCGACTTTGGTTTTTTTCTTGAGTTCTTTTTCTTGTTCCTTCTCTTTCAACAATTCCAACGGATCGGACTCATCATCCAAAAATAACGCGTATTTATTGCATACGCCAATACCGTACGAATTCTCCATTATAATAAATAGTTGTTTTTATCTTCGCAACTAGTCGATGTTGGAAGATTTAAGAAGGCTAACTTTAGCCGTACAAATCACGCACTCATTCGATACAATATGGACACAATCATCGGGTTCTTTGTTTCCAAGATTGTTAATAACTTTTTAATCGGCGGAAATTTTTCTAAGCAAAATGAATTCCACTTAAACCAAAACAATTCGTTCAACCCAGGGGACTAATTTTAGGGTTAACCTCACCTGACTGGCCTGTACATAATTATTGTTGTTATTTTTACAACAAACAAATAATATTGACGTTTGAAAACTTAAATTTTTCAGCGTTTGCCTATGTAAAACGTTCTATTAGCGTCGGTCTTAGGTAATTTTGCGTCTAATTATAGCGCTAAAATTACAGATTTACTTTGACAGCAGAATAATTTATAGCACGAAACCAACGGTCTTCAAGTATGTCATGTGAACTAACCTTTAAATATCACAATTTATTATTTTGACGCAAAAGGTAAAGTGACAGCTGCAATAATTAACGAGGGTTATGTTGAATGGCGAGTTTCTTTTTAAATCCCATTATTTCTTAATATAAAATTACAGCATGTTACCAGTTATAACCATGTTGGAGGAAGACGAAATCAAGATTGAAAATTTGCAATATTACGAGAGATCAAACGAAACTGAGGACCAAGTAGTGACTGAAATTTCATCGGTATATTTATATTCCTGATTTTCTAATTTAAACGTACTCTTCTATGAAACTATTTTTAGGTGTTTAAGAACAATTTATCTCGTACTAAACCGCAAGGTTGTAAAATATGTGGTCGCATTTTATCGTCACCTTCTAGTTATTACGTCCACATGAAGGTGCACTCGAATAACAAGCCGTTTCAGTGTACAAGTTGCGATGCGTCATTTTGTCGTAAACCGTACCTAGAAGTAAGGTTTTCATTGAATTGTATTCACTTTTTCTAATAACTCTATTTTAGGCCCACTTGAGAACTCATACAGGTGAAAAACCATTTCAGTGTAACCATTGCATGAAGAGGTTTACTCAAAAGTCTAGTTTGAATACTCACAAAAGAATGCACACTGGTGAACGGCCATATTCTTGTGATTTATGCGAAAAACGGTTTGCCGTTAAAAGTTACGTAACCGCACATCGTTGGACTCACGTGTCGGAGAAACCGCTGTCTTGTAGTTATTGTAGTTTAAATTTCACGTCGAAACATCAATTTGCCATTCATATTCGTTCCCATTCGACTGGTCAACAGTTTGAATGTTCGTCATGCGGACGTACGTTTGCTAAAGATTCGTATTTAATTAGGCATCAGAATCGTGTACATGGAATGAATTCTAGCGAATTTACAAATCATTTTTAACAAAATGACTTCTGGAATATTTTTGTGTAAAAAGTTCTTTTTGTGTTGTAGTGTGTTATGCTTATAGAGTATGAGGAATGTGATTGCCTAAAGGGATACGGAAATGTTCCCTGGTAGGTCAAATTTTCGTTAAATACCTTTTATCAGGTCACGTAGAAACTTATTGTTGAAATAACCACATAGAGAAATTTTTAAACTAATAGTGCACTAAGTGTACAAGATGCTTGCTCACATTTGATTTACTAAATGCATTTGCTTTACAAGTTTTGAAATAATTTCTGGAAAATTTTTAATATTTATGGATTGTTTTCTTTAAATTATATTTACAAAATGTTGTCGAGTTTGGTTCTATTTATTATTAAATAATATTGGTCCGATTTATATAGTTTACTAGCCGCCAAGGCTAATTCGGTGGTTAAGTTGCCGAATTCCTGAATATTTAATTAAACTTGAAAAATTATTTAGTTAATAATAAATCAAAATTATTTTTTCATGAAAGCTTTCACCAGTAGCATAGTAAACAATAGCAGTATACACCGCTGAAAACTTGCACTATAGAACAAAAGTAAAATGCTACATGAAATAAGTTCATTGTATTAAATGCAACAAACTGCCTTTAGTCCAGGCAAGGAAGGTTTTTAGTTTGGTAATTTTTCGTAAAAGTAAAAATACGTGAGCTATAGGCGAAACACTGCACTTAGGGGGCGCTAAAATCCTCATTTGGGGGAACGCCGGCTTGGGATTTTTATGAGACATTTTGGGGGTTT
Organism: Podabrus alpinus; assembly: GCA_932274525.1. Taxonomy (NCBI): domain Eukaryota; kingdom Metazoa; phylum Arthropoda; class Insecta; order Coleoptera; family Cantharidae; genus Podabrus; species Podabrus alpinus. The sequence continues at coordinate 24,261,197 of OW026454.1, forward strand.
ATTAGAACACTTCAATATACATCTTTGCCAAATTTCAGCTTACCCGGACTTACTGTAAGCTCAAACCAAAATTTCGGATTCGTTACTTGGAAGATACTATAACTTGGGCAAATTTTGAAAAAATTAATTTTTCTCTTCATTTTTCAACCTTGGCCACAATTTCAATTAATTCATTATTAAAAGCATTTCCCGTGCCCGAAAACATTTCTCTCCCTGCAACGAATTAATATTATGCCATTTTAAGGGTGGGTCGTGTTTTCGGTCAATAATTTAAGTATTAGTGTGCCATGGAAAAATATGAAAAAAAAACTATTTTATAGAGAATTTTATGCTCTTCAATTATGGTCTGATCATAATTTTTCATACAAGCATAAATAAGCGAGTTATCGGCAAAAAATCGCGTAGGGGGAGCTAAAACCCCCGATTGTGGGGGACGCCGGCGTGGGATTTTATGGGACTTTTGGGGGGTTCATTAGAACACTCCAATGTACATCTCTGCCAAAATTCAACTTGCCCGGATTTTTTGCAAGCTTGAGCCAATTTTTCGGTTTTGTTGCCTGGACTATTTGTTATTTGGATAAAATTCCAATTTATATTTTTTTTAATTCCCGTAATAAACTGCTGTCATCAGTGACTAATAAATTTATACTTTCGCCATAGCAGGGAATTCTCATGTATTAGGGAAATTTTTGATATACCCTGAGACGCCGCACTGGCTTCCCGGGAAGAGTACGTATTGTCCAACATCGAATTGCAATTTTAGCTATCGGTTTTCGGATAGTTTAATGTTTTTAAAAGTCAATGAAAACACTCCAATAGGTGGATAAACCAACTTCTGATAGAGAAAATCCACTTTGAAGTTTGCAAAATTTCACGATTCAGTGACGCGCGGGCGGGATTTAGGTGGAATCTCGTTCTTTTTGTCGTCGGTCCGTGCAGATTGAACTACTCTTATACGAAGCGGTGTGCACACCGGCCCAGTCAGTCTAGCTCAGCGCTACTCCGCGAGGCCCACCGGCCTCCATAATTTCCAATGTCACTAATGTATACTTTCAGATGAAGGAGAAGGCCGGCTACGCCGGGATGCTCCATTGTGGTCAGTCCAGAAAATCGAAAATCGTGCACACCGGCCACATGCAACACGTATCCCGTGCTTGTAACTTCGATGAAATTTTACTATTTTTCCATTATTTTTTGTTTTACGCGCTTTTTTGGGGGTTAAACGTAAAAGATAACTGCCGCATACCGCGACTATACTTTTCAATGCTTTTTCACGGGTCCCTAACATCCCGGTTTTTTAGATCCCGGTTTTCTTGATCGAAGGCCCTTCTCGTATTTTTAGCCCAGTAACCAGAGTCAAAACCGCTCTGGAGGGGTGCAGAGCGGAGCGACGCCCCGGAAGAGTAGGTTTTGACGACGGATTACCCTCCCTATCGAATGCACACCCCAAAAATCGAAGAAAAAAAATTTAATTTTTTCACTTTTTCGGCAATACACGTGTTATTTTCCATTTTTTTGCGAATATTTATTACTAATATCTACTAATCACACCCCCACCTATCCGAATTTCAAAGAAAAATTCAAATCGGAGCGAAAAAATTTCACTCGATTTCAAGGAACGACGGGCGAACGATGTGACATCGACCCGGGGTGTACCATGGCCCCGTACAAATGCAACTTTCTTATTTTCACACTTTTTTCGGATTTTTTTTATGATCACGTCCGCGACGACAAAAGTTACACATTCGGACCGAAACATACCCAAAAAGGCCGTGATTTACCCAAAATTTTACTAAATTTCATGTTGGGGGCGTGTCCGTAGTTCTCGAAACCACGCAAAAAATAGGCCGACAACCTATCCCGGCCACCGCATAGTGTTTTTACTAAAATTTCGGTATTAATTCTTATTTTAACTCAAATATCCTTTTTTTACATTGTAGCTCATGCCTTTTTTGACCTAAATATCAAGCCATTTTTTGGGGGATTTTATCTTGTCAGTTGGGCCGTTCACCCCGGCCCCGGCTTCCCAAAAACGCAGAATTGTAAAATTGTGTTTTTACGTAAAAATTTCATTCAAAGGGGATGAAATTTTTCAAAACTTGGAAATTTTACAATTGAAATACATTGTAAGAATAAATTAATAAGGTGACGATTTAATTAGTTCAATATTTGACAGAGAAAAATCGAGAAACCGAAATTATTGAAATTCAAAATCAGTTCTATCATAAAAGAAATTACTTCTTTGCATTTTGTTGCTCTACTTTTGTTCGATAGTGTATGACACAAATAATTTTGATTTATTGTTAAATAGATAATTTTTAAAGTTTAATGTTCAATATTTAAGTCAACACATATTTTAAGTGATGTACACTTGATTTAAAACCTCGATTCAAAATCATTGAGTAGAAACGGTGGAATTTCCCGTAAGCAAAGAAGAGATGTAAAAATTAATATGCAAACTGAGTGCCATACTCAAAGAAAAGTTGAAATTAAATATTATTTGTTACTAACATATTATTAGCTGTATATATTTTGATATTTACTTAAATATTTTGTGTGGAATCTTGCTGAATGAGCTTTACTAATTAAACTATAGTTGGCAATAAATGTGTTGTACTTTACATGATTATATTTGACTTTTATTGTAACTTAATATTGCTGAAGGTAATTATTTAATTATAATATTTGAATCAATTTTGTTTTGTCTTACGTAATTTTAGTAAGTTCTAAAAGCGTTGTGAGGGTACCTAAAATCATGCTATAAAATATTAGGTAATGTATTAACAAGTCTTCTGCTTGTAGGTAGTTTGAAACCTATAAAATAAGTAAGTATGAAAATAGATTGATGATGGTATGAATAAATCCATTTTTGTTAAGGTCAAACTATAATTTTTATCTCATGATTTTTATTCTATTGCTATTGCTATGCTATTATTAGTTATTTCAATAAAATAATTATTTCAATAAAATAAAATACACATTTTTGAAAAATATTAGTAGTTTATTCGTTTTTCAAAAACAATTTTCTTTGAAGTAAAACAAAATGTAATCTTAAATTCAATTTTAACTGTCTCAACCGATTGCCGTTTTCATTTTAATTTAATATTAACTTTCAACATTTAAAATACGTATCACTTATTTACATTATTATAATAGTACCCAAAATTAATAATAAAATTTTCGTTATAATATGCTAGTTCATTCTGTTATATTTTTATGCATAGTACTATGTATGCTTACAAGATTTGTGATTAACCTTTTGTTACGGTGTGCACCGTAGTTTCAAACTGAATCACCCTATACATACATAAAATTTCGGTATACCCTGTATACATTTAGAGCAGAATGTATTTGACTAATATTGAACTAAAGAAATTAAATTCGCGACAACAAATTCGTATTGTAAATAATAAACGTTAGAAAGAAAATTCAACATAACGAGTTCCCACTGTAAATACTACTTTTAAGAAAAATTGTATTCAACTATTTTTAATTTAATACTGTTACAAAGTATATTCTTAAAAGAATAATACATTCATTCGCATACATTATAATGTTTAACTCATAAAGACGCATAATCAACGATTCTTTTGAGTGAAGTCCCTATAACAACGACTTCAAGTAAATGAAAGACGATAGTGAATTCGACAACTCTACAACAAAACGCGTTACAAAGTAATCCTTAGGATATAAAGCGTATGGAACGGCCACAATGTAGCAAAATGTATAACTACATTGTAATCATCAATGGAAACCGCGCTATATTCGCTGATGAAAATCACCTACTTGGTTTTCCATAAGTAGATTATGAATGCTATACTTGTATTCTTCAAGGCAAAATCTTATCACTTGTCCTCGAAAAAACTCGTAAGGAGTTGAAGGAAAACAAGGTGGAACTCGCTTTAGCGGCAGTTCTTAGGCTTCTATACAGCTACCTTTCTGGTGTGGAAAGTTGTTATTATCTGGTTATTTTTGATCGCCATATAATGTAACATCACATAATCAGATAATCTGCACCAATTAAATTTTTTGCGATTGGTAATTATCATTTACTATATAAGTAATAACAATCAAATTTTTCCATTCTATTAGAAATTTTACTTCTCTGTAATGTATGGTCCTTTTTTTGAGGTGGACCAATCCTCTCCTTTCTCTTTTATTTATAACTTAACTACACTAACCACATCAATAAAAAATTATTTTTTCACATCAAAGTAAAACAAGTAGTTTATATAGGGAGACCTCTTCGAAAATATCTTTAACTTAGTAAATTTCTTTCGAACATTTGCGTATTTATAAATTGCATTAGCGAATCGAAGCAACGGATTAACAGATTAACGCAATACTATATAGACGAAGTATTTAAAATATAACAACGTATCAGTTGATCAACGTTATGATTGGCTCTGAAACATGCGGACGGACACGAAGTCAGACCATAAGGCTTTTTTCTATACCTTGTATAGAAGCCTAAAAGTAGCGCACTGGCTACCAAGTTCTTAGACCTCTATACACACCGAGTATTTCCAACACGATTTGAAACGCTCTGTATGATTTTGAATTATGCGGACGGACAGACGGACACGGAGCCAGATCATAAGGCTTCTTGTTATACTTTGTATAGAAGCCTAATATCAACGTATCATCGTATCAACTTATCATCGGATCATCGGATCAACGTATCAACGTATCATCGGATCAAAGTATCATCGGATCAACGTATCATCGGATGAACGTATCATCGTATCAACGTATCATCGTATCAACGTATCATCGGATCAATGTATCATCGGATCAACGTATCAACGTATTTAAATTTCCTATATAGGTGAAAAATTATGTAAATAAAATATAACTTATATGTGGTCTGCATTGAAAAAACAGATCAACGTATTTAAATTTCCTATATCGGTGAAAATTATGTAAATAATAAATAAAGCTTCTTGTTATACTTTGTATAGAAGCCTAAAAGTAGCGCACTGGCTACCCAGTTCTTAGACCTCTATACACACAGAGTATTTCCAACACGATTTGAAACGCTCTGTATGATTTTGAATTATGCGGACGGACAGACGGACACGGAGCCAGATCATAAGGCTTCTTGCTATACTTTGTATAGAAGCCTAAAAAGTAGCGCACTGGCTACCCAGTTCTTAGACCTCTATACACACAGAGTATTTCCAACACGATTTGAAACGCTCTGTATGATTTTGAATTATGCGAACAGACGGACGGATAGACAGAAGGATGGACACGGAGCCAGATCATAAGGCTTCTTGTTATACTTTGTATAGAAGCCTAATAGCGCACTGGGTACCCAGTTCTTAGACCTCTATACATACAGAGTATTTCCAACACAATTTGAAACGCTCTGTATGATTTTGAATTATGCGGACGGACGGACAGACGGACGGACAGACACGGAGCTAGATCATAAGGCTTCTTGGTATACTTTGTATAGAAGCCTACAAGTGCAGTTGTCTGCCAGCGAGCGATTCGAACACAACTCGTACCTAACAATTATCGTTTAATATCTACCTATCGAAGAAAAGTTAATTATCTTAACATTGTTAATAAAATTACAACGAATCTTAAGTAAATAGTTCGCGGAATATCGACTTAATAATATTTTAACTACGAACTTAAAACCAGTGAATAAATAAGTTTTGAATTCGGACCAATTAAAGATTTAATAACTATCACTCAGTGAAACAGTTAATAATTTCGTACAGAATTCGTTAATTTAAATAGTTTACGGGCGAACAGACATTCTCGAATTTGTCAGTAACTCGAATTATCGACAAAAAAAAAAAGATAAATTTCTCTCGAAATAAAACCAATCATTAGTGTCCGGTAACTAATAAAAAGTGTATCGAACGAACAATTATTGTCGCATCACCAACGAAACCATCATATTAGTGAACTAATTCACGATAAAGTAACTTTTTCGGTGCCTTTATTACCTAAAAAGATATTGTAAACCACCGGCCGTTTAACGATCTTATGCAAGCTATTCCTAATCTAAGAAACCGATTAATTCCTTCAGAACAATAAATATAAGCAGCGACACTGCAATGAAAGTAGTGAATAAAAAAAATATAACCAATAGTGTACTGGTTAACAGAATGTGCCGCGCTTTGTGAAACAACAACGAAAATCGTTGGATTCTTTCTATCGGCCGAACGTCGAAATTAACTACCTGCATCTAGCAACGGGGTCCGACAGCATTGGAACTCGTCACCTACCATCATCATTGCCACCTGACTACGAAAATAAGGTAGAATTTTAGTTCGTGGCCAGTTATTGTGTAAAACTTACAATTTCCTGCTTAATTGATTGTCAATTATTTTCTTGTATTTAAAATTAATTTTAAGGCTAATTTACTTTGCAATATTGCGTCAAGCGTGCGATTTTATACCTTTTAGCAGCGTCAAACTTTAATTTAGCTATTACTATTATGTATTTGCCTTGAATATTTATTTGTCCATATTTGTGTAAATTTTGTGTACCATATGATTTATTTATTGTTCAATATAAAATATATGTATATTGGAAAAATTGATTTTTCTTTCGTTCACCCAAGAAGCTATTAAACAATTCTCTACATAAGCATCCACCACTGAGATAAGAAACTGGATTTTGAAGTCCACTCACATGACTGAGCAGCCACGGAGCAAATTAAGGTCCATTACAACAAAAAAAATATTAATTTTCTGTTTAAGGTCGTAATAACCTTAAGTGTGCAATAACTGACTGGTTTGTCCTAAATCAAAAGCATACCACTTTAAACTTGACAAATAATATCACTGACAAATTTAATACAACAGATTGGGGTAAGTATACTGCCCTGGAGAATCCCAATGTTATTCTACTTGATATTTGTCTTATGAACAATATCGCATTCTAGCTTTACTTTGCTATACAATCAGAGAAGCAATATAAAATCAGTTTTTTTATTACCGCACATTTAATCAATTAACAACGCAATTATAACTACACTGTAAATAAAGCACGTAAAAATACATTCAAATACGTGTAATTTTTACATTCAAAATTATAGTAAAAATACATATTGTGTATTATTCCATTGATAATAGTGTGAAATTACATTATTATCAATGGAATAATACACAATATGCATTTATACTATAATTTTGAATGTAAAAATTACACGTATTTGAATGTATTTTACGTGCTTTTTTTACAGTGTAGTTATATTTATTTATTTATTAATTTTAATTAAATAATAATGTTATAATTAACAAAACATTAAACAACTTTCCAGTCAATTTTTCGAATGACGTATTAAATGAAAATAAAAATTCGTTCTTCAGACTCAAAACATAACAAAATCAACTAATTAACAAAACATATTACAATAAATTTAAGACCATACTGAAATGTTTGCAAAGTTTCACCAGAATACGACTTTGAATTTCAAAATATACGTCTAAACACAGCCATGTTGTTGTTGCCGGTGGCGCCACCAACGGTAATGTAAATCGCCAATAATTTTGTCGTTTTTCAGTAAGTCTCAATTCCATGCAAGCTGCATGATAAGTATCGTATTCAACTCTATTAATTGTTCGGAGATTCTTGAAGAAAATTGAACTTTAATTGAGTGCAGTAACATTCGTAAATAGTAGCAATCAAAGCTTCTCAAGTGGACAGTGTGTCACCTTATTACGCGCATTGGGCGCACCCTTAGATTTTGTTTTTACAATCCATGGAACTCATATTTTAAATTTCAAATCGATCCGGTGAAAATTATTCTTTTAGAAGACATTTTTAGGTCGGGTTGTAAATTAAAAGATTGAAACATTCGCTCAACCAACAAAATTTACGTTTTGCAAATGTATAATAGTCTTAAGAACTGTAGAGGTAGGAAAGTATGTTCATAATATTTTTATTCGCGTCCCATGAACCATGCGGTAGTTAACACAATCTTTATAGAGTTGACGTAGCATACATCGTAGATTCACGCCATCAGCAAGAAAACCATCATTCTATAACGTTGCGAACTAAACGTCAATGCATGCAAATGCATTACTATAAATTTTAGGTAGGATCGAGAGACACTTTTATACGATCCATAATCACGAGCCAGTCGTCAATACAAGGACACACACGTGCATGTTTGAAAATCGTGAGAATCAATGCCTTTTGTTTTGCTATCTCGACCATGTGCAGATAAGCAACCAAATGTGCTCGGGTTTAACATGGCAAGGATAGCGATTTCGCAATTGCAGACTTCGATAAAAACAAGTAAAAAGTGTAAAAGTTAGACCCTTTTCGTCCAACCAGACGAGCAAAAAATTGTTTTGCTCGCACGTGTCGTACCAAATTTCTCGATACACTTTGCATGGAGAAAGAAGAAAGCGTGCTCTCACACTCTCGGCATTGTCCAATTAAATCGCGTCTCCCTTCTTTCTAAATTGATAGGACCCAATTACAAGGACCCAAATCAATCAGTAAGTGGGAAAAATCCTAAATTAGAGTAGGGAAAATGCATAAATTGAGCTACAAATTGCATATTAGAGGAGATTCACTTAGAATCCGATACTACCTTTTCGTATCGTAGCGCTTCCAAAAGCGGAATTAAATACCGAGGTCTCACATTTATTAGAGATCCTTAAATAAATACAAGTCATTTGTGCTAAAAATTAGTGTGTGTCAACTGCAGGTACTATCGAACATCAATATCGTCAATTGTGACTAAACAATTAATATACTATCGAACATTAATATCGTCAATTGTCATTAAACAATTAATATTTTATCGAACACTATTATCGTCAATTGTTACTAAACAATTAATATTTTATCGAACATTAATATCGTCAATTGTGACTAAACAATTAATATTGTATCGGACATTAATATCGTCAATTGTTGCTAATATTTAATGAGTTATCGAACATCAATATCGTCAATTGTTGCTAAACCTTCAATATTTTATCGAACATTAATATCGTCAATTGTTGCTAATATTTAATAAGTGATCGAACAATTAATATCGTCAATTGTTACTAAACATTGAATCAATTATCGGACTTTTTATACCATCTGTTTATCACGTTTAATCCCGTCGAGTTATTGCTTGCCGCTCGTAAGGCAAGTACGTAGCATTGCTTTTATCGAATGGTACAAAACAGGTGTTGCACTTCCAACCCATGTGTGCATCCTAATCGTTCTTTTTTATCGGACACCACATTAACATTTCTTACTTAGACAGTGCCGGCTTGAATTATTTGTCACTTCGCGAATAACTAAATTAGTGAATTATTTCGTACGGAGACCCATATTTTATCGCGAAATACAGTGCGTGTACCACCCTGTTATTTCACCACCTTCCGATTTGAAGAGTTTTTGGGAAGCTGGTTATTGCGCTGCCCTTCTGATATGGTTTGAGACATCACATTCAGCTCCATTCTACATTCTGAAGACGAATCTCACTCCTGAAGGACTCGTCATCGACTTTGCCTAGAGGTCGAACATCAACCACCCAAATTAAGTAAGAAACCTTTTTTTATATTTTTAAGATTGTGATGTTAATTGGTCCTATTGACCATTAGTTGTGTTTATGAACGTTCAGTTCAACCCTGGAAGACGATATCGCAACCATTTTGTACACCTTTTATGTAACTTAATATTATTATCTATTATTAACGTAACTTTTACCACGCCATTCGAGCGTTTATATCCGAACTAGTAATTTAACGTAACATTTTAAGTTTGGTGCTGCAACTAAAGTTCATAAGAATTGAGCGATCACTTTGATTGGCTTTCATTATCAATTTTATGAGTCACAGTTTTAGATGTCATCGAGTCGCACTTAAGTAACTAGTATTTTTGGGTGTGGAGTGCTGTATTCAATACGCCCCCCCTTTCATGCAAATTAACCTTTTGTATTTTTGTAAGAGTAATTGTTTTACGAATGTTAGTTTCGCAACGGAAACCACACTGAAAGGTTCCGTCAACTGTACATATTTATTTTTATACAAGACATGTAAATTTGATAGTATCTTGTGTAAACTTTGTCAACTCCCCCCTGATATTATTTTATTTAATACATTTTTATTATTTCCCAACTTTGTGTGTTATTATTATTGTTGTGTTAATGTTTATTTAGCTATTTTCACCCACGGAAAGTTCGCCTCCTGTAAAGGTAAGGTCATTGAGCGAGGTTTTTCCGGAGTGAGAGTTCGCCGTAAGATCATCAAGTTGTCGCGTACCAGCTTGGAAGGTGTGATAACCAGTCCCCTTCAAAAAGATTCATTTCTTCGTATGCGTGGCGCCCATTTAAACTCCCTCGTGTATATTAACCCCATCGATTTTGACTTAACTCCCCCCCTGTGTAAATTATTCACACCGATTTTGACAATTTTTAGAATCGCGATCGAGGATTGCCCGGTCGTCGATTGGAAACACCCGCTTTGCGACGTGCCGTCACACGACCCGTTCGTTCCTTTCACCAACCCACCCCTTCGCGACTTTGAGCTAGCCAACCTTTTATTACCTGTTGGAAAGGTGTCGTGGATGCAGAACGTGGTGTAACAGGATAATAATTTGGCGCGGCCAACGTGGGGCTATCGATAAAGCCCTTTTGGCATGTTATGGTATCGAATTTTTTTTGTTGTAAATCAAGTAAATTCCAAATTAATTTTTGTAGGTTTAAAAAATAATTTGGCGCCCAACTAAGTGGCTGTCGAGAAAGCCTTTTTGGCATCTCGTATCGAATTTTTGTAGTAAATCAAGTAAACGCCAAATTAATTTTTGTAGGTTTAAAAAATAATTTGACGCCGCCAACGTAGTGGCTATCGAGAAACCCCTGCCTATCGAAAAGCCCTTTTGGCACATTACGTCAAATATTGTAAATCACGAAGTTTCGATTTTAAAAGTAATACCGACGCGCATGAATGGACTAACGAGATTCCATGACGCCCCCCTATTTAGAATTAAAAGTAAAAATTATCGCGATTTTAAGATCAAATATAGTATTTCCGTTCACCATCAATTGTTTAAAGAACAAGTAGAGTCGTGTTTCGCGAATTTCTTTTGTATTCAATTAAATTAATATATTTCACTTTATAATGGCGTTCAGGATCGTACCGGACAGATTACGCAAGGACGAAGTCCAATACGAGTTAAAGATTAGAGGTTTACCTGTTCACGGTTCGGTAAAAGAATTACGTGTTGAACTAGTATCAGCCCTTATGAAAGAAGAACAGGGTGAAAGATACATTTTATTATGGTACCCATTTACTTTCACGGAAGATTTGGCAGCGTTAAAAACGGGCGTGTTAATCATTAATAAATTACTCGGTCGTTTAGAAATTTTTAGTGAAAATGAAACCGACATAAGAATTCAGGTAGAAACGAAATTGGCGCACTACTTTAATAGATTATTTAAATCGAGACCCTTGCTAAATAAAGACAAGGACTCTCATCTCGCAATTTTAGACAAATTGGAAGATTGTAGGTCAACATACGGGTTATTGTTAGCGAACTCTCGGACGAATTTTGCAACAGAGATCGTGGAAAAAATTATCCAAGAATCTGTTGATTGCGTAAGCGAAACTGAAAATTCACTATCGAGCATGACCTCGGCAGTTTCAAATAAAATAATAACCGATGCAAATTTTATCGACCCTACAAGTAAATTTCCGGACGAAATTTGTCAATGTAGAGATTTCAAAATATCGACTCCGGTCGTGAAATTACACCTACGAATTTCCGGTCAAGTCGAAGCCGTTTCGATACTGACAAATGAACACATGTCAGTAAAAGAAATCGACAATTTATCTCGAGTCGAGTCCGACAGTTTTAGCGGACCGCAAAACAACGGTCAAATTAATCACGAGTTTGTTTTTAGGAACCGTGTTAATAATAATAGTATTAAAACAAATAATAACGCCTTTTTGTGTTGGAATTGTGGTGGCACAGGACATTTAGCGTCGCGTTGTACCGTTCCGCGGAAACGTATATATTGCTATCGTTGTGGGAGAAAAGATGAGACCACAAAAACTTGTCCCCATTGTAACTCCAGACAGAGTAGGACCAAGAAAAAAAATCGTTGCAGGGCATAATGCTCCAAAAAAGAGATTAAAGCCCCGATTTTAATATTAAGATTTTTATGTGTGTTTGTTTTTCGTGTGAATGTATGAATGAATTTTGTTTATTAGTGCGTGTGTTTCGTTGCGAATGTATCTAGTCCTTAGTCGTTATTGTTAAAATTTTTTCTCGTTGTTTTAGAAAATGTCATCATAACATTTTACCTAGCTTTTTGTACTTTTAAGGAAATGTCGCCATAACATTTCGCTTTGTTTTTATTGCGTGGTTGTTAGGTTGAATCGAGGAGGTCAGGTCTGGTGCGGACCACCGCTAACTGTAGACCGAAACAACTTACATTTTTTTTTATCGGTTCATAATGCCGTTTTGGCGTGTACAACCCTTTTTGTCCCGTGCATGACGTAAAACTGCGAACACCCTTACCGCCCTAACGTGGCGATGAATACCGCAACCCTTAAATTTTGTTGAAAACTCTTACTTGTCACTCAACTTAGTTTAAAGTTTTTTTGTTTCACCATTTTTTTTTGTGTGAACTCTTACCGTCTATATCGGACGTTGAAAGTCTACCCTGTATTTCGCAACCCTTTCTGTAGAACGAAAACCACCCTAACGCACAATCCCTTAACAATGCCACCCTCCCTCGCATCGACAATTTTAGTAACAAATTTTTATTAGCCTTCAGCAATTAACGATAAAAGATTTTAATCTGCGTCTTCTACGCACCCTTACGCATTATCATTGCGTACCATTTATAGCGAACCTTGTTTTTTATTTCCATCTTTAGCAAATAGCGATAGGAAGTTTTTTTTTGTTGTGCCTAGCACACATGTTCACATCTAGATCAAGTATGTTTAAGTACGCATGTTATATACGCACTCGTTTCCATACGTATTTTATGCTAGTAACACCGTACACTCATTACGCATTTTTTTTGTTTGCATGTGTCTCGAACAAGACACAAAGCGTTTCGTACGCATTCTTACGCTTTACTACGGGTCACGCACTTACGCACCTCATTAGGTTACGCATTTATTTTTTTTACTTTTTTGAATTTAGTTTCAAGGTTCAATCTTCGAAGTTAGTTTTGTGGGTGTAGTCTTGGAAATTTTACGCACACATTTTAGTGGATTAGTAAAAGTTTTTTTTGACTTTCATTTGCAGACGTATTTCCGAATTTTGAGTTTGATCTAGAGCAGTTTGAGTTATTGTTAACTTTAAGTTTTTTTAAAGTAAACATTTCGAATTTCATGTTACCATTTAAATTAAAGTTTTTTTTGAATTTAACGTCAAGGTTTTGTTAATTAACGTAAACATTTTAAATTTAATAGTGATACTTAAATTAAAATTTTTTTAGTTTAACGTCAAGTTTTTTTGAATTAAGAGGGACGTCTTGAATTTAATATCGGCCTTTGGAGCCAAGTTTTTTTTTCAGTTTAACGAAAAGTTTTTTCGAATTGAGGGGAATTTTTTTTTGAAATTAATGGAATGTTGTTTTGAATTTAATCAAAAGTTTTTCAAACTTGATTAATAGTTTTTCAAATTAGATTGAAAGTTTTCAAATTCAGTTGAAAGTTTTTTTTTGAATTTAAGTTAAAGTTTTTTAAAGTTTTTTTTGAAGTTTGACGTCAGTTAAAGTTTATTTTTGAGTTTTTTTTGAATTTAAAGTTTAACGTAAAGTTTTCTTTGGTGAATCAAATCAATCAAAGAGTTTTGAATCCCAGTCCATTGAGACATTTTTCTTTAAGTTAGTGGTAGGGTAACATCTAGTTATCATTTCGGGTTGAGGTCAATGTGTCACTGTCGCTTCATACACACTGATCATGTCTTATTGTCAATCGCACGACGTTAACTTGCCCCCACCATCCCTCACCGTTCTTTCTTGGTATCGAGTACCGTTTAAAATAGATTTTTTTTTAGTTTTTTTCGTTTTCGTTTTTGAAATTGAAATTAAGATCAGGGCTGAGAATGCAATTGCATTAGACATTGCCTCATGCCGTGTTGTATTGTTTGGACTTGTGTCCAATTTCGGACAAATCATTTGTCGCAACACACCCTTTAGGGGAAGTTTTTTTAACACACCCTGGAAGGAAAATTTTACCGAATTTTATTTTTTTTTGTAGTAAGGTTGTCATAGTTAATAGTTGTTTAGAGTGACCCACTTCTCATCGAGCTATCGAATTATCATGCTGAACATAGTTCCACTGCTAGATAAACATTTTTTTTTGACGTTGATCCACAGTTGGATAACGATCCAAACCCCAGGGTTATAAAGTAATTTCGTGGACTTAGTCCATTCCCCGGTGAATTATCGTCCCATTTATTTTTTTTGGCGGATGACAATCTGCCCCAAAGGAACCTTCTTAGTAAGGGAATTTCGTACAGAAGTAAGGGGTTATAACTCGAAGCAACACTCTGGGAAATTTACCTTTTGTTAGGGAATAATAGATTGACTACAACTATGCTACACGGTCATAACACCTGCCGGTCTAGGAAGAACAAACCCATTAGGGGTGAACTTGTAAATTTGATCCGTTCATCCCAGAGGCATATATTTTGACGCCTCCCAACTTTTACCACGTACTCGGGTCCAACCCAAGCTAGAGTTCAGCGTCTCTGTTTGTGATTGTGGGTCTTACGGCAAGCGAACGATCCCGTGACTTCGCGAACCGCCCTCTCTTGCAGCGGTCACAGCGGCTTTAGATTTGTTTGAGACTTGGGACGTGGAACATTTTTTTCTGTGTAACTTTTTTTTTCTCTCGCGCTTTTAGTATGTAAGGATTAGTTTAGATTTCGGTTTAGGTAGTATTAAGTTCAGCCTAGGTTTCGGTTTAGTTAATTTTAGGTATCGGTTTAGTTAGCGTAAAGTTTGGGTATTTTTAAGTTAGTTTTAAGTCATTAAGGTTAAGGGAGATAATTGTTATGTCCCTATCGTACGACAGAAAACTACGTGCCCCCAAAGTATAAACGGGTCATTTTTCTTTTTCTCGCTTCATTGTTTATCTCGCGTGTCATTTTTGTAATCTCGAGTTTTTCTTTGTTTTTTTGAATTTTTAGTCATGTCATTTGGTAATCTCGAATTTTTTTTTGAATTTTCCGTCAACCATTTAAGAAATTATTTTACATGAAGTTATAGGGTACGCTTAGCGATCCATTGGGATTAGTCACCCAGTAAATCGTGCAGTAAGCCAAGTATCGACTGGTGTTGCGTTAGATCGACTACCTAGTGTCAACATTAGTCATGCGTTAATTTCGTAGTCACTTTAGGCCTTTTGGAGAAATATTGTTTCTCACATTCGTCAGTTTCATATAGTAGAGTCACTTCATATATTTTTCAGCAAACATTTAGGTGCAACCCGGACGGTTGTCACCATTTCGAATTTCAGTCAGTTTTCGTATATCTTTTTTTTGTTGTTAAATTTTTTTTTCGTGTATAACGATCACTTTAGTCCCGTTTAAATTAATCAACCCCCCCCGCCTACCGAATTAGATAGGACCGGCTTTGTAAATTTGATCCAGCCGTCGTTCAACTTCTAAACCCCCCCCTTATGTTACATGTTATGATCTTTTGTGGCCTTGTACCCTAGTGGATACGTTCCACTGGTACAACGTCCCCGTCTTGCACTAACACTACCTGTGTAAGACAACATTTAGAGTGAAGTTTTCTCCGGTGCCGACCACCGCAGGACTTCTCAATAAATGGTCGATGTATTTTGCGCATCAAGACTCACCACTAGCATTGGTAGAGTCAACCAAGCTTTGATAGCTTCATTTTTTTTTGTGTGGCGATAGATTATGTAGGTCCACGGTTAGGCCCCACGTAATATTTTTTTTGTATTCAATGAAAGCTCCCGTTTACATCAGTGTGGTTCAAGGACGTTCCCTTCGACTACACTGATGAAAGCAAACCATCCCGACCCGTACCGTCAACTATGCCCCACGAATATTTTTTTTATTCAGTGGAAACCATCTCAATTTTTTTTCTCGCCCCCCCCCATCATTACCTCTTCTCTCTCTTCCGATCATCTCGTCCGGATCGAAGTCATGATGAAGGTTAGTGATCTCCCAAACGGCTTTGTAAATTTGATCAAGCCAAGCGCAAGTTTTTTTCTCTGTTTCACCAACGATAACTGATAAAACAGACAGTCCCCATCTACTGAAGTGCCCAAACGGCTTTTGTAAATATGATCCAGCCAAGCACACGTCTTTTTTTACTCTGCTTTTTCAACGATATTGAAAAAGGCAGACAGTCCCCATCGACTGAACATTTAAGAGAAGGCTTTGTAAATATGATACGCCGATGAAGTGTTACCTCAGTTCAGGTCTACTTTGATCTAGAGTCCGGTGTCTTCACAGACATTTGTGGGTCACACGGCCAGCGAATGATCGCGTGATTTCGCGAACCGCCCTCTCATGTAGGAGTCACTACGACGCACGGATTGACTAAGCCTAGGGTTAGGTGAACCTTCTCTCTTT
Source organism: Podabrus alpinus (assembly GCA_932274525.1). Lineage (NCBI taxonomy): Eukaryota > Metazoa > Arthropoda > Insecta > Coleoptera > Cantharidae > Podabrus > Podabrus alpinus. Next base: position 24,277,742 of record OW026454.1, read on the forward strand.
TTTTTTCCCGGCATATACGTATAGTCTAGTCACTAGTTTGAGTAGCTATTTCAATACTACAAGTGTTGATGGTTTATTGTAGGACAATTTTTGTTTCGGTTGAGGTTGCGCGCGTCCCAGTTGAAGAGTAGTTAGGGATAACAACTCTTGACGTAAGGGGAGTGTCACCTTATTACGCGCATTGGGCGCACCCTTAGATTTTGTTTTTACAATCCATGGAACTCATATTTTAAATTTCAAATCGATCCGGTGAAAATTATTCTTTTAGAAGACATTTTTAGGTCGGGTTGTAAATTAAAAGATTGAAACATTCGCTCAACCAACAAAATTTACGTTTTGCAAATGTATAATAGTCTTAAAAACTGTAGAGGTAGGAAAGTATGTTCATAATATTTTTATTCGCGTCCCATGAACCATGCGGTAGTTAACACAATCTTTATAGAGTTGACGTAGCATACATCGTAGATTCACGCCATCAGCAAGAAAACCATCATTCTATAACGTTGCGAACTAAACGTCAATGCATGCAAATGCATTACTATAAATTTTAGGTAGGATCGAGAGACACTTTTATACGATCCATAATCACGAGCCAGTCGTCAATACAAGGACACACACGTGCATGTTTGAAAATCGTGAGAATCAATGCCTTTTGTTTTGCTATCTCGACCATGTGCAGATAAGCAACCAAATGTGCTCGGGTTTAACATGGCAAGGATAGCGATTTCGCAATTGCAGACTTCGATAAAAACAAGTAAAAAGTGTAAAAGTTAGACCCTTTTCGTCCAACCAGACGAGCAAAAAATTGTTTTGCTCGCACGTGTCGTACCAAATTTCTCGATACACTTTGCATGGAGAAAGAAGAAAGCGTGCTCTCACACTCTCGGCATTGTCCAATTAAATCGCGTCTCCCTTCTTTCTAAATTGATAGGACCCAATTACAAGGACCCAAATCAATCAGTAAGTGGGAAAAATCCTAAATTAGAGTAGGGAAAATGCATAAATTGAGCTACAAATTGCATATTAGAGGAGATTCACTTAGAATCCGATACTACCTTTTCGTATCGTAGCGCTTCCAAAAGCGGAATTAAATACCGAGGTCTCACATTTATTAGAGATCCTTAAATAAATACAAGTCATTTGTGCTAAAAATTAGTGTGTGTCAACTGCAGGTACTATCGAACATCAATATCGTCAATTGTGACTAAACAATTAATATACTATCGAACATTAATATCGTCAATTGTCATTAAACAATTAATATTTTATCGAACACTATTATCGTCAATTGTTACTAAACAATTAATATTTTATCGAACATTAATATCGTCAATTGTGACTAAACAATTAATATTGTATCGGACATTAATATCGTCAATTGTTGCTAATATTTAATGAGTTATCGAACATCAATATCGTCAATTGTTGCTAAACCTTCAATATTTTATCGAACATTAATATCGTCAATTGTTGCTAATATTTAATAAGTGATCGAACAATTAATATCGTCAATTGTTACTAAACATTGAATCAATTATCGGACTTTTTATACCATCTGTTTATCACGTTTAATCCCGTCGAGTTATTGCTTGCCGCTCGTAAGGCAAGTACGTAGCATTGCTTTTATCGAATGGTACAAAACAGGTGTTGCACTTCCAACCCATGTGTGCATCCTAATCGTTCTTTTTTATCGGACACCACATTAACATTTCTTACTTAGACAGTGCCGGCTTGAATTATTTGTCACTTCGCGAATAACTAAATTAGTGAATTATTTCGTACGGAGACCCATATTTTATCGCGAAATACAGTGCGTGTACCACCCTGTTATTTCACCACCTTCCGATTTGAAGAGTTTTTGGGAAGCTGGTTATTGCGCTGCCCTTCTGATATGGTTTGAGACATCACATTCAGCTCCATTCTACATTCTGAAGACGAATCTCACTCCTGAAGGACTCGTCATCGACTTTGCCTAGAGGTCGAACATCAACCACCCAAATTAAGTAAGAAACCTTTTTTTATATTTTTAAGATTGTGATGTTAATTGGTCCTATTGACCATTAGTTGTGTTTATGAACGTTCAGTTCAACCCTGGAAGACGATATCGCAACCATTTTGTACACCTTTTATGTAACTTAATATTATTATCTATTATTAACGTAACTTTTACCACGCCATTCGAGCGTTTATATCCGAACTAGTAATTTAACGTAACATTTTAAGTTTGGTGCTGCAACTAAAGTTCATAAGAATTGAGCGATCACTTTGATTGGCTTTCATTATCAATTTTATGAGTCACAGTTTTAGATGTCATCGAGTCGCACTTAAGTAACTAGTATTTTTGGGTGTGGAGTGCTGTATTCAATACGCCCCCCCTTTCATGCAAATTAACCTTTTGTATTTTTGTAAGAGTAATTGTTTTACGAATGTTAGTTTCGCAACGGAAACCACACTGAAAGGTTCCGTCAACTGTACATATTTATTTTTATACAAGACATGTAAATTTGATAGTATCTTGTGTAAACTTTGTCAACTCCCCCCTGATATTATTTTATTTAATACATTTTTATTATTTCCCAACTTTGTGTGTTATTATTATTGTTGTGTTAATGTTTATTTAGCTATTTTCACCCACGGAAAGTTCGCCTCCTGTAAAGGTAAGGTCATTGAGCGAGGTTTTTCCGGAGTGAGAGTTCGCCGTAAGATCATCAAGTTGTCGCGTACCAGCTTGGAAGGTGTGATAACCAGTCCCCTTCAAAAAGATTCATTTCTTCGTATGCGTGGCGCCCATTTAAACTCCCTCGTGTATATTAACCCCATCGATTTTGACTTAACTCCCCCCCTGTGTAAATTATTCACACCGATTTTGACAATTTTTAGAATCGCGATCGAGGATTGCCCGGTCGTCGATTGGAAACACCCGCTTTGCGACGTGCCGTCACACGACCCGTTCGTTCCTTTCACCAACCCACCCCTTCGCGACTTTGAGCTAGCCAACCTTTTATTACCTGTTGGAAAGGTGTCGTGGATGCAGAACGTGGTGTAACAAGTGTAAATATTAATTGCCAAGAGCATAACCACCTCGAATGCCTACATGTTCTTCAACAACTGCGTCGTGTTTGCATCGACTGTAGACTTTCTTAGACACTTCGTCGCTATCAAAACGTAAGGCGTATCTCATTTTTTGTCAAAAATGAGTTATATATGCCACTAGCTGACCCGGCAGACGTTGTCCTGCCCAAATTTCAATATTTGCCTACATGTATTTTTTAGATCCAATCCGCATGATGCCCTTGCGACTTATTTGGTCATCGCAAATACCAAACGTATTAAAAAAGGATTAAATAAATAAATTAATAAAAAATACAAATCAAGGTTCAATAAAAAAAAGTTTAACAAAACTGTTAAGTATTCACAAAAACCACAATAATTTTTAATTTTACTTTATTTTATTTTTGCCTAGACCGGTCAAACGGTCTAGGAGTCTATAGGGAACATACATACATACTGTTGTGATACGCTCTATCCGCATTAAGGATATGTTGTAACCAACAAGGAGCGAACAACGATTGGAAACGGTGGTTTCAAACACATTGTTGACATGTGTTTGTTTTTTTTTGTAGTTCAGTAATTTTAAGTTTGTTCGTGTTGTATTTTTTATGTAAACATTATGTACAACATGCGAAAATCAAAGGTGCAAATAACCGACGGACATCCGTAAACAAACCGGAAATAATAAGAAGCTCCGTTTTAAAAACAAAAAGAATTTGGTAACGGAAGTTACATATGATAAACAAGATAGTCGCATCGTGATTCCTAAACGGGATAGTCGCATCCAGATCACTGTAAGTGATAGTCACATCAAAGTTACTGCAAGAAGCAGTCGATTAAATAATTTTTCAATTAAGATAATTGAAATAAAATTATATTGGCGAGTCATAAAGTGGTGCTACATAGGGAGAATAATTTTCCCAGGCGATTTAACTTCCCTGAAATAGTGGAAGTCGGGCGTGTTCGGCAACACAGAATATTGTTGATCGAAAATCCCTACAGTACGGGTAACGTACGTGAAACCCTGATAAAATATATCAGGTCGAGTGAAAGAAATTATTGGAATAGTGGAACGAGAATAGTAGAACGAGCGTGGATTGTGGAATCCAGATTGGAAGAAGACTGGAGATTGGAGGAAGATAAGTTCAAGAGCGAAGAACCAAGATTGTGCGCACTGTGCGAAATAGCAGGTTAGCTTGTATCAATTATTTCAGTGCGTAGATAGAATTGTAGTATTTTAAAGATTGTTTTGAGTTGCGTTGATTGAATGTTAAAGTTTGTTATAGTATTATTAAAAAACTTGTTAACTAGATCCAATCGTGTTTACTCTTTGTTGGTATCGAGAACTCGTCAATCAATAAGCTTGTATACTAAAGTGTCGTTATTAGAGTCAGACCCCGACGTATTTATCGTGAGAAGTAGAGTCGAATTAAGGTAGGTGACCGAAAGCTATTGTGTGTGTTCTCGTGGACTTGTCAAGTACACCAGGCACTACAATACATACATCCATTTATATATATATAGTGCTATGATGCAAAACATCAATAATTTATTATAAGCTAAAGCTCAATAAACACTCGTAAAAGATAAAAATTGCATGAACTTTTTATAGCAGTAGGAGTTCTGAAAGGTAGTTGAAGGTTCTTAATGTAGTCAAGTAATTATAAAAGAATAGGTGACCAAAGGAGGTTTCTTCACCAATGATACGTACTGAAAAGGGACATTACAGATTAATTTATTTTTCATATAAAAATTTGTTTCATAAATAATTTAATTTTAGTATTATAATGAATAGGTTAATTTTAAGAAGTGCGATAAAAAAATAAACAGTATTATTACGTAGTAGTGATTGACGTGGAAGTGAGCGGAAGGACGGATGCAGCGATTCGCCATCCGAGGCAGATGATTTTACGTGTAACCGGACCAGATGAGATGTTGTTATGACGACTCTAAAAGAAAACATTAAATCAATTAAATGACATTTGATCATAAATAAACTTTATCAAGGTAGCAAAGTACTTACGTTTAAAATTAAAATTATCAAAGAGTGACGAAATCCAAAATCACACAAAAACCAGGGAAACGAATAATAAAAAAATAAATAAAGAGAATTACGCGAGTGCGTAGAAGGACGAAGGTGTTCTTGTACACTCGTCCAAAATCAGTGAAAATTGGATAAAAATCCAATATAAAGTGTTTAACCTAAAAGAAAGAAATTATTAAAAGGTTACGAGAAAAGAAATACAGTTTCTGCAGAATTAATTTTATAAAATCAAAGGTGGATACTTACCTTATAAAAAGTGATAAAGTGGTTGAAGGAAATACTTCAACAAAGAAATTTCAGAAGAAAGAAATTAATTTAACACGTGTCGTTGACCTAGGAGGATCACGAACAGGAAATCACTGCAGCCTTGAAGATAAAGAAATTGAAAAGAAAGTGCACCGCCATCTGTTTCGGTAAGACAAATTTAAATAACTCTTTCGCGGCAATATTGGACGATTCAAAAGAAATTATAATACGAACTACGACGTGTAAACGGAAGAACGCACAAAAGTTCGGTTTTGCGCAAATTTAATTTAATTATTTTGTTTAGGTTAAGAATTGTCATTTTTAGTTTAAATTGTTGGGGTTTATTATTTATTTTTCATATGTTTATGTTATTATTCAGAAATAAATGGTTTATAGTTTGCAAATCCTATTGCGTATCATTGAGGAAAGAATCTTCCTCCACTTGATTTATATTTCAGAAAAAGTAAAGAGTCACCCTCAAGGAATTCACTACTGGGATAAGTGTGCTTCATGCAAAATACAGTCATTATAAAAAGAGCTAGCAAAAAGGGAATTTAAAATCATAAAAATAAAATATTTCAAAGTTCATTTTAAAAATTAATAACAAAGTGCATGTGGTCCCGTCTTTGAAGGCCGGCACATTGCAATAGATATAGAAAAAGTTGTCCTTAGTTCTTTAAGAAGCTCATCCGATTATCCGACATTAAAAAAAATATTATTAATGAGGAATCTCGATGATCCATTCATGCGCGTCATTGTAGTCTCCCTTCGCGAATTTTCCTTTGCGAATTTTTGCACTATTTCAATACAAAAACATGCGCAGGGACCTACATAATAGCTGTGCCAAATTTGGTTCCGATCGGTCAAACGGTCTAGGAGTCTATAGGGAACATACATACTGCCATGTATCGCTAGGGTGCGTTCAGAAATGCACGGCAAGGTAAAGGTGATATTTAACAACGTGTTGCCTGAGTGTGACTATGGTGTGACAACCCTGTACGCTTTCATATGAACGGCTCAAGGTGTTGGTGCTTTTAGTTTATTTCAAATTCATAACCTATAACCTCATTTTTAAAATTTTTCATTGATTCTGTTGTAGAAAGTGATTATTTGTGATAATTTTCACAATATTTTCACAATATTCACCAATATTCACGTTCTCCATGTTCAAAGAGTTTTTGACAGAACACGACAAATCTATTGTTTGATTGTATACGCTTGCGCGGCTCGTTCACCCACTTTACACTCCAATCCAGACCGCGGCGATTAAAGGTAACTCTTGGGCAAACACCTAGCTATTTCTGAACGCCGGTATGGGTTGCACCCTTTTAATTTTTGAACGACTTTCTCGCACCAGTGTCACACTTGGGCGATTGGGTAATCATTTCTGAACGCACCCCTACTGTTTAAACTCAAATTAATTTTATAAAGCGAGGAAGATTAAATGGCACTTAATTAATAATGCACCGACCAGCAATGCATGAGAACTCTGTAAATTTTAGGGTCAAAAGTGGGTTCATGAATCTGTCGAATGCTCAAATAAAATTGTTTTAACTCAATAACTTTTAATAAATACCGGACAACAACTTGCTATACCTTGCACCTATTTTTTTTTTACTCACTGCTGTTAATTAAATCAAACCAAATGTAACTATTGTACAATAAGAAATGTAATTTATTAATAAACATAATTTTTCAAAAACAAAAGATGAATTTTTAATTGCTAGGATTAAATCAGATTTACAAAATTATCAATTAATAATAAAAATTTCATAAAACCCCCAAAATTTTAAAAAACACGCGTGAACTGAATGTTACGAAAATGTGTCGACACAATTGCTTACCGGAGTCTTACTCGTGCAAGGTCGATGCAAAGAACACACAGCGGATAACCAGGAGAAGATGACTCGTAGTTTGATCCAAATTCCATACTATGAAGAGTTCCAGGGTGAATTAATGATTAATCGAATATCGGCTACTGACAGGATAGACGTTAAAGTAAGTCCATAAACCAATTGGACACCCTTCTGCAATAGGGAACCAACCAACAAAACACCATTCTGAGTAATCGGCGTTTAAAGGTTTCAGTATCTAGCAAAACACATATCAAAACGTTGGTTCCCATGCTCAATAAATGCCTTTAAAATGGATTTATATTCTGGTTCTCTTTTGTATAATGGAAAGCATCAAAATGATTGTTGGAAACAAATGATTGGAAAATGGTTGGTTCCTTATTGCAGAAGGGGGTCCAATTTCCAATAACTTTTCAATTATTAACATAACCATAAAAAAATATTCAACCATGCGGAATTTGCAGCGGTCACCAAAATTTTCCAATTTTTCAAAATAATAAATCTTCTTGTTCATTCCCAAATTGATAACTCATTGAACCATACTCATGTAACTTCAACTAATACTCAGAAATTTTCAAGACAAATTAAATTCAACTCTTAATTTAATCAATTTTCAACATGGACGGAACAGGACTTCAAAATTACGTCCTTACACTTTCGTGGACGGAACCCGACTTTTAATTACGTCCTCACTATTTCGTGGACGGAACTGGACTCCTCTTGTATTCTACTCGCTAATCCCACCAAAAATCGTCTATCTGACCGCGCACTCATATTTTTCAAAATCACAATTATTTAAATTAATCCTACACTTTTACAAATAAATTCATTTTTAATTTAATCCCAAACTTGTTAAACCAAAACAACTGAATCCTCTTTTGCCTTTTACACATTTTTTTTTACATACCTGTTTGCACAAATCATTACGTTTGTTATTTTATCAGGTTAAATGGAGCAAGCAGTTTACTATGGAGTATTTAGAAAATGTAGGTGCAAGTTCATACTCTTCATCATGGTCTCTGAAGTGACTATCTCGATATGAGCATTGTACAGAAAAACACCCAATTATGCTAGATCTACCCTTATAGTAAATATAACACGACAATACATACATACATCCATTTTTATATATATAGATTACTTGCTGGATAATGATCTCCGTGATGTGACGAAAAGGCACATCTCGATTATGCACCGTTTGCATTTTATAGCCAAAATAAGTTCCAGGCCGATCTCAAATAAACGATAAAAAGTAACATTAATAATAAAGCCAATCACAGTTTTAAATATTAGAAATGATTATCAAGATTGTTAGCAATAACTGTGTAAAAAGAAATACGATATATTCAATAGTATTTTAGTTATGAAGAAAATAAGAACGGTAATACTTTTCTTTATTTCGCTCTCCTGTAAAGTGAGGAAAATCGAGATACGCCTTTACGTTTTGATAGCGGCGACTTGTCCTATGAGTAATACGTAGGGACTTCGCAATTATTTTCCCAAATCCCGTAAAACATTATTGGAGATACACCGGCCTGCTTGGCACTATAAGATTTTATGGATTTTAATGGGACTCCTTGATTGGACTCATTGTGGACTAATATAATAATTGATTTTGCTGAGTTGCAGGACTCAACATTAAAGTGAGCATTAAGTAACTTCAGAAGTAAAAGACTAATCAGGACTGTTTGAGTGAATAAAGTTTTATATATTTAAATTTTAGGTTGGTAATAAATTTAGACTGGTAAAACTAAATCAACCAATCAGGGATTTTAGAGCGGCCAAACAAAATCTCATACTTATATGAACCATATACCTATAAAGAAACTTCGAACTTCGAAATATCGGCTTAATAGTGGGCATTTTGATGCTTTACCTATTCTGGAGAATAGCAACGCAGTTACTCTTTCTTCCCTGCAAGCTACTGATACCTCTTGAAATGCTGAACATAAGTGGAATTGAAAATTGTTATGAAAATTTAGAGAGAAAACGGTGACCTCGAAGAACCTATATCCAAAGGGATTATGCTAAGCAGACCCTGTGGAAAGATTTCGTCAACTCATAAGAAAAATGAATTGTGTGATGATCTGAAATCTTTTATGGGCAAAGAAAATTAATTCTGGTTTTCATTACGATCCAGATATTTTTTACGGTTATGATAAATCGATGGAATTAGGACTAACCATTGTTATTTGTATCTGGTGCAATACTATTAAACGGAGAGACGAATATTCTGCAATGTACTGCTGTAATGGAAAAGTTGACCTACCTCAAATCAAAGAACTCTCGGAACCAAACACTTACTCCAAACATTTTCTTGCAGCTCAACATTGTTGAGGGAAATTTTACGCTTCTTTTATTTTTTATCAATTATTACTTTCCGAACCCCTAGGTAAGGAAAGTATTGTTATCAGTCAAAATTTGACCCTCCAATTTTTTGACAGATGTTCACGTTTTGAGGTCCCCTGAATCCATTTTTATCATTTTTGGAAGGATGTCTGTATGTATGTGTGTGTAGGTGTGTGTGTGTGTGTATGTACGTCTGTGAACACGATAGCGTCTAAACGAAGCAAGCAAATCATTCCAAATTTTGCATATAAGCTTTTTCCTGTCGTAGGACGAAGCCAGATGAAAATAATTTAAATCGTGTAACGGGAAAGGGGGGTTTACCTGGAGCTATTATGACATTATGCGTCATAACTTCGAAACGAAATTAAATATGTAAAAATATTAATAACAAAAAATTAGCGCTATGGAATTTCCTACATTTTTTGTCCTACAAGTTTTTCTCTAAAATATACAGGGCGTTTCAAAAATTTTTGTATTTGTAAAAATTTTTTGTATTTGTAAATAAAATAGTAAACCGCATTCTACTAACGAAAATAAGATGAAAAGTTTCTAATAACATGGGTCCAAAAATGCTTCGTTTGCAAGATATAGGCATTCAAAAGTTTTTTTCTTCCTATTTTGGCAAAATATGAAATTTTTCATCGATTTACTGTTGAAATTATGTAACCATTTTATTTAAAAATATAATGTAAAAATTTGCGTCTGTTCGGAAAGTTATGCGATGGCCACATCAGATTTTTTTTGATTTAATTTTATTACTTTCTGGAATTATTTTCTTTGTTACCTTTTATTCCCATCCGGATTTGAAAAATAAACGGATAACAACTATAATTCTGAGACTTTTCATGTAAATAATGCTTTAATTTTGATTAGGAAATGAAGCGCATCGATTGATGCATTGTAAGCCCATCAGTGATTCCCGTCCAGATTTAAAAAATTAACGGATAAGAACGATAATTCGGGGAATTTTAAGTTAGTAATGCTTTAATTTTTATTTAGGAAACAGAGCGCGTTAATTGGTGGCATTATAAGCCAATCACTGATTTTGTGATGAGTGAAGACACTTAGTTTTAATGGTATAAAGAAAAGTTCAATCCCGTAATTTGGATTATTCAGATTATCCTTTCAATTATTTCAGTTGGTAAAACGTTTTTACTATATATTGAGAAATACAAAAGTAAAAAAATAAAACAACAGATGGATAATTCAGGTAATATATTATTAAATATCTGTAATATCAATATTGCAGATAGTAACGTAGACTTGGAAAGTGGTGGTAATTCTGAAAGCTGCAGTATATGTTTAAATATATTTGGAAACCAGGAAGTCGGATTTTTGGAAAACTGCAAGCATTATTTTTGTTCAGAATGCATTATTGAATGGACAAAAACCAATAACTTTACTTGTCCATTGGATAGAATCAACTATGATGCAATCACAATTAAGAAATACTACGAGGGTCAAAGAGTAAGAGTGATCAAAGTGAAAACTTTAAATAATGGGTCAAATGGTAGAGCAGCAAAAATACTTTTTAGCATATTTATCTTTATACTATGGTCACTTCTTATGGTTTCTGCGGTGTTCATATTATATAATTGTTTTACAACTATTAGAGTATACCATCGTACTCAAAATGTTTCCGTTGCACCAAAACAGCAAGTTAACTATTTTTAGAAGAAAAATTACTTCTATTTTAGCAGATGTACGGAGAAAATATGCTTAAATAATTTTTTCATGTTTTGACTTTTATATTATATAATAAACTTTTAAATTTTAAATAAATAATAATTATTGTTAAATACTTTTATTGTTCTCTGGGAGTTAGTTTCTCCACATGAAAATTTTTCTGTCTTTTAATTGTAAAATTATTTTGCAAATTTATTGAATCCATCTTAAATATGATTTAAACGCAGTTGATTGAAGTTGAAATATGGAGAGGGTTCGTCTTGATTTCAAGTTATTTCCTCACATACCACACTCTCCGGTAGCTGGAAAAAATATACTGAGAAAATTCATTTGTACGTACATACGCTTTATTGATATCATATTATGTTAGTAAGATAGTTTGTGTGATTATTACAAGAAGTGGGATTCAAGTCAATTGAGTTATGAAATTCAGTTAGGCAGGAATTGTTAGTTAGAGCAACGTCACCCTCGAAAAGTGATGACAAAAGTATCAGTTTCACTATCGGAAGCGCACAGAACCTGCAGTTGAGCTCGCTAGTTTTCAGGCCATGACCGTCGTTAATACTTGAGTTGATATCTACAAACGATCAATTTTACTTATATCAGTTTAATAAAATAATCACTGCAAAATTATTATTTAAAAAAAGTTTGTTAATAAAAATAGCAAAAAAATTAATCTAAAAGTATTGCGATTAGGGGTGCGCGATTATGAAATTTCATAATCGATTATAAAAAATAATCGATTGTTTTCGATTAATCGATTATTGAAGATAATCGATTATTCATAATCGATTATGAACTCATAACTCGATTATGAATTCATAGTCGATGATGAACTCATAATAAGGGTTACTAAAGTTACTATCTAATTTATTATACAAAAACTTAACAAAAATTAACAATTACAACTAGGAACGTTTTGGAACATAATGGAAATTCATTGACAATAAAATCAATTGTTCCGAATGTTCAGATGTCAGTGAATTTCTTAAATCGGTAACATTTGGCCTCCACGGCTAAACACTCGTTCTGAAGCAGCACTTGTTCCTTGAATACATACTTATTTTCTTGCCATAGCTGCCAGTGCCGGAAATGTTCTCCAATTCCTAATTGGAGAATTTTCATTATTTATTTCTACAATCGATTATTTTCACAATCGATTATTTCTATAATCGATTAATCGATTATTATAAATTATCATAATCGATTATGAAATAATCGATTATTCGAATTACGGTGATCGATTAATCGATTATATGAGCACCCCTAATTGCGATGTTCTTTGCTTTGCTGTATTGGCAAATCAAAGGGATGAACAAGTTTTAAGATCAAAATTTAAATGAACGTTAAGTTATTAAGAAATCATGGCAAGATGATGTAACGATTGACTCGTGAAAGAAATTAAAATTTATATCATGTTAAAATAATTGTTATTTGTTAGTTGTAATTTGTTAGTAATAATTGTTATTAAAACTAGATTAAATTAGAATTTGTTGTGTTAAGTGCACTAAAAAAGGTTTTCTCGATGACATTTTGTCACAAATTGGTGCAATAAATTAAACGGACGATTATTCGCTTCAATGTAAACATTTAAAGTGCATCGTGTATCCAATTTGTGGTTCGTTCCTAAAAAAAAAACATTATTTAAATAAAAATCAAGTGTGGAAAATATTGATTGAATTTACCGGCCAATGAAAAACTTGTAACATCAAAAACAAACAGGTGTTGAAAATTGCAACGAAAATTTAGATCCTTGGTGATTTGTTTACCTTAACAACGATAAAATTAACCGAAGTAAACGGACGTAAAATTGGTTGTTCCAGAAAATTTTGTAAAAAGATGTGTTAAAAAACCCTAAGTAGGGTTAAGTGAATGTTGATTGCACTAAAGAGAGGTTAAACTATATGGAAAATGTAGAATTTTATGAATGCACTCACCAATGAATCAAAGTTTGGTATTCACGGCTGAGGAGATAGTTGGATCTTTATGAAAATTAAATGGTTGACGACATAACGGTGAATTGGAGCAAATTTGTAGGTGAACGTCCGATACAAACCACGCTAAAGGAAAGAATGATGCAATCGGGAAGTGGGGTTAGAAATATTTAACTATACAGTTCGTGAATTTTAAACATAATAAAAATCAGAAATCTTTTTTTATTTACAAACATTTATTTAGATTAATCATTTTAATATTAGGAAATTTTGTTACATTTAGTTTTAAGGCACGCGGGTAAAATTTTCTTTCGTCTCTATGACGACAATTTATGCAAAATTTAAAAATTTTGTTAAAAATCAAATTGCCATGATTATTTTTTATTTTAATTTAAATTAAATTAATAAACAGTGTGAAAATACTCGTATGAATGTTGTTCATTCTGAAAATGAGCGAATGCAGTAAAGTAAATTTAACAACAATAAAAGAATTTTTTTATATCTTTTGAGCTAGCTGAGGTAAAATACAAAAATTTCTCCACGTAAGTTATCATTGTGGGATAAGCATCCAGGTAAGGGACAATTAATTATATAATTAAGGTGAGGGGTCATTGCAGTATCTTATAATGGAGGAGTCCAGACAAAGCACATTTTCAGCTTACCAAAATTCGGGAAAGCTAAAACTTTAGCAGATACATACATGTAATTTACATAGTGCCCGAATTCTCCTAAAAGTTTTTCCAATTTGGTGTTTTTTTTGCTTATTTAACGCTTATTTTCATGTTTAGCGAAAATTAACATTATTATAGACCAAAATTGAAGACCATAAATTCACATATCTGCCAAATTTCAGTTTTTCCTGTTTGTTATTAGAAGTTTAAGCAGAAGTTTAAGAAGTTTTAAAGTTTAATGCCTCATTGAGCTTCGAAGAAGAAACCGAAGCGAATTTATTCACGAAATATTTATTGATGATTGGTGCAATGTTTTTATATTTTCTTTGCCTTCCGGATTGTGCAAAACCGATGTCAATTGATAGACTTTTGTTTCAACTTGAATATGTTTGCATAAGCATCGTTATAATTTAAATTTTTTCAAAGCTATGAATATTTCACATTTTTGAGATGGATTATTTGACAACTCTGAGCAATACGCGATAACATTGATTGTGTCTTTAAAATTTAACAAATAAAACTTCGTGACGGTTGAGGTTAAAACGATGCCGATGCTGTAATGTTTGACACCACTTTAATTTTTGGGGGGGAATTTTTAGGAGATATTAATGTCAACTTTCGTCTTTGGAATTCAAAATTACACCACATGAAATTTTTCATTCAACGGCCATTCAATATTTTTATAAATTCCCCTGTGAGTTAAAAAAAATTACATTAAAGTGGTTTTCACTTACAACGCATACAAATTTCAGCTTTACAAAAAAAAATTCTTTCAGATTAAAATTGAACACTATGATATTCTCCAAATCAAGTTTTTTAAAAATTTTCTACTTCATATTTATAATACTGTACTAAACACAAATCAATTTTTCATAGAAAATGCTTAGTATTATTTTAAAATTTGAAATTGGAATAAAGAGGTTTAAAAATTCGTATTTCGAATAAAATGTTCTTAAATGCAATCTTCAACATCTGAAATTAATGCTGAAAAATCTATTTTGTAGGAAATTTTCAAAAGTAAATTTAAGTTGTTAAGTATATGAAAAACCAGGTTGGAGAAACCAAAATCTCCACGGACACGGCCAACTCGGCGATTCCAACTCGGCGACGGTCAACTCGGCGACCGGACAACTCGGCGACGGACAACTCGGCGACGGACAACTCGGCGACCGGTCAACTCGGCGACCGGACAACTCGGCGACGGACAACTCGGCGACGGACAACTCGGCGACCGGACAACTCGGCGACGGACAACTCGGCGACCGGTCAACACCGGTCAACTCGGCGACGGACAACTCGGCGACCGGTCAACACCGGTCAACTCGGCGACGGACAACTCGGCGAGTTTAGTTATAACATATAACTGCCTGTTCATAATACATAAGACATAAGATTTAAAAACGTCATAATTTTAATAAATAAAGTTGAAATCATCAAAAGTTATGCCGTATATAAATCTTATGTAATTCTTATGTCCATTGTGAATAGGCATATAACATATCATAACTCGGCTTAGTTATTTTATGTTTTATTTTTAGAAAATCATAAAATTAATGTTCTGCATATTTTTATTGAAGTCTATTTTAAATTTATTATTAAGTTATTATTAATCTACATTATTTAAAATATTTTAATCCATAACATAGTTGTGGGATATACCACGAAGATATTCAATAATATTTTCTCGATCATACGCAACAACCTTATTTAGAATTCTGTTATCGGCTTCTTGATAACGTCTTCTTTTCGCTGGACCTTCGTGGCCAGCAATATTTCTTTCATAATCGACATCATACATTTTAAGAATTTTCCTTAGCTTGTCTATAAAATTCCACAAAGTAGGATGAGCAATACCACTACCAAAACCCAACTGTAGTTTGCGATGGCAAGCTTCTGCGAAGTTGTTTGTTCTGTCGCTTCCAAGCAAGGTTCGTTCGTAAACTGACCAAATATTAGAAGGAAATAAAGCTGCGGCTCTTGTTCCATTATTTCTGAGGCGTCCTATATAATTGTTGGTAAACCATTCTAAAATTGGTTCAAACTCTCCAGGCAAATAATTTTCCAGATTTGTAATCGCGTGAATAATGTCTTCTTGGGGAACAAATGAAACAGAAGTAATCATTTTAGCTTTTACTGCAAACTCGGCATCGCTATTATAACTTTGCAGAAGATGGTTTAAACTCAAGTGTTTCCGAAGATTTTTAACCAAGTGAAATAAGCAACCATGAATATTCACTTCTGGAAACACTGTGTGAATAGCTTGATGGATCGCTAATTCGTAATCCACACTTATACTTTCTGGAATAAGTTGAGGCCAAAGATTTCGTATCATACCAAATAATTTAGAATACGTTTCACTGCTTTTATCCGGCAGCAATCAAAACAATATGGGAAACACTGCGTGTCCATTTTTTATGGACAATATGACGAAAATTTGAGAGAAGAGAGAAGGACACAGTAAAAATGTGCCATCCATATAGAGTTCTTTCATCTGTCCAGCCCATGTCGAATGGTATTCACGACTAAATATTAAAATTCGCTGTGGATCGTGTTCGTTGCTTCCCGAATCTGCTAGAAGAAACCGCTCAAACTTCCCTGGACTGTACTCATAACGGGAATAATCTTCGGGAATAATTATTTCTTCACGAATAGCTGGATTTGGCGGTGCATCCAAATTTCTTTTTCTTATCCTTTGTACGTTTTTACGCATCACATCACTACTTGGAAGAATGCCTTGCACCGTAGCAGGAACATCTTCAACGGCTTGTGCTCTTATTTGTGCTGGGCTTTCCATGGTTGTACTTGCGAGGTGCTTCACTTTTGATGATACAGTTTGGAGTAAAACATTTGCTGCATTTCCAGTGTTACTACATGTATGGTCATTTCGTATAGAATTAAAATAACCGTCCGCTATATTCGTCCATATCCGACCTTTACATCCGTGGTGTTTATTCTCACAACGCCAGAATTGAATCGATCCGTCTTTACTAACTTTATCCTTCGTATAAAGATATCCGTCCAAATGAAATTTTTCGTTGGCTCTTTGAGTAGTAATATTTGAGTTTTCCATTTTTTCCGTGTCAGCTAGTTTATAATTGTTATGTATCGATATTCGTTGTAGACACTTCTTCACACTTACACTTCTTCAATAAACTTATAAAGCCTATTACTTATATAGTTTTAAATGGTATTAATATTCTCTAGTTGGTACTACTTAAGAATGTTAATCCCACAATATTTAAATGCATCCATACATTACATTTATCCCCTTTAATTTATTGTTGAACCGTTCCGGGGGACGTGATATCCGACTTGACCTTCTGATCGTGACCACTGATGGCGCGTCTGGTTTCCTCTGTTCCGCTTCGTCCACTTCTGTTGGCATGGGAATACAGAGGAACATAAAAACATAATATGGCATTAATATACCATCTATATAACAATAGTTGTAACATCAATAATATTCCAACACCTCCACTAGTTATGGTATAACTATTGCTAATCCCATCTTGCTTGAACAATATTGGTGTTTTTCTTTTGCTAATGCCTTGGTTAACGAATTTGCCACTATTTCCTGTGTTCCAATATGCTTGACCTGAATTTCTTTTAAATCTTGTCTTTCGCGAACAAAATGATGCCTTTTATCAATATGCTTTGTTCTACATCGTTATCCTGCGTTTTTGCTTAGATCAATTGCTCCTTTGTTATCACAAAATATATCGATATTAAAATATTTGTCAATAATTTAGATTAATAATAACAATTAAAATATACACTCGGTATCGCCGAGTTGTCCGTCGCCGAGTTGGCCGTCGCCGAGTTGTCCGTCGCCGAGTTGTCCGGTCGCCGAGTTGTCCGTCGCCAAGTTGCACGGTCGCCGAGTTGGAATCGCCGAGTTGTCCATCGCCGAGTTGTCCGGTCGCCGAGTTGTCCGTCGTCGAGTTGTCCGGTCGCCGAGTTGGAATCGCCGAGTTGTCCGTCGCCGAGTTGGAATCGCCGAGTTGTCGCGTTTCGAAATCTCCAATCGGGGGAGAAACCGACATGGGATTTTAGGGAATTTTGGGCATTAATTCGTACACTAAAATACATAAATATACTGAAAATATTTTTTCCGCACTGATACATAATTAAGATACTTTTTAACCTTATTATTTTGGGTGATTTTTGTTTAAAAAAATGTTTTCTTCAAATAATAATTTTGCATTTATTATTTTATTATCAAATTAATGAAGGTAAAAATGATCATTTCTATTGAACTGTATTTCAAGGCGGCGAATAATTTTTGCATATTTTGGATAAAAATTAAAAAAAACAAGGTGGAACTCGCTTTAGCGGTAGTTCGTAGGCTTCTATACAACTACTTTTCTGGTGTGAAAAGTTGTTGTTATTTTTGGTCGCCATAATTTTATAATGTAATATCAGATAATCAGATAATCTGCACTAATTAAATTTTTGCGGTTGGTATGTATCATTCACTATATAACTAATAATAATGAAACTTTTCCATTCCATTCGGAACTTTACTTCTCTGTAATGTAACTTCTCTTCTTTCTCTTTTACTTACAACTTAACTTCACCAATTACATCAAGCTACTGCTGTGGTTAATAATAAATAAATTTAAAACAATTTTTATTGTTTTATTATACATACGATGTGTTTACAATCACAATTTCGAGGGTTCTGATTAGATTTGAATTATGCGGACAGACAGACACGAAGCCAGATCGTAAGGCTTCTTACTATACTTTGTACATAGAAGCCTTTTTTTAAAGTTTTTTTTCAGAAAAATATAGTAGATAAAATATGACAATAAATTTTATCCGTTAATCTGATAACTTAATCCGTTGATCCGTTGATACCTTGATCCGTTGATCGGTCAGATCATCGGATTAAGTCTACTATATAGGTTAAAAATTACAATCTTAAAGCACAGAATATTTTTGTAACCTATCTTAATATATAAAACATGTTCAAAAATCACAATTTCGAGGGTTCTGATTAGATTTGAATTATGCGGACGGACGGACGGACGGACACCTAAAATGTTTGACCGTCGCCGAGTTGGAATCGCCGAGTTGGCCGTGTCCGAGCTAATATTTATATAAAAATGTTGTGTACAGGGTGTTATATTTATATAAAACTGTTGTGTACAGGGTGTTACAATTGTAATGGCGAAATTATTGTAACTAGTATCGATATTGTACATTTCTTTATTTATGTGAAATTTGAAAATTATACCCGAAAATTTTATGAGTTGGTATTGCCAAGTGTGACGATTTTAATAGATTTTGGTCAACTGAGTGTGTTTCTGAGTTCTAGGTCCAGAACGAAACTGGAACGAAAATTTTTGAAGCGAAGAGGAATGAACGTTTGACCACGAAAGTGCGGGGGCCAAATTTAGAATCACCAAAGGGTGAATAATGAAGTAAGCGGTCAAAGTGACCTTAATATTTGTGTGTAATTATTCTCACAAGAAGGAAAAGGTTTGCATGGGTGGCCACGGAAAAATGCAGCAAGTGCTTACAAACACGCTTATAAATTCCAATGAACCTAAAATGTAAAGCGTTCGACTCGTGCATACTGCCGGTGATAGCGTATGGATTGGAAACAATGACTATTTTCAACAAAAGCACCGATAGGCTAAGGGTGGTGCAAAGGGTGATGGAGAGGTCGATACTGAAAATTAGTTTCCGCGAAAAAAAAAATTTCGAGATAAGAAGAAGAGCGGGGGAGGGGGAGACGGATGTCATGGAATGTGTAGCACGTGCTATTGTATATATGTAGGACTGCAGCACATGGACGATAAGAATAATAAATTGGAAGCTAAGAATGAAGGAAAGGCGCGGGTCAAGAATGGTTAAGGAAGGTCAAGGATAGAGAGGTTTGGAAAGAATTAGGAGAGCCCCGTGACAGCCTGTAGAAGAGGAATATTTATTTTAACATAAACTACGTCAGGCACGAAAGCGACTGAAATTTTTAAACAAAATGTGACTGAAGCCGAGTAGTACAAAAATTCATCCTACCAAAACATTTAAAATGTGTACAGGCTGTCTCTATCGAGAAGAAACTTATGTAGATACCACGAAAAACTCATTTTTCTTCCTCTTCCTCTTTTAACTAGAAGTCTTTTCAACAAATTTATTTAATTAAATAGTTTTTTAAGCAATGGTTTTTTTTTACATTTTAGGCAGCTTGCTAGGCTTACCTTCGATGTGCCTGTACACTGTTTTTTATTGTTATAATGGTAAATCATTAACATAGGGGGATCGACGTTTTTACGTGCTCTCCAAACCATGGAGACGGTTAAGAAATTTTAGATTACCGCGGAGCTTTGCATTAGTAGTTGTATTAGAAAAAGTTGTTTATATTTATCGATACATAAGACAAATAAAACTAATAATGTGATCTCATCACTTTTACTCAAAATACAATAATTAACCATTAAGGAAAATGCTTCCAAACCAACAATTGGAGTTAATCGGTGGGCCACTTATCTACTGTCATGGTTTGCTCATATAGGGAATGATTTTTGAGTCACTTGTTCAAAGATTGCAACGCTCATGAGGTCGTTTCATTGGTTCAGACTAAAATTGTCAGTTAAATAGTTGTATCTGGGTTTTCCGTGATCCTTAAATGTAACTAACTGCTTTGCCTCAGGAATACAAAAGATGCATACGCTGCTAACCCTGAAAAATAAAAACAAAATGTGAAAAGATAAATATTGGTAAGAGTTTGTTCAAGGAAATAAAATAACAAATTAAGTTAATTAAATTATTTGTAAATATAGGATTTTAAATTTAAAATAAGTGGCGGTTCGAAAGGTACATGCGCTAGTGATAGCGTTGGTAGAACAATTTCCGAAATTGATAAGAAGGGAGTTGAGCCACGTCCACGGTGACGTTAGGACGGATTCAGTTGGCCTTTGTCCATGAAATGGGGACGACGTATTTTTGAGGTTGCGTCTCGTCCATGGTGATGGGAGGACGTGTTGAAGTCGATAGTCAGCGAGTTCAGAATGCGAAACGATTAAGTTATTTGATTAATTTAGAAGATTAAATTGAAGATTTAGTTAATTTAATTGGAATTATCAAGTTAATTGTAGAAGAAGAAAATATTTTTGAGGTTTATAAAATAATTATTTGGACGGCGTTGATAATTGATGATTGAAAATTTGATAATTGGAAGAAAAGTGAATTATAATAAAATTTGGAACCATTGAGAATTTTATGGGAAACTATGAAAATTTAATGAGATTAATAGTGGAAAAGAATAAAATCAACTTACCTGTGATTGATTGGACGGTCCGAGATCGAAGATTTGTTCAACGGTCATTTTCTGCTTATTTGGTCGAGTCAAATTTGGAAGCTGTATCCAAAGGCGAAGGCACCAACGCTACACGTGTAACAACTCCGAGAGAGTGCGAGTACGAAAGAACGAATATACCCGGGTAAGAATTTTTGTGCGTTGAATTTCTTTATTCGAAATAGACGAATTATTACGTTATTTAGTTCGGTTGCGCAAAACATTGGGGTTTTTAATATTGAAACATTTCGTTTGTGCAATTTAATTTGTTAATAATAAAAATCAATATTTGTTTTTTTTAAATTTTATTATGTTCAATAAATTACATTGTTTTTCATTTGGCTACGTATGCGTTTAATTTCAAAATTGCAGTATTGGATCACGGAGAAAGGCATATACAATTTTTTTTGTATCCTCTTTATCTAATAGTCTTTATAGGAAAGATTTAAAGTAAGTTGACTTATGAGTGTTGCAATTGAATCCATGGACTCACCTTTGACCCTGAATGTCTCATCTGCTAGCTGGTGCATTTTTAATAAGTGTCATTGTAATTTTGTTAATAACAGTTTACAATTTTACAAGATTACATGGCACTACATATGTGTTCAGTTCAAGGATATCGATAAAGATTGAAAGTTATGTTTATGCACTTGGTTTGCAATAGTATTTTACATTTTATTCGTACTGAATGATAGGTTGAGAGAACAAAATATGTATACGACTTGTTAATTGGTTTTTTAATGGAATTTTGTAGTAAAAGTGATAAAACCACATTGTTTTATTTCTTTTAACTCTATATACCGATAGTTTTTATTGAATAAAAGTTTATAACATTAAGTTGCATGAGCTAAAACATCTTTTGACCTGACGTACAGATGTACAGGTTGCATTTTTTTTATAATTAATTAATCTTTATGAAACTTTGCATAAACATACCACGAAATTTTCTGGTCTGTTGATTGGTTGCAATCGGTTTAGAAGTTTTAAAGCAATTACATTTAAATGAATTCATTGTAGCACTTATTGTTAAAAAATTGTAATATTTACTTTAAAAAGTAATCAATATGAATAAAATGTATTATATTATTAAAGTTTTGTAGAACCTCATACTATAACATTTCCTACACTCCAATAAAAAATTTGTCGTCGTAACAAAAATTTGCTCACAGAAACAAATGTACTACGTAGTTAATATACGAGTAATAGCTTCAACACAGTTTTTGCAGTTGCAACAAAGCTGTTAGGCCAAATAATATTTTGTTGTTGGAACTACAAAAACTTTTTCGCACTTTTTCCAAGTGAAGACAAATAAGACAAATAAGACAAATAATTGAAGACAAAAATGTATGCAGAGAGATGAAAAGAGCAGCATACGACAAGAAATACAAAGAAAAGAAGGATAAATGACTAAACAAAACGATGAGCGAAATAGAGAAATATTGCAACAGAAATAACATTAAGAAGTTCTACCTTGGGATAAAACAACAAAAGAGAAAATGCAATGTAAAAATTAGAACCATGAAAGATGAAAACGGTCTGCAAGGTAACAGCGAGGAAGAAATGAGAGAAATATGGAAGAGGCACTTCCAGAAATTGCTAAACCAGTATGATAAAGGAAAAATCAATGAAGAGACCGAGGAAAGATTAGAAGAGGAAATAATAACAGAACCATCACTCAGCGAGGTAGAAGCAATACTGAAGAGGATGAAAAACGGAAAAGCGCCGGGAAGAGATGGAATAAGCGGTGAAATGTTAAAAAATGCAGGCGAAGAAGTACATCGAAGAATACACAGAATGGTGCTGGAGATCTGGAGAAGGGAGGAAATGCCGAACGATTGGAAATCTGACAGAATAGTACCAATCTACAAGAAGGGTGATATAGAGGATTGCCGTAATTACAGAGGAATAACTTTACTACAAGTGACATACAAGATTTCATCGACACTTATATACGATATTATAATAGAATAAAAACAGTGATTGATGACAAAACCGGAGAATACCAACACGGTTTTAGGGAGGAACGATCAACATTGGATGCACTACACATAATAAAACAGATAGCAGAGAAAGCATACGAACATAACATAGAGCTGCACCTACTGTTTGTCGACTTCCAACATGTTTTCGATTCCTAATTATCCTCCCCAAATGAATCTGTTTAATCCCACTGGGATAGGTACGATTAAACAACCCAAGTGTAAATAATATGTACATATGTAAATAAATTGTAAATAATGTATTTACGAAAATATGTAGCTAACGTTCTATGATTTTAATAGAGTATTTTGATTTGATTTGATTTGACTAAATATACCCAAAAAAATGAGAAAACTTATTCAAATGACTATGAGAGATTCTAATGCAACGGTAAGAATCGGGCTAAAAGAAACAAACAAGTTTGCAATTAATAGCGGTGTGAGACAGGGCGATGCGCTGTCGGTGGTTCTGTTCAGCTTGGTGATAGAGGGTATAGTGAGAAAACTGGGAAACAGAGCAACACTATCAACGAAGGAATGGCAAATATTAGCTTACACGGACGATATCGTGATTATAGCGAGGTCAAGACAGAAAATGATACCTATCCTCGAAGATGTGGAGAAACATGCGATAGAGATGGGGTTGAGGATTAACGAAGACAAGACAGAACGACCTAAAGATTGGAAAATATAAGTTCGAGGAAGTTAAAATATTCAAATACCTCAGAGTACAGCTAAATAAGAACAACGAGAGATCGTCAGAGATAATCGAGAGGATTCCATGCAAACAAGAGAATGTTAAAAAGTAAGTGTATATCCACAAGAACGAAAGTAAGAATATACAAGACTTTTGTGAGAACAGTAGTCACTTATCCGGCTAAAGTATTAAACCCAACTAAGAAAGTAGAGGAGAAATTGAGAATATTTGAGAGAAAAATAATAAGAACAAATGCTGAAATAAGTGAAACACTGTGGAACGAATTCATTGCAAAATCAATAAAAGCGCAGAGAATCAGATGGGGCTTGGGCATGTATCAAGGCAAGATCCCGACAACATCTTAAGACAAATCATGGACTGGAGACCTAATGAGACGAGAAATAGGGGAAGAACAAAAGCAAGATGGCTGGAAGAGGTAGTAAATGACCTTAAAGAGATGGGCGTGACAGATTGAAGGAAGAAATGCGAAAACAAAGTGGTATGGAGAAAAATTGTAATCGAAACCAGAGCACATATGAAAATCTATAAGATCGCAACAGAGTAAAGGGGGAGTGATTCACCCCGAAAAATGAATCGTAAGGACCTCCTATAAAGGAGTAGGCTTATTTCAAAAGGAATGGATTTAATATTTATTTTCTATAAAGGGTTTTTTAAATTATCTTTAAAATTCTTACATCATTGATTAAAATGAATTTTTTAATTTGCAATTTAAATGGAATCCGTACATTACAAGTTAGGTATGTGAAATTAACCAATCAAAATAAAATTACACTAATAACTAGCCTAGGATTGTTATAATTTCCCTAGAATAGTTATCGCTTACGTAATTACGAGATTGATGAGTAACAAAAGTATTGGAAGTGTAATAATTTAATAATACTAATTTTTTTAAAATGCCACTTTCATTGTTCGGTAATGACTATGATTCATCGTAGAATTACAAATATTTTCTAATGGAATATCCATCAAGCATTGAAAAATATGTATCTACTTCATAACTTTTCTATCACAATTTGCTCAAGAAAGTTGCCTATCGGTAATAATCCTCCGCCTACGGCGTTGGGTTTTTCAAAATTCTCTCTAAACTTACCTATTTTGGGTATCCTTGGTGCACAATAACTCAAGATAGGTCAGACGAATAAATAAAAATTCTATATCTGCAAATATGATGTTTTATGTACCTGCCAGTGAACTGTAAAAAATGAAAAAAAAATTACTACGTCGAATTCGTTTTATGGCTTTTTGGCCGAACCTGTAATATCCAATATATTTTATTGCCACTTTCCTTAGAAATTTTCAGGCTAGGAACAATTTCATATTCATTTACGTATGTATGCCATAACACAAAAGGTAATTTGAGAAGTATGGTCAATTAGAAAATTATAATAAACGCTTTCTTCCTTTTGTCACGAAAATGAACACAATCTTAGTAGTTGCCACTAAAATTAAAAATTTATTTCTCGATTAAGATCTCCATGGGTCATGCATTTTCGGGAGGACCCTTTTAATTATGACGCGAGCAGTTTTATGATAATAACGATAATAGCTTAAAATGTATTAAATCGAAACTATAATTTTCTGGATTAAAGTCTAATTTAAGCATTTAGTCACCTTCAAATTTCACATATAAGCTCTGAACTTACCATATGGTATCAGTTTCAGCTGCATTCTCAATCAACAGCTACATCAACATGAAATACTTCGTTTTATTAATCTCGTGCTTAATTGCAGCATCACATGCTGTAAGTGGAAGTTTAATTGTGTTTTTTTGTATTTTACATTTTGCGTGACTTTTAGGGTCCTACCGAAACAATTGACGGTCTCGTCGAGACATTCAAAAAAGCTTGTGCGCAATGTCAAGTGGAAGTTGGAGCTACGGAGGGTATGTAATGTATATAATGACCGTATTGGCACTTTTATTGCAAGTTTCAATGTTTCAGCCGATGTTGCTAGCATCAAAGCTCACGAAATACCAACAACTACTTCTGGAAAATGTTTAGTAGCCTGCGTTCATAAAAAATTAGATTTAGTTAGTAGAAACAAAATAATATTACCTCTGAAATAACCAACAATTTGTTATTTTAGATGACCGCTGATGGTAAATTTAACAAAGATGCAGGTTACAAGTTAATTGAAAAAATGAAAGACATAGATGAAGAAATCTATGGAAAACTTAAGAAATCGGCCGATACGTGCTACGCTGAAGGTAATGTTTTAAAATTCTAAAAAAGAAATGAAATATTCATAATACATATATTAAGTACCTATAAACTATTCTTCTTTCAGTGCCTGAAGTAGCCGATGCCTGTGAAACATCCACCAATATGTTGATATGTCTTGCAAAGGAAAAAGAAGCTGTAGGTTGATAATATTTTGTATATGTTTTTTTAATTTTTTCAATTTTAGAACGGCATTCCTAATTTCGATTTCTAAACGAAACTTATGCAAATCCAAATCACCCAAGTTGCTTAAAAATACTGTTTACTTAAACTTATAGGTAAAATAGAATGTAATAGCTCTGAATAAATGCGTTGAAGTATAAATATCTACTTGTTTTTAAATAAATAAAAAAAAGCTTTTTTATCCAGGATAGCGCGAAATCATATCTTTCTTAGTATTTATATCATCGAAAGTCAGCAATTCTGGTACAATATATGTTATGAACCCGCATAGAAGATGAATTTCTATTTGGTTTAGGATTTTATCTGCCCCGCTGGTGAAGCTCGAAGTTATAAATTTTCACAAAGTCAGCTTGTGCCGCCAACCGTGGGCGGGTATCAGCTTCTTGCACCAGCCCAAGTGAGTGCAGTGTCATATACGGCAATGCATTACAAAGTTGGCAGCATAAGTCTCAATGAAATGTGGGCTTAAAACGATCATCAAAGGGGAGTAACAATAAATTTAGTATGCTCCTGTTTACAGAAGCTTCCGTGACTAGTTGACGATTGGGTTTCACCGACTCGCTCAAAATTGTTTCAAGGTATAAAAACTTATGTACCCTTTCGAAAGTGTACGCGCCGCGTCCTGTGCTCATTATTTTTAAGTTGCTCTTCAGTGCTTCATCTGTTTTTCCCATTATCATGTAGTTCGTCTTTCTCTCGTTAATTTTCAACCCCACTTCTTTTGATTTTTCCTCTAACCTTTTAAATATGCTTATGGGTTCTTTTTCTGTTTTCATCCGCGAAAGCAATACATCGGTGTTCATTATTGTATATCGTCCCTTCTTTTTTGATCGTACTCTTCCTGATGATTTCTTTGAGCTTTAAGTTGAACAGGACGGTGGACACTCTGGATCCCCTTGCCTAAACCTCTTCTTTATCTCAAAATCTTTCAATCCCTCCCATATCACCGCGCTAATCGACCTTTTCATCGTCATTTTTATCAATTTTATTAGTTTATTTGGTATTGCCACACTATTCATTACCTTGTACAGTGCACCCCTTTCTATCCTATCATATTCCTGTTTAAAGTTTACAAACAGCACATATAGATCTACTTTATATTCATAACAAGTAGTTTCTTTTTCGTTTAGGGAAAAAATCTGGTCTGTTACAGATCTGTTACACCTAAACCCCATTCGGTATTTTCCTAATACTGCCTCAATACTTATAAGAAGTGTTCAGCAGTACAATGCCTCTGTAATTCTCACATATTAGCGTATTTCCTTTCTTGTGCAGTGGCACTTTCAGTGCTTTGGACCATTCTTTTTGTATTTCCTCCTTTTCTCATATTATCTTAATCAATCTGTGTACTTCTTGTTCCAATGCTTCGCCTTCCTTTTTCAGAATTTCGGCTGTTATATTACTCGCTTCCGGGCTTTTATTATTTCTTAATCTTTTTACTATCTCCCTACTTTTACTGGTTGTCCCATTTCCGCTTTATCTTGCATTTGCATATTTGCCTCTTCCTGTTCCTCCTGAGTACTGCCATTGAGAAGCTCTTCAAAATAGTCATTCCATATTTCTGTCATTTCACCCGGTTTACTTACCAGGTCTCTGTTTATTTGTTATATATTTACTTCTGCTTTGGTATCCTCTTTCCTTCTTTATTTCTTCTGGTAAAATGATGTAATTTCTTTGTTTTCAAATTTTCCCCATACTATTTCCCTCAATTTACTTTCATTATATTGCCGTTTCTTTGTCCAACATGTCTTCTTCAGTTCTCTGCCTGCTTTCTTGTACTTCTGGGTATTCTTTTCACTATTTCTGGTTATTTCATTTTGCCTTTTCTTTCTTAATATTTCAAAATTTGCTTTGCACTCTTCATCATACCATTTTCTGTTTTTTCCTTCTTGTTTTTTCAGATGCCACTAATGTATTTGTTTCTGCCACCACTTCTTTGATATTTTCCCATATTTTATCCATTACAGCTGTTGGTTCTAAATTTTGCATACTTCTTTTTATATCCCTCTAATATTTCTGCTTCATTTTTCCATCTTTTAGGGGCCCCCTATTATATCTTTTTGCTACAGTTTTTATTTCTTTATCCTTTTCCTTCCTTTGTTCTCATTCTCAGCCCATTACCATTGGTTTCCATGTGCGTGCGTATATTAATTTTTTCCTGTCCTACCTTTGCATTATAATCTCAAAGGACAACTTTTATATCATATTGATGCAATCTATCATATTCTTCTGCCAGTTACTCGTAAAATATTTTAAGTCTTTTTCAGCCTCTTCTTTTTCT
This sequence comes from Podabrus alpinus, assembly GCA_932274525.1. Lineage (NCBI taxonomy): Eukaryota > Metazoa > Arthropoda > Insecta > Coleoptera > Cantharidae > Podabrus > Podabrus alpinus. Next base: position 24,306,259 of record OW026454.1, read on the forward strand.
TCTGTAGGTGCGTGCAGATTTATTATACTTATAACTATTCCTTCTTTTTCCCTTTATCCATACAACACACATTTTTTTCAGATATTGCCTTTATTTTTATTTATTTAACTAGCGTTACATTCTATCAGAATTTGGCTGTCCGCAGACTTTAAAAATCTATTTTGCCGAGGTGTATTAATCCTTTTAGTTTACATGTTTCTTTGAATACATTTTATTACAAGTCTCTATGTATCTTTGTGTTGTTAATCACGCTTCTCCATGCTGTACGGTCCATCACTATCTGTCTTCATCCCTTCACTCCATTTTCTCCAAATCGCCCATCGCTCTGTCCCACCATCTCGTCCTTGGTCTGCCCCTAGCACGTTCTTCATTCGGTTTCCACATCACTATCGCGTTTATAGTTTCTTCCTTGTTGGTTCTCATGGAATGTCCCAGCCATCTCAATCTCTGGGCCTTAGTGAACTTCACTTTGTGTTCTTTATCCATTATTTCACGTCATTCTGTGTTTGTTTTCGTTCTATGTATATTAACCGTTATTTAGTCCCATAGGGCCTACCATCGTTCTCAGTATTTTTCTTTCTAAAACCTTCAATTATTTTTCTTCTCTTTTAGTGATGCAGATTACTTCAGCGGCATATGTGAGTACTGGTCTAATTAGCGATTTGTATAGTTGTATATTAGTTTTCTTCTGTATTTATTTATCTCTCAGTGTACTTATTTCTATTTTCATAGTAAGCTCTTTTGCCTGCTTGAAATTTTTGTCTTATTTTTGAGCGTATCGCATTTCTGTTATTAACCAAGACTCCGAGGTAGTTAAAATTATCCACTTGTTCGAACACGCAGTTATCAATGGTTAATTCGTTATTATTATTGTCACCTCTTCTTCTGAATCTCATGTATTTCGTCTTGTTTTCGTTAAAACTTAGAACCATTTCATATGCCTCTCTTTTTATGGTTCTCAGTATCTCTGTCATATCTCTCATTGTTCTGGACACTATCACAACATCATCCGCGTATTTGGCTTTCTTTAGTTACTATTGTCCCTTTGCAGTTAGTACCTCGAATAATTTTTTCCAGGACGATGTTGAACAATGTCGCTGACAGGGCGTCTCCCTGTCTCACTCCGTTATTCACTTCAAAACTATTGGTCTCTCCTTAGGGAATTTTTATTGTAGTCATCCTGATCAACCTTATTAGCTTCGTTGGTATTGAAAATTCCTTCATTATTCTTATCAACTGGTGTCTTTTTACTTGGTCGAATGCCTGTTTGAAATCAACAAATAGCATATGCATCTCTATATCGTAGTCATAGCTTTTCTCCATGATTTGTTTAATATATGCAATGCATCCATCGTCGATTTGCATCGTCTAAAACCAAACTGGTACTTTCCAATTATTTCATCAAACAGGATTTTATATACCACATTCAGAAGTGTTATTCCTCGGTAGTTGTGGCATTCTTCAGCGTTTCCTTTCTTTTTTGCTGTCACAATTACTCCTTTCCACTTATGTGGCATATCTTCTCGTCGCCAGATTTCTTGTATCAATTCACAGATTACTTTGTGTACCTTTTCTCCTCCGTTCTTTATCATTTCAGCCATTATCTCATCATTGCCTGGCGCTTTTCCGTTCTTTAGTTATGTATTGCTTTCATGATTTCTTCATTCGTCGGTTCTCTTATTTCTTTCTCGTTAGATGTGTTTTCTGTATATTGTTCTATTTACTATTCTTGGTGTGTATATAACAGTTTACGGAAGTAATTTTCCCATATTCTTTTGATTTTTTCTGCTATATCTTCTATTATTCCTTCTTCATTTCTCATTCTTCTATTTGTTATCTCGTATTTTCTCTTTCTATTCTTGATCTGTTTTTAAAATTTTCTTACATTGTTGTTAGCGCTGTTCATCTCTATTTCTCTCATTTTTGCTTCCATCCATTCGGTCTTCTTTTGTCTGTACAGCTTAATCACTTCACTTCATTTCTTTTTATATTGGTCTAAGTCATGTTGTTCGTTAGTTGCTAGCCATGTAATTCTTGTTTTTCGTTTCTTTTTATTTGCTTGCTGGCATTCATCGTCAAACCATGTTTTCCATTTTCTTTTTCTCTTGTATCCTATTGTATGACTTGCACCTGTTTTTAGACTCTGTGCTATATTGTTCCATATAGTATCAACATCGCTGCCTTTCTCCATAGTTTCAATTTCAGATTTAACCATTTCTTTATACTGTTTTTTGTGTTTTTCATTTTTAAATGTTTCTATTGCTAACCACTTTTTTGCTTCATGTTATGTGTTTTCTATCATTGTTTTCATTTTAATTTCTGAGACTACCAGAAGTGGTCAGAGTCTGCGTTGGCCCCTCTATAGGATCTCACGTCTATTAAAGAAGTGGTTCTTCTTTTTGCAACCAACACATGGTCAATTTGGTTCCCTTCATTATTGTTGCATCCAGGCCACATCCATGTAATTTTATATAATCTTTTGTGCTAGAACTTTGTACTACTAACAATCATCTCGAGTGATGTCGCTAGACAACATAACCTGTTTCCGTTTTCGTCTGTGTCTTTATGAATTGTTTACTTTCCTACTACATTTTCTACATATTTTTCTTTGCCTATTTGTGCGTTAAAATCGCCCATAATAATTGAAGACCCAAGTGGATGAAGGTGTTATGTCACATTTTATAAAATGTCGACATCGGTGTGAATGAATGCGTTTTGTGCTATATTTGCATACCATATGCAATTAAAAATATCTTATATGTTTAACTATATGTATAAGTTCTACATTTTATATATTTTTAATTACATGTGGTATGCAACAATAGCACAAAACGCATTCATTCACACCGATGTCGACATTTTATAAAATGTGACATAACACCTTCATCCACTTGGGTCTTCAATTATTGTGTCATACTTCGCTATTCAATCGTACAGCAATTCCAGGTTATTATAAAATTGTTCTTCCACATCTTCCGCGCTGTCTTCGGTTGGTGCGTAGGCATTTATCAACGATAGATTGTTTGGTTTCGTCTTCGACAATCTTCCATTCATTGGTTTAAAGTACAATATTTCCTTAATCCATCTTTTCATGACTATAAAGCCTATGCGTTATAACTTTTTTCTGTTACCCCATATTCTATCCTCATTCGTTGTCCTTTTACTTTACATTCCTGCAATATTTGGCTCATTCCTCGAGTGTAGTGCTACTGGATGAGCCGATTCAGCAGCATCACTTGCATATTCCTTTAGTTTTTTGTTGACCGCGTTAAGGTTTTGTCTGGTCTGGGTTGGTTGCTATTTTCATCCCATACATATGCTTTCCCATCGATATGGAGCTTCTGGTATCCAACTTCCACCCTTTTTCCATATTTCATGTCATTTCTAGCAGTTTCCCATATTTTATCCTGAATCTCTTTCTCTTTTTTAGTAAGATAATTCTCTATATAAGTCCTTGTTCCCTTCAGCTTGTTTTTGTTTTCCATTACATTCCTTTTCTGGTGCAGGTCTCCTAATTTTGCCACAATTTTCCGTCTGTCTGCATTTTTCCCGATTTCAAACGCGCCTGTTACATTAACCTGTGCTTGTATTACTTCGATTAGGAATCTCTCTACTTTTTCTTTCGTTACGTCTCCTATCAATGGCATATTCTTTATAATAACATTGGTTGCCTTCTTTTCTCTTTTACACTTCTCCATTTGTTTTTCCAGAGTTGTTATTTTTTCATCCTGCTTATTGACTTTTTCCTCCAGTTTTGCATTTTCTTCTCTCAAACCTTGTATCTCTTCTCTCCACAGTGTATCCATATTTTCCAGTTTCTCTTTTACTTCTTTTACTTCTCGGAAGCCACTATTAACAACTCTTGTATGGTTGTTTAATATTTCCTTCAGTTCCTTCATCCCACTCTCGCTTGATATCTGTTGTTGTTTAGGGATCTGGTTATCTTTGTTTGGGGACTTAAATGTCTTTTTACTTCTTTGGAAGATTGCAATGTCGTTGTTGTCATCCTTATCCAGTTCTTCCTTATTCTGGTTTTTCTCTCTTCCCCTCTTCATATATTCTCTAACAGACGGGCAGCTGTCGTGTTTTTTCCTTGGATAGCTGTTCTTTTCCATTTATCGACAGTTGTATGTTTTCCGCTTTCTTGGACATACTGTTTACCTTTGTAGTCTGCTCATCACCTACCAACGGTTATTGTCTTTTATTTTTGTATTTTTCAACTTTTGAATTATAAAAAATGAAAAAAAAAATTACTATACGTCGAATTCATTTTTATGGCTTTTTGACCTGTGTGAAGTTGGCGGCCAAATCCTAGCGGCCAATTTACCGGAAACACCCGAACGAATTAGCAACAAATTTTTATAAGTTTAACGTGCCCTATCAGGATAGAACTGTTCAAATACATTCAAAACCCTAATATCCGCCTACCCTGAAAAAAAGGTAGCATTCCATTTACTTTAAAGCGACATTTTCGCGGTTTTTCTGCTGCACTTCCAAACGGGACAGCACTTGTATCCGATTTTTGTAGAAACGAGTGGCGGTGCCGGGTTAGGATTTTCAACACACATCAACAACGATAACATCTACCTACCCTGAAAATTTGGTGGGGGTCTACATCGTTTTAGTGGTCATTTTCGCGATTTTACGTTTTTCTGACAAGCGCGAAGGCACTTGCATCCGATTTTTATAGAAACGAGTGGCGGTGCCGGGTTAGGATTTTCAACACACATCAACAACGATAACATCTACCTACCCTGAAAATTTGGTGGGGGTCTACATCGTTTTAGTGGTCATTTTCGCGATTTTACGTTTTTCTGCCAGATTTTTGCCGCTGGCATTTGCATTCTATTTTTATAGAAACGAGTGGCGGTGATGGGTTAGGATTTTCAACACACATCCACAACGCTAACAACTACCTACCCTAAAAATTTGGTAGGGGTCTACATCGTTTTAGTGGTCATTTTCGCAGGTTTTCCGCTTCTCTGATGACTGAGAGTTCATTAGATTTTTGGGTGGTTTCGGTATTGTCAGAAAAAGGGTACAAGTAAATTGCGTCCCGACCGTCCTCTCTGCCGAAATGGTCACCGTCGAGCACCAGTAAATTCCATAGCTAACCGTAGTTAGGGATTGCATAGTATTAGTAGGTGCACAATAGACAGATTAATATTTAAAATCTCTTTGGAAAAAGCTTTTTATCTACTATGAAACTGACAAATGTTTTTATTTATATTTATTTTTATTAAATTTTAAAATATAATTAAAAAATTTAAAAATTATTTGAAATATATATCACAATTTTTGAATATGGACCGTTCCAGCCTAACGGCGTTCCCGGCCGTTGTTGCGCTCGGCAGCGGCCCCCTGTTCTGGAGTAATTTACATTACAACTGTTTTTTACATCACTTATCCCACCCTGTATGTACGGATTATCAGATTATCCCTTTTTTTTTAATTGGTAACAAGCTTTTACTATATAAGCAAACTTATTCTAATTTATTTATATTATATCAAATTATAAAAATGTCGAACGAAACCGAAAGCGTCCCAGTCCCCCAAGAGAGCCAGTCTGACGGCACCCCGGCCGTTAATCAGTCCGACGAAACTTCGACGGTTTCCCAGTCCGATGGAACCCCCGCCGTCGCTGACCCCAAGCCCGCTGGAACTGATCGGGGCAATCGACGGAGGGGAAGGCGACGCCGACGCCCCCACGGCGGTGTGGAACGGCCCAATATTGACCCGCCATACGATTTGCGGGCCAAATTGAGCCAGAACAGGGGGCCGCTGCCGAGGGCAACAACGGCCGGGAACACCGTTAGGCTGGTACGGCCCATATTTAAGAATTGTAATCTATATTTTACATAATTTTTAATTTTTTTAATTATATTATAATTATAAGTATATTATAATATTATAATTAAAAAAATTTAAAATTATTTAAAATATACATTACAATTCTTAAATATGGGCCGTACCAGCCTAACGGCGTTCCCGGCCGTTGTTGTCCTCGGCAGCGGCCCCCTGTTCTGGCGCAATTTGGCCCGCAAATCGTATGGCGGGTCAATATTGGGCCGTTCCACACCGCCGTGGGGGCGTCGGCGTCGCCTTCCCCTCCGTCGATTGCCCCGATCAGTTCCAGCGGGCTTGGGGTCAGCGACGGCAGGGGTGCCATCGGACTGGGCAACCGTCGAGGTTTCGTCGGACTGATTAACGGCCGGGGTGCCGTCGGACTGGCTCTCTTGGGGGACTGGGACGCTTTCGGTTTCGTTCGACATTTTTATAATTTGATATAATATAAATAAATTTGAACAAGTTTGCTTATATACTAAAAACCTTGTTACCAATTAAAAAAAAAGGGATAATCTGATAATCCGTACATACAGGGTGGAATAAGTGATGTAAAAAACATTTGTAATGTAAATTGCTCCAGAACAGGGGGCCGCTGCCGAGCGCAACAACGGCCGGGAACGCCGTTAGGCTGGAACGACCCATATTCAAAAATTGTGATATATATTTCAAATAATTTTTAAATTTTTTAATTATATTTTAAAATTTAATAAAAATAAATATAAATAAAAACATTTGTCAGTTTCATAGTCGATAAAAAGCTTTTTCCAAAGAGATTTTAAATATTAATCTGTCTATTGTGCACCTACTAATACTATGCAATCCCTAACTACGGTTAGCTGTGGAATTTACTGGTGCTCGACGGTGACCATTTCGGCAGAGAGGACGGTCGGGACGCAATTTACTTGTACCCTTTTTCTGACAATACCGAAACCACCCAAAAATCTAATGCACTCTCAATCATCAGAGAAGCGGAAAACCCGCGAAAATGACCACTAAAACGATGTAGACCCCTACCAAATTTTCAGGGTAGGTAGTTGTTAGCGTTGTGGATGTGTGTTGAAAATCCTAACCCATCACCGCCACTCGTTTCTATAAAACTAGAATGCAAATGCCAGCGGCCAAAATCTGGCAGAAAAACGTAAAATCGCGAAAATGACCACTAAAACGTAGTAGACCCCCACCAAATTTTCAGGGTAGGTAGATGTTATCGTTGTTGATGTGTGTTGAAAATCCTAACCCGGCACCGCCACTCGTTTCTATAAAAATCGGATGCAAGTGCCTTCGCGCTTGTCAGAAAAACGTAAAATCGCGAAAATGACCACTAAAACGATGTAGACCCCCAACAAATTTTCAGGGTAGGTAGATGTTATCGTTGTTGATGTGTGTTGAAAATCCTAACCCATCACCGCCACTCGTTTCTATAAAAATAGAATGCAAATGCCAGCGGCCAAAATCTGGCAGAAAAACGTAAAATCGCTAAAATGACCACTAAAACGATGTAGACCCACACCAAATTTTCAGGGTAGGTAGATGTTATCGTTGTTGATGTGTGTTGAAAATCCTAACCCGGCACCGCCACTCGTTTCTATAAAAATCGGATGCAAGTGCCTTCGCGCTTGTCATAAAAACGTAAAATCGCGAAAATGACCATTAAAACGATGTAGACCCCCAACAAATTTTCAGGGTAGGTAGATGTTATCGTTGTTGATGTGTGTTGAAAATCCTAACCCATCACCGCCACTCGTTTCTATAAAAATAGAATGCAAATGCCAGCGGCCAAAATCTGGCAGAAAAACGTAAAATCGCTAAAATGACCACTAAAACGATGTAGACCCACACCAAATTTTCAGGGTAGGTAGATGTTATCGTTGTTGATGTGTGTTGAAAATCCTAACCCGGCACCGCCACTCGTTTCTATAAAAATCGGATGCAAGTGCCTTCGCGCTTGTCAGAAAAACGTAAAATCGCGAAAATGACCACTAAAACGATGTAGACCCCCAACAAATTTTCAGGGTAGGTAGATGTTATCGTTGTTGATGTGTGTTGAAAATCCTAACCCATCACCGCCACTCGTTTCTATAAAAATAGAATGCAAATGCCAGCGGCCAAAATCTGGCAGAAAAACGTAAAATCGCTAAAATGACCTCTAAAACGATGTAGACCCACACCAAATTTTCAGGGTAGGTAGATGTTATCGTTGTTGATGTGTGTTGAAAATCCTAACCCGGCACCGCCACTCGTTTCTATAAAAATCGGATGCAAGTGCCTTCGCGCTTGTCATAAAAACGTAAAATCGCGAAAATGACCATTAAAACGATGTAGACCCCCAACAAATTTTCAGGGTAGGTAGATGTTATCGTTGTTGATGTGTGTTGAAAATCCTAACCCATCACCGCCACTCGTTTCTATAAAAATAGAATGCAAATGCCAGCGGCCAAAATCTGGCAGAAAAACGTAAAATCGCTAAAATGACCACTAAAACGATGTAGACCCACACCAAATTTTCAGGGTAGGTAGATGTTATCGTTGTTGATGTGTGTTGAAAATCCTAACCCGGCACCGCCACTCGTTTCTATAAAAATCGGATGCAAGTGCCTTCGAGCTTGTCAGAAAAACGTAAAATCGCGAAAATGACCACTAAAACGATGTAGACCCCCATCAAATTTTCAGGGTAGGTAGATGTTATCGTTGTTGATGTGTGTTGAAAATCCTAACCCGGCACCGCCACTCGTTTCTACAAAAATCGGATGCAAGTGCTGTCCCGTTTGGAAATGCAGCAGAAAAACCGCGAAAATGTCGCTTTAAAGTAAATGGAATGCTACCTTTTTTTCAGGGTAGGCGGATATTAGGGTTTTGAATGTATTTGAATAGTTCTATCCTGATAGGGCACGTTAAACTTATAAAAATTTGTTGCTAATTCGTTCGGGTGTTTCCGGTAAATTGGCCGCTAGGATTTGGCCGCCAACTTCACACAGGTGGCTTTTTGGCCGACCCTGTAATAGCCAATATATTTTATTGTCACTTTCCTTAGAAATTCTAGGCTAGGAACAATTTCATATTCATTTACGTATATATGCCATAAAATAAAAGGTAATTTGAGAAGTATGGTCAATTAGAAAATTATAATAAACGCTTTCTTCCTTTTGTTACGAACATGAATACAATCTTAGTATTAGTTGTCACTAAAATTAAAAATTTATTTCTCGATTAAGATCTCCATGTGTCATAAATTTTCCGGTAGTCCCTTTTAATTATGACGCGAGCAGTTTTTTGATAATAACGATAATAGCTTAAAATGTATTAAATCTAAACTATAATTTTCTGGATTAAAGTCTAATTGAAGCATTTAGTCACCTTCAAATTTCACATATAAGCTGTGAACTAACCATATGGTATCAGTTTCAGCTGCATTCTTAATCAACAGCTATATCAACATGAAATACTTCGTTTTAATTTCATGCTTAATTGCAGCATCACATGCTGTAAGGGGAAGTTTAATTGTGCATTTTTGTATTTTACATTTTGCGTGACTTTTAGGGTCCTACCGAGACAATTGACGGTCTCGTCGAGACATTCAAAAAAGCTTGTGCGCAATGTCAAGTGGAAGTTGGAGCTACGGAGGGTACGTAAATGTATAATATAATGACCGTATTGGCACTTTTTATTGCAAGTTTCAATGTTTCAGCTGATGTTGCTAGCATCAAAGCTCACGAAATACCAACAACTACTTCTGGAAAATGTTTAGTAGCCTGCGTTCATAAAAAATTAGATTTAGTTAGTAGAAACAAAATAATATTACCTCTGAAATAACCAACAATTTGCTATTTTAGATGACCGCTGATGGTAAATTTAACAAAGATGCAGGTTACAAGTTAATTGAAAAAATGAAAGACGTAGATGAAGAAATCTATGGAAAACTTAAGAAATCGGCCGATACGTGCTACGCTGAAGGTAATGTTTTAAAATTTTAAAAAAGAAATGAAATATTCATAATATATTAAGTACCTACAAACTATTCTTCTTTCAGTGTCTGAAGTAGCCGATGCCTGTGAAACATCCACCAATATGTTGATATGTCTTGCAAAGGAAAAAGAAGCTGTAGGTTGATAATATTTTGTATATTTTTTTTTAAAATTTTTTTGAATTTTAGAACGGTATTCCTAATTTCGATTTCTAAACGAAACTTATGCAAATCCAAATCACCAAAGTTGCTTAAAAATACTGTTTACTTAAACTTATAGGTAAAATAGAATGTAATAGCTCTGAATAAATGCGTTGAAGTATAAATATCTACTTGTTTTTAAATAAATAAAAAAAAGCTTTTTATCCAGCATAGCGCGAAATCATATCTTTCTTAGTATTTATATAATCGAAAGTTAGCAATTATGGTACAATATATGTTATGAACCCGCATAGAAGATGAATTTCTATTTGGTTTAGGATTTTACCTGCCCGGCTGGTGAAGCTCGAAGTTATAAATTTTCACAAAGTCAGCTTGTGCCGCCAACCGTGGGCGGGTATCAGCTTCTTGGACCAGTCCAAGTGAGTGCAGTGTCATATACGGCAATGCATTACAAAGCCAGCTGCACAAGCTTGGCTTCACCAGCCGGGCCGCACAAGCCTCAATGAAATGCGGGCTTAAAACGATCATCAAAGGGGAGTAACAATAAATTTAGTAGGCCCCTGTTTACAGAAGCTTACATGACTCGGTGGCGATTGGGTTTCACCGACTCGATCGAAATCGTTTCAAGGTATACAAACTTATGTACCAAAAAAAGTAATCAAGTGGAGTAAGATCCGGAGATCTATATATGGTCATTCGCTCGTTCCCCTGCAACCAATCCATTTGGTGGTAAAAACTTGGTATAAATATTCACGAACGATCACTGCAAAGTGGGCCTCCGTCTTGCTGGTCCCATATTGTGCTATTGGGTAGATCTGGATCTCCATCACCGCAAGTGCAGGGACTAATTCGTATCTTCGTAATTAGTAAACTTTTGTTTTAATTTTATCCATAGGGGAAAAACATTCTATTTTTGGAATAGTGTCACGTTTAGTGTTTTCTGCCCGCAACCGAGATTTGAATGTCAAAGTTAAGTCGGGGAATTAACGCAATACGAAGGAATGCGGTACTAACAATAGAAAAACACGTTATCAAAAAAAAAGATCTGAGAATTATCTCACATTGGTAACAGCCCTGAGCTATTTCTGGAGATACAAACGTGATCTATTTAGTTTCCTCTTTTCCCATTCATTCCTACAAGTACTATTAGAAAATAATAAGTTTCTAGTCTATTTTTAGATAATTATCTTCCGAAATACTTGCTGAATCGAATTCCGCCGGTAAAGAGTTTTATGTTTTGAAATTTTTTTAATTCATGAAAAAGTTAAAAATTATTAGTGGCTAAATTAATCTTATTTCAAATAATCACCGAACAAAAAGAGTATGGTTTAATAAAACTTACATTGTAATATGAAAATTAAATAAATTTTATTTCTATTTAGTTGGTAGGTGCACCTACATGAAGCAAATAATAAATACAGGAATCTGATAATGAATAAATAATTTTATTCTATACAAATCCATCTTTCAATTGCGTTATTAACAGCTGTAATCCACCTGAAAAAATTTGTTTTTGTAAAAGTCACAAAAATAAAGTTAGATATTTACCTCTTTTGATCAGCATCAGATTCTGTACAAAAATAAAAATATTTTTGCTTTGCATTTGACGGTGTAATTTCAAATCCATATTTCTTATCATTTCCATTTCCATTTAACATTTGGACCGCATATCCATGTAAGCATGCCACGTCTAAAATATTAAAATTATTAACATTTCCTTGCAGCTTCATTATTTCGTATTAAATAAAGGATTGCAAACATTACACTGAAAAATGTTCCCGTATGACAACCTGAGATTTTTTACAACCTCAAATTACCAATCAATTCAACTATGAGGTTTGATGAAATTTCTATTAAAAAATGTAAATAGTAAACCTTACTAAATGCATTTTCTGAGTTAACATCCTTATAGAAATATAAATAAGCATCTTTCAGAACGCAATATAGTCTCTTCCAATATATTTTCTGCTTATCCAATTTTTCTAAATATCCAAAACAATCCGGCCTTTTTAACGCATTAGGACTGACTCTCAGATTTCGTTTAACTTCCTCTAGGCACAAATCTTCCGTTGCTAACTGTTGAATCGTGTTATTTAACACTTCAATCCATCGAATTACAGCCGAATCCGAATCTGCTGCTAAATGCATGATCGGTACATTTTCCCGAATTAAATTAAAGGAATACGGCCGCGCAATGGAATCAACATTTTGTTCAATTTTGTAATTTAACAATAAAACTGCACCAACCGGTTGTCTATCCTAAAAAACAAAATAAAATCTATGATTCCAAAAAATGGCAGTTTGGTATTTATACCGAATCAGTTTTGTAGCAATATAAACAGTTGTCTGACTTCAGAACAAACCATCGCCGAACCCATTTGGTTGACGGGATACCGCTGGCGTAGCCACCCAGCTTCCAAAGGTATCCATTATATAAGGAACTATTTTTATTATCATCTTTTAGCACTGGATTTAGTACATCATTAGTATGAGCAATCTAAAATGAGATAAATAGTAATTCGTTAAATTCTAAACCAAGATTTCTAACTTCTAAAGAAATAATGTTTTGATTAAGTCGTGCTATTTCGACAACTTCTGAATGGCTTTTGTCTAAAACGTTTATTTTGTTTATGGAGATAACGATATCTCCCACTTCTAATCCTGAGTTCTCGGCAGGTGTATCGGCTTCTATAGCTGATATTATTACGGGTCTCGATCCGTGTATTCGAAAACCGTATTCACCAGATTTTCTCTTAATTGTTATCGTTTCGTTGTGCTCTGTAATGAAAAGAAATAATTTTTAGTGATATGAAAAATTGCACAATCCGAGTGCTTGGCAGAAAGTCTTAATATCCCCATATTTGTTTGGTGGGGTTAAAGCCTTTTTCAACCTTCCAGGTTTAGTTTTATTCTTTAAGTTATTTTACCGTTAAATGCGACGGAGGCTGGGAGGAAAATGAGACCGCCTACTGAAAATGTAGAGCAACTTTCAAGTTCGGAAATATTGGTATTATCTAATATTTATAAATAAGTTTTCAAGTACAAATTAAAAAATATTGAATACTACTTGAGAACATATTTATTTTTATTTGGTACAAGTGTTGGCTACGCGTAAATCATCGTTTCACAATAATATGAAATGCTTGATTTAAGCTGTTGTGTTCTAAAGACACAAATTTAATAAAGATTCAATGTGTGCATTTTTATGGAACAAATACAATCTCGCAAAATAACTTATCTGTAAAATCTCTCGGATTTGTATATTTTACTTTTAGATTGACGTTTATTATCTATTAGACACTTTTTATTAATCTGAAATCACGCGGTTAAAAGATCATAACGTCAGTAATAATTTTTTAAATCGAGTATGGGTCATTTCATATCAAATCAACCAACGTATTTTCATGTTCTTCTTCGATGTTTCTCAAATTTGGCATACTTCTAAGTAATGCAAAATAAACAGACCTTTATTTTTATATTTGGCCATAAAGTGGCCCGTTTACATTGTACAGTCCTCCAAAATTAAGGTCACAAAATTGAGGATCTGATCAAATTTTGATTTTGAGTACCCTTCTCCCAAAAAAGAAGTAATTTAAACATCTCAAAATATATAATGTATTATCTTTATTATAGTTTTAGACACTTGCATATCAAATTTTAAAGTAAGCAAGCTTTTGGTTTAGGAGTGACACCGTAATGAATGATCGTGGTCATGAATCGAAACACTTGACCAAAAGTACCAAAAGTATAATAAATATAATACATTTTTTGAAAATTTTAAATTAGCCCTCTTTTGGGGAGGGGCACTCAAAGTCAAAATTTGATCAGAGCCTCCATTTTGTGACCTTAATTATTAAAACAAAAAACACATTGAAAGGCTTGTCCAATATCTTTATTTTACAAAAAAAATGTGTCTCAGTGGAATGGTTCGGTCAATGAAAATAATTTATCAAAGCTCTACAAAGCCAAATTTGAATTATTTTGGAGGGCTCTACAATATAATCAAGCGTAAAAAAATTCGGTTCCATTTATTTAGCATAATTTGGAAATATAGCAAATTTACGGAAAATCGAAGAGGTACTACATACATGAAAATAATTATTGCAAGAAATTGGTTGATTTCATATTGAAAGCTTACTTCATGAGAAATTCTATTAATTTATCAATAATTAAGTAAACCTTTTTTTTACTAAATAATCTAAGTACTGATTTTTTTAAATTTCCAGTTCAAATTCCAGTTTGATAACGTTCTTGATTGCTTATAGCCAATTTGTTCACATTTAGGTGAAGTTCCCAATATCGTGCTCGAATTCCTGAAAATGGTCGGAGAAAATTATAGAAACTCGAATTGGGAAAAAATAAAAATCTCCCGTTGACGTACTAATTGGTCTACCAAGTGCAGTATTTATATCAAAGAGGGGTGGGGAGTGGCCTATGACTACTAATCGCCAATGAGAGACCCCTGTTTCTGTACTTCTTTAAGGGCTGATTTGGGGGTTCAACTTGAATTTTCCAAAAAAAGGTTTCTTTAATTCTGCTATATAAACCTTCAGCTTTCCGAATATCCATGAGAAATTTTTACTATAAAATCCGAGTGGAGTTTAACGTGCTACATCCAATATTATGTTTTCCTGACGTTTGAAGAGAAAAATATGGTTTTCATAATAAAAATGTTTTTTCTTCTTCAAACGTCAGTAAAACATCACATTGGATTGCTGTGCACTAAAGTTAAAATTTTACGGTTTCCGATTTTGCATTTCAAAACATGCCACAAATACATTTTCTCGGATATCCAAACCACGTGAAACGGTATTATGGTGCATCATTGCGACAGAAAGATATTGCTGAAATTTCATAAAATTGAAAATTAAATATTTTTGTTCATAATTTTCATATTTTTCATTCTTTTCTTCATTGCTGAACATTTTTTTCATTTGCTCTTAATCTATATCCAAGTGTTCCAATCATTTGTTCAAAACCTGCTTTTATTTGTGCCGTATCTGTTTCCCGTGTCTATTCTACCACCTAGAGGAAATTAAATATTTATCTAAAAATAACAAAATGGCGTACCGTGTTGAAATTTGCTTTTCAAAATTTATGGAAAAATTTAATAGTTTTGTATAAAAGAATGTAGAAGGTAGCCTTTAATAAAAAAAAATTCCCTACCTGGTGCAAAAGAAACTGATATTCCCAATACAAAAAATGTTTACTTGTATCAATTTAATGTATAGTATTTTTAACTTACTGTCAACGCGGTTAAAAATTGTAGTTTTTATAAAAACCTAGTTTTACATACATTATAATGATAATACATATTGCTTCTTGAAAAATACTTTATCTCCGTCAATTTTAGGAATTTATTTATAAAACTTTGAAGCAATATTTTTTAAACATGCGTGTTTATGAAAATGTAACAAAAAAATTGAACTTTTTTAAAATTTCTACCGTGGTTTCACGCTGTAATTTAATAAAAAAGATTATTATCAGACCAAAATAAGAGCACAAAATTTTCTACAAAATAGTTTTTTTGGAATTCACATCCGATGATTTTTATTTCAGGAATAGCATGACGAGTTATATATTCCCATAACTAATAAAATGATTAGATAAGTCTGGTAATTTTCCAATAAGTGATGTAACAGGAAATACTAATATTGTAATTGTTTATTCATTTGTCAATTTAGCAAAAGGAAATCTAGAATGTTCTAGAATAAAAATTCCGCTTAATAAACTATTTGGAAAAATACATAAAAATGAATGTTAACAAAATTTCAGCATTATTGTATAAGCTAAGTTTAAGGTGTAACTATGCTAGTTTTGTAATTGAAATTCAAGAAATCATTTTGTGGAAATTAAAAGTTAAATAAAAAATCAAATAAAGAAATTTTAAGTGTTTTTTAATAAATTAGTGATAAGTTTAACGTATACAACTGGCGCAGTCGTTAAAGGATCGAAATTTTTGGGAAAAATTAGTACTCAAATCGTCTGAAATTCCCAAAAAACCACGGAAGCTGCAACAACAGTGGATTAAAAACGCCACAAACCCTAGTTAAGAAAAACAACAGTGGATTAAAAACGCCACAAACCCTAGTTAAGCTGCAACAAAGTGGATTAAAAATGCCGCAAACCCTAATTTTAAGAAAAACTACGGATAAAACTGGCCGTAAAAACAACCTAATTTAAGAAGAAAAACAACAGTGGATTAGCAACGCCACAAATAATTTTAAGAAAAGGATCAACCAATAAATTTAAGAAGACAAATTTAAGAAAATTAAAAACGTGAGTAAAAGCTCAAATTTAAAAATTCCTAATCCAAAATATTAAAACCTAATTAATTAAAATAATTTGAATTAGTCATATACGCGAAATAAATTAAATTTAGAAATAATTTACGTTTTATAAAAATTACATCACACAGTAATAAGATTCATTTATAAATTCTATTTTTAAAAACCTAAGTTAAATGAACTAGCATTTCTGCAAGTTATTGTAAACGACACCCGGAAATAACGAAGAAAGCATAAACGCTAAATACAATTTTATAAGTTTAAAAATCAAATCCAGAATAAAAAAATGTCAAATTTCAATCAAATTCATAACAATCAAAACTTCCGAAATTTCCCAAATATTAAACAAAATTATGAAAATCAATACTATCAATGTTTAAATTGAATTTAGCGCAGTTCATAATCCTGCTTTGATAATATAATAAATTTTTGCAATCACAAACGCGTGAGCGGCAGACATATGTTTCAAGCTTTTTTGCTATCATCAGTACCGCATACACATGGAAAAACACTACACTTGTAACTGCAAAATGACACTACGGCAAATCGTTCATTCAGGTAAACAGAAGCACAATTTGCCCACTGCAAAACCGTCTGAACTAAAGCCTACGTGTTCAACAACCAATAGGTAATTAATGTTTAAATTGAATTTAGCGCAGTACATAATCCTGCTTTGATAATATAATAAATTTTTGCAATCACAAACGCGTGAGCGGCAGACATATGTTTCAAGCTTTTTTGCTATCATCAGTACCGCATACACATGCGTAGTGTTTTTCCATGTGTATGCGGTACTGATGATAGCAAAAAAGCTTGAAACATATGTCTGCCGCTCACGCGTTTGTGATTGCAAAAATTTATTATAATACTATCAATATTACCCAAATTCTGAATCATCCGAAATTTTTGAACAAAAAATGCAAACGTTACGGAATCAAATTTCAAAACTATATAAAGAACATCAATTAGTTAAACAAAATTTAGGAACAGCACAATCAGATATTGATAAAAAACATTACGAAATTTTGATGAGCCAAAATCATGAAAAATTTGTTTGCTGCAAAAAGCAGTTGCAGAAAATCAAAAGTTAATAAGTCAATTAGAAAAACAAAATTTACTAATTCCATTAGAAGAGCAAAATTTTAGACAGAATAATTTTCAACCACCACCACACTTTCAAAATTTTAGAACAAACAACTATCAACAAATACCCAATCAAAATTTCGATAACTCATTTCGACTTGAACCGAATTTTCAAAATTCTAATTTTCAAAATTTTAACAAACCCTTTGTATTTAAACCGAACTCCAACAGAACTTCATTTAAACCTACCCCAATGGAAGTAGACAACGGTAGAACGAATCTCCAAAGGTCACATCATTTAGAACCGACAAAATTCCAAAAACAAAAACCGGTTAGAAACTTCAAATACATAAACAAAATTTCGACAAATAATTACAAAAGAAAAAATTTTAGAAAATTCAAATTATCTTCAATTAAATTCCAACAAATCTTAAAAAAGCGAAATCTAGTTGAAAGACTCAAATACTTAAATGAAATTTTGATCAATATCAATAGGGGAAATCATTTTGGAAATTTCAAATTATTTATAAACAAATCACAGCAAATTCTAAATTGCAATAACAAAAAACGAAAAAATTTAAAATTCCAGGTTTCAAAAACCAAGCAAATAATTAGACAAAATTTAGATTCAACAAAATTAGAAATTGATGATTCAAATAAAAATACTAGTATCAGTCATGCTGATAATTCAAAATTAAAGTCTAGTGACATTGAAACAAATAATTTATTGTTGAAACTAAATAATTCTAAAATTCTTGATCAAAGTTATAAAAAATTAATAATGCCGAAAAGAACAATATCAGAGAATCAAATTTTAAAATTACCCCAATTAACGAATTCACATTATTTAAACCCAATTAATTTCCAAAAACAAAATTTAAATAGAAATTTTAAATACGTAAATAAAATTTCGATTAATATTAACTATAAAAGAAAACAGTTTAGAAATCGCAAATTAATTTCAAATAAAGCACAACAAATTTTCAAAAATGGCAACCGGAAAAAGAAAAAATTTAATAACCACTATATTGACCAATATTCACTTTTGGTACCTCCAAAAAATCGAAACAGCAAATTTTCTTTTCACGTAATTCCACAATACACATTTTTTTTAAATAATTAAAATAAAACTTAAATAATTCCAAATTTTTCAAAATCCCAAATTTTCAAATTTTACATATGAAACTAGTTAAATACACTAACGAACATATTTAATGATTATACATTTATCAAACTGACGCAATTATTTAAATTAAATTCTAAAAACTCAATCAACAGCAAAATAACAAATCTTAAATCATTCATTTAAAAGAATTAAAAAGACTAAATTGCAATTCAGATTTCTAATATACATACTAGCATCGGCAAATGAAATAAATTACATTATATGGCAATATCCTATATCTAATATTATTAAAATATTGGACAATTTAGGAAATTCATAAATCAAAATTCTCATCTTGGACGCTTATCCAAATTTTTAATATGCACCCTTTTACAAATCAATCTCACTTTTTAGAAAACAATATAATTTCATAAATCCCACATTTCATAACATCATTGAAAAAAAAAAATCAATACAAACAAGAATTTATAAAGTCAATCGAAACCAAAATCTTAACTTATCAACAATTTTTTTTTGATGTCAACAATTCTAAATTTAATAAATAACTTTCGAATAATCAATGACTTGTTAAATAATTTGGTAATAACAATTAATTTTGCAAAAATTGATGTTTTTCATAATTAAATAATCACACTTATGAACCTTTTAAAAGAAATGAAACTTGTAAACAATTAATTACTATTTGAACCAAATTTAGAAATTATCTTACTATTTGAAAAATTTTTATTAATATTGAAATTTATTCAAAATTAAATCAAAACACATTTTTATTCGATTTTCCAGTTATTGAAATTGAAAAATATGACTATCTTCAAATTATCTTTTACCAATTATTCCTAGTTCCGAAAACAATTCTAAAATGATCCTTTTAAAATTCAATTTCCTTATGAGCAAAATTACTCCAACTTCAAAAAATATGTCAAATTAAACCATCAAATTAAACAACATCAAAATTCGAGAATGGAAAATGGATAGTGATATCAGCAAAACCGATAATTGGACATTCAAAAGGAACATATGTGATCGAAATTAACCAATCTCCGCGAATTAAAAGTAAAGGACATCAAGTTACAAAATTCGAAACAAAAAATTTAAAACCTAAAATTCTTCGAAGTATTTGACAAAGGAACTTGTAGTGTTAATTTAGAAGTGAACTCTCTGAACTGTCCACAGTCGATTTAAGTGAATTTAAAGTGAAAGGATTCGAAAAAAAAAATTTTTATTTTACAGTGATACAATTTAAAGTGTTTGGACAATTTTAAATTATTTTGTTATTCTATTTTATCATTTTCATTCATTGTTTATTGTTAATTATAAAATCCTCATTTATGTAAAAAGGTATAGACATTATCAACTTGGAAATCAAATTACAATGTCGAAACGTCATCGAAATGGACACTGCTGAAAAATTAGCCACCATCAAGCTCCGAATTTTTCATCTAAAGGGGGGAGAAGTTATATATTCCCATAACTAATAAAATGATTAGATAAGTCTGGTAATTTTCCAATAAGTGATGTAACAGGAAATACTAATATTGTAATTGTTTATTCATTTGTCAATTTAGCAAAAGGAAATCTAGAATGTTCTAGAATAAAAATTCCGCTTAATAAACTATTTGGAAAAATACATAAAAATGAATGTTAACAAAATTTCAGCATTATTGTATAAGCTAAGTTTAAGGTGTAACTATGCTAGTTTTGTAATTGAAATTCAAGAAATCATTTTGTGGAAATTAAAAGTTAAATAAAAAATCAAATAAAGAAATTTTAAGTGTTTTTTAATAAATTAGTGATAAGTTTAACGTATACAACTTGACGTAGGAAAATATTGAAAAACTTTGTTTTCTAGGATATTTTATATTCTTCAATTTTGATCATTTTTTGGCAAAACAAATTTTAAGAGAATTAGAGCTACAATTCCCAATTATGGAAGAATCCGACATGAAATTTTTAATAAATTTGGGGGCAGGGTTCATTGAGAAGTCTAATACTCAAATATTTAGCATTAATAAAGTTTTTCTAGAAGAGAATAGTTGCGTTGATCTAAAAATTCACAGCAAAGTTTTTTGGACAAATTTTATATTATTAGGTATTGTATCATTCGCGAATTATTAGTGGGACATACATATATTCATAAAAAGACAATATTCAGAATAACCAATTTTGAGATTAATAGTCATACTACAAACAGACGATAAAGAATTTAAAAATTATAACGTGAAAGAAAAACATATTTACAAATAAAGTATTATTAAATTTTAGGATTTCGTACTTTTTTTAATGCTTGTTTTGCATGGCCCGGTTGAATACCACTGTTCCAGATGAACTGGCGGAATGTACAATATTTTTGGTACACAAAATCACAGAGGATGTAGACGGAATCTTTCTACTGGGTGTTTCCATGCCAATTCAAATTGGTTTAAAACAGAGTTTCTTTACTCTCAGGTGGGGGCCTAATAAAGGCCGTTTATAAATTATGGCACGTACGAAAGGGGGACCTGTATGACGATGAGGAGACATGGTTTTGTTACTTTTCAGCTGGTTCTTTTCACATTTTTTGGCAAGGTAGATCCACAACTTTGGATATCATAGATGGCATAGATCCATTGTTCACAGGAATGCCCAGCTAAGAAAATCCGTGAAGTTCGTGATTCAAGCCCAGAATTCAAACCAACGATCACACCAAGGTACTGCTGTGAACTGAAAATTTAACAATTTTCAAATCTTTAAACCCTCTAACTTTGTTACCTCTAAAACACAGATTTATGGACTAATGGACGCTTCTTGAAGTTCAAACGATTAGCACTAATTTCATAAAAAAATTAATTATGGAATGGGGGGGGGATGGAATACGCACCTAGAAGAAACCTACATTTCCAATAGTTGCGAATCAATTCATTCAATATTTATTAAATATATGTGCAAATAATAGCTTATCCAACATAGGCAAGTTTCTTAAAGCCTTATTACTATAATAATTAAAGAATGCAAACGGACGGACATGTATGTTAAAATAAATATTGCTAGATGTAAAGAAAAGCCCACGAAATCAGAAGAACTTATGTAAACGGGCCAAAATTCAATTCTCGAACGAAGGATGTACAAGAGAGGCTAGACTTAGAAACGAAGTCATTATAGAGAATAACTAAATATATGTAAGCTACAAGATTAAATCATGGACAACAATAAGTAATGGAATGATCATCTGGAGCGAATGACAAGTGAGAGGCCGCCACTAGCAGCTCGAAGATAAAAACTGCCAGGACGAAGGAGTATAAGTCGGCCAAGGAAGAGATAGGTGCCGGAATAGGCAACATAGCCTAATCCCCTAAACCATTAAGCGAAGAACAAGAAGAAGTAAAATATTACAAACTGTAGTTTAAGGGCAGTGGCGTAGCTAGCATGGGTGACACCCGGGGCGGATTTAATGGGTTTCACCCCCGCCTAAGGCTGATGACCTTTTTTTAGGGGTTGCACTTAAGGAAACAGCTATGAGGCATGGGAGAGTCGGGTGTCACCCCCAGGCAGGTGGGTGAGATGCCGGCTGATGACCTTTTTATGTTAATTTGGGGTCGGGTGTCACCCCTAGACGGGTGGCACCCGGGGCGGTCCGCCCCCACCGCCCCCCCTAGCTACGCCACTGTTAAGGGTAATATCATAGTAACCAAGGGTAAAAACAAGGAGAGTGATTAAAAACCCAGCAGTTCATATACACCGATAAAAATGGTTTAAAAAATAGATCTCTAACAAAAACGTTTTTCCGCTCCTTACTATATCTGACCTTCACTGTTATCAATTTTTATCTATATAATTTTGGTCGTTAGAATTCAATTATCATAAACAAACGTGCATGTCATACATACTATTATACAAGGTACTTTATAATAAATACGGAAGTGCAATTTAAACCTGTTTAATTATGCACCCACTCAGGGTACCCAGCATATTTTTCCGGGATACGTGTTCCAAAAATTACAATATATTGACTAATAATAACAATTCTAAAGAATAAAATTAGAATAATATATTTAAGTTTAAGTGAGGAATACAATGATAAAATATATTGAGCATATTTTTAAACTGATAACATTTTACATTTTGACATTGTCCAACAAGATTAAAACTATTGTGTTAATTAGATGCAGTGGTAAACTCAAAGAGAACTATGTGGATAAGATAAAGATAAAGACAAGATTAAGATTACAAGATACAACTTATGTACTAAATATTGGTTTGAAAACATTTACTAGATCGACTTACGCACGCGAAATCTACTTTACGATTCTAGATGTGTACATATATGATCGCATGCGCACATTAACTTAAGGTAAGATCAGACTAGGCTACTTTTGCATATTCTTTGACTTTTGCTGCGCGCAGCAAAAGTAGCTGTGTGTGAACACCATTGCAACCGATAAAACTGCACACTGCTGCACATGTGGTATACTGCGCACGCTGTTAAAAGCAGCTTAGTGTGAGTGCAAATTTTGTATGTTGCATTCGCAGTAAAAAATATTCATTTGGTTTAATATTTTGCTGCGACTACTGGTGCAGCTTTTATCACATTTAAATAAAATATAATTTTTTATTTTTGTATGCACCCTCCGATGTTGCTCATAGGTTTTATCTTTGATTAAATCATCAATTTTTCCTGACCAATCCAATGTTTTAAATTTTATTTTGATTTTATTTGTTAATTTCATTGTCCAATAAATAATTTCCGTTTTAATTTTTTTCTTAAATTTCTTTGTCTAATCAGCTTGCATTTGGATTTTACGTGTTTTGTCAATTTTTAATACCCAAACATCTTGTTTTTCGTTTTCATTGGTCATTACTCATTACAATTTTATCGCTGTCCAATCCAGTTACTTTTCTTCTTCTTCTTCTTATAGTGCCTTCTCCTATCGGAGGTTGGCGATCATCATTTCAAATTCTTCTCGGTTCTGCGCCACATTTCTGAACAAGGACCCATATGGCAAACAGTGCTTCCCGCGTTGCCATCCCATTTCTAAAACCGAATTGGGTTTCACCTATATCTTCATCGATTTTTCTCCATAAGCGATTGTGTATTATTTTAAGAAAGAGTTTTAAGGCATGGCTCATTAGACTGATTAGTCTATAATCATTACAGTGTTTTGCGTTAGACTTCTTTGGTAGAGTGATAAACGTTGATCTTAGCCACTCTTTTGGTATTTTTCCGGTGTTATAGATCTTGTTGAGAAGATTTAATAGCGTATTATTAGTGTCTAGGTCTATCATTTTAATAAGTTCCGGACTTATTTCATCTGGACCCGTTGCTTTACCATTTTTCGCCTGTTTGATTGCTTTTCTCAGTTCATCCTTTAGTATACTCGGTCCTTCCGCCTGCAAATCCGTGTCATCAAGATCTGTTCGATTATCTTTAAAGAGCTTGGTAATATATTTCTTCCATATTTCTGCTTGCTGCTCTTCTTGTAGTACTATCTTGTTATTTTCACCTACTAGCTTTCTGGTTCTTTGTTGTTGTCGACCGGTGTATTATGTCATTTCTCTGATTTTTTTGTGCAGATTAAAGTTGTCGTGTATACCTTCGAGCTGCTCTATTTCTTTGCATTTCTCTTTTAGCCGTGCCTCCTTTGCTTCTTTTATCTTTTTCCGTACTATTTTATTTTTATTATAATACTCTGTTGTGTTCTTGTATTTTCTTCTTTCTTCCATCGAATCCAATATTTCCTCCGTCATCCAATCCTTCTTCTTGCATCTTCTATAGAAACATAGGTGTTTGACTGCAGTCGCTTTGATGGTGTTTTTAAGTTTCGTCCATGTTTCCTCTGTGTTGTCTGTACATTTAATTTTCTCGATTTCCTTGTTAATACTTTTAGTGTATGCATTCCTGATAGTTTCGTCTTTTAGCTTTTCAACAACTATCTTGCTTATTTCTTTATGTCGGGTTATTCTCTTCCGCTTTAGTCTTATATCGGCAATCACTGGGTTGTGGTCTGAGTTTATGTCAGCGCCTGGGTATGTCTTAACGCTTTTAACCGCATTTCGGAATCGATTGTTTATCATAATAAAATCTATTTGATTTCTGATAATATGATCGGGTTTGTCTTGAGAAGACTTCCAGGTGTACAGACGTCTAGATGGTAATTGGAACCACGTGTTGGTGATAACTAAATCATTTTCCTGGCAGAATTCTACTAATCACATTAGAAATGTGCAGCGCTACGCTGTCGTTTGGATCCAACCGATACTGATGAAAGCGTTCTTGATGCATCATCTTGTTCGTCTCTGATTTTTGCTGATAGATGGTGTCCAAACGATCCATAATTTCTTTTGCGCTTGTACAATTGTGTTGTGACTTCGTAGCACCCTTTTGCACGTAATGCACACTTTATCTGGAATTTCCATTGCTGGTAATTCCCATCGAACTTGTTTAACGAACCAATGTCAATCTTGTCAGCCATCTTTACCACGCACGAAACTGATTCGCAATTCTCTCTATCTTGATGAGTTTTACACGTTCACTGGGCCAATAACCTATTGTGTTAATTAGATGCAGTGGTAAACTCAAAGAGAACTATTGTGGATAAGATATCGTCGGCTTACTGCTAAAACAAGATAACTCCAAAATGATAGTTTTGAGTAAAACTGATTTTAAAGTTTGATTCACCATAAACAAGTTAACAAAAGTTAAAAATGAACTTCTTAATACTCCTTTAATATTTGACTTACAGTTATCAGGTTTTGTCAAAATGTAGTTTGCTCTTATTTGAATGCAATCATGTATATAACTCATGAGACGGTCGTTAGCTGAAGCGGTTATGTGCGTTGCTGCTAATGCGGAATGCCTGGTTCGACTCCGGGCTCAGTAAAAACTTTATTCTGACCGTCTCCCCTCGGAAGGCAATGGCAAACCACCGAGGTGTAATCTGCCTGGTACAGCCTCTCTGGAGATGAAATGTATACACTTCCCGCGGTTCGGAGCCCGCGTTAAGCAGTAGGTCCCCTATGTGTGTGCTAATACTTCAAACGCATAACACATGCATAGGAGAGAGGTCGCCAACGTCCGGGAGACCGGATATGGCACACGAAGAAGAAGATATAACTCATTTTGTCCAAAAATGGAGTTATCTTGTTTTGGCAGTAAGCCGACGATATATTGATTCAGATTACAAGATACAACTTATGTACTAAATATTGGTTTGTAAACATTTACTAGATCGACTTACGCACGCGGAATCTACTTTACGACTCTAGATGTGTATATGATCGCATGCGCACATTAACTTACAATTGATAACATAATAAAAACTAATAAATCTTATCTCAAAAACATGAGGATTAATTTGCTTTATTTCGGACCAAATGAAAAAATTTAAATAAACAGTTAAAAGATGCCTAATCAAAATAGTAGAAGTACATTATAGTTTTTATAAGAATAATTGTTAGGTTATTCGGCCAAAAATTCGTTAGGTAATTATTACTTACTCATCTCGAATACGCAAGCCGCAATTAATAGTATGTGCACTTAGAAAGAATCACATAGTGAACGTCAACCCGGTCTCCAACCTAAACGTTGGGCCGTTAGCTGAATGTCGCCGTACACTCGAAGTACCAAAAACCCCCAAAAACTAAAGTGATCATTGCTAATGATGAACAGGCTCGGCCCACAGAAAGTGGAAGAAGAAGATCATGAATACATAATTTATCTACCCACTGATGATGTTGTTTACAAAGCCGTTTTTCGGAAACTATAGGGTCTAGACGAATAATTTAATTTAATTGATTTAATTTTACTTATAGCAATTTTGAACATTGGATGTGTATGAATTCATGACTTTGTGATGTTTTGAACATTCCTCAGTAAATTTATCCTTGTTCCGGTCCGAACCTAATGTCGAAAACTTAGGGTCTCTTTTTCCATACCAAACTAGAGGGTTTAAGCAAATAAATCGTATTTCTGGACTGGTCTACTGAAATAATAATAATAATCGACGGATCAGGTTTATTTTACAGAAAATTAATATTTCTGGAGGTATTGAATTTATTCTATACTTGTTAAAATTTTTATTAGAAATTTTTTTAAGAAAGTGTTGAAGAAAATAATGCATATAATATCATATAAACTACTTTATTTACTACTCGACAAATAAGTGACACATAACATGTCCGCGTAGGCTATTCGTAAGTTTATCTTACCCTCCATAATTGTTTCTCGTTGTTATCGCCGAAATAAAAGTATCCGCTTTTTTCTCTCAAGTTCTTGACGAAATAAATGTTATTGCACTATTTTGTACTTTGTTGGTGTCAATTTACTTGTGGGTGTGAATAAAATATTTTACTAAAGCTTGAGTGGAAGTTCTTTACCGCCCACGTGTAATAATATACTATTGAGTATTAGTTGCACTAGAAATACATTTAACAAAAAAATGTTATGCTATAGATTTCTGTCACTATATCAAGGAATAATAAAAATAATATATTATAATCATTAAATTTGAAAAACAGATTAATAAATTAAAAACAAAACACTAAATTAAAACTTCAAGATAAATATCTACTATTATATTATTAAAATGATTTAAAAACTGATTTTAGTTACAATTAAAATACTTCAATATAATTATGATAAAGATAGTAAAACATTACGTTTTTGGAATATTCGATTATGTTATTTGGTAAAATTTGATTTATTTTTATTTGTTGGAGGAAATTAAAAAAACTCTCAATAAATCTCAATGGAGTTTACCTTTTCCTATCCATAAAGGGCAAAGTCACATATTTAAGTATACCTATCAGTTTTGTTTACGACGCGATGTTTGTAATAAAATTTTATTAACGATTGAAATCGTATAACTACAGGGTGTTCCGCGAAGGATTTCATTGATTCCCGTGAAATTGTTGGAGACAATATGCGGATTATTTTTGGAAATTATTAAATTTTAAAAACCATCTTTTCACGTTTACTTTAACGGCAGTGTAAATAAATAAAATTATCGTTACTACTGTTCAGGGAATCCACAAGATAAGCATTATATTGCGGTTTGATGTGTAATGTCGCCCATAGGGATAATCAACGTATCTCCGTTTAATGTCTACAGTGCTCGTTATTGTGATATAAATTTAAGAAATGTTTCTCCCGGCATTTCATAAAATTTGTTGGTTTTGATGACGGGACAGGGGTTAAATATAACGATGCCAATGCACATACGGCTTGGCATTCCACGAAAGCGGTGAGAGGTTAATTTCCTGATAAAGTTATATCTAGGTAGGAAAACATTAATTATTGATAAGTAGAGATGAGATTTTTAGGTCGTATAAATGTTATACCAGAGAGAGTTAAAGGGTTAATTGATACACGGTCCCGTTTCTTCTTTCTTTTTCATACAGCATAACTTTCGAACGGGCCGTGTATCAATTAACCCTTTAACGCTCTCTGGTATAACATTTATACGACCTAAAAATCTCATCTCTATATGATAAGTAGCTAGCGAAGTAAATTACTAACCTTTTTTTATAAGGTTACCTTTACCACCCCAAACGAGTTATAGTGTTAAGGGATCCAAAAGGCAGGAAATCAATGCCATACGAGTCGATATATGCTAAGGTTTTTCCTAAATTGGAAGTTTAATTTGCAAGAATATTGGGAGCAAAAACTTTTCAACATTGATTGTTTCTAAAAAATGAAATGCCGAATCCTAAAGTTTTTTTTTGTAAATATCACATGACTTGTCAATGTTGGAATAGTTAAGCAGTTAAATTTCTAAACAGATCATAAGATTTTTAATTTGGTAGTTAATTGCAAATTACCGTTCGTTTTTCCAGAAACTGATTTTATTGCACTATTTTCTTTACACCACACTATCAGCATTAGTTTTAACAATTCTTCTAAAGAATTCTTTAACGACTGATTGTCACCATTTGTTGGATCTGGAACTTTAAAACGTAATATTACAACACATACACGAAATAACATAGGGAGCTTCGTTACCTAACATGATGAACAAAACTTTAATTATGTACACAAAAACTTTTTCTCTTTCACGTGTGCATCTCACTACTGTTTACTACACATAAATGTGCGTTGATTGTATTTTCCACATGGACTTGAGTTATTTCAGTTATGTTCTAGCATGTGCTAAGTATAGGCTCCATTAGATACGTCATAGAAGCTGCTTATGATTTAATGGCTTATAAAATTTTTTTCGGTTAATTGAATGAAATTTGAGTTATATTTTAAACAAAACTATCGATTGCACACTACAGCTGTTATTTTTAGAAGAGTTAAAATAAAAAAGGTGATACAATATCCCGGTAGACACCAGCACTTTTATTATTTCAGGCAAATACTATTTTAATCGTCATATTTTGATTTTATGCCAAATTTATTCATAAATTATTACACTTAAGTATTTCATGAATGAATCAAGCAAACAGCAACTCAAAATAATTTTTTAAAATTCCAAATTATAAAAAGCATTTTTATGTATTAGGGTGGGGAAAAAGTGTAATCGACAATAACGTTTTCATAGTTTCTTTACATTTTAAGTTTTGAGATTTAATTTGTCCAACTATTTCTTCTGTATCCAGTATTTTGTAAAAGTTTTTTTTTTTACAAAAAAGGTCCGAAGGACGTATACTTCTTCGACTAGCCGTTTATTACTCATCAGTTGGCACCAAATACATATAATAAAAATTTATTATTATATAAAACGATTATTTTGTATTATTTTATTAAGAATAGTACATAATTGGCAGTGCACAGAGCGTACGTAATAAAAAAAGGTTTCATGCAGCTAACATTGGTGACACTTAATTCTACTTATAAAATGCTAGTCGTTCTCAGTACATTTTAGTTTTTTATTTTAGTTGTTTTAATATTTTTAGTCTTATATTGTATTATTGAGCTTGTTTAACACTAGGTAATATAAATTTAACAATTATAACAAATTATCTAAAATTAAATAAATTGTATTTAAAAATAACTCTATTTAAATCACCAACAATTTTTTATATTATTTTTAATAGTTTTATTTAAATCCGTTATGTATAAACATTTTTCTAGAAATAGTTTATTTTTATTATATTTAATATGTTTGTATGCACCACAGCATTTTATATATTAAAATCTATGTTCAGTTTTTACTATAAACACTCAGACATTTAGCTGAATTTTTCATCTATAAAAATTCTAGACAACCATTGGCTATGTCACTGCATGGATCGTAGTTTATAAGGTTTTATTTGTAAAAAACAACATAAATTACAAATACAATACATAAGCAAAATTAGGGTAGTTGTGTACTGCCCTAAACATTACATTAATAATTCAAATATTGTTAATAGGTCATCTTATCCAACTTTCAACCAACGATCAATTGAATATTCCAATGCAGCCACCCATCTGAAAAAATAATCCTTCACAATTTATCTTTGAAATTTCAATAAGACCAAACCTTTTTCTATCGGTATCTGATTCAGTATAAAAATAAAAATGTTTTTGATTTGGTTCCGATGGGACTATCTCGAAAGCGTGCTTTTTCGCTCCAGCTGTAGTTTGTTGAACTCGATAACCATGAAGGCAAGCCACACCTGCAAAAAGGAAGTCAGCAAAATTTAACCACAACTCTCAAAATTAATTAATACCAAATGCGTTTTTTGAATTTAAGTCTTGGTAAAAATATAAACAAGCATCCTTAAGCACACAGTATCTTCTATTCCAGGATTTCCATTGATTTCCTAACTTAACCAAATATCCAAAACAATCAGGTTTTAGGAGAGCGTTAGGTGCAAACGTAAGGTTTTTACTCGTTTGTTCTAACCATGCATCGATTACTTGAAATTTTTCGGAAGCTTGGGAAAGCACTTCTGACCATTTGGAAAATTCTTCTTCAGTTTCTGCGGCAAGATGAATCGGCGAAATTCCCGTACGTTTTAAATCAAAACGGAATGGACGAGCTGGTACCCCGGAACTTGAATTATCAACCTGACAGATATCGTAATTTAACAACATCAGTGCACCAGCGGGCTGTTTGATCTAAACAGAGTTGTAATAATATTTTGATCGTTTTTCTTGTTTTCGGTATACTTACCACATCTGACTTATAATAATACAAACAATTATCTTGCTTGAGAGTAAACCAACGTCGAAACCACTTGAACGATGCTGTATCACTAAGAGAATTTCCTAACTTCCATAAGTAACCACTGTAAACAGGTTCGCTTATAGGAAACTCAGCGGTATTTGGACTGATAACACCACAAGTTCTAACTACCTAAAGTTAATAAATGTTACAGCTGCCTGGCGCATTGATAAAAAATGTTGGTTACCTCTAAAGTTAAAGTATCACTTCCAGCATGTGCGATTTTGACAACTTCTGAATGACTTTTATCCAAAACACTAATTCCATTAACAGCTAATACAATATCACCAATTTCAAGCCCAGAACTTTCTGCCGGAGTGGCATTTTCAATAGCAGAAACTACGACAGGTTTTGATCCATGTATTCGAAAACCAAACTCTCCAGATTTTCGACGTACTATCACCGTTTTATCACTTTCTAAAGGAATATATTATGTAAACTTTTTACCAGAGCTATTCGACCACAAAACTTACCAAAAGATTTTGTCGCTTGTCTTTTGTACATTTCTAGACATGATTTCCTATGTACCATTCTATGAGTGATAGCTTGGTATCGTTTCTTAAATTCGTGCTCAGATTCCGTGCTTCCTATACTCGATATCGAATCTTTCCTCGCAAATTCATCATCTATCACAAGCCTATACATGTAGTTAAATCATCTCTACTTTCAATTGTTTAGTTTTACTTAATAACAAATTTTCCTAGACATAATTGCTAAAATAACAACTAATTTCACCCTGTATAATTTTGCAATTTTGTTATACATTTTATGTAATCTTTTGAAATCACTCGGCTCTTGATGCAATCATGATTACTGACGTAAATGTATGATAAAGGTCAACAAAAACAAAAATTTCTAATTGAATGAAATATTTTTATATAAATTTTGTGCAAGTACCTACTCTATAAACAATAAATGATAAAGAGATAATCTTCCTTATAAAAGCCAATTTTTCCTTAAATCTTTCCACATTATCAATATGAAGGGTATCATTCTGTGTGTGTTTTTGGCATTAGGCCTCAGTTCGGTAAATAATTTATTTAAGACCTCTAGAATATTTTTATAGAAAATTGTTCATAATTTTAGGCTGCACGAGACTGGTCACAAATTAAACCTTTACTTGCTCCTGGTTTCGACGCTTCTCACGATCAAGTTGAATCCAGAATTACTGGAGGCAACGAGGCCCAACCAAATTCTATACCATTCCAGGTAAGAACAATAATATTTTTTCATCGTGGATATTTTGATATAAATTTTTCTTCAGGCTGCACTTCTTGTTGAAGTTAAACAAGGAACTGCATTCTGTGGTGGTTCTTTAATATCAACAAAATATGTACTAACTGCTGCTCACTGCGTTGATGCGTAAGTTTTAAATAATTTTAAATTATTGATTGACCACAAAAATTATTTTAGTACCAAATTCGTTGAAGTAATTTTGGGTGCACATAATGTAAGAGAAGATGAACCTAGTCAACAAAGATTTAATGCCACAAAATTCACCGTACACAAAGGATGGAGTCGTTTCACATTGCTTCACGATATTGCGCTTATAGAACTTCCCACACCAGCTGTTTTGAACGGTAAACTTTACTTAAAGTGTCGTTTACAAAATTTCACCTATTTTGTTTCAGAACATGTTCAGTTAGTAACTCTTCCTAAGTATTCGGAAGCTGGAAACTCTTTCACCGGTAAAGTAACCCAAGCCAGCGGCTGGGGAAAAGATTCCGATAAATCTAGCTCCATCAGTCCAGTTTTACGATACGTCAACTCAAAAGTAATTGGAAACACCAGATGTGCTCTATTTTATTTGGGCATAATTAAAAGTACCCACTTATGTACTTCTGGAAAAGATCGCAAATCTACTTGCGGTGGTGACTCTGGTGGTCCATTAGTAATTGATAATAAACAGGTAATGGAATATTATGGTTTAATTAAAAATTAAATAACCATTTATTTGTTTTATCCAGATTGGAGTCGTATCGTTCGGTTTAATTTTTGGTTGTGAAAAGGGCATTCCACCAGCATTTACTCGCTTGTCTAAATATCTCGATTGGATTGAAAACAACAGTGATGTTGAAATTCAAAAATAAATAAGTGGAATAAAACATTGAAATTGTACTAATGAAAAGTTAAAAAATAAAATATTTTCTCTTTACTACGATTTTTGTAAATGGGTACTTTATTTAATATTCACCTGCGGATGTGTCGGGTTTACTCCAAGTGTGCAGCTCTTCATTATCATCTATGTAAATCCAATATCCTTCAACATAAGGCACGTTATAGACACCTAAATCATCTTCATCTTCAGGTGCTCCAGGAAGTACACTTGGACTAGAGTTTGTGGCTCGAAGCCCTTCCATGCTATTATCAGTTGATCGTGCCATTGGTCGCAACTTGACTCGACAAGTTTCTGCCTTCCCACCCCGTTCTTCCGACTACCTCAACAATACATCGTTATTAAATAACTTGAGAGAAACTTTTAAATTATTATTTACCTTAGCTCTAACATCGTGCCTATACCTGTGATGTCTTCGTTCACCTTGAGAACGTTCTTCAGATCTAAATCTTTTTTCAAGCTTCTTAAACAATCTTCCTTGTTTGACCCTAGGCGAATCAGCAAATCCGGCTGGAGGTTGAACAATGTCTGCCGAAGTACCGTTGTTACCGTTCGAACTTCGTTCCGGATCATTGGTAGTTACAATTTCTACTTCTTTCCCGCAATGCAAGCAATGCACCTGGTGTTCTGTAAGCGCTGTGTGGCTGCTAGGATCACTATAAAAAACACTATCACTTCCCGGACTCACAGATCGCAGCGATTCGGCACTTAATGCTTTTAGCCTGATCGATTCTGGACTGGCTTTTGGACTTCGCCTTCTTTTGTTTGGAGATTCTATTGGACTAGCACTGCAATATTAAAGTAATGGTTTGTTGTACATTAATGTGAGAGTTTAATAAATCTTACCTGTATGGACTTAATCGACTTTTACTTTGGCTATCTGTGGTTGGCTGTGCAGACGACCGGCGTCTGGGTAAAGTATTAGGTAAACTGGAAGGTTTTTCCTCTACACTATCACTTCGTTTCCGGATTCTCGAATTCGTCGGTGATCGTGGAATAGATTTTCTCCTATTGTTCTCTTTAAATTTCTTATTTTTCCTTGGAGAAATTTGATCAACAGTCAAATTATCTCCACAAACGCCACTGCTAGATTCGTCAGAAGTTAACGGAGGTTTACTTTCTTGTCCTCTGGGTTTATCCATTGGATATTGCTCAGCCACTGCCGAACTACGTATTAACGATGGTGATGCTTTTTTTGGTTGATGATTTTTACGATGATTTTGTAATGGACTACGAGTTCTTACCTTAGATCGTTTTACTTTATCACCAGTTTTAAGAAAATCTTTAGAATGTGATACCGATTCTTCAGCTTTTTTGGTTTGCTTTAAAATAGTTTTCTGTTTTTCTTTTGGAGCCAAACTACTTTCTAACGATTTATTTTTATCAATATTTAAAGTAAACGTTTTCTTTTTGCGCTTCTTCTCATCTTCCGTCCATTCTAATTTTTCCGATTTCGAAGATTTCCAAGTTTGACTTAAAAATTATAATTTAAGTTATGGATGAGTTACGAAAAGGATTACTTACTCATCTTCCAATGGTGATTCGTAGTAACCTGAAGACGAATAATGCACGCTGTGTTCGTCTTCAGAAATAGAGGGCACATGTCGGGATGAAGGCACTGATGGTTTTTGAGGCAAATCCGGACATGATCCATTTAAACTATAACTACCTGAAGATGAACTACTGCCCGAAGGCGACGATCGTCCAACTTTGGTTACATAAATTGGTGTACCTGTAATTTCAGTAACTTCTTCTGGTATAGAAGACGATGAAAATGATGGAACTACCATATCATCTCCAAGTAAATCATTTTTTCCAAGGCCATACGTAGAAGAAACACTTTCAAATGAACTACCTTCCTGAGTTGGATGTGCGTGATGTTTTTCTTTATTTTCCTAGTATTTAAATTAAATTATGGAACGTCGGGAATATACGAAACGGAAACTGTGTTACCTTGGGAAACCCATTTTTATAGCTGTCTGTTCCAGAATTGGCAGTGATATAATCGTCAGTAGTTGTGGTACTTTCTGAAACATCAGTGTTTGTTTTGCCCGAATCTGTTCGGGCTAATAATAAATCTGGAACAACAGCAGGTAGAGGAGATTCTGCCATAGGTTCTGGAGTATGTCTTCTCCTAGCAGGAGATGGTACGGTTCTTGCTGTAAGATATTGTTGATTAGTACTTTCAGGTTTACTAAGTGATATGCTTGGAAGATCAATAGCAACTCGTGGTGAATTAGGATTCTACAAAAAATGTAACCGCGTTAGTTCAACTAAGTTAGCAAGTTGGAATACTGACCTGCATATGATCTGATAATTCTTCATCTAACATGTCGGTATCTATT
Organism: Podabrus alpinus; assembly: GCA_932274525.1. NCBI lineage: Eukaryota > Metazoa > Arthropoda > Insecta > Coleoptera > Cantharidae > Podabrus > Podabrus alpinus. The sequence goes on from OW026454.1 coordinate 24,341,311, forward strand.
GAAGAACGTTGTTGATGTTGTAAAAGTAATAAATGTTTTCTTCTGGATGATGGTGTCAATAATGAAGCCGATATCCCACCTGGAGTCGTCAACGAATTCATTTCAGAACTACTGAGAGCAGTACCATTATCGGTCCCTGAGTCAACTTGTAAAACTGTCGCTTGTGATTCATTCCAAATACCATCCGAATGATCCCTAAATAAAAATAAATAACTTATGCTTGGAAAAATAAAATTATTTTGGTACCTCATGTCGTTTGCTAACGAATCGTTTGAAGCAAATAAAGAATATTTTCCTTCTGGCAATAAAGAAAGGGACGGAACAATGCATTCATTATCAGGTGAAGTACCATTAGCTTTTCGAGCACGAATTTCGTTGTCTAACAAATCATCGCTGGTAGACGAACCACTTCTTCTTAAATATCTTCCTTCGTAAATAAGATTTTCATGAAATTCTTCATCAATTGAATCTTGAAGACGTAAACCAGAATTGTCAAAAGTTCCTGATACAGAAGAAAAGACGCTTTCATTAAAATGTTTAAATATTCCTTCGTTTTTAATGGGAGAATTTTGGAAATAAGGTGTAAAACTTCTTGGTTCATACTCTACTTTGATATTTTCATGACTAATGGAAGTAATTTTTTTCTCAAGAAAAACAGTGCTATCTTTACTGGAAGTTTTTCGTTGGTCTAGAAGCATTTCGCCATCCGAGACTGTTTTTAGTAAACGTCGTTTAGTTATTTCGGTCGGAGAATACGGCGATTGTGGTTCAAAATCTATAATTATTTCTTGTGGAACTTTTGGTAACAAAATTTCAGGTTCTTCTACATCGCATTCGGATTGAGGTGAGCTAGATGAGTTTGTTTCGGGAAGGATAAATTCTGTGTGGGCAGTTAACAAATAAGGTGATCTTGGAGGTTCATCTGATTGAGTTCTTTGAAGGGGTTCGTGAATAGTGATTTCAGTTTTAACAGGTGGTTCGGTGCTTTGTGGTATTTTAATAAGTCTACCTCCTTCGGAAAACGATTTCATTAATTTTCGCCCATTTACTAACATTCCATTTGTTTGAGCACCTTGGGACACCATTTTTACCTAAAATAAAATACATTTTATGTTTTATTAAATTCATCATACGAATTTAAATATTAATTATAATTAATATTATATAATAAATATTATAATAAATTATTTATAGATTTTAGTGTTTTAAAATTAAAGTAAATTAATTATTAGTGTAATAAATTATTCAAGAAAATAGATTGCGTATTCTTTATGGGTGTCACCTAGAAAATAATATCCTGGCCTCACGAATTAATAAAAAGGCCCGAAAGTAAATTGTTTACAAAATTAAGAAATATTATATTGCATACTATTTTTGCAGTGCTTTGAATGAAAAGTCGCGGTGCACATTTTTTTACATTTCATGTGTTTACATTTTATAATCTATTATCAGAGTTCGATTTTCATTTGAAAATGTATTTTGTTTATTCAATGGCTCAGGCTTGATCAAATTTGAAATTAGATCCTTTTAAAATGCTAATTCGTTTGGCCTTTAAAAAGAACTTAATAATATAAGATTTGTTTTAAAATTTATATAAACTTTCGGCAATTATTACTGTAATTTTTAAAATTCTGAAAGCATCCAGGCTCGAAAACGAATTGAATTTCATTGAGTAGTTTTTAATAAACATTGTTAATAAACAACTGGAATAAAAACGAGGAAAAGAGTGTTACGAATTTTCAAGCACTGAATTACAATTTAAATTTTAACAACTAATATTCAGAAAATTTAATTAAATTGTTCATTTTGCTGGCCTTTACATTAACATTTATTTATAACATAAACATGCGTGTATCTGCTTTAATTATGTGTATGTAAAGTTGGAATAGTTATTTAGTAGTTTATGAATATTGCTAGCACCTACGTACCTACTACCTAGTTTAATTCTATTATTATTGTAGTAATTATAATAGAATATTATTTATATAATAGTATTTGTTTAACAAATTCACGGTAGAGATAAACTAATTTCTATTATTTAATAATTTTATTTAAAATATGGATACGAAAATTTCAATTTAATTTTTATAATTAAAGAAAAACATTTCAATTAATTTCCAGAGTACGGATAGGAAGATTTTTCCTAAAAAAAATTGGCGATTGTAATTAAATTTTGGTCTCTACTACTAGAAAAACAATTACTATTATTGATTTCTTTGTACAGAACATTTAAAATTTTCAAACCACATTTCTGGTAAACTTATATGCAATTATGTCTCTAAAATGTCTTTAAACAAATAAAAAGACGTGATAGAAATTTCAGGTTCCTATCTGAATTCTAAATATCTTCCCAACTCTTCTAATTTTCTTATTTAAAATGGGATTGAGACTTCGCAGTGTTGCTTTAACAGGTTGACTGCCAAGGCTGTTATCATAAAATATTAAACAAGTGCATTTTTCTCAAATTCTATATTTAAGTTTTAAACTATTATAAGCAGTTTAGAAACACATCTGAATGCAAAAAAAACAAATTTTTGGACCTATTTCATTATAATTTGGATAGTAGACACTAGTGTCTGTCGTGGCGTCAAGGACCAAATTCGTGTTGAACCGTAAAACGGACGATTTAAAATAAAATATCATTCCAACTGTGAAATATTTTCACAACAGTTCAATTCAGAACACTTTTAATTACTTTTAAAGGTGTTTCTTTCGTCAATGCGGTCCATATACCAGTTCCTTATCGGGAGCTCCTTAAGCAGACACCGGTGTCTGCCATGGCAGTCAACCTGTTAAATATGAAAATTGGTGGCACATTTCTTATCTATGGTTATATATTCTAGGACATTTTTACAGATTTTTAACGATGCAATGTTCGGAATTACAGCACCACAATTTTTTTTTAATTTTAATTGTTCAAAAATTCTTAACTGGATATTATTGAAAACATTTCTTTATCCATTAATCGAAAGAAATTACGTTTACGGTTTCTGCAATATATTGGGGGGGGGGGGGTGTAAGACTGACGACACCGTTGAATTACTTTGTGAAAAAGATATCAACTCATGGTGCTTCGTTTGATGCATTGAGCTTGCAGTATTTTCATGTTAAATTCAATTTTCACCAATAAATGTACATTTGAAATGGTGGAGTCTGTTACTTTGGCCTCCTCCCCAGTTAATATTTTTTCTCAAAAAGCTAGCTCCCGATTCCTTAGAGCTAACACCGACTAGCACCCAAATATTAAACTTGATTTATTGAACATTGGAGGCGGGAGATAGCCTTTTGAGAAAAAATATCAACTCTGGGGTCCAAAGTAACGACCCACAATTTTGAAGTACCCCGATAAGTTAAGAGTAGTAAAATTCAACTTTACTCTTCAGAATATACACGAAAAATAAACAGCTTTTAAGGAAAGGTTGCATTCTTCGAATTAAAATATAAATGCTTAAGTTTTAAAAATTAAACATCGTTTTGATTTAATAAAATGTAAAACTATTTTGGGGTTCGTAAGAGTGTTGAATGCGTAATGCATGATGCGGCATCCTGTTAGTACCACTCAACTTCTCCTTCTCAATCTGGACTCTCACTTCCAAGTTGGTAAACCCTGGAACATGAGTAACCAGGCTGGGGATCGGGTAACCAATCCCTGTGGAAAGTCTGGTTTCAGGACAGATGAGAGCATGAACTTCGACGGGTGAGGATAGTACCCTACCTGTAGATGTAACGCACCCAATTGCTCATAGAACCAAAGAAGAATCATTGAATACTAGACGGATAATAGGGTGCATAGACAGTGTCTGTAAAATGGTACTACCTTGAAAAAGAGAAAAGGCGTAGGAAGAGTGGGGATTCGGCCCTTCTTTCTGAGACTCGGCAGGAGATTGAGGAAATTGATAATTAATTAAGCAGGTTATTATTGATAAATTTTGAAAATTTAAAAAGTAATAAGTGTATAAAAGCGTTTTGTTCGGGAAGCGGTGGGAAAATCTTTAAAGTTAAAAGAACTTTATAATTAAAGGGAAAAGTGTCGATAAGAATTTATTGTAAATTGAAGATATCAATATTAAGAAGTGGATATTTTACAAAATTTATGGTCAATAAGTGGAAAATTTAAGTTTGAAAGTGCCGTTATCAGGTGTTGCGAAGAAAGTCAATCTTCCATACTAAACCGAAATACAGTCCACTATTAAGGTCCTACAACAGGACAATTTCCATTTGGTCTCTCGCACAGGATGGTAATCTTCACTCACAGAAACGATTCGAAAAAATTGGTGTAGAACGGATCAACAGATCTCAAAGATGTTAAAGAAGAAAAAGTATTGAATTTTATTATTAATAATAATTAATATAAGAATGAACAAATTTGGATATCGAGCTATAGATATTAGATCTATCCAAACCAGATATCAAACCGATAAGAGATCATAAAAGTGACGGTGAGGCTCAAATGGTGGGAATTCAGGATCATTTGAGTTTAAACGATGCTCAAATGTGTGAAACAAATAATGTAACTTAAAATTTCCATTAAGGGGTTAACGCCCATTATTTAGCAGTAATAAAAAAATGTTACTCGATGTCAGCAATGTCAGGCGTGTCGTTCTTAAAGCATCTAACCAGATTAGTATCCTACTAGACTGAGCAGTTCAAGTGCTCAAGTATCAACAGTACGAAAAGCAGAAACCTTGACATAGTTGGAAATAACAGGACCAAGTCTTAATTGATGAGGAAGAATGGGATTAAATGTAAAAACATTTAGGCATCTTCCCCAGAAACTGACCTTAATGACTATCAATAAAAAGTATGGCTACTTCTATTACAAGGCTAAATTCAAGCCAATTTGGACATACGAACGGCGGTTTTGTCCTGATGGTTAGAGCGATCAACTATTGGTTTGAGCGTAAAACTTTCTTGACCGCCTTCCGTGCTTCGGACGGCACGTAAAGCCGTCGGTCCCTCTGTGTTAATGATTTACCATCATAATAATAAAAAAAACAGGATATAGGCGAAGATACGATAAGGTAATAATTAAAATATTAGGTTGTCAAAAATTAATGTAAAATTGTCAAGTATGAAATTGCTTGCTGAGGCAATGTTCTGCATGTCGACTGAATATATCATAAATTAAGCTTATTGTTTGTAAATAAACTGCTTGTTTTCTTGGAGTGACCATTACCACCTTTCCATGACATTTTTCATCAATAACTTGTCAATATCCTATGGGCTGGAACAAAAGAAGGGATGGAAGCAGCTATGATAGTCTTAACGGTTCTGAGGCTAATTATTGAATTTTTGAGTGGAAAACTTTTAGATCGTGTAATCGAAACTGTAAGCTACCCAATAAGGGTTGAAAAGAACATGATTGCCGACAGAATCCCATAGACAGTTCGACCATTGCAGCCAGCGCCGTAGCAAGCTCTTCTGGAGCCTGAGGCAAATTTGAATATATGTATGCGCCCCCCCTTCCCAAAAGATTTTTATCATTTTGAAAATTTTAAACTATTATTTATTGGGTTTTTTCGAGGTTTAGCGCCCCCATTGCGATCACCCTTGCTACGGCGCTGACTTATAGAGCAATGAAAACAAATGGATGCTTATCAGGAACCCATTTAGGACCAGGGGGTCTGGGGAGTATGGAATACCCCCCAGGTACACTTAATTTATTGCGAAAGAAAAACTTTTACTTTTACTTTTCTTCGGTATTAAGAAGAACGGTACTGGATAGTTATGGAAAATATCACCTGATGCCCCCCACCCCTCACGGAATAAAATCGAAAATTGCAAAAGATTCAACGAAAAATAATAAATTTTGATGGTTCTGAATAATGGCAAGTGTACCTGGGGGGTATTCCATGCCCCTCATGTAATATCGATTTTTATCGTTGGGAACTTCTGAAGATCTTATATAAAATACGCATAGTATGTCAGAATCGCCGTTGCCATAGTAACGTAACGCAATACCCCCTCCCCGAATATGAAGATTATTTTTATCCGTAGGAATTTTTTCTTTTCAATTTAAATATATTTGAATTATTGTCGCGATGATAACGTGATATTTTTACCGGTTACCCAGTTAGTTAAAGGGAAATGAAGAAGAACGTGCGGGTTGGAATCAACTTTCCTAAAATCCCCTGTGTTGCCCTAGTCATTGGACAAAAATCAAAGAGGATAAAATTCCCTACAAAACATGGTTTCAGGATTTACTACTACAGGTCTGTAATAAATCCTGGAACCATGTTTTGTTTTGTTCACCATCGATGGTGAAGTTTAAATGTACGAAATTTTTATTCAGAATAAGAATTATTCAAAACTTTTTTTAATTGTTTTCTCTGGATTTTCTTTATATTTCATAAATACTGTAATGTTATTTACTTGGCTGCATTAGCGAGTTGAAGAGATGAACAAGTTTGTCATTAAAATTTAAATAAACGTGCAATAATTAAAAAGAAAATCATGGCAAATTGACAAAATGATTAATTCATTTACGAAATAAAAAAATATCATGTAAAATTTGTTAGTTATAAATTGTTCGTTAAAAAAATTATGTTAGTTAAAAATTTGTTATAAACTAGGTTAATTAGTGATTAGTGTGTTATGCAAACTTAAAAAGGATTATTGATGACATTCGTGTAATGGATTGGTACAGTAAATTGAACGAACGATATTCGCTTTCAAATAAACAATTACAGTGCATCGTATTCAAATTAGCGGGTCATTCCTATAAAAACAATTTTGAATTAAAAATCAAGTGGCGAAAATATTGATTATTTTACCTACCAATAAAAAAACATTAAAATATAAAAAACAGTCAGGCCTTGGAATTTGCAACAAGATAATTTTCCTTCGTAACGTGTTTGCTAACCTTAGTTACGGCAATAATTTCACAATGATGTCCACGTAATTTGAGTAATCCAGAGTTTTTGATAATAAAATGATAAAATTCCAGTTTATGATTTAATCTGCCCGCTATCATCAAGTCATCAAGTCACGAATCATCAAAAGTATTAATGGAAACAAAAATTTTCCGTGCATGATTGTGGTAGCCTATATGAGAGGCCGAAGGCCGAGCTAACTATGGCGGAAAATCTCATAAATTATAAACATGTTGATATAACGACTGCTATTTGACAAATATGCGTATTCATTGATGCCTCACCGACTTCTCTGCTACTTTAGTGCCACTATTATAGTCGTTAGGTGTAATATTTGTTGGCGCGGAATATTTAAAATTTAAATTTAAAAAGTATCATTACATGCCTGAACATTGAAATTAAACAGAATGTGACTTATTACATCAGAGTTTTGTAGTTGTGAAATCTAATCGGTCAGTGGCGTCGTTTAATTAAACGACATCAAATTGGTATAGTATGTTGACAATACCTTAAAAGTGCCGAATAAGCTTTCAAAAAGAGGAAAGTTCATAACTCTCGATTTTCCACTTTGATTTATATCTCACCGTGGGAAGGTCCGGTCTCCTGATCTTCGTAGCCCTATCCCTTTGATGCCATTGCTTTAGGATAGCTATACGCCATTGATGATAATAAATTTAATGATAACAGTAAGAGGCTAGGATATATGGACCGAACATCATTCTGTAAGAACTTTGATTGATTTGCGTTTCCAATATACGATTCTTCATAAATTCAATAAAAATAATAATTTATCAGAAAATTTTATTGTTGGAAAGTCAGTTAGGGTGCACATTATTACAACACGAAGTTGCAATAAAGGTCAAAGAGGGTCTCAATTGACTATTTTAACTGAACATGGGATACGATTCTGCTTTGATTTTCCATTTACTAAAATCAATTCACGGTAATACTAAAAAATATTAAAGTCCTAAAGAGTTTACTGAGTATAGAATTTTGCAACGAATTTATAGTTTATTGAGAGAAATTTAGCAATAATTAATTTTGACTAATTAAAGTTTTATTTTAACATTTAGTTTTTTGTGAATAAATAATAATTAACCATAAATAAATAGTTAAAAAATCAAGCCATTTTCCTCAAAATGGTTATACCCCGTATTGTTAAGGAGTATCATAGCAATATGCATTCCGAAACTATAAAAAGTTTTCCAGAATGATAGCATATAAAATTTAATCGAAGAATTTTAATGGCAAGTTCAAGCTACTTCTAAAGTTATAATCGTATGTTTAAAAAGTTATATCCATATAAACCAAGTATCTCTATATTAAGCAATAATATAAATATTATGCTAAAACTAATAATGAACTACTGCTGGACATAACGGCATATTTAATTAAAATAATGGACAAAATTAATGATTTAACAGTAAATAAATTTGAATATCAACGTGATTTGCGATCAAATTATATCTTGATATTGTCATTAATTAAGCTTTCACTTATAATGTTCTGTAAATATTGATTTAACAAATATACAAAATTTTAATAAACTAAATCTGCCGTTTAACTGACTACGACTATTTTACAGACTTTTTTCAGTAATACACAATGCAAAAATTAAAAACATTACAAATAAATTAAAATAATTTTTATGGAACAAAATATGATGTCGGAATGAGTATGGTCCGAATTTAAAAATTTCCTTTTGAAATTTGGACCATACGTATTGTGACACCTTGTAGATACTACAATAAAAGTATACATACCCTGTGAATCGTACGTGGACTTAAATTAAGATGACCTGGTGGTAATGGTTTGCGTCCTAAACAAACTTCAGTTTGGGTAGCTTGAGTTTTCATGGAGGAGGGGGTTTTCTTCAGTTTTTCTATAATTGCAAAATATAATTTTTATTTACCACAGTTAGTATTAAAATTAATTATAGAAAAAAAGTATAATAAAGCATTTCAGCATATTATGCGATTTCTAAAGTAGTCTAAAGATAAACTTTATAAAGGATAATATCACACTAGAGAAAACGATTTTTCTTTTAAATTTTGTCTTTTTGTATCGACCTACTTTATGAATTAATAAAACCCTTGAAAAACCTATAATAAATGGGAGGTAATATTGTAAGTACAATCTAAGAGACAAGAGACGAAATAAGACCAACATTTTCTCATTAGAGATAACAAATTTAAAGACGTGATTAGTAATTAGAAAAAAACTTATCAAAAGTTGGAAACTGTTCTGCCTCAAATATATTTCAGGATTGCAGATTTGCTACTAAATATTTTATGCTTGGAAACTTAACGCATGTTTTCTTCCATGTTGTACCACGGCAATATTATGTATTTTTTATTAACATTGCTTTCCACTCTCAAGGGTATTTATAAAAAAACCTTTGCGTCTATGTAATTTCTGTCAACTATATCTATATAGAATTGCAGGTTTTATTTGGACGGTTTCTGAAATCATTTTTTTCCTGAAAATTGAAATGAATACATTTTCAAAAAACATTTAGTTTTTTAATTTTGCTTCTGTTCCTAGTGTTGAAGTAAACAAAAGGATGATCATAATATTATTAATGGAACTACAAATAAGAAGAGAATAAGCACAAGGAAATATGAAAAATGCAAGATTATTTTTGCAAATAAAAACAACATAAACAAAGTAATTTCAGAGATTTTTCTAATTTGAAAACTAAAAATAATTCTTTGCATGCAATTTCTATTAGGAGAATGGTGGTGCTTTTGTGCTCGGCACTCTACAAGAGGTTTTATTATCTCAAAGTTTTAACAAAAATATTAATATTAATTTTATAGTAACAAAACAACTTTGAGAGTATGAGCAAAAAATTGCAATAAAATTTAAATTTTTAGTTTATGAAGGATGAAAACCGGCAATTGAAAATATTTTGACTGAGATTTTAAATAAATGTATAGTGAAAAGCAATTTCTTTTGCATATTTTCAAGTTCTTGTTATTTTTGTGGTAGATTTTTACAGTCACATAATTTTTTCAAGAGCGCGTAAAAGTTTATATGGGAAGGAACGCTTGTGTGTTAAGAATACGTTAAGCTACGCAAATCTTCAAAGCAGAAAAGTAGATATTGCTGTTGTTTGCGAAACTCTTTTATATTTTACCACCGGAAGCTTTGATTTCAGATTTAATAAAAATATATCATAGGTAAATATACATTATTAATAAAATAGAAAGCTTCTACCCGAGGAAAGTTTGACGTGTTAATCTTTCTTATGTTGTAACTTTTGGCTTAGAATAATTAATATTAGGGAGAAGTTATAGTTAATTTAATAAATGGAACGACAAACAGACTTACATAGAACTTAATTAAAACATTATTGAAATTAACGTAACTTTGTTGGAAAATTATCCATTTCTCGAAATTCGATATTTCTTATTTTTAGAGTCTGTAGTTAAAAAGAGTTTTAGATAATACATCAACTACACAACTTCAGAAAAGTGGTTGACATTTTTCAATATAAAACTTATAATTTTATATCACTAATCTAATCTAATCTGTAGCTTTTCATTCACGCGCCTTTGACTAAAATATCCAGAAGATTTGATACTTTAATGTGGTACTAAATCTTGAGAGTTGCATTTTGTGAACCTGTTCGAAAAAAATAATTTTGAGTTTAATCGTGATTCCCTTTAAAAATCAATTCAAACAAAATCTGAGATTTCAGAAAATTTGACGTTGACCGATGGAGGATAAGAAATTGTAAAATTTCCAAGTTTTGGTTTATAAATATAAAAGTGGCCGTATTGATTAAAAGTCAATATATTTATGTCAGGAAATCTAGTTCAATATTGATGTAACAATAATCTTATTCTTTTAAGATGGCATCACAGATATGATGTTTAACAATATCGATGAACTATTAGAGACTTTATATTAAATTACATTTTCCGGCCATAATATTTGAATACTGATGTCGTGTATTCAATCCGGAAAATTTATATTCATCAAAAATTCAAATATTTAGGGTAGGAGATTTGTAGGTATAACAATATTTTTATTTATTTAATTTGTTTCAGGTCGGTAATTTGCTTAATTTTGGTTTTTTCAGGATTTCGACATACAACTGTTTTTCCATCTTTTGGCTTAGCACCATGAGGAATTCCATCCCAACAACCTCGTTTAAACAAATTCTTTTTGATTTATTGTTTTATAAATTCAAGAATGGAGAATTATCGATTGATTTCCTGGTACACCATAATATTATGTTCTTCTTCCTGCTGGATGACAACCAATCGAAATGATGAAAGCTTAATTAATATGGATCAAATATTTAAAATAAAGTTAACTGTTAATTAGTTCTACAAAATACTTTCTAGTACTAAACTTTGCTTACTATTTACAAAGTCGATTTTCATCGAAGCACCGTTACGTAGCACCTAGAAGTATTTTAAAGCGAGTTTCTGAAACCTTCGATGGAATTTGAAGTTTAAATGCCGAGAGTTAACATAAAAAAACCTTCAAAATGCACTATAAAAAATTTAAATTAACTGTTACCCACAATTTCAAGCAAATATACAGTAAGTTACAATTTATTCTCTATTATATATGCCCACTGAAACAAAAAAAGTCTTTTTAATTACTATGACAAATTTATAGAATTAATTAAATTACTTACTTTAAAGTTATAATGTAATGAAACTTCGTGCTTCGTAAAATAGTCTGCTATGCATATTGTTCTAATTCTGGAGGGACAAGTTCAACTACCCAAAAATTTGCCTCGTTAAACGTTTACATGAAGGAATATCCTTGGATTAATCCTTTATTTTTTAAGTTTACAACTTGGCGAATCAAATTTTGTAAATTGAAAACGCCATATCATTTATTTGATTTGATGTGATGGTTTTTAACCGAGAACCGTAATTTATGTTGTGCTAAATGTCATCATCAAATTATGTACATCATTTTTACACTTTAAATATTATTTTGAAGTTGTACTTTTATTTTGGATAATTAAATATTACCTAAAATTTTGTAAGGTTCTTAAAAATCGTGAATTTTTAAGTAATTTTTTTTGCTGGAAAGGCCAAGAGGGGGGTTTAGACCTGCGTGATGATTTGTGGCAATTAAGGAGGTAGGAGATTCCAAAATGCAATATCACGAATTATAAAATATAAAATAGTTTTTAAAAAATATAAATCATCATTATTTAATTAAAAGAAATTTCTTTTAAAAATTATGTGAAATTATAAATTTAAAAATACAGTCAAGGTCATTCATTAATTACGTTACACGTGGAATGTGAGAGGGTGTATGTGTGTGTGGGGGGGGGGGGGGGAGTTTATAAAATAGGAATTTTCTGTGAAATTAAAGAGATATTGCTAAAAAAGTTCTTAGGTCCTTAAAAACTCACAACAAAATAAACGGCAACGGAACGTAGAACTGGGTTGGGTTAAACCTGTGTGATAATTTGTGGCTTTTTGGGTGGGGGATTAAAGAAAGAAATTGCAGTTATCAATGCTCCAAAAAATAAATAAAACAGCTATGCTAACTTATATTTTATATTATTTAAAAAATTATAAAATTTAATCGAGGTCATTCATAAATTATGTCATGCGTACAAAGTGGAAGGGGGGGGGGCTTTCCAAAATAAGAATTTCGTGGTGAAAATGAAAGTAGATTTATTTTAAAAACTAAAAATTTAAAATGAATCAAGCATGAAAAATGTTGAGTTTTCAAGTTAATTTTTTCTCGTGGAAGGGAGGGGGAGGTTAGACCTATGTGATAATTTGTGACTTTGAGGAAGGGAGGAGTTTCTAAAATTGGAAATTCACGAACAAAATATAACATTTTATTTAAAAAAAATTACAAAATATAAATTTGTTATAATTTAATTATAAGAAACTCCTTTCATTGAGAGATACTGCAAGATGAGACAGCTTTAACCATTAACAAATTGTCTTACAATGTCTAAAACTAGCGAGGTGAGTTTACATGTGGTATTAAAAAGAGAAATTCCAAAAAAAAGGTTAGTTCTGAGGGCAGTTTACCTTACCTCAAAATCTCATGTAGATTGTCACGTGCCTTTACGCTCGCGCGCAAGTGATTTTTTTGCAATTTTGTGTTATCCTGATAATACAATTTGTTTTCGTTAACGTAATTTTTCTTAAATTTTAACTTTAAGATATTTCTTAAATTTCAATTTAATGTTTCGTCAGTATTTTTCAAAGTACAAATTTATGCGATCAAAAATATCACATTTAAATATTTTAGTCTACGGTGCAAATCATATAGATTTGGTAATGTTTATTACATGTTGTTAAAATTACGGGTCTTTTAAAAGAAGCCATGAGTTGACGAAACGTAACTTTAAGACGAAGTTGCTATAATAAAGCATGCGGTGAATACAGGTGCAGTTTCAAGCAAAGTTAGGTGGTCTTATCTCGAATTAGCAGATAAATTTATAAGGCTTGCGAAATATTTCCATTTCAAAAGCAACAAAAACTCCTAATTTTATGACGGTCTGATAGAGAAAGTCTTCAAAACTGGAACAAAAAATGGACCTGTTGAACACATGTGTTGCGAAATTTCAAGCAAAGTTCTGCATCTCTCGAGTTTTGGAAGGGACAACCCTGACGTCAAATTAGACCAATGTTGGTTAGGCGCGTATATTCTGTCTTTATTGCTACTGTCTTTTCAAAAAGTGGGAACCAATTAACATATCATATTGCACCGAGAGGAGAAATTTGTAAGACTCCCGAATGTATTTGAATTGATGCATTTTTGTGGGAGAAATGAAATAAATACCGTTGTTTTCTGGGAAATCGACAGAGATTCCGAATCTAAGTGAATAGCAGCTGAAAGCTCTCTTCGTCCGCTGACCGGTACGCTTTTCAAGCGGAATTTATACATTACCGGAAATTAATTTAAATTTTCGAGCTAAGTGCAATTAAATTAAAAGTTTGTGAAAATTTTACGTAAGTCCGAAATTATTTAAATTATTTTCGTTATTTAAATATACCGCTGACGTTATTTAAATTATTTTCGTTATAAACTATACCGCTGAAGTTGTTTACATTATTTTCGTTGTTTAAATATACCGCTAATATTATTTGGGACTGTTTTGAATTGTTTAAATTAACATGGACCGCAGTAATCATTCTTGCACGTTCGTTTAAGACGCAGACAGGTAATTCAGAAACGTTTCGAGTATAAACAATTTCGTATGACAGTTTATCGAGTTATTTAATAGTTTTTAAGTGCGTTAACTTGACTAGATTAAATTATTTATCGTGTTGTCGAGTATTGTTTTTCAATAAATACAGTGCCACAATTAGTTCGAATTGTAAAGCATGAATGTTACTTCAAAATTCACTTGTTCGAGTTTTTCGTTCTTCATTTATCGGGTGATGGGAAAATCCCAGTATATCGGCGAAAATTACCTCGCACCTGCAACCTTATTAAAAGGGAAATTCATGGAAGCAAACGAACCCACCTCGAAAGAAGTATCAATTTTTATCGTATTATTAAAACCCTCTACTCTTGGAGGAAACAAATGTATCGAAGTTTTCAATATTCTCACGCTGGGACAATTTCTATGGAAGCCGAATCTGGGATAGACGCCTTCAGCTGATTATTACGTAAGCATTACTTTAATATTAAGAATTATTGTATTTTATGGTCCGATTGACCAGATTGAAGAAGCCCTCAGCTGCTCCGTGAAACAAGTCGAATTCGCCCCATTGTATTCTTTGTTTAGTATTTTAGTGTGTCTATTTTTAATGCCGTCTGGCCGATCAGTGATGTCAAATTTAATAGTCATGTTTTGTTTGTTGCTAATAACGTAAAGATTGGTATTTGTGTTTCATCGCAAATTATTACGCCCACGTATGAGGATTTGTGCATTAAATATTTGTGGTTCAATAACCAACAACTTTAACTACTCATTTCGTTTTGTAGATATCTGTTCCATTTTTGGTGAACAGCTGTTTGATATTTAAGTATTCATATTTGGATGAAATAATCATTAACTTGTATTTTAATGAATTCGTGTGTCATTATTATTGCAAACCAGCAACGGTTTTTGTAAATTTGATGTGCCATTGTTGTATTTTGTCAATAAGTCCTTGTAATTATTCCATTTTTCAGTATATCTATGTTATTTGTTTATTTATATGTTTTATTATCGCTGCATGTGTGTTATATTTAGATATTGTTGCCGAGGTAAAATCTGCCCGTTGTAAAGGTAAGGCCGTCCAGCGAGATTTTACCAGTGTGAGAATTGACGCGACGCACAGTGGGGCAAGAGAGCTAAAACGTGCTATTAAATCAAATACCATTTGAATGGATTTCTAAGTTGGATATATATTTTCAGGGTTGTTAGTAGTATTTAAAAAAATCGATAGATACAATTTTATCATATTCTTTAACCGAAAAACAGCTTATTTGGTTTAGCAACAAAATTTTTTTTAGATCGCCCTGTATGAACTGCTTCCAAAAATAAACAAAATTGCATCTAGTGAAGCGATTATAGTGTTATATCTAAATAAAATTTTTTCTTTCGTGTTTTTGAAATTCCCTTTATTAAAAATAATATAAAAATAAAAAGTATTATTAATTTTTTATTAATTAACGCTTACCGAAAATGAAATTCATCTACAAAATCTCCGAATATGTTATCATCATAATCCTCATCATCTTCACTGTTATCATAATCATGATATCAACCAGTTCTCTGTTCTTGATCAACATTTCTCCTATATAATATAATAAATAACTAATTAATAGTAAACCTTTGCAAAAATACACTCGTTTCTTATAATAAATTATTATATAGTGCTATTCAAAGGGATTGTCTTCTTAAACACCTGCATTATCCTTTAAATTTTTTTGGACCACCCTGTATGAATTGCTTCCGAAAATAAACAAAATTGTATCTAGCGAAGAGATTTGTAAAATTTGGTACAATGTTTAAACGCGACTGTTTTCTTATACTCAATACCCATTAGGGAAAAAAATCAAAGCTCAATATGCTTTAAAACATAATCAAAAAGCCCAAAAACTAATTAAACTTCAGATTTCAACAATACCGTTCCGTAGCGTACTTTTATAAATTACATGCTCTTTAATACAAGTTTAGAATTACTAAAATGTCACAATATACTTCAATTTCAAAGTTTCAAACTGAATATTTCAATTCTTAAAAATGCTTCCGGTAGAGAAAAATCGCGCTAATCCGGGTCACGGAGGGCCCACCGAAAATTTAGTAGTGTTCTAGTGTGCGTGGGTTAGTGGTGTATTTATACATTATGGAGAGGAATCTCTAAATTGCATTTAATTTTTTCATTTAATAACACGTTTTAGCTCTCTTGCCCCACTGTGCGACGTATCGACAAGTTGACGTAAACCAGCTTGGAAGGGTGATATTGCTTCCCCCTTTGAATAAACCTCGGTTTAGTTTACGTGGCGCCCATTTAAGTAATCCGTGTGTAAATTTACCCCCCCCCCTTTTAGTAACAACATCAGAAATCACGATTGTGGACCTCCCAATCGTTGATGCGAGACAACCAAATCACGGCGCTTTGTCACATGCCCTTTTGCTCGTCAAATCCACCCACCCCCTTCGCGGCTAGAGCTAGTCAACATCTTAATTTTGTTCAAAAGGTGTCGTGTTTGTGATTTGTAAGGTAACAAGATTTCCCCCACAATTGGGATTTTAGTTGCTCCAACCTGGCTTTTCGACTATAACAATCTTAATTTCGTTTTTAGGGAACATTTCTATAGCATAAATTGTCTACAAAATAAATTTTTCAGCATGTTGAAAATGACATCAATGTAAGAAAATTTTATTCCAAATACGAATTTTTGAAATTTTCGTTTTAGAAATATATTTTATTTCTAGTATAACAGCATGAGGTAGGAAAGTTTTCGAAAAATTTCAAAGTTTTGAAAGGTTCATTAGACACTTAAATATAAAATTTATGTCTACAAAATTTCCGCTTTCCCGGCCTTTTGCAAAACTCGAACCAGTTTTTCAGCTTTCTTGTCTGGACTATGAGGAAAATTTTGAAAAAAGTGTATTTTGTAGAGAATTTTACGTTCTTCGATTTTGGTAAATAGAATTTTCAGTAAAAAAAAAATTCCCAATTGGATGAAAAACCGGTAAGCGATTTTAGGAGACTTTGCA
The DNA here is from genome assembly GCA_932274525.1 of Podabrus alpinus. Lineage (NCBI taxonomy): Eukaryota > Metazoa > Arthropoda > Insecta > Coleoptera > Cantharidae > Podabrus > Podabrus alpinus. Next base: position 24,358,345 of record OW026454.1, read on the forward strand.
GGGTTCACTTAGATATTCAAATAAACATAACTATTATATCTACCAAATTTGAACTTTCCCAGATATTTTTCAAGCTGGAGTTATTTCTTCGGCTTTGTTGCCTACACTTTAGGATAGGGTACCTATAAGGAATTGGATGTTGTACACGGTTTTACTATTTTGGGTGATAGATGTAAATCATCATACTATCTCACTGTCGAACGTAAAATGTGTTTTCATGAATGAGAATTTTATATGGAATTCTGCAATTTTTCATTCTAAAGAGTAAATAAGTTAACACCAATATCACCAAAAAATTACCCTCCCCAACAATCCGCAGAAATAGAAGCTCAAACGAAGCTCTATCGATTGACATAAATTAATTCAATATGAGAAGAAAAATAGACAAAGATATCGCGAATAATTCAGCGACTATTGAGGCTCAAACAGAAAGAAAGGAAACACAAAATTAAGATTTAAATGATTCTCTAATGTTTGTCAAAATTTAATTCTCACTCGGAAAAATCATTTTTCATCAAAAATGAAAAAACATTTAACAGCATTATAACGTCTACACAAGTAATTGTGTAGATGTGACGTTTTAACTAAGGACTCACACTGACGCGTATGAATGGATTAACGACATTTCCAGGAATTTCTCTAAATATTTCAAAAACTTTTATCAATAAATATTTATTGAAGTTACCATAAATGTGACCACATTCTTTTAATGGTTTCAAAGTCGTATTTTTTATTTTTAAGCTATATTTTTTCATTAAGAAATAAACTAAATTATTCCCACCCAGTGCGGTCTGCGGTAAAAGGCCGCACAACCTAGATAATCACGTATTATCAATAATAATTAAAATTAATTAATAAAACAATAGTCAAAACGGAGACGCCCTCCAGAATATTGGAGTTTTTGAAGCATCCAAGTTTTTTCCCAAAGAAATTAACTTACATGCTACGAGTTTTTCCTACGAACGCTCACGTTACGCGAAAACACAGAAAGGCAGGAAGGTAATTACGTCATGCAGATGGAAATATTACGCTTGGTATAAATATAAGAAGTTATCGTTATTAGATGGTAAACACTGGGATCTCGGTTAGCTTAAGAGATATGAAGTTCGTTCAATCAGAGAAAAGTTTCATATTTTTATATTGACCAATAATTTGAAAATAATTGAACTTATCATTTTTAATTTTAAAGATATCAATAGAAAAAGAAAAATTTTAAATTGAGAACTAATGAAACTAGGAATTTTTAATATTTAAGAATATTAAATCTTATCTGCCGTTCGGGGCCGGACCTCTGCATTTTTAACCACAGCGTATATTTGAACTAGCCGTAACCAGCCTGAATGTTAAAAAAATTAATCGAGGGCCCTGTGCCCCAACCGGGCACTCGCCTGGTTGCCTGCCGGTTCACTGCGGGCCTGGACCAGATAAAAAGGGAAAAATGGGAATTTTACTTTTAACCCTACTTTGTGAAGACTTGGTTGTACCTATGTAAGAGTGCTGCAATAATTTACAGGGGGCAAATCAAAAACAATTCAAATAATCACATTCTATCCTCTCTAATGCGGCCTAAAAATTCGACTTAGGGGAAGAGGTCATCATGTTTATAGATGAACCCTCTCAAAGATATTTTCGAATAACTCCACGACCGTTGAGTTTCGAACAAAAAATATAAGCTCATTGAAGCACATTCATGTTCTAACGATATATACCAATTTTATTAAAAAATTCGATTCGAACTATTTCTTGACCTTTCTCTCTTTAGAGAAGGGATTTTTTAGCCATACCCTACCACTTTGGGCAATATGGGTTGGTAGGGGAGATGGTCATAGCTTCCCGGACTCGAACCAGCGCCTTTAGCATTAGTAGTTGACCGCCCCATCTGTGCTGTAATTGAAGCCTTTCTAAACTTTTCATTTGTTTCAAAAAAATTTTGTTATTGATCTACTATGTACTACGTGCAATAATTAAAATTCCTGTTTGTAACGTTATGACGCCTTGTTTGCTTTTTAAGATCGAAAATATTTTTTTATCTTTTAGTGGTAGAGGTAATTTTATTTTTACTTTGTACGATCATGAATGTACAAGATTGAAAATAAAGCACTAAAATTTTTGCAATAATACAACGTGCGAATTTTTTCCGTAGAGATGCTAATTTTTCAATTTGCGATTAGGCATTTAATCTGGTTTAATGCAAAAGCATCTCCAAGTTTTTCAGTTAACTTTTATAATTTGCTATTTTAATTTATTATAACTTAAAAATAAATAAGAAGAATTGCTTCCATATAGCTGAATAAAATTCTATTATGGAGACAGTGGCAAAAATATATAACTTTGAATAAAATATTGCATGGTAGGCTTGTAAATCTTCAAAGATACGAACTACAATTGACAAAATATGAGTTATAGCATACTACAAACAATTTGATAAAAAAATAAGTTAGGTAAGTACCTATACCAAGTTGGAAAAAAAATCAATACAGTATTCAATATAAAGCACTCTCGAAATGCAATATATCACAAAAAGAAATACCTACGATTGAAAAATGAAAAAGTTGGTCGCGAATTGCATATTTAAAACAAAACAAAGTAAAATATGAAATTCATCAAAATTTTACGTTTTTGATGCCACTAATTACCAAACTGAAGTAGGCAAACTAATGCAATTAACTTGAAAATAATTTTCAACTTTTAATTTAAACCATTAGCGCCGAAAGTAATTTACTTCTGTTTAAGTTTTTCAAAAATACTTATGTATTTTGTTTTAATTTAGGCACACTTTGGCGAGTGGTGGTGACACTATCTGGTTGAGTGCGCGCTTCCCTATCGGTAATTTATTTCTTAGACATTTCTCTTTTATTTTCTTTTCTGAAATGTACCGCACTTCATTTTATGGTGTCTGAAATTGTTGCTTGAATTAAGTAACATTAAACTTGCGATAAGTGCATCTGACATTTGTTTGCTAAATGACATTACAAGATACTTGGTAGATTTTATTATCATCGTCTGTTCATTACATAATTATTTATTTATGCAAATCATTCAGTTACTAAATGTAAGTGGTTAAGGTATTTTTCAGGTGTTTTTTGTCGAAAGTCTTTTCGAATTTTTATGAATCTATTTGGAATATTGAATAAAAATGGCTTATCCACGTTCATTGTACCATCTGAGTACGCTAGCCGTCCTTTCACCGGAAATTTGAAAGTAGAGAAGATTTTCACCTTTCCGGATTGTAAGATTAATATTAAACGAATATTTAAAACTTTCTAAGCTAATAATTCATGTAGTTATATTAGCAATGAAACGCAACGATTTGCTTCGTTTTCAGCTTCGCACTATCAAAAGTTTTTGGATTTTGTCGTATATGACACATTTGCTACCCTCCTTGAGTTAATCGACGCCGACGTTGTCACCACAAAGATTATTTCTAGGTTGGTAATAAATGAATGAACTAATCAGAGGTGTCAGCTTTTCAGGTGGTCTAGAATTAGCCGAACATTTATTTATTTAAAGGTCAATCTAGTTTTTATCGGTTGTAGATGTAAATTTGAGATATTCTTAATTTTAACTCCAGATAAACTTTTTTCATTTTTGGAATAAATAAAATTGTTCGGTCATTTCGAAGCTCCCTTATTTTCAAGCTTTTCCATTCCATTCGGAATATTGCTACTGTCTAAAATTAAGATCAGGTGGCAAGAAGTACCCGTCTTAATTTAGGTGAAATGATGACCACTAGAGTTGTAAGTTCTAGTGATTACTCTAAATTAGGAAGGTGGCTAGAAGTACCTTCCTAACTTATTGGTTTGAATAACATTTAAGTCGTAAATTCAAATGCTACTGCTTTATTAAGTTTTATATACAGGTATTTATACAAAAACTTAATAGCTAGGTTATCACATTCCAATTAAATTAAAGGTATTAATCTGATGACTTATGATATAAATTTTCCATAATAATTTTAAATGCAGTACTTGCTGATTATTAATTGTTTTAAATGTTGACAATGCGGAAATGAATTATTTTATTGACCTACTGAAAAGTGTTATTATGCATTTTCGCTTTATTTACACTTTTCTAATAAATTTGTACAATTTTGCATATTTACTTAAATTATTTATCTACAGGATGGTTCTAAACTAGAACTCACCCAACCAACAAAAACCTGTTTAATTTCTAAATTAAACAGCTACTCTGCTTCTCGGCAAAGTTTGACTATTTTTTGAGGTGGACCAATGTTCTTTTTTCTTATTAACTCTACAATAATAATTCAAAACATCTTCATTTCAATTTGAGAGTGACTCCTGACACGTCGGATGGGTCGATTAGGAGATTTTTATCCAATTTAAATTGTTGATAGTATGTTGGACCGGCGAACTTATTTTTCTTCCAAATAGTTATTTTTCTCCAGGACAGCGGAAAATGATTTATTTCTTTGCAATTAATCGCAGCGAAAATCAGCAATTCTGGCACAATCTATGTAATGAAACTATCTTTATATAACAACATGCTCCGAAAGTAGTGTTTTCGCAGCATGTTATAGTAGGTTACTTGTTTTCGGACGATGTTAATTTAGGTTACTTGTTTTCGGATGATGTTATTTTGAATGTAAGCATTTGATTAATGCAGAAGTGAATTACACTACAATATAATAAAATAATGTTTTTATTCAAGTAAATCTTACAAAATCACAGAAATAAAAAATTATTTTGTAATATTACTTTTATTATGTTAGTACAGTTTTCCTTTTTCATTTCGGAAGGGACTTGTCCTGGAGAAAAAGTAGCATACGTGATTCGCACAGAAACATTTAGAAAAACTTGTATGGTTAATTTGAAGTAAAAGTACTTTTCCTTGTTCCTCTCGTTATTGTCGAATTCCCTCTACTGATGAGGCATCGCGAAAAGAAACACTTTTGCTCCTAATTAAATAATACACCTACTATTAGATCAATGTTTTCCGATTAAAATAAATAAACACTCAAATTTTTTGTAAGTATTTTAAAATTTTAACTCGCATTTTGGTTCAAAATATCAAGTCTACAATTTACATTGTCATTGTTTTTTTTATAATTGTTTAATATTTTAATTACATTACGTCACATCAGGGTTAAAACCTTATATTTATATCAAAAGATATGGTTTTACAGGTGAGAATAACGTGAATTTTCAGTACAAAGGAAAATTTAAGCATAATGTTAGAATTCAAAATATCAACTTTATTAGAAATGGAAAAGCGTCGTTATGTATTGTAGATTTCCATAATGAACTTGCGAATATTTTGGGTTAATCTCTTGAATTCGCTTTTAATTGGAAAATTTTATCCAAGCCTATATTTGTTTGTGAATCTGTGATTATTGTACAGTATTGATCAAGGTATCAGAATGACATTTTTATGATTATTCGTGAATATCTTAGTATGGGTGACCTTTAGAGTAAAGTATCAAGTTACTGAAAATAAAGTACATTAAATTACTAGAGGAACGATTTTATACAGATTTGTTGTTAATTGAGCGGTTATAGAGTTACACCCAGCACAGACCGAGGTGTGTATGTAAAATTATTTATTTATTAATTTTATTAATTAATTATAAAGAATCCCGGTTCTAGGACAGTTCGCTAAGGGACATTTCGTGCCTGGACATTTCGTGCCCGGTCATTTCGTACCCGGACATTTCGCTACCAGGACATTTCGCTACCAGGACATTTCGCTACTAGGACATTTCGCTACAGGACATTTCGCTACCTGATTTTGCTACCCACTTTTACCATATTATTTACTATTATTTTTCATTAGTTTTATATTCCTATGGCAGATCCACCTCTTCGCGGCAGATCCACCTCCTTGCGGAAGATTTAACTTTACGCGGAGATTGATTAGTTTTCTAAAGAAATATCAAAAACTAACACTAACCTAACAGAAGATCCACATCTTCGCGGCAGATCCACCTCCTTGCGGCAGATTTAACTTTACGCGGAGATTTATTTGTTTTTAATTAGTTTTCTAAAGAAATATCAAAAACTAACACTAAAACCTAACGGCAGATCCACCTCTTCGCGGCAGATCTACCTCTTGCGGCCGATTTAACTTTTCGCGGAGATTTCATTGTTTTTAGTCAATATTTATATGCATAATCAACTCGATCTCGAATTTAATTTCTACAAATTTTCATTTTTTGCAATTTATCACGTTAACTGACGTCACATGTAAACTCGGCGCTTCGCGGCTCGCCTTGGGGCTTCGCCCTTTTTCCCAATTGGAGGTTTACCCCATTGCCTACGACAGCTAAAACATCCCTGTAGATGATCCATACACCCCACCGGGATCTTAAAAAACGGGATATAGCATTTAAAATTAATCTAGAAATTGTATATTAGCATTTTTTAACCGCTACCTATACTAAAACTCATAACAAAAATCCTGCGAACACAAACTAAATAAAAAAACACGTCAATCCTGACTGTTCGCGTTCAAACGTCCTTGCGTTGAAATGGTAATGTAAAATTGAAGTTTTTAAACGAAATTTTTAACTCTTGGAAACTAAATTGGAAGTTTTTATTTTCGAAAATTGCTATTTTAACGGAATACGGGTATTCGGTGAGCATTTTCGTAGATAATCGATGTAAAAAATTTAGAAAAATGATTTGTTCTTTGTGAAAAAATTTTGCAAAATGTAGAAAGCTCTTCCAAAAACTGTACAAAATCACAAACTCAACGGCTAAAAAGTAATGCGGGACACGATGTAAAATTTTCAAAAATTATAGCAATACTTTGTGGTGAGTATGAAACATCCCCATTAAAAATTTAACACTGATCTAGAAATTCTTTCGGCACATTATGTAGGGACGTTTAAAAAATATTTGTAAATTTTGGAAAATTGAAATTTTTTTTTCACATACCGCTTAAGTTCGCCAAACAAAACTGAAAGTTTTTAATAAAATTTTTAGTTATTTTAAGAAACATTTTTTAATTATATTTTATTGTTTTATTTTTATTATTCATGACAAAATAATGACTAGTAAATAATATGCTAAAAGTGGTAGGAAAAATTAGGTAGCGAAATATCCCCGTTAGCGAAATGCCCGGGAACGAAATGTCCTAGTAGCGAAATGTCCTGGTAGCGAAATGTCCGGGCACGAAATGTCTTGTAGCAAACTGTCCGGTCACCAGAATCCCGCCGTAATTTTTACAGCGGGTCTGTAACACAGAGGATTAAACTAAGCTATATTTACTTTGACAAACATAGTAGATAAATATAATAAAAAAATGCAAGAGATTTTAACAAGAAAATTAAGAGTGGTTTACATATCCGATCTGTCAGATATAGTGCGACTACTCGCGTCAAGAAAAACGGCGCAATTACTGGAAGATTAAATCAGTCAAAATATGAATAAAGTTTGATCAAATAATTTGGCCCCTGCATGACGAATTTCTGCTTAAGAAATGATCTGCTGCATATAATTTATGACGGCGTTTAGCTTAACAAAAATATTTGCATGTCTTTTTGGTAAAAACCAAGAAAAGTTGTACTTTACCAACATTGTTAATAACAACACGTTAATAATAGATAACAACATAAAATTACTATTTCGCAACTTGTACTGTACATTGAAACATAAAATGTAATTCACTCACGTTAATTTAAGAATACCAGTTGAATAAATGATTAGTTCATTTATTTAAAATATTTCTTTATTGTTAACATCTTTCAGTTTTATTTAATAATCAGTAAGAGTTCCTTATAGACATTTTTATTACATAACCCAATATTATGACATTGACGGATAATTTAAATTGTAGGAAAGAGAGAAAGTTATATTAAAATAAAAAGAAGATATGCATTTTAAAATGCACTTATTTGACTAGCGATTTTAAGCTTAATTCATTCCATTTTACTTTCCCATTTACGTAGTAAAGGAAAGTATTGTTATCGAGTTAAAAAAAAATTTTTAGTTAGCATTTTTCCCATGGTCTATGAGCCCATACGAATTGTTTAAGACCAATTTTGGAATGATGTCCGGATGTGTGTGTGATGTATGAAGTGTGATGTATGAAGTATGAAGTGTGATGTGTGGTGATTCTATCGTCAACGTTTTCAGACAAACGCGTGCATCAATTGAGTTGAAATTTTATACACTAGTTTGAAGTAACTGTCTAAAGAGCTGATTAGATTTTGGTTGAAAACCGTTCATTTTTAACCCCTTTTTTAGGGGAATGAAAATTGTTAAAGAGCATTGCCGCTTCCCGGTGGAACATATGAGATTGAAACTCATATCAATCGAAAGAGATTATTTTTCCGCATCTTATGATACCCCACACTTGATATTTCGCTCTTAAATTATTGTTAAAATGCAAAAACAAAATAAGCGCTGTTCAAAAAATATGGCGTGCCTTGGATAATTTTGATCCAAGATTTTATCCAAATTTTGTATTAAACACGTAAATTTGAGCAAATCACTCACTCACTCATTCATAAATTAGTGCGTATAGCTACGAGGGTCGTGGAGAGTTGAAATTTTGCATACCCGTGTGGTTTTACGAGGATTGAACGGGAAAATTTTCCCGTTTTTCATGGGACGTAACGGAGGGAGTGAAATGGCGCTTCAAAGTGGTCACAAAATTTCGGCATTCACTTTGGAGAGTTGAAATTTTTCAGGAAGCTCCGGGCGGTGGGCGAAGGGGCGAAACAATTTTTTCTTTTTCGAAATTTTTTTCCAGCGCTTGGCAAGAGGGCTCTTCGCGGTTTTTTGTATTTTTGTATCTACTTCCAGAGTTTTCGTCCGATCGACCTGAAATTTGCTCGAGGGGTGGGGGCGGCGAAAACGGACAATCGGTATGGCCAAATTTTCCAATTTTTGTCCCGTTACCGTTTAAGGGGGCGGGGGTAAAAATTGAATAGTTTTTTGCGCCTGGCTCGCTTATTTTCAGATTAAAGTTTCGATTTTTTGGTCTCATTTGGATCCTCTCGAATTTAGATTTGCATTTTTGTAAAAAAATGCCTAGGTCGCAGATCGCTTTCGAGCGCTAAGCGAGACGACGATTTTAATTACATATTTTTGCCGTTTCTTGCGCTACGCCGTGCGGCGTCGAACGGATCGCGAAAAATAATACACCGTCGTCGAGCCGACTGTACGCCCGACAAAATTTGTAGATATACTTTTTCTCGAAATATCAACTGGTTTCGAGTAATCGTGATATACAAATTAAAAAATGGCAAATTAAAAAAATTATGGTTTGCCTTAGTTTAATTTTGATCTGTCCAAGTGATTTGTATTGTTTATTACTATAATTTAATATTTTAACTAATTTACTTGTATAAACATATTATGTAATTAATATCAAAATAATTTTTTAATTACTTCTAAAAAATTAATTCTGACGTCATTACGCCCATAGTTAAAATTTGATTGCACATAGACGGCACGGCATTCCGCAAATTTCTATTTTTTTTTGGAAAATGACAATTTTAAAAATTTTTCAATGCAAACATGTTATATTATTGTTAAAATGAAAATATAAAATAAGTGCTTTAAAAAAATATGAGTTACCATATAAAATTACAAATTAAAATTCGTAACTTTGATATCTCAAAGTAATTTGTGTATTTTATCGAGTTAAAAATGTTTTTGAGTTAACATCTGTTTTATTAAAATTTAATATAAAATGAAGTGAAATCTACTAAATGGGAAAGTAATGTGTTGTCACATCAGATTTTTTACTAATGGTGCAGGTGCCAATTTATTTGATTCCAACTATAGTATACGTAAGTTAAATCTTGTAGAAAAATTTTTTTATATATAAAAATTTGATTCAATTTTACAATTTTAAAGTCAAAAATACAATATGAGAAAATTTTAACTTGGGAGGTTTTAACCCTTAGGTGACGGTTAGTAAAAATGAATTTGCATTATTTACGGACTTTGTATTTCGAATATCTACTTGTCTCCATTTTAAATATACGACACGTCTGATGTGTCTGGCATCACTCTCTTAGAATGAGGGCGTCGACAAAATAATGTTGTTGTGTTTTTAAGGTCAATTTGATCCTTAAGATATCCCTTGTCACGAGATGTGATTATATTTTTCTAAATGTAGCTAATTTCATCTGTCTGAATCTGACGTCAGCATTTCATTAATCTATGGAGTGAAGCGTAGGGGTGCTGAAAAAATATTTTGTGATTTTAATACGAAACTTTCAACTTTAGGATGTCCTTTGCGATGTAACATGGCCAAATCTTTTTGTGCACACATGGCCATGTATAAAATAATCAATTTGAATTTAATTTTTTAATTGTATGGACATAATTATATACACTTTTAATTTCACCACAAAATTTCAATTTTGGAAACTCGTCTCCTTTATTATACCACGCGTGACGTAATTTATGAAAAACCTCGATTACATTTTATAATGTTTTGAATAATATAGACAAATTAAATAAAGGTTAACAAATTAATGCAGCTTTATTTATTGCCATTGCTATTTTTAACGTATCATTATCCTTAAATATGCCTAAAAGCTTCCTTGCAGGTGTGGACGGTGTAAAAATGGTTTATTCCCTTGGTTCGGAATCCACGTTAAGCTGTAGGTCCTCAGTGATCGTCATACAATTTCAATGTGCAATGAGCACAGAGAGGGAAATCGGAAGACGGCGTACAACGTCAAAATACCCACGTGTCGATGGAAGTATATTTTAATATTTGACTTTATTCAAGAGATGGTACAAAAGCCGCATTAAAAAATTTTTTTAATGATTCAAATATAAAAAATCTGATGTGGCCAGCACATGACTTCCCTATAAGGAATCATTCCTTTATCGTTCATCTAAAGATTCGCAGAAATATTATTTAAATTTTATTTTATTATTTAATTAAATTATTAAATTTGTTGTAATTCTTAAATGGTATTTGGTACAGAAAAATATATTCCAATATATTTATAGAAAATTGTATTTGCTTTTATTTTGATTAAAAAAAAATTTCATAAACAAAATATTTATCGTATATAATATTTAAGAAAAAATATTGAAGAAAAACCATTTCGTCCTTCAAGTAAAGTGCTACTTCCGGTTTAGGGATTTCCTCCAAAATCACATGGTGCTTTAGTATACTGATTAAAGTGTTAAATATGAAATTTGGTTACTAGATAACAATTCGTTCCCGAGATATTTAAGAAAAACCATTTCGTCCTTCAAGTGAAGTGCTACTTCCGGTTTAAGGACTTCCTCCAAAATCAAATGGTGCTTTTGTATACCGATTAAAGTGTTAAATATGAAATTTTGTTACTATATAACAATTCGTTCCAGAGATACAGAACTTACAGACATTTTGCGTTACATACATCCATACATCCATACAGACATACAGACATCATTGCGAAAGTAGTCAAAACGGATTCAGAAATGTTCAAAACGGATATTTCCGTTAAAATATCGACATCGAATTTTTTCATGATTACAATACTTCCTTATAGGGAAGTAAAAATTATTGTATTTAGAAGTATTTAATACATCTTCTACAGATTCACAAATTTTAATCCTTTATAATAAGGCAAACGCCTTTTCTCTGCTTACAAGTTTTTTGTTTAATTTCACGGTAACAAGAATATTACCCCCTTAAGTGTTGAGTTTTTTGCTCGGAGGGGAATATACAGTTTTTTACTAACTACCTGGTAGATTAAGGCAGTTTACATCCGTTTCACCCACTCAGAGATAATAAACCTAGGAGCCCTTTTGTAACAAAGATCATAGTGATAATAAGTATGTAACATTTTTTCTGTTTTTTGAATTATAAACTTTTAATGGATTTAATGGGCAGTATGGACCCTTTTTCTCTTTCATTCGGTAAAGCGTGTATTTCTCGTGCTTATACGTAAATATTGCTCTGACCGGGTGACCACGGATAAACCCCGTCAATAGAAATGTTTATAAAAATAATGTAAATAAATGTAAACCTCGGCTAGATGTATTCAATCGCATGAAACTTACCTTATCTCGGGCTTGGGTTCGTTCCGGAATCAAGGTTGTAAATGCTGAAAACAATTTTAATTCGGAACACAGGTCTTATAATAAATAATCCGTTTTTTTAAGCAAATGTATAATTTTATTATATAAATTTATGGATGGATGATTAGTCAAATAAAAGTTCCTAAAATTATCAACAAAATTCTTATTTTACCCCAACTATAAACGATTAACGCACGCGATGGTAATTTTAATGCCCGCACTTACTTTTATCAAAAATAATAATGTTAGATGTGAAGTTACCTTTAAAAATCGTTGGTAATTCTGATTGGCAGGGTACTTGACCATGAAACTGCACTCTTGTAATTCGTCGATGGTTGTTCCTTATCATAAATGAACCCAGATTAATTCTTGCACTGCAATTGCAACACGTGTATCTTGTGTTAGTTTTCTTTGAAAATATTAGCAATCCTTGGATATTTCGTCTCAAAATCACTGTTATTACACGTAAGTATATTTTTGATGTAATATTTAATACTTTTCTTCCCTTTTTATTGATATTTTTAGCAATAATTGATAATTTTTATCGTAGCACTTAATTTCGATACGCCATTAATATAAAACCAACGGGAAGCTTCTTCAATTGTTTGTTGCGTTCGCCTCTTGCAAAAACAAGGCAATCTTGATAATTCGCATTTCATCAATACAAAAATCAATAATTCCAAGGTGGTAATAAGTTAACCGCGAAAATTCAAATTGTTAAAAATTAACTTTTTGAAATGTTTCAGGTTAGTTTCATCTTTTTCAACATTTGGTTATTGTCCACTGGTGAAATTGTTTAAATATGGATTATCAAATAACCGTACACTGATTTTATGAAGCACTTCAACGTTATTATGTGAAGTTTTTAATTAATAATTTTAACGTTAACAAATTTTATACTAATTACGTAATTAACAATATTTTGACTTGAATTATGATGACTTATATTTAAACAAATTGATTTTAATGATATTAACAATATTTTGATTATAACGGATATTAAATGTTTAGATTGTAAATTTATTTTTGTCAACACCTGTGTCACGTGAATGTAATTTTTAACTTAATTTTTGATATTGACCTTGTACTTGATATACGGATGAAACCTCTCCATTCTTGATTGGTACGTTTCATGCAAAACCTTCATTATTAAACAAATTTTGAATTTTATAACGTACGCATCACTATTGACGTTGAATATGCGGGTCATAGCAATATGTAACTATTACCGAATTTGTTCCTAACTTTACAAGCTCACTGCTGTACGTATTGTAATAGAGAAAAGCAACAATATGTAATTTCCTTAATCCAGTGTTAAACGAAAATTATATTAGAAAAAAAGGGGAATTACGGTTTCCTGGATGTCATGTTGTATCTATGTGCAAACTTGAAATTTTAACATAATCTTCTAATTGGTAATTAGATTAGCAACAACTATTTGGTACTTCAGTTACGTTAAAATGTTCATCTTTTTTGTCTCTCTTGTTAGACTGTATATTTTATCCTATATGGCATAGTACGTTGCCTTAGGACTTAGTTAGACTACAACTAGTCAACTCGGGTATCGGAAAAGGATACTGTAAATGTCATGCGACAGTTTTACAAATAATAAAACTAATAAATTTCAGTACATGAAAGTTATCTACAGTTTCATCTCGAGTACTTGTAACTTTAAGAAGATAACAAAGCAGACAAAATAATATTTAGAAAGCACGTTGTGTGTATCATTTAATTAACAGTTTGAGCAAAATTTGATACACTTAAAATAACGGCGCGGTGCGGCGTGAAAATTACTGTTTAGAAATCGCTTAATACAGTTACAGGAAATCCCAATTTAAAAGACACCATCATGAGGAAGTAATTGAATTATCAAGCAAATGCACTTACCTAAAATGAAGGCATTATCGGTTGGTGTGGGTTGACTTGTAATAGGAGGAAATTCTGATGATCTTCGAAGACCTAGCAATGGCAATAAACGTTCTTGACTCCGCACAATCTTGTTATTATAACTAGAAGATGTACCTAAGGAAACCACAGCATCATCAAACGATGTCAGTGTATGAGATCTTGCAAAGCTGACGTGTTTTGGTCTGAAACGTTTAATAAAAGCTTTCAATTTTTATGAATGATTACGGTTAAATACGTGATTTAGATATTAAAAAAACAAATTTAGCTGTTACAAAACAGCAATGTTTGATTAATCAATTTAATGGAAGTGGTCATATGAGTATCGTTACGTTGAAAAATTAAATATTAGCGTTTTGATGTATTTTGGCCTGAAAACTATATAAATTGTATATTTTATTATAAAAGCCATTAAGGAAATATAACTCAAATAAACAAGATTGTCATAATTATTTTTACCTGAAAAGCTATTTTCTATATTTCAATGTTATTTAAGTTCGAAGAAACGAATTTCTTATTTTTCAAATTTGTAAGAGAAACTTTAAAAAGTCACATTGACTGTAATAATTGAATAACTTCCAATATATAACTTGAAAAGTTTCTTGCCGTGCAATTTAACAAAAATATAAAAGGAAATGTATAACGCCACAGGAAAAATTATTATAACTCCACTTACAGTTCTTTCTCTCATTAATAATACAGAATAACCCAAAAACTAAAATTTAAAAAAAATTAAAAAAGTAAACTGTTTTGGTTTGTAAAAGGCAGTCTTTTAACTTGTAAATGGAAATTGCAAACACAGGGCAGACAAGTAAATCAATGCCCACTGAGAAGTTAAGGAGATTTTATATCCATGATAACAACGAGTACAAATGGAAACAAGCAGGATTATTCTAGTATATTTTAAATAACCAAGCGCGATAAAAGTTAAAATAGTGTAAAATTTAGTAAAATAAACTTTTGCGTTATTTACCCATTTTAAAATCGAATTTAAATATGTATGGGTAACTGCAACTGAACACACAATCAAGCTTGATAATTTTTACATTATTTAGATACAATTTACATTATCTTTATTAACTGCATGAAACCTTTTTATTCACATCAGGCAATTTTTTTTTGGTGTAACATGCAGTGAACATAACTTAACGGTGTTGGTTCAACAATATAAACACATTTTGGTTGTTGTTTTGACGGTGTGCAAATGATGTCGAGGTATTTGGATTTATTATGGCGTTAAATTTTTTTAGTACAGCAGTTTCTGAAAATTAAAATATATGTTAAATTTTGCCTTCCATTTGTGAAACCTCAATATTCATTTGTTATATTCGTAAAGCACCAATCACTTGGCAAGGGCACAATTTAAATTTTCCTTTATTCAAGGATATGCAAAACAAGGCATATCAACTGTATCGTTTTTCAGAACGAAGCCTCACGCTGGGTTGCATATTGTACAAATAGCCGTTTATAGTCTGATTGATCCAATTTGATCTGTAATTCAATTTTGAAGATTGTTGAGATCCTGTCACTGCATGCTAAATAGTAAGCGTCTAAAAGCAAATTCTTAGCAGTATATAATGTATCATCTTACGACAAGGTCGTAAGATGAATCGTGTATCTTGACAAAATAGATCGATTCAATATTTGCTAAACACGAGGTCGTCAGTTGAGCTGTGTTGGTAGTAATTTCAATATTATGATTTAATATCATGTGTCATAGTAAAGCAAACATCTGCGAAATTATTAAGCACGTGGTCGAATGATGAGCCATCAGATCTCGCATTTAAAGTAGATGGTCTTGCAAGGGTTGTTCTGATAATTAATCGATCAGTATGACCTAGAAATATCAGGTAGCTTTAAATATTTTAATTATTTTCAAAGGAAAGACAATCTAACTATAAATCTATATTCCAATTTCTCCATCTGATTACTGTTAATACTTTTCCCGCATATCACCTACAGCGCTCTAGTGCAGTATGGGGGACCCACAGTTTAGACTCTGTGCCGGATCGTACATGTTGTTCAACTTTAATTAATATTTAGTAGTCTGAAGCATTGTTTACTTGGTTACGTATTTCTTGCCTTTCTTAGCTAAATTACCAAAGTTTGTTTATGTATATGTACAATTAATTCAGTCAATCTTAAATGTATTCAGCGACTAGTCATGTCTGGCACATGTCTCGAGGGTACATAAAGTGTTAATCAATTACAAGTTCAAATATTATTATGTTGCAGTTATAAACCAGTTTACTAGCACCAATAAAATAAAAATCAAAATAACATAAAATTAAATCAAATGTTTTATTGTATATTCGACAGCGGAATTAAGTAGAAGAACCCGCCAAAAACCAGTAATTGGAACTGGAATAATCCTCAAAGAGCCCACGTTTGTACAACCCCATACCTGTCTACATCAAATTGCCCGTTTGTGTTTCAAATGATCAAATACTTTTTAATGTCTGCTAGATCATTTTACTAAGAATTTACTAGGAATTAGTAAGATATTCACCACTCAGCTATTGCACAAACCACAAGTTGACGAATACATAGTAGATAACTCAAAATCCTTATCACTTTGTAATTCCACAATAATAAAATTAGTCTGTGTCTAAATAACTGATACAGAAAATTCCTGTTCGCCTTGAGAAAGTAAAGAGTTTGATTTTGTGCCGTATAACGAACAAATACGCGTTTACTAGACCAGTAACTCAAAATTTCCTGTATTATATTGATGATATTGCAATATTGTAAATTTTAAAAAACCTGCTGAGAAGAGAAAACAACATGTGCATGTTTTATTTGATTTAAAATCAAAATTCCAATCGGCGGCGGCGCATACATATTTTCTGCATATGGAAGGTGACTTGGTAATACAGTAGAATTCCAATTATCCGAACTCCGGCTATCCGAATCGCTGATTATCCGAATCGCTCTCAGAAAAAAAATTTAAGACGGAAACGTACTTCGATTCGCAAAATAATGATTTTGCTTCAGCCTGAGTGTGACCACATGCAACTTCTCACTGTCAAGCGGATGCGCGACTTGGCTGCCCAAAAACGGACAGTCAAACAGCTTACTTTGACCGAGATGTTCAGCAAGCAATGACTTTCATTAATTTACAATACATACTAATGTACATCACTTGTAAGTACGCTATATAACATGTAAAAGTGTTGCCTTTCATTTAATTAATTAAAAATCCATACATTACCCTTTTTTCGGAAAAAATCCAATTATCCGAATTTTTGATTATCCGAATGGGGTCCGGTCCCAATTGATTCGGATAATTGGAGTTCTACTGTACCTCTTGTGTGATTTCACTCGAACTTCTTATAATTTACAAAATTTCTTGCCAAATTATAAAAGTACAAATATCTTAATCCACTATAGGCCAGTGAACAAGCGTTTAATTGGAAATTGGTTTAATTGGTGGAAAATGGAGGCAAGCTGGAATACATTTTATTACATTACAGTTGTAGAATCGGTCTTTATAATCTATATATAGATATAGGGTCATTCCATATGAAATCAACCAATTTTTTGCAATTATTTTCATGCCCCTCTTCGATTTTGCTAAAATTGGGTATATTTTACTTCTAAGTTATGCCAAATAAATGAACCCGTATTTTTTTGTTTGGCCCTAAAGTGGCCCGTTTACATTGTACAACCCTCCAAAATAAATCAAATTTGGCTTGTAGAGTTTCGATAAATTATTTCTACTAGCCGAACCGTATCACTTAGATACACGATTTTGTTTTATGAAATGAAGATATTGAATAGGCCTTTTCACTGAGTTCTTGTGTGTAAATAATTAAAGTCACAAAATGAGGGCCCTGATTATATTTTGACTTTGAGTGTCCCTCTCCCCAAAAACATTGAACGCGATTCAAGATGGTTTTGATTTTTGAGCCATAATAAAGGGGGCATGTTAAAATTTTGTAATACGATTTTGAGTTAATAAGAAATTAAATAAAGTGTTTATAAGCTACTGAGTAAAGGTTTAATTTATTAAGGAAGTGTTTTAGCTTAACGTGGTGAATTTTATTGAAACGCATACAATATTGCATTTAACAAACGCGTGGGGCGATAAAAATAATCAAGAATAAGAAATAATAGAACCGAATATCGAGAAGAGAGTTGATTGCTGGGGTTGAAATTAAAAATTATTGTTAAAATGGAAGACATTGACAAAAGAAATTTAAAAAAATTATAGAGAACACGACTAAAGCTATGATGGAAATAGAAAATAAAAATAAAAAATTGAACGAAAGTACCATGGAAAAGAAAAATGAAAGTGAAATATTTAAATCAAGTATGCCAGAAATAAAACAGGAAAGCGAAATTAATGCAGAGAAGAAGCATAAATTTAATGAGAACAAACATTTGGGAATAATTTTAACAACGTTAAAAGAGGCAAGACTGAAATTAAATATTGAAAAATGCGAATTTTGCAAAAGAAAAATAAAATATTTGGGTCATCAAATTAAGTACATTAGATGGAGTTTATATGGAAGACGAGAGGTTAAAAGAAATTAAAGTTTATCCAATGCCAATAAATTTGAGAACGTTGAGAATATTTCTTGATGGCATGGACTATTATAAAAATTTATTCCACGTTATTCGACAAAAAACGTTACCTTTGATGGAGTTATTACGAAAGCATGTTAAATGGAAATGGGATGACAGAATATGTAGAAGAAATAAATTACGAAGATTGATTTGTTTTGTTTGATAGGAAACTTAATTAATTTTTTAATAAGTTTGATTTAATTTTGTGAAAATGATGTTATTATGTAATTGATTATTATTTTTTTTAGAAAAAAAACATGCCATCCTGTGATAATCTCAAATTTGCGATTTTTTCCTCTGGGGTTTTGTACAGTCCAAGGTCTATGCTAACAAACCACAAACAATTCCTGAACTGAAAACAGAAATCAAACGCATTATTTCTGAAATTGAGCCAAGTGTCTTACAAAAATCTTCGGAAATGTGATCAAAAGGGTCAGGTTATCCTAGCACAGTTGCGGTGGCCATTTGGCCGACATCGTATTCCATAATTAATTTCAACATATCTACTTTATAAATCAATAAAAATTTGCCCAATGAAATAATAATGATTGTGCTTCATTAAAAAAAAAGCATTTGACATGTTACAATTTGAAGCGATACAGAAGCTCTCTACCAATATAAAATAATTATAAGTATTCATAACTAATAAGGAGTGTATTATACAAAGGTGCATAATGGTTTGTGGAAAAACTATAGAAAAGTTTAAAATAGAGCATGGAGTAAGATACAGCAATACCATGTCTCAAAAAATATTTACATCTGCTTTGGTAGGTATATGTATTTGAGTAAACATAATGGGAGAAGTTTTTGATAAATGCTGGAGAAATGCTCAACCATTTGAAGTTCGCTGACGATATAGTGTTAATATTTCTGATGATATATAAGGGAAACGTAGACAATGTTAGAAACTCGTAAGAAAGCTTCCAAGGACGTGGGTCTCAAGCCAAATAATGTAAAAACAAAATATTTGGCTAATTTGGTTTTAAGTAAAAATTTGAAGATGGCAGGCCAAGAAATAAAAGAGGGAGCTTATAAATATCTAGGTCGCAAACTAACAATAAGAAGAGATAAATAAACTTGTGAAATACAACGAGAAATAGGTCTTTAGTGGGCAGCTTTCGGAAAATTGCGGTATATTCTGAAGAGCCAAATAACGATGACTCAAAAAGCTGCGGGAAAACTGAGAGTGGCTCAACGAGTCATGAACCGGAAAATGCTTAGAATATTTCTCAGAGATAAAATCACCAACGAGAAGGTCATACAAACCAAAAAAGTGCAATATGTCATCGAGGGAGTGGCGTGGTTGAAATGAAACTGGACTTTACACGTTGTAATAGCAAAGGATGATCGATGGATTACACAGATACTCCAGTGGAGACCTAGAGATACGAAAATGCCGGCAAAGACTACATACAGAAGGATGGATGATCTCAAGAGAAATGAAGGAAATTCTATGCAAGTGGCGATGACGCAATATAGAGAGAATTGGAAAGCTGAGGGGAAGACACATGTCAAGTAGTGGACGCAATTGATGAAGTATAAGAAATTTTTTATACTTTTATGATAATTTTGGTTTCTTCTTTTTCCTCTTCTGGTGCCTATTCGTTCCGAATGTTGGCTATCATCCTGGCTATAATCACTTTATTCACTGCTGTGTGGAAAAGCTCTGTGGTTGTCATCGAGAACCGCGTTCTAAGGTTCTTAAGTAATGAGATTCTCCTTCTTCGTACGCTTCTTTTTCCGGCTATTTTCCCTTGTAGGATGCACTGAAGATGCCCGTATATGTTTTCATTGCGCATTATGTGTCCAAGGTATTGCAATTTTTTGGTTTTAACTGTATTAACCACCTCCGGTTTCTTGTTCATTCTTCTGAGTATCTCGTTATTAGTCACATACTCTATCCATGAAACTCTCAGAACGCTCCGATACAATCACATCTCAAAAGGCTGAAGTTTTGTGAAATTTTGGTTTCAAAACAACTTTTTTTTTCAGGAATTTCAATTTTATGGGTTTCTATGAATTAACCTAATTTTTGGTTTCTACAAACAATTTATTATTAAATATATGATTTTTGACTATTGAGAATTATATTTTAATTAACTGGTTTATTTTTAAAATTTAATTTATTGCAGCTTATTTTTATATTATTTATGTGTATATTTTACATTCAATTGATTTACTTACAAGCAGGCCCGTAGCCAAGATTTCATTTGGGGGGGGGGACTTGTAAAGAAAAAAAACTTTTTCCAAAATATACCTATTTTATTTTCGAAATTCAAATGTTTTACTTTAAAAATTTTTGTTTCTTTTGAACATTTCGGGGGGGGGGGGGCTACGGGCAGCCCCTGGCTACGGGCCTGCTTACAAGTAAATCAATCAGTTTTTTATATTACTTTTACTAGTTTTCGAGGATTTTTTAACAATTCATTTTTATATTAATTACGAGTACGTGCGCATTGATTCTTTTTTCAATTTTCAAATTTAACGTAAAATATTTTTTAATTTAGAGTAATCGCTTATTTATTTATATACATTCAATTGAATATTAGACAATACTTGCAAGTACTAAATCAATCAAATTTTTATATTCTTCTTATTATTTATTGTTTTTTAAAGATTTATGCTATATTGACTTTTATTTCTTATATTTTATTAATATATTATCTTACCAATTATTTGTATATGACATTTTAATTATTGAAGCCTAATTTCCCAATTACAGGCAATTCAAACTAATCTTGTTAAAGGCTCTCAGATTTTATTAATTCTCATACTCTCCAATTAATAAGTCCTGGCTACGCCTCTTTCATTTGATTTTCCGTTTAAAATTATTTACACTTTTTTCTATTAATTTTTAATTTAAATTAACTGCGAAGGATGTTAGGAAATTGTGGAAAATATTGATTAGGAGTTTTATAAAAATATTGATTAAATTTAATTATCGTTCGTTGAGTCAAGAGGACAAATCACAATAATTTGAGAGCTAACAGACGAAGGAAGGGAAGAATATTTAATGCGAAATAGAAGTTTGTAACTGCAATTAAAATTTGACCAGAGTAGTGAATAGAAATTACATCTGTCCACGACGGAATCGGCCAGGTGAAAGACAACGAGCTTTGCGGTTTTAACTTAAATTAATATTACTAAAATACATTTTGAAAATAAAATCAAAAAAAGTTGGAAGAATCATAGCAATATAATATTCTAATGTTAGCGTTATGATTACCATCGATGATATCTACGAATAGCAACTAAGTTGCAGATTCAACGGGTCTAAATACCGAATTAAACTGCTTCATCTTTATCAGTAATATCCTCAAATATTTATAATAAACACGCGATATATTTAACGAGAAAATATAATAAGTATAAAACATTTAAGGAATGAAATGTACTTTTTATGCATTACAGGATGAGTTGTTTTGAACATTAAAGATACAGTTCTGGTATACAATATGTGACACTGTTAATCTTGTAAATTAGTCAAATTAATTCCAGACCGCAATAATTTATTGTTAAACAGAAATCGTGCTATAAATGGACCACAATAAGGTGATACAATTTTTTGTGCTGTTGTGTAACCAAGTACATTTTTAATTCCAATTGGAGCAAACATTGTCAAGTGATCTGATATATTGTCAATTTAATATTTTGTACATGTTAACATAATCAACGTTAACATTCTTGGTAATTTGTTCACGTTACAAAAATTATCCAGAAAATTTGTGTGCTATGGAAAAATGATCAAGAAAATTGACATTTATTGGTTAGAACTTTCGAAATATTTAATTTCATTATTAAGAATTTTTAACTATGTGACGGTTTTACGACTACATTTTATGAACAAAAATTATCAATTTTCATTAAAATGGTAAGTGCTACTTCTAATGGGTATTTACCCCATATGCGGATGTAGAATTCAAATGCACGTTTATTTGCTAACCTAACACATTAACCGTTATTCCGCTCTTATAGGTTAATTTATTTTAAATTTATGTGTTATTAACAACATTGCATGATTCCAAAAATATATTTTTAATGTCTCTTAGGGTGCGTTATTTAGTTAGAACAAGGTTACAATCACTCTTCAAGGTGAAATAAAATCAATTGGATAATCAAATAAATTAAATTGCGTTACGGAAATTAACTTGCACCTATTGTAATTGGGTGTGAAATTACAAAGTTTTTCCGTACAAAATTTTCTTTGATTATTTTTGGTTTTGTTTACAATGCTTCTTTCTTATTGTTTTGTTTTATATAGACATCATTATATTTTTAATAAAATAATCATTTATTTATTGCAAAATTGTAAACTGTTTCATAGCATAGTTATTGATTTACAAGATCTGGCTTAGCTGATATTCTAAGGAAAAAGTAAAATATTTTATTTCATCCCCAAAGTATAAATGTATTTCTAACTTGAAGGGTTTAGTTACGTAGTTAGTTACAGTAGTTAAGTAATTCAGTTGAACTCATAGATAGAGCATATACGTAGCTATATAACGATGTATATTCACGTATAGGTACATAGGAACGGCCGACTAAAAGATTGCGGAAAGAGAAAATATTATAGCCTACCATAGATACTAAATAAAGTCACGTCAGCCATTGGTATATGAGAATGAAACATAAAACTCAAGACAGACAATAATTCAACTGCTTTTATCACATCACATCGTTGTTTATTGCTATTCTTTAGATTTTCCTAGACAATGTATAGATTGCTATTACATACCCTTCTTGCGATATAAGAATATTAAATATTTAGGCAAGTTTATAAAATATAGATACAGCAGTGTACTGGAATAACAGTATGGTGAACGACACCATAGAGTATCTACAGTATAGATAGATAATAAAATCTATTTAGCGGCTTATTTTGTATACATAAATTTGAAATACCAATATATTACATAAAACAGTGTTGAGAAGGACCACAGCTGTTAATTGACAAAATCATACAGTTTATCGTGTTTTAATTAAAATTTTTGTGGTAGAAAGAATGTCGTTCATAAAAAATATTTCAACTTACGACAAAATTTATAGCACGATTCCATTAGTGATTAAATAAATTAAATTGATGCTAACACACCTACCTAGATACTGGGGGTGGAGGTGGAGGTATGTTGGTGTTGGCATTGTAATGATCCAGAACAGAACGGGGTCGCTCTAAACGGACAGATTCGTCATCTGAAGGCATCCATGTATATCGTCTGGGATCGGCACGTGGCTTACGTCTAAAGTACGAACACTCTAATTCTTCATCATACGGATAGATTTCTGGAGGTGGTGCGCCCCAGGGATATCTATAACAATACGTCGTCAAAACGGACCATTCCAAGTAAATGTGAAGCAGTTTGTATTTTAAATTGCTCACATATTTTCTTTAAATTTAATCAAACCTTACATGAAATTTTACTAAACCAATCTAAACTCAACGTTACAAAGAACTTAATTAGATAATGTGTAATTAGTCCAAAATTAATAAACGTTGATTATAAATTAACCTCTTTTGAACATCATGTCATGTTTTATCAAGTTTTGTTTCTCTTCACTTATTTAGGTCGCCCGTAAAATAAATTTAGTTTGAAGCTGAAAAAGAAAATATAAACGTTTATTTTAACATGGAAAATAGTAACATTTTAGTTAAGTTATGTAAGCTTGTATTCATTTATTATTTAAATCGTACAAAAAAAGTTTTTCCAGCAACATTAAAGCCTAAATATTGTCCTGGTTTTTAGAATAATATGTTTTTAGAAATTGAAATACCTTGAGCGTCTGTAATTTGTTGCGTATTCGAATGGATATCGCTTAAGAATATCTTGAAGATTTTCATCTGAAGGAATTTTCTGTTTAACGCATACAGTAAGAAGAGATCCACGATTTGAACAGGGTGAATTGTGGTGATTAGACAAACAACTGAATAGACTTCGACGATCAGTTTCTAAAGCTCCCAACCCTCGATCAGATATACAGTATTGTTCACGAATGTCCTGCTTACTATACAATGGAGTGCCTCGTCTACCACGTGAATGAAATCGACCCATATTTTCATCTTCTGATTCATAGCTCAAAGCGGTATGTTGAATGTCCGCCTGCAATAAAAAGAGTAAACTGTAGAAAAATGACTTCTAATTCACAAAATACACACTTGTTTCTTTACAGATTTTTTAAAGAATAAAAACATCGCGCTTTATAAAGAAGTTGTTTATGGTCAAAACGTTTTTGCAATATAAAAATATCTAACCATTTTTTGTTGCCTCTCCGTAAACAGAGACCCCGGCTTGTATTTTATATTACATTGTATTGTTGTTCTGCAAGGCGCAGATTGATCGACACAATATTTACACATGGTTGTTGCGTTGCAGTATTTCGTCAATGA
Source organism: Podabrus alpinus (assembly GCA_932274525.1). Lineage (NCBI taxonomy): Eukaryota > Metazoa > Arthropoda > Insecta > Coleoptera > Cantharidae > Podabrus > Podabrus alpinus. The sequence goes on from OW026454.1 coordinate 24,383,200, forward strand.
GAAAAAAATTGGCAGTTAGACTTGAAAAGCTTCTCACATCCCAACGCGCAATCCGAAATTAGATAAGAACTAAATCCATCTATCTTTATTGTTATGAATAGATTTAGATAAAATTATTAAAATATTTTTGAATTGCAAAACCAAAATAAAAATAAAATTTATGTGTGCAATGCATTACAATGGATGCAAAATTTAAAAAAGTGTTAAATTGAAATTTTATGTAAATTTACATCTAAAGAATTCTTGGTTATGTTTGTCCCACTGCACGGGTACTGTAAAATAAGTATTCTGATGTGACTTGGAGAATTTGAATTTTATGCTATAATAAAGGGTTTTAAACCATTATCAGTTTATTCACGTATTGATAAACCGTCCTTTATTATCTATAGGAAATTTTCAAGAAATACTAAAAAATGTATTTTGATGTTACAAAGCCCAGTTTCTTTTTCTTTCTTAATGGAAACACGGCAATGCAAATAATCTTAATGGAATAATAATGCAGTACGATGATGCCTTCATGCAGGTAAACTACAACCAATTCTTTCTAAAAAAAATAGCAATGATTTGCTAATTTTTTTTTATTAAATTGCTTAATCACGCGTAATTTCGTTTTATATTTTATTTATTTTCCTTTCTTCGTTACAACATAACCACTTGAAACTTTGAAAAGACCATAAGAGAAACGAGAAAAATCTGAATAATATTACGATTAATCTTAAGTTTACAACTTATTTCGAACTTTATTATTGCTATAAAAAGAAGCTTATTTAAATTGTTAACGATTATAAAACATTTAAGTTTTACTTCAGAGATTAAAATTTACTTTTTTGATCGTAATATATACGGCATTGTCGGTGGTTCCATTTTTTAAAATAAAAATTAGAACGAAATACAAGATGAAACTAATTAGCTAAATTGAACGTATCGCAGTATTTAGTAAAGCTTCGCTTTATAAAAAATTAAATATTAAAAATCCGTACCACGAGAAGCACTGTTAACCGATTCCTCTTGATGTGGTAATTTCAGTTTTGCATACGTAAAACTCAAAACGCGAATTCACTGTTAATGAGTTTGGCATTTCAGTTAATAATCGATAATATTAAATAGAATAATTTAATATGTAACAAAATGTGTAGAGTGATAAAATTAAATTAGCAGTATTTTTTTAGGATTTCCTCCTAAGTAAGGTTCTAAAAATCACAAAAGGGTGTAAAATAAAATTAATAATTAAAAGGGAAGTTCAATAATTTCTTATTAACTGGTTTACTTTTCGGAAGAAAGGAATAAAAGTATAAATAAACACAGAAAGCATACACTTTTCTACGAAATGAGTTTTTCTTTATTCTTATTTACTGAGCGATTTTATAAGGAATTGAAGCTTTTATATGCATTGTTTGTTTTTTTTCATGTCCTGAGTACCTAAATGGAATTTTTACATTAAGCTATCTTTTAATTATTGAAGTTAACAACGATGATAATGTAATCTTAAATTTAATTACAATTATCAAAAAATCAAACTCGAGTTTGATGCAAAGGAAAACCTTCATGAATGTAAACTTTCGAGAAAGTTATAATTTCATTTTAATTTTAAATATTTTAATCTTTGTTTTTCATTTTCAATTACATTTCTTAATTAATTTTATTTTTATGACGTCAATGATGTAATATAAGTGGAAACATTGCGACTTGTTAGCCACAGATATTACATACATAGATTATTCACGATTTTATTCGCGACTTTTTGGTCACATCAGTTCTGTTCTACACAAACGAAAATTAACGAAATTTTACTAATTTTTTTAGTGTGGAAATATATTTTCAGCTTTCTAAAAGTTTAATTAAACCGTTCCGTAATTTTCATTACCGTAATATTTGGATGGTCGAACAATGCCAACAATATATGCACAAACATTGAAATGGTTTGACCACAGCTAAAATTAATAAATTAATAAATAAAATTCAGTCTTTTCCTTCAGTGCTTTAATTAAAAAATACATATATCATCGATAAAGAGACTGTTCAAAAACAGAAATTAGCCAATGAAAACCAGGCCCGGCTCAAAAATATTTTTGACTGCGCTATTGGTAACAATTGCGCCCACTAAAATTGCAAATTGTTATGAAAGCATGCCAAAAAGTAAGAATAGTTTCTTTTTAGTTATTTATCATATTAAGTACCATAGAAATATTTTTATATGAAAAATGTGTTATAATATCTTCAATTATCTATAATAATTTAATAGTGTTTTTGTAATTCAAAAATTTTGACGCTGGAGGTATTCCAAGTCACAGATTTTGCTATTTAGTTCTTATCCGTAACTTTGAATGTCTTTTACGCCTGAACTTACATGATATACAAATATGTCGTCATGAACTTTTTGTAGGACATTTTTTCGGATTTGTTTTGGTTTTTGCAGCGTTTTTAGTGAAAATTCGCGGAAATTTATAACTTATCAGTCAAGAATAGTACGATTTAATTCAAACAACCAGTAAATTGTGTTTTTGAGTAAAATAATTTTCAGAGTTTTAGGTTTTCCAAATTCAAGGTTCGACCCGGACATCTAAATAAATTAGAACACGAGTTGACTCGCTACCACTCGACCAGTTTTCAACTTTTCTGCAACTTTTTTAAATTTGAATTTAATTATTTGAACTAGAAAGTCATGGCAGCTGGAACTTACATGATGTAATTAAGTTGTTCTAAAAAAAATTTGAATATTTTACATGGCAAGGGACATCTTAAGAATACAATTTCTACAAATGTTGCACAACGTTTTTTTGTGTACCTACCATATTCTAATAATGTAAATAACTAATGGTAATGCAGCAAATGCGGTATAGAATATCTTAAAATTAACAAAGTGAAGAGCAGAATACCGTCGTCTTTAGTTAAAACGTCCAAATTAACAAATTGGTTTTCAAGAGCTAAATTACTTTATGTAAATGTTATAACGCTGTTTTAATTTAATTTCACATATTATATTGAATGGTTATAATTATTTGATATACCTAACCAATATATTATAAATAATATAAATTATGTATAATGAAGACGTTATAACATCTACATAGTCATTTTTCTTCTGAAAATAAAATTGTTAGTTAAGACGTTTTCACTAAGAACAGCATAATATATCAAATGCTGTGTCGTATCGCTTCCTCAAACATGTTCAGATGTAGATCGTCCTATAACCGGTGCTTTATGTTATTTAAAAAGGTAATAAAAGTTTAATGTATAAGTGTATGGTTATTGCCGTCCGATGAAATAAATCACCCTCGGTTAGAGCATGCAGAAAATAGATTGATTGCAAACTCTTTAGTAATAATTGGAAGGATATTGAAGTCTTCTTGGGAATAAATTAATGAGCATGTTAGAAAAGTGAACTTACTAAGAGACTCAATACCACGATGGTCTCGCCAAGAAGACTCCAGCACTCAATAATAATGTAAGACCCAGTTGTAAGAAGTAGTTTTAAGTTTTATATATTTGGAGGTTTTAATAAATATTTTATTGGCTAATTAAATGAATTTAATTTATATAAATCAAGATCTCGCATCATTGGCCAGTATAGGTTCGTTTTTTATACACATTAAGATTGTGTCTACCTGTATTAACGTTAATACTGATATCAAAAAGTTTATAGGCCCCCATTGTAGGGAACAAAATCATGAAGCCTCAAGTGTTCGAATCCGCAATCCGATTACGTCATCAACATATCTGTAGTAATAACTAGGATTTTTACGGAAAATATTATTATTCGTGATATGATTACGCTCAAAATCATCGATATACTGTTAGGCCAAAAACGTAGACAAGCAGCCTCCCATCGGCAAACCGTTGGTCATAGGAAATGAATTATTCTCAAATGAGAAGAAATTCTGTTCGAAACATATTCACTTCATGAAGGACATCTATGTCAGACAAATCAGAAAGAATGAATTTATCCTTCACCCACTCAAGTACTTCGTTCACAGAGTCATGTCTAAACAAATTATTGACATTCAAAAAAACAATAAGGGCATCATCAGGACCCACCACATTCTCTAATGTAGTACGAAGGTCAACGAAATTACCTGTGGTGTGCAATTTGCAATTTGGAAACGACAAACATTTTTCTCTGGCACCTCTATTTCTATATAATTTAGAATGAACATCCTACAAATTCTTCGAAAGCTTCCAAAAATATTTTGGAACAATTTTTGGGCATTTTATTACAATGATAAAAACTCGCATAATCAAAATAAATATAATTAAAATTTCAAAATTGCAAATGAATTTTAAGCCATTCAATATTATAACGCACTCGTCATATCCGTGCATCCTTGCATCAAAAAGTTAGTAGATGGCTAACATTTTCTCAAGCATGCAATTGCAAGTTTTTATTTCTTATGCTGACGTGTAATTAATTACATTTCTCCGTACAATCTTATTCATAATGAAATTCATTATAAATCGCATTCAATATTGTCTAGTTTAGAATTGTATTGGAAATTTAGTTATATGTACTATATTGACATTAAAATTTCGGCAAATATGTTAAAAATTTTATTATTAAAATAAACAGACAAAAATTGATTAAGTTACACTTACAAATTCGTTGTATTCTAAAACTAAATTTAAATGCTCATTACATCAAACCAGTATTGGAGAATATCCAGATTTCTTGAAATGACAATCAAAAACGTTGGCCGTTTATAAAGGTAGAATTGTTCCTTTAATGGCATAAAATTGTAAAATTGTGTTTATTTTATGTTTATATTATTTTATATTAAAAATAGTGCGCAAAATTGTATAATGGATTGGTTATCTGGATAATGGAATTTGATTGATTATGGTCAACTGCGCTGGATTTCGATTTGTTTCCGTCCATGTCGAGTTAGGACGTTAACTCTTACGTCCAGAACGAACCTGGAGAAGAAAAATGAAGCAAGATGGGGAGCAAGAAGGTCGCCTTTGGTTGGATCGAATTTGAAAAATCCATAAATAATATCGATATTAAGTGTAATTACCGAGCAAGGGTAATTTTATTGTAATTAAAGTAAATTTGTGCGAACGCATTGTTCAATAATAGCAGAAATTGGTTTAAATTGGCGTATTTTGGACAAAGAAGATTTATCAGAAACATTAAAATTCAGCACATGCAGAAAATTTTCACAAAATTTTGAGAAGAATAAAAAATTTTAAATTAAAGAACTTTGGAGACAAAAGACTTTTGTTTATTAATTTCCTCCAAATATTGGGAATCTGATTTTTGATATACAATTAAAATGAGTATAAATAATTTTTGTTTATTTGAAATTTCAAGGTATTTATAAAGCACGAAGCTATCGTTGAAATATTTTAAAAAATAGAAATTACCATGAAGTCTCATATGGTTTAGTTGTAGCTTTTACCCCGGAGCGCTAAGGGAGCGAAGTTTTTAATTCGACTCCGGTATGGTAATTTTTCCATTTGGAGTTTTTAAAAATGGTTTTTATTTATTTCAATTAAAATTCTTTTGTTCTAAACAAATTATAAACATAATTCGAAAACTAAAACACTCGGAGGGTGACGATGGTACATCAGGTGTGATGTTATACAATTAACTTTGCTCTGGATCGTTGAACCCTTGAACACTTAATTAATTACTCATTTAAGATTACAGAAGCACCTAATGTATAGAAAATTATGTCACAAAACCAATCCATAGATGAAAGATCTTCGCATTATTTATCTCGATCACTTCGGTCCTGCTTAAAAGTGTAGAATCAATACGTCTGCAACAGCTACACAAACGAGGTTATAGATATATTTTATATCTTGATTAGTACTGAAAGATAATTTAGGTCAATTGAAATTGCAAAATAAAAATATAACTTTCGATTTTATTTTTGAAGTACCTTGTATGTGGCTGGCAATTTGACAAGGTCACGAACACGACGAAGTATATTATATGAAAGTAAAAAGCAAAGTTCATTAGTGTTTTCTAATTACTTAGTTGATTATGCAGGGTTAGGGTTGGTTACACCGTGAATAATTATTATATTCTGGCTATTTGATGGGATCAGCGACAACTCGAACGAAATTTACATCAGTGTTATTGGTTTGGGCTTTTTAGCGCAAAAAGTTTACTTTGGAACGTCGTCCATTAAACTACCTTTGTGGGATCACAACGTTGTATGATTTATTATAAACAGAATTTTGTTACTCCCGAATCATTTTGCACGATACCAGTCAATATTTTTCTAACACCTGTTTTATCGAATCACCATGAAATTGGAACATCGACTATCTGATACCTTTAGTTATTTGAATTATTTGGAGAAGCTGATCACTCGAATTTGGTTACCGTATTTATTAAATTTGTTTATGATGCATTTTGTTTTGTAGAACAGTGTCGTGTAACATCGAAGTATTTTGGTGAGCGTATGTATGTTTTTATAATATTAATTATTGGGATTAGAGAGAGAGAGATTAAGAAGATTAATTACTAACTATTATTTTCGGAATAAAACCTGTGGATTTATTTAATTTTGATTTGCAAACGTTGTCAGATTTAATCTGATTATTTACTTAGCTGTCTCTGACCTGCGGTACTTGGTGTGTTTTGAAGGGGTTTTCTCTATCTTTCTATAAACGAGGGTGCAAGCGTTTGCGAGAAAATACCATACTTGAATTTTTCTATTAATATTCTTCATTAATTTTAATTTAATTTAGACAATTACTTATCTCATTTTATGTTCTCAGATTTGTTCTAAATTAAATTTTATTCGTATTTAAGTATATTTCGAAAAATGACACCATAACAATAAATTACGAACACTTTTCCAAAACTTTTTTACATCTGTGCAAATGCTTTAGCTTATAAATTTCATGTTTATCTTAATGGTCAATTCAATTAATTTCTTGTACTGTTTGCATATCTTGCAAAGATTACCTATTTGAGTTTCGTTTTCACTACAAAAATAAAATAAATCACTTCCACAAAATCGCACAAAACTAAATTATTCCTTATTTAACAAATTTTTCTTCCTTATCAAATCGACCGATTTGTCGTTTTCAACGCCTAAATAATAATGCCCCAGGCATAGGCGTATAAAACTTTTCCAAAATCCAATTTGATACAAAAAACACGACTGTTACCCATTCCATGGGGATATGTAATTCCTTTAAGATTTAGTTGTAAAAAATCAGCAAATGTTTTATTTATACTAAATAATGCATTGTATAAAATAATGCGGATGCATTGTTTACTTGGTTACGAATTTCTTTTTGGTAACTAAAACTACCCAAGTTTGTATGTTTGTTTATATTCATTCAATTTTAATCATGCTCCTTGAGTGGGCGTCCTGCACCGCGTCTCAAGAGCATATCAAGTGTTAATAATTATTTACAAGCTTAACCTTTATTATGCTGTGGTCAGTAGTGTCCGGAATTTTGTGCGCCAGCATTTTTTCGACAAACACTTAATCGACAGCATTTGTTCGACACGGAATTTTATTCGACATGCATTTGTTCGACTCAACATTTATGCGAATAAGCATTTGGTCGACATGGAATTTTATTCGACATGCATTTGTTCGACTCAACATTTATGCGAATAAGCATTTGCTCGACATGGAATTTTATTCGACATGCATTTGTTCGAGATTTAATTTTAATTACATTGCTATAGGTACGGTACATTGTATACAATTTTAGAAAATAAAATCGTGATTTATTTATGTAATTGTTAAAAAAATGATTATTGCTTATAGTTTTTATTATGTATTTTATTTATAAACCATAGTTTTTATTTGGTGTTCTTAAGAGTACCTAATATTATATGGCTTGGAATTTAAAATGCTATATTGTGAGCCACTCCTCGCAAATACTGAGTTTCGTTTTCATTCGGAATAAAATTGCTCACAACATGGGCAAGTCTCTCGGCACTATCTTTATATTTTCTTTTTATACGAAGTGGATCATGACCACCAAGGTACTGTTCAATTCGAAGCTCATTTAAACTTTGCCCGCGTTGTATAGCTGTCACAAACTTCCATATGTTAGAATGTTCGGCCGAAATTTGATATTGGAAACCACGATGCCAGCCCTCGATTGGATTATTTGTTTTTGGCAAGCCCTGTACCACTGATTCATAGCAATTCTAGATTTGTATCGAAAACGTGGAGATCTACGTTGATTACGTCGACTAGAACGACCAATCCAGTTGTCTTCAAAGTAATTCAAAATATTTTGCGCATGGGTCAGAATAATGTTCTCTTCACAAATTTTGTCGAAATAAATTTCTACCAAATCTACGGGAACAAATGCCAGATCAGCAAGCATCCTAATTTTCAAGGAAAATTCTGGATCATTATCATACTCTACTTTATGACCATCATCCTGTACATTCCTGTAAAGACATTGTCCGAAATGAAAAAAGCATCCACGTTTTATTGCTTGTGGGAATTCGGCGTTTAACGCATTTATCATCGCATATTCAAAATCGATCATAAACGTTGTAGGATTCACGCTGGGTTCTAATAATTGTTTTACAGCTTTTAGAAACATAATATAGCAACGTTCATTTTTTCTGGGAAGCAACGCATAAACCAATGGTAAAGACACTTGATCCAGTAAGCCATGGATGGTGTACATTTGCTGGAACAGAGACGGAACCGTTTTGAAAGTTCCATCTGCATACCAATGATTAGAGTTCGCTAGAAGTTGTAGATTTCTTCTGGTGGAAAATATAACGATCCTATCTTCTACATTACCAGAATCGAACAACAAGAACGGTTCATTGTTTTCAGTTGTTTTGTACATTTCCGGAAATACGATTTCCCGTCGGGAATTGCCTGTTGTGCTTATAAATCCGCTCTCTAATTATATCTAAAAAAGGTTACCTACGTCTTTCGTGTCATGTCATGTCATCATGTCGAACAAATGCATGTCGAATAAAATTCCATGTCGAGCAAATATCTATTCGCATAAATGTTGAGTCGAACAAATGCATGTCGAATAAAATTCCGTGTCGAACAAATGCTGTCGATTAAGTGTTTGTCGAACAAATGCTGGCCCACAAAATTCCTAGAATCATTTTATTGTTATCGATGGCCACATCCCTCTATTTTGTTGTCTAATTTTGATTCAATTGCTTTGTACACTTGTTCAACAAACTTTCCATTCCAAGATAAATTTTGACTCATAATTACTTTAATTTGAGCTTTCCTCGAATTGATAACCAACTTCTCGTATTTTTTTAAATTCTCCTGTTAAGGATTGTAAGCTTTTGTTTATGAATTCTGTAGTTACTGCTTGCATTCTCAGATTGTCCATATTTAATTGAAAAGGTTCTTGTGGTTCATTTAATCTTTGATTCCTTTTTGTTAGAATTTCTTGTCTATTGTTATCTAATTTTTGATCTATTCCTAGTTTATTTTTGATTTGTCCCTTGTTAAACAGGTTTTTATTAACAGTAAACGGCATATAATAACAAAATTTTAAAACATCAAATAACAATTGCAAAAATTAACCAGTGAGCTGGAAGAATTCGTCCGTGATCCCTACTGAGGGCATCGATCCTAGCACCGATGTAGGTTTATTTATCTCTTGTTTATTTTAATTCAATTTTTTATTTAGCTCTTGTCTATTTTCATTAACGCATTTCTTAAGATTGTCCAAAGATTCCAAAGATCTGTCTTCTTTTCCTCCTCTAATTATTATTGATCATTCTTCATCAGACTTTTTCTACTATTCTTCTATTTGTTATCTTTACTTTATTATTTTCTTTTTTATTTACCTTATTTTTCTTATTATTTAAGTTATCTTTATTATTTTTACTACTCTATAAATGTAACGGCAGGTTCAAATTGATTTGAAAGGGCCCATAGTGGATTATGAAAAATTTAGTAAAATTCCCCTCATTTTTGGGTTGTCAATTGCAGTGTTATTTTCGATGTACCACGTTGGGCCAACCAATTAAAGTATTTTTTATATCTTTCTATAAGTTGGAGTTCAAGCATATGCGAGAAAATACAACACTTAAATTTTTCTTATTGTATTCTTCATTCATTTTAATTTATTTGTGATAATTATTTATCTTATTTCTGTGCTCTCATTTTGGTTCTAAATTAATTCTTATTCGTATTTAAATATTTTTTCAAAAATGACACCACAATAATTATGCAGTTTTTCTAAATAATAGCAATAGCTTATTTGCCCAAAATTAAAAACTTTCCTTATATATCTCTATTTTAAATTACATTTACATACAGTGTAATTAAGTTTTCTTACTAGTACTTCTATAAATCCTACTTGACATAAATCTTAATAGCATGAACAACATAATAAATCATACAAATATTGCACTATTCGACATCTCAAATGCATTTGATAGCTTAAATGCTCAATATAGTCTGATAAAATTATACCAATATGGAATTCGAGAAAGATCATATGATTGCCCTATCAGATACTTGTTGGAATTACTCTAAAATGGAACAGAGCAACAGTATCTAGTGGATTTTAGAAATGTTTAATAGTGTCTAACGCCTTTTAAGATCTTCTAGTATGTGATAGCTATTGCGGTGCGGCCTAAAGGCCGGACTGATGATATCGGGCTTTAAAAAATTAATTGTTCATTGGACCTACTATATCTTTTAACTCGCCGAACTAATTAATCCGAAACCTAAATAATTGAATTTGTAATAGTCGTGGAGAGGGTAAATATCTACAACTCATTTCGCTGCAATAAAACTAACAATGCCAAGGATTTAGGTGTAATGATGGATAAATGACTGAAATTTGATAAGCACATACAGTTTACTATCAGGAATGCTTACAATTCTTGAAGACAACTAAATTGTTTTACAGAGCTCCTTCCTTGCGATGAGAAACTAATACCAGCAGAATCGATAGTATTGTGTCAGTTAAACTACGGAAATTATATTTACGGACTCGATCACCCAGTGAAATAAGTGTGTCTTACAATCTCTACAATAAGGTTCAAAATTACAAGACGTATTTACATTATTTTGTACGATGTCAAAGTAAAGGAAGTACAGCTCACCAATAATTAAAAGACTGGGACTACAAAATTAAATCAGATAGGTTCTTTAAACCTTAAACCGCTGGATAATGGAATTTCTGAATAGGAAAGTTATGATATAATATGTCGTGATGCGGTGTACAAAAAAAGTCAACATTTAAATAAAAATAACTCTTGTGATTGTGAGTGAACTCCTTTGAAGTTACTTTCTTAGAATTTAAATACAGATAAGAGAGTTTTTTGTTTTTGTATAATTTTGTTGTATTAAAATGTCCACAACCACACAATTGAGAATAAAGCTATAAATTCTTTAAATTTAAAATGCTGGTGAATTTACTGTAGGTGCAACTGGTGGATTTTTTTTTCACTTCGACTCTAGATCTAAAAGTTATGTGATTAAACTCAGCTACTCCAAAAGTACTTGTGCTGAGGTTTGGAATCCACGTTTAATAGTAGATCTGATTCTTAATCTTATATATTTTGAGAAAGATGCTTGCCTCCTTTTGATTAACATTGGAACACAGGTTTTACTTTAATGTCGCATACTGTAATGGAGCTTCCACTTTTCATTGTATGTCATATGTAAGAAATCCTTTCTGTTCTGAATAATCAGGGTAGAGCAAACTAACTGTGTGCTTAACGTTAAGCGGATTATTTGTTTAACTCGTGTGGAATACATTTATTCAACTTTATTATCATTCCGATTTGCTTAAGATGAAAATAAATTATTCCTGGATTAATTTAGAGCCATGTATTAATCACGTTATCATCTGACGTATATTTAATCCAATAATGGCTTCTGATTGGTAATATTTAAAAGAAAAAACTTTGAACTTCTCAACATCTTCAAATTTTTTAAATGAACAAAGTACGTCACATCTGAAGTGTTTCTCTTCCTCCTCGCTTTCAAGCTTTGAGTTTCATCCAGCATTGTCTTGAAAATTAAACACACGAACAAAATTATACGCTATGTTTCCTTTATTATCATCCTTTATAAACTCTAAAAATGTTAGGTTACTGCAAGTTATAACCTTTGAATTAGGAAAAACCAAATAGTTATTTTAAAATTAAATTAAATTACTTGAAATAAAAACTGTGTTGGGGTTTAGACAAACAAGATAATCTCACATTATTTTTAACGATTTAATAACAACGGAGTGATAAAATCAATAATTTTGGCGATTAAAAAACTTTAGAATAATAAAACAAAATTAAAAGGGTAAGAAATTTTGATGACTTCGTAGCAACCACCCGTTTAAGACCAGGAAACCACTATCGTATCGAAAAATATATCTAACGAAGTTCACTTTTAAAAGTTTCCAAAAAAAGAATTCATTCTTAAAAGCCGTAGATGTATCAATACAAAGTAAAGAAAATCACAAATCCGAATAACTTTTGTGGTCTGGTACTTTTGGGGTGGTTTTGCGTTTCATACATATATCTTATTTTATACTGTCTTTATGAGTGTCTGCATGGCTTTCTTTTACTTTCTGAAAGGCACTTTCTTTACAAAAGTTGTATTGTCTCTAACGACTCCAGATTGATCAAATTAAAAAACATAAAAAGTTAGAGGATTTCACTGAAAATCACTTTTCAGAAAGAAATGTGCAAGACTTGTTTTTATATAATTATTTTTTAACATTTTCTAGTGTAACCAATTTTTGAATTTTAATTCGCAGGTCTTAACATTTTCTCATAAATTTGTATTCATAAATTGTGTTACTTGTTCATTCAAATTTTTTGTAATTAATTTTTGAACTATGTGTATACTTTTGTAAAACTAATTAAAAAGCAATATTCAGGGTGATAATTTTACGTATTACTATGTTCAAATTCGCTTATGGAAGGTCCACATGTAAATTTTATTGTTTATTTATATAGAATTCTGAAATGTCAGAAATTTCAATCTTTTATTATAACTTTCAATTGCTAGCTCAGTTCTTATGTAATTTTTTTTTTTATTTAGCACGGTCACTCTTACCGCAGTAGTGGATTCCTCGGGGTTTTGCCCTTTGCTTATCTGAAATCGTAAAATGTACAGGAAATGCTTTCCCAATGATACGCTACTGACGTTTGGTAAATTTAAACAATTTATTTTTATCATTAAACACAAATATGAGTAAAGAATCGCAAACAAACCCCAAAAACTTAAACTAAAATCATTAAACAGCTTGAACAAATGAATCCTTAATTCTATACGACAATTAATCTCTAACACGATTGTTTTTATTTCGTAGCGGTGAATTTTATTTCCTATACGCAACGCGGCACTGTGCAAAGTTAAAGTTAAAATGATTGTCTCTTACCAACAAAAGATGTCGCCTTAATTTCCGTATTTCCTAAGATCACGACACTGTTGATTTTTGTTCTTGTTCGCCGACTCATTAGTTTCCAATTTTGGTGCGTCGCTTCTCAAATTTACCAAAATTCTGGTTCCAATTATTGTTCATCACTTTCCAGGATAATCTTACAGTAAGTACCTCTTTTATTATCACTGATTTTATTTTTACTAATCTCAACGATCACTTCACTTAATCTAATCGTAACCTTTTATTTTTCAGGTTAATTTACTTTATTGGATTTTATCCAATTACCACTTTCTGGACTTGAGGAACGAGAGACCTTCGTACTCTACGCCCTTTCGTAATTAATCAATTTTTATTATTTTTTTTTTTTTGGACGAGAGGAACGAAACACACCTCCGTCTTGTACGCACTCGCGTAATCAATTTTTTATTATTATTCTTCTGGACGAGAGGAACGAAACACACCTCCGTCTTGTACGCACTCGCGTAATCAATTTTTTATTATTATTCTTCTGGACGAGAGGAACGAAACACACCTCCGTCTTGTACGCACTCGCGTAATCAATCTATCATTCATTATTATTTTTTATTGTTCTTCGTTTCCTTGGTTTTCGCGTGATCCAGGATTTCATCACTCTTTGATAATTTTCAATTTTAATGCCGTTTATTTATGTCGCACTTCTTAATATTACCTATTCTTTACAAAACTAAAATTAAATTATTTATGAAACAAAATTTTTTTATACATGCAAAATAATTAATCTGTAATGTCCCCTTTTCAATGCGTATCATTGGTGAAGAACTTCTTTTGATCACTCATTCTTTTATAATACTTTGACTACATTAGGAACTTTCCAATACCTTTCGGAACTTCCTACTGCCATAAGAGTTCTTGTAATTTTGTTTTTGCGAGTGTTTATCGAGCTTTATATTATAATAAATCATTGATATTTTGGACCATAACAGTATATATTGCGAAATAGAAATTTTAACAAAAAACTAAATGGTAAAATTGCTAATTTTATTCAAAAACTCTTTCAAAGAAATACTTTACCGTTTGGTTAAGTGTTTTTTTTTCACAAACTCATTGCCTGTAATGTGGTAAACTTTGATAGCTTTTTAAATAATTTTCAAATTATTATAAAACCTGACCAACAACTTTTTACATTTTTTTTAATCGTTGTCAATAAGGTGTCATGGCATGTATCCAATATCAAAAAGAAGTGCTCAAATAATACGAATTTTGAACAACATATGAAAGCATTTCCGAACAAAATAATTAATGTCCGATCAAAGAATGAAGGCGAGTAATTCTCTGTTATAATCTCCTAATGCACGATCTGAACAATAGCAAGTTTTCTATGGAAGAATGGATTGAACAGATAACCGACACGACAAGAAGATCGAAAGAACAGGACCACATTATGATTTTAAAAACAGAAGACGTCGTCCATAAAGAGGAAAATTAATTTTCCTTGGTGGGAAACCGATTGAAAGAATACGGGAATATCTGTATAAGGTTTCCCAATTAAGAAACATGGCACAACATTACGAATGGTAGTTATCCTGGGAAAAGATATTGTCCCCCGTAATTGGTGGGATAAACACTGTTTGTCAAAGAATACGAATGGCTAATCCAGCGACGATACGGATAATTTGGGCATAAAAGAAGAAAGTGGCGAAGTGATTCGAAAATAAAGCCGGAAACATTAACGCAAGAAACGATATCATACTCCCGAATATAACAGAAAACCATGAACCAAACAAGGCAAGTTCCTGGAAGGAATTCGAGTCTACGCAGCTTTTCTAAATAGATGGGGTACAACGCATCTATTTCAGCGGCGGCTCGTGGGGTAAAATCTTAGGTAGGCCAGCTTGTTAAATACAGAAAAAAAAACTCCGACGGGGGGGGGGGGTATTTTTGAAGTAATATTTATTAAACAATATATCCTTGAAATATTAAATTAAACTGTTAATTTTCAGTTTTTAATTCTCAATAATTATTAATTGTGAAAATTAAAATATTTTTATTTGTATAAGCGAGTACAGGTTTTAGCAAGGAGATTGCACGAGCTCCGCTAGGGTGTCCCAACAAGAGCGCCGGATTTAAATTTGCCGCCATTTTGTCAATACGAGTTGTACGGTGATTTTGCTTTGACTGTCGTCACGTACAGACCACGCGATTTAAGAATATGGAAAAGTATTCAAACGAACAACGTTTAATTATTGTAAAAACACATTACAAAAATGGTGAAAGTTTTGCGAAAACAGTTCGCCAATTACGTCAAGTTTTCGGTCGCAATTATGCGCCAAATGAATCGACAGTGAGGCGTTTAATTACAAAATTTGAGACCAAATTTACGTTGATGGATCAGAAGACCATTGTTCGTCGTCGTCCTTGTCTGTCACTCGAAAATATAGCCACAGTAAGGGAATCTGTGGCCGAGAATCCAGGAACTTCCATTCGGCATCGTGGTCAAGAATTAAACATTTCCAGAAGCACTATGCAACGAATTTTGGTTAAAAATCTGCATTTGCACGCGTACAAGGTTCAATTGGTGCAAGAAATCAAGCCAAGTGACCATGAGCAGCGCCATGGATTTGCTGATTGGGTGTTAGAACATCATCAAATTAATGCGGATTTTTCGAAGAAAGTCGGTTTTCCAGATGAGGCACATTTTCAACTCGACGGATATGTAAATAAGCAAAACTGTCGGATTTGGGGTGCTGAAAATCCTCGTGTGATACTCGAACAACCAATGCATCCACCACGAGTAACTGTTTGGTGCGCATTTTGGGCTGGCGGAGTGATTGGGCGGTATTTCTTTGAAAATGTGGCTGGAAATGCGCCAACTGTTAATTGTGTGCGGTATCGCGAAATGTTAACGGAGTTTTTGTGGCCCGAATTGGATGTAATTGATGTGGAGGACATGTTTTTCCAACAAGACGGTGCGACCTGCCACACAGCACGTGAAACAATGGTGTTACTGCAGACCAAGTTTCCAGGCCGTGTCATTTCCCGATTTGGCGATCAACATTGACCACCAAGATCGTGCGATCTAACACCGATGGACTTTTTTCTTTGGGGCTATGTGAAGGAAAAGGTGTATGCGAATAAGCCTGAAACAGTTGAACATCTTAAAGAGGAAATACGGCGCGCTATTGGTGAAATACAGCCACATTTATGCGAAAACGTTATTCAAAATTTCAACAAAAGAATAACCCTGTGCCAGAGGTTTCGTGGTGGCCATTTGCCTGATGTTGTATTTCACGTTTAATCGGAACTATTTTTCTTTATGTTGAAATAAAAATGTTTGCTTAATTCAAAAAATAAATGTGTTTTTCTTTAAAATTAAATCCGGCGCTCTTGTTGGGACACCCTTTAAAATAAAACGGTGAAAGATATTATAGTATACTACTATATATTATGTTTCTATGTATGTACCTACCTAATTGTAAAATGTGATTATAAAAAATATAATATTTTTAATTAATCATCGATAAGAACTCCACGACGACTTTTATGACACGAATTCAAGTTATTAGGTTTTGCTTTACCATTCTGAAGTTATTTTTGATAACTCCTGAAGACAATCCTGAAATAAGTTAAATTCTTTTACAAGAATAGCACATTTGATTTAAACAATTATTATTTACCTACAAACCAACATACCAATAATATATAGTTCATAGCAAAATTACATGAACACGCGTAGTAAATACTACAAAGTTTCAAATATTTATTGTACAGTGCAACATAGCGCATAATAATCCACGGCCTACCCAGCCTGTTATCATATGGTACGTGATTCATACGTTTCAGTATGCGAGTAGATATCGGCTTTCACTGCCTATTGAATACTCATACAAATAAAAATTACCGACTTTTACTGATGTATTATTTAAATTTTGAATATATATTGTTACGTTATCAAATTTTAATATTATTTTTCGAACAACGACAATTTTCTGTGTCCAAATGTTGTAATATTCAATTATATCCCACAGTCATAATTTTTATTTTATTTCAACATTCATAGAAACTACCCCTATTATAGTAATTTATTTGTTCCGATTTTGACAAGAAGTAAACAATTTTAAAATTAAAAAGTGTTCTGGGAACACATGTTATATACAAAATAATTTTAGTGAATAGGAGTTTACAAGTATTACAAAAAATTCAATTATTTTTCACAGAATTTTTAGTCGCCTGAAATAAGTTAACGTCATACCATAAATTTGGATACCATAAATTGATCTATTTATTGTCAGTTTTGAACGGTTTATCGTTACGTTATATCTTGTTCAATTCAATTTTCTGTTACGTGTAGAACCAATTTCTGTGATTGGCTATAAAGAAATATGCTAATATCATTGGTTCTTCTATTTTAAAAAAGGATTTCTTAAATTTTAAAAAGAAAAGATAAGATTATTAAGTTGACAATCTCTGAAGAGGTGAGATGTAGAATTTGTACATCTCACATAAAAATCAACTTATTCAATTTTTAACAGTTCTGACTATTTGTTAATAAGTTAATCAATGACTAGAATATACCAATAATAAAAGTAATCAACAAATGTGCAAAACGCCAAAATATAATAAATTTATATTGGCTAATAAAAACGCGTTTCAAATGGTAAAAAAGGAGATAATTTGAATTTTTCCTAATTGAAGTGAAGCGAGAAAATTATAAATTAATAATTAATAAATGTGCGCGACGCTAAAATAATAATTTAGTGGATACAAGTGCGAAATAAATAAATAAACAATATTAATTAAAAATATGTTTCCATTGTGAAAACAAAGACAATTTTAAACTTTGGCGTGTTGGAATAGTGCAAGCAATAAGAACTTTCGATTAATGAAAATTATTCTAAGTTACAACATTACAAAAACTTACCAAGGTAAATTTTTAATTTAATTTTAAGATATATAGTGATGATAGAACATTTTTTTAATAATTTTTAATATTAAATTTTTAGTTAAATTATAAACGCCACTGAGGCATACTTTTATAATTATAATTGTTTTTGTACAACTTAATTTTTATTTATTTATTATATTTAAATTTTTGTAGTTGTTATGTTTTTTATTCTTCATAAAACCTCTCCTTATTTAGTGAAACTTATAAACATAAGAGCCTGAGATAGTAAGAACCGGTGAGTATTTTAGCCAGGGTATAATTCACATATGTGAGATTATTACAATCTCTGATTGCCAATTAAAGTCAGGGGTTTGTAATAATATAATGAAAACAATAAAAAAATAGTAAAAATATAAACTGCATTACATTTAAAAAACTTATGATTATAGTTAAAAAAATTCAATGAAATAATCCACGGCCTAAAGCATCACAAGTTGCCGAGTAGGCTAGGGGCCACTTGAAAACAATTATACTTTAAAAAAATTATAGCGCGGTGAATTTTGTTATGTATTTTTGTACTTTTCAGTATAAATAATGAAAACAATCAAAAAATGACAACAATTAATTGTATTTAATACTAATATTAAAATATATAAAAAATATTATATTCTTGGATAGGCCTGGCCTAACCTGCCTGGTCGGTAAAACCGCCACTGATCTATTTGTATCAAGAAAATTATCAACCCAAGCACTCGTTCTTTGCATTGACATTCAACGCAAAAGCAAACAGCCAAAACAAAGAATTCCAATATTACACAACTGCCTAATAAATCAAATTAATTGATCCACACCTAAAAATAGCTGAGTGGAACTCCGATGTTCTCATTAATATTGAACCAGGAGTAAAATTTTTGCTGGTAGAATAATATGATATTAGATATTGCGATGTTCTTTGCTCTGCTGTATTGGCAAATCAAAGGAGTGAACAAGTTTTAAGTAAAATGTTAAATAAAAGTTGAATTATCAAGAGATCATGGCAAGGCGATATAACGATTGAATCGTTATATAAAAATTATAAAATTTATATCAACAAAATTATGTGTTATTTGTTAGTTATAATTATATTAGTAAATATTGTGTTAAAACTAGGTTAATTTAGGATTAGTTGGGTTAAGCGCACTGAAAAAGGTTTTCTTGATGACATTGGTTGTAACAGCTTGGTGTGATGAGTTAAAAGGACAATTATTCGCTTCAATTTAAACTCTAAAGTGCATCGTGTCTTCAATTTACAATCTTTCCTAAAAAAAAACATTATTTAAATGAAGTTTAAATGTGGCAAAATTTATTAAAGTTACCGGCCAATGGAAAACTAGTTGCATCAAAAACAGACAGGCGTTGAAATCAACGAAAATTTAGATCCTTGGTGACGAGTTTGTTTACCTTAACAACGTAAAATTGAACCAAAGTGTACGTACGTAAAATTGGCGTTGTTCCAGAAAATTGGTAATAAAATGTTTTTTTTTAAACCAAAGTAAGGTTAAGTGAAGATAATTTATGCTGGAAAAGGTTAAATGATATCGAAAATGTTAAAAATATGAATACACTTACGAAAATACAAAAATTTGTATTGATGGTTGAAGAAATAGTTGGATGATTTATGAAATTTATAATATGGATGATCACAGAAAGGAGAATTGGATCGATTTGTGGGTGAACGGTCGGTGCAGCCACGCTTGGGTACGAGTGATGACGCAATAAAAAAGCGGTGTAAGCTTTATTTAATATTCAAGCGCGGGAAAATTAAAACTTTAAATATCAGAAAATCTTTTTTTTATTCGACAAACATTTATGTAAATCTATTATTTAGAATTAAGAATTTTGTTACATTTATTTTAAAGCACATGATAAAAATGTTCTTTCGTCTCCATGACGACAATTTGTGAAAAGTTATTAATTTCATTAAAATCAAATTGCCATGATCATATTTTATTTGAATTTAAAATCAAGTTTATGAAAGTATAAAAAAATGAATCTTGTTCATTTTAAAGATGAGCAAATGCAGTAGGGTAAATTTCATAAACAATAAAAGAATTTCTTTCATATTCTTTGAGCTAGCTGAGGTAAAATACTAAATTATAATCCACACGTAAGTTATCACTGTGGGATAAGCATCCAGGTAAGGGTCTCATTTCATAATAAGCTTTACTTATCTCATAACAAGGTAGGGGTCATTGCAATATTAACATCATGTTAATCTCGGAAGCATACCATACAAACCGCAGCTTACTAAGGATCCATGCTTACACAATTTATGCTAGAAAATACCCAAACAACACCGGTTGTTTCTCCTGAACGACGAGAGAGACAGAGGTATTCGGGAATATCTTGAAGGTTTAACACCTACAGAGGATACCGAATACTCGTTTTGCAAAGCAACGGCAAAACTAAAAAAGAACATAGACAAGATTCCATAGAAAAACAGATAGAACTTGGGTTAGAACTGATAAAGAAAATGCTGAGGGGTTTGCAAAACATTTGGAAATCATATTTGAGCCCCTCCAATCTATGATTCCCCAGGAGGAGAAAGACGAAATCATCGAGTTTTTGCAAGCACCTCTATCCAACTGGGACTATAAGGCCACACAAATCAGCAAAATCAAAGTTATGATTACAAAAATACATCTGAAAAAAGCTCCCGGCTATGATCTTATCATCGGCATGGTCATCAAATAGATGCCGTATAATACAGCATTTATTAGCTGCATCAACTCAAATCTACAACTCTACAACTATATTCTAAGAATTGGTCACTACCCATCCCAGTGGAAGGTAGGACAAATATTATTAATCCCAAAGTCAGGAAAACCAACCGAAGGGGTGCCATCATGTAGACCTACCCATCCTGTCAAAGCTTTTCCTAAGAATTGTTAAGAGGCTAAATTCAGAACTCGGTAAAGTTCAACCATTCAATTTCCGGTTTTGCAATTTTGTGTTTATGTCCTCCGAAAGCACGGAAGACGGTCATTAAATTTTTAGATTGTACCCGGAGTCGAACAGGGGAGCCCTACGTTAGCAGTTGATAATATCGTTAACTATCAGGCCATGACCGTCGTGTAAAGATTTAAAATGTGAAAGTTCGAAAAAGGTACGTGTGAAGGAGTGGGAACACAGAACTTCTAACCGCGTCTCCCGCGGAGGAAGACGTGAAATAAATAGCAGAACGTTTTAAAATATTAAGAAATTAAATAAACAAATTAATCAAAAGTGTAAAAACTGTTAGTGTTAATAATAAAAATTCTTAAATAAATAATAGATCATCATAAATTGTTCCATTAACACGAAATAAATAAAGAAGCAAATACAAAAATTAAAAGACGCCAACGTCTGAAAGATTGCTGAACGGAACAAAATTACCAAAAATCAGCTTTAAAAGAACATTTAATAATTTTAGAATTGGAAAAAATATGAACAACAACTGTATTAAGGTACCAAATTTTAATTAAATAACATGGTTGAATTATTGTGTCCAATTTTTAAAAATTGCAATTAAATTTTGTAATTTTAACTAGTAGGTTAAATAGAATTTTGTAATGAACAGATTTATAATTTTTAATTCTTTTGTAAGCACAAAATATGACTATTCATCAGCTGTAAATAAAATTAAATTTCATATCAAATAGTGAAGTTTCATTTTTTCCAATCACCATTTTCAATTTATAAATTTCAATTTATGAGCACAACTCAATTGTTATTAAATAGCACAGCAATATTAAACGGCAAGGACTGTCTAAAAATCAACACCAAATGCAAGAAAATTAATAAAATATATCATAATTCATGCAATTTTAATCAATTTGTTTACAGAAATTTTAAGAATACAAGAGATTTTGTCAGGCTTCCTAAAGGATGTAAAAAACTAATATCTAGGTTCAAAGTTGAGGAATCGCTGGTTTTAATTTACAATTGTGACCGGCTCACAATAGGCGTCCGGGTGGAAAAAGTATTAGGGTTTTCCTGGATGTTAGCAATCTATTGTTATCAATATCAAACCGGCAAAGGGGAGGTGGAATCATGGGTCCCTGGCTTCGTGGGAGGGGAGAAGGTAAAAATAGTTTACAACACAAAAATGATTAGATTGTTAAAAAATAAGAAGGTCATGTGAGAATGCTAAGCGAATAGCACTGTATGCTCTAGAGTTTAGTATATATCCAGGGATTCGATAATTAAATTTGTGTATAAAGCTGACTCATCAAGATATCAGTGATTGATTTACAATACACCAATCAAAGAGCGTAATTTCTAAAGTATGATATTAAGGCATTACCGTGATGATAATCCAAGATTTGCTATTTTCCAGGAGCATCTGATATCTATTTATCTATTATCTAGATCGGTTGATTTTATAGTATAATTTGCGAAGACTTTGCTGTATGTTACGAAGTGACACAGTATTTCACATGAGACAGTAAGCCAAAGAAGCCTTCACTCATGAGAATAATCGTACTCAGTGCGGCCTTTAGGCCGCACAACCTAAGCAATCACTTATTAGATAGCTACACTAAATCGAAAACTATTATAAATCCAATGACTGACAAGAAATAAATAAGAAAAGTAATAAAATTTATAATAAATCATAAAACTTATATCAGTTTAGTTAAAAATTTTGAGAATTCCTAAAATTTCCTCAAACTGCCTAAAAACTTGTAAAAATTATGTAATTGAGGAATTGCTATTTTTAATATACAAATATACAGATGTATATTTGCACCTTACAGAACATTAAACGGCAAGAAATATGTTTAAAATCAATATATCAGGGAGAAAATATCACAAACGAATTTTTAAGAATTCCTGAGATTTCGTAAGATTTTATGCAAAATTGAAAAAATATTATAGTGGAGGATCGGCCTTTTTAAGTTTTAAATAGATATATTTTTTCAATTAGACCGATGCAGTGTGGTGATTTCATCTTCATTGCATCTTAATAACTTAATTTTCACTTCTTCTGGGCAAATACTCGATCACCAGATAAAAGCGGGGAGGCAAGCTGAGCTCGTAAAATTTATCATAAAGCATAAAACTTTTATCAATTACCCTAAAGAATTCCTGAAAATTC
Organism: Podabrus alpinus; assembly: GCA_932274525.1. Lineage (NCBI taxonomy): Eukaryota > Metazoa > Arthropoda > Insecta > Coleoptera > Cantharidae > Podabrus > Podabrus alpinus. The sequence continues at coordinate 24,406,497 of OW026454.1, forward strand.
TTCAGACTTCCTAAAATATTCTTGAGAATTCTTAAGAATTTGCAAGGAATTCTGAGTGACTATACTTAAGAATTCCTGATTTCATAAGAAGACCTTTCGATAATTCTTATAAAGAAATAATATATCTTCTAAATATATAAAAGAAAGAGTCCCCATTCATCAAAAATTCGGATTGGTTGATTTTCTATTATTATACCAACTTAAAAATTTACACTCGTCTAAATATTATACTTAAAAATGAGAATTACCCATCTTCTAAATTATATAAAAGAAAGAGTCCGCATTCATCAAAAATTCGGATTGGTTGATTGGTTTCTATTATTATACCAACTAAAAAATTTATACTCATCTATCTATCTAATCTAAATATATAAAAGAGTCCTCATTCTTTTGGGTCCTCTTATATATTTTATATATAAAGGGTTTTGTTTAGTAAAAATAAGATTGGCTTTATAAACGACACTAACAAAATTTTACAATAATTCGATAATATCAAGTTAAAATAAATACTATATGAGAATAAAAGAACCACGGTCTACACGTATGGCTACGATACCCTTGAGTGAGGCTGAAGGCCGAACAACCACGGTCTACACGTATAGTTGCGATACCCTTGAGTGATGCCGAAGGCTGAACAACCACGGTCTACATATATGGTTGCGATACCCTTGAGTGAGGCCGAAGGCCAAACAACCACATCCGACACGGTCTAGATGGCTAAAGGAGGCCGGAGGCCGCCTGTGCCAGCTAGTATATATATATAATCAAATTTTCCCTTAATACCCGTAGGTGTCGGGAGTACACTTTTAATTACATTTCACTATTTACAAAAGAGTCCACTTTTTTCTGTTTCCAGCTAGTTGTTTTGCTTCTTGTAATGTCTTTCCTTTGTTTTTCATCACTTTTTCTACTGTTCCGTCCCATGTTTCTGGCGGTCTACCTCTTCTTCTTCTGTACCCTTCTCTCGCTTCCCATATTCTTCTGGTTGGCCGTTCTTCACTCATTCTTTGTAGGTGTCCCCACCACCCTAGTTGTCTTTTCTCAATGTAGACCTTTACCGATTCTAGTCCCAGTTCGTTTCTCACATTTCTCTCTCTGTCCATTCTTGTTATTCCTTGAACAGCTCTCAGGTATTTCATTTCGTTTGCCTGTACCCTGCTCTTCATTGTCGTGCTCTGGACCCATGATTCACTTCCGTACGAAAGTCTGGTCTATACGATATAAGGTCTTGAATACCGCGAGTTTAGTTTTCTTTGAAATTTCTGTTCTTCTTAAAAACCTCTTGTTTAGCATGTGGTACATCTTAGTGGCTTTTCCGCATTTTACCTCTATATCTTTCTCTTGTTTTCCGTTGTTCTGTATTACCACTCCCAGATACTTAAATTCTTTTACCTGCTCGATGTTTTCTCCGTCTATTTTGATGTTTCTTGCTTCTACTTCTCGTGATATTACCATTACCTTGATTTTGTCCTTATTCATCTTCATTCCATTTATCTCAAGTGCTTCATTCCATACCTTCAAATTATGTTGTAGCCCCCCTCTTCACTTCCGGATCTGATATCTCTACTCTTTGCATGTTTCTGTATCCTACCAATAGCATTTTTATATTCTTATGGCACTCCTTGATTATTTCATCCATAAATATTTAAAGAAATAATACTTTATTAAAACTAAATTCTTTTTAATGACAAGTGCTCACAATTTTCTTTCAAATTTATAAAATCTGAAAAAACCGTTGAACTATTGGGCTAATATTACATACACATTTATTCAATTTTCAAGTTCACATTTTTACAATGACTCCACATTTTTACAAAGCATTTTTTAATTGAAAATTGTAGGTCAAGTTTCGAAATAATTGTCCAATCAGGCGCAGTATTTTCTACCGTCTGTAGTAATCTGAAATACATATGCTAATGTTTTAAATTTCTATTAGTCAGAGCCTTAAAAACCCAATTTTGAAAAAAAAATTAAGAAAACGGAGACGTTGGAAAATAGCACTTTGGCCTTGACAACAAAATGTTTATTTCTTCTGAAATATTTAATTAAAATATTTAATTTCTGTATTCGCAAACTTTTTCTCAGAACCGTTGTATTGTCAGGCTTAAGAGCGCGCTGCGGAAAGAGAGAGAGGGCATGATGTTGAAAGAAGCCTCTAATCTTTTGTACAAATTTAAAAAACTAAACGTCGTATCAATGTAATTCTTTTTTTATATTAATAAGGAAAGACTATTGAAGGCAATAACCAATTTTGAGCGCTTTAAATTAAAAGTAAATAGGTTAATTTAATTTATGAAAAAGGACAATTTTGAATTTTTATGACAACCGATATTAATGAAACTTCGTTATTGCCTTCTGCAGATCATTATAAGGACAACACCTGATTTTGAAGCGATTTCATCATCAATTATAGAAAACTTGTACAAAACTTGTAAATCAAAAGGTGCCCTTAGTGGAGTTTTAAACTATATAAAATCAACTTAATGCACAAAGGGTTCAAGAGTTCCCTTAGATATGGTGCAAATAATTTTTTTAAATTTTTTAAATCTCTACAAAAGATTAGAGGCTTCTTTCAACCTCATATCTACTGCTTCCCTCTCTCTCTTTCCGCAGTGCGCTCTTAAACTGAAAGTAAAGTAAGTCTTGTTGGAGTGGAAGGATTTCTATTCGGGGGGTGGGGTTGGGGATTAATTTATGTGATTTAATTATTTATTAAATATGTTTAATTTAAACGAATTTTGGGGCCAGATTGACTACTTAATAGGGTGGGTAAATATTTGAGTTTATTAACTGCTAAAACCTCCAAAAATGTTAACATCTTAATTTTTATTCGATTTAATTTTGATTCGATTTTTATTCCAAACAAGACACCCCCAGAATTCTGGGGGTGTCTTGTTTGGGATAATTTTCTAGTAAATGTTTTACGAAGATGGATTGCCGTCGTTTAATATTTTTGAAATCATTCACATGTGAGCTTATACACCCACGATTTCGTCAACAAAATTATCACTAGATTATCTATGAATAATAAATTGGTACCCGATAGAAGCCGTATTGCATTTAATAAATTCTATTAAGTCCTTTTTGAAAATTAATTTCGCTAAGAGGGATTCTTGTTAAACGGTTAAGAAATGTGCGGAAAGAAGCCATTTCATGAGAGAACGGATGTTCTGTAGTATTGTGTATGACATATCCGGATTCTGTACGTTTATGAAAAATGTCAAAGAAATGAGCGTTATTTTCTTTGAAAATGCTGAGATCAAGATAGTTAATCCTATTATTAGTTTCAATTTCCTAACTTGTAAAGTTATCTCAATAAATGATTGAATTTTTATAATTTGTTTTTAATTATTTTTACCAGTTTTTTTCTGAGAACGCTTCGGAAAACATTAGTGACGTCAAAGGATACGAGTTTCTGGAAGTTATTTAAAGTTATTTTCTTCAATTTCTTAACAGCAAAATCTAATGAAGTTAAAATATATCTCACTACTCAGGGGCAGATTCAGCCACAGTTGATAGAATTTGCATAAAATGCAAAAAAGGTAAAGTTTTTATTTTATCAAGTTTAGTGCATTTAATCGGTTCTTTTTGAAAATTCATGGGGGTAGTAACCCCCTACCACCCACTTGTATCCTCCCTTATCACTATTGGTCTAATGGATGGTCTCGTTTTATGTAATTTAATTAACCTTTTAAGATGGTGATTGGAACCTTTCTGTTTAAACGAAATTTGCTATGCTAACTGAATAAACACTTCAAAATTAACTAAAATTTTCGTTAAGAAATTATTATACCATTACTCCTTCCACATATTATAGAAAATTGGCTCGTTTATTCGTTATTTTATGCAATAACATTTCAAGTTCAGATCAGAAAAACCGTATCTTGACATATTGCTGAAATTTACAAAAACCTCTGTTGAACCCATAAAAAAATATTAGATTAACACGTAAAGTCTAGCGCGTAGTTACAGCTGCTAAATTTTTTCAGATAAAACAACAATAACAACTTAGCCAAATTACAATTTGGAACAATTTTGTTGACAGTGGTTTTAGAATGTCTCATTTGAGTTTTAAATATAATTTGAACACAAATAGAAAACAAATTAAATAATACATAACGTATTTCCAAAGCGTTCTGGTTGATAGAAACGACTTTTATTACAGTCGAATACTTGACCATTGTAACAAAACGGGATTTTAATTCATAAAAATTAATTTTAATATTTTAAATTGAGATATACTACTTATAAATTATTATTGCGATAATAACTGATGATTGTTAATCAACCATATTTATCAACAGCGGAAGAGATAAGTTTTATAACGCGAACGAGAATTGATAATGTATTTTATCAATTTTCGTCTGCATGCGAACTTCCTGCGTCTAAAGATGACTTTTTACACTGTTCTTTGTTCAGGTGAACTGTTTAATTTCAGACAACAGTGGACTATCGCCAATTTGACCGGATATTTCAATGCAGTCTACGCGATTTCATTGATGAAGCAATCAAGATTTGATTGCATTGAAGTAATCAGTAGACATTTGCTTCTCGTTAAAAAAGCGATAGGGATGTATCTGTCTATAGGTGAAATTTGTCAGTGGTGCAAATTCTCACGCTATGGAAGGTCAACCCTCGTGATTTCTGAAAGGTATAAATATGGTTGAATAACAAAACAGAGGGAAGTCCTTCCAGTGAGTCCGTCGGCGACTATTGTAGATTCTCGCGTGCGGGACGGTTTGACGGATTGTCAGTTTTGATTTTGGTTTTGGGCAAATAAGACAAGGGAGTGTCTTGCCGAGTTGTCTTGCTTGTGTATCTTAAGTGCTTTAAAAGGTCAAATAGTTTGTTTATTGAATCCGTAAATAGATTGTGTATTCTCTGGTGTGAGACATTTGTGACGAATTTATCGTTGTTTTGAGCAACAGACAAGGCATTGTCTTGGCCGCATTGGATTGTCTGGAGATCCAATGTAGAAGGAAAAATATATCACCTATGTAAGTACAATTTTGAATTATTTACTAACAGAAGGATGGTATTTTTTTCTGATAGTTATTTTAGATTGTATACCTATGTGTTTAAAAGGGCCACCCTAAATTGTAAGGGAGATTTAAAGTGTATATGTATTTGTTTTAAATTTATCCATAGTAATAAATATTGTTTTTTAAAATTCAGTGTTTTCGTTTTTCTTGTTGAGGAAAAGAACGTTTTGTTTTCAGTGTCGAGCTTAGTGTCGTTTTGCCCGCACCGAAGTTTCAACTTCAACATTTAGCCGGGGGACGTAACGCCAAAACGGGGAGTGTCTGGGGCTTATTACCAGAAAGTCGCGTACCAAATTGATAGTGTGTTTTTTTTGAGAACAGAATTCTGCGGTGGGCGTAATCGGTTGAACGGTGGTGGCAGCATAATCTATAAATATTCTCAGTAGATCGATAAGTGCCTAAGTGGGATTTTGTGTTCGATCAGCAAATTTGCTTATTTTTTAATAACTCCAGCCGTTCCTAGGAAAAGTAGTTCCGAAGGACGGTCCGCGGTTACACCATTGCAAAAACAAACGAAGTGTTTAGGAAATGCACAAACGAATATCTCCTTCCATTCAAGTTGTGAACGTAGGCACATTGTGAACAATTTACAAATTCAAAAATAGGACGACGCTCACAGAACCATTGCAGAATACTTTCGATAGGTGGCGGAGTGTACTCACGTTTCTTTGGAAATTTTAAGCTATGTGAACCAGTGGCGGCTCGTGGGGTTCTACAGTGGTGGTGCCAGAAGGTTTTCTTTTGATGAGTTCATAAATTTAAGTCCAACCGAAAGAGATTTTTTCCGAATCCAAAGGAACTGCATACAGTTCTGTATACAGACTTAAATAGCAGTTTAAGGGGGTTACCTACTGTGACCGATAAATTTTTTCGATTTTTTTATTACATATTTTTATAGTTTGGGGTCTTGAATATGTTTACAAAAAATATTAAAGTAAAATTCATCAAATTACCCGAATTATAACGGATTTTCTGTAATGGTGTTTATTTTGTACTTTATATAAAATATACAAAAATAAATTTAACAAATTTAAGTTGTAGTTGTCTGTAATTGTCTTTAGGAGTTCAAAAAACAAAACAAAATTTTAAAATTTGTTAAAAAAGGAAATTATTAAAAATCGACGTTTTAGTCCAACCTCAAAATCGAATTGATTGTGAAAAAGGAGCTTTAAAAGTTTTTTCTTACAAATTTCGGGATTACTCCTCCGTCTGGGGTTGATAACTAATTTAGGTACTATGTTTTTTTTGGGTGCAGTTAATACAAGGTTTTCAACTGACATATTTGCTGCACAAACAAATAATATTAGATACAAAATCCCTAAAATTGTTGGTTTTTTTAATCAATTTTGACTAAATTATTATTACGCTAATTTTTATTTTAAAATGTTTTCAAAAGAATTTTGTTCTTTTAAACCATAGTCATTTAGTCATTTTTTTTTAATTTTACATTTTCGAGGTTCCGACCATAGCCTGGCATTCATAGAGAACAAAATGTACAAAAATTCGTATATTTTAGATAACTACATACGTCGGTCAAAAGCATTGCGCCCGATTGGATAGTCATTTCGAAACATGAGTTACGCGTTGATCTATTACTTGTATAATTTCCGATAAAACGCTTTGCAAAAATTTTAGATGTTACTTTAGACATGAATAAATAATAATCCTAAATAGCTTAAAGCTTTCAGCTCAGCTCAATAGCTTAAACAGTTTTCTCAAATTTAATTCCTAAAAATCAGCTTGCCGGAAATGCAACAAGTTAAATAGAACACAGATCAAGATAAAATATTTATTACATTTATTAAATTAAAAAATTTTGCTTTACGAGCAAGTTGAATAAATCCAAATTAAATTAGTATAAGAAATATTTTAAGAATTGTAATTGAAATTTATAACTTTGAGATAACATTGTTAATAATGTTGGCCTTATTAGATTGCATGATAATAATTATAATATAACATCTATTCTAAAATTTATAAAATAAGGAAAAGCACGTTTACTAAATTGCAGGATATATAAAATCATTTTTGAAATAATCAAATCAGGCAATGGTCTACCCAATTTTTGAATTTTAATCGTTTCCTCCAGCCAACATGAGCAAAAAGGCTTGCTTAAAATGTTATTAATTTTATTCATTATTAAATTCTTCTTCCACTTTTATTAAGAAGTCTCCCTCTTAATATAGGTCCAGGACCTGTTTTTTACTAATTTTTGTAATTAGTTCTGTGAGCATTTTTGAATTTTACATCTCAGGTAGCTTGCTAGGCTTGCCTTTCGATGTGCCTGCACCCTGTTTTTTATTGTTATGATGGCAAATCATTAACACAGGGGGACCGACGGCTTTACGTGCCCTCCGAAAGCACGGAAGACGGTCAAGAAATTTTAGACTGTACCCGGAATCGAACCGGGGAGCCCTACGTTAGCAGTTGATCGCACTAACTATCAGGCCATGAGCGTCGTCCATTATTAAATTAATATGTATTAACAAGTTTAATTAACTTCACTAATAATAAATTATCAGACAAATTATTTTTATAAAACTCAACGCGGTATTAATAATTGCACATAATGAAATCAGAGATATAGGAGGTAGCTTCATACAAACACTCGGCGGGTGTAGGTAGAATTGCTATCACGTACCCATATGCATCCCGCTATAATTACAGTAGTGGCCAGGAGTTGCGTAGCCACATTTGAATTGGCTCGGTGTTGCTAATTTATCTTATTGTAAAGTGCACATTTATGAAATAAAAATTTCATATGTCTATACTATGTTTACGCTTTAAAGTGAGAAAAATGTTTAAGATTAAACAATTTTTAAACAAAATTAAATATTTTTTGAAAATTAAAAAAAATATTTAAGGCCGTTTTGCCCAGCTAGTGCCATGGCTCTTTGGCTCATTATAACGAGCCGCCACTGATGTGAACATAAAAGTGGGTTTGAAAGTCGAAAATGACATCGCTTTCATCAGTCTGTGTCTGATGAGCTGAATCCCGATATACAGGGTAACAGCGAAACCGGTCACACGGTGAGGTGATGGCGATTAATTTTTTGATAAGCTGCCTACGTTCACAACTTGAATGGAAGGAGATATTCGTTTGTGCATTTCCTAAACACTTCATTTGTTTTTGCAATGGTCAACCAGAACGCTTTGGAAATACGTTATGTATTATTTAATTTGCTTACATTTTACTGGTTGTAATTTTTGATGATGACAAATAGAAAAAACATTAAGAAAATTAACATAAATAACCAGTGTTTTATGATGCAAATTGATATGGTAAATCATTGTAAAGTCATTACTTTGCATAGATTTACCATGTTAATTTATAACTTTACATAGATTTAATACGTAAATTTACATTATAAAGCACTGGTCACTAACACTAAGTTTTTACAGTGTACCTTTACTTTAGTTGCTCAATATTGCTCGGGTTTCTAAAAAATTATTAAAACAAATTTTATTTTCATAATCGAACAATGATTATTCACTTGGGATGCATATTTCGTACTTCCACGCATAACTGCAGTTTTCTTATCATTTGAGTCCATATTACAAACTGAGAGTAGGGCGGAAAATTATTCATCCAGTGGTATTATAAAAGGTTAAAAAGATGAAATAGCTCTATATTGTATTAAACCCTTTTTATTTGTGCACTTTTTCAATGAAATACTTTAATCCGGTCCTATCAAAAAGAGCGAATAAATATTTTAAAAGCCGTCTTTTCATTAAAATTTCTATGTAATATTATGGAGGTACTATGTAGTAGGTATATGAAATTTACAGTTAAAATTGAAATATTTCAGTAATTAGCGAAGTTTTTTTTGTTAAAATTTGCAATTTAGTACATTTTAATATTTCTTTAGTTCGTTTTGTATGAATATTCGTATTTCTTTAATTTGTGCTTTTAACTAAATTTTTAACTCAAATCTCTACTTAAATTTTTATATATACGTAATTCCTTTATGATTGCCATTATTATCTGCCTTTGTAGGCTTTACAATATTAATATGCCCTGATATTTTAATTTGCCATTCCAATTTTTTGCTTTCGATTTTTATCATTCCAATAAGGTAGCTGCTCCTTAAATCACCCTTAGGGTACGATATATAAATAATTATTATGAATATATATACAATAATATACTACATACTGTTGTGTTTCTGAACCCACGAAATTATATTTTGTTTCAAAAGCTGTGTTTTAATAAATTGTAAATGTTTATGATTAAATGAACAATTTGGAAAATTAAAATAATTCAAATTTAACCTTTAGTTCAATGAATACAAAATTCTTTAGCGAAAACCAAAATAACAAAATCCAGAAAATAAATGGAAATGAGAAAATTAAAGTCATTAGGTAAATAATTGGAATAAAAAAATTACAAAATTCAAGTGAGAATCTTAAGAAAGGTAAAAGTAATTACAAATAGCAGCGATAAAAGTAAAAGTCTGTAAATAAAAATTTAAATTAATAAAATAAATAAAATTTCTTATCTAAAGACATTGAACAATTATAATTAAAGTTTCAGTTTTAGTTTTAAGAATTGTTATAGTATTACAAATAGTAGGTATAAGTATGTGACGTGTGTTAGAAATATTTTTACATACTACATAGAGGACCTCATGTATAACGTGGGCTCCGAACCACAGGAAGTGCAAATAGACTTCATTTCCAGAAGGGTTTTCATGGCAATTACCTCGGCGGTTTGCCATTGCCTGCCGAGGAGATGTGGTCAGAATAAAGATCTCTGAATTAACAGCCAACACACTTAATAAACCGCTAAACTGTAACCCTATCTTAGGATGGTGTTCTGTAACTCGTCTCTTACGAAAGGATACTTTAACAAAAGGTAAAGTTTGGTTTACACCCAAATTTAAATGTAAATGCGATAATTTTACTTAAAACTCGAACTTTAACTTTTGTGAAAGGATCCTTTCACAAGAGAAGATTTATAGAATACCAACCTTGAGCACCATCACAAATCAATAATTAATTAGAACAGTATTCAGAAATGTTACATACTGAAAAATATTTTGTTAATAGATTATTTCTCATTCTACTTTAATCTTATTTATGATTTTATTCGTGACACTGGTCTTGTCAGTTCTATGTTAGCAGAAATAAAAAATAATAAAAACTCAGTAATCGTAATCCATTCATAAAACTTTGAATGATCCTAAATAATGAACTGTTTTGTAACGCTTCAGAATTTTACATCTTAGCGATCTTTGCATTTCGCGGTATGATAATTATTGAGTTACCAACCTGTAGCTTATTATTGTCATATTAATGGGAATTATTTATAATTCTACAAGAAACCGTTATAAAACTTTTAACGATTAACGATTTAAATGAAATTAAATCGTATTATTAATGTAAAAAGAATTTCAGTTTAATTTAATATTGATTTTTAAAAGTTAAAAATCACATATTTTAAATAATGCAAATTGTGTTATTTTTTTTAACTTCTCGAGTTGAAAGGAAATGCAAGGAGAGTTGAATAAAGAAAATTTTAATTAAAAAGAAGAAAATTATCATTAATAAGGTAAAGAATAAAGCATGGTATGATTATTTGTGTATTACAGAAATTCAAATAAGATTAAAATCGTTACAATGAAAGCAAAATTAAAAATTGTGAAATTGTCAACAAGCGTCAACCAAATGTTAGCGGAGCACCACAGATGTTAAATGGTATCCATTTGAAATAAAATTTGATGCAAAACTGAAATTAAAAAATTAATTTGAAACAGAAATATTTTACCAATACTAAAATTGGGATGATTGGAATTGGAATTAAATGAAAACGGTTTTAAAAACATCAAAATAATAAATTAAGCACGAAAATTTGTCTTTCCTAATGAAATTTTTCTTAAAGCGTGACACTAACCCATAAGTGAAGGGAGGGACTTAGCAATACATTAAACTGACGAATGCCAAATAACGAAAAAATTTAAATAATTTGGGCTCATTAACTTGTTTTATTAATATTTTTAAGTTGAAACCGTTATCATTCACAATTTTATACAGAAATTATTAAAATTTTAGAAAATATATGAAATTAGATTTTAAAAATGTTTTCTATTAGTGGTCAAACAACAGTAGAATCGATGTTGAAACTAAATTTTTGGGTTAACCCTTCGATCATGTACTTACTAGATATGACTTAAGGCGCATTTGTTGTGAAGCACACATAAACTGGTATAAAGTTTGTTTTCCTTTTAGGTGCAATACAGGTTGCATACTATTAGTGCTATTAGGGATCAAAATAACATTTCAAAACATCATCATTGAAGATTCAAGCATCCATTTTTTGTTATATAGAATCACAATGTTTATTAAGTTTTAGGAAAATAATACAAAAATCAAAAACTTAAAAAAAACACCTTCACTGTTTTACCGTCGGCCATGTCGTGCCGGCCGTTGGACATTTCCTTGTCGTAAAATATATTTAAAAATTCATATGGAGGATAAGTTAACAGGCAACATATTAAAAAAAAATTTAAACTTTGAACTCTTTTAATGCTATCATAAAAATATAACCTGTTTAATTACTATAAAACCCAAAATAATTCATTACAATCATAAGAAGTTGTAACAATGAAATTGTTTACAAAACAAATTAATTATATGTTTCTTTAATTTAATAGCTAAGACCACTTCATTTATAAGCGCATTCCATGTGGTAATATCTGAGTTAAAAATAGTTTCTCTTACCAGACTATAAATCTTCATTTATATTCTCGTAATTATTACGTTACACTGTCTAGGAATCTTCGATAATTCACAGGTACGATCATTTATCTTGCATTATTGTTAACTTTTGAAGTTATGTTTTCTTTTCACTTTTCAATGAGGTACAACATAACCTCCCAAAAATTACCACGACGTTTTAATTTGATTTCTTTCGAAAATTTAATAAACAAGCCCATTCACTTATTACAACCTGTCGTAATAACAGAATCAAAAGTCATCTCTAGTGTTTCAAATAATTCTCAACAATGTAAACGTGAGAACTCGTCCCTTGGGACCACAACCGAATTCGTGGAAGTATTTTACGACTTCTGCAAAACTTATACTTGACAAGAATATCCAACATTATTACACGTCACTGAATTCAACAAAGCATCTACAAATTGAACCAAAAAATTCCAAAAATTGGAGTAATCTTTGCCAAAATTAATCGTCAAAACTCGACGTAGGCTGTTCAAGTGCTATCATACCGCTAGAGCACTAAATTTTCTTGTCCTCATTGCTCTTACATTTTTCTTTTCATTTACAAGTCAAATCATTGATTGAATTTCCGGTAAGTTAAATTATCCACACATTTACCCAATTTTAAATTGGCTCAATTATTGGCGTACACGAAAATTCGTACTCAATTCATTGAGTCTATCAATATCAAACTCATCCTTGGGAAGAAGAATGGTTGATCCCAAACTCAATCGTACCAGGCGTCGCGAGTGAAAATACGATTGATCGATCCCAACCTGAGATTTAAATATTGAAAATTTCTAGAGGAGGAAAATAGCAGAGCAAATATATTTGTTCGGTAGAGGATCTTTAGCCGGGTTTTAACCCACATTTTACACTTTTTAAAAGACATGTTATAAATATACCGGGAGTGGAACAAAAGGGTGGAACGAATATTAAATAAAAATTAATAAAATGAAAACCTAAGCAAAAAACAAGTTTTTCCAGTTAAAAGCTTTATACGTAACAGTAAAAACGTAAAAGTAGAAAATAATTATTTTTTAAATTTCTTGCTCCAAAATTTTCTTTTGAAGCTTAGAGAGCTACGACGGATTATATTTTCCTTCATATATGTATACTCATGACATCAAATTTTGATACAAGAAATTTACAAGAAAACATTATTGTCTACTTTCCAGTTCACCTGTATAAAGCTTTTAATTGGAATAACTTGCCTTTTGTTTAGTTTTTTATTGCAATTTAAAATTTAAATATATTATAAAATTTCCAGATTTGACGGCGAAATGATCGCAACAACGTTTTAAGGTAAAAAACTTTAACATTGAAACTTACGAAAACTTGAATAAAATACCTACTTGATACTAAAATACTAAAATGATAAAAATAATCAAGATAAATAAAACAAACTTGAACCTACCATAACCGTGAGATAACATTTAAAAAATGAAATAGTAGAATTGGACAAAGCAACACGTAGAATTATTTGTCAATTCGAACAAACGCGTAACAAAAGAATGAGGGAAAATTTACTGTGGCATAAAAACTGAGTTGAACAAATGTAATTGAAACCAAGCGAACATGAAATAGACAACAAAATAGAGGAAGGTTTTATTGAAGAAATTAACAAATAAAAATAAAAGAAACAATTAAAGAAAAACAGGAAGATAATAACATTACTAAAAATAAAAATTTCGCAAATGCGGTTGACGAAAAATGATATGCACTAGATGTTCAAGTACAACAGAAGATAGAAGAAAATAATAATAATCAAGTGAAGGAGCTGATTAAAATAGGATAGACGTAATAGGAAAATTCACTACCAGTACAAAGACAAATGAAAAAATAAAGATAAAAATCATATTAAAATAACTGGAAAAGGATGGAAACATTTAAAATTGATGGAAAATTCAAAATTTGACATCCAAAAGAGATTTGAAAAAATCAGATAATGAAGTGAAAATTGATTCCATGAAGAGAAAATTTTAAATTGGAAATTGGAGAGACAACAAAAAAAGTGCGAATTGAAAAAGTTTATTTACAGGATATATTTTAAGTTTGGATTGGATCCGTTTGGAACGATAAAAGGAATTGCCAACTTACTTTCCACATGGAGTCGAATTAATGGTTCGATGAGAATGACTGCCTATTTTTTATGCAAGCGGATAAGATGGAGATCCACAAATGAAAGGGATGTAACAAGTATCAACCAGGGAACTCTCAGATATTATGGGTTTGATTAAAAATAGATTTTTGAATAAAAGTTTGATAATTTGCAATGCACAGTTGAATAGATGAATTTGATAAACGATAAAAATTATCAAAAGAATGCGCGATTTCATTTTTAATATTTAAACTTTAAAATATTTCGAAGCAATTTGACTTAAAATAGTTTTAGATTGTAAATACGATAAAAATTTAAATGATTTGGACTATTAATTGTAAAGTAAAATTTATAATTAAGAACCGATTTCTGCAAATTCGTACTAAGTTTATCCATACTGGTTGCCTGCATTTTTTCGGGATGGCTTTAAATAAATATTCGAGTGGTGTTCATCGAGAACAACGATTTTTAGCCCCGTAAATAAACATTATTTTTACTTTTTCTTGTACTGTATACACAATTTTCCAACAGCTTTTATATCGATGTAGAAATGAATTTTTTTACACATCAGTGAAATTTACATCATCATCAGTAATTTACATCAGTTATTTAATACGATATGTTACCAATATCAAGTGCATATATATTTATTTTAACGCATGCTATATACGAATTTCAAATAAACAAATCAAAAGTTTGAGGAAAACGGCCATTTCTACCAGGAAACCGATTATTATATTAATATGCCAAGGAAAATCACTATGGCAGGTTGGACAAAAAATTTTAAAATTAGAAATACGTATAATGGAACTATGAATAATAAACCCGGCCGTATACATAAGAAATTACTATCTAAAGCAAACGAAAATTACATTGCAAAGCAGATTAAACAAGATTCCAAGATAAATGTTCCAAAATTAACATTAGAAGTGTCACAGGTAATCAATCAACCAATATCCATGCAAACAGTTCGACTGGCTTTAACATTTATAGGCTGCAATGGCCGTATTGTGAGAAATAAATCTGCCATTTCAGAAACTTAAATAAAACGTGTAGAATTTGCAAAAGTCTACCTAAATTCAAGTGAAGAAATTTGGAATTGTGTCATGTTCTATTAGCAGTGATCGGAAGCAAATTGTGTGAAGAAAACCAAACACTGAATTACAAAAAAGAAAAATTTATGTAACATAGTTAAACAAAGTCGACTATATTATACGGGTTTACATCGGCCAACTGTGTTGGAAATTTCGAGTTTTATTGATACCATAATGGATAAGAATAAATAATTTTAACTTTCTGCTCAGAAAATGAGATTGCTAGTACGAGTATATTAAATTTATGTACTTTATTTTCAATAGGACACTAATCATAAACATACAGCATTTCTACCAAAAGATGTTTAATTAAATTTTTGGTCAAAATTTTCTATACAGATTTATTTTAATTCAAGTTTCAAGTTTGGCTTAACCGAATCGTAATACTCAAGTTCTATTTTGAATATCTTAATGTTTAATTTTCTGTATCCAAAATAAAAATCTAATGTTTTCCAACGGAGTCGAATGAAACCCAATATTTCATCAAACCAAGTCTGAATTTAATTCAACATTAGACTTCTTCAGCAGAAGCCCTTCTATTTTTATTTGTGATTAAAAACTTAAATACACAACGTACTACTTTAAATTAAGGTTCTGACTTTTTAAATTCTCATCAATTTTATAATATGTAAAATTTCAGTCTATTTGATCACAAAATATATTTTTTTAAGAATCATCGGCAGTCAACCACGCTGATTTGCTTTGTACATTATTATTAAAAATATAATTTATTCAAATTATAAAAAATTATAAGTTTTTACAGCTGAAGTCTTGCAAAAGCAAATTTTCGTACGCTATTTTTTTTGCGTAACCTACGCGGTTTTAAATTAAAATTTTTTAGAAATATTATTTAAATTAATTAGGAACTTGATCCCGTATATTTAATAAATAACCCAATAAAAAGTTTGTGATTCCACATAAGTCTCAATTATCGGCCGAGCATGATAAACGAGAACAACTAAAGTACAAGTTTTTAGGTTTATTTGCTATTTATCATTCGGCGTAATAACAGTTATTGATCCTATTCAACCTGGCCATTATTTAATTTTATAAGCAGAAAAGATTTTAACAAAATAATGCTATGGGTCTTAGGAGCGTCCTGTAAACCATAATTTACGGCATGCTCTTTTTTTAATAATTATTTCTATATTATAAATTTGACAACATAAATTGAGAAGAGGTTATTAAAGCGATGCGAGGCAATTTTTTTTTTAAATTTAACTGAGCGAATATTACATTTTAATAATTTTATGAAAGTGGAATATAAGGAAATAAAATTAGTAGATTATAATACGAGTATACTGTGTACCTCCATTACTACAGCCAAATAAGAAATTATATAGTCGAAATCACCAGGAACGTTTTGAAAATTTGTGCAGTTGTTTCATATTTTGATGTCGTAAAACACATACTAAGTTTTCCGAAGAGAGAAGAGGGTAGGAGAAAGAGCCCCAAAACGGGTTCTTCTCTATAACTTGAAAACAATAAGGAATACGTACTAAATGGAAGTTTTATAAGAAAATGTAGTTCTTTAAATTTTCTGTAACAAAAGAGTCTACCTATATGCTTTTTTTTATACAGAGTATCCCCGTGACCGTGGAGAACCTTTGAGGTGGTGATAAAGGACACTTTTCTTAGACAAATTTTCAAATAAAATTTTTGCCCAAGTCCAAACCCTTGGGGGTACCTCCCTTTAAAGGAATTTTTTGAATTTCTGATTTAAAACGGCCATAGCTCCGATATTATTGATTTTTTAAGGTTAATGGATTAGAACTTTTTTAAAGATCATTCGCTTGTCTACAAATTAGCTTATAACCCCTTATCGTCTAGAATCAACGAATTTCGAGTTATAAATTAAATTAAGGGAAAAAATGTTTAAAAAATTCAGGTTTTTTTTAAATTTTCTTGCGAACCCCGTATCTCTTAAACGAAACGTCTAAGAGAAAAACTAATGGCCCAAACCGGATAGGGAATTTAACGGGCTACAACTTTCGTTAAATAAATTTTTTTGGTCAACCAGAAACTCCAACAGAAACTCTGAAAATAATGAACAACGTGTAGGTAAAAAATATAAATTCACATAATTACTAAAAATCTCAATTTGATTTGTAGCATTTGTTTTAATGTTAAAACATTGTTAAAGCGTATTGTAGCGTTTTAATAATGTTTTAACAACAACAGCAAAAATTTTATTTGAAAATTTGTCTTAGAAAAGTGTCCTTTATCACCATCTCAAAGGTTCTCCACGGTCACGGGGACACCCTGTATATAAGGTTAGAAGACCTCTTTTTGGCTTTGATCACAACATAGATAAAATAAAACAATTTCGCACTAAAAATGTATAATATTTACTATTCATTACAGAATATATTTATGGATCTATGACTCACTAATGTTTTTACAAATTAGTCATATTATGAGCATACATTTGTTGCATTTTTAGGTAGATTGCTCATCTGGCCTTGATGTGCCTGTCCCCCTGATTTTTGTGGTTATGATGGATGGCAAATCATTAACATAGGGGTACTGACGGTTTTACGTGGACTTCGAAGCACGAAGAGTGTCAATAAATTTTAGATTCTATCGGGACTCGAATCGGGAAACCTTGCATTAACAGTTGATGGTGCGAATTATCAGGTCATAACTGCTGTCATAATATTAATTACGTTCTTCATTACCATTAATATACTGCTGAATGGTTTAACTCAGCAGGGAAACTGAAAAAAAAGCATTATACCGTCCAATCCTGAACATCTGCCTCCTTCTCCAACCACATACGTCTTCCTTATTATACTAAGTAAAGTATGGAAGGCCTACCATTTAACGTCGATTCCGAACAAAATACGGATTGGAAGGGGAGCAACTCCATTCCGTGCTGTTAAATGTGTCACCCATCCAAGTGCAAGCCTGTAGCAAAATAGCTAGACTCCCATAATCTGATGATTACGGGAATAAAAATGGGATTATCACCCTCAGCTGAAATTACGTATTGTAATATCGATCATCAAATATGGATGATGACCTAAAGGTCATCTGGGCAGCCATGTGCAATAACCTATCTTATGTAATATAGTGTTTTAGCCGGTAGGCGGCGAATTGACGACAGGTAGGTAAGCAAATGTATTCATCTGCTATTACTAATGGTAAAAGAATATTTGTAATTTATCTGAATTCATTTTAATAATTTATTAGTTAGTGTGCATATTTTTAATAATGGAAAAATTAAATAAGACGTATTGTTGGGGTATAACCACTTTTCTTTACAAGTTAATTTTACCGATATTTTGAACAATATCAAAAATAGTCATATCTTCTAACTTCATTTATGAAAAAGCTCCTGATCCCGTAAAAAAATGTATGGACCTTTATTTTAAAGATTTAAAATAAAAGTATAATTTTACAATAACTTTCATCGACGTACGAGGGGTGATTTCTAAGCTCGCGGAACTGGGCAGAAGGAAACGAATTTTTTTTATAATTTTACTTTTCAATATTATAATCTCTTCGAACATCAATACATTTATTACTTCTGTGAATTAACTTTTGTAAACCTTCAAAAAATAATTTTTATATTTACTTGTAAAATGTTCGTTTACTGCTACCTGGAGCGATTCATCGCCTCCCACGGAGCTCTTTAGAAATAGGTGTTAATCACTTGGGGCCAAATCTATATGGTAGGGTAGACTGTAGGGTAGATGAACAAGTTCTTTAAAACCGCATGAGGCATGACACTCATCGCAGTTTTTGCCTTGTGAACGAACACGTGCATTATCTTGTAGTAAAAGTACACTTTTGGTCAATTTCCCTCTTCTTTTTATTTAATTTATTCTTTTAATCGATGTTAAATACCAGTATAGTATGCACCTGTTGTGATAGTACCCTTATTTTTATAATCTACTAGCTGACCCGGCAGACGTTTGTCACCTTATTACGCGCATCGGGCGCACCCTTAGATTTTGCGTTTATGATCTATTAAACTTATATTTTAAATTTCGAATCGATCCGTTGAAAATTACTCTTTGAGAAAACATTTTTAGGTCGGGTTGTAAAAAATAAAAGATTGAAACATTCGCTCAACTAATAAATTTACGTTTTGCAAATGCACAATAATCTTAAGAATTGTATAGTTAGGAAAGTATCATCAAATATTTTAATACACGTACAATAAACCATACGGTAGATGAGGAAGTGTTAATAATGTTGACGTAGCATTAATCCATAATTCACCTCATCAGCAATAAATTCTCTATTCATTAACGTTGCAAACTAAACGTCAACTCATACCTATACTTTACTATAATCTTTCAAACGACTGAGAGAAACTTTTATGCGATCCATAAATCCACGTCGGCCGTCGATACAAAAAACGGGCACGTGCGATGGTAAGACCATGGGAACGAATGCATTCGACATCGTTATCTTAGACAGGCATCGACTTGCAAACTCATGTGTTAATTTTTAACATGGAAAGCATAGCGATTTCGCAATTTTAAAACTTCGATAAAAACCAACAAAAAGTGCAAAAGTTAGACCCTTTTCGTCCGACCAGACGAGCAAAAAATTGTTTTGCTCGCACGTGTCCTGCAAAACTTCTCGATACACTTTGCATGGAGAAAGAAGAAAGTGTGCTCTCACACTCTAGGTATTGTCCAATTAAATCACGTCTCCCTTCTTTCTAAATTTATAGGACCCAATTACAAGGATCCAAATCAATCAGTAAGTGGGAAAAATCCTAAATCAGAGTAGGGAAAATGCATAAATTGAGCTACAAATTGCATATTCGAGAGAGATTCACTTGGAATCTGATACTACCTTTTTCGTATCTTAGCGCTTCCAAAAGCGGAATTAACTATCGAGGTCTCACATTTATTAGAGATCTTTAAATAAATACAAGTCATTTGTGCTAAAAATTAGTGTGTGTCAACTGCAGGTACTATCGAACAATTCATATCGTCAATTGTTGTTAAACAATTAATATTTTATCGAACCAGAATATCGTCAATTGTTGTTAAACAATTAATATTTTATCGAACCAGAATATCGTCAATTGTTTTTAAACAATTAATATTTTATCGAACCAGAATATCGTCAATTGTTGCTAAACCTTCAATATTTTATCGAACATTAATATCGTCAATTGTTGCTAATATTTAATAAGTGATCGAACAATTAATATCGTCTATTGTTACTAAACATTGAATTAATTATCGGACTTTTTATACCATCTGTTTATCACGTTAATCACGTCGAGTTATTGCTTGCCGCTCATAAGGCAAGTACGTAGCATTGCTTTTATCGAATGGTACAAAACAGGTGTTGCACTTCCAACCCATGTGTGCATTCCAATCGTTCTTTTTTTTATCGGACACCACATTAACATTTCTTACTTAGACAGTGCCGGCTTGAATTATTTGTCACTTCGCGAATAACTAACATAGTGAATTATTTCGTACGGAGACCCCTATTTTATCGTGAAATACAGTGCGTGAACCACCCTGTTATTTCACCACCTTCCGATTTGAAGAGTTTTTGGGAAGCTGGTTATTACGCTGCCCTTCTGATATGGTTTGAGACATCACATTCAGCTTCATTCTACGTTCTGAAGACGAAGTCTCACTCCTGAAGGACCCGTCATCGACTTTACCTAGAGGTCGAACATCAACCACCCAAATTAAGTAAGAAACCTTTTTATATTTTTAAGATTGTGATGTTAATTGGTCCTATTGACCATTAGCTGTGTTTATGAACGTTCAGTTCAACCCTGGAAGACGATATCGCAACCATTTTGTATACCTTTTATTTAACTTAATATTATTATCTATTATTAACGTAACTTTTAACACGCCATTCGAGCGTTCAGAATGTAACCAAACAATTTAACGTAACGTTTCAAGTTTAGTATTGTAGCTAAAGTTTGTTTGTCCCGTTGTTGGGAATTTTGATGATCAATTGCATTGATTAAGTTCCATGATCAATTTTATGAATCATAGTTTTGAATATTATCAAGTTACGCTTAAGTAACTATTTATTTTGGTGGAGTGCTGTATTCAATACGCCCCCCCTTTCATGCAAATTAACCTTTTGTATTTTTGTAAGAGTAATTGTTTTACGAATATTAGTTTCGCAACGGAAACCACCCTGAAAGGTTCCGTCAACTGTACATATTTATTTTTATACAAGACATGTAAATTTGATAGTATCTTGTGTAAACCTTGTCAACTCCCCCCTGATATTATTTTATTTAATACATTTTTATTATTTCCCAACTTTGTGTGTTATTATTATTGTTGTGTTAATGTTTATTTAGCTATTTTCACCAACGGAAAGTTCGCCTCCTGTAAAGGTAAGGTCATTGAGCGAGGTTTTTCCGGAGTGAGAGTTCGCTGTAAGATCATCAAGTTGTCGCGTACCAGCTTGGAAGGTGTGATAACCAGTCCCCTTCAAAGAGATTCATTTCTTCGTATGCGTGGCGCCCATTTAAACTCCCTCGTGTATATTAACCCCATCGATTTTGACTTAACTCCCCCCCTGTGTAAATTATCCACACCGATTTTGACAATTTTTAGAATCGCGATCGAGGATTGCCCGGTCGTCGATAGGAAATACACGCTTTGCGACGTGCCGTCACACGACCCTTTCGTTCCATTCACCAACCCACCCCTTCGCGACTTTGAGCTAGCCAACCTTTTATTACCTGTTGGAAAGGTGTCGTGGATGCAGAACGTGGTGTAACACGTTGTCCTGTCCAAATTTCAATATTTGTCTACATGTATTTTTTAGATCCAATCCGCATAATGACCTTGCGACTTATTTGGTCATCGCAAATACCAAACGTATTAAAAAAGGATTAAATAAATAAATTAATAAAAAATACAAATCAAGGTTTAATAAAAAAAAGTTTAACAAAACTGTTAAGTATTCACAAAAACCACAATAATTTCTAATTTTACTTTATTTTATTTTTGCCAATTACTCTTGTTCTTTGTGTTCTTCCTTTTCCTCCTCCCCTTCGTCTTCTAATAAGGAATTTTCGAAAGCACGCAGCGATATTGCCAATTCCTGTTCTTCTTACATACATACATACATACATACATTGAATTTAATATATATAGATATCGTTCGTTAATACGTTGATCCGTTGAAACGTTGATCCGCACTAACGTTGGTCAAGCTAATACAGCGCTTGACCAAAGTTCGCGGCAAGATTCTAAAGTAGCCTATGTTTTTCGTAGCATTGTAAATAGCTTCTACACCAAATTTGGTAGAGATTGGTCAAACGGTGTAGAATTGAATAGAAAACATACATACATACATACATTGAATTTTATATATATAGATATCGTTGTTCGTTAATACGTTGATCCGTTGAAACGTTGATCCGCACTAACGTTGGTCAAGCTAATACAGCGCTTGACCAAAGTTCGCGGCAAGATTCTAAAGTAGCCTATGTTTTTCGTAGCATTGTAAATAGCTTCTACACCAAATTTGGTAGAGATTGGTCAAACGGTGTAGAATTGTATAGAAAACATACATACACACATACATACATACATTGAATTTTATATATATAGATTCGTTAATACGTTGATCCGTTGAAACGTTGATCCGCACTAACGTTGGTCAAGCTAATACAGCGCTTGACCAAAGTTCGCGGCAAGATTCTAAAGTAGCCTATGTTTTTCGTAGCATTGTAAATAGCTTCTACACCAAATTTGGTAGAGATTGGTCAAACGGTGTAGAATTGAATAGAAAACATACATACATACATACATTGAATTTTATATATATAGATATCGTTGTTCGTTAATACGTTGATCCGTTGAAACGTTGATCCGCACTAACGTTGGTCAAGCTAATACAGCGCTTGACCAAAGTTCGCGGCAAGATTCTAAAGTAGCCTATGTTTTTCGTAGCATTGTAAATAGCTTCTACACCAAATTTGGTAGAGATTGGTCAAACGGTGTAGAATTGTATAGAAAACATACATACACACATACATACATACATTGAATTTTATATATATAGATTAAAAGAATTCCCTCAAAATTCCAAAAGATTGTTGCCATCACTTTTCCAGCAGAAAGCACTTCTTTAAATTTCTTTGGTGCCGGTCCATCCTTTAAATGTCACTGAATAGACTCATGATTCGATTCAGTATCTAAGAATGAACCCAATTTTCATCTCCTGTGACAATTCGAATTATAGCAGCTGTCGAATCATCACAACACAGTGTTAAAAACTCCTTACAACATTTAATACGGTATTGCTTTTGATGCGGTGTGAGCATTATAGACATCCATCTCGCACTGACCTCTGACATCCCCAGATGATTTCTATAATCTTGAAAGTTGGCATACTGTTTAAGGCGACCATTTTCTCTCACGGCATCAACTTTTATGACCATTTCATGTGTTATAACGTCACTTGGCTTGCCAGAACGCTGGTCCTCAACAAGTGACTTTCTACTTTGCTTAAATAATTTGTACCACTTATAAATCATAGTTTCAGCAGGGGCAGTGTTACCATAAACTGCCTCCATTTCATTTTCAATGGTTTTCACATAAGCGCACGTAGCTCGATATTTGACATTTTCAAAAATTCTCATAGAATCACTTCCATTTTATTGATTGCGACTAAAGTATTTGATATAAATGCATACAATTTTTAGTGCATATTTGAAAATGAAAAAGGACATTGAAATAAAAAAGAAAATTTTTTCTCATTCCGCGACCTTAAAAATCTCCCCTCTTATATTTTGTCACTTTTGAGTTATAGCGAAAAAAGCGGTTTTTGAGGAGGGGCCTCTTTCCCATTCCTAGCCGGAATTTTCAATCCTCAAAAAGTAACTGGCGCAAACTTAAATACATATTACCAACTTCAGCTCACTTTTACAAAACCTTCCTATAACTGGAAGTCGGTACGCATAGTGCTGACAGGCATCCATGCGGAGTTACGTGTTTACTCCATCGGAATGTAAAAGTAGTAGCTGGTGTTAAAAATTGCATTTTTCAAATATATTTAATTCGTATTGGTGGACATATATCACGCGATGTTAACTGAAATATCTCATGGTCGGTCCAACCGCCATGGAATGATAAAATTTCCAAAAATAAAGGATTGAAACAATATCTGTCCTCACTATCTCTAATGAGAAGGTAGCTCGGAACAGATAATGTCCACGCAGAAAATAAATTCTACTTTTATTTGCGTGGGGCCCTGATGGTAGGTATAAGCCAGCTCGTTATCGCGGCGGCAAGGCCGTGGGTCGTGTCAAATGAACTCCCCGAAGAAAATCAAGGAAACAGCTTTGCTAACACAACAAAAATAATATCAACAATAAGATGTTCGTTGTCGGAAGGCGATGACATAAGCGATGTCGGATGTAAAGTGCATTAGCCGACCAGACTAGTACAGTGGCAACAACATTGACACCAAGAACCACTCCCCAAAATCAACCAACAGAAAGTTCGAGTGGTCATATAAAAAACCCACAAACGGTGGACCCAATCGAACTTCCAACAACAAAATCAAGCGGAAGCGACCCCGATGAAATGCAACACCCTGTACGTTGGTCGCACATCGCTGCCTTCTTAAAAAAAAACATAAAACCAAAAATAAACATAAAAAAAATGTTCAACATAGAATTTCAAACCCATGTCAAACGCGTAGGAATTCCTAAGCCATTGCATTTGACCAAACGCTGCTCGATGTCAACTAGTAAATACAATGCACAGTTCATAAAATAAAACATAATAATAAAATTAATTTAAAAATAAAAAAATAAAAAAAATTGTCATAGACAACATTACAACTGAACAAGTTCGACATTTTAATTTCCTAGGCTGTGACGTTACCTACGAGAGAAGCAATGACATACAAAACAGATTTAGAGCTATATGCGGCACAATTCATAAATACTTAAAAAATAAAACCACAAAGGACACCCGTCTAAAATTCTACAAAACGACAGCAATACCGACATTGACCTACGGGTGTGAAGCATGGGTCATTGGAAAAAGAGATGAGAGCAGAATTCAGGCTGCAGAGATGCAATTCCTTAGAGCTACAAAAGGCTGCACTAGAACTGATAGAATACCAAATGAAGAAATACGACAGGAACTTGGTATTGAACCACTGATGAAGCATATTAGGACATACCGACAGCAGTGGTGTGAACATATGGACAGGATGGACAACAGCAGACCAGTAAAAAAGATAATGAGATACCATCCTAAAGGAAGAAGAGATGTCGGGCGCCCGAGGAAACGCTGGATGCCGGAACAGGCTTTAGCCTAATCCAGGATGTTTGATGATGATGATAATAAAATTAATCATTAATTAGTTTTCCAAATATAAAACTTAAACATTGGCATTATAATCCACGTCTGCGAACGTCAGATTAGATAACCTCTAATCATGTCGAACAGAAAAGTAAAACCTGCGACTTAACGATAATTTCGACCAAATACGTTCCAATCAAAAATGCAAGGCAAAAGAAAACCTAAATAATAAAACATAAAAAAATACGAGAATCAGCCAAGGGTGAATTCAAACAAAGCGAACTCCAGGTGGACGGAGCAAAAACTTGTCCTAATCGATCAATGCATACCACTATGAAACAATCAAGTTATAATCTGTTATAAAATAAAATATGAATAGATTTTGGAAACCTGTAAACTCACATTACAGTAAATAATAAACGACGTCAACACTGCCAAATAACTTTAGGTCGGTATAAATAAATGAACCAATCAGAGGAAACGCCTATAAGTTTTTCGTGGTGTGAAATTTAGCGATTTGCGATCTTTTTTGACGTAAGAAGTACCGAACATACGTTCGTGTGATAAGGAGGGAACATGTTTACATTTCTTATTTACAAAAAGAAGTTTTAAATGAACTAAAAGTTTCATAAAATTGAAAATTTGAAAAAAAATTAACCCTTATGTTTTTACATTTGGCCCTCCACCTATTTGGCTGAATTTGTTAAAATAATCTTTATGGTAACCGCCCTTCTGGTAGAACTAATTATTACATGTAGAACCTAAAATATTTCAAAAACATACATCGCCTTTAAAATTAATAAAAATGAAGAAGTTGCAGATGCAGATACAGAAAAATTAATGTAGAGTAGGTTTCAAAGGTCAAAAGTTATACTGTCATCGGCGCAATAACGAAAACACGTCCAAATGCTAAAAAGCCCAACTAGAAAACATTCGTTGAATATTTACTTTCGTTTGACAGTTTTACACAAATTTCGCGTTTGATTATTAAATGATATTAGTATTATTTCATAATATAAATAACAATCAGCCTTCTTTAAGGCTATTTGACAGGTTCTATTATTTGATGGTAAGTAATAAAATTTGTTAAAATTAGTTTTGTAAATAAAAAACGAAAATATTTTTTTTAGGTTAATCCAACATTAACATTAAATATAAATCAGTCTTCTTTAAGGCTATTTCACATCAGTTTTTATTATTTGAAGGTAAGTTATAACGAAATTTATTTAATTTAAGTTTGTAAACGAAAATATTTTTTTAGGTTAATCGAGCAATATCTTTTTTTTATAAAAAGCAAATTTCTCTAAAGCTATTTCACAGTGTTTATTTTGAGGTAAGTTATCAAATTATTTTAGTAGCTATTTGTAAACAAAAACCTTTTTTGCAGTGCAAAAAAACTTTTAGCCGAACACGGTCATGTGGTATTACGGTTACCACCGTATCACCCAGAGCTGAATCCCATAGAAAAAATTTGGGCATTGGTAAAGAATCGTGTAGCCGCACGTAACACAACATTTAAAATGGATGATGTCCGGAGGTTAACCGAAGAAGAATTTAATAATGTCACATTGAAAGAGTGGCAAAATATTTGTCGCCATATGGAAGAAACTGAAAAAGAGTATATAGAAAAATTATATTATCAAAAGTATCTTTACAATTATTGCACGTCACCGTAAAGTGCAGTTTACGTTATGTGATTTTGTTTACAAGCAGGTAAAAATCAAATAATTCGAAGTTCACTTTATAAGATTCGGCATACGATACAGCCCGAGGGTGAACTCATAAGCAAATATTACGATTAGAATTGCGTATTATGACAACTTGTAACCAAAACGGCATAACGTAAACTGCACTTAATACAATAATTATTATTACCTATACAACTTAAATGTTACTGGTTACAATGTAAATTATTGCGACTTCAGCAAAGTGTAATAAAGTATAATAAATGTTATCGATTTCAAAAATTATCTTATTTTCCTGAAATATCCAAACAATCGTCGATTTAAAGCATGGGGCTGACAGGCCCTACGTATGCACTGGTGTGATTTTTATTTAAAATCTACAAAGTAGATATTAAAAAGTGTTTAAAAATCAGGAAGAACATCATAACCTAAAAAAAAACCCCGAAGACTGATATTATGTTCCGAACATAATATTGATTTTACAAATTATTTTTAATAAGCAAAGTTCAAAATAAAATAAATAACAATAACTTTTTTATTAAATTACATGCCTAGTGATATTATATTGTTTTCATATTAATTTTCAAGAACGAGTAATTACGTCTTTTTTTATTCACATTTTTTAAATTTTCGCGCCAAGCTAATGTTTTCACGTAACATTTATATGTATGTATTTCGCCCTTCGCGCATTGTATAACTTTTGAACTTTGGCACGGAGTCTAACTGCCACCTGTATTTTGTAGTGTTAATTTACTTAGAAAATTATTGTAATGCTATAATTTTACATAGATTTACCATGTAAATTGACACTATATAGCACTGCTCATTTACACACATTTTTTACTGTGTACTGAATTTTTGGTTCCATCAGGATAATTAATTAAACTGACAAAAAACTTAATAACATAAATATCTATTTTTAGATGACATATTTATCAATTTATTGATAACTTATTTATCAAATAAGTTTGTAAAATGAAGAAATACCCAAATATTAATAACGACGTATCAAAAAAATACAAGTAATATACTGCTGTTCTTAGTTAAAACCTTCCAACTAACAAATTGGGTTTCGAGAGAAAAATGAGTTTGTGTGGATGTTATAACTCCATTTTCATTCCATTAAACAGAAATTTGATGTAACCCGACATTAGAGAAGGTATTAAATACTATTTTGTAATGAAGATAGCGTTATAACATTTACATAAAATCGCTTTTATCCTGAAAACAAATTTGTTAGATAGGATGTTTTAACTAAAGGCGGCAGTGTAATATACTGAGTGTTCACGAAAGCGATGAAAATGTAGTAGGTGAACCATAGAAATTGTTTGCAGACTGCACAGAATTTCTTAACGCGGCCTTCTGGTGAACATCGTCAGTTTGCGGATTTAAGAATGGGGTTATATAATTTACTATACCGGGTGTTGAATGAGTTAGCCGTTCATAGGTTATTTACATGTAAAAACTTATTTATGCAAATTCCTGCTTCCCTAATTATTTTAGAAAAAAAATGAAAGACACAAAAATCATGCAGAAAAATAAATTACAAATGATAAAAGAATTATTTTCATCTAGCTTTTACTTAAAGTGGCAAAAAATGCTTTTGAAATTGTTCAAATTTTCATTTATCAGACTAGCCATGAAATAAATTCAATTTAATTTATTTATTACATAAATTATTAATAATAAACAATTACAAACATTAAGAAATAATTAAATTTACAGCAAATGTTCAAACAGGTTTCCATATTCAGCTAAACAAAAACCAAGTCTATCACAAAAGTTACCTACATCGTACATTCGCAAGTTGTCTTTCGGTAATATTGCCTAGTTTTAAAAATTGATTTTTTTCACTAATTGTGTACTTTGCTTCCATTTTATGAAATTAAAATTTAATAAAGTGCAAAACTGTAAACAAAGTGCAATTGTTTTTTAATACTTATCAAAAATAATTACCTTGGAAACTTTCATGGCTAGTCTGATAAATGAAAATTTGAACAATTTCAAAAGCATTTTTTGCCACTTTAAGTAAAAGCTAGATGAAAATAATTCTTTTATCATTTGTAGTTTATTTTTCTGCATGATTTTTGTGTCTTTCATTTTTTTTCTAAAATAATTAGGGAAGCAGGAATTTGCATAAATAAGTTTTTACATGTAAATATCCTATGAACGGCTAACTCATTCAACACCCGGTATAAGTTTGGTTAACCGAAAAAATTAGAAAAACAATCTCTTAGGTGGTAAGACGGTTTTCTAAAAAAAAATTGTCTAAGTTCAAATACTTGGGTGTTTCAAGATTCAAAGCAAATAATGTTTAATTTCATTACCTGATTGTATGGTAATATTAGGGTGAGTGAATTATAGTAAATTATACCGATGTAAATAATTGTTTCTCTATGTAAATGTTTATGGTCAATATAGAAATTCTTAATAAGTCGGTATGTTATTTAAAGTTACGAACCCCCAAATCAGGAAGTATGCGACATGATCATATACGCCACAATAGACTACATATTAATAAACAAACGCTTCAGTTCAAACATTCAGTTGCCTAGCAGTGATAACTTATCCCGGAGTAGATATAAACTGGGACCATAATCCAGTAATAGGGAGATTTAGACTGAAGCTAAAAAGAATAACCAAACAAAATTATCCACGATAGAACTTAGACAAACTAAAGGAAGAGAACATTAAAATACAAGCTACACAATGCTTGAACCAAGAATTACGACAAGTGGAAGAAGAAGAGGATATCGAGGGGGAAGTAGAGGCATTTACGAAGGCAATAAAGACAACTAAAGAACAACACTTGAAAAAAGAAAAAACTAAGCAAAGAAAGCAATGGATGACTGAACATATAATGGTATTGAAGGAGAATAGTAAAACTAGAGAATGGCACAGAGTACAATAAAATACAGAAAGAAATACGAAGAGAAATTAGGCTCGCTAAGGAGAACTGGTTAAACGAGAAATGCGAAGAAATAGAAGATTTGGAGAAAAAAATGACAACTTCAAAAAGTAAACATACACAATTTCGTTGTATTTAGAATAGATTTTAATACTCATTGCAATCATAAAAAACTTTTTAAACATCCAAATTCATGAAAATATTGTAAATGGCATCAATATTGTATTTTTCTCTGTTTATGTGAAATTTTAAAATTATGCGCGAAGGTTTTGTAAATTGGTGTCACTAGGTGTGACAATTTTGAGTAAATTATGATGAACTGAGCGATTTTCTGCGTTTGGAGGTAGAGGAGGAGTCCACGTTTGACCATCGTAGTGGGTGGGTCAATTTGGAGAGTTCACGATCGACCGCCATTAAGTGTGGGTCGATATTTAATTAAAAAGCCGGTTGATCTTCAGAATAGGAGGATCGAAAATTAAGTCGTCGATATAGTAGTAGTCGACATTGAATTACGTAATAACCTAGCAAGGGTAATTTGATATAAAGTGATTTTGTACAATCAGGAAATTAAATTGCGAAGAAGTGGATGAAAATTGATAAATTGGATAACAAGAGAAATAACACGGAAATCATAATTGGACACCGCAAGAATTTATAAGGTAGAAAATTTAAAAATTAATTATAGTGGAATTTCGGAAATGTGATAAACTTCATTAGATTTAGAAAACTTTTGTAAAAATATACCTTATTGTTTGACATCAAATAAAAAATGTTTAGTTATCAATTTCAAAAATTTGGAAGTTTATTTGAAATTTTAAAACAGTTTCTATATACAACGAAAACAAAAAAATATTGGGGATTAAAAATTTTGTAATTGATTAGAGATCAACGCTCTAAATTGGAGGAAAAATATCTTGTTGCCGGGTTTTATTTTGGAACACGCCAATATATTGTACACGACAAATTTTCGAGCATTTTCGTCACGCTCGTGCAGTTTATTTATTTATTTTTTATTTATTTAAACCTTTCAACGGACGAATCCAATTACAGAAAGTAATTACAATATACCATGTGGTACCAAAATAAATATGTAAGTTTACATAACTTAGTTTCACAAATTCAAAAATGAGTTTGATATTCGTAGTACACTCACTCCAATGCAGCTACATGAGAGTGAAAGTCAAAAATGACATTGTATATAGTTTTTAAACTGTCCGCATGAATATCACACAAGTGCGAGATCTTATTGAAATTATCACACATACAATTTATCGGACTCCGAGCAGCCACATTAGTGCGACGACTATCAACGTAAAATACCCATCTGCTGCGGCTAGTAATTCTAGGTACATGGAAATTCAAGCTCTCTAAGATTCAACAACAGTCTACATTGCCATGAAGTAGTCCAAAAAGGAAAGCAACCGATATCGCAATCCTGCGAACACTCAGTGGACGAATGCCAAACATCACCAACAACAAGCCATGACTACAACCGATCTCAGGGTATGTGCCATGTGATTTTAAATATAGATATTTCAAGAAGCGTCTCTGAACTGTTTCCAGGCTGTTAACGTGGCATTGGTATATAGGACACCAAATAATTGAAGCATATTCCAGCGTGCTACGAACATATGCGTAGTACAAGATTTTTATTACGTCAATACTAGAGAAATCACGACAATTGCGGGTTATGAATCCCAATGTCTTAATAGCCTTAGATCTTATATTCTCCACATGTTGGATGAAGTTCATTTTGACGTCAAAAAATACGCCCAGGTCTCTACATTCGTCGCAGCGGCCAATAACTTTACCGTTTACAATATACGAGAAAGATATTGTATTTCTTGTCCTCGCATAGGACATAGAGAAACACTTAGCCACATTTAAGCTCAGATTATTATCAATACACCACCCCGCAATCATATCCAACGAATGTTGAAGTCTCAAGCAATCACGGTCATTCGCCACTGAGCCAAAAAGCTTGACATCATCGGCATATACCAGCACCCGACAATCAACAACCTCAATAAGATCATTGATAAATATAAGAAACAATAGGGGATCCAAGTTTGAACCCTGGGGTACTCCTGACGTGGGGATAAATGTCTCGGATCTGTGACCCATGTACTCAACACAATGTCTCCTGTTAATTAGGTAGGACTGCATTAGCCTCAGCATAGGATCGGTAAAGCCGATCCGTTCTAATTTGAGTAGTACAATTTGTAAATCTATTTGGTCGAACGCTTTTTGAAAGTCCAGGTAGATGGCGTCAACCTGTCCACCGGCATCAAGCTCCCCGGAAACAAACTGCGTGAAGCAAGCCAGATTAGTAACGGTCGACCTATGACTTATAAAGCCATGTTGCATTGGGGAAATGATATTTTTAACTGAAGTGGATACACAGGAGTATAAAATCATTTCTGCTATTTTTGAGAAGTTGGATAGAATTGAGATAGGTCGGTAGTTATCTACAACTGAGGGGTCAACCTTCTTTAGCACCGGAACAACGCGGGCCCTCTTCCAAACTTCGGGATATACAGAAGTACTCAGCATCAGATTTAAAATGTGCTTCAGCGGCTGCATGAAGCAAGAAACACAATCCTTGATAATAAACGCTGGTATCTGATCGATTCCAGCTGTTAGTTTATTTCTAGTACCCTTAATCGATTCAACTGCACGCGCCACGTCGCCATCGGTCACCCGCACAAGAGCAATACTCGCCGCACTAGTGCCAAAACCCCCCACATCTAATTTTCGGGTTCCAAGTGATTCATTATCGCAATAAACGCGTTTGAAATAAGTTGCAAAGGCATTAACGATATTCTTAGGATGATTATAATCTGTACCATTTGCAGTAATATTGCCCGGTATTCTAGATGCACCGCGCTTACTCCCGATAAATGCCCAAAACTTGGCGGGATCTGCTCTAACGTTTAGCTCAGTGTGCTGCAAGTACTCCACATAACAGACGTTAGTGAGATCGTTAACCCTCCGCCTCAAGCAACTAAAGGTATTATATACATACGAATATAGCTATCGGATGCATTTTTCATAATATCTTCTAATACAACCTTAGTCTTAAAATATAATTTATATAATTATTAGAGTAACACATTTAACAAAGTAGATACATACAATTCCCTTGCTCCTTATTCTAAAAATAAATTGTAGGTAGGCGTACACGAGCCTCTATCGTAACGTCTGGAGTTCCACAAGAGTTAATTTCAGGATCTCTGTGGTTCAAAATGAGTATATTTTACAATAACTTATTCAAGTAATTATTTAATTAAAATTGGATTATTTTAATAATATGTTAACTGAATTTTAATCAAATTATGTATTCAAAATACCTTAATGTAAATTTATCGATTAACCATCGCGTTGATGATAAAATAATGTAGGTCTATTGAGTTCTATGTATGTGGAGTATAAGATGCTTATTGTTATTTCCTCCTGTCACTTTTCTGACATTGCTTCATGCAGTTTGAAAGGTTTACAATACATTTTATCGTCTCTTATTGCAAAACTCACATGTTATAATGAATATAGTTTTCTTAAAAGTTAAAACAGAACACAATTACGATAATATATTGCATAATATTCTCTTTTCCAAGTTTTTCCATTTTGAAGAATAATTAGTTCTTTTATTAGCATTTTTTTAAGTCACGTATATTGAAAGTAATAGAGTACAATTTTACAGCTGTCTGTTGAAATAACACAAGACCCTACTATAAATGTAAGTGTTCAGCACTTACCGTAATTGCATGGCAGAAATGCCGATACTTGTTTCTTTTTGCATTATTTTCTGAATTGTTGTGTTAATTTTTTATGTTACTGATACAATTTCGTTATGATTTAAAGTTTAAAGCTTTTGATCCTTGTGACTACTGGAAGCAATGTATCAATTTTAATTGCAATTAAACGCCAATTACCTAAACTTGAACTAAATTTGAAGTTAGTAAGTTGATGAAGTGCTAGAATGACGTTTTGACAAGTTTGAAATTTAGGGAAATTTGCTGAAATTGTATTGTCTTTAATAATTATTATAAAATTGTTTCTAATAGAAAAGAATCACTCTTCATTATTAATTCTTTCATGAAAAACAAGTAATATACAAATTTTTCTTTCATAACCAGGAAACCTGTAAAATATAAAGATTTTTCAGAATCTCATACCAGTGTCAACTTTATGTAACGATAAATGGGGTTTGAGTTTAGTGCTCTCAGATTTGAAAGATCCTAAGCTAAACCGCTTATGTGGTTGCAAGAGGAACTATTGGCTACTTATGCGGCATTTGTGGGTCAGACCGGTCAGACCCATCTACTTGTTACAACAATTCTCGATATCAAATAAAAGAAAAGTTTAAACGAAAGTATTTTATATGTTTTCAAGAAAATTTTCATACCTGAGTAGACACATCGTAGTGGTTAAGCACAACTCGTGAATTCCCAAGGTAACCTGAAAAATAAAGAACAAATAAGTTTGTTGTTTGTAGTAAAACATTGTAAGTATATTATATTTATATACATAGGTACATAATATGAGTAAATTTATATTTGTTTTTTGCAAAAAAAATAGGTCAACTAAATAATTAATTAACATTATTTTACAGTGAACATCGTATCTTAAAGTAGCATCCACTTCACTGGAAATTTTCAGATCTGTATCAAAATTCAATTTTGCAGCACGTTCTGATCTTGCGGCTTCTTAAACGAAAAAATGGAGCAGCGTGGGCGAGTCATTTTTCGTCAAAAGTTTCTTGTTATTAACGTGTAGCTACTACTATGTCCTTTTTTATTTAACACGATTATACCATTTTGCTATTTCTGAAAGGTTCAAATTTGATCTTTCTTGTCCTTAATTGGCATAATCTAATTTCTAATTTTTAAAAGAACGCTGGTTTGAAAAAGTACAAAAATGTAAAGCTTTAAAGTTATGCAAATCTGAGTTTCAATGGAAATTGTATGAAAACCTCTGACCGTCACTTTTGTTTGGTTTTGTTTACTTAAAACGAGTCTGGAATTAGCAAATACATGTTCATTAAATATTTAGTAATATTTCATTGTAACTTCGAGAGATAATTTTAGATTTTCCGGTATGTTTTGTTAGTTACTACCGCAATAGAATGGAAATTTATATTTATACTTGCACTTAACGTATTATGTGTTACTACTATTGCAAAATATGTTAAATAAAATGGTATGGTTTATGTGTTAAAGTGCACTCTCCAGCCGCCGATAATATGGGAAATTGAACATCAATAGCAATGAATAGGTCGATTTGGTTGAGTAACACTATCAACCGGTCAGATGATTTCAGATTTTAGGTTTCAATGTATGAATATTTTTATAGTATGAAAAGAATGTTAAATTTACTAAAAATACGATAACTCAAATTCATATACTAGAATAGATCACTTATCACTTCCTCCTCGAAAGAAATATATTTACCCATTAAAAGGACATGTCTGATATTTTTTTGCAATAATACAAAAAATAAATAAAATATAAAAAGTGTACAATTTCTTCGAATAATCAATATTACAGTTTATACGACTCGAAGAGTTGTCGTCTGAAGGATGAATTTTGTGTTTACAAAAAAAGTAGAAAACAACTACTAGTCCATTTTATTTCTTCTTACTTTCAAACTTACTTTCAGTTTAGTTACTTTTAGTACAAAACTTGGAGTCAAAATTAAAACCTTGTGGTTATTTTTCAATTAGTTGTAACAATGAACAATATTATTCGTCCTGAAAGGGATACGAAACAAAATAATCTACCACGTTATTAATATTGAAATTTAATTAGATTTACAATTAATCTGGTGTTATTACAGTCCACATGAAATTTTTACTATTCAATTTAGAGGAATGTGTGCGTATAAATTGTATTTTATGTGCAAAGGTAGAATAACCAAAAACGAAACCGGTGTTACTGTAACAAAAAATACAAATCTCTGGCAAGCTGAAATTTACAAAAAGTTAAAAAAGTAAGAACAAGTAGTAAAATTTTTATGTCAGGAAGCCGTCTTGAATTTTTAACGTAAAATCGGTTTAAAGGAACATGGAAGGAAAAATCTGTAACAACTGGTTAGTTGTTTCGCAAATAAAAAACTACAGAGCGACGAAGCGAAAATCTAAAGATATTTAATTTAAATGCAGTTGGACTGAAATATTGAGTTTAGTCTAGTAATGCCTTCGTGATTTTAATCTGCATGTTCTGTGCTTTAACAACCAACAGTTGCTAAAAAGTGACCTAATTGGTTAATATATAGATGTGGCGCTGTAGTTTGAAAGTCTCAAAATATAATCTAAACCTTTAAACCATATGATATATAAATAATCTATTAAACGTAAATTTATATTAAAATGCATGAAACATGAAAATATTATATAATGAATTAAAATTGCATTGCCTGAAAATATGATTGCTTTTAGTTCAAACAATTTATTGTATGAATTTTTGTTAAAAAGTACAGCTTCCGTATTAGATTTGTGAAGCAATTTACTGCAGTAGTTTCATGAAGATTATATTATCTACCGGCAGTGGCGGCGATAAGGATCCCTCCCCATATCACTACGTTAAATAATAGATAAACTAGAAATCTGTCAAGTGCAGCACGGGCCAACTGAAAGAATTAAGGCGAAGTGCAAAAGTTTGCGTTAAAAGTTAAATTACTAAAGGCTTGTAAATGGAATAATAATAAATTTATCACTTTGATGCACCGTAATAATTCGGAAAATTATTCGCTTATTTAATTTAAATATGTACGTAATTGTCACCATTTAATGGTAATTTATTATAGTAATTTAAAAATCCCGAAACAGTAAGCAATTTTGATAATTTTGCTTATATTTCATTTATTAGGTTCTTTTGCTAGGCAAATAACTTAGAAACAGGATTTTTCCTTCTCAAAACATTTAGTTTGGCATCTGAAGGGAGCCTTCTCAGTTTCTGACATAACCTTCGGACCGGAATAGAAGTAAATTTGTCAAGGAGGATCCCAAAAGTTCTGAATTAATCGTTTCCTATGGATATTAAGCTTAAAATTAAGCTAAATAAAATTCTGAGCGAAAGCTATAAAAAATATTGCTCTAGCTCCTGTGGTTTCCAAGATACAGCCAAATGCTTTAAGACAAAACAAAATGCTTTAAGACAAAACAAAACATTTTGTTTGACAATGTTTAGTTTTATCATGTTTTCAGATAAAACAAAATGCTTTTTAATGCGACAAAACGTTTTGTCTTAAGACGTTTTGCTCTATCAGTCTGCATGCAGCCTTACATTGTAGGCAAGGATATAATTCCCTTTAAGGCTATAATTTTCAAAATTATAGCAATTGCACCTCTCCCTTCATTAAATATGATATAACCTAACCTGTCACGGAAGTTGCTCTTGCAGGGTAACTAGTTATTAGTGGTGCTTACTCAGTCGAAAATGCAACCTGAGATGCACTCATTAAATGTTAGCTAAGTTTACTGGTGCATTCAGACGGTCAAATAATTAGTGCCAAACTTACTATTCAATTCGTAGCTTACTTTATAACCAATTTTCGCAAGCTTAAAAATCAAACCAATTAAAATTGGTAATATCGTTTAAAGTTATTAGGGGCCGTTCATGAATTACGCTGCGTACGAAAGAGGACCATCGTCAGACCTGTGTGACGATGAAGGACCTGGTTTTGTTACTTTTCAGATGTTTTGGTAAGGTTTTATCTTTGACTAGGTTGATCCACAGCGTGTCGATGTTCACCGGAAGGCTCAGCCGCAAAGTCCGCGATTTCAGTTTTGTAAATCAACCAACAATCACAAGTCACAGTTGGGGACTAATAAATTATTTCTATAGACGATGATGTTTGTTTTCTGTTTTAATATTTCAAAATAAAAACTATTTTAATTATTATTAGGAATGCTAAAATTTTGCGCACTAGCTCAGAACGATGTTGGTAAAAAAATTACAATTTCAAAATCTTTAAAACCCTCTTAACTTTTTTTTATCTTGTATAAAGTTCAAACAGGAAGGAGAAGCACGTTGAACCTCAAACGATACTTCAACGATTAGTATTAATTTTATTAAATTAATGGGGGGTTAGTATATCTAAAGTCCCTCCCAACATTTTTCTAAGCAATTGATTTTTTAATAAAAACTAAATAAAAACATTTGTAGCTCCAAGTATGGGAATAGAAGCTCATGTAAACTCAAACGCTTGGTACCAATTTTATTTTAAAAAAAATCGCAATGGAAGAAATGTACCTGGAAAAAACCCACATTTCCACCGTTATTGCTACCAAATATTTGGACCGCCTAATAGAGCCACTGCAATTTTTAAGTTTAAGAACTATCCCAAGTAACATTTTACCGTCATAAATGTACATATACGTTACAGAAATTTCCGTAACGGTAAAGCATTGATTTGCCCCTTTTGCAGTTACTCTATTGATGTATCATTTATGTACATATACGGTACAGGTATTTTCGGAACGGTACGGCATTGATTTGCCCCTTTTGCAGTTACTGTATTGATGTATCATTTATGTACATATACGGTACAGGTATTTTCGCAACGGTTCGGCATTGATTTGCCCATTTTGCAGTTACTGTATTAGTGCATCGTTTGTATACCGATTATGTGTTGATTTTTTATGAACGAGATATTTTGAAATTTACAGTATCGTCATTTAATAATTAAAAAAAGTAATTTTTATAAATAATAAAATTTTTGGTTTTCAAATAATATTTCTGTAATTATTTATATTTATTCAGATTCGATTGTTTTATTACAGACAATTATTTAGTTTTATTCACATTCAAGTTTATTAATATTATTTATTCATAATTTACTGCTTAATTGCTTCCCTGTTATAATATATTTTTGTTTACCTGCCAAGAACCTGAAAAGTGTTCTATAAATGTGATAAATATTTTACTTACTTTTTTCCCGAACCGAAATTCGAACCTGCGTTGGTTAGTACTAATCCGTTTGAAGGCAACCGTTATGCCCACTGCCCTACCTGGGTGTACAGTAGAAACTATGATATTTGTTATTTTATGGTCAATTTTATTTTCAATTCATAGATTAAAAATATTACCTAATATTGAATTAAAATAAATCAAATATTTTGCTTTGGTACTTTAAAATTTATTACATATAAATTATTTTAAATAAAAGTTGTTATTTTGTAGAAAAATCCTACGACGTAACTTTAATTCGAATTGATAGCTGTTTTTTAATTGAATTAAATCTAAAATTTCCTGACTTTTAGTTTCCTGAATTTTTTATTTCAAATTTGGAAATTTTCAAAGATGTTTGATTGCTGTTATTTGCATTTGCGCGGTAGTATTTTATAAACTCGAATTATATTATATTAATGAAGTTATAAACTTTTTCAATATTTAGAAATTCGAAAATTTGATACATAGTTGACTATAAAGATTTATGATTATTATAATAACCGATTCCTCAGCTATAATATTTATAACTTTCACATTATAAGACAAAAAAATATTTTAGAATGTAAGAAGTTTCGATGGCACAATGGTAAGCAGGTATGCTTGGTACCTTTGGCAATCCGTTGAACAGTGTTTCGAATCCCAAGCCGGCAAAATTATTTTAAAAATTAAATTTTTAATTAAATAATTTTTTATATTTTTATTAATAAATATTATAAACACAGTTATTTATTGATCTTTAAACTGTAAAAGGGCCTTTAGTTAATTAGCTAATACAAAACATAAAATATTTAAAATACACGTTTTACATTAGTTAGTTAACTAAAGGGCTCTTTAAATACATTATTAATACTGGGGGCGTAAGAGGTTTAAAATTGTCGTCCCCCAATTTAGAAATATGACCACCCATGCTGACTTCAATAATATCTCATATAATAATTTATTGTAACATAAAATGCGTATAATAATTTGTAACCAATGAGAAACAAGAGTTTTGCTAACGATGAATTTTTTTCGTTCTGATTGGTTAAAACTGTTTTAAAAACGGAATTAAAATTAATTGATATTTACATTCATTATTTTTATAATATATAAGTATGTATTTTAATGTTACTTATTTTTAACATTTCAATATTAATAAAAATTATTAAACAAACGCGTCTCGAAATTTAATTAAAAAAAGGACTTGGGAGAAAAAGACGAATTTTTATTTAGAAAATTATTATATTAATATATGTATATACTTCATAATATTTTATTATGTACTTATTTAACCTGTCATGGACAAATATTACGTTTAACAAATCAAAACCGTGAAGTAAAAATCATAAAATTTAACTAATAAAACATCTTTACATATTATATACCGGAATTGTAGCAAATAAAACATTACTATTTTAACTGCACTTTCAGGTATCAAAAGTTGCGATGAAAATATCGTACCGTCCATCTTATAAAATATCTGTACGTGTTAGACATTGCTTTTATAGTAAGAAAACGGAACGATTAAAACATTACCTGAACGGTACTATATGTTCAAATAAATTTTAGTTAATAAAATTTCAATGCCGATCCAATACCGCAATTGCCTTCAGAATAACGGTGTGAAAATATGTTAATTGAAACTATACCTAAACAGTACACTGTAAATATGAACTAAAATTTATATGCCGCTTAGGTACCATTTTGGTACTTAATTTACAGGTAATAATAATTGTAATATAAAATGCGTATTATAATTTGTAACCAATGAGAAACAAGATGTTTTGTTAACG
Organism: Podabrus alpinus; assembly: GCA_932274525.1. Classification (NCBI taxonomy): domain Eukaryota; kingdom Metazoa; phylum Arthropoda; class Insecta; order Coleoptera; family Cantharidae; genus Podabrus; species Podabrus alpinus. The sequence continues at coordinate 24,447,047 of OW026454.1, forward strand.
GTGAAATTTTTCTTCGTTCTGATCGGTTAAAACTAATTTAAAAACGGAATTAAAATTCATTGATATTTAAATTATTTATTTTTACAATATATATTTCAATGTTTCATATTTTTCACATTTCAATATTAATAAAAATTATTATATTACGTAATATATTTCATAATATTTTATTATGTACTTATTAAACCTGTCTTGGACAAATATTATGTTAAACAATATCAAAACCGTGAAGTAAAATTCATATCATATTTTAACTAATAAAACATATTTACATAAATATTAAATGCCGGAATTATAGCAACTAAAACATTACTATATATTTAAACTGCACTTTCAGGTATCAAACCGGCGATGAAAATATCGTACCGTCCATCTTATAAAATGCATGTACGTGTTAGGCATTGCTTTTATAGTAACAAACCGGGACGATTAAAACATTACCTAAACGGTACCATTTGTTCAAATATATTTTAGTTAATATAATTTCAATGCCGATCCGATACAGCAATTGCCTTCAGAATAACGGTGTGAAAATATGTACATTGAAACTATACCTAAACAGTACACTGTAAATATGAACTAAAATTTATATGCCTCTTAGGTACCATTTTGGTACTTAAATTTCAGGTATGAAAATATATGTACATATTCGTTATACTTCAATGGTATACCGGTATAAAACCGACGTTGATGTTACTTGGGATTACCTTTTAAGAATAAAGTCCTGAATTGCATTTTTAAGTCAATATTTAATTGCCTGACCCTTTCTTTATTCTTTATAATGGCTTGACATCTTCGAGGCATAGACTCGATCCACAACCTCTTGGCACAGTTTCATAGATGGATTTCCATTGCTTCTGCACAATTTTCCAAAATTCTTTCTTATTTTTTATTTTATATTTTCCATCTTCTGTTTTTAGTTCACCCCAAAGGTTCTCGATTGAGTTTATATCAGGGAATTGGGTAAGCCACGGTAAAACAGATAACTTTTGATCTTCATAGAACCTCTTTGCTTTTTAGAAGCATGTTTGGAATCGTTATCCTGTTGGTAATACCATATTAAAGGCACATTTTCTTCCGCAAAAGACAGCATAACATTCTCTAAAATATTGACATATTCGGATTAGTGCAGGATTTCTTTCTTTAATCCAATAAATAGGACCTACACCATACCATGAAAATGCTCCGTATAACTTGATGTTTCCGCCTCCGTGCTCTAATGTTTTTTTTTGTATATTTAGGGTGGAATTCCTGATTCGGGAGCTTTTGAACGTACTTTCTGCCATCGAAACCAAACAAATTAATCTTGGTTTCGTCAGACCACAAAATATTTCTGAATTTTTTTATTCTTTCCGGGCCGCTCCAGTCTAAGGTGATTGTTCTCAAATTTTATTCGATTTTTAATGTTCTTTAAAGATAGAAGAGGATCATTTTTATCAACTCTGACGTGTAAATTATTCTCTACTAGCCTTTTTCGAACAGTTCATGCACTTATGAGGATATCCAGTTCTTTTTTAAAGTCCTTTGAAGATTTAAAATGTTTTAAACAATTTTTGCTGTTAGTCACTGGGATTTTCCCTACCTGTAAAAAGTATGAATCTGTATTCGTTCGAGAGGAGTGCAGTGAACATATCGACCCATTTTAACTAAAAATGGGCCAATTAATTAGTTTTAAGTTAATGTCTGTATCCAATAGCAGAATATACTCCCCCGTTGGGTGGTTTAACCCAATGGGGAAACAGAAAAAAAAAACTAAAAATAACTAAGTAATTCATATAAATTTAGTATTTATTTACTTAAATTACATTCGCACCTAAAAATGGTAAGACAAATGAACACATTTAACCACTTGTTCTTATAAAAACTGCCACTGTTATGATGTTTCTCTATTTCACTGACCAAGCCTAATTTACAATTTTTATTTGGGGTCGACATTTTTTACTGTGATTTAACAATAATTTCAATCGTTTAACATCTGACATTTTGAAGATGGGAAGAGTACAGGTACAAATTGAAATTTGTATATGAATATTTTTTGAGTGCTTTAATTTCACTGATCCCTCAACCGACAGGATTAATGACTCATGAATGAAGTAACGTACTTATACAGGGAATTCATAAAGATCGAGAGATTAGCCTGCTGATTAAAGGTAGAAGGGTAAACAAACTCACCATTATTTTTATGTGCAATTCGATAAATGTATACTGTGCTTATTTTCTTTATTATCATTTATGATTACATTAAATAGTTCAATTTCTATGCACTTGAAATGAAAATTGAACATTACAAAAGTATAAACAATAAAATTATACATGCAACTAAAACAATAAAAATGTTGTGTAACCCGAGTAGTTTTAGAGATACAGTTTTCAATGAACTCAAATTTTCAGTTAATTTTTACTGAAAACTTTAACATTTACTTTTTAGAAAGGAACGCTTTCTGGGTATTCGACGTGTAAAAGTTATAAATGAAAGTTGAAGGGGACTTCATTCTGCATAATTTATACTATTTTCTTTTTCTTTGCTACCGGACGAGTATAATCTTTTTAAAACAATATATAAATTTTTGCTAAAAAAATATATAATTTCCGACAGATCATGCAAAAGTAATTTTGTAAATAAAATTGTTCTAAAAAGACTAATATAACAATAATTTAATTTTAACTATTAGTAGAGGAGAAGGTGGTAAATATAGAACCCTTGTTTGTTTTTATGTTACGAGCCAAATATAAACGTCAACATTTACTAAATCATGTTTTCAGATGTTCTTAAACTAATCACCTAAAGATATTTTCCGGTAACATAACATAAGGTGTTTTGATATATTTTTCAAACTATGCTGGTAATTGGCTCCTGGGTTTAATATCAAATGTAATATGACAAATTACAAAATTAAAAATGATTTAAAAATCAAAACCAATACCAAAAGATCAAAAACTATCCGTTTTTGGATTTGGACAAATTGCCGTTTTGGCAATTTGTTACAATAACTGTATAAGGTATAATTGTTTAAAGTGGTGTAGTTGTTTTCAATTGTTTTGTATATATCGTGCAAATCTTGCAATTTTGGTGTACACATTTTTCTTTGGTTAGCCAAACCAAAAAATTAATGAAATCCAGAGTAAATGTAAAATTATGAGTTTAAAAAAGGAGGGCCAAATAAAATTGAATAATCAGGACAAAAACTTATAGCTCGCGTTTCGGTATTAACTGTTATACCATCATTTGGTGAGCTTAATCAAAGATTAAATGACAACACGATACAGAAAATAGTTTGGCAGCTTCATTCAGACGCACGTCTTTCTCTCTGACTGCTTTCGCCATAGAAATTCTGTCTCATTAATTCTTTTTTGGGTTTTTATTTCAGTAAGAGAGTGCTCTGACATGACTGAAACAATTTAAAAACAAAAAATATGTAACAAAATTAATATGGATCCTGGATCCATAAGGGGTACTTTAAAGAAGTGGTAGTTTTCCAACTTAGAGACATTTACCTCCATATTTGTAAGGAATCGTTATTTGACTATCATTTATTTCCGAATCACCTCCAAAGAACGCCTTTAAACGCACAATAAAAAATATTTACCGATGGCCATTAAAACTTTCTAAAAAATGCTACAAAAGAATCAATCAAAACTCGCTAAATAATTATTGCAATAAGTTAGCGCGCTCTACTGGTCACTTTTATAGCTGTTTGATACTCGTAATGCTTTTGACCAACGTGTGGCGTCCTTTCACTAGAAGGAGGGGGTCACACATTAACCGCAATGTCCATATTACCACTTTTCTTCTACATAGTAATAGCATACATTCTTAAGCCAAAACCAAATTTTAATAAAACCCATAATGAATGAAATATTAAGATTTAACGGGTAGGGGGGATATCAATTGAATTCAAAAATTATAAAATAAAAAGCTATAGCATATCGTCGATTTAGACGTAAAATTTTGTAACTAATATATTTATTTTTTAGAGTAATTGACGATTTACTTGTAATTGTATAATACTTACTATGAATTGAATTGTAGTGTTTTTGCGTTGTTACGTACAATTCAATTACGTTTTCAATTACAATTCAATTAGTATAATTGGAAGTAAATCGTTCAATACTCTAAAATATAATATATATGTTACTTACTGAGTTTTACCGCTAAACCGACAATATATGCATGTTTTCTAATTTTGTTTTTAATTATCGTTCATTCTTTGATCAAGTACTATGTCTGATTATGGTTTAATAGTACCGAAACATCCTTTTTGTTTCATAAATTTTCAATTCATCTTTTACCCCTCTCCATTATTAAATTCTTAATATTTCGTTCTCTGGTTTTTATTAAAATTTAATTATATTAATATTAGTCTTACTTTATTTACAAAAATGCATACTAAAATATACCACGTTGTGTTCATAAAAGTTTCTTTTCAGAATTAAAATTTTTGATTAATTTTTTAAGACGGTCATGGTCTGAACGTTAGCGCGATCAACTGCTAACGCAAGGCGCCCCGGTTCGACTCCGGGTATTGTCTAAACATTTCTTGACCGTCTTCCGTGTTTCGGAGGGCACGTTAAGCAGGCGGTCCCCCTGTGTTAATGATTTGCCATCATAACAATAAAAAACCGGGTGCAGGCACATCGAAAGGCAAGTCTAGCAAGCTACCTGAGATGTAAAAACCAAACTGCTCATAGAACCAACAGTGCCTTGAATAAGAGGCACTATAGTTGGGAAGTACAGGACGTAGTCCTAGATTAAGAAGAAGAAGAAGAAGATTAATTTTTGAAGTTTATTTTACTACATTGTTTTTAGTTATATGCAGAATTTTTTATACATTGTAGTGAGGTGTAAAAAAATCGAGCAATTTTCAAAAAACATAGACCCTGAAAAATATAGTTCAAAAAGGCTAAAAAAATGACAAACTTTGAGAAGTCACCGTTAGGACACTATTACGGTTAGAAAGTTGTTCTATGCGGAGAATTACAGAGAATTTATTTTAGTTTCATTTATATCCCGATATATATCAAAATTTGGAAACTGGGTTATTTGTTTCCGGATGTCAAACTAAAAGGTTTAAGCCAAACAATTGCATTTCCGAGTGATTTCCACGTAGACCCCGTTTCTTTTAGGTAATTACTGAACTGTTATTTGCGCCCCGCTATAAAATTGAACAGAGCCCTTCAACAATTAATTTTTAATGGCAATGAGTTCGCCAAAATAGAGCAATTAATTAAGCTACAAAAATAAAACAATTGCAATGTAAATTTATTACAATTACCTTATAATTCTGCAGACAAAGTCAAAATTATTATTATGGGTAAGTGCGAGAAACGCTCATAACATGCAGGCGATTCTGGCTTTTACAGATTTTTGTCCAACACCGTCTAAACTGTTGACCGTTTTCGTGTTTTTTAATGTTATCTACGGCCTAGCTTCTACGTTTTAAGGTCTCAAACATTCGCTCAGCTATCCGAAAACCCCCGAAACTAACATAATGCAAGACATTTAACGTAACGCTACGATTTACGTTGCTTGTTAGTCCGATCGCGCGCCCGACACCAAACTACCCGAAACATAAACGTCGTCTAGCCAATCATAACGGTGGAAATTGGCGTTACAATAAATTATGCTAAATTTCTTGCATTAATTCACCTTAATATTTACAAATTTACTACTGAATTGTAAACAATTTTCCATCAAATTTGTACTAGAAAATAAGTTTTCATTCGTTACTAAAACTTAAAATACTAAAGAATGTTTGAAAATCTCAAACTGAAAAATGTAATTTTGTAAAATGAAATATTTGTGCAAGTTTATCTCTGTAACACCACCGTAAATCAAAATCTACCCAAGTTTTGCTGTAAAATTATTGTTTTCGTTCAAAAATTTGGAAATAAAAGACCATTATTGAAAATCTTAAGAAATATGAGATATTTTACATGACATTCAAAACAAAAGTTAATATAGGGATTATTCTATCCCGATCATTTTATGTTTGCTTTTAAAAGTCATCATTTTTGATACACAAAAATCAAACTCGCGTGGCGCCATTTTTATACATTCAAATATTCAAATTGTGACTGCAAACGTAATAGTCAGAAGTAATTTTCTAATATTTTCATATGAAAAATTTTATAGATGCAGATTATATGAAAATCGTCAATGTTACGAAAAAATCTCAAGATACCTTTTTTGTTCACTCATCGTTTCATTAACAAACACAATACATCCATAGAAAAATAATTTCATAGCGTAAAAATACTTTAAAATTTATTGTGAAACGACTGTAGAGGTACAGGTAACAATTCAAATCAGGATGCGATCAAAACAACAGCAAAACATCAAAATTCGGCCCGTAAATAAGAAGCCTGGTACGACCGATTGTTAAATATCGGGCCACTCCCCGTATCCGTGCCCTTTTTTCAGGTTTTCAATTATTTTGTGTAATTATGCCCGTGCAAAATTAAAAATATCTGCTTTCTCAGACAAAAAATTTTACTAGAAATAAATAAAATTTTAATGCGGAAAATCGGGAAAAATACATGTACGACCTGTGAATTATTTTATGTAAATACAAATCTAAATTCGAAAGGAACGAGTCCGTACCAAAAAATCGGTTGGTCAATAGCGGATTCGTGGAGGCTTGTGTAATTATATTTCACAAATTTTTCTTTCGAGGTAAAAATCGTTTGCATTTGTCAAGCGATTTTCGACTTAATGGATTTTGGTTCACCACAGTTTCCGAGTTTTCTGGTGCTTGGTGCGTTCCCTGATTTTTCGAGAACTTAACCACTCAAATTGGTTCTACGATATAGGCGGGAGATATCACTTTTTAAGTTGGATTAAGTTGGACAACTTGTCGAGTGTAGTAATTTGCAAATACGCATACGCATGAACAAATTTTCTTCGCGGAGTCTTTCGACCTTTATGTAAACTTAAAAATCTATATCTCAAAAAGCTTTACTCCGATTTTAATTATTTAACAAATCTGAAAATCTCAACATTCATAAGATTGTGTATACGGAATTTAACAGTTTGTTTATTTATCTTTTTGTAAAATATTTGAAAGCTGCGGGGGCTTTGTCGCCGCTACTCTTTAAAGGTATGCTGAAAAATTTACTATTCATAAAGGATATTTATTACGAAAGCAGTGTGCTCCGAAAATCAAACTGAAGATTTCATTTCGCGATTTTCAAGATAAAATTATTTAATATTTTTCATGATTTAACATTCCCTTAATAATACAATACAAGCATGTAAAAATACGGAGCTAAACATAAGCCTAACATATAAATATTACCTAATATCACTTCAACGAGGTTGGATGATTGATGATATACGTAAAATAAAACAAAAAAAGCATTAGAGTAAATACAATTTTAAAAAATCGGATGTGGCTAACCCATGTATTTTTCATGTCGCTATTTTAAACATACCAACAAAAATTTTGTTTTATGAATATCTTCCAAACTTGATTTTATTAAAAATCTGAAACGTATGTAATAAAATATACCTGGAAGCAAAAGAAAATTGCCTGAAGTAAGTTATTTACTTGGCTGATTTAAACCACACCTCTTTCGATAAGTAATTTGAAAATTTTTATGTACTTAATTTCTATTTCCTTTCAGTGATTTATTAATTCAGAACGAAAACACCTCTTTTTGGAAAAATAATTTCCGTAAGATTTTACCCTAAATTCTTTCCGGCTCCATTTCCCCGGCACCCCCACCACAAAATATTGAAATCGGACTTGGTGGAATCGTTTGTACTACGTTTGTATCGGTTTGTACCGCAAAAATTTTCGTTTGTACCATCAAGACAAAAAAGTTACAGCACTTTCAAAATGGGGGTGCCAGGGAAATGCCAGCACCCCCACCACAAAATATTGAAATCGGACTTGGTGGAATCGTTTGTACTACGTTTGTACCGGTTTGTACCGCAAAAATTTTCGTTTGTACCATCAAGACAAAAAAGTTACAGCACTTTCAAAGTGGGGGTGCCAGGGAAATGCCAGCACCCCCACCTCAAAATATTCAATTCGGACTTAGTGGAATCGTTTGTACTACGTTTGTATCGGTTTGTACCGCAAAAATTTTCGTTTGTACCATCAAGACAAAAAAGTTACAGCACTTTCAAAGTGGGGGTGCCAGGGAAATGCCAGCACCCCCACCTCAAAATATTCAAATCGGACTTGGTGGAATCGTTTGTACTACGTTTGTATCGGTTTGTACCGCAAAAATTTTCGTTTGTACCATCAAGACAAAAAAGTTACAGCACTTTCAAAGTGGGGGTGCCAGAGGCTCCATTTCCCCGGCACCCCCACCACAAAATATTCAAATCGGACTTGGTGGAATCGTTTGTACTTCGTTTGTATCGGTTTGTACCGCAAAAATTTTCGTTTGTATCATCAAGACAAAAAAGTTACAGCACTTTCAAAGTGGGGGAGCCAGGAAAATGCCAGCACCTCCACCTCAAAATATTGAAATCGGACTTGGTGGAATCGTTTGTACTTCGTTTGTATCGGTTTGTACCGCAAAAATTTTCGTTTGTACCATCAAGACAAAAAGTTACAGCACTTTCAAAGTGGGGGTGCCAGGGAAATGCCAGCACCCCCACCTCAAAATATTCAAATCTGACTTGGTGGAATCGTTTCTACTTCGTTTGTATCGGTTTGTACCGTAAAAATTTTCGTTTGTACCATCAAGACAAAAAAGTTACAGCACTTTCAAAGTGGGGGTGCCAGGGAAATGCCAGCACCCCCACGTCAAAATATTGAAATCGGACTTGGTGGAATCGTTTGTACTTCGTTTGTATCGGTTTGTACCGCAAAAATTTTCGTTTGTACCATCAAGACAAAAAAGTTACAGCACTTTTAAAGTGGGGGTGCCAGGGAAATGCCAGCACCCCCACCTCAAAATATTCAAATCGCACTTGGTGGAATCGTTTGTACTTCGTTTGTATCGGTTTGTACCGCAAAAATTTTCGTTTGTACCATCAAGACAAAAAAGTTACAGCACTTTTAAAGTGGGGGTGCCAGGGAAATGCCAGCACCCCCACCTCAAAATATTCAAATCGCACTTGGTGGAATCGTTTGTACTTCGTTTGTATCGGTTTGTACCGCAAAAATTTTCGTTTGTACCATCATGACAAAAAAGTTACAGCACTTTCAAAGTGGGGGTGCCAGGGGCTCCATTTCCCCGGCACCCCCACCACAAAATATTCAAATCGGACTTGGTGGAATCGTTTGTACTTCGTTTGTATCGGTTTGTACCGGTACAAACCTTCGTTTGTACATTTATTATAATAATATTATTATTATAATAAATAATAATGTGCAATCTATATTAAAGAAAAGTTTTTTCGCAGTTATGAGTATTTCCAATTTTAGAGAACTCCGAGCAAGTTACGCTTGGTTACATTGCGCTCGGCAGAAAAGATGAACAAGAGTTATTTTAAGTAAATAATTTTATTATATTAATATAAAAGAAAACAAACTAAATAATTAATAAAATGTACAATTATTAATATATTAAATAGTATAAATCAAAAATTGACAATTAGTTGCTACTATTGATTGTCTCACTATCTTGGACCGATCTTGTAGGTCGTCATAACGTTCCCATTTTCCAGAACTGTTACGCCAACAGTAACAGACGTAGTGACCAATAGCATTCACATTGTTTAATGTCGGAGGTAGAAAACTAATAGCACCTTGAAAATGGTAAACCGTATCGTTCAGCACAATTTGAGGGGGAACTTCTTTTAAAGGAATATTTAATTCAATTGGTGAATTTGATGTAGATGGTCCACATATTTCAAACAATACTTGTTGACCAAAAACTACCTTTTTTTCGTACTGGGATTTGCACATTTTGCACTGACTGAGGTTACCGTTATTTTCATTAAACTTGAAATTTAATGCATCTCGAAGGTTTAGCACACTACTATCTGGAAAATTTACCACTGTCGAAGGATATCCTGTTAATCTCATTAAGGTCCAGTTGTTTAGTTTCGGGTTATCTTTTAACCTGGGTTATTTTCCATAGAATTGATTGTTTCAAGAATTGTTTCCATGGAAAATAATTTAGGTTAAAAGATAACCTAATACTGAACAACTGGGCCTAAGAGTGTTCAACAAATGTGTTAATACCTGCCGTGCAGGGACGGCTCCATATTTACTTAGATTTATTTTCATTCGCAAACCGTCGATAAATTCCGCTGTAGACATTACTGTACTTTTTTCTGAGATTGACATTGGATAGAGATATATGGCGACAGATAGAGGAGGCGTTCGTCCAAAGATAGAACTTTTAGCGCTGACACATGATGATAATGAATAATGTTCATCAAATTGCAGATTTCAGCAGCTCCCTCGCACGATTCTCGAGGTTAACCTCATCGAATAACCTCAATAACGTATGAGGTTATTCGTCTTTGAAGATGAATAACAGAATAGGCGTAATGCGCATTGTGCATTATGAAAATTTTAAATCAAATTAGTGATTGATTCTTTTTTTAACCAATAGCCTATGAAATTACAGAACGTTTTCTGGATAAGGATTACCAACCTTATATTTTAAAAAGAAGAAAATGTTGAAGAATACGGTCATCCGAGTTCCACCTTGTTAATTTAATAAATCGATGTTTTCCAATTTGGGTTTTTAATTTATATTGTAGATCTCTGCTTGGGCTTATGTAGGCTTTTTAATGTTAGTTATCAGATTATCCGATTACCGAAAACGTTGCATAAAATCCCTTTTAATCGGTATTATTACCAATAAGAAAGACAATATTAGTTTTCTACCTCCAACTTTAAAGAATGTGAATGCAATTGGTCACTACGACTGTTACTGTTGGCGTAACAGTTCTGGAGAATGGGAACGTTATGACGACCTACAATATCGGTCCAAGATAAGCGAGACAATCAATAGTAGCAACTAATTGTCAATTTTTGATTTATACTACTTAATATATTAATAATGTACATTTTATTAATTACTAGCTGGCACGGGCGGCATTCGCCGCCCTTAGCCATCTAGAACCAGAATACATCCGAGGAGGCCATAGTTGTTCGGCCTTCGGCCTCACAGGGCGGACCATAATAGATCCGTGAAGGCCATAGTTGTCTGGCTTTCGGCATCACAGGGCGACCATAATTCATCCGTGAAGGCTATGGTTGTTCGGCATTCGGCTTCACAGGGCGGACCATAATAGATCCGTGAAGGCCATTGTTGTTCGGCCTTCGGCCTTACAGGGCGGACCATAATAGATCCGTGAAGGCCATAGTTGTTCGGCCATGGGCCTCACAGGGCGGACGATAATAGATCCGTGAAGGCCATAGTTGTTCGGCCTTCGGCCTCACAGGGCGGACCATAATAGGTCCGTGAAGGCCATAGTTGTTCGGCCTTCGGCCTCACAGGGCGGACCATAATAGATCCGTGAAGGCCGCCATCTGTTGACAGTGTTTTGAATCATTGACAGTATGTCAGAATATTTCGATTTTTGACAAATTAAATTTTTTGTTTGCAAGACTTGTTATTTGATTTATTGAAAAAGGCGGATAACATTTTTCCCCGCTCGAATTTTTTTTCCATTTATGCACGAATAGTTGTGCCTGGATATACTATACTATAATATTGGCAAACACGTGTTTTGTTCACCATCTAGCGAAAGCGTAGTATAGGGTGATTCACCGTAGTATAGGGTGAATCAATAAAAAATTGAAAAACGCGAATAACTCTTTTCCCCGCACAAATTTTTTTTCCATTTATGCACGAATAGTTGCGCCTGGACCTACAGAATAACTGTGCAAAATTTGGTTGAGATCGGTCCAAGGGTGTAGGAACGTTCAGGCCAGCCCGGCCCTGTAAGTAAGTAAGGGTTTGTTAACTGGGTTAAGTACCCAGGTAACTGGGTACTTAACCTAAGGGTAAAATATACAGTGTATCAATAAAAAATCGAAAAACGCGAATAACTTTGCTCCCCACGGGAATTTCTTCTCCATTTATGCACGAATAGTTGCGCCTGGACCTACAGAATAACTGTGCAAAATTTGGTTGAGATCGGTCAAAGGGTGTAGGAACGTATAGCGAACAAACAAACAAACAGACAAGCTCTTTTATATATATATACATAGATATAGACTAGCTGGCACGGGCGGCATCCGCCGCCCTTAGCCATCTAGACCCAGAATAGATCCGAGTAGGCCATAGTTGTTCGGCCTTCGGCCTCACAGGGGGAGGACCATAATAGATCCGCGAAGGCCATAGTTGTTCGGCCTTCGGCCTCACAGAGAGAGGACCATGATAGATCCGCGAAGGCCATAGTTGTTCGGCCTTCGGCCTCACAGGGGGAAGACTATAATAGATCGGTGAAGGCCATAGTTGTTCGGCCTTCGGCCTCACAGGGCGAACCATAATAGATCCGTGAAGGCCATAGTTGTTCGGCCTTCGGCCTCACAGACCGGACCATAATAGATCCATGAAGGCCATAGTTGTTCGGCCTTCATCTGTCATCTTTCATCTTTAATCTGTCATCTGTCATCTGTCATCTGTCATCTGTCATCTGTCATCTGTCATCTGTCATCTGTCATCTGTCATCTGCCATCTGTCATCTGTCATCTGTCATCTGTCATCTGTCATCCGTCATCTGTCATCCGCCATCTGTCATCCGTCATCTGTCATCCGTCATCTGTCATACATACATACATACATACATACATACATACATACATAATCTTCACGTAAAGTTACATCTTCATGTAAAGTTAAATCTTCCGCAAAGAGGTAGATCTTCCACGAAGAAGTGGATCTGCGTCTTCTTGCACAATTCCGGCGAGTTCTGCGACCTATATAAAGTGCTCCGGTCTTATTCGCGGCATTCAGATTAATTTGTTAGTGGTTTGCATTTTTCGAATTAAAGCCGCCATCCCCGCCATCTGTTGACAGTATTTTCAGATTAATTTGTTAGTGGTTTTTTGTTAGTAGTTTTTTATATATTTGACAAATTAAATTTTTTGTCAAACTTGTGATTTGATTTTCGCAAAAAGCGAATAACTTTTTTCCCCGCCACTGACTGTACGTCAAATTAATTATTTGACAAATTAAATTTTTTGGAATAACTTTTTTCCCCGCCACTGACTGTACGTCAAATTAATTATTTGACAAATTAAATTTTTTGTCAAACTTGTGATTTGATTTTCGAAAAAAGCGAATAACTTTTTTCCCCGCTCGAATTTCTTCTCCATATATGCGAGAATAGTTGCGCCTGGAGCTACAAAATAACTGTGCAAAATTTGGTCGAGATCGGTCCACGGGTCTAGGAACGTATAGCGAACAAACACGCAAACACGCAAGCAAGCAAGCAAGCAGATCTTCTCTTTTATATATTTAGATTGGAATAACTTTTTTCCCCGCCACTGACTGTACGTCAAATTAATTATTTGACAAATTAAATTTTTTGTCAAACTTGTGATTTGATTTTCGAAAAAAGCGAATAACTTTTTTCCCCGCTCGAATTTCTTCTCCATATATGCGAGAATAGTTGCGCCTGGAGCTACAAAATAACTGTGCAAAATTTGGTCGAGATCGGTCCACGGGTCTAGGAACGTATAGCGAACAAACACGCAAACACGCAAGCAAGCAAGCAAGCAGATCTTCTCTTTTATATATTTAGATAGATTTAGTTTTTTTCTTATATATTAACATATATAGATAATAAAATTATTTACTTAAAATAACTCTTATTCATCTTTTCTGCCGAATGAAATTCATCTCGGCATTCATTTGAATGCCGGGCGTAACTTGCTCGGAGTTCTCTGAAATACTCATAACTTCGTAAAAACTTTTCTTCAATATAGATTGTACATTATAATTTATTATAATAATAATATTAATATCCATCATTAATATCCATCTGTAACTTTTTTGTCTTGATGATACAAACGAAAATTTTTGCGGTACAAACCGATACAAACGAAGTACAAACGATTCCACCAAGTCCTATTTGAATATTTTGTGGTGGGGGTGCCGGGGAAATGGAGCCTCTGGCACCCCCACTTTGAAAGTGCTGTAACTTTTTTGTCTTGATGGTACAAACGAAAATTTTTGCGGTACAAACCGATACAAACGAAGTACAAACGATTCCACCAAGTCCGATTTCAATATTTTGTGGTGGGGGTGCTGGCATTTCCCTGGCACCCCCACTTTGAAAGTGCTGTAACTTTTTTGTCTTGATGGTACAAACGAAAATTTTTGCGGTACAAACCGATACAAACGTAGTACAAACGATTCCACCAAGTCCGATTTGAATATTTTTTGGTGGGGGTGCCGGGGAAATGGAGCCATTCTTTCCTGTTTTACTGCAAAATAAAACATTGCATGAAAACAGGAAACCGATAATAATAACCCGTATTGATGTTGCAGTAATTCAATAATCGACATGAAAATTTCTGAAACTTCCTATTTTCGACAAAAAAAGTAGCACAGTTATTATTTTATAAACTTTACTGCTATTTATTATAACAATTATTGAAAATAGAGCTATGTTAAAATCTCGTTTGTTCTTAAAGTTATATTAGGACAAAAACCATGACTGATAGTAGGCATTAAGTAATATAAAGAACATTAAATGTAAATTAAGGATTTTAAGAAAATTAAGGATAGTACCCACTGTAAAACCATAAGAGAGATAATTGATTTTATTGTGTTCTTAATCTTTGGAAATAAAATTGTGCAAGTCTTAGATTTTTCTCGTCTGTTTAAGTGCTTCATCTTTTGGTTTAGAACTGGTATAACGTTTTATTGAAACAGACATAAAAATTTTTAAGTTTCTATAAAAGCTACCTCAAATTTTGTTATTATCATGTTGCTCAAAAATAGTCGATAGAACAAATTTGTTCGCACCAAATAGACTTGAGGTTTAAAATTAAAATAGCAGTTAAACAATGCAGGTTGAAGGTGTTGTTGCAGTTTTTCTTAGAAAAGTTGTTCTAGCGCAGCAGGAGAATTTTGACGTTTTGGGTATAAATTCGTTTTGATTTTCATAAAATTCTAACCCGTTCATACGCAATACAGTGGTATATTGATAAATTTGTTTACGAGAAGTGCTACGTAGTCAGTTATGTTTGGTAACTACTAGAACTTTGTTTTAGCTTACAAACTGTCGAGAAGTTTACCATAGCGACAAGGAATTTCATATATGAAACTGTATCTTGTTTGCAAAGTTTTCATAATAATAAAAGGTTTGAGGTATGGGTAGCATATATTTTTCAAACTGTTGAACTTTGGAGTACAAATAACGCAAATATCATAAACTTATCGAATAGTTGTTCAGTATAAATTCTCCTTTTCAGATCCACAGGGGTGGTTAGAACGTAGGGGAATTAACGGACACAGAGCTCACTCGTGACCGTTTCTGAAAATTACATGTTATAAAAATTATTATTACCAAACATTGCAGATTATATGGTAACTCTAATATGTTTCTGATTCATTAGCCATCATCAGCACCGTATACACATTGAAGCCCTTGAATTGTGTAAAAGGGTCCTTATCGTTTGAGGCTTTCATGAAGATACCTTGCAAAACACAACCCTTAGCAATGCCATCGCGTTTCACGAATGTAACTCTATCAACTAGCAAATTTTAATAATAATATCAAACAATACAAATTTCATGCATTATGCAGGTGAAAATCCGATACGGCGCATATTGCACAATTCAAGAACTTCTTGTGTATACGGTACTAATGATGACTAATGAGCCTGAAACATGTCTGCCGTTCATCTTCCATTTTGCAAAGTTTATTATTTTTCACCGGCATAATGCCTGAATTTATCATTATGTTCGGTTGAAAATGTTTTCATAAATACACAAATTTTTTTTATAAATTTTTCAAATTTTGTTTCACCATATTAATGTTTATTAATCAAATTCTTCATTACATTTTATTTATTTGGAAATAAGTTTTTGTACCAGGTTCGATCGTGATAAAATTATGAAACAAAACTAAATGCTGCAATTTACCGGACATAATTTCTCAACCCGGTTTAAGCGGCTGTGGGGTCTAACTGCCGAAACGTTTTGTAACATTTGTCATTCAGAACCGACGTTAAGCGGTAGTAGATCTTCCATATTCAATCAATAGGTTATAAAGCTGAACACGATGCTGGTCTCTTTTTTAATTTTAGATCAAAAACCGACTGAAAGGCAAACTTTAGAGTCACATTATCATTGAAGCGAGAAAAAAGTTTTGTTAATTATCTAACGAATTTTCATAAAACGTTAAAAAGGAGAGCTTTTCCGAAATTTTTAATAAATTACGTAACCATAATCAGCGAGGCAACTAAATGATAGTCGTTACAAGAAAGTCAGCTTTTAAAACTAGGAAAAGCCTGTCGTGTGCTCAAATGGTGAGCTTTTTATCTACACTTACAGCTCTACAGACTTTTACTCGAGTGAAATTTAAAAAATTCTAGAATGTGATGTGATTTTCCGATTTAAAAATCGATTTGGTTAAAGAATATAGTAGTTATAAAAAGTATTTACCAAAAATCCCTTCATTAGATGAAATACCTAATTTAAAGTTAGGCGCTATGTCGTGTAGCTCATAATGAAAGCACAATAAAGTTTAATTAAAATAATTTTGTAAGTAGTTCGTGTTAAATAAGCCATTTTATTTTCAGTTTAATTACAGCTAACGTATTACCTTAATTGTTGCACCCTGAACCATACAAATTTAACAATCTTAAAACCAACCAATGCAAAATTGTTAATATTAATGAAGTGCTAAAGATGTTCACAGAAAATTTGCCAAATTAAGGAATTCAATTATGAATTAATTGCTTTTAGAATCTTATTATCCTACCTCGATATCTCGAGCAATTTAAAGCACCTAATGACTTATGAGTCTGCAAGTGTAGTTTTGTGGAAAATTCATTAGAATAATTAGCAATTCCAAGGAAACTTGAAACTTGAGAAGTTATAAGCATTTCACTTCCTACTTTAAACTGATAAATTAAATTAACTGTTAAGGTATATACTAGGTACATACTAACTAGTTGATATTTTAAAACAATCAAATTAATTACGAAACATTGCATTGCATTAAATAATATAATTATCTCAAAGTACTATTTAAAAATATTTTAAAAATTAGGAAATAATATCGAATTAAAAATTTAATTTTGTTTGGAGTGTTTATAAGATAACTAAAATTTTATTTATGATAAAAACGACGTTGTGTAAAATAAAAAAGGTTTAATTAAATTTTCATTAAAACAAAAATTTAATGAATTTACATAAATTTTGTTTAAATGAGCTCATGTCCAAATAAATTGTAAAATATTGAAATATACTACCATAAATAAGCAGAATTCCCTAAAAGACACGTTTAATTAAAACCGTTACACTGTTTAAATTTTTTAGACGCTTTTACACTGCGATGTGTTGGTTACTCACTCACTGGAGTCTGTAAAGCTTTTAAAGCTCTAGGAGTAGTATGAAAATATCCTGATCCTAGCGCATGCACAACCCCGCGGACGAGTTAGATGGTCGTTTTTAATGTTTGTTTTCATTATATAAAAAATATTTACTTACACCTAAGGTAGTCAATATTAACTGATCAATTTACAAATTTCATTTAGCTAGCTTCCATTGATTCTTAATTTCTACACTAAATGTACGTATAATATAATAACTACTGTTCTTGATATCGTAAAATACAACTGTAATTTTATTTTAAATTTATTTTATAATAGCTGTACTTCATTATCGCAGAATTTTTAAAATGTTTAGAAATTCATTTTTAATAAGGTGGAAAATTTCTAGAATATAATCGCTTTTTCAGCAATTTGCGATATGAAAAGAATTTCAAGATTTCTAATTTTTTATTTTTATTTTGTAAAGCAATATTTGGCTTTATTTTCTATTTAGGAGATAAATTTAAATTTAAATAAAATTACTAGTACCCTTATCGATACGTAACTACAGTGTCGTTAAAGTGTAACCCGAAGCTTTTCAAAGCACCTGAAAAGCGTTGAAGGCAAAATTTGTAGAATGAAGTGTTTAAGTAATAAAAATGGTTCTTTTTATCCAGTAATTGAAAACTGTTTATGTGATATGTTTTGTCGTAAAACGATGCTTTATATAACGTAAAAATGAAAAAATTGTTCTTCTAGAATTGATTTGTTGTTGTAAAATATAATTGATGACGTGATGAAATTGTGTATACCAATTAATTTTAGCAAAATGTAAACCAAAATTTTATGCAATCTGCATTTTCAGAATAATTATCACGGAAGGCTAGTAAATTTGCCAAATTTTAACTATCAGCGAATTTAGTATTAAAAGCAAAACATTTATAGGTACAATTAATAGCTAAAAAGCTTTTTTTTACAAAAATTATTAATAACGGCAGTGACTCTATATTTTTAAATCTATATTTCGTAAAATAATTAATTTAGATTTTATAAAACTGCAATATAATAATTTTATCAGTTATTAGGTACATTTCGCTACCCCCCCCCCCCCATCGTGAATATTTTAACGAAATTGGTGTCAAAGTTTGAGCTTTAATGAGCTTCCATTTAAATCATTTGAACCACATGCATAAAACTTGGGGGGATAAAACTAAAACTTTTACCCGAAAGGTAAAAAAGTTAGAGCTTTTGAAATATTGTGAAATTGTAAATTTTATCAACATCGTTCCGAGCAAGTAGCGCGCGGAATTCGCGATTTGGAGGGGTCGGAAAAATGTACCTTCAGTTATAACCACGTAATATTTACCATTCATATTTTATATTTAAATTTCCGCGTTATGTAGGCTCCTAATGTTGTACTACCTCATTCTTGATAAAAATTCTGGGTAAATTTTTGTAATACATCTTACATTATATGTATAAATTGCAGATACAGATAATATAGTAAAAACAGAACAGATGGAAGAAGTAAAAGAGATGTTTAGAAACCTAACTGGGGTAGTAAATCAAGGCAAATAAAAATAAAAGCAAGCAAGACGCTAGGATAGCGAAACTTGATAATCAGCTAGAGAGATATGAGAGAGAAAGAGAAGCACCCAATATTATTTTTAATGGAATGGCACAAATAAGTGGAATGGTAACAAGTGTTAAAATAGAGAAGTGGTTAGCAGAAGAACTAAAAATACAAGTCAGTGTTACGGTAGCTTATAAAATAGGCAAAATACCTGGAAAAGAGTGATCCTAGCAAAATTAAAAAACAAAAGTAAAAATTTGAAAGTAATGGGAAAATAAAAATAAACTGAAAGTAACAAGAACTTATATAGAAATTGACTTAACCAACTGCGAAAAGTTGATCCAAGACAAAATATGTGAAAGGGCAAAGAAGAGATGTAAGAGGAAAGAAAGTTAAGGTCGGGTACCATAGACTTTACAACCAAAAGAAAAGTTGTATACGGAACCGAAAGGATCAAAGACTTGAAGCTGATCAAGGGTCTAACACGACCTCCAAAAAACACTGAATAATAATAGGGAAGGGGTAGCTGGTAGCAGATACTCCAAATGGGACGGAAAGGAAAACAAAGTCACCTATTTGGAGATCGCCAAAAATTTGGTATATGCAATAAGTTAAAAATAAGAGGAATCAAGAACGAAGAAGGCTATTTGGAAAACGATATAGAAAAGGTAAAAAGACATGGGAAGAACACTTTTCTGAAAGCTGTCCCCCAAGCAAGTGAGAAACTCCATAAAATGGAGATAAGCGTAGAAGAACCCTGTTACGAAGAAGTAGTAGGATTAATAAACAAATTAAAAAATAATAAAACGCCAGGTAAAGGCATAAACGCGAAAATGATTTAAATAATATAATCGGGGTCTAATTCACCCCAATAAACGGTTATGTTAAGTTTCTGTACAGAGACAGCAAAATTTCACCGGGAATGTAAAGCTATTAAATTAAAATAAATATAAATTATAAAATTTAAGATCGGTTAGGTTCTAGAACTTCCTTTCATATTTAATATACCTTTGAACATTTTGTATCAAACTTTTTATGTACTAACTGTTTGTTTAATGAACTTTTACATTAAAAGATACTTGTTTTGAAATTATTTGAAGTGAATTTAATGCAGTATATATTATACAAACATAAAAAATTCAATGTAAAACGATATGTTAATTTCAGCTTTTCATTGTAACAAACAATAAATTCTTACAGAAACAAAAGTAATAAATTAATCGAGGAAATAACAACGTCCATTGCATAAATCCTTGAAAGTACTCTAGTTTTCAAATAAAAGTAAAACTAATTTAACATAAAAATTCAATATAGCCCGAACAATAGAAAATGCAAAATTAATCGGAAGTTTAAATTCGAATTTTTGAAACAATCAAATTTAATTAGTGTTAATTATGTAACAGCTCAGGGTAGTTTATTCATTAGTAGTATACAAACTAGCCAGTGGCCTGGTTATAAAAAATATACAATGGTTAGTTTTAAAAATATAACAGAAAAGTTAACAAATTGATGAACTCGAGCAAAAATATATCAAGATGTAGTAAGAGAAATACCCGTGAATTTCAGTACGTGTTTTCAGCAGTTGGCGACAGTTCCAAAAAGAGGAAATGTAGAGGGAAAATTTTTAAAATATTGAAATGACAATTTCGTTCATAATAATTCAACCAATAGGATGTTAGAATCTCATCAATTTGAACCAATCATAATCTACTTCCTTTGACAATACAGACCACGGTGGTGTATTGTCGCGGCAATACGACCACCGTGGTCTGTATTGTCAAGTAACGATGGAAACTACGTAAACGCATACTATAAATTATTTGTTGTCAGAAAAAATTGAAATTTTATTTACGAAATTGTCAAACGAATTCCACACGATACTATAAAATTGTCGGTTAATTTTTAAACCATGGAATCTTCGTGTTTGTCGCCCTTAAAATCACCATTCGTGCTAAAGCACTCATGATGATTTTAAGGGCGACAAACACTCAGTTCCAGTTTCAAAAATTATTGCCGACAATTTGATAGTCTCTTGTGGTATTATATATGAAAAATAAATTACAAAAGAAAAGAAATAACAACGAAAAAATATAGTGAAAAATCGAAACGGTTCTCAAAATAATTCGTTAAGTTGTAATTTACAGGTATACTTAAAGTATTAGTTTAATTATCTGGTATTTGCACGAAATAGAAAATATAACTTAATGAATCCTACAGTAAACTAACGAAGTTTTAATGGACTTCGATCGGCACTATTTAACTTTTAATTTTCGAGCAATTATAATTTCTGTATAAAAAATTAATTTAGTTCGCAGAGAGAGACTGCTATTTTCTTCACACTTAAATTCATATTTACAAAGAAATTATATCTTTTTTTTAATACAAATTATACAGTGACAGAGTAAATTAAAAATTCGTTCATTTAGCGTGGGATTCATGCTAGCTTTTCTAAATATCGTACAAAATAACACATAATTAAATTCATACTTTAGGTGAACGTAAATTGGGTATAAACTAATATCCAGGACTATAAGGTCTTGTAAATTTTTTTTGGAAATCTGAAAATAGCTGTAACAGGCTCCTGTTATCTTGGGTTCAATATGAAAAATATAATTTTGTTTCCAGGGCTTATTAATTTATTAATAACTTTTATGTACAATTAATTTGAACAGCTTTGTATAACAAAGCTAATTTTATTTTTTATTTTTATGGTTCACTATTATTTGCTATTATTATTCTAAATTAATAACACTTTCTCGAGTTTTACGCCAAACCATTGATTACTGCACATCTTTCCCACTTATAATCAATGCGATTTCTATTCAATATCGGTAAGTTAGATCACTAACTCTCAAGGTTGCATCGATTTGCTTCGGCGCAAATTCGATTGGTAATGCTCTCTCGCCAAATCTACAGCAACGCGTATAGACGTGCGATTACAAGCTCTCAATTTTAATTAAAGTTAATTGGTTTTCGAATAAGTATAATCGAACCAAAATATCGAGTTTTAATGAGAAAAATCTCACTCCGGGTGAAGTGTTACTTTTTAGGTCAGTGAGATCAATATATGATCCCGAAAATCAATTTTTATTTCGACAATCGAAATTATCGTCCAAACACATGTGCAAAGTCGATGCGACTCCATTCTTCTAAATCCGGAAAAGATCGCAAAACACCGCAGCCAATATTTCGAGGTGAATTATTCTATTATAATATCGATCCTAATATCATTAGACAAGTCCGGAGAATTGTAAAAATTCCAATAAGAAGAAAATTCGAAAACCCGCAAATTCATCTGCTCGTTTCATTTCATCAACGAACAAATCTCCACCATTTTGGGTCAGCGAGGATCGCCGCTTTGTCGACCATCTGCCAACTTTTCAAAGTTTCATGTGTGCAAAGATAATTTCTATTTCAAATACAACTGGAGGAACAAAACGCAAAATTGGTGATACAAAAACGAATTTAATTGCTTATTTAAATAATTCAGATCAATTGCTACGCTTTTTATGTTTTACAATATCGTACACTGTGTTTTTAACTATATTTTAGATCAAACATTGCCGTTTAAAATCCTGACGATTTTGGCCAGGAGTAACAACGAACCATCAGATCTGATCGTACGTAACCCAGTAACAATTCCAACAGAAATCGTAAGTAGTTATAAACACTATTTACTGTATGAATTGTTTAACAAAAATACCAAGCTCGTAGCTAACATTTTGTCAACCTGCTTATCCAAAACTAATCTACCTTCAGTAGACGTAGCTAGAATTTCCTGCTTTTTTGGTAGTATTAGTGCGATTTTTTTATCGCTAGCATTTTGTAAGACAATTAAATTCGTAGACACGACAATTCAAGTGCGAAGGTTCACCCCGTTTGGCAATTCGACTCCAACTCAGCGACATCTGTCGATTCGCTCTGGGTACCAAGTATATGTATTTGTGTTCAACATTTGTAAATAATTGTCAATTTTTATATTTTAATACAAACATTTATCATTCATATAATCTGTGTAAACAAGAATTCGCTTATGTTATTTACGATTAATTTCATATTAATTTATATTAAAAGTGTGTGTTCAAAACGAGAATTTTTTTATTTTCTACTTTGAGTTGATTTTTTGTCTCGATAAGGATAACTAAGGTCTCTGAACGTCCTTATTCGATTCTGGCGCCCTCCGGGAGAGATTACTACGCAAAGAAGAACCCATCCAAGAATCCACGAAAGCGACCCGTCGCTACCCAGCTCTCAGTACTTGGTATTAAATATACAAAGCTAAGCCGCTTCGTTAGTACATCTACGAGCATAAAAGAGGCAATTGGAATTGGAAGCACTAGCTTTTACTTATACCGTTTCATAAGTAGGGCTAGATTCTCGTTTCATAGCTCATATGTAAATTGCATTGCTGAACAACATACTAAAACTCCAAAGACCTCAACCACTTTGCCAGTTTCATTGATTTTTGTTTTTGTAATTTTTTCCGCCTGTAACTTTCAGAATTTGACCTACAAAAAAATACTGTAAATCTAAAATTTGGCTCAATTGTCCCCAATACCTTGCTGAAGAACACACTGAAACTACCAATACTTCAAACTCCGTCGTTGTTGATTTTTCTGTCTTTGTAAGTCATCATAAAACAGTATTAGAAAAAAAAACTTTATTTCAATACGAGCACATAATTCGCTTTCTAAATCTTTTCTTTAATATTTTGGAAGTTTTAGTATATTGTTCAGCAATACGTCTAGGGACATTTAAGCCAATTTTCAGAGCTACGATATTTTTTGTTTGTGGGTTATAGCAAAATTTTGTCTAAAATGGTTGGGTTATAATTATTTTGGCAACTTTTTTTAAACACAAATTGTACAAAATGATTAATTCTAACAAGACTAAACACTCTTAGTTTACTGCTCAGGAATAAAACTCGTGATCGTTGAAAAATCAATCCTGTTTTTTTGAATCGTAATGTGGTTATTCAAAAAGCATGCTATCCCGGGAGCATAGGTTTTGAATTTATTAAGAAGAGCGTTAGGGTTTTGTTCCAAATTTTTTAATAATTATGTAAATAATTATTTGATTTCTATGTTTTTTAAAAATGTCTATTATGTAAATTTTCGTTAAAATAAAATTCAAGAACAAGATTGTAATTTAGATTTTAAAATTTTAAACCTGTTGGTATTTGAATCGTTCTTGTAATTTGTGACATCCCTTTTAGATATTTTTATTATTCTTTTATAAGAGTACACGAAGTTTTCAATCGTATTATTTTGTTGCACTTAAAAATTACATTTGTAGGGTTTCAAATTTCAACATTTCGTTGGTGGATATGGAAAACCGTGTAACTACATTTTGACAATTTTACAGAAGTGACAATAAACTGTATTAGGTACCTACTACTTAATGATATGTGAAGAAAACGAAAATTTGTGGGTGTATTACGATTCAGAATAATAGCACTTCACTGGATACACTTACAGAATATGGTTTTTCAGAATCATTAAACGATTTGTCATACCATTAATTTTTATTTAAAAAAATTATTGTAAATATAATATTACTAGTAGGCCTAAAAGCCGCACTGAAACTTTTTAAGGCTGTTAACTAAAAACTGAACCAATGAAAGGTGCATTGTGAATAGATAAATTTCATAGCCTCATAATTGGCAGCAACCTTAATTTTTATGACACAACTTACTTAGATTGGCAACTAAATAAAACTGAACCAATGAGAAGTAGTACATGCAAAAGAACCTTTTACACAAACACACAGATATACGAAACACGTTTTGATAATTGAAACGGGGAGGAGCTTAAAAATTAAATTTTGTTCGTGCACTCGAAAATCCCTAATTAGTTGATTTATTTTTATAAATCCAAATTTATTACGAACCAAAAATCTAAATATTATATATAAAATTGGATTTATTATCAATCCAAAATCTAGATATAAAAATTAAAGTTAAAAAATACCTGAATGATTGATTTATTTACAGGGTTCTTACTGAAATTTTCTAAACAAATTTCTTGACTTTTTCAGGTTATCTCTGACTAAAGTAACAATTTCCCTGACCTTTTCAGTTAATCGGAAAACAAACATTGCGCACTACAAATATAAAATGATTTCGAAATTTACAATTAAAATAATTCGTTCCTCACTAGAAAACCATCGATAATTTTAAAAACCTATCGGAACTTCCGATACAGTTTTGAATGGTCTTAAATTTAAAATCGAAATCGAAGGGTTTTCGGGAAAAATTGCAAATATGTGAAAATGTGGATTTTCGTTGCAAACGAAGTTTTTTTCGCGAAAATTTCATTGAACGTTTTCGATTTATATTTGACACCTTGACGTATTAAGCGAAGAAAAAAAATGTTATTTACCATATTTTGTAAATTGTTGAAAACGGTTCTCGATTTTTCCCCGTCAAATATTGAATTAATTAAATCATCGCCTGACTAATTTATTCTTGCAATTTACAATTCTTCGTTGTTAGGAAGCCGGTGCGACGTCTCAGGGCATTTTAAAAATTTGCCACCTAACTTATTTGCAAGTATTTTTGCAAATTTTGGCTATTTGGCTGTCGATCGGCACCGGTCGCATCGAAATCTGTCGCACGGTTCGAAAATCCTCGCGTTGTCGCGCGGAGACTTTTCGCCGCCCCCGAATCGCTATCTCAAATTTTTCACCGGTATTGGATAGAATTAATCGGCGCCGACATTTTAATATGTAGCCGGATAAAATCCCACTGCCGGTTTACATTCCAGAACCATTTCCACAACAACTTTCTCGTTAAAGAATCTTCATTTTTGAGGCCTCACTGTGGAGGAACCTTTCATTTCTGAGAAACTCCAACTGATTTGTGCACAATCTTGCATAATCTAGTATCGATTACCACCAAAAATCGACACGTTGGTTTCCTCTATGATTCTCAAATAGAAATTTCGGCTTATTTGTAGTTGTTTTTCATGAATCTGCAATTTATGTCATCGCAAAGCGCCGATTGATGGCGATATTTGCCTTTTGTAAACTTGGATTAGTAATAAATGCGATTTTTGTTGGACCATTTATTTCGATTAAATCGAGGATCAGATGGTTATATATAACTATTAGCATATTAATCAGTTAGTAGATTATTTTCATTCGGTTGATAATTTTATTAAATTATATTTATTGTTGTCAATGCTGTATTTCATTTTGAAGTGAGCATGTCATTATCCCTTAGTTAAGCTTCCCTACGACTCTCGCCACCGTGTCAAGTTAGCAGAAGATCACAGGCAGTGATTTCCCTACGTTGTTTTTAAACAAACCCTTCGGGATTTGGTTTACGGATTCTTCTACCATGACTGGCTTCTGTTGGGAAAGTGGAGGAAACAGAATTTCGCGATAAGGTTCCAATGACAATATGAACGAAAGCTCATTGAAGCTCAAACAATTCTCCAACGTTTATAGTACTAATTTTATTAAAAAATCATAATGGTGCAATTTCTATAGCCTCTCACAAAATTGTTCTAAACAATTGAATTTTTATTAAAATCCTTTGAGATCCAACGAAGCTCAAACGATTGACACAAATTTTATTAAAAAATTCTCGATGGGGAGCGGTTGTAGTTTTTGTTTATTATTCGTTTATTATTCTGAATAATTTCACAATATTTGTTGTTCTAAAGATTTGATTAGAAGCTTATTAAAGCTTAAACGAATCTCGAACAATTGACACTAATTTCATTAAAAAAGCCGCGGGGGATGGAAGGGATTTTGTTAATTCCGAAAAATAAATCAGCAAGACTGTTTCAGAAGTTTTCTTATTCTCATACCAATCTTGGAAACGTTCCGCCCGTATTCGGTATCAATGTGTCCTAACTTTCATTGAAAATTAAGTAGTGCATTTTTGCGTGATTTAAGAAAAAATAATAGACCCGGTTTGCCAAGTACCTTTATGGCACTTGTATGATTTCACACTTTAGTCTCTGCTCAGTCTGTAAACTCCATACCCCTTCCCATAAAGTTATCTTTTGAAAACTTTATTTTTAAATAGTTATGATATAATTTTTCTAATCCGCTCTTTTCTTTTCAGAATGCTAGAAAAAGCGTTGAGCTTTTCGTCAGTTGATTTTGGTGTTGCGGTGATGTTCCTATTTTTCGGTTTCCCCTTTTAAATTCAATAAGGTTTCCTTATGAATTGCTCGATTGTGTGGTTTTATCTGTTTTTGGAGTATTGCAAATCTCTTTGCAATTGTTATGGATGTTGCTGGATTTAGTCGTCTTCCGCTTTCCATTTTTTATCATTTGATATACAACATTGTATATTTATAGCATTTTTGTCAGTGCGGAATTAGCATTTTTTAACGAGTCATTTATATAACGTTTTTGTTCTCGTTTGCGTTTGGGTCATACGTGTTATAATTTTATGTTTATTAATTATTATTACTTTGGTGCCTCTTTTTATGAAAAAACAATTAAAATTTTAAAATAGCGCAATATAACATTTCTCTCGCAAACGTTAGCGTTAACCTCACTTATTAATTATAGCTAAAAGAGCTACAGGACATCTCGATAAATACCAAGAGGAAAATTTTTATTCACAAAAATTATTAATTCAAAATTTCTTTTCTCGAGTGATATTTTTGAAAATTGATTGTAAGATTTTCGATGATTTATTGCTAAAATGACATAGAAATAATACTTTCAGTGAAGCATAAATTATGCTCGAATAAATTATGTTCTTTTGGGAACATTTTGTTTGAAGTTTTACTTTTAATCATTCCTTATATAAAAGTTTTTTAAATAGGGTATTACTAAATTTGCATTAGTTGACAGAAAAGAACTGTCGTGCATGATAAATATAATTATATCGGACGCGAACAATATCAAAGAAATTAAAAAATGCTAACTAGAAGTTTTTACTGCATTATGAAAGCTGTTGTGCTTTATCGAGCTTTTAATAAAAGCTCGACCAGATAAACTAACGATTCTAAATTATACAAATAATTTAAAAATTAAACGTTCAAGTTTGAACTTCTTTGGAGAAAATTAATGATGTTTGACGTAGTCTGCATTTTTACTAATTTTATTTTAAACATTCGTTAATTTGCATAGGATGACCCAATTTTTAAAAAACTCTGAGATTAACGCGGAATAATTAAATTAAATGTTTTTCTTGTGGTCAAAATTCGTAGTTTACAAATGCGACTAAACAAGAAGTATTTTATTTAAATTTAGTATTCCATGGTAAACCAACTGATTGATTTGTAATTAATTAAAATGTACTAGGAAAACAAATCACTGCGGGATAAAGCAAGATACTACTAAATTTTGCATTTATTCAATGTACATGAAAGGTTTACAAAATAATTATTGCAAAATTATAAATGTATGTACTATATGAAATATTTTCATTTACTTTATTAAAGCAGGCAGCTACAACCATTTTATTAAATGAAGTTTTTCATGCAAGATTCGAAATAGGTCGAGCGCTCATAACGGCTAGCTTGAGCTTAAAAAAAATCTTTGAATAGTTACTCACAACTTACATTAACTAATAAAACTCCTTTTTTCGGATTAAACTAAGTTTATTGAAAGTCGATATAGAAGATTTATTAAATTTGCGGTAGAGGCAGCATCCAACTCAATTGAATTTTCTAACTGCATTTTTTAATAGCAGTTATCATTAAAAAAGGAAAAGCAAGCTTTCATGTGGTTTAATATTTTCTGTAGGAATTATTTCAAAATTCCATTTCCATTTTACCAACATAACTGGAAGGTTAAAACAAAATAATTTTAATAATTGTAAGTTTGTAGCATATTTCAATCAAAATACAATTTCATATATTATTTCAAAAACGTGAAAGTTCAGATTAAAATACATATTAAATACCACTGTACTAAACAAATTCTTTTTGAATAATTTCGGGCCTTTATTTTTCTTGTATCCCTCGAGCGAGATGTAATCATCAAAGTAAAATTTAGTTATAAATTTAAGCAAGTCGTTGTGAAAATGTGATGAAAAGATGATTTTTAATACCCGTCAAACACATTCATCAAGATTGATGCAGCCGTGTATTCGATGCACGAGGTTTTCCATTGGAAGCTTTTCATTACGTGCAGCAGCATGGCTGGTGGTATTGCATTAAATTATATATTATTCTGACAAGACATTGTTAAGATAATTTCCTTGCTGTAATTTTTCACACGAAACCGCGGGGTTAATATTTAATTAAATTAATTTCAAAACCTTTTCAAATATAACAGAAATATCCGAGTACGTAGTATGCGCAATAAAGGAAACCATAAAAATTAAAAAGTAAAATAAGCGTCTTTGTTGGTGAGTGGTGAGTAATAACTTTGGTAATAATAAAAAGAATTGATGCATTAGACTACTACATGTTTTTTAATAATTAATTTTAAGGAAATTATAGTCAAGGAATAAATAACTTATTATAATCTACTAATTAGATGTGTTCTGCACCTCACAAACACCAATGATCAGAGCCGCCTTCAAAAATGATAACATTCTAAACTTATAAGGAATAACATGTTTCGATGTTATTCACGATTTATCTCATCAAATAACCTTTGATAAAAGGCATTAAAAATTTTTAATTATTTATTATAATTGACCATGCATATTGGAATAGGTCATAGTAATCTACTAAGTAGATATGATGTTTTGTAGCAAAACGTACCTACTTAGAAGATTAGAATGACCTATTCCTCGAAAATAATTTCTTGAAAAGCATCAGAATGTTGAAGCTTCGTAAAATTCAAATGATGCAACGCTTCATAAAATTATTAATTATTAATTAATAATAATAAACTCTATTTATAAATTCATTTCTTTAAACAAACTTTTATTATTATTTCAAGCTGTTTCTCTAAAAATAACGTGTAAAATCTCCTTAGGGAAATTCACAGAGATAAATTTAAAAAATAAAATCCTGTAGTTGAAAAATGCGAATGTAAAATACAACTCCACGATAAACAAAAAGGAAAATATTTTATATCATTACGACTTAGGAAGCAAAATTTTCATTTCCTTACTGACGTTAACTGATGAAAAGCTAAACGTTTAATAGGAGCATAAATGCAAATGCACTTAATTTCAGAAATATTGTGGTAGAAGTCCACAGTCTGACCGTACGATTATCCTGAGTGGCAATTAAAATATTTCAAAATTCATGTCTCAAATTAAACTACTGTGAAAATTATGCACGAATTCAAAATTAGATGGAGAGTAAATTTTGATAATTTTGTTAGTTCTGTATGTATAAATTACACAAAATTGATAATATGCATGTATGTACTGTAGTAGGTCACAATTAAATTTATATTATCGTATCTTTATCCGAGGACATAAATTTGAATATATTGAAAACTCATTTGAAGCTACGTACATTCGCAGTTTAATAATTGTTAAATGTTTTGTTTTAGTTTCGGTGGTACATTTTGAATATATGACATAAACCTAAAACAACCATAAAAGCTGTATAAGTTTAACAAAAATTACTTTATCATGCATTAATTACATTTGTCTGCTATTAAGAGAAAATGTCGAGTAACCTTTAGATGAATTAAAACACGATAAACTAATTTGAGTGATTTTTGAGTTATTATTTATTAACTAATACGTGAAAGCCATATATTATTCACGATATTCGGCCTCACTCAGGGGATCGCGACCGCAAACTAACGTAATATAATGAAAGCTATTTATTTATAACTCCGATTTTGCTACATATTGTATGATCGGATAGCGTTACGAAAATTTATATAGCGATAGTTTGACTGCTGTTAATTCGACATTAACTCGCGAAGGAAGTCAGGATAATTGAGTACATTTTGGTTTGAATCCATTGGTTATTCCAGTTTGACTTTGCCCTTCCGATGAAAACTTGAAAATTTTTCATCTGATTGACTCTCAATTTAACACGCAATAACACAAGGCAAATCTAGAATATTTTTATTGTGACGTTTTTGTGGTGCTCGACAACGGTTGACTTGAGCCAATGCATCGATCTTGATTTCTTTCTCTGAATGCGATTTGCATGAGATAAAGCGTCAACATCACGCTTTAGCTTCAGTTTGTTAGATGTGCTTAGAGCATTTTCGATTTAATTCAGGCAATAAAGCCGAAAAAATCCAGGCAAGCTGAAATTTTCCAGATATGTGCTTTCGGGTATTCGAATTAACCCCCCAATAGTCACCTAAAATCCCCCATCCGCTTTTTTTCCAATTGAGTATTTTAGTACCTACAACGTGGGTTAATATTATAATTTTTAGAAAAAATTAATTTTCCTATTGGTTCAAACTAGGCAGAAAAATTCTAACTAGATTTTTTTATATAAGGTTCTCTAGGGTAGGGTATTAAGTAATCTTGAAGTCTCCCCCACCCCTCTAACGAAATCGGTGTTACCTTCTGCGAGGTAGAGAATGGCATAAAAATCAGTTTTCGCCAATTTCTCGACTTTCTTTGAACTTTACGAAAGAAATAGTTTCCCATTAAATTATAGTTAATTAAATTCTCCACAAAAAAGATCTATACACATTTTTTGCCAGATTCCTACTTCATATAGTTCTGATCGTCTAAAGCTGAGGTAAGTTACGTAATCTTCAAATTTTCCAATAATTATTTATAACCGCGTCGGAGCGGTCCCTTCCAGGCAGTTTGCGAGTCTATTTATTGCCCTGAGTAGTTTTTATTTTCAAAGAGGATGTATAATAATTATGTATTTTATTTACCGGAATCACCCTTCAACTCGGCGCATTTAACACAACGTTCTTATGGTAACTCTAACAATTTTTGGAGAAAATTTGTTTCCTTGGTCTGAAAACTATCTTTATAGCATCGTTTGAGGTAAATATTTTTATTTTAAGGCTCTTTTAAGTTTTGAAAATATCCTAGGTACAATTGGGCTCAAATAAATTGGCACCTGCGTCATTAGTAAAAATAGTATGAAGTAAGCTTAAAATTACCGGTCAAATAAGAACATTTTAAAATGCATCTTTTCTTTACATTTTAATATAACTTTTACACTTTACTACAATTTTAATTATCTGTCGATGTCATAATATTGGGTTATGGAATAAAAATCTTTATAAGGGGCTCTTAAATTAAATAAAACTGAAAGATTTTAACAATGAAGAAATATTTTAAATAAATGAAGTGATTTATTCAATTTTTAAACTCCAAATTATATTTTTTGAATTGAATTTCAATACGTGAGAATTAAATTTTATGTTTTTTATGTTAGTAAGGTTTTTGGTTCTTTTTAGTCACAAGACATGCAAAAATTTTTATTTGCTTTTAAATAAATCTAAAGGACGTCCCAAATTATATGCAGGATGTCCTTTCTTAATGGGAAATTCTTGACGTAGGGGCTAATTTATTTGATCCCAACTTTTATGTTCGATGATCTATAATAATTTTAAGAGCGATTGCATTGAATATTTGCAGAGCAACAAGTGACTTGTGAGCATATTTATTGTCTTGCAAAATTAACGTACATTTAGAACCACAAGTGTTTGTGCCAAAGAGAACCGACATGTTTATCTTTCAATTATTAAACATGATCAAGGTCAACTATTTGTCAAATAGTTAAGTTGAGTAATAAAAAATCTTTGAGAATCGAGCAATAGGCATTAGTAAATCATTATACAAGAGAATGTATCGTTGCTGCAAGGAAATTGAAAATAGGTGAAATCATTATTTTTATTATTTAGACCAGTATATTGTAATACTGCTGCCGAAAGGACTTCATTTCAAAACGAGTATTCTGGAATATTAAAAATTCAGCTGCTTTTCCCGATTTGATCACTGCAGTAGAAATATCAATCATCAAATCTGGGTATGGAGTGCCATTCAACGAAATTGCACTAAATAACAGTAGGTCAGAAAGTGTTGCAAACTATCTCAAAAAAGAAGAAGCATGTGATATGTTTACCTTCTTACTCGTCCCTAATGGGAGAACGTATCAGATAAATAAACAAACCACGCAGAAAGGATAAAAATCCCTACTACTTATATTGCGTGGTTACCCTGATGGTCGTATAAAGCTAGCTCGTTGTAGCTGGAAGCGATGGTCGTGACTTCCACTCTGTGCTGTCCTGAAAAATAATGCGGGTACGCTTCGTCGAAATGAAATAAAACAATAATTAAATCACAAAGTTTTAATGAAGTCAAATCGACAACTACAAACGTGCGTGGAGGTGGCGTGCTAAAAACTATATGCACTTTAATTGAAATTTAAAAAACGGCACGTCAAAGGTGTCAACCAAACGGGATCACCAGAATGGCAGCCCAGTCAATACAAATCTTGACTTAATGAATGTACCACAAAATCACCAAAATCCAAACAAGAATAATAAAAGGTCTTACCCGAGCTCGATAAGATAACAAATGGTAATACGACAACTACTTCCTGTGAGGATGGGCGGTGATTGGTTTTGAAACAGCAACGGCGGCAATCTGGGGTCCTCGAAAGCGGATCACCGACGTGAAATCTCGGCACAACAGGTTTCGGCAGGAACAGCGATGCTGGGACGGCGTCACTCGGCAGTGTGGATGGTCTAATACGGATTGGCAATCCAAATAAACAATATGATCGTCCAAAATTATTATGATTATCCAAACTAATTGATGTTGTGATTGGTAAACAACAATCAACTTCCAAAATGTGAACTAGATTGGTTGTCACAAATATCACCATGCGAAAGTTACCAATAAAAATATGGTTGGTATTACTTTGTAGACCACGATAAAAAATGGTGGTTTGAGATAACAAATTTTTAATATCTCGAAATAATTGAACTGGCTTCTAAAAAAATCGTTACGCACTGTTTTCACAAAATCCGTAATGACGGTGAGATTAACTACTGCGTACTACTAATTTTGCAACGAAAATCAACTGAAAAGTAATTGATTCACACGCGATCAATAATATCGACCTGCCTCGTCGCACTTCAAAGCCAAAGTTGGTTTTTAACGGCGCGCGTCTATATTCTTTGCTATCTCGTTCGTTGCAAAAGTGAGTTAAGAGATGGCGCTTGGAGTAACAATTTAAATAATTTAAATTTTATGAAACGAAATAGACATATTTTGTTACACATGTAATCTATGATCACTGCCACCAACTGAAGCAGCAGCGTATTTAAGAAAAAACATAGGCGGGGGGGAAAGGGCGAAATTTACCCCTTCGACCAGAGAAAAACCGATTGATACCGATTTCAGAAGTTTTTTTAATATTCTTATTCTCACACCAATTTTTTAAACGCTCGTTGCGGTCTCATAATTGTGTCCTACATTTCTTTGGCAATTATCTTCGAAAAATAGTACAGTTTTGCGTGATTTGAGAAAAACCAATACACTTGGTTTCCAAAGTACCTTAATGCAGTTGTGTGGTTTCAGACCTCAGCATTTGCCTCAGTATGCAAACTCCATATCCGTTTCTATAAAGTTATACCTTAAAAACGTCATTTTTAATAGCTGTTACGTATATGATTTTTATAATCTGCTAGTTCCTTTTCAGAATGTTGAAACCTACCTCTCCTTGAAATTCTTTGAGAACCCAACATCAGGTTCAAAAATAGCATGGTAATCGGTAGAATCCAAAAGATTATGTTTGGAGATCATGGTGATTTTTCGATTACTACATAATAATGACCTTTCCCCACAAGAGTTTCTACTACAAATCTCCCACACTGTGCGAAAGGTTGCCAACGAGGTTGCAGTTTTAAAAAGGCCGAACTTCAATTCTCAGCAATTTGTGGAAGCTAACGAGGATTGTCATGCATGAATGTCTGGATTGATGAAGACTCGCTCGGCTACGACGACAAAATAGAAAAAAAATGAAAAAACAGAAAAAAATCGTCTGTCAACGTTTTTGAATACTGAACCAAGCTAAATTGACAATATAAACCCCATTGAATACGCATTCTTCTGTAGAATCTTTAAGAGAATGTCGCGTGTAATGCCCAAGAAATGACAAAATTATTAATTTGTATTCATATACCTAATAAATATGTTTGCGTAAAATCTATACAATTAATTAAAAATCAATCCTAATCTCTTGATAGAGAATTTTATTAGCTTTCATTTTGTACATATTGCGGTGTTTTTTATATATTTTTGAAAGATTTATGAATTGTTGAGGAATTTTTGATTTTTACGTCAGAAGTTAACATTAGGAGATACGCGTTGAACGCGGTCCAAGATGAAGTTTAT
This sequence comes from Podabrus alpinus, assembly GCA_932274525.1. Taxonomy (NCBI): domain Eukaryota; kingdom Metazoa; phylum Arthropoda; class Insecta; order Coleoptera; family Cantharidae; genus Podabrus; species Podabrus alpinus. Next base: position 24,482,250 of record OW026454.1, read on the forward strand.
TTTTTGAGCCTTCATAGAAAAGGCATATATATTAAGTTTTGTAATAAGAATTTTGAGTTGAAATAAAATATTGATTAGCGTGTTTCAAATTTATTGAATAATAAGTTGAAATAGTAAAATAAAGATTCGTATTTGAAAAGTATTACGGTGCATATTTTGTTGAAACGCACATACCATAGCCAATATAGCTATTTTTGTCATAAAGTTAAAAAAAAGTCGAGAAATCGGTGATTTCTTGTTATAAACTTATTATTGTCCCCCCCCCCCCCCGCGGCATAAGGTGACTCCGATCTCGTTGGAGAGGGGAAACTTCCGGATTACTAATTAGATATTAAAGAACCATTATATAAAATAAAAATTAAAAAGAAAAAATTGAAGTTTTTCCACGTACTTAATCATCTTGGCGCCTGGATTAGCAAGGAAAGCGAAAAAATGGTTCAAGTTTGTAAAAACTCCACGCAAGCTGAAATTTGCAGACTTGTGTATTTGACAATTATTATAATATGAATTTGAGTTTTCTAAGGAAGTTAATTACCTTAGTGAGGAAATTTGTTTTTTTAATAGCAGGGTTTATTAAAAATTAAAATTAGTTTAGAAAATAATAACAAAATAATTTAGAATTTAATGTGACATTATCAGATGAAAGTGGAGTTAGTTTATTATTTGATGTATAAAATTTCTCAATAAATTAAGTTATCACAATTTTGAAAACTTAATTAGCTAGCTAATGGAATGGATTACCATAGCTTAGACCCATCGACATAAAAATAGGAGTGGTCAAAAATTAATTCCTTCTAACCTCATCTATTTAAGCATATTATTTAACTGAAGGGAACGATGAAAAATAAGAACTTTGCGACACAGGGTGGTATTGAAACTTATTTCACACGATGATTGCTTCACAACAATTGCGCCTATAACCTATCTAGTAAATACATGATCGAAGGATCGAAAGCATAAAAAATAACAAATCAAAAGAAGATTACTAAACTTTAATGAAATGGAGAAAATTACAAAGACATCCTGATAAACTGGAGTAAATAATTCTTCCAGCTTCATGATTTTTAATAAAAGTTTATTTGGAGCGATAAGTTGCAGGTATATTTGTTCGTTTTTAGTATTAACACATTTTAGCTGAATTTCAGTATTCTAAAAATATTGACTTACTTACTCGCTTTAGCAGATATTTTCATAATAAAAATAATGAAGCGTAGTTTGTAATAATTATCTTAGCAAAACTTTTCATTAATTTCTCTTCAGCTCCGGTTACTTTGGCATACATATATGTTATATTTGATGTTAGTATAAATTTTATCAGGGTTGTTTATCAATATTTTATAACATGTACATAGAAACAATTTTCTTTTATTTAAATATTACATTGCGTTTTTCAAGAATACATTAGTTAAATCAATATTAAGTTCTCACAGATATTCAACTGGCAAAGTTTAGATATCAGAATTATATAATATGTTCTAATTAATACATTTAGCGTGGTTTGTTAGTACAAACACTTACAGTAAAAGCTTCAACAATTAGTTATATAACTATTTAGTACGAAAATAGATTATTTAAACCTAACAATTGGATATTAACAATCTTAAAGGGTCCACCTTTACTTTACTATGAATGTAATTCATTCATTGTTAACTTTAACAAATTCAAACAGTAAGTTTTTAACGACTAAGCACTTTAGCGGAATCTACAAGGTAATTAGGTAAAGAGCACTAAAAATTAACAAGTTAAGCAGACACAATAAAATGCAATGTTCTGTTTAATAAAAAAGTAGAATTTAATTATGTTTCGTAACTTGTAAATTTAATATTAATTTTCACAAAATTTTTAAAAGAAATACTAAATCAATGTAGAATTTAATTTCTTTATTTGAAATTTCTGCACATACGTGCAAGGTATACCTACAAGCATTTCTTACATAATTCTTGCAACCAGATTACATTAAAATAAAATTATGGGGTTTACACCCTCTTTAAGTAAATTGAAATGTAGATTTCCGGCATTTTCTCTAAATTTATTAATTGCACGAACCGCTTACATTTTTCATTAGGTGATCCTAAAAATAAATTTTCAGCGCCTTTAACTACTAAATTATAAATTTTCACGATACACGTCTCAAATTAAATTTTAAGTAATATTAGCAGCGATTAAATATTTCATTTTGTAAAATATGCTGTCGTTTTTATAAAATGATCATTAGTTTTCAGTCTTTACATCTGTAACAATAACGTAAAAAGTTTCTTAAGTGAAATTGTAGCCATTTAGAAAATAAAGAAGAGTTGGGGTTATACCGGTTGTACAAAGAAAATAATTCAAGGGAAATACGACTACAACACTTAAGCAAAGACAAACAGAATGTTTTAATGTTTAATTATTTCACAGACAAATTCTACCCCAAGTTTCTAGGCCTGAGTTATGAAGTGTAGGCTGCAAACATTTGGTTAATGCGTAGATTTGATAAGTATTAGGATCACAACCGGATATAAAAAAAAAGCTTAATTATTCCCATTAAAACTATACTATTATAAGATTTATTAAAGTAATTAAATATTAATTTAATGTAAGGAATTTTAAGTGGAAATTGTTAGGAAATTTAAATTTTTCTCCTTAAAAATAAATGAGTTGATAATAACTTGGATGAAAGTGGTTATTCCTGAATAGAAAGGAATTTTTATTGATGTAACGCCCAAGTAGGTATTAAATGTAAAGGGAAAATGAAAAATTTTCGCCATAATAGCGTCGTTATTATAATTGTAATAGAATTGAATTTAATTTTCGGTAATTAATTTTGGTTTTTATTTCAACTTTCAAAAACCGTACAAGTTTATACCTACTATATAATACCGAACGGAAATTAATCGGTATTGCCAACAGGTAGATAGGCGACTATACGTTTCCACATTTAATAAAATGCTATTATTTTTACTTTAAAATCACTTTCAACTTTTTTACAAATTCTGATATCTTTCGGAAGTTAACAAACAATAACACTCTTGAACGATAACCGAAAAGCGAGGTTAGACAAGTGAAATGCCACGCGCGTCAGGGTAAACTTTGTAAGCACAATTAAATTTTCTTATTGGTAAACAGTATAAAATTCAGTTAAATTAAATTAGTACTAAACGTTTATTTGTTGTGAAAACCGATTAGAAAATATATATAAAAGGGTTGTTTCATTTCTCAAATAAAAATTAGATAAAATTTATTTTTCAATCTTTCCATTCCATTTTATGGAAAACGGTTAACGCTAACCCAGGATTTAAGTAATCTTACACGAAGGAAGCTTGAAATGGTGCAAATCAAATATATGTACACACCCTCAGGTTGATAGCAAAATGTTACTTTTAGATGGCTTCTCAGCAATTCTAAAGAACTACAGAAGCAGTTAGCTTCAACGATAACGATCACAGAAAACTACAGTTAAAATAGTACATAATTATAATATGCATGATTCTATGAAAGTAATTTTACATGATATGATCGAGAAACGTGATATTTTCATGAGCTAATGCCGAACGAATTAATTTATTTGATTAGATGTAATTAATTATATTAAAACCAGAAAACTTAACCAGAAAATTTGAATTCAAGAAGAAAAGCTTTTATGAATACAACGTGGTAGATTTTTAGTACGCATTTTTGTAAATAGAATATGTTCAAACAGACTAATATTAAAATAGTTAAATTCTAAATATTAGTACAAATGCCTACATTTTTGAGCCAAAACCAAAACTTTTAAATAAATTCAGAATGAATGAAATATTAGAAAATCAAAAAAATTTATAAGAAGGGGTGGAGGATAAAAATTGAATTGAAAAATTATAAAAAACGATAACATACGACATAAATATTAAGGTTTTAACTTTAAATTTTCCGGGGTTTTCAATAAATTTTGATTTTTCATTTTCTAACAAAATGTTTTTCCAATTTTATTTTCATTTATAATTTATTTTATCATTGTCATTTATTCACCGAAATATCGATGTAGTATGCTATCGTTTTTCATAATTTTTCAATTCAATTTTTATCACCCACCACCACCTTATACAATACAATACAATATACTATAGTCTTACATTCCTGAAGGAATATGACTGTCCATTTTGGACATAACAAATCCGTTTGTTGAGGTGGATTAATCCTCATTATCTTAATATTTCATAAACATCTATTTACAACTTTACATCTGTTCTTGCATCCGTTGTCATTGTTTTCCATAACCTATCCTGTTCTTCACCCTCTCTCTCCAGTTCAGGACCTCCATACTTCGCAGGTCCTCCATCACCTTGTCGTACCATCTCAAGTCCGGCGTTCCTCTCCCTCGGTCTCAATTCAGTAATTCGCCTTATCACATCGTTCTCATTTTTCAGCGATTTGATAACTCTAACTATGTCTTCGTTTCCAACCTCATTCAATATCTCATGATTCACCATGGGTCTTCTCTCTTGCTCTTGCAATATTTTACGCATTATTTTCCTTTCATAAATTCTCAGCTGTTCTTCTGTTCTACTATAGCACGTAGCTTCAGTCGCGTATGAGGCTACCGGCCTAACTATGGTCTTGTATACCTTAATCTTCGTTCTTCTTGATAGTTTTCTATCGCTCAGTAAGTATTTGTTTATATAGTAGGCTCTATTTGCTTGTTGTAGCCTTCTTCTCATTTCTTGTTCTCTTCTATTCTTTATCTACGTTCCAAGGTATATGAAATCATTTACCTCTTCGTATGTTTGATTTCCGGTTTTCAGCTCACTCTGGTCTTGTATCTCTTCTCGTTGACATCTCATATACTTCGTCTTCTTTTCATTTATTTGCAAGTCCATATGTTTTGCTGCCAATATTATTTCTCGAAATTTACTTTCGTTGCTCACCATAAAACTTATTCCATTCCTTCCCTACTCTTTCTTACCTGAATACAACATAGTATAAAATTTGTAAACCACCTTATAAAATTTTTTAAATTTCTTAACATTTCATTCATTCTGGATTTGATTAAAATTTTCGGTTTTAATATTTTAAAATTAATTATTTTAATATTAGTTTTTTTTATGATATGGATTATGGGTCGTAACTCACCTTCAGCTTTTGACAACAAACTCTTATTGTGCAAAGCAATCCTGAAGCCCATAGGACATATTTATGGCATTCAATTGTGGGATTCCGCAAATGATTCCAAGATTGCCAAGACTTTTAGTACCTTACTAAAAAAGAGAATTAATAAACTGGTACGTTCCTAACTATGTATGTCCTAAGTTTAGACTTTCAAATTCATGAGTAGTGCACAGGAAAAAATTACTTCAGTAAACAAAAAATGTCAGGTGCGACTCTGTGACCATTCCAATGCCTTAGCGAGTGATCTACTCGTTGGACTACAGGTGAGGAGACTGAAGCGGTGTGATCCGATGGACTTGCCCCAGCGCAGTTGAGTGTTGTAACAATTCATGTATTTAATTTATTGTAAAATTCAATAGTTATCGTTAAAGGAGGCTTGCCGATGGGCATACTTTCCAATATGTCAATTATTAGATTAGATATCAAACAATTTTCTTTATTGTCCTCGGCCAGATTGTAATATAATCATGGAGTCAGTGAAGAAAAATGCTATTAGAAAATATTCTTCTAAAAAATTAAATTCTATAGTTGCTTTCAATTTAAAATTCCTAAAGTTCATCGAGTTGCAAGATAAATCAATTAAGACATAAAATGTAAACGATATTGTACAGCTGCGTTTCTCTAGGTCTCACAGGTTTTCGACAGAGTTTGGCAACAAGGCCTAATATACAAAATTAATATAACCCTTCCACGCCCATACAGCAGAAAACTTACGTCATATCTGATAGATAGACATATCTTTGTAAAACATGAGAAGGCCCAAACTACCCTCGTTTTAATTCAGTCTGGTTTTCCTCAGGAAAGTATCCTTGGTCCAATGTTATACCTATTATTTACGAATGACCCGTCTATATCCGCCACACCAACCATTGCACATAAACCCACAATTGGCTTCTCGCTCCCTTTAGTTCCATCTGGATAGAATCGAAGGGTTGCTGAAACTATGCTGCATCAAAGTTTTAACAACAGGAAGTCAGTTCACATTACTTCACCCTTAACAGAAATAAATATCCAGGTGGCAAGCACATAAATATGACACAAGCAACTCCAACTGGGCCTCATCCATCGGAAGATGTATTGACTTATGGGTGGTCAATCTCAACTAAAATTGGAAAATAAGCTTTTGTTATACAAAGCCATAATAAAACCTACTTATTTGTACCTATGGCGTTCAGCTGTAGGATTCTGCCGGTGACTCAAAGATATTAAAAATCTAACGCTTCCAGTTGAAAACTTTGCGCAATATCTGTGGTGCACCGTGATTCATATATAGTATATCAAATCAGACCATCCGCCGTGATTTACACATTAAAACAGTTAAGGAGGAAATTTAATCTTTAATTACAAAATACCAGATACGATTTAGCGACCACCCCAACATCCTCGTTGTGGATCTCCTTAAAGTTCTCCGAGTGAAAAGACTCAAGAGAATTGATCCACTGGAATTTCCCCAAAGAAATTGAAGAATATCAGTCTGGTGTAAACAAGGCAACAAATATTGTTTATTAATATTTATGGAACCAATCCAATGGGTTTATTTCTACTGTGTCATTTGTATCATAGCCAGAAACAATTATATATTGTCCCATTAGGACAATATCATAAAATCAATATCATAAGTCATTAATAAAATAACTGTGTTTTGGTTAAAATTGGATTTACATTGGCATAAAATAATTTTAATGTTTGAAAATTAAAATTCTTCCACATTTGCCTATATACTATGTACAAATTAATTGTTCTTTTTGCAATGGTGGTGACGCACCATAATTCTTGGGTAATTTAAATTAAAAGAACCTGTATAATGTATAATAATTGAAGAATGTATAATAATTATTATGAACCTACGGGAAAATTGTTTAAATCAGGAAGCACATGGTTTGAAACCCCATTAACTAAAGGCTAAGCTTCTCTCTGTTGAGCTTTTATTTTCAAAATTTTGACCCATTTTAATAACACACAAAAAGGAATTTAAAAATATGTTTTACATTGTGTAATTTTAAATTGCTGTGCAATATTTTTAGATGTTAATTTATAAATTAATAAATAAGTCAACCATCATTGGTTATTGGCCTAATATTATTCGTCATAGCTGACGAAAATTACTGTATTGGGTTAATATTATATTCTTCGATTTTTAACGCAATTGTATCCCATTATATAAGGCTTCACGTCGACTGCATTCTTTTGCAGTCATGCTCATACTTTAATCTAAAATTTATTACACGCATTCAAGAACTATGACGATTACTGGTGCCAAGGAAAGGCGATAACTGAGATTTTAATTTTTATCCAAATGTTCCTATAATGAAAAATTTAGCTAGTCAAAGAAATTAATATTAAAAATTGATGTAACCCCTTCATGCATAATTTGAAAGAACACATCTCACCCTCCATGGTTCTAAGAAATTAAAATAAGCAAATTATAGATACAATAACAATAATAAATACAATAAAATTTCATTTTGTGTATTCGAATTAATTTGAAAATTTTAAAACAATAAAATTTCCTTATTTTCTCATAATATTATGAGTGGTATAATATAATTTTGGTAGATCAATTAATTTTGTTTTAATATTTCACAAAGGTTTTCTTTAGTTAGTAGAAAACGACTATGAGTTCCCTATGATAGTTTTGAAGCTATGCTTCTTATCGCACGGGTATCGCACGGGCAGTTAACTGAAAAAAATCGTTCGTTACACAAATTTGTTAACGCAAATTGTTAACGCAAATTGTTAACGCAAATTCGTCACACAAATTTCGACCATCGCTTTCAAATTTCGAACTTCCCTTCAAACACCATAACTCCGGAACCGAGAGGGCTAGGACCCTGGGAATGGTGGCTATGGATAGGGGGCGGAGCTGGCAACCGCCCCCCGACCCCGCCGCCACCGACCGGTTTTTAGGGAAAATAGTTTTTTTGACAAAACTAAAATAATTAAAACCCCCCCTTTTCGTGGGTCGGCAAAAAACGTCAAAAAAATTTTCAAAATTTTTATTTTCAAAAATTTTGAAGCTAGTTTTAGTTTTTTGACAAAACTAACAAAATTAAAAAATACCCCCCCCCCATTCTCCCTTTTCGTGGGTCGGCAAAACACGTCGAAAAAATTTTCCCGTATTCTTATAAGCAAGTTGGAGGCCGAGGGCCGACCCGTATTCTTAAATGCTAGTGGGAGGCCGAAGGCCGACCCGACCCGTGTTCTCTAAAGCAAGTGGGAGGCCGAAGGCCGACCCGTGTTCCTGAAAGGCAAGTGGGAGGCCGACCCGTAGTTTTATACAAGTTGGAGGCCGAAGGCCGACCCGACCCGACCCGTGTTCTCAAAAGCAACTGGGAGCAAGCATAACTCCGGAACCGAGAGGGCTAGGACCCTGGGAATGGTGGCTATGGATGGGGGGCGGAGGTGGCAACCGGCCCCCGACCCCATGCCTCCCCAGCCGCCTCAAACGCCGCCTCCAGCCGGTTTTTAGGGAAAATAGTTTTTTGATAAAACTAAAAAATTTAAAAAATTCCCCCCCTTTCGTGGGTCGGCAAAAACCGTCGAAAAAATTTCAAAAATTTTTCACAAAAAGGCCGAAGGCCGAACAACTATGGCCTTCACGGATCTATTATGGTTCGCCCTGTGAGGCCGAAGGCCGAACAACTATGCCCTTCAAGGATCTATTATGGTTTGCTCTGTGCGTAAGAAGGATAGGTAGTAGAAACATAGGTCTAAGAAGTTAAGGTACTAGTCAATCATTTTAGGCTAAATAAATCTTCTTTAATATGGTTAAATTGTAAATTTTAAAGTCATCATTAAATTAGAACATTTTTTTGTAGGATGAATAACTGGTCCCATGTGTTGACGAACACTGGTTTCTCAGTATATTTGATATGACCAATACTGGTATTCAGATTAATGTTTTATTAAAATATTAACCTAAAAAACTAAATTTTTAGTATTTTAATTTTTATGAGGGAATATCATAACAAAACTTTAAAATATTTCGTCAAGGTATAATATTTTTATCATTAGACCTTAAGGTGACGAACACTGGTGCATTTACCTTACGTGTTATTAAATATAGCTTATAAACCACTCTTTCTAATGCAGAAAATATAAATTCAAATGATCTTTTCTTTCAAAAATGCCAACAAAACTAATTAAAACATAATTTATTCAAAAGCAGGTTTTTGTAACATATAACCCTTCATCCACTTGCTTCTTATTGCTAGTTAAATTGAAACAACGCTCTCAGCTCGGTCTTTCAACCGATCCTTGCCAATTATAAAAACCAACTAAAACTAGAAAAAAAGTAGTTTAAATAAATATCTTCAAATAAATATAATAAGAAAGAACTTCTTTGTTTTTGTATAGATTTGGTTCCACGGCAGGTATGGGTTTTACTAAAATTGCACGGGTCTCGGGATTCACGTGCAAATAACCTCAGGCAATTGTATGTTTTGGGCACTGCTTATGATAGGTTTAAGTGAATACGTTTCTCTTTTAACTAACCCAGTTTTTTTAATTTTTAGATGCTATAATTCCTAAATTTCAAACAAAATTAAATTAAAAACAGTTTTCAGCTAAAGATTGCGTGTTCATCTGGAAAATCTTTCATTCTGCTTTGAAAAGCTACAAGTTACCAGCATTTATTTGTTTATTATAAGGAATAAATGGCATGGTTAATAGATTATTATTTTAAGTCAATGAGTGGGTACTAGTAAATACTTGATTCTATGTGGATAATAACTAAATTAATATAAGCTCGAGCTTTTGCTAAGCGAATCTGTTACTAACGTTTAAGTATTTGTTTAAAAGTTGCATGTGGTTCAGAATTTACTTAAAATAGTGTGAATAAAGAGCTAAAGCTGGTTTGATGGTAACGCAGCGTCAAGTTTAATTTATTGCGAACATCCTTGCTTGGATAATTTAACGTACTAAGGCGATTTTGTTTCCTCAAGATCTTTTTACCTTCGGATGTTTAATGTTTGCTTGTAGCGATAGATCTCGTATGATCCCATTTCTAACATAGTTAAATTAAGAAAAAACTTCGAACGTTTCCATTAAATTAATTCTATCTACGTATGTATAATATGTTGGTAAATCGGATTGCATTATTTTTTATTGCGATTATTTATGTTTATAATTGGTTTAGTATATTATTTGCGTATATTGAAACCAATTTTGTTTATGGCCAATCGTGACCTATGCTCGAGAAAACGCTCTCGACGTGGAGATCTTCCGTGGATTGCAGCTGAGAAACGAAGCTGTTTTGTGTGTATGTATATGGGTTAGTTGAATTAATAATTTTGAGTTTTATAAATTGACTTTTGGATTTTCTGTAATGGCTTTTTTGTAATTCATTCATTAATATTGATGGATTTATTCGTTTATTAGCCATTTAAAAGAGTCAAGAATTCATTCGGTTTGTTGGAATTTGATCTTTCAGGGTTATTCAATTATTTTCTTTTAAGTTCTTTTATTGGACTACTTCATTAATTAAATTTCCATCTTTTTATTATTATATTAAACTACCTCTTCAGAGCATCCTAACTTTGAACTTTATTGTGTATTTTATGTTCAGGAAATACCGCCTCCATAATTTTATTTATTAATTTATTTTGGTGATAATAAAGTAACCACTTCGCTCTTCTTTTATTTTATTAATTTCTACACGTATGTGCGTCTGGAATCCCCATAAGCAAATCTGAATAATTGTAGCGGGGGGGGGGGGGGGGCATGTATTTAAAACAGTTTGTTTTTTATATACGAATATATTGTGGTGTTCTAAAAAATATAACGCCCGCCGGGCGAACAATTTAGATATATGAGGAGTTCCTTCTCTCCAAAATTTCACAAAATGAAAATCAAACACCATTACGTTTTAATAATTTCCAATTTATTTTTAAACTTTTCAAAATACAAATTCAATCGCTAGCCGCAACGCGCGGACACCACTTGACTGACTGCCACATTTTCCAATCTCCCATCAACACTTGTTTTATCCTCGTTCAACTCGTGAACGCAAATTTTTAAAATGTTTATCGTTAATTTAATTCAAAAATATCAAATATAAAAATGTACCCGGGGAAGGCAAATAACAGGTCAATATGTTAAAAAGCGTATCTGGAATTTTGTTCGCCAGCATTTTTCGACAGCATTTGTTCGACACGGAATTTTATTCGACATGCATTTGTTCGACTCAACATTTATGCGAATAAGCATTTGTAGCACATGGAATTTTATTCGACATGCATTTGTTCGACTCAACATTTATACGAATTAGCATTTACTCGACATGGAATTTTATTCGACATGCATTTGTTCGACATTAAAAACAACAAATCTCCGCGTAAAGTTAAATATGCCACAAAGAGAGGTGGATCTGCCGCGAAGAGGTGGATCTGCCGTTAAGTTAGTGTTAGTTTTAGATATTTCTTTAGAAAAGTAATTAAAAACAAACAAATATCCGCGTAAAGTTAAATCTGCCGCAAAGATCCTGATCCAGTAAGCCATGGATGGTGTACATTTGCTGGAACAGAGACGGAACCGTTTTGAAAGTTCCATCTGCATACCAATTATTAGAGTTCGCTAGAAGTTGCTAATTTCTTCTGGTGGAAAATATAACGCTCCTATCTTCTACATTACCAGAATCGAACAAGAACGGTTCATTGTTTTCAGTTGTTTTGTACATTTCCGGAAATACGATTTCCCGTCGGGAATTGCCTGTTGTGCTTATAAATTCGCTCTCTAATTATATCTAAAAAAGGTTACCTACGTCTTTCGTGTCATGTCATGTCGGCATGCCGAACAAATGCATGTCGAATAAAATTCCGTGTCGAACAAATGCTGTCGATTAAGTGTTTGTCGAACAAATGCTGGCGAACAAAATTCCTAGAATCGTTAAAAAGACGTATTTATTATTTAAGCAACAATCTTGTAGCGGTAATTTAAAAATTTATTTTTATTTTGATTTGGTAAGTATTTTGGTAATACTTAATTTGTGAAGTATATTTTGAATTATTAAGCAAAACAGTAAAGTGTGGGCTTTTTCGTTTGCATAATAAATATTGAAATAATAATAGAAAGTCATTCCACAAAAATATGACAGTTTAATATTTAAAAAAAAGGATAAAATGCATAGTTGCGCTGGACGGGAGTGGGAAAAAGCTCCACCCTAATTCAGTGTAATTCAATTGCAAACATTTTGCAGTTTGTTACCAATTTGTTATTTAAAAATTTTCCCATATTGATTATTATAAACATGATTTTTTAAATAATTGTAAAATATTTTTGTGATTGTATTATTAATAATCTTTTACATTGTACCGATTGTACTTAATACTTGATAATAAAATTGTAGGCGCCATAAAAATGTGCACTTCCTGTGTGATGCTGCCAAAACACAAATATTTATTCTGGTTTTCAGTTTTCTTTGCTATTTTAAACCCCAATTTTCAATTTTTTATAAATGAATTATGTATAGTTATTGATGTAATGTACCTATATGGTTTAAATTAAACTATCCAATTTTATTTCATTTCCATCTTTAATTTTCATGAACCGGTGCTCATATTCACTGGTGAATTTTATTTTAGCGCCCTTTATATTTTTAATTTAAATTCTGTAGCCTATCCCAACAATTTCATTATTATAATACGCTTATCGTATTCATACGGTTATTTTATTTACATTGACGCTTCATTCAAATTTTAAATATTACAATTAAATAAAATATTTCTCTTCCTTCATCAAATACAAATTTTGGAACAAGAAATAAATCATCATAAATAATTTTTAGAAATAACTTGCAATTTAAAATTTATTTCTTATGGGGAAAACGCGTTTAATTGGACCAGTATTATACAATATACAGGAAAATTAAATTTATAGAAATCCATTGGTAGCAGAAATTTGCAAAGAATAAAATAAAACCTTTGGATTATCTGAAAGAGGATATTTTGTTATGTGCCACATCAGTTTGATGCAACTTTATAAAAATTATTTGGTAGAAATATAAAATTTAAGAATATTTGAAACTAATAAAAATTTTTTACAAAAATATCAGTGTTGTATAGAATGGCTTGCTACAATAACCGGTTATGCGATATATTTGCCAAAAAAATGAGTTATTATGTACGTACATTTTGCATACAAAACTTCGTTCTTTCGATTGGTGCAAAAACCGTGTAAGTATCATATTTCTAAATACAAAAAACTTAAAATATATTATTGAAACTCATTAAAAACTGACCATGTTTGCCTTATCGCGTGACCACGGTTTTATTGTCACCCGGGCGAAGAGGACTCAACTCGTCAGACACGCATTAGCAAGCCGGTACCGTTCTCGATTCGAAAACCCACTCACGAAGGTTAAACTTAGTACGTTTATGCAACGGTTAAGTATTTGGATTATTTTCCGTTTAAATCACACAAAAACCTATACACATTGTGCATGAATTATTTTTCAAATATTTTCACTACTTGGTTTTCATTTTATTCACTAAAGTTAGGTCAAAACTTTTTACTCAGCTAGTAGGCACTATTACATTAATATTAGTTCACTAGTTCTTTGGATATTTCAATGTTTATTTGTATATTGGGCCACTATCAATCACTAAACAAGTTTCATGCAATTCTCTGCATAGCTCGAAGCTACATTTTTTGCTGATTTTAATCTGCTTTAATTTTTCAATTTTATTTATATTAATGCTTGCTAAAAAGGTTAAATTTGTGAAGTAAATAAACTAAAACAATTTCAACATCTACTATGTATGTACTTTGATTTTAAGAATTTCACATAGATATGTAAAATATTCTTCAAAATCACAAAAAGCCTTCCAAATTATATAAAATTTCATTAAAAATAGTAAACATTTTTAATCAAATAACAAATTAGTAATCTAAAAATCGATAGCATATTACATACTAGGGTGGAAAACGTTTTATTACAATTCAGTTGTAGCATAAAATAGATTATCGAGGTGAAAAATGTCGAGGTGATCAATAAACGTCATTTATTGGATTTTGATCAAATACTTGCATAATGCCGTAACCTAAAATTAAATTATCGTATGATCAAGTGGTCATTTTATGAATCTTCTAGTTGTTATATAATAATGTATTTACTAATTAGTAATGGATTATTATTAAGTACTAACGCTGGAAAAATTCAAAATTTGAGTACTTCGCTAGGATTACTCTGTTTGAAGGTTATAGGAAGCTAATAACACCTCAATTCGCAATCTTTTAAAAGTTAGAAATCGATTAATTACCAACTGATTTACTAAGTGTGAATTAATGTTGGAATTTTACATGGGGGGGGGGGAGATTAAAAATTAATGAAAAGTAGAAAAACGATAACTTACGAGAATTGTTTCGATCTTATTAATTTCCTCAGGCGAGCTCAATCAAGAGATGTGATAAACAAAGTATGTACAATTAAAAAGTCAAAACTTTTTTAAAAATTAAAAAATAACACTTTTTGTATTACCAAAAGTCTTAAAATGAAGTTGGAAAATATTCAAAAAAATATTCTAAGAAATGAATTTAAAAACTATTAAAAGATATTAAAAATTATAGAATTACTTACGAAAAAAACAGAATTTATAAATTGAAAATTTCACACACGTGGATGAAATAACCTCTAAACAGCCTTAAAAATACTTAAAAAGAATAATAAAGTCATGAAAAATATATACTTTACCTATAAAATGTCTTGAAATTTGCTGGCAGGAGGTTTTTTGTTTTATAGCCTTTTTGTTTGTAACAGTTTATGTTTATGGTATTTTAATTCGGCCATTCATTGTAAAATTTATTGTTGGGCTTAATTTCTTTGATACAGAAAATTTTATGTTTGGCGGTATACAAGTTAAATAAGTTACAGTTTACAGTTGTAATAAAAAGAAATCAATTTCATATTGAAGTAAAATTGCTTTTCCTCGTTATGGTCTGAGGTTTTGAATTTTTTAAATATCTTTTATTAATAAAACTCAGATTAACGAATTAGATTTAAAAGTTAGTTGAAAAGTAGTTAAATTTTTTTTAAATTTCTGGAAATACTTATGAAAATTAAAAAAAATTTAACCTTAAAGGTGATATCACCTTGTTTACTGTAAACTGATAATAATATAATATGTTTCTAACATTGCATGCATCACAAAAAATACCAAGCCAGACCATCAAGAAAATCATGACTTAATGAAAATTCTAACGAATGACATGTTTCGATGTAATTCTTGACTTCATCCGTGAAACTCATCTAATCGGAGAATTCAATCGTTACATACTTTGTGTGGAAATAACTCGGAAATGTGATTTTTTGCCTAAATTCTTTTTAGTTTGGCATCGCAAGATATCCCATAAGTTTTCGATATCACGTTCAGACCGGAACAACGGTAAGATTAAAGAAGGTCCCAAAAATCACAAAGACAGGATGTGACTGTTTCCTGTACATGCAAGGCAGTGGTAGCTCGTTGCATGTTTCCATGATAGGGCACAAAATTTAAATAAAAGGAAAAATTTAATAATACGTATTATTGCGAACAGAGGCGGTCGTAGCTTGGCAGTTAAGTGCGTCTACTGCTAATGCGAAACGCTCGGATCGAATCCGGGCAGGGTAAGAACTTTATTCTGACCGTCTCTCCTCGGCAGGCAATGGCAAACCACCGAGGTAATCTGTCAAGAAAATCCATCTCGAAATGAAGTGTAGTACACTTCCCGTGGTTCGGAGCCCACGTTAAACAAGTAGGTCCTCTATGTATGTGAAAACAGTTTGAACGCAACACATATGCATAGAAAGAGATAGAACGAGATGGGTCACCAAACCCTCATTAGGGTAAAAGGACTGAGAAGGAAAAGGATTATTGCGATGTTATTTTTCAACAATATTTTAACTATGGAATTTAAGTAAAGAAAATTGAGAATAATTTTTTAAAAAGATTGTGTTTTGGCTGAGATGAATGGTTAATATTGTATGGGAATGCGTTTTTAAAATCCCACTAAATTTTAGTTGCAGTTTAAAATGTAATAATAGATGTCACTAAAATTTGTAAAAGTTGAAATTTATTAAGTTTGAAAAAGGTACGCGTGAAGTGACTAACCCTTCAAGCCGCGTTTCGCTACCATGGACGACGTGTATTATAGTATGATCAATTCGAAGTAGAAAAGATACTGAATTATTCCAGTGCATTCATAACAAATAAAGAGAAAATACAAAAATTGGAAGGACACCACATCTGTAAAACAACTAAACGAAGCAAAATTAACAAACATCAGCTTTAAAAAAAGAGTTAATAATTTTTCATAGAATTAGATGAATATGATAAACACCTGCAAGGTACAAAATTTTTAATTAAAAACATGTTTGAATTTTTGTGTCGACTTTATAAAGATTGTATTTAAAATTTTAATTTTAACTAGGTTAAGTAAAATTGGTGTAAAAATAAAAGAGTAAATTTATAATTTTCATTTCATGTCTACAACTTAAAAATATAACCATTCAGCAAATAATAATAAAAGTTTCATTTTCAAATTTCAATTTACAATTTTAAATTTAAAAAAAAATTCCAAATCACAGCAGTATATTTTTATGTTACTTTCAAAATTTTAATATTCTTCATTTCAAATTAAATACTCAAGTCAACAATAAGAAGTGAAATAGAAACCGCGGGGGGGGGGGGTCAGGGAGGGTGTGGAATGTGCCGCAGCATATCAACATGGTCATCTTGATCCCGATACGAAATCCCCAGACCTCCCGGTCCCAGCAACCACTAATTTTTTACAATTTCATTTCAACTAAATAACAAACGTTAAATATACCCAAAAATAATTGTCCAGGCAACGAAGCCGCAAAATTGGCTCAAGCTTGCAAAACATCCGGGCAAGCTGAATTTTGGCAAAGATGTACATTGTTGGAGTGTACTAATGAACCCCTCAAAAGTCCCATGAAATCCCAAGCTGGCGCGGCGTCCCCCACAATCGGGGGTTTTAGCTCCCCTAACCCGATTTTATGCCGATAACTCGCTTATTTATACTTGTATGAAAAATTATGATCAGACCATAATTGAAGAGCATAAAATTCTCTATAAAATAGTTTTTTGTTAATATTTTACCATAGCACACTAATACTTACTAAATTATTGACCCGAAAACACGACCCACTCTTAAAATGGCACAATATTAATTTGTTGCAGGGAGAGAAATGTTTTCGGGCACGGGAAATGCTTTCAATAATAAATTAATTGAAATTGTGGCCAAGGTTGGAAAATGAAGAGAAAAATACATTTTTTTTAAATTTGCCCAAGTTATAGTATCTTCCAAGTAACGAAACCGAAATTTTGGTTTGAGCTTACCGAAGGTCCGGGCAAGCTGAAATTTGGCAAAGATGTATATATTGAAGTGTTCTAATAAACCCCAAAAATGTCTCATAAAAATCCCAAGCCGGCGTTCTCCCAAATGAGGATTTTAGTCCCCTAGGTGCGGTTTTCGCCTACAAATCACGTATTTTTACTTTTATGAAAAATTACCATTAAACAAAGTTTAATTTGCCTATTACAGTATGTATTGTAGTACTACCTACTGCAGCGCCACAAGTTATAGAGAATTTTATGTTCTTTAACTTTGCTTAATGGTAATTTTTCGTAAAAGTAAAAATACGTGAGCTATAGGCGAAACATCGCACTTATAGGGGGCTAAAATCCTCATTTGAGGGAACGCCGGCTTGGGATTTTTATGACACATTTTGGGGGTTTATTAGAACACTTCAATATACATCTTTGCCAAATTTCAGCTTGCCCGGACCTTCGGTAAGCTCAAACCAAAATTTCGGTTTCGTTACTTGGAAAATACTACATATCGTATAACTTGGGCAAATTAAAAAAAAATTAATTTTTCTCTCCTTTTTCCAACCTTGGCCACAATTTCAATTAATTTATTATTAAAAGCATTTCCCGTGCCCGAAAACATTTCTCTCCCTGTAACGAATCAATATTGTGCCATTTTAAGGGTGGGTCGTGTTTTCGGTCAATAATTTAAGTATTAGTGTACCATGGTAAAATATGAACAAAAAACTATTTTACAGAGAATTTTATGCTCTTCAATTATGGTCTGATCATAATTTTTTATACAAGCATAAATAAGCGAGTTATTTTCAAAAAATCGCGTTGGGGGATCTAAAACCCCCGATTGTGGGGACGCCGGAGTGGGATTTTATGGAACTTTTTGGGGGTTCATTAGAACACTCCAATGTGCATCTTTGCCAAAATTCAGCTTGCCCGGATTTTTTGCAAACTAGAAACCTTCCTTGCCTGGACTACTACCAATATAGTAAAAAAATTTCATGTAGCGCCTATTAGTTCAGTCATTAGGTACTTTTTTGTGGAAATAATTCAAAAATACGATTTTGTTTGCTTAAATCCTGTAGTTTTGCATCACAAAAGAACGTCTAAATCTTCGACATCAGGCTTGAACCGGAGTAGAGTTAAATTTGCCGAAGAAGGCCCCAAAAATCAGACAGGCATGAAATGGGCGTTTTCAATACTACATCTAATGTTCAAAACAGGTATTAGGAAACCTAAGTAAAATTTACCTAAAGCCTAGAGTCCACTTGGGATAAAACAGTCTCGCGACTAGACTCATAAATGGATAAGAGCTTGAGAGCAGTCTTGGAGACAAGCAGGCGCAGGTATCAGAGACTGCACGTATCACAAGTGGACATGTTCATTTCTGCTCTCATGACTTAGTCTCCAGTTTTCCGTACTTGTTGGAAGAGCTGAGACTTTCTCAAGTCACGCAAGTTTTTAATTTTTTAAATTTTAAACTAATTTTTATTTCGCAATAAATATAATTTTTCAAAATGAGCGTGAAGAATGTTGACAAGGTTGTACCAGATAAATGAGGATGGACTGATGAAGAAGTTTTTGAGTTAATTCATCTTTATGAGAAACATGAGCTTTTATGGAATGTTAACCTTCCGGAACTCGCGCCGTTGTAATTTATACAACATGCTCACTATTTTGTAGGAATTTTGAAAAAGAGAGAAATTATGGCAAAGCTTTGTATGTATTTCTCAATTCATTCCTGCTGAATCGTATTATCATATAATAATATTTGGTAAAAAATAGATATTAATAAAAATAAAAAGTTTGCGATCAAGTCACACCAGTGACTACAAAAGACTGTGAGTCGACACAAAATTTTGCTGATCACGACACCGTCGAGTCTTCACAACTGTCTCGAGAGCGTAAGTGATCCCAAATCTCGAGACTTTCTCTCGAGATTTTGTCTCAAGTGGACACTAGCCTTTAGATAGGTTGCTAGCTGTGGGCTTTAAATATTAATCAATTTTTATCTTTTCCTGATACTTTTTACATTTCTACAAATAGCTTATTTTCAGTGCACCTGAAGTACAAATTGAATTTAAGTTTAAGTATAGAGAATAACATTCATAGTTTAACTAAAAAAATTAGAAAGTTGTAGCTTAAATAGTTTTGGAGATATGACTTACTAAACAACACAAATTTTCTTTCAAGTTCTGCTGAAAATTTTTAGATTTCATTTTTTGGAAATAGTTTTTGTTCTGGGAATCCTATCGATAATAGTAATAAAGGAAAGTTATAAACGACTTAATTTTGATCAATTTTCATGGAGTAAATTTTTTGTTCCTCCCGGCTTCTTTCCAAATGCATGAAGTACAGTTAGTTACTTTAAATCCTATCTTATGCTCTTTTGGCGTTGAATGCAGCAAAAGCGAATAAAACAGGAAGAACTACAAAATTGATATGAAGAAAAAAATCCTTAAAAAGCGATGAAAAGTGATTAACTTTGAAAGCTCACAGCTAAGGCTCTATTAGAATTAAAAGTTGTTCTAAGCATACTTTTACAAGGAATTAAATTTTCTTTCTTTATCTCGGTGTCAATTTTGTGTCAGATGAACAGGTGAAACATTCTACATGAAAATCTGAAAACTACTTCATTTTGAGCAAAAATCGAAAAAAAAATAGGTTATTTGTAAGGCTATACTTCGGTTACTAGAGGGTTTCAAAGAATTATTTTGTTTAGTATTTGTTCGCCATTTTATTTACATTAATTTGGATTATACTTATTTGGACATAATAGGAAAGGACTAATTCATGATTTTGTGATTTTTCGTAACATTTGGCAAATTTTCTTCTGATTCTGTCCGAACCTGAATTGGAAAACTGAGGGGGGTTTTCTAATGTAAAACTAAAGGGTTGAATAAAAAAATTGCATTTTCAAGTCATTACCTCAATGACTAGACTAAAATCCATACTGGCAAATTGGAAATATAAATAAATTTATTATCAAGTAATTTCCAGTTTTTACTTATTTTTAACCCAAGCATGCATATTTGTTTAACTTTCTACTAGTAAAGCAGACTAACTTGCAAACAAGAACGAATATAGAAATTTAAAGACAAATAAATGATCAGTGGTTTTCCCGTAGTGGAAACTCTAGTCAAAAGTCTGCAAATGGTTAATTTGCAACTTTTAATTTCAGAGTACACAAATAAGTATTTAATTTCTCTAACGTGCACAGAGTAATCGCATCAGTCTGCAATTTGTCCTGAAGCGCTGGATGTAAAGAAGGAATATCAACACACTTACCATTCTGTTGACATTTTATCATATTTATGTTCGCGTTATTTTTATAAGTTTACATATTATTTGGACTATAACGAGCATGAAACTGTTCGTTCGCATAGTTTTTCTTGCAAACTTTAAACTTCAATATGCATCTTAAAGAAAAAAGACAATAAGAATTTTCAGATATTTATAATTACTTATACATTTATTTAGATCTTATGTATTCATTTATTCTCAAATTGTCCTGTTTATTGTTGTTCTTTCCATTATCTCAATAAGCACAGTTTCTCATTCCAACTGCTGACTTTCTACACCATGCATACACATGTAGAATTTTTCATTAAGATAAACTATTTGTATAAAACTTTTTCGGTCGACCAGTTGCATATTTGTATTTGATGTGCAATTGCTCCTTTCTACGATTTGATTATTTTGTCCACGTTTGTATTTACCCTAGCCCATGCTCAAAAGTCATAAACTGCAAAATTATTTCTAAATAGAAGTTTGGCGTGCCAGTCCTTGTGACAGACCTTTTAGAAAAGAACGAGTCATGGGTCGAAGCATTACCAATAGTCTTGTAATATAGTCTAGTAAAAGAGTATTCGTACTCAAAAGTTTACAATCTTGCTCACACGTATTTGTTCGACACGATGCAATCCGTAAGTGCTTGTTCACAATGAACGTAACATAAATATAAGAAATACATAAGACGTAAAATTTACATAAAGCTTCATCTTCATTCATAAAATGAAAACCATTCCAATTTAATGTAATTATGTAAAGATTATGGTCGTACGTAAAATTACATTAATTTGAAAAGTTTTCAACTTTATGTACATATTAAAATTATGCTTAGTACGATATAAATTTTACGTATTATGTATTTCTTATGTCCTTCGTTCATTGTGAACAAGCACTAAGTCGCTAAAACCACCATACGATGGCCCATATAAATAAATGAAAAGGTATTCAGAACCAATATAAACGGAAAGGTCATGTCAATATAGATTGATCGATTTAAACCAGCTTACATCATCGTATCAGAAGAGCCTTTGGACAAATGAAGAAGCAATGCATTCGAACACCACAGCCAAATTCCAAAATTATATTGAAAACAAACCGAACCCACAGAATAACGGAATCAGGAAGTCTAGTCAGATTTCCTGAAAAACAAGGAATGATTGGTGAAACATAAAAATTATAAACAGCCATATCGTGAAAAACAAAAGTCGTCATTAGGAAGGGGGCAAAGTGGCGGTACCAATCATTGAGAGAGACCTGTGTTATTATTTTGTAATTGTAATCATAATTGTAATTATTTTATTAAGTTAGTAGAGATGGTTAGACAACTTGTACAGGTTGATGCAAGTTTGCCTGATGTACATATCTTATAATATAATAAGCCATCATGTCAACAAGAAAAATTAATTCACTCAATTCTTAATTAATCATAAATAATCGTAAACTAAAGTAGAATTGGGGCGATAATTTAAATTGCATACATTTTCCATATATAATGTTAAAAAAAATTGTTAAATAATATAAATAAATTAATTTATTATATCTATTTAAGAGATATTAAAATATATAATACATATTACTATGTTTCGCTTCTCTCATAGAAGGGACACATGTAAAATAAAGATATAAAATTTTTTTTTATGTATCAGTAAATTTTTTATTATTATCCCCTTTTTGCTAGCTCTGGTTTTGTAAACACTATTTGGCATGAAATACTCTTAACCACAGAAGTCGATTCCTCGAGGGTTTGCTCTTTACTTTTTCTGAAAGGTAAAATTAAGAGGAGGGAAATTCGTCCCTCAATGATACTCAAAAAGGTGTTGAAAAATATAAACAATTTATTTTTTAACAATAACATTAACAAATAAAGAAAAAACTTATTCTAAAATTGCGTTTAACAAGAAGCAAATAATTAACTAAAATTGCGTGAATTAATGTTTTATTTTCGCGTTTACGAGTCGTTCGAACCTTTGAATTTTTAAAACCGTCCAATTTTACCGCGTAAAAGTTAAATGAGTTTATTCTTACCGAACAGAGATGTCGATACACTTTCTTTCGCTTTCTTCGCAAAATCTAGACTGCAACGTTTGTTGAATCGTTTTTCTTGTCCGCAACACGTGCTTGTGCTCCAGAAACCTCCTTATTGGAATATCGGCTCCAATCACCCACACTCACTTTATTTTTTATTTCAAGGTAAGTACCAAGGCTTCAGTTTTATCAAATTAAATTTTCTTTTATATATCAATCTGCATACAAATTCTTATAACCATCTAAAAACTTCTTATTTGTTTTAGGTTAGACACATTGATTTGGATTTTTATATCCAAATTATCACTTTTTAGGACCAGAGTACAAGAAACACTCTGTCCTCTTACACACTTGTGCAAAATCTGTTTATTACTTTTATTCCTCCCGTTTCCTTGGTTTTTTGACGAATTTATCAATTTTGTCACTCTTTGATATTCCTTTTTCAACGTAAGTATCATGCATCTTTGATATCATTTTATTTTAACCAAATGTCATTTAATTAATTTTTTATCTCTGTTCTAGAATTGTCATAACAACCTACCGTCTGATTACACTCAATACGTGTTGGTCCCGGATGAACGAATCGTTGCATTTGTCGCTACCGTTATCACACCAAACTACGTAAACCTCTTGTGTATTTATCTCACTTCTTAATAATTAACCTACGTTTATAATTCTAAAACTTAATTATACATTGAACAAATTTTTCTGTGAATATAAAAAAATATTATTTGTAGTTCATAATTTTTATATTATTGTTGAACGAATCTTTCCTCTCACTTATTTTGTTAATAACTGGCTTTATTAGAGCTTTCAAAATTATCTGTTGGAATTCTTCTTTGTCATTAAGAGACCTCATGCAAATTTGTGATTTTTAGAGTGCTTATTTATTTTTAAAATTATTTATATTTTTGAGTCACTACAATATACTCGTATATTACCCATATACTAGATACTAGTTTTATTCTCTAATTGTTTATTTAAAAAATTAGTTATTGATAATATTTGCTTCTAAAATCTTTATAATTTATTAGTGCATTAAATTCCAAATTATATATTAGCATATAGTATTATTTACAAAGCTAATATTTAGTTTATATAAACCTAATGTATTAAAAAACTAAGCAATTGGAAAATCTAGCTGGGAAAGCTTGAAAAACTCATAGCAGGTATCGGTATAAAAACAGAATCCTAACAGATTGTATAAAGAAAATGACAAAAAAAAGGATTTTATAATTCACAAATCCTGTAAAATTTAGAGTTAGCAATTTTCTAAAAAGCGTTCCGCAGATTTCGCTTTCGAAACTGTAAACTGGCTTACAGTAATCTAAGCTTCTTTCAGGTGGTGGTTTTCTATGTTGAATCGAGTTGTAAGAGAGTTTTCAGCGCAGGATTTTCAGGAAACATTCAACCCCTGCATCATAGATGGCGCGCCCATTAAAAGAAGCAGGACTTGTTTTTCAAAACTTTTGATTAAATTTTAATATTAAAATTTCTTGTTGCAGAACTTATGAATAAAAGAAAAAGTTTTTAGATTATTCGCGAAAAACGCATCGCAGAGATATCGACAGTTTATTTGTTTGCGTGTAAAACTAAATTTTAAATTTTAAAAAGCTAAAATGTATTTAGCTTGCCAAAGCACGTGCTATTGCTTTATCGAAAAGAAGTTAACTTCATAATCTAGAAACACACATTAATATTATGGACTATTTATCAGAATAGTGTAACTCGGTGTAGGCAAGAGAACGAAAATTTAAAAGGATGTGGTTTGGTTTAGCAGTAGATTTTTCTAAGGATATCTCAAATATCAAGTACCTAATCCGTTCGGCCAAATTTTCACATTTTTCATTTAAAGTACGAAATTTTGCAGGTTTCGCTTTGTAAAAAAATTGAAAAAATTTGGCTGAACGGATTACTTTGAAATTTAATGGTATTGGTAATTTTAATCTAATGCGGCCTATTTACATGATGTAATACAGACTGATTGTGATATTTTTTGCATTTAGATGTAATTATGAATCGATCACGAATTTAAATTGTATCGGAAAAGATTAAATTGTATCGTTTCGAGAATGCTGCATTTGCTTGTATATTAAACAAATATTTATTAAAGAAGTTATGAAAACAATTGTTGAAAAACTTTCAGTATCGTTTCTGTTTCATGAAATATAACTTATTTAATAATTAGCAATGTTTTTTTATCCCAAACAATTTATAAAACCGTGATTCTTCATCGTTAAAACTAACATAAAAATATAATTCCGTATAGAGCTGGCTGAGCTTTCGGTGATTCAGTTATTTTTTCAGTTTTGTTCATTGATTACCAAACATGAGTTTCATTTTTAAGAGTAAAAATCTACCAAAATGTTACAAATTAATTTTTATTTGTTTTTATAATTAATGCCTGATGAAAAAGTAGCTTGGTTTTAATCTATTACTTATCATGAGTAAAGGAAGCTATATGGTTCAGTATATTTATATGGGTTTCTAAAATTTCTAATTTTTGTTTTGGTTAAAAAATATTTTTGGATTTAAACTTACCACTTATTAAAATTAAATTATTTTAACATTTTTTTATTTTTTAATACCACTGTTTATCTTTATTTACGAATTTATTATTGCAATTATTATGAGCAAGGACCTGCAGCAAAAACAGTGTAGTAAACAGTTGAGAAGTAGATCATTTAGAAATATGTATATTATTATAACTTGTAATATGATATCTAGTACCATCTAAGTAATAGGGATGCAAAAGGGGTGGTTGGAGCTAAGATGCCAACCTTATTTTGCCGCTCCTGTACAGAGTTTTACGGAACCTGATATCCTTACAAATAATAAATATGCATTTACATGATCCATGTATATATTCTACGAGATAAATAAAATTTTAGTTATAGCCAGAGAAGCCAACTAATCAGCAGCAATTAGAAGATAAAATTTTAGATCCTTGTAGTAATAAAATCAGAAACGATCTAGACTTCCTTTTTGGGCAGACGATAAATTTCATTAGAGACAGAACTGGAAGCTGAATTATACATTTATAATAAAGGTCCCATTTCGAACAAAATGTGTAAGCAATAGTTGCCAACAAGATGTAAAAGGATTTAAAGCGCGGAATAAATTAAATTCACAAGCAATTACAACAATTCAAGTTTTAACGCGATTATATTTTGAAAACGGTATAATTTAGAGCGGTGGCGATTCTAGAATTAGTAACAAATACAGCAAGGTTCACACAACATAAAACTAAATCGCCTCGGTAGTGCAGTTGGTTTAGTGTGCGTATTTACAATTAATATGCCAGTGTGCGAATGCTGATAGAGGATTATACGTATTTTTCAGCACATCACCACGTTAAAGGTTAAAAGGCATAATTTATTAGTTTGTCGTATTAAACCTTTTTTTCACAAATAATATACAATAATTTATATAATCTAAATTTCCAACAATGCGAACTATTTCTCAAGTGCAAAAAAAATTATTTGACCGTTCATTTTTTAGTTTTTCAGTTCAGGCCGATGTAAATTAAGTGCAAACCATTGCAAAATTCCTAGCTATTGAATCTACAATAACGATTAAATTAGCCAAGTATTATCACCCAAAAAATGTAATAATAAACAGTTAAAAAAACAGTTTACAGGTGACCGTTTTTCGATCTTAAACATTTGGAGATACGAAGACCGTTAAATTAGAACAAAATTGCGCATTTTTATTATGGCTATTAATCTGAAAATAAATTTGACCCATCCTTTCAGTTTTGAAGCCATCAAAAAAATGCTTCGTTTAAAGTACCGGATTTGTAAGAAAAATTAGATTAAAATTTTTTTAACATTTCCTAACTTCATACATTTTACTATAATTTAAAAACCGTTGATTCTAGACAATGAAGGATTATAATCACGTTTGTGGATAGTTTCGTGCTCTTTAAAAAAGTACGGAATAATTAATTCTTTTGACACTATGGCCACTTTAAGGTGGAAATTAAACAATTCTTTTAAAGAGAGCTCCTTGAGGGTTCAGATTTAGAAAATTTTTCTTAGAAAAGTTTTTGATGATTTTTTTTACTTTGTTGAATGAGATATTTTCAATTATCTATCGCTTTCGGTTATACCGGAAGTTTATCCAACCCCAATATTGTCCACTGGTTGCCACGAGCTGTTTATCTCACTCAAAGATGGAATTCCTATACACAACCAGCTCTACAATACTGACACAGCAATGAACGATATAAAAGTGCTTCAAGTGTTTAAAAGTGATCCCTTTACTTATATTTTATTTTTATAAACTGAGTTTGTTGAACTAAATGAACCATCATACGTTTGATTGCTCAAAATTCAGAATCAACAATATTGATTTGAGAGACATGTTTGTATGTCTACGAAAAGCGTATTGATTTAAGATTTCAACAGGAAAGATAAAAGTTAATCCCATTAAACATTATTAAACTTAACTTTCCATTTCTTCTATATGTTTCTTAAATTTTATAATGGAAGTTGATGTTGAAATTAATCAAAAATCTTTAAAACCGCAAATTTCCATGAATTTTCAGACATACGTAGTTTTCTTGCCAAATTTTCTTGTGCCAGAAAAGTTTCCCTTTGTGCTAATTTTACAAAATTAGCAAATTGTACCAAAACATATTTACTAAGATGTAGCACAGGGTGATTTGTTTTAATTAGTCTTTAAAATAGGCCATAGAGAACTTTGATATAATTTTAAACCAGGTGTTACATTTGTAAAATTTCCGCCCTATTTTATGTACCTATATCCCTGTCGTTAAAAGTTGGCCCTAATAGTCCAGGCAAGTTACATTATTATTTCTAGCTTGCAAAAAATCCGGACAAACTGAAATTTAACAGATATGTAGCACATTTGAATGGCCGAATAAACTTTCCAAATTTTGGGATTTATAATTTCAAGTTTTTACGATACCGTTTTTATTTTTACTATCTAGAACCAGTATACTATAATTTTGAAAATATCTGTCTTGTAGATAATTTTGTGTTTTTAAATTTAGATTAACGATAATTTTCCGTAAATATGGAATTAAACGAGTTATAGGCAAGTTGGCGGGGTTAAAATTCCCAATTGAGTAAGAAACCGACAAGGAATTTTAGAAATATTGCGGTTGGTTCATAAGGATACTGAAACATACATGTTTGCAAAATTTCAGCTTCTCCAGCTTTCTTGTAAGCTTTAACCATTTCTCGGCTTTTTCAACGGAAAATCTGAAAAACTTAGTTTTTTGAGAATTTCATGCTGTTAAATTTTAATCTAATGAGAATTTTCTGTAAAAATGCAACTAAACGACTTATTAACGGCAAAACTCCTAGTTGAGAGCCTAAAATCCTCAATTAGAGGAGAAGCTGACAGGGGAGTTTATGGGACACGTTCATAACACGTCTGCAAAATTTCAATTTTCCTGGAGTTTTTTTGAACTTGACCCAATTTTCTCGGATTCCATGCCCGGATTAATATACAATTTAATTGAATTGAATTAAATTAATTGGTGAATTTAACAACATTGGTTGGGTTTTGAAAACATAGTATATTTCTATTCTTTAAAACTTCATTCAACCTGCATCTTAATATTAAGGTTGTAAATTCTCAAAATCAACTTCCAATATTTATACTAATTTATATTAAATGCTATTATGTTAATAAAATACACAGATGAAGATGAAAACCATTCAAATTGTAGAATGTACTTTAGGCACCCGTAGGTACCTGTTGATGAGATTAAATAATACTTTTCCTGAAAAACGGTTGTAAAGCATAAATTTATACAAAGGCGGTAGCGAGTTGTACGTACAGAAAGAGGCCTCTGAACATAAACATTGACGCATTCAACATCTTGTATAGAATCTGCAAAGTGTTAATAATAGTCCATTGTAGCGTGCCAAATTACATCATAGCTACGCTACTAAATTATTGACACCTTTCCTACTTTATAAATATTTATTTCAAGCTGTACGTTTATTTTGTTCTTTGTGCCTAATTTAATTCGAAACTTCGAAACCAAAAGTTAGCGAAATTGGGCTGGAAGTTTGAAATTACTTTGTCTGACAACCGTCTTTTATTTCTGTAAATTTTCATGCACGGTTTTATTAATTTCAAATAATAACCTATTGCATATTTTAATTTTTTATTTTGAGTTTATGTTTAATAACTGTAAATTAATAATGTTATAATGTTATTTGGTTTTTCTTCCTTTACAAAGATCAAAGGTAATATTTCTGTAGGTAAATAATCCTTTGTAATATTGTATAATTTCAAGCAATGTCATTTTTCAGTTATTTTCGCATGATTAATTTTTAAAAATCACAAAATTCCAATGCAGGAAGATTTCATTTAAATGTAGATTTATCAAAGGAAATTTGATATGCATTTTCATGGCTTTGAAGTCGCTTTTATTTGTTCGGATTCGACCCACTTAGGAAGATTTGGATTTGAGGAGAATTTTTACTCAAATTATTCATATGTGGTGGTTATTTCCGTGCAGATTTTGATGTCATATGCTAGATGGACTAGTGTTTTCGATCATCTCTTTTTATTAGAAGATATAACGTGTTTTGGGATTTTGTTTTTGATGAATAAGGCGACAATTGAATTAATTTTGGATTTCATCATGAAATTTATAATGTTACAATTTGTCTGCATTATTTACAGAACGGCATATTTAAATAGCGTCTGTTATCAATTTTTGCAGCTTCGAGGTTAACAAAGAGTTGCAGATGGTGGATATGGTTAAGCTGTAATTAATTTTGTATGCTACACTTTTGTAGTATCAGTTTAGTTTTCACTTTAACTTGCTAAAGTGTTTATGAATGTGCCAAATATTAAATTAAAATCACAAGTTAAATCCCATCTTTTTGGCCCCTTTTTTGACGTGACAATAAAACAAGTCTTTTTACTCTTTCTATTATGTTATCTATGCTCACCTGCCGTCCAAAACAAAATAAAATAGCCCGTAGCTAGGTGTTTTTTTTTCGGGGTTCTTCCCAATTTTTTTGGGGATATTTAGTGCAAGTATGTAGTTGATTAACTGTCGCTAAAACATGATAACAGATAATTCATACAGGTAGCCCACGCTTATGGAAAAAGTGGTGTAGCTGTCCAACTGTATTCGGAAGCAATAGAAAATTAGTTTGGAAGTTAAAATTACGAGAGGTCCTATATACATTTTGCTTCTACTTCCTTACAGCATCAATGTAGTTTTTAATTGTCGGGAAAATATATTTCTGCTATAAATTATTATTATAAATGATCCATAAAATGTTATTTTAGTTTTTATTTATTAGCAAACTTTTTTTTAACAAACTTTCATTATTAAATTTGCTTGTAACACACATTGAATGTTTTTTCGACTATACTTTGTTGAATTTTTAATTAGCATAATTTATTACAGACAGTAGCGTAGAGTGACATTTTGGGCTCATTTATTTATTGTCCGATTTCAATAACCTTAATTTTTATATTTTATAACATCAACTGTAATTTCAAGCGGTAGTCAATTTTTCTTAATAGTGGTATTAGCAATATTTTTTTAAATTTTTGGTCGACACCAATGTTGCACAAATATTCGAATTGGATGGACCCACAGTATTCTAAATAACTGCAATAGTTGACCCTCATGCGAACAGAATAGGCGCTTATTAAAGCTCAAACTGCAACAGTAGCGCTTAATTGACATTTACATCTTTGTAAGTTGTGCTTGCTTTTCCATGGTACATTCAAAAATTTTATAACATTAAATAGAATTAATTAAGATTCAGAAAAAACTGTGTACCGAAAATAATTTAAAGAAATGTATGTAACCATTTGAAGTTGACTTTTGCTTGATATTCAAGATGATGTTGAAAAACTGCAAAATCGGTCAATAAATAACTGGTTTGCGATGATATTTTTAAACATCCGGTATCTTTTAATTAAAATTTTTTATCAAACTTTTAATATCTTCTTATGTTTGTTAACAAACATATTTTTCCTTTCAAAGTCTTTGAAAATTTCTTTATAATACGAATAGAAAATTTTCTAAATTTGAAAACCATGTTCTTTGGAAACCTTTCTGTTATATACCGTAATAATTTAGGTACATAATAAGTAATCTGTTTTAATATAAAGTAAAAATAATATCTGTCATTTTACTGACACAGTATTTTTCTTGTTTAAAAATTTAAATACGGAGTTCTTAGAAGAAAAGAAACTACATAAAAATAAAGGGTTTTAGAATATGGATTTAAAAGACCTAATCTTCAATAAATGCAAAACAAAAAGCTTATCTAGATTTCACCGGAAGGCCAAGTAAAGACCAGTTAACCAGGAAATAAGAGAAAACGTGAGAATTTGCCATAGAGAGGTAGAACAATGGATAAGACATTATACAGAATTATGGGAAGATGAAAACATTAAAGCAGATCAACTCATTAGAAATATGAATGCAAAAGATTGAACAAAACAGTTTTTAGTTAGCTTGCGTCATTCGTGCCATCGCTTATTGCGGATTTGTTGAAGTAACAAAAATCACCATTGCCGGGTTCTAGGTATTTACCAACGAAAGTGTACCCTTTACAGGTTCAGCATTCTCACCGAGAGAGCCTACGGCTCTCGTTCAACGCTATAGATGAGTTAATTGAAACGACCATCAGGGTTTTGCTCGCGCAAATAAAAGTAGGAACTGATTTTTCTGCGAGGGCGAGATTTGACCAGGTTTGTCTTGTCATCAGAGACAGGGTGGTTAAATTTCGTAGCACTGTAGCGTTAATTATTCATCAAAATAAGACAAATTCATCACAGAAACTCTGATTTTCTTGAAAATAACTTCCTTTTTGTAATTCTAACGTGCGTTGCTCCGAGCAACAGGCGTAAGGCCACTTAACTCTCATGCAACCCCCTCACCTATAGGTTCAAAAGCCGTTACAATATCTTTGAGTTGCATAATTGATATAAAGTGACGCGCGTTCGCGTGAAAAAATGTACAATTGATTCAGAAGCAAAGATTATGGAAGGACTTGATTATTCTAAAGTCAAGATTTTTATTTTTTTAATTATTGTGCTTATAAAGCTTGTTGCATTTTACAAATTTGTTCACAGTTAATAAAATTTAAATGGGTGGTTTCAAGGATACACATGTTTAATTTAAATAATTAAACATAATTATTGTTCGTCAACCCATTGACGACGGTCATGGCCTGATAGTTAGCGCGATCAACTGCTAACGTAGGGCTCCCCGGTTCGACTCCGGGTACAGTCTAAAATTTCTTTACCGTCTTCCGTGCTTTCGGAGGGCACGTAAAGCCGTCGGTCCCCCTGTGTTAATGATTTGTCATCATAACAATAAAAAACATGGTCAGGTACATCGAATGGCAAGCCTAGCAAGTTACCTGAGATGTTAAAACAAAAATGCTCACAGAAATAATTGCAAAAATTAGTGAAGAACAGGTCCTGGACCTATATTAAGAGGGAGATTACTTAATAAAAGTAGAAGAAGAAGAAGAAACATAATTAAATTTAGTATTTAGACCATCCTGTATATAAAATATATTATAAAAGTAAAGAATATTTGCACATTCTTCAATTATATTGACCAAAACAATAAGTGGATCAATAGAATAGCAACGTTTATAGTTAAATGTAAGTATAATATTAATTTATAAATAACTAGCTGGCACGGGCGGCATCCGCCGCCCTTAGCCATCTAGACCCAGAATAGATCCGAGTAGGCCATAGTTGTTCGGCCTTCGGCCTCACAGGGGGAGGACCATAATAGATCCGCGAAGGCCATAGTTGTTCGGCCTTCGGCCTCACAGAGAGAGGACCATGATAGATCCGCGAAGGTCATAGTTGTTCGGCCTTCGGCCTCACAGGGGGAAGACCATAATAGATCCGTGAAGGCCATAGTTGTTCGGCCTTCGGCCTCACAGGGCGAACCATAATAGATCCCTGAAGGCCATAGTTGTTCGGCCTTCGGCCTCACAGACCGGACCATAATAGATCCGTGAAGGCCATAGTTGTTCGGCCTTCGGCCTCACAGACCGGACCATAATAGATCCGTGAAGGCCATAGTTGTTCGGCCTTCGGCCTCACAGACCGGACCATAATAGATCTGTCAAGGCCATAGTTGTTCGGCCTTCGGCCTCACAGACCGGACCATAATAGATCCGTGAAGGCCATAGTTGTTCGGCCTTCGGCCTCACAGACCGGACCATAATAGATCTGTCAAGGCCATAGTTGTTCGGCCTTCGGCCTCACAGACCGGACCATAATAGATCCGTGAAGGCCATAGTTGTTCGGCCTTCGGCCTCACAGACCGGATCATAATAGATCCGTGAAGGTCAAAGTTGTTCGGCCTTCGGCCTCACAGACCGGACCATAATAGATCCGTGAAGGCCATAGTTGTTCGGCCTTCGGCCTCACAGACCGGACCATAATAGATCCGTGAAGGCCATAGTTGTTCGGCCTTCGGCCTCACAGAACGGACCATAATAGATCCGTGAAGGCCATAGTTGTTCGGCCTTCGGCCTCACAGACCGGACCATAATAGATCCGTGAAGGTCGAAGTTGTTCGGCCTTCGGCCTCACAGACCGGACCATAATAGATCCGTGAAGGCCATAGTTGTTCGGCCTTCGGCCTCACAGACCGGACCATAATAGATCGGTGAAGGCCATAGTTGTTCGGCCTTCGGCCTCACAGTCCGGACCATAATAGATCCGTGAAGGCCATAGTTGTTCGGCCTTCGGCCTCACAGACCGGACCATAATAGATCCGTGAAGGCCATAGTTGTTCGGCCTTCGGCCTCACAGACCGGATCATAATAGATCCGTGAAGGTCAAAGTTGTTCGGCCTTCGGCCTCACAGACCGGACCATAGTAGATCCGTGAAGGCCATAGTTGTTCGGCCTTCATCCGTCATCTGTCATCTGTCATCTGTCATCTGTCATCTGTCATCCGTCATCTGTCATCTGTCATCCGTCATCTGTCATCCGTCATCTGTCATCTGTCATCCGTCATCTGTCATCCGTCATCTGTCATACATACATACATACATACATACATACATACATAATCTTCACGTAAAGTTATATCTTCATGTAAAGTTAAATCTTCCGCAAAGAGGTGGATCTTCCACGAAGAGGTGGATCTGCGTCTTCTTGCACAATTCCGGCGAGTTCTGCGACCTATATAAAGTGCTCCGGTCTTATTCGCGGCATTCAGATTAATTTGTTGGTGGTTTTTTGTTAGTGGTTTGCATTTTTCGAATTAAAGCCGCCATCTGTTGACAGTATTTTCAGATTAATTTGTTAGTGGTTTTTTGTTAGTAGTTTTTTGTTAGTGGTTTGCATTGACTTGTGATTTGATTTTCGAAAAAAGCGAATAACTTTTTTCCCCGCCACAGTAAGCGAATAACTTTTTTCCCCGCCACTGACTGTACGTCAGATTAATTATTTGACAAATTAAATTTTTTGTCAAACTTGTGATTTGATTTTCGAAAAAAGCGAATAACTTTTTTCCCCGAGCGAATTTCTTCTCCATTTTATAAAAAAAAACTGCGCCTGGAGGTACAAAATAACTGTGCAAAATTTGGTTGAGATCGGTCCACGGGTCTAGGAACGTATAATGAACAAACAAACAAGCAGATCTTCTCTTTTATATATTTAGATAAGCAATAATTTTTAAACGAGCGCGTGTAAAAATGTGCTAACATTACAATTATATTTATATAAACACTCTGTAGAAATGTAAATAAATCGAATTACAATAAGAACGTTTTGTGTGTGACTTCCACATTTTCAAGTTATACCAGGAGGGATTTCTTTACACAAGTTGTTTGCATGTCGTATTCTGCATTTCATCTGTACACTTGTATGTGCTTTATTTTGCTATTTTAAGGAACACATGCTGGTGTTCAAATTAATATGATTAGAAATAAAAATTATTAATAGTGAATTTGAGTTGTTGCGATTTTATTTATGGAAGCGTATTTTTCGTTAGGTCAATGCGATCCAATTGAGAATAGCCGTGGCAACATTTATTCAAGGAAGGAATAAATCGACTTCCAAAATGTTCATGTTTTGTAATTTGCATAGTTTTATCCTAAAATTTTATTTTATTTAAAAAATTAAAACACGACTATTATTTTACTGCACGAAATCCAAATTGTTCATTTGAACCAAAATAATTGAGAACTAATCGAGCTACATTTCTAAGTATATAATTTTTTAACTTTTGAGAAGGTGTTAATAAATTAATCTCTAAAAATAAAACAGTTAATTGAAGGAGTAAAATATGTTTTACTTTTTAAATATGTTTAAGAATTTATTTTAACATAAGTTTTCAGCAGTGTATCTGCTATCATCAGATGCTTATTACTAAACAAGTACATGGAAACGGGTTTATAGATTAAACCTATTGTCACTTGATACGATCTAGAACTGAAAAGCATGAGTCTTGATCGCAAGTTAAGGAACAACCTAATTTGCAAATCCCTCAAAATAGGAAATACTTAACTTCAATACGTTGAAGTTATCATTTAGACAAGAAGATGGCTGTGTATCGCTGTAGTAGTTCAATACTGTAACAAGTAGAAAAGTAGTACTTTTGAGCTATTCCATTTTTAAAGTTTAGAATAGCGATATAATTTGTCGGATTTTTCGTGTCTCAATGCCCCTAATGAGAGGGCATCTAACGAGAACAAAAAAATCCTCCACGTGAAGAGTCACTTGCTTCACTTTTCAACGTGGTGAACCCTGATGTTAGTTAAGCTAGCTCTTGGATGTGAACGTCGGTTTGCGAGAGTCGCAGGTCCCGATTACGAGCTTGTATCCTGAAAGCTTGCGGTACCCCTCTCGGAGGGAAATAAAAAACGATAAATGATTAACAGTATAATTAACACACAAAGTTAATAATGACAATAACAATAATAAAGATAACGGTTGAACAGATAAATGGGTGATACAATACAAATTGATGCAAGTCCCTGAGGGGAACTAGCCAAACAAAAATAAATAGCGTGTACAGATCCGCCGCGCCGTCAGCAACCCCAAGGCGTCGCCTCGAGAACTCAAAAAACTAAGGTGGCAAAGCACACACACCTTTGATTGACTTTAATTGCAAATGAAATAATCTCGTTTAGACTAAGGTGATCTCAAAAACAGTAAAAATGTAAAAACGTGTCTTACCTCGGCCGAGAAGCTGATACACTCCACTGTTGAGATGCCAACGAGAATCTTAAATTGAACAGCTGGTATTCCTCGAGAACGACCTCCGGTCACCAACGAACGGATCATGCTTTCCTTGAATGGGCCTTCTTCGAGCGACACCAGTGCTTCGCTGCCTGGATGGTCGGACAGTAGCAGTTGATGGAAATGGCGTCCACACACAACCACAGAGACGAATTTGAGCCCCCCAATGAGATGACCAACTATCAGTGTCCAACGACACTTCGAACGGAGGATGATTGTACAGGCAAACACGACTGAGAGCAAAAACGTGAAGCTCGGAACTTGACTTGGAACTCGGAACGTGCATGGCTTAACGAAGACAACAGATTGACAAAAACAATTGATGCAGCGGCTTATTCGCGAGAGTAAAACTTTAAGGTCATAACAAAAAACTTTGACAGGATCCAATGCAATGCTGCCAACTATCGGTCTACAAATCCACTATTGGTTTCAAGCGTGCGCAGTAACAAATCGATGAAAAATGTGTTGCTTGATAACGAAAATCGAACCTGGACAAATCGTGACGCAACGATCTTGCAATCTAACGGTAGCACGTTTCACTCGTCGCACCCAACTACACTACAACAGCTTGTAAAATATAGATCTTGATTTTTGGATTTAGTTAAACGATTTATCTTCAATAATACTTTCACAGCGCACGCTACCAAATCGACCGACCACGCGAAAAGCTACATCAAAAGTGAAAGGAAATGTTCCCCCTACCACAAGGCGGACAAAAATGGAACCTCGCGCTGGTATCGAGGTCAACTAGATCGTGACTAACGCCGCGCCAGATAGCAAAATAAGCGGGCAGTGCAAGGGTTGACGTTGACGGTTGGAAAAGCGTAATAAATTGGGCAATGTTATACAAACACTGCGAATGAATTTGACATAAATTCATTTTATTTTGTTATGTCGCAGTATTGCACTGCTAAAAGTTGATATAAGGAATTAGAAACAACAATAATTAGAAAAATAAATTTTTTTGACTTGTTACAGTATTGAACCACTACAGCGGTATGTACTACATATATAGCGCTTAAACCATCGATGTCGGTTTTTCTGTCCATTGGATTCCTTTTCTTCTTGATGCATATCATTTCGTGAAGAAGGCGATCCTTATAATTTCCAACGGATTTTTAGTTTTTGACTAGGATGTCGATAGATGATTTATTCCATGAATTTTCTTTGCGTCAAAAGATAATAATTTTTTTACAGCTTTAATTAAATGAATCACAAGTAATACGGTCTCATATCTCATTTTCAAAATAAATATGGCGGAAACTTTCTAAATGATCACTTGCTAAAAGTCTACACTGTTAAAATTTATTTAAAAAATATGAAGCAGCCAATAGCATATAAATAACCCAAACTAAAATTAAAAACCTAATATCTCATCTAATGGACTTTTAATGAAAGGTGTTAGCCTTTGAGAATCATCCTGTAGAGTAGATACGTGAAAGTACATATAAACTGGGACAGTAAAAAAAATTAAAAATTCATTGTCACCTTTTAGATTT
This sequence comes from Podabrus alpinus, assembly GCA_932274525.1. Classification (NCBI taxonomy): domain Eukaryota; kingdom Metazoa; phylum Arthropoda; class Insecta; order Coleoptera; family Cantharidae; genus Podabrus; species Podabrus alpinus. The sequence goes on from OW026454.1 coordinate 24,519,750, forward strand.
CCGAGTATGCATGACTTAAACATTACCTACCAACTTGTAAAATTCAAGCGTAGTAACAAGAATCGGAATGTTTACACGCAAAAGAAAAGCTTTTCACATTGAATGCACACTATTTACCGTTCCCTTGTTTATACCTTTATGTAAATAAATGAAGCGCGTCTGTTCTTCATACACTAAATTTATGTCTTTTATTTTATACTTTTTTCATTAATATTTAACAGACTTGTCATAAAATTCCAATCATATGGCCGGATATGAATAACATTTCCGAACTTATATTGTTTGCATATAAAATAACATTCACGTTGAGTTATTTTATTGTTGTAAGTTGAATGTATGTATTTGGATTCAATACAAAATGGTTCACAATAAAAAACGATTTTTATTTTCTGCACCACTGGAAGTGTTAGCATCATATATTATTTGAAATAGTTTCATATATTTATATTGCGAAATATAAATTCAAAATTCAATTCAATCCATATGAAATAGAGATTTTTCTACTTTAATAAACAGGAAGTCGACGCAAGGGAAGTTTGCGCTCTCAGATACATTAAAAAGATTTGCTTCCATGTGACGTGACTATTGGTGAGACGACAATATAAAATTACGGTATATAACTACGAGAGCTCGAGTACGATTCATTAGACACTAAACATCAAACACTGTCAGGTAATTAGTCATACTCGAGCTCTCGTAGTTGCTAATACAGTTACAACTTGGTTACAACGTTCCACATGCGGCGTACCTAAATTGTAACTTAGAGAAATATGGTTAATTATATTGCTATGATAACACAAAACGATAAATTTGTATAGGATTATCCATTGTATCGTAATTCATATTAAGTTCAGTTGAGAGGTATTTGTAATAAATTTACAGTCAAGTCGACAAATAATTTAGTAGCGAAATTAACTTATTAAAATTTAAAAATCCTAAGAAATGTTATTGTATTAGGAACAATTGTAAGTAATTGAAGTAAACTACCGCATAACCATATATTTCGTTAAGACATTGAATAATAGTGGTTACAACTAAAGCTCATTATTTACCTGTACACTCCATGCTAAATCCTTTTCGTAATGGTTGATTCATTATGGGAAATGGCAACTGAAACAGAATTTCAATAATTAGTTAACATGAACTGTATATTCTCTAATTAACAAGTCTATCACAATAAACTTAAGGCAATTAACTTCTCAAGCTTATATTGGAATAATCTTGCTAATTATACGATAATATAGTTTTACCAACATAGGTACAATGTATAGCGAAGGAAAATCAAGGAATTGTTGCATAAATATTTATTATTTACATTTTCACGAGTAATATGTCTAACGTTTTCAGCACTATAGCATAAGATGTAGGTGGTTTACGAAAGCACTGAAATTTTGAAGATTTATTATTTAAATGCAAATTCTTAAATTACTTGAAATCTTTAAAAAGTTTGTGAAAAATTTATATTTAGACATTTATGGTCATAGAAAAAGCGATTCCTCCAAAGTTTTCTTTTGAACTGTCGTGTAATATTTTATACAAAGGTTTTGTACTTATGCAATGTTACGAAAGTGTAAACATTTTTTTCATTTTCAACACCGAAAATAATATAAATAAAGAAATAAACAGAAAACTCCATTTAAGGATTAAAAATTATTAAATTATAATATTTTTAAGTGATGGATTGAGTAAAAATTTTATTTGAAAAATATTTCGCACGTATAAAAGATAAATATAGCTTTATAAAAATATATTGAAAAATGAAAATGTGTTGATGTAATGGAATCATAGATATATTTGATAGTAATAAAACCCACGTCAAGGGAATGAGCTCCGGAGAATACAACAAGTAATTGAAAGCATCGCAAGCTGTAGAGTAAAAATATAAGTGAGTTTTTATATTTTGAAATTTTTGATATTCTTGAGGTTCTTGATCTACCCGCATTAAATTGTCTCACTATTGAAAGCTATCCAATTTTATCATTTTTCAGTTATACCAATCTTTGTTCTATAGAATTTTCCTTTATAAGAATTTTTGATATTATATTGAAATACCATGATAAAAACGGTTTATCGTCAATACGCCTACAAATACTTCCTATAGGGTTTTATGCTTAAATACAACCCTTACACCTACGTAATAGTTGAATATATCCCAAACTTCTACGGCTATAAGTCTAAAATAATTTCATCTACAGGAAGCCTAATTTCAAATACCTACAGAGATATTAAGGATATTCTGTTTAACAACTACGAAAACACTCAATTTCCTAACTACTTAGAAAGGTGATATTGTATAAATTATTAACTTGCGAAATTAATACTAAATATATATAATCATTTAATTATTGTTTAACCTAAGGTCAGCGCCAGTAGATATATAGATTAAAAAGAGTAGGTACCGCATTCTTGTGCGCCAAATTCCAATAATGAAAGGCCATGTCGGAATTTGTACAATCATCTTTGATTGACGTTAATCAGGCGATCTGTGTACAAGTGACCAGAGGCCCGGCTGAAGGGGGTGGACTCCAGCCCACAGTGCTTTCTTTCGGGGAGGTCAAATAATACAATTTCAATAATCAAGTTAACAAAAAGTTATCTCTGATAGTTAGTACTGTTCATAGAAGGACATCACAGGATGTCCTTTGACATGTGAAATGGCTAGATTTCTTTAGTGCAACTATTTACATGTATCTACATTTAAATAGTTATTATAAAATCAGCATATGACATCAATCACGACAAGGTAACAGTTCAACGAGAGGTAGCGAGTGAAATCGTGTTCTTATATAGTGGGGTCAAACTGGAAATGTATGTTTAGATACCCCGCAATTGTTGGAGTGGAGATAAAAAAATGCCTAGTGAAAATGGTAGTAGATTTATTGAGAGGTAGCAGGCGTGGCGATATAAAATACTTGAAAATAGTAATAAATCTACTAAACATTAGCGGCGTCACTGATAAAATTCAGGTGGCGTCTTTGTTCAGTTGAACAAAAAATTTTAAATGTTATACATACCAGGGATTTTTGATGAAAATTTACCGAAATTATGTTATTACAATTGTAGCGCGAACCATTGACTATTTGTTTGCCCCAGTGGTCTGATGTTTGAACAGCTCAGTATTATTAACATAACTTTATTTTCCACTGGAGGGGAGGGGGAACCTTCATAGGCACCACCTCAATTTGGGATGGTAGTGTGAGATGGATCCACGTCTTTACGCCTAAAACTTTTACGCCTAACACACTTACGCCTAAGTCAATACGCCTAATCCTTTACGCATACAGGAATTTATGCCTAATGGTTTTAATGCCTAAAACCAACTACGCCTAAAACTTGAACGCCTAACGCAATTACACCTAATCCTTTACGCCTAAAACATTTAAGCCTAATGCTTAAAATTTTCTAAAAATCGTACAAACATAAAAAAAATGTAAAAGCCGAGATAATAATTATGAGATTTATAGTAAAAGTTTATTAATAGTACAAGCCCTTACTTTTAAAAAATTTATACTTAATCAATTTTTTAATGTTTACCAGTTGATACTTATTTTCATAGTTTATTATTTTTTCAATAATTCACAATAATTAATTAATCGTAATAATAATTTATTTACAAGCAAAAAAGTACAAATGTTAAACAGCTTGAAGCTCAAAGTTGTACGCGATGCCTCGAAGGTAAACGTCGATTTCGAAGTTCAATGGACCTAGACCATCCCCATAGGACTCCACGATTCTCTTGATGTTGGCAGCGGTTGTTCGGTAGCGCACACGACCTGTTGGAGGTTCCAATCCTGCCACGTACTGCTCAATTTTCAATTCGTTTGCACTCTGTTCCATTTTTAACACCTCTATAAATTTCCAAATAGAGGGATGGCATGCACTCAATAAAGAATGAAAACTCCGGTGCCATCATTCAACCGAGTTGTTTGTCTTGGGGAGGTCATTCAAACTGGCCTCGTAACAGTTCCAGAGTTGGATGGAATCAATCTTGGGTTTTTTTCGGGTTCCATTGTTACGAAGCCGGCCAATCCAGTTATCCTCAAATATTCAAGAAAAGGATCGAGAATATCTCCATTATCAACATAAAATGGATATTCAGTTAATTGTACGAATGCCATAACTACATCATCGGGAGGGACGAAAGCAAGTGCAGCCAACTTTCTTACATGAAGAGAAAAATCTGAGTTCTCCACATCGGCATATTTTTCTCTGAGATCAGGTATTGACGCAATTTTTCGCCACAAACTTTGACTAAAGTGGAAGAAACAACCCCTGTTCTGTGAATTAGGAAACACGTGTTGAAAAGCGTTAATCTGAGCCTTCTCGAAATCTGTCATGATGAAAGTTGGAGCAAGGCTTGGTTTTATATTCTTTAGTGCCTCAAGAACTCGGACGTAGGTCTGCTGTCGCTTATTTGGCAAGAGACAGAACACAGAAGGAATCACATTGTGGTACTTGACACCATGAATTGTGAAAAGTTGCTCAAATAATCGCGGCACAGTCTTGAAAGTACCATCAGCGTACCAATGGCTACAATTTGACATCAAATCTAAACCCAATTGAGTACCGAATATTAAAATGCGATCTTCTTCAGGTCCACTGTCAAAAATAAGGAACTGCTGAATGGTTCCATTCGAATTAAATTCGGTGACATAATCTGGAATTTCAAGTTCCGTAAGGTTCGAAGGTGTTGGAAGTGTAGCCCCAGCCACTTGACGCGCTCTTTGAATGTTGCGCTTCAACCGATCTTTCGAAGGAAGTGCGGCTTTTACCGCAGCTGGAAGTCCAATACTGGTTGCGACAATAATCTGGTGAGGTGTGTCTCCACCTGTTGACTGTCCCGAGCTTTATCCTTGATTTCTGCCAGGACTTGCCGGGTTTTGACCTCCGCTGCCCGTGGTACGTGGTTGTACTCTTCAGCACTCTCATAAACGATTAATTCACCTTTTGTGTGAACAACGGCTAGACATTTACTTTTGTTGTATTCTACACATTTCCAAAAAATTTTATTGTTAACATTCCTGTTTTTGGTATACACGAAGCTTTTGTGTAGTAATTGATCATTCCCTTTTCGACTTTTGATAAACATAAGAACCATTTTTTTAAATTTAATCAGGGCTAAGAATGAGTTACTTTTATTACTAAAAGTTATGTAGGTCTTATATAGCAACCAAGTTTTGAACATAATATAAATAATAGCCAAAATTCCATCAAAATCGGAGCAGTGGTACGATTTTTAGAAAATTTTAAGCATTAGGCGTAAATGTTTTAGGCGTAAAGGATTAGGCGTAATTGCGTTAGGCGTTCAAGTTTTAGGCGTAGTCGGTTTTAGGCATTAAAACCATTAGGCATAAATTCCTTTACGCGTAAAGGATTAGGCGTATTGACTTAGGCGTAAGTGTATTAGGCGTAAAAGTTTTAGGCGTAAGTACGTGATACCGTGTGAGATTCTTACTCACTAAAACCCCTCCCCGGTGACAGCTGGATTCACCTCTCGGTATTTCTTCAGCTGTTAACCTGCGATGTTGTTGTGTCATATCTTTATTTTTCCGCTTTGTCGTCAATAAGGATATTTCTTAGTCTTCGTGACCTGAATATAAACTAAAATGTTTATACCAACTCCTTAAAAATCAATTTTCCTATTACGTTCTGCCAACATTGTAACACTTTGACAGAATTTATAGAAATGGAATGAACTGTATATTGCTGCTTAATTTCTTATTCACTTGGGGGGGGGGGGTAAGTTCTCATACTAATATTAATATTTACACATGACACCTTTAGATATAAGAAAATCATATGGCATATAAAAAATGTCAAATAAAAACTAAAAAATAAAATCTTTCTATAATTCTTCTATAATTTTTATATGAATTCATCTTGGCAAAGAGCTTTTTATCCACAAAAATTAGTTGCTTTTCTATCATGGTGCCACCTGTTGCGATAAATTTAGTGGCCCTCTTAACGTAAAAATCTAAAAATTTATACAATCATTCTACTCAACAATTGAATTACTGTCTTGTTTGAATTAAATCGAACTATTATTGAATGACTTTTTATATTTTCGTGAATTTTCACTCGAAACGCTGCCGAAACCGTAACAAATAAGAAAACCGATACTCATTATATTTCATAGGGAATTGAATTTCCGACGAAAAGCTCGTAATGGGATATTTGTATATTATGTAATAGTTTAAGCGTGAAAGTCATTCAAGTCCCGGAAAAAACAGCGTGAAAACTTCACATTTACAAAATATGCAATTAATAGTAAGTTATCGTTCAAGGAATTATATTGCGACGATATACCCAGACCATTGCTCATACACATGGTTCAATGAGGTATCTCCTTAATTAATATAAAGTATAAACATGTATTAGGATTAAGTGGTTTGAGAAATGAACAAAATGTTAGGATAGTTGGAGAGGATCAGAGCCTGAATCAAAATTTGAACTAGGACCAACGCCCATGCGGTTGTATAACGCAACTTGCAGGTCGAGTCAACTAATCCAGGAGTTATCTTTAAAATTAATATTGGTACTCCTGAATACGATATATACCCCTGTAAAAACAGTGATTTTTAACATTTCTTCTAGTGCCGTACCTGCTTTTGAGGCGACCTCTTTCCCTTCCAACATTTTTTAATATTCGATTTTTAAGCGTTTCCATGTATTTTCAATTATTTCGATTGTTTCATTATGTTTTAAAAATAAATTTATTTACAATAGTCGAGCAAAATTCTTATTTAGTCAGTTTATCGACTGTTCTAGGAAACCTTATGTAATCTTTCTAAGTTTTACAAGCTCCCATAAACCTTCTCTCTAACTCTGCTTGCGGTGGATTTGTTCACTCCCATAAAAAGCAGCAACAATAAATTAAGATTGAGTTCGAGGCATAAAAACGTCAATGTTTATATTTTCAATATAAATATTTTATCACATCATGATAATCTATAAATTATATCTACCTGTTAAATTAAACTTTAAAAATTTTCTAGTTAAACAATAAACCAAAAAAGAATTATAATTATCGTTGATTTAGTTAAATAAATTTTAAGATTAAAATATTAAATTTTTAATAGAAACAAAATACGCAACAAGCACAGATAGGGAAATCGAAAAACGTAGAACGTTGTAAAAACCCATATATATATACGTCCATAAAAAAGAACATGTTTAAGAATAATACCATAAGAAACCAAAATTCTCCTCCAAAGCAGTATAATGAAAAAACCAGGAATCTCGGGGATGTGGAAGCAATAAAACACAATAGAGTTGTCTAGTCGACGTTTCGGAGGATATACTCACTCCATCTTCAGGACTATATTAAGGAAGCAAAGTTACAAAGATTCGTGTCAAGGGGCATAAAGTACTCACCAGAACAACAAAAGGTGTAAAACATGTTTATGCTAAGCGGGAAACAAAATAAAGTACGGAAGCCATGACCACATTCAACTGTGTACAATGTAAAAAAATTGTAAAAAACAAACAGCCCACATGTAACACATGGGGAGACGTCAAAATAATTTCAAAACAATTAAATATAACAGTAAATAACATTAAAATTTGTAAATAAACTAATAAAACCAAGAGGTTATAACGATAAAAATAATCAAACATAAGATTAACATACAATATGACAATCCGAAAAGTTTCCATACATTAAATTGATACAAATTTTTTTTTCAGAATAATACCATGTTGAATAATAACAAAAATATTACATCCAGCGCTTTGGATGGTTTAACCCATCAATTTTGGATGGTAAGAAAAACCAAGAGTTAAACGATGATCGATCAACCCTTGATCTTGGTTGATACAACAGATATTCAGAAAATTACAAAAATCCCCAAGTTAACTTTGATGCGAGGATAAACCTCTGTTATACAATCTGCCCTTAACCCTTTTTTTTTGTTTTGGAGAATGACCTTAATCTGGCGAACTGAATGCAAGTGCATGGCCATCACAAAAAAAACTTAACACAACATTTTCTCTTTTTGTTTTGATTAATTACATTAATCTGGTGAACTGGCGATATAAGCACTGAATTGTATTTACTAAATGGAAGAGCAAACGACTCTGGATACGTACTCTAATTTTTCAGTCAAATTTACTTCTCATTGGTGTAGCAGATCGCTAATATTTTATATTATAGGCATCTTACACGATTAATAATATCGTCAATACTACACATCAATACGCCATTATTATTCCACCATTAGACCGGCAATTATTTTCGCATCTTATCATACTTTATTATTAGTGCCATTACTCTGCCTCAGTATCAGTTGAGCGAAGTTATAATATAAGAAGTATTGAAGTGCAGAATTGACAATATTACTATTGATGGTGTAAGGTACACATTATTAAGATTATTAAGGATTGCCATATCATTTATTAAAAAATATCTGGCTGCCCTGAAAAATTAATTTCTTATTTTAGCAAAATTTTATGGTTGGCTAATTCCATTATCAATTAGTAATAATAATAATAAATTGTTGTAAGCAAAGCGTAAGCAAGATTTTCATTTAATTTTAGGCGTTCAAGTTCCGTAGGCGTTGCTACAAATGTAAATCTAATGGACAGTATCGTTTAGGTGTAACTTACCTAGTTGCAAGGCTAAAGGAAAACCTTCGACATCAAAACGTATAATATTATGTCTAATCTAACCTACTCATGCTTTAGGCGTAAAGACGTATTTAATAGGTCATCTACATGCTAGGTGTAAAGACGGTACAAGTAAAACAATCAATGTTAGATCCAAAACTAATGTGGTGATTATACGATTATGTCTTAGCTTTTCTTGTATTTCTCTTGTAAAAATTGTATATTATTTGAAATAAATTATTAAATTTTATTAAATAAACTACAAATTGACGGTTTTTGGGAATTTTGTAGATTAGATTCAAAAATACCTAATCTTTCTATTACAACTTTTAGCTACAAAATGATTAGTAGGGTCATTGTTGAAATAATAACAAATGAGTAGGTATAATGTTAAATTTTAATTCTCAATTTTAGGAAAACATTGACTTAATTACAAAATTTGGGGTAAATTTTAAAAACGTGCTTTTGTGGATAGTACTATTTAAAAGTAATCAGAATACGCCAACATTCCGCTTTATTCCGTCAATCATGGAATCAAATATTCCATAACTTTGCAATTACAATATTATGGAAAATAAATGTTCAGTTTTTGCATCTCCTACAAATCATTCGTTTTGCAATTATATTTTTATTCTTAATAGGCATAACAATTTTAAAAAAATTATAATGATATTTTATTCTAATTACATAATACAAATACGATATTGTGATTATAGGAACCCAAAACCGACCTAACTCATCTGTGAAATTTGCTTAGTAAAGCTCAGTAAATACAGCATTTGATATACTATAATATGGTCAGCTATCACAATAAACCAAACGCTTCTGGATTACTGTAGTGATTAAATTTTACAGTTTTTAAAAGTATTTTTTATAGGTTTACAGTCAACAATGAAAATTATAAATTACTTTGTTGAAAATCATATGGTCATAATCAGTTATAGAATTTATTGATGAACATGGTCTCTTTCCTTACTACATACTAAAGTTTAGTATGGTGAATGTTAAATTTAACGCCGGTTCCTAAAGACAAATTTTAGAGAAAGATTCGACATCTAGATTCCACGTCTGCGTACTGCTGGAAAATTGTGTAATAGTGCTTGTAGAATTTCTTTTCAATTTCACCACATATTTTTACTGAGAATGCCATTTGGCTCTTTAATCTCGCTTTAAACGCTCGACGACTGGACTAACCACACATTAGTCTCATAATCCTACAAATAAGTAAAAAAATATAGAAGCAATTTTCGTGTTTATATTCCGTGCTTTCGGAGGGCACGTAAAGCCGTCGGTCCCCCTGTGTTACTGATTTGCCAGCATAACAATAAAAAACAGGGTCAGGCACATCGAAAAGGCAAGCCTAGCAAGCTACCTGAGATGTAAAAACAAAAATACTCACAGAACTAATTGCAAAAATTAGTGAAGAACAGGTCCTGGACCTATATTAAGAGGGAGACTTCTTAATAAAAGTAGAAGAAGAGATATTAGAGGGACTAAATTTAAATAAGCTTTTGTTATTTGACTCAATTCCATTAACATCACAGCAACGCTGTCTAAAGTAAATTGTAGTCAAAAATCGGTGCTAATCTCGACAGTCTCGTTAGTTAACAACATTGACAAATTATTGATAAGCATTTGATTCGACATGCGATGTTTAAATTTTCAGTAAATTTGTTAACTTTCTGCACGTCGGTTGTACATAAGCGTTTTATCAAAATTAAACTGTAACTAATAATTAAAAAAAATATTTGCAAAAAGTCTTATTAATTATCAATAATTTTTTTGCGTTTGCACTAATATTTTTGAATTTTTGAATATAACAACAATACATTTTAATAGTTTTGGATATTGTTTATATTTCTCTGTTGCAAAGGATTAAGAAAATTGGCCAATAAATTTAAAACATTTTTATTTAACAAATTAATCATCGGTATTTTATTTCATATTATTTTACAATGACTACATATATTAAGAATAATCGAGAATATTATTTTAAAAAGAGCAAATAACTAAATCAAATATTTCATTAATATCCATAATAACACCCGCAACGAATATTTGCAATGTTTATTAACATTTTCAGAACGCAAATTCAAAAATTGTGTGTTGGTTTATTGTAGTGAATAAATAAAGAGTTATTTAATATTACTACCAAAATGTATTTTTTTTAGCATTTATTGTTCTAATTGTACAAATAACATTTTTAGCTTGCACAACATCCGGGTAAACTTTAATTTGGCAGACATGGTGTATTTGAGTGTCTGAATGAATCTCTCACAGGTCCCCTAAAATCCTCTGTCGGCTTCTTCACTAATTCGGGATCTTAGTTCTTTCAACGTGGTTTTTGACCTATATCCCACTTAATTTCATTTTTAGAGAATATTAACATTAAATTATCAGATCAAAATTTACAAGCTTAATATTCTTTACAAATGGATTTTACGAATTCATTCAAGATGTCATGTAGGAAAATTATATTCAAAATTTTCCTTCAATTTTCAATTTTGCAAAATGAATTACACTTTGCCTTTCTGAAATTAATCTGCAATTCAAGAATAATATGACATATAGGCAAATTTTGAAAAATTGTATTTGTAGAGAATTTTACACTATGCGATGCGAATTTTTCGCAAAACTGAAATTATTCGAGTTAATGCGAAAAACTGCAGATTTAAACAAAATTTTAGGTAGTCCATTAACAGTCACAGATGGTCCCGTAAATTCTACCTATGGCAATAAGCATGTTAAAAACTATTAGTAAGAGCACAATCGGTAGATTAAAATAATAAATTTCCTTCAGAAAGCATTATATGAAAAATACAGTTATCAGAATATGAATTGTAAATTAATACAAATTTTCGAAATAATAACAACAAAAATTAATTTAATCAATTATTTATCATAAATGTGACAAAAATGATTGGGCGATAGTTTTCTCAAAATTGATCCTACCAATAATTATTTTCAAAGAGTACAAGTATAAATGACGTTTTTGTAGGTTGGATAGAGGATTTTTTAGTACTTTCTCCGCGAATAAAACAAAGATAATATACTTCTGCTACCGGTTTCGCAAATTTATTTTCATCTTCAGGCAGAAACAGTCAAAATCTCTACATTAACACACATAAGGAGCTTTTCATTGTCATACATGAATCACACGTTGCACAAATAGTTATGTGACACAACATAAAATATATTAATTAAACAAAATATATTTTGTTTAATTAATATATATTTTGTTATATATATTATATATATATTATATAAAATATATTTTGTTTAATTAATATATTTTATGTTGTGTCACATAACTATTTGTGCAACGTGTGATTCATGTATGACAATGAAAAGCTCCTTATGTGTGTTAATGTAGAGATTTTGACTGTTTCTGCCTGAAGATGCAAATAAATTTGCGAAACCGGTAGCAGAAGTATATCTTTGTTTTATTCGCGGAGAAAGTACTAAAAAATCCTCTATCCAACTTATCCAATACTCCGCTTTTGCACAAGATTAATATGACGTTTTTGTATTTTATATGTTTCGAAGTCACAATATGAGAAACCTCGTAAGATATGACTTTAAAATTTAGTAAGTACATTAGTAAAGTTTTTTTTCAAAAGCACTTACTGTTTTTTATAATTGTTTTCTAAATTGCAAGGTATAACCACAAATAACTTACTACAGATCGACCATGCTTGTGGAAAAATTGGTGTCCCTAAATCAGTCAATTTATTAAATGGAATTTAAGATGCAATTGGAAGCCATTGGTTAAAAGTAAGAGAAACACGGTTTGGATAACTTAATTAATTTGATATTTTGTAGATTCCATCCATTATTATACCGCCGACCTTAGTTAAAACGTCCTAAGTAATAAATTGGATTTCTGGAGTTATAAGGTCGTTTTCATTTCATTGCACAGGTATTTGATATAACCACTTATTACAGAAGGAGTTAAATATTGTTTTATAATGAAGACAGTGTTGTAATATTTACATAAAATCATATTTTCCCGAAAAACAATGTGTTGGTTAGGACGTTTTAACTAAGGATGGTAGTACGTGTTTACAGATAAATTGAAGGAGATGCAAACTAATGCAAGAACATCTTAATTATTAAGCTATTAACTTTAACGTGTGACGAATTTTTAATTCATCACTATTAATTATTTCGTGTAATTAATTTTATTATAGTAGGTACCAACCACTTTTCTTTTAAATATTTTTTTAATAAATGTTTCTTTAAAAAAAATATTACAAGTATTTATAAATAAATACAAGTAAATTTTAAATAGGCTAGTATTTATTTGGTCAGTATTTTTATCATTAAATGGTCAGTATTTTTATTGAAATGATCAGTATTTATTAATAAATGGTCAGTATTGCATTGATCAGTATAAAGTATTTATTTGGTCAGTATTTTTATCATTAAATGGTCAGTATTTTTATTGAAATGGTCAGTATTTATTAATAAATGGTCAGTATTGCATTGATCAGTATAAAAACTGTCGTGATTTAAATAATATGCATATATAGAGTTATACGGAATGATGATTAGTTACCAATAGTAAAATATTATAGACTTCGGGTCGGATTACCTAACATTGGTCACCCCAAAAAAATTGAAAATTTCCTATTGCAAAGAGGAAGGTTTATATATTAGTATAATGACATAATTTTCACAAGCGAAGATATAATAAAAATTTCGAGAAAAATCAATTTGAAAAGTACGGGAAAGTAGCATCGAGTATGCGGTAGACCCCGGTCGATGTGCCATCAGTCGCCCGTGGTCCCTTGAAAATGCGTAAAATATTTTCGCTCCGATTTGAATTTTTCTTTGAAATTCGAATAGATGGGGGTGTGATTAGTGGATATTAGTAATAAATATAATCAAACAAATGGAAAATAACCCGTGTATTGCCGAAAAAGTGAAAAAATTAAAAAAAATTTTCCTTCGAATTTTGGGGTGTGCATTCGATAAGGAGGGTAATCCATCGTCAAAACCTACCCTTACGGAGCGGCGCTCCGCGTTGCACCCCTCCAGGGCGGTTTTGACTCTGGTTACTAGGCTAAACATACGAGAAGCGCCACCCATCAAGAAAACCGGGATAAATGAAACCGGGATGTGAGAGACCCTCGAAATAGCATTAAGAGCGCGCTGCGGAAAGAGAGAGAGGGAATGATGTTGAAAGAAGCCTCTAATCTTTTGTACAAATTTAAAAAACTAAACGTCGTATCAATGTAATTGTTTTTTTATATTAATAAGGAAAGACTATTGAAGGCAATAACCAATTTTGAGCGCTTTAAATTAAAAGTAAATAGGTTAATCTAATTTATGAAAAAGGACAATTTTGAATTTTTATGACAACCGATCTTTATGAAACTTCGTTATTGCCTTCTGCAGATCATTATAAGGACAAAACCCGATTTTGAAGCGATTTCATCATCAATTATAGGAAACTTGTACAAAACTTGTAAATCAAAAAGTGCCCTTAGTGGAGTTTTAAACTATATAAAATCAACTTAATGCACAAAGGGTTCAAGGGTTCTCTTAGATATGGCGCAAATAATTTTTTTAAATTTTTTAAATCTCTACAAAAGATTAGAGGCTTCTTTCAACATCATATCTACTGCTTCCTTCTCTCTCTTTCCGCAGCGCGCTCTTAAAAAGTATAGTTGCGGTATGGGGCAGTAAACTATTACGTTTCACCCCCAAAAAATCGCCAAAAAATCCTGCAGCTAAACAAATACCTATAGGAGGAAAGCGTTCAAGAGGAAGGCCTAAATTAGCTACTCGAGCTCATATAATAGATTAATTATTATATTTTATTTTTTGTATATTATAATTTAAAAAAATAAATACTTATTTATAGTTTCTAATTTTTCTAAATTTTAAATATTGCATACCTACATTTCTTAAAAATTTTAATAAGAACTAGAATGAATGAAAAATTTAAGATAAAAAAATAAGATAAAAATTGAATTGAAACATTGGAAAAATGGTAGAATAGGTCAACAATGTTTCGGCATTTAAAGAATAAATGAAAAGTGAAAATAAAATTAGAAAACCTTTTATTGCAAAACGAAAAGTGAAAATATATTAGAAAAAAGGAAAATTTTGAAATCTAATGGTAAAAAATCAAACGGTAAAATTGCGTAAAATACAAGAAATCAAACTTAAAATAACCAAAAAATTACAAATAGTAAAATAACAGAAAATTAAAGAATAATTCGAAATAAAACGAAAATGTCTTCATGTTATTAAAAAAAATTTGAAAATCACTTACATTTAAGTAAGAAAGTTAAAATTATTGAATGGCTTCAAGAGGTAGATCGTTACCAATGATGAATTTTTAAGTTCACAACTTTGCAAAAGTTATCAATGGGACTTGAAGAAAATAATCTTGAATGAGATTTAAAGGACCATTCAAAATTATATCCCAAAATAAATTGATGTTGGTCGCTACGAATAAATGGAAAATTTTAATTCAAAATGAAACTTCTCAATTGAAATTTTTTCTCCATTTTTAAATTTAAAATTTACTCCTTAACTAATTATTGTTCTTTTATTTTGTAAATGAACCAATCGTTGTTCTGGTAGAAGTCACTATGACCAAAACAAATCTAATTTTAGTAAAATTTATAATTTTAGACATTATGCAAAGAATATAATCAAAAATATTACACATAATATGAAAATCGAATATTAATTGTGATAACACTAATAATCCCTGTGGAAATTATTATGTACTATAGAAATAATAACACCACCGATAAGCCCATTCAAAACGGTTATGCTGTCTAAGAAATAGTAACATCCATTTGAAATTTATTTTTCTTTAAATTTTGTAATCGAGCATAACTCGAAATGTTTTATCGAAAAACGGCAATAAAGTCGCTCGTTTCAATAAATTTATTTCCGATTAACAGCGACAGAATTAACAATAAATTTTACGTTCATTGGTTAATCTTTCGAATTGCTTATCTATCATTGGTTCCTTGAAACGTTGGATTCGATTTAAATATTTACTTCTTTGTAATAAATCAAAGCAGGTCAAGAACACTGTAAATTCTCTAATTTTTTTATCAAGTGTAACTTGGAAAACATTTGGCAGCAAAATAACAAACTTAATTAATAGAATTGCGGTTAACTGTAATTAGTACAACACCCCATTAAGCAGTGAACAAAGACCCGCTTGGAATAATATAGAACTTCCACTTGACGATAAGGACCTTTAATATAGATATAATACGAATAAGTAATTAATTACGTAATCGTTCTCCGCCAATTGCCAAAAAGGGAATAAAATAGTACCTATATCTTTTTATTTATGGTTGGGTTGGTTTATCACCACAAGAAATAAAATTTAAAATGGTTAGTAGTTATTCAACTGTTCAATTATTTAATTAACTAATGAAAATATATTTACCTAACCAATTAACTCAATCAATCAATTACCAGTTTACTTTTCAATTCACTGGGTATAATCTTTTAGTCGTTTTTTTCCAATTATAATTAAAAAAACCCGATTATTTCATACATCACGTGAAGTCATTTTTGTTTGCCAATTTGCGATAAGAAGAAAAAAAATTGTGATACATTTTAGGGCAAACATAAATTTTTTATTAGCCATTAATAATATCTCATACATATATGTTTATGGTCGTCATCAAAACTAAAGTTAATCAAAGTTAGTTTTAAAGGTGACAGTAAGTACAGCACGACGAAATTAAGAAGTGTATTTGAAAGCACACGGATTCATTCTTAACCGCAGCGTTAATATCTAATTAAATGACAGAAACAGTAACGACATCAATTTGACTTCAGTTGTAACGTTGCGAATAACTCGTTATTAATTATTTTATTACCACATTGTGGTTTTGAAGCCGTAATTAAATATCGCTTTCAGTTGAAATATTTTTAAGAGTTGGCCATTTTCCAAATTGTCAAAATGGCTATTTATGCCATGAACTTTTTAATTATTTTTCTCATTTTTTATCAATTAAACTTAAACGCAGGTTCCACTTCAAAGTTAGAACGGAGTCCACAATCGACAAACGATAAAAGTAGAACATTAAAGGAAATTTCTGACAAAAACCAAGAATTAGAGAATGACGAGGGTTCGGAAGATGACACTGCTGTCGATTATAAAAGTAAGATTTTAATTTGAAATGAAGCAGTAAAATTAGCAGCAATTATTTCACGAAAATTTTCAATAAGGTGTTCGTATTTTAGCATTAATGTAATCTATAAAAAAGTTGTGAAGTTTTAATCACGAGAGAAATAATTAAAAGCTACGTGCAGTGCTTTAATTTCAAAGAACTTTGTTTAATTAGTTGCGTCAAAACTCTGAGTGTTTACTTAAAAAATTTTTGTTGAAAGATGTGACAACTTAAGCCGCATTAATTTTGCAGAGAACTTTAGCTGTTTTATTTTTATATTTTCAACTTTATAACTTGATCCACGAAGTGTGAAAATTATCTCTCGTCTGTATGATGCAGTACATGAAATTAAAATTTTTATGTAGGTAAAGTTGATGGAAAGCGAACCGGACCTAAAGTATGGGATAGGTGGGGAAAATGGGGTGGTTGTTCAGTTACGTGTGGAATTGGAAGAATGACACGCTGGAGGCATTGCGTTTCTGGCGGTTGCGCTGCGGGAGAAAAAGAAGCTCAAATAAGAACTTGCACTTTGTCCGCTTGTTAAAGATTAAAATACATCAAATAATTTTTAACGATTTTAATAAATATGTAATTTTAAATACTTATCTATGTACGACCTCCAATGCTTATTGTATAATTGTATAAAGAGAGAAAATGGTGCAATTGGGTGTTATTAACCGACTTATTAATAAATTCTGTATAACTGAATAATTTGCGATGTGTACAAAGAAACTTTGCAGGGGTTTTGAAGTACCGAAAAATTAAAGTTGGTGGTTTATTCTTGTAAAGTTTTTATTGCGTAACACTTGAAACAAAGAAAAGTTTTCTAAACTGATTTTTGTCTCAAGACATTAGGCACAATTTATAATGCACCCCTTTTCTTAAAATAACCAGAAAAACCTCTAGAAGTTACGACCATTTTATTTAAAACTTATCTTTACTTTTTTTTAAGTTATTTTAACTTTTTATGTTTCATTTAATATTTATGAGTATAACCGCATTATAGTGGACAGTTGTACGGAACTTTTGTAAAAAATTAATTTTCGTATTCCGCGAGGTGTAATAAGGCCGAGTTCCTTGTTTGTGGTTAATTTCGCTTCCACTAATTATTGTTACAACTCACCGCTAAACAGAATAATTTAGAGATTGGGCAGCCTGCATTTGAGCGGTGCAAATTTGTTTAGTTCCAATCTAAATACCAATATTGATTATGTCTAATGCATGGAAATAATTGTAGCATATTATGGATTTTAGACTCATTTTTGGTGGCATTTAATTTTAGGACAAAAATGTCCTTAATAATCTAAATATTATGTTATAAAAATCTAATGTTAAAAAATTAATAAAATCGGTTTGATAAGAATTTTCTAACGGCATCCTGTATTCAAACTTAAAGAAATAGTGAATTATACCTATTGAACCACCAAAAATTGATAATTATTATATTAATAAGAAATTATTTTAGATGTTTACAGCAGATAATAATCAGTATTTATAATTGTTTAACTTTTCGGGTAGTTCATTATTTTCCTGTTTTCAAGCCTCATTCCAATCAAGCCAGAATATAACGTTTTAGTGTCAGCTGCAAAAGAACTTGTAAATGAAGCGGACAGTTTGTTGTTATCTACCCGCTTGGATGATTTTAATTTGACTTCAGTTTGCGACGTCTGATGAAATATTTATTTCGCGGTTAACATCTGCCATCAAATTTAACATTTTTATTGGAGAAAACTTTGTTTAAACCCATCCAGTTTACATTTTTATTTGGATTGTACGTGCACTTAAATAGCTAACTCTTACCATTAATTATTGTTACATCTTATCTGCTAGGAAGGATTGCGGGTAATTGCCCTTGGTTGAAGGTGCAATCAATTTTGTAGCTTAGTTTTACATGAAAATGAATCAAAGATCCTGCACATTACAGGAGATACAATTTTGTAAATTGGAATAATCATTATGTGCAGTGCCGCCTAAAGTAAATTGCGGAAACGGTTTTTGTAATAACTTTTCATATTTTAAAAATTTATTCTTGATATTCTTTGCTTGTTTCGCAATTAAAACCCCAAAAAACTACATCTCTTTAAATAATGATGTACATCTCTAAAAATTCATGAAGATATAATTAGGAAATATTTACTTGTAATAGGAAGTCACAAAAAAATACAGAAATGTTATGAAAATAACGCTTGAAAACATTTATACTAATACTTTGTTGCAAACCCCTTTGAGCGATAACAACTTTGCACCGCGAATGCACAAAGTCAATAAGCTTCGTTAAACGCTCCATTGCTCTTTTGTACCATTCTCTCTGTAAAAATTCCCACAACTGCGTCGTATTTCGATAAGTTTTACTTCTTATACGTTGTTTGAGCTCTTGTCACAAATGTTCTATCACATTCCGATCTGGAGACTGTGGCTAGGCCACTCAAGAAAGTTAATTTTGATCTAGGTTCTGTAGTGCTTTTAACTATGTTTTAGATCATTATCTTGTTATGGTAGCATATGGTCCCTCATATGCCATTAATACATGTGGCATCAATTTTGTACAAAATTCCAATGCCATCACGGGAAAAATAGCCCTCCACACCATGACGTTTCCCCCTCCATGCTTTATAGTGGGAACTTAATATTTTATATCAGGTTTTTTGTTTCTCTGATTTTGAAGAGAACAGATTAAACTTACTTTATCGCTCCAGATAATTCTAGACCACTTTTTCATTCCCCTGTTCAAATGCTTTTTGGCGAATTTCAAGCGGGCTATCCGATTCTTCTTTGCTATCAACAGTTTCTTCGAAGGACATCTTCCAATCAGACCAGCTGGCGTAAACGAAAGTTTTAGAATAGAAATTTCTAACTTTTCTTCGCGGTTTTCGTAAAAATCTCAACCAATCTGAAGTCCTTTTGGACGAGGATTATTTTGCTTCACGGTTGATCAATTTTATCATCTCTTTTGGTAGTTTTTTTTCAAGTTATATTGGTCAAGTTATATTGTGTGGAAATATCGCGTATAATTTTTATAATAATTAATTTAATGAGTCATGATTGATTTTTTAAAAATCTTCTTCTTCTTCTTTAAGTGCCGTGCCTGATTTCAGACTTAGGCGACCTCTCTCCTATGCATGTGTTGTGCGTTTGAAGTATTATCACACACATAGGGAACCTACTGCTTAACGCGGCTCCGAACCGCGGGAAGTGTATACACTTCATCTCCAGAAAGGCTGTACCAGGCAGATTACACCTCGGTGGTTTGCCATTGCCTTCCGAGGGGAGACGGTCAGAAATAAAGTTTTACTGAGCCCGGAGTTGAATCAGGTATTTAGCATTAGCAGTAACGCACTTAACCGCTAAGCTGGCGACCGTCTCATTTTAAAAATAAACAACTAATTTCCCGATTTTTAACAAGTAAATCTTAAAGAATTTACATGCGAAAATCTAGAAGGGTAAACTGTGGCGTTTTTTGTGAAGAAATTTTAGTTAAAATTCTGGCACGCCTTTAACTGATGAATTTGTAAAACGTAGAACGAGCCAATCGTTTTTCTGATAATAAGTGATTAAAATGTATTTATTTATGAAATAAGAGTTTTTTCATAAAAAAAAAATTGAGGGAAAAAGATGCAGTTTAATTTTGTGAAGGCAAGGTGAATTAATTAGTTCATAGAAATGATCAAAAATAGGGTAAACGTGGATGGAATATCTGAATTACATATAAGTAAAAAACTATAGCGATATTGAAGCAAATGTTTCTGGCACGATAAGAGAAAAATTAATAACCGAGGACAATAAACAAACTTTTCTCATTTCTCTCAAATGATTGCACCCTTATTCAAATTGCTTAATAGTTATATTCAAAAATTGCAACTATGCGTTATATTTTGATGAGATTTTTTAGTACGCGATGATGTTTTACTGGGTTTGTTCTTGCACGGCATCCAACTGTTAAACTATTTGTTTTTTGGGGTGTGGGTCTCAAGCTTCAGCTGGATATTTATTTTCACTTGTCGAATATTAAGAGTTTTCGTGTGTTTCACATAATGAATTTAATAATTCGCCTCCCCCCAGTTTTCTGTACTGTATTTCCTTGATATGATAATAAAGTAAACCTCTTCTCTATTTTCTACTTTTTTAATTTCTCTTAATTAGCTGCAAGAAATCGACCTGAGCATAAAAATAGTCACGAGATGATGGTCACCTTTAATCCTTAACAAGGACCTTCGAGTTAATGTATACGTTTAAGCAAACGTTGTCGCTATAATGGAATTAAATTATGGCACAAAATAATTAAATAAATAAAGTAAATAAAACACTCTGTGCTATGTAGTGTCCTTAAATAAGTTTTGCAATTTTAAATCTAGACAAAATAAACATGAATGCGAATAAGTTTAAATGATTTAATTGGCAGCACAACCCAATTAAATGATGTAGTCGTCGAAAAATGAACATTTTTCGTACTTTTAAATGCCGTAGATGACTGATTAATAATTGTTTGGCGTTCTCTGAGCAGTCAATACATTTTTAAAATTTAATGTTGTTAGTTGCAATGGCCAACTCCAAATAAAAATTTTAAGAATTTGATCGCACAATTTATTCAGCTAAATTCATCGGAGAGCAAAGATTTAATATTTAATCTCAAAAGCATGGCGACTAGGAATCAGATTAGAAATGCAAGACATAAAATATATAAAATGAATATATTTAAAAATAATAACTTTCTGACAATATAAATGGTTTATAGCAATCACACCATTTCCTTGATTGGCAGTTGAAGTTATCAGTCGAGTTTTCAAAAATTTATGGATTATACGTAATTCAATATTTAAATCAAAGTAATATTATAAATAATTACAGAATGTATATAATTTCACATACATACATAATCCGATTTCAATACTTGTGAACTTGTGAAAGTTTGTGGTTTTCAATTCTAAAAAATGTTTTGTGCAATTTTTAGGTTACTCAAAATATACAGATGTGATTAATATCAATTTTCACTACATTAGCCATGAATTAATCGATTATTTTATGAATAATTATGTTCCATTAATAATTAAACATAGAACACAAAAAAGCACAGGATCGTCCAAAATCACACATAAGAGCTGAATTTGAGTTTACCATTCCATAAAGCACTGGAGAACATCAGTTTTGTACTAAAGTGACGTAATAATTTATTTGGTCTTTATTTCGTCACTGGGAATTGGAATTCTAGGCACTAAAAAGCTTGAAAATATGCAGGCACATATGCTCCAAAAACATGAAAATAAGCACTAAAATAGATTATAAAAACTGAATTATATTACGCGTAAAATTCTGGATACATTATATAAGTTTTTATTTACAAAATTTCTATTGTTTAGAATTTAAAGCAATGATAATAATTATAGTTGTTTGAAATTAAAATTATTTGCGAATTATGGTGCGTCGTCATCGCCACTAAAAGAATGACTTACATACACATATAGAAATCGTAAATGTGGTTCTAGTTAGAACGAATTCTACTAAGGAAGTGAGTAAGAACTCTTTTGATTTCTATTAAACAATTGAATTGATTGCTCATCAATGAAGGCACGTGGTTTTCTCTTAAGGGACATTATTTTTTCTATAGGTTTATAATGTTGCACAAAACCTTTATTAATCACTACGCGTAGTGAATACAAAAATGCAAGATGTGCTTTTCTCAACGTTTCATCGCGATAGAAAACAGAATACTGCGTTCTAGCTGGCTTTATGCCCTATCAAATGTTTGATTTCATTTTATAAAATGTGCCAAACTATAGCGCACTTACGATACAAAGTAGCAATTAAAATAACGAAATGACGGTTAAATTTACAAAGTTGCATTTGAAACGGAAATGGCATTGCAAAATAAATCTAAAAGAAGAATTACATTGTTGAACAAAACATATAAAAAGTAGAACTTATAGGTGACAATTTTTTTCGATTGATCTAAAATTACGATCAATACTATTAATTACTTATTGTTTTCCGATGAGTTGTTCTACGATGAGATTTGGCGTTATTTGCAATTCTCATGTAAAATTCAAGTAAAATTGTGAATAACGAATCGTTAATAACACCGAAATATTTTATACGGCAATGCCTTGTACACATTAGCGAGCAAAACTAAGAGCGTTTTGACGAGCTGCTCGCAGATCCGCTCGCTGAAAAGTTGCAAGCTTTTCGACGAGCATGGAAAAATGGTGGGGAAAACGCTTCGCAAAGACTTCTTCACAATGAACACCGTTAAGTGTTAAGTTACTAAAAAAAAAAGGTTTTACAAAATGTAGAGATTTTGATTACCTATTTGTGTATTTTCAATGTATTTGTTGATAGATTGATTGATAAATCTTTATACTGCCTTGTTAATGAGAGCACATTCACATACTATGCAAATTAAATAGATAGAATGTTTTTCGATGTTTTTTATAAACAATAAAAAAACGACATTTTTTTATAATAAATTATAATATAAATAAATGCGTCATTCATCATTTAAATTTTATTGTTTTTATGTCATTTTCCTTCTCCGGATTTAATTTTTTGATTTGAATATTGAATTTAATTATATATTTTAATATATTAACATGAGTTTTCCATTATTGATGCTAGTTGCAAATTTATAATACTATGCCAGATGATGACAGTTTGTTACCAAAACGTGCAGCAGAAATAAGTATTTAAATTCGGAAAAGAGTGCATTTGTTGATTATAATTTATTATATAAAAACCAGTTACCCAATCTATTTAAATATTTATATTTTATTGGAAGTTTAAATTTGTTTAATAAAAATAAACTTTATTAAACAACTAATCAAGCATAATATTACAATAATTTTTCAAGTTAAACACCTTAAAATAGATTGTAATCCAAATAGAGTAAGCAGCGCGCACATTTATTTGGATAGACGCAATAAGTGCTAAAAATCTAAGAAATAAGTTTCGTTCAAAAACCAACATTGACTGGCTCACGGAAATGCTTGCAAATTTGTTAAAACTTTCTTGAAAAGAAGCAGGACTGCGCAGTCCGATGAATTTCTCGTTAGGCTGTAGTCAACTCACCAAAAAATCCGTGAAAATGCTCGGCTCGCGGTTTTGCTCGCTAATGTATTTTAAGACTAAGGTATTTTTAACCGTCTGCAATTTTATATTAACATTTTGTATTATAAATTACTTACAATTATTTTAAATTGTTTTGTTATTTATATCATTTTTGCCATCAATTTCCACCATTATTTGTTTATTTTCTCATAAGGTACCATTTACGATTTAGTACAACAGATGAAAAAATAGTAGTTCGATTTGCACTATCGACAGCCATACGTGTTTCCATTTATTTAATTATATTTTATTGTCTTTCAACTGTTTCACGATTTTTATTACCATTCTATATATTCTTCCCTTATAAAAATAGTTCTACCCTCTCCTGTCACAAATAGTAAATAAGCATTACCCAAGAAGTGATTTTGATTAAAATTGCTGTTTGTGTGTTAGTTTTTATTATTGATTATATTATGTAATAAAATAATAGTTAATATGTAATATTAATTACATTAATATGTATGTAATCGGCCAATTTATATTAAAGTGTAAAAAATAGATAATACACTTAGAAATTTGTATCAATGACTTTTACAAAACAACGCAGAAATAGATTGTTGGAATTATCCTTTTGTAGGATAATACATTTATCCAATAATAGGATATTGCAGGATTATACATTTATTTATAGATATTATATAGGATAATAGATTTGAACTATTAGTTGAAAATGTAATTGGTTTCGAATTGCTAAATACTAATCTTTCGTAACTATACAGGGTGACCGGAATTAACTTTTTCGAATTTTCGGGGATTGTGGTAAACTTTATAAAACGTTTCCTGGACTTTGAAAATGGATGTTAATTGAATCATTTATTTATTTATTGGTGACTGAAATATAAAAACGTTTGAGCAGTTTTTGAGTTACCCCGGACTTTTTCATACACCAGGTGCATATTATAGGAACTGCCAACAAAACTGATAAATGGGAACAGCCGACTGCAAATGACGAATCTGGTATTCAGAAAACATCTATCTTCTGTAGTCAGTTTTACCCAGAAATTTCCGGTCACCCTGTATGTACGCTTATAAATAAGTTGCTTTTATAATAACTTTCCTCGCATGCACTTAAATTTTGAAATTTTCAAGATACAAGAGACTAAAATTTTAATTAAACTTAGTACTAATTAAGCCTTTGCTAAGAATTTGGCAGTGAAGAATATTATTATTAAAGTGTGAAAGTTTCTTGAAAATTAATAACGTTGCAAATTTAATTTTTGTTTACACTTACAAAACTGGCATTGGCCACCTCTTGACATCCATTATTTTATCCTTCAAAAATATAATTAAATTTTTATCATTTAAAATACAACACAATTTAGTGTATCCGAATTCCCAAAACGAAGTAAATATTAAAGTTAAGTGCTTAGTAACCCACATAGTATTTCCACTGATGAGGATTGTATTTAATGGATTCGAGTCAATATCTCTAAACTGCTTGAGCTATCCCCTGAATTGTGAAAGACCAGTCTTTAATTAATTAATTCAACGAGTATGAGTGATAGCGATATTTTTACTAGCTGTTTGCTAATCGATGAAGAAAAAATACTGTGAGCAGGAAAACATTGCATCATGGAGAGTATCGTCAATAAAATAAACATAACAAATAAGTTAATGACAGTCTCAATTTAATAATCTGTTATCTCATGAGGGATCTTTGTAAAATCCCCATTAGTACTAAATAAAAAATAAAACATCAATTATAAAAAAAAGCACTACGTAGTTTTATTAATTCCATGTTCCTGGATAGAAGTCAAACGCATTAACAATTGACCTCGATGCTTAATCGAATTTCCAATTTATTTTGCTGCTACTTTTAAACATTGCAAATTTTATATTTCAAAATTTCCTGATTGATTTATTTTATTATGAGCATACGTGATGTATAATATATAGAGGGGACATCTTAACATCATATTTTATAGGTTATTGTAAATTTTATATGTTATTTTAAAATTTAATAATTAATATCCTATGCGAGCACAATGAAATTCAAATCATTTCAGCAATATGGTAAGTATTTCTTTCTTCAGAACTTTTTAAGTTAAAAAATACACAATATAATATTTTAATTAATCTAGGCAAGTTTTAATCAAATATTGTAATTTGATTAATTAAATTGGTTACTAACTAAAAATTAGCTACATCTGTTTATTTAAGATGCACTTTTAAATTTTAATCTAAAAATTTCTCAAAAATTTTCTGATGTAGCTTATATTTTTTATATTACATTTTATAAGAACGGAAAGGAGAAAAAATGAGCTCTCCAACAATAACAAACACGACCTATGTTTACATTTAAGAAAACATGGTGAAATCCCTTCCCTCGAATACCGTAAGCGCAAAAAAATATTATAATCAAAATGTGAAGCTTTAAATTCAAATATACAGTATTTGAGATTATTTGAAAATATGCACAATAAAAAAAATAATTGACAGACATTGCAGCATTTTTGGATTTCGTCTTGTGTAATCTTCATTAATCTAATCTTCATTAAAATCGCCTGCGTAGCTTTTATTCAGATTGTTATGAAATATATACGAGTAGTACATAAACTTGCAAGTTTTTGATATTTTCAGATATGAAGATATAAAGCGGACGAAATAAATAAATAAATGGAATGTATTAATCGACGAATTCGTGGTTATTGTAGTGTAAATTGATATCAATCATATCTGTAGTTTTAGAATAACAAAACGCTTCGTCAAATGTTTCGTCAAATGTTTGAAAACACATGACTATAAATAAATTTATAACCAACACGAAATCAAAATTAGACATTTTGACGAAATCAGCGTTGTATGAGCTCACATGTGAATGGTCTTAAAAATACAACATAGGGAAAACTGGCACAGATTTCCAAACGTGATTCAACGAATATGAGTGCCCAACTAATATTTTCAAACTGCAAATTAGCTGTACCAGTCAAATTTCACTATGAAAGCTAGCTGTAGAAACTACATCAACAGCTGCTGAAACGGGCATAACCATACCTTGTAATGGTTACGATATTATAATATGGTTCACAAGAACTGAAAATGAATTTTATTTACATTTTAGACAAACAAATATATGCTTTGATGAAGTTTATAGTTGTTATAAAATTTTATATTTAAATTTAAAATTAAAAATTTTTATTTAGCAAAAAAATTAGAGGAATGATGTATAAATAGGTACATTATTTAAAAACCGTATTTAGCGTTAAAGCATGGTGCAAAAAAATATTTTATATAAAAGCTCCAAAGGCAACACTCTCTGAATCTATAGGAATTCAAGGCATTATAGTTAATAGTATAGATTTTAATTTATTATTATAGCAATCCTTCAGCAAAATACCAATTTATTATATTTGTATTTTTAGTTTAACCTAAAAATGCACAAAAACACTTTTCAGACACTAAAAATGGGACCAATTTTTACAAATAAATTTTACACGAAAATATGATTCGCAAACATTTTAGTCACACTTCGGTATCATCAGCCGTAAAATTTTTTTCAGGCCTTTACGTCTGAAGATGTGACAGTTGTGACGGAGTTTAGAATCCGCCACTTACGTTCTACCGTGTATATCATATTAATTGTTTTAAAGCGCATGATAACTGCACCGCGTGGGGGATTGTTCATAACTGCGCGAGAGGGTCAGTCTTGTGTCAGCTTTTGATCGAGCAAGAAGTCTTGGTTCAGCTCGTGTACAAGCAAGAGGTCTGGTGTGAACTTTCAAACGAAAAGGTCGACGTTTGTATCTGCTGTGAAGTGTTCGTGGGATTTGGGTTCCGAATTTAACGGGATATGGAACAGAGATATTCTTAGGAACATTGTTTGTTGCCCAAACTCAGTAGGGGTTTGAAATATCTTCGTTGATGGAGAATGGCGGATTCTTCCCATATCGGACGTTTTTTGTCGATTCCCACTGTCCATGCTTTCTTTGAAGGATTGGTATCCGTTCAAATTGGTAAGTCACTTAATTTGTGCTAATTACTTCACAGATGGATACATTAGTCGATTTGGCCAATATTTACTTCGACCACCTGGAGTTCGCTATCGTTCGAATTCGCCCGTGGCTAATTAATGTTGTTTTTATGTTTTAACATTTTGGTTTTTTCTTTTGCCTTGTATTTTTGATTGGAAGGTTTTGCCGAGATTATTATTTGTTTGCAAGTTTTTTTCTCTGCATAAAAGTGATTAAAGGCAATCTTACCTTTTACGCTCGCACGCGTGGATAGGGATATGAATATTTAAATTTTGTGTTTGCTAAATTAATTATAATTATAATGTTTTCTTTGATAAATTTAAACTACGTATATTTAACTAGGTACCATCGTGCAGAGCTGGCTTATTGCATAGGCAAAGAAATTCCAAAGTGGTCGACAGGGTTTCTAATCTTGTATTTGAAATTTTATGCTCGATATTTTTTTTGTGTTTATTTTTTTATTCGTGTCCCTTTTTTGAAAAGGATTATATAGAAAGAAGGTAGCGATGCACGACCAAAGTACAGGGTGTTGAGTTTCATAGGGGGCTTACGCTTGGTTGGTTGTTTGGAAGTTCGTAGTGGGTCCACCGTTTGTGGGATTTGTATGACCACTCGAACATTCTCTTGATTAATTCGGGAAGAAGTTCTTGGTGGTAATGTCTTCACTTCTGTACTGGTCCTGGTCGGCTAAGGCAATTACCATCAGACATCGTCAAACATTATCACCTTCTAGCAACGACCATGCATCTAGTTGCTACTTTATTTTTGTTTGGTTAACAAAGCTGTTCTTTGATCTTCTTCGGGGCATTCATTTGAGATGATCCACGGCCTTCGCCGCCGCTACAACGAGCTGGTTTAGACGAACATCAGGGCTTCACGCAAAATAAGTAGGAATTTATTTTCTGCGTGGACATATCTGATCCGAGCTATCTTCTCATCAGAGATAGGGAGGACAGATTATGTTTCACAGTGTGACAAAAACGTTAGAGAATTATATTTTATAGTATAATTTACTTGTGAAAAGTTTTGTCTTTTTTAGTGTCTGAAAAGTGTTTTGTGTATCTTTTTAGGTTAAACTAAAAAACGCACCTAGATAATCATAAATACATTTTCTTACAGGTATAATGTGTAATATTTCAAATAATAATAATGTGATAGGTACGACAATCAACTGCTATAACTTGGTGTCAAAGTGAATTTTCCAGCACAGCGGAATCTTCTTCTTCTTCTTTTATTTAGAAGTCTCCCTCTTAATATAGTAGGTCCAGGACCTGTTCTTTCCTAATTTTTGTAATTAGCTCTATGAGCATTATTTTGTTTTTACACCTCAGGTAGCTTGCTAGGCTTGCCTTTCGATGTGCCTGCACCCTGTTTTTTATTGTTATGATAGCAAATCATTAACACAGGGGGACAGACGGCTTTACGTGCCTTCCGAAAGCACGGAAGACGGTCAAGAAATGTGGTTTATATAAACCAAACAGCTACTTAAGCTGCTATAGCCAACTTATTATGGGCAAAAGCGCCCTCATACAAACAAAGTGCTGGCTTCGCTGCAGCGGGAGGGTGGTTCAAACTCGAAATAAAATGTGGGCGTCGCATCGATAAGTCAAAAATAAGTAAGGGCGCCACCAAAGAAATTGAATAGAGGGAGAATAAACCGTGAAGGCTGTTCTTTGGTAAACTCATAATTCGGGAAAATCCTGGTACTTACTAATCGTTATCTTAAAACATAAAACCTTCCTGCTGAAGGGGTGACTTTACACCGTAGCGTTATTAATAAATGAATAGGCAAATATGAAATTTAAAAGAAATTATAAAATAGAATTGGAACCTCAAAAACTTTTTCTTTACTTCACTTTTCAATATATCACACCTATGGTGGACTTTTGTGTGTGTGAATTTAGTGTGAACTTAGCTAACACAAACAAGAAATGAAATACCAACGGAAAAATACTTAAAAACGTACTTAATATGATCTGTAAAATTTACTGAAACTCAAATAATAAATTATAATGTCGCCACATAGTAGACTTTTATCCCCAAAAAATTTTAACTATTGCAAGTAACTCAATTTTGATAACTGAATCTATCAAAAATGTTTCTTTAAACATTGAAATTGAAATTCAAACAAAACATCGTAAATAACAAAAAAATAAAGATAAATACATAATTAACTCTAAATAGCTTCACAAATAAATGGTTGTCACGCTTTCAACGAAATGCACTCGTAATTCTACAACTCTAATGGCCAGTTTCATCAACGCTGCTTAAATTTAACCTGTAAAAAACTAGCCATAATAACAACAATTAAAAACCATTGCATTTGAGCAGAGCTTGGTTAATTATACTTTAAATATTGATTAAATTCTTAATTAACGTTGATGAAACTGGCCATAGAACTCGCAAAGTTAGTGAATGGATTTTCTTAGTAGTTTGGCATGAATTAAAGATGAAGACATTGAATTGGAATGAATGCCCCCAAAACAGAGCGTCGCGCCGGTATGAGAAACCCAAAACTTAACTAACCTTATCTAATAATCGTCTCGAAATCCCCAAAATACGGAGCGAAAAAGGATATAAACGTCCCAAAACGGTACGGTACGAAATAAAACAAAATGACCAATGCAAGTGTAAACCGAAAACCAAACTTCATTTCTTCAAAACAGTAACTGCTAAATTAATTTATAATTCAAAATCGGTATTGTCGAAATCGGTAACGTCACAAATTAGGATGGTAGTCGTAAATCGGGACGTCAGAATCATTTTCACACGTGGTGCCGAATTGCCATCTACGCGGAGCTAACAAACTACTTTTTTCGAGAGCTCAAGTGTAACTGTGATTGCTTCGAGAGCTAGAGCGTAACTGTAATTTCTTCGAGAGCTAAAGCGTAACTGTCTTATTTAATTAATAGTCCGGGACCGGAGAGTGCAATCGTTATTACCCCTCGAAGTGGGGTTACAAGCTACAACACCGCATTTGGTTTTTCCATCTAAAATTTTACTTGAGCGATTATCCGATTCTTATTCTTCTTCTTTTTCAAGCGCTCTTCTTAATAAGCATTTTAGACTAAATAGGCTTTTAAAAGGCTAATTAAAACATAGCTGTCAGATAGTTGACAGATTTACATCTAAATTGTTAGTTATGCTTCTCCTATCCGAGGTTAGTGACAACTTCAGTAAATGCATCCCTATCCTTCTACTTCCTAATGTTTCCCATCCATGACATCTTCCTTTTCTTCAAGTTTTCCATTTATGATGAGACGGAGATAACAATACCGTTCGTGTCGAAAAATATGACCAAGGTGTGATGTTTTCCGTTTATTGATACCAATCAACAATTTTCTGTCTTTACCTGGTCGACAAAGCACTTCTTCGATTGTTACTTGATCAATCCATGATATCCTAAGCATCCGCCTTAGAGATCACATCTCAAGCGCATCAATCTTGTTCATGGTTGCCACCTTATACATATAATATGTCCATCCTTCCATATCTTTATACTGATAAAACGACGGAAAATATACCTACGCAAAATAGCAATTGGAAAATCACCACAAAATTGTATTCATCGAGGTATCGAGATAAACAATGCTGTTGCTGGGTGATAATTCTCATAAGAATAATATGGATGACGTCACAGCTCCATTTCTCGACGTTCTGCACTCTGTTGACCCCGAGTCGATTGATGCGGCCATTGAATAAATTTTTGAGGCGGCTTGGACTATGATACGTTATTGAAATTAGATATCCAAAAGGGCCTTGATGTGAATTTTGAGAATAGTAATGTTTTTGGTGCTTTTAAGGTAAATTGAAGAATTTAGGAATGTGGACCAAGTAAATTTTAAAAATAGGACTTTGTGTACATGAGCTTTTAGAACTTTCTAGGTAAATTTTATGCGCATTGTGTCTATTTGGGCATATTTCTAAAGTCTACAATTTACCTTAAAAGCTGTAAAAGTGCGTGCACACAAAATTGCATTTTTCAATTTTACTTGACCCACATTTCTAAAGTAGATAATTCACCTTAAAAGCTCTAAAAACTTTTCCCAAAATCCACATCAAGATCTCTAATTTCAACAACGCGTTATGGTACAAGTCGTCTAGAAAATTTATTTAATAACCGTGTCAACCGACTCGAGGTCAACTGAGTACAGAAAAACATCAATGTTATTCTTGTGGGGATTGTGACCCAAAAGCGGCATTGTTTATCTACTATCGAGCCGAAAAGAAAAAGTACGGTGACACTCTGTAAAGAATAAAATTACCTTGATATTGCGATAATAATTGAGATAATGGAGAGGAAATGGGCCATGCAGACTCGCAGAAATCAATGATTGTATTTGTTAGGTAAATTAAAATATAATTCAATTTAAACCGGAAGAGTGACATATATAAGAGAAAAGTCGTCCTGGGTTTTAATTCCACCTCTACAATTTGGGGTAAGTACTAATATATAGGATTAATTCAGATAGTATCCATCTATTGTATACGAAACTGTAATATTTATAAAAGGAGTACTATCTAAAAATTGATGGAATTTCATCAGTTAAATTGAGTACAAAATCGTATTAAATAAATGAATTATTATTATATAAAGTCTATTATTCGAAACAAAAATTTGAGTGAGTTTTATCGAATTTTACGTTATAAGCTATTGGAGCACAAATTGTGCCCACACTAATACCAATAAAAAATGCACTAAAATCCCTAGTGAATTTTTTAAAAATTTATATTAATCAGCTAGTACATATTTGATGATCCATTCATATTTTTATGCCGAGGATTAATTTATTTTTGATGAGATGGTATATAATTTTTCAAATAAAAGTCACTTGGCGGCTTTACATTTTTCAACAAATTTTGCTTTGATATGAAGTCAAGTGAGTGAATGGCCAAGCGGTTAGTATGCTTTGTGTTAGCTTCTCGTTCCAAAATTCAAGGATTTAACTCTTGTGGCGCACCATATTTTACTCATCAAATGTACCTCTTGGTTTTAGGTAACATTCGAATAGCGTAAATACTTATCTTTTTTCGTAAGTTATTTCGTGTCGAAAAAAATTGAAATTCTGAAAGGTTCGTTTTCAGAATTAATAAAATTGGTTATTTTAAGATTTTACTAAAAAATCTTAATGAGGGAAAAAATTACGTTATTTACAAAATATTATTTTTTGCGCATTTTACATTTTTTGCGTTGCGAACATCATACGAGTGCTTTTGTTAGTTTTCTTGATTAACTACAAGAGTGTCGGATTTATAGCTGCAATTATCTTCCTAAAATCCTAACACGTATTTTGATGACTGTATTTTGTCAAATTACTTGAAATGAGAGTTCACAAGCCCCATCGTAATTATTGTACAGTACATAATATGTATAATCTAAAAAATGCATGCACATTTGTCTTATTCTGTATTTATTATCTATAAATATTCTGGAGGAAAATTCGGACTTGTTGATTTTTATATAAGAATAGTAAAAATTAACTTTAGCAATGCAATAAATTTAAACACTCTTCGCGTGTACATGGAGAAGGGTGACGGTAAACGAACATTGCTTTATACGAAGACATAGTTTTTTACTCCCACTCGAATGACTACGACGGTATCAGAATCTTAGACCACGAGAAAATAAAAAAAGATTAAGAGAGGCTATTAACGTCTACTTGAAAGAAAAACCGACGAACGATAAAAAAGATGTCCAAGACTTTCAACGTGGATACACGCCTTGGATAACGTGAACATGACATAATATTGCTTATTTTTGATTATACTGATCCTTACCAGGATGATTGCGATTTTACATTATCCCTTTTCTCAATTACTTTTTTTAATTAGTAGTGTGGTTAAGCCAATTCTAGACCACTTTTACCAATTTGATACTGGAATCAAATTATTGTCTCACGATCATTTAATTAAGTAGTAAACTTGTATTAATCTCATTTCAAATTATTTATTTTACTATTTTTGATACAGCAGGACTAAAAATATTTTGAAAACGCTGGAACTGCTTTTAATCTGGCTGTTAGAGCACTAAATTACCCTAGCTCATTGTATCCCGAAAAGCTTAAGTCGACTGGCCGTTAAGATTTCGCTACGTACACTGTTTTTTTTTTGGCTGCTTAAAAAACCTTGAATCTCTGATCAGTTTATCAGCAATAGAACCACAATTATGTCTTAATGTGATAGAAAACTTCGTGAAAAGATACCGTATCTGCTTGAGAGACGGTGCGACCACTTAGTTAATATCGCATTCTACATATAAATTCGATACAGTGTTAATAAAAGACATGCAAAAAATTTCATTTTTCAATTTAAATTCGAGTTTTTACTAATAAAAATGGGGTAGAGAGTGAACGGCCCAAGTGACAAGGAATATCCGAAAAAAATTATCCTTTGATATATAGGTCAAAAAAGGGTTAAGATACAAAATAAAAGCTGGATAATTGAGGATTTTTAAGAATTAATACCGAAAATTTAGTAAAAACCCTATGCGGTGCCCGGGATAGGCTGCCGGCCTCTTTTTGGGCGTGGTTTGAAGAACTACGGACACGCTCACAAATTTAATTTTGCAAAATTTTGTGTTTATCACGGCCTTTTTGGCAATGTTTTGATGCGAATGTATAACTTTTGTCGTCGCGGAGGTGATCATAAAAAAAAATCCGAAAAAAGTGTGAAAATGACAAAGATGCTGCGAGTTGAAATAGTACGGGTCGCTGATGCAACACCGGTCGGTGTGTCGCATCGTTCGGCCGGTCCGTTGAAATGGGGTGAAATTTTTTCGCTCCGATTTGAAATATTTTTTGAAATTCGGGAAGGTGGGGGTGTGATTAGTAGATATTAGTAATAAATATTCGCAAAAAAATGGAAAATAACCCGTGTATTGCCGAAAGAGTGAAAAAATTAAATTTTTAATTTTGGGGTAAATAAACATAATAAACGTTGGCTTGGCCAGAACTACGAGCATCAAAATACCTACCCTACGCCCCTCCGGGGCTCCGGGCGGTTTTTCGTGCTCTGAGCCGCTACGCGGCAGGGCTAAAGAAACGAGAAGGCGCCACCGATCAAGAACACCGGGATTAAGGCAATCGGGATTCGAGAGACCCTCAAAATAGCATTAAAAAGTATAGTCGCGGTATGGGGCAGTAAACTATTACGTTTCACCCCCAAAAAATCGCCTAAAAACATAAAATAATCGATGTTACATGTAGGCGAGTCGGGCTGCAACTGCCGGTCCGCAAACGGCTAAGTCTAAGACTAGTTCAACTTGCACGTACCGTCAACAAAATGAGTGAGATTCCACCCGAATACATGTAAAATTATCGATTTTCAAAGTCGATTTTCTCTATCAAAAGTTGGTTTATCCTGCTATAGGAGTGTTGCCGCTGTCTTTTAAAAACATTAAACTATCCGAAAGTCACTAAAAAATATTGAAATTCGATGTTGGAGAATAGTCACCCTTCCCTAAAAATGGGTTAAAACTTGTTGGAACAACCCTAATTACAATTTACGGTTTTTCCAATATAGCAATGCAGGCGCATAGAAGAAATTTAATCAATGCAGTTTGAATTGCTTCCAAACTTAATTACACGAATTTTGCAACCATAAAACAGGATATATACTTTTGCAAATATGGATGTCCATTGTATGCGGCGTCGTTAATTGGATAACGGTTTATACTATTAACTTATTTATGAACATTGTTAATTCAGGATATTTGATAATGGACGGATTATGCGGTATTACTTGTTAGGTAATTAAGATTAATATCGCTTAAGCTAAATGTATATTTACGTTTAGAGCTTTCGTATTCCCAAATAAAACGTTGGCTTTTGAAACGTTGACACCAACTTTGACATTTAATATTTTTTGCTAGATTTTTTTGTATTATTCATTTTTCTCAGCTTGCCCTTATTCTTCAGGAAAGCAGAACTTAACAAAAACCGTAAGGTTCCTTATCGATTTAGCTTTCATTAAATTTAGACCCATTGACCCTTACTTACAGATTGAGAATAAATTACAAAGAACATGGGGGCAATCAAGCAATCAATTTGCGTCTCAAGTTATTGATTGCAAAAGTAATAAACCGTAACCTTTTAAACCTTCCAATTTCAGTTAATCCCGGCTATATTCGTATAGTAGTTACAGTTCCTAATCAGAATATTTACTTTTTATACGAAAAATAGATCTCACTTATAAATTTATACAATTATTATAGGTATCGTTCAGTTTCTATTAAACCAATTCTTAAACAACTTTAAAATATCAAGTAGTTTAAATTTTGTATTTCAGGAAAAACGACATTTAATAATTTTGTTGACTAATTGTTAAACAAACAATTTAATAAAGTCGTTTACCAGCAACCGACGTGGAGCCAATCCAGGTTTCAGGACAGCATCCAGAATTATTAACTGAAAAATCACAAAATAATTAATTAAGTTCGATATCTTATCTTACAGCCGTTTTAACTTTAAATACGATTGTGTTATTGGTATCATCAGATATACTATACTGAAATTACTGGAAAAATACAAAAGAACTAACCAATTTCAAAATTCTTTATGCGGTCCTGAAAAAATTATTGGTTCCGCGGTTGCTGGTGGAATTCTCGTCAAGTTTTGTAGATTAATAGATCGTATTCTTAATTGTAGTTTAATAGATTGTAATTATTTGAAATCTTTTAACTTGAGACTACGTCAATGCTTGTAATCGAATGAGCTAAGATAAAAATCATTAGTCAGATGAATGTTCATCATCATGATGTCACACAAAATTTTTGTTGTTTCTATTCGATAATGTAAATAATAATCAGTTATCTACACTAATAAGTTAAAGATGCTTATGAAATAGTCCCACGTTTGAAGATTACAAGTTTAATTTAGCACAATTTTGAAAGAGATACTCTTTGTGCAAAAATTAACAGGCTTCCTACCCACTCTTAACCGCAACTTAATACTTTTTAACATAATATTATTGCTAAAAATGTAAACAACATCGCAAAGATTACTTAACAGAAAAATATTTACCGACTGAAAACGAATTGATCGTCATTCGTCTTTATGTTTATTATCTGAAAAGCAGTTTTTACTAGCGAAAAATACACCTTCTCATTGTATCGGGTTGATGCATAAGTTCGTAGCGTTTATTAATTTAAAATTTAATTTTTTAAATATAAAAATACATAAACTAATCGATAATATAATTATTCTCCTGAATTGTTTATGATAGACTCCCAACGTTCTTGCAGTTTTTCAATTCCACGACTGAATAAATCCGGTAGTTTGGAACTGAAGAAGTCGCCGAGTCAATTTTGAAGAGCATCGTCGTTATAAAATGAGATTCTGGGGAGATTGTTGGATAGAGAGCGGAAAAGATGAAAATCTGATGAAGAAAGATCACGAGAATAGGGCGAATGTGGAATAACCTCCCAACCGAGGTCTTAAATAGCTGCTTTTGCAATGTTAGCAGTATGCGGACGGACATTGTCATGCTGCAAAACCACTTGATGCCGTCTTGCCGGTCATTTTTCTTGAATTGCAGCCTCCAGGCGACGTAGTTGTTGACAATAAACCTCAGAAGTGATGGTTACATTCGGAAGCAATGCATAGTTGGCGACGCGTTCTTTATCCCACCAAATGCACAACATTACCTTGCGTGGATGAGCACCAGTTTTAGCACGAGGATTTGCTTGTTCGTTAGGGCTCAGCCATTCCTTTCTGTCCTTGGTGTTGATGTCACCAGTAACAATTTGGGACAAAAACGGCCGAAGTTGTTGACGAGCTAAACGATGACAAGCAAGCAAAAAAACACAAAATAATGGTAACACGCTGATTTTTGTTGTTTTCGCTCAAAACGTATGGTACCCAAACACCCAACTTTTGAATTTTTCCCATGGAATGCAAATGTCGTACGATAGTTGATTGGTAATAATTTATCATATTGCCCAATTCCCGAGTTAATTGACGTGGATCATCACGAATTGAAGCATTTAATCGGTCTTCATCAAAGCCAGATGGTCTCCCTGAACGTGAGAAATCATTCATATAAAAGTGCACCATTTTTAAAAAAGAAAACCATTTTCTTGCAGTACTTTCCACGATGGCGTTCTCTCCGTAAACGGCACAAATGGTTCTAGCGGCCTCCGATGCCTTAACCCTTCGGTTAAACTCAAACAAAAGGATATGTCGAAAATATTCATTTTTTTGTACTTAACACTCAAGTTTCTTTAGCCAACAATTACCCCTAATTTTCCACAAATTGAAAAATTCAAGAAGCGTTCAAGAAAGCATAAAATAAAACGAAAATTAAACCTCGAATTAATTCTACACTTGTTAATCCTAGTTTATATGATATTAAAATTTTACTGTAACATAGCCTGTAATTTAAGTTAATCTGAGCCTCAATCCTCAATCAGGTGTTAAGTTTAGATATGTTTAGACGAACAATTCATACTCGGCCACATATTCTCGTCACCCCGTTAAGGGACCTACTGTTGCACGTCGAATTAAAATGACTAAATTAGGAAAAGGTTTTCAGCATTTAAACCCCACGGCTGCTTACACCGGATTAGAAAATTCTGTGTGACTGATTTCGGCATTAGTTTTGCTACATAATTTTTCTGGGGTCGGATCTGGTATTTTCACCACAGCATCAGTAGTCGTTCTACTGTTCTAAAGTTCTTCGCAATAATTAATTTTTTTTTATAGGATCAAGTTTGAGTTCTATTAAAGTTTATTTTAAGTTTAATTAAATTTAAATAACAAATTGGTTCAATATCAAGCAAATTGAAAACCATTTTGTTACAGGTAATTTATTTTTGTATTTCAAAAACGATTATTTCATAAAAATAAATTGTACTACATCATTTTTGTTTAGTTAATGTATGTATATTATACGTCTCTATCTATTGGATTTAGGTTTTAATCCAGATTAAGTGGACTATTTTCAATTTTTATTAGGGTTTTCAAGTTAATGATTATAATTTATCAGCCAAGTTACGTGTGACGTGTCAATTAAAAATTCAGGGATACACATTATCAGAAAAGTTTTTTTAGCAGTTTATTCACGCAGAAATTTATTGTTGGGAATGGTGAATTTCCACATTAAATATAAAAAATGATATTCAAGTTTTGTGTGCATAAATAATAGTTATCTAAATTTACAGCTTGTGATTTCCATTTTCAATTTTGTTAGGACATCATTAACTTTTTATTCATTTTAAATAGGCCCGTCTATTGAATGATGGATAATAAAAATAAATTTTTATAAACTATTGGCTAGTGGTTTACTTACTTATGAGTGAGGGTATGGCCGAAGGGTTATTGTACTTGCTTCCCGAGCTAAGATTCACGGGTTTGGTTTTTTGCCTAGAGTCGAACCCGCGGGCTTGCTGAATAAATGGCCTAAAATTTTCTAGAACGGAACTTCCAACTAAATGTAAATTTTAACTGCAAGTTTGATATACACGCCGTAGAAAAATTATTTGAAAAACCATTTATAACACACTTTATAAGATTTACTCTTTGTGAAAGGGCCGGACTAAAAATATTTTATTGTAGATTGTATTATATTATTATATTGTATTGTGGAAAATTGAGAAGACTAATGTAGGAAAACGTTTGTTTTCATCAATAAAATTAATACTATTACAAAGTATTTTACATAAAATTTCGCCACAACAGAAAAAAATGTGACTAGTCTGATAATTAGTTTAAATGTCAATGAGGTATTGCTGAAAAATTTAAATCTCCAAAAACTTCCAACAGCTTCATTGATTTCTATCTTTTTAACCAGATTTTGACCCAGAAGAAAAGCATTTTAAATCTGAAAATTAGCTTGAAAAATGTCCCCAAGATCTTGCCCAATAACATAAATTTTCAAGATTTCAAATTTCGGTTTTATTGATCATTCTTTTGTACAAAATGTTTAGGTTCTGACTTAGAAACAAATCATAAACCGTTCGTGAATGTGATGGCATTAAAATAAACTGTTTTTTCTAATACTAGCTGTTTTATAAGATTTGTTCATAATAATTTTCTTTTAGAAGACTCCCAAAGGCAGAAATCGACGAAGCTCGAGTTTGAGCTTTTGAAAATTTGAGTATGTTGAGTAATTTTTGATTTGAATTATTTTTGGTTGAAAACCTATAAGTTGTGAACGGAAGACTTACAAAGACAGAAATCAATGAAGCCAGTATTTGTAGGTATTGGGAATTTTAGTATATTGTTCAGCAATGCGTTAGGAACATTTGAGCCAATGTTCAGATACACAATAGGTTTTTCTGGGTTTAAACGTAAAAGTCCCGAGCTATAAAGTCGTTAAAAATTAGATGATTTAAATCTGCTATTTAATTTTTTATACCAAACTTTGGGGTTCATACGTAATATAAATTTTAATAGTCCACGTTATAGAAGAAGATTGAGGATTTATTTAAGATTAAAAAAGTTGTGTAACAAGATTTCAAGATGTAATGTGTGAATGATTAATTTTAAATTGTAAATAAAAAAAATTAAGTTGTTAAAAGTAATAATATATTATCAAGAGAAAAGTATATGAAGTTACCTTATACTAGCTGTAATATTGAGCTACAAATTTAAATTACCCGCGTGATTTTTAATTAGAAAAAAGATAAAATACGACACTGGGGAGATGACATTTTCATATAGAGGTATGAAAAATGTTAACGGTGGTTTCTTATGATTTCTTACTCCGTGAGGTATAGAATTCATTTTATGGTTAACTACGGAAATTTGAAATTTATTTTAAAGTGAAATCAATTCTGTATTATAAATAATTGAATATTATACAAGTATTTACAGTTGCATTTTATATTTATACAATCGTGGGCAAATGTATTGAGCACTCTTAAATTATTACTCCTACATTAAAGCCGGTATCAAAGTTTTTTAAATTACAACGTAAGTACATCAGTATAATTAAACCGAGAGGAAGTGCAACCAAATATTTATAAAAAACTGTTTAAAATATAAGTTTTATATTAATTATTTTGCATTGAAATTAATTATGTGATAAGCAATACATTTAATCTCTATTGTATATTTTAAATAATAAATTAAGAATATAACTTCACCTTAGCATTTAGGATTGACAAAAATATTGTGTGATTACTTACATAATTTTAATTATTTGTTTAACCTTCATAAACCCGAGCGGGGTACAGCTGTACCCCAGACATGAATTTTTGAGTATATTTTCTAAAATAATTTTTTTTCTTAAATTCCCTCGAGCTATGTTTCTTAAATATTGTGGTGTTCCGTTCGCTAATTTCGAATCCACGACAGATATTTTTATGAAAAATTAATTTTTTTAACTTTTTTATTTTCTCGTTACACTCAAAATTCTGTTTTTTTTTATGTGATAACTTTTTTGTTTTTGAAATAATTCAATCCTTAAATTTTATTAATTTTTTTTGTTTAATAAAATTTTTTTTACAATACAAAATATGGGTTAAGGCGGCCACTCACTATAAGGTACACCTGACAGGTACACCTGAACAGTTCGCCTGTTAAGGTGTACCTGATGGTGTGTGGCGGGAATAACTAGCCTCTCAGGCGACCTGAAGGCGACCTGACAACTGATGAAAATTCGATCAGTTTTGCCTGACAGGACGAGTAGACTTGATGTGTGTGTGGCGGAAACCTATCACAGGTCTCAGTTTCTACAGTTCTTTTGATGTGAACAGTTTAAATTTTTAAAAAGGACTTGGTAATTTTGATTTATTTTACTGTTGTAAAATTTGTTTACTGTTTGTTTTTTTTTAGATTTAGATCAACAAACAACCCAAAAAAAGCACAAGAGCTTGTGCTGAATTCCTAGTTGAATATTTGAGGCACTCATACGGTTGTCCAGTTGCTAAGAATCTCAAAGTAGCTGTCAGTCTTTCGTGCGGGGATATAGCTGCTCTCATTAGTGTATCTTTCTTCTTAATCAAAGGAGATACAAGTGACAGCAACTCGTTGTACACTGATTCGCTCATGCGTAGAAAATTGTTATAATCAGACGGTTCATGTATTAATTCATTAAGAAGATTGATATGGGTAAATTTATTTCTTCTCTGCAACCATTTTACACCATTGTTTGCATTTCTTACGTCTGTTTTTATGTTTCGCAAAAATCACACAAAATAAAGTGAGAAAGAGCACATCATCTTCTGGAGGATCCATGGTAAACTGACAAACTTGACATGAAGAGTGTGTGTGCTCCTCCGGTATCGGGTACACCTGAACAGGCGAACTGTTCAGGCGTACCTGTCAGGTGTACCTTATAGTGAGTGGCCGCCTTTAGTAAATAATTATTGTTTTCACACATAAAGAAATTAAGTGCGCCTCTATAACATAAATTGTTCAGAGATAAAAAGTCATTCAGTGTACAAACACACATGTGATTGTATAATGTTTTTAAAGTAATAAATTTCACTGGTTTAAATGTTTCAAAAATTTCTAAATACCTTGTCTTTTCTGTTAAATTTTGGTTATAACACTCGATTAACATAAACTTCTTATGTAGGTTGATTTCCAATATTTTCCATACCAATTTTTCATAAGCCAAATCCAGAATTGTTGAATTTTGTAAATAATTCGTGGTTAATTTTGCAACCATCAATTTTCATTAAAATTGTCCGCTTTTTATTCCTCTTAATTGTAATTTTCTTAAGTTTCCACTTCTAAAAACCATTTAAGGATCCTCTTTATAACTTTTCTTTGGATATCCACTTTTAATTCCACTTATATAAATCCGCTTTTTAAAAATCCACCTATCGATTGAAAAATCACCGCTTGATCTCTCTTTCATTCCAGAACGAATACGTCCATGTCAATTTTGTTGCCGAAAATTCTTCACCACGCGTGTGCAATTTTTGATTCAGGTCCTCTGATTGGTTGATTTTGTGGATCTTGGCTTGCAATTTTAAAATGTGTCCATGTACTGGACGTTCACGAAATTTTCCAAATCTATCGAGTGCAAGTTTCGCGCACTTGTTTTTTATACACTTCACGCATGAAATTAGCCACAAAATTTAAATTTAAAATTTTTAAATACAATTAATGTTTTTGATTTATTTTAATAAAAACAAATCTAGTCTCCTTGGAACATACTCCAGACTTGTAAATTTAATAAATTTGAAGAATTATTTTTTTGTTTAAATTTATTGACCATTAAAGATTTTTGTGTATAACGAAATTATAATATTGACATTAGAAAATTATTTTACTAAATTTTGAATTTATTTTATAGAAAAAATTTTGGTAGATTGTGAAATTTTGTTGAAGACAGTTCAACATATATCTAAATTGGTATACAAATATTTGAATAAAATGCTTTTTATTGTAACTAATTATAGAGA
Source organism: Podabrus alpinus (assembly GCA_932274525.1). Lineage (NCBI taxonomy): Eukaryota > Metazoa > Arthropoda > Insecta > Coleoptera > Cantharidae > Podabrus > Podabrus alpinus. Next base: position 24,562,934 of record OW026454.1, read on the forward strand.
GTTTTGTCGTATGTGCAGAACATTCAAAAAATATAACAGTTTGTAACAAGTGTGATAATTAAATCATTATTTAAAATGTCACTAAAATGCTTGTTCTTTTTTCATAATTATTTTTTGTTTTTATTATTTCTAATCATTTCATATTATTTTTTCAAAATGCGTTTACTCATTTATCAATGCTGATAACTTTTTTATGTAAAAATATATTTTTTTATAAGCAGAATGTGTTTTATTTTTAATATTCCCTAATTATAATATTCTCTCGTTCTGGTCATGGCTCACACCTTGACTCATCTCTACAGATTTAAACACCAATACACACTAAACACATACAGGGCAGGGACAGTCAATCTCTTGCCTTAATAATATGTGTTTGTTTAATTTGTTCTAATTACCATGTTTTATCAATTTTTAGTTTTAACAGTTCTACCAAATAAGTGTTTCCATTTTTCCCTATTTATAAGTTTGCGTTTATATTACATTAATTACATGTCAATTAATTAGTTTTAAGTTATGTCTGTATCCAATAGCAGAGTATACTCCCTCGTTGGGTGGTTTAACCCAATGGGGAAACAGGAAAAAAAAATTATAACATTAAAAAAATAATAATAAGCCAAAAAAATGTTGGGGTACATTTGCACCGCACTCGGTATTTAATGTAAGTTTTTGACCACGGGTTTATGAAGGTTAACTATGGGCATAATTATGGCCCGGCTATTGCTATAAAACTGAAGCAGGCTAATAATAGGCACCTTTATGGAAATGGTGAAACTGCTCAAAATCAACGAGAGCAGGGAAGCAACTTTCATAATGAAAAGCATCAGAAGCTGCACAGAAACCTCTGTAATCAGAAATCAAATCCGATATAGAACTAAATTTGCGTCAATGCGGTCCTTCCAGATCCTCGATCTGGACCCAGCGGCGGGTAAAGGAAGAGGTCAAACAGGGTTTCCACAATGTCATCGGGACCGCAAGTCATATAACTCTGCAGTCCCTTATCCAATCAAGCGGCGCGATACAAAAGGCAATAATGCGGGTTGACTTGAACAGTATTGCGAAGGTAGGCGGCGCCGAGTAAAGGCAATAACAGAGTGTTTCCGATGTTGGGCTTCTGCCAACGCAACATCAGAGGGCAGATTACACCAGTTGTCAGGAAGGTCCTAGTGCCAGCAGATGTGGCAAGCCCATCCCCACCCCTCACAGGACGGTAATAAGAAATGCCAGCAAAAGAAGAAAATCTCATCATGCAGCAACCTAGAATCTAATGATGATCAGGACGATCTGAAAGAGCTGGACGGCAACGCCACAATAGAGAATGAAAAGGATGCATCTGATTCAGCCAAAGATTGATCGCACTCAGAAACGCAGTAAATCAGTAAAAAAAAAAATAAATAAAAAAAATTTTTAAAAAAAAGCTTTTATAAAAACATGCACTAAAAAGTTAAAAATAATTTTTCGTCACAAAAAGGATCAACAAAATAAAATCAACCCATACAAAACCTCCAAAACTCAATTTGACTAATTAGAGTAAAAGTAGCTGAAAACATTTAATTGAATAAAAGCGTGCGGCTGTTAATTTTAATTTAAGTAATTGCTAAACAGCCGCACGCTTTTATTCAATTAAATGTTTTCAGCTGTTACTTTTACTTTAATTAGTCAAATTGAGTTTTGGAGGTTTTGTATGGGTTGATTTTATTTTGTTGATCCTTTTTGTGACGAAAAATTATTTTTAACTTTTTAGTGCATGTTTTTATAAAAGCTTTTTTTTTAAATTTTTTTTATTTATTTTTTATTTATTTCTTTTTAGTCTTCCAAAAATTTTTATATAGGTAATATGTTTTTATTTGAAAAATATTCCTGCGTGGGTTCCTTAACAAACAAAACCACTGTTACGCCTATGGGATTATTTGAGTTGACCACTAATAAAAAGAGATAGCAACAAATGTCACAACAGTTTATCACATAACCATAATAAAACAAAATCAAAATAAAAAATAGATATTTGCCGCAAAACTAGTTTGATTATCTGATTTTAACACAAAAATTATTACAATACACCAAATTATAAGACAATACACCAAATTATAACAACGGCTTACAGAAAGCGCGCTTTTGTGAAACATCTGATATTCGCGAAGCCATTTTCAAGTTGCGCGTATAGGATATGCGCGAGGTCAATTTTGTACTTTTTTGTAAAATTATAAGACAATACACCAAATTATAACAACGGCTTACAGAAAGCGCGCTTTTGTGAAACATCTGATATTCGCGAAGCCATTTTCAAGTTGCGCGTATAGGATATGCGCGAGGTCAATTTTGTACGAGTTAAATAAAAGCTATTGTAAATAAAAGATATTGAATCCTTTTATATTTCAACTGATTCTCATTGCTTCTATTACCATGGTAACCACAATAACGAAGAATACATTATTAATTATTTATATTTCAACGGATTGCCATGCTTTATGTTGCGACGGTAACCACAATATCAAAATATATTATTTTTTATTTTAACCATTTGCCATGTATTTCGTTGCTATGGTAACCACAATAACTAAAAATATGTTATTTTAATTTTTACATTTCAACGGACTGCCGTGCTTTCCGTTGCCATGGTAACCGTAATAAGGATTATTCCAAGGGACCCTATGCTTTCCGTTGCCATGCCAACCGTAATAAGAAACTCTTTGTATTTAAACTATTTGCTGTGCTTTCCGATGCCATGGTAACCGTAATAAGGATTATTCCAAGGGATCCTATGCTTTCCGTTGCCATGACAACCGTAATAAGAAACTCTTTGTATTTAAACTATTTGCTGTGCTTTCCGTTGCCATGGTAACCGTAATAAGGATTATTCCAAGGGATCCTATGCTTTCCGTTGCCATGACATCCGTATTAAGAAATTCTTTGTATTTAAACCATTTGCTATGCTTTCGGTTGCCATGGTAACCGTAATAAGGATTATTCCAAGGGATCCTATGCTTTCCGTTGCCATGACAACTGTTAGCGGTGGAATTAATTTAATATATTTTATTAAATATTCGCGATATTCGCGAAGCCATTTTCAAGTTGCGCGTATAGGATATGCGCGAGGTCAATTTTATACGGGTTAAATAAAAGCTTTTAAAAAACAGCACGAAATAAAAATCAAGCTAAGAGCGGCCAGGACTGATTGATCAGAGATCCATAAATTCAAAAAGGACACTAAAACCCTAACGTGATACCGAGAAACCAAAGATAGAGACGAAACAACAAATCGATATAAAATGGAACTGATTGATTAGAGAAACCGGAAATTAAAAATCGAACAAGACACGAAAACTATCCTGATAACAAGAAACCCGAGATAGATTAGAAACAACAAATCGATAAACATGGGAATTAATGAATCACAGATGCCGGAAATTTAAAAAAATCGAATAAGACACGAAAACTATATCGTGATACCGACAAACCAAGCATAGAGAACAAGCCAGAAATCGAATTTGTAAAATTAGGAGTAGTATACGGCATCAGAAGGATGGAAAAACCAGGAAATAGGGAATATATTTCAAAGGAACTCGCAACATTGAGTAAGAAAGGAAAAGCTGACTTTGCTGAGATTCGACTGAACATAGAGCGACATTTTAATCTAAGGCTGATTTGGATCAGAGCGGTAGATGATGTCGAAAGGAATTCAACAGCGAATCCCGGCATTATCATGGGAGTGAGGAGCGGTTAGTGAGTAAAAATCTTATACTACCACCCTACGACATCGGAGTTGTGTCGATTTTACGATTTCCCTCTCTTCAACGCACAACATAAAAAATCACTTCTTTCTCATGTTCATAATATTATTTATACTGCCGTGATACAAAATGTATACAATGATTTTGTATTGCATCTGACTATTTAACTGTTGAAGGAGTAGGATTGCAGCTAGCTCAAAATCAAGGCTTAGGGCAACTTCTCAAGTGTGAAAATACACAATTCATACAACTCCGGGAAGTAATCCATATTATGCATTTTCAATCAATCTTATTGCCATGGAGCGTTTAAGCAAGAAATTAATTGAGTAAATCAATCATTATACAAATTACTTCTGGTGCATAAAACATTTTATAACCTATAGGGAAGTAGTGATAAGCAACACGGCACCTAGCGGAAATTTTGGCGAACTACCTTAAATTAGATGTAACATTATTTATTTTGCATATGTTTAGTGCGGATTTTAAAAGTTTTCGAGGATTAATAAAATTTTCTAGTAATACACTTCGATATGAACGCTAATCAATATTATTCAGTGCCTCAATGTTCATCTTGGGCAAAGAAAAATCCGGAGTTAAGTTTTCATTTATTCCCCACAGCTGAAAAACACAAGACCCTTGTGGTAAATAAATTGGGAGTTCAGGAATTGGTCGATGTTAGAAAAATGTGGATTAAAAATTGGAAAAACTGTAACAAAGTTTATGAAAGTGTGTTCACTACATTTTACAGAATATGATTATTTTACACGAGGCAAGTAATTTCTTATTTAAAATATTTTTGAGGTTAGTTTTGTAGGATTGAGACGACGCTGACGAGACGAGACCCCACTGTAAGACGAACTGACGTGACGTGACGACGAACAATTAGATCTAGACGTAGCAAAGACGGCTTACGTCAACGACGTGTGATTTAAGACGACGATAATTAAAGACGGGCAACATAAAAGACGAATCATAATAAGACGTGTAAATAAATGTATAAGACGAGTGGAGTATGTAAAATTGATTGCGTATGTGCTTATATTGCAATTATTATATCAATGAACTCTTTGAAGTGAAAGACGAAAACTATAAATGGGGGCTCGATGTCCGGGATTGTCAATCGAGTTAAAAATTATGTGTAAAGGTTGATAAACTAAGTTACGTCGCAGACAATTTAAGTGAACGCGATTTAACAGAAATTTGCTACGTTATGAACTTAGACTATAACGGTAACAAAGAAGAATTAGCACGACGTATTAGTAAACATTTAATAGATATCAACCTATTGAATAGTGCCGACCACACCGATGACGAATCAGAAGACGAAAATGATCTCAAAGAAGAACTGCAAGCAGATGGTGTAGTCGATGTGTCAGCACACAGCGCTTTAGGTATGCAACGTGTACCAAAATTTCAATTAACTTATAAAGACATCGAGGGTTCAATCAGGAATTTCACTGGCGAAGATCTTTATCCTCTTGAGAAATGGATGATTGATTTCGAGGAAATTTCAACATTGTATCAATGGAACGAACTACAGAAGTTTATTTTTGCAAAAAAATCCATGAAGGGGCTTGCGCAATTATTTATTCAAGGAGAAAGGGGCATCAATTCATGGAATAAGTTGAAGAAAGCACTAAGAGAAGAGTTTTCTCCTAAAGTTACAAGTGCAAAAATACATGAAATGCTAACAGAAAGAAAACAGAAAAAGGAAGAAAATCTACAACGATACTTTCTTGAAATGAAGGAAATAGCAAGTAGAGGTACGATCGACAACGATTCATTAATTCAGTATGTCATAGACGGAATACAGGATTAAGTCTACAACAAAAGTATACTTTATGGTGCAAAGAATGTAAAAGAATTTAAAACCAAAATGGAAACGTATGAAGTAATGAAAGCAAAAAGTAAGCAGGCTAGTAAGCCAAATATGAAGTTTAGAACAGCAAAGAACCCGAATTCACCAGCAGAGACACCGAAAGAGACGGGAATACGTTGTTTCAATTGTGGAATGAGGGGCCACAAATCTTCGGAATGCAGGTCCAAAAGCTTAGGGTTAAAATGCTTCAAATGCAATAACTTTGGGCATAAAGCAGCAGGATGCACTACGGCGACGAAAAGCGTAGAAAAGACAGCACCTGTTATGGCTAATCAAGTTGAATTGAAAGGAAGATTTGACGAAGAAAAAATGATAAAGAAGATACTGCTACAAAACGTCGAAATCAACGCGCTTGTTGACACCGGCAGTAAAGTAAATTTAATCAAAGAAAGCATCTACGAAAAATTGAATTCGCCAATCCTGAATAAAGCGAAAATTATGCTAACCGGACTGGGGAAATGTCAATTGGAGACAATTGGGTTTTTTGGAGATGTAAACAAAGTAGACGAACAAGAGTTTCCCACCACAATTCATGTTGTGTCAAACGGCGCGATTGTCACTGATGCAATTGTGGGGCAAGATTTATTAAATCAAGCTGAAGTGAAGATAATGGAAGGAAATATTACAATCAAGAAGATACTTCCTCATAAAACGACATGATAGATATCGACGAAGCAGTCAGCAAACCAGTCAAAGAAGAAATTGAAAACCTCATTGCTGACTACAAACCGGAGAAAATTAAAGAAACCAATGTCGAAATGGTAATAACATTGAAAGAAGAGCAGCCAATTTACCAACGGCCAAGGCGATTGCCTTACCCGGATAGACGAACGGTGGATGACCAAGTCGCACAATGGGTTGAGAATGGAATAGTCGAACCATGCTCTTCGGAATATGCAAGTCCAGTGGTAGTGGTAAAGAAGTAAGACGGGACACCCAGAATTTGCATTGATTACAGATCAATAAATAGATTAATGGTGAGAGATCGCTATCTACTCCCTTTAATCGAAGACCAACTACATCCGATCTAGTATTACATGAGTAAGAAAACCACAGAAGCCGAAAGAAAATACACAAGTGATGAACTTGAAGTATTAGCAATTATAGAAGCCTTAAAGAAATTTAGAATATATCTACTAGGAAGCCAGCTTAAAATTTTGATGGATTGCTCTGCTTTCCAAAAGACGATGAGCAAAAAAGACCTAACGACGAGAGTAGCAAGGTGGGCCCAACTATTAGAAGAATTCGATTATTCTATAGAGCATCGACCAGGTGTACGGATGAAACATGTTGACAGTTTACAAAAAATTATAAACTCAACATACCATCGAAGCATTGGAAAAACGCCGTTTGAACTTTTGACAGGAATCGAAATAAGATCCAAAGACGACCTCAACATAAAGGAGTTAATCGAACAAACAACACAAGAATTATTCGAAGAAAACAGAAATGAGTTGCGACAAGAGGCGCAACTACAAATATTGAAGACGCAAAAGGAAAATAAGAAAACTTATAATTTGGGACGAAAGAAGCCTAAAACCTATAAAGTTAATGATTTAGTTGCCATAAAGAGAACACAATTTGGGCCAGGTTTGAAACTAAAACCAAAGTTTCTCGGTCGTTACCGAATAACCAAAGTTAAATACCACGATACTTACGACGTTGTGAAAGAAGGATTTCATGAAGGTCCAAAGATAACATCCACTTGCGCCGAATATCTGAAAGCATGGATTAACGGCGAATCCGAGACGGATTCGGATTAGGATGGCCGAATGTAGGATTGAGACGACGCTGACGAGACGAGACGCCACTGTAAGACGAACTGACGTGACGTGACGACGAACAATTAGATCTAGACGTAGCAAAGACGGCTTACGTCAACGACGTGTGATTTAAGACGACGATAATTAAAGACGGGTAACATAAAAGACGAATCATAATAAGACGTGTAAATAAATGTATAAGACGAGTGGAGTATGTAAAATTGATTGCGTATGTGCTTATATTGTAATTATTATATCAATAAACTATTTATTTGAAGTGAAAGACGAAAACTATAGTTTTTTATGCGACACTTTTAGGAGATGCTTCCGATGTTAAAAGAAGAAAATTAAAGACAATAGCTGTTCCTTCTCAGAAGCTGCCAGTGGGAACATGTGAATCGTCGAGTGAAGAGCCAGGTCCGTCAGCCAGAACAAAAAGACAGGAAAAACGAATCCACACAACCGAAAGCCAACACGAAATTTCGTGTAAAATTCCTAAACACACGGAAGACGATTTACAGACAACAGCACCTTTGTTAGTGATGTGCGATAGTGCGAATGATCAACCATTATCAGAAGTACAATATCGAGACAGTGAAGTGCAAGTTATTATTCCTAAAATAGAAACAATTGCTGGTATTTTAAAAAGTGACAACGATTTGCGAAGTTTCACGGGAATCAGCTCGTTAAAAATATTAGAATGCCTACATAAAGCTGTGGCAAGAATGCATAAAGACAAGCGAGTCCATTTATTAACAATTCGAGAACGTATACTTTTAACTTTTACAAAATTAAAATTAGATCTGTCGTATGTTACACTCGGCACATTATTTGGAATCTCACAAACTTTAGCAGTGGTCATTAGTGCCACATATCCATGACATTTTAATTATTATATCTGGTCTCACTAATCTTTCCAAACCAATTCTGGGAAATGATAAATTTATTTACAGTAAAACTCCAAAATTTAAAAAAAAAGATAACTTGCGTTTATTTTAATTTAGACGTTGTTCATTAACTAATTTAATTAACCAGTTCTTCGGGAACTAATTTAATTAATCAGTTCTTTGAACATTTGGTTTTTACATCTTAAGTAGCTTGCTTCGAAATTTACAATTAATAATTAAAATTCAGCAAAAAAATGAATGAATACTATTTAAATAAGTTTAAGCAAAATTGATCACAATTACAATTTTACATTTATTACCCTATTATATTTATTACCCTATTTTAATAATATAAACTGTAAGATCAAAATAAAATAAATCATAAGTTAAATTCTGTTTCCTTTAAACAAGCCATTTCCGGTACTGCTACATGCTTGTACATTTCTTGGGTCGTAGCTTTGTGGGTAGACCATACACATTTTACATCGGTAGATGAAATCACCTCCATTTTTAATAAATCGTTCCTAAAACGAAAAACTACATAAACTTTGAACAAAATTTATGGAATGTTACACACCTATTACACTTAAGTATAGAACAGCTGATATGTGTTTACAACTTCCACTGTTGCCTGCTTTGCATAAGCAAACCATCGACTCTATTGTGACTTTCCTATCTTCTACATCTAAAACTCCATTAATTTTATGGGGATCAGTATTTATTGCAGAAGATTGGATGCACAATGCTACAATATTTATTTTGTTCTGCTTCGCTTCTATTAATGTTTTACCACATAAAACAACATGCCCTGCGTTTAAAACTGCTTCGCCTTCATAAATACATCTGATGTTTCAGACCCCTCTAAATATTTGAGATAGTCAAGAAGACTTAATCTTAATTCGTAAGATTCCGACATATCTGCAAATTTTAAAAATTAACCTCAAAAATTAATCTAAAACTAAAACTTACCTAACCGTATATTATATTATTTAACTGCAGGAAGATGAACTACTAAACAACACTAACCGTAATTTAACAAAATAACAAGTTCAGTTGGAAAAGGGAATGAAAAACACGTAAAATACAACGGAACATAAGCGCGGCTGTTAACAAAGAATATAGCTGTTAAAACACGAATGTGTTTTAGCGTAGTTCACATTTTTACCCAGCGGCGCTGCGATCTTAATCTCATATCCCTATAATCGAATAAGGTAAATTTTCAAGTAAATAACAATTTTTATATTACCCAAAGATGTGTTTGATAATAACTAAATTTTTGTGATGATTCCGACTCAAAAATTCAAGTTGAATTAATTGAAGTGTTCTATTAGTTAAACTAATAGAAAATGACTTATAATATAAACATGATCAAATTACATATTTCGACTTATTACTTACGCCAAGATAACATCCAACAGTCAAGAAGCCATAGAAAAAGTATGATAAGAAGTCAAATTCGTTACTTCCGGTCAATGGCAATAAATAGGTCGCATTGAAGATTGATTAGGATTGTATTGCAAACCGTCATTGAGAGCGCCATATAGAGAATTGTATTTTTTTTATGTTTCATAATATTATGTTAGATTCATCAACAAACGAAAATAATATTCGATTACAGGTTTATTATTTAGTTGTCAATAAAAAACTCATTTGGTGTGTTAATTAAATAATTTATTTCCACGTATTCTTTCTATAATTTTAGCAAAGCATTCATTATTACGGAAGTTCTAAGAATATCAATGTTAATTCGAAATAAGTCAGACATTGATTCCAGAAAGATATAGAAAGGATAAGAATCTTTCCACTGAGTTAAGTCGAGGCATATTAATTAAGTGCTGGGGTAAGTCTTGCCAAAATATCACAGCAATACAGAATTATTCAAATTTAAATGGTTTTTCGTTGGTATTTGGAACATGCTGAGTTTATGGTTATTAGGGGTCGTCCATAAAGGACGTCCGCAATTTTTTTCCTGATTTTTCAATCCCCTCCCCCCACCCACTTGTCTCAGTTGGTCACAATCCTCGGACCCCTACCTCCCAGGAACGTCCTATGGTCACAAATCAAAGACCCCTCATTTGTCTAAAATCAAACTTGACACGACATTGTTTACACGAAATTTGGAACCCCCCTCCTCCAGGCATGCACGTCCTTTATGAACGACCCATTATGAGTATAGGTCATTTTTAGGTTTTTTTTTGATTAGATAAGGACATTTTTGGTACCTGATTTGGATTGTATCTAGGTTATTATTTATATTATTATCGTATCGGTATCTTTTAGGTTTATATTAAATAATCCGTAATTTTAGAGAGAATAGTGAAATAACAGGGTTCTTTCTTAGAGAATAACGTAATAGTTTTAGCTTATGGTATGAATGTAAATGAGCTAACTCGTGAGTTATTAAAGCAGCAAAACCTTGAAATACAGAGCTTATTGTATTGAGTCAGGAAATCACGAATCTTAGGGAACAAAAATTTGTATGACTCTATTTTAAGTGTCAAGTTTCCAACATTACCTAATTAATCTTTGTATGAAGCTTTAGAATATTGCATAGAATTGTACTGCGGTGTACTTTTTTAGTATAAGTGTTGCTATTCAGGTAAATGTACGAATTTATCCAATTAATTACTTATGCTTTGCAGTAATTACAAAAAGCAAAGTAGTACTTTCGCTATTACTAGCATACACACTATAAATAACATAATCATACTAAAAGTATGAATACAAACTTCATTAGGTTAAGCTTAATAAGATGCGGTTGATATAAATCTAACATTAAAAATTTTGATCTTTTCACTTTTCACAAAATAGGTGTAAAGTTCAGAATTTATAATATAATTATGTACAATGTATCTTCAGAGCTTTCACATAATAAATATAATGGCAGAATAATTATTAAAAACCTTGAGTAGAATTTTGCATCTTGTTAGAGTATCTCACATTATTGAAGAAGTAATTATTTTGAGTTATGTTCTACAGAATAAATTTTTTATACTGCTTGGCTAAAAATACAAAAGATAAATTTTAAATTATTAAAAAACTAATAGCATCACATAAATATTCAACATATAAAATTCAAATGCTAATTTAATGATTCAAAAACTTTCAATATTTTTTGGAAAATTTAAGAAATTACTATAACTTGGTAGGGAATTACTAAAGTTTTCCAAATTCATTGTTATTCGAATTTAGAAGTAAATAACCGTTACATCGATTAACGTAACTTTCTGGATACTAAGTGCCACTTACAATACTTGAAGTTTTGTAATTACAAAACTTTTCGAATTTATTTTTACTTTTATCTTTCACTTGTCTTTTTATAAGAGAACTTGACTGTACGCTAATTGCCCTGTAGTCAATCAGTTGGAAATAGATACTGTAGATATGATATTGTGTAATGAATTAATTTAATTAAATTAATTAAAATCAAAAGTTTCGTTTAATAAAACAACAATAAATTTAATTTAATGGCCCAAGCCATTAACTTTCAGCTTTAGAAGTAATTTAATAGTTGCGTGGTTTAATTAAAATATCTGAAAATATTTACACCGATGCAGGTCAGTATGAATGGTTGAAAGGGCCTTTAATAAAATAAACCTTTTACATTCGTTGAAAGCATTTCATATCGATTATCTATAATGGCAAAAAGGAACACTTAGAAACTAAGATACGTCTTTCATATTGAACACTTACTGATGAGTAGCAATATCGATTTTTTTTGTATTTATCATTATCTGATTACAAAATTGCAACTTGATTTGAACATTTCAAAATTTTTACGTGAGATAAATTTTTGGATAGGTACAATTTTTAAGCGAAAGTGAAAACTGAATTTACGTAATGCCGACCTTTTATTTGTATGAACATGTACTATTATAATACGTAACGTATGGGGATGACACTGTGGTTGCTAGTTCTACAATTTATGTCACCACGTTTTATCTTAAAAATTATTTCACATAAAATTTAGTTAGGACTAAATTGCATTATGAAAGGATGAGCCCACAATCCTACTATTTATTACATCTGTAAGCTGAGGATCTGAATTTTTTTTACCATGTTGGTGCACTTTTCTTAAAACTTTCCATTTATTTTGTTAAGCATTATTAGAAAATTATAAATTGAAATTTTCCAAATTGGCTATCAACTTTAAGTAAACTACATAATATTATAACTTCTGAAAATTTTCAAGACTGGGGTTGTTATACCTACATAGGGGTACTTCGAAAGTTCGTTTTTATTTGGTTTATATCTACCTATAATACTTGTAAAGTTTTAATAATAAATCATAAAACTACCTTACAAATCTAGCGCTTTAAGTACGAAATTTTCAACTTTATTATGAGTTGGTATAATAGAAGTTACTTCGATCAGTCTGAAAGATTATGGTCTACAAGTCAGTTTTCATTGGGGAAATTTCGGCAAACTTTATATATTATATGTTTTTGTATGTACTACATACATAATATTAACCTCTGTACTCGACCCTCTGTGGACACAAACTTTCGTGCTAATCCAGAGGGGGACGATCGCGAAAATAGTGCCGTCAAATATAAAGACGAGTGGACTGGCACTTTGCCAGCGACCACAAGTTTTTCAAGATGACCCGGTCGCATCGCGCTCTGGGATTTAATATGATTTGCAGAGTCGCTTGGGGGCTCGGGGTCTCCGGTATTGATGACGGTCGGCTCGGCCTTAACTTTGTCGCCGGAATCTCCGCCTATTAATTAATGACAAGTGGACTTTCACCTATGCTGACGATCGCGGACCACTAGGTGGCCCGGTGAGACGTGTTGGATCGCGGCGAGCGGTGCGTCCGGTTCAATTGAAAAAGTAGAATCAAGTGCTAGCGCCTGACCTCCCGGACACAACATTCCGTGCTAAACCGGGAGGTCATCGGGAGTCTGCATCATCGATGCAGCATGGAAGATCGCAGACGACAGCGGAAGTAATGCCGAGAAGGCAAATCCCGCTGTCGTCGGGGAGGGGGTTTTAGTCAGTAAGAATCTGACACTACCATCCCTGATGGGGTGGTGCCTATGAAGGTTTCCCCCTTCCCTGCAGGAAAAAAAAACCTCTGTACTCAGAGTGCTATGTGAAATTTTGTAGGTACAAATAACATTCTCTATATTATGTTAATTTTTATTAATATAATTTTATAATAATTAATATCGAATAGTCGTTATACAGGCTAAAGTAAAATAAATTGGTACCAGACCGGCAAAAAGAAAGGGTTTTATAGGCGTAAAGAATAACGGTCGTTTAATTAAACATAAGTTGAAAACTTGATAAAAGTTTACATTATAGCAAGAGACAATGTGATACTTAATTTAAATTAAGTCAAACAAAAGTAAGCAATTTCTGTATAATGAACTTTTTAATTGCAGATTATTTATGAAGTACATAATACCCTATGCACCTACTAGTATATTTAAGCTTTTTATTATAACGTTTTTTAAATCATCGCCGTACTTTTTTCAATAATATTCCGTCACTTATATTTTATTGCAAACTCATTTGCTGAAGCAAATTGTTTCGTGATACATTTGATTCACTTTGTACTTTTTGTAACCTATTAGCTGTTTACAATATAGTCCAGGCGAAAAATTGGCTCGAGCTTACAAAAAATTCGGGCAAGCTGAATTTTGGCAGAAGTGTTCTAATGAACCCCTCCAAAAGTCCCCTAAAATCCCATGCCGGCTTCTCTCGCAATCGGGGTTCTAGCTCCCTCAACACAGGTTTTTGTCTATAATCCGCCTATTTTCACTTCTATGAAAAATTATTTTTGTAAGCATGTAATTAAAAAAATTCGTGACTGCATAAAATTGTCATATATAATACCACAAGAGACTATCAAATTGTCGGCAATAATTTTTGAAACTGGAACTGAGTGTTTGTCGCCCTTAAAATCACCATGAGTGCTTTAGCACGAATGGTGATTTTAAATGGAGACAAACACGAAGATTCCATGGTTTAAAAATTAACCGACAATTTTATAGTATCGTGTGGAATTCGTTTGACAATTTCGTAAATAAAATTTCAATTTTTTCTTACAACAAATAATTAATTTATAGTATGCGTTCACGTAGTTTCCATCGTTACTATGAAAATTTGACAATACAGACCACGGTGGTCGTATTGCCGCGACAATACACCACCGTGGTCTGTATTGTCAAAGGAAGTAGATTATGATTGGTTCAAATTGATGAGATTGTAACATCCTATTGGTTGAATTATTATGAACGAAATTGTCATTAAAATTTTACACACTGGAGATATTCCAAATTGAAGATTTTGACTTTTTATTTGCTATAATCGATGTGTGACGACAACGTTTGCGAATTATACCTTATTTGTGAAATTTTGTGTTTAAAATCCCTGACTTTGACGATCTACCACGTTACTACAAATTAATATGTGCTGTGATGATATAAATAGTTTTGAATTCTTCGTGGTTTTTATAGTGAAAAATCGTAGTATGCTTTTGAAATTTCGTTTCAATTCTTTCAACATCTACAATGAATTTAGGGTTACTGTGCAGTTACTGCAACCACTCGAAACAAAATTTCTTCAGCTACACACTAAAGAACAAGGTTTATAGAGTTGATTTATATAAATATTATATATGAACCGGGTCCATATTTTTTAAATAATCGAATTTGAACTTAGCTAATTTTCATGTAATTCAGTGGTGGATTAACGAGATTCAGGGCGCGTCGCTCATTCTGTTGACAGTCCGTGACGTCCCTCCATAATTGATTTTGCAGTAACAAAAAATTTAATAGTTAATTCAATTTCATCCCTAAATAATTTAAGTTCAGATCATCTCCCAGTAGAAATAATAGTTGGTTCCTTAAAAGTCCCCCTTCACCCTCCTAAACCGTTAAAGGTCACAAACTGGAAAAATTTCAGTGCAGATGTACAAAACATATACCACTAGTTCATAACATTGTTACGAACGATGACATTGACGAAGCTGTAGCCGGTTCACCGACTGCATAAACAATATTTACAATTCCAACACCACTGACGTCCCTCCCCCTAAACGTAAACTCATCCTTCCACAAGAAATCTTCGACAAAATTTCAAGAAAAAATAAGTTACGTAAAATTTTCCAACGCTACAGATACCCTGCCCTAAAATCCCAAATTAATAGCCTTACAAAAGACATCAATCACGCCATCAGCGAAATCAAAATTTCAAATTGGAATAAAACATTAAAATCAATCATTTCGCAAAACCTTCGAAAAGCTTGGGCAATTTCGAAGGCGTTAAAAAACAAGACAGATGACGTTTCTTTTCCCACACTCCAAACCCCTCAAGGTCCTGTCACCACCAAACAAGACAAAGCAAACGCCATTGCGACGGTATATTTGTCTCATCATAATCTCACCGCACACCTATCTGATCCCGTCACAATTTCTGATGTCCAACAATCCAAAGATTCCCTCAATAATATCACAATCCCCACTCCCGATGAAGACTTAACTTCCTCTAAGGAAATTAAGCAAATTGTTAAAAAACTTAAAAATCGAGCTTCTGGTTATGACAATATATCTGCTCTCCTAATTAAAAAATTTCCTAAAAAACCAATCCTACAAATTTATTACATCCTAAACGCCTGCATTAAAAACCAATACTTCCCCTCCGCCTGGAAAAAAGCAGTCGTTATTCCCATCCCTAAACCAAAAAAGCCAAAATCCGATCCTGCCAGCTACCGTCTTATTAGTTTACTTCCTACATTATCAAAAATCCTCGAAAAAATCATCCTTTTCCGCCTTCAGCAACATGACAAAATTCATGATACAATAATTCCGGAGCAGTTTGGTTTTCGAGCAAACCACAGCACGGTCACTCAGCTAGCTTTGCTCGTTGATCAAATTACCCTTAATTATAACATGAAAACCACTACCACGACGGCCACCCTCGACATCGAGAAAGCGTTTGGCACCATTTGGCACGACGCCCTGCTTCACAAACTTTATATCCGAAATTACCCCATGCATCTAATTAAAATTATCTCCAGCTTTCTCGAAAACCGCTCCTTCCAAGTCCGAGTAATGGACGCCCTCTCCATATCCTTACCTATTCCAGCTGGAGTACCGCAAGGCTCCATCCTAGCCCCAACCCTTTTTAATTACTACATCAATGATATTCCAAAATCCACACGGACAAAATTATCCCTGTACGCTGACGACACCGCCATCACCTCCGAATCCCGTAAAAAGGATAAATCCATTGACTACCTCCAACGACACGTTCCCGATCTCGAAAATTTTTATGCCACTTGGCGATTAAAAATTAACGAACCCAAATCCACCCTCACCGCTTTTTCCAGACAAAGAGACCAAATTACAAACAAACTTACGATTAATGGTACGGACATCACGCACACCCCTACGGTTAAATACCTAGGGGTGACCCTTGACCAACGACTTACATTCAGAACGCATTTAAAACTCACTGCACGGAAAGCGCAAGCAGCAATGCATGCACTTTTCCCATTACTTTCATATAAAAACGGACTTGACCCTAAAATCAGACTGACCTTGTACAAAAAATTAATCAGACCAATTTTATTATACGCCTCTCCAGTATGGAGCAGGCAGCCCCGACGAACATAAAAATCATTCAAACAATACAAAACAAGTGTCTCCGAGTCATTTCCGGAGCTCCACGCTACACACCCATACATGATTTACACACTTCACATCAAATTCAAATACTAACAGAAGTCATACACAACACAGCCATAAAATTTTTCACATACACGGTAAGGCAAAACCCACACACATCACACCTTGGTACACACACACAAGACACCTTGCCCTTCAGGATCAAACACAAACTTTACACCATGTCATTTTAAACAATCAGTAATAGGAAAGTAATTGTCAGTAGTTTAATTAAAATTCATTTTTATTTTCATTTTATTTTGTTAAAATTTCAGTAACTTAATTCTTTTTTGGCTTTTTTCATCACGGCGCGGGGTTTTTGCACTCTTTTTTACCTCGAGATATCAAAGCAATTAACCTTCAGATTTAATAATTTTCAACTTAATTCGATTAATCCTCTAGGGGAGGGGATAGGTACGATTTAACAATTCAAGTTTTAATAAATATGTATTTGTGTAATAGTTTGTTATTGTAATTTGTTATTTGTTATTATAGTAATTAAAATTATTATTGTAAATATGTATGTAAAGTTTTTAATGTCAATAGAGTTCTTTTTGGTTTTGGTTTTTGGTTTTTTTTTTCGCACCGGCAGATGCAGCTCGACTGTCGTACATATAACATCGATTATTTTTTGTTTTTAGGCGATTTTTTGGGGGTGAAACGTAATAGTTTACTGCCCCATACCGCAACTATACTTTTTAATGCTATTTCGAGGGTCTCTCACATCCCGGTTTCATTTATCCCGGTTTTCTTGATGGGTGGCGCTTCTAGTATGTTTAGCCTAGTAACCAGAGTCGAAACCGCCCTGGAGGGGTGCAATGCGGAGCGGAGCGCAGCGGCGCCCCGTAAGGGCAGGTTTTAACGATGGATTACCCTCCTTATCGAATGCACACCCCAAAATTCGAAGGCAAAAAAATTTTAATTTTTTCACTTTTTCGGCAATACACGGGTTATTTTCCATTTTTTTGTTTTTATTTATTACTAATATCCACTAATCACACCCCCATCTATCCGAATTTCAAAGAAAAATTCAAATCGGAGCGAAAAAATTTTACGCATTTTCAAGGGACCACGGGCGACTGATGCACATTGACCGTGGTCTGCCGCCTACTCGATGCTACTTTTCCGTACTTTTCAAAAGTCGATTTTGGGGTTGTTTTTACAGTTTTCATACAAAATATTTTTTCTATAGCCTAAAATAAGCCTGTTCTTTAGTGTGTAGCTGAAGAAATTTTGTTTCGAGTGGTTGCAGTAACTGCACAGTGGCCCTACCATTATTAGTCCAGGCAAGGAAGGTTTTTAGTTTGCAAAAAATCCGGGTAAGGTGAATTTTGGCATAGATATGCATGGGAGTGTTGTAATGAACCCCCCAAAAATTCCCTTAAAATCCCATTCCGGTTTCTCCCGCAATCGGGATTTTAGTTCCTCCATCGCGGGCTTTCGCCTATAACTCGCTTATTTTCATTTCTATAAAAAATGATGATCAGATCATAATTGAAGAGCATAAAATTTTCCATAAAATATATTTTTTTCAAATTTTTCCTTAGTTGACTAATACTGAAATAACATACCGAAAACGCCACCCACCCTTAAAATAGCATAATCGTACTATTAACTCGTTGCAGCGAGAGAATTGTTTTCACAGAGGGGAAGTGTGTTTGACAATAAAGAAATTAAAATTTGAGCAAAGATTGGAAGCTTTTCGGGGAAAATGAAATTTGGTAGAGATGTATATTGATGTGTCCTAATAAACCCCCCAAATGTCACCTAAAAATCGCAAGCCGGCGTTCTCCCAATAATTGGGGATTTTCGCCCCTCCGGATTTTCGGCTATAGCTTGCGTATTTACCTTTTACAAAAAATTATCATTAAACTATATTAAAGAGTATAAAATTTTCTACCAAATATATATTTTTCAAATTCTTCTAAGATCAAAATAAAATGTTTCAAAATTTTCCTGTTGTAGTACCTACTGTAGCGCCACAAAAGACGAATTTTGTTCAGCGTTTTATTCGAATGTGCTAGTAACCAGACAGTTAAGCAAGTTTTCTTCCTTTCTTGTTTTTATTCACTTTACAATAATTGTTTCCTACATTATCAGGTTTATTGTTTTGAAACTAATGATAATAGTGTAAGAAAATTGCAAAAAAATCAAAATGGCTCTTCTGCAATTTATTGACGAATTTCGTTAGGTAATGGTTCGTACTTTAACATACTAAAATTGGTTCTGCTTAAACCCTGAGTTTCTTACCGAATTCTTCGTCCGAAATTGAAATTTTTAATGAAGAATTGAAAATGATGTTTTACGACAAAATATTTTTAAACAGATTTCTATTTCAGCTGTTCAGGGTTCTGCTATGTGGATATTCTTTATGATTTCTAGTTGCAATGTCGCGCAGCACTTTTATATTTCATTTTTGTTATATTGTAATTCTCTTTATTTACTTGTTCTTTACCTTTTTACAAATTAATTTATTCAATTAGTTATCCTACTATTGCTTTGTTACATCTTAAGTAACCTGCTATACTGGACTTAGATATTTCTCAAACCTTGCTTTTTTAATACTATGATAATAAATCTATAACCCATCGACGGTTTTACATGCCTTACAAAACGCGGAGAGGGTGAAAAAAATTTAGACCGTACACAGAGTTCAACCGGGAGCTATGTATTAACAATTGATGTCCAACTTCCAGAACATGACCACAATCTTTAATTCTCTTTGCTCACATGAATGCACATTACATAATATTATACCATAATAATCGTGCAAAGTTTCAATAGAATCGAATAAGTAATTTTGCCGCTAACCCTCCCGTTACATGAGCAACTTTGCTACAACTTGAGAGACACCTACTATATTATCGCAACTTAATCGCTTTGTTCATAGAATTTGTGAACGCTAGTGTTTCATAAATATTAAGCTGTTTATAGTTCAAATTATAAGATAATATACTGAAAAATATTGATGTTAGAGGAGTATTATGAAAATTTCATTTAAAGTGTTGCTAAGGCCCAGTTGCTGAGTGTCGGGTTATCTTTTAACTGTGGTTATTTTCTAGAGAAATAATTGTTTCAAGAATTGTATTTATGGAAATTAATCCGGGTTAAAAGTTAACCTGATACTGAACAACTGGGTTTAAGTGGCTTAGAAATAAGGCGATGTTAAATGACTGACAAAATACCTTTAATTTAAATTTAAATCCCAATAATTACAAATGTACGGATTTATTTTAAATTTGAATTTGAAATATTTCGCGCCTGCAATATGTTATGTGATTTTACTGTTCCAACACAACCGCTCTACGATTTACTACTGGTGGCGCCAAACAACCTTTTCCTTACTCCTATTTGACCCTTTCTGCCTTATTCTGTTTATTTAGGCCACTCCACTCACTTGTGTCAAAAGGGAATTAAAATACGAATTAATCGTAAGTTTAGTAAAAGATCTACATAAGTGTATACCATTGAAGGCAGGATTATGAAATACGGCAGAAGGGAACTGTACGAGTTTTAAAAGTACCCCTGTTAAGTTAAGGAAAATTCGTTAGCACTGGAAAATGGAAGAAAAGTTTGAGCAAGTGAACGGGTTTTTCCTAAGAAGCTTCGTAAAAGAAGCAAATAATGCACATTGGCATTTTGCTTTTGATTGTTAGTTATGAGTATACCCGTGAACAAAATATTAACGTCCGGTTTAAACTTTGATTCCAATGAATAAGCCGATTAAGGGGATTCCGTTGAGAACATTTCGGATTAACACAAAATCGCAATCTATCAGGAAGTTAGAGATGTGACACTTTATATTTCAAATTTTGGGCCTGAAATAATTGCTGAAAATGTCGTTATTCTGGAACTGTCAATTTCGATAATCAAACTTTTTGGGAGAGTCACAGGTAGCCACTTTTTATTTATGGGGAGTGTTGTGTAATTTTAAAGTTTCAACTGACCTGCATTGAGATTTGAAATGGCGAATTTACGATACAACCTACCTCTGGTGGCGCCTAAAAATTTTTATCTTGCCCCTAAATTACTCTTTCTCCTCTATCCTGTTTATTTATCCACTATCCCCATTTGACACATGTGTTCTTTTATCTATCTAACCCACTCTCTACTACTGAAAATGTTGCAAAAAGGAGTGGAACAAAAATAGCCACATTATTTAAGAACAGTAAAAGTTTGAACATGTTAATAATGTTATTGTAAATTATTTTCTTGTTATATTTATTTGTTCATTCTGGTTATGAGTGACTATTTTGTAAAAGAGGTGAAAATTGTTTTAATTTTATTGAATCTAGATTTGATTAACTTTATCAAGACGGTTTTAATTTTTATTGTATATGACACTAACCAGGATCATATGGCTGGCAATAAGCATCCCAATGCGAGGTAACCAAATTTCTTTGACTAATTAAATTTATAAAATTAAAAGTAGTTATTTGGTTGAATGGCAATAATAATATACAGATTAGTATATTCGTTGAAAATCTGCTCTTTACGAATGTAAGAACTATATTTATGTATTTCGACCAAGTTCACCTTTCAGGTACTTTGTTAGATCGGAGTTTGAAAATCTCTGTGTACTTTGCTTCCATATTTGCGACCCATAAAATTTTAATTTTGTTATATGTTACATATTAAAGGTTTTACCATTATTTATTGAGTTATTTACTAAATTTTTATATAGCATAATAATATTAATATCAGATGAAATTTTATATGAAAATTGCAGTTTATTTATTTTAAAAATTGCATATTAATAAATTTCATGCTTATATTCAGAATATGAATATACGAGAGGGATCAGAAAAAATCATCTACCTCTCTATGATAGAACATTAGGCAAACGCGGGCAATTAATGTCATACGGAATATCCATTGAAAACTCGTCAAAAATCTTGCAAGGATCGTCTCTATCAGAAAATTTGCATTAGATGAGGATCAACCGCGGATTACTCCGCATAAACCAGAGCGCGAAACACCTGCGCAACGAAGCAAATAGTGGCAGATCTTTCAAAGACTCGCAGCAAATTTGAATAAAATTCGTTTATTAATTTTCATTTAGTGAAGTCAAAAGGGGTAGGAAAAATAGTTAAGTCAGGATCAGTCTCCAGAGTGTCCAATTGGTTTTAAGAATTTGAGGTCTTCACAGTTTTCGTTCAAGGGACAGAAACTTGGAAACCCATCTTGCCGACACCTTGCTGATGCCCAAATTTTCATGATTTTCAATGCTAAAACGAAGGTGGAGACTTTCAAATTGAAATCCTTGGAAACGTAGTCTCCACTTTCCTGCACACCTCTGGATTGATCGATTCTGCAGGTATTCTACTTCTGGCACCGTCCTCAATCGACTCCCTTCCCCAACGAAACTGTTTAGACCAAAATTTAAAGTGGAATCATTTTTGTATATTGCAGGCTTTATCTGGTGATGAATTATCTTTTCTTTATTGCCTTCTTTCGTAAGAAATTTTATTACACTTCGATGCTCTAAATTTATTAGATACTTTTCTGTTTCCCATCGTATTATCAATGGTTGATGCGTTTGAATGAAGCGTTTGAATAATCAACAGAATCTAACAAGGAAAAATTTATTTTATTACCAGTTCCTATCTTTAATTCAGTTTTTAAGTCCTTTGAAACTTCAACAATATCATACGAACTGAGGTTTAGCATAGTTAAGCGTATTTTATGCTTATTAGAGATAACTTTTTAGCTATCATGTTAACCTCAAACTAGAACTTACTCACGGATCTGTATACCACAAACTTAGTTTAATAACAACATAATATGCCATACATTTTATATATGAAAGCATTATATTCAAGTATGTGTACTTTAAGCTTATTTGAAAGTCGGATTTAATCTATTTTCATATGGTCATTAGCTTCAATCAGCTCCAATTAGATAAATCGTTAAAAATAAAAGGAGATCACAGCACCTAAAAATTCCATATTTGATTATTGTATTCAGCCTTCAATGTACTGTATGTACATTGAATGTACTGTTGTGTCCATCAATATTTGGCTGTTGCGGTATTAAATTGTTTGTCGTGCAGTCAGAGAAAATATGGCATGAGAAAAGTTTGTAAAAGATAATTTATAAAAAGATGTTTTAAATGTTAGATTAAGTTTGTTAGATTAAGTTTTGTGAGTAAAGAAAAATCAAATGGATAGGCAACACAAAACACTGGAAAATGTGAGATAAATCAAATAGGAATAAAAAAACGAAGATTGGTTGCCAGGGAGATAAACAAGGTTGAATTAAATGAAGCGACAAAATTAGCCGCATATAAAAAAGAGTTCCATTAAAAGAAGCGACCGATAGTGGTATATAACAAGAGAAAATTGAATACCGGTATCCCAGAGGGAGCAGGTGTTAGAGTTCGTCTCCTTAAAAGGAATAGTTTAAAAATCCAAAAGTGGGAAGAGGATTCCCCACTGTATTGAAAAGGAACAATTAAAGTGGATATGATGTTGGATAATTCCAGTATGATTATTTAATGATGCATATGAAATTGGAAATTACAATTAAAGTATTGGAGCACAAAAAGTGGATCCAAAATAAAGAATAGAGGCGAGATTATAAGTCCGGACGAGGAAAAACGTCAGTGCACGCGGGAGTTCGCGTAGTTAAAACTAGCTATATAAAAGGTAACATTAAAATTTCATTATTGTTAATTTTGTCGAGTCTTGTATTATTGCTGTTAATTGTTTATGTTAATTTTGTGTTTATTTGTTCATTATATGTTTATAAAGTTTAGATTTGCGTATTTTCTTTGACTGTGTGATTAAACTAATTCCACCGTAAAAGTCCAAAGAACCTGCCGCATCCTGAGATAAAGAGTAAGTCGTGTCAACCGGAATCTGTGAGTAGCGATCACAGATCGAGAAGTTCAGGTGGACATAACAATTTGGCGACCAACGAGAGGGCGATTTACGAGTGGAGTACGGGTTTTTTTTTTATTAAACCAAACGGTGAAGCAAAAATAAATCACACAGTGAAAAGAAAATTAAAAAAATTTGCACACAAAAGATAAACAATTTTAAATGAATACGCGCAGTAGAGTTGTGAATGCAAGTGGGGACAGAATGAATGATAACATAAGTGAAGATGAAAGCGTAGAGGGAGAGGTAGAAAGAGCAGAAGTACCGGACGTCCAGACGATCCGAGTACAAGAAAATCCAATGGGGGAAATGATGAGAATGATTAGGGAAATGAACGAAAAGACGAATGAAAGTATGAAGGAAAGTTTTGAACAAATTAATTCTAAATTTGAACAAATTAATTCTAAATTTGACAACCAAGATGCTAATTTTGCACAAATTAATTATAAATTTGATCAAAATTAATTCTAAATTTGACAACCAAGATGCTAATTTTGCACAGATGAATTTAAAATTTGATGCAAAATTCACAGAAATGAATGGAAATTTTACGGAAATGAAAGAAAGTTTAGCACAAATAAATTTAAAACTCGATAACCGAGATGCAAAGTTAACCGGAAGGAATAAAAGGGTGACTAGTATGAAAGAAAGTTGTGAACTTGTGAATGTCAAAATGACAGATCTCGAAATAAATTT
Source organism: Podabrus alpinus (assembly GCA_932274525.1). Classification (NCBI taxonomy): domain Eukaryota; kingdom Metazoa; phylum Arthropoda; class Insecta; order Coleoptera; family Cantharidae; genus Podabrus; species Podabrus alpinus. Next base: position 24,587,443 of record OW026454.1, read on the forward strand.
GGTGAACGGAGTTCAAACCATAAATTTGGTGAACGTAATGGAAACCAGAAATGTGGCACAAAACGCAGAAACAGTAAAGTTGGACGAAGAAGTTACAACGAAAAAGAGTCCAACACCATTAACTTTAGAAGAGAGGTATTACAAAACATCGAGTAGGAAGGAAGTCAAAAGAAGGTACATGAAGATTAAAAAGTTACAAGCGAAATTAAAATTAAAATCGTGGGTTATGCAAACATGCGATATGAACGGGAACATAAATTTAAAACGGAAAAACTTTTATTGCAAAAACAATTTATTCAAAAACAATACAGTGCGTAAAAACCTAATAATAAACAATTTAAGTGCTACGAGTTATATATTCCCATAACTAATAAAATGATTAGATAAGTCTGGTAATTTTCCAATAAGTGATGTAACAGGAAATACTAATATTGTAATTGTTTATTCATTTGTCAATTTAGCAAAAGGAAATCTAGAATGTTCTAGAATAAAAATTCCGCTTAATAAACTATTTGGAAAAATACATAAAAATGAATGTTAACAAAATTTCAGGCAGTATTGTTTAAGTCGTCATAATGTAACTTTAAATTATTATTGTATAAGCTAAGTTTAAGGTGTAACTATGCTAGTTTTGTAATTGAAATTCAAGAAATCATTTTGTGGAAATTAAAAGTTAAATAAAAAATCAAATAAAGAAATTTTAAGTGTTTTTTAATAAATTAGTGTATAAGTTCAACGTATACAACTGGCGCAGTCGTTAAACGGATCGAAATTTTTGGGAAAATTGGAACAAAAATCGTCCAAGAATTCCAAAGACCACGAAAACTGCAAGATTTCAAATGGAAAGCAAACAAGAATCGTTGTGAACATTTGGAATCAAACCTTAGTTTAAGAAAAAACAAGATTTCAAATTGAAAGCGAACAAAAATCGTCGTAAACATTTTGGAATCAACCCTAATTTTAAGAAAAGGACCAACGACCTGCAAGCAACGTAGACAAAAATCGCTACAAAAGCAAGCTGACCGTTGACCGACTAATTTTAAGAAGACTAATTTAAGAAAACATTACGAAGAAAATTAATAACGTGAGTAAAAGCTCAAATTTAAAAATTCCTTATCCCAATATTAAAACCTATAACTAATTAAAATAATTTGAAAATAGTCATACGCGAAATAAAATTAAATAATCAAAATATTACATTTTATAATAATTAAATTACATCACACGTAGTAAGATTCATTCTATTTTTAACTAAGTAAGTAAATGAACTAGCATTTCTGCAAGTTATCATTGTAAACGACACCCGGAAATAACAAAGAAAGCATAAACGCTAAATAACTCAATACAATTTAATAAAATTTAAATCAAAATGTCAAATTTCCAAATTCATAACAACCAAAATAAAGTAGATTTTCAATTTTTAAGATTATATTTAAACACGATTCCGACCTTTGATGGTAATCAAAACGCGGTAAACATATTTATTGACGCGTGTGAAAATTTTTTGGCAACATTTTATAATTCAGAAAACCCCGCGGACGAAGTAAATCGATTTTTACTAAGGGCAATTTTAAGTAAATTACGAGATCGAGCATAACGTTAATTTGTAATGGACAAGAATTAAATGATTGGGATACAATTAAAAAGACAATAATTTTAAGTTTTAGTGATCAAAGAAATCTAGACTGTTTAGTACAAGACCTCATCTTGTTACAACCTGACACGAATGAAAATCCTTATGAATTTGGTATGCGTTGTCAAGATTGTAGATCTTTAATTTTATCAAAAATAAATGTAAGCAATTTAACACCTGCTGAGAAATTGCTACAAGTAAAAAATTATGACGACTTATCATTAAAAACATTTATACGAGGGCTTTCAGGGCAATTACAAAATAATGTCAGATTAAGGAATCCGGACTCACTTGAAACCGCAATGAGACTTGTTTTGGAAGAAGAAAATTTCTTATATTCCTCCCAAAAACAAAATTCATTACAAACTCAAAATTTACAAACTAACAACACACAAAATTTTACATTCAAAAACAGTTCTAGACCCACCAATAACTCGATGCAATTTAACAAATTTAAACCAAATTCATTTACTTTCCAAAATAAAACGCCAAATTTCCAAAATTTTAGACAGAATAATTTTCAACCATCACCGCATTTTCAAAGTTTTAGACCAAACTATTATCAACAAACGCCAAATCAAAATTTCGATAACTCATTTCGACCTGAACCAAATTTCCAAAATTCTAATTTTCAAAATTTCAACAAACATTCTGTACCCAGACCAAATTCCAACAGAACTTCATTTAAATCTACTCCAATGGAAATAGATAGCGGTAGAACGAATTTCCAAAGGTCATACCATTTGAACGTCAACGAAGCAAATATTAATAATCCTTACGAAAATCAAAATCAAAAACACTCTGAACAAAATTTTGAACAAACTTCCTTAGAAAATTTTGAAAGTTATCCAAATGAAGAAATAACCGAAAGTTTCGAACACGAAACAGCCGGCAATTTTCAATTAGAAGACGATCAAGACCATTTAAACATAATAATAAATAACCAAAAATCTAAAAACACGGACATTTTATCTCATAATAACAACATTTCAAACAACAAATCACAGCAAATTCTAAATTGCAATAACCAAAAACGAAAAAATTCAAAATTCCAGGTTTCAAAAACCAAGCAAATAATTAGACAAAATTTAGATTCAACAAAATTAGAAATTGATGATTCAAATAAAAATACTAGTATCAGTCATGCTGATCATTCAAAATTAAAGTCTAGTGACATTGAAACAAATAATTTATTGTTGAAACTAAATAATTCTAAAATTCTTGATCAAAGTTATAAAAAATTAATAATGCCGAAAAGAACAATATCAGAGAATCAAATTTTAAAATTACCCCAATTAACGAATTCACATTATTTAAACCCAATTAATTTCCAAAAACAAAATTTAAATAGAAATTTTAAATACGTAAATAAAATTTCGATTAATATTAACTATAAAAGAAAACAGTTTAGAAATCGCAAATTAATTTCAAATAAAGCACAACAAATTTTCAAAAATGGCAACCGGAAAAAGAAAAAATTTAATAACCACTATATTGACCAATATTCACTTTTGGTACCTCCAAAAAATCGAAACAGCAAATTTTCTTTTCACGTAATTCCACAATACACATTTTTTTTTAAATAATTAAAATAAAACTTAAATAATTCCAAATTTTTCAAAATCCCAAATTTTCAAATTTTACATATGAAACTAGTTAAATACACTAACGAACATATTTAATGATTATACATTTATCAAACTGACGCAATTATTTAAATTAAATTCTAAAAACTCAATCAACAGCAAAATAACAAATCTTAAATCATTCATTTAAAAGAATTAAAAAGACTAAATTGCAATTCAGATTTCTAATATACATACTAGCATCGACAAATGAAATAAATTACATTATATGGCAATATCCTATATCTAATATTATTAAAATATTGGACAATTTAGGAAATTCATAAATCAAAATTCTCATCTTGGACGCTTATCCAAATTTTTAATATGCACCCTTTTACAAATCAATCTCACTTTTTAGAAAACAATATAATTTCATAAATCCCACATTTCATAACATCATTGAAAAAAAAAATCAATACAAACAAGAATTTATAAAGTCAATCGAAACCAAAATCTTAACTTATCAAAATTTTTTTTTGATGTCAACAATTCTAAATTTAATAAATAACTTTCGAATAATCAATGACTTGTTAAATAATTTGGAAATAACAATTAATTTTGCAAAAATTGATGTTTTTCATAATTAAATAATCACACTTATGAACCTTTTAAAAGAAATGAAACTTGTAAACAATTAATTACTATTTGAACCAAATTTAGAAATTATCTTACTATTTGAAAAATTTTTATTAATATTAAAATTTATTCAAAATTAAATCAAAACACATTTTTATTCGATTTTCCAATTATTGAAATTGAAAAATATGACTATCTTCAAATTATCTTTTACCAATTATTCCTAGTTCCGAAAACAATTCTAAAATGATCCTTTTAAAATTCAATTTCCTTATGAGCAAAATTACTCCAACTTCGAAAAATGTGTCAAAATAAACCATTAAATTAAACAACATCAAAATTCGAGAATGGAAAAATGGATAGTGATATCAACGAAACCGATGATTGGACATTCAAAAGTGAAAAAATCAAAAGTAAACATTTTTTTTTAAGGGAACATATGTGATCGAATTAACTAAATTCCGCGAATTAAAAGTAAAGGACATCAAGTTACAAAATTCGAAACAAAAATTTAAAACCTAAAATTCTTCGAAGTATTTGACAAAGGAACTTGTAGTGTTAATTTAGAAGTGAACTCTCTGAACTGTCCACAGTCGATTTAAGTGAACTAAACAAAATTTAAAGTGAAAGGATTCGAAAAAAATTTTTATTTTACAGTGATACAATTTAAAGTGTTTGAACGATTTTAAATTATTTTGTTATTCTATTTTATCATTTTTATTCATTGTTTATTGTTAATTATAAAATCTTCATTTATGTAAAAAGGTATAGACATTATCAACTTGGAAATCAAATTACAACGTCGAAACGTCATCGAAATGGACACTGCTGAAAAATTAGTCACCATAAAGTTCAAAATTTTTCATCTAAAGGGGGGAGAAGTTATATATTCCCATAACTAATAAAATGATTAGATAAGTCTGGTAATTTTCCAATAAGTGATGTAACAGGAAATACTAATATTGTAATTGTTTATTCATTTGTCAATTTAGCAAAAGGAAATCTAGAATGTTCTAGAATAAAAATTCCGCTTAATAAACTATTTGGAAAAATACATAAAAATGAATGTTAACAAAATTTCAGGCAGTATTGTTTAAGTCGTCATAATGTAACTTTAAATTATTATTGTATAAGCTAAGTTTAAGGTGTAACTATGCTAGTTTTGTAATTGAAATTCAAGAAATCATTTTGTGGAAATTAAAAGTTAAATAAAAAATCAAATAAAGAAATTTTAAGTGTTTTTTAATAAATTAGTGTATAAGTTCAACGTATACAACTCTACGAACTATAAATCGGATAACGTTTCATTAAATTTTATGAACAATTTTGATAATAAAGGTGACATCGAAAAATGTCAAAATAATTTAATTATGAATGACGGTGACATTTCATATAATTTATTTAATTGGGACGACGTTGAAAGTGACACAGTGCCACGAGTTAATGGAAGTCACATAAATTACATGAAGAAAATGGAGTTATTTAAGCACGTCAGATGGAAGAAAAGTGTACGTGTCGATTTACAGAAATAATTCGGAAAATTTGGGAATGGAAAATAAATGACGACTAGTGTAAATTTGTTTAAAAAGCAAATGACTACAGGACATGAGTTGGGAGAAAATGTAAAGTTGTAAATATTAATGAAAACATTAAAATGTGTTAGCAAACGAAGAAGGGGAATCAGAGGTCGATTTAACACAAAAATCTTTTATATCTGTTTGTGAACTATCCACAAATGGACACACAAAATTAATCAGCAAGTAATTACCAACAGTATTGAGAAATTAAAATGGTACCACGAAGAAGAGAGTTATACAACGCACAACTAGGGTCGATAAACGTTGGAAAGAAGGGGGAATAGGAGTCGACAAGAAGTCTTCATGAATCTCCAAGTCTACAGGGGTGTCATTGTAAGCGATGCGCTACAATGATAAAAGAAAAGTGAGAATCAAATACAAGCTGAGCGCTGTACTGATTAAATTTACCAACGGAGTCGACAGAATATTTGAAAGTAAAGTTGTGATGTATGATTGAAATAAATGCATGGAAGAACCACGAACAGTACTGTATGGGTTTTGTGAAGTATGGAAGAATTGCTGATAAAAGAAGTGTGATGAATGAAAGATGTTTGAAAAATTTGATGAAAGACAAGACCGTATGAAGGGTATGAAGTATGAGTATTGCAAAGATAAACAAAATTTTGAGGCAACCTTTTGGTTTAATAAAATTTATTTTACTTTGCAAGGGGAATAATGTTGTGTCCATCAATATTTGGCTGTTGCGGTATTAAATTGTTTGTCGTGCAGTCAGAGAAAATATGGCATGAGAACAGTTTGTAAAAGATAATTTATAAAAAGATGTTTTAAATGTTAGATTAAGTTTGTTAGATTAAGTTTTGTGAGTAAAGAAAAATCAATTGGATAGGCAACACAAAACACTGGAAAATGTGAGATAAATCAAATAGGAATAAAAAAACGAAGATTGGTTGCCAGGGAGATAAACAAGGTTGAATTAAATGAAGCGACAAAATTAGCCGCATATAAAAAAGAGTTCCATTAAAAGAAGCGACCGATAGTGGTATATAATAAGAGAAAATTGAATACCGGTATCCCAGAGGGAGCAGGTGTTAGAGTTCGTCTCCTTAAAAGGAATAGTTTAAAAATCCAAAAGTGGGAAGAGGATTCCCCACTGTATTGAAAAGGAACAATTAAAGTGGATATGATGTTGGATAATTCCAGTATGATTATTTAATGATGCATATGAAATTGGAAATTACAATTAAAGTATTGGAGCACAAAAAGTGGATCCAAAATAAAGAATAGAGGCGAGATTATAAGTCCGGACGAGGAAAAACGTCAGTGCACGCGGGAGTTCGCGTAGTTAAAACTAGCTATATAAAAGGTAACATTAAAATTTCATTATTGTTAATTTTGTCGAGTCTTGTATTATTGCTGTTAATTGTTTATGTTAATTTTGTGTTTATTTGTTCATTATATGTTTATAAAGTTTAGATTTGCGTATTTTCTTTGACTGTGTGATTAAACTAATTCCACCGTAAAAGTCCAAAGAACCTGCCGCATCCTGAGATAAAGAGTAAGTCGTGTCAACCGGAATCTGTGAGTAGCGATCACAGATCGAAAAGTTCAGGTGGACATAACAGTACATAGTTAGCCATGGACGTCAATGAACCACTATATGGACAAATTGGCAGGAAAAGATGTATGTTACACATCACACTAATAGATTAAAAGACCAATGACTGAATAGAAGAACAACTAAATTAGCAGATATCGAAGTGTACATTATATAGAAACGCGAGAAAAGACTGAAAATGGGCTGAATACAACGCACATTAAAAAGGTAAACGATGGAATGCAATAGTCCAACAATGTGGGCTGAGGGGATGATATTAAGTGGTTCAGCGGATTCGGATGAATAAAAGCTGCTTAAAACAAATAATATTAGAAACAAGTGGAGGAGGCTTAAGTTCAAAGTTGAATCGGCGAAGGATGAAGAAGAACTCACGAATATCTCGGTTTATCTCAGGACATTTTAGGCTTTGGAGTAAAATGTTTGGTTATTGAAAAAAAAGTACCCTAATTTGGCTAGAGAAAAGGTCTTCTACTTTTTTCTAGTTAATCAAACAGTTTCGGAGTTACAACCGTCAGAACACAGGATATTATATTATATTTGCCATTGTTCCGTGTTCCCCAAAATATTTTTATTAATGATAATTTTAAGTAGATATTCTTGTAGAATAGTAGAAATCCGGGGTCGCTAGAGCAAACATTTAGCAAATATTTTTAGAGATCCTAATAAACAAAATAAAATTTATTCCAGCTTGCCGCCATTTTTTACGCACTAGTCCTTTTTAAATGCATTGTCGATTGGCCTATTGATGTAAAATCATAACAAAAAAATATTGAGCGAAATTTTAATATTTAATATTAAAATATTTGTTTTAATATTTTCATATTTTAAAATTAAACAAGTTTTAAACATTGTAAACAATTTTAAAATTGTTTACTTTGTAATTTGCAAATTTGTTTGAAAACACATTAATATAATATTGTTTGAAACTCACCTGTGACACACAATATTCGTTTCATGAAACTAAAAAAAAATGTCATAAACCAAATAATTTTTTTATTCTGTGTCCAGACTCCAGCTATAATCTTTTCACTGTTTTTTCGCATTAAAATATAAATTGCTATAAGCTAAAATGGCTTTCTTCCATATAAACATAATATATCCAAAAAAATAAATCTATCCTTAGCTTATCACCCGCGGTATCGGCTCAGCTTAATAATTTTATAGGTAAAGGTTTATACAACCCTCTACTAATATTTTTAACTACGTTATGTATGCAATAATTCAACATAATATTAATTATTTTAACATAGAACATAAAAATTTGTATAAAAATTCATTAGGTTTAAGTCTAAAAAAGAGAATATAAAAAAAGCATTACATCCTTGATTTATCAACGTTGAGTATCTATCTCGATCCAGCACAGTGTATATATTTGTACATAAAAGCATAATTTTTTAAAGTAGGAATTTTATTTTCTTCATTAAACATCAAACAATTTTCTACTCGAAGGATTTTTAAATATTTTCCGTCAAATGTTAACTATCTTTCAATTACTTGGATACGCTTTTAAGTAAATTTCAAAATATAAAGCAAAAATGTAAAACGAATGTAAAAATCGTACAAAAATAATAACCGAATTACGAATGAAATTAAATTAAATCCTACCTGAGGCAATTAAAATAACAATAAAGGTCCTTATTTTAGCGTTTCATCTTTTATTCATGTCAGGAAAGTTGAGTTCTATTAGTACTACAACATAAATAATACGAATCCAGTTACTTTAAAAAATTTGGTGGTTTATCTCTAGAGAGAATATTTCCTTTTATTAAAATTTATGTACCTACAGAGATCTTAATAATTTATCAATAGAAAATGAACATTTTTTTAAAGTATTTTTGCTGGATATATGGCCACTTAAAAAATGAATGTTTCAACGACGTTTGTTAAATATTAAAATTTTTAGTACCTAGTATATATTTCGCTAATAAAAAATGAATCATTCCGGAAAATTATTACCTTCAATAATAATTACAAATAGTTTTGCCAAATGGGAAAACAATTATTTACAAGTTGTAAATTCGCGATTCTACCTATCAAACCCTTTGCGTATGCAAATATACTAAATCGTTGTCTGGATGGCTATTCACAAATCTCTCGTGATTTGAACTATTAGCTTAAATTTAAATTATCTGTTATATTGCTGCAGCCTATTTAAACATTGACCTATCCTTTGTGCAGACTAAGCTAATTCCATTGTAATATTAAAAGCTTTACTCATATCTCGTAAACTAGGTTGTACTATTTATAACAATATTGATAAATATTTTGTCCTTGTAGCTACGTAATATTATAAATTTAAACAGGTCGTGGGAATTTGCACGAAAATAACGTTTGTAGTTTGATTTTGAATGTATTATGTGTCATAACAATATTTGAATACATTTTAACTGGTTTATTAGGTGTATATAAAATTATTCTATTTACACTTCTTCTTCTTCCTCTTAATATACGTATTGCTATGATTTAAAATGACCTCACATCACGATAGGTAGTTGCAAAACTGAATTAATCATAAAATTCATAAAATTGAGAAAATTGAGCTAATTTGAAACATTTGGATTTATCAGATAAGAAATCCATCTCTATTTCAGAGATTGTGAACTTAATAAGATCTTTCAAGATGAGAAAGCTACATCAAAATTTGCTAAATACATACATTCAATTTGAGGGTGATCAACTCAAAAATCTTCTTAAAAGACACTTTACTTTAGAAATGGTTAAAACTATACATTGTTTGTTATCTGAAAACATAACCTGTTAATTTGTAAACTTTAAATTGGAAAATCTTTTTAAATAACTTGTTTTATGGAAATTTGATTATACCAAAAATTTTGTTGTATCTTATTGTGTATGATAACCATAAATTTGTGTCCAAAGTTTATAAAAAGGATATAAAGGTGAGAATTGCATAAAATTTAGTTGGTTTTTAATGTTCAAACTCGACGGACGCGTGTTACGTAATCCAGATTTGTTTACCTTTTGAAATTGATAAGAAAAATCAAAATGGCTAACCTTAGTGGCGACTCCTAAAAATTATCAGCATTAAATATCAATTTAATCCATAATATCCAATGATTGAATAACTTAGTCTTACGTACCAACAAAAGATCTCTTTACATAACAACAATTTGAGATGAAATTTGTGTAAATATAGTGAAAACAAGCTAATCCTATAACAAGCGTATACGGCGCGCACCATATCAACGATACTCATCAACTACTACAAAGAAGTGTCACATGTGTGCGAGTTCATTGCAAAATAAAGTGGAGTTTACGCAGACTTGTTTACAAAAAGTCAGGATTATTTCATCAGAAGGTATTTGTGGAAATTTATTATTTTAAAATTAACTTTTGGCCCTCAGCATTTAATTATTAGGCATCTACTGAAGAAAAGGAAGAAGAGGATTTAGATTCATCGTTTGGTATTTTTATTGTGAACCATTATAGTAACAGATTTTATATCTGTATTAATTTGTTAATTCTTGTTTACATTTTGCGCATTGCGATATTTTTGAAAATAGAAACCAATTCTAAATTAATGAAATCTTTTATTATTTGCTATAAATTACAGCAAGGTGCTTCAATTTTTAAAGATCGATCAAACATAAAGAAGTGGATCATTTATCTGATAAACACAAAGAAGCATTCTTCATTCAAAGTCAATAAGTATTAAAACAAAAGAGAATTAAACTAATTTTTCGACTCGATAAGCAACATCCCTAATTTAATTACCAACACCTGCATTACCCAGAGAGAGTCTTAGGCTGAGCAGTAAGAAAGGGACAAGGAGGTGAGCTCTTTGTTTAATTTTAGCACGCATATAAATTAAAATTTTCATTTAATAATATTTTTCATCCAATCTGGATGTGGCGCCCAACAAAACAAAGACGTGTTTAAAGTTAAAATAAGGGAGGTCATAGCAGTATGTATGTAGGTCCAGGACTTGTTTTTTACTAATTTTTTAAATTAGTTCTGTAAGCATTTTTGGTTTTTACACCTCAGATAGCTTGCTAGGCTTGCCTTTCGATGTGCCTACACCTAGTTTTTTTTATTGTTATGATGGCAAGTCATTAACACAGGAGGACCAACGGTTTTACGTGCCCTCCGAAAGCACGGAAGACGGACAAGAAAGTTTTTAGACTGTACCCGGAGTCAAACCGAGGAGCCTTGCATTAGTAGTTGATCTCCCTAACATTCAGGCCATGACCGTCATCAATGTGCGTGACATATGAAGAAAACCAGATTGTGGAGCAATATTCCAGGATTGATCTTACGAAGGTAGAATATAACAAGATCAATGAACGACTGTTGGAAAACCCATGTGTAGATCTTCTAACAAAACCCAACATCTTGTTGGCTCTTGAAATATTGGGTATAAGGCAGAACTGGATCAAAAACAATTCTTAAGTCCTTAAACATGGATTCATTATCAAGCAGCTGTTCATTGATCTTGTAAGAGAAGAGTGCGTTATTTCTCTTGCGAGTGATCTTCATTATTTTACGTTGTTTGCCATTTAGATGGAGACAGTTTTGACTACATCAGTGTTGCAGTCTATCAAGTCACTCTGAAGAAGTTGTGAATCTTTACCAGAAAAAATCAATAGATATAATTTCAAGAGGAAGTCAACAGTATTCCGCTAGAGATTAAAAAAATAATTGTATATTACAACGTATCTAGAATTTGGCGCTGTACGGATGTGGAACATTGCAAGAATGGTGCTCCAGAAGGAGGCTTTGAAGATCAGAAGTTTTAAGACGAGTGATGGATAAACGAAGATTATGGAAACATAAAAAGGAGAAGAGAAACGATCATTCAGATCAAAATCGAAATAATGGAAAACACAAGAAATACAAGTTACAAAAAAATTTTAAAAAATGAAAATATGGACAGCTGGAAAAGTAAGTTTGAGAAAAAGTTTTCTTATTATCTACCAGTAGAGGTGCGTTATTTTTCTAGTTTGCTATGTAAATCCTAATTCAAAATCTTTTAGTCACAATTGAAGTTTAAATATCATAAAATTTGGTTAAGCTCTTTATAATTTGAATATTTGTTATGAATAATTTCCGTAAGATATTGATTTATGTGAAAAGTAATAAAAAAGTAAATTAATTCAAAAGAGCGTAAATCTAAAGCTATCCATACTTAATATTGAACACTTCACTCAAAATTAAAAACTTTTTAATTAAAAAAAGCTTAAAACTTTGCAATTATTGCAATGAATTATAAGTGAAAATTTTTGCCAAGTTACGTTGCAGAATAAATTTGCAATTTGGTGTTTCAATAGCCAAAATGAGAATTCCTTGCATATACAGGAAAACGTGATCTGATTTGAATAAGTTGGAAGCTTTTCAGTAGAAATTTATTTGAAAATAATTTTGATAAAAATGTGAAAATTTATCGGTTTTTAATTGGCAGCTTCAATTTTTATCATTTCCTTAATTGGACATTTACAAGAAATTAATCAAACGTACAAGTTCTCCAAATGATTGTTATTTATTCACAACCCAACCAAGTAAAGTTTTATATCTACACAAATTCTATTTTTGTTTTTTATTTCTAAACCCTCACGTTTTTATATGTATGTAAAGAGAAACGAAATTTGTCAGCGTAATGCGTTCATAAAATATCTCATTTTTTAAACAATACGGTACGAAATTTTTAATATCGCCGTAAAGCTGTAGTAGATTTGAAAATTAAGCTAATGGCTTACAATAAAAATCAGTGCTTTATTTAAAAAAATAAAGAGGCCGGAAATAGAAGTACTAACATAAAAAAACAAGTCGTGTTGATGCGGTTAGTTGTCGCTGAATAAAACATCGTTTTCGTAAGAGGGTAATTTAGAAAGACAATAGAGTGACATACGCGATAATGACCCAAAAAAACTGGAAGCTTTTATACACCATCAGTCACTAGGTACATAATTTATATAAAATTTATGTGACCATATTATAAAATACAACGTCGTTCATTTTTTAATGAAAAGAACATTATTGGACCATTATTGTTTTATATAAATTTTAGGCTCAATTCGAACGTTCCATGGCGAACAATAATTATGACTGATTAATTGTGTAAATTTCAAATAAAGTGTTTGAATGCTAAATGTGTTCACCCTTCCATGTAAATTATAGATAAATTTTGGAAAGTGTTAAATTTATTTTTACTCGCACTTAATTATCTAACCCTTATAATTTACACCACTACAGTTATTGAAATTTAAAAAGTAAACTTTTCTAATTAAAAGTTATTATTCAAGCATTTGAATTAAGAACTTTCGGTTTACATCACAAAAGTAATTAATTAAAATTTTCTTAAGCGTAGTTAAATTTTTTGTAATGAAAATGTAATCCACAGGGAACAATGAAATAAACGTGTGTCATTGTTTTTATTAGTAAGTATAAATGCAAATTAAGAATTATTCGATGTTATAAAATTTATACTTACGCTTAACGTAACAATTTTAATTATAGTGGAATGAAATACTATTTGACGATTAAACTCGTACAATGTATTACATCGATATGCAAATCTATAGGGATTCAAATTGTGGACTTGATTAAAAAATAGAAGATTATAATTTATTATTGTAAAATATAAAATAAATTCAGATTTAAGACAAAATGTATTAGTTTTATTTTATATGTTCGCGATCAATTTTACTACCTTATTAAGTAAAAATTGAAGAATTATTCCCAGGAGCAGTCATATACCTTCCAGCTTTCGATAAAATTGTGTTAAAGCAACTGCTTACATTGTTTACTTATACTTAAACATCTATAATACAAAAATCAATAAAAGGTTTTATCGAGTTTGATGCTTTCTACAGATCTACAATATAATATGAAAAATATAATATAATAAACAATAAATAATTGAGTCACAATTTACACAACTTTTATTTATTTATAATAGAAACCAGATGTCGCATCTGTAGTCACGTATTAAAAATTCTTCCGTATCAGAATAAATATTATAGTTAATATTACAGTATTATAACATAATAATATAATATGTGGTCTTCTATTGAAGATTTGTACGTTCTATTTCCAAGTGAAAGTTTCCTTATTTAGTTAATTCACAATTTTAATTATCATAGGACCCTCAACAACATCTGGAGGTTTTCCTTGTAATCGATATCGCTTACTGGTGTCATTTTGGAAGAAATTTTAATTTCCGAAGCAAATTTATAAATTTCTGCCACATTAAAACGCAGCTTGAAAATTTTGCACAAATTTTCAGCTAATTTGCATCCCACAACGTATGCTCCTATTTTTTGGGTGATGTGTTTCCGGTTTTCAACAATGCTTTAGGTTGACAAGTCGTTTTATTCAGGACTATTCTGCATAGCGAGTTGTCTCTTCGATAAAGATATTTTCGGCTCACGAGATATTTTTCTATGAAAAACATTCGATACATACAATGATTGTGATAAAATACCGGGAGAAGAGCTTCTGTTGTTAGGATTATGCAGGTAGCAAGCCTTTATCCTGATAAGAAATCTGCTCCTGATTGATATAGTATGTCCGATTCTCCTGTTCACGATTTCAAGTCTTTCTCCATAAAGATTATGATCACGGTTCCGTTTCAGTATTTTGAAGTTTAAAAACTTAGTAGTTTCTTTTCTCTTTCTTTTGCCAGTTAAAATTCTAGTTCAGAATCCCATAAATCGTGTGTAGATAAATCTTATCAGTTACAGTTAGTTAAGTAGTTTCCAATTGTATTTGTATACAAGGGGTGAAAATTGTTGTAAATATACCGCGTGTAGCTACCAACCGAATGATTCACTTGTAAGTCAGCGATATCCCTCACTCTGCTGTATATTTGATCAATGTAAATATTAGACAGACGTAGAGTCAGGAAAGATTACTTTTAGTATTATAACTAAGGATATTATTAAATGTAATTATATTGTAAATTAAATCTTGGATAAAATCATATCATACAGTTTGCAATAACCGTCTCAACTCGTGTATGACGCATGGAAAAATTTATATGAATCAAAATTTACAAAACTTGTCTCTTACAATTGATTGTTTACTAAATGCAACTGTTAAGTTGAATGACCAAATATAATCATACAATATTATAATCATTAATATAAAGTCGATGTGAAAACAGAGGTAGAGATAGTTTCAAAGCTCAAGAACCCTAATCTGCGCAAAGAAGAGCCAAGAAGGCGAAATACATACATATTATACGAATTTGAGCGTTCTGCGTCGATTTTTAGGGTTTTTCAGCTTTGAAACTATCTCTACGTTTATTTAATTTACATTGAAAGATTACCTCGAAGTACTTTTTATTTTGTCTCTTTTCTGATACCTACTTTTTGTAAGTATGACAAAGCTAAGCAAATGATGCGTTAATTCTCATTGCATTTAAATTTTAGTCATACGCGACTTAAAATGTTTTTGACTTTATAGTAGAACTTAGGTAACTTTTATTGCTATGAAAACCATTTCTTTTATTAATTTAAAACATCTTTTTCGAATTCTCCTATATATGTAGCTAGAAATGGCGCTTGAGGAAAAGTTCCAGAAGAAGCGGAGCGGAGAGTGTAGGAAAATTTACGACAGTGTTGTCCCCCTTCCTGACCGTTGAGCAAAACTTGTACACCGAAATTGCATTTTCAAAAAAATTGCAAATGCGTTAATATGTGTTTAAAATTGCAATAGTTGTCGACAATTGCAGGCCGTGTGAATGATTCAGCTTCTGGTGTTATTTTTAGATCAGAATAAAATTTTTCGTTCGTTGCATTTAAATACCACTTGAAAAAATATTGCTAATTTTCAAGCTTTAAGACCAGTTCATTCCGAACTCTCGTCCATGGAAGACAAGTTTTTTTCCGTATTGTCACCATGGGAAAATTGGTCAATTCCCTCTGTTGACGGGGTAAGCAGTTAAAATTAGTTATATCAGGTTGTTAAGTTTTTATATAATATTATTATACACAATCTTTATTAATCAGTTAATTTGAGTTTTGTGATTGCCAGTTTAGCGCATTGAAGTTGATAGTTTTATAAGACTACAGTTGGGAACAAACATTTTAAGTTGCCATAAATATGACTAAAAGCATTGCCAATTGATTTGAATGCTGTTTATATTAAAATGGTCGAGATTAATTCCAATATTTTAATGTTTTCTGAATTTGGGCATAATTCCTTAGGAGGTTACATACCGGATGTTCTTTGATGTTCCAAAAAAATATTTCGGACAAAAGTTTTACAATAGCGTGGGCGAAAGAATATGGATTTATTCACTCTTTAATGAGGCAACGTTTTCATTGTCAACTTTAGTTTCATAAAGGGCAACTTACAGATTTCAGCAGATTCAAATTATTCTGCATGGAAAACAAACCAACTTCTGTTAGAAAACGGCTTTTATCAACAAATTAAAAATCTTAAAAAATGCAGCCGGTTAATGGAAATTTTAACATTTTTACAGGGTTTTAGAGAACAACAACTGAAAGTAGGAAATTAATTGTTTATATTACACTGTTTTGATTGTCAGGAAACAATAAATATTAAACTGAATAATAATGAATTATTTATTCACATACTAGGTCATTTTATTTTCATGTTAAATTCGAATCTGCTAAAAATATATTATTAACTGTGTTTCTATTTAAAAAAATTAAAATTGACATTGAAATAACTTTAAAAATATCAACTAATTATAACCTAAATCACTCCATATCATTTCTCCTTTGCTATTATAAGTACAACTTTTGTCCAAAACAAATTAGAGTTTAGTTTTCAAGAAAATTTTGCGGGAAGTTTTTAAAAGACCACTCGATATATTGGAGAAATTTATAGGTCCAATGTGGGAAACTTTCAAGCTTTTGAATTCGCGATTAATTAAAGTTGTATGAGAAATTCAAAATCACCACAAGAATCCGTTGCGGGATAAAAATGTATTTTCATCTTAATATAAACTAAATATTAAGCAAGGGTGTAACTATCATCAAATTTTTATCATCTGGCATTACGGAAATTGTTAATCTTTATTAATAAGAATGAGAGTTGACTTAGTTTTACATATTTTGGATACTTTTTAATTTAATAATAAATTTAATCATTTTAAAATTCAATATTGAATGTGTTTTCAAATACTTAAGACAAATAATTTAATTTGTTATTGTAAGTCTCTGTTATTGCCCATCGTGTTAATCAATTAATTAGCTATCGGAAGATGAAGAAAATTACAAATAAAGTTAATCAAAACGTCGACCTAATAAAATATACAGAATTTATTATAAAGTCCAATATCGCGATAGCTACTTAATTAACTAATTTCATACACTGGGAAATTTTAATAATATTGGTTTTTTTATTAATTACTTTAATAATATAAAAAAGTCATAACGAAAGCATTCAAACAACAACATACAAGTATCGATATTATTAGATCTCATCGGATGGAAAACCATTGGTTGTGTAACACCCTGTACACAACATTTTTATATAAATTGTAACACCGTGTACACAACATTTTTATATAAATATTAGCTTGCAGAAAACATCAATTGAGGGTCGCAGGCTTGCATAAAAGTATTTGTGTTATGAAAAATGTTGTGTACCGAAGTAGTTTTGAAGCCACGCGCGTCCGGCCCCAAAAGTCAATAACTGCCTTTTTGATGACTGCGGAATGAACTCTTTGCAAGGGTCATTAATTTACAGCTCAAAAGGGGGGAGGCTTTATGGTCGGAGAAGGAGTTAACGGATTTTGGAAAGTCAGTGAGGTTCGAATTGTTCTTTGGGAAGGACAGAAACTGTTAACTCCGCGCGCGTCCGCGTTTTTTCTAAATTATATTTTTTGCTTCTTTTATTAATTTATTCCGAGTTCGATAAAATAGAGTGGCCATAATTTCGACAAGGGGCTTCAAGACTACTTCAAGGTAAGTGGTAAATTTTTAATTAAATAATATATAAGTACGTGTCAGAATCCGAGCCGGCGTATGTGCAACCCAAGGCCAAAATTTTTGTAATAATTTATTTCTATCAATTAATATAATATTTAGTCTACTTTGCCGTCTTTTATTGAGGAAGGTTTGGGAGTAGATTTATAACGTCTCCGAAGAGATCAAGAAGAATAACCCTCTCTCTCTTAGATGAACACTAGGGGGTAGGAGGTTACAGTTGTGACAATGATTGGCTTTGTTTTACTTATATAACAATTTAATATGCATGGGTGTTTGTTTATATTACTTGTGCGAAATTATCATTTCTTATATTTATTTTAAATTGAACAAAATTTTTGCCAACTTATTTTTATTCATTTTAGTTAAAACTTGCAACTTAATAAGTTAACTAGTTAGTATATTTATATTTTTTAATTTCATTAATTATTAGTTTTTAAGGATTTATTGTACCTATATTTTGTGGACATAAAAATATTATGTTATCAACAGACTATGCGAATAGAGTAACAGTTTTTGGCAATAACAAGTTTAAATAATTAAAAACCTGCAGACATTTTATTTTTATTTTGTCATAACATTTAAAACTTCAATTTGAAAATTTTAGTTTTTTTTAGGTTTAATAAAATTGCAACCTGTAACATAAAATTTATAAATTAAAATTCTATGTACAAAATTAATACAAAAATTCAGTTCAAGTAATTTATTTCAAAAATTTTATTTTTCAGCGATAGCATAGCATCCTAAGGAATAAATTAAATTTAAAAAAATATTGCTATGTTATTCTCTTCTCTTCATCAGGATTTGTTCATTTTAATTATGAAGAAATTATCTATTATCAGCAAGTTCTTTCTTTTTAAGTAAAAAACCTACAAATTTAATGTAGCTATTTATATTATTTTTTTATTAATCACTTTCATAAACAAAAATTTTATCTAATTAACTCAGTCACCCCAGTAACCCTTGTTGATTTTCACCTCACTTACTTGAATTGACAAATTATCAATTGAAACTGTAGGTTTTTGAAACAATATGAATTAACACTACAAGTAGGTATTGAAAATTGTTTAAATTATTGAATGTTTTCTCTTTCCTACCTTAAGGATTACTGTTTTTTCGATTTGAAAAATTGCCCTTTTTAAAAGTTTCTTGCATTTTTAAGCATCCTTTCTCTTGCCTTTATTAATTGTTCTTCATAGTTTAAATTTTTGATCCGTGATCTGTTTAGAATTTCTTGTTTTATAAAATAACGGGGAGAATATTTTCTTATTGTGTTTGGTGCACAATTTATAAAGTATTCAAAGTTAAAATTCTTAAAATTGTTGTTAGTTCTTGATTATAACCTTTACTTGAAATTCATTATGGATGTCAAATACCTACTACACCAACTTACTTTTATATTTAACGCTTTCTTCCCAATAACTTATAAATCGGATCGAGTAACCTAATGTTGACCACCCCAAATAAATTGAAAATTTCCTATTGCAAAGAGGAAGGTTTATATAGTATACTGTTAAAATTTTATGTGTGCAAGTATTATCAAAATTTTGAATAAATCGATTTTGAATTTAGCAAATATAACATGTAAAAGCCGACCGACGCGCGGGAATCTCATATGAGATTCCACGCTTCGTCATTTTGTTGACGGTACGTGTGGAATGGTATACCCTAACACTTAGAAAATTTCGTCAGATGCTGTTCGCACGTCCTACAGGGAACATGACTAGAATCCCGGTTTTCTTCATGGATGGCGCCTTAAAGTTTGTTTAGCGAAATTTCAAATTGGTTTTTTTTTAAATTTTGACTATACTTTCACACATAAAATTTTTACAGTATACTATATAAACCTTCCTCTTTGCTATAGGAAATTTTTAATTTTGTTTGGGGTGGTCAACATTAGGTAATTCCCCCCCTTATAATATGTAGCATTTTCTGCTAATATCCTATGAGTTTTTCCTATTTGTTCATACTAATTGCTTTCCACATTTTATGTTAACTTTACTTCTTTATTATTAATTTAGAAGTCCATACATGTTTTTACAATGGTATTTTCAATAATATACATAATATGTTCTTTCCCATACCTTTTCTGATGTTTTCCATTTGTATCCCTATTGTACTAATATAACTTCTTACATCTACCATTCTACACGTATTTTTAAACTTTTCAATAAACATTAATGCCCATTTTGGTATATCTTCCCTTCTTCTTTTTCATCTGAATTTAAGCCTCAAGTCTTGTTACTTTCAGCTTCGGGTTTTAATATGTTGGGTTCTCTTGGGATATTAATTGCCACCTTGTTCGCGATCTTTCCCTACCACTCCTCCAACATGAGCGTTCCATTTTCTTGGTTATTGCCTATCCCATCACACAATATCCGATACTTGGGAGGTCTTTCATATTGTATTCAGTTCATAGTCATTTATTTCTTCCTCCACCTTTTTCGTTTGTTGCCAAGAAAGAATCTCCCCCAGATTTTGGTGTGCCATTTTATTATATCATTATAAGTCAGCGATGAATCGGGATACATGGAGGAACATTATAGAGGAGTTATCTTAAAGAGTTATTCGGCCATCGGAAGTGAGAAGTAAGTAAGTATTTTATTATATTATGCTATTTTATAATAACTCGACCTTTTTAGACCCCAATTTATTATTTCTATGTAATATCTTTTCTTTTACAATTTTCTCCACATTCTGGGCGCCAATTTATCACTCTGCTGTGGTATTATCTTCTTTTACTTGGACTTGGACGTTTTTAGATTTACTTGGACTTACTTTTTATAATTGAAGAGAAAACCAAGTTTCATGTATTTCTATTATTTACTAATCACTTTCATAAACAAAAATTATAACTAATTAACTCTGTAACTCTTGCTGTTTCTTGCCGCCTTATTTTAATTGATAAGCACAGATCTCCGGTGTTTAGGCAGGTATCCATCGACTGGATAGTGGACATAGCAATCTAGAGAATTCAAGCGTGGCGAAAAGTCAAAAATGGAAGAAACATAACATTTCTGGGGATCTAGATAATTTCCAGAAATTTAAAATACAGAGTGGAAATCAAAATGAGAATACACGAACTGGTAACACAGATTGGAAGCAGATGAGGTGGGTAGAATCGTCCACCAATTCATACCCCATTTAGATACCAACACGGGAAAGAAAACATTCTAATTGGCCGAAATCCTCACCGGACATGGCGAGTTCCCTTAAAACTGATTTTTATTTTTCATTTTAAAGTCGTAACAGAGTCTATTCTACTAAGTGTTAGAGTGCTATGTTCTCTGACGTCCTATCGTATGTGTCAATAAGGCAATCACAAATAAGATAATGAATTGCAAAGTTATCTGCACTCATAAGTGCTTTTTACGTCAGGAGTAAATCTTTACATATTTGCATATTAAACTGTTCCATAGTTCGGTTCGTAGCTTATTTGGTTTGATGCAGAGGTAGGTTAAAGCATCCACTTTGAGTATTGAATCCATTAGTGCAGAAATTGCTTCGTAATCGAAGTTACATAAAATATCAGTTCTCTAGTCAGCGCCATTGTATGTTGAAGCTATTGGTCTTCTTGTCTGGTCGTTATCGATGTAGTGCAGGAGTTTCAGTTAAATATGGGAGTTTCCTAGGGTTATATACTGAAGTTCATTCTGTTTAAAATTTGAGTGGATAACTTGCTACAAATAATGTTTAATGGTTGTTTAAACACTAGGACTAATAATATTATGTCTCTGATATTTGGTGCTGGCGATCGGATGGGGTCGTTTGCGAGATCTTCTTTGAATGGGTCATGAGGTTTCAAGTAGGATTTTGTAATGGAAGCAATATGGTGCATTTGCGGTATTGAACTGCTTAGAGTTAACTCAGCGAAATCTTTGATAGGTGACCATTGTAATAATTTTTTTTAATTATCTCCAACAGGTAAACTTCATTACAAGAAAATATTTGGCATGTAAACGGAGTACCTACTGTTTGGTTTCGGGTTAGAACTTTTAAAGGCTTTATGTGTCTTCTTCTTAGTCGGCTTGGTTCCATTCAAAGTGATTTTTGAAACACATGGGGGACCTACTGTTTAACATGTGTTAACCTTTAACCCACAGCTTTGGAACCGTAAACTAAATCGAGTACAAAGCTTTATCTCTCGAACAAAAATATGGAAAGTTTCCAATATTTTCCAATGTAAAATTAAATTGCGTAATAGATCCGCATCAGTCGTTCCCGAATACCAGGGTGGCGAAAAACACATATTGTCGCTACGAATATTGAGAAGATAGGGGTGTGCATCTGCGAACTTTACTTGAAAATCTAACACCATATTAAAGTAATATTCATTTGAGGTCAGCATCATTAGGGCTCCCTGCGCTGCCCAGTTCATTCCAGACATTCCATCCGACGCGACGCGCTGGTGTAAAACATTTACAAGAGGAAGCGTGATTAACGATTTTTTGCAAAAAATCGTTACGGTTCCAAAATAAATTTTTATTTATCAAGATTTCGATTGCTTTCCTTATAATTATTGACCATATAGAGTACGGCTGTGCCTACTGAATGGATTAGATAAGAATTACCTTGAAATAAAATATTGTAAAGCTCAATCACCGATCGAACTTCGTTTGAACAGCATATAAAATAGCTTAAATGTTTGCAATAATGCAGTGTCGATAATACGGTGTGATGCCCAAAACTGTGCAATTGGAACCATCATATTGGCGTCGTTATAATTTACACATGAGAAAGTCTTATATAGAATCTCGAATAGAACTCTGAAATGTGAGTTGACTTGCTGTAGAATTACCTGAAAGCTAGAGAACCAGCATACAAGCATGATCATTACTGATAACACGTATAATCGTTTGCTCCATTGACTAATTTGTAGCCCTACCATTAAACAAATTACAAGCCGTATATAGCTTTTCCTAAAAACCTTTAATTAAATTGGTAGGTAGATCACAACTTTATAGCACTACGGACTGTATCGATTTAAGAACTTAAAACCAGATCAACTTTTTTAACTACTACGTGTTTCTTAAATTCATGCATTGACCTAGTATAAATATATATATCTCGATGAAACAAAACAAATCCTCTTGCCTGTTTTCTGAAGTACAAAATAAAGTATAAAATTGAAACCAAACTTCTTTAGTGCGTGCAGAGCAATGGTCGTTTTATCCATAATCAAGATCGATATCATAATCGAAAAAAGACCCAAGAGGCCGATAACGTAACCCTTACTCGATGAATACACAACATATCTTGTATTCTACCTTTTTTTATAATAAATTATGAAACCAAAATTTTCAATTTAAAAGCAATTAAAATTTATTTTGCCGGGAATGTTGACTTTTGATCTGAAATATTCTCAGAAATACCACTTCAAATGTCTTTAACGTCCGTTATTCGCAAATAATGCTAACGATGTTGGTGTTTATTTCAATAAGTTTCTATCGCATAACCGTTGTAATCCTATATTATTATTTGCGTTGGGCAAGTATGTAGTATATTCCTTTTAAATTAAATATAAACACAAGGATGTTCACGTAAATGCAATTTTCTTGAGTAGTTATTTCTTTACCTCAAAATACCAAGGGTTTAGGGCTGCCGTATCCGATGCGTTATATTTTTTCTAAGCTAATTTAAAAAACGGCTAAACGGATTTCCTGTAAAATTCGAATTATGGTTAGATCGTAATATATAAAGGTACCTACTCAATATTTTTATTCGTGTTTCGTAACTGAATTTTTTTGCCGAAATATTAAAGAAAAATTGCTATTCTAACTTGAACAGGAAAAGTTTTTCGAGTTTATTTCAAAATCAGCTTAACAGATCAGTTCTAAATTTATACCTTGCATTTGCGAAGCCGACGCGCTATATTTTTAAAATATTTATACGTGGGTAGGTATAAAATTAATTTTAAGAAGCTTAAAAGTGTTAAAATATAATATATAAAATTTACAAATGCTTTATGGTTTTATGACCATTTTTGTTTGTAATCCCATTATTCATAGGTGTACCGATAGCCGGTCATCTTTTTAAAGTTATGTAGTAATAAAAGAGTCAATGCAAAAAAGCTCGACCGTAAATTCTATGTCTTCTGACAATGTAATCGATATAGATATTTTTATTTCTAAGGTACGAGAGAAAGTAATTTATAGTAGTCGGCCGAAAAACCACCACCAAGAAGCTCGTCGTTATGTTATAAATAAGTGTCCCTTTTTGTGAATTACCGTACCATATACAATAAGATCACTTGCAAGATTTACTATTAACTGGTGTGAAAAATGGGATCTGTAAGGAATCGAAATAAAAAGTAGAAAGTCGAAAGTAGTGGGTAAGATAGCAGTCACAGTCCGGTTTGTCAGTAATATTCGGGTGTCTGCAATTTCTCGTTCTGCGGCTCTGATGTTTATTGTTTGAAAGGAAATTCTTTCTCTATATGTTCGAAGTAAAATAGTGGTTCTTTCGCTGAAGTGTATATTGAGAATATATTATTTCCCGTCCGGATAAGTTTCGATTTTGTTTTGGAGTTCAATTCCTTGATTTTTATGTGTTAAAGATTCAATTTTGTATTTCCGTTGTATGTTTTTTGCACCTCCTTTGTAAGTCTTTTCTTTCAACGCTTTCCAATAGGTGTAGAAAAACTTGGGGCTTGAGAATTAGAAGGAAGACTAATTAAACGAAACTTGAAGCTAATTTTTTTTAAATAAAAATTATTATCAACTCGAAACATTTCATTCTTAATTTCACATCAATTCATTAAGGAATTGCTAGAAGTAAATAACTTTTACTTATGAACGCTCTAAAACTTCCTTCATTAAATATGGCGTTAAACTTAATCACCTTAAAGCTGTTACAAGCGTCACAACCGATAGGTTCACAGCTTATGTTAGTCAGTTTAAATTTTTCGGTAAAAGTCTATAGTACCTAAGTGACAAAAAGAAAATCAGTTCCGTCGTTATAACCTAGTAATTTACATAAAAATGAATTTTAACGAAGTAATGTCGGTTATAATGTAAAAACATGTCTGCTCTATCTAAACGACATGTAACATCTAGGTATTATGTGCCTCGCCGGGCTTCTATTATTAATTTAACAAATTGTTTTATACTGACTGATATTAAAAATTATTTAGGAAGAAATATTAAAACAAAAAGCTTTTTATTCATTTTCAAAGTATAATACAGTATAATACAATAATACTTTTAACAATGTTACCGAATCTTTTCGAACAATGAACTTTTAATGTATCACGTCAGCTTAGTAGCAATTAAGTTATTTTTACTTATTCTACCTAAAAAAAAAGATGGATTGTCATAAATTTATTTCCACATCAATGTATTAAAATATGGAATATAATCAATTATAATAATACTCATTGTACCCACACATGTATGCATTATTGTATACATAACACCTTTAGCACATTAATTTTCTACTTTATTGCTTTTATTATATAGCATGGATTTTCTTGCAATTTTGTTAGTCCCTATTAAAATGCAATTTTTAGGACACTGCTTTACAGACAATTAAAAGGTTAATTTGTCAATTTATAATTAGGTCAGGCGGCCTATCGGCCTTTCAATGCGGAACAATTTATTCAGGAAAACTTTTTCCTGATTATGATTTTTTCAACTAACTATTTTATACATATTTACAAGAAAACACGTCATATTAAATAGACAACTTAAATAATTATATTGATAGTGAGATTTTGCGATTAAGCACAAAATTTTAGCTTTCTGTATGAATTACGTCAATTTTCGATATTATTGAATTCCGCATCAGGTTTGAAGTCAAGCTTTGATCGTTTGGTTTGCATTGAACACCTGTTTGTTTAAAACATTGCTTTACGTCATCTTCTATTTAAGATGTAAGACATTTGACGTCTTGACGCGAGCGAAAATACACGTCCTACATTGTCATAAATTTTCCTGCATAATTTAGTATGAATCGGTTGAAATACTGAAGTTTTTTTTGCGGAATGATTGAAAGAAGCACCGAAATTCAATTATTTCGTCTGATGAAAATTGATTGCCTCAACATTTTTTTTAAATTATACTCTTTCACTCGTCGCAAAAATTGTGGACAGTTTTAAAAGTTAAAAGTAAAATAAACAATTCTAAAATTCGTATAGGATACAGGATACGACTTAAAAAGGCTTACATATACGCATTTAAAAGTATAAAACTGTTATTGGTTATATGATACTTTTGGCTTTTATAATAATTGTAAATGTTTAGGGAAGTCCCTTTCTAACCTGCATAAAATGTTAGAAATAATTTTAATTTTTATTATCTTCCAGTTTTTCAATAATTACGTTTGCTTGTGTTTAATGAGAGTTTCTAAAATTTATTTAATTATAAAGTGGTTCAAGCTCATAATTTTTGACAAGAAACACTAGCACTTCTATAAGTCAGATTGTTTAATACACCAGGAATGACAGTGGCATACAGACATTTTACTTAACAATTATTTTATCACTAGTAAAACATGTTAATCCTATTGCATAACAATGATAATATAATGGATAGAAAAAGATTTATACCCAATTTAGAACATTAGCGCTACTAACTTTTAAAATTGTGATTCGCGTGCATCTGACCTACACCAACATAACCCAAACTGTTAAAATAATCACCAATTCCTTCAAGTCTACATCCCCCGTCACGTTTGGTAACATTGTTATAACTTAATTATTTATATTTTCATTCCGTGATGACCTTTGTGTTCCAATTTTACTTTCTGTTTCTAATATAAGGTAGGTTCGCCAAATAAGGCCCACCCCCTCTTAAATGTCTCAAAACTGTAAATTTCAGTTTTTTATTTGATTGTCTTAGTTAAGATACACTATCTAGTGACAATAAGCCGTATTATAATGCAGGGGATATTAAAGTTATAAACCATTTACCAACTTTGAATGGGTGCTGGCACGTCGGATATAAATTTTGGGTTACTAGATTATTACATTTTATTTAGAGTCAAGTTAATCTTTTTTTTACTACTTTGCATAATTTTTTAGCTAAATGTATTTGCTTTCAAATGATGTTAATTGCATCTTTCTAAACATACTACTAACGAAGAACTAACGGGAAATTGAGTTCTTCCCGGAGTATCCTATCAAGGCCCGGCGGGCCTTGTTTGGACCATTGCTTGGCATTTATTATAATAAGTGCACCAGTCACACGGAGAACCATCTAGTCTCATAAGTTACCTCTCTAGTGCATTTTCACATAGGTTAATATTGTTATAGATACTTTGTTGAAATATAAAATGTCAAAAAAAAAAGAAGTTTGTGAAGTGAGTAAAAGATGAGAAAGGCACTTGAAGCTGTTAATGCAAATGTTATTCCAGACGTTGCCTTTACTCCATCAGAACTAATAGAAAATTAATTGCCTTTGACTGTGGCTAGATTAACGGAAAACAAAATATCTGCAACTATCCCCAGTGTCAGAAGTTCGACCACCAATAATAACAAGTCCTGGAAGACATCTTTTAGTAGCTCAGAATCTTCTGATAAAGATTTTTATCGCAACTCGTTCAGTAAGTTAGCAGATAACCCCTCCACAGACTACGCGTAAGCAGGTGTTCCTTCCTGGCTATCTATTGCTATAAATAATTGTTGGTTGTCTAGAGCTTATTAACTCGTGTAGGGAGATTTTAATGTTCACTTTGCAATTTTTATTTATATTTGCTTTTGAATTAACGTGATCAATATTATCTTTAATTAAAGTAAATTTCAATTACTACGTTGGTTTTTTAAAAGCGATAGTATTTTTTTGCATTAATCGTAAACAGTTCAAAACATGTGATATTCTGCAAATTTATAAATAAAATTTAACGTTTGGTTTGCATAATGTAACTAACACCGCGAAATTCTTAGTAGGGTATTCCCCGTATGATGTAATATTTGTACATATTATGGTTTTTCTTACAAGGTTACTACTTTTATGCACTTATATTTTTATAAGTTATTGCAATATTTTAATTATGTCTGTTTTTAATTGTACTTCCTCCAAATTTGTTTATTTATTGTATTTGGTTCTTACTGAAAGAGATTGCGATAAAATATCTTATTTTTCCTCGCTTCGTTAGAGCGTTTACCGTCTTGGATGAAATTACGTCACTCGGCGCAAGCGCCTTGTGACAATTTCATCCGTGACGGTAAATAGCTCTAACGCGGCTCGGAGAATAATATACTATTCTTTACATGACTTGTCCGTCAGCTTCAACAATATTTTAGAAACACCAGAAATAATAGCAACGAAAAACAAGGGTTCACGAAAAAAGTCTTAAGGCTTAACGCCTAAAGACAAAGACATACGGTTTTTGTGCCCAGATTGTGATAATTCTGATAAAATTTAAATTTATTTTGTTATTTTGTTACAAAATATTCTTTTTGTTATTTATTATTTACGCAAAATGTTTAATTAAGTTAACAAGCACTTGTTTGCTAAAAGTTTACGCGTGGGCCTTATTTGGTACACCGTGTTCTTAATAAGGTCCACACGGTGGTATTGTTTATTTTCGTTTTACCAATATGTAAATATATAATTTTCAAGAAATAATTATTCTGGTTTAACCTAGACATATGACAGCATATTTTCCTATCTTTTTTAAAATTTTTAAGTTGATGTAACGCTAAGAAAATAATATTATTCCTTTAAGTGGGTCTTATTTGGTACACTTACCTTAATATGTTTATTAATTGTGCTAAGCTGGTACTTTTCAATTTTTATGCGATATGTTTATCTCTTCCTATTTTGCATTTTGTATGTATTTTCAATTTATAATTCCAAATATTTTATTTTCATTTCCACTTCAACAATTTTAATTATTTGATTTTCGCTTACCCATTTTTATTGACTTTCTTTTTATTTCATCTCTTGGTAATTCTCTTTATTAAACAAGCTGATTTATTATTTAACATAATACTTCTAAAAACTTCTTTAATAATTTATGCAATGTTGTTTTTTGCTTAATTAAATTGCTTTCTTTAATTATTTATTTAAAAATTATTATTGACTTGCTTAAATGTGTCAATATTCAGCATTTGAACGCTAGACTACATGAAAATGTTATGAATGCATATTTGGAACTTGTGAAAGTAAAACTGTTACTGTAGTCATCGTTTTCTGAGAGAGCAGTTGCTCTTTATGGAATGAAATTAATTATCGTATCACATATTATGTAATATCTCTAATGCCTACAACTTCTTTTTAAAACTATCTTTTTAAAATATAGTTGAGGATGCGATTTACAAAAAGGTTCGAGACAAAATTGTGAGAAATATCGAGGAATTTAGCCCTACTAAATGTGTTATATAAAATCCAGAGTAGAGATCAGAAGCTATTGCCAGTAAACTAAATAGACACCTACTGTTTCTGGAATTTATACAGGCATCAGACAGCATTAATAAAAAAAAGCTTTATTAGACCCTGCATCATCTGTGAAATAGACAAGTTGATTAACCTCAAAATAATGACCTTCAACAAAACAAAATAAAATAAGAGCACGTGGGGGTTATTAAGAGAATGCACAATTCTACACCGAACCCACAAATGCCTTGCTGTTGCGGATAACATAACTCTCATAACACGGACAAGGAAAGAACTACAAGGATGTTACAACGAAACAACCTTAGAACAGAATGGATTACAAATAAAGGAGGACAATATAAAATGCATGGTCAAGATACTAAGTTGTCCTCATCCAATGACGGATGTCTGCGTTCAACGCCGACGTTTGGAAGGAAGACACTGAAATGATAATTTTATGTTTTTATCTTGTTTCTAATATGGCGTTAAAAGCAGAACTCGTTGAAAGAAGAAAATTATATGTTGCATGAAGTGATTAAAATAATATTCCGATTTCCAGGAATTATTTTCGAATCGGGTTTTTTATTTTATGCGAATTGGCCTATAAGTGACGGAAATCTTAAATTATTTCCAAACACAAAAAATCTAAATGGAAATTAGGATAAAAATTAAACTGGCATATTATTATTGTATTAAAAAATAAAGTTTTGTCAATATTTGCATTTCTTTTAGAAGAGTGCTAAGCAAGTAATTTGAGGATCACAGCTCATCATGCAACTTATATGATTAGCACAAAATAGCCAGACGATTGATTCAATTTTAAAGGATTATTATATATCTTATATGAGTAATTAACAATGTTATGTATCCTTTCCATATGCACGAATTTAAACGTTATATAGAAATTATTTTTGATTTATAAATATAATATGTAGAATTAAAGTGTAAATGAAGAAGAGAGCAAGAGGTTATTAAGAGCAAATGGTTAAGAACAGAAAAAGAAGAAGATAGGAGAATATGTATACATGAAAACGATGAGAGAAGCCTATAGAACAATTAATTTAACCCAAGTGAATCTTTGATATGTATATCTTTAGATCTTTGCTTATCGTAACTAATAGTGATCATAGAATTTTCAGGGGCTGGACTTCTCTGTCGATTTCTGTATAATTTCACTACCTTCATTATTGCCAATTTTGCTCGAGCGCCACTCCTGTCTTATACAGGAGGTTTATACGACGGATGTACAATGGTTGTCATTCAATAAAGCACAAAACTTCGAAATAATAAGAATAATGGAATTAATGTTGTTATTTTAATTTACAAAAATAATTTAATTTTACAAAAATAAAATAATTGTTTGATTGACTTTCATTAATTCCTTCATCCTGATCTGTGCCTTTCGGTATTTGGAAATACCGAAAGGTATTTGGAACTAGGAAATTTTGAACGTAACAGTGATCTCTAAGATCTCGAAAAATTGGAATCTGTGCCAGTTAAACTAAAGTGGAGTTGACTCACGTGGAGGCACAAAATTCAGTTACTGGATCCATCCTCGGCTACCTGGTGTCACACGATTGCGGTTCGGAGCACAAGATAGACGAGATCTGGCTAAGCGAAGTCTGTCACCCAGGAAGGGTTTGGAGGTGGTTGAATACTGGATGTCCCGCTGAGCAAAGATCATCTAGTTTAGATACAGTGGTTGGATTTGTTGTTAAAAAATGCGGCCAAAAGATGTGGAAGGGACAAATAAAGATTTTCGAAGTCTGTCGTTAAACGAAACCAGCATTTCAAAACTTCCTAGAAGGCTTCCGTTTCAGTTGACCTCCAATCTAGGGTAGACTACAAAGCATAGTTTCATTGCAACCCCATAAAGCATGTAAACAAAAAAGGAATCACAGGTTGAACGTTATAATGAACGAACTGGAACAAGAAAGCAAATGAAACAAAAATCCGTCTACAAATAACTAAATGAACATGGAAGAACAAATAAAATAAGACCCAGAGTGATGAGGAAAACGAATATGGTAACCTGGTGAATGATTAACAAAAAATCAAAGAAATATGGAGAAACTACTTCAAGAAACTGTTTAACACAAACATTAAAGAACAGGATAAGAAGATTATATTTATATACAAAGAATGAGTGTGAATATCAGATAAAAGAAGCAACATTTGAGGATATGATAGAAGTGTTGAAAATTATGCAGTATGGAAGAGCACCAGGAAGATATGGAATACATGCAGAAATGGTAAAGAGCGGAGGTAACCGCTTGCATTAGAAAACCTACGAACTAATGAAAACAAATCTACCAGAGAAGCAAAAAATTTGAGAATAGTAGATTGTAATTTTAAAGAACTTAATGCTGCTTATATACGTAAACAACTCTCGTTCATCCCTCCTGGACTTGAGGCCTCTCTCCTGTTGAGGGGAGACTAAAGGCCATACCCTACCACGCTGGCCCAGTGCGGGTTGGTAAGGGAGCAGCGAAAAGTGGCGTTATTTTAAAATAATCACCAGCGGTCACCCATCCAAGTGCTAGCAACATTGCTTGACGATCCGTAATCTAATGACCACAGACATTTGCATTGTGGCAGGTGGCTGCTTTTGCTAATAGTACATGAAAATTCTGTCTATGTCTGAATTTGTAAAATAATACGTACCTACTTTTAATTTAAGGGGGTATTCCATTATTTTCAATTCAAAAAACACATTATTTTAAAATTCATATCTTACTAATCTGGAATCTTTCTAGAACATATTAGTGAAAGAATTTCTTCTTCTTCTTCTTAATCTAGGACTACGTCCTGTACTTCCCAACTATAGTGCCTCTGTTCAAGGCACTGTTGGTTCTATGAGCAGTTTGGGTTTTACATCTCAGGTAGCTTGCTAGGCTTGCCTTTCGATGTGCCTGCACCCTGTTTTTTATTGTTATGATGGCAAATCATTAACACAGGGGGACCGCCTGCTTAACGTGCCCTCCGAAACACGGAGGGCACGTTATTTTGAAAGAATTTCGTAAAATTATAAAAAATGAGGAATTTATGAAGGTTTCTAAAACGCAGTTGCAAATTCGTATACAGGTATACCTGCACTACAAGAACATTACCGCAAAACTTTAAATGCGTTTTCCTCAAAATGACATTTCTTTAGTTGATGGGCATTCTATCTTAAAAACCAATAAACCGATTCAATTGAATCTTTCGGCGTTCGATTTTATATAAAATGCTCTACCGTCCTAGCAAAAACAAATGCATTCATAAAAAATTTCGGTTTTCAATTTTAATTCATTTTTTTTAAACGCCGCAATTTCCTATGTAATTTTTTTTATGATTGTAATTACTGACAACTTTATTGAATACGAAAATTTTTAGTTTTTTATTTTAGACAAATACAAAGGACCTGAGCTTGCCCACCATCGCTGGATAACTTTTTAATCGACTTACGTTCAAGAAGCTGTAGGAGCACCAATTTTTATTATTTTTATATGATAAATTCAAAATTGTGTATTCAATATGTAATAAATATCCTACCATAACAGAAAAATTTCGATCTTGCTTCCATTTTTAAAAAAGAATTCTGAAAATTGCCTAGATTTATGTGCAAATTTGTGTAATACCCCCTTAAATTTTTTTTCGATAGTTTGAAGAGTAAAAAAATTTCGTAGAAGTTGATCCCATATACAATTACATTTTTTTTACCAATTCAATAATTTGCTTCTACTTTTGTCAGAAATACTATAGCCAATTTGGCAATCAATATAAAAAAATTTACTACTAACTTAATGAAACAGTAACTTAGTTCACGTCAGACTTAATACAGAAAATCTTGAACACCGATTCGAAATTTGTTTTAAGTAATTACTTTCAGTTGTTTCCAGAATAAGTGGTTTGTCTTCCACGAGAAAACCCCACAAATAAATAAACAGTCATATAAATACGGTTAGGTACTCTAAAATTGATAGAAAAGACTGATTTTGTTTGATTAGCTTTTCCAAAAAACAACCATTGTAGTTTTATTCTAACGTATACAATTGCTTACTTCTTTCTAGCATATTTACCATCCAATAATAGTTAATAATTCACACCACAAGTAGAGGTATACCACGCATAATTTCTCTTCACATTACAGGTATCGTGGTGTATATCTACAAATTCTATCTTGATTAAATACACGTAGTGCTAACTGGATGAGCTGTGTAATTTGCATTTCTGATAGAATCCATTACCAACTTATTTGTTGACTGTTTCACAATGTAGTAGGTTGTTTAATTAAAAACATTTTTTTATATTTTGAGATTATGTTGGGAAGCAATATTCATCAACGTATTGTGTTTTCCCGGATGTATACACTTCGCACGTTTTCCATTTAGGGTCGCTTCATTATTGCATGAATAAAATTGCTATTATATATTTTACTAACTGCACGATGCGGATAATTCACTTTGGAGCTTTATTTTCTCGTTAGAGGTGACTTAAAAGAAAATTAACCGTTCTATGACAAAGCGACACATAATAACTTCAATTTAACGTAGTTCATAGGGAATTCAACCACGGGTTCTACGGTCATAGGTTCGATTCCCACTTGTTCCCAAATTATTTATGGTGGTTGTGACTAGTGTTTGTAGGTAATTAAATTATAATAAAAAGTAAACGCGTCTTATCGGCAAATAAATATTATTATTAACAATCCAATATAAAATTTGGTATACTTACAGATTCAAATATTATTCCGCTGATGCAATATCACAAAGTGACTTTTGGGATTTTGTGTATCATATCATCTGTAATATATAAAATTCAATTACACGAGAAGCATAAAATAGCCCCTTTGAATATAAAACTTTTCCGGTGTAAAAAGGGTTATTGAAATTTTAGATTGCTGATCCTAAAATTACACAAAATGTTTATATTTACAAAAAGTATTTTGGTAACAAAAGCTTTTCGCTTAACGTGATCCATGTGTGTTAATAATGCATAAGTTATTTAATTCAATTATTTGTCATGCGGAAATAGGTAGCACGCACCAGTTTCCGCTTAACAACCACCCGCAGTTAATATCGAAATTGTCGGAGGTTCATTAAGCGAAGGCAACAATATTCACATTTAATTGTAAACTAAAGCTTTTAGAGGCTAAATTTTAAGCATTCCATTACTCTATAACTCAAGTATTTAGATAGCTTAGAATTTGACGCTTAGAGTTAGTAGAAATGGATTTAATTTCACAATCCATCTTATTGGTCACAAACAAATTCAGATGAAAGCTAAATAGTCAAGTTGCGCTTTTTTTACAAGTATTTGTAATTTAATAAACTAAACTTTTGTAAATGTATTTCAACAAAATTGTTTGTGTTGTAAAAGCCTCAAAGTTTTAATTTATTTCTATTTGTTTTTGAACGATTTTTCCAACACAAATTATAAGTTAAACTTTTACATACAAAGTTGTCATATTAAATTGTTTTTCTTGTAGTAGTAATTTAAAGAGATTCTGTTTGTAACATTTATAATTTATGTGGGATTAATGAGTCAACGCACGTACGTTTCAAAGGTACAAAAATTGATCTTTTAATTAAATTTTAATTTTTTTTAATTAAAAAAAAATTTTATTAAATAACGTAAGAATGACAACAATTTTAACTCTCAGGTTACGGTTATACTTTATGGCATTTAATTATACAATTCATCGCGTACATGGCTGTTGGTTGATTTGTAAGGTCCGAAGTTTTGTGTTTCAAATTTTACAAAATTTATTATCTCGCTTTCCGTTAAAAGAATAGACATTCATATATTTTATGCTCGAAAGAATTTATTCCATATTTGCATAGGTCAAGTAAAAGGAAAAAGATACCTTTATCATTTTGACTGTCCTCGACATGTTTGTATGTAACTAAACTTTTAAGCTGCTGGCAGTATAAATAGTTCTAATTTAAATTTTATTTAATTATTGTGTTTTCGATAAATTCAATATAAAGATACATTTGGCAATCGAGCTAAATTCTATCATTTAGATGCCATACTGGAAGCAGTAGGGTTGAAATGGCTAAAAATCAAATAAAATTGATGGTTATGACTAATTTTAGCGATGTATATATTTGCATTTTCGATTAATTCCATCGATTCTTCCGAATGTTTGCAGAAATTTCTTGTTTGGCCGACTTGAATGTTCAAGAAATTTCTAACCCATTATACATAAATGTAGCTGAAATCGTTGAGAAAACGTACAATGTGAGGATAACGTATATGAACAAATTCCAAAAATATTTACCGAAATATTGTTTTTCTATTAAATCATTTTGACTCTTGAATTTATTTTGAAAGTTCATGAAAGAAGTATTTAAAGTTGAAAAAATATCGAATATGTAGTGCGAATTAGATAAATTATTAATTGAATAAATAAAAATTTTGATTACGCATTAAACGTAATTACAAATTAAAGACACGAATTAAAAGTTCGATTATTACACAAGATATTAGGTATGTTTGACGGAGTGCGGCTCTGTGTGTATCGATGCGATAAGAGTGTGATTTTGCAGGTTTGAGTGAAGTTTAGTAGAAGTAGAAGTGTTGATCAAAGACAGGAAAGAGCGGAGGTGATACTAAAGTGTTGGCGAAGAAAGAGTCCTAGCATTAAGCAAGTTGCAGGGTAGTTTCGGATAGATTTGAGGTTAGTGTCGATTGACAGCTCTACTAAAGGTCGAAGGGTACCAACTGAAAGAGTGTATGGTGGAATAAAATTGTTACTAAAGAAAGAAACCATAGTAATTGCGGTGTTTATAATAACGTGGGTATCTCCGTGGTGTGGAACCGGGTGCTTACGTTGTACGTGAATCGAATAAATTAAGTGAGGTAGAACTCACGTAACAATCCAACAGAAGAAAGAATAATAATAAATTTCCATCCGAAGAGAAACCATAAAAGCATTGATACAAATGAATACAAATAAACAAGAAAGAAGTAGATCCAACAGCATTCCTTCCGTGAGAGATTACATTAAGAGAACTAGAGAAGAAGAACGAAGTGATATACAAGATTTGGAAGAGTTACAAATATTGCAAAGAAGTAAAAAGACAACTACGTCACCAACCAAAACATATCAAGGAAAAGAAAATTCTGTAAAAACTGAAACGATGGAAGAATTAAAGGAAATGATAAAGAACCTAACGAGAGTAGTCAATCAGGGTTTCCAACAGAGTAATCACGAAGTAAAGGAAATAAAGGAAAATCTGGATGTATTGGAAACAGGGTGGAGAGAAGAAAAACAACAAATGAAGCTGGAAATCGATACAATGCAAGCTAGAATATGCAAACAAGAAGAAAAGATCGAAAAGCTTGAGATCCAACTGGACGGATACGAGAGAGAGAAAAAAAATCATCTAACATAATAATTAAGGGAGCGACACAAATTGAAACAGTATCAAACGTTGAAATGGAGAGATGGCTACAGGAAAAACTGAACGTGCAAGTCAGCGTAGTGGATGCATTTAAAATAGGCAAAACACCCGGAAAAGGAGTGATCTTGGCAAAATTGAAAAACAGAGAATAAAAAATCAAGGTGATAGAAAACAAGAATAAACTGAAGGGGACAAAGATTTACATAGAGAGTGATATGACGAAAAGCGAAAAAATTATCCAAGAAAAAATATGGGAAAGGGCAAGAGAAGAGATGAAAGAGGGGAAGAAAGTAAGGGTTAGTTATCACAGACTTTACAACCAAGAGAAAATTTATGTATGGGACAAAGAGATCAACGACTTGAAGCTGATCGGGCATCCATCACAAAAACCAAAAAACTAAATAAGAACAAGAGAGGAGTAACTGGAATGTCCCAAACAGATACTCCAAATAAAACGGAAGGGAAGACAATGACAACTAGGCAAAGAAAATGGAAAGATGCAAATGAGAAAGAAACCAAACAAATAAACGTGAAAATCAAAACGAAGAAAAAAAGAAATATAATCCGAGTAGGAACTTGGAACGTAAGAACCCTGCTGAGACCTGGAAAAGTAAATGAGGTAGCTGAAGAGTTACTGAAATACAGAGTAGATATAGCAGCACTCCAGGAGATAAGATGGAAAGGACAAGGAGAAATTGTAAAAAAAGCTTCTTCGATACTATACTCAGGCGAAGAGTCGCAAGGAAGAAACGGCACAGGATTTGTTGTAGCAAAGAGATTACTTGGTAACATAATACATATCAAACCAGTAAATAGTAGGTTGGCATACATAAGATTTAGAATGAAGCCAATAAATTTGTCGATTATTAACGCATATATACGCCAACGGAAGAGAGCATTGATGAGGAAAAGGAGGATTTTAACAACAATATAGAAAGACTGTGTGAAATAACGCTCTAAAGAGACAAATTAATAATATTAGGAGACTTTAACGCACAAATAGGAAAGGAAGATTATATCAAGGAAGTGGCTGAAAAAAAACAATACACGAAAGAACAAATAATAATGGAAATAGATTGTGCAACTTAGCAGCAGCAACAGATACGGAGATCAGTAGCACTAGATTCGAGCATAAGAAGATACATAAGATAACTTGGGTGTGGCCAGGAGGAAAAAGTGATGAGGGAAATCAAATCGATCACGTACTGATTTCAAGAAAATATAAAACATCAGTCAAAAACGTAAGAACATTTAGAGGAGCCAATGCAGATACTGATCACTATCTGGTGGTAGCGGATATACAACAAAAAGAATTTATAACTAGAAGAAAAGAAAAATATCCAAAAAAATTAGCAACGGATAAACTGAGTAGCGAAAAAACGAGAAAACTTTATGAAGAGGAGGTGGAAAAAATGTTAATATGTGAAGAGAGATGTAATAACATAGAACAGGAATATGAAAATATTGCAAAGAGTTTGAGAATAAGTGCTGAACAAGTGGTGGGATATAAAAATTCAAAAAGAGACAAAGAATGGTTCGACGAAGAATGCAAAGAACTAAGTAATTTGAAAAGCCAGGCAAGAGAAAAATGTATAATAACAAACGCAACCGAACGGTATAAGGAAAACAGAAAGAAAACAAACAAAATATATAAAAAGAAGAAAAACTCATGGATAAAAGCATTAATGGAAGAGATTGAAATAAGCAATAATCGAAACAACAATCGACAGTTTTATGCGAAGTTGAAAAAACAGAAAATGGGACATAAAATAAAAACAAGAGGAATGAGAAACAAACAGGGAAGGCTAGAAGATGATACAGAAAAGATAAAGCACATCTGGGAAGAATATTTCAAAGAATTATTAAATGAACAGAAGGTGAATAAGACCACCTTAGTAATGGACGAAGAACAAGAAAGTGAAGAACCGACGTATGACGAAATAGTGGAAATAGTTAAATAACTTAAAAATAAGAAAACACCTGGAAAAGATGGCATTAACGCAGAATTGTTAAAATACGGAGGTGAAACACTGTATAACAGAATGTACGAACTTATAAAACAAATATGGAGAGAAGAAAAATTACCAAAAGAATGGAAGAAAGGTATCATAATAACAATAAAGAAAAAAGGCGACGCAGAGAAATGCGAAAACTATAGGGGAATCACACTGCTGAGTGTCGCATGTAAGGTATTGTCCATCGTAATAAACAAGAGATTGAAAACACACACGAATAAAATAATCGGAGAATATCAATGCGGTTTCACGGAAGGCAGATCGACCGTGGATGCCATACACATGGTGAAACAAATAATTGAGAAAAGCCAGGAATACAACATAAATATGCATATGATGTTTGTTGATTTCAAGCAAGCATTTGATAAGATAAGACGAAGCGAATTAATAAGAGCAATGCATCAAGAACTAAACATGCCAAAAAAACTTATAAGGTTAACAAACATGACTCTAGAAGAAACGACGGCTTGTGTTAAATATTAAATGGAGAAACAAAGGACTTTACAATAAATAGCGGAGTTAGACAGGGACATTAGATGTCCTCGACATTGTTTAATGTTTGCTTAGAGATAATAATAAGAAAATTGGAAGTTACGGGCACAATAGTGAACAAAGAGGTCCAAATAGTTGCATACGCTGATGATGTGATAATAATAGCAAGAAGATTAGGAAGATTAATCGAAATATTTGAGAAAATTGAAATAACAGCAGGCGTAATGGGATTAATAGTGAATCAAAGTAAAACTAAATATATGAAAGTGCAGAAAACTCCAACAAGAGGCATAAATGGATTACAAATCAACAACTTCATATATGAAGAAGTGAATGTTTTCAATTATCTGGGAGTGCAAGTTAACAACACTAACGAAAGACAACAGGATATAAAAAGAAGAGTGCAATTGGGCAATAAAGCGTACTATGCCAACAAACACCTGCTGAGCGACAAGAATTTATCCAAAACAACGAAAATTAAAATTTATAGGACACTAATAAGACCAATTCTTACATATGCCGCAGAAACCATGTGTCTCACCAAAACTGAAGAGGAGGAAATGAGAGTTTTTGAAAGAAAGCTGATAAGACAAATACTAGGGAAGAAACGCATAAATCAACAAGAACAAAGACCTATGATGAACTATGAAATAATGCAGGAAATGGGTAACGAGGACATCATTAGAGTGATAAAGTCTCTCAGGATAAGATGGATGGGCCATGTAATGAGAAAAGATGAGAATTCAGCCATAAAACAAATCACGAAATGGAAGCCTATGGAGAGCCGTATAAGAGGAAGACCCAGAGTCAGATGGTGGGATCATGTAACGGAGGACTTAAAGAGGTCAGGAGTAGAAAACTGGAAAGTGAAAGTGAACAATAGACAAGAATGGAGAAGAATAACAAAAGAGGCGAAAACTGACAGAAGATTGTGAATTTGGGAATTATTGAATGAAATTGTTAAATGAAATGTAAAGAAAATAGGGAGTTATCCACCCTAACAAAAAAGGATATGTTAAATCTCTTTATGAGATAGCAATATTCCTAAAGGAATAAAAGGCTTGTAAAAAAATAGGTATTTTCGCATGGGAGTTTTCGCTTATGGAGTTATTTGGTTATTTGTTGGTTATTGATAACCCAAGTCATGTTTTGGCTATTTTAAGTTGTACATCATGTAAACAGTGTATTTCGATCATTCTCCGTTATTTGACGCTGAAAAAAAATTTAATATTGGTAATGCTTGGTTCGGACAAGGAAACCTTTACTATTCAGACAAGCAGAAATTTGCTGGACATGTGTGCATTATTAGAGTGTCCGAATGAATCTCCCGAAAGTGCCCTAAAATTACCTGGCAGCTTCTCATCTAATTGGTAATTTTAATTTTTAGTAATCACATTTAGTGATTTTTCGTCTATTATAATTCCTTTAATTTCACTTTTAGGGAAACTTATCAAGAACACAAAATTTTCTACCAACTATGTTTTTAGAATTCACTTCCGATGACGAAGATGATAATATTTAAAATCATTTTATGCGAAATACGAATTATTCGAAAACTTCCTTCCAATTTCAATTTTTTTTAAATAAAACGCATTTCGGTTTTCTGGAATTAATTTTTATTTTAGGAATAGTATGGCCTAGGCAGATCCTGAAATTTGTAGATAATTTTATGCTCTTCAATTTTGCTCTACAGAGAATTTTCCGTAAAGCTAAAATTAAGAGAGTTATAGACAAATCATACATTATTGGGGTTAAAATCCCAAAATAGGGAAGAAGCCGACAGGATATTGAAAGAAATTTTGTAAGGTTCTTTAGGACACTCAAATACACACGCTTATCAAATTTCAGCTCGTCCAGATTTTTTAAACTATTTTACTTTTCATCCTATAAAAATTTCTTGAT
This sequence comes from Podabrus alpinus, assembly GCA_932274525.1. Taxonomy (NCBI): domain Eukaryota; kingdom Metazoa; phylum Arthropoda; class Insecta; order Coleoptera; family Cantharidae; genus Podabrus; species Podabrus alpinus. The sequence goes on from OW026454.1 coordinate 24,628,464, forward strand.
GCAATTGCCAAACAGAAGAATTTTCAATGAAAATTCCGAATTTAAGAAACAAAATTTTAAGATTTAAAAATATTTCCTTAATGGGTAGAAAAAGTTCAAAAAAAACTGATAAATTCCTCTTTATTTTAAATTAATATTGTGTTCTTTCGCGCGAAATAAAATTTTGAATGGTTGTTTATTTCAGAAATAACCTAACTCACTTTTTCTGGCATATTGAGTTTATTAAACCAAATTTAAGGTTCTATTTTTGGTGGTATAATACCTAAAACATATTATGTATATCGGGATATGTAAATGACGAAAACCCGCTGAAATAGGGAAGCTTTAATATAAAACATTCTTTTCGCTTCCTGAAAAGTGACTTAAGTTGTTTCTGTAATAAGCTATTCATTTTTAATTACAGTGTTTGTTCAGGAAACCAATTTTGATGATTTATTTTAACTTCTTTTTATTCCACTCATGCGCGTCATTGTCGAAATTTGATTATGTTTAAAATTTTTCAATCTAGAAAGAAGTAGGAGATGAGATTTACTCCCCCTAAAATTGCTTATTTCAAATTTAGCAAACGATTGCTAGCAGTATACCTAATACATAATTTATATAATGTAAGTACTATAATGGGTGTGTTTTTAAACTACTCGAGCAGCTGTTCGAGTGCTCGAACAAAAAAGTGTGTTTTTAAACTACTGCATCAATTGTCATCAGTCGTTTTAAAACTACCCCACTCTGCTCGAACGCATTACTCGAGCAAATTTTCATGCACCGGATCGTAAGGTAGTGCCTTACCTGCTCGAATTTGGTTCGAGAAATTATTGCTCGAGCAACCGGTACAGTTTAAAAACACACACATTATCTTCATTATTCTTATGATATATAATATTATGAATAATATTATCCATTGTTCTTATAAAATGAATAGATACTAGGGCTAATCATGCATAATATAATTACCTATGTCAATCTACTGATTCTATCGGCAGGATGCGATATAAATATTTACCTATGTCAATCAAATTATTCTATCTAACGGGTGCAATATATCCAATCAACTTGTCCCAATTTGTTATAAATTGAACATATTTTATGTATAAAAATTGTCATCTAGTAAAGTAACGTTCAAAAAAATGAATTGTAATGTTTTATGATTACATTTTTATACCGCAGTGGAATTTTGTACACAAGATTAATGAATTAGTAGCGAATTGCTGGAGTTATTAAAGAATGACAGGAGTTTAGTAAGGAAGTGCTGTAAACTGGCGACAAATTAAGGAAATTGTTATAAATGAGTTATCGTGTACACATACGCTTTCTAAAACTGCATCTTCTCTGATCTCACCGCCTGGCCATCTCGAAACAAAAGAAGTGTCGGAAGTTTGTATAGACGAAAGAAACCTTGACAAAACTGCTCGTTGAAATTTTATTGTAAACCACGACCAAGAAGCAAATTCAGATCATTTACAGTTCAAAGATTTTTTGAACAAAATATCTGCAGGTACTCTTGATGTTAATTTCCAATTTATGCAAATGAAGCTAAATAAAAAATAATGGTTGTGGTGGTAAATTTGCAATCTAAATTTTAAAATTCTGCGCCAAGAAAGAAAGAATATTATGGACATCGAGCTGATAGAACCCACGGCGAAAAGAAAAGGGTAAGGACGGAAATGAGAACCATTACCAAAGCATCACGAATAATTTCTTTTTGTATTTCTTTGTTCAATTTGTTTTGGGTGGTCATTTTGTAAAAAATAAATTATTGTTTTGCATGTTATTTTGAAAATAAAATGTGGTATCATATTTTCTACATTCAAGCTAAGAGTTTCATGTCGATATCCGGTAAGAAGACCGTAATAGCGAGGCCCAGGTTAATTAGATTAATCAGATGATCGAATATTGATAAAAAGTAAACCTTTATTGATTTTAACTTAATGTTTTTGGTCATTAAAATTTCACGTTTTGGCATGCTTGGAAGAGTTCACATATTTGGTTCCTTTCGCTTACAGTTTTATAAGTATCGACAGTTTAACTTAAAAATGGACAAAAATCGCTTTTAAGACACTAAAAATTGCATAAATTTTCTCAAGTAAATTTTTACTATAAAATATAAAGCGTACACTTTACTTCTGAAAATTTCTGGCCTTTTTAGTGTCTAAACAGTGTTTTTGTGCAATTTTAGGTTAAACTAAAAATACAGATATGATTATTATTTGAGTATTTACCATTTTATATTATTTATTATTACTTATTCAAGTATTACTTGAAACTTGTTTAAAATTGTATGGAGAAATAATAGCATTATATGTATATCAATCGTTTCCATTCCATTCGGAATATTGCTACTCTGCGTTTTTGCAAAGTCTTCACGATCAATTTCTTGACATCAATGAATCCTCTTCTTGTTCTTTTACTTTGCATCGTAACTTGTCCACAGAGTGTCGATGATCACCAGAGGGCTGCTAGAAATCGTCGAAGTCCGCGATTCGAATCCAGAATTTTCGCACTGTGATTACACCAAGACACTGCTATTATAAAAGCATTATAATTACATTATTTCTCATATGAGTACATGCTCCTTAACGGTTTTTGGGGTAGCTATTATTTTTGAATGTCAATTCTTCTTTCTGCGTTCAACTTGGAAAAAATATCCTAGAATGCGACAGATATATAAAACGTTAGATCGTAATAAATGGATCTAGCTTTTTCCTTAATTATTATTTTTGAGTTCATCTCCCTTTTTGCGTTTCACTTGGAAAATATATCCTAGAATGAGACAGATCTACAAAACGTTAGATTGAAATAAATGGAGCCAGCTTTTAACGGCGAACTTGTAAAAATTAAAATTAATTAAAATGGAATGTACTACATGTAAAACGTACGATGAACTACTGAGGTGAAAATTTATGTATATCTGGCTGCACGTACCGTCAACAGAATGCGTGACGTATGGTTGACCTCTGTAGAAAACCCCTATTTTCAATCAACTTCAAGGGTTGTTTAAGACTAGTAAATGTTAATATTATAAACCTTCAGCTTTCCGAATCTATATTAGGGCATTTTTCAAATCCGGGTTCCTTTTGCCGTGCTCTTCCCTGTTTTTACTACTGTAGAAATATATATTTTATGTTCCAGAATTTATTAACAGTTGTAACTCTGAAATAATTAAAATTTATAAAAACCGGTTTTTAACATAAATTTGCATAAATTTGTTTTTATTATATCTGTGTTATTATTTATTTATGTGTTTTATTGTCGTCATATGTGTGTTATGTTTAGCTATTTTTGCCGAAGGAAAATCTGTCTACTGTAAAAGTAAGGTTGTTCGGAAGGATTTTCCCAGAGTGAGAATTAGCGTGAAAGATCAGAAAGCTGTCGCGAACCAACTTGGAGGAGCGATATTTCATCCCCTTCGAATAAACTCCGGTTTAAGTCCGCGTGGCGCCCATTTAACTAACCCTCGTGTAAATTTATTTCTCCCGGTAGTGACAATATTCCGGATCACGATTGTGGATCGCCCAATCGTTGATGAGAGACCCTCAAATCGCGACGTTACGTCACGAGCCCTTTTGCTCGTTCAATCTACCCACCCCCTTTGCGACTCGAGCTAGTCACCCTATTTAGTTTTGTTCGGAAGGTGTCTTGTTTGCGATTTGTCAGGTAACAAATATTTACGCTATTTACTTATTAGTCCAGGCAACGAAACCGAAATATTGACTCGAGCTTGAAATATGTACATACATCGGAGTGTTCCAATGAACCTCCCAAAAGTACTCTAAAATTTCATGTCGGCGTCTCCCGCAATCGGGGGTTTTAGCTCCCCCAACGGGTTTTTTGCCTACAACTCGCATATTTCCTAAAAAAAATAGCTAATTTTGGCTTGTAGTTCGAGCGATGCGGCAGGTCTTGTTTCTCGTAGCTTTTGCGGTCACTTTTCTATAGAAATGTATGAGGTTTCCATCAAGGCAGAATGTAGTAAATTTATTACACAATAATATTTGCTCTATTGCCATTATTATATTTCGGAATGATAACAATTTGAAGTGGTGAAGTTATGTCGCATTGTATTAATTTTATATTGTTTTCTACAATTGACATCGAAAGTAGGCATTTTAGCCCGCACTGGACAACAGAAAACCGATGTGTTCTGGAAATTGTCATTTTGCCGCTTCAAAGCGACAAAGCAAAATTTTCGAAAAAAGTTAAAATTAGCCAACTCAATATTGAAAACAATGGAAATTCTTGAGATTAAAGAAACAATCATGTGTGCAAATTTGAGCTCAAATCAATAACATTTTCTATTTGCTTTCTTTAATAACTTAAATGCAACAAAGTGCTTAAATATAGGACACTATTTCGCCTCCTTTTTTTCAAATAGTCCTCATTACATTTACTTATGTCAAAAGAATATCAGATTGTTTCGTGCTTTCATGTTTTAAGCATTATTTTTAACAATAGGTTAAACTTTTAAACAAAATAATTTTGTTTCACATAGTTGTCTTAAGATTCACTTTGTGCTTTCATTTTTAATTGTATATTTTTTATTCGTGATTTTAGAATTGGTCTTTGGTTTTTTAAATATTGTGGTCAGCTGACGAACCATAATGAGGGCGAAACGACATCGTAGTGTCCTATATTTAAACAATTTATTGCATGTACTCGTACGTTAGATTTCATTAACTTCGTTATTAAGAAAAGTACTTATAAAATTTAAATATTCTCAACTCAATATTATACAAATTAATAATATTGAAAAAATTAGCATTTAGATTTCTTTTTCGAATGGTAGTGCAGGTTCTATTTTACGTTCCTAATGCACAAATAGCTTGTTTAGATAAATTTTAATAGTAACTTCATAATAGGGTATGAAGGTACTATTTAATAAAGTTTTAAAGTGTTTATAAGAAATAGGACAAAAATGACATTTTTACTAAAACGACATGACATGACAGTGGATACATAGAGAAAAGGTACTGTAACCGTTTAAAATGTTGTCATACAATTTAAAATGGATAAGTTATCGAATTATCGGGAAATTCTGCATTACGTTTTATGAAATACAAATATCGTCCGGTAATTCGATATTCGGGATTTGAATCAAAATTTTTAAATGCGTGTAGAATAATAATTACTATTACCACTGGAAATATAGAATATATTTAAACCCACGTGCTTTCTATTGATAATACTTGTTAATAATGAATTAATTAATTATACTGTGGAAGTGCTACTCTTACCTAAATTAATTAGTTGTAAATGAACATTGCTGTTGTTGTATGTACGCATATAATTTTAACAATATCTCACTTTTAGTTAAAACACAAACCATTCTTGTTGTATTAAATAATGAATATATTATGATGTTTAACAAACACTCACTTATATTTTGCGACAAACTAAATAAAAATCATACTCAACCAAATCAGGAAAATGCTCTACAGTCCTAAAATTGCTTTTTAATATTATAACCGGCAAGCCACTTAAAAACAATTTAAAGTTGTAAATTTTGTTTACATTTTAATATTCTGGACCATAGTACATTGTATTCTATTATTATTTGTACGATACAATTATTTGTATTAGGGTGGTCCTTATTTTGTATTTTAAGTAATTTTTATACTGCCGCGCCCCAAATAGGCTTAAATAAATAAAAACATACCTTGTACATAATTATTTTAGATTTTTATTTTAATATTTAACTCTTGACCACAAGGACTACAAGAGCTTTCCATTTAAAATACATGGAGTTCTACAGTAATTGCAGTTAGTATTTTATTCTAGGCTCAATTATGGCTCTATAACTTTGAAATTCTCAAAAATCAGTCTATAAGAGAATGCTGCTATATGGAAAAAATTGTCAACCATATTTAGCCTTTAATAGCCTTTTTGGCGGAAATAAGTTATATGGTTGTATGTTGCCATAATATTTTTTTTAAATTTAGTTTTAATTTTTATCGGTGAATTTTTGTACAGAAATTTTATTAAGAACGATTTTGTGAAAACTGCTAAAATTGTGTTATTAGAAAATGTCGGTATAGGATTGTACTGTTGAATTGGAAATTTTTTTAATTTAAACAAGTGGTGTCGATATAAAATTGAGAATGTTACGGATCTGAAACAGAACGTAAAAATAATAATAATTTTGAAAAGTAACAAAAAAATACGATAACTTTACTGTTCATAATTTAAAAATTGGAATACATTTATCTTAACCCGAATATACCAACAATTATTCAACAACCCCATCAAAACTTGAATAATGCAATTTCACTTCGAAAATCACTGTTGGAAATTAGTTTCACTCTCGAATACCAATAGAACCTCATAACTGTCTAAAACTGCCAGTACAGTTACCTTAAAATTAGATAGAACAATACCTTCGGAGGTTAAATTTATTATATTAAAGTGCCATTTGTGTGAGCGGATTAGAATAGAAAGTATTTGAAATGTCTCACTATATCCCGCGTCTCACTGTAACCCATGCTCCCATACCCGATTTCGTTCAACCGGTTGCTACCCCATTTGTCATATTCTGCATGTTTAAAGAAATCAATCTGACACATGTTAACCAAGGTGGTAAGGAACAAACTTAGAAATCAGACAATTAAACATACACAAAAATATAGATCGAAATGTCTTAATTACAACTAAAAATTTTAATTAAACGAAAAAATTTTTATATAATTTTCAAGATATCATTTTTAGCAATAAAATTTGTCATAGTTATATTTATAGTTATATTTGTATGTCTATCTGCTGGCCCCAGATAACATTATTTATGGCTAAAAAACTTCCCTGATTGGAGTAGGCGGTGTAAAAATCGTCTATTCCCGTGGTTCGGAATCCACGTTAAGCTGTAGGTCCTCTGTGCTTGTCACACATTTTCAACACGCAACGAGCAGAGACAGGGAGGTATCGGGAAAATGTCGCAAGACGTTCATAACCGAATATACAATACAATATTTGTATGTAACAAACCTCGTTCTGTTACATCTCTTCAAAGCGACAACATTTAAAAACAAATTCAACTCCGAGCTTCGAGTTCATTGACTCTAAGTTTGGAGATACCGAATTTAATATCTCCTCGCCGTAAGCAATTGTAATATAATTCCTTTTTTCGCCTACGTAGTGTTTCAAAGTCTCGTTCTTCCGGAAAATATTTTGAGGTGTTAAATCGTTATTTTAATAGTACTAATAATTGCGCTGGTTGTGTAGCCTAAAGGCCGCACTGAGGGAACGGATCAACGCATCTTGAAATTCATTTAGTATTAAAGACGTAGAAATAAATTAATGCTGGTATACGTTTTAATTTTTTGATTATTAATTATAATCATTGGGTTCAGGGCTCTGCTTGCAGTTCTAGAAGCACTAAGCCCCTGTTTAAAGGGGGGTTATATTATAGTTATGTAATCGTAGTATCCACTATATCTACTATCGCAGTATTCAAATTTAAGTCTGACACTACCTACCTAGATAGAGTAGGTGTCTCGCACGAGATTTCCTCATTCCTGCGCAAAGCTAAAACAAGCAAAAATCGTAGTATCCAGATTTTTAAATAATACTTTTTCGGATCGAATTTCCACATGTATAATTGTGAAGTCACATCAGTGACAGAGTCCAAGAGTTGTTATCGATCGGTGACAGATTTCGTGTCTATAACAAATTTACTTGTCATCTTTACAATTCTATGTAATCCATTATCTCCAACTACCCTGTTTTACCAGATTTCCCCTACTAATTTTAGCCATAACACGTGCAATAAACGTGAAGAAATCATATAACTTCAAGATACATCTAATTGGAATCAATTGTTGATTATTTCAGAAAATGAAAGACCAATTTCCACCATTTAATTTTATGAGTGTTTTTAAATTTAAATTAAGTAATAAAATAACACTTTCCCTGAAGTAAATTAGATGTTTTGTGAAGCTTTGAAAACTTGCAGATGTTACATATACATTGTATAAGGATTAGCTTAGGATTTCGTGCAAGCTTCAAGAGCAGAACTTAAATAAATTACAAAATTATTGCATGATATTTTCGTACTTTCAAAAGAATTTTTTCCTTATAATTTGAATTACAATTTTTCAATTTTACGCAAGTTAGATGTTTTACGTTTATTGTTTAATCTACTTGTTGATTTTAAATTTTAATTTAATAGCTATTAATTTGAAAAGTTAAAAATTTAGATATTTTGTATAAACAGTATTAATGCATTATTCATTCAATTATTAATTTAATGCATGGTTAAATACTAAAATTGGATTAAAGCAAGCTATAATTAATTGATTTTTATTTTAAAACATTTTATTAGCTCTGCCTCTTTATTGATGAGGTTCATTTAACTCTCAGAAATTAAAGTTTCTTAATGACGTCTTCAAATTCTATAAGAAATTAATGCCTGTTTACGAGAGAAATTTAATTAAAAATGAACTTTTCGTATTCTAAAATGAACAAAAATTTATCCAATTTAATAACTTTGATCTCGAAATAATTACTAATTTTAAATTTCTTATTGCTTCCAAAATTTTAGAATTATTAATAATTTGCAATCACTTTTTGATATTAAAATTGCCTGGAAAAATTAATTATCTTAATGCATCTGTTTGTGCAAAATTGAAATACCTACTCGTTCGAGACTCCTAACATTACACTTTTAATTGACTGAAAGAAAGGGTAAGTTGGAACAAAAATTGTTTGAAAATTTAAAATTAATTTCATAATCCCGTTATAATCGAGGTTGAATAATCAAAATTAATTTCAAACTTAAGCTTTGAGCCTAATTGAAATCATGCAACATTATTATTTTACAATATAAATTTGAATTTAAATAACTTGAACTTATGTTGGAATGAAATTACAGAGTCTAAAAATTTAAAAAATGTTTATAATAATTGAGGACAGTAATTTAAACTGTTGTATAGATAAGTTGGTGTTTATAAAATTTCCTGTGAAAAATTACGTACTTGGAAGAAGAACAGTGATAAACAAGCGTTAACTTGATCCAATTTGTAGATAAGTGTAAACTTTTATACACACAACAACTGTTCGTTAATAAAAATCGATAACTTCTCTTTACTTTTCTCATTTTTGAAATAACAATAGTTTCCCAAATCCAAAGCATGCAGCTGTTTGGTTCGAACACGGAAGCTTTAAGCAATAAATAACTAAGGAATTTTATAAAATTGTATCTCTTTATCTGGTCGAGACGTTACAAGTTAAATTTTTTTTATGGATTTAAACAGTTCCAAAAGATCAGAATTAAAAGTTAATAATCTCCTCGATTATATTAGTTTAATAATTTATTAGCAACTTGAGATTAATTTAACTGGTTGTAATAATAAACTTTTGGGTATTATATTGGAGCAATCTGTGCTTCAGTTTCTAAGACGGTTGCCCTATAAACACATTTGATCTTGAAGCTGTTCAAAGAAATGTCTACGTTGTTTGAAAAAGTAGATCGTAGTTAGATATCCGTTACAAAAGTAGTGTTTGGGTAAAACTGTATACCATCATCTGGAATGTCTTGTATAATAACGCTTTTAACTTCTATTATATTACTAAAATTGCTTATATCTTTTCAACGGAAAGTTTCTATTGCTGTACATAATACAAAGTTCCGGATCATCAAACAGCTATAAAATTTGTTTACAAGTCATCTAATGCAATAGCTATGAAGAATGTAAATATATAAATAAAACTTATCAATATAACTTGCAGAAAAACATTTAAAGTCGCACATTGCATTAACCGTAACCTTTTTTAGAAGCATTTTGCTACTAATATCGACCAAGCTGAAATAATTTTCGGTGGCCAAATGAAAAAAACCATTTATGGAGTTATATTAGTGCACCCAAAGGAACCATTAAAATATAACAATTCTAGATATACGAAGATAGTTATCTAAGAAATAAACCTATTAAATACAAATTATTTAATTTCCTTGTAACAAAATATTTCATCCATTTTAACACCATACGCCGTAACTCAGTTTTGAACTTTTCTTATTATTTTTTCATGGTTAAATTCCAGAAAGTTTTCGAACTTTAAGAGCTGGTGACGCCTGAAGGTCGTAATCTCACAATAAAATGAAACTGTGTACACTTCTGTCGTAAATTAATTAAAAACTCCTCAGGCTTCAATTTTGTTTGCCGTAGTTGTTAAATAAACTTTTTTCTTCTCTCTGATTCCACATACCCAAAAATTGAAAATAGTTGGAGTATTTAATTATTAAAAGTATTAAAAAATTAATACCGTATTGTGAGGGTGTTATTTTTTAATTTAGGAAGCAAAGAAGAATATAAAAACAACAACACCGGTATTTTCAAACTTTTTAATTGCATAGCATACACAACCTAAAATTTTAATACGAAATCGCAAAGTTTATAAAAATTTAAGGGTATACATTATAAGAAATTTTATCTATACGATAGCTGATGACATTTATTAAAATTAAAATTTTACATGAAAATTCTTTTACACTGGTTACATCAGCTTTAAACATTATTAATGTAAGTTACCTACATTTTAAAAGTTGCACGAAAGTGAAGGTATATTAATAAAAATGATTAATGGATTTTCTATATATTGTTAGTTCCTTTTTTAAAAAAATTTAATAGAAGATGAATATAATACGAGACTATAATGACCGATTTTACCATTATTTATGTAAATAAAAATGTTCAATTTTTCCAATATTTTTCGAAAAGTAGTCGCCTATCACAAACAAATTTAATATGACGTTTTCCAGAAAAATTAAGTCGAAGTATAAGAAAATATGGCAAAAGATCTTGGAGACATGTTTAGTGATCAGGAATTCCTATGTAAACTTTTAGAATGTATTTTGCTATCTGCAGCACTTATTTTATCTGAAAATGGGCACATGATTGTTAATAATTCTACTGAATTGACGATAATTGCAATTTATGGTTACGTTATAATAACACTTGCAATTCTTCTTTGTATGATATTGGATGATAACCCGCCCGTATTACTTGATCAGATTTTAATATTAACTGGAGGTATTTTAAACTTAATTATTGGAATATATGCTTTGTCCCGACGCACATCATCCCGTACATCTACAATACCAATACTTTGTACTTGTGCAGGAATTATTATGTTATTAGATGTAATTATGAAATTAAAAAAATAGTTGTTAGTAATTTTCTAAATAATTATTGAAACAGATTTGGGGTTTGACAAATAATGGAAAGATGACTTTCTTTTTGGTGTTGAATTTGTTGTTCTCTGATAGCTTTATGTTCTTATGGGTGGCTTAGGTCGCACGTAGTCCAAGGTTTGTAATAATTATATCGTCGTTTATCCTCACCGAGGGAAGGGATCATTTCCATCAGCTTTTCTTCTGGCGCCACTGCCAATATATAGAAGAATGTGGATTTAGGTAAACACAAATATCTTTTATATTCTATAATTTAATGGACGAAAACTTGGCGCAATCCTTATTTTATATCCAATATAGCAGGCGATTTGTTTATACGTGTTTTTATAGCAATAAAGTACCTGTTGTTTTACTAATTATAATTACCAATTAAATAAATGAATAAAAGAGTCTTTTAGAACAATTAAAGCGTTGACGGTAATTTACTCAACTAAAAGGAACGGCGCCGGCGGCGAGGTGTTAAAATATTATTGCAAACTGGAAGATTTATTTTTAAAATGTTTGTTAATTAAAGTTTAATTACTGGTGTCCTTTTAGCCACAAGAAAAATGTACTCGTGTTCATCAACTGGAGAACATGTCCAAGTACTACTTTTTTTACGTGCCGATGCCGGCTTGACGGTTTGGACAGGAAATTCCCAAATATGTATTCGTATGGTTCACTGAAAACGCGAAAAAAAAATTAAAATCTTTCTCAAGTTCCTACCTGACTTGTATAAGCCTTCGTAGCGTTTTACTTTTAACAGTTGATCAGAAATTTTCTCCAAAGAAACCGAAAGTATTTTCTGGTCATGATGTGTGTAACTCAACTTTGTAAGAAAACTTTTGTTTTTACGACTTCCCCTATGCGTTTTTTTTATATTAGCGCCATGATACATTTAGGGACGTGGGAGTTGTACATATTTTGGAGTTGCGGTTGTACCTGAAGGTTGCGAATTTGCGATGCGAACGCAAAATGGTCGCCACATTTTGTCCTTAAGGTACCCGTGCATAGTGAACACCATTATTCAAGTTCGTCTTGGCAGTTGGTTGCCAAAGTGGGCATGATGATTTTTCTCCCATTAATTCAATTTTTGATAGAAAAGCAGTATAATGATTGGCGTTAGCATTCGTTTTTTTCCATTAATAATTCGACATCTACCATTTTTGGATGCCTGAAAATAAGTTTGTTATTCTTGACACGATGTTTTATTCTGAAGTGATTCACCCTAATTAGGCAACATTTTATTCACGCACACCCCCTCGAGCCTAGCAGAAGATAACGAGCATTTATTTTCCTACGTTTATTTGGACAAATCTTTCAGGATTTAGTTCATGGATTTATCTTCCATGATGAGCTTCTGTTGGGGAAGTATAGCAAAGAACTATAATATGATAAGTGTTACCTGAAACTTCCACGATCAGAAGTTACCTCATTCTCTGATTTCGTGGCTTGCCAAAATCTTTAAAAAATACCTAAATATTAATGTATAGAGGGGAGGATTGGGATGAACATTGGTTTGTCTAAACCTCGCCTTGGCGTGATTGTTGTGGACGATACTAAGTGGGCTTCTGAACCACACACGAAATCTATTTGAAATCAAAACTTGAGCATGGATTGCATGTTTCTATTTTTATTTCCCATTTTGCTATGATTTGTCTAACCCCCAGTGGAAAGGAATTATAGTGATTAATTTTTAATTAAATTATAGGAAGAATGTGGTCATTTGTTTGTTGACCTTCCATATAAAGTTTTGAGATGAGGGGTTAACGAAAGATTGTTAGTTTGTATGACGTTTTGGGCATATACTATTTACTCATTTACAACAACAACAATTTTAACAATTTATTGTTAAAATTTAACAATTTTTAAAAATTAAATAGATAAAGGAGAAAAATATTCATAATAAACATACCAACTTCATGAGAGGAAAATGTTTGAGATTCAGCAAGTCATATCCAGTTTATGACGACTGTGTCATAGAGCTTGAATATATTATCTGGTTATTACAATGTTTCTTTGGGACCAAGGAGAAATTAAGGAGGCGGGACCCGATGAAATTTTTACGAAAATCATTTGCTACAAGGATTAGCCTAAACATCTGGCCATAATTTTCAGATAGGAAAGACGGATGGGATGGGAGATAGTTAGGATTTTACTGATTAAATTGCATATCACATTGAGAACCTGGTATCGAGGGTGACTGGAAAAATAATTTAAAAGCCTCTCAGAATCAATAGGTTTGTGATACCAATTGGTGATCATTAACCCATCGAGGTTCCTGGCAAGCAAAAGTCAAGGAATAGCATTCCCTATGCTTTTCAAGTTCCATAGTAAACTCAAGGTCATTATGGAAATTATTGAAGTGGTCCAAAAGAAGTGGTAGACATTTATCACTGACTACCAGAAAAAGATCATCGGCGTATTTTCTAATTCTTCTTTTGCACGTCACCGGATCTTGCCGACCTTTCTCCAAACGTTCTGTATTTGAAGTATTACATATCATATCTAGAGATGCTGTACTAGGTAGATTACACCTCGGTAGTTTGCCATTGTCTTCCAAGAGGAGACGGTTAGAATAAAGTTTTACTGAGTCCGAACTCGAAACAGGTATGAAGCACAAGTTCGGTCGGCTTTCTGCGACGCCACTTCCATAAATGGAAAAATAATGAAAAGGAAATTTGTTTTACAAACTTATTCACTATTTTTCGGATACTATTGTAATATTTACAAATGACTTATTTGAATACAAGAAAAATATACGATATGGAAAAACAAAACCATTATAAAATAAAATCATTTGTCCTGGAATTGGCCCTGTATTGGTTAACGGCCGTTACATTGTATACAAGCGGTTTATTAAAATAACCAATTATTTATAAAATAATCGAAGTACGGGCAGTTTTCCCATGGGGTTTATTTAATGAAAATCACCGGCGGTGATGGTAAGTAAAACAGAATAATATCTAATTTTCAGAAAAACTAAACTTGACAGGGTGTCGGTTCACAAAAACACGAGATGGTTTCTGCTACTATACGTGTAAGTTATTACTTTTATAAATTTCAAACTAAAAGTTTACTCTTTTTATGAAATACGAAACGTAAACTTGAAGATGTGCTCCAGTGCTGACAAAATTAACACGGGCGTTGTGGGATTAGAAAACCATAAACGTCAGTCGGACTGGATTTCGTTCACGGGGTTTGTTTAACTACGGTGTAGGAAAACTCGCCTTTCCAAATTAGTGCGGTTTACCAAGCCCAGAGGGGGGGGTTGTTTTAAAACAACCTTATCGTGATCGTAAAGAATCACTCGGAAAGACCATAATATAATACGGACTTATGAATCGTATACGCCAATATCCCGAATTATTTTATTAGACCCGAAAATCCACTCAATATGGTTATCTAAATGATACTTGGGACTTCAGATCAAGAAGCCAGCTTAGTAGACTTTGTTGCTAGCTCTGAAGTGGAAAGTTCGTTTCTTTAAACGAATCTTTGAGAACAACCCGAAAGTTCACCAGAGCGAGCTCACTAAACTGCGCTTTGATGCAGCTTCCTGTTGCAACTCAAATATTTATTTCAATGTGTTCATGGCTTGTATGGAGAAAATAGTACTTTATCAACAGATCCCTCTACTACTCAAATTTCCATTCGAGTGAAATATCCTACCGTAGTTAAAACTCCCACTTTTAATTTCAAGAAAATACCTTAATTTATGTGATGCAACTCAACACACGAATGTAACCGTTTTGCACAAAAGTTAACCATTACAGAGAAAAATGATTGACAATCATTAACAAAATAATATATCATAACAAACTATATTCACTTTTTGTAAAAAACCTTATCTCAACGTTGAAAATGGGTAAATAAATGCCCGAAACGTTAGACAATGTAATAATTTTTAATTGTTTTTCATTTTTTTTTATTGGTTTTCACGGTTCTTCATTTTTCATTGACACCTCTTCTCAACTATTTATTTAATATTGTAGCAAAATTTAAAAATTAAGTGTTCAAGTTAATTATAAATATTCAAACGAAGTTATATAACATTAAATTAGAAATAATTCTTTAAAATATCATGATCGACTTTTATTTAATATACATTTTAAAATATTATGCAGGTTTTCTTTGAAACCTATAATTTTAGTTGGTTACATTTAAAAAGTAATCATTAGATTATTTCAGCTGTAAGATTTACCTATTGCTATAATATATTATAAAAAGATTGTAGATATTAATAAGGGTAATTAAAAAGGTGAAAGTGATTTACGTGAACCCGTTAGAGAGATTTTCATATTGGACGCAATAGGGTAAAAAAACCTTCATATTTCATTAAAGCTTTACTCTTTATTTGCACATTTTTACGTCCGCCAGGTAAACATAATTTTTATAAATCAATATCCATAACCAGTTTTTTGAGAATCACACATTTTTGTCGTTCCCGGTTGTTACATATTTTTTAATGGTGTAGCTTTTTAATCCCTGATTGAAAACCAGTGGCGATTCTCAAATATCGTAAATCACTTAATGTAAAAATAAAATTGTTTAGTTTTTCGTAGTGAATTTTGTAGATAGATTAAAAAACTGATACAACCAAATAGTTGCCCAACCCTCAAAAGCTTAAATAGTACATCTATATTTTGATAACACCGCGTAATGGTTAAAACTTATGGTATAATAATGTTTATTATTTAAAGCGGTTATTACTTTTTCGCCAAATCACTACACTATTGACTGAATGATAATAGAATTCCTGCACTTTGTAATCAATCTTGTCTTGGCCTGCTTTCTTCAGTTTTCTGTGTAAAAGCTTAATAATGATAGATTATGCCGAAAAATTTTATCATTATTCATAATGCTATAAGCTTAAGAAAACATTAAAAATTAGATAAGGCTTGACGTATTGCCTTGAAAATATTATATAATAAAATTTCATTTAAAGTAGGTAATTGAAATGTTAAAAATTCAATCAAACTTTTTTGAAATAAAGTTAAGAAAATTAATTAACTTAAAAGTATTCCATAAATCGTTAAGTATTAAAATTTAAACTTGATCCAACAATTTGCTAATAAAATTTCCTTTTTTATTTTCTCTCTTGGATAAAACAGCACGACCTATGATGGTCTTTTATTCGAACCGATACAAACACAACGTCAGATTTTCCTTAAGCTTACATAAAACCGCCCAAAACCTTTAATACTTTGGTTGTATCTCGTTTTTACAAAGATCTAGTTGTAGATAGAACAAGAAATAATATACTTGACACGATGGTTTTCATAAAACCGAAGGATTCTCAATAACATTGTAATATCACCCGCGTAGATTTGAATTTATAAAAAAGTCACGTCTAACATAAAATATAATAATAAAGGTTACTGTCGTTGTAGTATTTATAATAAATCCATAAGTGAAGCTGAAAGATAATAAAATTTTATACGAAAAAATGGAAAAGAAAAACGCGAATTTCTGTGTTAAATTACTGTACGAGTATTGAGTAAGTTTTAGAAGATGTTTACATAGAATTTTCTAATGTTTTCTTAACATTTATTTGCAGCATAACATTCTAGCTGTCGCGTTATTTCTTGAACATAATTTTATTATTATTATTTATACATAACTGGATAACATAAATGGTATTTTCTTGTTATTTTAAAATAACGCTATATGAACTTTAGAACTATCCTGAAGAAAATGTTTTCATAAATATTTATAAAAAATTTTGTAATTTGTAGATTACATTTATCTTTAGGGTTCCTATTTTGACTGGTGCATGATATTTAATAAATAATTAAAATTTTTATGCAAGTTTATAAATTTTAAGTTAAAATTAAATTATTTTAGCATTTCAATTAAGTTATTTTCGTAAATGTAGTATAAAAGTTCATGGTTATTGTCTGTAGGTATTGTATTTATACTGTGCAATAGAAAACGTACTAAAAGGTAACAATAATAATTTAGTTTTAGTCGTAATAAAAATATAACAATTGTATACTTAACGTCGTTAACAAACCATAAAACTTTTTCATGACCAACTAGAAAATATAAAATATAACCCTCGAGGACATTACGTATTCTTTGTGAATCAAGCTCTTAATAAATTAAAGTAAATTAAATTACCATAACAAAGATACGACAAATCAGCAGGATTTTTAATACTATCTTGAATAGTTAATAGTTCCAAATAGTTTCAATAATCTAATAATGTTATACAAATACAAATTACGTATAGTACAAATTAGAACCGTTTGCTTAACGTGGACCCCAAATCAAATAAAACAATTTATAAGCCCTTACATGATCCTAACTAGTAACCCACAACTCATAGCTTTGTCATGCCAAACTTAACCAATCCGAACGTGAAATCATTTCCAGGAACTGTTTTGGCATTTACTTCTGGTCGATTGGGGAGATCTTTAATTATCAACTAGTTTAGCAGTACTAAAGTTCACCATGAGGCTGAAAGAAGATAAATTTTGACTCTCTTTTCCTCTCTAGCATATTGATGTGTTCTTTCTTTTATAATAAAAATTTATACCTACATATTTTTGTATTACAATAAATTACTACGATGGTGAGCCTGGTCAAATTGTAACGATTAAAAAATAATACCTATCTTGCAATAAATTAACGTTGAACTAATTATTATGGCTTTGAAAATGTTTATGTAATTAAGAAAAGGTTATAAAATTTTCACAGTTGATGAGGGTACAGCATTGCCTTGTGTGAATAGAGTAACAATTTGAGGATCCTTTAACGCTCTATGATATTTGTTATCATGTTCATCATGCCAATGTCGTCACTTTTCTGTGTAATATAATTTCAATTATCTTAATTCATTACATATTCGGCTGAAGATTGACAAAAAGCATGAAGGAAGTTTAATGTACACTACATATTTACATTTAATCTCTCGATAATAAGCTTACTTCAATATCGGTTTAGGGTATTAGATTTTAATTATTTGAATTTTAACAACTACAACTTTGGTAATCTTGGAATTTTGAATAATAATTTGTAAAGCATAGTTTGAAATATTGATCGAAATGAATTATTTGACTGAGGGTGAGGTTACTTCGCAGTGTAAATCTTCTCTTGCTTAAAATTCAGCAATTGTAGGTATATTAATATTGTGACCTTTTTCAAAATTATTTACGACACCGCAAAAGGTTAAGAACGTGAGGTTAAGAACATTTTGCTATGTCATGCAGCGCATACGAAGCCCTTATAAAAAATAGATGTTCTCACATATAATAAATATGTTTAATATAGAAACATTACAGAATTTCATTAAATATTATTCATATTGTAGGCAAAACTTATGATATGATAATAGTTCAGTACGTGTATAACTTCTTGACGTTTCGAGGAGGAACTTCTGTAGACTTAAGAAAAATGGGGCTATAATACCCAGTTTCTCTCGCAGCAGTTTAGAATGTCACTGAGTTTATATATACTATAATATTCACAAATTTCCTCAATATATTATAAATATAATGTAGTAGCAAAAATATATGGAACATTTTTTTAGTAGTACTCGCAATTTCCATTTGTAAATCAATACTTATTATTAAAATCAAGTTAAGCGATATAAAAAGCTCTATGAATATCTAACAAAATTCTGTCTAGTAGTAATAACAATCGATTAATATCATTTAGGTAGTGAAATCTAATAATAACCATATCAAAAACTATTGTAAGTTATATAAAATTTCAGGATTTTTATAATATTACTTTTCCTATACGTAAGGGAAATATTATATTCCGCCCAAAAATCGTAAATGGAAATGTTTGTATTAAATAATTCGTTATAATGCCCTGATATCATTTTCATAATTTCTATTTAGATGTCCGTCTGTGTGAAAAAATAGTATCAATCGCACAGGTTAAACGGCTCAAAGATGTGTCATCAAATTCGGTATGAAAAATCTTAGAGGCTAGATAAAAAAAATAGTAAAAGTCTGTTGAAAATTAGGGAAATGATAAACGAAAGAATAAAAATTACAGTAATAATTTCTTTTCGACTACCCTGTTTTAATATCACTTAAGTGTTCTAAGCGGATAAAAAGGGACACGCAATATGGGTAATTTTATATTTGACGTTTCAATAATAAATTGTCTAAAAACCTAACTCGACATTTAATGTTAACAATTTATTCGAATTTTGAGAATTATGTTAAATTAGAGGTAAGGAGGTAACTCATAACTTAATGCTCTTCTAAATTGGTATTAAATTAAGTGAAATTCGTTATAATGTTTATTTTTCATAAATTTTTAACAACTCTTACGTTTGTCCTTTTCATCGACCGAAGATGAGAATAATATAGATTCTCGAAATGCGCCTCGAGTTTTATAATTAAAGGACTTGGGAGAAAAAAGACTGCATTTTATTTTTATTGTATTAAATAGCTCTTTAGTATTGGCAAAATGATTTTTAATTTTTGAAATTTTTTTATTTTTGAATCTTTTTGAATCTCGTTAATTTTGATTCCATTTCACGGTTCTGTGTTGTTAGAACTGCGTCGGGATCTGATTCAACAACGACACTTTTTTTATACGAGCTTATGTACGGACGAATTCTCGATTCCAACAAAGACAAAACACGATTGGATTCCGTTAACAAGTTTTTAATAATGAACAAATTTTAACATACAATTATATAACTCAAACAATCTTTATCGGACTACTATTCTACGCACTGAATTACTGAATCTTTGCTAACCTGCTATATCGTACCGTGCGCACAATTTTCGTTCTTCGCTCTTGTATCTTCCACTCTCTATTCTCCTCCCAATCTTCTCACGATCCACACTCGTTCTGCTCTTATCGTTCCAGTATTTCACCGATCTCTTCCAATAGACCGGATATTCTGTATCCGGATCTCACGTACGTATCCGTACTGTACGATTTCGACCAACAATTCTTTGTTGCCGACACCTCCCGGCTTCCACTATTTCAAGGAATTTTTATTGCTTGGGAAAATTATTCTCCCTTGTAGCACCACCGTTTAACTCGCGAATATAATTTCTTTCAGTTATATTTTAATTGAATCTCAATTATTTACACGACTGCGTCTCACCGTACTGTTATGCGACCGTTCCGTTTAGGAATCTTGATGATACTATCTTATTTACTTTGAGTAACTTTCGTTACCATATCGTTTTGTTTTTTAAAACCGGAGCTTCATATAATTTGCGGTTTGTTTATATATGGACGACGGTTCTCTGCACCTTTGATTTGTTTGCCATGTTGTATATAACGCGTACATACAACATGCAACACGAACAACTTAAAATTAATCAACGACACAAAAAACAAACACATGCTAACAATGTGTTTGAACCCACCGTATCCAACCGTTGTTCTCTCCTTGTTGGTAATAACCTATCCTCAACCTGCATAGAGCGTATCACAACAATACATAAGCTGAAAGATAACTTTATGGAGCGTTCTTATGCGTCTGACTTTTCTTTATCGTTCAAAAATTGACAATAGTTCGGTTATGATTTCTAATAATTTATTTTAAATCGTTTATAATAAAACCTCATTCATTTCACGGAAAAATAATTTATAATCTAAAATTTGAAGGTTAAAGTAATACAAAGTCTACATAGCGTACAATTTTGTTTCGTTTTATTTTATATTTTCTATATTTAACATGTCGCGCATTTAAGTTTTGAATAATAATTTTAAGAAATCACAACCAAAGTATTCCAACAACGACATACATACATGTTTCGATCTTACTTACCAGATCTCATCAGTGGCGTATAGAAGAAAAAGCTTCTTCAATGACTTTTTTAAATTGTTAAATTTCTTCGCAAACGGTTAATTTGCATTGGCCCAATCCTCTATGGGGTTATGATTGAGGTTTAAAAACTAGAGAATCACGGAAAGTTAGATGAAAAACTTAGGACAAGCTTAGCAATTCTAATGGAACAGATTATGGATGAAAGACAAAACAATAAGAGAAAATGTAAGAAGAATATGAACAAAAGCAAATTTTGGAATTTAGAATTGAGGAAATATGGAGTAGATATAATACAAGAATTCAGATGTGGGGAAATGGGGAAGTAAATATTAAAGATTATGTATTATTGTATTCCGGAGTGCTTTTTTTTTATTTCGAATAGGTCAAAAGACAACATTATGCAATTAAAACCAGTAAACGGAAGACTTGTGTACCTAAGGATGAAGCGAAATTGAAAAGGATGATTTTTACCGCAAACCAGACCAGTAGCCAGGGGGCGCACGTGCCCCCCCCCCCCGAAATGTTCAAAAGAAACAAAAATTTTGAAAGTAAAACATTTGAATTTCGAAAATAAAATACATAGGTACATTTTGGAAAAAGTCTTTTTCCATAACATATTGTTGAATATTAAAAAACATTGTTACTTTGTAATAAAAATTCCCGGAAGGGGAACCCCCGAAAATTTTACTTTTAAGATATTTGTAATGAAGTACTTAGTTTAATATATAAATGAATAAAACTTAAAAAAATTTGTAATAAAAAGGGGAACCCCCTTTACAAGTGCCCCCCCCAAATGAAATCCTGGTTACGGGCCTGCCGAAAACTATAAATATTAGACCCGATACGCTAATTATAATTGGAGACTTCAATGCCAGGATAGAAAATGAAGATCGATTGAAGAGAGCAGCGGCAAAATATACACCACTTGACAAAATAAATACTACTGAACTATTTAACTTAACAGAGGCAAATGATATGATCATAAATAGTAAGCAATTTAAACGACCATCGGTGTATAAGATTACATGAATAGGTGAGAGTGTAGTTATATAGGCCCGTCCTGCAAAAAAATTCTGAGAATGTATTATCAAAATTTTGAGTAAATCGATTTTGAAGTTAGCTCATTTACATGTAATTCAGTGGTGGATTAACGAGATTCGGAGTGCGTCGCTCATTCTGTTGACAGTCCGTGCGCTATGAATGACCCTAACACTTAGCCCTCCGATTAGTTGAGCACGTCACGCAGGCACTCAACAAAAAAGAATTCACCGGCCTAGTGCTACTCGACGTATCGAAAGCTTTCGATAAGGTCTGGCACGAAGGCCTCCTGTTCAAAATGCTTCAATACAAAATTCAAATTCCACTAGTCCGACTTATTGCCTCCTACCTTCACGACAGAAATCTCCAAGTCAAACTCATGAACACCAGATCCACAAAGCGCCCCATCACCTCCGGGGTCCCCCAGGGATCGATCCTTGCAGCTTCACTGTTTAACATCTTCATGAGCGACATTCCAACCCCCTTAGATCCCGCAACAAAAATTTCACTATATGCAGATGACACTGCAATATACACATCCTCAATCCACCCGGACATAGCCACAACCCGCCTCCAGGAGGCGATCACCGATCTCGGAAGGTGGTACGAAACTTGGCGCATCGAGGTTAACTCGAGCAAAAGTTCCGCGATCATGTTTCGAAATCGTTGCAAGCCTCACAACTCCAGTGTCTGGATGTTTGAGGAGCAAATCCCCTGGAAAACCAAGGTCAAGTACCTTGGCATTACCATGGACCGGCGCCTCAAATGGGACGCTCACATTTCCTCCGCAACCGGTAAAGCCAATTGCCTCTTCAATAGATTGTTCGTCCTCATGAACGCAAAAAGTACCATGTCCCCCGCTAACAAACTAAGATTATACAAAGCCATAATCCGCCCAACAATGATTTATGCCTCCCCTGTCTGGGGATATGCACGCCCCAGGGCCATAAATAAACTTCAAGTCATCCAAAACAAAAATCCCCGAGCTATTTTCAGCGCCCCCTATTACGTCACTAACAGGCGACTACATGCAGACGCCAAACTAGACCTCATTAACACTCTTAATCGTAAACATGCCACCAATCTCTACAACAAATCCAAATTCTCAGAAAACCCACTAGTAAATCAACTAGGTCAATACAACCCAGCCGACTTTTTCATACCCCGTCCCAAATCACTCCTGACCACGGACAACTCCTGACCATAACTCACCCCCACACAGACTAATGTATGTTCACAGGTTTAACTTACACAAATTCTCTTCGAAAGTGAATTTATTCACTAGATTTGTGTAATTTTTCGATCAATTTCCACAAGCTTCGATAAATCACCCCCCATAGTATCACTACAATCCCACTAGTCGCCAATTCTGACTAGTTCCAAGTAGAAGCCACTCACTTCGAGGTCATCAATAGAAATTATAATTTCTTTCTTCGAATTAGGGACTCTACTATATCGGCAAACGTAAAAAAAATTTCTTTTTCTTCACATATCTCATATTCACAGTCACAGCCCAGGTTTCTAACCAGTCAGTCCGCCAAGCGCCAATTCCCAGAGACCCACCGGTCTCTACAACTTCCAATGTCATTAATGTATTCTTTCAGATGAAGGAGAAGGCCGGCCATGCCGGGATGCTCCATCAAATACATATCAGGTAAAGGTAAAGGTTCGAACCGGCAGATGCAGCTCGACTGTCGTACATGTAACATCGATTATTTTTTGTTTTTAGGCGATTTTTTGGGGGTGAAACGTAATAGTTTACTGCCCCATACCGCAACTATACTTTTTAATGCTATTTCGAGGTTCTCTCACATCCCGGTTTTCTTGATCGGAGGCCCTTCTCGTATGTTTAGCCTAGTAACCAGAGTCAAAACCGCTCTGGAGGGGTGCAACGCGGAGCGGCGCCCCGGAAGAGTAGGTTTTGACGATGGATTACCCTCCCTATCGAATGCACACCCCAAAAATCGAAGAAAGAAAAATTTTAATTTTTTCACTTTTTCGGCAATACACTTGTTATTTTCCATTTTTTTGCGAATATTTATTACTAATATCTACTAATCACACCCCTACCTTCCCGAATTTCAAAGAAAAATTCAAATCGGAGCGAAAAAATTTCACTCGATTTCAAGGGACCACGGGCGACCGATGTTACACCGACCCGGGTCGGCCGCATACTCGATGCTACTTTCCCGTACTTTTCAAATTGATTTTTCTCAAAATTTCGACTATACATTCTCGGGCGAAATTTTTACAGGACACTCTAATAAGGTTCCTTTTGCTATAAAAAAATTTTTGGGAAATTTGGAGTGGCGGTGGTTAGGTAATTCTTCCCCATGAATACAACTGGGAATAAATAATAACAAGATGGGAAACCAAAATGATCAAGTAAAGCTAACAAGAAAAGAAAAAATACAATAAAAAATGTCAGATTATTTCAGAGCAGAGAACGCGGATTCTGACCATTATCTGATGAGAGCGGAAATGAATCATAAAGTAACTTCCAAAGAGGTAAAAGAGAAAACAAGTAAAGATGTTCAATAAAAAAATTTGGAAAGGAAAATGATAGAATAACAGCGATGTAATGGCCAAAAAAATGGACGACAAAAGTGATGAAACAGAAGATCATAAGCGAAACAATATGAACCACCGCTAGAGAAACAATAGAGTATAAGGAAAAAATGTTTACAAATTGTAGTTTGATCCAGAATGCAAGGACAAACTAGAAATAAGCGACAATTAAGAGAAAATGGTTGAAAACTATTAATCATAGAAGAGAATGGAAGCATTAATTTAATGCAAGAAGAAAAATTACGAATGGCTAAAGCAAATAATGGATGAACTGGAAAGAAAACAAAGAATTAGTATTGTCACAAACAGATAGTTAAATTAAATTAAAATGGCTAGTATATAAATATCACCCTGTAGAGTAAATTTTATAATTATGAGTTGCTAAATGAATATTGCAGAATATAAAACATACACGAGCATTGTGAAGTCACTAAGTCAGCATTATCAATAGGACTTAGGAAGGAGACCACGAAAAAGTGGAACAACAAAAAGTTATTAAATATCCGAAAATGAGGATAGATAGGTGGTTGTCATTTGGACTAGTAAGTGAGTCATTTGAAAGTGCAGGGTGTTTGTGCATCCAAATATTAATAATCAAGAATACAAGATGTCGATCGTACGAGCCATCAAAACTTCCTGGGTCTTATTGGTTATTCTAATCGTAGAGTAAGATAAATTTAAATTATTCATATATGTAATATTGTTCCCCAAATATTTTATTTAAATAGATTTGCTAATAATAATTACCCAATGACTATTATTTAAAAGTTACACCCCAAATTAAGATCCCAAGTTATTAAAGGCTAAACATAAAATGGTAAGAAGGGCCTAAACACGACAGTATATGAAAATCTTGAGAATAAACCAAAGCTGAGGACGAGATAGACCTGACACATCAAGAGGTGAAGAAGGTACTGAATGAATTGAGAAATGGAAAAACTCAGGGAATTGATTAAATCTTCCGGAAAATGTTAAAATATGGAACGGTATTATATGGAAAGTAGCGACACATAAGAAGGGGGACAATGTAAAATGTAGGAACCATAAAGGGATAACCATAAGGATAAACAAATGGGAAATTCAAAACTTTGAAATAAATACTGAAGTCAGATAAGGCGAAGCACTGTTGGAAAGTCTATTTAGCATTGTGTTAGAAGATGTAAACTGAAGCACAAATTACTAGGGAGTGATAATAAGCATAGAGTAATAGACAGTGGCGTAGCCATATGTTATACTAAGCATAGCGCTACCTGAAAGCTACAGTGAGATATCTTGCAAAAATACGATTTTCAGTTAGGTATTGAATTAAATTGGTATCGCCCATTTTATTTAATGCCATATTGAAATATTTCAATATAATATTCCTTTATTTGTATAGAACAAAAAAAAATGCAAAAGAAATATTCACACTTCGAATTCTAATTGAAAAGCAATTTAAATCTTTAACATGAAGTAGGTATCTCAAATTGACTATTTCGTTATATCTCACTGTAGCTTTATTCAGGTAGCGATAGTCAGAACAAGCAGGAAAGTGATAGAGACCTTTAATAAAATATGGAAGCACGGTAAACCATAGGCCTGTGGGTAAATGAAGGAAACAACAAATACATGTGCTGTAAGAGAAAGACTTATGACATACAGAAAAATATTGTAGGGGGAAATTTCAGAAATAGATTAAGGAAGAAGAGTACATACAGTGAATGAATCATGAGATAGTCAAAGAAATGGATAGAAAAGACATAGTAAAGTATAGCTGGTTCATATTATGATGAAGGAGCCAGAGGATGTGACACGAAATATCATACCTACAATGAAGACTACAGCGAGGGGAAAATCCATATTGAACTGGATGGATGGAGTGTCGAAGGATGTGCGCAACATGGGAGTCAACAATTGGAAAAACAAGTGCTTGGACAGAAAGGAATGTAGTGAACACTGCCAGCAACACACATACAAAGCTGTAGTGGGGGAAGATAAGGAGTGGTTCACCTTATGAAATGAATTGTAAAGACCGCAAAGTGGCGCGAATATAATTCCTTCAAACATAATTTCAAATTTCATTTGTTCCAGGACTTGGAATTTAAGATATACCGCCCCCATTTTTTATCTGAAAATCTATATCCTCCGCTTTTGTTTTATAACTTCGCTCAGCTCGGACTGTATTTATTTTTAATTAGCTGCATGACAACCACCTGAGTAACAGGATTCACTGTAATCATGACTATGATAAATAAATAATTTCCCTAAACGAGCATTGCTATAACTGAAATATGGATTACGGCATAAAAATTTCAGATTATTTTTCACAATAGAATTCGTTGAACTATGTTAGTAATTTAATATTCAACATCATAATATTATAATATGGGTAATAAAAAGGATTATAGAAATATTTTTTATATAGGTACATAAGTCCTGGTGGATTATTATTATTAAAAATATTTGATTTTGTTCGAGGTTCTTGGGGTCACTTTCACAATTCGGTTTCTTGGGTTATCTGGTTGTATTTAATATACAGATACCTTTTGTAAAATGCGGTTTTACCTCGTCAAATACTTGAGCAGAGTCTGTTTAAAGTTGAGCTACCAATTACAAAATTTAATTATATCAAGTTTGATTTAATTTAAATTTGTAATTTAATAAAACTAAAGTTTTCAATTAAATTGTTCAGTGAGATCAACTTACCTATATGTTTACTTATAATTTCCTTGTTTTTCAATTTTTTTTAAATATAATAAACAGTCTGCATTACATTACGTTAAGTAATCAAAATGATTGAGTTATAATCTTTGTCATAAATAAGCTGCACTTGAAAACAGCTTGTTATAAAAATTTACTTGCTGGGTACTAGGGAAAAATTGCAATTAGAAGTTCGTAAATCGTACGCTAGCCTTCCAGATTAGTTCATTATTATTAAATAGCAATTGCTGTAAGTTTGGAAAATTGTACTGAAAGACAAAAAAAGTTAAAAGTTATTAACTCCAAAATTGATTATAAATTGGTGCATTATTATAACTTTATTTTACCATAAATCTTATTTTAGGAGCTGAAATTAATTCAAAACAAAAGATTTAGCTACATGTTGATTGCAAATTAATACAGGGTCGACTTGGGTTAGTTTGAGATAATCTGGTTTATGTTTATACGTAAAGCTTTTAAATTAGTTTCAGGCGAAAGCACATAAATTGAACACGCGATGCACTTCCAATTCAAACTTTACTGTGTAGTATAGAAAGTAAATTAATATAAATTTTAAAACACTCCAACCTGAAAATCTATTCAGCGTGGTTTTAAATAGTTTTCTAGTTTCCGCGACCACAGTTGAACCAATCGTGTACACAGCTGAGTACAGGGCATAAAATTCAGCTTTAAATTTATTGTAATTTATTCTTCCCCTTGCCTTTTCAAAGATTTTTGAGCTAAGAAAATACCTAGCATACGACTTGACGCTTTTTATAAAAATTTTGAAATAATATTTTGAGAGTGAAATATTTTCTAATAAAAGAAACCTAAAACAACTAACAGTAAGACAAATCAAAGTTAATGTAGTAGATGGTGTGTCATTTATTACATTATCTGAAATTTTTTTTCTGAAAAACAAAAGTAAACAACCCAGTCTGCGTTGGAGATTTGTTTTATTGCTTGTCTGTGCTTTAAGTTTATTTGATGTAATTTTTAACTTATAAGTGCATATTTATATAACTTATAATATCATATTCAGAGATTATTTAAAGAATTCACAAAACCGCGATGCTCTTTTTTTCTATTTTCTCACAAGAAACATGAATTATAAATGTAGCTGAAAAGCGTGTGTTGAAAAAGTATTTGCAAAAATTGAAACATCGATTTAAAATTTATACACAAACTTGTACAGTTGAATCCATCCATGGTGCAATACATAAATAAAACCATTTCAGAAGAACATAAATAAGAAATATGAAAAGGTTAAATTTAGCAAGTTTTATTTCTGTTTCGCCATGACGATTAAATAATAAATGTATCCTGCATTATATACTTTAAGGGAAATTGGGGAAAATTCAAGTTTTGAATAAATATTTCTGGGTATACATATTTACCTTATTCAAATTTAGCATAAAAAGTAGTTCGGAAAGAAATTGTTTAGAAGTTGTACTATGTGGGCGAAACTTTTGGAAAAAAATTCAATAGGTTCGTATTATTTTATGATTTATGTCAATCGACACCATTGAATCGCATATTATATATTATTTTAATCGGCTAGTCAATGAAATCTTTTTTATTTAAGAATGCTATAGACGTCACAGCGATTCATAAATGAAATTTATACTAATTTAATTTTAACCATTCGGAGTTCATTAAACAGTTTACTAAATAATTTTGTATCTACTACTTTCTTAAACGAAGTTTATCTTGTTGTATCATAATTCTTGCCACTTTTCTCATACCAAATTGATAAATATGGTTTTTTTCGAAGTCAAAAATAAATTATGGCTATTCTTACCTTTTCATTTGACATTTAACATCTGGATGGAATTGGCATTATATCGAATATAATACGCAATTTAGCTTCCCACATGGATTTATTTAATCTGAAAATATACGTTTAATTAATAATTTTAATTTTTATTAACTTTTAACTAAACTTTAAATATAAATCCAAATCTTTTGGGGAAAAATGCTCTTTAAAGCATTTTTTTTAATAACACGTTCAAAGAGCCACACCACTGAAAATATTAATTTTGTAGTGAAAATGGTTAAATGATTTTTTAAATAGCGTGAAATTATTTACAAACTAAATCCTAACTTTTTATTGTCTAAAATCAACATATTTCGAGTTAGGAATGAATTTAAGTCAAGAAGTGCTAAAAAATTCGAAAGTTTCTTTTTTGGTTTTGTTGCAAACCTTGTATCGTTTGTTTGTTCGATCTTCGATCCCGGTGGAATTGTTGCATAAATTGATCCGACGAAAGGATTCTGGGGTTATATTATTTACGTCGTCACTTTTGGACTAAAACTAAACAGGTTACGACGAGGACATTGGAAATGCCAACATTTTATATGCAAATGGAGATTTACTCAGTGAGTAAATCTGTGAGAGTTTAACATATTATTTCCGAGTGCCCCGTATCGACTCCAATGGCGGCTCACTATACCCAAGTAATATTTTTGCTGGATATTATCTCTAAAATCTATATTTTGCTAGCAGACATCTGGCAGATAGCTGGCAGGCGGCGTTTACAGTTTACGTAGGTATTACTGTCAGTTCGTTATTATAGGCATCTGTAAGTCACTCATTT
Source organism: Podabrus alpinus (assembly GCA_932274525.1). Lineage (NCBI taxonomy): Eukaryota > Metazoa > Arthropoda > Insecta > Coleoptera > Cantharidae > Podabrus > Podabrus alpinus. The sequence continues at coordinate 24,658,252 of OW026454.1, forward strand.
AGTACATATTGCTATAAGCTTGATATTATAGTAACCTGGCAGACCCTCATTTACAAGTTGCTGTAAGTTTCCTGTGGTAACAATTTGCCAGGGACTCTTTTACAGGTTACTTCACTATTACTATAAAGTTTGTTCAGGCTAACCCGCCAAGTTCTCAATTACAACTTTCTTTGGCTATCTTGCTATAAGTTATTGTCTGCTACAGCAAGTTACAGGGTATCATTTTTGCGATAAGTACATTTTATTTCAACTCTTTTTATTGAAATTAATTTAAATAAATTTATATTTTTGTTAAATTTTGATTAAAAGAATAACTGTGGCCTTTTTAACTTTTTCGTAACTCGATTATTAAGCTCAAATTTAATTTTCAAATACGTCAAGACGTCACTATATATTATATTATGAGTTATTGTGTATTAATTCTGATCCTTGCACATTCTTTATTAATTTTTTTTTGTCTTAGGGGTCATCCACAAAGGACGTCCGCAATTTTTTCCTACTTTTTAACCCTCCCCTCATCACAGTTGGTCTCAATCTTCGGCCCCCCCCCAGGATTGTCCTTTGGTCATAAATCAAAGAACCCCCTCATTTCATCGAACTTGATACGACATTGTTTACACAACATTTGGAATTTAAGGAATAAATACAATTTTTTTAAAAATATTACATTAAGAAAAATATTCAAGCGCAATTTTCTTAGAAATCCCAAAACTGGAATTTTTATGCGGACATCACATTTGTCCAATTCCCCCTCCCCGCTTTTAACACTTGGTTACAATTTGTAACCCCTTTCCTAGGCGTGGACGACCCCTTAAAAATTCACTTACCATATTATTATCATTGAAGTAGGAATTTATATTAAAGTATAACTTTTTCAAAACTTTAATAATTAGTTTGACAAGACAAAAATTATCGGAATATTAATATATTATTAAAAGTACACACAAATTAAATACGCTTAAAAATTTAATAAATTGCGCTATTAATAGGAATGAGAAAAAATTAAGTATTATTATATGCTTAAAGAATTCCTGTTATTGCGAACCGTTATAGTATTATATTAGGGTAAAGATGTACCTTTGTTAATAGAACTCTTTTTTAGATGTACTTTTTGTCGGTTTTAAAAGATTCCTTTCAAAAACATTTCTTTTTACATTTAGATTTTAAGAATACATTACATTAGATCCCATAGTAATTAAAAAAATACGTATACGTAGTATGTAATTTGTTATGTTTTGGGAACAATCGCTTTATTATTGCATTACTATTTGTTTCCAGTTCTATTCTAGGTCCCCCATTACCGAACCAGTTTGACGTACGTCCGGCTTTTCAATAGAATGAACTGAAGTGAATTTTCCTCCCCTATAAATATTCCAAATTTTAATATGCAAGTTGGGATCATAGACCAGTGCCGATAATTTTTGAAACCGAAAAAAATAGCAGTAGGATGAAACCCATTGGAAAAGGAAGAGAATATAACAAAAATGAAAGGAAAAATAATTTACGGGCGATCTGAGGTCGGGAAGTGGAAGGGGGTGAGTTTTAAGGGTAGAAAACTGTTTTTCTTGATTTCCGGCAAAACCACAAGTCCTATGGAAAAAAGTTAAATAGCAAAGTTGTAGGTAATAAAAAGATCTACAACTTTTGTATTTAAATTTTTTTCACATAACCTCAAAATTTATGTGAAAAATTCAAATAACCAAGTTTTTCGTTTTTAATTTTTATCTTTTACAAAAAAAAATTTTTTTCACGAAATTTGGTGAAAACTTACCTTTTTATGTCCCAAACACACTGTAATTTTTTTGATTTAAAATATTTATTTTTCACCTTATTTTGACTTAATATCGAAAAAGCACCCTAATTTTCAATCGAAAATTCTCGCGTCAAAATATCTGCTTTTTTAAAAAACTCGGTGGGCATTTAGTTCGTTGAAATCCCTACTTTTCGATGGTGTAAAAAAATATATACATTACTATGGTAAATATTCTCAAAAATGCAAAGAAACGAAAAAAACTCGAATCCGAAAATTTTAAGCTTTGTCACAATTCTCTTAAAGTAACTCAGCCTGCACGTGTATTTTCATGAACGATGTTGTTTAGTTCGACTTGCAATTTTTTGTTTATCAATGTAACACGGAATCTTACGTTTTTCGAGTAATTAAAGTATAAATTTTAATATTTAGCTCAAAATTGGACATGATGATTTACGAAAAAAAAAATTTCTGATTCGAGTTGTTTTCGTTTCTTTGCATTTTTTGAGAATATTTACCAGAGTAATGTATATTTTTTTTTACACCATCGAAAAGTAGAGATTTCAACGAACAAAAAGCCCACCGAGTTTTTTAAAAAAACAGATATTTTGACGCGAGAATTTTCGATTGAAAATTAGGGTGCTTTTTCGATATTAAGTCAAAATAAGGTGAAAAAATAAATATATTAAATCAAAAAAATTACAGTGTGTTTGGGACATAAAAAGGTAAGTTTTCACCAAATTTCGTGAAAAAAAATTTTTTTTTTGTAAAAGATAAAAATTAAAAACCAAAAACTTGGTTATTTGAATTTTTCACATAAATTTTGAGGTTATGTGAAAAAAGTGTAAATACAAAAGTTGTAGATCTTTTTATTACCTACAACTTTGCCATTTACCTTTTTTCCATAGGACTTGTGGTTTTGCCGGAAATCGAGAAAAACAGTTTTCTACCCTTAAAACTCACCCCCTTCCACTTCCCGACCTCAGATCGCCCGTAAATTATTTTTCCTTTCATTTTTGTTATATTCTCTTCCTTTTCCAATGGGTTTCATCCTGCTGCTATTTTTGTTCACTTTTTATCATTTTCAAAGGCTTCTGCACTGGTCTATCATCTTTGCTGTTGAATTTGTAGTCATACGCCATCGGGATTCATTTACACATTAAATCTGCGTTATTTTTTGCGTAGTTTTCACTAACGGAATTCGGCATGATTGGGTTTATTATCGATTGTGAATTGCAGTTGAAGGTTAGGGGAATTTTTGGGAATATTTGATCCAATTTGACGATCGTTTGATTAAGTCCGATGATGTGTTATAGAATTGGATATTATTTTCAAGATTGAGTTTTCCAGAAATCGGAATATAAATCCTCTAAGTCGATTGGTTCCAGGTGACATGTTGTTACGTACACGTGGTTGAGAATTTTTGTGTGTCTATTAAAGATGGTATTGGATTACAGGTCAGAAAAAACGAAGTGCAAGAGACTGTCATGTAAAAATAATCATGATTCCCGGTAATTCCGGATATTAACTGATTCGGCCACCAATCCACCAGTACAGCAGGCGATTTTCAGGTTTTCATGTACCTCGGGGTAGTAATCGGGAGGGCAGTTAAATTAACAGTAGTTGTACCTGCTCTAAAGTCAGTATTAATTTTTAGTGCATTGTTACTCTGTTCGAGACAGTTTTGCTGTGATTAAGACTGACTAAGACCGATTTGTCTGATCCGGTGTGATGCTAGCCTAACAATGTAGTAGATCAGCTGTAAATTTTAAGTGTAAAATTATGGTTATCTTATACTTTTATACTACCCTAAACTGTTGTTCCGTAAACTTATGTGAAAGGATCTTTTCAAAATAGGTGAGTTTGGTTTATAACGTAAACAATTAAATTGCAAGCTATAATTTTAAATGGAAACCCATCCAACTTTATCTTTTGTTATCCTTTCCTTTCATACGAGACGAGTTACAAAATAGCAGTCTTAGTATACTAGGATATCATAAGAAATATATCAATACTTGATAAGTACCTTATATTGTGGCTAATAGTTTTATTGTTCTATACCTGCTATATTTATATAATTTTAAAAGTATAAGTAAAAATGACAATCTAAGATATATAGAAATATTATAATAACCTAAACTTATTGTTGATGTAACGGTTTGAAGTTTCCTGCTACAATTTTTTGGTAATTTGCAATTTTTAAGTGGGAAATTGACGACGGCACAGCAACTAAGCTGAGAGAGTCGCCAAGGAGCTCGAGAAATTTTTAGTGCGACAGTCAACGAGTTAATTGGTTTTTATCAACGACCACCGAGTGTGGGAGAAATTCGTTTTGTTGTTTCTCAATTTTTACCGGTTGGCCATTGGCGACAAGCTTGGGGAAGTTCAGGATGCTTCGTTAAGAAGGATCAAGACCGCACCATTTTTTCTTGTACATATGCATAGAGGAATTCGCTGGAGCTTTATTAAAATTCGGAAAATCAAGGTATTTTTGTATCGGTTGAGGTTTAAAATTGCTGCATTAATTTATTTAGAAATTTTATTTGATTTGATAAATTTTGCGTTGTACATATGCGATTTTTAAGCAGTTAATTTTGTTCGACCATCTTGGTTGTAAATTTTTTATCGCTTTACGTTCGCCACATTTTTATTTTTATACATCGAGGAAATTATTTTGGTCTTTAAGTGTTGTTACATTTTAATGTTTAATTATTCTTTTTGTTTTAATTTAAAGAAAATTAATTTGTTTAGTTATCGTTGCAATCGATTTTCTATTATCTGGTTAATCTTGAATTATTTTTATTGAATTGAATTATTTACTTTAGGCTACAGGGTCGGGTTTAACTATTCTTTCGTGATTTTTAATTGTGGTTCCGTTCCTGTGATAAAAAGTGGTCTAGAAATCACGTGACGCCCTTATTTCAACATCTAATTTTGCTAGCACCCTTGAAACAAATCTATAACATCTACCACTCGTTTTTTCCTAAATACATCTAGTCGAAAATTAGTAAGTTCATTCATAATTAATTAGCACGCAAAGAATATTACCGCTGCACTTGCAAGAAGTATTGGTTTTATTTATTTTGTCTTTGGCCCTCCGGAGCTAGCCAAAGGGGCAAATTATTTTATAATTTCAGATTCCCTGGAGATGTGTTTGTTGCAAATAAACTTTTATAGCGATACAATTATTATATCGTTATACTGGCGAATTTTATTTTAAACGTTAAGAAAATTTCATAAACGTTACAATGATTTGCAGATTTAAGGTCAACGTGAAGTTGAATATTTTTAGGAAAATGTGGGAAAAGGCTCCTTGGAGGGTATTGAAAGTTAATAAAGCGATTGTTCTCCAGGATGAACGTAACAGAGAAGAAAGGAAATTAAACGGGTGAATAAAATTACACTAGACAAATGTAAACGATTACCTGATATGAAGTAAGGGGCAGTATAAAATCGAGGAAAGCTGATGAAAATGACAAGATAAAGCAAGAAATTTTACTTTATTATCGTATTTATCATACCATTTCACGTAATCAATAAGCTATATATTTATATATTTGTATCAGGATAATTGTCCAGGATGAATATTTGACCGGTAACCACATGAACACCCCACGGGATAATGTTAGACAGTTTAGGGCACAAAATGTATTTTTAATTTGGTTGTTGGAGTTGCTGAGCCCAGTGATGGGCCCATTTAGATTTTCAGTAGAAACCTAACCGTAGTGGAACAGATGACTAAAAAATGTACACTTAGTGTGTCCTTATCAGCTCTGTTATTTACAAGAAGGTGGAACACTAATCGACATAGCCGAACACAAAATTCCAATATAATTTTCGACGACTTTGCTATATTTCGAAGTCCCATAATATTTTACAAGACAAGCCCCTTAAAAATTATATAGCAGAGTTAAAAGTGTTAATAAGGGTCAATAAAAGAAAAACAAGTATAATTATTATTATTCCATCAATATCAGAAAAACGAAAACACTGCAAGATTTAATCGGACGCGAAAGTAGTTGTAACATTTTCAATTAGGGGCTTCTTCGAAGCACATAAATTATATTTATCTAATTATAACAGAAAAAGCTTAGAAAAGCGATTTTACTTATTTTTCAACGAGAAACATTAATTTTAACGCTATTGATTAACCTAAAAGTTTTTTCTTAGTAAATGAAAAATAAATAAGAAAGTTTTTCTCTAGAAAAAGGAACAATTTCGGAATACAGATATATAAATAAATGATTACGAGTAGATAAACTGCTCAATGGAAATTTCATTGTGATACATTTCCTAAGGTATGAAACGCTTAATTATTTTTTTTATACGGTTGTAATAAAAATACGTACGCTACTCTTTATTATCATGATTTGAGTTTTCAGTAGATTAAGTTCAACAATAATTGAAAATCGATGAACTTACTTTTGTATTTTAAATTAACTGCGGAAGCAATAGTATACCATTACAATATCCATAATAAAACGCTTTTCAACGGGGACTGTGTTTTTAAATTTTAAATAAAATACACATTATTTTATTTGCATGAAAGTTTTTGTTTTTCTTTATTGATATTGTAACAATTTCTGCCACTCCAAGGAACGACAAAAACTGCCCCGACGATCTTTGTTGATAACTCAGGGGATCGCCGGACAAAGATAGACAATGCCACGAAGTGCTAGCTCAAGCACGGACCATGAAGAAAACGGAACCCCCCCTTCTCTCGGTTTATGTTACACTAGTTATACGGGATGACGCTAAGAATACATAAATGTAGCAAAAATGGTGTTAATCTGGGCGCCATGTAATTGTTTTCACCCCGTACAAAGAGAGAACTTAGAAACACAAAAATTACAATTTGTGCTTTCGATAATAGATAACCAAAGGTCGGAGGATGCCCCCGTGACCGGAAAAATATATAACGACTCGTCGAACGACACTACCTCATCTGTGTTAAAATAGCAAGATCGACTGCTACCAGAAAACACAAAAAAACCAACCACCAACAATCGATTATAACTCCTGAAGAAGCGAGCATGAAATGCGACTTCAAACGTGATTTGCTAAGAGCAAATATAAAATCCACAATAATCACACTCATGCAAACCCTTAGATGGTAATCGTATTTAAATACAATAAGAAAATACAATGTTTAAATATTTAAAATTACTTAAAATATTTAACGTGTAAAAGTAATCGAATTGTAAAAGCGACCGACAACGTTGCTATCTGGCAGGCCAGGCGGTCTATCTTATGCTATCAGCGTTCCCATTCAAATAAATTCGCCTTAATAAAAAATTGCAGTACTAAAACCACACATAAAAATGGCTCTAAACAACCGTTTAGATCAAAAAAAACATACAGTATGAGGCAGCAATTACTACACAGAACAAACTTGTATTCACGCACACAAGGAAAAATACTTTCGGGTACCAAGGAGTAAATAAAATAACAATTACGCACAAATTGCGTAATTGCGGGAGCAATACAAAAAAGACAAAGCTATATGCCCAAATTTGATCAAGAGACGACAAACCAGAACGGAAATCAAATAGAAATAGCAAAAATATCGCACTCACCTACGCGAACAAAAAAATCCTCCAACGAGAATCGCGCAAGCTAAAAAACGAATCCTCGCCACAGCCACCTGAACCACATCCATGGCTATCGCTCCATCACAAATAGGAATTGAACAGCTCTCCCAAAACACAACCTTCCTTGGCACTTCACAAAACCATTCCTCCTCGAGTCGCTATCGCGACCCCGTTCTCAAAAACACCGCAATTCCGCCAACCTTAGAATTCATGCATGAATCCACCATACAGGGCGTTGCTAAAGTTGTCAAAGCAAAGTAGAAAAAGTAACGATTCAAAAAATCGTTACAATATAAATATAATGTAGAAGGTCTTATAATTTATGAATGAAAAATAATATCGGACAAATGTCTACCAAGACCACGTACACAGAAGTCGATCCTTTTGTCAAAATTTTCGATTACAGTTTTGCACAATTGCGGCTCTTTCTCACCAATTACTCGTCGGATGTTGTTTTTCAAAGCTTCAATGGATTTTGGATTATCTGCATAGACTTGCTCTTTCTCATAGCCCTACAAGAAATAGTCTAACGTAAATAGGTGATCAATTGACTGCAGAATTACCCGAAATTATTCAATGGAGAAATTTTGTTCGCAAATGATTTAGATGCTGTCCTGTTCAAACCATATATATCTCACATCCATATCATCAATAACAAGCCAAAAAAAATTGTCAGCACATGCCAACAACGCAATCCATTGACAGTAACAGAGTTTCCAGCCAAAAAAATACGGTCCAATCTCTCCTTCCGATCAAAAAGCGCACCAAATAGTGAATGTCAAACACGAGAAGAATGTCAAAGCTTCTCAGCAATCACTCTTAGATTTTCTGAAGCCTAAATGTGGTAATTTTGCTTATTTAAATTAACCATTCAAATGAAAATGAGATTTATCTGAAAGAATGAAATTTTCAGAAACGACTGTGACAGACGAACATGTGGTTAGATGTTATGTGCCGAACCAGTAGACTTAAATTTAACCACCAAATATTTAATAACGGTCTTAGCAGAACCGAAAATATCTGAAAATTAGTTTTCAGAGCTCCGCAATTTTTATAGTCAATTTTAATTATTTTCTTGCTACTTTAGATTGAAATTGAAGACATTGTAATAAATTGTAGACCTTTCCACTTGACATATTATGTCAAGAAAACACAATGACAAAAGTGTCACGACATCCAAAATTGCCTCTATTAAAAAACAAAGACCCTGCTGAAAAGCCCTTTACTAACTCACTTTTACGCAATAATAACCTTTTAAGTTAAAAATACTAAAATAAAATGGTTTGCTTTCAATTTCAATTTAAAAAGTAACAATTTTGTAATGCGACTGAAATATTATAAAATGTTAATTAAAGTATGGTGGGCGTAGACAAGCTGCCTAAAAACGAGTAGGATCAGACTCATCAAATTTTTTGGTTTGTTTAATTATGAAAAACTTTCTTAAAAGCTCTTTGCCGTAAGGTGCTTTTATGGTCGATATTAAAGTTTTAAATATCTAAAATTCTAGCAGCTCTGCATATTTTGGTAATTTAAATACAGAATTCACACATAAAGCACTAGGAAAGTTACAATGTGTTGAAAGCATTTTGGTATATTTAACAGTTGTAATAAAATAATTAAGTTATGTGCACAAAGTTTTACTTCAACAATTTAAATGGTCATGCGAGAATTTTAACAGAAAGCTATGATGTTTTGTCCTTTTAATTAACGAAGGGATACACTTTAAGATATGTTCATTGTCAAAGTTTTCTGTAGTAAACCTAGGGTTTTGTTACTTTAGACACCAAAGGAATAAAAGATTCTTTTTACACGAATTTATACAGACCTCATTATACTAAAGTGCTATAAATTTTTTCAATATTTGTTCTGTCAATCTCATTATTCAAATCAATTTTTTCCGATATCAAAATTTAATCTTGAATTTTTCCTACACCCTACAATTTTATTTTCAACTTGATGTCAATACAATATTTCCCTTGAGCTAAACGAATTGAAATGTTATGTTGGATCAATTATTTCGGTCTTTGGTTTTGAGTTAAATTTTGAATTATAATTTCAACATAAATCTTGAAATTTGATCTGTAACCTCTGAATACCGATTAAATTGAAAGTAACGTAGCCGAAGGTCAATTCTAATATTATCGGGTTCTAATAAAATGTTAACAAGGGTTCAGGTTAAACTGATGGTGCTTGGTGAAGTATACCCAGAGGCGGGCGGGAGCATAAAGAAGGTAATGAAGCTACGCTTCAAGTCGGAGTTTATAAAGGAGTTCAGTTTTACGTAAGTAAAAGTAGTCTTTCTTTGTTTCCCCGTAATTCATTCTTTAGGTGAGGAGAAAATTAGACAGAATTTACAAGAAAACTGAATGTGGGTGCAAAATTTTGTAGGTACATAAATCAAATGTTTCCATTTGTTTAGCTGAAAATTAACATAACAAATATGCAGTAGCGGACCAGCACCAAAAAATTTATGAAGGTTTCCGTTCACTAAAATTTAGAATAAGAGGGAAAATAATAAAATTTAACAACTGCATTAGGGTGGCTGCTAGATTTCAAACAGACGAACAGATGTGATTTAAACTGCATTAATAAACCTTGTATTGTTGAGTGTGCTTTTAGCATGATACAGGATTAGTAAGTTGCAATAATGGAGCTGTTGTATGCAATTGGAGTTCTCTGGATTCAGCAACTTAGTTAATATGATATTGAAGTTGGGCTTACGTTATGCAGGTATATTTTACATCAACTACAGTTCTTCAGAAAAAAATTCAAGTCACTGTAATATTGGCTGCTTGAAAGTCCTGAGCCGTAGTTGTAAAAGTTACGGACTGAAAGTAGATAAGTAATAATAATTCAATTAATTATCAATACAATGGAAGCACTTTACAATTAGGCCGTACGAAGGGCTATCGTTTTGATGGCCTTAAACTTATTGAGGATTAACCCAAATCAAAACCCTTTACATGATTGGGCACAATAAACGTACCTGTTTGTTTGGGAATGAAGAAATCTAAATAGTCACAACCAGCGATTTCAACTACATACATTATATATTTCGTCCCTATAAGATCTCACCAGTGTGATATAGAAGGTTTTATATCAATATAAAGAAAATTTATATCTTGAGAATTATTAGAGATGAAAAAGTTAGAAAAGATTATTTCACGTTATTACACTGCAATATGTAGCTTAGAAATATCGTTAGTTTTAGTTTGAGAGATGTGGTGCCCATACTAAAATGGAAGTGCAAGGCAAGGAGTTTTGCTTTACATTTTGAGTAGAAAAATAGAGCAAAGAGGGTATGAATGATTTACAACTGCCGTATGTGCAACGCATTGGGAAACTTTCATTTAGTTTGCTTTATTGTGGCCGAAATATTTGAAAGGAAAGAGTGATCGATTTACAGGAATGGCGTACACTTACATAATATTATGTAGAAGAACTTGGGAATTACTACAAGTTGGTGACAATTTTGATACAAATCGATTGGTGCGGCTTTAACTTGCATAAAAAGTACAATTATACTTGCATTAACATTAATCAATTTTCTTTTTTAATTTTCCCATTTCATTAAAACGAGCAATTTTATTACTCCTTTTTTTGTATAACGTACTCTTAAGATGCATTTAGGGTGCTCCAAAATAAATTGGTATGAAGCAATTTACCAAGAGATTTCCTGTTTCAGGTTATAAAAAACACGACCCTCTAAGAAGCAGATTCTGTACTCTTATTAATTTTTCGTTACGGTCAAGTTCCAAAGTTACAAATTTTGAATCGGCGGATAATCCGATCAATTTTTGTAAATATTGCTTAATTTCATAAATCGTCATATACTCTTAATGTGTTAATAATAATTTATTTCCGAGAAGAAGATCCAGTTGCAGGAAAATATACTCGTATATCGCTGGTGGCAAGAATAACGGCACAACTCAAAATTTAGCAAAATTGAGTTAACCATATAAATCGACAGCATTTGACCATATTTTATTGTTAATAATGACAGAATTCAAAATTTTAATAATCCGGCGCTAGTATGGCGGAAGTGTCGTTATGCATGCAATGCAAAGTTACTACTTATTTATCATGAATAAAGACACTATTTCAGTAGCATCACTGATGTCAAGTGAATTGATTACGCTAAAACAGGCTTATTTTTAATTATTACGTTTGTGTTGGTTAATTTGTTGTTAAATATCGGCTTATTTGGAATTAGAATCTATTCTAATCTATGCGCGTCCCATAGGGACGCGCATGATTGGATTATCGAGATTCCTTAAAGGAAGGAATTGCAATTAAAGTGATTGCAATATTTTATTCATTAAAATTATTGTATTTATTGTATTATATTATAATTTTACGTTATTTGATAAGGTGTGTGTATAGTTTGCTACTCCATCTCGATTGGTTTTTGAGATATTTGAGAAAAGTACAAACATCGTCGCGTTTTTGTTGATAAGAGGGGAAATAACATAGAAATTCAAACCAAAGCTATTTTTTTATATAGGTTTTTGCCTATATCAAATATATAGGCTCGGTTTTTACAACCTGGGAAAACTAATTAGAAGGTTAACCTTTTAAATTAGACTACTCAAAAAATTAATTTTTCTTGGGAAATTCAAAATTTTTAGTGCTCATAACGAATATATTTTAATCTTAGAATTTAAAAAAATATTGCGTATCTTCTACTACTGCAATGTAGTAGAAGGAAAATACTGACCGCTCTTGAGAAAACCTACCATCCTGATCATTTTACTTGCGCAAAATGCAGAGAACTGATCAAAGACACGACAATTTCAGCAATACGGTGGAGAGCCCCATTGTAAAGTTGATTACGCAACACTGTTTATGGAAAAGTGCTACTCTTACAAGTAACCAATCAAGGCAAAAATCATAAAAGCATTAGGGGTGGAATAGCACGAAGAACATTTTGTGTGCGCGATTTGTAACAAACCATTCGCTGGTTCAAGTGTCTTCGAAACGGATGGTTTTCCATATTGCTCGAGCGATTGCAATGCTAATTTTGGTGAAAAATATGGATCTTGCGGTGAGCCCATCACGGAGGAACTCACACCACATCATCGTGGCACTCGAGAAGGAGTGGCACCAAAATTGCTTTAAATGTGTTAAGGGCTCGAAATAGCTCCTTAAAAATAAATTGTAAACATGCATGATAAATGATAAGAAGATTAGAATTAAGAGGTTTGTGAAATGAAAAAATTGGATAAGTGGTGCATCGTATCCATGGTGAGTTTCTTTAAAGAAAACAGGATTAAAATAAAATATGAACTGCGGAGAGGGAATTTGTTTTGCGGAGATGGTTTTAGTAACCTGGAGAGAGAGAACAATAAGTAAATAAATGAGATCTGGTGGTGAGAGGAGGTGATAAAAATTCCTCCCGAGCAATAGCAGATAATATAGTTAAAGGACAGGCAGAATATTGTATGCAAAATCAAATTAAGTTTATCGATGCAATGGATAATTGAAACACGATTTTGAAAATTAAATAAAAAATAAAATTTGGATAATCTTGGAATAACTTATGGAAATGTTTGAATCAATTTAGGAATAAAAATAAAGCTAGTGTAAAGTGGAGTAAGAGACCGTCAAAATCGACAGAAGAAATGGAAAAGAAACAATAAGAAATGTTAGTAATCTTCGTGTGTACATTCTATTAAATTATTGTTATTCTTTATGTGTTATTAATGACCTCTCTCCTATGTAGTAACTATGTAGTATTTTTGGAATTGGTGCGCGCTAATTTTGTGAGAGTTTGAACGGTTCCTGATTTTATGGATGCATTTAGGGACGTAGGCGTAACGTCCGGTGTTGCATTTGAAGTTTCGGTTACTGTACGGTTACTGCAACCACTCTAAACAAATTTTCTTCAGCTACACACTAAAGAACACACTTATATTAGCAAATTGTGAAAATTTTAACTATGAATGTATTATCAAAATTTTGAAATAATCGATTTTGAACTTAGCTAATTTTCATGAAATTTGTGATGGATTAACGAGATTCAGGAGCGCATCAGCCATTCTGTGGTCAGTCCGTGCGCTCCGATATACTCTTACACTTAGAATATTTCGCAGCGGCAGATGCACCTCGACCGTCGTACATGCAACATCGATTATTTTTTGGTTTTAGGCGAATTTTAGGGGGTTTAACATCCCGGTTGCATATATCCCGGTTTCCTTGATTCGTGGCGCCTTCTCATATGTTTCGCTCTGCCGCGTTAGCGGCTCTGAGCACGAAAAACCGCCCGGAGATGCGGAGCATCTCTGGGCGGTTTTTCGATGCTCACAGCTCTGGCTAAGCCAAAAATTACTATTATTATATTACTATATACTAATATCCACTAATCACACCCCCATCTATCCGAATTTCAAAGAAAAATTCAAATCGGAGCGAAAAAAATTCACTCGATTTCAAGGGACCGCGGACGCAATATGTATGTGGGAGCGACCGGGGTCAACCGCATACATTTTGCTACTTTTCCCTTCTTTTCAAAAGTCGATATTTTGGTTATTTTTACAGTATTCATACAAAATATTTTTTCTATAGCCTAAAATAAGCCTGTTCTTTAGTGTGTAGCTGAAGAAATTTTTTTTCAGCCGGTTAGAGTAACCCAACAGTCGCCGAAGTTTCTAGTTTGCATCTAAAGGCTGCGAATTTTCGATGTGAACGCAAAATGGTCGCCACGTTTCTTCAACATTGATAGGGCCGGTACGTAGTGAACACTATTATCAAAGTTTAATTTGGGAGTTGGTAGCCAAAGTTGGCATGCTGATTTTTCGGCTTAAAGTATTTTAATTACATTATTCTGACGGAAAATCAGCATATGGCTGATGTTAGCTTCCGTTTAATCCAGGAGACGTATCGATACCTGCCATGTTTGGATACGTGATTAGGTTTTGGTTATCGGACTGAGTTATAAGTAATCAGTTGATATTTGTAAGAGTTGAATTTACGAGCTGTCCTCTTCATGTTTAACAGATGAAATTTATTAACACGTGGTTTTGGTTACACGTGTAAATATTGGTTGCTTATAATCATTAATCTCTGTGAGATACCACTTTGCGAAAGTGTTTCTAATTGTCAATATTTACAGCTATTCCAGATTGCGATTTAATGCAATGAAATAACTGTGTAAGGTAGAATTATGTGATCGTGATCATTGTAGATCTGCAGGAGCTTAGGAGTGAGTAACCTTAATAATTGTATTTTAATCAGTAATCTGTATTTCTGTATCACTGCAAGGAGTCATATGATTCACATGTTACCTTTTTGTAAATATTGGTTATTATTGAGATTTTGTGTTGAATCATTTTGATACCATGTTAATTTTGTATGTATCAGCATACAAAATGTTATTTTTTTTATACATTACAAAACATTATACAAATGTTAACTTCTTGAAGCTGATAACGCTGCGCTGTATTATTGTCGTATTCTTGTATGACTGTTTTCATTAATTAATATCTTCATTATTGTTTATACGGTGCTTTATTTTGAAGTGAGCCTCCCTTACTTAAGCTGATCAACGACTCTCATTCACAGACTTGACACTAGTAAAAAACAATCGGCATTGATTTCTCGACATTTTTTCAAACATAAAATTTTTTTAAATTTAAAAATAAAAAAAATGGATTAATATGAGCAGGTGCCAATCTTTTGGAGAGTGGCAACAATAGGGTATCTTAACCCACTTATTTTGGTACATCCTATAAGATAAAAAAATATAAGATGAAAGGAAATAACTAAAAATGTGCGGATAATTAAAATAAAAAAGTTCTAGCCTTAGTAGTTTTGGAGATATTTAAGGAAGAATGAAAACAAAGTTTTTTGTAAAAATTATAAACGTTGCTTAAAATTAAGTCTTCTAAAGCTTTCGTTTATCACATATTTGCAAGATTTTCAGGTAAGAAAACAATTTTTACAAACAAAATTTTACACATTTGTGCAAAACTTTAATGAAAATTAGGCTATTTTAGAACGCCGTACCGTCAATATTATTGGGGTTACAATATTCTAATTTTATTAGTTTTACCTTGTTTTACGTATAATTTTATCCGAAACATAGGTACTTGAAGTTTAACCAATAACTATGTACTTCAGTTCAAGTGAAATTGAGCTATTTGCAGAATGTAAAAAGTGCAGAAGTGGTTAAAAACGATCAACTTGGAAAGTTCCCAGCTAGGGACTGTCATGAAACGCTAATTTTTGATCAAATTATCATAATTATTTTAATGGAGATAAAATTTTCTATAATTTAAATGAGTAAATTTACCAGTAACGTAATTTAATTTATTTGTTTGTTTCTGAAAAATTCTATAAATTTGATAAAATATCAGCGGATGAAAGATACGTATCTGATCACCAGTAAAACAGATAAAATTAAATATTTCAATTTAGAATCTGAGAGACGTTATCCATAAAAATAATTAATTTGAATGTTTTAACCGTAAAGTAGAGGAGAAAAGTTTTTATGCAAACGGAAGCTGAACTGAGCACCCCGTTTCTATAAGAGAAAATGTGTTTTCGGTTTTGCTAGACATATTCTCTTCCGGGACCTCCCCGATATGTCTTTGGTTTCGCAAGACATTTCCGTTCATTTCCGAAATATTTTTGGTTTTGCAAAGTATCCCGAAAGCCTTCATCCGATTGTCTTTGGTTTGGAAGGCATTTAGTTATCACGCGATTATCGACAAGGAGTCCTGCTGAAGTGCGCTAGCTACTTGGATGTGATGTTTTGGTTTTGCAACCGCATTTTGATCACTTATGATGATGGGAACCGGTTAATAAAAGAATCTTCATAAATTTCCTCATAAAATTCCGCACCTGTTTGATTAGCCTCTGTTCTTCGCTGTTCATGATCAATTCTTCCATTATAACGTTGAGATTACCATCTCTCTTAATTTTAGGTTAGAATTCAGGAACCAGTTTATTATTAGTTTAGGTGTTCAGAAGTCCAGAAGCCGTTAAGTTGCGTATCTCCCGATTAAGACACTCATAACTCGCTCTGATTAAAACAACCTGCCAACTTGTACCCCAAAAATTAAAAATTCCCAAAATAATTCAAATTCTTACAAATTATAAAAAACACCACATCCTTTTCCGTTAAGTTTAAATTTGGTGTCTGAACATCGTGAGCTTCGACCTAAATTTAAGATTATCACACGATTGCGTGTTTTTTTCTAAAAACAATTAATAATCAATTACATAATAACATCATCATTTTTACAGAATTATATCGAACTTCCTAAAAATTAATTAAACCTTAAAACAAATAAAACAATTTAATCACTTCAACGATATCCAGATCATTACAAACATCGATAGGTACTATAATTTTCTTTCCCATTTTTTTTCTATTAGTTGTACCATCGGATGTAAATTCGCTTCTTTTCACATTCTGTAAAGTTTTATTTTTCGTTGTTTTTAATTTTGATTATTTTGTACTTCTTGCAGCTTTATTTGTCCTTCATAAGTTGTTCTGTCTTCTGTACTTTTTTATAATTCAGATTTTTGGCGATAAATTTTAGCTTATTGTGCCTTTTGATAGTTATCATTTTGTTCTTGTGTTGTTTGGAGCTACTTTTAGGTTTTATAGTATTTGAAGACCGTTTATTTATGACTCCTCGTACTCCTCCACTTATAAATTTTCTTCCATTTCTGAATCGTCAATATCTCCAAATTTTGCGAATTAATCTTTTTAGTATTTACTTTCGTTATGATTTCATCACTGATGCCTACCTGGTCGCTTTTGATACTTTCATTAAAATCTTCTACCATACTTTCGTTTAAGTTTTTCACAATGTTTACATCAAAGTTTTCTACCATAGTTCTGTTTACATTTTTTATGAAGTTTTCATTAAAATTTTCTATCATACTTTTAGTTAAATTTTCTAACATGCTCTAATCGAATCTTTGCTTCTTCTCTGCGTTAATTTCGTTTTGCCGTTTTATTTATGCTATACTTGCTTTCAATTTTTCACTCTAATTTTCTTTTTCCATCATACTTTCGTTCTATTTTTATTTGAATCATATTTTCGTTCAACTCCTTCATAGTTTTTGCCATATTCTGTTACCTTGATTTACGCTCGCGCGCCATGCGAAATTTTTGTGTAAGTTGGTCTCGGTAAAACCATAGAATAATATCCGACCTTGTAACGTTTTAAAATCAAATCTTATAAAGTCAGAATATATTTTAAATTCAAATATCGCAAGTTATTATAAAGTCAAGATATATTTTAGATTCAAATAAATACAAACTCGATGTCTAGTAAAGTTTTATCGCTCAAAATATTACCGATCTATTAGATGTAAGAAGGTCCACTTACATACTATGGGAATTTATACGTTACAAAGTAACACTATCGAGCTTTTGTAGCCTAAAATAAATGGCAATAATTTTTACTGACACCACATTTTATAATAAATTATCGATCAATTTTATATTCACGCTGTTAATTTAAATGTATTAACACATATAAGAATACTTCACGTAGAGACATTTTCAAATGGAATAGAATCCACGGCTTGCAGTATAAACACGTGCGTCCACAAGTGGCTGCCGGTCTGTGGGAAAGGTTTTGAATTTTGCTCGCTTATCGCGAACCACGTGCTTGCAGGTGTTCATTTCTATGCATTTCGTATTTTATATTGCAATATTTTGCGATAAAAAGGAGCAAAAACTTTTAAGAATCGACCCAAACCCATCTGCATTTGCAGATAGCGAATTAACTTTGATCACAAAAAATACCATATGGGACATGTGGTGTCAAGGTTTTCCACGGCTCTTTGCTAAGTTTGTCGAAGTCGAGCGGGGGAACTCCGCTTGTCGATTTAAACCAATAGAAATTAGTAGGTTATATTGCTGTCTTTATTTTTCGATATGTCTTAAAGGCGGGGGCCAATTAGGATATTAGATTGCCGCGTAAGGAGAAGTTCTCGTTCCCCTGAATTGTAACTTTTGATTGCACTTTTTCGGGAGAAGTTGCATATAAGCAAGGTAATTGCTAGTAAAATTTAGAGATTCAACGATATTCAAGATGTAAACTTAAACTCTGCCCGAAGTGGGCTGGCGCTTTCAGCGGAATTAACATACATTTACCACAGTAAATTAAATTTTATCGAGTCTAGTACAGTTAAAAACTAGTGTTGTGTTAGGCAGGTAAATTGAACATTTATAATTAAGAGCGCGCTGCAGAAAGAGCGAGAGGGAAGCAGTAGATATGATGTTGAAAGAAGCCTCTAATCTTTTGTAGAGATTTAAAAAATTTAAAAAAATTATTTGCGCCATATCTAAGGGAACCCTTGAACCCTTTGTGCATTAAGTTGATTTTATATATTTTAAAACTCCACTAAGGGCACTTTTTGATTTACAAGTTTTGTACAAGTTTTCTATAATTGATGATGAAATCGCTTCAAAATCAGGTTTTGTCTTTATAATGATCTGCAGAAGGCAATAACGAAGTTTCGTTAAGATCGGTTGTCATAAAAATTCAAAATTGTCCTTTTTCATAAATTAAATTAACCTATTTACTTTTAATTTAAAGAGCTCAAAATTGGTTATTGCCTTCAATAGTCTTTCCTTATTAATATAAAAAAGAATTACATTGATACGACATTTAGTTTTTTAAATTTGTACAAAAGATTAGAGGCTTCTTTCAACATCATTCCCTCTCTCTCTTTCCGCAGCGCGCTCTTAACGTTAATTGTAGACTTTTGTCGTTCTAAATTAAATTATCGGTCATTACGAATTAAACTAAATTAATATTTTATGAACTTTGTTTTAAATTCTCGTTGTTCCGAATTAAACATTTTCGACTTAAAGATTAATAAACTTTGTTATAAATTATCGTTGTTCCGAATTAAACATTAATAAACGTTGTTATAAATTATCGTTGTTCCGACTTGAACATTTTCCGAATTTTATTGCAAACCAGTTTCGAATTAAATATTGCCGAACTGCTAATGTAAACATTTAATAGACATTTTATAAATTATCGGTTGTTTAAGTTAACTTTTAGTGACGTCATGTATAACCATTTACGCTTTTCCGTTGTTTAAATCAAATAATACGGATGTAATTTAAGATCAGGTCACAGTGTAAATTGAATACACGCATATGACTTTTATTTGAAATCAGTTCGGGTTCTTAACTAAACGTTTCGTGCCGAATTTAAGTAGTGGAATTTTAAATTGTTTAAATATATAAACGAATTTTATCGGACATTATCGAGTAAATTACGTCTTGGGTTTATTTCGTGATACGATCCATTGAAGCTGGATTACATACGGTCAGCGTGAATTTTAAGCCGAAAGGCAGGACCACATCTAAGTCAAGTTTTAAGAATTACGAATCATTCCATTTTCGTGTTTATCGCCGACCACTCATTATTGAAGTATTCCCGAATTATCGAACCTGTTTGTCATCTCGAGTTTTGAAAAGGAATTTAGCCTACCGAAAAATAGCCATCTCACATTGGACCACATCTATTTGGACGTCGTCTCAATTGGAGCATACCTGTAAATATTATGTAAGCATTCTTTTTACTAATATTAAGTATTATTGTACCTTGTGGTCAGTTTTGACCACCATATTTTCAAAGAACCTTCAGTCTTACCGCTTAAGTCGAATTCGCACAATTTTGTACTTCCTTTTTGTGTATTTAGTAATTACTAGCTGGCACGGGCGGCATCCGCCGCCCTTAGCCATCTAGACCCAGAATAGATCCGAGTAGGCCATAGTTGTTCGGCCTTCGGCCTCACAGGGGGAGGACCATAATAGATCCGCGAAGGCCATAGTTGTTCGGCCTCACAGGGCGAACCATAATAGATCCGTGAAGGCCAAAGTTGTTCGGCCTTCGGCCTCACAGGGCGGACAATAATAGATCCGTGAAGGCCATAGTTGTTCGGCCTTCACCTGTCATCTGTCATCTGTCATCTATCATCGGTCATCCGTCATCCGTCATCTGTCATCCGTAATCTGTCATCCGTCATCTGTCATACATACATACATACATACATACATAATCTTCACGTAAAGTTACATCTTCATGTAAAGTTAAATCTTCCGCAAAGAGGTGGATCTTCCACGAAGAGGTGGATCTGCGTCTTCTTGCACAATTCCGGCGAGTTCTGCGACCTATATAAAGTGCTCCGGTCTTATTCGCGGCATTCAGATTAATTTGTTAGTGGTTTTTTGTTAGTGGTTTGCATTTTTCGAATTAAAGCCGCCATCCCCGCCATCTGTTGACAGTATTTTCAGATTAATTTGTTAGTGGTTTTTTGTTAGTGGTTTGCATTTTTCGAATTAAAGCCGCCATCCCCGTCATCTGTTGACAGTATTTTGAATCACTGACTGTACGTCAGATTAATTATTTGACAAATTAAATTTTTTGTCAAACTTGTGATTTGATTTTCGAAAAAAGCGAATAACTTTTTTCCCCGCTCGAATTTCTTCTCCATATAATTATGCTAGAATAGTTGCGCCTGGAGCTACAAAATAACTGTGCAAAATTTGGTCGAGATCGGTCCAAGGGTCTAGAAACGTATAGCGAACAAACAAACACGCACGCACGCAAACACGCAGATCTTCTCTTTTATATATTTAGATTTGGACGTGGAGTAACCACGAATACGTTGTCAAGGTGTTTAAATTGTTTCATGAAGTAACGTCATATTTTGAATTTGTGTTTTGTGTCATATTTGAAGTTTAATAAATTAAACTAGTTAGTCTGTTCCATTTTGGCGAACAGCTGTTTAACTTTCAGTATCAATATTTTTCTCGTTAAGTTTTCTGTTATTAAAGTCAGTGCAAATATTTTGTCTTGCAACATTTGTGGTTGTAAATTTGATTATACAAATTGTTGTAAAGTGTCAAATATCCCTGCATATTTCGTTTTTATTATATCTGCTTTATTATTTATTTATGTGTTTTATTGTCGTTATGTGTATGTTTTGTTTAGCAATTTTTGTCAAGGTAAAACTTATTGGATGTAAAGGTAATGTAATCCAAAGAGATGTCACCAGTGTGAGAGCCAACGTGTTTAATCAGAAAGCTGTAGTGTGCCAGCTTGGAAGGGTGATTTTGCATCCCTTTCGAATGAACCCCGGTTCAAGTTCACGTGGCGCTCATGTAAATACCCCGTGTGTACATTTACCCCCCCCCCCTCTGTTAGAGACAACATCCAGAATCACGATTGAGGATTGCCCGATCAGTGATGAGAGGCCGTCAAATCGCGACGTTTTGTCACAAGCCCTTTTGCTCCTTCAGTCGAACCACCCCTTCGCGGCTAGAGCTAGTCACCCCATTAATTTTGTACAGAAGGTGTCTTGTTTGCGGTTTGTCTTGTTACAATTCTCTATAATTTTTTTAAATTACTCTTTAAATTCTAATTTTTAATTTCAATTTCAGTACTTAACTCTTTCTCAGTTAATTGTTCTATTATTTCCTTTAGTTCTTGATTATTTTTATCGCTCTACGTTGGCCGCCATGTGCATTGTTATACGCGTTCACACAATGGGCACCGTTGCGTTATATCCATAAAACTTTTCTAATAAAATATTTCACTAATTACTCAATAAATTAGTCAAAAAATATAGAAGTTCCGTGCTAAATAAACTAATCGGCCCGGCAGCGCAGTTGTTTGAGGGCGCGTATTCACAGCTAATACGCCTGGGTTTGAATCCAAATTGAGAAACACATCTTTCAGCATCTCATCTTGCTAAATCGATGATCCCGATAGAACATTGAGCACTCCCCTGTTCTAAAAATCTAATTTCTAGGAAATTCATACTTAACTTAACTACTTCCTTCTCTCGCAACGGCCAACTAAGCCACGATAACAGCCAGCGACGGCTACTACTCCCAACGACGCAGTTGCTAGGGGTAGGGTGATGTAGCGGTCTTAGAATTAATCACAAAATATAGAAGTTCCCACGCTACTTAAACTATTCGCCTCGGAAGGGCAGTTGTTTGAGCGCGTATTCACAACTGGGTTTGAATCCAACTTGAAGAACATATTTTTCAGTATACCATTGTCACCTTATTACGCGCATTGGGCGCACCCTTAGATTTTGTTTTTACAATCCATGGAACTCATATTTTAAATTTCAAATCGATCCGGTGAAAATTATTCTTTTAGAAGACATTTTTAGGTCGGGTTGTAAATTAAAAGATTGAAACATTCGCTCAACCAACAAAATTTACGTTTTGCAAATGTATAATAGTCTTAAGAACTGTAGAGGTAGGAAAGTATGTTTATAATATTTTTATTCGCGTCCCATGAACCATGCGGTAGTTAATACAATCTTTATAGAGTTGACGTAGCATACATCGTAGATTCACGCCATCAGCAAGAAAACCATCATTCTATAACGTTGCGAACTAAACGTCAATACATGCAAATGCGTTACTATAAATTTTAGGTAGGATCGAGAGACACTTTTATACGATCCATAATCACGAGCCAGTCGTCAATACAAGGACACACACGTGCATGTTTGAAAATCGTGAGAATCAATGCCTTTTGTTTTGCTATCTCGACCATGTGCAGATAAGCAACCAAATGTGCTCGGGTTTAACATGGCAAGGATAGCGATTTCGCAATTGCAGACTTCGATAAAAACAAGTAAAAAGTGCAAAAGTTAGACCCTTTTCGTCCAACCAGACGAGCAAAAAATTGTTTTGCTCGCACGTGTCGTACCAAATTTCTCGATACACTTTACATGGAGAAAGAAGAAAGCGTGTTCTCACACTCTAGGCATTGTCCAATTAAATCGCGTCTCCCTTCTTTCTAAATTTATAGGACCCAATTACAAGGTTCCAAATCAATCAGTAAGTGGGAAAAATCCTAAATTATAGTAGGGAAAATGCATAAATTGAGCTACAAATTGCATATTCGAGGAGATTCACTTAGAATCTGATACTACCTTTTTCGTATCATAGCGCTTCCAAAAGCGGAATTAAATATCGAGGTCTCACATTTATTAGAGATCCTTAAATAAATACAAGTCATTTGTGATAAAAATTAGTGTGTGTCAACTGCAGGTACTATCGAACATCAATATCGTCAATTGTTATTAAACAATTAATATTTTATCGAACCTTAATATCGTCAATTGCCATTAAACAATTAATAGTTTATCGAACATCAATATCGTCAATTGTCATTAAACCATTAATATTTTATCGAACAATAATATCGTCAATTGTGACTAAACAATTAATATACTATCGAACATTAATATCGTCAATTGTCATTAAACAATCAATATTTTATCGAACACTATTATCGTCAATTGTCATTAAACAATTAATATTTTATCGAACATTAATATCGTCAATTGTGACTAAACAATTAATATTGTATCGGACATTAATATCGTCAATTGTTGCTAATATTTAATGAGTTATCGAACATCAATATCGTCATTTGTTGCTAAACCTTCAATATTTTATCGAACATTAATATCGTCAATTGTTGCTAATATTTAATAAGTGATCGAACAATTAATATCGTCAATAGTTACTAAACATTGAATCAATTATCGGACTTGTTATACCATCTGTTTATCACGTTTAATCACGTCGAGTTATTGCTTGCCGCTCATAAGGCAAGTACGTAGCATTGCTTTTATCGAATGGTACAAAACAGGTGTTGCACTTCGAACCCATGTGTGCATTCCAATCGTTCTTTTTTATCGGACACCACATTAACATTTCTTACTTAGACAGTGCCGGCTTGAATTAATTGTCACTTCGCGAATAACTAACTTAGTGAATTATTTCGTACGGAGACCCCTATTTTATCGCGAAATACAGTGCGTGTACCACCCTGTTATTTCACCACCTTCCGATTTGAAGAGTTTTTGGGAAGCTGGTTATTGCGCTGCCCTTCTGATATGGTTTGAGACATCACATTCAGCTCCATTCTACATTCTGAAGGCGAATCTCACTCCTGAAGGACTCGTCATCGACTTTACCTAGAGGTCGAACATCAACCACCCAAATTAAGTAAGAAACCTTTTTTTATATTTTTAAGATTGTGATGTTAATTGGTCCTATTGACCATTAGTTGTGTTTATGAACGTTCAGTTCAACCCTGGAAGACGATATCGCAACCATTTTGTACACCTTTTATGTAACTTAATATTATTATCTACTATTAACGTAACTTTTACCACGCCATTCGAGCGTTTATATCCGAACTAGTAATTTAACGTAACATTTTAAGTTTTGTGCTGCAACTAAAGTTCATAAGAATTGAGCGATCACTTTGATTGGCTTTCATTATCAATTTTATGAGTCACAGTTTTAGATGTCATCAAGTTGCACTTAAGTAACTAGTATTTTTGGGTGTGGAGTGCTGTATTCAATACGCCCCCCCCCTTTCATGCAAATTAACCTTTTGTATTTTTGTAAGAGTAATTGTTTTACGAATATTAGTTTCGCAACGGAAACCACACTGAAAGGTTCCGTCAACTGTACATATTTATTTTTATACAAGACTTGTAAATTTGATAGTATCTTGTGTAAATTTTGTCAACTCCCCCCTGAAATTATTTTATTTAATACATTTTTATTATTTCCCAACTTTGTGTGTTATTATTATTGTTGTGTTACTGTTTATTTAGCTATTTTCACCCACGGAAAGTTCGCCTCCTGTAAAGGTAAGGTCATTGAGCGAGGTTTTTCCGGAGTGAGAGTTCGCCGTAAGATCATCAAGTTGTCGCGTACCAGCTTGGAAGGTGTGATAACCAGTCCCCTTCAAAAAGATTCATTTCTTCGTATGCGTGGCGCCCATTTAAACTCCCGCGTGTATATTAACCCCACCGATTTTGACTTAACTCCCCCCCCGTGTAAATTATTCACACCGATTTTGACAATTTTTAGAATCGCGATCGAGGATTGCCCGGTCGTCGATAGGAAACACACGCTTTGCGACGCGCCGTCACACGACCCTTTCATTCCTTTCACCAACCCACCCCTTCGCGACTTTGAGCTAGCCAACCTTTTATTACCTGTTGGAAAGGTGTCGTGGATGCAGATCGTGGTGTAACAGGAATAATAATTTGGCGCGGCCAACGTGGTGCTATCGATAAAGCCCTTTTGGCATGTTATGGTATCGAATTTTTTTTGTTGTAAATCAAGTAAATTCCAAATTAATTTTTGTAGGTTTAAAAAAAAAGAATAATTTGGCGCCCAACTAAGTGGCCGTCGAGAAAGCCTTTTTGGCATCTCGTATCGAATTTTTGTAGTAAATCAAGTAAACGCCAAATTAATTTTTGTAGGTTTAAAAAATAATTTGACGCCGCCAACGTAGTGGCTATCGAGAAACCCCTGCCTATCGAAAAGCCCTTTTGGCACATTGCGTCAAATATTGTAAATCACGAAGTTTCGATTTTAAAAGTAGTACCGACGCGCATGAATGGACTAACGAGATTCCATAACGCCCCCCTATTTAGAATTTAAAGTAAAAATTATCGCGATTTTAAGATCAAATATTGTATTTCCGTTCACCATCAATTGTTTAAAGAACCAAGTAGAGTCGTGTTTCGCGAATTTCATTTGTATTCAATTAAATTAATATATTTCACTTTATAATGGCGTTCAGGATTGTACCGGACAGATTACGCAAGGACGAAGTCCAATACGAGTTAAAGATTAGAGGTTTACCTGTTCACGGTTCGGTAAAAGAATTACGTGTTGAACTAGTATCAGCCCTTATGAAAGAAGAACAGGGTGAAAGATACATTTTATTATGGTACCCATTTACTTTCACGGAAGATTTGGCAGCGTTAAAAACGGGCGTGTTAATCATTAATAAATTACTCGGTCGTTTAGAAATTTTTAGTGAAAATGAAACCGACATAAGAATTCAGGTAGAAACGAAATTGGCGCACTACTTTAATAGATTATTTAAATCGAGACCCTTGCTAAATAAAGACAAGGACTCTCATCTCGCAATTTTAGACAAATTGGAAGATTGTAGGTCAACATACGGGTTATTGTTAGCGAACTCTCGGACGAATTTTGCAACAGAGATCGTGGAAAAAATTATCCAAGAATCTGTTGATTGCGTAAGCGAAACTGAAAATTCACTATCGAGCATGACCTCGGCAGTTTCAAATAAAATAATAACCGATGCAAATTTTATCGACCCTACAAGTAAATTTCCGGACGAAATTTGTCAATGTAGAGATTTCGAAATATCGACTCCGGTCGTGAAATTACACCTGCGAATTTCCGGTCAAGTCGAAGCCGTTTCGATACTGACAAATGAACACATGTCAGTAAAAGAAATCGACAATTTATCTCGAGTCGAGTCCGACAGTTTTAGCGGACCGCAAAATGATGAGCAAATTAATCACGAGTTTGTTTTTAGAAACCGTGGTAATAATAATAATATTAAAACGAATAATAACGCCTTTTTGTGTTGGAACTGTGATGGTATAGGCCATTCCGCATCGCGTTGCCCAGTCCCACAAATACGGGTTTATTGTTATCGATGTGGTCGAACGAGTGAAACCACAAAGACTTGTCCTAATTGTAATTTAAGACAGAATAGGACTCAGGGGAGAACGTTTGCAGGGCACAATGCCCCAAAAAGAAATTAAAGCCCCGATTTTAATATTAAGATTTTTGTGTTTGTTTGTTTTTTCGTGTGAATGTATGAATGAATTTTTGGTGCGTGTGTCTCGTTGCGAATGTATTTAGTTCTTAGTAATTGTTGTTAAATTTTTCTCGTTGTATTGTAAAATGTCATCATAACATTTTACCTTGCTTTTTGTACTTTTAAGGAAATGTCGCCATAACATTTCGCTTTGTTTTTATTGCGTGTTTGTTAGGTTGAATCGAAGAGGTCAGGCCTGGTGCGGACCACCGCTGACTGTAGACCGAAACAACTTACATTTTTTTTATCGGTTCATAATGCCGTTTTGGCGTGTACAACCCTTTTTGTCCCGTGCATGACGTAAAACTGCGAACACCCTTACCGCCCTAGCGTGGCGATGAATACCGCAACCCTTATATTTTGTTGAAAACTCTCACTTGTCACTCAACTTAGTTTAAAGTTTTTTTTCGTTTCACCATTTTTTTTGTGTGAACCCTTACCGTCTATATCGGACGTTGAAAGTCTACCCTGTATTTCGCAACCCCTTCTGTAGAACGAAAACCACCCTAACGCACAACCCCTTAGCAATGCAACCCTCCCTCACATCGGAAATTTTAGTAACAAATTTTTATTAGCCTTCAGCAATTAACGATAAAAGATTTTAATCTGCGTCTTCTACGCACCCTTACGCATTATCATTGCGTACCATTTATAGCGAACCTTGTTTTTTATTTCCATCTTTAGCAGATAGCAATAGAAAGTTTTTTTTTGTTGTGCCTAGCACACATGTTCACATCTAGATCAAGTATGTTTAAGTACGCATGTTATTTACGCACTCGTTTCCATACGTATTTTATGCTAGTAACACCGTACACTCATTACGTATTTTTTTTGTTTGCATGTGTCTCGAACAAGACACAAAGCGTTTCGTACGCATTCTTACGCTTGACTACGGGTCACGCACTTACGCATTTACGCACTTCATTAGATTACGCATTTATTTTTTTAAATATTCTGAATTTTTGTATGGACATTTAACGTAAAGTTTTTCTAAAGTTTTTTTTTGAATTTAGTTTCAAGGTTCAATCTTCGAACTTAGTTTTGTGGGTGTAGTTTTGAGATTTTACGCACACATTTAGTGGAATAGTAAAAGTTTTTTTTGAATTCCATTTGCAGACGTATTTCCGAATTTTGAGTTGATCTAGAGTAGTTTAAATTATTGTTAACTTCAAGTTTTTTAAAGTAAACATTTCGAATTTCACGTTACCATTTAAATTAAAGTTTTTTTTGAATTTAACGTCAAGGTTTTGTTAATTAACGTAAACATTTTAAATTTAATAGTGATACTTAAATTAAAATTTTTTTAGTTTAACGTCAAGTTTTTTTGAATTAAGAGGGACGTCTTGAATTTAATATCGGCCTTTGGAGCCAAGTTTTTTTTTCAGTTTAACGAAAAGTTTTTTCAAATTGAGGGGAATTTTTTTTTGAAACTAATGGAATGTTGTTTTGAATTTGATCAAAAGTTTTTCAAACTTGACTAATAGTTTTTCAAAATTAGATTGAAAGTTTTCAAATTCAGTTGAAAGTTTTTTTGAATTTAAGTTAAAGTTTTTTAAAGTTTTTTGAAGTTTAACGCATAGTTTTTGAATCCCAGTCCATTGAGACATTTTTCTTTAAGTTAGTGGTAGGGTAACATCTAGTTATTATTTCGGGTTGAGGTCAGTGCGTCACTGTCGCTTCATACACACTGACCATGTCTTTTTGTCAATCGCACGACGTTAACTTGCCCCCACCATCCCTCACCGTTCTTTCTTGGTATCGAGTACCGTTTAAAATAGATTTTTTTAGTTTCTTTCGTTTTCGTTTTCGAAATTGAAATTAAGATCAGGGCTGAGAATGCAATTGCATTAGACATTGCCTCATGCCGTGTTGTATTGTTTGGACTTGTGTCCAATTTCGGACAAATCATTTGTCGCAACACACCCTTTAGGGGAAGTTTTTTTAACACACCCTGGAAGGAAAATTTTACCGAATTTTATTTTTTTTGTAGTAAGGTTGTCATAGTTAATAGTTGTTTAGAGTGACCCACTTCTCATCGAGTTATCGAATTATCATGCTGGACATGGTTCCACTGCTAGATAAACATTTTTTTTGGACGTTGATCCACAGTTGGATAACGATCCAAACCCCAGGGTTATAAAGTAATTTCGTGGGCTTAGTCCATTCCCCGGTGAATTATCGTCCCATTTATTTTTTTTTGCGGATGACAATCTGCCCCAAAGGAACCTTCTTAGTAAGGGAATTTCGTACAGAAGTAAGGGGTTATAACTCGAAGCAACACTCTGGGAAATTTACCTTTTGTTAGGGAATAATAGATTGACTACAACTATGCTACACGGTCATAACACCTGCCGGTCTAAGGAAGAACAAACCCATTAGGGGCGAACTTGTAAATTTGATCCGTTCATCCCAGAGGCATATATTTTGACGCCTCCCAACTTTTACCACGTACTCGGGTCCAACCCAAGCTAGAGTTCAGCGTCTCTGTTTGTGATTGTGGGTCTTACGGCAAGCGAACGATCCCGTGACTTCGCGAACCGCCCTCTCTTGCAGCGGTCACAGCGGCTTTAGATTTGTTTAAGACTTGGGACGTGGAACATTTTTTTTCTGTGTAATTTTTTTGTTTCGCGCTTTTAGTATGTAAGGATTAGTTTAGATTTCGATTTAGGTAGCATTAAGTTCAGTTTAGATTTCGGTTTAGTTAATTTTAGGTATCGATTTAGTTAGCGTTAAGTTTGGGTATTTTTAAGCTAGTTTTAAGTCATTAAGGTTAAGGGAGATAATTGTTATGTCCCTATCGTACGACAGAAAACTACGTGCCCCAAAGTATAAACGGGTCATTTTTTTTCTCGCTTCATTGTTTATCTCGCGTGTCATTTTTGTAATCTCGAGTTTTTCTTTGTTTTTTTTGAATTTTTAGTCATGTCATTTGGTAATCTCGAATTTTTTTTGGATTTTCCGTCAACCATTTAAGAAATTATTTTACATGAAGTTATAGGGTACGCTTAGCGATCCAAAGGATTAGCTACCCCGCAAATCGTTTAGTAAGCCAAGTATCGACTGGTGTTGAGTTAGATTAGCTACCTAGTGTCAACATTCGTCATGCGTTAATTTCGTAGTCACTTTAGGCCTTTTGGAGAAATATTATTTCTCACATTCGTCAGTTTCATATAGTAGAGTCACTTCATATATTTTTCAGCAAACATTTAGGTGCAACCCGGACGGTTGTCACCATTTCGAAGTTTAATCAGTTAGTATATTTTTTTTGTTGTTAAATTTTTTTTTCGTGTATAACGATCACGTTAGTCCCGTTTAAATTAATCAACCCCCCGCCTACCGAATTAGATAGAACCGGCGTTGTAAATATGATCCAGCCGTCGTTCAACTTCTAACCCCCCCCTTATGTTACATGTTATGATCTTTTGTGGCCTTGTACCCTAGTGGATACGTTCCACTGGTACAACGTCCCCGTCTTGCACTAACACTACCTGTGTAAGACAACATTTAGAGTGAAGTTTTCTCCGGTGCCGATCACCGCAGGACTTCTCAATAGATGGTCGATGTATTTTTGCGCATCAAGACTCACCACTAGCGTTGGTAGAGTCAACCAAGCTTTGATAAGCTTCATTTTTTTTGTGTGGCGATAGATTATGTAGGTCCACGGTTAGGCCCCACGTAATATTTTTTTTGTATTCAATGAAAGTCCCCGTTTACATCAGTGTGGTTCAAGGACGTTCCCTTCGACTACACTGATGAAAGCAAACCATCCCGACTCGTACCGTCAACTATGCCCCACGAATAATTTTTTTTATTCAGTGAAAACCCGATTCAGGGCTAGGCCCCATGTTTCTTTTCATTTTTGTGTATACAGCCATGTTCAACCCGGACGGATCAAGGGTTTGTTCCCTCGACTGTCCCTCATAGGTTGTCACCCCATCTCAATTTTTTTTCTCGCCCCCCCCATCATTACCTCTTCCCTCTCTTCCGATCATCTCGTCCGGATCGAAGTCATGAGGAAGGTTAGTGATCTCTCAAACGGCTTTGTAAATTTGATCAAGCCAAGCGCAAGTTTTTTTCTCTGTTTCACCAACGATAACTGATAAAACAGACAGTCCCCATCTACTGAAGTGCATCAAACGGCTTTTGTAAATATGATCCAGCCAAGCACACGTCTTTTTTTACTCTGCTTTTTCAACGATATTGAAAAAGGCAGACAGTCCCCATCGACTGAACATTTAAGAGAAGGCTTTGTAAATATGATACGCCGATGAAGTGTTACCTCAGCTCAGGTCTACCTCGATCTAGAGTCCGGTGTCTTCACAGACATTTGTGGGTCACACGGCCAGCGAATGATCGCGTGATTTCGCGAACCGCCCTCTCATGTAGGAGTCACTACGACGCACGGATTGACTAAGCCTAGGGTTAGGTGAACCTTCTCTCTTTTTTTTCCCGGCATATACGTATAGTCTAGTCACTAGTTTGAGTAGCTATTTCAATACTACAAGTGTTGATGGTTTATTGTAGGACAATTTTTGTTTCGGTTGAGGTTGCGCGCGTCCCAGTTGAAGAGTAGTTAGGGATAACAACTCTTGACGTAAGGGGAGTGTCACCTTATTACGCGCATTGGGCGCACCCTTAGATTTTGTTTTTACAATCCATGGAACTCATATTTTAAATTTCAAATCGATCCGGTGAAAATTATTCTTTTAGAAGACATTTTTAGGTCGGGTTGTAAATTAAAAGATTGAAACATTCGCTCAACCAACAAAATTTACGTTTTGCAAATGTATAATAGTCTTAAGAACTGTAGAGGTAGGAAAGTATGTTTATAATATTTTTATTCGCGTCCCATGAACCATGCGGTAGTTAATACAATCTTTATAGAGTTGACGTAGCATACATCGTAGATTCACGCCATCAGCAAGAAAACCATCATTCTATAACGTTGCGAACTAAACGTCAATACATGCAAATGCGTTACTATAAATTTTAGGTAGGATCGAGAGACACTTTTATACGATCCATAATCACGAGCCAGTCGTCAATACAAGGACACACACGTGCATGTTTGAAAATCGTGAGAATCAATGCCTTTTGTTTTGCTATCTCGACCATGTGCAGATAAGCAACCAAATGTGCTCGGGTTTAACATGGCAAGGATAGCGATTTCGCAATTGCAGACTTCGATAAAAACAAGTAAAAAGTGCAAAAGTTAGACCCTTTTCGTCCAACCAGACGAGCAAAAAATTGTTTTGCTCGCACGTGTCGTACCAAATTTCTCGATACACTTTACATGGAGAAAGAAGAAAGCGTGTTCTCACACTCTAGGCATTGTCCAATTAAATCGCGTCTCCCTTCTTTCTAAATTTATAAGACCCAATTACAAGGTTCCAAATCAATCAGTAAGTGGGAAAAATCCTAAATTATAGTAGGGAAAATGCATAAATTGAGCTACAAATTGCATATTCGAGGAGATTCACTTAGAATCTGATACTACCTTTTTCGTATCATAGCGCTTCCAAAAGCGGAATTAAATATCGAGGTCTCACATTTATTAGAGATCCTTAAATAAATACAAGTCATTTGTGATAAAAATTAGTGTGTGTCAACTGCAGGTACTATCGAACATCAATATCGTCAATTGTTATTAAACAATTAATATTTTATCGAACCTTAATATCGTCAATTGCCATTAAACAATTAATAGTTTATCGAACATCAATATCGTCAATTGTCATTAAACCATTAATATTTTATCGAACAATAATATCGTCAATTGTGACTAAACAATTAATATACTATCGAACATTAATATCGTCAATTGTCATTAAACAATCAATATTTTATCGAACACTATTATCGTCAATTGTCATTAAACAATTAATATTTTATCGAACATTAATATCGTCAATTGTGACTAAACAATTAATATTGTATCGGACATTAATATCGTCAATTGTTGCTAATATTTAATGAGTTATCGAACATCAATATCGTCATTTGTTGCTAAACCTTCAATATTTTATCGAACATTAATATCGTCAATTGTTGCTAATATTTAATAAGTGATCGAACAATTAATATCGTCAATAGTTACTAAACATTGAATCAATTATCGGACTTGTTATACCATCTGTTTATCACGTTTAATCACGTCGAGTTATTGCTTGCCGCTCATAAGGCAAGTACGTAGCATTGCTTTTATCGAATGGTACAAAACAGGTGTTGCACTTCGAACCCATGTGTGCATTCCAATCGTTCTTTTTTATCGGACACCACATTAACATTTCTTACTTAGACAGTGCCGGCTTGAATTAATTGTCACTTCGCGAATAACTAACTTAGTGAATTATTTCGTACGGAGACCCCTATTTTATCGCGAAATACAGTGCGTGTACCACCCTGTTATTTCACCACCTTCCGATTTGAAGAGTTTTTGGGAAGCTGGTTATTGCGCTGCCCTTCTGATATGGTTTGAGACATCACATTCAGCTCCATTCTACATTCTGAAGGCGAATCTCACTCCTGAAGGACTCGTCATCGACTTTACCTAGAGGTCGAACATCAACCACCCAAATTAAGTAAGAAACCTTTTTTTATATTTTTAAGATTGTGATGTTAATTGGTCCTATTGACCATTAGTTGTGTTTATGAACGTTCAGTTCAACCCTGGAAGACGATATCGCAACCATTTTGTACACCTTTTATGTAACTTAATATTATTATCTATTATTAACGTAACTTTTACCACGCCATTCGAGCGTTTATATCCGAACTAGTAATTTAACGTAACATTTTAAGTTTTGTGCTGCAACTAAAGTTCATAAGAATTGAGCGATCACTTTGATTGGCTTTCATTATCAATTTTATGAGTCACAGTTTTAGATGTCATCAAGTTGCACTTAAGTAACTAGTATTTTTGGGTGTGGAGTGCTGTATTCAATACGCCCCCCCCCTTTCATGCAAATTAACCTTTTGTATTTTTGTAAGAGTAATTGTTTTACGAATATTAGTTTCGCAACGGAAACCACACTGAAAGGTTCCGTCAACTGTACATATTTATTTTTATACAAGACTTGTAAATTTGATAGTATCTTGTGTAAATTTTGTCAACTCCCCCCTGAAATTATTTTATTTAATACATTTTTATTATTTCCCAACTTTGTGTGTTATTATTATTGTTGTGTTACTGTTTATTTAGCTATTTTCACCCACGGAAAGTTCGCCTCCTGTAAAGGTAAGGTCATTGAGCGAGGTTTTTCCGGAGTGAGAGTTCGCCGTAAGATCATCAAGTTGTCGCGTACCAGCTTGGAAGGTGTGATAACCAGTCCCCTTCAAAAAGATTCATTTCTTCGTATGCGTGGCGCCCATTTAAATTCCCGCGTGTATATTAACCCCACCGATTTTGACTTAACTCCCCCCCCGTGTAAATTATTCACACCGATTTTGACAATTTTTAGAATCGCGATCGAGGATTGCCCGGTCGTCGATAGGAAACACACGCTTTGCGACGCGCCGTCACACGACCCTTTCATTCCTTTCACCAACCCACCCCTTCGCGACTTTGAGCTAGCCAACCTTTTATTACCTGTTGGAAAGGTGTCGTGGATGCAGATCGTGGTGTAACACCATCTTGATAAAACCTTATTTAATATTAAGATCTTTTATTCCAGCTCGAAACTTATTACAAAACTTTAATTTCTATTAAGGCTCAAGAATCAAAATCATCTTGGATCGCGTTCAATGCGTATCTTCTGACTAATTCACTCATAATTCGCTCTGCCTATCCGCAAAGAAAGCAAGCTGCCAACTTCTAACACAAAAATTAAAATTTTTCCAATAATTCAAATTCTTACAAATTATAAAAAACACCGCAATATATTTTAATGAAAAATTATTATTGTAATTAGTTGGTGTGTTGTTAGTCCAAATTTAATTTACTAAAAACACACATACACTATTAACTGGACTAAAATTTAAAGTTCATTATTATGGAAGTAAAAAACTAATATTATGAATTTTATATAAATATTTGAGAGGGTTGAGGAATTACTTATAACTTTTTGAATCAACTCAAATAAAATTTAAAATTGTAGTTTGTTTACTAATTTACGAATTCAAATTAAAATTTTTTTAGGGTAGAAACTATGAAAGTTGAATTGAACAAAGTTCTGTACGTATAATTTCGCGATACAACGGTTAATTATGCAATAAGGAAGGCAATAATTCTCGGATACTTTTTATTCCAAAGCATCAATTCGTGAAAAGACTTTATATTGGTAAATACGAGTATAATATTATAATAAATCTAGAAATGAAAAAAAAAGAATTAAAATAATATTTTGATTGAAAAGAACATTTTATGTCGGAAAACCATAACCATTAAGAAAATAAAACATAAAATATAGGCAAAATAACCAAGTTCCAGACTTTTATTTAAAAAATAAACATTTAATCTCAAAAGAGAAGAAAAGCAATCAAAATATTGTTCTTTCGTGACATTGATTTAGCTGCGCCTCCCTTTATTATATCGTATTGTAATTATTTTGTAATTTTTCCTTTTTTTTATTATTACAATAACAATAAATTACAATAAAAATGGTAAACATTTTATTTAGAAAAGTTACGATGTATTAGAATTAAATACAAGGTGAGACTTTCGAAGCGTTTAGACGAATACCCGTCGAAGAAATCAAATTAATAATTATATAGGAAATGACCAACCCTATGACTGATCTTCTATGTATTATACAAGTCGTGAGAACGAATTATTAGTAAAAGTTGGAAAAGTTATTAAAAGGGTATGGGAAGACTTCTTGGTGGGTTTTATCAATAATTAATGAAGGTAATCAATTTTTGAGCATAAATAAAAATAGTCCCATCAAGAAAAGGCTCCTGCGCTCAGTATAATTAATTTAGGCCAATTTATTTTTTTGCTTCCATCACAAAAATACGTGGCCACATTGTTACAAGAAAATAATCTACTATTATGTAACCTAAGGAAGAAAACACGAAAATTTAATATTATCGCTGTGCTAGTTCAATAGTAACACATCTCAAAAAAATCAAATTTTGAGATATTGGTATCGTTGAATTACGCTTGAAAAATGCAATTCAACCATACCAATATCTCAAAATTTGATTTTTTTGAGATGTGTTATTATTGAACTAACACAGCAATTTGATACTAGATATTATTCAAAGCAAATTTGGTATCTCATTTCAGAAATTGTAATTTAAATAATTTTTAAAGATTTATGGAAAATTGTAATAGTGTTTTACAATTAAATTTAAATTAAGGACATTTAAATATTGCTCTCG
Organism: Podabrus alpinus; assembly: GCA_932274525.1. NCBI lineage: Eukaryota > Metazoa > Arthropoda > Insecta > Coleoptera > Cantharidae > Podabrus > Podabrus alpinus. The sequence continues at coordinate 24,694,599 of OW026454.1, forward strand.
TTATTTTATATTTAATGAATTTTCTGTAATAACAAGATGTAAGTAAAATTATATTTGGTGATTTTGTGTAAACACCACCTGTTGCAGATCCAAAGGATATTTTGAAGGTGTATGCTAGCATTATTTTGACTAGGTAAATTTTCTACATTTATTTGCTTATTTTAGTTTATAAGTAATAATTGCTTAGGGACTACAAATAATTTTTTTATATTTATACTCTTTTGAAGTATATCGAGTATCTTTTACTGACAGTAGTGATAAACAATCTCAACGGGGAATTCGTATTTCTCACTATAAATTAGAGCGATGGTTTTATGATCACTATCAAGTTTTTTATGTATCCTTACATTAAATTTATTTCTAACTTGGTAACTTTAACATTGCAATCTATTATCAGGTTTATGCCGCATATAGCTTTATTTCTCTATCTGCAAAAAATAAAAATTGTTATGGGAAAACTGATAAAGAAAGCAATTAGTAGATGGTTCTATTATAGTAATTCTTTTTCCAGAATTAAATCTTTTTCATCCTCGATATTGATGTACATTAGGATAACCCACTTTCCCGTTTCTAAAAATATGTAACAGTTAAATAATAAATTCCGAATATTGGTGTTCCTGAAATCTTTCCTAATATTTAAAGATTTCTCACCAATATCATAAAGTGCATTTTATGGTATTTTTGTATGTCTCGACAGTAACTGCATTTGAAAGTTATCTTCCCTTTTTTCAAACTTTGCTCGAACGATTTTAATCTTTTCAGTTCATTCGAAAAGCGATTTTATTACTTTCCCTACTTTTGTTCCAATATTGAAAATAAGAATGTTACGCACAATATGGTTAAGCAAACATCCGGAAAAGTTTTGTTCCATGAAATTCTTATTTTGAACGAGTACTAATAATTTCAAAAATTCAATGCGAAGAGTTTAAGTATCGGATTTGTAAAACTACCCTTGTTTAATTAACATTCAAATTTCGCATAAAAAAAGTTCATCGTGAAAATGAACAAAAATTTTCCATTTCACCACTTTTATTGCATAATAACAGTTCTTTACATTTTCATGCTTAAAATCGGGCGAGGTTTTACTACAATAGTCTTAAATTTTCTACATTATCAGATTGTCCAAGAAAACCTAACCTTATAGTTGGATTTGATGTGATTCGGCACATAAAGCGAGGTGAAGTGTTTCAATCGTTGAGTTTGATCGTTAAATCGACGATGAAAACGGTACCCTAACAAGAAGGGTAAAAACATAGAACCGATTTATCTGAAGTTTTATTTTTAATCCTGTTTTATGTTACTGTTGTTAACAAAATTTTTACTGAAAATTTTAATTTCATAATGTTAGCAATTTATTATGGAAGTACGTAGCTTTTAAACTTGAGAGAATAAAGGTAAAAGTACCATTAATATGAATAATACTTGGTTAGACTTGTTAACCTAGCAAGCAAAATAACTTTGGCGAAGGTGATTTAAGTGTTGCGGTTCTATGTAACAGTGATAAAATGTACGTAAATTAGAGTAAGTAAAAGGGATCTCTTAAAATAATCACTGGGGTCGAAATGGAAATAATAATGCAAACCGATATATTTTTTTAGGTGTCGAATGTAGTAAATACATACAGAAAGAATTAAGTTATACAGAACATTTGCAAATTATTTCCTTGTCAATTTATATTTATGTATGAGCGTAATATTTACTTTGAGTAGGTAGTAGATATATAACTTTTTTGCACATTTGCTTTGATGTTTCCTTTTATATTTTTAAAGGATGAAAGAAAAAATTTCACAATAATAAGCAATTTAAATAATTGAAAATGGTAGCTACAAAATTTGAGTAAACAACGTAAGAAACTGATTGGCTGATTATTGTTAAAAATCACAATATTGGAGATAATTCCATTCAGGGTCAAATTTTGGCGTTTCGACCAATCAGCGTGCGTTATTTTACATTGTACTTAAATGGATACGACGCATTCACAGTCGAATAATATTCGAAAATAAAAAATATTAAAAATACCCTACCAGAATATCGAATATTTGTAGTGGGGCATAAAAGAATTCATACGTAATAAAAAATCTCGCAATATACCCTATAGCTGCATGGTGAAAATGGAATATTTGTAGTGGGTGTAAAAGAATATGTACATACGTGACGAACGCACCTCGCACAGATTTAAGAAACCGGTTATATACTAACATCAACGCTTTCAGAAAATTAAATTGGTGAGAAGACGAAAACAAGCCGGCTAAAAACCAAACGTCTCCCTCAAGATTGTTTTATTTAACAACAAACTAGTGAAAATAAAAGCAATTTGTATATTTAATTTAACCCAATTTCTAATTTGAAACTAATTTAATATTGTCCTAATGAATGCCAAAACCCAAAATTGTAAAATATATTGTGTATAGCTGAATGTAGCTGAGCCGATAATAAATATTAAAAAAAAAAAAAAAAGAAAATTAAAATTAAAAAAAGTCGTACAATCAAATTACGTTGATATAAAGACGTACGAACTATGTGATGAAACATAATAATATAGAGATAAGATATGCTGTCGACCAAGCATATGCATTGCTAAAGGCTGGCGCGAGATTAAAATAATTAACCTTATCTCTATGTTTTGTTTATAGTTTGTACGTTTTTATATCAACGTAATTTGATGCTATGACTTTTTTAATTTCAATTATTCTGAAACAAACTATACTTCTAACGAATTTTATATTACAAATTTAGGTGAGGATGTCCTAACACCTGTTACTCCGAATGAGTTGAAACTTTGCAATCGCAAAGAGGAAGGTTTATATAGTCCCCTCCTGCAAAAAAATTCTGAGAATGTATTATCAAAATTTTGAGTAAATCGATTTCGAAGTTTGCTAATTTACATGTAAAATTAACGAGATTCCTGCGCATCACTCATTTAAGACAGTATTTTTGCCTTCATCCCGGTTTGCTTGATTGGTGGCGCCTTCTCGTATGTTTAGCTCCGCCGCGTAGCGGCTCTGAGCACGAAAAACCGCCCGGAGATGCGGAGCATCGGAGGGTAGGTTTTTTGATGCTCACAGCTCTGGCCAAGCCAAAAATTAGAAGGCAAAAAAAATTTTCCTTACTTTTCAAATCGATTTTTCTCAAAATTTTGACTATACTTTCTCGGGCGAAATTTTTACAGGACACTCTAATAAGGTTCCTTTTGCTAAAAAAAATATTTTGGGGCGATTTCGGGTGACAGGTGATAGGTAATTATCCCCTGTGATGTTGTGCTTTTAAGTTGTGGCATTTCTTCACGGAATTATCATCGCAACAGCAACGCGGGTTCGGAGAATACTCAAAGATTCAGCGAGTACAGGTTTCAGCTGCGGAGATTGACACTCGCTCCGCTGCGCTTCGCTCGTGCAATCTCCTTGCTAAAACCTGTACTCGCTGAATCTTTGAGTATTGTCCTTGCCCTTGTGTTGTAACAAACGAATATCGGTGGAAAATTGTAGGCAACGTAATTACGTCGTCGTGGAACTTACAAGTACATTTTTTAGCTTTTATATCGTGACATAAAGGACTGACATATAAAGAAATACGGGATAATGTAAATACTACCTTTTTCTTTCTTTTAACCTTGACGTTTTGTTAATTGGCCCGACATATGTAAATCTAGAATCAAGTTTTCAATCCACAGTATATCGACGTTCACTGGAAAGCCAAGTTGAAAAATTTAGTAGACAAAGATATTATAATATTGTTTGGGGGTATATAAACCATTCAATTTCATACTAAAAATATATAAATATTTTAACTGCTGGTTTTAATATTGAAATGAACTTTTAAAGTTCATTTTAATACAATTTCAAATTGTTATACATATTTTTATAACTACGAGTAAATATTAACAAATTAGGTTTCCTATATTGTTTACCGAAACCCACAAAACCGCGGGCTTTACATTTATTAAATAAACTTCTTCATTTTAATAATCCTTAAAAGATGTCACCTTATTACGCGCATTGGGCGCACCCTTAGATTTTGTTTTTACAATCCATGGAACTCATATTTTAAATTTCAAATCGATCCGGTGAAAATTATTCTTTTAGAAGACATTTTTAGGTCGGGTTGTAAATTAAAAGATTGAAACATTCGCTCAACCAACAAAATTTACGTTTTGCAAATGTATAATAGTCTTAAGAACTGTAGAGGTAGGAAAGTATGTTCATAATATTTTTATTCGCGTCCCATGAACCATGCGGTAGTTAACACAATCTTTATAGAGTTGACGTAGCATACATCGTAGATTCACGCCATCAGCAAGAAAACCATCATTCTATAACGTTGCGAACTAAACGTCAATGCATGCAAATGCATTACTATAAATTTTAGGTAGGATCGAGAGACACTTTTATACGATCCATAATCACGAGCCAGTCGTCAATACAAGGACACACACGTGCATGTTTGAAAATCGTGAGAATCAATGCCTTTTGTTTTGCTATCTCGACCATGTGCAGATAAGCAACCAAATGTGCTCGGGTTTAACATGGCAAGGATAGCGATTTCGCAATTGCAGACTTCGATAAAAACAAGTAAAAAGTGCAAAAGTTAGACCCTTTTCGTCCAACCAGACGAGCAAAAAATTGTTTTGCTCGCACGTGTCGTACCAAATTTCTCGATACACTTTACATGGAGAAAGAAGAAAGCGTGTTCTCACACTCTAGGCATTGTCCAATTAAATCGCGTCTCCCTTCTTTCTAAATTTATAGGACCCAATTACAAGGTTCCAAATCAATCAGTAAGTGGGAAAAATCCTAAATTATAGTAGGGAAAATGCATAAATTGAGCTACAAATTGCATATTCGGGGAGATTCACTTAGAATCCGATACTATCTTTTCGTATCGTAGCGCTTCCAAAAGCGGAATTAAATACCGAGGTCTCACATTTATTAGAGATCCTTAAATAAATACAAGTCATTTGTGCTAAAAATTAGTGTGTGTCAACTGCAGGTACTATCGAACATTAATATCGTCAATTGTCATTAAACAATTAATATTTTATCGAACACTATTATCGTCAATTGTTACTAAACAATTAATATTTTATCGAACATTAATATCGTCAATTGTGACTAAACAATTAATATTGTATCGGACATTAATATCGTCAATTGTTGCTAATATTTAATAAGTGATCGAACAATTAATATCGTCAATTGTTACTAAACCTTGAATCAATTATCGGACTTTTTATACCATCTGTTTATCACGTTTAATCACGTCGAGTTATTGCTTGCCGCTCATAAGGCAATTACGTAGCATTGCTTTTATCGAATGGTACAAAACAGGTGTTGCACTTCGAACCCATGTGTGCATTCCAATCGTTCTTTTTTATCGGACACCACATTAACATTTCTTACTTAGACAGTGCCGGCTTGAATTAATTGTCACTTCGCGAATAACTAACTTAGTGAATTATTTCGTACGGAGACCCCTATTTTATCGCGAAATACAGTGCGTGTACCACCCTGTTATTTCACCACCTTCCGATTTGAAGAGTTTTTGGGAAGCTGGTTATTGCGCTGCCCTTCTGATATGGTTTGAGACATCACATTCAGCTCCATTCTACATTCTGAAGACGAATCTCACTCCTGAAGGACTCGTCATCGACTTTGCCTAGAGGTCGAACATCAACCACCCAAATTAAGTAAGAAACCTTTTTTTATATTTTTAAGATTGTGATGTTAATTGGTCCTATTGACCATTAGTTGTGTTTATGAACGTTCAGTTCAACCCTGGAAGACGATATCGCAACCATTTTGTACACCTTTTATGTAACTTAATATTATTATCTATTATTAACGTAACTTTTACCACGCCATTCGAGCGTTTATATCCGAACTAGTAATTTAACGTAACATTTTAAGTTTTGTGCTGCAACTAAAGTTCATAAGAATTGAGCGATCACTTTGATTGGCTTTCATTATCAATTTTATGAGTCACAGTTTTAGATGTCATCGAGTTGCACTTAAGTAACTAGTATTTTTGGGTGTGGAGTGCTGTATTCAATACGCCCCCCCCCCCTTTCATGCAAATTAACCTTTTGTATTTTTGTAAGAGTAATTGTTTTACGAATATTAGTTTCGCAACGGAAACCACACTGAAAGGTTCCGTCAACTGTACATATTTATTTTTATACAAGACATGTAAATTTGATAGTATCTTGTGTAAACTTTGTCAACTCCCCCCTGATATTATTTTATTTAATACATTTTTATTATTTCCCAACTTTGTGTGTTATTATTATTGTTGTGTTAATGTTTATTTAGCTATTTTCACCCACGGAAAGTTCGCCTCCTGTAAAGGTAAGGTCATTGAGCGAGGTTTTTCCGGAGTGAGAGTTCGCCGTAAGATCATCAAGTTGTCGCGTACCAGCTTGGAAGGTGTGATAACCAGTCCCCTTCAAAAAGATTCATTTCTTCGTATGCGTGGCGCCCATTTAAATTCCCGCGTGTATATTAACCCCATCGATTTTGACTTAACCCCCCCCCCCTGTGTAAATTATTCACACCGATTTTGACAATTTTTAGAATCGCGATCGAGGATTGCCCGGTCGTCGATAGGAAACACACGCTTTGCGACGTGCCGTCACACGACCCTTTCGTTCCATTCACCAACCCACCCCTTCGCGACTTTGAGCTAGCCAACCTTTTATTACCTGTTGGAAAGGTGTCGTAGATGCAGAACGTGGTGTAACAGGATAATAATTTGGCGCCCAACTAAGTGGCTGTCGAGAAAGCCTTTTTGGCATCTCGTATCGAATTTTTGTAGTAAATCAAGTAAACGCCAAATTAATTTTTGTAGGTTTAAAAAATAATTTGACGTCGCCAACGTAGTGGCTATCGAGAAACCCCTGCCTATCGAAAAGCCCTTTTGGCACATTACGTCAAATATTGTAAATCACGAAGTTTCGATTTTAAAAGTAATACCGACGCGCATGAATGGACTAACGAGATTCCATGACGCCCCCCTATTTAGAATTAAAAGTAAAAATTATCGCGATTTTAAGATCAAATATAGTATTTCCGTTCACCATCAATTGTTTAAAGAACAAGTAGAGTCGTGTTTCGCGAATTTCTTTTGTATTCAATTAAATTAATATATTTCACTTTATAATGGCGTTCAGGATCGTACCGGACAGATTACGCAAGGACGAAGTCCAATACGAGTTAAAGATTAGAGGTTTACCTGTTCACGGTTCGGTAAAAGAATTACGTGTTGAACTAGTATCAGCCCTTATGAAAGAAGAACAGGGTGAAAGATACATTTTATTATGGTACCCATTTACTTTCACGGAAGATTTGGCAGCGTTAAAAACGGGCGTGTTAATCATTAATAAATTACTCGGTCGTTTAGAAATTTTTAGTGAAAATGAAACCGACATAAGAATTCAGGTAGAAACGAAATTGGCGCACTACTTTAATAGATTATTTAAATCGAGACCCTTGCTAAATAAAGACAAGGACTCTCATCTCGCAATTTTAGACAAATTGGAAGATTGTAGGTCAACATACGGGTTATTGTTAGCGAACTCTCGGACGAATTTTGCAACAGAGATCGTGGAAAAAATTATCCAAGAATCTGTTGATTGCGTAAGCGAAACTGAAAATTCACTATCGAGCATGACCTCGGCAGTTTCAAATAAAATAATAACCGATGCAAATTTTATCGACCCTACAAGTAAATTTCCGGACGAAATTTGTCAATGTAGAGATTTCAAAATATCGACTCCGGTCGTGAAATTACACCTACGAATTTCCGGTCAAGTCGAAGCCGTTTCGATACTGACAAATGAACACATGTCAGTAAAAGAAATCGACAATTTATCTCGAGTCGAGTCCGACAGTTTTAGCGGACCGCAAAACAACGGTCAAATTAATCACGAGTTTGTTTTTAGGAACCGTGTTAATAATAATAGTATTAAAACAAATAATAACGCCTTTTTGTGTTGGAATTGTGGTGGCACAGGACATTTAGCGTCGCGTTGTACCGTTCCGCGGAAACGTATATATTGCTATCGTTGTGGGAGAAAAGATGAGACCACAAAAACTTGTCCCCATTGTAACTCCAGACAGAGTAGGACCAAGAAAAAAAATCGTTGCAGGGCATAATGCTCCAATTGAGAGAAACTAAAGCCCCGATTTTAATATTAAGATTTTTGTGTTTGTTTGTTTTTTCGTGTGAATGTATGAATGAATTTTTGGTGCGTGTGTCTCGTTGCGAATGTATTTAGTTCTTAGTAATTGTTGTTAAATTTTTCTCGTTGTATTGTAAAATGTCATCATAACATTTTACCTTGCTTTTTGTACTTTTAAGGAAATGTCGCCATAACATTTCGCTTTGTTTTTATTGCGTGTTGGTTAGGTTGAATCGAAGAGGTCAGGTCTGGTGCGGACCACCGCTGACTGTAGACCGAGACAACCTACATTTTTTTTATCGGTTCATAATGCCGTTTTGGCGTGTACAACCCTTTTTGTCCCGTGCATGACGTAAAACTGCGAACACCCTTACCGCCCTAGCGTGGCGATGAATACCGCAACCCTTATATTTTGTTGAAAACTCTCACTTGTCACTCAACTTAGTTTAAAGTTTTTTTTCGTTTCACCATTTTTTTTGTGTGAACCCTTACCGTCTATATCGGACGTTGAAAGTCTACCCTGTATTTCGCAACCCTTTCTGTAGAACGAAAACCACCCTAACGCACAATCCCTTAACAATGCCACCCTCCCTCGCATCGACAATTTTAGTAACAAATTTTTATTAGCCTTCAGCAATTAACGATAAAAGATTTTAATCTGCGTCTTCTACGCACCCTTACGCATTATCATTGCGTACCATTTATAGCGAACCTTGTTTTTTATTTCCATCTTTAGCAAATAGCGATAGAAAGTTTTTTTTTGTTGTGCCTAGCACACATGTTCACATCTAGATCAAGTATGTTTAAGTACGCATGTTATTTACGCACTCGTTTCCATACGTATTTTATGCTAGTAACACCGTACACTCATTACGCATTTTTTTTTGTTTGCATGTGTCTCGAACAAGACACAAAGCGTTTCGTACGCATTCTTACGCTTTAATACGGGTCACGCATTTACGCACTTCATTAGGTTACGCATTTATTTTTTTAAATATTTTGAATTTAGTATGGACATCTAACGTAAAGTTTTTCTAAAATTTTTTTTTGAATTTAGTTTCAAGGTTCAATCTTCGAAGTCAGTTTTGTGGGTGTGGTTTTGAAAATTTTACGCACACATTTAGTGGAATGGTAAAAGTTTTTTTGAATTTCATTTGCAGACGTATTTCCGAATTTTGAGTTTGATCTAGAGCAGTTTGAGTTATTGTTAACTTCAAGTTTTTTAAAGTAAACATTTTGAATTTCATGTTACCATTTAAATTAAAATTTTTTTTAGTTTAACGTCAAGTTTTTTTGAATTAAGAGGGACATTCTGAATGTAATATCGGCTCTTGAAGCCAAGTTTTTTCAGTTTAACGAAAAGTTTTTTCAAATTGAGGGGAATTTTTTTTTGAAATTAATGGAATGTTGTTTTGAATTTAATCAAAAGTTTTTCAAACTTGATTAAAAGTTTTTCAAACTTGATTAAAAGTTTTTCAAATTAGATTGAAAGTTTTCAAATTCAGTTGAAAGTTTTTTTTGAATTTAAGTTAAAGTTTTTTAAAGTTTTTTGAAGTTGTTCGAAGTCAGTTAAAGTTTATTTTTGAGTTTTTTTTGAATTTAAAGTTTAACGTAAAGTTTTCTTTGGTGAATCAAATCAATCAAAGAGGTTTTGAATCCCAGTCCATTGAGACATTTTTCTTTAAGTTAGTGGTAGGGGAACATCTAGTTCTTATTTCGGGTTGAGGTCAAGGTGTCACTGTCGCTTCATACACACTGACCATGTCTTTTTGTCAATCGCACGACGTTAACTTGCCCCCACCATCCCTCACCGTTCTTTCTTGGTACCGAGTACCGTTTAAAATAGATTTTTTTTAGTTTTTTTCGTTTTCGTTTTCGAAATTGAAATTAAGATCAGGGCTGAGAATGCAATTGCATTAGACATTGCCTCATGCCGTGTTGTATTGTTTGGACTTGTGTCCAATTTCGGACAAATCATTTGTCGCAACACACCCTTTAGGGGAAGTTTTTTTTGTAACATACCCTTTAGAAAATTTTACCGAATTTTATTTTTTGTAGTAAGGTTGTCATAGTTAATAGTTGTTTAGAGTGACCCACTTCTCATCGAGCTATCGAATTATCATGCTGAACATAGTTCCACTGCTAGATAAACATTTTTTTTGGACGTTGATCCACAGTTGGATAACGATCCAAACCCCAGGGTTATAAAGTAATTTCGTGGACTTAGTCCATTCCCCGGTGAATTATCGTCCCATTTATTTTTTTTTGGCGGATGAAAATCTGCCCCAAAGGAACCTTCTTAGTAAGGGAATTTCGTACAGAAGTAGGGGTTATAACTCGAAGCAACACTCTGGGAAATTTACCTTTTGTTAGGGAATAATAGATTGACTACAACTATGCTACACGGTCATAACACCTGCCGGTCTAAGGAAGAACAAACCCATTAGGGGTGAACTTGTAAATTTGATCCGTTCATCCCAGAGGCATATATTTTGACGCCTCCCAACTTTTACCACGTACTCGGGTCCAACCCAAGCTAGAGTTCAGCGTCTCTGTTTGTGATTGTGGGTCTTACGGCAAGCGAACGATCCCGTGACTTCGCGAACCGCCCTCTCTTGCAGCGGTCACAGCGGCTTTAGATTTGTTTGAGACTTGGGACGTGGAACATTTTTTTCTGTGTAACTTTTTTTCTCTCGCGCTTTTAGTATGTAAGGATTAGTTTAGATTTCGGTTTAGGTAGTATTAAGTTCAGCCTAGGTTTCGGTTTAGTTAATTTTAGGTATCGGTTTAGTTAGCGTAAAGTTTGGGTATTTTTAAGCTAGTTTTAAGTCAGTAAGGTTAAGGGAGATATTTGTTATGTCCTTATCGTACGACATAAAACTACGTGCCCCCAAAGTATAAACGGGTCATTTTTCTTTTGCTTCATTGTTTATCTCGCGTGTCATTTTGTAATCTCGAATTTTTTTTGAATTTTCCGTCAACCATTTAAGAAATTATTTTACATGAAGTTATAGGGTACGCTTAGCGATCCATTGGGATTAGTCACCCAGTAAATCGTGCAGTAAGCCAAGTATCGACTGGTGTTGCGTTAGATCGACTACCTAGTGTCAACATTAGTCATGCGTTAATTTCGTAGTCACTTTAGGCCTTTTGGAGAAATATTGTTTCTCACATTCGTCAGTTTCATATAGTAGAGTCACTTCATATATTTTTCAGCAAACATTTAGGTGCAACCCGGACGGTTGTCACCATTTCGAATTTCAGTCAGTTTTCGTATATCTTTTTTTTGTTGTTAAATTTTTTTTTCGTGTATAACGATCACTTTAGTCCCGTTTAAATTAATCAACCCCCCCCGCCTACCGAATTAGATAGGACCGGCTTTGTAAATTTGATCCAGCCGTCGTTCAACTTCTAAACCCCCCCCTTATGTTACATGCTATTATCTTTTGTGGCCTTGTACCCTAGTGGATACGTTCCACTGGTACAACGTCCCCGTCTTGCACTAACACTACCTGTGCAAGACAACATTTAGAGTGAAGTTTTCTCCGGTGCCGATCACCGCAGGACTTCTCAATAAATGGACGATGTATTTTGCGCATCAAGACTCACCACTAGCGTTGGTAGAGTCAACCAAGCTTTGATAGCTTCATTTTTTTGTGGCAATAGATTGTGTAGGTCCACGGTTAGGCCCCACGTAATATTTTTTTTTGTATTCAATGAAAGCTCCCGTTTACATCAGTGTGGTTCAAGGACGTTCCCTTCGACTACACTGATGAAAGCAAACCATCCCGACCCGTACCGTCAACTATGCCCCACGAATATTTTTTTATTCAGTGGAAACCATCTCAATTTTTTTTCTCGCCCCCCCCATCATTACCTCTTCTCTCTCTTCCGATCATCTCGTCCGGATCGAAGTCATGATGAAGGTTAGTGATCTCCCAAACGGCTTTGTAAATTTGATCAAGCCAAGCGCAAGTTTTTTTCTCTGTTTCACCAACGATAACTGATAAAACAGACAGTCCCCATCTACTGAAGTGCCCAAACGGCTTTTGTAAATATGATCCAGCCAAGCACACGTCTTTTTTTACTCTGCTTTTTCAACGATATTGAAAAAGGCAGACAGTCCCCATCGACTGAACATTTAAGAGAAGGCTTTGTAAATATGATACGCCGATGAAGTGTTACCTCAGTTCAGGTCTACTTTGATCTAGAGTCCGGTGTCTTCACAGACATTTGTGGGTCACACGGCCAGCGAATGATCGCGTGATTTCGCGAACCGCCCTCTCATGTAGGAGTCACTACGACGCACGGATTGACTAAGCCTAGGGTTAGGTGAACCTTCTCTCTTTTTTTTCCCGGCATATACGTATAGTCTAGTCACTAGTTTGAGTAGCTATTTCAATACTACAAGTGTTGATGGTTTATTGTAGGACAATTTTTGTTTCGGTTGAGGTCGCGCGCGTCCCAGTTGAAGAGTAGTTAGGGATAACAACTCTTGACGTAAGGGGAGTGTCACCTTATTACGCGCATTGGGCGCACCCTTAGATTTTGTTTTTACAATCCATGGAACTCATATTTTAAATTTCAAATCGATCCGGTGAAAATTATTCTTTTAGAAGACATTTTTAGGTCGGGTTGTAAATTAAAAGATTGAAACATTCGCTCAACCAACAAAATTTACGTTTTGCAAATGTATAATAGTCTTAAGAACTGTAGAGGTAGGAAAGTATGTTCATAATATTTTTATTCGCGTCCCATGAACCATGCGGTAGTTAACACAATCTTTATAGAGTTGACTAGGGGTGCGCGATTATGATATTTCATAATCGATTATCGATTATAAAAAATAATCGATTTTTTTCGATTAATCGATTATTGAAAATAATCGATTATTCATAATCGATTATGAGTTCATAATCGATTATGAACTCGTAATCGATTATGAACTCGTAATCGATTATGAACTCATAATCGATTATGAACCCATAATCGATTATGAATTCATAATCGATTATGAACTCATAGTCGATTATGAACTCATAGTCGATTATGAACTTATAACTATAATAGGTAGGGCTATTAAGGGTTACTAAATTACTATATAATTTATTATTTTGCTAATTGTGTTACGGTGGTGCTGATAAGAAGTGTTGCTAAGCACCAGTTGATAACATAATTGTCTTTTATTTTAATTTTTCATTTATTTAGGATATACCTAAACAAGTATTTAGAAATACATGCATTTTGTCTAGATTACGAACACTTTTCATTTTTAAACCTGTGGAACGTAACTAATAAGTTTTATAATGTAAATAATAATGAATTTACTACGTCACGAAGAAAGACGGACAACCAGACATGACTTTTGTAATATTATGTAGTACCAAAAATAAACATGTCGTGCAATCTCAAAAGTGCAAACCCACAGTAATTCTACCCACTAATTAACGAACTCGATCAAATTATGAATTGGAATTAAATTTTTATTTAAAAAACATTTAAAAATTATTTTGATCTGGAATTGAAAATATTTAAATAAACTTACATTAATTAGTTAATCTACATATGTACATTAATTTAATTTCGAAAATGTTGTAGATCATTTTATTGAGTTTGAATTCTGGAGATTCGTATTACCGTGGGTTCAAATTATTCAGATTGCACCACATAACCTCCAACCAAGTACCTGGAAGCATATTTATAATGTTGCGATACAAAAATTTGTAATTGCAGGTTTATTTTCATAATCGATTATTTCCACAATCGATTATTTTCACAATCGATTATTTTCACAATCGATTATTCTCACAATCGATTATTTTCACAATCGATTATTTTCACAATCGATTATTCTCACAATCGATTATTTCTATAATCGATTAATCGATTATTATAAATTATCATAATCGATTATGAAATAATCGATTATTCGAATTACGGTGTCGATTAATCGATTATATGCGCACCCCTAGAGTTGACGTAGCATACATCGTAGATTCACGCCATCAGCAAGAAAACCATCATTCTATAACGTTGCGAACTAAACGTCAATGCATGCAAATGCATTACTATAAATTTTAGGTAGGATCGAGAGACACTTTTATACGATCCATAATCACGAGCCAGTCGTCAATACAAGGACACACACGTGCATGTTTGAAAATCGTGAGAATCAATGCCTTTTGTTTTGCTATCTCGACCATGTGCAGATAAGCAACCAAATGTGCTCGGGTTTAACATGGCAAGGATAGCGATTTCGCAATTGCAGACTTCGATAAAAACAAGTAAAAAGTGCAAAAGTTAGACCCTTTTCGTCCAACCAGACGAGCAAAAAATTGTTTTGCTCGCACGTGTCGTACCAAATTTCTCGATACACTTTACATGGAGAAAGAAGAAAGCGTGTTCTCACACTCTAGGCATTGTCCAATTAAATCGCGTCTCCCTTCTTTCTAAATTTATAGGACCCAATTACAAGGTTCCAAATCAATCAGTAAGTGGGAAAAATCCTAAATTATAGTAGGGAAAATGCATAAATTGAGCTACAAATTGCATATTCGGGGAGATTCACTTAGAATCCGATACTATCTTTTCGTATCGTAGCGCTTCCAAAAGCGGAATTAAATACCGAGGTCTCACATTTATTAGAGATCCTTAAATAAATACAAGTCATTTGTGCTAAAAATTAGTGTGTGTCAACTGCAGGTACTATCGAACATTAATATCGTCAATTGTCATTAAACAATTAATATTTTATCGAACACTATTATCGTCAATTGTTACTAAACAATTAATATTTTATCGAACATTAATATCGTCAATTGTGACTAAACAATTAATATTGTATCGGACATTAATATCGTCAATTGTTGCTAATATTTAATAAGTGATCGAACAATTAATATCGTCAATTGTTACTAAACCTTGAATCAATTATCGGACTTTTTATACCATCTGTTTATCACGTTTAATCACGTCGAGTTATTGCTTGCCGCTCATAAGGCAATTACGTAGCATTGCTTTTATCGAATGGTACAAAACAGGTGTTGCACTTCGAACCCATGTGTGCATTCCAATCGTTCTTTTTTATCGGACACCACATTAACATTTCTTACTTAGACAGTGCCGGCTTGAATTAATTGTCACTTCGCGAATAACTAACTTAGTGAATTATTTCGTACGGAGACCCCTATTTTATCGCGAAATACAGTGCGTGTACCACCCTGTTATTTCACCACCTTCCGATTTGAAGAGTTTTTGGGAAGCTGGTTATTGCGCTGCCCTTCTGATATGGTTTGAGACATCACATTCAGCTCCATTCTACATTCTGAAGACGAATCTCACTCCTGAAGGACTCGTCATCGACTTTGCCTAGAGGTCGAACATCAACCACCCAAATTAAGTAAGAAACCTTTTTTTATATTTTTAAGATTGTGATGTTAATTGGTCCTATTGACCATTAGTTGTGTTTATGAACGTTCAGTTCAACCCTGGAAGACGATATCGCAACCATTTTGTACACCTTTTATGTAACTTAATATTATTATCTATTATTAACGTAACTTTTACCACGCCATTCGAGCGTTTATATCCGAACTAGTAATTTAACGTAACATTTTAAGTTTGGTGCTGCAACTAAAGTTCATAAGAATTGAGCGATCACTTTGATTGGCTTTCATTATCAATTTTATGAGTCACAGTTTTAGATGTCATCGAGTTGCACTTAAGTAACTAGTATTTTTGGGTGTGGAGTGCTGTATTCAATACGCCCCCCCCCCCTTTCATGCAAATTAACCTTTTGTATTTTTGTAAGAGTAATTGTTTTACGAATATTAGTTTCGCAACGGAAACCACACTGAAAGGTTCCGTCAACTGTACATATTTATTTTTATACAAGACATGTAAATTTGATAGTATCTTGTGTAAACTTTGTCAACTCCCCCCTGATATTATTTTATTTAATACATTTTTATTATTTCCCAACTTTGTGTGTTATTATTATTGTTGTGTTAATGTTTATTTAGCTATTTTCACCCACGGAAAGTTCGCCTCCTGTAAAGGTAAGGTCATTGAGCGAGGTTTTTCCGGAGTGAGAGTTCGCCGTAAGATCATCAAGTTGTCGCGTACCAGCTTGGAAGGTGTGATAACCAGTCCCCTTCAAAAAGATTCATTTCTTCGTATGCGTGGCGCCCATTTAAATTCCCGCGTGTATATTAACCCCATCGATTTTGACTTAACCCCCCCCCCCCTGTGTAAATTATTCACACCGATTTTGACAATTTTTAGAATCGCGATCGAGGATTGCCCGGTCGTCGATAGGAAACACACGCTTTGCGACGTGCCGTCACACGACCCTTTCGTTCCATTCACCAACCCACCCCTTCGCGACTTTGAGCTAGCCAACCTTTTATTACCTGTTGGAAAGGTGTCGTAGATGCAGAACGTGGTGTAACAAAGATTTATTTTTTGATATTTCATTCATTAAATTTACATTATGTGTAGATCAAACAAAAATTTTCAAACAAATTTCAAAAATGTTATAGTGTAATTTATATTCTTTACAAACAGATTTGTGAATATAGAATTGTAATTTAAATTTTGCAAGGACCTAGGATCGGTGGAGGGTAGAAAGAAAACAGTTGAAAAACGTAAAAAAGCAAAATTTAGCTCAAATTTAATTTAATTAATTGGCCAAAAGTCATGTATTTTTTTACGTTAGAGGTAAATCTAAATTCGGACGGATAACATTGAAATAAAAATTCGGACGGTAAATAACGCAGTGACGAAGATTCGTCGGTGAAAACTTTGCGCCCCCTTAAAACAAAAAGGGGCTGATTTTTTCGACTTTTCTCAGTCTATCTACTACCAAATCTATGCGCGTGCAAAATTTTAACATTCCAAATGGCGTAGAAGTGGGAAATCATTTCCCAATTGCCGTTTTGTTGAGTACCGCTGATAGGTACAGAATTGTACGCTATTAGAGAGATTTTCTTTTTAATGTCAAAGATTAATAATTACCAGTGTATTTTGTCCTAAAGACGATTATAAATTAAATTAATCGAAACGTCGACCTAACAAACAGAGATATAATTGAATAATAAGACGGACAATATTTGCAATTTGAACGATATTTGAACAGAGATTTGCAATTTTTGGTTATCTTTTAATTTTTGTAATTATTTTAAATTAAAAATTCATCTTCGTCTTCATTAACGTAATTTGAAGTTAAAGCGTTGACTAAAGTTAAAAATTAACTTATTTTTGGGACTACAATAGCCAGCTATTCCGCCATCGCTTTGGTAGTCTTCCATGAGTTCTGGTTCGAAGGTGTATCCCGTCATTTAGTACTCTTGTTCATCTTCATTGGTAATGCATCTTTCAAATTCACATTCGAATGGTAAAACTGCGTTTAGGAGAATAGATTACTTTATCATTTTTCGACAGATGCAACTGTGGTTATAGTTGGGAAGCCCGTGGAATCCACTATATTTGTTCAACTATATTTGGGTATCTGGGTGCAAATATGGCAGGTGTCTCGAAAAGTTTTCAGCCATATTCTATACACACCAATAATACTGCCCTACCAACTACAAAAGATTTAACTACAATTTATGTTTTTTTTTAGTTAGGGTGATTTTCTGGGAGTAAAAGTTATTTTTATCACCCTACAGAACAAAAAAGCCTGAAAATGATGTTCAGTATACTATGTATATTTAACTTTCGAAAAAAGCACTATCTTTAAGTTAAGTCACTAATGAAAAAGACCGTATCTACAAATGCAGAACAAGAAAACTTTAACTTTGTTCAGAATTGTAGATAAGGTTTGCTTATTTTGATGTGCAAATATACACTTACACCAAGTCAAGATAAATGAATTCTAATACAAATACCAAAAGTTCAAATATTTCTCAGTGGAATGATGAGCATACTTAATTAAATTACAAGTTATTAATTTATTAAACTGAGTAAAATTTTAATGAAAGCGTTGTGCCTCTGGCAGGAAAAAGTCAACCTGCAGTGAACTGATTTCCAGTCATTTGGGGTGAAGGCATGGCTGACTGTAAAAAGGAAGACAATAATATGTTTTAGGTATTATACAAGGAAGCGTGGTACCTTAAATTTGGTTTAATCAACTGAATAAATTATACCTATGTCAAAAAAGATTGCTTAGGTTGTTTCTGATATTTCAGTAAAAATTTATAGCTACTTATTAGTAGCTATTCAAATTTTTACTTTACGTAAAAGTACAATAAATTACTGAAATTAAAATAAGGAAGGATTATGCAGTTTTCTACTGTTAAGAACATTTGGTCATAGAATTTGTCCATGATCCCCTTATAAAATTGTTTATTATCATTTTCTCCCCATTAATCAAATTTAATATTTTTTAATTTTCAAATTTTGTTTCTGAAATTCGGCATTTTCATTGTAACTTCTTCGTTTTTGGTACTTTTTGATACTTATTGATCTTTAAGATGAAAAGTACCTATCGTAAAATGTGAATTACATTATTTGGGATGTATTTAAATAATTCTATGGAAGTTCCTATATTATATAATATTTCCTTTACAAACCTAAAGCAGAACGGTCATTTAGGGTGGTGCTCAAGAATGTGCACCCTGCTACAGAAGAAAAAGACATAATTGAAAGCCTGAAAGAACTAGGTCACGAAGCAGTGAATGTGTGGAATATGAAACAAAGAGGGACTAAGATACCATTGCCCATGTTCTTTGTGGACTTGAAACCTAAGAGCAATAACGGAGAGATCTATAAAGTCAAAACATTGGGGAATCTAATTGTAGTCTTCGAACCACCTCATGTGAAGAGAGAGATTCCGCAATGCATAAGATGCCAAAGGTACGGACACACAAAAAATTTCTGCACGAGAATACCGCGCTGCGTAAAATGCACCGGTGATCATTCAACAAGCGACTGTACTAGAAAAGAAAAGAAAAATGAAGACGTAAAATGCGTTAACTGCCACGAAAATCATCCAGCTAATTACAGAGGCTGTCTAGTGCACAAGCAACTGCAGCAGAAAATGTATCCCACTATGCGAATGCGAACAGATATACCTGCACGAACAATACAACCAAGTGTATCATTTGCACAAGCAACCGGAACAGGACCTCAAAGAATGCAATTTATCAATAATGCCAACCAAAACGAACCAGTCATGATAAATACCCCACCGAACAACGACATGGCAGAGCTTAAACAAATGCTAAAACAACTGATCGATCAGATGGGAACAATGATGAATTTAATGTCCGCATTGATCACAAAGTCAAATACTGCTAATGGCACAACTGCTTAAATTAGCTATATGGAACGCCAACGGCTTGTGTCAGCACGCACAAGAAATAAAAACATTTTTACACCAACACAGTATTGATATCATGCTTATATTTGAGACACACTTTACAAACAGAAGTCATATGAAAATACCAAATTTCAATATATATAACACAAAACACCCCGATGGTACAGCACATGGAGGGGCAGCAATAATTATAAAATGTAACATTAAACATCACCAAATGGAAAAGTATGCACATGAATATCTCCAAGCTAATAGTGTAGTTATAGAAGAATTGCCTGGACCTTTAACAATATCAGCGATATATTGCCCACCCAAGTATAATAATAAACAACAACAATACGAACAATTCTTTAAAACATTGGGAAACAGATTCATCGCCGGAGGTGACTATAATGCGAAACACCCGCAATGGGGATCTAGAATCGCCACCACCAAGGGACGAGAACTGCTGGCAGCGATAAGAGCAAATAACCTTAACTCTTTATCCACAGGTGAACCAACGTACTGGCCAACGGATGCAAACAGAACACCAGATGTAATTGACTTCTGTATCACCAAAGGAGTGAACAGTAAACAAGTAAAAGTGGAAACATGCTTAGATCTTTCATCGGACCATAGCCCAGTACTAATAACTTTATACGCCAAGATAATGGAAAAAACAAAACAACCGTCACTGTTCAGTAGAAAAACAAACTGGGATACTTTTAGACAAAACCTAGATAAACTGGTAAACCTGAACATTTCTCTCAAAACGGAAGAACAGATAGAGAAAGCAGTAAAAGAACTTACAAAGGCGATACAAAAAGCTGCATGGCAAGCAACACCGGACCAGAAAGAAACGCAAGTAAAACAAACATGTCCAGTTATAGTTAAGGAGAAAATAGCCATTAAGAGAAAGCTAAGAAAACAATGGCAGACGAGCAGAAATGAAAACCATAAGAGAATACTTAATAAGGCAACTAAAGAACTAAAAGAACTGCTGCTTCATTTAAAAAACTAGGCAATACAAGAATACTTGAAAAACCTCTCACCTTCTGAAGCAAACAACTATTCTCTTTGGAAATCAACAAGGTCCATCAAGAAACCTATGCAACAAAATCCGCCAGTCAAAGATGCCAATGGCAAATGGGCTAGAAATAATAAAGAGAAAGCCGAAGCTTTTGCTACTCATCTAAGAAATGTATTCCAGCCACTCCCCCCAGACATACTCGAAAATGATGATGAAAACATTTACAAATATCTCGAAGAACCATATCAAATGGACTTACCTATTAAATCATTCAAGCTTAAAGAAGTAAAAAAAGTCATCAATAAAGAGATAAATCCGAAGAAAGCTCCAGGATTCGATTTAATCACTGGAAAGATATTACAAGAGTCGTCGGAAAAAACCAAGATAGCTGTAACACAAATTTGCAATGCTATGATTAAACTGGGTTACTTTCCAAAACAATGGAAGGTAGCGCAAATTATTTTAATACCAAAACCGGGGAAAAAGACAGACGAAATCACTTCTTACAGGCCCATAAGCCTTCTACCTATTTTGTCGAAGATCTTCGAAAAGTTATTCTACAAAAGACTACAGCACATCCTGGCAGAAAGCAAATTTATACCAAACCACCAATTCGGATTTAGGAGCAAACACGGAACAATCGAACAAATCCACAGAATAGCTAAAACGATCAACTACGACCTGGAAAGCAAAAGGTACTGTTCCGCGGCATTCCTGGACATAAGTCAAGCGTTTGACAAGGTGTGGCACGCTGGACTGAACTACAAATTAAAAAAGAATCTGCCACACACCTACTATCAATTACTTAAATCGTATTTACAAAACAGGTACTTCCTAGTGAAACATCAGGAGGAGTATACTGAACTGCACCCCATCAACTCAGGTGTGCCACAAGGCAGCATACTGGGTCCAATCTTATACTTGATCTATACCGCAGACATACCGACAACCAAAGAGACCGTAACAGCCACATTTGCCGACGATACTGCTATACTAACTTCACATACCAATGCAGTACTAGCCTCACAAAATCTACAAAGAAGCCTTGATAAATATCAAAAATGGCTGAAAAATGGAGAGTAAAAGCAAATGAAACCAAATCAACCCATGTAACCTTTACAATGAAGAAAGAAACCTGCCCCCCCGTAAAACTTAATAACTGTCAATTACCACAGGCAGAAACCGCAAAATATCTGGGTATGCATTTAGATAGAAGGCTGACGTGGAAGCAACACATAAGCATAAAAAATAAACAGCTTAGGTTAAAATTTCGACAGATGTACTGGTTGCTGGGAAGAAGATCGCAGTTGTCATTGGAGAATAAAATACTAGTTTATAAAGCCATAATAAAGCCAATCTGGACGTATGGCATCCAGCTCTGGGGAGCGGCTAGTAGTTCAAACCTGGAAATATTGCAAAGATTCCAGAACGTAGTACTGCGAACAATAGTAAACGCTCCATGGTACGTTACTAACCAAACCATCACCAACGACTTAAAAGTAACAACTATAAAAGAAGAAATTACGATTAACAGCGTCAAATACCGTGATAGACTGAGTATTCATCCTAACGAACTGGCAAATAATTATTACATAATACTGGTGAAGTGCGTTGACTAAAAAGACAATCATTATCAAACCTACACAAAAGATTCGTTTAATTTTCTTAGATGAACTGATTAAAATTGTGAAATTCGGTTAATTTAAATAACAATTACTTATTGTTGTAATAATATGGAGAGTGTTCAATGGAATACCCTCTACATGTCTATTTGAAATCTTTTCATATCATTTACTTATTGTATTATAGTGTACAGATTGTAAATAAACATTGAAAAAAAAATATATATAATATTTCCAGTTAACAGTCCTGGCAACGAAGCCGAAAAAATGGCTTGAGCTGGCAAAAAATTTAAATAAGCTGATACTCACAGTAGAGTGCAAACTCACTTCTATTTTCTGTATGCATTTTTGAAAATCAAATTATTATTATTACCTATTCTGAAAAACAATTAAATTGCGGCGGTACTACCCTACAAAATTGAAAAAAGGCATTTGTAGTAGAAATTTACAAAATACAAAATGAAACCTTGTCACCTGATTGCGCGCATCGAGCGCATCTTAAAATTTTGTTAGTATAATCTGGTAAACTTATAATCAAAAATTTCGCATCGTTTCGATAAAATTTACAAGTCAAATATTCTTTGAGAAGACATTTGTAGGTCAGAGTGTAAAGTAAAAGATTGAAACATAAATCGACAGACAAATTTATGTTTTACAAATGCATAGTAATTATAATAATTTTATAGGAAAGAAAGTATCCTAAAATATTTTTATACACGTATAATAAACCATGCGGTGGATAAAACAGTCCTAGAATGGCTGACGTAGCGTATGTCGTCTATTTGCTTAGCAGCAAGAAAGCCATCGTCCCATCGCAATTCAAACTGAACGTCAATTCGCGCATATACTTTATTATAATTTTATATAAGACTGATGGACACTTTTATTGAGATCCATAAACTCGTGCCTGCTGTCAATACAAAAACAGGGCACGTGTGGTATTCAAACCGTGTGAATAAATGCCTTTTGTTTTGTTATCTTCAACATGTGCCGACAGGCAAACAACTGTTCTATCATTTAACATGGGAGGTATACGAATTTCACAATCTTGAAAGCGAATAAAAACCATACAAAAACTTATTTTGCTCGAGTCCAGACAGGAACAAAAAAATTGTTATTCAAGGCACGTGTGCTAATATATCCCCGACACTTTCGATTTAAATAGAGACAAAAGTGTGTCTTCACACTTCGTTGAACATCCAATCAGGATGCATGTCCCTACTTTCCAGCTAATGAGGCCCAATTAAAAGGGCCTAAATCAATCATTAAGTGGGAATAATTCTCCCCACGACGAAATTTTGGAATGGGAAACGTTATAAAATGCGCTCCCGTGTGCATTTTTGAGGGAGATTCTGAGTGATTTAACAGAGTCCCAGACCGTTCTTCTTGTACAGTCGCGCTGGTTGTAACGCTACAAAGCGGAAGTAAACAATAAGATCTCGCATTTAATTCGAGATTTTTAAATCAATAACAATTCAGTTGTGATAAATGTCGTGTCTTCACTACACAGGTAATTGTTTTAAACAATTTCGGCGATTATTTAAATACAGTATCGGACTTTAATCAAGTTATTACGTCAATTAAGAACATTTCACGATTATTTAAATACAGTATCGGACTTTAATCAAGTTATTACGTCAATTAAGAACATTTCACGATTATTTAAATACAGTATCGGACTTTAATCAAGTTATTACGTCAATTAAGAGCATTTCAAGATTATTTAAATACAGTATCGGACTTTAATCAAGTTATTACGTCAATTAAGAGCATTTCAAGATTATTTAAATACAGTATCGGACTTTAATCAAGTTATTACATCAAGGATCGAACATTCTCCACGAATTATTTATAACTTTCAATTAATATCGAGTGCTTTTGAATAAATTATCGAACTTTATTTACGCACTATTTGCAGCTTTAATGCAACTACGTTGCATTTTTTTTATCGGTATACCATAAAACAGATGTGGCATTGCGAACACATTTTTGCATTCCAGTAGTTTTTTTATCGAGCACCATATTTACGTTTTCATCACCATGCAGTGCCGACTCTAAATAATTGTAGCTTCGCGGACAATTATTTTAGTGATTTATTTCGAACGGAATCCCCTGTTTATCGCGAAACGGAGTGCTTAAACCACCCTGTCATTTCACCACCACCACCTTTCGATTTGAAGAGGTTTTGGATGCTGGTTATCGCACCGACTTCCTGGTATGGTTTAAGACATTGTATTCAACTCCATTCCGCATTCCGAGGACGATTCTCACTCTTGGAGGACCCGCCAGCGATCTTATCTAAAGGTCGAACACCAACAACCAAACTAAGTAAGAAACCTTTATATATTTTTAAGATTTGTGATGTTAAGTGGTCACCCTAGCCACAGATTAGGTTTATGAATTTTCAATTCAAAACCCTTGAAGCCGATCGCAACCTTTTGTACATCTTTTGTTGTTAACTAATGTTAGTGTCTATTATTAACGTAATTTTTACTACGCCCTTCGGGCGTTCATATTTTAACCAGCAATTTAACGTAATATTTTAGTTTTAGCATTGCAGCTAAAGTTTGTTTTCCCCGTTGTTGGGAATTTTGGTAATCAATTATATTGATTAATTTTCATGATCAACTGTATGAGTCATAGTTTTAGATGTTATCGAGTTGCACTTAAGTAACCATTTTTGTGGAGTGCTGTATTCAATACGCACCCCTTTGATGGGTATGAACTTTCTTGGTCATACTTTGCAAATTGACAGTTTTTGTTTTTGTAACAGTAATCGTTTTACGAACATTAATTTTGCAACGGGAACCACACTGAAAGGTTCCGTCTATTGTATATATTTATTTTTAAAATACGATACATGTAAATTTGATAGTATCTTGTATAAATTTTGTCAACTCCCCCCTACCGATATTATTTTATTCATTACATTTTTGTTATTTCCCAACTGTGTGTTTTATTCTTATTGTGTTAGTGTTTATTTAGCTATTTTCACCAACGGAAAGTTCGCCTCCTGTAAAGGTAAGGTCATTGAGCGAGGCTTTTCCGGAGTGAGAATTCGCAGTAAGATCAGCAAGTTGTCGCGTACCAGCTTAGGAGGTGTGATAACCAGTCCCCTTCAAAAAGATTCAGGTCTTCGTACGCGTGGCGCCCATTTAAACTCCCTCGTGTATATTAGCCCCACCGATTTTGACTTACCTCCCCCCCCCCCCCCGTGTAAATTATTCACAACGATTTTGACCATTTTTAGAATCGCGATCGAGGATTGCCCGGTCGTCGATTGGAAACACACGCTTCGCGACGTGCCGTCACACGACCCTTTTTATTCCTTTCACCAACCCACCCCTTCGCGACTTTGAGCTAGTCACCTTTTTTATATACCTGTTGGAAAGGTGTCGTGGATGCAAAACGTGTTGTTACAACCTTTGTATTGCCTGCAAGAGGATGTATTTTTTACGTGCCACATAAGGTTTATGCAATTTTATAAAAAAAAAAGGTTGTAGGCACATAAACTTACCCATGTTTTCTGTACATTTTTTCTAAATAATTTAAAAGGGGCGCAAGACAGAAATACAAAATTTTCGTGTGACATTAATTTTTCCCATACTAAAAAACTTACTAGTTGTATCACACCCTGTGATTGCATGGAAATCTGATAATCCATTTTTATGTTGTGCACTGGTATGAAGCGAACTTTACCTTCAGTACCTGTTTTCATTCAAATTTCGGGGGTTAATTCATCCTTAAAATTGACAGAAAATAATTTTGATATTCAGTGGTTTTCTGAACAATGTGAACCGTATTTTTCAGGTAGAAGGGCCACAGAGAATCGATTGAAAAAAATTACACCGATATTTGAGGTATCGAAGTTTGTCGTCATGGAGCTAAATCAAAATTATGAAATTGTGCCCTTTTCCAGTGGACGCCTTTTAGACAACTTGTAGATTTGGAATGTGTGAAGCATAAGGAATATTTTTGGATAGGTTGCTGCATTTTACCTCAAAATGCCTATATCTATATATTTTATAATAATTTTGTATAATAATTCTTATTTCGAATTAAATTTTCTTACAGGTCATCTTCGTCAATTTTCATGCTCTTAAAAAAATATTGGTCTGATGACAATTGAAAAATATTGCTGGATGATTTAAAATTTACGATTGTTGGATAATCTGGTGGGATTTTTAGGTGGAATTTGAAGGGTTTAATTCGTACATTATTTATATACATGTGTCTACTAAATTTGAGCTTTCCAGAATAGCTAAAGGTATTCCTTGACTGAACTATTACAATTACCATTATTGAAGTCTCTTCGACATCAAACAATAGAGAAAAAAAGTTACTTTCAATTGCTTGTTTCAGTAATAAGCGATTTAGTTATGATTAACTACAAAGTTACATAATTCGCGGAAAAACGTGAAATATCGTGCTAAAATTCTTATTACAATGTTAATAAAACTTGTAATTCGTAGAAATCCAAAAAGCAAAAGTTATAATTTGTTTAATTCGCACTTACATAAAATATTCGCTATTATTTCCCCAAAAATATTGGGATTTTGCACAAGTTCTTTGGGTTCGTAACTGTGACGTTTAAAATAAAAAGTGGACGTTGTTTTCCTTCATGTTATATAATATTGTAAACAGTAATGAAGTATCTTTGAAAACCATTTAGTCAAATTTCTTCGAATCTGGCAAAACATTTACATAATGTCTGCAGACAGTTTTGTCAATTCGCTTTTAAGAAAAGCATTAAAACAAAAGGAAAATCGTACGATTTTTCAGGCTTTACAAATGCTTGGGAGAATGCATTCTCGGAAATATCGATGCTAAGAGGATGAAGCTAAAGGATATTTATAAATGGCGAGATTATTCATCGCAAGATCATCTTAAACGGCAAAACTAGTGCTCGAAATGGAGTGGAACCCACCAGAACTTCGCGCCGATCCGATTATTAAAATTTTTTTGAGCTATTGGGTTCGTAAAATTATGCAAGAACCGTTTCGGTTTGTTGTATTAACGCATTACAGGATTGTAAAACAATAAACAAACAATTTTATGCAGTTTTTCCATCAGTATGTTCCTGCATCTCATCTCGGTCAGTTCACTTCAAATTTTTACCTTACAAATAATTTTTGCTAATATGAATTTCATTTTATATCACACAACAAAAAATCTCTTTTTATTAAAGAAAATAACTAGAAAATTTATTAGTCAAGTTATAATAGTTGTATTATTATGTCGTATTCAAAAAAGAAACCCAGCAGTGAAATTTTAATTTTTGTTTGAAGCGTTGGTTTCCAATCAATTTTAAATTATTATCCTCAATAAGGACCTCTGATGTTCGTGATATTTTAAAATACCCTTAATCTTTTATTTTAAATAAAATCCAAATTGTTGATTGTAATAACCAAAATATTATAACACATTTATTCATGTTTAAATCAAAGATAATATTGTACAATAATTTCCATCAGGTGGATCCAAAATACGTCAATCTAATTAATTCTTCTATTCGAATTATTTATTCGCACCAATTCACTTTCCAATAAACAAAATTACTCTTTTGGTAATTACAAATTTTCAATACTCGAGGTCACTTTTTAACCTCCTCAAATTCAATCTTTACACACTCGTGGTCGTCGCTGGACAACCTCCCAAAAATTCAATCCTGCTCTCTGTCCTTCTCGTACTGGACGTATTCCAATTCAAAAATTTGCGCACTCGTCATTAAATAAACAAATTCTTCTACATAGGTGATACCAACTTTTGTTGTTAATAATTTTGCATTAATTTCAAATTTCACTTGTTTTTAATTTTAGGTGTACAAATTCGAAGAAAAAGAAAATATGGACTTTAACATAATTTACATTATTTTGCCATTAAAGGGTACAATTCCACCCTTGTATAAATTTTGGCTAACCTTTCTGTTTATTATCTCAAGAATTGTCATCGACCGCAAGTAAAAACAAGACTACCAACAAAACCATCACTGATTAACCGTAAATAGAGCAAAAATTAAAATCATTTTTTCAGTAGTTTCTTACATTTACAGGTCACTAATAATAATTACTAAGAAATCAAGAAGGAATAATTTAAGATTCTTACAATATTGCTCGAAATTGAAAAAAATAGATAACTTGAGACATTAATTTGAACTTTAAAATAACATTAAATACATTTTAATTGCTATGGCAGAAGGCCAAACAGGTTTTGTTGATTTACTTAAAATGACTCAAAGTGTAATAATTAAGGTTTTTATAGTTGATAGGGCGGAATATCCAGCCTGAGTTGGGCATGATGGTTATTCTACCCGGGCATCGGGCTTTGGGGGGTCTCAAAAAATACTTAACATAATTCAGAACAGATCAATTTTTACAAAGCCTTATAATTTTTACATGTTAATTACATTTTCTCAGTACGGTTACAATATTATTAAATCGCGGAAAATTTCAAAACATTTTGATTTTTAACGGCATGTAGCAATGTAATTGATTTAAATGAATTGCCAGAGATTTGGCAATTAATCCGATCGCTGAAATTATTACAGGTATTATTGATATTTTTATTACTCTCCACATTTTTACAATTTCGCTTGATAACTCCATGTATTTGTTAATTTTTTGTAGCGTATGGTTTTCATTTTTTGGTACTTAGTGATACAGCGACACATGTCACGAAATTTGTTCAGATTCTTTCTTGTAAATTACAATATTGAGTCTGAAATTTTGCTGAAATTTCTATGTTTTTTATGGTTTATTGTATTATTTCTCTGTCCCAATATGTTTAAAATTGTTATGCTCTTGTAACCAGTCAGAGTGTGTAAAGCCATTTTAAGTTTTATGTTGATAATATAAAATTTAAAAACAATTATAAATTTAATTTCCGATACGAATTTTATAAATGAAATGCAGGTGTTGGCGTTTGCAAGTTTTATCTTGTAGATTTTTTCGGTATTATTATTGCATCAAACGCTACATTTCAGTTCAGACTGCATTCATCAAAACCTAGAACTCGCATCCTGGAAAGAGTTTCACTGATTGCGCAAATGAGCAAATTAAAAAAGGGGTAGCTGATATTAAAATTATTAAATATCATTGCAATATATTTATTAATATTATATTACAATTATTATATAAAAATAACTCTATCATTTCGTCTTTCTGTAAAGGAAGAAGAATTTTCGAAGTATTTAAAATTTGGATACATCTCTACCTCAAATTAAGCAACCTAAAATTTTTTATAAACTTTTTTCATTGTTAGTAATTTTCCATTGCAATATGTTTTAAGAATATTAACTTGAAGCAAAAAATAAATAATTACTTAATTCACGAAGCATACCGTATACTTTTTCAATTTTTAATTTCCATAAAAGTGTCTTATATTTGGTCTCTTTTCTCTATTTAACTATAATATCTGTGTTCAGTTATCTTGGTTAAATTCATAATTGCCCAAATATATTTCATGTTAAATGTGATGACCAAAATAGAATTTTTTTAATAACAATAGTAGAATACGGGTCGTTATGATTGTTCAATTTCTTACAAGAATACTAGCGTTACCACTGTTAAAGGTGTTAATCGCGATTTTTACACAGGCACAACCTGTGTAACTGGGTCGGACTATTCATACGTATTTCGGGGTAGATGTTGCATTACAGGACCATTTTGCGGTCTAAAAGCGGTATTACATTATACAATTTCTTGTTCAAGAAACGACACAATTTTGCGCAGAGACGAGTTCAAAGCGTTTGCGCATAGCGTTGTGCGGCAGTGCGCAAAATTTTGTCGTTTCTTGAACAAGAAATTGTGTAATGTAATACCGTTTTAAGGCAAAGTAATCAAATGCGAGAGACCCGCACGTTTTTATCCACTATATTTAATATATTGTCTTAAAATACGTCCACAAAAAAATGTTGTCAGAGGTGATAAGTTCGGTTCCTGATAAAAGTATGTGGCCAAATTAAAAACTAATGCTTTATCCATTGGCATACAATTCACCAACCTGATGTAGTAGAGTGTAAATGAGGAACCCTTTTTTGTCGCTCGGAACCGACGTTAAACTGTAAGTCTTCCATACCCAACCTTAGCGCTGAGGGAATAAATGATTTTGTTTTCAAATCATGTTTTTCCGGTGGATGATATAAGACTGAAGAATAATTCTGTTGAATGAACAATGCATTATTTTGCTGGAGAAAATACTAAACTCTTTAAGTTCTCTTTTTAAAAACTATTTTTTAAAATAAGTTTCCATCGAGCGCCCACCGAGAAAAGTCCTTGCGGCTTCCGCAAGAAGAGTTAATATAATATTTTAGTTGTGCATTGAATCCGCACTAATAAAATTTATTTGTGTTCTTGTACACAATACAAAATTATAAAAAGTTTATTTTGTTTTATTCAAAGCTACATTATAAAACCAAACTATTCAGTATTTTAAACTTGAACTTCGTATGTAATTGTTTTAGTAATAATGTACAATCTGTTCAATCAAGATTTATACAATGAGTACAAAATAATTTTGCAACGGAACACCCAAAAATGTGTAACGAATTTTTACACTCGTTACGAATTATTATATCAACTTGTTCAACACCGTGTACATAACTTTCTCAAATCGTCGAATTTCTTTAATCTCCGTGACCGCTCGGAAAAGCAGCCATCTTACCATTTTTGCATTTGATCGTGCTGTTGAGTCGAATTTTTGTTCCGACTAATATTATTAATTAGACGATTAATTAATTTTTTTTGATCGTGTAACTTGGTGGATGGATGTTTTGCGCTACTGCGGATTACTATAAAACATCATTTTTACTTCCGTAAGTAACTTGTTGAATGATAATTTCCTTGAAGTAAATTCATTTCATTATTTTAGAACACATGTATCAATAAACAAGGACACATTTTTCGCAAGGGCTGTTTTAAATAAAACAGTAGTTTTAACCAACGATTTATTCTTGTTGATGTCAACACAAGTCAAGTCATTTTATGAAATTTCGATAATAAATTACACACTGGGAAACGACAACTTCAGGAGTAACATTGAATTTTTGAGGTTCTCTTTAATCAACGAATTTTATGGTGTTCCCGACCTAATCAACTGCACCTGCTTCCGTATTATCAGTGCAGCCGAGTACAAGACGTCTGTCAATTCATCTCTGGTGCTACAGATGTCAAATTTGAAGTCCGCTTCCTTGTCACAAGCGAGTAATTTGTATTTGTGTAATTCTACCAGGGTACCTTTGGGTGAGTTATAATTTTTGTAAGACTTATAAATTTGATCTGTACATTTAACTACACCATTTTATTATTATTACGTTATCAGCTCGCTGATTTTATATGAATTGTAGTTGCATGATACTGCCACATCTGTTGTACAGAACTTTCAACGAATATAGTTTGTTTATCATTAATTTTTGCATTATTTATTTTTTATTGCATCATTTGAATTTACAACCCATGACTCTAGCTCCCGCTAAATACGAGTTGGTTTAAACGTACATCAGGGTTACTGCCGACAGCAAATTTTACTGTCATTTTTTTGGCAGATGTTATTTTGACACCTTGTAATACCAAAGACCTCATTAGTCTTCGGAACTTGCAAGGGTGGAAAAAGTTACATTGGCGCCCGCTGTGGAGGCAAATTTTTGTTCATTTTGATGTCAAATAACTTAATTAGTATATCGTTGAAATCTGTGCAACACGTGGTAGATTGTTTATTGATTAAGCGACGGAACACCTTTGACGATTTTGTTGTTGTCTTGTTGACAAGCGACCTGAAGTTGATTGCTGTTGTGTGTGTAATTTTTATAATTATCACTGTAGTGTTGATAATTTTGTTGACAATTTTAACAGCCCTAGCGAAATATTTTACTGCGTTTTTTTTCATTTTTATTTTCAATCAAATATTGCTAAAGGAAGTTGTTATCACTCGTTATCATGTCAAATGTTAAAAAGTATCTTACGTCACTCAGTAACGAGGAGGTACTGGTTGAGTTAACTATAAGAACTGAAGATATTAATACTATCCCTGCTCATAAGGCAACACGTCGAGCACAGCTAAGAAAACTTTTGCTCGATGAAGCTTTTAATTCTCGTCTTGCTATACATAAGTACACTCCACCTGATATTAAAGTCGATTTATTAATTTGCAAAAATGCTCTTGACGAAATTTCAATTGAAATCAATAATCTTGAACAGAAGTTTGATGCACAAACTCTAGACAATATCACTAATCGTCTTGCACATTATTGTAATCGCTTAGACATTATGGAGGGAGCTGGGTTTAAAGACACTGAAAGGGGAAATTTATTAGAACTATCTAAACTATTGCGTTCTAAAGTAGAACATTTACTTCGTCTGAATGAAAACGAAAGTGATGATGACGATGAAATTTTAAGGCAACCCAAAGTTAGCAATCCGTCTGGAACAGCAACTAATGATGAATCTCCGGGTTATTCTTCTTTTAAGAGATCTTCATTGTTGCCAGCAGTTGAATTAGCTGAGGTTTTAAAGAATATTTTACCTTTTAAAAATAATGACCGTGTAGCAATCCACAAGTGGAATCTTTCATTTGACGGCAGTGGTGGTTTTCAAGAAGTTTTTAATTTTATTGAAAGAACCAATGAACTTTCAAAAACTCGAGGAGTCAATTCTCAAGAGCTTTTCAACAAAGCGGTTGAATTTTTCTCTGGAGAAGCTTTAGTTTGGTACCGTACGCTAGATTCTAATATTAACACTTGGGAACAATTAGTAGAGGCACTGAAAATAAGATTCCTAGCTGTCGATTTCAGTAGGGTTTATTTGGCAGAAATCAATAAATGTAAGCAAAATTTGAATGAATCTGTTAGCAGTTACATCGAATCAATGTTTGCAAAGTTTGCTAGAGTTACACCTATTCCTGCTGAAAGCGATCAACTATGGACAATTAGGGAAAATATGCTTCCTTCGGTTTCATTAGTGATGGGTACGGCTTCTATTACAGAGAAAAGCGAATTTATTCGAGTAGCTCAACGAGCTGAACTTTTAGCTAAAAAGACTCTTTCAAAAGAAGTTCCCACCGCAGCTTTGACTTCTGTTGTTACCCCTACCGCTCCTAAGGAGTCACCTTCTGTGAATCCTCGCAGACCTCTCACTTGTTGGAATTGTTCGACACGCGGCCATTCTTACAGATTCTGTTCCAAACCTCCTACTACATTTTGTTATCTTTGCGGACGCAAAGGAGTTACTTCACTAAATTGCAGTGGTAACCACTCAAAAAAACGCAGGTGGGCCAAGCGGAAACACTGCTCGCCGCTAGCCTTAAGTATTAGAGCAGACAGGTTGGGTTGGAGTAATTGGTTGGTGCACGTTAGCGCTTTTTGCGGATCAACCGCCAATTCCTCTGCTTTATTCGCTCATCCCACGACTGATCAACGACCCCATATTAATCTTTTTATTGGTAAAGAGCAATTAACTGCACTTTTAGATTCCGGTGCTATGTATCCATACTCGGTACGGATGGACACTACCTGATTGACTTGCTAGACCTTGATTTAAAACGTGATCAAAACGTATTTGTACGGTCGGCTGACGGTACTTCGCAACAAATTTTAGGCTCGGTCGAGTTGCCTATTTCAATTTGTGATGTTACTCGTTCCCTTAACGTTTTAGTATGCAATAGCATACGCACTAGTTTAACTTTAGGAATTGACTTTTGCAAATTATTTGGAGTCAAGGCAGATTTTTCCCGCGATCAATTTTTTGTTAACGAGGTTAAATCAATTGAGTCTATCAGAGCCGCTGATGATCTCAGTATTGAACAACGAGTTGCTCTTGCCGCCATAAAAGATAAATTTAAAACTCTTTCCCACGATGGTTTAACAAGAACCCACAAGATATTCCACCATATCGACACTGGAGACGCTGCTCCGCTGAAACAACGTTATTACCCTTTATCACCCGCTATGCGTGAAATTGCTCATAAAGAGCTCGATCGAATGTTAGAGTTAGATGTAGTACGACCTAGTCACTCCGGTTGGTCATCTCCTATGCTTTTGGTTAAGAAAAAGGACAATTCTTATCGTTTATGTTTTGACGGTCGTAAACTTAATCAATTGACGAGGAAAGATGCCTACCCATTACCACGTTTAGATGACATTTTGACTCGTTTGCAAGATGCGAGGTATCTGACTTCGATCGATCTTAAAAAGGCATTTTGGCAAATCCCTCTGTCTCCCGAATCATATGAAAAAACCGCATTTACCGTGCCTGGTCGTGGTCTTTTTCATTACGTAGTAACCCCGTTCGGTATTTCAAATGCTCCCATTACTCAACAACGATTGATGGACACAATTTTTGGACCCCTTCTGGGCGAAAAAATATTTGTTTATTTGGATGACATTATTGTCGTTTCTCGTACCTTCAAAGAGCATTTAGAATTACTCGAGCAGGTCTACGACAGGTTACTGGAGGCTAATTTAACTATCAATTTGAATAAGTGTGAGTTCTGCAGGTCCAGTTTGACTTATCTTGGACATGTCATTGATAAGAACGGACTACACACTGATCCAGCAAAAACTCAAGCCATAACTGACTTTCCTAAACCTACGAATACTACTGGTATAAAGCGATTTCTGGGAATGATAGGCTGGTATAGACGATTTATACCGAATTTTTCATCCTTGTCTGCGCCTATTACCGAGTTAATCAAGGGTCGTGGTAAACGTCAGACTGTCGTTTGGAATCAAAACGCTACTGAGTCTTTCGAAAATTTGAAGAAACAGTTAGTTTCTGCCCCTATTTTAGCAAGTCCTGACTTCAGTAAACGTTTTTTTATACAGTGCGACGCGTCAAATTATGGCCTGGGCTGTATTTTAAGCCAGGGAGAAGGTGAAGAGGAGCGTGCTATCGCATATGCATCTAGGACGTTGAATAAAGCGGAACGTAACTATTCGGTCACTGAACGTGAATGCCTAGCGGTTATTTTTGGTATAGAGAAATTCAGGCCTTATGTAGAAGGTACCGAATTTACAGTGATCACAGATCACTATAGTCTTTTGTGGTTGCTTTCTATGAAAGATCCAGTAAATAGATTAGCCCGTTGGAGTGTTCGCCTATCTCAGTATTCTTTTAAAATCCAGCATCGGAAAGGAAATCTGAACGTCGTACCTGACGCATTGTCTCGCGCACCCTTAGAAGTCTCGTCTTTGGAATTGTCTGAGAATGACCTCGATCCGTGGTATCGTCGCATGTTGACTCGAGTCACTAAAGCACCAGCTGATTATCCCGATTGGAGGATAGAATCAGGGCGTTTGTACAAACTCATACCAAACTCTCATAATGTTGTTTCTAATTTAGTAGAATGGAAGCAGTTAGTTCCTAAGTCGCGTCGGATTGACATTTTCAAAGAATGTCATGATGATCCGACTTCTGCTCATTTGGGGACGCTTAAAACTTTTAATAAAATCATAGAGTTGTACTATTGGCCCAGGATGCGTGCGGACGTGGCGAGGTATGTGCGGCGGTGCCCGGTTTGTTTGTCATCCAAAGCTTGCCAAGGCGGACGGTTTGGTTTAATGGGTCGAGAAAAGAAAGTGCGTTTTCCTTTCCAATGTATTTCAGTTGACTTAATGGGACCGTTTCCCAGATCTGCGAAAGGTAACACCATGTTGCTAGTGGTTTGCGACTGGTTCACTAAATTTGTTTTAGTACAACCGCTACGTAGAGCTACTACCAAAGCCATTTGCGATTTTCTCGAAAATCATGTTTTTCTCCTTTTTGGTACTCCGCAGATTTGTCATGTCGATAATGGTCCACAATTTACCAGTAACGAATTTCGGAAACTCATGAGTGATTATAACGTCAACCATTTATTTTATAATGCATTATACCATCCCCAAGTTAATTTTGTTGAGCGAGTTAATCGAGTCGTCGGTACCGCTATGCGATCATACGTTAAGGAAGATCATAAGACTTGGGATGTAGAAATACATAAAATTGCTCATGCGATCCGATCTGCCACTCACGAGGTGACAGGGTTTACTCCGTATTTTCTTAATCTCGGGCGTACCGTACCCGCTAAGGGAGATTATTATGGTCGTATAATGGATTTGAGGGAAGAGGAATTAACTTTAGAGAATCGTGAACGGGTGGCTGGGGAAATGAACCGGTTAGATAAACTTTTTGTAGATGTAAAGAAGCGATTACACGACGCTTACCAACGCAATTCTACTCATTATAATTTTAGGAAGCGTAATATACAGTTTAAGAAAGGAGATGTAGTTTGGCGTCGAAATTTTGCATTGTCGAATGCTAGTAAACATTTTAGTAGTAAACTGGCTCCTAAATATTTGAGAAGTCGTGTAAAGGAAGTAACTGGTCCATTAACCTATCGTCTCGTGAACGAACGCGGTAAAGAGGTTGGAGTGTTTCACGTTAAAGATTTAAAACCCCATCCTTCGGTTTCCGATTTAGTGGAACCTGAGGATCAGGTTGAGAGATGTCGTGGGGGGTGAGCGAAACCTTATTTTAGTCCATAAGTCATACCATCTGACTTATCATTTTCCGTGGGTCCATCATTCCCGACTCACTTTCTGTTTTTAATTTGTTGTCTTTTGTCTTTTTAATTATAACGGCTGTGAACATTATCATCTCAAGTTCATAGTCGTACCATCTGAGATTTTTTTCTCACACTTTTTGAAGTCGTGATGATGCAGTATTGGAAGCCCTTTGTTGGTCAAAAGTTGACCAAATGCCAATTAGTTTGGAAATTTTTTTATTTTTAGTTCATTTAAAACGTTTCTATGCCCACAGGACTTTGAGTGCCTTTGTCTGAAACAAACCTTACTGCTGGGTGAATGTTCTTTTTTCACTTTCGAGCCGTGCAATGGGTCCCATGAGGTCCATTTGTTTGTACGGTTGGTTTTAGACCACCGTTACATATTTTGTTTTTTTGTGGATACAGATCCTATGTGGTGCTGTACCAAACCAATTGAGAATTCCAGTGCATGTCGATAGCCAGGGATGGTCTCAACATTTATTTTTTGTTGACTTTTTGAAGCGCCACGCGTTCTGTCAAACGGGTTAACGCTTTAAGCAGATTTGAATAGCAATCGTTGCGATTACTGTTTAGATAACCCATTTTGTTATTTTTTTCTTTAGTTAATTTATGAATCGTTTGAAGGATTCAAATTTTTTAGTTTATTTCCAATATTGTAGAAGAACGTCTTCAGCGTCCTAGTTAGCGTAGTACAACTGAGTGCTTAGTGTTAGGCAGCGACTATCATTTTCACGGCATGAAATGCAGTTGGGAGAGGGCAATGTAACGAATTTTTACACTCGTTACGAATTATTATATCAACTTGTTCAACACCGTGTACATAACTTTCTCAAATCGTCGAATTTCTTTAATCTCCGTGACCGCTCGGAAAAACAGCCATCTTACCATTTTTGCATTTGATCGTGCTGTTGAGTCGAATTTTTGTTCCGACTAATATTATTAATTAGACGATTAATTAATTTTTTTTGATCGTGTAACTTGGTGGATGGATGTTTTGCGCTACTGCGGATTACTATAAAACATCATTTTTACTTCCGTAAGTAACTTGTTGAATGATAATTTCCTTGAAGTAAATTCATTTCATTATTTTAGAACACATGTGTCAATAATCAAGGACACATTTTTCGCAAGGGCTGTTTTAAATAAAACAGTAGTTTTAACCAACGATTTATTCTTGTTGATGTCAACACAAGTCAAGTCATTTTATGAAATTTCGATAATAAATTACACACTGGGAAACGACAACTTCAGGAGTAACATTGAATTTTTGAGGTTCTCTTTAATCAACGAATTTTATGGTGTTCCCGACCTAATCAACTGCACCTGCTTCCGTATTATCAGTGCAGCCGAGTACAAGACGTCTGTCAATTCATCTCTGGTGCTACAGAAGTCAAATTTGAAGTCCGCTTCCTTGTCACAAGCGAGTAATTTGTATTTGTGTAATTCTACCAGGGTACCTTTGGGTGAGTTATAATTTTTGTAAGACTTATAAATTTGATCTGTACATTTAACTACACCATTTTATTATTATTACGTTATCAGCTCGCTGATTTTATATGAATTGTAGTTGCATGATACTGCCACATCTGTTGTACAGAACTTTCAACGAATATAGTTTGTTTATCATTAATTTTTGCATTCTTTATTTTTTATTGCATCATTTGAATTTACAACCCATGACTCTAGCTCCCGCTAAATACGAGTTGGTTTAAACGTACATCAGGGTTACTGCCGACAGCAAATTTTACTGTCATTTTTTTGGCAGATGTTATTTTGACACCTTGTAATACCAAAGACCTCATTAGTCTTCGGAACTTGCAAGGGTGGAAAAAGTTACAAATGTTATGGCAGAATTGCAAATATATTTATGCAAAATGACTATGAATATCCGGTTGATCTCTATGTAATTATTGAATATTCTCGATTTTTATAAATAAACATAACATTATTTTATTTAAATATTAAAAGAGTAAATTCGTTAATCCATTTTGCGCAGCAGTACCAACAGTGAAGTTTTTCCTCACTCTCTCTAAAATGAATAAAAAGAATTTAGATTATTACCTATCCAAAATGAAATTTGGTACCACTATTTTTCAGCACCCTGTATGTGTTCGATAGCTTTAAATAACTTAAATTTCGATAAATCAATTACTTGATATAGCTGTTACATTTGTGATTCCGTATACTACGTTAACAAATATAAATCTGGAGAATTCCATTGTAGCCTGAAGCAAGTTAGAGATTTTGAAAAAGAAAATATTACAACAGATTCCATTATTTTGTTCTGAAATAAATTGCTGATATTGTACCTAAGAAAGCTCGAAAATCA
This sequence comes from Podabrus alpinus, assembly GCA_932274525.1. Taxonomy (NCBI): domain Eukaryota; kingdom Metazoa; phylum Arthropoda; class Insecta; order Coleoptera; family Cantharidae; genus Podabrus; species Podabrus alpinus. The sequence continues at coordinate 24,733,584 of OW026454.1, forward strand.
CAAGGCAAGTTGAAAATAGTTCCTATAATTAAGTTTACATGCAGTTTCATGCACTTAAGATAAAATATCTCAGGAGGTTTATTGGAACGATATTTACGTTGATTGTCGCGATATCACCTATACGAGTATATGCCACCCTAAAGGATGGATTATTCTCTACACTCGTATCTGTTAAGTACATTAACAATAATACTGTTAAAGGTCCCAGTACACTCAGGAATCAGGTTAGGATTACAATGTAAACAATAATTTATTTGAAACCATCATAACTTCAGAAATTGGAAGTAATTTTAGAAGCTTTATGTCTGTTTTCGCAACTTACAATGCAAGCATAAAATGTGTTTTTAGGTGTATAGTTCAAATGTAGCATAGTTTTATTTAAATTCTCAATTTTGGAACTAACTATAATCAAGTTAGGAGTTGAAAACTTGGTGATAAACTTATTAATTTGTGAAGCAGAGGTGTGGAACTTTCAGCATGACGTGTTTGTTCATCTTCAATCTTGTTTAAGTGGTACAAATGTTTTTTTGTTTAATCAACACGTTACATGATAAATTTTCTCAAGTAATACATCTCGTGTTGTAGAAGATTAATCCGCTCAAAATAAATTTGATTATATAACAGATTTGAGATTTGTGTCAACCTGACTGAAACAGCGTTTTGTCCCTTTGATAAATAGATGTAAGACGTAAGAGAACAAGAGGTCTCAATTTAATCTTTTTATGTCCGCTTTCTATTCTTAACTGAATTTATAAATCAGAACATTTTTCGTTTTTCAAGTGTCTTGATGACATTATTAGATTTTTAAGTAGAAAATTTTTGTAGCTTTTATAATGACAAAATGTTGAACGGTTGAACACACACGAAGTTTTAATAACGATTTTAAAGACCCTCCATTATTGTGATTTTCAGTTTGTTTGATATTTTTAACGTCTTGTAGTGCAGCTAAGCCAGATTAAATGTTTCATTTCCAAATAATAATTTGCGCGTTCAATCCATATTAAAGAAGTCTTTCTTCTGAATTTCTAAGGGTTTTATTATCTGTAATTGTAGGTTTTATGTTCGAGGAAAAAAATCCAAGTTAAGCTGTTCATCTGTTGCTTATACGTCACTAGATTCGATAAACTTTGGAAACATTTTTTAAATTAGATATAGATTACATTGTTGTGGTCTTTGTTCCGTTATAAGTATTATACCCAATTTGAGACAGGCAAATGGAATCACTTAACAGAGAATAATAAATTAAATATTGAGCAGTGATAAAATCACCAAATTGATACATTATCTCAAAGAGCTCTGGTTGAACGTTTCCTGTAAATGCACTAAAGTCTAAGTATAGTTGAAACGTGGTCTCGGTAGAACTGATTGATAGTACTCGGCATTTTATTTCCGTCATCGGAATGGAACTTTTAGAACGTCGATCGTTCTTCTATGATAATGAAAGAACCATCCGAGCAGTTATACTTGGAAAGAAAATCTATCTAAAAGAAACAAAAAATTTCAGAAGAAACATAAACGTTCAAGACGACTGCGACTGGAGCAACGTTTCCATATCCAACCGCTTGCCAATATTTCAGTTTCAATATTAACTTTGCAGATCGGTTTCTAAAATCGATAACATCAGAGGTTGACAAAATAGTTGAAAAACCGAGAAAATACAAAATATTCAAAGAAATTAATTTTAGTTCGAATGCGGAGAAAGAAAAGGAACAATCAGGAATAAAGCAATTAGAGTGTTTCAAGTGTACCCAATTGTTTAAATTCAGCCATATTTGAATACATTATTTACTTTCGTGTTTGCCTGAAGGAATACGCATCTTTCCTTATGAGGCTTTTTATGTCTCGAAATTTTATATTGCGGCAGAAATATTCCCACTTGTAATATTATTTTTTATTTTATCAAACAGGTACTTTGCACCTCGATCCATCTACATTGCAATGTATACGTCAATAAAATCACATCTAGAGTGAATTTAGGTTTTTTCAAATCCATCATTGTTCACCATTCTATTTATCCATAAATAAAATAAAAATTGTTGATGTTACGTTTATATACAAATTTATTTTTGAGATTATAAATTCAATTCCTTTCGTCGATTGTTTACATAAAATTTAAATCTTTTGCTCTTTTCTGTTCTTAATTTATAAAGGGGAACATTTTAACAATGATTTATTTCTTAAATAGAATACTTTCAGGACTTTTTAAAACCTAATTGGTTTGCAGTACAACAAAAGTAAATTGGAAACTTTTCCTTAGCTAAGCGAAACATTTTTTTTATCAAAGACTCGGGTTGTCTATTAATAAATTTTTTTTAAATGTATCTTATTGTAAATTATTATTGAGGTGTTAACAACCTTTGTCTAAAATTTGGATGATTTATTTTGCATTGTTAAGAAAAAATAATGGAATCACAATTTCAAAGACACAGAGAATGGCGTCAACAAATAAGCAGTTATCCTACAAATCAATAACACAATGCTTAGAGAGTAATAGCTAGCACCTGCTTTACAGTTTATATTCAAAATTATGCTGAAAGGAAATTAAATTTTCAAAAGTAATGTTTGTCAAATACTGTAGTTTGCACTTATTGTTAGTACGGATAATAATGGAATAAATGTATATATTTGATTATTGAAATGTTACAAAAGACGCCTGAAAATTATATCCTTCAGACTAATTAATTTAAAATGTGATAATATGAAACCTAGTCTTCATTTCTCAGAAAGTTTTAGACCTAATCGCATCCTTCTCTTCGTGCAGATATTTAAAGTAAATGCCAGAAACCGATTGCTAATTGAAATCCTTAAGAGACTACAACAAGAACCCTGTACGCGAATAAGTGAAAGTGGAATTCGACAAGCTAAAACAGCATTCTACCCCCCCCCCGTCATCCAAATAGTCAAGTACAATCAAATCGCAGCATATTGTAGTTACAACTTCTGCTTTTTTTTAGCTTCCTCCAACAAAAAACAGATTCGTTAAAAATGGATCAAGAGTCTATTGTTCTTTTCTCTTTTCAAATTTATCATGTCAAGACGCGGCTAAAATGCCAATTCTGGAACGCTAGATAAAAAGAGCTAAGCGAGCTGAGTTCTCTCCTCGAAGATATCATGTTCATCGTTCATCGTTGAATAAGAAACTGTTGAGTTTCTAATATTGTAGCATTTTCCTGCTCTAAAGATAATCAATAATTATGTTTTTTTGTTATTTTTGTCACATTTCATCCTTGGGACCACAGTTTAACATTTTGTTTTACACCTACGCAAATATTATAGGCTGAAAGTTATTTTTACCTTTGACTTGAACAGCCTTTATGATACCAGTTTACATATAATAAAAACCGTCTGTTTGAAATAAATTTTAGTTTTGTATTTATTTAACTGACGAAAATTGCGAGATAACGCGAAAGGTGGATATTATAAAAATTGTTTTCGTTTTCCTTTCATCGTTTCAACTAACTGCTTAGCACTTACAATGTAATATTAAAAAGCTGAACGAAACGTTAATTAATTTAATAAAATTGTTATTTATAAGTATGATTCATTGGAAGTTAGTCATAAGTTCGTTGCAAAATTTGCTTAATTTTCAATTACTAAGTTATAACTAATCAATTACTCGCAAAACCGTGAGAATTAAATTGAAATAATATTTTAATTGCGTTTAAAAGTCGCTGAAATTTTGATAAAACTTGTAAATTTCTAATTAATTTCATTTATAATATTTTTAAACAGCCGTTAACGAAATCGTTTGTATATTTTGAAATTTAATACCAAATTAAGAAAAGAAATTGCCTTACTCTCCTTACTTGCTATTTCATTTTTATTATGAGCTTAAAAGTTTACAAATTACCTAATTAAACGTTTAATACTATAAAACAGGCGTTAAATCATAAAACATATAAAATTTAATTTCAAAAATAAATAAAACATGAAGTGTGTTTTTTTAATAAATTCCATGCTATTTTATTTTATTTTGTAATTAAAATTTTTTTTTTTTGGATAAAAATTACCTTAATGTAATAAATGGTGTGCGTGTATCAAATTATCCACTTAGAATTATTTATGATAACTATAAGACTTATCTATGGTAGCACCAATATTTCGATATAACGTAAACCGCACGTAGTGAAAACCCGGAGAAAACTCCGGGAGGGTAGTCAGCTGCTGCCCGGAGCATCAGATTCTGCGCCTTGCGCATGTCAGTTTTCATCTGAAAACGCATTTTAGAAAAACATTCTGCAGCTCTGCAATATTCACTTCTAATGACACCTCGAATTTTCAGCATTACTTAGTGTACACACACACACACACGTAGTTCAATAAAAAGTTCAGAACATCTTTCAAAAATGGAAGGAAAACATTTCGGTAATTTATTAGACGCGCGAAAATGAGAAATAATAAAAGCAACCTTCACAGTGGTTTTAAATGATAACAATATCGAAACCTAAAAATTTAAATTTGCTAAATTTATATTTGACTCTTACTCAATATTCAGGACTGGAACAGAATTGGGTTGAAATCAAAGTGTATCGTTTCTTGGCTGCAGATCACCGGCTGCAGATTTCCTAATAAGATAAAAGAATAAAAAATAAATTTTCAAATTGAATTACAGAAACTTGATTAAATATATTTCCCTGAAATAGAAGTAGAAAATTATATTCCTACATTATTAAAAATGCATTTTATGAAAAGTTTCCGCGTACAAAGACTTGGGATATTGTTTTCCTTAATTGAATTTTAGTTGAAAGTAGAACACTAATCCCTTTTTTAAAGTTATCAAATAAACGGAGCTCAGGTTAATTAATTTTACGGTTCTGCAAAATAACAATTAACTTATTTGAAGCGTAATATAGCAAATCTGCAAACTATAAGAAAATGGATAATAATCTGACGCAAACTACCAAAGGGTTGTTAATAACTCTATACACGTATAAGCTTTATTTAAGTTTTGGTAACAATCTATTGGTTAATTAACAGTTGAATTTTTGAAAACTAAGTTTGGTATTTCAAAATGAATGTAATTAATAATTTAACTACTTGGTAAAACCAATTTCATAATTAATTAATGCTTTAACAATCTAAACGTTGCTTGCTATTAACCTATTTTAGTTATTTACAAAACTTGAATGATTTGTTATGTATTATAAAAATAACATTATTCCTTGGTGACCCACTCAAAACGGTGGTTTGGGGTAATCCCTGGTTGAATTACAAAGTAAAATTTCTTAGATGTAGTGAACAACGACGATCAAAAAACGGATTTTCAGATTTCGGAGTCTTCTTTCATTAGTTTCGCTTGTGTTGTGGTTCGGATTCCACGTAAAACTTTATGGTTCCACCTGTACAATAATGAAACTATTTTAAACTTTGCATTAACATGGTAAAAATAAATAATAAAGAACTTTTAGAGTTACATAAAGCACAAAAAATGTGTAAAACTTATTTTAAAAATGAATCTGACAAAATATAATCGTGTATTAAGTTTGTAACAATAGGATGGCAAAAACATGTCTACAAAGTTTCAAGCATAGATATTTTCATGGATGTGATAACATATGGGATCATTTTTTGTGCAGAAATAGCACAAAACTAAATGAAATTGTAAATTAAAAATACTTGGAAAAAATTAATTAAAAGGTGATACTTTTTTTTTAAATTACTTTCAATTATGCGATATAAAAACACACAGCAATAAGAAATATGGAAACGAAAAATGTCGGTCAGAATATAATTGACTGCATAGCGCGTCGGAGTTGGTGAACTTTTTATTTTCAATTTACTACTTTTTTAACTTAATTTTGATCAGATCTTTTTATTTGCGGTTTGCAAGTGGTGTTTTGTGCCTCCACAATACAAATTTATCCAAGTAAACATAATGCATGCACGCAGAAACCTTGTTTACAATAAACTATTGTAAGTAAACACACTGACCACAGTTTAATATAAACACTAAAAAAAATAAATTGAATCTCATAGCAATTAACATAATATACGAGGAAATCTAAATTTGAATTGTAAATGCAGGATAAATTTAATAATATAATTTATAATTGCTCCAATAATTATAGATCCGGATGGGATTATATACAATTTCAGTCACAAATTTTCCTATCATCTACATAATATGTGTTATTTATTCAACGATAAACATCAACGTAATTTTAATTTTCTATACTGTCAAGAGTTTACTAATTAGAACAATTTGATTGTTAGATTTCTTTCGCGCCACTCTACTTTATATGCTCAAATTTTAAACTAAAGTTAGTTCTCCCGAGATAAATCAAGTTCTGGTGAGTATTTGATGTTGTGAAAATAATCATTCGAGTCGGTCACATTTATGTCAAAGCTCATATGCCACTCACGGGAATTGAGACCTTACAAATATTTGATGTTAATTGTTATGTCAAATTACTAGAAGAAGGAGATTAAGTGAGCTTTTTCGCATATGGTCCTCTACGTGAATTCAGATCCATTCTAGCAGAAATTGCTTCCAAATATGATTGAGACAATATGTAGGTACATAGTCTCAAAATCATAACATCTAACGCAAACAACAGGAATTCAGGAATACACAAGGCGATCATTGGCCTAGTAGTTACACTACAAACAATAGCCTTATGCAACAATTCAGATCAGTATGGGCTTATCAGTCCAGACACGATTTAGCATGAGGGGTTGGTGTATCTATATTATCCACTCCCCTTAATTACCATTATCACCAGTTTTATCAGCAATAGATTCTTTGAAGTGAAAATACATCATTCAATATCAGACCCCTTCCTTTCATAAGGATTCGTCCATGGATCAGCTTTGTTTGCTCACTATATTAATGTTATTCTAAATCATTACCTGTTTATAGAAAAACGAACGGAATTCCTGCATAATACGCTACCATAAGACCAACCAACACATTAAAGTACCACGAAGAGCTTAATATAACGCTGGAATACGTAAAACGTAATTTACAAAATCTGAAATCTTGGAAGGTCCCCGGGTCCGAGTGGTATTCCAGTAGAGCTGTTAAAGAATAGCGGAGAATCTCTGATTGTGAGAATTGGCGGTTACTTTGTTCTTATTATGGACAAAATATGATTCTAAAGGAGTTGAAAACATCACATGAAATATTGTTGCTCAGGAAGGTCGAAGAAGAGACTAAACAACATTGGTGATAGAATAGAGGAAGACCGAAGTGGATTTAACCCAGGCAGATCATGTGTTAATTACTTGTTCACATTAAAACATATTATACTAGAGAAAAAGTTAGGAACGAGACAAGAAGCGCATTTAGCTTTCATTGACTTGAAAAAAGTATATGATTAGATGCTCAAACTTTGGAAAGTGTTGCAGGAATTGTGTACTCATGTTCGGCTCATAAAATTCATAAAAGAACTCTAGAGCGATAATATAATATACACAAAGAATGGAAAGGAGATATCAGAATCAATTACAATATCTAGAGGACATATGCTGGTATTCCACTATGCAATTTATCATACGAACGACGGTACCGTTTCTTGTGTGAACATTTTCTATACAATAAATTGTACGATCGATAGGATGGAAGTGTGACACTATATTATTTGTTGTACATGAAATAATACGAAAGACTCCTTCTTATTGGTTAATTTTAAAGATGTAAACAAACAGCACTGAGCGCTATCTAGTGGTTACAAGGTACACAAAACGACAATATAACCTCAATATTACGATTCACGCGTTATTTAGTAAATAATAGGTTTGTTTCATCGACGAGTTCTCGTTAGTTCTAGTTGGTTCTAGAGCTATGCGCATGCTCTTTAACTAAAATCTTAACAGATTTTAGTTAAAGAGCATGCGCATAATTCTAGAACTAACGAGAACTCGTCGATGAAACAAGCCTAATATATCTGCTGTTTGACTTGTCAGTATTATTACCACAAAATAAACGTGTCGAAATGAACATAACCTATGCGACATTCGAATAATAATTGTAGATTGACAACTAATTTGTGTGAACGAGTTTAGAGCGATCTGCGCACATATCGGCGCCGTTTTCGTACAAGAATTGAGAAATTTTATCAATTTTCGTACAGTCGATCGTACGAACGATAGGACATCCAAGTTTTGTGTATTACACTATAGTAAAAACTGTACGAACAAGAAACGGTACCGTCGTTCGTATGATAAATTTCATAGTGGAATACCAGCATTAGACAAGGGTGCAGATTATTTCCGCTGCTATTTAATATAATTATATTGACGTTCGATTTCAAAAGGGTTAAAATTTTATTATTAATTAAAATTGCACAGTTTAAAATTATCTGAATTCCATACCTACAGATACAAATACAATTCGTTGTATTTTTAAAGTGGATTTAAATCCTCATTGCATCAGTGTAATATTTGAAACCATCAGATTATTGAAATTAGCTTAAGGCAAATATTTTTCTACGAATGTTGTACACCTGAAAATGTTGGAAAAAAAGTGAAATTTTAAATTTAGTGGGCGAATTTTTATAGTTGGCAATACCTGTATAGAAAATTTGAATTAATTAAGGTCAAATGTGCAAAATTTTGATTGGATTACGTCTAGGTCGAAGGAAGCAAGGCAATCGATGCCAAGGAGGAGTCGGTCGATCATTGACCACATTAGAGTGTGAGTCAATTTTTAGAGTTGTCGTTCGATTACCATAGTGGGTGTATCGAATTTTGAAAATTGTCGATTGATCACATGAGAGTGAGAATCGAGTTCTTGTATCGTCGATGAACAATCCATATTGAATTTTGTAATTACCAAATAAGGGTATTAATTTATTGCTTGAAGTGAAATTATGCGAGCTGGTAATTGGGATTAATGAAAATTTTGCACATGGAAAAAATTTCTCAAAAGGTTCTGGAAACCTGCATTGATGGAGTAGATTCAAATTGGAAAATGGTACAAAATCATTTGGATTTTTCAAGAATAAAGAAAAAATTGAATTTGTATAATGGACGCCTACAGAAATTAATAAGTTAAAATAAAATTTGAATGCTTACCGGAAATTATCAGTTTTCATTAAAATTAGATCTATGCACTCGCTAGAATTAAGGTGAGTGAATTTAATAACAAAAATTTTTTTTATTTTACTTTTACTGTACCGAACTGATAACATTAATGCATTTATGCGCGGTGACAATTTTGAACTTAATTGATATGTTGTATAGGATGTACATGGTATTGGGATAAACATTTTTGATTTAGATGAAGAATTTTGTAAATTATCATTTTTATATGAACATAAAACAAAATTATTGGTTAACATAATCAAAATTTTGGGTTTTATTAAATAAGCTATTTAAGAGCATTTCAAAACAACGAACATAAAAAATTAATTTGGGGGATAAAATAATTGGGATTGATTGGAGACCAACGCTCCAAATAGGAATAAAATTGCACTAACGGGTTTCACTTTTTGGAACACCACAATATATTTTATATAAGTATCTAGAAACCCCACTAAAGAGATGGAAGAGATATTCTGAGGGGATGGAAATTCTTATGACGATCGCAAGCTTTTCACTCTGAACTTTCCAGATGATCACGTTGTAGCAGCTCAGGATGCATGTGATTAGGAATTCATGACAAAACGATTATATTAGGAATACGAAAAGTGTGGCTTGCAGTTCAGTATGACGAAGATTGAATATTTGGTGGTTAAGTCAGATGTACAGTTTGAGCTTCTAATCAATGAGGATTATACATTTAAGCAGGTAGATTTGTTTAAATATCTGGGTGCGATAGTGGATAAAAATGGAATAGCCAAAGAAGACATAAAATTCAGAATAAGAGAAGACCGGAAGACTTCAGGTAGCATGAACTCATTGTGATGAAACGGTGTATATCGACAAAAACACAAAAACATTTGGGATAAGTCATGGTGGAATCCGTCCTATGTTATGTGAATTGGGGTATAGACAATGGATGCGGAAACTAAAAGAAGGCTGAATGCTGTGGAAATAAACTACTTAAAAAGAGAAGCAAAAATATAAAACTGAAACATATTAGGAACGGGGTTATCAGTTACGACATGGAAGTAAAACACATGGTTAATGGCAGAATATGAAGAAGGGGGCTAAATTGTTTGGACATGTAATGCGGATAGAAGAAGATCAATGGCCTAAACGAGTTTACCAATGATCCCATCCCAGAAAAAAAGTGTGGAAAACCGAGACGATCATGAAATGACGGAATCCCACAGGCAATTTTAAGTAGAATCCTAAATGAAGAGCAAACGCAGAATAGAAAAAAATAGCTAAGGGAGCGGGAAAACAGTTGTTAGCTGTATTGTAAGTGCAAGTTCAATTAATTGCAAGTGCAATTAAGTTTATTATTGTACTTCTGCTAGCCCGAAATATATTGACGTGTTCTTTTATGACCAGCGATCAACTATTTATTTTTTTGAATTTTGTGTTTTCAAATTTTTCTTTAAACTTTATTTTTCTTTTCCAAAACACTTTTATTCACTTCAAATAAAACTACTCATACAATTTCAAACTAAATTTCGTTTTTATTTATAACAATTTAACTTTACTATACAAAGGACTGCTCAAATAACGTCCTATCCAGTCGACTGCTCGACGTGGACTGTCCCCTCCTTCTTCCAACTCCAAAGTTCCTCGTCTGCGCACAAAGACATTTATCCAAATCCAAATTCCCCCTTCTTCTAATTATTTTTGGTTTACAATAATTCATTTACAAAATTTTTGTTACATTTTGTCTTTTAACACGTTAATTTTTAATTTAAATTTTTTGAAATTTATCGAAATTTGGCTAGGCATTGAAATACAGTTCAACGCCCTCTAGATTTTTAAGTAACATTGCTAATTTTAGTAATTTTGCTGGAAATCTTTCTAATTGGATTTCAATGACTTACATGTTAAGAATTGGAGAATTTTGGAATTTTATATCAAATTTACATTTTTAATCTTAACTAAATTATTTTTAACAAAAGTATTATTTATTTATTTTTTAACAATCATCTATCAATTATTTACAATCTTATCAAATTTTAACTTAACTAAAATGTTTTTATTTATGAATGAAAAATAGCAAATAATAATATCGAAATAAATTAACTTTTCTAAATTGTTATGCACACTGCATTTCCATTTTTTATACTTATGTTTTTGAAACACCAATCAACATGTTTTATTTTTAAGTTTTTGAAACACCCGTCAATACATGTTTTAATTTTTAAACGCCCTCTATTTCGTCAATTTTTCAAAATTTTCACACGCCCATTAGTTTTTTTAGTCATTCACCTTTTTTTATAATTCGCACACGCCTATTATTGTTTTTTCAATCCACCAATTATTTTATTGGTTTTGCACACGCCATTTTTGATTTTTCAGTCAATTAAATTTCTTTAAATTTTCAAATTTTTCACACGCCCATTAAAATTTTTTTTGTCAACCAAACTTTTTTTTATTACTTTTCAGATTAAAACTTTCAGGTGTCCATAATTTTTCTTGTCAAGGTGCAATTGCTAAATCATATTTACAATTCGTCGTTATTTATTTTTTTCTTATCAATCAATCCTTTTCTAAACATGTTTAAAACGTACATGCTTGAATAAATGCATGCTGATAATCCAATTCTTTTTTATTTGAATTTCACTATCAAAGTTTATTATCCACTCAGTAATTTTTATTTGTTTGGGCGTTTTTATTTTTTTATTCTTGTCCAGCCCTCTACACTTTATTTTCTTATATCTTGGTTTTTTAAATATCACTTTTTTAAATAGTCTAATTTCTTTCTTAAAATTTTTTAACTTTATAATTTTAATTCGTAGTTTTATCCACAGTAATTGTTTTTGATTTTTCTTTTTAAACCGTACACTTTTGATTAGTATTTTTACCCTTAGTCGTTTTTTTAATTTAAAGTTTTTCAATATTATTTTCTTAACTAGAAGTTTTTGTAATATTAAATTATTTTGTCCATTGAAATGTGATTGCGTAGTTTTAATTTGCACTTTGTTATCTTTTAATGTTTTGTTAGCGTTCATTGTTTTTATTTTAATTTTGTTTACACCCCTATTCAAATTTTTATGTTTCTTTTTGTTTCTGTTATTATTTAAACCGCGAACTTTGGATTTTCTTGACGTTCTCTTATTTTTCATTCTTCTTACGCCTCTAGCTTTGTATTTTCTTTTTGCATATAATTTTCTAATCTTCAAATATATCCGCTTGAAACTTTTTCTTGCTTCCACCACGTTAAATTTTAGATGTTCTCTTACTTCAATCACGTTTTCAATTTGTTCGTCAATTACTTCCGTTGATACATCAACGTTACGTGTTTCTTTGTTTTCGTTCAACAATTCATCCGAAACATCAACGTTACATGTTTCTTTGTTTTCTTTGATTTCGTTTTCTGCTTCTTGTAGCAACTTGTTAATTAATTTTGGTTCATCTTTTACTAATTCTTCAATGTCATCTTCAATTTCAATTCCTGCCTCTTTTACCTGCTCAAAATTTTCATCGTATAACATTTTGACATCGTTATCTAATTTTTCTTCTATTCTTGTGGTAGCGTCTTCTAATCTTTTAGTAGTTTCTTTTAAATCTCCCCTCATTATTTGGAGCATCTTTTCCCACGTTAAACCTTGATCTCCTTCGTCTTTCATTTTGTATCGTGAATTTAATTTTATTACAAAATAATTTTATTTTCAAATTTATCCACATGTGGTTATTTTTATTAATTTAAAACGTTTATCTTTTATTTGCACGTGCACGCGGCATCTGCGTTTTCGAATGTTCCAACGCCACAGTTTTATAAATTATCGTTCGCAAATGTTAAATGTGGTTATTTATCATAACGGCCTTAAGTTTTTACAGCAAATGTTGTTTTTATTTATGCACGTTTATTCACTTTATTTATAATGTTGCAATAATTGCTCTTACCTTAGGGTAGTTAATTTCAGGTCGTGGTGTCTCGAATCTCCACTTTGCGTTGCCAGTTTTCTAGTTGAGAGCATGAGTTACTCCTAATGTCAGGGTTATCGTGGTTTCGAGCCTCGAGTTGGGAGCCAAAATTATTGTTGTCGTATTCTTTTATGACCAGCGATCAACTATTTATTTTTTTGAATTTTGTGTTTTCAAATTTTTCTTTAAACTTTATTTTTCTTTTCCAAAACACTTTTATTCACTTCAAATAAAACTACTCATACAATTTCAAACTAAATTTCGTTTTTATTTATAACAATTTAACTTTACTATACAAAGGACTGCTCAAATAACGTCCTATCCAGTCGACTGCTCGACGTGGACTGTCCCCTCCTTCTTCCAACTCCAAAGTTCCTCGTCTGCGCACAAAGACATTTATCCAAATCCAAATTCCCCCTTCTTCTAATTATTTTTGGTTTACAATAATTCATTTACAAAATTTTTGTTACATTTTGTCTTTTAACACGTTAATTTTTAATTTAAATTTTTTGAAATTTATCGAAATTTGGCTAGGCATTGAAATACAGTTCAATATATATATCTATATACGATAGATATACCTATGTTAGAGGAAATGTAAGTATACAGTTGTTTAAAGAATATTGAGACGTTTTAATGAATAATTTATTTGTTGTTATAGGTTATTATTATTTTCAGTTCGTATTTAATAATGATTATATATTAGGTAATAATGGTTTGAAAATTTAAAATGAAATTTGAAAAAATTTATTGTGTAATTTTATTTAATTTATATTGCTGAAAGTTGCTTAACTTACATAATATTATATTCATTTTTAAATTTTAATTTAATTCTTACCAGCTAATAATATCTTATAATGTATTTTAACTTTATTTTCTTTTAAATTATGACATTTTATTATTTTAAGGTTATACATATTTACAGTTAAAAACCATCTCTACTGACTTTTACCAAGTTGTAAATTCATAAGTGTACATTATGCGGTACTAATTGTAATAAGGGTACTCCTTTTGAAAGATTTAATGCGCTATTACTTACTCTACTGAACGTCTGTACACATTTACCGGTAAATGCATTTTCCTGTTCCTTGCATTTAAAAGTAAGAGATAAAAATTCGGACGTCCATGCTTTAATTCGGTTTTGTTAAGAACCCTAGCCTGTAATTTGTATGTATCGTAATGCGCTTTTGTTAATCGTTTAAATTTAACGCTTCAAACCAATTCGTATTTTGATGGTTTTCTGGACTCATTTCTAATAATTTGGATGGTCTTGTAAAATGTTGTCAGTACTTTTTCCAGTTGTCAGCCAATTTTCAAATTTCCGGGAAGCAACGCCATTTGTGAATCAATTTACTTGATAAGAACAGCATCCGCAAAACTGGTTGATATTCTTATAACGCATTAAAACGATTACATTAATTTATTTATTATACATTTGGTTTGTTAACATAATATGTCGGGAGTCAGAGGTAATTAACCTTGATCGGTGCATAATGAATTTTGATTTATAGATATACCTTGGTATGATAACTCGCAGAGCAGAGAGGGGAACTTCCTTGGAATATTGTGGTGAATCGAACCGGTACGTTTACTACCTGAGGGGGGGGGTGGAAAGTTCAAACTGCAATATTCTTTGCATATCGATTTTTAGAAGGTTCGTGTGATTTAGTTATTTTAATGAAACAATTTACCTTTATTTTTATAACATATAACTTGTCAATCTGCTAGTGGTTAGCATAGCTGTAATTGACGCAATTAAATATTCACTTAACTGAAAACGTAATTAAATAATCGATTATTTTGGTGGTTTTGCCAGCGAAATGCAGTCTACAGTATCCGAGTATTCTAGAATTATAAAATAATGTTAATAGTTAGTAAAATTTATTTAGACAGCTCTTGTAAAGTAATTGAACCAAATGTTAGTCAAAATATTCTAAACATAAACGCACTCATTTGAATTAATCACGATTTCTATTCGCTAATTTTTGGAAAATTTCCTACCGAATGAAAATGTGTTTTGAAAGCGACCCTATTTTTCGGTTCACGGAATCCCGGTCCTTCGTTCGGTCTGCGAATCTTTGTGTTTTTGTAGTACATTGCACACATGCAGATTTTATATAGCTAATTTTAAATTTTTTTGATTGTCTTATAAAACTTTTAGATGATCAACTTTCCGCAACGACACCCCGCTGAATACACGTAGTTTATTTATAATATTTAGTGTGGTGTGATGTGGGATGTCGTTAAAGAGAGTTAATTCTCTGATAGTCCGCTTATTGTTACAGAACTTTGTTCAGTAAGTCGATCCCGAGGAAATTCAGCATAATACAATAAGATGCAATGTTGACTTAGAGTTGATATGTTCCGAGGGACAACATCTAAGTATCACAGAATGTCGTCCTTGCCAAAGAAGATAACTTTGTGTGCAGTATCCGTAACTATTATTATGTATTTATGTAATATTTAAATGCGAGATGGTAAATTATATGTAAATATTATGGTACACAATATACTATATTATTAATCTTTAAAACCCTGGGTTGCGCTTAATATTGACTTGTAAAAAAAATATAGTCTGATCTAGTAATGAATAACTAGTTTAATATTTGACAAATCAAAATCTAGGGTTTACTACAAGTTCTTAAA
Source organism: Podabrus alpinus (assembly GCA_932274525.1). NCBI lineage: Eukaryota > Metazoa > Arthropoda > Insecta > Coleoptera > Cantharidae > Podabrus > Podabrus alpinus. The sequence continues at coordinate 24,749,169 of OW026454.1, forward strand.
AAATTCCTGTGTAATAAATAATGGTAAATAAATAAACACATTAGTATGTAACCTCGAAATTTGGTTCTTAGGATAATCGTGGTTGCAGACCCTTTCTACACCTCCGATGCTCTTGAGTTAAGCTCTATTTATGTGTATGTGGGAATTTAAAAGCGTAACATTTTACTTCTCAATTAGTTTCGAAGCGCCTTGTATGTACTTTTCAATTTTGCAAAACATAATTTTAAGATTTTAAAGTTTTAAAAAGTTACAGGTGTGAAGCGAAAAGTTTTACAGGAATTTTTATAATTGAGTTCTAAGAGGAGTTCGTAGTTATTGAACCATATTTTTAAAGTAATTTGATAGGATCAAGAGTACTCGAACGTAGTTTTCGTCGATATTATTACGTTGGAGTTTTCAAATTATAAAGGAAATATATTTTTCTGATCATGATCATTATTTGGTCATCCGATCACTTATTATATAAATTCGATTATTCAACATTGAAAAACCAAAAATTTCTCTCTGCGGTGCATTTGTGAAGGAAAAGTGAAGTTACACTATGATTAGATTGCTCAAATTTCACGAATCTCCGCTGCAATGTTATTAAGTCGTTTTTAGAATATTACTATATAAAATTATTAGTTAATTTACTTAACTTGTATTATTAAAAATACAAAGATATATTAGGTATTTAAAGTTAGCCCTTCTCTTGACTTAGTCCTAGATCCGCCACTACTATATTTACTCAAATTATTGAAGCCATTGTACAGCTACCGTGAATGAAAAATTGAACGATTTTGAAATTTAATAAGTCACAGTTATTTTTATTTTCTTTCAATAATTTTATTTATTATGTTGTCCTTGATTCCTATACACTTGAAGACAACGTTTTGGCCACGATTTTAGCGATCGTTGTATCATTTCCAGAGGAATGTTTTCTATCTCACGTTTTATTAGTTTTTTTAGCTGTTTAAGGGTTGTAACTTTTGACTTATTTAACTGAGATTTTAAATAGCCCCACAAAAAATAATCACAGGGTGAAAGGTCCGGTGATGATGGCGTCCATATATCCGGATGAATAAAAGATACGCCGTTCTGTTCAAGAAAATTTAAAGTCTTCTTAGAAGCGTGAGCTGGTGCCGAGTCTTGGTGAAATATCCAATCACCAGCAGGATATAATCTTTTTGCGTCAGTCAAAAGTGGCTTCAAACAATTCTTAATGTAATATTCCGAGTTAATTTTAGCACCAGGCTCAACAAATATTGGCGTTGTGGTTCCATAATTCGATATTCCCATGAACACCATAACTCCCTCCCTTCGGATGGGACTGTTTTGTGAATACGTCCAATTCTTTTGCCGATTGCTCACGTCTCAAGTACTGAACTTTTCGTTGGCCATCAGCATTTGTTAGATAGAACCATTCTTCATCGACAGTGATGTATTTTTGCCATTTATCAGAATTTAGTAAGTAATACAATCCTAGTGAGCGCTGGTGCCGTTTAATAATTGTTTCTTCAGAAATATGATGTCTCCTTGGTTTCTTCATTAATTTCAGGTTTAATTTTTTATTTAAATTATACCGAATGATATATTCAGATGTTTTGAAATGATTAGCCATATGTTGTAGTGTCGGAGGATTCGTTTTTAATGCCATTTTCTTTAAATTCGATAATTGTCGATTTGTCAGAGTTGGCTTCTTTCCGCTGCCTTTCTTCCGAATTTTGGATTTAAGTTCTGGGATTCCATTTTTTTGTAGTTAGAGAGTGTACCTTTCGAAACACAAAAATTTTGGTCTTTACACCTTTTTTGTATCATAGCAAAACTACATTGTTGTTTTAAAAGCTTAAAAATTATGATTTGTTGCTCTTTAGTTAACACCATGTTTGTAACTGACATTAGAGAAAAACAAAATTGACATCGATAAGTTCATATCGCGTGCTCTATGGCAGTGATTTCCTAACTATGGTACGCGTACCACCAGTGGTAGTGGTACGCGACGATTATTAAGGTGGTACGCAAGCAGCCATGGCCATAGGACATACACAGTAAATAATTAGATAAAACGTTTTTAAATTTCGCGCTCCGCCTAATTTGCTGGCCAGCGCATCTTTCGGCTCATGCCACGCGACTCGCGACGCGAGCCAGACAGAGACAGAGCTAGTGAGCGTCCGCACGTCCACCCGCGCCGCCCGGCTGGCATTCTTGTTTGTGCCTTGTACTCTGTGAATCTTGTAGTTTTTAATCTTTGGTCGAATTAATTTATTTTAAGTCAAGTTCAATTTATTTAAATTAACATGGATAAGTGGCTTAATAGTGCAAAAAGACCTTGTGCTCAAAATACTGTACCACCAAGTTCATCTCAAGAATTAAATTGTTAAATTAAGAATTAAAGAATTAAATTCGGAGTTCAATTGGATAAGGAACCCATTCGTTTCGGATCTGGATAGTGTTCGTGAAAATTTAAGTGTAAGTGAAAAGGAATCTCTGATAGAACTATCTTGCGATGGAGGTTTGCAAGCGGAATTCAACAAAGTAGAGCTGTGTGAATTTTGGCTAAAAGTTAAAAATGAATATCCATCGCTGTCCAGAAAAGCATTACTGTTTCTGATTCCATTTACAACCACGTATCTCTGTGAGAGCGGATTTTCTGCTATGTTGATAATAAAAAACAAATATCGTAATAAGCTTAACGTAGACCCTAATTTGCGCTTAAAATTAAGTACAACTGAGCCAGATATTTCCTCTCTTGTCTCGAACATGCAGCACCATTTTTCGCACTAAGAATATTGTATTTTTTTCCTATAATTAATAAATGATAATGTTGTCATAAACAGTTGTTGCAGTTTTTATTACTTTACCATTTTGAAGGTTTTTTTTTAACGGTTACAGTTCAGTGGTACGCTACTGACTTATAATTTCGTGTGTGGTACGCGAAATTAAAAGTTTGGGAACCACTGCTCTATGGAATACTTTGCATTTTGTTTAAAAAAATAACTCTTATTGGTGAAAATTGAATTTAAATTCGTTCAGTTTTTCAATCACGGTACCGGTACAAGTAACAGTAGTTTATCTGGTATACTACTGTAATTCATATCTGTTGCATTTTGCTGTGGTGAGACCATTGCCGTATACAGTAGTGTTTTAATTGGGTTGCGCACATCTTATACATTTTACGATTATCTTGTGGACTTCTTATTCTTTATGTTAATTTTCTTTACGGAAGAAGATCTAGAAGATACTTGAAGATTTAATAATTTCTATAAATTTGAATAATCTAAACGCCATCGAGCTGATTCTGGTGATTTATTAAGCTGCGATTGACCTGGGGGCTTATTCTAGTTTACTTGATTTGTAGACGAATACGCAACTAAGCTTATTATATTAGAATTTTGAAAGCAAGAAATGTTCGGCAAACTTATGTACGGCTATTAGATAGTACTCGTAAGTCTAGTAGATGCTCTTAAAGGTATCCGATGATATCAAGTTCGACAATGCGGAATAATTGCTTACCAGTAGACCAGCACACAAAACAGGATCAGTTTATATACTTCATTTACCGGGTATTTACATAAGGATTAAATAAATAAAATCGTATAATATATTATGCAATTTGCGACTCATTCCCTCAGAATTTTAGAGCAGACGTCAATGGATGTAAAAATAATTATAAAAAATGATTACTTATAAACAAGCATAAAAATGTAGCTGATAAGGTGATTATATTTTACGCAGAAATAATTACCAATTTTATAATACCGAAAAATTGGAGAAATGCATTTAAAATTTTAAAAATATGGTTTTTCGTAAACGCTATTAATTTTGAAAACTACGAAACAAATAATTAATAAAAAGAAATCTTTTACAAATAATACGATCCGATTCACGACATTTTCGATACCGCGCCGTTTGGACACAGGGACGTTTCGACATGGAACTTTTAGATGCAGACCCGTTTCATAGTTACATTTCGCAACCCCCCCCCTAAAAACGTTTAAGCTCCAATGAGCTTCCATAGAAAATGTTTGTACCCCACAAGTTTTTAATAAAATTTTAATTCTTTACAACAACTTTGGAAGGAGCCGGGCCGTAGAAATTCTTTTTAAACATATGATTTTTTTAATAAAATAAATACCAATTGATCGAAAATCGATCAAGCTTCAATTTCCATCGTTTAAACGCCAAATGTAAAAAAGATAGAACGTTTGAAAGATTGTGAAATTATAAATTTTACTAATAAATACCGGTCTAAGCATCAACACCACTCAAAATTTGGGTATTATTTGCAGGGTCCGTTGCAGCTTATGTCTAGACCTTTTCGTTTATTGTGGGAAGTAAATTTAAAAGCTAGTAGAAAAAGAAATAGAAATATATCTCGGAAGTGGGGCTCTATGCCGTGCTAAATAAACGGCCAAAATTGTTCGAAAGAATTGAATTTTTGTTGAAAACCTTTCAAGTTCAAATGACAGGAATAGAAGCTCATTGGAGCTCGAACGCTTCTCTATCGATTGTCATCAAATTCGCCATGGGGAGGGGTGTCGCTTTCACAGCGCCCCAGAAGTTTCCGCGAATAACTTCGCGATGCGTATGGTTCAAACGATTTTAATGGATGGTTATTGGAGCTCTAACGAAGCTCAATCGTTTGACACCAATTTCATTAGAAAATTGGCGATGGGGTGAGGTGGGGAACTAATGATAAAATGTCAATCAATTTCAAAATCTTTGAAAGCTCATTTTTACTTTTGGGGCTCAAAAGATGGAAATTGAAGCTCGTTGGAGCTCAAACGATTATCGATCGATTGCTATTTATTTTGTGTGTAATATTAATTGAATTTTATTTAAAACCTTTTGGGTCAAACGATTTTTGTGGAATTTGAGCTCATTGGAGCCCAAACGATTCTCTATCGATTGACACAAATTTTATTCAAAAATTCGAAATGGGAGTACCCACTGCCGTTTCTACCCCCACCCCGAAATTTTTCGCGATGCGTGTGGTACAAACGATTTTTATGGAAACTCCTTGTAGCTCAAACGTGTGACACTAATTTCATTATAAAATTCGTAATGGAGTTGGGGGGGGGGGGACAAAATGTACTTCGTTTTATTGCTAATATTATTATTGTGTAATTTCTAAAAATGTCAAATTTCGGCAAATTTCTTCAAAATTCATTAATTAATATACTCAGAATAAGTTAAATTACAATACCTACATATTCGTTACGTTTTGAAACTAAGTTTTTATGCTCATTGTGTCAACATAAAATTAAAAACATCAAAAAATCTTAGATAATAACCTGAATAGTTAAGCCAAATAATACAAAGGTGGGATTGTAGCCATTATGGCAAAATATTGTTAATTACGTTAATGTTATTATTCTTCTTGGAATTGTACACCTAAAATTAAAAACAAGTGAAATTTAAAATGAGTGCGTGATTATTAATAACACGGTTAGTATTACTTGTGAGGAAAAATTTTGATTATTCATAGACGAATGCCCACATTTTCGGATTAGAATACGTCCAGAACGAAATCAAGGAAATCAGATCAAGGTTGTTGTCCAGTAACGATCGAGGTGAAAGGTTTGAATTTTAGGAGGTGAGAAGTGTGACCTCGAGTTATTGGAAATTTATATTGAATTGACGTATTTTGGATCCACAAAGATTTACCTGAAAAAGAAGTAATAAATTAATTAAAATTTCGAACACATGGAAAATTTTTCACAAAATTATTGTAAAAAGGACAAATAGAAGAAGGACAAGAGAAAGGATGCAATGCTGAGTTGGTCGATTAAATTGGAATTTGGAAAAGGTATGAAATTAATTGGATGTTGGAAGAATTTCAAAATTTGAGGTTACAGAAGGGAACCAGCAAGATTCGAAAAGGAAATACAGAAATCGCTACTTATCCGAAAATATTCAACGCTTTAATAAATTTTATTTATTATAAAAGTTATTCATAGACTTCATTAATACATGTATAAAAAACAAACATAAAATAAAATATTTCCGAAGCCTAATATTAATAAGTATTAAAAATATGTATGCATTTGTACTAATAGTTAAAATTTAATTATTTTATCAATAATATTAATCTTTTTGTAAACACTATTTCTGCTATTAATCTACATAGTACAAAAGATAGTACTACATATTATGAAGTAGACGAAAAATCCTGTCCATAACCATAAATAATATATATTGCAATGGACGAATACCACGTCAATAGAAATGATCACGTCACGATTCAAAGTTTTGTTTAATTAATAAAGGTAGCACATGACTTATTTGTTCGAACGTAAAGGTTTCATCTGATACCAAAAATTTGGTTTAACGTCATAAATTTATATGAAGAGAAGGTCACGGAACGAGATAACAAAATAAATTCAAATGCAACGTCTTAATTCTGTTTATAAAAATGTTTGTTAAAATTATCAATTAAATTAATTAATTATAAGAAATGTAATGTGAAATCAAAATAATTGTTCAAAATATTAGTTAATAAAAATGTGTTAATACGATAAACTTAAATAAGGAAAATTTTTACACGTATCGGAGTGCTTCGTAATTCAATGTACCACAAATGGGAAAAACATTTTCTTCAAAACTTTACTGGAAGATCACACGAGGTGCAAATACTTCAAATTAATCTGAAACATAAAAAATTTTATTAAAATTTTATAAGTCACATTGGGCTTAAACCGAACCTGTAAATTATAACGTCAAATATTGATTTTACATCGACCAATGGAAAAAAATCACGATTGCCTTGAAAATACAGGTAGCGATGAAAAAACAATTGGTTGAGGATTATTGAGTTGTTGATTCTTGAATAAAATTAATGGTGGTCGAGTTTTGTGTAGCTGCTAATAAAAATTAAATTAAATTAGTGAATTTTGCAAGTAAAACCGACATAAAAGTGTTCAATATAATAAAGAAAATTTACTTACGTATTATAATAGTGATTTGAAGAAGAAAAACTTAACGATTGGTGATATTTTTGGAAAAAGCCGTATATGAATTTACACGAGGTAAAACGCACATGAAAAATACATCTGCTTATATTTATGAAAAGATAAGTCATCCACGAGTGATATCAACAACAGTTCATGGTCGAACATCTCAACAACGAGAAAATAACCAGATTCCTTAAGGTAAAGCCATACAACTTTAATTTCGATAAAATTAGTGCGAACATTAATAAAAATTTTACACCGCGTCGCGTCGACTTAATAATTATAGTTTGGGGTAATTTTAAGGATTTATTAATTGATGTTTAAAGATTTGTTTAGCTTTAATAACATTTTATATAATAAATTTTACAATTTGCATTACGAGACGGAGCATAATTTTGTATCATTTCCGAAGACCAGCAATATTTTATTTCAGTATCACGATTTGGTCAAGGAAAGAGCCCAACTTGAGATAAGGTAGGTCAGTGCTCACCGAAATAGTCAAGCCGAGGTATAAATTTATATTATCGCATTCATCAATAATAATTTTACAGACATTTCTATTGACGAGGTACATTTACGTACACTCGTACAAGACATTCATATTAAAACGTGCAACCCTAGTAAAGCTCCGAGGGTACACAGCAATATGTAGGTCATTTAGGTCACAGTATGTCATATTACGGGTGTTTCAACCTTAAACGTGATTTTTCTAACATGATATTGGTATTATCAGGTATTTACATGAAAAATACTAAAAACTTGCCAATTTGTCGATTTATAATAACACCTTCTGTGATTCAAAACAAAGTACAACCTGGTTTTTGTAGCGGTTACTGACGGAGGAAGTTTTATTTTTCAGCCCCATTAATCTAAATATATAAAAGAGAAGATCTGCGTGCTTGCTTGGTTGCGTGTTCGCTATACGTTCCTAGACCCTTGGACCGATCTCAACCAAATTTTGCACAGTTATTTTGTAGCTCCAGGCGCAACTATTCTCGCATATATGGAGAAGAAATTCGAGCGGGGAAAAAAGTTATTCGCTTTTTTCGAAAATCAAATCACAAGTTTGACAAAAAATTTAATTTGTCAAATTAATCTGACGTACTGTCTGTGATTCAAAATACTGTCAACAGATGGCGGGGATGGCGGCTTTAATTCGCAAAATGCAAACCACTAACAAAAAACCACTAACAAATTAATCTGAATGCCGCGAATAAGACCGGAGCACTTTATATAGGTCGCAGAACTCGCCGGAATTGTGCAAGAAGACCACCTCTTCGTGGAAGATCCACCTCTTTGCGGAAGATTTAACTTTACCTGAAGATTAATTTGTTTTTAATTGGTTTTCTCAAGAAATATCAAAAACTAACACTAACCTAACGGCAGATCCACCTCTTTGCGGTGGATTTAACTTTACATGAAGATTTAACTTTACCTGAAGATTTAAAATTTATTTTTGCCTTTAATACGTCGTGGAGACAAATATAAATCGAAAATGTCGAATGAAATTTTCTCGACAAAACTTTGCTTCGCAACGAAAATACACATTTTGCATATTTTAAATTTTGCCCGAAATCGCCTCTGATTTTGATTTTCAATTTTGACGACGACACTAATTTGCAAATGCTGCCGTTATTTGTCGTTTTTCGTCAACCGTCGTCATGTGCTAAATTAAAGACCGTTAATAACCGTATCCGAAGCTCCGATTGCTTTTTCTAAATTATCCGTCGTTTCTTTGTGAGAGACCCATTTAAGGAAAATTGTGTAAAAACTTTGGACGTATGTAGCGCTCTTATTTACCGGCCGATCTTTAATTTTTAAGACGCAACGGAAGCGTATCGCGACGCTCTATAATAGTTCGTCCATAATATTCCTTCGTATTTTCAACGCCGAAGGTGTTAAACCGAATTTAAATTTCAAAATTATTTTTTCAATGGGATTGCCTTGCCAATTTTTCGAAAATTAATCTGACGTACTGCCGGTGATTCAAAATACTGTCAACAGATGGCGGGGATGGCGGCTTTAATTCGAAAAATGCCAACCACTAACAAATTAATCTGAATGCCGCGAATAAGACCGGAGCACTTTATATAGGTCGCAGAACTCGCCGGAATTGTGCAAGAAGACGCGGATCCACCTCTTCGTGGAAGATCTACCTCTTTGCGGAAGATTTAACTTTACCTGAAGATTAATTTGTTTTTAATTGGTTTTCTAAAGAAATATCAAAAACTAACACTAACCTAACGGCAGATCCACCTCTTTGCGGTGGATTTAACTTTACATGACGATTTAACTTTACCTGAAGATTTAAAATTTATTTTTGCCTTTAATACGTCGAGGAGACAAATATAAATCGAAAATGTCGAATGAAATTTTCTCGACAAAACTTTGCTTCGCAACGAAAATACACATTTTGCATATTTTAAATTTTGCCCGAAATCGCCTCTGAATTTGATATTCAATTTTGACGACGACACTAATTTGCAAATGCTGCCGTTATTTGTCGTTTTTCGTCAACCGTCGTCATGTGCTAAATTGAAGACCGTTCATAACCGTATCCGAAGCTCCGATTGCTTTTTCTAAATTATCCGTCGTTTCTTTGTGAGAGACCCATTTAAGTGAAAATTGTGTAAAAACTTTGGACGTATTGCTATGTCCTCCTCCTAATAAAATGTTAGGTACAGGAAGGTACACACATTATTGCCCCTTCTTACTAAGCTCGCGGGTTGAGTCGTTCAGGGAGTGGGTCCCTTGTGGTTCGAAATTAATTATTAGAGGCGATCTTATTATGCTCATTGGCTCTCTCAGGATATTTATAACTTTTGCTTTCCTTTTTATATAAAAAGAAATAAAAAACTTTCATCAACTCCCATACAAATTTTATTATAGTAAAGAAAATAAAAATTATCAAACTGTCTTTCATGAAAGAACATTAATATTAAATAAATCTTGGATTACAAATCCAAGGTGAATAAACCTTTTAAATTTTTAAAACTAATACAAATAATTGTTCGAAACAAAGAGGTTTCCTCTCTTCGTCCCAAGTTGCTTGATTATTAAGCCAATCAAGACTCTCGCTTTACATTAGCGGGCTTAAATGTTTATAAATTTAAATTTGTTGCTTATTTTAAAGCTTAAAATATTTTTGACGAAAATTGTAAAACTTTTGATTATATTTAACTTATCACTCAGGGTATCAAAGAATACACTCTGTTAGAAGTCTTTTCCTCAAATCCTATTATTAACACGCTGAAGGCAAAATTTTAACAAATTATAGAAATCATAAATTCACTGTACCTGCCTCCTGAATATATCGCAGTTTTTATTTTCAAAAAAGGATATCATTTATTCGCTGTTTGTGTGTGCGCCCTGCTTTAATCTTTATTTGTAAAGATTCAACTTTACTCCACCGGTCATCACTTTGCTGGATGTCATTTGAAGTGGTACTTTACTTTGACTAGTGCTTAAATTTGTGCTCGTATTTACATCCTTCCTATTGAGAATCTCCAAAAATATTGAGGTAAGTTGTTCCATTAATTTGCAATGATTTTGTTATCCAGAAAATTTTTATATGTAAATTACAACATCTTCATTGCATTTGTTTATGTCCTTGACATCTATTTTTAGAATCGACGTTGGACAAACGAAACTTTCTAACCTCTCCGAAGTCAAATGAATTTGGTTAACCTCCAAATTCTGGTAAATAATATTTTTCGGAGAGCATCGAAAAATGCGTGCACACAGCGGAGTTACTTGAGGTAAACTGATTTTTGATCGAAAATCGATACAATTGGTATTCTTGTTTGAATTTTGTGAGTCAAATCCATGTATTTTCGAATTTATTTTACTCTAATAAATTATTTTTATTCTAGATTTTTCTTCTGTATCAACCTCGATTTCGTTTGGAACATCTTCCCGAGCAGTTTGATTGGTACATTCCATTTTTATCAATTTTATGGATTGTTGATTGATTCATTTTCGTCTTTCTTGGTTGTTTACAGGGGCGTTACACAAATATGACCCTTATTAACTAATTTGTTGATTTATCCGTTGAAAATATACACATTAAATGCATGAAACAATTACATAATTTTTGATATGCTTACATTTTTACAGAGAATGTTATTTGTAGAGTAAATTGGTTTACAAATTCTTAAATTTTTCTAGGTTATCATGATTAATACATTTTTACAAATTTTGAGCTAATTAAGTTTTTTATTTCATTTCTGATGTGACAATCATCAGTTTATTTAGATTTAGCAACATTTGTCATGTTTCATTCATCCTGAGAGACTCAAATAAATTTAGAAAATTGAAATTTTGAAAAATAAAAATTTCTCGTAGAGCAAATTTTTAAAGTGTCTTTCGACTTAGAATTTTGTGCTTGTTTCGAATATATGATTCATTTTAGCATCGGGAGCCTTTCTTATTCATTTTAACACACAGCATAATCCATTTCAAATTGCATCAAAAGATAAATTTAATTTTAGATTGAAGATTCAATTTCAAAAATTTTTGTGTTCAAATGTTATAAAATTTTCTTTTTTTTTCTTAAGTACCTCTCTGATTTTTGATATTTGTGACTGATTGATTTTGATTCCATTTGCCTAAATGTATTTTTCAAGATTGTATGCGTCAATCTCCTCCATTTCAAGTTATGCTTGTCTTTTTGTTTGTGCGAATGGCTTTTCACTCTTGTGATATCCTTCAATGACTTATTTAAAATGTAAATTGTTCCCAAACTTGAGATTATCTTATTCATAATGTGCTTCCTGTAGCTAATTAAATTAAATAAAACGTAATTGTTATTAAATAAATGAAATGTTGTAAATTAAATGTTTGAATTTTGTAATGATAAATTTTTATCTCAAATGTTTTTGAAATTATTTCAAATGTCACCTTTCAAATTTACAAATGACTATTTGTTAATTAATTTCTATTAAACTTTTCAAATTTTTATTAATGATTTCCATTTAACACTTGAATTTCTGATTGTTTTCTGAATTTTTAATTGTGACCTTTTCCTAAGCGTTCTTTATTTTGTGCCTATTTAATTATAATTTTGGATTAATTGCTCCTTACTGTGACTTATATTATTGGATTATTTTCCTTTCAAATGTGTGCCTTTAACTTTTAACTTCATGTTTTGTGAACTTGTTTTGTCTAAATTTTTGATTATTATTTTCTTTCGGTTGACTCTTTAACAATAAAATTTTTAAATTTTTACTTTTCCCCCATTTCTAATCAATTTTAATTACTTTAATCAAGGTGCCTAATTTTTCATACTATTTCATGGACAACAGTTGATTATTTTCCCACTTAATTTTTAAATCAATTCATTCAATCTTTACAAATTCATTCAAATTCAATATTTGCAAATATTCATTGTCGTAATCAACCTCCATCTTTTCAAATCAAATTATGTCCATTTTCAAGTTCATCTGCATTAAATTTTTCATTTCAGAGCAGCACCTTTGACTCTGTTGTCTTCCAATTATGTTTTGTCTTTTCTTTATTAATTAATCTTCTTTTATTTTTAAATTTCTTCAATATAAATTTTTCAGTTTTCACACGCTTCTTGTGTTTTTCCAAACAATTAAATTTTTCATAATATTCTTCAGATTTCATTGTTTTCAAGTGTTAATATTTTTATATAATAATAATTTTCAAATGTTTCTTTGAGTTTTCATTTTTTCCTTTTCTCTTACCAGGTTCAATTGCTTTTTCGTCGACTTTACAAAGTTTTCCATCATTTAATATTGATTAATTGAACTGATTTTATGGCTTGAAGCGAATATGCTTATAGAAGGACATTTTCATCATCCAATCCATAATTTTTATGTTGATTACTCCTCCATTGTTAAATTTTTCTATCCATCTGATAATTTTATTTTCTTTATGTGTGGATATCTTCATTTTTCCCATCTTTCTTTGTAATTTCGATTTTCTTTTATGAATTTTTGGTTTTTTAAATGTTTTGTTTTTAAGTCGAGTTTTGTCCTCGCGTAATTGTTTTAATTTGATTGTTTTGAACCGTAACTTTATTAGTTTCCCGAGTCTCATCAATGTTTTTGATTTGCACTTTTTAAATATTTGTTTATGCAATAACAGTTTATGTACTTTGAAATTTTTATATTTAACAAGAGTCTGTTTCTTTTCATTTGTAACTGTTTTTGGCACCTTTACACTTTTAAATGTTTTTCTTTTGACCTTGTGAATGTGTTTATAAATTTTGAAATTTTTGTGTTTTCTTTTGTTTCGTTTTTTGTTAACACCACGAACTTTAAATTTTCTTTGAGTTTTGTATTTTTGTTTTGATTTGACCCTTTTGGTCTTGAAATTTTTCCTTCTGAAGCTCTTCCTGTTATGGACATTGAATTTGTGTTGAACTTCTTCCATTTCCTCGATTTGTGTTGGAATTGGGATTTCAACTTTTGGATCCATTTTTGTCTCAGTTGAGGAGATTTCATTTCTTAAGGAGTCTATTTGATTATTTAGCTTTTTGAATCCATCATCCATTGTTTTACTTAATTGTGTTTTCAACTCTTGATTTCCAGCTTTTATAAATTCCATTAGTTTTTGTATGTCGGAGTTGCTTATTTGTACCAAGTTTTGTTTTACTTGTGTGTTCGACATGATGAATTGTTTATAAAATGTTATTATTGCAAATAAGAATCAAAGAAATTTGTAAATAGAAAATGTTTAAATACAAAACCTGTCAATAAAGAATTAATTATTATAATAATCAAAATGTTGTTTTATTTTCACAAACAAAAATAATTTTTAAGATTTTTACCCTTAAATTTTTATCAAAACTACCCCTATCGTGATTTTGATGCCCCACGTTGCCAAAATGATGCTATACTTTGATGCATAAAATTTCAAAAATATTAATTTTTCACAAAAATTTTTCTACCCTTAATTTTGCCTGTACACCCTCTTTATTTTTGCCCCACGGATCGGCGCCAAAAGATGCTATCTTTTTGGTGCTGCAACGTTTTTAAATTTTTACTCAACGCACCCCTAATCGTGTTTTTCGAAGCACCACGTTGGCCGCCAAAAGATGCTATGTCCTCCTCCTAATAAAATGTTAGGTACAGGAAGGTACACACATTATTGCCCCTTCTTACTAAGCTCGCGGGTTGAGTCGTTCAGGGAGTGGGTCCCTTGTGGTTCGAAATTAATTATTAGAGGCGATCTTATTATGCTCATTGGCTCTCTCAGGATATTTATAACTTTTGCTTTCCTTTTTATATAAAAAGAAATAAAAAACTTTCATCAACTCCCATACAAATTTTATTATAGTAAAGAAAAGAAAAATTATCAAACTGTCTTTCATGAAAGAACATTAATATTAAATAAATCTTGGATTACAAATCCAAGGTGAATAAACCTTTTAAATTTTTAAAACTAATACAAATAATTGTTCGAAACAAAGAGGTTTCCTCTCTTCGTCCCAAGTTGCTTGATTATTAAGCCAATCAAGACTCTCGCTTTACATTAGCGGGCTTAAATGTTTATAAATTTAAATTTGTTGCTTATTTTAAAGCTTAAAATATTTTTGACGAAAATTGTAAAACTTTTGATTATATTTAACTTATCACTCAGGGTATCAAAGAATACACTCTGTTAGAAGTCTTTTCCTCAAATCCTATTATTAACACGCTGAAGGCAAAATTTTAACAAATTATAGAAATCATAAATTCACTGTACCTGCCTCCTGAATATATCGCAGTTTTTATTTTCAAAAAAGGATATCATTTATTCGCTGTTTGTGTGTGCGCCCTGCTTTAATCTTTATTTGTAAAGATTCAACTTTACTCCACCGGTCATCACTTTGCTGGATGTCATTTGAAGTGGTACTTTACTTTGACTAGTGCTTAAATTTGTGCTCGTATTTACATCCTTCCTATTGAGAATCTCCAAAAATATTGAGGTAAGTTGTTCCATTAATTTGCAATGATTTTGTTATCCAGAAAATTTTTATATGTAAATTACAACATCTTCATTGCATTTGTTTATGTCCTTGACATCTATTTTTAGAATCGACGTTGGACAAACGAAACTTTCTAACCTCTCCGAAGTCAAATGAATTTGGTTAACCTCCAAATTCTGGTAAATAATATTTTTCGGAGAGCATCGAAAAATGCGTGCACACAGCGGAGTTACTTGAGGTAAACTGATTTTTGATCGAAAATCGATACAATTGGTATTCTTGTTTGAATTTTGTGAGTCAAATCCATGTATTTTCGAATTTATTTTACTCTAATAAATTATTTTTATTCTAGATTTTTCTTCTGTATCAACCTCGATTTCGTTTGGAACATCTTCCCGAGCAGTTTGATTGGTACATTCCATTTTTATCAATTTTATGGATTGTTGATTGATTCATTTTCGTCTTTCTTGGTTGTTTACAGGGGCGTTACACAAATATGACCCTTATTAACTAATTTGTTGATTTATCCGTTGAAAATATACACATTAAATGCATGAAACAATTACATAATTTTTGATATGCTTACATTTTTACAGAGAATGTTATTTGTAGAGTAAATTGGTTTACAAATTCTTAAATTTTTCTAGGTTATCATGATTAATACATTTTTACAAATTTTGAGCTAATTAAGTTTTTTATTTCATTTCTGATGTGACAATCATCAGTTTATTTAGATTTAGCAACATTTGTCATGTTTCATTCATCCTGAGAGACTCAAATAAATTTAGAAAATTGAAATTTTGAAAAATAAAAATTTCTCGTAGAGCAAATTTTTAAAGTGTCTTTCGACTTAGAATTTTGTGCTTGTTTCGAATATATGATTCATTTTAGCATCGGGAGCCTTTCTTATTCATTTTAACACACAGCATAATCCATTTCAAATTGCATCAAAAGATAAATTTAATTTTAGATTGAAGATTCAATTTCAAAAATTTTTGTGTTCAAATGTTATAAAATTTTCTTTTTTTTTCTTAAGTACCTCTCTGATTTTTGATATTTGTGACTGATTGATTTTGATTCCATTTGCCTAAATGTATTTTTCAAGATTGTATGCGTCAATCTCCTCCATTTCAAGTTTTACTTGTCTTTTTGTTTGTGCGAATGGCTTTTCACTCTTGTGATATCCTTCAATGACTTATTTAAAATGTAAATTGTTCCCAAACTTGAGATTATCTTATTCATAATGTGCTTCCTGTAGCTAATTAAATTAAATAAAACGTAATTGTTATTAAATAAATGAAATGTTGTAAATTAAATGTTTGAATTTTGTAATGATAAATTTTTATCTCAAATGTTTTTGAAATTATTTCAAATGTCACCTTTCAAATTTACAAATGACTATTTGTTAATTAATTTCTATTAAACTTTTCAAATTTTTATTAATGATTTCCATTTAACACTTGAATTTCTGATTGTTTTCTGAATTTTTAATTGTGACCTTTTCCTAAGCGTTCTTTATTTTGTGCCTATTTAATTATAATTTTGGATTAATTGCTCCTTACTGTGACTTATATTATTGGATTATTTTCCTTTCAAATGTGTGCCTTTAACTTTTAACTTCATGTTTTGTGAACTTGTTTTGTCTAAATTTTTGATTATTATTTTCTTTCGGTTGACTCTTTAACAATAAAATTTTTAAATTTTTACTTTTCCCCCATTTCTAATCAATTTTAATTACTTTAATCAAGGTGCCTAATTTTTCATACTATTTCATGGACAACAGTTGATTATTTTCCCACTTAATTTTTAAATCAATTCATTCAATCTTTACAAATTCATTCAAATTCAATATTTGCAAATATTCATTGTCGTAATCAACCTCCATCTTTTCAAATCAAATTATGTCCATTTTCAAGTTCATCTGCATTAAATTTTTCATTTCAGAGCAGCACCTTTGACTCTGTTGTCTTCCAATTATGTTTTGTCTTTTCTTTATTAATTAATCTTCTTTTATTTTTAAATTTCTTCAATATAAATTTTTCAGTTTTCACACGCTTCTTGTGTTTTTCCAAACAATTAAATTTTTCATAATATTCTTCAGATTTCATTGTTTTCAAGTGTTAATATTTTTATATAATAATAATTTTCAAATGTTTCTTTGAGTTTTCATTTTTTCCTTTTCTCTTACCAGGTTCAATTGCTTTTTCGTCGACTTTACAAAGTTTTCCATCATTTAATATTGATTAATTGAACTGATTTTATGGCTTGAAGCGAATATGCTTATAGAAGGACATTTTCATCATCCAATCCATAATTTTTATGTTGATTACTCCTCCATTGTTAAATTTTTCTATCCATCTGATAATTTTATTTTCTTTATGTGTGGATATCTTCATTTTTCCCATCTTTCTTTGTAATTTCGATTTTCTTTTATGAATTTTTGGTTTTTTAAATGTTTTGTTTTTAAGTCGAGTTTTGTCCTCGCGTAATTGTTTTAATTTGATTGTTTTGAACCGTAACTTTATTAGTTTCCCGAGTCTCATCAATGTTTTTGATTTGCACTTTTTAAATATTTGTTTATGCAATAACAGTTTATGTACTTTGAAATTTTTATATTTAACAAGAGTCTGTTTCTTTTCATTTGTAACTGTTTTTGGCACCTTTACACTTTTAAATGTTTTTCTTTTGACCTTGTGAATGTGTTTATAAATTTTGAAATTTTTGTGTTTTCTTTTGTTTCGTTTTTTGTTAACACCACGAACTTTAAATTTTCTTTGAGTTTTGTATTTTTGTTTTGATTTGACCCTTTTGGTCTTGAAATTTTTCCTTCTGAAGCTCTTCCTGTTATGGACATTGAATTTGTGTTGAACTTCTTCCATTTCCTCGATTTGTGTTGGAATTGGGATTTCAACTTTTGGATCCATTTTTGTCTCAGTTGAGGAGATTTCATTTCTTAAGGAGTCTATTTGATTATTTAGCTTTTTGAATCCATCATCCATTGTTTTACTTAATTGTGTTTTCAACTCTTGATTTCCAGCTTTTATAAATTCCATTAGTTTTTGTATGTCGGAGTTGCTTATTTGTACCAAGTTTTGTTTTACTTGTGTGTTCGACATGATGAATTGTTTATAAAATGTTATTATTGCAAATAAGAATCAAAGAAATTTGTAAATAGAAAATGTTTAAATACAAAACCTGTCAATAAAGAATTAATTATTATAATAATCAAAATGTTGTTTTATTTTCACAAACAAAAATAATTTTTAAGATTTTTACCCTTAAATTTTTATCAAAACTACCCCTATCGTGATTTTGATGCCCCACGTTGCCAAAATGATGCTATACTTTGATGCATAAAATTTCAAAAATATTAATTTTTCACAAAAATTTTTCTACCCTTAATTTTGCCTGTACACCCTCTTTATTTTTGCCCCACGGATCGGCGCCAAAAGATGCTATCTTTTTGGTGCTGCAACGTTTTTAAATTTTTACTCAACGCACCCCTAATCGTGTTTTTCGAAGCACCACGTTGGCCGCCAAAAGATGCTATGTCCTCCTCCTAATAAAATGTTAGGTACAGGAAGGTACACACATTATTGCCCCTTCTTACTAAGCTCGCGGGTTGAGTCGTTCAGGGAGTGGGTCCCTTGTGGTTCGAAATTAATTATTAGAGGCGATCTTATTATGCTCATTGGCTCTCTCAGGATATTTATAACTTTTGCTTTCCTTTTTATATAAAAAGAAATAAAAAACTTTCATCAACTCCCATACAAATTTTATTATAGTAAAGAAAAGAAAAATTATCAAACTGTCTTTCATGAAAGAACATTAATATTAAATAAATCTTGGATTACAAATCCAAGGTGAATAAACCTTTTAAATTTTTAAAACTAATACAAATAATTGTTCGAAACAAAGAGGTTTCCTCTCTTCGTCCCAAGTTGCTTGATTATTAAGCCAATCAAGACTCTCGCTTTACATTAGCGGGCTTAAATGTTTATAAATTTAAATTTGTTGCTTATTTTAAAGCTTAAAATATTTTTGACGAAAATTGTAAAACTTTTGATTATATTTAACTTATCACTCAGGGTATCAAAGAATACACTCTGTTAGAAGTCTTTTCCTCAAATCCTATTATTAACACGCTGAAGGCAAAATTTTAACAAATTATAGAAATCATAAATTCACTGTACCTGCCTCCTGAATATATCGCAGTTTTTATTTTCAAAAAAGGATATCATTTATTCGCTGTTTGTGTGTGCGCCCTGCTTTAATCTTTATTTGTAAAGATTCAACTTTACTCCACCGGTCATCACTTTGCTGGATGTCATTTGAAGTGGTACTTTACTTTGACTAGTGCTTAAATTTGTGCTCGTATTTACATCCTTCCTATTGAGAATCTCCAAAAATATTGAGGTAAGTTGTTCCATTAATTTGCAATGATTTTGTTATCCAGAAAATTTTTATATGTAAATTACAACATCTTCATTGCATTTGTTTATGTCCTTGACATCTATTTTTAGAATCGACGTTGGACAAACGAAACTTTCTAACCTCTCCGAAGTCAAATGAATTTGGTTAACCTCCAAATTCTGGTAAATAATATTTTTCGGAGAGCATCGAAAAATGCGTGCACACAGCGGAGTTACTTGAGGTAAACTGATTTTTGATCGAAAATCGATACAATTGGTATTCTTGTTTGAATTTTGTGAGTCAAATCCATGTATTTTCGAATTTATTTTACTCTAATAAATTATTTTTATTCTAGATTTTTCTTCTGTATCAACCTCGATTTCGTTTGGAACATCTTCCCGAGCAGTTTGATTGGTACATTCCATTTTTATCAATTTTATGGATTGTTGATTGATTCATTTTCGTCTTTCTTGGTTGTTTACAGGGGCGTTACACAAATATGACCCTTATTAACTAATTTGTTGATTTATCCGTTGAAAATATACACATTAAATGCATGAAACAATTACATAATTTTTGATATGCTTACATTTTTACAGAGAATGTTATTTGTAGAGTAAATTGGTTTACAAATTCTTAAATTTTTCTAGGTTATCATGATTAATACATTTTTACAAATTTTGAGCTAATTAAGTTTTTTATTTCATTTCTGATGTGACAATCATCAGTTTATTTAGATTTAGCAACATTTGTCATGTTTCATTCATCCTGAGAGACTCAAATAAATTTAGAAAATTGAAATTTTGAAAAATAAAAATTTCTCGTAGAGCAAATTTTTAAAGTGTCTTTCGACTTAGAATTTTGTGCTTGTTTCGAATATATGATTCATTTTAGCATCGGGAGCCTTTCTTATTCATTTTAACACACAGCAGTATGTAACGCTCTTATTTACCGGCCGATCTTTAATTTTTAAGACGCAACGGAAGCGTATCGCGACGTTCTATAATAGTTCGTCCATAACATTCCTTCGTATTTTCAACGCCGAAGGTGTTAAACCGAATTTAAATTTCAAAATTATTTTTTCAATGGGATTGCCTTGCCAATTTTTCGAAAATTAATCTGACGTACTGCCGGTGATTCAAAATACTGTCAACAGATGGCGGGGATGGCGGCTTTAATTCGAAAAATGCAAACCACTAACAAATTAATCTGAATGCCGCGAATAAGACCGGAGCACTTTATATAGGTCGCAGAACTCGCCGGAATTGTACAAGAAGACGCAGATCCACCTCTTCGTGGAAGATCCACCTCTTTGCGGAAGATTTAACTTTACCTGAAGATTAATTTGTTTTTAATTGGTTTTCTAAAGAAATATCAAAAACTAACACTAACCTAACGGCAGATCCACCTCTTTGCGGTGGATTTAACTTTACATGAAGATTTAACTTTACCTGAAGATTTAAAATTTATTTTTGCCTTTAATACGTCGTGGAGACAAATATAAATCGAAAATGTCGAATGAAATTTTCTCGACAAAACTTTGCTTCGCAACGAAAATACACATTTTGCATATTTTAAATTTTGCCCGAAATCGCCTCTGATTTTGATTTTCAATTTTGACGACGACACTAATTTGCAAATGCTGCCGTTATTTGTCGTTTTTCGTCAACCGTCGTCATGTGCTAAATTATTAAAGACCGTTAATAACCGTATCCGAAGCTCCGATTGCTTTTTCTAAATTATCCGTCGTTTCTTTGTGAGAGACCCATTTAAGGAAAATTGTGTAAAAACTTTGGACGTATGTAGCGCTCTTATTTACCGGCCGATCTTTAATTTTTAAGACGCAACGGAAGCGTATCGCGACGCTCTATAATAGTTCGTCCATAATATTCCTTCGTATTTTCAACGCCGAAGGTGTTAAACCGAATTTAAATTTCAAAATTATTTTTTCAATGGGATTGCCTTGCCAATTTTTCGAAAATTAATCTGACGTACTGCCGGTGATTCAAAATACTGTCAACAGATGGCGGGGATGGCGGCTTTAATTCGAAAAATGCAAACCACTAACAAATTAATCTGAATGCCGCGAATAAGACCGGAGCACTTTATATAGGTCGCAGAACTCGCCGGAATTGTGCAAGAAGACGCAGATCCACCTCTTCGTGGAAGATCCACCTCTTTGCGGAAGATTTAACTTTACCTGAAGATTAATTTGTTTTTAATTGGTTTTCTAAAGAAATATCAATAACCAACACTAACCTAACGGCAGATCCACCTCTTTGCGGAGGATTTAACTTTACATGAAGATTTAACTTTACCTGAAGATTTAAAATTTATTTTTGCCTTTAATACGTCGAGGAGACAAATATAAATCGAAAATGTCGAATGAAATTTTCTCGACAAAACTTTGCTTTGCAACGAAAATACACATTTTGCATATTTTAAATTTTGCCCGAAATCGCCTCTGATTTTGATTTTCAATTTTGACGACGACACTAATTTGCAAAAATGCTGCCGTTATTTGTCGTTTTTCGTCAACCGTCGTCATGTGCTAAATTAAAGACCGTTAATAACCGTATCCGAAGCTCCGATTGCTTTTTCTAAATTATCCGTCGTTTCTTTGTGAGAGACCCATTTAAGTGAAAATTGTGTAAAAACTTTGGACGTATGTAGCGCTCTTATTTACCGGCCGATCTTTAATTTTTAAGACGCAACGGAAGCGTATCGCGACGCTCTATAATAGTTCTTCCATAACATTCCTTCGTATTTTCAACGCCGAAGGTGTTAAACCGAATTTAAATTTCAAAATTATTTTTTCAATGGGATTGCCTTGCAAATTTTTCGAAAATTAATCTGACGTACTGTCGGTGATTCAAATTACTGTCAACAGATGGCGGGGATGGCGGCTTTAATTCGAAAAATGATTAATTTGTTTTTAATTGGTTTTCTAAAGAAATATCAAAAACTAACACTAACCTAACGGCAGATCCACCTCTTCGCGGAAGATCCACCTCTTTGCGGCAGATTTAACTTTACGCGGAGATTGGTTTTTTAATAAAAAAATTTAATAATTTTTGTTTGGAGTGCAGTTTACCATTTTTATTTTTACCTGGAAAATCTTCGGAGTGTAGTTTTCGCTTTTTTCGATAAATCAAATCACAAGTCTTGCAAACAAAAATTTAATTTGTCAAAAATCGAACTATTCTGACATACTGTCAGTGATTCAAAATACTGTCAACAGATGGCGGGAACGGTAAATTACACGAACGACTGCAGGTAGCCGAAAAAAAGTAGTAAATTACGTTTACCCCGGGTAAACTGCACGAAATTTTGCAAACTGGTAAACTGCACTCCGAACATTCTAACCTAACGGCAGATCCACCTCTTCGCGGAAGATCCACCTCTTTGCGGAAGATTTAACTTTACGTGAAGATTAAATTGTTTTTAATTGGTTTTCCAAATAAATATCACAAACTAACACTAACCTAACGGTGAGGCCGAAGGCCGAACAACTATGGCCTTCTCGGATCTATTCTGGGTCTAGATGGCTAAGGGCGGCGGATGCCGCCCGTGCCAGCTAGTAGAGTACTAAAAACTTACTGGTTGGCACTAACCCAAATATAATAACTTCGGAAGTTATCCAGAAAGAGGAAAAATGGGTTGTTCGAACTTAGTACATAATTATAACACCTTTTGTTTTTTTTGTGAGCGTTTCTGAGTGTGGAAATCTTCCAAAGATACCACCCAGATGTTTTGAATAGTAGTGTCAGAGTTTTACTGACTAAAACCCCACTCCTTGGAGGTGCCGGGAATCGCTAAGGTATTTTTTCCGTACATTCTCCGGCCTCTTCTTGATCTTCCGCCCGTTCGGGACTTTGTTCTTCTTGTTGGAAATCAAGCTCTTGGTCCAATTGTCGGGGGTACCTAACATCAACCCAACGATGTTTTCGGGATTGAGATTTATTCCCAGATGTAGTAGAGCGTTTTCTCTTGTAGTGGCCCATTGCGTGCAATGGGCACGAACGTATACGAAACATAATAACACCTTAAAATACCTGAAACATAATAAAGGAACGTATGCACTGGAAACCATACGGAAAACCTCATAAGAATTTAGAATAAGTCGAATAGCTGTTCAACTTATCGTCAAAAAAGATCTCGCATTATAGCCGTATATACGAGTAATACTATTCGAAAAATCCTACTTCTTGTACTTCCACGCATATACCAAACTGTAAACCATTGAGTAATTCATTCAAACGGGCCCAGGAAAACACGATCCACCGTCGCGTCGACTCAAAGCCATCTTGGAAACAACAATCAGGTAACCCCGATCTAGTAAACCCCGCACAGATCTTGCGTTGCCACTAATCATCATTATCGTTAATTTTAAATACAAGGGTATGTGCTAAGTTTCACAAAACATAGAAAGGGTTAAATACTCGCTTAGTGGAGAATGGGAACAGATATGTCTAGAAGAGTTATGACGCATTGCCAATGGGTTAATCACTAAAGTAATAGTTGAGACAGGTCAAATGTATGTTACATTTTATGAAATACTTATGTAATACAATGTCATAGTGTAATACGTGGAACACCTATTTTGAGAGTAATAAATCTCTTGCTAATAGAGCAAAATTTTGTTAAACGTACATAGTACATAACTATGTCGCTCTGAATTAAAGCTAGAGGTGAATATAATTGCGGTTGTAAACAGTTTCAGTTGAATTTTGCAAAAAATAACTCAAGTTGCTTGACTTTTTGCCACAAAAACGAACTGATTTATTTATTTGTTGAAACAGTCCAGTTTTTATGAACTTTAATTGTGGGCTGCAATGACATATATTTTGAATATCCTGAACTTTTCCAATTGCTCTGAACCTCAGTTTTTTCATCATCGTTGTAAAACAAATAAAAGAAATTTTAAAGGATTTTAAGAGTTAATTACAAATGCGAATTTTACCATAGTCGAAACGGCATTTTACTCAGGAATAATAACACTTTCAAGAATGATAAAAAGAGATTATTTGACTGCATAGTTCCTTTCAGTAGAAATGTTAAGCATTCTTATTAATTCATAGCCTTTGTCTAATTTGTTCGACCGGAATCAAAATTATTTTGCAAAAAGTTTTGTACAAGATTTATAGGGCCACCCTATAATTCTTAATTAATAGTAAATGTTAATCAGCCTACAGACTTTTAATCCATATTAACCTATATATTTACAAAGTAAACGTCCAACTACTGGATATACTGCTATGTCCACCTTGAACTTCACGATCTGTGATCGCTACTCACAGATTTCGGACACGACTTACTCTTTATCTCAGGCGGCAGGTTCTTTGGACTTTTACGATGGAATTAGTTTAATCACACAGTCAAAGAAAATACGCAAATCTAATCTATATAAACATATAATGAATAAATAGCACAAAATTAACATAAACAATTAACAACAACAATACAACACTCGACAAAATTTAACAATAATCAAAATCAATAATCAATAATCAAAACGCGAACTCCAGCGTGCACTTACGTTTTTGATTTTTCTGCCCGGGTTACTTAATTTAACCTTTGGCATTTAATTTGGATTCACCTTTTGTGCTCCCATACTTTAATTGTGATTTCCAATTTCATCTGCATCATTAAATAATCATACTGGAATTATACAACATCATATCCACTTTAATTGTTCCTTTTCAATCGGTATTTAACAATTTTTCCAATTCCAATTCCAATTCCTCAACTCAACTCAACAAATAACTCAATTACTCAGTGGGGAAACCTCCTCCCACTCTTGGATCTTTTAACTATTCATTTTAAGGAGACGAACTCTAATGCTTCCTCCCTCTGGGACACCGGTATTCAATTTTATCTCTTTATATGCGACTATCGGTCGCTTCTTTAAACGGAACTCTCTTATATGCGACCACTTTTGTCGCTTTATTTCATTCAACTCAACTCTCTTATATGCGACTACTTTTGTCGCCTTATTTTCTTCAACCCCTGTTTATATCTCTATGGCAACCAATCTTCTTTTTTTTATTCCTATTTGATTTTATCTCCTATTTTTCCAGTGTTTTGTGTTGCCTATCCAATCTATCATCAGGCGTTTGATTTTTCTTTAATCACAAAAACTTAATCTAACAAACTTAATCTAACATTTAAAACATCTTTTTATAAATTATCTTTTACAAACTTTTCTCATGCCATATTTTCTCTGACTGCACGACAAACAATTTAATACCGTACCAGCCAAATATTGATGGACACAACAATACATAATGTCGTGATATTTTTTGAGGTCCGAATTGACCAAGACAAAATTCAAACTTGACTACAAACTATGGATTGAAAAGATAAAAAATATCTACCTTATTTCATGAAATTGCAAACTTATAAAGATCTCTAAAGATCAGAATACTACATCAAAACCTGTTAAATAAATTCATTATGAAGATAACAATATCAAAATCTTCAAATGAGATACTTTAGATCAGAAATAATGAAATATATTACAAATTGTTATCTTTAAAACATAAAATTTACAAAATAAACGAAAATTGGTAAATATTGCGCAAGTAAGGTCAGTTGAACTAGAGCATTCAAATTGGACAGTCGAGTAACGGATCCAATTGTTATAGAAAACTTGGAGATAAGCTTCTCAAGATGGCCATCACTAGTTACAACATCTGAGAACAAAAAGGCGTTTATTTCAAATCAAAACACAAATAACAGAGAATTAAGTAACTCCGAACTACTTACCAGAGTTTTATCTAATTAGAACAAAATATTAGCAATTCAAATTTGGATGATCAACACCGCAGCAATAATGTTCAACAGGAGCGATATTTGATCAACACGACAACGTTACGTCAACAGCTGATCATTAGTTCGACGGAGTGCGCGTGTGAACCAAGATAGTGTTATCGACGCAGGCTTTTTATACGAGTCGGATTTATTTACTTAAAGGTATTTGTAATTATTTTATTAACTTTTTGCAATTTATTATAATCACATTTTCTACGAATTAAGAAGAGAAAGAAGAGAAAGAAGAATTGGATCATCATCTTTCGATGTTTTTGTATTTTTATAATTGTACACATTTTGTCTACAGATAAAATTATCTGTATTTACTTTGTTATTATTGATATTTAGCGCATTGCAAAATTACTTATTTTAATATAAAATTATTTCTGACTTAAAACAATCTCATTATTAATTCAACCATTACAGGTCGGTATTCTAAATTTTTAAGGTCAATCAAAAGTAAATGTGAATCATTTTGTCTGGTCAAACTATTAAGCATTTTTATAACATTGGCGCCCGACAATATTTTAATTTTAATTAAAATCCACTCCTGGGATGAGTTTACATGAATCCGACGAGAGCGATGCTTGGACAGCTTGTGCCTAGATTGTAATTTTACATCCCTTTCTAAGGACACAATAAATTACATAGCAATACATAATATCGTAGTAATGAAAAAAACCGACTTCAAAAAAAAGCACTACAAAAAAATTGCACTAAAAAGTAAAAAATAATTAGAAGTTATTAGAAGAAGATTTAACAGAAATTAGAAGTATATTTTTACAGTGCTGAGCATAAAAATTAATGTATTACGTCAATAATATACAATTATTGTTATTTTTGGAGTCGGTGCCAGCCAAGGTTAACAAACGTGTATTAACGAAGTAGCGGAGTACCAATTTCTTAACAGCTTGGCTGGCACCGACTCCAAAAATAACAATAATTGTATATTATTGACGTAATACATTAATTTTTATGCTCAGCACTGTAAAAATATACTTCTAATTTCTGTTAAATCTTCTTTTAATAACTTCAAATTATTTTTTACTTTTTAGTGCAATTTTTTTGTAGTGCTTTTTTTGGAAGTCGGTTTTTTTTTTGTAAATTTTTTTTTTATTTCTTGCTTTTTAGTGAATCTTGCGTTCCTTAACTGATTTATCGAAAGTGAATATGGGTAGACCTACTAAACGCGTAGCCCATATGCGACAGCGCCGTTCAAATGAGACAAGCGAAGAAAAGGCGAAACGCCTATCTCAAAGTAGAAAATCTAGATCCAAGACTATTTCAGAAGAGAGTAGTGAACAGCGTGAAAAGAGGCTTTCGCAAATGCGGGCTTACAATCAATAAAAACCAAAGTACTCAACCGATTTTGATGAAATTTATATGGGACTAATCTGAAACTATATCCTTTCGAATTGTGAAAAATTTTGAAAATCGGTTAATAAATGACGGAGTTATGAGGTAACAAACATTAAAAAAAATACAGCCGAATTGAGAACCTCCTCCTTTTTTGAAGTCGGTTGAAAAGAATGAACAGGGTTGATGACAAACTATATTTTTATAGTTTATAAATAAACATTACAATTAATTCTAAAAAGTAAATAGCTAATAATAATATAAGATTTTTTAATCTTAATAATTTTTGCGTCTAAGTAAGTACTTTATCTCCAAGTAAAGTAATAATCAGTCAAGCAGGAAATTGCACATTTGCAATGCAGCATTCGGTGTATTGTGTACTTTATTAAATTTTAATTTAAAGTTAACAAGTGAATTAAATAATTACAATCTAAATATTCTCATGAGCTTTCAGCAATATGGGTTCTTGATAATTTAATTGTTTAATTAGGACGTTACCATTTAAATTACAGTTAAATATTAATTTGAAAAATTAAAAATTTATATACTAACTGCTATGTCTCAAAATGAATAATAAAGGCTCCCGATGCTAAAATGAATTATATATTCAAAACAAGCACAAAATTCTAAGTCGTAAGACACTTTAAAAATTTGCTCTACGAGAAATTTTTATTTTTCAAAATTTCAATTTTCTAATTTTATTTGAGTCTCTCAGGATGAACGAAACATGACAAACATTGCTAAGTTTAAACAAATTGATGATTGTAACATCAGAAATGAAACAAAAAACTTAATTAGCTCAAAATTTGTAAAAATGTATTAATCATAATAACCTAGAAAAATGTAAGAATTTGTAAACCGATTTACTCTATAGATAACATTCTTTGTAAAAATGTAAGCATATCAAAAATTATGTAATTGTTTCATGCATATAATGTGTATAGTTTCAAAGGATAAATTAACAAATTAGTGAATAAGGGTCAAATTTGTGTAACGCCTAAGTAAACAACAAAGATGGAGAAAATGAGTCAATAAAGAATCCAAAAACTGATGAAAACGTAATGTACCAGTCAAACTACTCGTGGAGACATCTCAAAGGAAATCGAGATTGATAGAGAGCATGAATCTACAACAAAAATAATTTATTAGAAAGAAATAAATTCGTAAATACATGGATTTGACTTACAAAATTCGAACAGGCGTGCCAATAATATCGAATTTCGATGAAAAATCAGTTGACCTCGGGCTTCTCAACAAAGTGCACGCAATTTCAATGCTCTCCGAAAAATATTATTTACCAAAATTTGGAGGTTAACCAAATTCAAGTCGACTTCGTAGAGGTTAGAAATTTCTGTTGGACTGGACCAATTCTAAAAATAGATGTCAAGGACATAATGAATGCTGATAATGAAAAACATGTAATAATTTACAAAAAATCGACTCACATAAACTTTCTGGATAATAAGAAAATTATTGTAAATTAATGAAAATAACTTACCTCAACGTTTTTGGAAATTTTCAATAGGAAATATGCAGCAACAAACACAATCTCTAGCACCAGTCAATGTAAAAGACGACCTCAAGTGACATCAAGCAAGGTGATAATGACAACAGGGAAGTTGAGTCATTGCAAATGCAATCTAAAGTAGGGCACACACACAACAACAAAACCATATCCTTTTAAAAATAAAAACTTCGATTTAGTCAAGGAGACAGGTACAGTGAATTTATGATTTTATAATTTGTTACACTTTGGCCTTCAGCGTATTAAAAATAGGATTTGAGGAAAAGACTTCTAACAGAGTGCATTCTTCATTACCCTCAGTGATAAGTTTAAAAATAAAAGTTTTCTAATTTAGTTAAAATTACTTCAAGCTTTGAATAAGCAAAAATATTAATTTAAAAACATTTAACCCCGCTAATGTAAAGCGAGAGACTTGATTGGTCAAACGATCAAGCACCTTGGGACGAAGAGTGGAAGCCTCTTTGTTTCGAATCATTATTTGTATTTAGTATTAAAAATTTTAAAGGTTCATTTACATTGGATTTTAATCCAAGATATTTTGTACAACTATTTCTTTCATGAAAGACATTTTGATAGGTTTTCTTTTTAATTGTAATAAAATTTATATGGGAGCTGATGAAAGTTTTTTATTTCTTTATTTTTATAAAGAAAGGAAAGCAATAAGATATCCTGAGAGAGCCAATAATTATTTCGAACCATAAGGGACCCACCCCTGAACGACTCATCACCGAGAGCTTAGTAAGAAGGGGCAATAATGTGTGTACCTTCCTGTACCTAACATTGAAAAGGGGGGAGGACATAGCATAACGTATAAATTAATATGACGTATGTTATAAATAGGTCTTTTGTATAGAAATTATGAGTTGTTAAGAAAAACTTCGATATTTTAGGGTTAATAAAATTGTGGTTCCAGTACATAGATCAGGATTTAATAAATCCAAAATTTATTCGTTTTTGATGCATGGATGGCATCACAGCATTCTATCGACTAAGATTTAAAGTAAATGAAATTTTGTGTAAGACTCAAAAGAAACAATTGTTTTAGTACTAGATTTGGAAGGACATCTCTCAAAGCCAAAACTTTTCATTTTGATAGTAAATTTACTGTTAATAATTTACAAAATAACATACAAAACAATAAAGTCTGAAAAATGATCTCTAATATATAGGGTGTTTTTTTAGCTGCATGAGAAGTTCAGATTGAAATAAAACATTAAAAAATTGATGGAATGTTTTCTTAATTATTTTTTTATGAAAGTAAATTTAATGCCATTTATGATTTGAAAATGATTTCCGGCATGTGACCACCACGACTATTCATTACGAAGCGCATCCTATCATCCAATTTTTGAACACTTTTTCCAATATTTCTGGCCTTATTTCATAAATGGCTTGCTGAATATTGACCTCCAATGCTTCCAGAGTTGTTGGTTTCTTAGCATAAACCATGGATTTAACATACCTCTAAAGAAAATAATCTGGAGGCGTCAAATCACACGATCTTGGAGGCCAATTGATAGGACCATTTCTTGAAATAATGTTAATTATTTATTTACTTAATATTATTTAACTATTTTGTCATTATTGGTAATGAATAGTCTCAATTTTTTGTTTTATGACTGATATTTTTACAAAAAGAATAATTAAATTTGACGCACGACGATTTGTTTTCAATTTCGTATTAATTGCTACTTCAGTAAGTAATAACCAGGGCTCGGAACTTTAGGCAATTGCATATTCGTTGGGAAAGCGCATATTGTAATTCTGGTTTGACAAAAATTCGTTTCGTATTACGTACATTTGTAATATAAAAGTTTTTGTCGCATAATTTTGCATATTTTGTTAATTTTTGGACAAACTCGCATATTTTAAGTTTAAGAACATATAATTGCATATTTTGGCGATTTAAAGAAAAAAAAATCGTATCTAAATTAAATATAAAAATATGTTTATGTAGGTATTGTATTGCGCATACGGAAGCAAAACGACGCGACGTCGACAGTCTGGAGTAATTAGAGTAGCCTAGGTAATTTATACCAAAGTAATTTAGTATACATAAAATCAAATATCAAAATTCTTCCTGATTCTATTTTAAAATTACAGAAAAAAATATGTCTTTAGTTGAATCTTTAGATATTGTGGATAAAGTTAAAACTCAGTTACAAATTATTGCACAGGGTAACGATGGGCAACAAGTATATAAGAAATTTGAAACTGTTTTGAACAAAAACCATGGATTAAGAATATTAAAACAATTTTCAAAAATACTTAGTGGTGAAAGTACCGACATGAATGGTTTACCTGAAGACCTCGCCCTTAGGCCCAGTTGTTCAGTATTAGGTTATCTTTTAACCTGAATTATTTTCCATGGAAACAATTCTTGAAACAATCATTTCTATGGAAAATAACCCAGGTTAAAAAATAACCCGAAACTGAACAACTGGGCCTTAATGATCTAATTTTTTACAAGTTTGCACCAATTATACTTCAGTTGATGTAGAAAGATCTTTCTCGGTTTACAAAAATCTCTTGTGCGACAATAGAAGATCATTCAATTTTCGTAAACACCTTTTACTTCAATGTAATTCAGGTAAATAAAACTAAATTACCTATTGATAAACATTTACTGATTTTATTTTTGTTGTAGGAACTAAAGACGGTTAAACTCAGTCAGTGCACATGAAAGAAGGAGAAATGAAGACAAGTCCCTATGCAAATTAAATATTTTTCCATGTTCTAGTTTCAAATATTTATTTTTAATATTTTTTGCACATTTTTTTGCACATTGCACATTTTTTTGTTTTCTTTTTTGTATTTCCTAATTTTTACTGCATATTATACCGCATATTTTTCTGTTTTTTAACGCATACGTATGCACATATTTCATTGTTTTTTAGCGCATAAAGTTCCGAGCCCTGGTAATAACCATCTAAAACCTACTATTATGCATTGTATTTGAATTAAGAAGTTAATAAAGGTACTTTTGTTGCATTTAATAAAGGGAATTCCGACGCTTGAGTTACTTTAAAATATGAACAAAAAAATGACAATTTTCATTCATAAGTTTTTTATTATTGACGAAGCGAATAAAATACAATTTCTCGGATCAAAAATCGGTTAATAATAGTAGGCTTACCAAACTAGTAGGAAAAAATAGATTTATATGCAACAATTTACTACTACCTTTTATTTAAATATTATTTATTTTTTTGTTTATGTGCATCAATTTGCAGTTACATTTTAATCTGTTGAATATTATTATTACTCGTACGTTTGCAATAATTTGCGGCTGCCTGGATTTTCGTAATTGATATCTGTGTTTATGTTTACCTCTTATCTTGTCATTTAATCATTATTATTTAGTTATATTATGGTTATTAAATTTTATCTGTGTTTTATTTCTGGTAATTCACATGAAGCTACGTAAATCAAAGATTCCCCTAACCCACGTTCAATTTTCCTGAGCCGTCTATTGCTAAGCTGGCGTTGTGAAGCTTTTTGTGACCCCTCACAACTTGGTGCTTTACAATTCTATCCTTTAGTTCGTCAATGGTAGTTGGTATAATTAAATAGACTTTGCTATTTAAATGGCCCCATAGAAGGTAATCAAACGGACATTTAGGTGGCCATTCGATCGTTCCTCTGCGACGAATCCATTGATTGGTAAGAACTTGATCTTGAACAGATCAGGATCTTCATAATTCGGGAATAGCACCGCAAGTTCAGGGACTAATTCGTATCTTAAAATGTCAAGATATTGTCGTGATTATCCTATAAAATTTATACGAATTTGTTACAACACGACGCGCATCCACGACACCTTTTCAACAGATATAAAAAGGGTGGTTAGCTCAAGTCGCGAAGGGGGGGTTGGGGCTAAAAGAGCCAAAGGGTCGTGTGACGTGATGTCGCGAGTCGTATGTCTCCAATCGACGACCGGGCAATCCTCGATCGCGATTTGAAAAGTGGTCAAAATCGGTGTGGATAATTTACACGAGGGAGATTTGAATGGGCGCCACGCGTACGAAGACCTGAATCTATTTGAAGGAGACGGAGTATCACACCTTCTAAGCTGGTACGCGACAACTTGATGATCTTTCTGCTGATTCTCACCCTGGAAAAGCCTCGTCCAATGACCTTACCTTTACAAGAGGCGAACTTTCCTTCGGTGAAAATAACTATATAAACATCTACACAACAATAATAAAACACAAAAATGGGAAATAACATAAATATAATGAAAATAATTTCACAAGGGGGGGGGGGGTTGACAAAAATATATATACAAAATACTATCAAATTTACAAGTATGATTGTACAAGATTCACAGCGAATGGACAGAAAATTCCATACGTGAGGGGTGCGTATTGAATACCACACTCCATATAAATGGTTACTTGAATGTATCACATGCAACTTCGGAAAGTATTAATTACAAGATTAATCTATGGACTACTTGTCCAGTTGAATACAAAATTCCCATGAACGGGAAGCAACTTTAGTTTTAATATTAAAAGTAAAATACTACGTTGAATAACTGTTCTAAACATGAACGTATTACTGGCTTAATGAAAGTTACGTTATCTTGAGGCACTAAAACCAATTAATAACAAAAGAAGTACAAAAGATTGCGATCGGCTTCGAGGTTCGGATTGAAGACCTGTTAATATAAATGGTGGTCAGTGTGACCACTTAACATTACAAATCTTAAAAATAAACAAAGGTTTCTTACGTATACTGCTACTGGTGCTCGGCCTTCAGACAAGGTCTTTGGAGCAGATCTCCAGAGGCAAGAATCTCGACAGATGGTGTAGTTACTTCCTCGCAATACGGAAGTGAGTTGAATAAAATGTCGGAAACCATGCCAGCAAAGTTGGTGTGATTTCCAGAATCCAAAATCTCTCCAAATCGTGATGTTAAAATGAATGGAACAACAGGGTGACTTATTCGCCCCGTTTCCCGATAAAAAGGGAAGCACGTCCGAAATAAAGCACTAAATAATTACACCCGAAACTGAATTTCTTTAAAAGCCGGCACTGTAGTAACGCACGTTATCGTAAATGCGGTTAACAAAAAAACGGTTGGAATGCAAAAATGTTTCAATAAGGTAACACCTGTCTTTAAAATTGGATGGTGAATGCGACATGTGGTCCGAGCATCTGGATAAACTAGAGTTGCGTGACCTATGATGCACGTGATGAATAATCACCGTTGACGACAAGTGAGTTGTTTTAAGTCAATAGTTGTTTAAATAAAACTCAAAATTGGTGTTACATACGCAATAACTCGAAATAATATTCATCAATTTGTTTAAAGATACTCGAAATTGTTTAAATGCGAAATAATTCGAATGTTCAATAATTTGTAGCGTAATTGATTTGAAATACGAGAGCGTTTGAATTACGATGAAATAATAAATGCAGCGTGATTGATTTAAAATACGAGAGTGTTTCAATAAAATTCAAATACAGTTTAACGTTCTTGCGCGAATCGAAAAACATGTAATTTTTAAATAAAAGTTCGTTACTATTCCACGTCGGTGAGTTTGAATTAAAGGCCGACACATGTGTGAATGTTTAAATAACTAAATATTGATGACGTTAACTTTAATACCTGCGTATGATGACACATATAACTTAAATGCACTAAAAATCTTGGTGTATTTGCAAGATAATTTCTACTTCCGTATTATAAACGAATTCACTAAACAACTGACAATGATGCGATCTCGAAGAGTTACATTGTAAAACTTAATTTTTAATCGTTCTGTTCGCCCTTTTATATAAATATCCCTACCAGAATCGACACATTTTATTAACTTGCACATTCCTGCACAAGTTTGTCCGTGAAATCTGCAAAAATCCCACTACGCGATTTTTAAAATGTTCCATTATTGGTTCTTAAAATGGCCTCGGATTTTGATTGGTTAAAACCACAGACAGCGAAATATATTAAGCAAATTAAAAATATCGATTCGTCTGAATTTTAACTTCGAAATATTAACCATCTTAACAAAATACCTACTTTTAAAATATTTACTTTGAAAATTTTACAAGGACGAAAGTTTTATTCTATTCTTGATTGTTAAAATGATTGACCAAGAAATATATACTTTTAAAAGTTTGATTTTAAAATTTAAAAAGATGAGAAATTTTACTTGTATGCTCGCTATGACATTTCAAAAAAGTTTTTAAATGCGCCGCACGCGTATTTTCAGGTTACAAATTGCAAGATATTTAAATAATTCAAAAATTAATGTTGGGATATTCATTTTTCTGTTGGCACTATGTTTTCACGTTGAAGCGAGAGCAGAGCCGAATTGTAGAACGGAGTGTGTGGTTCACCCTCGCCGGGGCAGACACGCTATAAATATGTTAAAGAGAAGTTACTTTTTGAGCTCGGTTTAAGCTGGAATGTTTAAGAATTTGTACGAGAGTGTAAAATAAAAGATTAAAACTTTTAAGGATGTTTAAATAAGAAGTTGTAGGAGTATGTTTTAGCATTAAATAAGATCAAATTTGTGTTATGAAAGGCTGCATATGAAAATGCAACAGATGGTTACAAGTTACAAGAACCACGTGCATTTGAAGTAATACGTTTTAAAACTTTAAAAATTATAATTAAAAATTTGTGAAGATTAATAAAAAGCATATCGTTTGTCTGGCTTAACGAGATGCAATTAAAATTAAAAAAAATTATATCATTTGACGGTACAAGGTGAGCCGTATTTTAAAAATTGAAAATTTAACAATTATATTTTTAACTGGTGGACGACCCGATCTAGGACGATCTCAACGAAACATTTTAGAATAGTTAAAAAATAATAATGAAGAAATACAATGTATATGCAACAATTAATTAACAAAATACTAGAGCACAGTATATAAAATTCTAATTACTATCAAAACCCCGTGTTATTTTTTCCACTCATTTTTGACAAATCATTGGTATACTCTAATGATAAATTATTTTATCCTGCATTTTTGAAACTTCAGGACTGACTATCTCGAAAAATTTTTCTTTCAAGATTACAGTTTTTCTTTCATTTTTATACTCAGAAAATTGTGCTTTATCCAAATCCGAAAAGAAAAATAATGGTTGCAATTTAAAAAAATTAACAATGACCTCATAGCTCAATGCCAATGGCAGATAAAGTGAGACTTAAAAAATAAGGTTTACGTGTCTGAGAATTTTGTAGCGGTTTGAATTTTCCGCTACGATTTAATTAATTTATTGTAGATCGGTCCAATAAATTTTAACATGTTCCCAATGTTTGGCGCTACAATTAAGGGCTTTTTAAAATAAATGCTATAATATTTAGTGTGTTTTTGAATGTGGATGTAATTTTTCGGGGGGTTTTTTTCGTTGCTGGTAACGGATGGTGGATTTTTTCTGTACCGTTTCGATTTCTAGATCCATTGTCTAAATTTATTTTGAAGGATTTTTTCGTATAAATTGGTAAGTCATTAGAATCTGTCGTTAATTACTCCACAGGTTTCATTCGTCAATCAACTCAGCAATTTATACTCCAACAACATCTGGAGGTTATCATGTGTCGCTCGCCATTATTAGTTGGAAAATTTTAAAATTTTGTTCAAGTTTAGCGAATGTAAAATTTTTATTATCTATTGATGTCGTGTATATTTTTATCTTGGGTGTAGGTATGTTATTTTTTTGTTTGTGTTAATATTTTAGGTGGAACTCTTACCTCTGTTTTTATTTGATTGGGAAGTTTGGAAGTGGTGGCACAGTTATTTTGTCTTTTTGCCCTCTAGTACTAACCATAAGTGCATAAGCACTTGAAGCGCAACACATTCTTCCGACGTTACATTTTGTTTTATAGTTTGGCCCAATTTCTCTCCCCAGATTTTCCGGAGATGTGTTGGTCTAAATAAACTTTAAGCATTACATTTCTAAGCGTTACAATTTTCTGAGAAAATTACTGCACGTAAATATTATGTATAGTGTTGTTGTGAATATGATTGAATTCTTTAATTATTATAGTAACTCCTTTCACGAGTGTGACGTGACATAAATTTTATTCGCAGGTAAAAAATTTGGAGTTCAAAATTGTCCTTAATTTATTTTTTAAATTTACAATTAATAAATTTATATCAATAAATTTTAAAACTAGTTGCTGTATTAATTAAATTGATATGAATAAATATAATTAATTTGAATGAAATTTAATATAGTATTTTAGGTCGTTAATTGCTAATAGATACTGTAGATTTTACTGTAGGTATATATTATTGATGTTAATTGGGTATATATTTTTACTTATTCAATTATCCTACTATAATATGTTATATTATGTGCATATTGGTTTTAGCAAATTGCTATTTTCATTCGCCTTTCTGAACGAAAAACGTAATTTATATGTTAATGGAATTTTAGATCACAAGGTTTTAATTATAAAACAATTTAGTCAAAATGATTAATTTGCACTGAGAAAATAGTTCCTTTAGCTTTGCTTTGTAAATTATCAAAACTTATTTGTGCCATTCTGGTTTAACATGAAATGTTTTTAGTTGCCTGTCAAACAATCCTTTAATCATAATATAGAATATTATATGTAGGTAGAATAATAAATTTACTAATTGGTTATTCTAACCTAACTTGCCAAAAATTTGATAATGTAAAATGATCATTCCGAACAGTCATCATTCGGAAGAACAGCAATTGCATTTTTTCATTACCTACTTATAATCTAATTTAAAATTTGATTTTGATATTTAAGATAGACATTATGGCTGCGTTGACACCCTATAATTTGAGAAGTTATAAAAGTGCTCACGATTTTCAATCAATTACCTAAGTAGTCAATAAAACGTTCACTTTCTAATAAAAGTCATAGCAAACTCCAAAGACCACAACCATAAAACAATAAAAAGTTATTATATTCTTTAGGCTTAAAATAAAATATTTTTATGTTTAAAATTCAAGGCACAAACTACCTTTAAGAAATATAAAAATTTTCCTAAAAACACCACATTTGAAAATAACATTACTTTTACATTATCTTCATAAACTTTTGGTTTTATGCCATCTAATTTAAAGCCACTTCTTGTACGTAATGCTAAGCGTAATTTATGTATTAAAAAGTAAGATGCAATATATTATTCGAAAGCGTTTTTTATGTTGTGCCTTTTTTATTATTTCGTTACTGGTACTAATTATTCTTTATTTGTAGCTTTTAATACCGAACAAGTTTAATTATAAAACATTTTTTTCAGAAAGATGCAGAGAAGCTTAATTCTAATTCGACACGTTAAAACCATTGAATGATAAATTAATAAGACACGCAACCGCAGTTAATAAATTTTAGTAAATACAGATGGCGTGGCGCTAATAAATTAAGGGTTCGATACCATCGTCTTCAAATTTATC
Organism: Podabrus alpinus; assembly: GCA_932274525.1. Classification (NCBI taxonomy): domain Eukaryota; kingdom Metazoa; phylum Arthropoda; class Insecta; order Coleoptera; family Cantharidae; genus Podabrus; species Podabrus alpinus. Next base: position 24,787,534 of record OW026454.1, read on the forward strand.
GGTGCATATTTTATAAAAGTTAAAAATTTTAAATTTAAAATTCATTGCCGACATATACAAATGTTTTAGGAAACATATTGGGTCGGTCTGCGCTTATTTTTAAATTTAGTCGCAAGTTATGATAATAAAATAAGATAATAAAAAATGTTAATAACTTCTTGCACGTATATACAGTTAGTTATGGTATATTCAAATAGATTGCTTTTGCATAAAGATGTTACTTTTGTTCATTGAAGGAATTTTATGGGTAGAGAGATAGTATACTCTTTTAGGTTATGGCATTTTATAAAACTCCGTAGTGTTATCAATACTACCGAAAATCTCTCACGTCAGTAATTTTATACGTTCATGTAAAACATGGTTTTGTTCTATTGAAATTTATAGTTCTGTTGCAACTACTAAGTATAAATACATACACTGAAAAAAATTAATAGCAATTTGCACTACTATATAAAATAAAACAATTTCATTCAAAATGCATCATAAAAAGAACAATGATAAAATAATTCTGATATTTTGTTATCTCGTATCTACATAAAATTTGAAGTTAGTTAAATATCAAATAATTTGGAAGTTGTTTTTGCGCCATTATCGTTTTATGTGAAGCATTTCTGAAGCTTGACATCGGAATATTCTAAACTTGTGTCTTATGTTGACGCTTTGAATCCCTCTTGTATATAGTTTGTGTGCAAGCAACTAAATAGTGGACATGTTTAGAATTATTATGACATTGTTCATGCTAACTAAACATACAAACTTCAATTAATAAAACTGACTCTATATCAAGTATACAGCAGAATTAATTAGAAAACTGATTGGGTACGAGCTCCATATATGTTGCAATTTCGTAGTTTTAAAGTTGAAACTTTAAGAAAACAAACATCAAGAATTTTGCATTAAGAAAAGTGGCGCTTGCTGGAAACTTACTTTTTGTTTCTTAACTTCTTTTATACTATAGTTTGATTGAAATTGTTTGATCTTAATTAAATTATTTCGTTAATCCAAATTTCCTGAAGGATATCAATTACGAAATTAAACATAATAAATACATTGGTATAATCACCTAAAGGTTAGTTTACGAGGGACGTGATTTATAGAAATTGATGTAAATTGAAAGGGAAGGTATGCATGATGTATATAGGGTATAAATATTATATACTTTCTAATAATATAGTACATATTCGATGTTATTTCAAATTACGATGGTTTTGTAAATAGTTTTAGAATAGTACTAGTAATACTTCTATCGTTCCTTTAAAGTAGAATATTTCAATTGAAGTTCTCGTATAAAATTATCAATTTTTCAATTCTGTTTTGAATAAGGACCGCCCGCCGTGATAGCGTGGGATGAGATGATACGTTTGGGCCTTTCGATATTACAATACTATGAAAGATTTTTAGACTTTTAAAAATAAAATATTTAGAAAAACTTTAAAAAATAGAGAAAACTGCTCTAATGAGAAGTCAGCTCGGAAAAGATTAAGTCCACGCAGAAGGATAAAACCATCTACTTTAATTTTGCGTGGGGCCCTGGTGTTAGGTTTTAAACTAGCTCATTTATTGCGGAAGCGAGAGTCGTGGATCGTGTGAAAGAAACACCCCGGAGAGATCAAGGAAACAGCTTTGCTAACACAACACAATTAAAATGGACAATTGGATGTTAATTGTCAGAAGGCAAAGATATAAGCGATGTCGGATGTAGAAGGTGTTAGCCGACCAAAACAGGCACAGTGGCAACGACATTGCCACCGAAAATCACTCCCAAACATAAACCAAGGGCACATTCGAATGGTTACATAAAAATCCCACGATAAAGTGGAACCATATCGAATCCCCAATGATAAAACAAAAGACAGCAATCTCGGTGAAATGCCGCACCCTGTATATGGGTCGAACATCGCAGCCTTTCATAAAAAATAAACATAAAGCAAAATAAACACACAAAAAAATGTTCAACATAGAATTTCAAATATGAAATTCGAACGTACTACGATCATTTTGGAATTCCTCCGTCAATGCATTTTACCATAAGCTATTCGATGTTATAAGTGGAAATAAATACCCTGAACAAGTTAATTAAATAAAACACAAATATCAATAATTAATAATTAAAAGTTTATTACATATCAACCTGAACATTCGATCCATTTCACACTTGCGAGTGCGAACTGGATAAGATAAACTGATATCACCTCGCCGCAGGAATATAAAATTGCCAGGCTATCGCAATCTTGGTGACCACTCTAAGAATAAAAAATGCAAGACAAAAAGGCAAACCAAAATGTTACACATAAAAAATACATAAATTGGTCAAGGGTGAACTCCAACGTCATCGTTCTCCAGGTGTACGGAAGAACATTTGGCCAAATTAATTATCACGTAACTGTGAAGCAATTAACAAAATTATTAGGTGACTTACCATTGTGAAATGAAGTAATATTTCACAGGAAGTATTGACCATGGGTCCAACAAAAAATGTACGATCCGGGAAAAATCAACCATCCCTCAAATCACGAATGTAACATCCCCATGAAGGGTTTGGAGCGCAAGATCCAAAAAACCATTCGTATTGATGGATGGGAACCCTCACAAAATCGAATCATCCCTCTTCAAAATTTTGAACCAAATTTTAATGATAAATTACCTCACAGCACTTTAAAACATGACCGGAGCGTTTTTGAGCTCACCAATGAATTCTCATCATCGCATGCGCGAGTTTTAATCTCCGTCAAATACGTTCGCTATACAGAGTGCTACGAAATATGTCGCTAGATGTAAAAGTTGAATTTAATAAATTCAACGTTGTTGCGAAAAAGAGAAAATTTTTCGTAACACACCCCCGAAGTAAGATATCTGACCGGAGGTCAAGATAAAAAAATCAAAAAATTATTAGAGAAACGAAGTTGACAACGAACTGTAAATTGACGGAAAAAAACTTATTTATTTACTGTAGTGTGGAGGTAGTTTGTAGCAGTACTTGGTAGGAAAGAAATATTAAGCGTTACTAATAAAAAATGAGCTTAAAATATTTCAATAAAAAAATAAAAAAATCTAAATCTCTAAAAGATTGAGATAAAAAAATAATAATAATAATTGTATGGTTCTTCACACATGGGACTAAATGTCGCCTTAAATCCGCAGAAGCGAAAACCAAATTGGTAGAGCTAATGATAGCTACTGAAAACCATAATAATAGATGATTTTGTCTCAGATAAAAATCAATGAGTACAAAATGGGCAGCCCGCATTGGACCTGCACCGAAAAAAACTGTGGGCAGCCCGCATTGGACCTGCACCGAAAAAACTGAACAGCTAGGAAAAAAAAACATCTAGACTGTCGATAAGGAATGGCTCGCATCGGACCCATTCGAGAATAGTCGAACAAAAATATTCTTCGAACTAATTCTTCTCTTCCAGTATGAGACAGTCATGATTCTCAACACATAGGAAGGGTAATTTGTCAAAACGACAAAATAATTAATAATTTGGTCAGGAAACTTGACCAACATATCGTCCTACCAAGACTTTAACAAATTTCCTCTAACCGTTGGAATAAATTCCGATGAAATAATTAATAGCTGGATGTTATGCTATAATTATGACGGATTTTATGTGAATATGTGATCTCAGATGTAATTAGACCAATAGCGAGTGCATTACCCAACCTCCAGTTAGGTAATGTTATGATTTAAGGTGTTGTTAAACCACATAGCGAACAAACATTACTATGTAATGTATGATGTAATGTAAGATAGGATTCAAGATGTTAACGAACCCACAGTGACAAACATTACCCAGCCTCCACCCTTAGTGTAATGTATGATTCAAGATGTTATTGAACCAATCAGTGACAAACATTACCCAGCCTCCACCCTTAGTGTAATGTATGGTTCAAGCTGTTATGGAACCAATATGTGTACAAACAATTACTCCATCCAACCACCCTTTGGTATTGTAGATCCACGGCAAGCTAAAGGGATTTCACCCCCAGTAGCTTGTGGAAAACCAAAAAATAAAATTCGCTACACATAGCAACGAACAGTACACATATCAAGGTAAAAAAATTTACACATAACACTTTACCAATAAAATAATAATAAAAATTTTAATTTAAATCGAAGGTATAAAATAATTATAAAAAATATTTTTCATAACCCTTCAAACACTCGGCATCAAGGAATTTACACAATCACCAAAAAAATATACGTTGAAACAATCCAATTACGGTGCGCGACTTAAACAACAACAGTCGTAACAGCAACCAAGGATCAACAAACGCAGTTGGCTGCAAAAAAATAATTCCGCCGGTATAAACAAAAATGTTTCATTCAAAAAAACATGATAATAAAATTGACAACAAAACAAAATTGCCAATAAAATAAAGCAAAAGCTGTTCCTGAAATTATCTCCGGGCATTCACCAAAAATACAGATGGAAATGAAGCAAACAGTAGCAAACAGAAGCAAATACAGAAGCTCCCACGCTTCGGACGCCAGTGATACTTAAATCTTTCCTTACTGCTCTAATGAGAAGTCAGCTCGGAAAAGATTAAGTCCACGCAGAAGGATAAAACCATCTACTTTAATTTTGCGTGGGGCCCTGGTGTTAGGTTTTAAACTAGCTCATTTATTGCGGAAGCGAGAGTCGTGGATCGTGTGAAAGAAACACCCCGGAGAGATCAAGGAAACAGCTTTGCTAACACAACACAATTAAAATGGACAATTGGATGTTAATTGTCAGAAGGCAAAGATATAAGCGATGTCGGATGTAGAAGGTGTTAGCCGACCAAAACAGGCACAGTGGCAACGACATTGCCACCGAAAATCACTCCCAAACATAAACCAAGGGCACATTCGAATGGTTACATAAAAATCCCACGATAAAGTGGAACCATATCGAATCCCCAATGATAAAACAAAAGACAGCAATCTCGGTGAAATGCCGCACCCTGTATATGGGTCGAACATCGCAGCCTTTCATAAAAAATAAACATAAAGCAAAATAAACACACAAAAAAATGTTCAACATAGAATTTCAAATATGAAATTCGAACGTACTACGATCATTTTGGAATTCCTCCGTCAATGCATTTTACCATAAGCTATTCGATGTTATAAGTGGAAATAAATACCCTGAACAAGTTAATTAAATAAAACACAAATATCAATAATTAATAATTAAAAGTTTATTACATATCAACCTGAACATTCGATCCATTTCACACTTGCGAGTGCGAACTGGATAAGATAAACTGATATCACCTCGCCGCAGGAATATAAAATTGCCAGGCTATCGCAATCTTGGTGACCACTCTAAGAATAAAAAATGCAAGACAAAAAGGCAAACCAAAATGTTACACATAAAAAATACATAAATTGGTCAAGGGTGAACTCCAACGTCATCGTTCTCCAGGTGTACGGAAGAACATTTGGCCAAATTAATTATCACGTAACTGTGAAGCAATTAACAAAATTATTAGGTGACTTACCATTGTGAAATGAAGTAATATTTCACAGGAAGTATTGACCATGGGTCCAACAAAAAATGTACGATCCGGGAAAAATCAACCATCCCTCAAATCACGAATGTAACATCCCCATGAAGGGTTTGGAGCGCAAGATCCAAAAAACCATTCGTATTGATGGATGGGAACCCTCACAAAATCGAATCATCCCTCTTCAAAATTTTGAACCAAATTTTAATGATAAATTACCTCACAGCACTTTAAAACATGACCGGAGCGTTTTTGAGCTCACCAATGAATTCTCATCATCGCATGCGCGAGTTTTAATCTCCGTCAAATACGTTCGCTATACAGAGTGCTACGAAATATGTCGCTAGATGTAAAAGTTGAATTTAATAAATTCAACGTTGTTGCGAAAAAGAGAAAATTTTTCGTAACAATGAAAAATGTTTTTTTCCCTTAACACAGAATACCAAACCGCAATTTGATATAATATGATGATAATTTGCGTAATATAGTCAAAACCTGTTCAATTAAAATAATTTGAAAAGAGAAAAAGCATTTTCAATGGAAATCGATCAACTGCGTGGTAGACCCAACTGAGCGCAGACCCAGCTGAACCCAATTGTATTCCATAAAACCGGAATAAACTGTAATCTGAATTCCAACTAACATATCCTTTCTAAGGATCTACACTCCACGATATAGAGTGCTTTGAAGCAGTCAAAACACAAAAGTTATTATTTACGATTCTCCTGCTTCAAAACTTAAACCAATTAAGAACCTTAAAATAAGGTTCACTGAAATAAAAGTTAAAATGCAAAGTTCTTGTAAGAATAAATGTGGGTACTATTCGACCGAGAACGCAATGTTTATCCCCTCAAAGTATGTCCACCTTGCAGAAGACTTTTTAGTCGAATGAGGAGGATTGAGTATTCTAATGATCCTGAAAGCTATGTCGATGGTAGCATAGCTGCCAGAAAGGTCACCCTAGTCGACAGGTCAAAAGTACAGAGTCACAAAAAGAGAGATACCTTGTCCTTCAAGGATGGGGGAGCTAGGTCATAAGGCCAGCAAACACGTAAAAAATTCAGGAAAGCTAAAAGTTCTAGTTAAAGAAGTCCACCCTGAGATAACTTGAAATGTGGAAGTTACATACTAGCGAGTAGTTTAGTAGTTCCCGTGGAAGTTACGCATAAACACGTTTTTGTGGTAATTCGATTGATTTATAGTTGTCTAGAGAATTTATAGAAATATAAATATAGCATAAGCACATTCTTACACGTGCCTGGTTTAATTGTTACATTTAATTATTACATTTTAATACGTTGCTATTCTATTGACTGACTTATTCATTTTGGTCAATAGAATTTAAGAATGTGCAAATATGCATTATTTTTATAATATTTGTTATATAAAGGATGGTCTAAATACTATGTTTAATTAAATTTGACACTAGTAATATACTTCGGAATTTGAACAGAAAAAATAAAAGACGAAATGGACCTTGTAACGATATTTTGGCCTCGTTCAAAATTGCCCCTTGGGTAGCCAGGGTCTGAGGACGTCTTGTCGATTTAGTCTGACACATATTTGACCTTTCTTAAACTCGGGCGCCAAAAGTTTTTTAAAGAGGAAAAACTTTAAAACTTTTAAAATAAAAAAAAATTCTGGGTAAATTAACAAAAATATTTATTTGAAAAATATTTACAAATTAATTGATTAATTAATAATTCAGAATAAAAGAAAAAAAAGATTTTAATATTTCGGTATTTACACTGTCAAAAATTTAATGAGTACGGCACTGGTGACGGTTCATACATAACCTGTGAGTTTTGACTTTTTTGATTTAAATATATTTACAATTGTTGGAAAATTAAGGTTACTATATTACTACTGCTTCTAAAATAATAACAGCTACTGAAACAGGTGGGGAATAATGTTAACTACTTGAATCTAATCACTACGGGAAAAAAATAAACTACGGGATTTACTGAAATTTCGATTAGCAAAATCCAACTATATTTTCGGAATGGGTGAAATCAGGAAGTGACTTCTTATACGGAAGTTTATTGAATCTGCAAATCGGGTAAGTAATAATTCTAGATGAGAATTATCTACTGGAATGTTTGTTTTCAGCTAAAGCCTAGAAACGTAAGCTTTTCGCTGTTCTCGACGGAGGAATTTTGTCTTTGACTAGAAACGTAATCAAAGACGGTTTCGGAAATTTGATTATTGCCTAGTAAACGTAAGCAATGAATCGGACCGGATAACCGGGAACGGAGGTTAGATCGGATGTCGGGTATCTGATCGGATCGGATCCGATGTTTTCTCGAAATTTCAATCAACCGTTCGTGCAGAACAGACAAAAACTTAAGAAATTAATTACATCACTACCGTCCTCTGTTTGTAGCTTTTAAATGGTTGTTATGGTTGAATTAGTAACCTCTAATTTCAGATATGCAAATAATGCTTAGCTGGTATGTAACCAATCATGCAGCAGGACATTATAATATGAAATTTTCAAAATGTAATATTTTGAAAAATAAATTAACTTAAATCATAATGATTTTTACAACCTGTATAATCGTATTATTGAAGCGCAGTGAGCGAAACTTCCTTGGTGTTGAATCAATTGCAAAAATGTTTTCTGGAAATTTCTCAGCTATTACAGGACCGATCTTTATTAAAATCGGCTCACATGAAACCCCCCATTTTAAGGATCTGTTACAAGAAAGTTTACCATAATTTAACCTGGAAGAGGAAAATATAACATAGAGAGGGAACATAAGATTAGATATACTACAAGTAACTGAAACTATAAAAAAACACCAAAGCAAAACGATTTATCCAGAGTTAATAAAGAATGGCCCTGAAAAACTTGCTAAAATGCTAAGAAACTTGTTCGAGAGATGCGTTAACGGCGAAACTTTTTCGAAGAATGGAAAACAATATATATCATGCCAATCTACAAAAAAGATATAGAGATGACTCAAGGAACTACCGAGGTATAGCCGTAATACCCACAATAGAATATTAAATAACCAAATAGAAAATGAAATAAAAACGAAATAATTGCAGGCACATGCAGGATTCCGGGCGGGACGAAATACAATTGATAACATATTCCCCCTCAAAATAGCATTACAAAAAAGGTCAACGAAATAGAGAGCCTCACATATCATATAGCTGTAATAGATCTAGAAAATGCATACGACAGTGTATAAATATCTCAACTGTGGAAGGAAATAGTTAAAAATTCAATGCAACCCCTCATTTACTTAAAGCCATTACAAAGTGTTATGAAGATAACGTAGCAAAGTCCGAACGTAGCCAACGTGGAAACTAGCAATGGCGAAATGAAAAGTTTTAGTACCCCAAAGGGCCTTCGACAAGGTGGCTGTCTATCCCCAACCTTATTTAAGATCTATTTAGATAGAGCCCTAAATGGGTGGACAAAATTATGTGAAAAAATGGGATTACGTATAGGAGACAAAACACTATCGATCTTCACTAATTTTTTTTTCTTAACCATGTAAAATTCACGTAGGAACAACATAGCCTTCATAACTACCTCGAGGTTGAAGCTACGGTATTTTCCAAATTTAATTATTATGGTCTTCAAAAATTCAACTTTATTAGCATTGCTGAACTCAACAAACTCATCTTCAAAACTTTGGACAAAATTTTTCTAAAAATCTGAGCTATCTTCCGATAAACTAAAATTGTCAGCCATACCAAACGTCCAAACTCAACGTAGACGTCTTGAATCAATCGCAATTCAAGTGCGATTTACTGGCTTTTCGTTCCGCCACCTTTTCCTTTTGGTTTTTCAAGTCAAATCGCCATTAAAAAAAATATCTTACCATTGATTGGTAAGATATTCTTCATATAATTAATTTTTGTGCACTTTTTAATTTCGCTAATAGTCATTTTCAACAGACCAAATTATTTTTCCACATATTATAGTTTTTCATATTTACAACTCAAACATAAAAATGATGGCGGTAAATTGAAAGACAAACTTTAACCATCCTGCTAGTTATCGCAAATGTAAAATGGATCGTTGTTGGATCTCCCTTATTTAGGTCTTTACCAAAATACAGATTTAACGTGCAAATGGAGCCTGGTAGCGTGTGACTCGAAGTACAAAAATGTTGACATATAATTTTTATATGTAATTTTTTCACTTCTATAATTAATTTTTCATTATTTTATCCTTGAAAATCGGCCAATAAATGCCCTAACTATTGGACAATCAAAACAGTCTTTCAATGATTCCTCAGCTCAACAATTTATTTAATACTAATTATATAACAGCTTTTTAATTTATAGCATGACATAATTAATAATAAAGATTCACTTATTCTATTAAATTCGATGTAATTGTCAAGGTAAAATCCTAAACGTAAGAAAATGTCATATTAGATGATCATCAATCATGTAAGTCTTAAGCGCAGTAAATGGTAACCACACAATTTTCAAGTTGCCAAGAAGAAACTTTGTACAGTAAAACTAATTTTAAGATGTGCACCTTAAGGAGATACATAACTTTTCCTGTCAAATGTTTTTGATATTTAAAATAGTAACGGAATTATCGAGAAAGTTTACACTATTATTTCACGGTGTGTACATAATATTATAAACCTTTAATTACTCAACATTAACCAACACGACAGGGTGATTATTTAAGAAGGCATGAAGCATTTTGTTCTGAAAAATATAAAATTACCACAAAAGTGTTTGCTATCAAAGCTAATTCAGTTTTTTGTGATGCTTTAACATCTTTTTTAATTTATAAATTACATATATTTATTTTAAGCTGAAATCTGAGTAGCGTGTAGTTAACCCCGTGTTAAAGCGTTCTACTACTGATTTTAAATTGCAAAACTAAAACGTAATACTGCAACGAACCGAACACAATTTGCCAACGCGACTAGGCAGCCGAGGGGTCTAACGATAATTAGAGATTGTAGTTTCTACTCAAATATAATATTTGATGCGACAATTTACGGATCAGTACTTTATTAATACTATAAAAGGTTAACGTGACAAATTACATTTGGGCTACGTTCACTAATTTGCTGCAATTTCAATATACGCTCATCGCCCTTTTGATTATTTGTTTTCAACTACTGTCCTCTGTATAGGAATTAATTTTTGTTGGAAAGTTTAATATTTATTATAACCACTAGGTTTTTGACCGCGTAGCTATGTACTATATAAATACCTATTGATAAATTAATTTCCAATATAAAAGCTGTAAATAGCAAATTTGTTTTTAGCGGTTTCATTAATTTTTATTTGTAAGTAGTAAAAAAAGGCGCCACTTTTTACTTTATCTTAAATGAAACAATTAAAACTTTTCATAACAATCCATTGTACATTTACGAAACATATTAAAATAAAAATTTGTATGTCGGGCCACAAAATTTTTGAACCTTTCGCTTACTTCCTTTCAGAAGGATTTGTATAATAGCTTTGCAAAGGGCTCTTCAAGAGGGACTTGGTTTTTAAATCTTAAATAAAACACACATTTTGGATGAAAGTTCTGTATTTCTCTATTGATATAAATATAACGTAGAAAGTTTACAATTTATTGAAACGGTTAAAATTCCTCAAGAATTTTTCCCAAATGTGACGTTAATACTCGATGTTAAAATAATTTCTATCCAATAGGTGTTAATTGAAACGACGAAAAAAAAGATGGAATAGGCGCCACTCGATTTCGGTTAAAAAGGAAGACGTCGCTATGAAAGATTAGACAACTCGATTAAAGGGGAAATCGAGAAATCACGAGCTATCTTTGTAAATCTTGCCGGCTAGCTTGGAAGATAATTAATTAAACAAAAACCAGCAAAGAGTCCAGGACATACGGAAAATTTTGAACAACGGAGAAATTTTGTAAATGAAAATAATAATTGCTCAAATATAAAGCGCAAATATCTTACGCGCAGTCCCGCAAAGAACTAACAAAATAATGGCGGACCACACAAAAATGTTATCAACCATATGTTGATTATCACCCAAAAACGACGGAATATTTATACAAAATTTACACGTTGTGATAAGTAAATCAACTAAATAATTAATAATTATTATCATAAATAACCAACTAAAAATGATACGATACCTCAACTACGCTGATTTGCGGCCTATGCAAAATCTGTCCAGCTTCTAATCCCATAAAGGCGGAAGAGAACTCCGATAAAGTAACTCCAAAAAAATTGAGTTTCTCGACCTACGGATTCGAGAAGATAATCCCAGTTTGCCACTGGATGGTAACCACTAACCAATTCTTCTCGAAAATCCGGCTTCAACAAAATTTCGCACAGCACACACACAACTACCTCGCACCAGATTCAACGTATCACCTCCCGTCTACGCGTACCTACCCCTGCGCATTTCCGCTCGTACCAACGGTCACTGGTTCCAAACCCAAAGAATTCGGCGGCAAATTTTAAATCGTTACACTCCCCCTTTACTTGGAAAGAGGTAAAGTTTCTACAAAACGAGAAAACCAACGGTACGGGAAATATAATAGGAACTTTACCGATGGTGAAGATGTAAAGCTGTCCAGATGTTCGGACCTTCGATACGATAGATAAACAAAACAAAAGGTAACTCGGAACGACAAAACAGAAAAATATATACAAAGAAAGATATATACAAACGATAAAACAAAAAAACTATATATACTCGTCGTCTATCTGGGGTTTCAGATCCTGTACGTGCCAGATGCCTGTTGAATTGCCGTGGTCGTCCTCGAGTTCATAAGTGACACTACCGGTTTTCTTTTTGACCCTGTAAGGCCCAACAAAAGTAGGTGCTAGTTTGGCCGAAAAGAACTTGGAGGCATCGGAGTGAACTTTATTCCTCCGCCAAACCAATTGACCAACAACAAACTGTGCAGGTCTACGGCGTAGGTCGTAGACGCGTTTGTTGCGATCGTGTGCCGCGCGCAACCTATCACGGATCGTTTCGAACATTTTTCGAAAACCGGCAGAACGCTTATGAATTTCGTCCTCATGATGTTGTTGTTCGGGGTGTAGATGGTGGTCACCCGAACTGACATACTCTCGTCCGAAGTTTACGAAATAGGGGCTAAAATCGATGGTCTCGTGTCTCGACGTACGGATGGCGCACGCTATCGCAGCTAAGTACGTATCCCAACGGCGGTGGTTGTCCTTCACGTAAGAGGACAGCATGGTTTTCACCACCTTGTTCACCCTTTCCGTGGGGTCGGCTCTAGGGTAGTACAAAGCTGTGTACTGTATCTTAGCACGATACCGCTCGCAAAGCTGACGAAACTCGTTACTGCGCATTTGCACGCCGTTATCGCAGATGATAGTCTCCGGTACGCCGTACACTAAAAAGACACCCTCTTCCACATTCTTGGCTAGTGACCGTGCGGTAGCGGTACGAACTGCAAATAGCAACACATATTTGCTAAAATAGTCGGTCACTACCAAGATGTGGGTGTAACCAGACGAGGAACGAGGTAAGGGACCAACGAAATCCAACGAGATGGATTGCCAAGGGCGTGTGACCTCGGGGCTAGAACCCATTAACCCGGCAGGGGCTTTCTGTTCGGGCTTCTGCTCCGCACAAACTCGACAAGACCTGACGTACCTGGCCACATCGTTCTTCATCTTTGGCCAGTAGTACCTATGATGCAACCTCCAGTAGGTTTTGTATATACCCGCATGACCTGCGGTAGGCTCATCATGGCACTGACGTAGAAAAACCCGACGACCTTCCTTGGGGACAACCACTTTCCAGTTTTCCGCCTCCTGACTCAACTCAGGGATACGGACCTTGACGTACTTGAAAAGGCGATTGTCCTCCAATCTCCACTGGGGGTACCTGTTCGGGTGTTCCTCAACCCGTTGTCGCATTCTCAAATACCAGGCATCCTCTGTGCCACTAAAATCGTCGACCGGAGGGGCCACTTGAATAGGTGCCACCGGCACGGAACGCGACAAAAAATCAGGCACGACGTGGTCTTTCCCCTTTCGATGGACGATGGTATAATCGAAAGGTTGGAGACGCAACGCCCACCTAGCCAACTTACCAGTTGGGTCCTTCAAATTATTCAACCAGATTAGGGAGGCATGGTCGGTGATGACCGTAAAGTGGGTACCCTCAAGATAATGGCGCAACTTTTCAATTGCCCAGATAACGCTCAAGCATTCTCGCTCTGTGGTGGAATATTTCTGCTCTGGTTTAGTTAGCGATCTAGAGAGGAAGCAAAGCACCTTCTCTACACCGTCGAAGCTCTGTGTGAGTACTGCGCCGAGGCCGTAGGCTGAGGCGTCGCACTGCAGGGTGAAAGGCTGAGCGAAATCGGGACAGGTCAATATTGGAGCTGTAACGAGGCAGCTCTTAAGATGGTTAAAGGCCTGCTCACAACAATTATCCCACTTGAAAGGCACTCTCTTTTGAATCAACCGGGTCATGGGCGCAATGATGGTTGAAAAATTCGGCACGAACCGCCGATACCAACTGGCCATGCCCAGGAACCTCCTAATCTCGGTAGGGTTAGCGGGAGACGGGGCATTCATAATCGCCTCGACTTTTTCCACATCGGTCCGTAGACCGTTCGAATCGACTACATACCCTAGATATTTTAACGACGGACGACAAAATTTACATTTTTCCTGACTTAAAGTTAAGCCAGCGGCAGTAAGCCTATCAAAAACTTTTCGCAAAATATCTAGGTGGGAGGCAAAGTCGGGGGAAATAACGATAATATCGTCCAAGTAAACATGGACGAAGGGTTCGAGGTCGACACCCAGTACCGTGTCAATTAGCCTCTGCCAGCTGGCAGGTGCGTTCGTTAGACCAAATGGCATCTTTTTAAACTGGTACAAACCTCTACCTGGCACGGTGAAAGCAGTGTACTCTCGTGAAGATGGACTCACAGAGATTTGCCAGTAGGCGCTCTTAATATCGAGGCTGCTTATGTACTTGGCTCCTCTTAACCTATCTAGGATGGCAGAGATATAGGGAAGTGGGTATGCGTCTTTCTCCGTTACGGCATTCAGTGCTCGATAATCAACACAAAAGCGGTACTCTTTGCCACCTGACTTTGGCACCAAGATAACTGGAAATGACCAAGAACTTTTTGACGGTTCTATGACGTCCATTTCCAGCATTTTCTGAACCTCGTCGTCAAGGATCTTTTGCTTAAAAGGCGGGACTGGATAGTAACGTCTCTTAATTGGTTTGACATCGGGTTTGATGTTAATTTTATGCTCGGCTACAGTAGTGCAACCGAGACCGGTACCCATTTCAGAAAATTTCTCCTCGAGTAACTTATTTAGCAGAGAAGTTTGCTCAGAAGAGAGAGTTGATAATTCTCCTAAAGCCGAAACGGAAGATAGAGCAATAGAATCGCCAAAATGCCAAACATCTCGATGTAAATCCGGGACTACATCCATCTCTCTCCAGAAGTCCATACCTAATATGAGCTTCGATGACAGATTCTCCAACACATAAACATCAATGACCCTGACTCGTCCCATTAAACACATAGGGACCTTCAACATCCCAATGGTCCGACAGTCCTGACCATTAGCTACTACACACGATAAATTTTTGGAAGTATCCAACTTTAAACCTAAACCTAAAAATGTAGCCAGGCCAGACTGACCGACCACAGTAAGTGAACTACCCGAGTCCAAGAGTCCTAACATAACTCGACCAAAAACTGTGACCTTTAAGTGTGGTCTTCTGTCATCGTTGTCGCCATGTGAGAGGATGTAATCCAACAGGATCTTTTGTTTGGTCGGATTAAAGGAACGAGACACTAACCGACCAGTTAGTGGCTCGCGTTTCGGTTTTCCGAACACGTAGGACATGAAGCAACGGTAAATCCTACTCTACCACAGCGGAAACACAAAACTCGCTTTTGTTGCCTGCAGGACGACCGTTGATGGCCTGGTCGCCCGCAATTCCAACACTTACTATCTATCGAGGAAGGAGTATTAGTAGTCGAAGCACCGTGGGTGGCCTGGTCTGAAATAACGTTTATTCGGCCAGATTGGTTACTGGAACACCTTTTATAGACAGACTCAGGTTCCACTGTGAAACCTTTTACCCCCGAAGGTGGGCAATAGAATCGTGCGCGGTATTCGCTTTCCTCTACCATTCGACCACAATCGATCAGTTGTTCAATCGTGTTGATGGTTAGACATGCCATACCTCGCTGGATGTGTGGAAGCAAGTTTCCCCTAATCGTGTCGACTCTGATATTTTCAGAGGGAATATTCGACAGTTTACGGTACAAGTTCTCCATGACAGAAATAAACAACACTAATTTCTCGTCGGAGCCTTGTGTTCTTTTTTTAATCTCTGACTCGAGACGCGACTCGTAGCCAGGCGGTAAAAATGATTTCCTTAGTTGAAAAACTAGGTCATCCCAATCTTTAAATAAATGTTTGCGGGGTCGAAACCAAGTTCGAGCATCCCCTTTAAATAGTTCGATAGCAGATTGAAAGAGCTGGGCTTTTGAAACACCCCGTGACTCACGAAGCTCTTCAATATTTTCTAAAAATGTAGTCACACTACTAGTTCCGTCGAACTGGACGTTCCAAAGACAAATAGGTGGAATTTTCCCAAAATTTTGTGGTGTTGGGTCGGTAAATTGTTTAGCCTCTTTAGGAGAACTAAAACTAGTATCTCGATTTTCCTGACGGTCATTGAAAGAGACTCGCCGTGCGGTAGAATTATGTACGGTACTCATATCAACTGAGTTCAACCGCCTTATAATCGATTCTACATTTTGATGCAACTGTTCGTCTGGAACAGGTTGGTTTTGAATAACTGAGGTAGCACGAGAACTGTTAGGTAAATTCGTGTTTGATTCAAGATCAATCAGCCGAGAATTTGTCACCCTGGGCAAAGGTGGTGTGAAATGTGCTCTGGGGACCGAAAAATCAAGAGGTGGACTCATGACGTCCATCTCGGAGGGAATAGGTTCATCCAGGATCGAATCAGAGAGTGATATTAAATCGACTTCCTGATCGTCCGAAATATTTTCAGCACTACATGCGAGAGTGAGGTTCGTTAATAATTCGCCTACTATTGTAGAAAGACGATTTACCTCGGACTGAAAATCTGGGGAGAAAACATTCACCAAGCGACGCTGGACGTGCAAGAGACGTGCTCTTATTCGTTCTTCGTCATTTTTGATGTTTGCTCGATCGAGCGCTTGAATTTCCTTAGCCAATTCAGATAATTTGGTAGACGAAATACCTAATTCGGTGTTTACATCACCCACAAAACGAATAATTTGCGCATTCTTTCGAATGGCATCTCTCAACAAAGAACGCTTTTTGCTCACTGTGAGGCTTTCCGCCTCAATCCCTCTCACTTCTAATTCATAGGAGAGTTCATCTCCTAATAATCTATCCACTTTCATGTTGGATGAGATTTAAAAAAGCACAATAAGAAAATTTAAAAAAAAATTTCAACTTGAAATTTACCTTCCCCCTCCAAAAAAAAATGGTACAGGGTAGAAAAAACCAAAAACAGAAAACTACTTAAGAAAGTAATTAGCAGTTTTCAACAAAAATATTTTTTTTTCTACGACTCGAGAACCAAATTAATAGGTATTAAAATTTTACCTTATTAATATTTTACCAGCGCAGTAGAAAATTTTTGAATGCCAATAAAAAAAAATTTTATAACATATCCAAAAAAACTCGTAAAATAATCCCAAAACAATTCATAAACAAAAAAAATAATACGAATACAAGATTCGAACGTAAAGTAACTTTGGCGGAGCCCGTGGTATAACCACTAGAGTACACAAGCTCATATAAAACAAAACGTTTTTAAACTAATAAAATTAGCAAAATTTTACCAAAAACACCATAGTATTAAAAAACAGGTACACAAATATTATAACCACTAATTAGCTAAGCCAAAATTAACTAATTAGCCAAAAAAATATAAATTTCCTAAAACAAAATGCAAAAAAAATAAAACACAGTTAATAATTTATTTACAGTAATAAAAATGCAACAAATAAGGTTGTATTTACTTAATACACAAAAAAATTAAACCTAGAGAACAACAAAATAAGTAAATATCACCAAATATTAAAAATAAGATAAAAAAAAAAATTGTTGCAACTGTAAGGTGAACCCAGAAAATTTGTGTAGTAATATAAGGTAATATCGGTTGACCTCACAGAGCCGCTACGATATATAAATTTATCTGTACACAAAAAGGTATGAAACGATTACAAATTGTAATCCAAGAAAAATAAAATAAATGTTAAATTTTTCACATAAAATGTTACGAATTTAAATAAACTAAGAAAATCAAAAATAAAGTTCACTTCAAAACATAATCTACGTTGTTCAAAACAATTTACGTTGGGCGCCAAGATGAAACGGTTAAAATTCCTCACGAACTTTAGCGTGAATGTGACGTTAATAATTGATGTTAAAATAATTTCTATCCAATAGGTGTTAATTGAAACGACGAAAAAAAAGATGGAATAGGCGCCACTCGATTTCGGTTAAAAAGGAAGACGTCGCTATGAAAGATTAGACAACTCGATTAAAGGGGAAATCGAGAAATCACGAGCTATCTTTGTAAATCTTGCCGGCTAGCTTGGAAGATAATTAATTAAACAAAAACCAGCAAAGAGTCCAGGACATACGGAAAATTTTGAACAACGGAGAAATTTTGTAAATGAAAATAATAATTGCTCAAATATAAAGCGCAAATATCTTACGCGCAGTCCCGCAAAGAACTAACAAAATAATGGCGGACCACACAAAAATGTTATCAACCATATGTTGATTATCACCCAAAAACGACGGAATATTTATACAAAATTTACACGTTGTGATAAGTAAATCAACTAAATAATTAATAATTATTATCATAAATAACCAACTAAAAATGATACGATACCTCAACTACGCTGATTTGCGGCCTATGCAAAATCTGTCCAGCTTCTAATCCCATAAAGGCGGAAGAGAACTCCGATAAAGTAACTCCAAAAAAATTGAGTTTCTCGACCTACGGATTCGAGAAGATAATCCCAGTTTGCCACTGGATGGTAACCACTAACCAATTCTTCTCGAAAATCCGGCTTCAACAAAATTTCGCACAGCACACACACAACTACCTCGCACCAGATTCAACGTATCACCTCCCGTCTACGCGTACCTACCCCTGCGCATTTCCGCTCGTACCAACGGTCACTGGTTCCAAACCCAAAGAATTCGGCGGCAAATTTTAAATCGTTACATTATGAATGAAAGATAATATCAGATGTCGATCCTTTTATCAAAATGTTCGATTACATTTTTGCATAATAGCGGCTCTATTTCGCCAATTATGCGTCGGATGTTTATTTAGAAGGCTTCAATAGATTGTAGATTATCTGCGTAGATGTGATCTTTCATATAGACCTACAAGTAATAGTCTAACGGCATTAAATCACACGATCTAGGCGGCCAATTAACTGCAAAATTACGCGAAATTATCGATCGGGTAATTTTGTTCCAAATAAATTCAATATTTCGGTGGCTGTGTGGCATGTCGCGTCGTCTTGTTGATATCACACATTACTCACTTCCATATGATGAATAATAGTCAAAAAAAAAATTGTCACTCCTCCAGAACAAAAACCCCCACCGAAAAGTAACACAAGTGAATCATAAAGGCTTCTCAATAATCACACTTAGATTTTCTGAAGCCCAAATGTGGAACTTTTGTTTCATGATGTAACCATTCAAATGAGAATGACCTTCATCTGAACAGATAATTTTTCAGAAAAACCATCACCTTGTTCAACGATAAAATTAGCAAATTGTCGACGAAGAAAAGGTCGGCTGGCTTCAATTCTTGCAGTAACTAGACCTTACAAGGTTTCAGACCCAAATCTTTACGCAAAATTTACCATGTAGTGCTCGTGGATAGGTTCAATTGCTGAGAATGCCGTGGAATTGATAAATTTGGATCTTCCTCAACACTATCACTTACAATAGCAATATTTTCAGCTGTATGACCCCCACGAATACGTGTTGTCATTTGTGTGTTGTGGCTTCTAAATTCTGTGACATCTGCGAAGACATATCTGGGACCGGATGTATACTTAAACTACAACCTATTGATGGCATCAATAAAAAGACTCTTAAAAAAAGTATTTTACAATAGACCACTCACACCAAAAGTGGACATCATGAATAAAATAAAAGAAACCATGAGTGTAAAAATAGCAGCAATGGAAACACTGAAATGGCATGGAAGAATAATGATCGGGCCTTTTGATTTTTTCACTGTAAAAGTGTACGGCTGCCGAAATACTTCTTGATTGTATAATTAATCGAAGGACCAGTTGTGATTTGATGTCAAAGACTAATTTAAATAACGTGATTATTATAAAAGTCTTTATTTACACTATAATAATAATTAGTACAACTGCACAACTCAATTACACTAATGAGTAAACCTTTTTGTTCTTTTTGTCAAGTCACAAGAAAAGCGTAGTGTTTCCTTATATGTACTTGGCAGAAGCTAGTTGAATACTGAGGCTCGTTCGACAAGACGGCCCTTTTATGTCCAACTTACAACTAATACAAATTTACAGATTTTAAATTATTTATAACGGTACAATGTTTAGGAAATTTTCCCATTTCATGGGAACAAAATTGTCTTGAAATCACCATTGTCAAGTCACGTACAACTATCTACCTCTTTAAGAAAGGGAGCTTACCTTGTACAAGAGAACCTCATGTTTAGTTTGTCGGCAAAGTTTATTACAGACTGGTCACGCAAATTGACAATGGTGCTTTTAAGTTTATGACTTAATCTAATCCTATAATTCTAAAATGTTGTTGCCGTCGCAACATTCTCCCCCCGCGAGATGCAAATGTGGATTAAACGGGTTCGATCGGGAGTGGACATAACTTAACGATTGCTCGCGTTGCCTCACCTTCAGCAGTTTTTACCCTTGCCGCCCTAACTTTCCCGTCGTGACCGGGTAGTACTTCTAATATGCGTGCGAGAGACCACTTAAGGGGAGGTACGTTGTCTTCCTTTATTAGTACCAACATATTTGGTTCTAAGTTTTTAAATGATCTAAGCCATTTCGGACGATTTTGCAAATTATTTAAATATTCAACGGACCACCGTTTCCAAAAGTGATTGCGAATTTGATAACACATTTGGTAGTAGGATAACCTATTTGTGTGAACTGTTGAATAATCTCTTTCGGGAATCGCAGTTAATGATCTACCGATCAAGAAATGACCAGGCGTTAAGCATGACAGATCTGATGGATCATTTGACAGTGGGCATAATGGTCGCGAGTTTAGAATAGATTCTATTTGAGCTAGAAGTGTTGTTACTTCCTCAAAACTCAAAACTTGCGTTCCTAACGCTCGTCTTAGATGATGCTTGGTTGACTTTATTCCCGCTTCCCATAGACCACCCCAGTGAGGACTGTGAGGCGGAATGAATTTCCATGTGATTTCTTTTAAAGACAATGAGGTTTTTATCCTAGCGAGAGTTTCTTTGCTGCTTAAAAAATTGTAAACTTCCCTTAATTTATTATGTGCACCTTTAAAGTTAGTACCGTTATCACTGAATATAATTCCGGGGCAACCACGTCGCGCTATGAATCGATTTAAAGTTAGTATAAAAGCATCAGTGCTCAATTTAGAGACTAACTCTAAATGTATGGCTTTAGTAACCATGCACACAAATAGAGCAATGTATGTTTTAGATACAACAGAACGGCGTAGTCTAGACTCGCGAACCATTACTGGACCGCCAAAGTCAACACCCACATTATAGAAAGGATGTGTCATGTTAACTCTTTCTGGGGGTAAGCTGCTCATTAATTGCTGTGCGGCTTGAGCTTTAAATCTGTGACAACGTATGCAATTTTTTATGATAAACTTGATCTCGCGCAAACCATTTATAGGCCAATACCGTAACCTAGTATGTGATAATGTCAACTGTGCTCCAGCATGGAGTAATCGCTGATGTTCATTATGCAAAATTAATTTTGTAATATGACATTTAGAAGGTAATATTATTGGGAATTTTTGATCAAATTGTAACTTTGCGCGAGATAAACGTCCTCCTACTCGAAGTATTTGATTATCATCAAAAAAAGGGTGAAGTGGAATCAAAATGCTATTCTTGCATTCATTACCAGCGGTTAGCTCAGAAATATCACGGTGAAAATAGGAATTTTGTACGCCTCTAATCACATTATTTAAAGAGGACCTCAACTCTTTAACACTAAGCGGCCCTATCCACCTTTCTTCTTTACACCTAGTATTGTGTACAAATCGAAAGCAATATGCAATTACCCGCTGCAGTCTGTTCAAAGTTGAAAATCTCGTGAATTGATTTTCGAACGATTCCGTGACACCAGTTATTATAGCTAATGTAGTCTTTTGCTCTGGAATTCGTTCCAACGCTTCAGATACTATTTTATCATTCACTGGGGTACTGTTTAATAATAAATCTGGACCCTCCCACCGGGATTTTAAGGCGTTAATTTTTGAAGGACAAATGCCGCGCGATATATGGTCTGCCACATTATCCTGCGACCTCACATGGTGCCACTTATAGCCTCCAGTTGTTTCTTGGATTTCAGATACTCGATTTGCCACAAACGTTGTCCATCGTGATGGTGTTGAATTCAACCAACACAGGACTATCTGTGAATATGACCACAGCGTTACGTTGGAGATTTTTAATTGCAGCATCGGTATTACCATATGGACAAGCCTACTTAGCAACAACGCGGCGCAAAGTTCAAGTCTTGGTAATGAAATTATCTTTAATGGTGCTACCCTTGATTTCGAGCACAATAGCGCAGTTGATTTAGTGCCATCATGGTAAATTGCCTTTAAGTAGATGCACGCACCGTATGCGCTCATAGATGCATCTGCAAAGCCATGAAGTTCAATTTCGTGTTCATTATTAGATGAGAAAACCCACCTTGGAATTGAGTTTCCATTAAGTTTTATTATCTGACTTGTGAAAGTTTTCCACCTTTCCACTAAGTTGTCCGGCACGATATCGTCCCAGTCCACCTTGCTCAGCCAAATTTGTTGCATAATGATTTTTGCAATTATTATTACTGGACTAATTAAACCAAGCGGATCAAACATTTGTGCAATGAAGGATAGAATATTCCTCTTTGTTGGCGGCATTTCATTGTCGTACTGGGGAACCTTTATTTTAAAGACATCGAACTTTGGATTCCAAGCCACACCTAAAACCTTGCTTGTGGCATCGTCAGAATCTAAATTTACGTCGTAAGGTTCGGGCTTGTTAACAGGAATATCATTTATTATTTCCGAGTTATTAGAACACCATTTATGTAGATTGAGCCCTGCTGAATTTAGCATATTTATCAACTCATTATGTAGTGTTAACGTTTGTTCGATTGTATTTGCTCCAGATAATATGTCGTCAACGTAGCAATTATTCATTATAGCTTTAGAGGCTAGCGGATAATTAAAGCTCTCCACTTCTGCCAAGTGATTGAGACATCTTGTTGCCAAAAATGGAGCACTTTTCGTACCATACGTTATGGTTTGCAGTTCAATACACCTTAGTGGTTTATAAGTATCATCCCGCCATAAAATGTTTTGTAAATGACGATGTTTTTCAGAAATTAATATCTGTCTGTACATTTCCTCTATATCTACGCTGAAGACGTATTTGTAAGTTCTAAATCTACAAAGAATTTCAAAAAGATCAGGCTGTACTGTAAAACCCTTCAGCGTTATATCATTTAATGAAAGCCCATTGCTAGTTTTCATACTAGCATCGAAAACAACACGTATTTTAGTGCTGGTACTTTAATTTTTAATGACCTCTCGATGACCCATTATGTACCTGTCTAAAATTTGATTACTGTTAACGTATTTACCATGCCCTAAAGCTATATATTCCTCAATAAATTTTTTATATGCGTTGAAAAGCTCTTTGTTCTTATTAAGACGTTTTTCTAGCCCAAGGAATCTTCTTTTCGCCTGAGCATACGAATCGCCTAACATTGACTCTTGACCAGGTTTGAATGGTACCTCTACTTCAAACCGTCCATTGTCTAGCCTTTTTATTGATTTATTAAAAATGCTTTCTGACAATTTGTCCTCTGGAGACATTATTTGTTTGGTTGACAACTCTTCGAGTTGCCAAAATTTTGGGATCATGTCATTAACGTTGACTATTAACAAAACTGCAACATTTTCTCCAGTTTCAGTAGGGGCGTGACCTCCCACGAGCCAACCTAAATTACTGTTTTGTAAAGTCGGTAACGATTTGCCTAATTTTACTAATCCTGGGGATAGAATTTCGTAGTATAAATCTACGCCCAGCAATAAATCGATTGTACCTGGCTTATAGAACTCTGGGTCAGCCAATATATACACCGGATTAATGTTTAACAATTGCCTATTGACAAATGCACTCGGTAAGGGATCTGTAATTTTATCTAAAACGACATATGACGTTTTGAACTGAGACTCATTTATTCTTGACTTTATTGTCAAATCTATCTAATTGGTTGAGCAAGTTGCATGTCCCGTCACCCCGGTGATTGTCTGCATTGTTTTGTATGGTTGTAACCCAAGTTTTTTAACAAGATGGCTCGTAATGATGCTCATTTGTGACCCCGAGTCCAATAGAGCTCGTGCTACAATGCGTTCGCCTTTGCCAGATAATATTTCAACTTGCGGGGTGGCTAGTAAAATTTGCGTTTTGGGACCACGCGATATAAAAACATTTTGTTCCGTAGTTGCCGTATTTGCAACTATAGTAGGATTAGCGACAACATTGTTATCTGTATCGCGGAAAGGATGCGGATTTTGATTATATCCAACCTTTTTAGAATGTTCTTGAAATCCCGCATTTGAACTGCGTCAGTATGAATTGACGAGTGGTGTTTACCTTTGCATGTTTTACATCGATACTTTGAAGCGCATTGACGCGACATGTGCCGTGAGCTGAGGCAATTATGGCATAGCTTTCGATTCTGCACGAATTTTAATTTTTCAGGAATCGGTAGTTCGGCAAATTTGGGACATTGTCGGACTAGGTGATTTTCTGTGCAAAGTTCACAATGAAAGTTTGTTTCTGACCGTATGAAATAGTTTACCTGCTTAACAGCACTTTTATGGTTCGTTGCAACTGTTGGCTTTTGTACTATATTTTCAAAGGATTTGCACCTTTCTTCTACAAAATTTAGGAAGTCTTTTAGAGTTGGGATAGTAGTTTTATTCGTATTTATATGGTAAGCTTCTAGCGTATTTACATCTAATTTGTTTGACAAAAGATACAACCAAATAAGATCAAATTTTTGTTCTGGAGTTAAGGTACTTGATTCAAGGGTGGTCAAGCATTGGTTTGCTTTCGTTATAAATTTACGTAATTGCGGCCCATTGCCTTTAGCAATCATCGGAATTTCTAGCAATGTTTTAACAACCGCGTTGATCATGAAAATTTTGTTGTCGTATCTTTTGTTTAACAAATCAATGGCACCTACATAATTGTCATTTGATAATGGCAACCTATCTATGATTTCTAACGGCTCGCCTCTTAAAACCGATTTCAAGTGAAGGAATTTTTGAATATTAGATAAATTCGAATTAGTATGAATAACCGCGTCAAACAAATCTTTAAATGATGTCCACTCCGTTTGATCTCCCGTAAAAGTCTTAATATTAACATGCGGTAATTTAATGCTAGAACTAAAATTATTGTTAACAACGGGGGGCTCGGTTAATACACCTATATCGCTATTTTGCGAAGCTGATCTGATAGTAGCCGAAGTGCTCTTAGATTGAATCAAGCTCTTTAATCGTCCCAATAAGGAGAAGAATTTCTCCTCAATTACTGGGCGATCAGGAGCATATATTACTTCCTCATCCGTATCAGCAGCTTCTAGCGCATTTTGAGCAGTCGAATAGTCATCAAATGCTGACATTAAATAATTTTCCCTACATGAAAGTTCGTGAATGTTAAAATCATTAGATGTTTCATACTTGACAATTGCAGATTCGATCCTAGTGATTTTTCCTTTCGCAATTGATCTAGATTTAATTAAATTATCCATAATGATACGCTACTGAACTTTCAGGTATGGCAATTAAAAATACTAATTACAAAATTAATTTAAAATTAATTAACCTTAAGTTATCTGACCTTTATGTTACAATGTTGAAGCACTTGTCTGGTTCACTTATCACAATTTTAAACAAAACCACTAAATCAATTTCACTGACGATCGCTGATCCACGGTGAATAGATGTTGATGACTTCCTTGTACCCTTGACTCTTCCAATAATTAATTTGTAGTTTATTTTCACTTACACTTTGATGCAATTTCACTTCTTTGTGCGAATTTTCCTTGATGAGCTGGATTTGATAAGAAATGATGCGGTATTGATCACTTACTTATCAACTTCTAAACCTTTTTCGATGATTGTTGATGATTCTTTTTAATATTTGAAGTTGGGCACACTATCTTGAGTTGTAGAGCCAATTTTTTCCAAATATAGAATGCTGTAGTTATCCACTTCGATGGACTGATACTGATTAATCCGGCTCGAAGGACCAAATGATCGGGCCTTTTGATTTTTTCACTGTAAAAGTGTACGGCTGCCGAAATACTTCTTGATTGTATAATTAATCGAAGGACCAGTTGTGATTTGATGTCAAAGACTAATTTAAATAACGTGATTATTATAAAAGTCTTTATTTACACTATAATAATAATTAGTACAACTGCACAACTCAATTACACTAATGAGTAAACCTTTTTGTTCTTTTTGTCAAGTCACAAGAAAAGCGTAGTGTTTCCTTATATGTACTTGGCAGAAGCTAGTTGAATACTGAGGCTCGTTCGACAAGACGGCCCTTTTATGTCCAACTTACAACTAATACAAATTTACAGATTTTAAATTATTTATAACGGTACAATGTTTAGGAAATTTTCCCATTTCATGGGAACAAAATTGTCTTGAAATCACCATTGTCAAGTCACGTACAACTATCTACCTCTTTAAGAAAGGGAGCTTACCTTGTACAAGAGAACCTCATGTTTAGTTTGTCGGCAAAGTTTATTACAGACTGGTCACGCAAATTGACAATGGTGCTTTTAAGTTTATGACTTAATCTAATCCTATAATTCTAAAATGTTGTTGCCGTCGCAACAAATAATGAAAGTCAAAAAGGTTATGATGCTCACAACAGCAGAACAACACCTAAAATAGGGAGAAACAAGTTGGAACGTGCTTCAGCAACGGTTCCTAGGCTTCTATACATACAACTACTTTTCTGGTGTGAAAAGTTGTTGTTATTTTTGGTCGCCATAATTTTATAATGTGATATCAGGTAATCCGATAATTCGGAACCGAGAGTTACAAACTTAAAAAATATTCTATATAAGTAAATTTTAGTGACAAAACATTTAGATTTTCAGATTAGTATCTTTATTATCGGATAAAAATTATTTTTTCAGATACCTATAAGAAAAATCTAGCAATGTAAATTGCGAATAGAAGCCTAAGAACTGCCGCTAAAGCGAGTTCCACCTTGTTTAATTTTTGTTATCTGAAAACAGCTGTCATACAATAAGTCAGGGGCGTACTGGATCAAGTTATTCACGAGGGCTTAGATTTTTCATATCGATCGTCAGCTATAGCGGTTAAGTGCGTTGCTGCTAATGCTGAATGCCTGGTTACACTCCGGGCTCAGTAAAACTTTATTCTGGCCATGTTTATTACTTTATAACTAGAGATGAGATTTTTAGGTTTTGACCTTTTTTTTATTTTACGTCCTATTTTTATGATATTAGTACCAAAATTTGTTTTATGGAAAACTACGTTATATAAGCCCTATTTGTTTTGACCTTTTTTGCCTTTTTTTGCCATTTTTCGTTTTAACGACCTTTTTGACCTTTTTTTCGTTTTAACGACCTATTTTAACACTATGTACCAACCTAAAAATAGTAATTTAAAAGTTTTTTGGAAAAATATTGCAAAAAGGTCTTTCCTCATCGTACCACTTTGAGTAAAAATTATTTACCACAATGTTACGAAGACACAATAAAAAGTATTCAAAGCGCCATCGGAAATTGCAATATTTGGATTTGTGTAGATGAGACTACCGATATTATGGGGCGATATATTGCTAATTTAGTGGTTGGGAAAATGTCCGATGAAGAAGCTGGTGTCCCATATTTACTATCGTCAAAGGTTTTAGAGAAAACGAATCATGCCACGGTAGCACGATTTGTGAATGAGTCTTTAGCTATTCTTTGGCCATGTGGAATAAAATACGAAAGAGTGAAAATTTTGTACTCTGATACAGCAGCCTATATGTTGAAATGTGCAACAACTTTAAGGGCTTTTTATCCAAATTTAATTCACTTTACATGTTTAGCACATGCCCTTCATCGTGTATGTGAATTTATACGTGGTGAATATGAAAATGTTGATAATTTAATTGCATGCGTTAAAAAAGTTTATTTGAAAGCACCTACTAGAATCGAGAGATACAAGGAAGTGCTACCAAATATTTTTTGGAACGTTCAGGCCAGCCCGGCCCTGTAAGTAAGTAAGGGTTTGTTAACTGGGTTAAGTACCCAGGTAACTGTGTACTTAACCTAAGGGTAAAGTATACAGTGTATCAATAAAAAATCGAAAAACGCGAATAACTTTGCTCCCCGCGGGAATTTCTTCTCCATTTATGCACGAATAGTTGCGCCTGGACCTACAGAATAACTGTGCAAAATTTGGTTGAGATCGGTCAAAGGTTTTTAGTACCTTTTTAGGAACCTTTTTTTGAATTTATACGACCTAAAATTACGTTTTTTAGAACCTTTTTAGGTGCCTTTTTTTGAATTTTTACGACCTAAAAATCTCATCTCTATTTATAACTGTATTCTGACCATATTCATTGTATGTTTACTACAATGTGTTACACAAGAAAACATTTTACATCTGTTTTGAGAGGTGACATATTTTACATTCGATTTGTATTTTTTCGCTTGTTTATGTACACTTTTATTTATTACAGTCTTGAAAATGACCCCGATAGAGGGTCGCAACTAGTCGATTCAAAACGTAGTCTTTCTTTAACACGTCCCCTGATATCCAATATCCTAGTAAATCATATCCTTGGAACAACCCAAGCAACACAAGACCGTCAGAAATGCACATATCGATACCTTACTTTGAAAACCTCGTAACTTCATTTTAGACAAAATTGAGATTTATTGTGCATTGCAATAAGGGTCATGTACTGCATGTTCTATGAAAACTTCGTAAATTAATTTTCACAATTGTACCATCTGTAGGCATATTCACTAACTGAAAACCTCTTAATGAACAAGTTACGAGGTTTTTATTTATCAATTTTTGAAAATGTTTTGAAACTTACGAGGTTTTCATTATAATATTATGGGTATTACTCGTAACTTGTACAATATATTCCTACTATTAATTAGAAAAACTCGTAATTCTTTGAAAAATCTAAGTGGGTTGATGTTTATTACATTTTAGCTTAAAAAACTATAATATTGAATATTAATATTGCATTAGAACCTAATTGAACCAAGAAATATTACTCGTAGTTTAAAAAAACAGTTTTTTGTTGCTCCTGTAAAAACAGCTTTTAGGTACTTACGAGGTTTTCAAAGTAAGGTATATTCTGTACATATTTTTCCGTGACGATATTGCATTGATTTGCCCACTTTGTCGTTACGGTATTATATGTATAGTTTATGTACATATTCGCTAAATAATTTTTCGCAACGATTTCTTAACTAATCGGCATTGATTTTTCCGTTACGGGTTACGGTATTTTATTCATGGATTATGTACATGTGCGTTACATAAATTTTCATAACTAAAAGGCAGTGATTTTTCCGTTTCGGTATTATATGCATCGTTTGAATAAATTTTCGTAACGATTTCTTAACTAAACGGCATTGATTTGCCCATATTTTCGTTACGGTATTGTGACGTTTTTTTCGATGACGTTTCAATACGTAAAATTTAGGTGCCGATACGGCACTAATAATTTATGTACCAAACGTAATAAATATTAATATAAAAAAATTATTTTTAATTAATTATAAGCATTTAGTAAAATTTTATAATTATTAATAATAATTAAAAATAAATGTAATTTTTATTTAGATTTGAAACTTTTTACAGTCAATTATTTATTGTTATGTTTTATTAATTACATTATTAATACTAAATTAGTCATATAAATAAGCCTTATAATATATTCTTGATTCCATTTGTTTGCAATGCTAGGATCTGAAAATTTTTCATTAAAGTATACCCATTTTACTTACTTTTTTTTTTACCTAGTAACTGCCGATGTGGGATTCGATCCTGTGATTTCTGCTTGAGAGTCCGGCTCCTAATACAACAGGCTGTCCGGGTTGCTTAGTTTCAAACATTACTTATTGAATATTTCAAGTTTTTACAGCTTTACTTTAAAATATTAGAGTGCGTTGATATCGCAATAAATTCCACAGCATTGAATAAAATATTTATTTATTTACACAAATATTAAAAAAATACAACAAAATAAAATAATCTATTTTTTATAATTACACAAAGGTATACAGAAAAATTTAGATTTCGAATCTAATAAGGGTAGTAATAAGCATTTATTATTCGTAGAATCAAATATATTATGTTGCAACATTGCTTTTAAATATATGTCGCAATCTCATCAATTTAACATCATTTGTGATGTGAAAGAATTTTTTTCAAAATATCTAACTACAAAAAACGCGAAATGTGGTTTTTACAAACTGCAAGTTCCTTTTATTATGAAATGTAAGCAGTTATACTCATCGTTACTCTGATTAGACCTTGAAGATTTGTTACGGTTTTACAATTTTGTCTATTTTCAGATGACTATAAAGTTTTATGACCCTTTCAATTTTTAAAGCAATTTGAGCATGTGTTTCTAGCCTGCATACAACCTTTTAGAGGAAACATGGTTTCAATACATATTCGACCTAACTATAACAATTATATTATTTCAACATCAAAATTATTATAAATTTGTTATAATTAATATTACATTTATTTATTAATGAATTTGAAACATTTTTAAATTAAATAATTAGTAACAAAAGCCGTATTTTTCGTAAAGCAAATTTTTCATAAATTTGATGAAACGGCACAATAATAAATACTCTATTAGTCATTAATTATTTTTTTCCAGTAAACATAAAAGTAATGTAAAATAATAAAGATAATAAAAGTATTCTTTTTTAGTTACAAAAATTTCAATTATATTCGTAGATATTTTTATTCGAGTTATTAAATAATAAAATAATTAATTCGTATATTTCTTTATTTGAGCTTTAATTTATTAATAATTTAAATTCTGATGCATCGATTCTGTCGTAACTATGTTACTTTATTTAATTTAAAATTAGGTAAAATTAAATAAGTATATTGTAATTAAAAACCAAAATGATAAATAATAATGATTAATAAGATAGTTAAATCCAGCTATTATATAAATTGGGAAAGTGGAAATGTCGAAGTAAATAGATGTATAATATAAATTTAGGCAGGTCATTTTACATTTAACAATTCTATGACAATAATAAAAACTAAAAAGGGATGTTATTGTGCAAACCCCCTGTTGTTTAATGGCCTTCACTCCTGCACATGTACTTCAAAAATTTACTTACTTCAAAAAAAACGCTATGAAAATGTATGCATTGAAACTCGTAACTAAAATTAAATATTTTTTAGTTAAAAAATGCTATGTGCATATTATGCATCGAAATTTACTTCAAACAAACGCAACGAAAATGTATGCATTGAAACTCGTAACTAAAATTAAATATTTTTTAGTTAATAAATGCTGTGTGCATATTATGCATTGAAATTTACTTCAAACAAACGCAACGAAAATGTATGCATTGAAACTCGTAACTAAAATTAAATATTTTTTAGTTAAAAAATGCTATGTGCATATTATGCATCGAAATTTACTTCAAACAAACGCAACGAAAATGTATGCATTGAAACTCGTAACTAAAATTAAATATTTTTTAGTTAATAAATGCTATGTGCATATTATGCATCGAAATTTACTTCAAACAAACGCAACGAAAATGTATGCATTGAAACTCGTAACTAAAATTAAATATTTTTTAGTTAATAAAT
This sequence comes from Podabrus alpinus, assembly GCA_932274525.1. Taxonomy (NCBI): domain Eukaryota; kingdom Metazoa; phylum Arthropoda; class Insecta; order Coleoptera; family Cantharidae; genus Podabrus; species Podabrus alpinus. Next base: position 24,819,207 of record OW026454.1, read on the forward strand.
GCTGTGTGCATATTATGCATCGAAATTTACTTCAAACAAACGCAACGAAAATGTATGCATTGAAACTCGTAACTAAAATTAAATATTTTTTAGTTAATAAATGCTATGTGCATATTATGCATCGAAATTTACTTCAAACAAACGCAACGAAAATGTATGCATTGAAACTCGTAACGAAAATAAATATTTTTTAGTTAATAAATGCTATGTGCATATTATGCATCGAAATTTACTTCAAACAAACGCAACGAAAATGTATGCATTGAAACTCGTAACTAAAATTAAATATTTTTTAGTTAATCAATGCTGTGTGCATATTATGCATCGAAATTTACTTCAAATAAACGCAACGATAATGTATGCATTGAAACTCGTAACTAAAATTAAATATTTTTTAGTTAATAAATGCTATTTGCATATTATGCATCGAAATTTACTTCAAACAAACGCAACGAAAATGTATGCATTGAAACTCATAAGTAAAATTAAATATTTTTTAGTTAATAAATGCTATGTGCATATTATGCATCGAAATTTACTTCAAAAAAACGCAATGAAAATGTATACATTGATACTGTACATAAATAGTACAGTGTAGATATGAATTAAAAATTATGTAGTACCACTTCGGTACCTTTTCGGTACATAATTTTCAGTTATGAAAAAATATGTACATATTATTCATTCTTCAATGATATACCGGCACAAAATCAACATTCGTGTTACTTGGGAATAGCTTATCTTCACTTTATTCTGGCCGTTAATCCCTGCGGCAGTTAGACCAGTAAGCCACGTATCAAAGAATAATTGGATCAACGGACAATCGTATCATGGTATAATCGTATCAACGGATCATCGTATCAACGGATCATCGTATCAACGGATCATCGTATCATCGTATCATCATATCATCGTATCATCGTATCATCGTATCAACGGATCAACGTATCATCAGATCAATTTGCTTATATAGGACATCGCCCTATGAGCATAGTAGATGTAACAGTTTGGCTAATTTTTCGCGCGTTAAGTAAAAGTAAATTATTAACAATGGCATTAATCGAAAACAAATCTGCTTTCAAAACTGTAAAGAATGTGCAATTTGGCATTTTTAGTCTGGAAGATATTCGTAGCATGTCTGTCGTCCCAGAAGGTATAAATCATGTAGAAATTATGGAAGGAAGTCTTCCAAATGTGGGCGGCCTGATGGATCCGAGGATGGGAGCGTTTGACAGCACTTTACCATGTCAAACATGCGAAGGCGACCGGGACACTTGCCCCGGTCACTTTGGTCACATCGAATTGGCCAAACCGATCTTTCACGTTGGCATGATTAAAGATGTCATGAAAGTTTTACGCTGCGTCTGCTTTAATTGCAGTAAATTGTTGGTGAACCCAAAAAAAACAAAACCACTTCGAACACGCTCAGAAGAAAACTGCAGACGATTCCAAGAAACGCTGAGAACTAGTGTACGGTTTGTGCAAAGAACAAACAATATGTCACGCGGATGGTGGATGTAGAAATCATCAACCTGTAATTAGAAAATCGGGTCTCGATTTGATGGCCGAATGGAAGGAATCCGACGGAAAGGTTCCACAAGAAAAAAAGTATTTGTTGGCGGAAGAAGTGCTGCATATCTTTAGACAAATTAGCGACGCAGATTGCAGCGCCCTGGGAATGGATCCGAAATACTCACGACCCGAGTGGATGATCGTGACGGTTTTACCGGTTGTTCCTCCTTCCGCGAGACCCGCAGCTTTCATGGGCGATTCGCCGAAGAAACGTCAAGACGATTTGACAAATAAATTAGCCCTAATCATAAATATACCTTGTATAGCCTAAAAGTAGCGCACTGGCTACCCAGTTCTTAGACCTCTATACACACAGAGTATTTCCAACACGATTTGAAACGCTCTGTATGATTTTGAATTATGCGGACAGACGGACAGACGGACACGGAGCCAGATCATAAGGCTTCTTGATATACTTTGTATAGAAGCCTAAAAGTAGCGCACTGGCTACCCAGTTCTTAGACCTCTATACACACAGAGTATTTCCAACACGATTTGAAACGCTCTGTATGATTTTGAATTATGCGGACAGACGAACGGACAGACAGACGGACGGACAGACAGACACGGAGCCAGATCATAAGGCTTTTTGTTATAGTTTGTATAGAAGCCTAATAGCGCACTGGGTACCCAGTTCTTAGACCTCTATACACACAGAGTATTTCCAACACGATTTTAAACGCTCTGTATGATTTTGAATTATGCGGACGGACGGACAGACGGACGGACAGACACGGAGCTAGATCATAAGGCTTCTTGGTATACTTTGTATAGAAGCCTAAAAAGTAGCGCACTGGCTACCCAGTTCTTAGACCTCTATATACACGCAGAGTATTTCCAACACGATTTGAAACGCTCTGTTTCAAATGGATAATGAGATTAACGAATAACAAATTAGTGAATAACGAGATCAACATATCAATAAAAACTAAAACTAAAAAACTAAAAAAAAATAAAAACTAACATCACAAAAAGCGGCGAGGAAGCGATAGGAATTAGAAAAGTTAACATCGGAAGGAGGAAAAACACCAACACCAAACCAAGGTTCACAAGAGAAGTGAAGAATTTGGCAAGTGAGAAAAGAAAAGCGCACCTAAGGTATAGTATGGATAGATCACCTGAGGAATATATAAGATATAAAGCCATTAGAGACACAATAAACAACCAAATAACAATGTTGAAACGAGAATACTGAGCGAAATTCTCAGCAGACATGGAACACGATATGTATGGCGGCCAAAAGAGAATCTGGCAAATGATCCGTAGTGCAAAAAGTCCGGTAACGGAATGCATACTGCTCACAAATATCAAGAAAGACGAATGGATCAACCATTTCCAAGTGCTCTACGAGACGACGGATGGCACACCACAAGACAACGTAGCGACACCAGATGTGGAGGGAGGGAATCTGAGCGAAGAGGTGATCGTAACGCAAAGCGAGGTGGACGAAGCAATAAAAAAGATGAAAAACCGAAAATCGCCAGGAATGGATCATATCACCAACGAGATGATTAAACACGGGGGTACCGAACTATCAAAAGAGATAACAATGCTTTTCCAAAGGATAATATCATCCGGGAACATACCCGAAGAATGGCGCATAAGCGTTACGATACCCATATTCAAGAAGGGATCAAAAAACGACCCAAAAAACTACAGGGGCATAACCCTACTGAGCAGTATATCAAAATTATTCACAAAGATCCTCTCCCAGAAAATCATTGATCCGACCGGAATAAGCGACGAACAACAAGGTTTCCGCCTAAATAGATCGACTATCGACGGAATATTCATAATACGACAACTAATAGAGGGATCGATTGAATATGACAAGCCGCTATACCTTTGTTTTGTCGATTTCACACAAGCCTTCGACAGAGTAAGACTCAACGACGTGCTAACAACCCTAGATAATAACAACATTAGTAGAAAGATAATTAAAATAATCAAGGAATTGAACACTAATACTAGAACCAGAATCAAAATAGCAGGTTCGCTCACAGAAGAGATCCCAACTAAAACTGGAATCAGGCAGGGGGATAGCCTGAGCCCCACACTGTTCAACTTGATTATGGAACAAATAATCCGGGGAATTAGAGACACTAACATTGGCTATGAGATAGGGGGCAGTAGAATCCAGATGGTGTGCTATGCGGATGACGTGGCCCTGACAGCCGAAAATGAGGACGACCTACAGCGACTCCTGTTTAGACTCAATAACTTATCAAAAGCGTTCAATATGAAGATATCAACACAAAAAACTAAATCTATGGTGATTGCGAAATATCCCATACGCTGCAAACTGATGGTCGATGAGAAACCCGTCGAGCAGGTTAGCAAGTTCACATACCTGGGTGTAGATATTACTAATGACCGAAATACCATATCGGAGGTGCGCACGCAAGCGTCAAAATCAGCCATGATCTCAGGCTGCTTACGTAATATTATATGGTCCAACAAACACATGTCAATTGAGAACAAGGCAAGAATATACAAAACATGCGTGCGACCAGTCCTGACATACGCGGCCGAGACAAGAGCCGCAACATCAAGAACCAAGCAAATAATGAGAACTACAGAAATGAGAACGTTGAGATCGATAGCGGGAGTGACGCTGTGGGATAGAGTAAGAAGCGAGGTGACGCGCGAAAAATGTAAAATCCAGGACGTTGTCAGATGGACTAGAGCAAGGAGAAGGTTCTGGAGAGACCACGTCAACAGAATGGACGACGAATGAATCGCAAAGATTGCCATGACACAAAGACCTACATCCAAGAGACCCCCCGGAAGACCCCCTAAAAGATGGAAAGACAGCTGGACGTCCGAATCCTGTAACAAAATCTTTCCTTACTGCTCTAATGAGAAGTCAGCTCGGAAAAGATTAAGTCCACGCAGAAGGATAAACCATCTACTTTAAATTTGCGTGGGGCCCTGGTGTTAGGTTTTAAACTAGCTCGTTATAGCCTGGAAGCGAGAGTCGTGGATCGTGTGAAAGAAACACCCCGGAGAGATCAAGGAAACAGCTTTGCTAACACAACACAATTAAAATTAACAATAAGAAGTTCATTGTCAGAAGGCAAAGATATACGCGATGTCGGATGTAAGAGGTGTTAGCCGACCAAAACAAGCACAGTAGCAACGACATTGCCACCGAAAATCACTCCCAAACATAAACCAAGGGCACATTCGAATGGTTATATAAAAATCCCACGATAAAGTGGAACCATATCGAATCCCCTATGAAAAACAAACGAAAGCAATCTCGATGAAATGTCGCACCCTGTATATGGGTCGAACATCGTAGCCTTTCATAAAAAAAAGAACATAAAGCGAAATAAACACAAAAAAAAATGTTTAACATAGAATTTCAAATATGAAATTCGAACGTACTACTATCATTTTGGAATCCCTTCGTCAATGCATTTTACCATAAGCTATTCGATGTTATAAGTGGAAATAAATACCCTGAACAAGTTAATTAAATAAAACACAAATATCAATAATTAATAATTAAAAGTTTATTACATATCAACCTGAACATTCGATCCATTTCACACTTGCGAATGCGAACTGGATAAGATAAACTAATATCACCTCGCCGCAGGAATATAAAATTGCAAGGCTATCGCATTCTTGGCGACCACTCTAAGAATAAAAAAATGCATGACAAAAAGGAAACCAAAATGTTACACATAAAAAACACATAAATTGGTCAAGGGTGAACTCCAACGTCATCGTTCTCCAGGTGTATGGAAGAAAATTTGGCTAAATTAATTATCCAGTAACTGCGAAGCAATGAACAAAATTATTTGGCGACTTACCATTGTGAAAATGAAGTAATATTTCACAGGAAGCACTGACCATGGGTCCAACAAAAAATGTACGATCCGGGAAAAATCAACCATCCCTCAAATCACGAATGTCACATCCCCATGAAGGGTTTTGGAGCGCAAGATCCAAAAAACCATTCGTATTGATGGATGGGAACCCTCACAAAATCGAATCATCCCTTTTCAAAATTTTTAACCAAAAACTGATAACCATTTCACAGCACTTTCAAACATGACCGGAGCGTTCGAGCGCCCACCAATGACCTCTTATCATAGCATGCGCGAGTTTAATCTCCGTCAATCACGTTCGCTATACAGAGTGCTACGAAATATGTCGCTAGATGTTAAAAGTTGAATTTATAAATTCAACGTTGTTGCGAAAAGTGAAAATTTTTCGTAACAATCCCAAGAGGGCAGAACATGATTAACCAACAGGGCTAAGCCCTAATAGAAGAAGAAGAAGAAGAAGAAGAAGAACATATCAATATATCAACGTATCATCGTATCAACTTATCATCGAATCATCGGATCATCGGGTCATCGGATCAACGTATCAACGTATCATCGGATCAAAGTATCATCGGATCAACGTATCATCGGATCAACGTATCATCGGATGAACGTATCATTGTATCAACGTATCATCGGATCAACGTATCATCGGATCAACGTATCAACGGATCAACGTATTTAAATTATATAGGTGAAAAGTTATGTAAATAACACGATTTGAAACGCTCTGTATGATTTTGAATTATGCGGACAGACAGACGGACGGACGGACAGACGGACGGACGGACGGACAGACAGACACGGAGCTAGATCATAAGGCTTCTTGGTATACTTTGTATAGAAGCCTAAAAAGAAAGATGTAGAAATGGATTACTGACGAAATCATGCAACTGATGGATGTAAGAAGATAACAAAAAAACAATCCCTAAAATACAACAAAATAAATAAATTAATTAGTCAAAAAGTTAAAAGAGTACGGTACGGGACGGTACTGCAGAGAATGGGAAAAGACAATGAAATAATAAAAACAACAAAAAGAAAGAAAACTTCGATATTTTGATCACGTAATGCGCAGTGACAAGTATCGCATACTTCAGCTGTTCTTATAGGAAAAGATTGAAGGTAGAATGGGATCCGAACTACGAAGAATATCTTGACTGAGAAAATTGAAACAGTCGACCGGAATGACATCCGCGGCATTGTTTTGGTCAACAGCTAACAAAGTGAGATGGAATTTATTTAGACCCATCCTCTAAATTCCGCAATACAAGAATGGATCAGTTACATTTCAAAAATAATTATTAAAATTTCAATAATTTTGTTAATTATACTTGCGACATTTATGGGTTTCAAATGTGTTTGAAAAAAGTTATTTCCTGTTAATTATTTCTTCATACTTTATTAACTATTAACACTATTAAAACATTCGAATAAAAATAAAATAATATATTCTTGGCAAAAGTTGAACCCAAAAGTACTAATATTTCAAATAATATTGTCATAAAATTTCCACTTACACCATGTGCAACTGAAAATGGCCCGTTATTTTCTGGGACAGACTTTATGCAATTGCATTCCTCTCATATATTGTACTTTGGCTCTAACAAGAGAATTTACCGATGGAAAATGTATCGAACACAATTTATTGACTAACAATAAATTGTTAGTTGATGGTTGACGATTTTAATATCGTTAAATACTTAATATGATTTTTCAAAAATTTGTAAATTATTTAGCTTATTAAGAATATTTAAGTATAATTTAGTTGTTAACGTACTGCGTTAATTTTTCACTTCATAAATTTCATTTTTTATGCAAATAAAAAGTTGTGGTGCTGAAGTGTCGGTCGGTATCTGACCCTTGCTGTATTTGCCATTCTTTTTCTGATTTCCTCGATTTTAACGAAAAGCAGAATAAATTGTTGAAAAAAGTGTACATAGGAATAACTTAATATTATTGTAAAAATAAAAGCGTATTCTGAATAAACTAATATACGTAAATGTATACTTAATATCAAAGATTAATTTCCAACGTTTAAATACCAGCTTTTACTTCACTTGTTGCACATTTTGTATATTGGTAACTAACTCAGTGAGTTACCTACATACTACAACCTTTTAAGGAATAATTTACTAGCTTGTATCGAATTAGATCCACATCAATAAAAAAGGCAATAATATAATATATTTATTTAATTACTTCTTGTCTGTATAATAAATGTATAATAAATGCAAGAAATATTGTAAAAAGCTATAAGAATTTAAAACAACAACCTAATAATAGCTTATAAGCCATTATTTTATATTAATACTCTAAAATGTTAAACAATCAATAAATTCGTGGTTCACGTAGTGAAACTTAATATTAACCATATCTGTAGTATAAGCAAATTTTGTACAACCATAAAATGGACGCTTCTTAATAACCTGGCTGAAGCTTGACTCATACTCATATTCGTAAACATTACAGTCGACCAGTTAAATCATGGTAAAAATATTATTATTTTTATTTTTGCTTTTAAATTTATAATTAAACAATAAAGCGCTTACAGAAGGTACCAATACGAACTAATTAAATAAATTAAAGTAAATAAATATTACATTAATAGACCTCATTTAGGCTTCCAAAAATATACAATGATAGGCACAACACAAAATGATAAAAAAATTGCAGGAGGCGCATTTGATGAGATCCCCTCCCAAATTTTTGATATGACAATCTACTTGATGATCTGCATCTATGTTCCAAATTTCATAATCCTCTTTAGGGGATAAGGGTGTCAAAAAGCAGCCCTTACCTATAAGAAGTTAGTAAAAAATTCCCAGATGGCGTAGTTGACGAGATCCCCTCCCACATTTTTTATATGATAATCTACTTGATGACCTGCATCTATGTTCCAAATTTCATAATCCTCTTTAGGGGATAAGGGTGTCAAAAAGCAGCCCTTACCTATAAGAAGTTAGTAAAAAATTCCCAGATGGCGTAGTTGACGAGATCCCCTCCCAAATTTTTTATATTACAATCTACTTGATGACCTGCATCTATGTTCCAAATTTCATAATCCTCTTTAGAGGATAAGGGTGTCAAAAAGCAGCCCTTACCTATAAGAAGTTAGTAAAAAATTCCCAGATGGCGTAGTTGACGAGATCCCCTCCCAAATTTTTTATATTACAATCTACTTGATGACCTGCATCTATGTTCCAAATTTCATAATCCTCTTTAGGGGATAAGGGTGTCAAAAACCAGCCCTTACCTATAAGAAGTGAGTAAGAAATTCCAGATGGCGCAGTTGACGAGATCCCTCCTAAATTTTTGATCTAGTTTGAATCTTAGAAATAATAAAATATAATTCAGGAAAATATTTATTAAACAAAGCCAATAATGAGGAATAATTTACAAATCTATACATAACACTAACAATCGAGTTGGTGAGATCCCTTACTAAATTGTTTATATAATATTCCACTTAGCAATAAAAATATATAATTAAGGAGGATATTTATTAAACAAAGCCCAAGAATGACAAATAATATTATGTAAAAGCAGGTCTTATAGCATAATTACATGGGGGTAATTAAAAGAAGACGAGACGGTCATAGCTTAGTGGTTAAGTGCGCCTACTGCTAATGCGAAATGCTCGGTTCAAATCCGGGCAGAGTAAAAACTTTATTCTGACCGTTTCTCCTCGGAAGGCAATGGCAAACCACCGAGGTAATTTGCCATGAGCGCCCATCTCGCAATGAAGTGTATTACACTTCCCGTGGTTCGGAGCCCACGTTAAACAAGTAGGTCCTCTGTGTATGTGAAAATAAATCGAACGCACATCACATGCATAGAAAGAGATGGGTCACGACGCTTCTGTCAAAGGAGCATCACGATTGAGGAGGAGGAATTAAAAGAAAATGTACAAATCTAATACATAACACTAACACTCTCTAACAATTGTTTCTCCGGCCTTTGGCGGGGGGGGGGGCATGTTTCAGTATGATGTACATCGGGTTGGATCATCTCCTTGGTTGGTTTGGAGTAGCTCGTTATATATTTTATCTAATGTATATGTAATTGGAAATTCATAATTAATTTCTTCGATATTATAACGTTGCTTATATTTTTCAATTATGTTGTTTGTACCATTTTCTTCGATGTCGTAGAATTTGAAAGTTAGTTTCATATTTATGGCGCTCAAAAGGGCGAAACATAATAGTTTCAGGTCTAATCCTGGGAAGACTGTCAAAATAGTTTTGGCCATCGTTACAGACATTGTATAACTTATGAACTCAGTGGAATAATCCCATTTTAAATAATTTTCTGGTTCTCGCGTATATTTGAATAAACGACATTCTTCGTTAATGTCTTTCGTGGTAATAATATTCTGAATATATTTTTGATAATGGTATACAAAGTACTCAATTTCAAGTTGGTCGCATATTATTGTCCTCTTAGAATTTACAGTCACGAAAGGATCATTCCCGTAGTGATTACAAAGTTGGCAAGTATAAAGAAATTCTTGTGTTTTGGCCTCAATTTTTTACTAACTTCTTATAGGTAAGGGCTGATTTTTGACACCCTTATCCCCTAAAGAGGGTTATGAAATTTGGAAAATAGATGCAGGTCATCAAATAGATTGTCATATAAAAAATTTGGGAGGGGATCTCGTCAACTGCGCCATATGGGAATTTTTTACTAACTTCTTATAGGTAAGGGCTGCTTTTTGACACCCTTATACCCTAAAGAGGATTATGAAATTTATAACATAGATGCGGGTCATCAAGTAAATTGTCATATAAAAAATTTGGGAGGGGATCTCGTCATCTGCGCCATCTGGGAATTTTTTACTAACTTCTTATAGGTAAGGGCTGGTTTTTGACACCCTTATCCCCTAAAGAGGATTATGAAATTTATAACATAGATGCGGGTCATCAAGTAAATTGTCATATAAAAAATTTGGGAGGGGATCTCGTCATCTGCGCCATCTGGGAATTTTTTACTAACTTCTTATAGGTAAGGGCTGGTTTGTGACACCCTTATCCCCTAAAGAGGATTATGAAATTTGGAACTTAGATGCAGGTCATCAAGTATATTGTCATATCAAAAATTTGGGAGGGGATCTCGTCAACTGCGCCATCTGGGAATTTTTTACTAACTTCTTATAGGTAAGGGCTGGTTTTTGACACCCTTATCCCCTAAAGAGGATTATGAAATTTGGAAAATAGATGCAGGTCATCAAGTAGATTGTCATATAAGAAATTTGGGAGGGGATCTCGTCAACTGCGCCATCTGGGAATTTTTTACTAACTTCTTATAGGTAAGGGCTGCTTTTTGACACCCTTATCCCCTAAAGAGGATTATGAAATTTATAAAATAGATGCGGGTCATCAAGTAAATTGTCATATAAAAAATTTGGGAGGGGATCTCGACACCTGCGCCATCTGGGAATTTTTTACTAACTTCTTATAGGTAAGGGCTGGTTTTTGACACCCTTATCCCCTAAAGAGGATTATGAAATTTGGAACTTAGATGCGGGTCATCAAGTAGATTGTCATATCAAAAATTTGGGAGGGGATCTCGTCAACTACGCCATCTGGGAATATATTACTAACTTCTTATAGGTAAGGGCTGGTATTTGTCAACCTTATCCCCTAAAGAGGATTATGAAATTTATAACATAGATGCGGGTCATCAAGTAAATTGTCATATAAAAAATTTGGGAGGGGATCTCGTCACCTGCGCCATCTGGGAATTTTTTACTAACTTCTTATAGGTAAGGGCTGCTTTTTGACACCCTTATCCCCTAAAGAGGATTATGAAACTTGGAAAATAGATGCAGGTCATCAAGTATATTGTCATATCAATAATTTGGGAGGGGATCTCGTCAACTGCGCCATATGGTAATTTTTTACTAACTTCTTATAGGTAAGGGCTGGTTTTTGACACCCTTATCCCCTAAAGAGGATTATGAAATTTGTAACTTAGATGCGGGTCATCAAGTAGATTGTCATATCAAAAATTTGGGAGGGGATCTCGTCAACTACGCCATCTGGGAATTTTTTACTAACTTCTTATAGGTAAGGGCTGGTTTTTGACACCCTTATCCCCTAAAGAGGATTATGAAATTTATAACATAGATGCGGGTCATCAAGTAGATTGTCATATCAAAAATTTGGGAGGGGATCTCGTCAACTACGCCATCTGGGAATTTTTTACTAACTTCTTATAGGTAAGGGCTGGTTTTTGACGCCCGTATCCCCTAAAGAGGATTATGAAATTTGGAACTTAGATGCAGGTAATCAAGTATATTGTCATATCAAGAATTTGGGAGGGGATCTCGTCAACTGCGCCATCTGGGAATTTTTTTATCATTTTGTGTTGTGCCTATCATTGTATATTTTTGGAAGCCTAAATGAGGTCTATTAATGTAATATTTACTTTAATTTATTTAATTAGTTCGTATTGGTACCTTCTGTAAGCGCTTTATTGTTTAATTATAAATTTAAAAGCAAAAATAAAAATATTAATATTTTTACCATGATTTAATTGGTCGACTGTAATGTTTACGAATATGAGTATGAGTTTGAGTCAAGCTTCAGCCAGGTTCTTAATAATGACTAAACCGCTGTCGTAGAGTCCTCAAATATGAGGTATGAAGTTAATTAAAATAATGAAACGCAAGATATTTGATTGTGGCTAATTTTATGCATACCCTTCAAAATAGCTCTTCAAAAAATGTGAGGAACATCTTGACCTAGTTGATATGTCCAGTTCGTATATATAATCTTCTTGAATGCGTTATACCAGAGATGAGCAACATTTTTTTACAACGGGCCAACTACAAATTTAAAAATATTGTGTAAGAAACTTATGACCATACAAACACTGAATGATGAACTCAAATAATCTCTTTATTAACAAAATAAACCCGGCGTAACATTTCATAGAATAACAGTATTTCAAGGGTGCTTAAAAGTTTGGTTCTCCTCCCACGACTTAATTTTTTCACTTATGTGATTGATTTTGTGGATCAAAATCTAGATAATCTAGATAAGATTTTTGGAACAAAGTATTCTAAATTTTTATCCAACTTCAAAACTTATTTTTTAAAAACTTGAAGGGTAACTTCATTGAGTAGACACGTTAACATTTGATAATATACGATTTTCACGAAATTGATAATAATTTTTAGATGATTAAATTAAAATTTAATAACTTATTTTAGTAACAATTTGTTAATTATTGTAAATACTAAACTACAAATTTGATTAAATTGTTTGATAATTAACTTATCATAATAGGCAATTTGAAAACTAGATTGACAAATAATTGGGATTTGTTTAAATTATTATTTTGGATAATTCAATTTATTGGTTACTGTGTAGTAGTTTAATTTGTAGATAGTTTGTAAATAATTTAAATAGGATTTAGTTTGATTTAAAATTATGTGTATAACGGTCGATTTTCAGAATAATAGATTGTATATTTGTTTGATTGTTAAAATATAAAATTTGATTTATTGATGAATTAGGATAATAATCTATCATTGTTAGAATTTGTAAGAATATTCATAATTTTTAGTCGTTTAGATTTAAGAATTAAAGAACTGACTGAGAAGCTTTAGTTTTCAATTTTGTAATTTGCTAAGTACGAAGGATTTGTCGAGATTGTCTCTGACTAGAAGATACTATTTAAATGTAATATGTACTTACAAAATAGGAGTGATAACATTGGTACATATGAGAACGACAAAATAAGGTAGAAAATCTGTAGTAAATTATGAGATTCAAAATTGATAAAACTGAAAGCTTAAAATTAATACATCGTAGTGCTAGTGCATAAGGTAGACAACACAAATAGCATACATTCAAAGAGAGAGAACCCATTTCATAGGGGCCGGCCCTAGTCAATTTTCTCATCATGTAAGTGAAAAACCGTTCAAGATATTTGGACCGCAAGTAAAATAAATGAGTACAAATAGAACAAAGGGTCAGAGGTCTAATAGAATACATTTCAGAGAACGAGAAAATAGTGAGAACAAAAGAACATACTACTTTAACCGGAAGAGATAGGTGGACAGGCAAGGAGGCACCAAAGATCCATAAGAAATGTTCTAATTAAGTAGAATAAAATCAAGGAAATGAGAAAACCTTTCGAGGTTCAAGGAAAGTCGAGAAAAATTCAGGAAGATAAAAAATAGGTGCAATACAGGAAGAAATTTAAATTAACGATAAGGGCTAGGCTGGCGAGAGGTAATAGCTAACTCCGTAGCTAAATGGGAGGAATCCTAAGGAGATAGTGCAGATTATCTTGAAGAATCAACACGGTGTAGATGTTAAGCAAGTCGAGGTCTTTGAAATAGGAAATATCAGAGAAAGGAAAGCAATTTTGGCTAAGATTCAAAGCTGGGAAGAGAAAATACATAATATAATGAAAAATTGGAATAAATTGAAAGGACAAGGTTTATAGTGATATGAGTACGAAAGAGCTACAGATCCAGAGGAGAATAAGAGAACTGGTTAAAAGGAAACGGAAAGGGGGTATAAGGTGAGAGTAGGATACCAAAATCGAACTGTAAATAATAAGATCTATAATTGTAATTTGATGGAAGAAGCTTTGAATCTCCAATTAGAAGACGATGAACTACGTTACGGTAAAATGAAAAGCGCATGGTTAATTTCCAACAAATATCGAATCTTACAGGTCTTAATATTAGGAGTAAGAAATTTCGGAGCCCACGTTAAACAAGTACGTCCTCTATGTATGTGAAAATAAATTGTACGCACATCATGTGCATAGAAAGAGATGAGTCACAATGCTTCTATTAAAGAAGCATCACGACTGAAGAAGAACATGTAAATTATAGGTAATGCAGTGTTCACTTCGTGTCGGCAAGTGATAGATTTCATTTTAAAATATGAAAATAATCAACAAAATTTTATTAAAGGAGGAAATTCGCGATTTTTGCATAATGATTATAGCTCAATGGTAATAAAAATTTATACATAATTAAATAGTAGAAATGTTATTAAAATAGAAATAAATGTACATTATGTGTATTTACGTATTTTTATTTTTAATATTTGGGATGGCCACCATTAGCCTTTATGACATCTTGTAACCGGCGTGGGATTGAGTTAGTTAAGCTTTTTCAAGTATTCATCACTAAAATTATTATTGTCCCATACAAATTGTAAAGCACATTTAAGTTCTGGGACACTTTTAGGTTTCATAACTGCCCAAAAATTTTCAATAGGATTTAGGTCAGGGTTGTTTCCGGCCAAACAATAATAAAAATCCCATTATTTAAACAATATTGTGAATTATTCTATATTTCTCAAAAATGGATATAAGTTTTATTAATTGAAAATCAATTAGATCAGCTGTTTTTGAAAGAAGCTGTCGATTACGGCATTACGATTTTTACGTTTCAAAATAAGTTTAATTTTTGTTGAATATGGATCATCGTCACTACTTTAGTAAAATATTGCGATGTCCGGGTAAATTAAAGACCTACGCAATATTTTTATTATTTAATTTGAATTGAAAATTTTTTTTACTTATGCCGGCTAACTTTTGTATTAATAGAGCATGAAATCCCCTTACCTCTGGAATTTTTCCTAAAGCTTATGTTTTTGGCTTATTTTACCCTGTAAGTTAATGTTTTGTTTGGATTTCAACAATCCCAGAATGATATACTTTTTACAATAACCATTAGTTTTATTTACACACATTAATTAGAATAGACAATGTTTATTTTTATCTCAAGATCAAATAAATTATTAATCCTTACAATGTTTATTGTTTTAATTATTAATCCCAAATATTTCGAATCACCCGTGTATTTCAATGTTTTTGAATTACGCATTACTTTTTCATTAACTAGAAAAATTGACTAGGTCGCTTAACTTACATGCTGGCCTCGTCATCCGGTTCTTACCTCACTATACGTGTTGGCGTGAAATATCTTCCTTCACCAAAATCTTCGTTTGCTTAAATTTTATAGTGCATCGACCATTCCATTTGGTAAATAAACATCCAAATTTAATTACCATAAATTATTCTTCTTGGCTTAGTAAGTATTTTTAACTTTTATGTAAATTATTTTCTGCTGTGAACCACGTGTTCATTTATTGATTTAACTTTATTTGTTTGTAGGATCCTCACACCTTGGTGTTGATCAAAAACAACTCCAACTATTGATTTTCCGAAGACCGAACAAATTCACGTCTTCTCACATTCGAGACCACATAGGAAACTGTTGTTTACAACTTTCGTTGTCCTGGTTTTTCGTTAATTATTGTTATTTTTCAATCTTGATTCTTTTTATAATTTGGTGAGTGTTATGGCCACTTTACACGAGGGGATTTTTTCATGCGATCGATCGCCGCGCCATGTCGCAGCAACTAAGCGCCTCGTGTAATACAAAATCGCTCATGTGATTAGTCCCTGCAACTTGGCGCACGTGCGATTTTATGAATTAAAATAAATAAATGCCTCGTGTAAAGTGACAATGCGATAGGTCGCAGCAACCTGGTGCATGCGAAAAATCCCGGCAAAAAGTCGCGGCGATCGATCGCATGAAAAAATCCCCTCGTGTAAAGTGGCCATTACGCGCTTTTGATTAATTAAATAGTTTTGAAATGTCATAAAACTAATTCACTTTTATTGTTTATTTTAGCACCTGCCGAAAACAACATCGCCAAGCTTGTAGTCCGTACCGTGCTGCTTGTAGCGGTCTTTCGGAGCCGTTACTCCTTGTTCTTCCAGCGAACTTACGTAAACATTGTATAACGAACTTCTTAATTTAATATTTTAAGACTATTAACAAATTTCTTATAACTAACATTTTCTAACTACTTAGTGAACAAATCTTTTTGTACTATTAACATTTATCATTCTAGGACCTTCTTTTGTTTTTACTCAATAACCTCGTTGAGTATTTATTGCAATTATGGGCGACTGTTGGGTTAATGTAACCACTCGAAACAAAATTTCTTCAGCTACACACTAAAGAATAGGCTTATTTTAGGCTATAGAAAAAATAACTTGCGAGAAATTTTGAAAAATAACCAAAATATCGAGTTTTGAAAAGAAGGGAAAAGTAAATTCATGTAGCCGGTCGAACCCGGGGTCTGCACATATATCCGGTTACAGTCCCTTGAAATGGAGTGAAATTTTTTCGGTCCGATTTGAATTTTTCTTTGAAATTCGGATAGATGGGGGTGTGATTAGTAGATATTAGTAATAAATATAATCAAAAAAATGGAAAATAAGTCGTGTATTGCCTAAAAAGTGAAAAAATTAAATTTTTTTTGCCTTCCAATTTTAGGGGTGTGCATTCGAAAAGGAGGGTAATCCATCGTCAAATCCTACCCTTACGGGGCGCCGCTCCGCTCTGCACCCCTCCAGGGCGGATTTGACTCTGGTTACTAGGCTAAACATACGAGAAGCGCCACCGATCAAGAACACCGGGATCTATGCAACCGGGATGTGAGAGACCCTCGAAATAGCATTAAAAAGTATAGTTGCGGTATGGGACAGTAAACTATTACGTTTAACCCCCAAAAAATCGCTTAAAAACAAAAAATAACCTATGTTGCATGTACGACCGTCGACCTGCATCTGACGCTCCGAAATTTTCTAAGTGTAAGAGTATATCAATCTGCACGTACCGTCAACAAAATGGGTGAGATTCCACCCGCGCGTCAGTGAAACATGTAAAATTTACGATTTTCAAAATCGATTATTTCAAAATTTTGATAACAAATTCTCGGTTCATATTTTGAGAATTTGTTATATTAACTGTGTTCTTTAGTGTGTAGCAGAAGAAATTTAGTTTCGAGTGGTTACATTAACCGTACAGTATGTGATCCGATCCTTCGACGAATCTCCCAATGCGTTAAGAGACCTCATGCTTGATTTTACTTTTTGATAATTAATTAATAATATTTAATTCCTTAATTCGTTGAGACACCGCAATATGTTAATAATTCGATAATTTAAAAATTTTTCTAAACTATTGAAAATTTTAAACCCAAGTAAATATTTATATAAAATATTTCCAAATTGCAAAAGTTTTTTTTAATAAAAACCACTGAAGTGCAGCGGGTTCATTTATTTCTATTTAAAACAAATAACCTTTCGAATTCAAACTTTTTCAATATAGAAATATCTATGTAGAGAAAACCGCTAAACCAGCCATAATAAGTTTATAACTTAAAACATAAAAATAGAGTTTATATTTTCAATTTAAAAATAAAGCTGAAAGTATAAATTATTAATATCTATACAAAATTTGAAACTTTAAATACATTAGCATAGCAAAATATAAGCACACTTTAAATATTATGCAAAAGTTTCAACTGCATATTAAGTTTTATAATTGGATGCTACTGATGATTTTAATAATTATAGAGTGGTGTAAATTTCTATAGTCCTTATTTGTTCGCTTCAAGGAATTTTAATAAAAATATTATCACAGTAGAAATAGACGATATACCGACGTCGACATTACATTTTGAATTTTGTCGTCAGTAAATGAAATGAAATTTAAAAAGAAAAAAAACAAATTTTGCGGTTCACAATATTAAACATTTAGGTATTAATAAAAATAAACCAAATTTTTTATATCAAATTTTACGCTTTACGGAAAAAATAAACATTTGGTGAAATTTTTAACGTCGTTTCATATGCAGTCGAACCTCATTTTCAAGTCTGCTTCAATGCTGGCAAATTGACTCACAAAAGAGAATCTATATAACTGCTAAAACCACGCATTTAAGTTTATCTATTCACAATGAATATTTTATTTTAACTTGCGTATTTCATTTCCTCCTTTACCCTCAACAACTCCAAACTCAAAGTAATACATTATACAAGAATGAGTTAGATGAAACGTCACAATCAATCTTACACACTAAGAAAAACAAATTGTTTATCTTTCCGAATAAATAAATATAATATTAGTAAATAGTAAACAATAAACTTGACTAAGTTTTCTTATCTGTGTCTCAGTTCCAAATCAAGTTCGTTTTGAAAAATGTTATCGCTCAAGAAAACTTTTTATATCGTAGTTAAAATCAATACTTTTTGCATTATTTAAAAAAGCAGAACCAGCTTGACGAATTGATTTAAGTTTTAGAAAAGGCATTGCTACAAGCGCGAAAGAATTTTGTATTATTTAATAAAATGCAAATTTACATAATTTAATTTTTGTACATTTTCCCTTTATTTTTATATTCAGCTTTAGTGCGCATACCAGAAAAAACGTTAAAAATTAATAAAAAATTGTATATTACGTAAATCCATTCCTGTTTACGCGTTAAAGTAGCTTTTCGTATTTATTTTGAATTTAAAGTTAAATTATAAAACACTCGAAACAAACACTAAAACTTAATTTGTGTCGTTGAGCGTTGTATTTGTAAATTTATTTGGAAGAAATGTGCAAACAATCGAAGAGGAATAATGAAGTACCTTCATCTTTCTCAATTACAAAACAGGTAGAAAATTTCATTCCTACGGCAGGAACTGCAAATGTCAACTAAAGCTTGTTTTATTTCCTAATAATAATTTTTGCAAACGTTCATAACGAAGTTTTTATTTTGATAATTAATTACAAAGTGTATAATGTAGTGCCCATAAAAGAATATTAAAGTACTATCAAATAAGTTATTCGGTATAAGATTAAATGCTTTCAATATGTAAGATTTTGTTTTTTAATATCATCAACATCAAACGCAATTTTAATACATCCACCGCATATTACTAAATTTTGGGTATAATTTATATTTTAATTATTAAACCGATACTTGAACCGATACACTTTTCAGAAATATTAAATTTCCCGTAATATCATCTGGCAGATTTTAATACTCGTAAATAAATTTATCAGAAACTGTCGATATATTATTTGAAAAAAATAATTAAATCATTTTTTGGGACAATACATTCATGTGATGCCAACCATCTGGTTTACAAATTAGGGTTTTCAAGTAGCTTTCAAATAAAACTGCAAGCACTTCCTGTGTTCAATTTTTAAATTGAAAAACTTAAAAGTACCTCGGGGAACGCATTCGTAGTATAGAACCCAACCAAAATAAGTACAACGAGAAAGAGGAATTCATTAAGTGAATAAAAATAGCATTTTTAATTTATTTTGCTGAATCTACTAACTCAAAGAAAACAAACTGAATAATTCCAACTAATTTTAATTTGCTTTTGTTACGCACATACTTTTCGTTCGATTAATATAATCAATGGTGGATTCGCGGTTCAATATAGTGAAACTTGATAGTATCTATATCTGTATTTTGGATTTACCAAAAATGCAGCAAACGCTTTTAAGAACTAAAATGCACAAAATTCCAGAAATAAAATATTGTTTGGTAAAGCTTCGTAAAAGTTTTCTTTCGTCACGCTGTGACAGGATCGCCATATTATTATTATTATTTATTTTGTAAAAATTGTCAGATTTTGTAGAAAAGGTTTTTACATGTCGATCCTCTTCCGTCTTGACTGACAACTTGCATTAATTATTTAATTTGCACGTGTAGGGAAGGTGGAGAGAGAAAAGGGTTGTAAGGACATATTTACCTAATTGCGTAAATTGTGCGCTAATCCTTAGGTTCACGTCGGAATTCCCGAAGCAAAGTTGCATGAAAGTACGTGCTGCTTTTTATAATTGCTAACCATTTTCTAGACCACCGTGTGCAATTAGCATGTCTTTTTTCTTTCTAATCTCGCATGGCCCAACAAAAAACTTGTAAAAATTAATGCGTAAGTTAATTAAAAACTAAAAACATAGAGAGAGAGAGAGAGAGAGATAATGTTTATTAAGCAATACATATATTGTACTGGAAATTCAAATTTTTGTAAATCTGATCCATTCTCGGTAGCGTTTCGTTTGCAGTTCAGGTTTGTTCGCAATAGAGCAAGAAAGTATTTTCCTGGTGCATCCCTGCGAAACATTAGGTAGCTTAGTTTCCCTTCATTAATTCAGATCGATGGCATCTGATTAGAAACAATTCTCATGGTTAGTTGAGGACCTCATCTGTATTCGAGGTCATTGAACTGAAATGTTTGATGTGGTTTATTTTTCAATAAAAATTAAATTTTTGATGATGTGGACTTGACCTTACTTCTGTACATTGTTATTATATTGTGTAACATTACTTTTGCTGTGGCTTTGCGCTAATTTTGTATAGAATTTAATAAGGGTGATAAGTAGTTGAATGGTTCTGCTCTAAGTCGTGCAATAAAGACGCGCAAGCAAGGTGTGTTCGGGAAAGCTCTTGGATGGGTGACCGACAAAAATTATAAAAATTTATCCCCTCATATATTCTCTCAGTTGGTTTTGGAATGTGCTAGAGTAAACGTCGCACAATTGAAAATATTTTAGTAATTTTGGATTTAGCAGTTGGTACGAGAGAAGAATTTTTACGGTTGGCAGAAATTTTTGTGCTCATAAGATTGGATTGGAAAAATTAATTGGATTTTCAATCAATATTGGTTTTATGCTGGTTATTTTGAGAATCGTTTATACAGCAATTGGAAAGTTTTGTTGCTGTTTATAATATCGAGGACTGCCTGGTTATGTTGGAAAATTTCGTACCGTTGGAGGAAAATTTAAGGTTACCTGGAGATAAATTTTGGTCAATTTCAATAAATTTCAAGATTAGTCTACAAAGTATTGGAATTAATTTTAACGTACCTGGATATTTTGGATGTACGATTGGATATCATGCGAACGTGATTCCGTTGCTTGGATTTGGGAATACCAGCACATCTGTCAAGTTTGCAGATAAAAACACACCTGTTCTGATTGTTTCTACAGAAGCTAATATCACTAATGTCATCATTCACAGTGGCGTACTAAACGAAGGTAACTGTTATTTAAATTTAGTTAAAACATTCTTAAAAATTTCGAAGTTATCTTTTATTTTTAATAATCGTGAACAATATTTGTGTACCAAAACTTTTTATGTATTTTGTTATTTGATATCGTCAAGTTTACATCTTTTTAATAGCCACAGCAAACATTCATCTGGTTTTGTAATAAAAACAACCAATACAACTGTCTATGAGATATTGTTTCTTTTATTTAACGTCAATAAAAAGGGCTACATTTGCAGAGTGGTACTAGGATTTTATTTCAAACATAGCGGGGTAGATCAACAAATTATAATTATTTGTATATCGAGTTGCTATTTTATTAAAGCAACAAAATTAAGGTCTGCGTCAGATTTACGAAGACGTCAAATCACAGTTCAATATTGTACAAATATAAAAGTAAAAGAGTCTCAAGTTCTGGAGCTAGTCGTGGTGAGTAAGATAGTGATTATTGAAGCGATTTTTGGGCGACACAGTAGTTGCACCCCAAATATCACAACAATATATACAAACAAGTAATAAATATTGCTTAAAAGGCAAAAGTTCAACATTTTCAGTTGATTTTCAACCATTTCCTATCATAATTAGGCCAAAACAATCCAAAAATCCAAATTAAAATTTCCAAGTGTCAAAGTCAATTTTTCAACACATCTCCAAATTCTACTTTTAATCTCATTCCAAATTCCACTTTTAATCTCATTCAATCGTCTTCCCCGCCTTCCAAATAGTACTTCTAGATGTTTTTAGAATGTTTTTCTTGCATTATAAACCTTTAAATTAGCAAAGTTCTGGGAGCTACTACAGACGCGTTCTGTCACTTCTAATAATTTTACATTAATACGAAACTGAAGAAAAATCATCAAATAAAACATAAATGGTTTGGACATGAATATAATATTATGTATAGTATTCAGTTTTAGTTGTTGAACAAGATGTACGACAGAACATTGCATATGGACCGGGCTT
Organism: Podabrus alpinus; assembly: GCA_932274525.1. Lineage (NCBI taxonomy): Eukaryota > Metazoa > Arthropoda > Insecta > Coleoptera > Cantharidae > Podabrus > Podabrus alpinus. The sequence continues at coordinate 24,841,466 of OW026454.1, forward strand.
CATAAAAATATATTGCAGAAGTGGAATACATAGTATAGGACTAAGATCGCATCATCATCCATACTTGTGAATTCCGAATAAATTTCTATCATTATGGATTCAAGAGATACGCCATTTCCACTAGTTTACATGCAGGTTTCACATTTTGCCCTATTGCCCAAAACAAATTGGCCAACGATGAAACTACTTGTTTAAAAAAAATGTAAAGGGTTGTAAGGACATCAAGGAACGAGGTGGAATCCTAGCAGTAAGTTACGGTAATATACTGAACATAATATAAGTCATAATTACGGATTTCGTGTGATTGTAACAACGTTATTTTTGAAAACTCTTTTCCCGGCTAAGCACAACGGTCCGCAAATAATTACAAAAAATATTGGGCGTAGGCTGTTGTTTTTGCTAAAAATGTATTAAAGAAAAACAAAAGAAATACAAAAATAGTTTAAATACATTGTCGTGTTTTTTAAGACAACGAAGCCATATAATAATGGGCTAATCCCTCAAATTTTTTTTTTCATTAAAATCGAAAATTTAAGTGATTTTAAACCCCTCTTGCGTAAAAAAAATTTTTGTTAGCAATTTTAACGATCGTATTGAAGTTCAAAAATTGAAATATTTTTAAATAATTAAAACGCGGTAAATAATGACGTACATAAAGGTAAGCCAATTAGAAGCCAATACACTCCCACTATTGAAATTTAATTATTTTTAAATGTCAGTTGGTATACTATAACCTTGAAAGTTTAAATAATAATGTATTTAAATGTAAAGAATGAATTGAAACTATATATTATTATTTTTATACTTCAAAATGGGTAGCAATTAGAAATTAATTTTGAACAAGCATCATTTATTTATTTACAAATTGCATATTTTCATAGTGAACGTAGATGGCGTATTATGTATGCATGTTTGCCATGGTTATAATAAGTATTTGAATTTACGGATTTTTAACAATTTTTAAACACATCACATGGGTACACTCAACGATGTAATTTTCGCATACATATAAACGTGGCATCGTGGTAAATGCAATTTTAATTGCAAATTGTGATTGGACTACCTTTTGGTACGTCACAGAATGGCGCCTTTTCAAACGTATACGTTTAAAAAAGGCACTTTATTTAATTAGTATAGCGTTTTAAAATTATATATTTGTAATTATATATAGTATTTTGCTATGGGCCATCGATTTTTATAGGTAAAAATTATATTTTTGACAACACGGGACAACCCCATTATTATTAATTTTTTCTAAATTATAAACACTTTTCAATTTAAACTTTTATTTTATTTTATTTATTTATTATATTTATTTTGCCAGTAATGATGACCATGAATTTTTATTACCAGCTGAAAATTTTTTTTTACAAAGCTTATAGTAATTCGATTGGAAGCCGATCAATATAAAATAGTAACGCTAGTGCATACGTCGGGCCTACTAGGCCCAAAGCCCTTTTATTGGAAATTCATTCAACTTTTTCAAGTTTTTTAAACACATCGATGTATTTTCATATTTTAGACAGCTACTAATGATAAATATGGTGAAATTTATTTCAACGATTCTTTTTTTATATTCAATTAAATGTTCACTCGGGCCTGCTAGGCCCTGCGTATGCACTGTAGGGTTAACACCTGATAGTTTTGAGATTCGACTTGACTATGACTCGAGTATTACGTAAAATACACTTGTTAAATTGCACCCGTATAATTGACGCTTAATATCTATCATGACTCTCAATATGATGACAACACTAAGATAAATCTTTGTAGTTGGCAGGTGGAATATAGCTGCTAGGAGAGAACAATTAATGTGACACTGCAATGATTTACACACAAATTTGAAATCTCAAAAATGTGGTATACAATTTGATATACAATTTCAGAAAAATTTTAAAATCCATCCATGACTCTTATTTCAATATTTATCTACATAAAAAAATAAAAATTTCGATTACATCTAAACTATTATTGAATGGCACATAAAAAAAATAAGACATCTATTTTGTATGTTTCATCATTTTCTTGATGATTGTGGCTTTAATTTGTAAGTTCGTACTAAAGTAAACGAATCAGCACCAAAAAAATTAATTTAACGAGGGGCCAAAAAAAAGATAGAAAGTAAGCGAGAACCGCATGTGTTTCTTTAACGAAACGCAATTCTAATTTCCAGGAAATTATAACGAAACCGAACTATACAAATTCCAGCTGTTAATCCCGAAGTTGTGAGCGATGATAGGTAAAATTTCGGGGTACTCATGGGATACATATGGGGCTCTTTTCTAAGTGTTTGATTGTTGTCCTGCCGAATACCGAACCAATGTCGATGCAAAATTTTAGGTGTATAGTAATATTTACTAGGAGGAGCCAGGTGACAGATTTAGAAAACATTTAGTTTCACTTCCTTTGAGCGCTGTACACGGGAAGCACTTTTGAAATATACCGTGAGGATTTTTGCAATTTGCCACTTAACACCGCTTAAGTTCGCCAAATAAAACGGAAAGTATTCAATAAAATTTTTCCAAAAACCAACTCGCTTCGCTTAAAATTGCGCGCAAATATTTGTATGCAAAATGGGTTTGATTTCAAATCAAAGTTTTTCAAACTTTGCGTTTTTGCAATTTGCCACCTTAATTGACGTCCCATGAAACAAAGTATACTTTTCGAAAAATACGCGATCCAAAAATGCAATCCGTAACCGTTTTTAAAATTAAAAATTTTTTCATAGTCGTCGCGCCACAACGGTTTTAAGGTCGCAATTTTGAAAATGTTTCAAACGGCCATAGCGTCCTTATTTACGAACGGATTTTTAATTTTCCACCGGCGTCGGAAGTAGATCCCGGGGCTAAACAATTTTACCTCTGTAGCTTTTTTTCGTATCTCGCACCGCAAAGCTATAAAATTAAGAGCAAAATTTTGAAATTTGTTTTGAAGGCGGGCCTTCAAAACCAAATTGGAAATTTTTTTTCGAAAACCGAATTTTTATCGACGAAATCTCATTTGGCGAGCAGTTTTAAGAATTTTTAACAAAAAAAGTTTAGTAAATTTATCCTTCCGGGACCCAAAAAAGTGTCCTCAAAGTTGACGGTTTTTGGAAAAATCTGAAATTCGCATCTTTGTTGTGACGTCGATGGCGAAAACGAACGAAAGTCGAATGATCTCGTTGCAAAATTGTCGAGGAACAATGCAAAGTCGGTTTCGAACCTAATTGGGTCAAACGGACCGTCCCAGAGCGGTATCGAGTTTGCATCGGAACAAAAATTTATTTGCAAAATTTTGATAATTGATTTTTTTTTCGAAAAACCCCTCGCACCGCGGAAAAGAAGAGGAAAACTTTTATAAACTTTCGTCCTCAAGCCCTTCCTTTACGTTGCAAATAATAATTGTCGGCCTGCGGCATGGGCGAATTGCCATCGATGCGTTTTTATTAAATCTTGACCTTGTGTGAAATTTTTCGACGTATCTACATAATAAACGATAGGTAGAATAAATCTATATAATCTAATGGAACCATTTCACGAAACATATTTATTAAAAAAAATAAATTACAAAATTTATTTAACTGTCTAAATTTATGCACACATTTCTAAATGCACTTTGGACACGGTGTTGGAATCCGTTTAGACTCTTTGGCTTGTGTAATTATTGTGGATTAACAAAAAAACCAAATTTCGTATCAGAGTCGTTCGCGGACAATACATCTCTATTTGCTTCGTGGACCATTCGCTTGCTAAATTTTGTGTCCAAATCTTATGCCACACATGCACAGCGTGATCTTTTTGCGTTCCAGATAATCGCAATATAATCGTATAGTCGACTTTTAAAATAAAATTATAAACCACTATTTAGTTATAGGTTTAAAAGGGATCCAATGATGTCAAAGGCCGTCGACTACTTTCTTAATAATTGTGCAAAAACTTTTGCACTTGTCCTCAAGAACAACACCTATTGCGTGTGCTAACACCTGATGCTATTTTGGTTTCGGCATTCACAATAAAAGCCATCCCGGTAAGTGGATAAAGGCATCGCTTGATGCTCCGTTAGAAATTTTTAGGTATTTAAATGCTCTGGACAGATGTAAAATAACATTTTCGACCATAACTTTTGTATCTAAAACGAAGAGAAGATTAAAATTCAGGTTTTCACCGAAATTTACCACTAACCTTGCGTGTTGAACGTTGGAAAATGTAAAAATATTCACCGAACGAAAAATTTTTTTGCACCGATAAACACTGTCATAAAATTTTTATTCCTCGTCACGTAACCATACGAAAAAACTTGACAAACAGATGTATGCGGTGCTCACGAAGCGATTCGTCGTCACAAAACGGCCCAAAAAGTCGTAATTTCTCTAATTTTATCAATTTAATACTACGACACGGAGTAATTAACCGCACTTTTTAACTTAAAATTAGTTGGATTCACAATTAGCAATAGTGGCAAAACACAAATTTGCTGCTATTAAGCAATTCTTGAATATAGAATGAGATTGACCACCTCGAAATGTACCAAAAATTCGTAAAATTTGAGATTTTTCAATTTTCGCACCAAAATAATTCATAATATGAAATTTTTGACACGTGAGACCTAAAATTAATTATTGTTATGAAATTTAAAAATCATACTTTGTTTTCCATCTCTCTCGTTTAAGTGCACGCTTAAGATGTATTGTTGTGTCCATCAATATTTGGCTGTTACGATATTAAATTGTTTGTCGTGCAGTCAGAGAAAATATGGCATGAGAAAAGTTTGTATATGTTAGATTAAGTTTTGGTAGTAATTAAGTTTTGTTAGTTTAAGTTTTTGTGTTTCTAAAATTAAACGCCGAATGATAACTTGGGATAGGCAACACAAAAGACTGAACCAAATGAGAGAGGAGAATCAAAAGGGTGAATAAAAAAAGCAAGAGGGGTTGCCAGGGAGATAAAAAAACAAGAGTTGAATGGAATGACGCAAAAAAAGATAGTCGTATAAAAAAATTGAGGAGTCCGATTTTATGAAGCGAATAAGATAGTCGCAAAATCGGGAGTTAATTTGAAGAAGCGACAAAGTGAGTCGCACAATTATAAGAAATTCAATTAAAAAATTGAATTGAATACTGGAGTTTGCGTGTGCAGCACCATTGGAAGAATAAAAGAGAGAGTTAATTTGAGAGCCACAAGTGGACTGAGATTGTTGCAGGTCAGAAATTTAAAGCAAAAGCAGGAAAAATTGGACCAGGCGATTTTTGATAAGAAGATAGTGAATGTGCGCTATAGTGTGCGAGTCTAGCCGAGTTATCATCCACATAAAAAAAGGTTAGCATAGAATTTGTTTAATTAAGTTGTTCGATTTTCATGTTTATTTGTTGTTATTTGTTTATGTTAATCTTATGTTAGTTGTTTATTAAATGTTCTTAAAATTTAGATTTGCGTATTTTCTTTGACTGTGTTGATCAGAATAATTCCACCGTAAAAGCCTAAAGAACCTGCAGCCTGAGATTAAGAGCAAGTCGTGTTCACGGTTCACGGTGGACATAGCAGTATCTAGAGAGTGACAGACGTACTAAAATTTTAAACGTACCACAATTATTAAGCAGCAGTTTACATGTACAAATCGAATTTAATTAATTTATCGATCTAATTTGCTATGGGGATGACAAAAACTATCCTATTTATTGTAAAGATATGGTCTTTTTCGATTGGCGGCTCGCTACGCTCGCCAAAATGTGTTGCAAAACAGTTTTTAAGAAAATCAATAAAAATTAAAAAAATTCAAGATGGCGCTTACGTGTTTAGTATTATAGGGATTATTACCAATGAATAACAAGTTCTCGTACAACTTCGTTATTTACAGCCGGATTTTTGATATTATATTTATTATATTAATTATATTTCCTTAAAAACACTCATACATAGGTCTTTGCTTAATTTTTTACCCAATTTTACCTTCTCACTAGAGTAAACTTTTTTGGATCTGATATGATTAGTTTAGTACGAATCTTAAAATTAAAATCACTCTCGTTAAGAAAATGATAAAACGGACAAAAAAGATTTCTAACTTTTTGCCGTAATATTAATAGTCACTTTTTATTGTTTAAATTGTGTAAATATAAAAACGGTGAATATTTGACAGTTCCAGACGGATTTTAAACTGCAACCCATCCGCTGCGACCGTCTAAGTCTAAGTGACCACCTGTAAATATATTTCTTAATAGGGGATAATAATACATGCACAATAATTAAGTTAGTGTACACAAGAATTCCCAAAATAGGAAATTTTTGGGAATTCCTATAAATTTTTAAGAATTCCGAGTTACTGTATACAAGAAATTCCGACCGATTAAACTTTTTTCTTCAGAAATTTCGGAAAAATTTGGTATTTTATTAAAATTGAATATTTTATTATCCATCAATTAAATCCCATTTAGTTTATCTTGATTGAATTGATTTTGAAAGCAGCTGCTGTGGATTTGTTCGGATGGAAATAAATAGTTAAGATAATCTGCAAGGTCGCAGAAGGGATATTATAATTCTATTTCATTATTTTTTACGGAATCCTAAGCATATACTTAGAGACTTGGGGAAGAAAAGCGCTAAACTATCCCTGAATGGTGAATATTATGTTGTTCATTTGAATTGAAAACCATCAGATATCAATTAATTTTAATTAAAAACAACTGTGTTAAATGTTGTTATTCAATTACCTACTCTACATTGCTCTACATACATGCATGAACAACATTGCCTGTCGTTGCGCCTAAAGGGGAATTGTTTTTGAGATTTACAAAATTCTATTGAAATACCTTAATCAATAATATGCAAAACATAACAAAATACGTAAAACAGCTTTGTTAAAACGATTTTGTTTATCACGGTTTTTACTAGAATTTAAAGGAGACAACAATAGGTACTGGTATCAAAATTTTATTAGCATAAAATCCGAACTCGAAAAAAAAGACGTCACACTACCTCCGAAAGAGACGGTCATAGCTTAGTGGTTAAGTGCGCCTACTGCTAATGCGAAATGCTCGTCAAATCCGGGCAGAGTAAGAACTTTATTCTGACCGTTTCTCCTCGGAAGGCAATGGCAAACTACCGAGGTAATTTGACATGAGCGCCCATCTCGCAATGAAGTGTATTACACTTCCCGTGGTTCGGAGCCCACGTTAAACAAGTAGGTCCTCTATGTTTGTGAAAATAAATCGAACGCACATCACATGCATAGAAAGAGATGGGTCACGACGCTTCTGTCAAAGAAGCATCACGATTGAGGAGACTACCTCCGATGCAGATCGTCTTGTACGGGTGAGAAATACCTAAACATGTTTCGTTATCCTCTTTTAGGTAACTTCCACTCATTTCTATTGTTTGGGCCAGTAATTAATACTTATATACTAATATTTTATTTGCATATTTATAATTACTACTCTAAATTTTTGTATAATAGCGTCCCCAATTGTATTAAAAATATATACCAATGAAACATAGCTATTTTCGCAATGCCAAAAAAACGCCACTATTAGTTATGGTGTATGATATGCCTTATTCATCCTCTCTTTCTTACTTCACAACTCAACACTACGAAGATAAGGCCATGTAATCCAGTAACTCGTCGTTCGCTCTATCTCATCCACAAAGTGTTGATGTTCACCGGAGGGCCGTGCTACTAAATTTCGTGAACTGCGCAATTCGAACCCATAATTTCCGCACCGTAACTCAACCAGCGATTACATCAAGCCACTGTTGTGGTCTGTAAATAATTATGGCATTGAATTATTTTACAAATAAAAAAACAAATATATTTTAATAATCCCTCTAGGTATTGCCAATATTTATTTAACTTTCGATATTGGCAAATATTACAGATATGGATAAACTAGACTTACTACGTGACGTCTTAAATAAATTTTTTTAATCGTCATAAAATTGCAACTAAAGGGAATTTCTGAAAATTACAAAGTTACAGGAAATGTGTCATTATCCTCGTTTATGTAAGATCCACTCACTTTTTGAGTGTTGTGTCCCTTTAAGTTATCAAAGTAATAAATGAAACATGACAAGAGTCATTTCCTTCACAGAATATTAACTATTAAAGATACGGCTTGGGGATATATTCCATTAAAAAGATAACAATTTTTACATAGGAATCATATAAAATCTCTAAACGCGTGTTCTTGACTACAACAATATTCTTGCTAAGGTGCGATGTTATAACGTTGAATTTTTGATCGTATACATGATAAACAGTGATGGGTATTTCCCTAGTGATCTGTGAATATTTTCCAGGGTCATTTACATAATTTAAAAGTCCCTTGGCGGTTAATTCACGTAGATTTTCAAAGACGTGGAAAAAATAGTCTTCTTTCAAATGGACAAAGATATTGTGTTTGTGTAGTACAGAAAATATTCCTCAAATATGAATATATTTTTAAGCGTAATTGTAGGATATTTGGGGGTTGATTAGGTAATCACCTTTTACTACATATTATATGTGAAGTTTTTATACATTTTTTTTTCTATTATATAATTTACGGTTTAAGGTCCAGAAAATGAACTTTCATACAATACAAATTTGTCGACTAGAAGTTAAAATTCGGTGACAAGGGAAGTGGGGCGATGGTAAACGCAATAACTGAGCGACAAAAATAACAAACACTAAATCGTCAAGGTAAATAAAAGTATTTATTAAATTTTAACATTAAAGTTTAAAATATTCATATTATTCTTCTTCGCTTTTCTTGGCTTCATCAGATTTTGCATTTTGCTCTTCATCTGAATGCTGATGTTATCACAGTGAAAAATCATCATAAAAGTAAATTATTATAAATGTTTTCAAATTTCATTTACAAGAATTTTTGTTCACTGTTATTATTTCAAAGCTCTTATCATATTAAATCATTAAGTATTAAAGCTACACAGGTAATTACGAAATAACTGGTTATTTTTATAGTTATTTAAGCTTATTTAAGTTACTTTCGAATGAATTTAGTCTTTAAATACAAGTATTTCAAAGGACGACCGAAGGAAAAATAAAAATGTTAAAGAAGTACTTTTGTATGTTTGTAATTATTTTGCTAAAAATATTTTTGATATGTTGTATCAAAGGAATGACATGAAGTGAAAATATGAAATCTTTAAAATAGTTTACGAATTGAAATTGACAAAAATGTATCACTCGTATAAAAAAATTTAACAATGAAGCCTCTTTGCAATGCTTTCCAATTTTTATTGGATACATTTGGAAAGGTTCGTCTATAAAATGCATTATCGATAAAAAAAATATATTATTATCGTACCTAAAGTGGTTTAAATGCGGTTATCAATTAAATATTTTAATTTATTATATGGTAATTGTTATTTCCATATACAATTACAATTTCAAGTCCCATAGTTTCAACAAGTCGCCAAATGATTTTCTTTCTTTTATTTAAATTATAATTATTATATTAAATTATACTAAAATGTCGAATGGAAATTTAATTTATGTTATTAAATATTCTGGAAAGGTAACAAAAATCTGCTTTGGCGCAAAATACAATAATAAAAAGTTTTATTTGTAATATTTCTGAGTTTATTTTATTTTTCATAGTTCTTGCTTTAATTTATACATAATAGTAAACCATGCGGCGTAATAAAGTTTCCAAAAAACTAAGCATAACTTTACTCAACAATAAAAAATGTTTCTTATATATAGAATACAATGCTTCATTTAAGAAACTTTTGTTACCATCGTAAAATTCCATATTTTAGAATACATTTACATAAGGAATAATAATTTTTACTGCAACGGAAAATTTAATTAAAAGCAGTCGAGTATTAAATTTAATTAATAACGACTATGAAACAAATAATGTAAAGCTCTTTCATCTAATATAAATTTTTATCGAATCAATTACTAGATGAGTTTCTATTTTTAATGTCCTGCAATTATTTTAATTTATACTTAAGCATGAAATAATTGGCATAAGATTAAATTAGTTTTTCAATAATTACTTGATGGTTAATCTTGAAAGTTGGGAACTTTAGTGTATGTTTTGGTCACTATTCCACCAAATCCACTTAATCCTAATAGCGCCATATGGTGTTTCAGATTGTTTTTATAACCCAGCTTGTGGAAGATTAGATCGATTCTATCCAAATTACTATTTTGTTGTTTATTAGAATTACCAAACAGTAATTCCAAATAATACTATGTAGTAATACTACACACTTGTTATTCATTTATAAAGAAAAAGTTTCATTTGATGAACATTAATCTTCAAAAAAATATTTAAATTCAATCTTTAAACAAATGTTTAGTCTTAAGCTGCATTCACAAGCTATAAATTAATGATTAAAATTAGCATTTGCACTCTTACTTAACGCGCGGAAATAAGCAAAGCATAACTTATAATTGTTGTTCCTTTCCGCTGGTTTCTACAGCTAAGCAGATGACAGCATCATTTAACTAAACTTTAAACTACATACTTTGAAAACAACAATTAAGAATTTTGCTGTATTGGTTTCCTTAGGTTAATTGGAAATGCTAATTTTGACCCTTAATTTTGCAGTTGTGAAGTTGTGAATTTTTAATTTCATTTATTATTATTGATCTTATGATTGAGCTTACACGATAAGCGTTTAATAATACCGAAACATCGATTGGTAATCTAAATTTTTGTTCTAATTATTCAATTCAATTTACACCCTTTTTTTAGCTCATATTTTTTAATTTATGCCGGATTTTATTATTTGTAAATATACGTTTGAACGAATAAAATTAATTTTCTTCAATAATAGTTTCATATTTTGAAAATATTTTTATTTGCAAATAATGGGCAGCTTTTTTGTACCACCTTATACTTACATCCTACGTTAATATGTTCATATTGCTGTGTTAATTACTGAATTTTTATCTTATTATAGCGAGGGTTGAATAACAGCACTTTTTTTTCTAATTTAAAATTTCCTTGATCAGCATTGAGAATCTCAGGGTCAAAAGGTAGGTTCATGTAATCTATTGGAACTCTCATAAACTAACCCATTAACAATCTTTCTCATAAAGATTATTTGATAGAAAGAAAATATCAAATTTGCATCTGCCTTTCTCTTTGATCTATAACTGCAAAAATTTGAAATTAAACGCATACGTAGCCAAGTGAAAAACAATGTAATTTATTGACATAATAAAATTTGAAAAACAAATATTGATTTTATCATTAACAAATTAAATTGCACAAACGAAATAATTTTGATTTATAAAACCCCAATGTTTTGCATAACCGAAATAAATAGCGCAATAATTTGTCTATTTCGAATAAAGAAATTCTACGCACACAAAAATTCTTACCCGGGTATATTCGTTCTTTTGTACTCGCACTATCTCGGAGTTGCACGTGTAGCGTTGGTGTCTCGGTTTTTGATACAGCTTCCAGAATTGACTAAACCAAATGAGCAGAAATGACCGTTGACCAAATCTTCAATCTCGGACCGTCCAATCAATCACAGATAAGTTGATTTTCTTAATTTTTACTATTAATATCCTTAATTTAATAAATTCCCATAAGATTCTCAATTGTTCCAATTTTTTTTTATCAGTTCACTTTTTGTTCCAATAACCAAATCTCCAATCTTAATTATCAAAACCATTAAATTAATTGTTTCATAAATTTCCAGAATATTTGCTTTTTCCACAGTTAGTTTGATAGTTTCAATTAAATTAACTAAATATCCAAATTAATCTTATAATTACTCAAATAACTTAATCACTTTGTATTATCAGCTCGCTGACCATTAACTTCAAAAAAAAAAAAAGTCTTCCCACAACCATGGACGAGACGCAATCCTCCACGTCCTAACGTCGCCGTGGACTCAAGACAACTCTAACTTAATGCGTCCTAATGTCACCGTGGACGTGGCTCCACTAACTTCTTATCAACTTCCAAAATTGTTCTACCAACGCTATCACTCGCGCATGTACTTTTCGAACCGCCACTCATTTAAATTTAAAAATCCTGTATTTACAAATAATTTAATTAATTTAATTTGTTATTTTATTCCTTGAACAAACTCTTACCAATATTTATCTTTTTACATCTTGTTTTTCATTATCTTTCAGGGTTAGCAGCGTATGCATCTTTTATCTTTCTGAGTCAAAGCAGCTAGTTAATTCTTCAGATCAAGGAGAAATCAGATACAATTAATCAAGTACCCATTATGGTCTGATCAAATGAAAGGGACTTTATGAGTGTTCCAACCTTTAAAAAAAATGACATAAAATCATCCCTTATCGAGCAATTAGCACAAAAATCATAATCTGAACAAAATATCACAGCAATATGTTAATATGAATTTACCTAAATTCAAATGTTGAATTATAAATTTTATTATAAATTATATTTCAACGTCCGGTCCTCTACATAACTTGCCTACAAGGTAGTCCACCTTTCTTTCGTGCTTCCCACAATATTTTAAAGATACCAATCACACCCGACTCTCGTCTCCTATCGGGTCGTGGTATGCCGTGATACTGTCACAACCTGTCATTCATTCGCCTTTTTGTGCTTCCACTGTGTGTACACGACTTACGTAAGTAATTTCATATTATAATTTCTCCTTAGATAATATGGGTAAATCTAAACATAAGCATCGCTCCCGTAGTAGGGACAACGATGCTAATGCAGATATGCTTAAACGCATTAGAAAACTGGAAAAAATGTTGGAACAACGAAATACTAGGAGTGAATATGTGCACAGATCCCGTTCGCCATTATCGCACAAGAATGTGCGACGTAGACGTTCTCCTTCCTTAAAGGAAAACATCGAGCGCGGATCACGTCATACTAGCCTCGCTACAGGCGATAGGTTAGAATCAAGTGTAGATCGCATTCCGAGTGAAGCGGCAAACACTGCATGGGGAGATCGCAGCCCGGGTGGCTCGGATCCTCTTTCAGAGCAATCAGAATCGAATAGTCCTAAATGGGATAATAGAAATCAGGACACCCTGATTTTACAGGACAAAGAAACAGAGGACGATTTATCACGTATACTGGGCGCAGACCCAGACCTATCCAGTGATTCCTCAGATGCCATTCACGAGGGGCTGGCAAAACGCTGGGCCATCACAATAACCAAGGGTACTGATAAGGAGTCACAGAATTTGCTCTCTAACACCTACAAATCTCCTAGTAATTGCAAAAGCTTAACAGCGCCTTTACTAAATCCTGAAATTTCAGCGATTTTGTCCCAGGCCCAATGTAACAGGGACGAGGCGCATAGAGACAAACAAAACCAATTAGGCAGGGGTTTGTCCGCTCTAGCTAAAAGCATTAATATACTTATGAATGAATCGGAAAAAATTCCGAAGGAATCAAAAGACAAAATCTTGACCACTCTGTGCGATTCCGGCCAGATTTTCACGAATTTGTTCTATGATCTTTCAATGACCCGACGAATGTTAATCGCTCCTTTATTAAATAAAAATATCAAATCAATTGTGGAACAATCTCCTCCAAACGATTTGCTTTACGGGTCAAACCTACACGAAAAGATCAAGGAAGCAAAATCTCTCGAAACGGCCGGCAAGGACCTTAAATCTTACAGTGGTCCTCAATCGTCAAAAATGGTGGATCGAATCCAAAGAGGGGGGGGAGCCCATAATAGGGGGCAGGTAAGACCCACCTACAAACAGTTAAACAAGTATCGCCCGGTCCGTCGCCAGAGGGAGGCGAGACCCTTGAAAGGGCAAACCCCGAGGGAAGACAAGAGGGACAGATTCAACAGGCGGTTTTAAATCAGGTAAGTTGTTTTGCGGGAAGGCTGTCACACTTCTATGAAAAGTGGACCTCTATAACCTCCAATGCTGTAATTTTGGAGTGGATTAGGGGATACAAATTACCTTTCATTGCGACACCGAAGCAACCCGTTGCGCCTACTGTTCCTAGGAGGGCCCCTACCGAAACGGCGGAAATGCATAACGCCATAATCGAACTAATAAAAAAGGGCGCCATTAACAAATGTAAAGCTCACCCAAACCAATTTATTTCTAGAACCTTTTTGGCAAATAAACCAAACGGAAAAAAGCGTTTCATATTAAATTTAAAACAGCTAAATAAAATTATCGAGACCCCCCATTTTAAAATGGAAGACACTAGAACTGTCTTAAGACTAATTCAAAAAGATTGGTTCTTAGGGTCAATCGATTTAAAAGATGCATATTTCCTCGTAGCCATCCACCCCGATGACAGGAAATACCTTAGATTCCAATTCGGACACGGCTTATATGAATTTTCATGCCTGCCGTTTGGCTTATCGTCGGCTCCGTATGTTTTCACGAAGTTAATGAAACCCATTGTCCAAAATTTACGATCTAGGGGTATCACTTGCGTGAATTACTTGGACGACTTCATAATAATGGGGAAAACCTTCGAAGACTGCCTTAAAAATTTAAAAACGACCCTCGAGATCCTCGGAAATTTAGGCCTCACCATAAACAAAGAAAAAAGCCAACTAAACCCTAAACAACAATGTAAATTCTTGGGGTTCATTTTAGATACAAAGTTCTTAGTAATCAAACTTCCTAAAGAAAAAAGACAAAAAATAAAAGCATGGATTCGTTTTTTCCAATCCAAGAAACGCTGCAAAATTCAGAAATTCGCACAATTCATTGGCATTTTGGTATCAGCATGTCCAGCCATTAAGTACGGTTGGCTTTACACAAAGATTTTCGAGCGCGAAAAACTTAAGGCACTAAGACTAAATAACGGAAATTACAACGCATTCATGTACCAACCGAAAGATATCATGCCTGACCTAATTTGGTGGGCAAAAAATATCGATACGGTTTATAATGATATAAAATACGATACTTTTGAGAAAGAAATCTTTACCGACGCGTCACTCTCGGGCTGGGGAGCTTGCTCAGGTAACGAACGAACCCACGGTTGGTGGACCGCGGAAGATAAACACAGGCATATAAATTTCTTAGAACTAAATGCCATATTCTTAGGTCTACAATGCTTCGCTCGAGACCTAAGAAATTGCAATATCCTTATAAGAACTGATAACACCACGGCAATGGCGTGCGTGAATCGCATGGGAAGCGTACAACATGCCCTCTTAGGTAATATGTCTAAGAGATTGTGGCAATGGTGTGAGAACCAAAACATTAGGTTGGTAGCTTCTTATATTAGCTCCAAAAACAATTGGCAAGCAGACCAAGAGTCTCGAACTCTGCCTTCGGAAACGGAGTGGTCTCTAGCTCAATCGGCATTCCAAAAAATAGTCACAAAATTTGGGCATCCCCAAATAGATTTATTTGCCTCTAAGGACAACTACAAATGTCCTACCTATGTATCCTGGCTTAGAGATCCAGGAGCGGTAGCCGTAGACGCGTTCACTATGTCGTGGGAAAAACAGTTCTTCTACGCATTTCCGCCTTTCTCGTTGATTTTACGAGTTATCCAAAAAATCATCCAAGATAAAGCGTCAGGTATAGTAGTAGTACCGCAATGGGAGTCGCAACCTTGGTATCCACTTTTCAGGGAATTAATGTCAGCCACCCCCATAATATTCCCACCAGACACTAACTTACTCTTTTCGCCCTACAGACAGGATCAACATCCTCTAGCAGAGAACCTTACCCTGGTAGCCGCCAGATTATCAGGAAGGCCCTCAAACTAAAAGGGACTCCAGAATGCGCGCTGGAGACAACCCTACAGTCTCTATCAAGTTCCACCATGCAGCAGTACAATAGCTCGTACAAATCATGGTGGAACTTCTGTCAGGAAAAGGACATATCACCATTCCAGGGTCAAGTAGAGGACGTAATAAGCTTTCTACAACATCTACTGGACACCGGAAAAAACAGATATGGATCGTTCAATTCTCACAGATCAGCGCTAGCATTAATTCTCCAGATCAACTTGGGAAATAATCCAATCTTAACTCGGTTTCTGAAGGGCATCTCTAGACTGAGACCTCAGAAACCAAGGTATGATTGTACTTGGAGCCCCCAGGAGGTATTAAATCTATTCATTAATACCACAGAAGACAACCTCCTGTTCGCTTCAAAGAAACTAGTGACGCTATTGGCACTAGTAACGGGTCAGAGATTACAAACTATCAGTGTAACAAGAATCTCAGGCCTACTAGAATCTGAATCAGGCTTTCAAATCCTTATTCCGGACAGAATAAAGACCTCCGGAATTAATAAGACGCAGCCATGCCTCACGATACCTTACTTCAGCGAAATGCCAAAATTATGCGCGGCTTCCGCCCTAAAAGAATACTTAAAGAAAACTGAAAAAATACGACCCAAAGACTGCGATTTTCTGTTTATTACGGTCAAAAAGCCACACAGGAAAGCAACGAAACAAACCTTAAGTCGATGGGTCAAAGACATACTAAAACTAGCCGGCATAAACACGGACAGGTTTAAACCGCATTCGACGCGCCATGCTTCAACTTCAGCAGCTCTGAAACAGGGCGTGTCGGTAGACATCATTCTGAAAACAGCCGGGTGGACAAAAGACTCTTCTACTTTTGCACGGTTCTACAATCAACCCTTAGTGGAAAACGATTCTTTTGCTACCAACATCCTCAACCTAAACAAGGATCAGCGTGTTTAGCTATATAATAGTTTAAGGTTTGAAAATACATGATGTAACCCATTGAGAGTTCTATTTTCTTATGTATAATCAAAATAAAATAATGGTTCTACAAGTAATTATACAATCATGTTTTCTTGCAACCAAACATCTTTAAACATCTACCTTGTAGGCAAGTTATGTAGAGGACCGGACGTTGAAATATAATTAATCAATCAAACGAACTTACCTGTGAAGTTCGATTGTAATTATATGAAACGTCCGGTCCGAATACATAACTACCCTCCCAACCCAACCCGCTAGGTTGCAAGAATCTGCTACACATCCTTTAAACTCAACGAATGACAGGTTTTGACAGTATCACGGCATACCACGACCCGATAGGAGACGAGAGTCGGGTGTGATTGGTATCTTTAAAATATTGTGGGAAGCACGAAAGAAAGGTGGACTACCTTGTAGGCAAGTTATGTATTCGGACCGGACGTTTCATATAATTACAATCGAACTTCACAGGTAAGTTCGTTTGATTGATTAATTATTAAAGTTTTCACATTTTGCTTTACACTTACTTATCATGGAAAATTATACATAATATGCAGTTGGGTGATTTTTCTCAGTTAACGCGTATGCAATTTGCTTCTAGTAGCTTATATTTAGATTTACATTTTGTTTCTTTATTTAAGTTTTTTATCTCGAATTTCCTCTTCACTTCCTTATTAATTATAAATCGTACTTACCCAGCTTTTTTTACCTTTTAAACCTATTATTTAATGACTCTCCAACTTTCTTTTATAACATCTGCTTTCAGCTTTTCGTCATTATTTCCACATTAATTATGAAACTCTTCATTTATGCTGCTAATTTAATTAAATATGTCCATAAATTAAAACTGTAGTCTTTCTGGACAGCTCAGAAATTCAGGCTCCTTTTCGACTTGTTGATTGACTGTTCAGTTACTAATTATATAATACGGTTTACTGATAAGTAAAAGTAAATACTGTAACATGCAACTTTTGAATTTGAACTTCGCGCCAACATCCTCTCCAGATAGCGCCATCTATTGAGAACTAACAAAGTTCAAATCTAAAATCACACTTCTTCGACGACACGGAAAATAACCTGGACCACCACGTTGTGAAAATACCTACGATCGCCATCTAGTAACCAAACTCTTTCTTCCGGTGTACAAAACATAATGTCAAAACAACTGTAACAAGACAAATGATTGCTCCGAAAGAGAGACAACCTTTAACTTCCAACACAAAATAAAACAACCAAATTTGGGCAATGTCAATTCTTTTATTATCGTTAATATTCTTGTTTGAGGAATTTAACCTGAAGCAATGATTTACCTAAATCGTGACCTAATAAATCTGTAGATTTAATTACCCTGAAAGTCGATTTGTTTTAAATCGCTTTAATGATTTCGATAACTTTTAAATTACTTGTTTAGATTCAATCCTTTGGATTGTTTATAATCTTTTCTTCATGTACTTAGTACATTCTTTGAAGATTTTGTAAAGCTATTATGTGTTTTGTTTTAACACTAGCGGTTAATGGAAAAAAATACCTTTATTAATCTACCTTTAAATAACCCCCCTTGAATTATAATTTACTACCTAATTCAAACAAGTTCAACCATCCTGTATTTGAATAATAACGATACCTAATTTACCAATATTAAAACCCCAATCTCAGTAACCTGTTTTCCTTTAAGGAATCTCGTTAATCCATTCATGCGCGTCACTGTAAGTTATGATAACTTAATTAACAACAAATCTTTGGGAACAGTTCAATGTAATTTGCTTTATGGTTTGCATTTAAGCATATGTAGTACTGTGTAATTTATCTTCCAGTCTACCACGGGATTTGGGCCATTCATACAGAGTCGTCGGAAAGTCAAATGTACACGTAACGAAACCAAAACCATTGTTTTAAATAAGTCAATCATTTACAACTATATAAAGATTTGTAAACTCATCGTACATCTTTACGCAGCCTTGTAACTCTTACTTAGTAACGCTTACTTGGGGCTTAGTAATAGATTGAATTCATTTATCAAATCTCTTTAACTGCAAACAATTATCAATAACTTTAACAATCACCCTGTATATTAATATAATTATTTTAATAACAGATTACCTATTTTAAATAATGAAACTTCTTAATTTATAAATCTAAACCCATTTGAAATTAAAACATCCTGTATATAATTAATTTTTAGCATACTTTGTATTAATAAAACAAGTTACCAAGAGAAAGTTGACCTTGCAGTTTAAAATATCCCTTTATGAATTCACCCAACACGTGGCCTTTATAACCTTGTAACAAATATTTTACATAAGTGAAGCATTTCTAACGTTGATAATAAAACTTTAAAATTGCATTTAGAAAACCGAATTGAAAGATAATGTTAAATCTTTTAAAACCACCTTTTAAATTTCTATTACGATAGTTGACACAATGAAAACACTTGACACGCGAAACAAAAAGAATTAACATACGAGTATTTTGCCCTTTTCAATAATAAATATTATAAACTATAATTAAAAGATTTATACCTGTACAATATATCACCACACTAAAATAAAGTTAACACTTCAAAATTGATCTGTATTGAAAATTAAAATTGTCGAACCTTCTAAGTTCAATGGCACACACCTAAGTGACGCTTGTTACCGGAACCACCAGACACGTGTACCTCTGCAAAATTTTACCCTTAAGAAACCCAGAACCAATAGATGTCGCTTACATTGTGAATATACAGGACGTTTAAAAAATTATATAAACAAAACAAGCGGTAAATTTAAAAATATAAATTAATTTCAAAAAGTCAATATTACAATACGTATAATCCCGTAAACTATAAATTCGAATTTGTAATTGAAGACACGAGTGGATGAAGGTGCTATGTTACATTTTACAAAATGTCGACATCGGTGTGAATGAATGCGTTTTGTGCTATTGTTGCATACCATATGCAATTAAAAATATCTTATATATTTAACTATATGTATAAGTTCTACATTTTATATATTTTTAATTACAGGTGGTATGAAACAATAGCACAAAACGCATTCATTCACACCGATCTCGACATTTTGTAAAATGTATCGTAGCACCTTCATCCACTCGTGTCTTCAATTGTGAAAGTACAGCAACAAAAACACGACATAATCCCTTTTGAAAATTCATCATCGCCATTAGGCTTTCCATTCGTTACGGAATATAGCCGCATCGTTTGATGCTTATAAATTCGTTTTCTGGGGTGGATTAGTCCGCATGTTTGCTTCCCTCTTCTCTTTTATAATCCACCATGCGTTTTCGCTTCCTCTAGCACTCTTTTCCATAGGCATCTATTCTGTGCTATCTCTTTCCAGTGATATACTCCCATGCTTCCGAGTTCGTTTGTCACTTCGTTCTTCCACCTTACTCTGTGTCTTCCTCTTTGTCTTTCAACAACCGGGTTCCAATTCATTTAATACTCCGCGTTTTCGTAATCTTGCATTCTCGCCGTTTATTTTTTCATAATTTCAACAATTTTATTCTTGCTTCTCTCTTTGCATCTACCATCTCTTCACATTCTATATCACACCATCCTTTAATTTTTCTTTTCTCTTTCTGTGCTTGTACAATTTCTGTCGTTTTCATTATGCTTATCTTAATGTGTATTCACTCTTCTTTCTGGTTAATTTCTTTACATATACCTGTGCATATTGTTGTTGTTCATTCTTACGGTTCAATTTTCCACTTCAAATCTTTCGCTTGGCGCTTTTTCTTTTTTTTAAATTTTTATTGGTTTTTCTTATTTCATATCCATACAACTATAATGCGATTTGTATCCACCTTTACGCTTCTGTATGTTCCACCTTGGAAAGTGTTTTTTGTTGACACGAGTATAAATTATGATCCATCTGGTTTCCTTTGTCAGTGCCCGATTTTATCCAGGTTTCCTTGTTCATTCTGAAGCACAGAATTTCTTAGCTGAGGTTTCAAGTGAATATACCTTACCAAAAATCCATTATCAATTGCAAAAAAAACTAAAACTACAGGTATTAATAGCATAATTAGTAGCTGCAATATCTTCAAAATTTTCGAAAATTTTGCACAAATGAAAGGTTGTGTTTATCTACCCTCTGGACAGGCTCATGAATCTAAACCGAAATGATTTGCGTATTCAAAGCTTCTTTCGTTAGCAAATAGCAAAGATATTTCCCGGTTCATCCGAGTTACTTTGGTATGCCGAATGGCAATGTTACTACGTAATATTCAGATATAACTCAATGCCAGTCTTCATGAACTTTGATTTCTGCAAAAAAAAACCTAGATGTGGGTAATATCTTAATATTTATCATTGGTGAGGCCTGCTTGATCGATTATTCATAGACAATGGAATAGAATATTTTTATTTTTTAAATTTTGTGCTCTGAGCAACAACCGTTTTAAATTTTCAAACTTGCCGAAACTTTATTTTTACTTTACTATCTTCTTTCATACAATTAATTTTTCTTGCTTTTATGGCGTTCTTAATTTCGTTCTCTAACTAAGTTTTGATAGTCGTTCATGCCGGTGTTAAGGTTATCAGCTATTGACAGGCCAAAAATGTATCGCTGAAACAGGACCCCCGAGGACCTGGAAGTGAATGAACGATTGATAACGTGACTTTTCTCGTATATTTGCTTCCCAAACCACCTTTACTTATCACGATGACGGATCCTTACAACTACCATGTAAAAACTATGTTGTGGATTATCTGTTTTAGGTCTCACAAAGCACCAGTACAAACCAAAAAGTTACATCTCTACATCCAGATCTCAAATGACGCTATAACAGTCAATAACACAGTAAAAAGGTTCGCTGAGAAACAATTCTGTATGAAGCATCTTACCAGCCTATTAACGAAGTCCGTTCCTGATTGACCCCCCCCCCCCCACTAGTACTTGCGTACTACAAGTCGAGCATCAATTTAATTAGTTTACTTTAGATTATATCCCACATGGGAAATAATGGGTGGGAAACCGTTTTAATTTTAGTATTTCATAATATTTTATATTGTCTTTGTGTGCTTACCGAAGTAGTAAATTTAGTTTATCAATTTTTATTTAGGCAACCCCGACCAATATAGTACAGGGTTCACTTACCTGAGAGCTAGTATCGATCTATATTACATTTCGAGATTTATTTATTTATTCAAAAGGTAAACAGAATAGTGGTATATGAACATTACTTTTATTATAGAATTCACTTAGAATTTCTTAGTAATTTATATTGATTTCGTTATTATTGCAAGTAAATGTTGATTTTATTATAAAATATAAGTAGCCGAAGATCAATTAACATATTAATAACAACAATTAAAATTTTTTGTATTTAATCATAAATTAGCGTAATTATGAGTTTTTCTTCTTCTAAGTCGTACTGTTCTGTTCCGACCCTGACCCAATCTCTTTGTTACGAAATTTAAACCGTAGTGGATTAAATTTGTGCAGCCTCTCGGGGGCGGCTGGGCAAAAAAAAGGTAAGGCTTGCCCCTTATGCTAGCTCACAACAGCAGGGCAGGAGACGCTTACAAAAAAATAATGATGCATACAGAGCCGATACTTCCTCTAGATGTAGGGGGGTTGTACAGGGTGCGCTAAAAGATGAGCTCCAAAGATCAAGCGAGAAAGATGTAGTTCGGGCGCCACGCAGCTTAAAATCACCCTGTAAACAAATGTAGCAAACACTAGCGAAGCTGCGGAATAAGTATCTCTGCAAAAAAAAGGTAAAGGGGTCTGATGCTTCAAGATCAAAAATAGCGCTGATCAGTTCTAACTTCAGATTTAATTGATAACTAAAATATATACAGTTAAGCGCAATATTGGGTCAATCTTTTTAAACTTGAAAATAAAGAATAATTAATAATGTGAGTTATTAGCGTTTGTAATGTAGCTACCGCGTATATGTATACTCAGTTTACAGATAACTACGCGCTTCTGTGACTGGGTCACAGAGATAAAAATAAAGAGTTTAATAAATTTCGTTTACAAAACGTAAGTGCGTTCCTAAAGAACGGCCCAAAAAATGTAACCCGCGCAATAATGTTAGATAGCCAAAAATATAACAATCAAATCTGACAAAATAAAACAAAGATCTTATCTGAGTAGTTGATGGAGTCTTCGATGTTGAAGTTGATGAAGTCTTCGGTGTTGGAGGGATGGAGCAGTTAGAATCGAGATAATGATGTTGGTTCCATGCAGAAATGGTAGTCGGGGTGGATCGGAATGGTGAACCGCAGAATGCTTTCCAGATGGCTTCGGAAGCAGGGTTTGAAACACTGGATTCCCAAAACCCAAACAAATACTGATCACAGGTGTTGTTGGAGGGTTTTAACAGTTTCAGATGGTAATCGATTTCCTTCGAGATGTTATAAGTTCGGACGAAATGAATCCTTCGAATGAAGTACGGAAAATTCTCCCAAATGCTTACAAAATGAATCCGGTACGGAAAATCGTCCAAAACCAAGTGACCAAAATATATCCCAAATAATTGGATTGAAATAAACTCAAGTTCAATAAATAATTTAGCCACCGGAACGTCCAAAAAATTAGATTTTTGTTCCAAAACTTGAACACAACGCACTTTTCGAAATCGGAAAATTAACCATCTGCCTATTTATCACAGTCGCCCGTGATAGTAAAATTTGTTCAAATTAAATATAAAACTTGCATTTTAATGCCGCATATGAGATTCTCATTAAACTAATTGAAGAAATCTTCAATTTTTCAAAAAATATTTCCGTGTGAAAACAGGACCGTAACATATTTCTATGCATATAATATGCGTTCGCAGTGTTACACATGCATAAGGACCTTCTTGGTTAACGTGGGCTCCGAACCACGGAAAGTGTAATACACTTCATTTTCAGATGGGGCATCATGGCAAATTACCTTGGCAGTTTGCCACCGACTTCCGAATCGAATTCTTATCCTAGCTCAGTATTTCGTCTTAGCCGTGGACTCACTTAACCGATAAACTATGACTGTCTATTTGAAACGTAACCTGATCACCCTATCTTTGATGAGAAGACAGCCTTGGTCAAATACGCTCACGCAGAAAAATTAATTTCTACTTAAATTTGCGTGAAGCCCTGATGTTCGGTCAACCAGCTCGTTAGTAGCGGTGCGCTAGAGTCGTGGATCGTTTAAATGAACGCTCAAAGAAAATCCCAGCGGCCAACTTTGCTAGCAAAACAAAAATAGAGTAGCAACCAGATGGTCGTTGCTAGAAGGTGATAGTATTTACGATGTCCGATAGTAACTGCATTAGCCGACCAGGATGTACAGAAGTAAAGACAATACCACCAAGAACCTCTTCCTGAATTAATTAAGAGGACGTCCGAGTGGTCGTTAAAATTCCAACAAATGGTGAAACCACTACGAACCCTTAGATAACCAACCAATCGTAAGCCCCTGGTGAAACCTTCCACCACTGTACTTTGTCGTGCATCGCTACCTCCTTTCTATATAATTCTTTTCAAATAAAAAAAGACACATAAAAAAATATCAAGCATAAAAATTCAAATACGAGATTCGAAACTATGCCGCCCACTTTAGAATCTCTATGCCTATGCATTAAGCCAGCACTGCACGATGGTACCTTAGTTAATTATAAGGTGTTTCATATTTAGTAACGAAAACATTATTTCTCATAAATAATAATGATTCAACAAATACAGCATTTAATATCTATATCCACGCGTGCGAGCACAAAAGAGATAAGATTGCCTTAATCAACTTGATGCAGAAACACAAAACCTGCATATAAATTACAGACTTGGCAAAACTTTCGAATCAAAAAAATACAATGCAAGAGATACACCTAAAATGTTAAAACACAAAAATATTACACAGTCAAAAGTAAATTTAAACGACGGCAAATGTGAAACTAAAAATATAAAAATTGGAACAAAATTTGTTTCAACTGCCATCGAAAACAAACTCCAGGTGGTCGGAGTAAAAATGGCCGAGTTGACCAACGCATGCATCTATGGAGCAATTAACAATAAATTTTGGTGACTTACCAGCTTGAACGAATAAAAATCCTCCAAAGAAAGTATGGACGATGGGATCCGACAAAATGAAACCGTGCGATACGGGAAAAATCCACCATCCATCAGCAACGAATTTACATCCCCGATTGGGTTTAGAAAATAAACATACTCCAAATCAATTCGCATCGCTGGACTGCAATTCTCCCAAAATCACAACCACATGTTCAAAATTTGGAACCCAACCCCTAAAATCACGTTCACTTCGCATCACATACGAAAGTCGACCTCCCCGTTCGAGAGCTAACCCAAGACTTCCTTTGCAAACGCAACTGAGCAGACGCGCTCGATGTTCTTGCACGGTTCGACCGCTAGGTGGCGCGAGAGATGCCAATTAAACAAAAAATTGGTAACGAAAAATTCGTTACATATTATGTGTTAACAATAAGCTAAACCTCCCTCTGCAGCTACCAGGAATTAGGTATTTAACATTTAACCTAATAATTAGTTAGGTAAAGTTAGTGCACTAGAATGTAATCAATTTTATTTCAGGACCTTTCTTCCTGGACCTTCAGCTGAACACTTTTGCCTACTGAGATGACGGCTCTGAAGCTACAAATTGTTTGACGCTCCCAATTTATTTACAGAAAAGTCAAAATATTAATAATAAAATGATAACATTCTCGAAGTGAAACTCCAATAAACAAATACGCTAAAGAATGTTAAAATAATAGCAGATGCCAGTGACATAACGAATATAATATATTTAATTGGTAAAATGAAATATAAAATTAAATTTAATATACGAGTACAATAGCTTTCGGCAATGAAATGGGAATTAAATGGAACAAAAACGTTCCAACAGAAAACTCAGATAGTACATAAATTAAAAATAAGAATCAGTACGGAAGAACGTCCTGAACTAGAATGATAATTTGCTAAAACAAACAGTTTAAGTAAATCTAGATTGTAAATGTTTTTGTTGAAAGATATTAGTAGATAGCCAACATGCTTGTAAAAAAATACCGTAAGCTACAACACGTCATTGAAAAATTCTGGGATATTCAATTAATTAGAATCTGCCTTGAAAATATTTACAAGAGATAGAAATAATCTTTACTAAAACTCAATATAAAAGCACTCCGGCATCTTGTCAACAACGTGGAATTCAGAATTTGAAAAATAAGCCCAATAAAAAGTGTGTTTTAAACAGAATAAAATATTTATATAATTCTTGTGTAGTCTGTATTATAAACACTTCATAAACAAAGCTCAAGGGTAAACAGAGTTAACAATAACTTCACGATCAAAAATTAACATTGTGAAAATTTAAATATTACCGTACCTTAGAGGTACTATATTTTTATGGGGTAGTCAAGTTTCAAGTATGTTAAAAAAGTGGTTGTAATTTTTCCAATACTTCTTATAAGAATTTCACGTAATAAATATCTAAATAATTATTTCCATGTACTAATTAATTATATAATCAATAAAATAGATTTTACATGATATTACTGAAGTAAGCTTTACAAGTTTGGTGTGATTTAAACAATATTGTAAAATTACATTGAACTTGTGAAATATATTGTCGTGAAATTTGATAAGATACTTCTACTCGTTATATTTTAAAATGCTCTTAATTCTTTATTTAATAAAACCGATATTCTTGAGCATGATAACCAAGATATTAATTAACACACTTATTTATGTTCAAATACAATTAATACGATACAACAATAATTATTATCAAATAGTTCACCACAAAATAATTTATACGCCCTGTACGATTCTAGGAATTTTGTTCGCCAGTATTTGTTCGACAAACACTTAATCGACAGCATTTGTTCGACACGGAATTTTACTCGACATGCATTTGTTCGACTACACATTTATGCGAATAAGCATTTGTTCGTCATGGAATTTTATTCAACATACATTTGTTCGACTCAACATTTATGCGAATAAACATTTGTTCGACTCAACATTTATGCGAATAAGCATTTGTTCGACATAATTAGAGAGCGGATTTATAAGCACAACACAAAGAAATATCACAAACTAACACTAACCTAACGGCAGATTCACCTTTTCGCGGCAGATCCACCTCTTATAAACCACATCACATAAATAAATCACATCACATAAATAAATCACGATTTTAATTTCTAAAATGTATACAGTGTACCCATGGCATTGTAATTAACTTTACGCGGAGATTTACTTGTTTTTAATTGGTTTTCTAAAGAAATATCAAAAACTAACACTAACCTAACGGCAGATCCACCTCTTTGCGGCAGATTTAACTTTACGCGGAGATTTGTTGTTTTTAATGTCGAACAAATGAATGTCGAATAAAATTCCATGTCGATCAAATGCTAATTCGCATAAATGTTGAGTCGAACAAATGCATGTCGAATAAAATTCCATGTCGAACAAATACTTATTCGCATAAATGTGTAGTCGAACAAATGCATGTCGAATAAAATTCCGTGTCGAACAAATGCTGTCGATTAAGTGTGTGTCGAACAAATACTGGCGAACAAAATTCCGGATACGGCTCTGTACGATATTACAATCATACGTAAAAGTACATTCAAATTCATTCAAATTCGCTCAATGTATTTCCGGTGAGTGCAGAAGTACCAAATTCAACAACAGAATAATTACGGTAAGTAACAAAAATTCTTGGTTTTTCTTTTTAAATTCCATTTGGATTCCATTTTGTAATTTTTCTAGTTCCTCAAAAATCCCTTTAATCCTGTCTAATTATTTTCGATTTCCAATTTGATAATTCATTCAGCAATGTATCCTTCATCTGCATTGTATGTTTATTCGTCCAAATTTACAAAATGTTGTGAAAATTACATTATCTGTGCTAAATTTTTCATTGAATAACTTATTCCAGCCCAATCTTCATGGATCCTAATTATATCAATACAACCAATGTTTCCAAATCAGACCACCCGATCGCACAAATTTACTTCACAACCCAATCAACAAAAATTCCCATTTCGGTTATTATAAAATCCAACGCTCGCTAGTCGATTCAATATTACGTCCCCTCACTTTCGTGGTCAATCGTGGATTCCTTCAAGTTCGAATTCTTGCGCATTTGTCCGTAATTAATCAAAATCCTGCTATTCAGATAATACTAAATTGTTATAAAATTTAAAAAAAACATCTACGTACCTTTACTTAATTTTACAATATTTTGCCACTAAAGGAACAATTCTACCCTTATACAATTTTGTCTTTACAATCTGGTTATCATTTCAAGAACCTATGATACTTTCAAATTCAAACTTGATTTAACAAGCATTCAAATCTAATTTCAAACTATAACGAATCAGTAGATATCGCTATTAAATAATTTTCAACTGTTTACTTCAATTAATAATTTTAGAAATTTTTCAAATCTTGGACGTTCTTGAAATTACAATGTCAATATAGTACGCGATTAACAATAGCATGATGTGTTTACAGAAATGCGCCTTAGGTTCATAGAGTTCTTCCCATTTTATTAATTTGAAGCTGGTTTTATGTTGAAGGGTATTCAGTGGTTGATGCAACTTAATAGAATAAAAAACTATATATTGAAATGTTATTTTCCTCCCTGATATATTCAAAGTTCAAGCTAGGGTCATCTTAAATTGAAGTTGCAACCACACGCTAACCAGAACATTTTGCCCACAAGATAATATGCTATCTCGTTTCAATCCTGTATGGATTGGAGGCATGGATACTCAAAGTGAAAAATATGAAAACACTGGCAGCCTTCGAGATGTGGACGTACAGGAGAATCCTAAAGGTATCGTGAATGGATCGAATAACAAATGTGAAAGTATTGTGCAGAATCGGACCAGAAAATAAAATATTGTTAAACATCAAAAGGTGTAAATTATAATATTTGGGCCATGTCAAGCGACGAGATAAATATGATCTGCTTCAAGTCATTCAAGTCAAACAAGGCAAGGTCGGGGCAGAAAAAATTTGGTTGCGAAATCTCAGAGAATAGTTTGGTTGTACTTCTACTCAGTTGTTTTGGAGCGGCAGTCTACAGAATTCAGATAGTCATGATGATTGCCAACCTTTATAGCGTAGACGGCACTTGGAACTTATAAGAAGGAACTCAATTATTAAAGTAACGAAAAATTTTGAAATTTTTTTATTTAATATTAAAAACTCATTACATCATAAATAAAATTGTTTGGGAGTTTATAGTATGTATGTAGTTAAATGGGTGGTTTAGGAACAGCCAAGTTATTTTTTATGCCAAACCTTGACCTATTAGACATCTTGAAAACCGCATTTATGTACCTACGTGAACAATAATAGCAGTCAGTATTTCTTTATGAATTGGTTATAGTAAGGCAGTTGTGATTGACCGGTTTTTAAATCCTTCTCGTTAGTTTAAGGGTTGTTTTCTGCTACAACATGTCATAATTTATAAAAAATAATATTGTCATGATAATCTAAAGTCATATAAAGTCATATTATTAATAAATCGTTGGGGGAGCGGTCAATGAGAGACTGTAAGATTGTTCAACGTTTCGGGTACTTATTTACCCATATTCAATGCTAACATAAAATGGTTATAAAAAGTAAACGAAACGTGAAAAATTATACAGAAAAAGTGAGAAAATTGCGGGTAAAATTCAAACAAAACAAAATTTAGCAAAAATATTGATAAACTGTAATAAAATGTATACGAACCTAATGAGAGAGAAATCCTCGAGATTCGGCAAGTCATTTCTAATTGATAACGACCGTGTCACAAAGAGCGAAACTAAGGGAAAATGAATAAAAAGAATTAATTAAATGAATCAAAGTTAGATAAAAGAGCGAAAATTATAATCGGAAAGTTTGTAAAATAACAGAATATTTTATAATAATAATATTGCAATAATAATAATATTTACATATTGTATACAAAATTATTGTTTATTTTATATAATCTAAATTTACTCAAGTTAAATTTTTAGTTCGAAATATATATGTACATACTAGATAAGGTCATATTCTGTTTAGAAAATGGTGCAAATAAACTATTTAATTTTCATAAAATACTTTTAATATTGAACAAATGTAATAGTTATGCATTTTGCTGTTCAACTTTAATAGGTTGTATTTTCAATGTTGCCTAATTTTCGGAAAGCACACAAAGAAATATTCAAATTCCAACTCTATAATAAAATGTAAAAATATTCTTTTTACATG
The DNA here is from genome assembly GCA_932274525.1 of Podabrus alpinus. Taxonomy (NCBI): domain Eukaryota; kingdom Metazoa; phylum Arthropoda; class Insecta; order Coleoptera; family Cantharidae; genus Podabrus; species Podabrus alpinus. The sequence goes on from OW026454.1 coordinate 24,871,279, forward strand.
TCTTATAGGCGAAATTCAACCACCTAAACAAAATTAAGTAAAGTCACATTTTGAGGGAATTGATTAAGGAGGATTAACTCTTCTCCTTGCGTTACATAAAATATGTATAATAATTAAACCGCCTTGACAAAATTAATCATACCTAAATTCTACAAGATTCTAACAAAATTAAACAACGAAATACAAGGTACTAGTATATGTTGATGCTCCGGCGAGTGCGTGATTGGGGGTCATCCGTGCATTTGTCGACTTGCCTCTTTTTTCGGTCGCCATTTGTATCCACCTACTTGTAATATTTGTGAAGTGGAATATTTAAAATTTGGCTACTCATGCCGTTTGCTGTCCATGACTTAGATCGGATTGTCAGGTTAACATAATATAATTATCTGCTGCTAATTCTTTGCACTAGTCGAAAATTTCAACAATGTTGTTCCTAACATTTGGATGGAAAGCTACATGATATTTAAACATTAGCTGCGGAGCTCTGGAAAGACCTGAACTCACTATACAGTAAACTCGTTCTACTTATATCGGCTTGCAATCAAATCACTCTTCTTGGTGCGATTGACCTAATCGATTATAAAATTTAATGGAAAAAAATCGTACTTAAATAGTACCAACCATGTCAGTCCACGCTTTTCCATCTCGCAAGGGATATCAGGTGAGATAGTAGATGTGGATGCATATCTTGCAGGTTGACATTTTACTGCAAAGCGACGAAGAACCATTTTTTGAATGTAATTATTCTACCGATCAAGTACAAAATAAAGATAATTATATCCCTAACGAAGCAATCAAAAGTTCTGTATATTTCTATTTTTTTGTATAGTACTAAAAAGCGAGAAAAGAGTTAACAAGCGGAGTATAATAAAAGTATAATGAAAAAGAATAAAGGAGTTGAAAGAAAATATGGAAGCAATGGAAGGTAGAATTAAGTAGAATTGCATAGAAGATAGAGAACTTCGTAAAACAAATTAATACTAGAAGTTAATGTAAAAATACTGAAAGCACATAAAATAAAAACAGTACACTATAATGGTGGAATAAAATAAGGAATACTCTTACTATAGGGGTATGCTACTGTTTAACGTGGCATAAGATTTTCACGATGTGGATCAAGGAAAAGTTGGTAGAGTATAGAAGGAAGATCGGTGGTTGACCAGGTGTTTACGCTTAAACCGATGCAAATAGAGGCGTGTGATAGCATACGAACACAACAACTGTATCAAGATCTAAAATTGCTCTACAGACAGTCAGATATATAGGGAAGTGGTAAAGGCCCAGTGACTGAGTGTATCTGATCAAGTATGGGAAGTGAGATTGACGGAAGGGGACAATGTGGAAGGCCCCCTAGTAACACTGAAGAGGAGGTTTGGAAAAATATACAACCCCTAAAAGCATCAGAATGGAGGGAGAAAACAAGAAACAGAGAACAGTAGGTAAAGATAATGAACGAATATATGGCCCATAATACCACCAGTGCATACCAGCAAGATCAGCACTGTAGTGTTAAGCTTGCACCGGTAGGCTAGCGAACAGGAAACCGTGGTTCTATACCTAGTCGCACCAAATATACCGCTGTGTTCTTCAATCCCAATATAAACCTGTGGGGTATAGGTAAGGCAAAGGGAAACCACCCCATTAAATTTCTTTTCCTTGTCAGTCATCTTGGCTTTGATCAATTTGATGGCCAACGTTCGCTGACCGGATACGGCACTTTAAGAAGATGGACCTTCAGGACCTCTAATGGTATTATTATATTATCACATAATTCTTTCCTCCACTTTCCCAACAGAAGCCAGTCATGGACTAAGAATCCGTGAACTAAATCCCGAAGAAGTTTTTAAGCAAACGTAGGGAAATCACTGCCTGTTATCTTCTTCTAGGCGAGAGACGTTGTGTGAGGGTTGTAGATAAGCTTAACTAAGGTTTTCTCACTTCAAAGCAAAACACCGTATCAACAATAACAAAGATTAATTAATTAATCTTCGAACGACGACTCTAACCGTACTCTCCGGGCTCCAGATCGGAACTCAATTACCTCGCACGGTTTACACCAAACATTTTCTGTATCATGGCGCTAGTAAATTCCGTTACAATAAAATATAATATATAACGTAATGTTGAAGAAACAAAATTTGTGATCAGTAAATTTAAAATGCCAATTTTTGAAAACCCGATATTTTAATAATGTTGTCAGAAGTTCAATTACAATATTAAAAATCTATCAATAAATTGGGGAGTCAAATTTTGCCTGATAAAAATATTGTTGTGGAAATAGTCAGGACCACAAAAATAGTTTTGTTAAAGTTCTGCTAAAATTTCTAAATAATAATACTACTTAAATATAATTTACACATATTCGGGTCTAATTAGCAGCGCTTCTAAAAGTGCGATATACGCATCTCTCGGAAGCGCTAGGATTTCTTTTGTGAATTCAAAATTAATGTTTGCGTTTGTTCTAATGGAAATATATTTAAATAGAAAATTAGATAAACAACAAACAGACCTGCAAGCAAATACAACTCAGCAACGAAATAAAGGCAAACTTAAACTACTATAAACAAGTAGTCCTATGTTCAAATCCCACATTCGCCTATTAGGTGAGCGTAAAACGTGGACGAGTGGCAGTCTGCATAATGCAGAAGATTAGCGTAATGTCATTTGAGTTGCTTGATACGTTTATATGCCAACATCAAAGGCATTAGATTATTATATAATAAAGTTAGAAATTATGAGTGGGTATATAATGATCATATGAATAAACTAGCTTAGAACCAAACTTGGAACTGATTTCAACATCAACGGTGGTAAAGATGCCTTCCAAATTACCGACAAAATTATTGTTCTGTGGTTTAAACTCAGGCGGAAGTTAGTAAATTTGGTATGCCTGGCAGTTGTCCATGAGTTGCTTCTTTGTGTAAGCACAGATAATACAAAATGCAAGTTTAGTTTAGAATTTTACGTTATTTTAAGTTATGTATGCTGTATCAACCACAAGTTAGGGGTCTAAACATGAAAGGAATAAACTTTCAGAAACTCTGATTCTTCTAACTTCTGATGAATATAAAAATACTTTGAATTCTTTCAAAACTGAATTTTTACGGCTAGGATGAAAAACCTTCTGAGATACATAAAAACTCTTTCTGTATAATAATGGTGAGAATAACATAGTTATGTCTTCTTATTGGCGGCACATAATTTCGACTGATCATGAGAGATAAATAATAAGGAGAAATTATCTTTCAGGAAATGAAAATATATTTATCGAGTTTCAACGTTCCGGTTTTCACAAAATACATTCCTCCGAATAATATTACAGAAAATAATAAGAATAACAAGAAATACTATTAATAAATTTAACGAACAATTTCGAAGAATTTTTCACACACAAACAGTTGTTACACTTCTCAATTTTAAAAGTACATAGGAATCCCTCCAGGTTTCTAAAGAAAAACGAGAAAAACCTTACTGTTTTACAAACCTACGCTCCACTACACCTTATTTCATGGATCATAAACTACATAGAAAATTAATGTTGTTAGAAATTATTTCTATGTTTGTAAAATATTATCCAGACTTAGGAAACTTACCAAAGTAAATTATAATTTTGGAATTTCCTCCAGAAACAATAAGTAACACTGTACAAGAAAATTTATTTGTTTTTCTTGTTTAACTTCACAATACGTAGGGGTGGTTAATCAAGACTAAATGAACTTGGTGTGCTAATAAAATAATTTTGTAACGACGAAAACCTGTTAACTTACGCACATAAAGTAGACATATTTTCCCGAAAAATATTTTCAAAAAAATAAAATCTGTTATGAAGAATGGAAATAATATAATTTCGTTTGAATAGAATAAAAATTTATCATTTCATTCCATTTCTAGTACTTTTTTTTATTATGACAGGCAGAACATTATTCTCTAATTGACTGACGTTTCTCGATGGTAGAAGAAAAAAGTTGCACAAAAAATTCAATTAAAGTTTATCGAAAGACCTAAGATGTCTTATATTCATTTTAGGTTTACGTAAGCTAAAATTGCGTTAACATAATTTCATAAAATAACGCTGCGATAACAAGTAATTATATTTTGATTAATTGTGTTCCAATTAAGTTTCTAACCATTCGTAGTGCCAAATTCTATCAACTTGATTCGATGCTGTATATAATATTGTAAGGGTTCCCGAAAAGCCTACCGCTCAACCGCACGAGTGTCTAACTGGGCATCTGGTAAACAGAAAATATTTGAATTATTATGAAGTATCTCAGTGACTTTCAGATTACCCCATTTATATATAATTTTCCTAATTAATACTTTATTGCTCCCTAGAAAACCTAATTTACTAATAGGAAAATTACGTAACAGTTTAACACGATGTAACCAGTTTATTAATCTTAGTTCCACTTAGAGAAACTTAACGTTACAACAGTCGGCGCTACTTCGAACCATATTAAAATGAGAAACGTGGCTGTATTGTGAAAATAGGTCAAATTGGGGTCACCTATTGATCGGAATTGGCTATTAAGCTATGTTCTGACTTCATCTGCAAAGCTTTAAAGCATAGGTATACGAAATCGTCTTTTGAAGCAAGAAAAATATTTTTAAATGTAAACACTAAATGCTTGTGGCTGAACAAAATCCTAAAAAAATAATATAACCTAAACACTTTCGTGTTAACAGATCAAACGATTAGGTGTTATGTTAGTTATTAATTTTTGCAAATTGTTTATTTATTTGAATTATTTTATTATTATATACACATGTAACCAAATTGAATACAAATGTTTCATCTCGTTAAATAAATTTTATGGTTTAATGTTTCTAGTTTATAAAATGAAGTTGACATCATTTTCTCATTTGAGAGCCCATATAATAACTAAGAATACTTCGGTGTTGCACAAATTACATTTAATAGATTTTTCAGTCTGAAAAAGGTTCAATAAATGTCACAACAGCGAGAGAAAATGCTGTGAGTGCATTTCATAACAAATGACTGGTTTATTACATTCTACTTTAAATGATGTAGTATGCTACATATGGATATGGACTAAAAATTGAAATGTTTTAAAATAAACCAAAATATGTTAAAAAAAAGTTAATAATGGTAGCTCCACCCTACATTTTTCTTGAAAACCTCCGATGATGACAGCGACTAGCCGTTAAGTCCAGCATCGAAAGGGGGAGAATTCGATGATTCTATTCTTGATGTTTATCTTGACTATGAACTTTAACTATGAAAAAAATTTTAGTATTGCAGTCTTTAATGAAGGAAATGGAGAAATTCTCTTTATGCGTCACAAAAATATGCAAGAGAAAAGATGTACTTTATTTTAAATTGCAATATATGAGACACATGCAAAAATAAAACATTGAAACATTTTGACGTTGTCTTCACTTCAATTTTGCATTGTTTATTAAAATCCTTGATTTAAAATTTTTCAATTAAAATGTGTTTTAAATTTTTATTTCAGTTATCATTTTTTTACTTCTTTGATTAAAGTTAACACTATTCTGAGGGCATAGCTCAACAAAAAGTTAACAATTGGACGTTCTTGAAGAAAGCAAATTAACAAAAAAAATTTTCGTACTATAAATGGCTCAATAACCTGCAATAATCCGTTAAATAATTTAACAGAAAATCTGCCGTCACAAATTAATACCATTCTAAGTTTGAAATAATATAGTATAATAATCGACGTGGTAGCTCAGAAAATTTAAGTTTTGAGCCAGAAAAAATATTGTAAATCTGAAAATTGTCTTTTATGTCCCTAAGCTATTGCTGAACAATATACTAAAGTCTGTAATATTACACGGTCCTTTTTCCAAGTTTTTGTACATACTGCTGTGGTCTGTTATGATTCAATAAATAATCGTAAGACTCCTTAACTAAGGAATTATAAGGTTTCGGGAAACATTGATCTTCAAGATAAAAATCCACCTCAATTTTCTGAAATTATGAATTTAATAAAGTTGTCAAAGATTGAAAGATGATTTTTAAACTTGCAATCAGTATTCACCTTGAGATTTGTCATGTCAAAAATCTTCTAAATCAATTAGTTAATCTAAAATAAGTTACTTTGTAATGTGTTTACATGTAAGGGATAACCTACAAAAATTTGTTACTTTTAAATGATATTTTCTCCGAGAAAAACATATCCTGTGTAAAATGAGTTGTATCAAAAATTCGACCATGTATTTTTCTATAGAATTGTCATAAATTTGTGTACGAGAAGTGCTTTATAACATAGGGTCCAATATTGCATGCAACCGGAGATTTATTCATAGATTATCCGGTTACTGTGCAGTTGTTCTGACAGCTCGAAACAAAATTTCTTCTGCTACACACTAAAGAACACACTTATTTTAGCATATTGTAAAAGTAAAACATATGAATCGGGTCCAAATGACCGAAATATTCGAATTTGAAAAGTACGGAAAAGTAGCATAAATCATGCAGTAGACCCCGGTGATGCCACATTCATCGGCCGGCCGGCGCATTTTGTTGACGGTACGTGCACTGGGATATACTCTTACACTTAGAAAATTTCGCACCGGCAGATGCAGCTCGACGCTCCTACATGTAACATCGCTTATTTTTTGTTTTTACGTGATTTTTTGGGGGTGAAACGTAATAGTATACTGCCCCATACCGCAAGTATACTTTTTAATGCTATTTCGAGGCAAATGGTTATAGGAATGGTTTCCCAACCACTCGAAAATTCTCCCATTATCCTCACAGGTTCCACGGAAAATTTAAATTTTTTTGCTGCGAATAAAACTTTTCACTGTGTACGTGTTTTTAATTTTCTTTTCTTTGTACTAATTTTCTTCTTTTTATTTGATTTTTTCCCATTTTCTTTTTTCACCTACCAATTCGAACTTCTTGCAACCAAATCTCTCTACTTTTCACGACTAAATAATACTTCCATTGTAATTTCTTCCATATGCCAATTTTTACGTCATCTACGTTTCTGCATTTCTTTCGAGATTTTCTTCGACATTTGTCGTTTCTTTATTTGTCGTTCACTCCTTTACATCATCTTTGCCTTTAATTGTATCTACTAGATTAAGCCTTATTAATATTATTTTCAAATTTTTCTCGTCTTTTCACGCATTTCTTTGTAATGCTGCTTTTCTTCTTCCCCAATTTATTTGCGATACTTTTTTCATCTTTCAGCAGTTTCCGAAATAGTTTTTGTTCAGCATGTTTTTAATTTCCAATTTCTAATTTACTTTCATTTACCAAGTAGCTCTTTAATTTCGGCTTTCTATTTGATGTATGATTATTTAATTTAACGACTTAATCAATTTCTTTGCATTCATTGGATGTTATATTTCATCCCCCATGTATTCGACGTTACATGTACGTGTTACATCACGCCCCACATTGCATGCGACAAATTGCAGTCTTCTTAAAAATGTGATAGTCCGTTAGCATTAATGTTGTTTAATTTATAATATTTTCTATAAAAAGGTAAGAATTTATTTAAAACTTTTAAATTTCGTTACACATTTTTAACCACTTTTCTACCCCCTCTTGAAGGAGGGCATACCAGATGATATAAGAAGAACTGATGCAGACCACAATTTGATTCGAGGATGTCCTTCGTTCTATACACGTTCGAGGTGTGCTCCTGGAAACCTGCCAAATATTTGCACAAATTTCATCAGCAAAATTTAAAATAAACCAAATTAAGTAAGATAAGCAAAAAGTCAATCTAAATTCGAACATGAACTAACATTTTTCTGCAACAAAATTTACTAATTCCGCACCTTCTGGCTTACAAGAAGTAATTAACCGAAAACAACTATCCAATAGCATTCAAAATGCCCCGATCTGCCATGAACAGATTGACATTGTGGAATTGGTTAAACTATTCCTCCAAGCGATAGTAAAAGTCCTCTTTGACGTCAACATCAACCCGGCGATTATTGCCAAAGTCAAATACATCCACTGCTTTTAAAATTCTAGCGATCGAAAGCACAATCCAAAGTCTATAGGTCTACATTTGCTTCCGTTTAGCAATTTTCATTTTCTATGACCCTTCAGGTCCCGAAGAGGAATTCCAATCAGTCTTGAAATTTGAAAACAGGGCATTGTTATATTGTTTAATAGTGTACAAAATATAATAGTATAGCCCTTTGTATAGCATCTGCAGTAAAACCAAGATCAGTTCAATCACTCTTACAACTTAGAGTAGCTTAATTTATTTAAAAAAAGATTGGTTCCGAAAATTTAACTCAGTTATTGTCAAATTTAGACTTTTGCTCCCCTTATAATGACGTAAAATTATTAGAATCGTCGATAATAATAACTTCTCAAGAAAAAATTCAGTCAATAGAATTTGTCTAATTAGTTTTTGACAATTGCAATTTTAATATTAGTACTATTGGCGGTTACAATACTTTCCACAATATGGATGGAATAAAATATGTAATTCATTATTCTACAATTTCTATTGAAAAATGCAAGAAAATAAAGCAGTCTATTTTGGCTGAACAGAAAGGTTTGTAAAGTGAAAAAAAAATCGGAGGGGTTGACAAATTTTCTATTTGAGGATTTTGAAGCTGTTCATACGCCAGAAAATTATAATGAAATTCGTTTTCCATGTGATATTTTATGGATAGTTGCAAAATTCCAAGGTCACATGGACATGCTGAGCAATAAGGATGAAACTTTTATTACAGTACTCGTAATCTGTTGGCTGCCAAGTGAGAAATGCGATTGTGTTTATGTATTTAAACTTGAAACCACATTAAAGACTAGAAGATACGTTCCAAGATACTATAAAAATCTTCAGTCAGTTCAAGTTCACGATTAAGGAATGATAAGTTTGTATTTCACGATCGGTATGTTTAATATAGGTAAACAGAGAATATCACTTTACTTCGTCGGAGCTTACGATTCTGTTTTTGAAGTTTTTACTACCACACGTGAAATTCAGAGCTGCCTCATTCAGTAACTCGTGGCGAGGTTAAATGGACTGCGTCACGGTCCATTCTTTAATTATGGCTTTACAGTCATTTGTATTTTTTCTCAAACAAGGTAGAACTCACTTACAAGGCACTCAGCCTGGTAGTGGTTCTCCCACCCGTTTATGCTTCTGATCATGATGGCGGTCAGGTTCTCCGTTGTAATATGTTCACCCTGTTCCAGGGACGAGGCGCTATTATTGTTGGCGCTTTTGTCTCCAACAATGAAAGACGGTGTGTTTTGCGGTATCTTTGTCTTCACAGTTGTCGTACTTTGGAGCCTCCAGCTTTCCGATCCAGTTCAGATATGCATTGAAGCATCCTTGGATGAATAGGGCCTTAGTGAGATGAAATGTGAGCTCGCCATGCCTTCTGGAAACCCATCCGTTGATGGCTGGAATGAGTCTTCTAAACTTGTATCATTTCAATGTCAGCTCTTCAAACACCCGATTACACTTAAACAAAATAACATAACTCACAACTCGACTCAAAGATCGATAGAGATGGAAATGAGTAATAGAGGCTTACATTTGAGATGGATTTATATAGGCATGAAAATGATGCATTGTGTAAATTTGACAGTTTCTGCCATGCTTTGTTTGAGTTCACATGCATCATATTTTTGTAAAAGTTTTAAGTGAACTCCATTTATAAGTTTTCATAAGACTTGACCAACATTATTTTATTATTGGCAAGGAATTATTTTACTTTATCTCACCACAGGTTCTTAAGAGCGCCAATTCTGGTCCGAATTTTATGTTCCGTTAAACCTTGCACATATATATTGTTATCGTATATGGTTCTATCCTGTTACGCACCATTGCATCTTCAATGCGAAGGGTTAGATTTTTGTTATGGTTTATCGACAGAAACTCCTTGGTTGGCCCAAACTCTAGATTTCGAGGATTTATTCATCTACCAAAACCAAAGCTGCATGTGCAAATTTTTTAGTTTTATTATTGGTGATACGAGCTACCGAGACGTCTTACATAAAGTTGTTAATTACATATTTATCTTTTGAAGAGTTGGTTCTGAACGACACGTCATATTTTTACTCAAGTTGAAGATCGACTTAGAATTGGTCATATTGTAGATTAAATTTTTGTTGCTAATTATTCCTATTTTAATGGGGAACATGCATGAAAAAAAATTTTTAGTTAAAACAGTATTTTCCGATTAATCCTATATAGTAAATATCAAATCAGCAAAAATAACTTCTATTTATTGTATATTGTTATAAATAATCCATTTTAAAATTCAATAATAATTTAAAATAAAACATGTGACCTTAAACGCAACGAAGTCACCGACACAATAACAATAACCTCACTTTCATGTTTACAATACTCGTGTAAAGTACTTTTTTAACTTTCTTGTTTTTAATTGATTTAATTATGATAAATAACAGCTTTTGACACTAACAAACTTCAACTTTCAAAGCACAAAACCACAGAAAAATAATATAAATGAATGTAAAATTAAACTGTGACGTCACACGTTCTGTGGCAAATTGCGCGGTCGTTTCGTTCAATTCAAATTGACGGATTTTTAAATATTTTTTAAATTATTATCAAAACGAAAATAAATAAATTAAATAGCATTAATTAGTATATTTAGTTATTTTTGATCCAACTACGCTATAAAAAAAATTTATGCATCTTCCCTATTTCGGCTTTTGGTGAACAAAAGTTATAGATTATATGCATACTGAAACTTTATGAGTAGGACAATTATTGTTTATTTAAACCAATTTATTTACACCATTTTTACTCCCCGGATTAATTGTACACATTATGTGTTAATATACAACATAATGAACAGTGAAGCGTCTTTTATTCATTAAAATTCTTTACTGGTTAAGTTTATAATCGCCCTGCGATTTTTAAGAGCAGAATAAATAGCCTTTAGCTGAAATTTTAGTCCAATCAGGTGACGCCCTTAATTAAATTAAATTTACGGACAATGTTTCAACATCAAATCCGGACCTCAGCTCTCCCTCAAAGATGAGGAGCAGCCATTAACATCTGGGTAGTATGTAATCAACCTTTTGTGGTATAATTGGGTGATGTATTCGGAGACTCTTTTTCTGCGCGCCTTATAAATCGTTTCCACGTACAGTATATTGCAAAATAAGATCAATTATACATTAATTAAGGTCAATCACCTGTGACTCCCGATATATTTAAAAAATCAGATGTAAATGGTTAATGTGAAAGTCATTATAAATACAAAATTATACAAACCAATTTGCAAATTAATGCAAGTGATACTAAAATGCAACAGGAATTCAAACTGGGTCGAAAAGCACCTTTTCCATTGAATGCAAAATCCAAAGACGGCCTTGCGATGCTAGGTAAAGCCGTGTGACATCGGATGTTACAAAAATACTAGTAACCAAAAATTAACAAGAAATGCGACTTCCTTTCACAGCATATTATAAGGATGTGACTGTCAAAACGTCAAAAGTACTAACTTTTAGCAGGATAATAATATAATAACAGCATATACATACTACACGAGTGGTGCACAATAGAACTAGCAATAATACTAACACAGATTAAGTATTACTACAATGCAAACAAAATTGTCAAGGTAATTTTTCAAAAACTTTCAGCTGAGAAAAATTGAAGCTTGCTTCTTTATTACCCTTTTAAGTAATTATTATTTGATTAAAAAAAATTTTCACGAATGACAAACTGTGGAAAACAAAAGTTGAAAAAATATTTTGAAATAATTAACGATGATATTTTAATATTTTCAGCAGTCACTTAACAACTTGGTAGCATCAATCTTCTTAATTGGAATAATTTAATTGAGACCGTTACTCTTGAAAATTGAAATTCAATTATCATGTAGCTTGCATAATTACTTTTACATTGATTTCTGATAGTTCAATTTGTGCCTCCAGTAAAGCATAACCTAGACACCTAGTGGAGGTTGTTCACTTTTAAACTTGCGTGGTATACCCGCATCTGAACTATCGAAGTATAAAATCGGTATAAAATCTACACCATTAATCCTCATTTTACTTCAAAGCAGACATTTTATGAAAAACCATTTAAAGTTTAAAATGTGGTAATCGTTTGATTTTATTCTCTAACAATATTTATTAGTGTAAATATACCAAATTCTGCTAAATTCTAAACCTTCACTGAAGTTTATTGTTCAAACAGAATATCAAGACTGCTTTGACTAACCACTTTAGGTAAATTTAATGTAATATTGGTATAACCTACCTTTAGTATTCGAATCCGCAATGGAACGGAATATTTAAAAGATATCTCTTGCACGTCTTCCTTAAAGCAAAAACTGTCAATTCGGTTAAATTTTGAGGAACCTTTTAGAAACTCTGAAGACATAAAAGAAATATTAAATAATGGGCTAGATTAGGATGTAATCTCTAGGAACGTGATGATGTAGTACGCTGCCGGAGTGCAAGAACAAATTTGTTACGCCTTCAGAACTGAGAACTGTAATCTCTATTAGCTGTATCTAACAATTTATACCTGAAATTTAGGAGATTGCTGCTTTTAATTAAAAATTAAAGTAATTATCATGAAACTAAAACAAAGAGAATATTCAGATTAAATTTATAGGTTCTACGGAGAGATATTCGGAACAGAGGCAACCGAATCCTGTCGATTTCTTTTGAAGTTGGAAATTATTAAAATAAATTGAACGTCGCAACATTGATTTCAAATTTCAAATTCGTCAATTATTGAAAATGTATCCAAGCAAAAAAATAAGTATGATTGATACAGTATCGAAAAAAAGTTTATATAAAATGAAATGCCATCAGGTTTTTGAATTGATTCCATTATCTTTGCTGCTATATTAAAAGTAAATATAGTTCAAAGTGAAAAGATGTATTAAATTTCAATTTAAAATCAGTGTTATGGTCTTTTAAACACAAAAAGTCAGTGATATTATATCAAAGGCTCTTCTATAATAATTTATAAAACTTTACATTGTTTCATTCTATCACATGCAGACATTCGATTAGCAAATGCGTGATCATTTTTAGTATTGCTTACACAATGGTAATTAGCGATTTGTAATAATTTATTGCTAAATTTTCGAAAGTGACATGACAAAATACACTATTTGCAATTTGGTATTTCAAACTTGTCAATAATGTGACCTGTTGCATGTTAAATTATTTCTAACGATGATACAATTGTTGAAAATAACTTCGACTAATTTAAAATTAATACAGAGTTACTTTCTTAAAACTGGGTACAAAAAAAGCTTTTCAAGCGTAACATGAAGTACCACACGACAACTACAACGTAGAAGCAATAATCACACTCCGATAAATTCACAACTTTTTAGAGAAATCGCTATTTTGGAACAAAGAAAAAGAAAACCGCCGCCGTGCCAGTGAAATGTTAGAACTGTGACAAAAACAAAGAAATGTTTAGAACGTCAATCTGATCATATAAAAGCAATTACTCTACATATCCAAACAACAGTTTAACGATTTCACACAATGAGGTGCTTTAGAACACAATTACAGGTTAAAATTGTCTTTCATATTTAACAATAATAATTTATTGTGCGTTTTATTTCAGGCAATTTTATTAATTGCCGGAGTGGCTTTCATAGCAGGTGAAGAACTGAAGAATAAACGACAAGTTGGAACTGCCGTTTTAACTGAAGGTGATGATCGCGAAGTAGCTGAAACAGGATTTTCTGAAGCAGTCCAATCGGGAAGTAAATATTTTCAGTAAGTGATTTAATAATATATTATTACAAATTTAGAGACAAAAAGCCTAAAAACGGATCACTAAAATAGTTGTTCTTTTGTTAAATAAATATATAACGCCGTTTATTCAAATATTATCGAAATATTTATTCAACTACATTTTAAGGATTTGCTCCAACACAGGAGTACGTGATCCTTACAAATAATAATATTTGAAAAGGGTTATAGCAAATATAAACGAATCGTGTGAAGAAAGCCCATCCAATGTATTAATCAACACGAATAATACAGTTACGTGCTGAGTTTACTGCTGTTGCATCTGAATTTTATTATAAATAGCGCTGAAGAATATTCTGAAAATAACATTAATATTTAATGGGATTTAAACGTTTCAACCGTCTGGGAGATCTTATTCCGTAGATTTAAATGTAGGTTTCAATTTTATTATTGAGGTCAGGAAATACATACCAGTTTTTACCTACGTTCACTTCCTACCTTGTAGGTTAAACATTATAAAATAAAAATTTACAGTTAAAATTTCACTAGCATTGCGAGTTGCCTCATTTAAAGTATACTTGATGTATAGGGACATATACATGGCTCAATTGTCACCGGAAGAAATAGAATTTGGACACGTACGAGAGACCCCTGATGACTGGGAACAACGATTTGAGAAGATTAATTTGGAGAATCTAGCGCACCAAGGAAAGGTGCTCGTGATATATGACAATCAATGTATAATCTTGGGTTTCTGTGCTAGCAGCTTCTCTAACAAATTTGTTTACAACTAAACAATATGACAGCTTAATCTCATAAGGTTATCGCACCCTATTAACAAAAGCAATTTAATTTGTTCTCTCTTCTACTAATTTCGTAAATTCTCAATTTTCTATTCTAAATTAACTTTATTTTCAATTACTAACAGATATGCCCACGTTCCTGCTAAAGATCATTATGAATTTGGACATCGCCGTGGAAATGATCATCATTTTATTGAACGACACGAAAAAGCACATCCACATGCAGGAGAATTTAAAACTAAAGTAAATATTTTATTATACTAACACTGGGGTTGGCTAATATTTTAAAAATAACAGGAATAATTTATTTGAATTGTGAAAATTAGGTAAAATGGGGCGATAAACATGGAGGATATGGTGAACATTATTGGGATTATAATCATGCAGGACATCACGACGGCGACGGTGAAGAGAGCCAACAAGACGAAGAATATGCAACCTATGAAGGAAGCGAACAAGTTCCAGTAGTCCAGAAAAAAAGAGAACGTCGAGATTTGTTAGGAGAAAACTCCGATGTTGAGTATATCAATGACAGAGCCCGCTATCTCGTAGAGAATGGACCAACCAGCAAGCACGGAGGAAATTACAGAAGGGCTGCTGATGCAGGAAGTAAGAGGAAACGACAAAATAATTTCAATTCAGAACCAAAAACTCAAGATCAATTTTTAAATTACGATTACTAAAAATTTGTTTATTACATCGAATTTTACGTTGTTTTATGTTTACTTAATCATTAATTTTGTATAACTTTTTATTATGTTTTCTTGTTAATTATTGTGTACGAATAAAATTGTTTGAAAAATTTCTTTGATATAATTTTCGAAGCGGTTGAAAAAGTAGAGACCTACTATAAACTACAGCAAACAATTAAATTAGTGCGTTTTACCAAGAGTGGTTCGCCAGGAAACTTTTGTAGGAATATAATACTGTATCCTTTTAAACAGGATGTGTTCAGTTCTTTGTCGAGTAGTGGTGCAGGTTAATGATATAATAAAATTTAAAGTTGTTGGCGCCTTTTTATGCCAATTGTTAGTCCAATGGGTGATTTTTTAAATTTGCAACAAATCAAAGCATTAATCAAAGTTTTTTCGGGTACTTTAGAACATCAAACATAATTGTTATAAAATTATTTATTTCGTTGCGCTCCAACGCCAATTTAAAAGTTAAACTTATTAATCTACACAATGTTGAGGCAAATGAATTTTTAGGTAAACGGTAGTATGGTAGTATTGAGTGCTTCTTCAGTCTCACAGGTTAATATGCACAATCGTGATTTAAAAAAAAACTTCAAAACTATATATTAACAACAATACAAGCATAATTTTATAATACATAACTTCAACTTTTTACATTTTATGAACTGGTTGGTAGCTGTAGAGGCGACGCGACGTGGCAACTTTTATAATACATAGTAGATCTCCATAAGTTCTATTAAAGTTTTCACATAAAGTACAATTCGTTATATTTAATTTGAAACAGATGGCGCCGAGTATCTAAATAAAAGTAAAATTAGCTCTGCGCTTTTTTACAAAAATATATAAATCACCCGAGGAAACTTTGTTTTCAGCAACTTCAAAACTCTGTTCGAAAACTTCTTCTATAACTAAGTGCAACGAATAATTTACTTCGCAATATTTTTCACTCAAAAAGTGTATCTTTTTTTCCAGGTACTCGTAGGTATTATGTAGTACCTATAGTTTTTCTCGTCGGATAATACTGCAATATAAAATAAATTTTAGATCCTTTAGCTTTTTAAGGCATATTACCTTGCATCGACCCTGATAATGTACTTATAACACGATATTTGACACAAACAATGTTAATGTAGTGAGAACTTGAATAAATCTCAATTGTTTCAAGATAGATTAGTTGCTTGAGATGCTTATGCTGTAATACGTTCAATATACAGGAATTGGAATTTTGCTTAATCGGATTAAGTAAGTGACAATTAATGATTTCACAGATATGTTAGTTACTTGTTTGTAAGAATTGACTCAAATTTAACGTTTAAGTTAAACTAAGAATTAAATATCAGAAATTTTATAAATTCTCTATATTATGATTTTTATATTACTCGAACTATACAGGTATACTTACTTTGTGGTAATGCATTAGAAGTTGAGCTACAGACCTTGGGGGCATAAATATATTACAAAGCGAAGCATTTTTGTATATTTTCAGTTTTAAACGTTTGCGTCTGGTTATTTTAGGATGCCGGGTGTCACAGGTAATTAGCCTTAATTAACATATAATTGTTCTTGTTTTGTAGCAATGTTTCGGGTGGTCAACGGTTGATGAAGCACGTAGAACTTGAGTGACCCCCATTGGTCTTTGAGAATTTATCCCAAGTTTCATACTGGAAAGTTGCCACATTGCACTTGATGGATTCTAAATGAGCATTTAAAAGCTCTTGCAAGTTTACGCTGGCCATAGGATACGTCATTGTTAGATGGTATGGCGCAGATAGATTATCATATTAACATTTAGATACTGTTCGACCAATCATGGAATGAAGATGTATTTTTCGAAAACTGTTTTTATTTACTGTAAATATTACGACTTTAAATTTCAAACAAATTATTTGCTATTTAAAATTGAAATACAATTAATCGGAAATATTTTGATGTAGTATTATAAAATAGTTCAATGTGATAAATTTTTAGACAAATATCGCTAATATAATTCCGGCTGTAGGTACACGTATTATTCGCCACGAATCACGATTAGCGCTACTGATTTGAGGTATGGAGAGAGGAGAAGATACCGGATGAATGGAGAATTGGATGCATAGTACCGATACACAAGAAGGGAAAAAGGGAAAGATATTGTCCACATTCATTCATGAAAGATTGAAGGAAGAGTCAGAAAGTATTTTAGGAGATTACCAACACGGATTCAGATCGGGGAGATCAGAACATTAGATGCAATACACATTATGAAACAAATTACAGAGAAAGCATACGAACATGATATAGAATTGCATCTGCTGTTTGTGGATTTTAAGCAAGCGTTCGACACCGTAATAAGAGAGAAGCTGTATGAAACAATGCATAGACTGAACATACCAGCAAAGCTAATACGGCTGATACATATGACAATGAGAAGATCAAGTGCCACAGTAAAGTTTGGTGGGAACGAGACAAAAATATTTGAAATTAAGAGTGGAGTGAGACAGTGTGACGCGCTGTCGGCTACGTTGTTCAATCTGGTAATAGAAGACATCATAAGAGAATCGAATTGCGTAGGAACGATAACAACAAGAGAGGCGCAGGTAATAGCATACGTGGATGATTTGGTTATTATTGCCAGATCAAAGAGAAAAGTGATTCAAGTATTCCAAGATATAGCAACTCAAGCAGCAAACAAAGGGCTGAAGGTGAACATAGACAAGACAAAGTATATGAAATTTAAGAAAAAAGACAGCACAAGACAAGGAATCGATTTAAGAATTGAGAATCACGTATTTGAAGAAATAGAGAAGTTTAAGTACCTGGGTGTAGAAATAAATAAGACCAATGATAAAAGGGAAGTGATAAAAGAAAAAATTCAAATGGGATGGAAAGCTTATCATGCAAATAAAAAAATGTTAATGAGCAGGAGCATATCCAAAAACACAAAGATGCGGATCTACAAGACGCTTATAAGACCGGCAATCACATATGCAGCAGAGGTACTCAACATGACAAAGAGAGAGGAGGAAAAGTTAAGAGTTTTCGAGAGGAAGGTGATGAGAATGATTCTGGGTCTTAAAAAAATCGATGAAAATGAGTACAGACAGAGAAAAAACAATGAGATACTGGTTGAAATGGGCAACGAGGATGTTGTTAAGTGAATAAAGGCGAAAAGAATTAGAAGGTTGGGGCACGTGATGAGAAGACAAAGAAACAGCACGATAAGGCAAATAACTGAATGGAAACCAAGTGAAGAGAGAAATAAAGGAAGAATAAGGGCGAGATGGCAGGATGAAGTGACTGACGACCTTGGAGCAATGGGCGTGGAGAACTGGAGGATAAAATGTCAAGACAGGAAGATATGGAGAAAAATAGTAGAGGAGGCCAAAACAGATGCAAGGCTTTAGTTACTGAGGAAGAAGATGATGAGGAGTGATCCACCTCAAGAAAACGATCGTAAAGACTTCTGCAAGAAGTAGGCATATTCCACAAGGAATGAAGGCCATTTATTATTATTATTAATAACTTGTGGCGACTTCAAACTTTTATGGAATCGTAGAAATATATTATATAAATTTTATACTTTATTAATTTAAAATGAATATCAAATATGTTAAGGTCTCTCAAAAAAAGCAGTAATAAACTTTCAATAACAACAATTTTAAAAATGGACATAGAGCGTCAAAAAGCCGAATTTCAATATCTTCCAGAAATTCCAATCTTGATGTTGATGTAAGCTAATTTTTTTTTAATAATCCTGATATTTTATCTCAGAAATGTTTAGCATAGAATAGCCAGACGAAGAGAAAACATTGAAAGCCTTCGTCGGTATAAATATACGAGTATATTATATAACGAATGAGGAAGCATTAAAAAAATAAATAAATAAATAGTAGAATACTCAAGGTTCAAGTTTGGATCCCGTAAGTCGTATTGTAAGTTAAAAATTTAATAGTGAAATTTCATTTAACTTGCAATTTATTTTCAAGCGGAAGATATATTTATTGAAATTCTTGTAAAGCCTTCTCCGACCTTTGTCACAAATTATCGTTCATTAGTGAACTGGTAGAAAAATTCATTTTTTTTTACTAAACAGTTCGATGAATAAAATTTCTCGTCAAGAAAATTTGACTTGAATTTTAATAAAAAGATGTTGCTGTAGCAAGAACGAGTTAAGTCAGTATTGCACGTAGAATGTTTGAAATTACCAAGAGTTAGTTAGTGGATAAGTTTAATTACTATTATGACAAAATTATACAAGAATATTAAAGACGAGAAAGAAAATTTTCTTATAATTTGAAAAATATTTCAAAATTTGTCTTTTTTAGCGATTACGTAAATGATTTTCTCGAAACTTAATCTTATTGCAGTTTTGCTTTTATTGTGATGTAAATCTTTGGAATAATTTAATTTTCGAACGAAAATAAACTCCTAGTTTTGTCAGTAAGTTTTCATAATATAGGTACAGTATAAAAAATAATAAAAACCTAAGTTTTATTATTTTAGCTTCAATGGGTTTACAGGTTGCGTTATTGCTTTTATTCGGCATATAAGTAGTATATACAACTACATTATTTGGTTCTACTTTTGCGTATTTTGCTATATATACATAAGTAGGTAATTAGTAAATTATTTTATGCAATCCTTGCGTGTTTATCGTGCTTTTACTACTACTTTTGCGGTTCGTACTGACCTTCTTCAGTCCCACGTTAAACGGTGCGGGACTAAATTTTAATTTAGTCCCTCATAAATATTACCACTTACTTTTTGTCACATCAATCTCAACGTGCTGGGTTATCTTACGTTACTATTATTTATCTTGTCGGTTTCCCATTGCTACGACTGCAAATTTCATAGTTTGCAAATTTTAATAATTTTTTTACGTTAGCATTATTCAAAGGCATTATTTATAAGTTCCTTCAAAGGTATGCGTGATCTCATTGCAGACGCGTTGGCGGTACATGTCAGCAAAGTTTACATAGCAACCTCTGTTATCATTTGCAATGGGATACATTATTAGACAATTTTTTTATCTTTTGCAATGCGCTATTTAACTGCACTTCAATTTTTTTAATTTAATTTGTACCTGTTTATTTCAATTTTTCTTTTCGGCTATTTTTTGTCGGTAGTTATTAGGATTGCATAAAATAGTATACACAACTCGTGGCTAAAGCGCCATTAAATCTCTTGTGCTTGCGACCACTTGGAGGAGGGGTCGCTGTCGCGACCCCACCTCCGCGTGTTCGCAATCCGCACGCGAGATTAAATGGCCTGCTTTAACCACTAGGTGTGTAACATACTATTCAAATAGCTTGGAGGTTGGTAATTATAACAATTAATTTTCATTTAAAGTTGTAGAAATATGCCATACAACATCAATGTATTGGATGAGACTTTTGTTGATTCTAAGTGCTCACATTGTTTCACTAGCCTCTTTTATCTGCCATAAATATCTGAATAATTAGTAAGCTATACAGTTACTATCTTTTATCTTGTCGATCCTTGTACCTCCATTGTAATACAGTAAATGATATTATGTGACGTATATAAAGATCCCATTAGAAACATGACAAAATTTCCAAAGGAAAAATAAGTTAAAATGTAGAAAATATTACTTTCTTGAAGGATCACTTTACAAAATACATTTATGACTACGAAACCGACTGGAAACCCAAATATTTATTTATTTATTTATTTATTTATCTACGGCTAAACCTTTTTACAATAATAAACTTTTTCCTTTTTACAATAGGAATTTTTTGCATTATGCTTCTTTCCGTGAAAGAAACAGCGACATACCCCAACCTGGAGAGTTATTATTATTATTATTATTATTAAATAATAATAAAAATTACGCACAAAACTGTAATCTTCGTAACTCCCTTCTAATTGGTTTACTTGTTTATTATTAACCTACAACCCAAATTGTGAGGCTGAATGCCGAGCAGATTCGTAGAGGTAACAATTCTCTCTCTCCGATCCTTACTCTTAAAGAGTGAGGTAACAATTAGGGCGGTCGTAATTCCGATCGAATTACATTTTTGAAACTGTGTTGATTTGGATTTCTTCTATTTGTAAAACTGGTGAAAATACTTGGAAGTATTTGGAAATCACTGGAATTATTTGAAAGTACATGGAAATTCTGGAAGTACCTATATGGAAGGGTTTAGATGTAATTATGTGAAATTGAAATGCGAGGAGGTCATAGCTTGGCAGTTAAGTACTTCTACTGCTAATGCGAAACGCTCGGATCGAATCCGGGCAGGGTAAGAACTTTATTCTGACCATCTCTCCTCGGCAGACAATGGCAAACCACCGAGGTAATCGCCCAGAAAATCCATCTCGAAAAGAAGTGTAGCACACTTCCCGTGGTTCGGAGCCCACATTAAACAAGTAAGTCCTCTATGTATGTGAAAACAATTTGAACGCACATCATATTACGATGATCAGGTACGGATGGACCCCGTCAATCGCAATATCTAAATTTAATAAAATTTTCGTTGTTAAAGATTGTCGCGGCTAACTAGGTTTTTCTGCATGGAGACTTGCTTACCTCAAAGAGTGGTGTCTTTAGGAATTTTTTTATGTTGATTCCTTTTATGCTGCAAATAAATAACCGGAATACGAGAATCCCCAAAAATAATCCGTTTTGTAATGACTGTATTTTTATTATTATTATAAATAATTTTTGAGTCAATAAACATGTACAAATATTATCAATTTTTTAATTATCTAAATCCCCACAATTACATCTAAAAAGCGCGGCGTCATATTTTCGAATTTCCCGCACTACTAGTCGCACAAATGTAGGTTTTGGTAAAATTTACGCTTACCTCGGTATAAATTTATATGTGTCCACCTTCTTGGTGACGTGCAGGTGCCGCGATCGTGGTTCCTTTGTGTCGATCGGCTGTCATTTGCATTGATTTTTCGACATGAATCCTCCCTTCGATATTTTTCAATCCTCGTGGTAAAATTTTCACTTTCACAAAAATATTCGCAATCGGTAAGTAAAACTTATGACTTTTACCTTATTTGCGTTCACACTAATCTTTAATCACTATATTCTTTTAGGAATTCCCATTTGTGATACTTTTTCACAATTAATTAATTTTATTATTAGAGCCGCCGAAAATTATACGTGCGAGCCCTTTGCAAATATTGGGAAGACCCCTGACTAATTGTTTTGTTGTCTAGGTGATCCAAATTTATTGCACTCCTTGATTTTGTAGTTATCAATTTTGTTGGTAAGTGACACCATGTTTGGTGGCGCGAAATTCAAAATTGTCTTTTAATTTATTCTTTTTACTGTTTTAGGTAAATAGTTGAATCGAAGCACTTAGTTTATGGTTATCCTTCGAAGTGTTCACCGATGAGTTCGCGGATAACCTATCACTTTGTTTTTAATGAGTTTTGACGACACACATGTAATGTTTAATTTTTATATACGCAACGCTTTAACAATTATCTCTAATACAACTTAACTAATAAATTTCAATACAGTTTATAAATCTCTTACAGACTGAACAATTTTTATTATAATATTTTGACAATTTCTATCATTACGGATTTTTATTGAACATTTAATTTTTATTTTGTGAACTCTTGCATTCTTTATTATAAATATTAAACGATAAAACCTCCTCTTTAAGTTGACAGTTTCCATGCATTATTAATTTTCTATTAAACCAAAATGAATTTACGTATTGCCAGTGGCGTCTCCTCCAGATATTACCGTAATATGTTTCATTTATCATACTAATGGAAGTTTATTTTAACGTATTCAATAACGCAATATAGTATGCGTTCATATAACATGCAAAGTGTTTTAACAAACTTCATAGAGAACCTGCTTGCTTAACTTGGGTTCCGAACCACGGGAAGTATAATAATACTATAATGATATATTTAATTTAAATATCGCGCGCCACCAAAGTACAAAAAACAGTAATAAGGCGTATATGGACAGTAGACAACATAGCGGAATATCGGAAGAGACGGCCAGAAGTAAGTTCTTACTGTCCGAATTGGAACCGAGTATTTCGTACTAGTAGTGGACTCACTTAATTGCTGAGCTATGACCGTCTTCCTTAAGGGACGAGAAAATACATCGGCACCTTATAGTGATAATGTAGGTTTGGTACGAAGTTCCGGAAACCAAAATCCCGTCTCTTCAGAATTCCTGCTACATCGAAAACCCCGACAAACCTAAAAGCTTACCGTCGAAAATCCCGACTCTAGTTTGTTTTTTTGGAATTGATTGTTTGGGATTATCGCTGTTGAGATTTTGCGTGCCACCTGTCCATACAAACATTGAAATGAACGAGTTATTAAATTATTTCACGTTTGTGATTAAAATCCAGATTTTACGCTATGTAACTCGACTACCAATCATTTTTATTTGCAATTCTTTATAAAAGAATAATTTGAACATAAATATAATAACATAACCTCACAGTTTGAACCTGTAAATTATAAAGACTTTGGAAATTATACATTAATTTAATATTTGATGTTATGCACACTTATGGAGTTAAAGGCATTGGTTATTGGTTTACTCTTTTTGTATACACCTTTAATATATACCACTAAAGTTGCTTCTAGTTTTATTATTATTGGATACAATATACCAAAAGAAAAACCATATTAAAATAATTATAAAGATTTATATTTGGCAGTTAGTGTGTATCAGTTCGGATAGGTGTTCTACTATACTATCATATTCCAATTCCTCCATAATATAAACACATATAATCTATTTTTCGACCTGAATATACCCAGTATAAATGGCGGGAAAGTATAATACTGATTTATATCATTTTCGTTCCATTACCTGTATAGAAAGAGCACTACAAAGTAATCATGTAAAATATTTAAAAGATCATCAACGAGATTACTCCATTGTTGGAATGAGAGAAAGACCTTAACAAAAAATGTGTTTACATTATTTACAGAAATTAGTTGTATAAATATTTTGTTAACAATTTTTATCATAAATCTATTATAAATATTCAACTTCTATTAGTATAATTTATGTATTAGACTAATTAAGTCTGAACGTAATTTTTTCTAAATTTAATTTAGAACTTTCAGTATATTTCGACTACAAAGTTATGTTAATTTTAAATCATCCTTAAAAGGTACTAATTGCCATTATAGAAACGATTGTGTCTACCTTCAGATAAGATCAGTAAATTAAGCTGCAACTGGCCTGATTATAATACAAATCTTATAATTATGATGGCGACCGTTCTGGTTTACTTTACCAGTAAAATAAATAAATTCTATTTGTAGCAGAAATTTTGGCCGGTGTTGTCCCATATCGTAGTGAAACTTTGTTTTTCCACTACTAGTCATATAGGCTACCATTATAACTTATCCAAGTCACATGTGAAGTGACGCATTTTAGACATGCGGTAAATAATATTTTCATTATACAAATGAACCAATGAAATGATTTGACAGATTCATTATACACTTAAGTTAAAAAAATGAACCAATGAAATGATTTGACATACGTGATTTAAAATTTGTCAACAACTGTCAAATCAACAAAACAAAACTGTCATTTGAAATAAATATTTTAAATTTGAAAATTTATTTATTAAAAAGAATTTAAAAAATGGTAATAAATCTAGTAGTGGAAAAAATAGTATATAAACCACGGTTGTGAAGACCATTATTGCCTCCGCGCGTTATATTCCTCGGTGCAAAGCACCTCGGAATATAATCTTGGCGCTAGGGCAATAATGACGGCCTTCACAACCTTGATATATAATGTACTATTTTCCACTACTAATCATATAGGCTACCATTATAACTTATCCAAGTCAAATGTGAAGTGACGCATTTTAGACAACATTCGGTAAATAATATTTTCATTATACAAATGAACCAATGAAATGAATTCACATACGTGATTTAATACATTTTATTACAAAACCTAAATTTGTCAACAACTGTCAAATCAACAAAACAAAACTGTTATTTGAAATAAATATTTTAAATTTGAAAATTTTTTTATTAAAAAGAATTTTAAAAAATGATAATAAATCTAGTTGTGGAAAAAATCGAATATAAACCACGGTTGTGAAGACCATTATTGCCCTAGCGCCAAGATTATATTCCGAGGTGCAAAGCCTTCACGCAAAGGCCTTCACAACCTTGGCCCATAATATACTATTATTTCCCCAATATAAAGCAACTTCGACTAAATTATAATGTGGTTCAATCAAAAGCAGGTTATTTGATTTATTTTGCTAGTTGGTATTCTATGATATTGGGTTTTGACATATTAAGTACCTTCCCGTTTATAATCTAATAAAATTTTTGTAAACTTACGTAGTGCTATGATCCAAAATGCTTAATAAAGGCTCCCAATGCAAAAATGAATATTAGATTCATAAAAAGCATAAAATTCTAAGTCGGAAGACACTTTAAAAATTTGCTCTACGAGAAATTTTTATTTTTCTAAAAATTTGATTTCCTAACTAAATTTGAATCTCTCAGAATAAAATAAAGATGATAAATATTGCTAAGATTAATTAGATTGATGATTGTCACATCAAAAATTAAACAAAAGATGTAATTAGCTGAAAATTGATGAAAAATCATTTTTATTTATACATGTTCATAACCTATAAAAATGTAAGATTTTGTAAACTGAATTACTTAAAAACCAACATGTTATGTAAGAAATTATTCACATCGAAAATTATGCAGTGATTTCATGTATCTAAAGTGCGTGTTTTTGAAACGTGAAACGATAAAGTTGTGAATAAGGGTCAATTTTGTGTAAAACCAAAAGTTTATATAAGATGGAGGATCCAAGTCAACAAACCATTCAACAAACAACATGAAAAGGCAATATACCAGTGAAATTGCATGAAAAACACCTCGTGGAAAAGCAATTTCAATGTAGATTGTGTATCTGCAATTAAAACAATTTATTAACAAGGTGAAAAATCCAATATGATCAAATTTGACTCACTTTTATTGAACAGGCCTGCCAATTTCATTGATTTTGGATCAAATTCAGTTAACTTCGGGAATTGTAGCAGAGTAGACGCATTTATAATGTTCTCCAAAACCAATTGTTTACAAACAATTGGAGGTTAAGATTTTTAGTTGAATTCGAGCACAGCGATTCTAAAAAGATCCAAGGACAACATGGCTGCTCGTATGATGATTCTGCAATGTAATGGTTTACGAAATTAACTCAACTTATTCACTGGATCCTAAATATATTGCCAATAAGATACAACTTACCTCATTCAATTCTAAAACGTCAACAAATTGGAAGTGTAACAGCCACAAACACGAAGTTGATTCCACAAAAACAGCAACGAAACGAGTTTACATGAGGTCAAACAAACAACTACTGGAAATAATTCAACGGCGTAGGTGTATGAAGAACAAGTGTCATTCATGCTAAAGCTGGGCATACACATATCCTTTTTAATATTAGTGAAAGTGCGATCTGAGGATTAGTAAGGTATTGTGACCCACATTTATTTAATTTATAAAACTTTATTATTTTGTATTTCAATGTATGACTAATTAAGCACGTCAGGATAAAGAGAGGAAGCCTTTTTGTCTTGAAAATATTTTTGCATCAACTATCTTTATTTGTAAAATTTATCTTATGGTAGATCAGCGATCTACAAAAATTTGTGTAAACATTTATTTGTGAATTATAACAATTATTTCATTTTTGTTCAATATAAACATTCTTAATAAGCTACTGAAATCTTTTTATATTTTTATTCAACGAAAGCAATTAAGTATCCTAAGAGAGCAAATTTTACAAACAACTCTAAAGAGCACCTCCGAATTATTACAAGGAACCCACCCTTGAGCGTGTCATCACCGGAGCTTAGTAAGAAGGGGCAATAGTGTTGAGCATCCCTTAGCTAAAAATATTCAATACGACCCATTTTTACGAACCATTTACCTGAGCATTTTTGCTAGCAAATTAAGGGCTGGCGCTTTTAAAATTAGTTAGGGGAGGTCACAGCAGTAGGTACCCTAACTAGAATTCAAATGTGTAAGTTGAGGCTTACGAGATTCATTTGACCTTAAAATAGGTGATCTAGCATCTAAAGTTTAGTATGGGGTCCCACAGTTTATACTGGAATTCGAACGACCAAATCAATATTCCAAAATAGATTTCAGCATTTACACTTCACGTTCGCCTACACCGACTGGATTGAGGAATTGTGTTTCTTAGCAGCCGGTGACTACAATGCGAGACATTTCCAATAGGCGGGTTACAGATTGATTACCACAAGAGGACGAAAACTATACAAGAAAAAGGAACTTTATAATCTGGATCAGATATCATACGTCAATCAACTAACTGGCTGATGAAAGATACACAAAAGATTCCGGACGTCCCCGACTTCTGCGTGATCAAAGGTATCTCAGAGTTACGCACCGAAATTAAACGCAGTTTCGATCACTCGCTATTGTTGATCATTCTAGCTAAATGTCCAAGTTATCTAAAAAGAAAAATACCTCCGCTACACAACAAAAGCATCGAGTGGATATTGCTTAGGAAATTACTTAATGATAAAATATTACTAACTATAAGTCTAAAAACGCCAAACGAATTGGACGACGCTGTTCGCTACCTACCAAGTTCGATCCAAAACGCGACATGGTCTGCTACCCCAAATTACTCAAACGGATTAATAGCTAACCACGATAACTACCCCGTCGAAATAAAGAAAGCTAAAGCAGAAAGCAGTAAATTAGGAAAAACTATAAAAATACCCGAGATGCAAATATCAAGAACGAGCTAAACAAAGCAACAAGAGAACTCAAAAACATGTTGCAGGATTTTAAAAACCAAATGGTTTATAACTATCTAGAAAATATCTCTCTAATAAAAGCTACTGATTTTTCGCTCTGGAATGGCATACAACGGATTTAAGAAACCCACAAGTACAAGTTAAATTGTGCTTGTAGCGTGTTTCAAGCCGAGCTATATGCGATTGACGCTGCCCTGTCTTGGATCTCCCCCAGGAGATTGCACTCCGCGTGCATATTCTCCGACAGCCTATCCTCGCTTGTTACCATTGCTAATAGGAGCAGCACTGTACCCTTGGTCAACTCCATCCATCGTTCACTTCTCAAGCTAAAGAATCAGACGATCATCAAGTTTGTCTGGGTAAAGGCTCATTGTGGTATCGAAGGGAACGAGGTTGCAGATCAATGTGCCAAAGACGCGGCTGTCTCGCACAGCCGCATGATATACAACCAGTTCCCTCTAAGTTACGCAAGAAGGGTGATTCGCCTTGAGTCGGCATGTACTTGGGACACCGAGTACAGAAATGCCGTCCAAGGCTCAACCACCCGGCAGCATTTACCTACACTACAAGATGTTCGTTTGTTTCGAGGTGCCTTTGATACCTCTTTTGAAATGACACAGATATTGACGGGTCACTCGTTTGCGCGCGAGTATTTGTATAGGTTTAAGATCAGTCCTACTGACGTGTGCCCCTGCGATTCAAAAAGTAGGCAGACTCTGCAACATTTATTGTCTTGCTGCCCAAGATATACCAACACCAGACACACTTATACTAACCATTGCCACTTTTATAATATTTCACCTTTCGACCTTACACAAATCGCAAAAAACAGTTTCATATCAAAATTATTCACCAAATTCTGCAAATCAATAATCAATACACTAAAAGCGTTCAATACCATCCCTTAATCTACTTCCATATGAATTTGTTTATACTCACACTTGGCACTAAAAATTTAATACCATCAGTTCTCATTTTTGTTTTTAATTCCATCCATTTTTAACTTTCTAAACGTTTACCGTTTCATGTTCCATTTTATATATTTAAACTTTTTTTTTTATTGCTGTTCGTGTTATACAATTATTGGTTGCTGCCATTTGTGCTTCAGCTTAAGTTACATAATATTATTATTACGTCTCGAAAGAGCCTTATTAGTATTATTAATTTGTTATTGCTGTTCCAGTTATCCAATTTATTATTTGCCACCCATTTTTACTCGAGCCCATGTATTATTGTTATATGTATATTGTTAAAATTTTATTTTATTTATCCATTCACATTTCATCCCATCTATCAAATATGTTCACCCGCATTTTCATATTGTTAAATATTTAAATAATTTATTGTTATTAATCTGTATAACTTAGCAGAATATACACTTCTTCCCGGGTGGTTTAGCCTGAGAAGAAAAAGGAAAAAAAAAACGGATTTAACGACTACAACAACCAACTCCCCCATTTTGAAATCAAACTCTACTGGGCAATAAATAGTTAAAAAAATGTAGAAGCATTTGCTGAGCATTTTTGTTGATGTCTTTCAACCATATAGAAGTGAAATAAGGACGGAAGAAGAGGAACAAATACTTAACTTTCTCAATACACCCACCCAATAGACTACTCAAATAAAACCAAGTCAATGAAGTATTACAACAAATTCAGAAAACTACTAACAATCCACCAAGTTAGATCTAAAAAAGCGTCCGGATACGATATCATAACTGGAACAGTACTTCAACAGTTACCATTAAAAGCCATGCTACGAATAAATAATTATTTTCCATTGTTATCGAAAGTATGTAACTCAGATCATTTTGATTGGTAAAGTGGGTAAACCACCAGAACAATCACCACCTTAGAGACCTATAAACTTACTGCCCGTTCTCTCATAGGTATTTGAAAGGGTAGTGCTTAAACGACTTCGAACTTTGAGAGTTTGGTTTCCGAAACCAACACGAGATAATCGAACAAGTTCATAGAGTATCTAAGCAAATAAGAAAAGTTTTATTCGGCCGCTTTCATTGACGTGACTCAGGCATTCGACAAGGTTTGGCATGGCATGAAGCGCTTCATGCATACAAAACCTGTTTGAAGCAAAGAGTTTTCCCGAGAACATGCAAGGAAGCACGTGTGATCCTACTGCGTAAGGTTATTAAACCGTTGCGTTGGATCGGCTTAGCTTATACCGGCCCATCTACCTTTTGTATGAGCTGGGCGTATGATCCTTTGGAGGCTCAGTCTGGAGATAGAGAGAACTGGAGGCCTGGCTCTCCAGCTAGGGTTAGAACTAGTTTGGGTTCAGGAGGGGCCACTGTACGATGGACGTGCTGCAGCTGATTAGAACGGAGGTCAAAGAAGCAACCGGTGGCAATTGGCATACTAATATTATATAGTGCTGTTCTTACTATTGATGGTCAAAATTCTTTTAACTTTGCCAAATGGCAGGACGTCTTAGGAGCAATCAAACGTCGATGCATTGAGGGTTACCAGTACAACGTCGTAAAGGCTCCTCCATCCACACGTATTTTAATGCACCAGATGGAAGCGGAATAGAGACGAGTTAATTGGGGAAAACCATGACGTCCCAAAACATCAGGTCACTCATGGTCGAGAGTGAAGAACTCTGGAACCTCACCACCGATTATATCAATACAAAGAGGAGGACGAACGCGAAGAAGGCAATGAAGAAAAGCGAAACGTAAGAAAAGGAAACTACATCAATTCCTTCATTGCTTGAAGTAACACAGGAAAATTTCTTAAATAATTAACAACATCGACTACGGGTTTTTATGTGGATAAAAATTTCACAGTACCATCCAACGAAATCGAAGAGAGCCATGAAAATAGCTGCAAAAAATTAATTTATTTTATATGAAATAACCCCTTAGCGCTTAACTTCAGAGTCTCGGCTGCTACCAAATCATTTCTATATTCGTAAATTATATTGTACAAATTTCGCAAATTTTTTTTACGAAGGAATAAAACTCAGTACTTCCATCACAGCAGTCTACCATAGGGCTAACCGCACATTATTATCATTAACTTCATATTGAAACTTAATCTAAAATTGTATCTAGGGATTAAGTAGTAACAATAAATAAAGAAAATTTATTGTATACTAAATAGGTGTAAAATTTGTATACAATCTTGGGGACCATTTGGTAACTTGAGGTTACTTTATTAACTTTTCAATCTGACATCGAGTGTAATTTAAAGCGAACGTAATTTTCTGTACCTAAGGGCAGCTTCGACAGGTTTTATACAATTTCTTTTACGTTTAGAAAATATATTTTCACTTAATTAACACCGGAAAAAAGTTGTTTAATTTGATTTTAAAATAGAAGTTCCTATTTCAAAGCTAATACAGTTTGAAATTCATTTCAATTTAGCAAAAATGTTTTTTTATTAAAAAATAAAAGTATCGTATTTGATCACAAAACGTTAGTTTTATGTTACAATAAAAAATAATGCATTCTGGTCAAGGCTCTAAAACTGTTTACAGCTCAATTTCTATTTGTGGTCGTAAAATTGATTTACATTTACAGTATTAAGGTTCTTTCAATATTTCATAGCGATGGATTTTTCAGAAGGAGGTGGATAAATTGAAATATTTTCGACAAACTAAAATAATATTTCCTTCAAGTTATCTAAATTATTAATGCTATGAATGATGCACTGCACGGAGATAATAATTCAACAAGTGTTGTACATTATTTGTTCTCTTCTCTTTATAAAAAGATAAAACTTGATTTTATTTTTATGTTGGTTTATTTTAGCGCTTGTAGGTACTTAAAATACTACCACAACTGTTGAATTCTCACAATAAAATAAAATAGTTGTAATTATTTATGTACCTTCCCAACAATTTTTATTTATAAAGTTGATTTTTTAGTTCCATAATAAGTTACTTATTCAAATCTCCATTGAATTTTAATAGATTACTCAATGTCATAACGTTCAAATTTTGTTAATAGTTGATGCTCTAGTCTTTTTGGGATGATCCTATTCATAAATTTTAATATCTTGCTTATTAAATTTTAAGCCATAAAGCTTTTTTGTGCTTTAAAAACCATCCCTAAAATCATCCTTTCGAAATCCGCATTAAACAAATCATGTTTAGTTAAAACTTAGATTACCAATAAATTGAAAAACGTACCGGAATTTAATATTATTGTGCAGGTAGAAAATACGAAAGAAACAATAAAAGTAGCAAACATTTTAACAAAAGCCCCAAATGTTTTTAATAATTTCTCAATATTTAATATCTCCATTATTCTCTCAAATCCTATCGATAGCTTTAGATTACTTGGTTGTTTAAATTCTGGGTAGCTATACAAATTCGGTATATTTTATAATCGGGTTGTGAACGACATCTTATGTACTTTTGAGATTTTAAATCCTCAATAAAGATTTTTTAAGGATGTTAAATTCAAATATTAATCCAAGTTAACATTCACGAAGCGTACATATCTCCACTCCCAGCGAAATTTATAAAGGAAACGTTTTAAATTTGAGATATCTAGATAGACTTGCTCAGCACATATGCGGTGTAGATTAAAGCCAACTTGATGATCGACTAGATCAATCTCTCCCCCAACGAGGTTAAACTTACAATTAATTACTAGGACGGGTTTATAATATGTCTAGATGTAGGTAGTCATTTCCGATCTTCAGAGCCAGTTTGTTTCAAACCAACTGCATCTTGCCCAAAATTAGAAAACATGGTCACATTGGCGATTTTATGAGTTATAGGAGAACTGAAAAACCAAACCTAATTTTTTTTTGTATTATCTTGCGCAGAGATGAGGAAATCTCGTGCGAGACACCCCTTCCATCTAAGAGGGTAGTGTCAAACTGTACTGACTAAATCCTCACCCCTAACCCCCTGCACAAGGAATTCACCGTTAGGCATTACTTCCTATACAGGGGGGGGGGTTAGCTCCCTTCCCCTTTTCCATGTTTAAAAACATGGAAGAAGAAATGTAAGAGAATGGGAATACCATTGAGCAACAACACCAACAACAACCGCTGGAAGTTAATGTCAAGAAAACCGAGTACATGTGTAACATGTTGTCCACATAGGTGTACAACAACAAGACCTGGAGGATGGATATAAAATTCGTTAAAGTTTAGAGTATAAATATTTGGGACTGCAGATCACATAGACTGGAAACATGGATGTGGCTATAAGAGGAAGGAATACATTGGGAAGAAAAAGCCTACCACTAAAGAACAGCATATCGCGGGGCGAAAAGATTACCAAAAAACACAAATGGCTAATATAGGGTGTTTATTTAGCTGCATGAGAACTTCAAATTGAAATAAAACATAAAAAAATTGATGGAATGTTTTTTAAATTATTTTTTTATGAAAGTAAATTTAATGCCATTTATGATTTGAAAATAATTTCCGGCATGTGACCACCACGACTAATTGTTACGAAGCGTATCCGATCAGTTGAATTTTTGACCACTTTTTCCCTGCCCTTATTTCATCAATGGCTTGCTGAATATTGACCTCCAATGTTTTCAGAGTTGTTGGTTTGTTAGCATAAACCATGGATTTAACATACCCCCGAAGAAAATAATCTGGAGGCGTCAAATCACACGATCTTGGAGGCCAATTGATAGGACCATTTCTTGAAATAATGTTGTCACCAAATTGTCCTTTCAATAAATCGAGAATTTCGGTGGCTGTGTGGCACGTAGCACCATCTTGTTGGAACCATAAGTTTGTTGTCGATGTTTAACTTTTGAATTTTTGGAAGCAAATATGTATTGAGCATGTATCGATATCTCACACCATCACCGTAACGGTAGCTCCTTCCTCATTTCAAAAGAAATATGAACCGATGATGCCGTTGGCGTGTATTCCACACCACACAGTCAATTTTAATGGATGCAATGGACTCTCAAGATAAAGTTCCGGATTGGTCTCAGTCCATATACGGCAATTTTGCTTGTTCACATACCCATTCAACCAGAAATGTGCCTCGTCACTGAAGAAAATTTGGCGGTAAAAAAATGAATCCACTTCCAATTGGTAGTGAGCCCAATCTGCGAACGCACGACGCAATCGATGATCATTTTTGAACCAGCTAGAACTTGTAAGGATGTAAACCAAGATCTTGATGTAAAATTTTCCATGTAGTGGACGGACAAAGCCCAAGTTGTTGAGTACGATGGCGAATTTAATTGTTTGGGTTCTCTTGCACATTTTTTACATAAGCGATAGTTTCTTCGGTACGCACATTTCTTTGTCTTGTTGGTGGTCTTACATCATGCAATGAAGAAGTGGTATGAAATTTATCCATCACCGCACCAATAGCCTGCTCAGAAGGTCGATTATATCGACCATAAAATGGGCGAAGAGCTCTATAAGTTTCGCGAACGGAACTCTGACTTTGAAAATAAATTAACACAATTGTTGTTCCATAAACAAGCACCGAACGCAATTGGGACGAACACAATAATTATTTTCAGGAAGACCAATGCATGTACATAATGCTATGACTCAAAATATTAAATAAAGGCTCCAGATATAAAAATGAATATTAGATTAATGAAAAGCATAAAATTCTATATCGGTAGACACTTTAAAATTTTACTTTACGAGAAATTTTTATTTTTCTAAAATTTCGATTTCCCAACTAAATTTGAATCTCTCAGGATAAAATAAAGATGATAAAAATTGCTAAAAGTAATTATATTGATGATTGTCACATCAAAAATAAAACAAAAGATTTGATTAGCTAAAAATTGATAAAAGATCATTTTATTTGTATATCGTCATAACCTATAAAAATGTAAGATTTTGTAAGCTGAAATACTCTGTAACCAACATGTTATATAAGAATCTATTCACATCGAAAATTATGTAGTGACTTCATGTATATAAAGTGAGTGTTTCTAAAACGTAAAACGACAAAGTGGTACATAAGGGTCAAATTTGTGTGACATCAAGAAGTTGATATAAGATGGAGGAGACGAGTCAATGAACTATCCAATAAGCAAGATAAAAAGGCAATATACCAGAAAAGTTGCATGAAAAACACCTCATGGAAAATCAATTTCAATGTAAATTGTGAATCTGCAATCAAAACAATTTATTAAGAAAGTGAAAAATCCAAAATACTCAAACTTGACTTACTTTGATGGAACAGGAATACCAATTTATTGATTTTGGATCAAACTTTAGTTGACTTCGTGAATTCTAGCAGAGTGCACGCATTTTTATAATGTTCCCCAAAGCCAATTGTTTACAAATAATTGGAGGTTAGAATTTTTCAGTTGGACTAGAATAAAATTTATAAATAGATCCAAGGACAACCATGGATACTTATAGGATGAATCTGCAACATTAAAATTTACGAAATTAACTCAACCAATTTACTGGATCCTAAAATATTGTCAATAAGATGTAACTTACCTCATTCAACTCTAAAACATCAACAATTGGTAGTTTAACAGCCACAAATATAAAATTGATTCACAAACAACATCAAAACAAGTTTACGTGAGGTTAGTCAAGCAGTCACTGACGTAATGCAACAAGATGCCGATGACTCATTTAATGCGGTGCTAACTAAAGCAAGGCGCACACAATATCCTTTTTAAAAATTTAAAACTTCAACTTGTCAATGTGAAAAGGTACAGTGAACTTTATTATTTCTTTTATTTTATTATAAACTTCGCCTTAAGCGTGTAAAATACAGGATTTGGGGAAAAGGCTTCTACGGAAGTGCATTTCTCATTACCCTAAGTGAAAGGTTCTTTATTCAAATTTTATTATTTAGTTATTCAAGGTTAAGCTTTAAATAAGCACATATTATTATTTAAAAACATTTAATACCGCTAATGTATAGCGAGAGACTTGGTTAGTTAATGACTAATCAAGCAAGTCAGGACAAGGAGAGGAAGCCTCTTTGTTTTGAAAACATTTATTTGTATCAACTGTTTAATTTGTAAAAATTTATCTAATGAAAAATTTGTGTAAGAATTTATTTGTAAAGATTTACGATTATTGCATTTTCGTTCAATATAAAACATTTCCTGTAAAGCTACTGAAATCTTTTTATTTCTCACTCAAAAAGAAAGCAATTAAGTATCCCGAGAGAGCCAATTTACATTCTCCAAGATCGCCTCTAATATTGACGAACCACAAGGAACCCACCCTTGCGCGTGTCATCACCGGAGCTTAGTAAAAAGGGGCAGTAGTGTTAATCATCCCTTAGCTAAAAATAAACAATAAGGTCCATTTTAACGAACCATTTACCTGAGCATATTTTGGCTAGCAAAGTAAGGGCTGGCTTTAAAAGAAATTAGTAAGGGAGGACATAGCAATAAGTATTAGGTATAGAGGACATCAAAAATCCAGGATAGGCATTTATAAACATTTAAAAATTTTTTTTTTTGCAAATAACTTTTTATTGCTTTCGACATATTTTTAATACGAATTTTATCGTCGACGATCAAATTTTCAGAATATAATATCCCTAATAAAATCTACCGTTTCGGATCAACAATTATTTACTCTCAGTCAGTGGCCTTAGGGGTTTTTGTGTTATGTTATACCAATGTTATATGAACGTTCATTAAAATAATGTTGAGGTTTTAATAACTACACTAATTAATTCAAATTCACTGTTAAATACAGCTTTTAGGTTTGCTACTACGTCACCCTATACCCTAATAAATAATTTATTCCGTGCCAAAAAACTATCGATTATATGGAATGGAAAATTGAACTCAAGTATACAATGTACAATCTAGTTACGTAGAAGCGATAAAGAAAATCCACTGACTTAATGTAACTTGAAGTAGAACATTTCTAAAGGTGTCGTTTAGTTCCATAAGAACCTATTCAGCAACCTGTTTTAGAAGCAATTGAATTAATCCTACTGCTAAAAATGGAATCCAGCGTTTAACCTCTTTATCATACGTTAATACCTTACATTAAACTTTCTTAAAATGTCATGCAGAAATTAACACTGCTTTGTCGGCATAATCTATGAGAGAATTAAGAAGTTCAAGATAGTAAAACTTTAATACAAAGTGAAACAGTAAAATATTCATAACTATTTATAGTTTTCAGGCTACCTGTGTGGGTAACGCACTGAATTGATAACCGGACTTTACAACTTGAGCCTTAAAACCGTGGATTTTCAAATGTTGACAGCTCTATGAGGGTTCGTGCAGTTTTAAAATATTATTATCGTTAATTGTGGGGGATATGGAAAACAGTCTGAAAATTTTCAATTATTATATTAAACACAAAGTTTCGAAAGCCTGAAGCCAAAAATATTAAAGGTACATTTCATAAATAAGTAATTTAATTTGTTTTTGTGTATTGTATGCATATATTTGTATACGCCTACATAATCTGAATTAAAAATTGCTTGTTTATGGTAAATACACAAGTTTCAGTTACTATACACCTACACATCCGTATGTTTAGGGAATATAAGCTCCAATGTATGAAACAAACTGAAACTACATGGAGTGTTGAAATTTTTGTAACATTTCTGTGTGGGTTAATTTCAAATTAAAAAATGGTTTATCATTAAAAATGAATTTAGTTAAATTGCTTTTTAATATTTCAGGAGTATTGATCGCGAGTGAAATTATTTCATGCATTAAAATATAATTTTGTCCTAAGTTAGATGCAACCCAACTTGGACCGAATAAAAAAATAAGGTGCAATTCCGGTGTGCGATTTTAAGATCAAGATGCATTTAGTGGAATATTAAATTCTAATAAACTTTTGTTTGAGCATAATAAAACATAGATAATTACATGACTAAGTATATTGACAATAATCTTGGAAGCAAACATAATAATATTTATTAGAATAGTTCAATGGATTTAAAAATAAAAACGTTGCCTCTGTATTTTTAATTTTCCTATGGTAAAGTAAACTTTTCTTTTTCATAAAATGTAAAATTTTATTACCTAAGAGATAAATTAGTTTACGTTGGCGCTTATTGCCTTCTGGGTATATATTCAATCTTGATCTATTGCGCTCGCTTCAATAAACATTATTTTTGACATTGTTATAGCTCATACGGCAAATTCGTTTCTAAAGTAGATAACTTATAATTAAGATAGTTCTGTAGTGTCTTTATTGTTACACAATAACAAATAAGACAAATTAATAATAACAACTGGCATCCCAACATCATAATATTATATACATCATAATGTAAGGTATAGATTCGAATCAACCTAGTGGTGAAACTCTCCTAGGTGTTCATGACAAATTTTCAGGTATTCGTCACATACAGTGTGTTCGTAATGTAACAGGCTACTGTTATTTTGGTCCATAGGAAAACTTTATTCTTTATTTTAGGGTTTATAAATTTTTCGATAAATAATTAAGTTATAAATTTCTAATTATGTATGATTTTTTTGACCAGCTTTGTGTTAAACAAAGCTGACTTTATTTTTATTAATGTGATTTACCACTACAAATTATTATTTTTATGAAAAATAGCACTTTCTCGGTATCTAATAAACCATTATACTACGCATCTTTCTTACCTACATAATCAATGGTGTTTTAATAAAAGATCGGTAAGGTAGATCGCTAACCTTCAAGGTTGCTTCGATTTTGCATCGGCGCAAACTAGATTAGAAAATCGCTCTCGCAAAACCGATCTAGTAACAGCTACACGCAAAAATTCAGCTCCGCAAAATTATTAATTTTATAAATATTCGATTAAGTTTTATCGACCCAGTTATCAAGTTTATGACTAGTAAAGTTTCACGACCGAGTGTAGTGTTATTTTTAGATTTAACAAGATCAATAATCAATTTTTATTTCGATAATTAATATTATCGACCAACACATGTGTAAAGTTAATACGACGCCATTCTTAAAATCCAGAATAACCGCAAAACATAGCGACCATTATATTGAGGTGATTTATTTTATTATCCAATCCACCCTTGATGTAAATGGGCAAACTGGAGAATTTATTATAATTCCTATTGAGAAGAGTGTTGAAAATCCGCAAGCCAACCGGCTCATTTTATTCGCCAACGAACGTTGCCTGTCCATTTTGGAATTTCAAAAACATTCGTACTGGTGCCCAACATCTGTTCAAACTTCCCAAAAACTTTCATGTGTGTGACACCAAATCCTATTTCGAATATAACTGGAGGAACGAAACGCAAAATTGGTGACGAAAACGAATTTAATTGCTTATTTAAATAATTCAGATACTCAGTTTAATTGCTACTTTTTTATGGTTTTACAATATCGTATACTGTGTTTTAACTATATTTTAGATCAAAATAGCCACTCAAAATCCTGACGATTTTGACCAGGAGTGATAAGGAACCATCAGATCTGATCGTACATTATCCAGTAATAATTTCAGGAGAAATCGTAAGTAGTTATAAACACTATTTACTATATGATTATTGTTTAACAAAAAACGCCAAGCTTGTAGCTAACATTTTGTCAACCCGCTTGCATGATCTACCCTCAGTAGACGTAGCTAGTACTTCTTGCTTTTTGGTAGTTT
The DNA here is from genome assembly GCA_932274525.1 of Podabrus alpinus. NCBI lineage: Eukaryota > Metazoa > Arthropoda > Insecta > Coleoptera > Cantharidae > Podabrus > Podabrus alpinus. The sequence continues at coordinate 24,910,769 of OW026454.1, forward strand.
TAATGCGATTTTTTTGTCGCAAGTATTTTGTAAGGCAATTAAGTTCGTAGACACGACAACCCAAGTGCGAAGGTTCTCTCCGTTCGACATTTCAACTCCAACCAAGCGACATCTATCGATCCGCTCTGCGTATCAAGTATATGTATTTGTGTTCAACATTATTTGTAATCAATTTTTATTTTTTAATACAAACATTTACTATTCATATAATCTGTGTAAGCAAGAATTCTTTTATGTTATTTACGATTAATTTCAAATTAGTTTATATTAAAAATGTGTGTTCAAAACGAGTAAGTTTTATTTTCTATTTTGAGTTAATTTTTGTCTCGATAAGGATTACTACGATTTTTGAAAGTCCTTATTCGATTCTGGCGCCCTTCCGGAGAATATTACTACGCAAAGAGGAACTCATACAAGAATCCACGAAAGCGATTCGTCGCTACCCAGCTCTCAAGTACTTGGTATAAAACATACAAAGCTAAGCCGCTTCGTTAATCACATCGACGAGCATAAAAGAGGCAATTGGAACTGGAAGCACTAATTTTGACTTCCACCGTTTCATCGGAAGTGCTTTACCACGTTTCAGTAAAGTTTGCAACAAAATTCAATAAAATGTTTTAGGGGAGGATTCCCAGAAAATACTCGGACACATCAACCTTATTTTTTTAAATGTTATTTTTAACAAAAATAATAATTAATATTTTCAAAGTAATGCACGAAGTTGGCTGGTTTTTCGAGACTTTGATCATCTATGGCCATCATTTGGAACACCGCATTTCATTCAGGTTTGTTTTTATTTAATGGTCATCAATTTTTTGGAATTAAAATATTTTGGAAGTAAATAAGTAAATTTATATTTTTCCTTCTTTGCTTCCCAGTCTGTTCTTCTTTTCTTTACATCTTTTCTTATTAATATTGATACTCCTTGTTTGGCATATTCATTTTTTGGGACTCTACTAAAGAGATGTATATCGTATATTGCAATTTATTCAATAATAAATATCCTAACGAGGAACCAATTGCGTGTGCCACCGTTAGTAAATTAGAGCAAAAATGTTTGCTAGTGGGTCATACGAGAGATTTTCTTAGATCGGATCGACCAATAGTTCAAGGGGATGTTCAGCTAAATATTTTACTCGAGTTTCAATAAAATCGTCATTTATCCACTCGTCAAGCGGCGCGGCGGCAAACAAAGTTTCTTTTAATAGATCAACTACCATTGACGAACTAAAGGATAGAATTTGCAATGAAATTCTGTCAATTCCACCCAATACGGTGGAAAATGTTTCACATGAGTTTCAGTGGCGGATAGGATATTAATTAAGTGAGCCCCGAGGGTCACTTCGAATATTTAATTTGATTGTCTTCTTTATATCATTTGTGGAAAAAACCTTAATGATTATTGTTGTCATTATATTTATTGAATTAATTGATTAAATGCTTTTTTACAACGTTGGGACTGATTGCGTTGAAAATTTTCTCTTCAAGGTCAGGGTCTTTTACATTTTCATACTCAGAAAATTGTGCCCTATCCAAATCCGGAAAATAAATTACAGTTGCAATTTTAAAAAAATAGCTCAAAAAGAAAACACTATAAAAAATGTCAATGGCAGAAAAAGGTGACATTTAAAAAAATAAGGTTTATGAGTCCTCGAATTTTCTGAGAAAATTCCTCTAAAATATTTTATCGAATTTGTTCCAAAACTTTACGAGCTCATTGTATGTAAAATTGAATTACTTCTCTTGACATAAATTTAAATGAAAGCTACTTAAGGGTTACTTAAAATATATTTTCAGAAATATCAGTACAATGATTTACTTGAACTAGAATTGATTTTTCAATCTTCCGACTATTTCTAAAGCTAGGATAAACTGGATTTACAAACTTCGTGAATGGTTTTATTCAAGCATTGATAAAATAGCTCTCAATATTTTATGTTTATAAACTGTGAAGATACAATAAGTAGTTGATGTTTTGAAAACCGGGACTTTTCTGCTTATTTCATTATTAACAATCAAGAATTGTCATCCAAACTTATTTTATCACTTGTGAAGATGTCACAAATCTCAAAGCACGAATTATTTGTAAGACAATAATATAAATTTATAACTTTGATAACATTCTCTCTTGAATACTTTAAAACTATAATACAATCCGGAAAGACTATACAGATAAAGTGCCTACATTTATTACTCAAGTAGACTTTTCGCAATTCAAATTAATTAAATTCGCCCAAGACTAAAGCAAATATTTACGTGCAAGCAGTGGTCCTACCTAATCTACCATTATATTTTCATTTCATTATCTCAAAAAAAACTGTTTAGTTTAAAAACTACGAGTGCTTCATCTACCTAGATTATTACTATGGAAACGTACAGGACGATGAGCATAGAAGATGATGGTGTTAATTTTAATCGACTTTGATCTATTAATAATATAATCAGTTAACCGTTCATATTTTAACGCTTCTTAGAATCACAAAGCAGAAAGATTTTCCACTAATGTTTATTAGTATACAAGATAATCCAGATGAACTACGAGTATAAAGCGCTTGATATAGAATGGAATGTAGATGGCGGACCACAAGAAAATATTCACTTTAATTAATATTATTTTAATAGAAGATTAATGGTGTAAAGGACTCAAAATATTTAATGTTAATTTAATTTAGCCACTTTCAAGCAATCGATATGAGAATATTATATACAGCGTTCCAAATTGTTTCGCTAATGCGATTTCAGATGGATGTGGAGTCGGCATATTAGAAAATTTAGCGTCTGAAATAAACCAATTTAATATTTCATAAATTATGATATTGTTGAATAAAAGTAAATTTGAAATAAATAATAAATTTCTGTGCTGTATATAAGGAGTGCCGTTGTATGAGATTATTACATACTAACTCTATTCGTTCTCTACAATTTTAAAAGGAAATAACAAAGAATTTTATCAAAGACATTCATTTTCAGTATGTTTCAGTTTACTTTGGTGTTACAATGTATTGTATATGGTATTTTATCGTAAGTTCGTTCGGATTCAAGTTTTATTATAACTCCCACAAAGAAATGTTCAAGTTTTGTAAAAGTTAAGAAATAATTTATGTTGAGGTATAGGTCAATCAAACAACACCTTAAAGTGGTGTGACGTTTGGGTCCCTTATTTGTCGATTGTTAAAAGTACAATAATTATATACAAATTTTGCAAAATAATAGATAATACGGTAACATTTTTAAATCGATACTGTTTAAATTATTTAGCAGTCAAGACAATTGAAAACTACATAAATGGGATTTCGGGAATTTTTATTGCAATCCGATGTCATATAAGTGAATAATTCATGAGGCAGCTAATATAAAAAAAATTTTTAAATTAAGTTAAAATGAAGACCCCCCCCCCGGTGCTTTTCTTTCAAAAAGTTACAGCAAACATCTTGGAATGAAACATTTTAGGTTTTAAATGTCAAGGATATCATAAAATTCATCAAAAACAGATCTTGGTTTGAACTGATGCGTGTCTTTGCAGATATTATGTAAGATAAAATATGTCTACAAGCACGTCGGCGTCGGTAAAGTTAGCAACGAATATAATTATGATATTCGAATATACGGTGATCTGATTAAATCACAGCTTATAGGTTAAACACTGCACACTGGTAAAAAAACAATGAATTCATAGGATCGTCCATAAAAACTTACTAAATAACGTACCATGTTATAATCGTTCAAAATATATAACAAAATGAAATGAGCAAAATTAATTTTCTGAAAACTTCAAATGGTTACAGTGGCTATAGAATAGATATTGATAATTTTGAAACGTATACCCCAACCCCAACAAATTTACAATGCGATTCTATATATTAAAAATTTTGTTTAATATTCGCGATTTCGATTAAGAAAAATCACGTGACCAAATATTCAAAATGGCCGCTCAAAGTGAGTAGTTCTATGTTTTGCCATCATAAGCAAGGTTATTATATGCACATTAACGGGTTCAGAAACGTGTTGTGGTTTGTTTATTATATTCGTTTGTGTTTAAATAATATCTCAATATGAATAAACAATTAACAATAAACAATATTTTGAAATTCTGTGGGAGTTCTGAGGCTAGAAACTTTTGTGAGGGTTAGCTTTGGCAAACGCTAAGTACGTTGTGTTGTGTGGGAAAACGCCTAGTAACGACGGATTCCATCATATTTATAGCTTAGTTTTACAAACTACAGCTTTGTCTGCACCGCCTCATGAGATATCAGGGCTAATTGACAAAAAAAGCTTGATGATATCTAAGTTTTTTTGTTCGTGCAAAGCTGGGGCTTCGGAATGCTGTAAGCACGTAGTTGCAGTTTTAATATATTGTAGCAGGTAAGATTAAGTTTTGAAGATAGTTTACTTATTTATTTATAATTTTTCGATTTCATAAATAATTTAGACGACTTAGAAAAGCTCTCTGCAACCGACAAAAAATGTTTGTGGTCTAACTTGAGAAAGGGGGCTATAGACAAATATCAAGTAACAGAAGATGTTACGAAATACTGTTGCTACACTCCTGTTCAAGTTAATTTAAAACATAACGATGACGATCAAGATAGGTACAAAAGAGTGTTAAACCGACTTCCCAATACTGCCGTGGCATTACATGCAATGGGCTGCATTTCTGACGAAATGGAAACTGAGCTCCTAGAAGACCATGTCGATGAACAAATTAAATGTGTATTGCAAAGCGAAGGACATTATATGGAGGAGTTGTGTAAATTTGAAATAGATACTCCACAATCTTGTTGTAGGAAATTTTACACCGAGAAAATTGTATGTCTCAACCGCTTGGAATTATGTGAGAAGATAAGAAAGGATGATTGGCTGCAAGTAAGAAAATATAGAATTACTGGTGAGTTGTAAATTTTAATTTAATTTTTAACAGAATGTTATGAACTTTGAAGAACCCCATGCACGGTGCAGTTTATCTCTGGCAAAAATGTACTTGTAATTTGGCACAGCTCAGTTGACACATTTTCTAAGATAAATTACACCGTCTGTGAGAGTTTTATATCAAAATCTACTACGAGTAACATTAATTTTGTTTCTTTCCAGGTACAACGTGCTACCCATTATTTACCTATAAAGGAAATAATTGGAGTGAAAAAACAAAGAGTTTGTTCCTTCCCAAGGAATTCACAAATAAATATGTAGAACACGGAAAGAAATATGAACCATTCGCCAGAGATGCATACCGTCAACTTTTAAAATGCAACGTTGTCGAGTGTGGTCTAGTTGTCAGCGAGATGAACCCATGGCTAGGTTTTAGCCCCGATGGCGTTGTCGTTGAGAGTGGGAGACCTGTCAAGCTCATTGAAATTAAATGCCCATTCGAGGGCCGCAATTTAACCATTGAAGACCTCCTGCCAACTTTGGATTATTTGGTTTTTAATGATGAATCACAGATGTACGAGTTAAAGCAAAAACATTCCTATTACGGCCAAATACAATTAGGGATGGTAATATTGAATGTGGAAGTTTGCGGCTTCATTATTTATTGTAGCAAAGATAACTCAATACTTGTTTTTTCTGTTCATGTTAATCATGATTTCCTAGCAACTTTTTTACCAACATTAAAAACAAAGTACTTTAGTTTTCTTCTTCCTGAAATTTGTAAATTAAACAATTTTTAATTGAAAAGTATTGTCTTTATTACTATGCACTTAATCAAAATTTATCATTTGCCAATATAGGTGAGCATAAATTAACAACTACAATGGCACTAACTTCATCGCATAAAAAGTTTAAAATGTCAAATGTGGGAATACCACACAAAGTATTCAATACTTGTTCAGTATTAATGTAGCTTAAAAAAGGAGCCACGAAATCACCACTTGTTACTTGTGTCGACACAGAACTCATTGCTGATTGGTGATCGGTAGATGATGTCTCAGGAATTTCGATGTGTAGAGGTATTTCAAGACGTCGTTCAATTGGTTCCAGTGGACGGGCCTCGTGTAAATGTAATAAAATTTCTGCTACTTCCCGATCAATTGTTTGTGCCGATTGTGTTTCTTCCTGGTGTTTGTGTTTTTTTAATATTCTCTCCCGTCTTCTTGCTGCTGCTACTTTTGATGGACTCTTTACAATTGTCCCTCTTTTCGGAAGCTCGGGCAAATTCATAGAAGGTACACTGTCCCTTTTACGAGTTTTCTTTTTTGTGGGGTGACCTAAAAAATAAATGCTCATAATAAGATCTACTCAAAACCTGTAAACTTCTACAATTTTCTTCTTGTAAGTCGTATTGTTCGTTTCCGAACGTCGTGAGCCATCTCTTTCCATGCATGTGATGTGCGTTCCAAGTGTTTTCACATACATAGAGGACCTACTTGTTTAACGTGGGCTCCGAACCACGGGAAGTGTAATACACTTCATGTTGAGATGGGCGCTCTTGGCAAATTACCTCGGTGGTTTGCCATTGCCTTCCGAGGAGAGACGGCCAGAATAAAGTTCTTAACTCTGCCCAGATTCGATCCGAGCGTTTCGCATTAGCAGTAGACGCACTTAACTGCCAAAGCTATGACCATCTCTTGACCGTTAAATATTGACCATCTACAATTTTACTAACCTGGTAAATAATAATTTTCTAGTTTGAAATGTTTACTGCACACAACCATGTATTTTGAAGGCTCCTTTCCCATTTTGAAGCCTTTTATCCACGCTTTTCTGCTATCAATTACTTCCACCGCACCCAACGGATTTGTCCATTTCACTTTGAATTTTCTTTTCATGGGAAACTTGTGGAAACTAAGGTCAGAATTCTTTCTAGCGCTAGAATTACATCCGTGAACACAACAAAACGCTTTTGATTTTGATTTACCTGTATTCATTTTGTCGTTTGCCTAATAACAAATTAATTTTGTAGGAATTTTCAAACACAAGCACTTAGAAGCAATATTTAACGTTAATACCGGCTATAAAAACATGCAGTAGATGCACATATAAACGTATGACAAACCCCGTCTTAGCGAGTTAACATTTCTGCCGCCAGACGTCGCTTCACTTAGCTGTAATCGCGAATAAAATATAACTTTTGCGTTACAAATTTAATTTTTGATATAATCAACTGTTGATTCGTAATAACCTTAAATTAACATTATATTGCATTATTTTCGTAATTTAAAATTATTTTTTGAATATCACTACCAAATTTCTACGTTAGTTCTTCAACTTACAGTTAAAATTTAAATATTTCAGTGTTTTACAGCCACACTAAAACTCGATTAAAAATTTTTTTAAATATTCAATTCACAATAATTATTTTAAATTGAATACAGATGTCTTATATTATTATATTATTATATTTATACTTACACCGTGTAACTTTCTAAAATTTTATTTTTCTGCAATTTTAATTTTAGTCTTTCTATTCCTTCGTTTTTTAATTATTTGATTCGCAACCTCCCTTGATTTGCTTATAATAATCAAGATCTTTTACCTGCCTTATTTCCTTTTTTTGTTAAATCACTATCCACTTCTTCCTTCAAAGCTTCTCCAAACTACCCCTAAAACTTCTATAATTAATAAATATTATACAATCGATCCTCACTCAAATTTTTGTTGGTGTAGAATTATTTTGCATTAGATATGATGGACCTACTCATAACTAAATACATTTATTTACCATTTAGTAAGGTATTAATATGTGATTGTTTTAGTTATAGTTAAATTAAACAGTTCTTCAGTTTTCAGATTTTGCTAAACATTTTTATTTCTCTTTATATGGCGCAAAAGTAGTTCCCAGTTGATTGAAACTACATTCAATTATCTGTAAATCCCCGTATAGGAAAACTTCCTAACTCTAATACCCACCTACATAGCTCTGAGCTATTAAATTTGATTGTTTTTGTACTACTTACATTATATTAGTCATAAACAAAAAAGGAGGTTACTTGAAGGATTGTATTTTGAAATCTATATAGGCTAAAACAATATTTTTTTATGTAATATATTATGTTCAGAATTTTACCTGCTTTAATTTTGAAACGACCAATTCAGAACTTCTCCACTGCACTGATCCGAGCTTGATATCGAAACCTTATACGAACTGTAAGGGAACTGTTTTCCGATACCAAATTCTTTTATTGTTTTTGTAATGCAAGGGAGGGGAAAACGTAAATCCTGCAGTGTAGTATTTGTTTATTTCGCCGGATGAGTTCTAGTCACTGCTACCGAGCCCACCAGGCCTTGGTTGGACCAGGTTCAGCGTTAGGTGTCCGCCTAGCTTTTTCCGCTTGTTACTTTCACCCGATTAATTTTTACTTTACTTACTGTAAAATCCCTTGGCTAGCTTTTTTACGGTGACAATAGAACATCTTACCTCAGGTGCAGGCAGTAGATTTGTACTAACTTCCAAGACACAAGAAAACACGAGAATGTGAATAAAAATATTTAATTTAATCTAATAACAACTTTCCAGGACCTCAAAGTCCGGGATCGATACACCAAAAAGAATCCAAATTTTACAAATGAACCTAATGCTACCATATACAAAATTATACCTTAAAACAAAACAAATTATACAAACTGAACAAAATTATACCTTAAAAACTATCAGCTTACCCTAGTTTAACGTAACAAACAACACCTAATTGCCCTTATCATCACTTAATAAACAACACCTAATTGCCCTTATCATCACTTAACAAACAACACCTAATTTCCCTGAACACGGCCAAATCGAAACAGATGCTGGAGCTGGTCCTGTCGTGGAAAATGACCTCTTTGTCGTAGCACTTTTAGGCTTGGTGAATCCCCAATTATAGATTAATTTATTTTATTTAAAATTTACGAACTCAACCATTCGATAGTTTATTAACTTGGATTATTTTAATTCAAAGGTAGATTGTTTTTGTTCAATAGAATTCTCGAAGGTTTTCGTATTTGTATTTAATTTAAATACGAATTATTTATTGTTTTCTTTTTCTTATTTGAACTCATAAAACGTATACGAACTTTTGCAGAATAATCAATATTTTTATTTAATTTATTATTGATCACACCAAATTTGCACTGTAATTTTCCTAAATTTGTTCCAAAACTTAACCAAAATTTCCTAATTTACTCGACCTAATAATCAGCACAGTGGCATGAATATCATCATGTCCGCGTTGTCTTGGTTCGACCTGCACTGCCTAATTTTTCCGTCCCCTACCCTTACATATTACATTTTAAATTAGGGGACAAACATAATCGCCTCTCTATTCGACAAAGAAATCACTTCCTTATTAGTTGACCATATGTTTAAGTTTTACAAAACTGACCGAAGTTTCTTTGAATATCTCCGGCTACTATAAATTTTGGGTCTCTAGGCGCTGTACACCGTATTTTTACTTTAGAAATATATGGAGCATTACATCGTAATACGCCCTTCCAGAAGGGCCGTTTCTTTGTTTCACCGCACATGTGTGAAAATGCAGCTGGGCAAGTGGCGGCGTTTTAACGTAAGCTAATCCCAAAATGCCATTTAAACTTGAAATTGAATATTTTTACATTGACTAACATTTAAGTAAATTTTGTGAATAACGATATTTTTAACTTGAAAACACATGCATGACAAATCTGGACAAAATTAATATCTTTTGGTCCCAACTGCCCCAAAATTTAAGTACTTTATTCACAAAATATACTTTTTAAAAACAAATGCGATGCACACCCTGATTCTACATTCTGAAATTTTTAAAATAAATAAACCGTGAAGACCACAGTCGTAACACGCTACTACTTCGAATCTATTGGTGGCCCTTTGGCTTTCAGCTCCGCAATCGGAGCAGGCAGTGGTGGTCTTGTCGCACTCTTCGGCCGTGTGTCCCGGCTGACAGCAATTCCAACACTTCTCCCGCCTGCCTGGAGCCCCGCACTCTAGCGATTCGTGATCAAAGTCCCAGCATCAGAAGCACCTCGTAATGGCAGACAGCCTGCACGCCCGGTGAAACCAACGCGGATTTTCCGCACGACGACCAGTTTGCTTGTGAATCTTAGGGACTGAAGGGTTATAAATGCCCTTCAGCCCTAGGGTTCTCGCGTAGACCTTGCAATGTGTCTTCTTTACTGACTGCGGGGTTTAACTCCAGAATAAGCAAGGACTTGCTTCGTTCCGGCTTGTCTAAACTTGACAATAATCGCCGGGTCTTCGTGCCCATTGTTGGTGGTGCCTTAGGTTGGGTGCGCAGCTGTGGGTGGTCCTTTAGTGCCTCTTGTGGACGGCCCTTCTCTGCTTCCGCTGTAACACGAAGGCGGGCTACGCTTGAGATTACAATAAGACCACGGTTGTCACGGTGGTGACAGTAATTTGCATTTCCGCTTTTCCCTCACTTTCGTGAGGGGTCGTCGTTTTGGTTCTAGCTGTGCTATGGCAACTTCGAGCTTCCGATCAACCTCGGCGATTTGAGGTGGTGGGCTTACTCCCTGGTTATCAGTTGGTTGCCGTTGGGTTTTTTTACATTCTTTGAGGAATCCTCTCACTGAGAACTTGGCCAAAGCCAAAATGACGCAACTTGATAAAACCCAAGAAGGTCTAAATAAAAAAATTACAGATCTGATTCACGCAGATTAAGTGCTTGGGTAGCTTTTGCGACGTAATGACGTTTGCAGTAGCGTGATAATCCTAGGATTCGCCTGGCTATGGTTAGGAAAGGAATGACTTTACGATAAATATGCCAAGAGCCTTTGTTGTACACAATTTTATCTTGAATAAAATTGATACCAAATCACTTTGCCTTAATCCAACGTCTTTTTACCAATATTTCGTCAAACTCAGACTTCATTGGTTGGATTTAAATAATTAAAAATATTTAATTTACTATATAGAACAGCCTTATTAAATGCGTCTAATGAACTTACTTCAATTATTTATAAAATCTGCACTTATCAAATCATCAAAGAAAATCGGTTAAATTACATAATATGTACATATTCTGTGTTTCATGCTTATCCATGAATAAACAAAATGCTTATTGTGTTTAGGTAAAAAACCTATTTTTTATCAATGTTATGCGAGTGTGCATGCAGGATCAATCTGGATAGGCTTTGTTCATTCTTTAGAAGTTTTAGTGTTAAATTCTGGTTCATATCAATGAGTAGTCACTTTTAAGTCAGTAAAAAACTTTATTTTAAGGAACAGAGCACCTCGTAGACTTTTATAATATAATATGATATTATTATCCTCGATTTTGATATCAATCCTATAAATCGTTTCATTTGTGGGTATTTTCCAAAGAGTTTAACTTTAAAATGAATAGAAATAATTCAACATTTATATTAATTATTTTTTGTTTAAAATAGTATTTTGACTTGTGTTATGTATCGATATTCGTTGTAGACATTTATTTATTTAACAACACAACTAACACTTCTTCGATAAACTTATAAAGCCTATCGCTTATATAGTATTAATATTCTCTAGTTGGTACTACTTAAGAATGTTAATCCCATACATTACATTTCTCCCCTTTAATTGTTGAACCGTTCCGGGGGACGTGATATCCGACTTGACCTTCTGATTTTGACCACTGAAGGCGTGTCTGGTTTCCTCTGTTCCGCTTCGTCCACTTCTGTTGGCATGGTTAACATTTCTTGCGCTGAATCGTTTCGACGTACTTCAGTAGCGGGTTCTTGAATTCTAACCATTTCCAAAGTGGTTGTTGGTATTTCCTTTTCTGGTACTACTAACCTTGGTTGATTATTATCGATTCTCATTTCTTCCGTTTTCGGTGATTCGGTTTCCTGCTGATCTCTTGGTGCCTGAACGCTAGGCTGTAATTCTCGTTCGCTACTTGCTGTATTTGTAACTCCTTCTGGTGCACTACGTAACATGTCCTTGTGCACATGTTTTATAATGCCGTTCAACAAAACCAAATACGTATTGAAACTTATAACTCTTACAATTTTACCTTTTTCCCATTTCACACTATTACGATCATTTTTATTTTTAACGAACACTGCTTCTCCATTAGCATACAGCTTTGTATTTCTTACCGCTATTGCCTTTCCACTTCTTTTAATATCGACAATACCTTGTCCATTCAACGCAGGCTTGATTAGATCAAATTTAACACGCGGTTTCATACGTAGTACACTTTCAGACGGACAAATCCCCATTACGGTGCTAGGGGTATTTCGATACGCGAATAAGAAGTGTGCCAACCGTTCTCTTACTTCACCTTCTGTTAATCGCTGTACAGTTCTCGGCATGGCTTTCTCCAATGCTTTTTTAACAGTTTGTACCCCTCTTTCTGCTAAACCATTTGATTGTGGGTGATACGGGGGCGATTTAACTGGCTTTATGCCATTCGATTGGCAAAATTTAACGAATTCTTGACCGCTGAAGGGAGGCCCATTGTCTGAGACTAGTTCCATTGGTAATCCCACGACCGATATAATTTCCTTCAACGCTATGATTACTTCTTTTGCTGTTGTTCCCCGATTTAAAAACTTTACATCGATCCATTTTGATCTACTATCAACGAATATCAGAAAATTGTAATTGAATTTGTGAAATAAATCGATATGTACTCTTTGGAAATTATTATTTGCGCTTGGCCATGGTCGTAATGGCGCATCCGTTCTATTATTCTGCGTTTCCTGACACCTCTCACACAATGCGATAAACGTTTCTATATCTTCGTTCATTCCTGGCCACCAACAATAGGAACGCATCAACATTTTCGTTCTTACGACGCCAATGTGTTGATCGTGAAATAGTTCGAGCACCGACCGACGTAATCCTTCCGGTATGACCACCTTATTGCACCAAATAAGACAATTCGACTCCACTGATAGTTCTTGCCGTTTTGCGAAATAGGGTTTGAATCTTCCATCTTTGACTGATTCCGGCCAACCCTTCCACGTGAATTCCAATACTTTCGTTATAACTTCGTCAGATCTGGTTGCCGCTGCTACATCTAAATGACTGAGTGGTACACTTTCGACCGCACTAAACGAATATAGTGCTTCTGGAACGTTAGTAGTTTCTTTTGTTGGCAATCTCGATAAGGCATCCGCATTACCAATGCTTTTTCCTTTTCTATATTCTATCGTATATCTATACCCTGATAGAATTATTGCCCATCTTTGGAGATGATTCGCTGACGTTACTGGGATTCTTGAATTGCTGCCAAATATATACTGTAACGGTTGATGATCTGTTACTAACGTAAACTGTCGTCCAAACACAAACTTGTGAAATTTCTTGACAGCAAACATTATCGCTAATGCCTCTCGTTCGATTTGAGAATATCCCTTTTCTGCACTTGATAGCGTCGACGAAGCAAACATTATCGGTTTATCTTGACCACGAACTCGATGACTTAACACTGCCCCTACTCCATACGAGCTGGCATCACACGTTACAATTAGGGGTAATTCGGGATCATAATGTACCAATATTTTATCCGTTAATAATAATTCTTTACTTTGCTTGAAACTTGCTTCACACTCATTCGACCATAAGAACGGTACCTCCTTTTTACACAGATCGTATAATGGTTTCAATTTCGACGATAACATAGGTATAAACTGGCCATAATAATTTAAAAGTCCCAAATATGACTTCACTTGGGTTACATTGCTTGGGTTGGGAGTGTTTTTAATAGTTTCCAACTTGTCTTTACACGGACTTATGCCCGACTCGTGTATCATATGTCCCAGAAATTGTATCTCCGATTTGAAAAATTCACATTTCTTTTTGTTTACTTTAATGTTGTATTTTTGCAATCGTTGTAACACTTTGATAACGTTCTGGTGACAATCTTGTAACGAATTCCCTGAAATTAAAATATCATCAAGATAACATTTGGTGTTCCGTAACCCCGCTAGTACCGACTCCATAAACGCCTGAAAAATACCTGGTGCCGAACTGACCCCATACGTTAATCTTGAAAAACGAAATAATCCCAAATGGGTATTTATCGTGAGTAATTCCTTTGATACGTCATCGACTTCTAATTGTTGATATGCACCCTTTAAATCCAATACTGTGAAAAACTTACTTCCACTCAGTGAAGCATAAATATCCGCTGGTATCGGTAACGAACAACAACTGGTTTCCAAATTTGGGTTCAACGTTCGTTTGAAATCAACGCATAGTCTAACTTCTTTGTTATCTTTTTTTGGCACTACCACTATGGGACTTGCCCAATTACTGTGTTCCACTTTTACCAAAACTTTAGACTGGATCAACCGCTTTAGTTCTTCTTCTACTTTTGATTTTAATGCGTAAGGCATCTCGTACGCCCTATGAAACACCGGTCTTACGTTTTCTTTGAGTCTAATACTGGCTGTAAACCCCTTGATTGGCCGCGACATATTTTCATCGAATACACTTGCAAATGTTTTTTCTAACTCAACGCTTAATCTTTCATTGCCACCATTTATGACTACTTCATTTCGGTTAATTTCTTCCACTTTCGCGATTTGTTCACCTAACCACTTTTGCCAACCCGGTTTTATTATCGACAACCAATTTCTTCCTAATAACGGCGAAAATTTGTTCTTACTATCGATTAAAACTAACGGCAACCTTTCGTACCATTTTTCATTTATACATACATTTACTAGTGTTTCTCCTATAATTTTAACTGTTTCGCCAGTGACTACTCGGAGTTTAAATTGGACTGGATAAATTTCACCTAATTCCCGTAACTGCTTAAAATCTTCTATATGCAATACCGTTCTACATGCCCCTGTGTCAACTTCAAATTCGAAATCAAAATTTTCTATACACGCTTTTACCATTACGGAACCTACGTTACGTGCCTTTCCCAAGTGTTTTAGGTATGACAAGAATTCCTCCTGCTCTTCTTCAACTTTAGCTACATTCTTCGATTTCTTGCAAACATATTTGGTGTGACCTTCCTTATTGCATATATGACATTTCCAATTTATCGCCGGACAATTGATCGGATCGTGTTTCCTTCCACAACGAAAGCAGATGTTATTTGATGGATCTGCTTGTGACTTGACGCTACTCTGATTGTTTCTATGGACTTTTCTTCTGGACATTTGATTAACTTGTATTTCACCATGAATCATTTGTCTTTGATTTTCCGTTGCTTCGTCATTGATCGCGATTTCACATGCCCTGTTAAACGTTAAGCTTTCTGCTTCGCCAAATAGTTTCTTTTGCGTATCCGCGTTAGAGAGCCCACATACCAACCGATCTCGTAGTGCTTGGTCTAAAAATGTTTCGAATTTGCAATCTCGGGCCAAGTCTTTCAACGCTGAAATAAACGTTTCCATCTTCTCATTTCCATCTTGTTTACGATTGTAGAAGTTGAAACGTTTTACAAATATACTTGTCGTTGACTTGTATTTTTCGTTTAAAGCCCTTACTATTTCGACATATGTTTTTCCCTCAGGTTTATCCGGATATAACGCATTCTTTAATATTTTATAACTTTTAGAGCCCATACATGCCATTAGGCACGCTACGTGTTTTTCTGCCTTGACATCATTTGCTACGAAATGGAATCTTAATCTCTCTTCCCACGATTCGAAATCTTCAATATCTTCATTGAATTCTTGGATTTTTGCCATTTCTTAGTTTTTCTTTGGGTACGCTCCGTTTCTCGTCGCCAATGTTAAGTATCGATATTCGTTGTAGACATTTATTTATTTAACAACACAACTAACACTTCTTCGATAAACTTATAAAGCCTATCGCTTATATAGTATTAATATTCTCTAGTTGGTACTACTTAAGAATGTTAATCCCATACATTACAACTTGAATAAAAAAAATCTGAAATTAGATATTTCGATGTGCAATTTTTAAAGAACATAATATTATGTGTTTTGTATAATAATAATATGCTTCCAAAATTTTAATTAATCCCTAAAGGCGTTTTAAAGTGAGTATATTATTCTAGTCAAACAACAGCCTTAAATCAAAATCACACCGCATTAATTTATTGATATCATGTAATATTATTTGACAGAAAGACTTCCAATAATATTCAATCGGGTTTTTATATTTGGAATTTGTTCTAGTATATAAGTTTTTAGGAAAAGTAGTATAAATATTTTCTAAGATTTTAAATAGTTTGGAAATTAATTTCTCAATTTAAACGAAAAAGGCCTTGGTAATTATCTGACATGTTAATGTACAGGATGAAATGTTTCAGAGCCGGACACTTTGACGCCAAACCGTTTCAACATCGATAAAAATTTTGCCGTGTGACGCGACGGACGTGACGAAATTTATAATTTATAGCTGGCACGGGCGGCATCCGCCGCCCTTAGCCATCTAGACCCAGAATAGATCCGAGTAGGCCATAGTTGTTCGGCGTCACAGGGGGAGGACCATAATAGATCCGCGAAGGCCATAGTTGTTCGGCCTTCGGCCTCACAGAGAGAGGACCATGATAGATCCGCGAAGGCCATAGTTCTTCGGCCTTCGGCCTCACAGGGGGCAGACCATAATAGATCGGTGAAGGCCATAGTTGTTCGGCCTTCGGCCTCACAGGGCGAATCATAATAGATCCGTGAAGGCCATAGTTGTTCGGCCTTTGGCCTCACAGACCGGACCATAATAGATCCGTGAAGGCCAAAGTTGTTCGGCCTTCGGCCTCACAGGGCGGACAATAATAGATCCGTGAAGACCATAGTTGTTCGGCCTTCGGCCTCACAGACCGGACCATAATAGATCCGTGAAGGCCATAGTTGTTCGGCCTTCGGCCTCACAGACCGGACCATAATAGATCCGTGAAGGCCATAGTTGTTCGGCCTTCGGCCTCACAGACCGGACCATAATAGATCCGTGAAGGCCATAGTTGTTCGGCCTTCGGCCTCACAGACCGGACCATAATAGATCCGTGAAGGCCATAGTTGTTCGGCCTTCGGCCTCACAGACCGGACCATAATAGATCCGTGAAGGTCAAAGTTGTTCGGCCTTCGGCCTCACAGACCGGTCCATAATAATTCCGTGAAGACCATAGTTGTTCGGCCTTCCGCCTCACAGGGCGGACCATAATAGATCCGTGAAGGCCATAGTTGTTCGGCCTTCGGCCTCACAGACCGGACCATAATAGATCCGTGAAGGCCATAGTTGTTCGGCCTTCGGCCTCACAGAACGGACCATAATAGATCCGTGAAGGTCAAAGTTGTTCGGCCTTCGGCCTCACAGACCGGATCATAATAGATCCGTGAAGGCCATAGTTGTTCGGCCTTCGGCCTCACAGATCGGACCATAATAGATCCGTGAAAGCCATAGTTGTTCGGCCTTCGGCCTCACAGAACGAACCATAATAGATCCGTGAAAGCCATAGTTGTTCGGCGTTCGGCCTCACAGTCCGGACCATAATAGATCCATGAAGGCCATAGTTGTTCGGCCTTCGGCCTCACAGCCCGAACCATAATAGATCCGTGAAGGCCAAAGTTGTTCGGCCTCACAGGACGGACAATAATAGATCCGTGAAGGCCATAGTTGTTCGGCCTTTATCTGTCATCTGTCATCCGTCATCCGTCATCGGTCATCTGTCATCTGTCATCTGTCATCTGTCATCTGTCATCCGTCATCCGTCATCTGTCATCTGTCATCCGTCATCTGTCGTCTGTCATACATACATACATACATACTGTTGTGTCCACCGTGTTACCCCTATTATGGGAGAACAGTGCAAGGGAAAACAATCGGAGAGTTTTTTAAATGCACTAGTTAAGTTTTTGTTAGAGTAAGTTTTGTCAAATAAAGTTTTTGTGATAAATTTTAAACGCCTGATGAGAACGGTGATAGGCAACCCAAAAAGACGGAATAAAATGTGTGAAAAAATCAAACAAGATTAAAAAAAGAAAGAGTAGTAGTCAAGGTGATAAAAACAAGGTTTTTGGATAAAGATAAGCGACAGGTGAGTCGCAAATTAGAGTTCGATAAAATTATGGAATCAATATAGTCGCAAATCGCGAGTACAAATAAAAAAAAAGGACTCAATAGAGTATAAATTCGTGAGTACGAATATATAAGGCGACAAAGAAAAGTCGCAAATCGAGTCCTTGTAAATAAGCGACTAAGATAGTAGAAAATCGTAAGTACGGAGAAATAAGACGAGCAAGAAAGTCGCAGATCGACAGAATATTTAATAAGGTGACAAAAAAATTGGAAGAACGAGTTTCTCCCACGGAGAAAATTGCGGTGAGCACGACAAGTGCATTGGAATTGTTAGTTTGGAATAGAAATTCCAAAGCGAAGGCAGGAGAAATTGAACCATTTGGACAATTTGAAACGGCAGGGTCGAGAAAGTGTATGTGCGCTATATTGTCCGTTGAGCCGAGTTACAATCAACAACACATTAAGGTTAGCGTCGTTAATTGTTATAATTTTAAGTAGTTGTATTTTGTGTTTATTTATATTTTGATTTTGTTGTTTTCACGTTATATTAATGTTATTAAATATGTTTTTGGCTATCCGATTGTTTTTCTTTTGACTGTTGGCCTGTAAGACGTTTTTAAAGTGAGTTTAAACCCTGAGATAGAGAGTAGTGTTCGAAGTGAATTCTTCCTTGGTTATTCCTCAAATAGCCAAGAAGGGGATCACAACAATACATAATCTTCACGTAAAGTTACATCTTCATGTAAAGTTAAATCTTCCGCAAAGAGGTGCATCTTCCACGTTCTGCGACCTATATAAAGTGCTCCGGTCTTATTCGCGGCATTCAGATTAATTTGTTAGTGGTTTTTTGTTAGTGGTTTGCATTTTTCGAATTAAAGCAATAATATTCAATCGGGTTTTTATATTTGGAATTTGTTCTAGTATATAAGTTTTTAGGAAAAGTAGTATAAATATTTTCTAAGATTTTAAATAGTTTGGAAATTAATTTCTCAATTTAAACGAAAAAGGCCTTGGTAATTATCTGACATGTTAATGTACAGGATGAAATGTTTCAGAGCCGGACACTTTGACGCCAAACCGTTTCAACATCGATAAAAATTTTGCCGTGTGACGCGACGGATGTGACGAAATTTATAATTTATAGCTGGCACGGGCGGCATCCGCCGCCCTTAGCCATCTAGACCCAGAATAGATCCGAGTAGGCCATAGTTGTTCGGCGTCACAGGGGGAGGACCATAATAGATCCGCGAAGGCCATAGTTGTTCGGCCTTCGGCCTCACAGAGAGAGGACCATGATAGATCCGCGAAGGCCATAGTTCTTCGGCCTTCGGCCTCACAGGGGGCAGACCATAATAGATCGGTGAAGGCCATAGTTGTTCGGCCTTCGGCCTCACAGGGCGAATCATAATAGATCCGTGAAGGGCATAGTTGTTCGGCCTTTGGCCTCACAGACCGGACCATAATAGATCCGTGAAGGCCAAAGTTGTTCGGCCTTCGGCCTCACAGGGCGGACAATAATAGATCCGTGAAGGCCATAGTTGTTCGGCCTTCGGCCTCACAGACCGGACCATAATAGATCCGTGAAGGCCATAGTTGTTCGGCCTTCGGCCTCACAGACCGGACCATAATAGATCCGTGAAGGCCATAGTTGTTCGGCCTTCGGCCTCACAGACCGGACCATAATAGATCCGTGAAGGCCATAGTTGTTCGGCCTTCGGCCTCACAGACCGGACCATAATAGATCCGTGAAGGTCAAAGTTGTTCCGCCTTCGGCCTCACAGACCGGACCATAATAGATCCGTGAAGGCCATAGTTGTTCGGCCTTCGGCCTCACAGACCGGACCATAATAGATCCGTGAAGTCCATAGTTGTTCGGCCTTCGGCCTCACAGACCGGACCATAATAGATCCGTGAAGGCCATAGTTGTTCGGCCTTCGGCCTCACAGACCGGACCATAATAGATCCGTGAAGGTCAAAGTTGTTCGGCCTTCGGCCTCACAGACCGGATCATAATAGATCCGTGAAGGCCATAGTTGTTCGGCCTTCGGCCTCACAGACCGGACCATAATAGATCCGTGAAAGCCATAGTTGTTCGGCCTTCGGCCTCACAGAACGAACCATAATAGATCCGTGAAAGCCATAGTTGTTCGGCCTTCGGCCTCACAGTCCGGACCATAATAGATCCATGACGGCCATAGTTGTTCGGCCTTTATCTGTCATCTGTCATCCGTCATCCGTCATCCGTCATCCGTCATCGGTCATCTGTCATCTGTCATCTGTCATCTGTCATCTGTCATCTGTCATCTGTCATCTGTCATCTGTCATCTGTCATCTGTCATCTGTCATCCGTCATCCGTCATCTGTCATCTGTCATCTGTCGTCTGTCATACATACATACATACATACATAATCTTCACGTAAAGTTACATCTTCATGTAAAGTTAAATCTTCCGCAAAGAGGTGGATCTTCCACGTTCTGCGACCTATATAAAGTGCTCCGGTCTTATTCGCGGCATTCAGATTAATTTGTTAGTGGTTTTTTGTTAGTGGTTTGCATTTTTCGAATTAAAGCCGCCATCCCCGCCATCTGTTGACAATATTTTGAATCTCTGACTGTACGTCAGATTAATTATTTGACAAATTAAATTTTTTGTCAAACTTGTGATTTGATTTTCGAAAAAAGCGAATAACTTTTTTCCCCGCTCGAATTTCTTCTCCATATATGCGAGAATAGTTGCGCCTGGAGCTACAAAATAACTGTGCAAAATTTGGTCGAGATCGGTCCACGGGTCTAGGAACGTATAGCGAACAAACAAACACGCACGCACGCACGCACGCAGATCTTCTGTTTTATATATTTAGATTTTCAATTGCTAATATTTAAGTACATATTTATATTAGGGTGGTCGTTATTTCTAGACTGATGGAATTTTTATCCCGTCGTCCCCCAAAGACGCTATAAATAAATAAAAATAAATCCGGTAATTATTTAATTATTTTTGTTTTAATATGTAACCATTGAATACGTGGTATCAAGTTTTCCATTTACAAGGCATGGGGTTTTACGGTCTTTGCAGTTAGCATTTTATTGTAGTACTAAAGTTTGAAATTCTTAGAAATTATTTTACGAGAAAGCTGCTGTAGGGAAAAAATTGCCAATTTCCTAGCCATAAAACTTTATATGGGTTGTCCCATATCAATACAATATTATTTATTAATTTTTAAAATTTTATCGAATATCTCTCAAATAATGAGATATTACTTCGTCATTATTTCATATTAAGTATTATACAAACTCAACGAAAAGGGAATTGTGTTTGCTATTGTTAGCAACCAATACTTTTTAGTTAGTTATAAGGCGATTAGGAGAAATAATTTATATTGAATTTATATTTGATTTCGTATATTAGGTATTTGGAACTAAAAAATTTCACTTTCCCTGTGAATGAAACACCCCTAATAGGAACTTGGCACTAATTTTCTCACTTCTTTTCGAACCACTCGTTGTACGACAAAATGCAAGAGAATGAAAATATTTATCATTGAAGTCTACATTAAAAGTGGTATATCACCACTCGAGTAATCCCCATACAATTCTTGTAAATAATGTTCCAAGTGGAGGTCATACTATCATAGCTTCGCAAAGCCATTTTGATGGAAATAAATTATAGTTTTTAAATTTCATATAAAGACTCTAGACTCTAGAGTATTTTCCCAGTTTTCCACTCGATAAGCCATTTCGTAGCAATTTACACACCCAAACACACGCCAAAATATTGGCATATTATTTAATTAATTAAGGGACGAGGTAGTCAAATAATCAAAATCTTATTTTCATTTTGCCATTGCCATTTCGATTATTTATGTCACAGTATCTATATATATGTGCCATTTCCGCCCAAAATTAATGAAGTTCGTGTAAATTTTAGCTTGGAAAAAAATAAAACTACTAGTTTTTTTCAGGAAAAGCAAACAATTTAAATTCTATTGAAAAAATTACTTCTTCTTTCAAAAACAGTCGAATTTGTCAACTCACATTCAGATAATCCATTTTTATACTGAAAATCTACACAATTAATTAAAAATCGATCCCAACCCCATTAAATAAATATTTATATAGTTGGTCGCTCAAGTTACCTCCACTTTGGATGGCTATTACTATTACTACTTAATGTGAATTGTGAATTTGACGAAAAATATGTACCTATAGAAGTTTTTTGCAGTGAATTTAATTAGTTTTAAATTTACATCTGACTGTTTTTTCCTCAAAATTAGAAAAAGTCCAGAAATCAACGAAAAACTGATTTTAGTCCGCTTCTCCGTATTCTTAATTAAATTTTAATAACCGAACCCAATCTCGTTCGGTTGGGTTCTCAACCCAACACAATATGTAACACAAAACACAATAAAAATGACCCCTTAAGAAATAGGGGTTGAAATAAACTTAATATTAGAAAATTAACTCAGGTGTTTCAAAAATAAAAAGTGGTTAAATATTTAAATATAATGTTTATTTACCTTTACAAAATATTTTTAATTTTAGACCACTGTGAATTTTCCGTTTTCCTGAAAGACTACGCTTATACTTTTTTATTATTTAAGTGATCAAAACAAAAAAACAAAGGCACTTTCGGATAAAAAATCCTTAAATACTTATTTTATTAATTTATGTATTACTACGGTGGTGTGTTTCGTCAAATTTAGCGTGGTCAAGTCAATTTTTCAAAATTTCAGTTGATTTGAGATTAAAAATATCCCGTAGATAAAATTACGAGAAGCTGTAACTGGTAAATATAAGGTGTATAAATTAAACACAAGCGGAACTAATACAGAACCTTGCGGAAAACCATTGTTGAGTTTCCATTAATTACTTGATTCTCCATTTTCATGAACTATGAATAATATCTATCCGATATTAAAGTAGATATCTTTTTACATTTTAGAATTTTGAACAATTTTTATAATAGTCCACTATTCGGCACTGTATCATAGGCAACATGATACAGTGTAAATCTACAAAAGCCGCAATAGTTTTCTTTTTATCCTGAAAATCAGCTTTTAACTATATGCGAAATCAATGCTAATGGCCTAAATAAACGATACAACGGTTGTACCGACATCGTAACAACTTGCAGATTGTATGCGCTCGCTGTTATCAGTTGCACCGATATCGTACGATTGTATGCAATTTGAAATTGCATGCTATAGATTGTATGGAAATTGTATCGTGAGTGCTGCGCTGTCCAATATTGTACCGATATCAGTTGTTTAGGGGCTGTGAAGCAGTGCATTTTGGGTTTTAATATTTGGCTTTTCATTTGACTTTTAATATTTTTACAAGACGAATATGTAACCTTACAAATCGCAAACAAGACACCTCCCGTACAAAATTAAAGGTTGACTAGCTCTAGCCGCGAAGGGGTGGGTTGATTGAAGGAGCAAAAGGGCTTGTGACGAAACGTCGCGATTTGATGGTCTCTCATCAACGATTGGGCGGTCCACAATCGTGATTCTGGATGTTGTCGCTAACAGGGGGGGGGTAAATTTACACACGGGGTATTTACATGGGCGCCACGTGGACTTAAACCGGAGTTTATTCGAAGGGGATGAAAAATCACCCTTCCAAGCTGGTTCACGACAGCTTTCTGATTAATCGCGTTGCCTCTCACACTGGTGACACCTCTTTGGATTACATTACCTTTACAGCTGATAAGTTTTATCTTGACAAAAATAGCTAAACAAAACATGACGACAATAAAACACATAAATAAATAATAAAGCAGATATAATAAAAACGAAACATGCAAGGACATTTGACACTTTACAACAATTGTATAATCAAATTTACAACCACAAATATTGAAAGACAAAATATTTACACTGACTTAAATAACATAAAAGTTAACGATAAAAATATTGATGCTGAAATTTAAACAGCTGTTCACCAAAATGGAACAGACTAACTGGTTTGATTTATTAAACCTCAAATATGACATAAAACACAAATTCAAAATGTTGCGTTACTTCAATAACCAACTTTAAAACATTGACAACATATGCGTGATAACATCACGTCCAAATAAATACTAATACACAAAAGAAAGGAATACAAGAGAGTGCGAATTTGGCTTATACGGTAGGACTGAAGGTTCTTTGAAAATATGGTGGTCAAACTGACCACAAGGTACAATAATACTTAATATTAATAAAATAAATGCTTACGTAATATTTTACAGGTATGCTCCTATTGAGACGGTCTTCCAAGTAGATATGGTCCAGCGTGAGAATGCTATTTCGGTAGGCAAAAATCCATTCCAAAACTCGAGATGACAAAAAGATTCGATATAACGGGATGCTTCGATAATGGGTGTTCGTTAATAAACACGAAAGTGGAATGCTTCATAATGCTTAAAACTTGACTCGAGACGGTCCTGTCTTTCGACCTTGTTCGCGCAAACCGTACGTAATCTAGTTCCAATGGATTGTACCACGAAACAAACCAAGACGTAATTTACTCGAAAGTGTTCGATGAAATTTGTTTATGTTTAACTAATTCAAATTCAACTCATTTATAATTTGCACGAAACATTTGGTTTAAAGCCCGAAACTGATCTAAAATAAAGACAATATTCATATGTTTAATTTACACTGCGAACTGATTCTTAAATTACGCCAGTAATATTTAAACAACGAGAGAGATTTAATGTCGCGTCGTTAAAGTTTAACTTAAATAATGGACAATTCACACTAGAGTCCAATAAATATTCAGTTGAAGTGACGATACTGATTTAAGGTAATGTTCATAACATCTTAAACAAAAACGGCAGTACTTTAAGGTAATATTTAATTCGAAAATGATTTAAAATAATGTTTGTAAAATATTTAAATTCGAAATAATCGGCGATTCATAACAGCGTTCATTAATATTTAATTTAAAGCGACAAAAGTAATTTTAAAACAACGTCAAAATTAAACGACAAACTTGCCTGAAGTAATTGCACTCACTAATTTTTAAACGTACATAAGACTCGATAAATTAATTTACTGTGGTAAATTTATTAACTCCGCTTTTAAAAGCGTATTGAATGTCACTAGGCCAGAGCGGCCCACTGCCCGTTCGAGGATCGTTGGATCTCTGATTTTTTCATTTAGCTACCTCGCTTATATGTCATTTCTCCCGAAAAATGTGACCATAAGATACATTTCAGGGGAACTTAAGATTTCTCCTACCGCGGTATAATGACATGCTGATTGCTGGTAGTCTTTAAAAATTCGACCGAAAACAAAGGATAGCATAATGCCGTCGAATTGCATTGGCTCTAAATAGCGTGGATACGATTCCTACTTTTTGGTCGACAAACGACAATATTAGTATAGACTTGCAAAAACGTGTATATTTTTTGTTCCGAAAGTCAAGTCGGTATCAGCCCATGCAGCTGCACTTTTAACAGTTTTTGTTGCTTTTTATCAGGCAAATTTCAACATAAAGACGATATAGAGCTGCATTTCACCATATTATGTAGACTTGATAAGCCGAGCAAACTAACAACTTGTACCAACCCGCGTGGCCACCTGCAAGCGGTCTATTCTATTCCACGTGAAAATGTCTATACGCGGATAGTTCATAATATGTTTGTTATTGCATACAAATTAGCTGCGTGAATATAAAACCAATCTATAATTTTAAAATGTATTGTCAGTATTCCGATATCTTATCGAAAGGGCACTCCTGGGGGAGTCGCCCCCAAAGGCGGAGGAATCAACAGTGATCAACGGCATTGGAATCAAGAAGGCAACGGGAAACCACTTGATTAAAAATCCCTAGTAAAATCATGAGCATGGCTAAAAATAATAAAATTAAAACTGATCACGGTTATCGGAAGCCAGGATCCGGCAGGGGGAGGAGAAGGGCTTCCTCGGTCGTCATCAAGCGAAATCCCTTCAACAACAACAACAACAAAATAAATCACCAAGTGGCAGACAAGCGAATGGATGTACACGCAGAGACAATTACCATAGCGACCTGGAATGTAAGAACCATGTTCCAAGCAGGCAAGATTAATAACGCTATTCTAGAAATGGAACGACTAGGAATTGGAGTACTCGGGGTTAGTGAGATGCGGTGGCCGGCGAGTGGGGAGTGCAACGTCAACAAATACCGGGTAATGTACTACGGAAATAACCATAATCTACATATAAATGGGGTTGGAGTCATACTGGCCCCCAGAGTGGCACGCTTTTTGGTGGGCTATACAGCGGTTTCAGAAAGAATTATAACTGTACAACTGCAAAGCTATTCCATTAAAATAAATATTATTCAAGTCTACGCTCCAACTGCTGAGGCCGAGGAGGAGGATATAGAACAATTCTACAAACAGTTGAAAGACGTTGTAAGACAGTTCAAGAAAGAAGAGATTGTTATAATCATGGGAGATCTGAACGCGAAGATAGGTGAAGGAAGGGAGGGTGAACTGATTGGAGAGTTCGGATTGGGGGTCAGAAATGAAAGAGGAGAAAGGCTCAGAGATTTTGTTGAGGAGGAACAATATGTTGTACTCAATACATTCTTCAAATTACCCCCTCGAAGGCTATATACTTGGGTCTCACCCCAGGATAACGAAGGAAAAGTGATAAGAAATCAGATAGATTATATAATGGTGAATAGGAGGTTCCGGAACAGCTGCTTATCGGTAAAAACTTATCCGGGGGCTGACATAGCATCGGACCATATGCTTCTAGAGGGCAAATTTAGAGTGAGGCTAAAGAAGAACAGAGGAGAAAGATCAGAAGCAAGAAAATGGGATTTGGATAAATTGAAAGAGGAAGAAACAAAAATATAGGTGACAAAGATACTAAACACAGAAATACAAAATATTAGAGCCCAAGCACAGTCAATACATACATCGCTGGATGAGATGGCAAAAAGTTTCAATGAAATGGGTAATACATATCTGACCAGCGGGGAAAGGAAAAGGAAACCATGGATGACAAGTGAGATATTGCAACTCATGCATGATAGAAGGAAAGCCAAGAAAGAAGAAAGTATATACAGAGATATACAAAAGGAAGTAAGAAAAAAAATAAGAGAAGCTAAAGAGAATTGGACAGCTGCACAATGCTCGGAAATAGAGATGCTCTAGGGAAACATGACGCCTTCAATATGCATAAAAAAATTAAGGAAACGGCTGGAATATATAAAATGGCGGCAAGGGGCAGGGTACAAGATAGAAATGGCAAAACAATTGTAGAGCAAGAAGAGAAGATGGCGGTATGGAAGGAATATATTAGAGAACTGTTTGAAGATAGGAACCGACCGATACACCCACCCTCGTACCAAACAACAGAGCAGTTACCAATAACAAAGGAAGAAATAATTAAAACAATAACTTTACTCAGGAATAGAAAATCACCAGGGCCGGATGTAATTCGGAACGAGTTCCTCAAGCTTCTGGATGAAGAGAGTATTGAATGGCTGGCTTCTATTTTTAACGAAATATACTCGTCGGGGATAATTCCAGAGAGCTGGCTCAAGTCGATATTCATTACAATCCCAAAGAAGCCAAGCGCTAAAGAGTGTGGGGATTATCGCACCATAAGTCTGATGAGTCATCTACTCAATCTTTTCCTGAAAATAGTACATAAAAGAATATATCGAGTCTGTGAGGAACAGATCAGCGAGGCACAGTTTGAATTTCGCAATGCTCTGGGTACTAGAGAGGCCCTGTTTAGTGTTCAGGTCCTCTTTCAAAGAGCTCGGGATATGAACCACGACATCTTTGTGAGTCTTATATATTATCAAAGGGCATTTGACAATGTACAACACGCGAAAATGGTAGAAATCTTGGAAAAAATTGGCCATAGCAAGCAAGACATAAGAATAATTAGTAACCTGTACTGGAATCAAACATCGTCGATACGTGTAAATGGAGAGGAGTCTGGGGGTGTGCGGATTAGACGTGGAGTAAGGCAGGGGTGTGTGCTTTCACCCTTGCTCTTTAACATTTACTCCGGGTTTGTCTTTCGCGAAGCATTAGAGGACATAAATGAAGGAATAACAGTTAACGGAGAAATCATAAATAATATACGATACGCGGACGATACAATTGTTTTCGCAAAAGATCTAGACGGCCTTCAATATATAATGAACAAAATAGTGGAAGTGAGTGAGAGGTATGGGCTGAAGAGGTATGAATAAAGAAAACAAAATTTATGATAATATCTAAAAACAAACAACTAAATGGAGTTCTGACTGTTAATATAACCAACCAATACAGAGAGTTAAGTCCTGCACATACCTGGGCACCACCGTTACTGAGGACTGGGATCACTGTAGAGATTAGGTGCCGCATTGCAAGAGCACGATCCGCGTTTCTGAACATGGTGAAAGTATTCAAGCCTAGAGACCTAGCGATGACTACGAAAGTACGAATATTGAGATGCTACATTTTCCCTGTTCTGCTGTACGGGGTGGAATCGTGGACTCTGACAGAGGCTTCGTGTAAAAAATTGGAGGCGTTTGAAATGTGGCTATACCGCCCGGATACTTAGAATTTCTTGGGTAGATCACGTTACCAACGAGGGTCTTAAGAAGAATGGAGAAAGAAAAGGAAACACTGTTCACAATTAAGAAACGTAAACTGAAATATCTGGGACACGTGATGAGAAATCCAAACAGATACAGGTTGCTCCAGTTACTTAACCAGGGGAAAATCCAGGGAAAACGAAGCGTAGGTAGAAGACGAATATCCTGGCCCAAGAATCTGCGTACTTGGTTTAATACAACTACAATCGGCTTAATACAACTACAATCAGCAGTCGATAAGGTTCAAATAGCAATCATGATCGCCAACATCCGGAACGGATAGGCACTCTAAGAAGAAGAAGATTGTCAGCATAATTTTTCGCCAAGAATCTAATGCTACGTTGAATTAATTTTACTCTTTCCTAAAATAGAAATTTTAATGGTACGTAAATTGACATTCTCATACCTAGTTTGTCTATTTGATCGGTAATATTTTCGAACGATAAAATTTAACTAAAGCATCGAATTGTATTTATTTTAATTTTAAAATAACTGACTTTATATTAACTTACGAATATATGATTGTTAAACGTTACAAAGATGGAAATAATTTCTATTATTTTACCGACCATCCTACTCAAAAATTTACATTGTACGCGAGCGTAAAATTCAGGTAACAAAGATCAGAATACAAGGATTTTTCTACAAGCCATTCTTTGACCCACTTTCGTTTCACTTTTTTTGGTTTTTTACTGCTTAACACTACACCAGCACTTATTAGCAAAAACATTTTTTTACGCGAAGTTAAACCAGCCATCGCTACAGACTTTCTGCTACAAGCTACAGAATGAAAACGTGTCTTCGATGCGGTAAAATTGCATGTAAAATTGTATGGAAATCGTACCGTGTGGTTAGTAATTAATCAGTTGTACCGATATTGTAACAACTCTGAGTCGGTACGATAATTGTATAGTGTATTTGGTGTTTAAAACTTGGTCACAACAATTGAGGCCAGACCGGAAACCAGCCTGTTCCACATGGATCAAAGTATTTAAGACTGGATAAATTTTGTTGTAAATTATTCTCTATTACTGTAAAATTTTGTAACCCAAACATAGAACGAAGATGGGTTTATAACTTTCAGCACGATCTTTTGGTTTACCAGGCTTCAAAACGGCCATAAATAATTTCCGCTGTTCTCCATTCTGTAAAAATTTAGCCAGTATGAAAGCAGTGATGTGTAGTACTTACTTTCTTCAATTTCTCGCATTGATCGATAGATTTTTTCAAAATTTATTTCGGAAAAATAAATAACCACGTAGAAAAATTGTAGCTTTCTATCTCAATTCCGTATGGACCGGGAAAAGGAGGACAAGTCCGTTTTTAGCAGTTTTCCGTAGATAGCGAACAATTACAAGTTTGCATAATAATTACAGTAAATCAATGCTTAATATTTTATTATACGTGATAATTAACAAAAACGATTTGTTATCTCTTTTTGTAGGTAAAAAAATTAGAGTTACCCATAACTATTTACTTCAATTATTTATTCCAATTTGAACTTGCATATTATAATAATTTACTAATTTAGTTGAAATTTGAATTATCCCATTTGGGGATTTTGTTAGTAAGTTTTAGAAAAAAAATCATAAGATACATGAACAAGTTCCCTTTTGCACATTCCTATATCGAAAGTTAGAAGCCATTTAGCCACATACAGATTTAAACTTACAGTGGGAAGCCCTAGGTAGGATATCGGCAATCAAGATCCCAATTTCTTTGGTGATTCTAAAAGCCAAAAAAACTTCATCCACAGTGGTCTAAATTCAAAAATAAAAATGTTCTGTAAAGGTAGTAAATGAACATTCTATTTAAATATTGAACCACATTTTACTTTTTCAACTTCTAATTGGATTAATTTTCTAATATTAACCCTATTTCTATAAGGGTCTTTTTTTTAAATTTTTTTACTGCTTTTTTGTGCAATTGTGCTGAGCATGCATACCAAATGTAATCATGGGATAAGCATGGGTTCGGTTACTAAAAATAAATGAAGTATAGCGAGAGACGGCCAAAAACAAGGAAGCATTTCTCTCTTTTAGACAAATCCTTAAAGTTTCGTCAAATTTGGTAGGGGTCGAGTAAATTCTTCAGTTGATTTTAGATAGAATTAGACTTTTTAGAATCACCAAAAATATTGGGATATTGATTGCCGACATCCTACTTTGGGCTCCCCCTTGTTAGATGCAGAATGACCAGCTTGATCCGAATATGTACTTAATTGAATGTGGCCAAGACTTTTTCCCTTCTTACCGACCGCTTCGGAATTCCAAAGCATCGAATTTTTCCATTTGAGTAATAGTAATTTTGGAACTTCACGGTTTATTAGTTTTCCTAACACAGATCATAGGTTCCTCCAAAAAATCTGAAAGTTAGCCCATTTGTTACCTATACGGTGGTAAGTACGTATTCCATGAAAGTGTTACATATTTAAAATGGATGTTTCTACTAATCGTGGGTTTATATGTGGGTAATATGTGGGTGTTACATATTATTCTGTCGGTACGACAGAATTTTTTTTAACCCCAATTTTTAAAACTTCTTATTCGAATGTCATTACGAAAACATTTTTCCTTTATGTAAAATTTGAAAATATTACATTTACTACATTTTAACTATAATTATGTCAGTTTTCATGGAGGACGTAGAATAAATACATATACAGTAGAATTCAGAAATAACAAACACTGTTTATGATGAACAAAAATGAGAACACAGATTTTCGAAGTCCTATTCTTCTACATGCACTTCAATTCTGTTACACCATTCTGATATAACGAACTAATTTTCAGGGGCCTTGATGTTCTTTACGTGAGAGCTCTACTGTATAATAATAATATATTATGTATATGTTTCCATAATTGTTTATTTTTATAATAATTTGATTTGTTTTCACACCAAAAGTTTATAATTCGCGACAGTAGTCGTAATGTCAGTTCAATGAATTAATGTGAGAAACTGAAACCTAAACAAACCATAACTTCCATTTTAATTATATGCATGTTTGGATTCTAGGCAACGTCACACTAATAATTGTGGGTATTATTGTTGTCATTCTAGAAATACAATTTTACATTGGGTTTTGAACTGTGGAACTTGTAGGCCAACAATAATTTGACATTTATGATTATGTCAAGAAATAAAAAAGTCTGATTTACGAAAATATTTTTACTTCAATTTTAAGAAAAGAGGGGTTTTCGAAAACTTCAAAAATTATATCAAAAATCATTTTATTTTCCCAATATTTTGGAGTTATCTAATAAATTATAAATAAAAATTCGTCTTTTTCTGCAAAGTCCTTTTTAATTAAAATTCGAGACGCGTTTCGAGAATTTACAATATTCTCATCATCGAAACATGTTGTCAAATTGTTAAACATAAAAAAAATGTTTTTTATTGTAAATTCTCGAAACGCATCTAGAATTTTAATCGAAAAGGATTTTGGAGAAAAAGACGAATTTTTATTTATAATTTAAAAATTATATTGTTGAACAGCTGAAAAAAATTTAAGAACTATTATACAAGTTTCAGATTTAAAAGAATTATTAACGTTGGAGTCTCAAAAATCCTACGTTATTTTCATGGGAGGTTTGAGTAGGTATTTTGTATTGAGGGTGAAATTGTTATCGTATATCTTTTTTATATATTTGAAACAAAGTAAGAAGGTGGCAGCATTAAAATTCGGATATGACCAAATTAAGGACTACCGCAAATTGTATACGCAGCTCTATCCTATGAAAAATCCACACGCCCTAGAAACGCTAACTTCTTTTTCATCTTCTTCTATAGCCCGAATGCTGCTTTTATAAACAGCTCTCGTCCATTTCTCCTGGACTTTGGGCCTCTACCCCGTTGAGGGGGAGGGTTATGGTCATACCCTACCGCGTTGGCCCAGTGCGGTTGGTAGGGGAGCAGCGAAAACTGCGGTCACCAATCAAGTGCATGCCGCTAGCAACATTGCTTGACCGTTCCATAATCTAATGACCACAGACATTTGCATTGCGCTACGTCGCTGCTCTATCGCTAACAATCGCCAATATATATAGATCATGGATAACGCTACCGATGCATATAATGAATAAACAAAATTTATTATTCAAAATAGCAATCGGTGCATGCAAACTTAAATTTTGTTTAACAAATAATTTTTATTGACAGCAATTTGTGTTGTACTTTTCGGAATTTGAATTAAAATTTCTGTTTTTAAGCATAGCTGAAAGTGGAATACAACTTTTAAGGTAAGAAAATTTATAATTTTCTAAACCAAACATACAAAATTTCAAAATTTTAGATCTTTGGCTTTATCTAAAAAAACTTCAAAATTATAGTTTGCAATTATAAGAGATCACTGTTAACCTCCTTATGTTGGTAAAATCGAAAGTATAGATAAATAACATCCATAGGATTTCCAATAAAAGGCACTCCTCATTCAGTCTTCCTGTATTGATGCCACTCCCGAAATGGTAATATGGTAAGTAAACCCATTCCCACCCAACACTCAAAGTAAAATTACGTTTGTTTATTGTCGAGATTTATTATTTTCAATAATTTGTCGTTCCTTACTGTCATAATCGAGGTTACTTGCTTAGTGGATTTATTGTTACAGCTGGTTCCAATTTCAGTGAACCTCCTAATTTATAACGGCTATTAGACGATCAGTGGAAATGTATGGCTATGCGCATAACACAGCGCATTAGATCTTTTTAGGTTATGAACGAATCTCACCTCATAACTAGCCCGATATTCCAGTATTTGATATTTTTGCAATGCAGTTCTGATTAGCACTGTGATCTAGCTTGGTTAATAAAACAAACATTTTAATTTTAATGTTGGGTTTAATATTTATTTAATATTTTTACATAATTGAATTTACAGCAAAAATGCCACAAAAAAGCAAACAAATTCGAGATTTAATAAAAGCATACTAATTATAAATCACAAAATTTTGATTCTTTTAAAATATTGTTACAGCATAACGGCAGTAGTCGAATAAATGCAAGTTAAACCACTACATATATTTATGATGTGATGGACCTACCGTGTTATAAAATCAACAAATTAAGTTTCCGTATTTTTTTGTGAACATGAGGAAATATATGGAACATAATAAAAATGATTGATGTCATTTGGTGATGAATTTCAAGAAAATTGCATTTTTTAATAATTTAATTGTATTATTAAAGTTGCGATTTAATAATCAATTATATAAGATTAAAGAATTTTAGCAATTACCAATTAATAGTTGGTTACATAATTATAAACTATTTTATAAAATTATTTTATACCGTTGATTACACTAATCTTAAAATTTTTTAATATGGATTTTTGAATAATATTAAAGTCATAAACATTCAAGAATTTCTATATGAAAGAGAACTTCTTGTTCTGTAGACAGCAGACCATTATAAATTTGAGATTTAATTTAAGAACTTACACTTGAAATATGTCAAAAGTAAAGAAAATAATGTCCTTTATATTCTCAAAATTGTATTTTAATGATTAAGTTGGCAGTGTTTATTATTTACCACAGTAGAATGCAACAAACGTGACGATAAAATTGTATACGATATGTTATTGAATAGCTTCAGATATTACATCTATGTATGTATGTAATATCTGATTTCGTGCAGATATCCCATTCAAACACATAATAATATTCAGAATTTATCGTGGCATTCATCATACAATGATATCATTCTAACCTCATGGAGTCACAATTATTTACGTAAAAAGCGAAAAATGTATACAAATTAAATTCTACTTAATTTTTTTTTGATTTTTAAATAATTGCTAGGTGCAATTTTATAAATTTATAACTAAGTCTGTTTACGTACAAAAAATTTAGGGAATACCGAGAGATGATTTTTAGTAGGGATATTAAAACAAAAATATTTCAAATTATCATTTTATGTATTCAAATAGAAATTCAAACAACCCAATAGACAATTTTCAAACCACTATATTTTTAATTAAATAATAAAAAATTAAAGTTGAAAAAGGGGTTCCTTGGAACTTCTTTTATCATAACATTTATAGCATTGAATAATACCTAAAATAAAGTTCTTGAAATCCAAAATTTTCGAAAAATCCACCCTTTAAAGAAAGAACGAAATGGAAAAAAAATCGTACTAGATAGTAGTGCGATAATCTATTCAGTATATTTGTAAAATATTCATCTTTTCGAAAACAATACAAAATTGTAATTTCAAAAAAAATTTATGGAATTGCAATTTCAAAAAAAGTTTATGGAATTGCTTGTAGGGACCAATTTGTAGCAACGATTTTTACCTAAAATGAATTCTTAAATCTGAAGCTCTTGAAAACTCTACCCTTTTTGTGATCAAAATTTTAATTTAAAAAACGGTTTCTCCCACACAAACCAGAAACTGCAATAAAAATCTCCCCCTCGCTCCCGACAATTATTTTTAAATTTCGATAAAAAAAATTTTGTCTCCGAAGTAAACATTTCTAATAAGACTTGGGGTCCACCAAAATTTTACGATTTGTATGCGATGTTTTTAAAAAATTAAAACTTCACATCTAATTAATATTTTGGAGTACAATAATTTACAAATATTATTCCTTTGGAAGTATTTGGAAGATCACTTTTTTGCTAAGTAAAAGCTTATTTATGTATGGGAGAATAAGAAAAACTAAAATTTTAATAGAAAATTTCAAATATCACTTGTTTGGCTTGATTGTTAATTTGGAGACTATATATTTTTATTTACATAATTTAAAATGCATCTGTGTTTTCATTACTAGTGGGATTATCTAATAATTATATTTTCCATTTAATAATGATATATTCAATCACTATCGCTACAGAGAAAATTTTGTAACCGGTTCATTAAGATTTGGATTTGAATTTTTCTTAGTAATTGTGCACACCCTTAGAGCAAAAAGCCATTGGTTCATTGCTTGTTAATTGTGAGGCTATATATTTTTATTTAACAGTAATTTATATAGTGTAGGATAAACATTTCTGGTAGGATTATCTACTAACTTTTTATTTCTTTTTCATTTCAATCTTCCTGCTAAGAAAATTTTGGAAATGATTTAGCAAGAATTAAATTCGACATAAACTTCATAATTTTGTCCGCTGTTACAGCAAAGCCATTGGAACGTTGCCTGTTAATATTGAGGCTATATATTTTTAATTAACAATAATTTATAGTTTCATTACTAGTGGAATTATTTGGTCCTTGATATTTGCCATTTAATAATGGTATTTTTCATTTCAATCACTATTCCTGCTAAGAAAATTTTGTAAATGATTTAGCAAGAATTAGATTTGACTTCAACTTAATAATTTTGTCCGCTGTTGCTGAAACAGCAAGGCACTACAGTGCTATGATTTAGATCACTCTTCTATTTCAATAGGAAGATAGAAATATAAAGGAAGATTGGGTTTACTGAACACGGGCCTCTTAAAATAATCGAATAAATGAAGAAATAGAACGGAAACAAGTACGTAACACATTCCTTAACTTTATGAACATCGAAAAAACTCACAACAGCATTACCCAACATCTTAAAATCCGATTTTGTTTTTTTTTCTGAGTGTGCAAAAACTTTTTCCCAGATACAAACAGGTACATAATGTCGCAGTTATCTTTACATTAATACATATATCTATTTCTGTAATATGTCTTAACTCTAATAAATATTGTGCGCGTACATAGAAAATTTTACTCAATCAGGTAGAAAATATAATCGAGCTGCAAGCACATGTAGTTGTGTTCAACTTCATCAACTGATATTTTGAGAGTTATTTAATCTTACTAATTGCTAAATACTTTGATTTTCCCGCAGTTCGATTTGGTTGGTAGTTTACATTTTTGACTAAAAATAAATAAAATTTAGTTTAACAGTTGCACCTGAAAATATTTCGATTGAAAATTATGCCTGAACGAAAAAATAATAATAAAAAATCGGGAAATGTTTGAACTCATAAGATTTTAGAAAAAATTCACCTCAACGCCAAGAGACCTCAAAAGTTAATGTTCACGTGTTGTATAGAAGCACACAATTGTGAACCAAAAAAATGTACACAATTTCATTTTGTACTATGGAGTGTCATGCTGATAACGAAATCTACACACTCAATACATCCCTGTGAAAAATTTTATAATAAACAAATTAGAAACAAATTTATTCCATTCTTTGTACGAAGAATACAATTTGATTTTGTGGTAGTAACTATCAGGTCACTTCGTGGTTTTCACAATTTTCTATTGCAACAATTTGAGTGTGCTTATTTCGGGTATACTTCAGAATTCTTAGATGATATAAAATATGAGTATCGTTTGTGATAACGACTTATTCCCAAGTTAAAAAACATATGCCAGATTATAAACGTGGAACTAAAATGTAGATAACGTTTTCTAATTAAATTCGAAATAAAAATTTTACTAATGGCTTACTTAAATGCTCATCTGTTTACGTATCAGCTCAGAAAATATTATATTTGAAATGTGACGAAAACCAGTTGGATGTCTTTAATAAATTATCATAAAACTGAAATAAAACTTTTTCAGTTGTAATATTATTTAAATTAATTTTTATAAAATGGTTTGATTTTGATAAGATTCCTATTTTGATTTATCTTGAATTTGACTTTGCACTGGGATAACTTGATCAGATATAGATAAATTGGTCGTCTTCTAATATTTGTAAGTATGTTTTTGTTTAGACTACATGTAACGGGTATGTGATGTTAGTATGCAGTAATGTCAATAGTAATGGTATTTAAAAATTCTTTCCAATTCAAGTCAGTGTCTGATAATGACATAATTTATGAAAAGCTTCATTGTATTGGGTTAGTGGAAACTTAAGTTAGTAAACAATTATTAAGCTCAAATTATGTAAAAATATCTAAGTGATAGAAAATCGAGAATTTATTTAGTACAGTAGGCACATTCTAATTTGTTTAAGTTTCTATAATATATTCATAACTATTTAAGAAGTATATTCTGTAGCAATTTCAAAACTGACAACGAAACAAAGGAGAATATTTGGCATACAAAGTTACATCGTCAATGTACTGTCCAGAAAATGAAAATTTTGTACCTATTTCGCGATCTACTGTTTTAATTCTTTGAAAACGTTCAACATGTAAAATTTATGAACTGAACTAATTACTAAACCTTATCTTGCTGTTACAATTCCATTTTTCAACCTTCTTAAATTTTGTTAATCACAGAAATTGAAATTCCTTCTTAAATTGAATTTGCTACGACATTACAATTATTAGACATTCACTTTAAATTTGACTGGTAAGTCAAAACTGCGAGACAAAACAGAATTGGACCAAAAAATAAGAAAGTTCAAGTCTTTTTAGATTCATGAATTTTGAGTCGTTTTCTACGAATAAAATCAAGAATTGTTTAGGAAATTTTGGATAGGCCTAATTATTCAAAAAACTAAACAATTTCTGACTTACTTGTTGAATCAAACTCATTTTTTCATGACGATCAAAAGATTTCAGTCTCGCCTATGGTCATAAATGTTGGAATTTTAATTTACATCGCTGGATGTTTTTGTTTGAAAATGATTGTGAAATAGATTTTGAAATTCAAATTTGGTAATTTTTATTTTAAAAATTATGGTTTAAAGAAAACTTGAATAATTTGCACACTAATGAGAAAATTAAATCATCATACTTTGTTGCTAGTATAGTGCGTATATATTTTCAAAAATCCTGATTAAACTGGTTTATAATTAGTTTCGTCAACCAAGATTTTATAAAGCGATTGTTCATTTTAGTTTTGAAAAAACCAAGTTTTTGACAATTTCTCCCAAACGACATCAATTTTTTTTATTGTTCGATTTATTGTTCCCATGTTCGATTTGAGTTATCGTTGCATTTTATATTATCAACTTTATCGAATGGAATACTCAATAATGCTACGATATTGTTTATATCGTATACATATAATGATAAATATAATTGGCTTTTATACTGGTATAATTATTGTTAACAAGGATTCAAATATGGATATATACTTTTAAGATATTTTTACCCCTTCTAAGGAATTGACTAGCACTTCTTTGGATTATTCAAAACTAGGCATATTTAAATGGTTTTTCCAGAACTGAATTTTATAATAATATTACGTTTGAGTGTAAAATTTGAACATTGTCTATTTTATATTATTTATTGTATAACTTATAAAATTTTGTTGTAAAAAGTTCATGTGGTTTGTAATTACGTAGTTAAGTTTTAAATAAATAAATTTAAAAAATCTCGAAATGTTACTAAATTTGTTTACAAAAAATGGCTCACATTCTTTAAATTTTTTCTTTTGAAGCATTTGATCTGGAAGATCTCAGGTGAGTTGTTATTAGTGGTTCCTTCTGGATCAGAAGAATTGCTATTTCTAATAATATGTATACCAGATATTTTGGTAAATATTTCCAATTTTGGAGGTGATACTTCCTGTGCCTGAAATAAAATAAAAGTTACTTATATTTAGTTAAAATAATATTGTAAATTGATTTAATTTAACTGAACGTTATTAATAGTTTTAAGCAAGGGAGTTATTGAACCCCGAATGTTGGTAGGTATATCCTTTTTATCCTTAATAATATCACCATGCCCGAAATAAATTTTTCTTTTGTATTGTTATTGAGTCTTGGAAGTATTATTTCAAGCACATTGTAAATAGTGTTTAATTAGGTTTAAGGTCATCCTGAGATCAACGGAGACGCAGCTCAGATCCCTTGAGGGATAATCAGGACGGATATCTAGTTCATAACTTCAATGTTACTCAAATGCGATGTATTAATTATTTGGAATATCGTGGTCCCTAATTTTTCATTTTTGCTATATTATTTCCATTCGCGAATAGAAATAATTCGCAAACTTACATATTAATATTATAAAATCCCTACTTCTATTGTATTGTACTCGTAGTTGATAAATTATTAATTTGGTACAAAATCGAAAAATTAAAACTCACCTTGCATTTAAGGATCATCGACAACATTTTCTTGTAAATTCGTGAGCGAAAAATTTAAACTTGATGGAAACATCGAAAATCGGTAGCATCAAAAATTGCAATTTAAAACGAAAATCGATACATCTTGATTGTGAACACGCTGTATATATCAGAATCAACTATTACGATGTTTATTGAAAGCACTGACGAAATTTTTGTAAGACAAATATTTTTGGGAAATTAACTAAATTTGTAAACAGTGACAATCGTTTTTGTTTTATTTCCCAGGAGCCTTGATAAGCTGATGTAAAATTAAAACGTTTTGGAGATTTTTTTTAATCCTTTCTACGTAATAAATCAATTAAATAATTTTGCTAAATCCGCAATGAAAAATATCCAGAGTGATTATTCCACACAAATAAAAATATGCAAAGAAATGGGGTAAAGCAGGTCTTTATTTTATAATTAAATTAATCTATGAAAAATTTACAATTTATGGTTGAAATTTCGCTAAAACACAGGAAAAAATATTATAAGTCTAAAAATTGGCTCAAATGACCTTAAGGTATTGCGGAACAACACCTCCAACGCTGGCTGGGTTCACTGCTTTCTGTCGTTGTATAAGTCTTCCTCTAGACATTTATAGGTTGTTCCCCAAAAAAAATATTGCAAAGCTGAGAATTGACTGAAATCAACTTCGAAAGTTTTCTACCTATCTAAAACTTTTAGGTTTTGACTCAGAAAAGGCCTAGGGCTTGGTTCTCTAGGAAAATTTGAGTACAGAGGGTTATTTTCAGAAAATTCCTAGTAGGTATTCCATAGTCTATCCTTTTTATGAATGCAGAGGTGCTGCCTTGAATGGCAAAAATATTTTGCTATATTTTAATACTAACCAATCGCCATTATCGTTTTCGACCGCCCCTAAGTATGCAAACGTAAACCCTACGGACTATAGTAAGTATTTTTCAATTGGGTGGTCATCTCACACCTGGTACATTTTCCCGTTATGGCATCATCAAATATGGCGGCGCTCCACTATAAAATTGTGAATTAATTCCAGCTTTTCCATTCCATTCGGATTATTGCTAAGGCTTCACGATCCATTTTGTGAGTGGATCAATTCGCCTCTTTGCTTCTGCTCTGTAACTGAACCGACAATCACACCAAACCACTGCCATGAATAACTGTGAAAACTGCGCATAATCTTTGTTAATCCTTGACCAATTTTCATGAAACTTATTACAACGAATTTTTAGTTTAACATGTTTTTATTAAATTTAATATAAATATTATTACATTTTTTCTTAAAAATTGAGAATAGTAAATTTAGTATAGCTCAGGATCTTTGAAGCTCTTGGGCTGAAAGTAAAATACCTGATGTCTTTTTTTTAGAAAAAGTCTTAAAACATTTTATCAGTACATTGCTTAATATAGAACCAAACTTCATTGAAAAAGTTGCAAACATTAAAAGGGAAGGTGATGAAAATTTTGAAAGATTTCAGGATTTACAAAATTGAATTCTTAAGCGCAAGCTTTATTTCAAATAATCCTACCATAACTTATGTACAGCATGTAGGTATAATAAGCTTTAATCGTCTACTAGGTTTGAGTGTCAGTAACAATGAAATTATTTGTCACCACCGAAACCTTACATAGTTTATGTTATTAAGCAGCCCCTAATGAAGTTTCGATTTCCAGTCATTTTAAGGGTAATTAACGGCGGATTGACCATTCTATAATTTTGCGGTGCAAGTTTTTGTAAATGTTTGCAATTGTATGCAAAGTAATGATAATGTAGCAACTTGTGGTACAAATCACGCCAAACAGTTTCCTCCTGAAGAGTCCGAAACAAAAATGTGAAAAAAAACTTTTCATCCCAACTATACATTTTGCTCATCCACCAGAACATGTACCTACATAAACTGGACAGTGTTATGCAATATAGTGTTAACCCACGTCTTAAAAAACATGTTTTTGTTAAAGTAAAAACAGCTATTAAATAATAAATAATCTTGATCCAGCCTATGTCCTGCTTATTCTTGATATTTGGGAGCATATAACTAAATCACTTCCTATTGAATCGGCATTGTTTTTTTTTCAGATTTTGATAATTGAACCCAGATTAACTGATTTGTGGGTTAACACTATATTGCATAACACTGTCCAACTAATGTAAGGAGAGTAACTTCGAAGACAATATTTAGTTAACATTTCTATTTCCGACATATTTTCGAGGCAAAGTTTTAACGAGAAAAGTCTAAAGTTTTTGTTTATACTTACATCCAAAAAGTGATTCTTGTAGTGTATAATAATGATGCTGTTAGAAACTCCTCTCGGCATACGGAAAATTACAAATTTGCATCCGAACGCCAGAAAATATAAACAGAAGCAACTAATAATTGCCAAAAATATTTGTTATATTATCATTATCACCATGAACTTGTAACAAACGATACGGCTACCTAAATTGTCTAGATCCAAAGCTCTTTATTTATTTAATGTGGCTCTACAATTTCGGTATGTATTGTGTTAGTACTTCTGGACACAAGTCATACTTTTTTAGTTGGGCCAAAGATGCAGTAAATAAGGACAATAGTGCAATTGCAGGTTGTTCTTTGAAACTATTCAAAGAGATTCTTGGAATTGATCATCTCATCGTTTATCAGATTCATGTAATGGGCAAAATAAAAACTTTAACCTTCTATGTCTTTACCAATATTTTATTTTAAATGGGTTCTTCGAAGTTATTGACCATATTATTATGTTTCTAAAAGTCGGTCACAGTTATTTTGTTCCGATGGAGACTTTGGACGGATCGAGAAGACAATTAGTAAACACCAACACTTTTTTATTTCAGAGCAATATCGTAAACTTATGAAGTTCCCAAGCATACAAACTAGTGTGTGCTTCAATAGGGAAAAAAATTTCATAACTTTGAGGAACTCCCTAGAGAATTAAATTTATTTAAGAAACAAACCAATAGAATAAATGGCAAAATCAATCAGCGTTATAGTGTTAAATAGATCACAGTGGAAGAGTTGGGATATTATTTTATAAAACTGTAACAAAACGGGATTTTAAGTCATAAAAATTAATTTTAATATTTTAAATTGAGATTAGAATATAGTATTTATAAATTATTATTTCTATAATAACTGATGATTGTTAATCAACCATATTTATCGCCAGCGGAAGAGATAAGTTTTATAACGCGAACGAGTATTGATAATGTATTTTATCAATATTCGTCTGCATGCGAACTTCCTGCGTCTGAAGTTGACTTTTACACTGTTCTTTGTTCAGGTGAACTGTTTAATTTCAGACAACAGTGAAGTATCGTTAATATGACCGGATATTTTCAATGCAGTAGACGCGATTTCATTGATGAAATAATCAAGGTTTAATTGCATTGAAGCAATCAGTAGACATTTGCTTCTCGTTAAGAAAGCGATGTATGATGTATTGATGTATCTGTCTATAGGTGAAATCTGTCAGTGGTGCAAATTCTCACGCTATGGAAGGTGAAAGGTATAAATATGGTTGAATTAATTATTCGAGAGTGAGAAGTCGGGGTGAGCCCGGAGAGTCAGAAGTCGGGGGGTGCGCCCGCTGAGCTGCGGCCGGGGGCCATGGGTTTTTTCGGGATTAATGTTAATGGGAAGTCTTTTCAGTGAGTCCGACGGAGTCTATTGTATAGATTCTCGCGTACGGTTTGACGGATTGTCAGTTTTGAATTTGGTTTTGGGCAAATAAGACAAGGGAGTGTCTTGCCGAATTGTGGTTTGTGTATTTTAAGTGTTTTAAAAGGTCAAATAGTTTGTTTATTAAATCCGTAAATAGATTGTGTAGTCTCTAGTGTGAGACATTTGTTACGAATTTGTCGTTGTTTTGGGCAATAGACAAGGCATTGTTTGGCCGTATTGGATTGTCTGGAGATCCAAGGTAGAAGAAAAAATATATCACCTATGTAAGTACAATTTTGAGTTCTTTACTAACAGAAGGATGGTATTTTTTTTGGATAGTTATTTTAGGTTGTATATTTATATGTGTTTAAAAGGGCCACCCTAAATTGTAAGGGAGATTTTAAAGTGTGTATGTATTTGTTTTAACTTTATCCATTATTAATAAATATTGTTTTGAAAATTCAGTGTTTTCGTTTTTCCTGTTGAGGAAAAGGACGTTCTATTTTCAGTGTCGAGCTTAGTGTCATTTTGCCCGCACCGAAGTTTCAACTTCAACATTTAGCCGGGGGACGTAACGTCAAAACGGGGAGTGTCTGGGGCTCATTACCAGGAAGTCGCTTACCAAATTGATAGGGTGGTTTTTTTTTTTGGAGAACAGAATTCTACGGTGGGCATAATCGGTCGAACGGTGGTGGCAGCATAATCTATAAATATTCTCAGTAGATCGATAAGTGCCTAAGTGGGATTTTGTATTCGATCAGCAAATTTTCTTATTTTTTAATAACTCCA
Organism: Podabrus alpinus; assembly: GCA_932274525.1. Lineage (NCBI taxonomy): Eukaryota > Metazoa > Arthropoda > Insecta > Coleoptera > Cantharidae > Podabrus > Podabrus alpinus. Next base: position 24,954,623 of record OW026454.1, read on the forward strand.
GCCGTTCCTAGGAAAAGTGTTCCAAAGGACGGTTCGCGGTTACAAAACTTCTCTGGACAACTGTACACCATTTTTCAAAATAATGAAATCCAGAAAAAAAGTACTAATAATATGCCTAATAATATCTTTATCCACTTATGTAGGTCTTCAAATTAAAAGCCAATTTCGAGGAACTTCTTTGTAACATTAAAAAAGTGAAGAAGAAAAAATCAAACAAAAAAAATTAGTGAAGCATTGCTTCTATCACTCGATAGATCGATTTGAATCGATTGATTCGATTTTCATGAAAATCGGTCTATTATTAACAGAGATATGCATAATTTTGTGATAGGGTGTCCGCCATATTTGATGACGCAACAGCAAGAAACTATACCATGAGCCGGATGTCCCTGAGATGAACAGTACTTAATTACTAAGACACATACTAAGCATTTTGTCACCTGATTGCGCGCGTCGAGCGCATCTTTAAATTTTGTTATTATAATATGTTAAACTTATAATCAAAAATTTCGCATCGTTCCGATAAAATTTACAAGTCAAATATTCTTTGAAAAGACATTTGTAGGTCGGAGTGTAAAGTAAAAGATCGAAACCATAACTCAACGGACAAATTTATGTTTTGCAAATGCATAGTAATTGAAATAATTTTGCAAGAAAGAAAGTATTCTTAAATTATTCTTATATACGTATATCGAACCCAGCGGTGAATGAAATATATTCACACAAGCTGACGTAGCATATACCATTTATTTACATCGTCAACAAGAAAGTCATCGTTCCATAGCAGTTCAAACCGCACGTCAATTCGCGTAGAGACTTTATTATAATTTTAAATAGGACTTATGGACACTTTTATTGCGATCCATAAACTCGTGCCTGTTCGAATCGTGAGAATCAATGCAGTTATTTTGTTATCGGTAAGCATGTGTTGACATGCCATCATCTGGTTAACTATTTTTACATAGAGTAGATAGGGATTTCACAATCTATAAAGCGAATAAAAACGGCACAAAAACTTAAAAAGAACGAACCTTTCTCGAGTCCAGACAGGAACAAAAAATTGTTATTCAAGGCACGTGTGCTAAAATATCCCCGACACTTTCGGTATAAATAGAGACAAAAGTGTGTCTTCACACTTCTTTGAACATCCAATCAGGATGCATGTCCCTACTTTTAAACTAATGAGGTCCAATTAAAAGGGCCTAAATCAATCATAAAGTGGGAACAATTCTCCCCACGACGAAATTTTGGAATGAGAAATGATATAAAAGGCGCCTCCGTGTGCATTTTTAGCAGACATCAGACATCAGATAGATTTTTAATGCAAGTACCGTTCTCACGTGTATTATCGCTATCTAGCGGAAGTGAATTTTGGCATCTCGAAATTTATCGAGTTTGTCTTTAAATCAATAACATTCTATTGTGTTTAAATATTGTGTCTCCAAACATAGGTAACTTATCGAACTATTTTTTATTACGTATTATTTACATCTTTAATCAATATCGAGTGCTTTCGAATCAATTATCGAACTATTTTTTATTACGTATTATTTACATCGTTAATCAATATCGAGTGCTTTCGAATCAATTATCGAACTATTTTTTATTACGTATTGTTTACATCTTTCATCAATACCGAGTGCTTTCGAATCACTTATCGAACTATTTTTTTATTACGTATTATTTACATCTTTAATCAATATCGAGTGCTTTCGAATCAATTGTCGAACTATTGTTTATTACGTATTATTTATATCTTGATCGAACTTACATTCCGGATCATGTGTTTATTTCAAATACGGTAGTGCACCTTAAGTCAAGTTGTTTATGTCACGGGCATTTCAAATTATTTATAGAATTAATGAACTTCCTTTGGAAGATTGCACATGTTATCACGTTGCGGTTTAACAGTCAATCTTAAAAACAGGTGTTGCTTCGCGAACACATTTTCGCATTCCAGTAGTTTTTTTTATCGGTAATCACATTTTACGTTATCGTACTTAGGCAGTGCCGGCTCTAAATAATTCCAGTTGCGCGAATACTTATTTTTAGTGCGTTATTTCGGCTGTAGTCCCTTGTTTCTCGGGAAACGGAGTGCATAACCCCCCTCCGTCACTCCATCCACCCCAACATTTCGATTTGGAGAGGTTTTGGGATTCTGGTAATCGCACCAACTTGCTGGTATGGTACGGCATTTTCTTCAGCTCAATTCCGTATTGCGAGGACGACGCTACCACAGTTAGCTCGATTCTCACTCCAGGAGGACCGTTCCAACGGCCTTATCTGAAGGTCGAACACCAGAAGCCACATTAAGTAAGAAACATTTATATATTTTAAGATTTGTGATATTAAGTGGTCACCTTGACCACCGTTTATGTTTATGAATTCTCAATTCAAAACCCGTGAAGCCGATCGCAACTTTTGTACATCTTTTGTTGTTAACTAATGTTAGTGTCTAATAATGACGTAATTTTTACTACGCCATTTGGGCGTTCATATTTTAAACCGCAATTTAACGTAATATTTTAGGTTTAGCATTGCAGCTAAAGTTTGCTTTCCCCGTTGTTGGGAATTTTGGTAATCAATTGTATTGATTAATTTTCATTATCAACTTTGTGAGTCATCGTTTTAGATGTTATCTGAGTTGCACTTAAGTAACCATTTTTGTGGAGTGTAGTATTCAATACACACCCCTTTTACGTATGAACTTTCTTGGTCATACTTTGCAAATTGACAGCTTTTGTTCTTGTAACAATATTCGTTTTACGAATAGTAATTTACAACGGGAACTACATTGAAAGGTTCCGTCAATTGTATATATTTATTTTTATATTACGATACATGTAAATTTGATAGTATCTTGTATAAATTTTGTCAACTCCCCCCTACTGATATTATTCTATTCATTATATTTTTGTTATTTCCCAACTGTGTGTTTTATTCTTATTGTGTTAGTGTTTATTTAGCTATTTTCACCAACGGAAAGTTCGCCTCCTGTAAAGGTAAGGTCATTGAGCGAGGCTTTTCCGGAGTGAGAATTCGCAGTAAGATCAGCAAGTTGTCGCATACCAGCTTAGGAGGTGTGATAACCAGTCCCCTTCAAAAAGATTCAGGTCTTCGTACGCGTGGCGCCCATTTAAACTCCCTCGTGTATATTAGCCCCACCGATTTTGACTTACCTCCCCCCCCCGTGTAAATTATTCACACCGATTTTGACCATTTTTAGAATCGCGATCGAGGATTGCCTGGTCGTCGATTGGAAACACACGCTTCGCGACGTGCCGTCACAAGACCCTTTTTATTCCTTTCACCAACCCACCCCTTCGCGACTTTGAGCTAGTCACCTTTTTTATATACCTGTTGAGAAGGTGTCGTGGATGCAAAACGTGTTGTTACAATTTCTGAAAAAAATCAACTTTTCCTACCGAACCAGATCTATGTCCCAGTGGCGTAGCGAGGGGGGCAAGAGGGGGCATCATGCCCCGGGCGCTACTCACAAAGGGGCGCCAAATGGTCCGCAAAACAAAAAATTGCTGGATAATTTTTATTTTTATTATAATTGATTTCTGGAAAATATATTTTAAATTTAGTGCCAGTGTAATATAATAAACGTTAATTCGTAAATAAAAAGGAAAAAAAGGAACACTAATAGTCTAAATCAAACTGTAATAATATATTATTCATAATAGAAATGGCACGTCTTTTCTACTGGCAGGGCTGACTCGACCTGTGTCTGTCAGCACTTCCTTATGGCATCTACGCTGTGTGGTTACATAAATATTTACATTAATATGTGACTGCAAAATGTTACTCCGCAGTAGAAAAGAAATTGAACCTAAAACTCCATTAGAATTTCTTACTTTTATAATCTCGTATGGAGAAGATGTTTTTCCAAACCTGAGAGTGGCACTTCAAATACTCCTGACTATCTCAGTATCAATTGCTAGCTGCGAACGTTCATTCAGCAAATTAAAATTAATTTTGACATATCTACGATCAACGATGGGACAAGATCGCCTAAGTGACCTAGCATTTTTAAGTGTGGAAAGAGAAAAATTTGAAATGATCAACTTTGATGATATTATTGATAAATTTGCTTCATCAAAAGCAAGGAAAATTTATACATAGTAATTAGTTTCATTAATGTATTATTATAATCATATTATTATTAAATATATGTATCTCCTTAGAGATAATAAATATTTACTTTTTTATTGTTTTAAAACTGCGTGATTTTAAAATATTTCTTTATAAATATGTAAAATAAATAATAGGTATCTTTTGAACTAATTCTAGATGATCATATACATTTCAAAATCTAGTCTTGTTTTCTCAACTACATCTTTTGTCTCAAATTTAAAGCCTATCTTGAGCCTATGACTTTATTTATTTATTTCACTTTATTTATTTATTAATTTGCGAGTATATTTTACATATAATATTATATGGTTTTCGAATGGGGGGGGGGGGGCGCTAAAAAGGTATTGTGCCCCGGGCGCGAGTTGCTACGCCACTGCTAGGTCCTGGATTAGTTCAGTTTTTATTATTCAATTTATCTGACTTATTTAATTTAATAATGACGATTCCATATTAAAACTTTGTATGTATAAAACAATAATATTTACGGATTTAGCTTAAATTTTCTTTTTTACCGTAACTTGATATTTTTCTCATCTGCTATAAAATTACGGTTTTTGACTTACAAGGTTTTAACCCTTAGGTTGTGAAAATACAATATTATTTTCTTTGTGGATCAAAAGTTTCTGGCGAACGACTTGGGAGAAAAATCTTAGGAATTTTAATATATTCTTTAGCAATATCCAAAAAACTTTTCAGCCAAATTTCAGATTTACAAAATATTTTTCTGTGTCAAAATGAACCTATTACAATTATTTTATAATTTGTTACGTACCATCCAGTTGTTCTGATATCGATTAGATTTGCAGTGGTGGAAATTTTAAGTTCAGTTTTACATTTTGCGCTAACTTTTCTTTCTATATTTACTGCTTCAGATTGATTCCACTGGAACGCGATGAAAATTATCTGGGAAAGCACCTAAATACTTCATTATTGCCGTCTAGGGCCAGAACCTGTTTATAATAAATATATTTCCCTAGTAAGTCATCTCGGCTGCGTCTAAATAATTGAAGAGCTTCACCATTTTTTTACTATTTTTGCAAATGATTTTTAAGTATTTTGTTATGCACATACTTTTACCATTTAATTGAAAATCATGCCACTCCTGAGAATTTTAGTTTACAGTTTTCATGTCCAATATACTTATCTTTTTTCAATGTACTGGTAAAAGGGACTTACAAACTTAGTCGTTACACCACTTTACGGATTATTTGTTCTATTGTAAAACAAAAATAAAGCTGATGAGAAATTCAATTCAAAAACATTTTGAGGTTTCAGAATTGTTTTCAATAATTAATGAATACTGTAATCGTTTAATTTAAATATTAGCTTATATTAAAGGTTGTATTTATACTCCGAGAACTTTCAATTGTATATATCCTAAATAATTGAATTGAAATATCAAAAACAGATACCAAAAGCTATGAAGACAGAATCCGGAAAATTTATAATAGAATGTTTGTGCGTTCAATTTATAATCATTATTCTATATTGGATATCTCTAGTTTGTTTTGTAGGAAAAAATAAACAAACCTGAAACAACCATTGAACTTTGAGCGTTTATTATTTTTTAATTTCAACGAGTCCTGAATATTGGGTCGGGAAGTTAAATTTAATAATACCTACCTGGTTGCAAGATGCAAGGTAAACTTACCTATTTTTATCTGCCCTATAAGTTGTGCGCATGTGGCCGTGTAGTTTTTGCTAATGGAATCTCTATAATTTTAATAGACGCTCTGCAGATATAGACAAACTAATCCAGTGTTTATGAGTATTTTTTATTTGCAAACTTCGAGTAACACGTCAATGCTACATAGCCAATTAAGTTGAAAGCTGGTGTACCATCCGTGTCGCTACTGAAGCTTGTAAAACTAAAATCTAATAATGCGTATGTATATAAATATTTAGAAAAAGTAACCTTTTACTTTTAGAAACAACAAAAAATGTTATTTCGAAAACCATTTTCAGTTATAACTGAAAAATTGATGAAAATTTATATTAAAACCTAGTCGTTCATTTTCCATGAGCAATTATTGATACACTATTAAAATGCAATTCCAGAAGCGGACGTGTTATCGTACTAAAACAGAACTAAATTATTATTATTTCAAATTTCCAATCAAGTTCCTGAAATAGTCATAAGTAAGCCACATTTAATTTGCGTTTATAATACAAAAAATGAACAATATTTCAACATATTAATAATTGTCACTAACCAGCATACTTTTTCGTATAAATTAATTTCATAAATTTGTTAATTTAATTTGCAGTAATTTGTCTGTACTAACCCCAATTTAAATTACAAATGTTGAATAGTATGAAAGGATTAACATTTTTCAGCTTCAGAATGAGAAAAGAAGTGATTTAAAAAATTTTCGAGAGCGAAACGCTTTCTTTTATTTTACTGAAAATGCTTGTATAAAATTTTATTTCAGGGTTTCTGTGAAACTATTGCATCATTAAATATTTCTGTAAGATCAATAGAAATACCCATTACAAAACAAAATTTGATCTTGCAATTTTTATTTTGTTTTATGATTTCACCTTGTGATGCTAATAAGTCGGTGCAATTATTTTCAGAATGCTTGTTTTACCCTAAGCACTCAAAAAATTAGTAAATAATGAAAGGAATGCCGTAATAATGGGTAAAGTTTCTTCCTCATTTAGTCAAGTGCTTATAAGAATCTCGTGATATGATATGAATGGCACTCCAATATCAACGTTTTCAATTTTTACGAATTGTAATAACAGACGAAATTATGAAAATCTTGGAGATAAAATTTTTATAAGCTTATTGTTGAAATTAAATTTTTAAAAGTAAATGGTACGTTGGTGGGTATATGAGCAGCTGTAATAAAACATAATGAAAATAAATTGTTTTTCAATTTATGCTGTGTTCCCCTAAATTTTTTCAGTTGCTTTTTCATTTAGTCCCAAACATAACGGAAATTTGCATTTGAAATGTAAATTATGCTTGAATGTTGTGCAGAGAGTGAAAAAGATTATGATCATTTAATATTTTCTAAATGTTTATTTAACGCTTATATCACCCATGGTCATTACTTCTGTGTAGCCGCTTATTAATACAACTGTGCAGCCCTGCTGATGAGTTACTTAACTAAGTATTGATTTATCTTATGAAATTGTTCAATTTCTAACTATTACAGTTTATAAGCTACATCTATCAAGAGTATGACATAGAATTAATTTTAAAAAAAGCGTTTGTCCTTATTACCATTTTTATACAATATCAATTCCATTAAAAAATACTGGTATGATGGTTGCGACAAAATTTTAATCGTACGAAAATTAATCCTTTACTGAATATCGTTTTTACAACACTTGGGAGAGTATAATATTATGTATTCGTAAAACATAAATAAGAGGTAAGTACACTAAAGTACTTGGCCAACCTAAACAATATCCGTTTACATAGACTTCCTTTGGTAACATTATGGTAAAAATTAATTAAATTCTTTGGATAGCAAAAAGTAACAAAAAAATTATTATGAACTTTTTGTCAATAGCGAATCAAAGTACAGAGTGCTACTAATAAATTTATTAGGCCATTAGGAAAAAACTCAATGACTCATGTATGCTTACTTGCCCAAGGAGCACTCCGAGGATAACATTTGCATTGTTAAAGATAGCGCAATTATGGTGACGATTCAGTTGTATTCTCTAGCCACTCAGCTTTGTGTTTGATTTTTACTGTTGCATTAAAATTCATATAAAGCCTTTCGTTTCATGTCCCAAAGATAATGTCCTGTGAAAATTCTACAGAGCGATTGTTATCTATGCGCCGTGTTAAAAGTTCAACAAAAAAAAGTTAATTTATTTCCACATAATTTTTTCGCACAAGAACAAACTGAACTCATTTTAAAATAGTCGTACAATTAAACAAAACTGTTGAAGATGTTGGAAGCTTCGCGTAAAATCTTGGTTAAATTTACAAGTTACCCAAAATTATTTAAAATTTAAACATAAAATTAATTAAATTACCATAATCTCTCATTTGAAAATTATACATCACCGGAGTTATACAAGTGGAAAAATTACTGAACTTAAAATGATCGAATCAATTCGTTAAAACATTACTAAAGTAGCCCTTAACAAGATTATTACTGAATTATAAATTTTATCCCACCGTAATTTTAATTTAATTATAAAAATTAATGAAAATGTAGGTTCAGCATCCAAGAAAAGAGCGAGCCATGGCAACCAGCAGCGTTTTAGTCTTCACTTGCACACAGCATCGTACGGTCGCTTTCCATCTGTGCGCATTTTTGGATTTCGCGTAATTTTCAGTGTTTCTAAAAGTGTGCTACATTATTATTCCTTTAAGTAAAACATTCGAAAAGGTAAGGAAATTTTTATAATATTCAAAAATTTAATCTTCGAAGGTGCAAATAAAGTTTCCTACGTGTTGAATTTCAAATGAGTCGAATAAATATTTATCGATCATAATTATAGATGTTTTTGAATCATAAAATGAGAACTGGAAAAACTCACCTAAAGTGCCAAAACAAACAATTTCGAATAACTTGATCAAGGTTTTGGGTATTTTTGTCATGAATATAATATCATGCCGATCAGTAAACAATAAAGTTAATTAAATTTATACTTATAAATTTTTGATTAATAATAATTAGTTCTATGTTGAACTTATAATCAATTAAAATTTAAATTTTTGTTGGTCTTTTTATTTACAGTTATTTGTGAATATAACGTACTTTATATACATTGTTTGAAGTTAAGTATGTATTTAGCCCCAATGTATACATAGAGTTTATATCATATTATAAAAGATATAGTTAAGGGTAGTTTAAAAATTTTGTCAAAGCGAAGATATTTTTTTGTAGTTTTATTTTGTTCAAACGAAAAACTATACGTTGAACAAAAAGTTATTAGTGGTGTATGAAATTATATTTTCAGAATTTTGAGGCATATTAATATGCTAATATTTTTAATTTACCACTCACTTATGCTAAAAATCACTTGACGTGCTTTTAAAATTTACATTATTTGTGCTTACTTTAACATGATAATCATTATTTTTCTAATTCAACTTGGCAGTTTAATACTTTTACAAGTAAAATGAAATTGTGTTTATTTTTTATGTTCTAAATTTGATCACAGTGGTTTTCTGTTACCAATTTTGTCAAAACCAATTAATATTTTTATTAATATTTAAATTAAAGTTTAATATATTTATAAACTGTTTTTTTCTCTTTTTGCCTTTATTTCGTTACTTTGATCACTAATTTATGTTAGTCTTAACAATCAGTCATATTATGGCTAAGTTAAGATATATCTGACGAAAGACATACTCTGCTTTTACAATCCATTAAGAACAATTTTTATTTAGAAACTCCAATCTACAATCTTCTATTAATTTATTTATTCAATGTTAGGAATTAGGAATTATTATTGTGGTCAATAATAAACGTTCCAAATGATGAGACAATTAAAAATGCTGTTTATCTGACATAAACCCCAACAATAATTCCTTGTTAATTTATTATCCAGAGGTCCACTATGTATACCCACGTATTATTATGTCATGTTTATCGTGCCGAAATTTCAAATTATATAAAATAATTGTATAATGTAATTGGCTATTCATGTAATTTTGAAATTTTATTTATAACCGCCGAAAATCGTGATGTTCACTGATTTATGTATTCTGTATAAATGCTAAATTGTATTAAATTGTGAATTAAAATAAATTTGATGGAAGTCAAGTACCTATTTAGTGTTTAAAAATTGAAGAAAATTTAAGAAAGTAGTTAATTTAAAGTTACGTGGATAGAAGTTAAGAAATAATAATGGATGAGGTAGACAATTTTTTGATTGAAAGCATAAGGAAGAATAGAATTGAAATCAAATTATAAATCGCAAATTAAACGTAAGATGCTGACGACACGCGCGGTGCAACTGTAAATGATTTTCCATTAAATAAAATTGATAGTAAAAAAAGGTAAAATTAGTCAAGTTTAAAAGGATAGCTTAATTGAATTTATAATTACGTCAAAGAAAATTAGAGAGAAAATTTAACTTGAAAACAAAAGTTAAAAAATTAAGAAATTAAAAATGTTTCTTGCGGATATTTCACCCTTGTCTAATTAGGTAAGGATGATTTAGGTAAGATTATAATATTGATATACCTACCAATATAATAATTTATAAAATAGTATTTTATTATTCGGTTCTCGTACTACAATTAGTTTCCAATTTAACAAGCAATTATTTCTAAATATGAATTTTTTTACCCCTAATTCGGTTGTTTATAAAAATAAACTTGTCAATATCACTGAAAAGAAAAGGAAACTCTTTTCGACTATGATATAGGCGCTATTCGTGTCCATGTAAAACAACAAAGTTAGTGTCAATATGCTGAAGCCTCCATCGGGTAAAAAAAAATCTAAATATGTGCTTAATATATTCAAAACGTGCATGAAAGGCTGCTTTAAGAATTTGAAAACCATTTTTGCGACATCACCAATAGTAAACAAATTATACGCAAAAAGCGAAATCTGAATAATATAACATTTTCCATCTGCATTGAAAACAGAAAACTTTCCGAGTTTTTAAAGATGATCCTTCCAGTGTTTAAATAAGAAAATAATTTTTTTTTACAATTAACCAAACCATCTCTCACCTTTTACGAGATCCACATTCTTATAGTATATATTTGACTCACTACTATATTTAGGTATTTCTATATTCCCAATAAAATCCCCTCTTTTGGGGATTGAGAACCAAATTTATATGTGCTATATTCGCACTTGCTTCCCTGATGTGAAATGCCAGTTTTCCTGAGACTTAATTAATTAGGCTCTTTTTATGTCGAACCTTTATATTTTCTTTCCATAAATTTTTTATAAATTTTTTATAAGTTTAATATAATATGTGAAATTGAATTGATGCTGGTATAATTTGTTGGTGAAGTAATTAAACTAATTCAATTTTCTCGCTTCATTTCTTAAATGCAGTTGTAACTTGTTGTAACTTGTCAAAAGCCCTTGTTTATTCCGTTTTTATTACATCTATTTTATTGTTTATTTATGTGTTTTATTGTCGTCATATGTATGTTTTGTTTAGCTATTTTTGCCAAGGTAAAATCTATCGACTGTGAAGGTAAGGTTATCCAAAGAGATTTCACCAGTGTGAGAGTCTACGCGACGAATCAGCATGCTGTCGTGAACCAGCTTAGAAGGGCGATTTTACATCCCCCTTTGAATAAACTTCGGTTTTGTTCACGTGGCGCCCATGTAAATACTCCGCGTGTAAATTTACCCCCCCCCGTTAGCGACAACATCCAAAATCACGATTGTGGACCGCCCAATCGTTGATGAGAGACCATCAAATCGCGACGTTTCGTCACAAGCCCTTTTGCTCGTTCAATCCACCCACCCCCTTCGCAGCTAGAGCTAGTCAACCTTTTAGTTTTGTTCGGAAGGTGTCTTGTTTACGATTTGTAAGGTAACAATCTATAGCAGCTGTTCCCATGGTGGTGGCCTGTTTTCTGACGTAAAGTATGGAGATTACAGTTATCTAAAGAAATTGAAAGTTTTTTGGCTCAGAGATAATTTGCCTATTTTTATTCTAACCAATAATCTGGCAAAAAATTTGATATAATTTCCTTTTTAATTTTGAAAATGTTAAAATAATAGAAAAAATCGTAAATTTTGTTTTAACCTTTTCAATTGAAAACTAATAAAAGCAGGTCGTTTTAGTGAGACATTATTAAAGGCATTTGTTTAGGAAGAATCCCAATAGGCTATCGGATTTTCCATGACGCCTCAGATGTGAGCATCGTATTGAATTCTAACATTTTTGAATAGTTTGTAGGTTTTTTATATTTTTGTTTTTCCAACCTATTCCTATAAAATTATTACAACCTATTTGGTAGTCCATATTGTTGATATCAAAATACGATTTGAAAACTGGATGTACATCATCCATAACTAAAAATTAAAAATAAAGAAGCTTGCATACAAAATAAAACAAAAGAAAATGATTTTTATTTTGAAACATATTATATCGAAATTTTCAGTTTATTTTGCCAGAATTATATGTTTTAGGACTTCCATCTACTATGGGCATATTAATTGTAATTATTGCTTTTTTTAAAAATAGTCAGTATGTTTTTTAAGCACTTTATTTTCTTAACGTGTGCTTACTTTTTCGCTCATTATAATAAAGTAGATGAAAATATGTTACTATGTATATGTATATAGAAACACCATTATCGTGATCAATTATTAATTTGTGAACAAGGTATTAGATTTGTCCGTTACTTGACCAAGGCATTGTGTTTTCTATAATCAGAAAAACCAAAATTGCCAATAACGTAGGTACCCTCCATTCTGAGGAAAATTTTCCCCACTCCCACTTAGTACATTATAAAGCCGTATTTACTTTTTCAACAAATTACTTTCTTATTAAAATATATAGAACTTTATATAGAGCTTTAACATGCAACAGCTTCTGGTTCAATCAGAATTATTTTACCTTAATTAATTCTATTTTATGTTTACAGTGTATACCTACCTACGTAGGTAGGTAAAGTAAATATTTTTTGAGATGCAAAATATGGAAACTCCTGTAAGCATCAATTAATTTTGTTTGTTCAACTGCACACAAAAATTACTTCATACCTAATGATAATATTATACCATTTTTATATTTTTTGATCTTGTTTTCTGTTATCATTATTCATAATGATTTGCTACGTTAATACTTGAAAAGTTTGATTTCCTTTTTGATTTTATTTGTAAGTTTGTTAGTAACATCGAGTTTCTGGTAGTATTTTTAAGATTTAACCAATATTCTCCTAATTAGTTTATTGCTTCTTTCAAAAGTAATTTCGTTTCCTTCCTTGCTACTTAAACTTTCAAAATTGTTACTTTTCTTTTCATACTTATTTTACTTATTATTTTGGGACGACCGGAGGTTAACCTCAAAACCATATTACCTGTGTGGGTTTTTATTTGAGATCCTTTGAGTACTAAGCAATCCATTTATCCAAATCCAAGTCGAGCATTAACGAATTAACCATGTTTAACTTACGGTTTAGTTCAAATTTCTTTTAGAATAGTAGTTCTATTAAATTTTTAATTGTACTTCAAATCTTATTTAACTATTTTTGAAAATTGAAAAATGCAAATTATAAAACTCCGTACAAATAGGTATATAATATTATATACGGGAAAGAAATGATGTAAATAAATAAGTAAAAGAACTTTTAACTTTAAAAGTTGAATTATTAACAGCCATTATTAAACTGAGAGCTTTATATGATTTTACCTTTAACAGTATCTAATTGGACCAAAAATTTCAAGAGGATTATTAAAAGTTGTTAGATAACATATTCTTAATAATACATTGAAAATCCGTATTCATACTTAAAGTTAGAGGCAAACGGTAAAAAAGTTATTACAGACAGATAGGTCGGCCGAAAGACGAAAAGATAAAGATAGATAAGAAACTGCGAAATCGTAATAAAAAGTTGAGTAGGTAGTATCAAACTGTGGCAATCATGAACAAAACATATTATACAAGAAAACATAAAAATAAACGAAAAAGCCGGAAAATATTATTTTAATATTTTAATCTGATGGTAATTGAAAGTTAATAAATGCGGTTCAAAATATAAATAAACAAATGTAATAATTTTGAAATGTATTACAAAGTGTTAACATTTTTATAAAATAAATTAAGGGTTGCTTTAAAAGACAAGTGTACTGTTGAAATTGCCCCCTTACTCCTATTACTTTTTTATAGTATGTGCATTTTTATGTGCGGCCTAAAGTTTATATAGGATGTGTTTAGTTTAAAAGTGTAATAAAGAACAAAAAAATTTCAGATAACGAATGACGAAAAACGAAAGTAGTAATATGTGAAATAAATCAGTGGTGGCTCGTACAGTGTAAACCCCATCAGAATGAAACATACCTAACATAAATAAGAAATTTGTTTCTATTTTTTATTATAAATTCTTATTTCTAATTTAATTTTACTTGGTATGTATGCAATTAACATTTTTTAAATATTTAATTCGGCAATATTAAATTAACAATTATTATGATACAACTTGTATAATTGCGTATGTATGTACCAAACAAAGCTCGTTTCTGTCATACCGCATTTAAAAGGTATGTTATTTAAAATACAAATTACGAATAGTGTAATTAGTTTACTGTAAAATCGCTGATATTAGCGTACAGTATGATTGGTTTATACTAATTTATAATAATACAAAATCAAGTGCTCTAAATTTGTGGCACTCCCATTATAGTAAATCACGAATCGCGATAGAAACTATTTAATGATAAAATATTAAATGAAGCTTTTCCGTTCCTGGGTTCGTTGCGTGTTAAACATATATGACTGATGACCCAGGGAACCTACAGTTCAACATGGATTTCGAACCGCAGGATAGACGATAATGTTAACACCGTCAATTCTGAACTGGAGAAACTTTGAAGCCTACCTGGGAGGCAGCAGGTAAACATTTAGTGAGTGAAAAACCCTGGTACGAGAATCTACATTCTAACCGCTCTCTCATTCACTAAATTTTAAATAAACAGCTTAAATCGATATAAATGCTGCGGGGTTAATGATGTAATTCATAACACTTGACCAATTTTTTTAATAACGTAATCGTATAAAATCGCAAATTTATACTAGAGGGTTAAAACGTAATTAACTTAATTAGATTTTAAAAATAACAGTAAATCGGTGAGAGGAAAATTTAATTATTTACTTAAAATATCATTAGGGATTAGAGTGCTGGACATGACGCGATTCTGAAATATGTCAATTATGTGGTCACAGTATGAACGAGTTGGAAGGATGTCAGTTGTTAATAGTACCCACTTACAGCAGGATATGTAATTAGCAATAGTTTCTAAGCAGATTTTACTTTGCAAAACAAAGAAAACTAAATTAATAAAGTTCTAGCCTATAAGAAGAAATTTGTGACAAAACTACATTATGACATCCAGTGTGGTACAGCTCACTTTTCGCTTTGCCTGTTGCCTTCGTCCTTTTAGCATAGCGTGTATCAGGTGTATAAAATGGAAGTTGCGGCTTGTGGTTTGTTATAATGGGAAGGCCACAAAGTTACCTAAAGTGAAAACGATTATACACGTTTTATGTCCTTATTTTCCCCATAATTTGTTCCATTATTTTGTAGTTTACAAATCCAGTAAGCACGCCCATACGTTTCTGAACACGTCGCCTTTTACGACTCGATGTTGACCCAACTTGCGTATGAGTGCGTCCCACTCGACGCTCACGATGTGCTGACAAAATATCGACTGCCATAATCGCCTAATTTTAAACACAATTTCAATATTTCGTTTTAAATCGTTCCAGTTAGAAAGTATATAAATTTTATTAAATTCAATAAATTTATTTTCAATTTTTTGAAGAACTTGGAGTAAAGTAGGTACTTGGACCACTTAGGATTTTTAGTTTACTCTGGTGCCTCTTCTAAAAATGGAAGAATTTGGGAGATCAATAACATTATAAATACATTATAAAATACATTATAAATTTTAGTGAGTGATATATCTGGGTAAATATATTTACAAAATGTTAAAAATGAATAAATATACAAATTTTACTTGGCTTTATATAAAGGATCTTTACTAATTGAATAAAAGTGATGGATGTGTATAAAACAGAAAATAATTGAAGGCGTAACATTAATCATATTCACAGATTGTATAATAAGCAAACAGAACACCGCAAAAATTCTATTTACTACTATAAATAAAATATTCTTGTGAAAGTGTAAGTATAAAAACAAAAAGAGGAAAGTAATGCCTTTTCATGTCCAAGGGTTAGAGAAATGATAGACGGACGTTTGCGGACAGGATTCTGTCAAAACTACCAGCACATGGAAATCAAACCACTTTACATAATATTATGTAGAACGGTTTCTGATAATTTCGTATAAAATTTCCAATGCAACCCAGATTCTTCATATAAGGAACGAAATCACCTGGTGAGATGTAGTAGTTTTGGAAGAAAATTTCTGAAAAAAAAATTCAGCCCAAGTCATATCATAATCTTATGTTTTGTATAAAACTGCCGATATGATTTAGAAACAATGGAACGGAAGGTGTGAAGATCAAGTTAAAAAGGTATAAAATTTCTTTTACGCCAAGACACTTTTTTCCTTAATTTTGTAATGGCCTGGTATGAAATTTATAATACTCCCTGCGTTTTGTGCTGATGGCTCATTTGCTACATGTTCGATTTTTCCGTGGGAAATACCACTAAGGTGAAACTTTCTGTGCATAGGGGACCTATTGTATAACGTAGACTCCAAACAACAATTTCAAGAATATTTCCTGTGACAGATTACCTTGGTGGTTTGTCATTTCCTTTTGAGGAGAGACAACTAAAATACAATTTCATTTCACCCAGGATTAGTCCGGATATTTAGGCATTAATATTAACCTAAAGCATTAGTATTCATAACGTCTCTATTATGGTATCGGAAGCTTATAAACATATTATAAAATATTTTCATAAAGTTCCATTAATTTTTATAATTACAACGCCCTGGGTTAGGAAATAACTTTTTTAACAAATTAGTTTCCTCTAGCTTCGGTTTTGAATATGAAACTCCAAATTTTAACTCGAAATTCAATTTTGATATCTCTGCATCTGACATAATTTTGTCTTCTGTTAAAACTTAATATCCACTTTACCGTTATAAACTTTCACAAACTATTCCTAATACTTCTTAAATAATTCTTATTTCTTTAAACTAAATTTTCACAAATATAGTTAAAACATCTTATTTTTTTTCAACTCGTTCAAAATGTGCACCGCTTAACGCACCAAAAAAGCAAACCTATAGCCAACAAAAACTTAAACTTTAAATTCCCTGTTTTGCAATTCAAATTCTAAAACAATATCCAATATTCAAATTTTTAAGTTTTTTTAATTTGCTACAACCCCGAGGTATATTCAAAAATATCATCGCAGTATATTTGAATTTTAACTGTGAGTTTACGTACTGCTGTGTTATTTCAATCGAAATTTGCACACCCCGGGTTCGTGTTGAGCGCCAGCTTTTTAAATAAAAAGCAAATTTATAAAAATTAAAAAATGAAATTTCCAGGGGTGCAATTTCTCAAGAAATTCACGATCCTTGTCCCTCTTTTAGCTCAGTCATGGAGATTCAACTCAAGGTGTGGTAGGTTCATGAACTCAATTAAGGGATGCTCATTAAGGTTGAATAAAGTTTTGTAGATTGTAAATTGTTGATGTGATAATGGAGATGAACAAATTTGCTTTCGTTGATGATCTTTAAACTTTGAAATGCTTACTGTTATTGAATAGAATCGATGAATAAAAGATTGTTTTGAATCGAAAAATAGTTTTATATTTATGAAAATAATTCAATCAAATCGCATGCGAACACAGGGTTTCAGATAAATTTTTATCTGAAAAATAATGACAATATTAAATACCAAATAAATCAAATGAATACATCCAAAAATATCTTCTTAGGTCGTCGAAATGTTACAATAACAAAATATAAAATTTAATAAAATGTTTCAAATACCTTTTTAAATTCGAATAATCCTGTCTTGTCTAAAGACATGCGCACTTCACACAATTCCCGTTCGAAGAACTACACAGATCAGCTGATGTGTTGTGGTGAAGGTTGCTTCTGTTGTTGCTGCCTTATTGTGATTCACACGGTGTTGATACGCGAAAAGGAACTGTTAATCATTTATAATTGATTAATTTAAATGCTGGTAAGTTGCTTCATTATTCTTTACATCCATGATATTTATTGTGACTGTAAATTAAATTATATTTTGTTTGTAGGCTGGTTCATTGACTCGGTAGCCATTTTTGTATCATTTTTGGAAAACTTTCATTATTTTGAGCAGCACATCCGTCGTTTTGAAGAGTTCGTGGAAGACTAACTTTCTGCCTGCGCTGTGCCTCAAATTCATCCAAATTTGCTTATCAGTGAGTAGAGTTCATCACCTTTTGGAATTTTATGATCACCAATTGTTTCTATATTTACAGGAGCGTTTCCATATATGATGAGTTGATTGTTTGTGTGGTTCCCCGACGTCTCGTGAATACAGGAGCAGATTGTAGGCAAGATTTAGCTGGGTTCTACACCTTTTTTCTTATCACGAAGCTCGTTATCAAATTGAAGCGAAAATGACCTTTATATACACTTTTGGAGATTTATAGTTGCAAATTATGACCATTAGAAAGAGTAGATTGTTTAACAAATTTTTATATAATCGGTTTCACACAATAATTGTTATTCATGGAATAAATTCCATTTTTGTACAGTACAATTGTGGTTATGTTCATTTGTGATAACATTCACAGTAATTTTACCATTTTTGACCTAAACAATCCTTTATTATCAAATTTTGAGGTGACAAAAACCTTTATGAGTTTATTTTACAGCTTTTAATATCATTTACCAATGCTTAAAGATCCTTGCTTGTTCATAATATTGAGAAATTGCTAAATTTGTTTATCTTTCTTATCTTTAATATTTTAATGAGGTCAAATTCTATGTGAAATTTAAATATGAGTAAGAAATTCAGTGATTTGCATAGCCCTGGTAGCTTGAGACACAGCAGTACATACCAGGTATTTCAATAAATGTCGTGCAAAATGTCTTTTAACATTCATTTGTTACGTCCCTCTCCGTTAATTTTATTTTAAAATTAATTTAAAAATGAAAATAAAAAGGCGCAAGCCAGGACTAATCAATCGGAGAACATAAATCAGAGGGACTGTACACTATTTTTTTACCTGTTACTGGGAAATTAGGCTTCAATAAAAAAATACGCATATTAAATAATCAATAACATAAAAATCGAATTATTAATTAAGAAAACTTTATAAACTAAACAAATTAGTCAAATTCTACAAATATAATACAAAAAAATTAACTTATTGACTTGCAAGTTTTACTAACGAATTTTAGATTTTCTTTGAGAGAAAATATAATAATGATTTTTTTTGCACAAGTAATATAAAATTAAATTGTTTATATTTATATAAAAATTTCAAAAATATTATTATCCAAAAATATAAAATGGAAACAACAAAAATTTGGTTTTTGAATTATTTGAAACCAAAATTTCTCATAATAAATTAAACTAGTTGCCCTACTGATTCAGAAGTTGCAAATACGTCGACACCAAGTGGAAGGAAGTTGAATGATTATTGGACCTTTATTTGACTCATATCGGTCAAATACTTGGTGGCCCACCCGGAACCCACCAGAATTTAATTGCTCTAAAGTAGCCTACATTTGGGCCTTTTCCTTTCCTTTCATCAGCCTGATGTTCTTTCTAACATCCAGTCCACTCCTGGATTATAGCCTGTCCCCCATGAGGGAGATGTTCAGGCCATACCCTGAAGATGGCCTAGGAGAGCAGCCAGGGGCGGTCATTTTAAATTAGGTACTCGCGCTCACCCATCCAAGTGCAAACCGCGAGCAACTTTGCTGGACTCTCGTGATCTATTGACCACGGGCATTTGCATTGCGCTGCGTCGCTGCTCTCATTTGGGCGTACTCAGCATATAATAAGATCCTCTATTATTATAGGAGCGATGCTTAACTCACAAATTAATTTAAAAACTGAATCCATTTCACTATCATCCTTGGAAAATTCAACTATTGTCTTCCCAAACGGAGTACAACAAAAAGAAACTTGAAACTACAAATTTAAAACTGGAGTTATGAATAAATAAAACGGTGCACAATAGTAATTACTTCAAGATTGCAACTTAACAATTTCACTAATCTTATTACAACTGTTGGCCACGTCAACAGAGAGAATTGACCCATCCTGTCAAGAACCCAAGTTCTTCAATGAAGATTTGTGGTCAACTGTTTTAGAATATTTTTAGGAATAACCGACTTGCCCTTCTGAATAAAAATTATGAAGTTAAAACTTAGGGTGGTATTTAAATTTAACCAATGACAAAATTCGAACTAATTGGAAATAAATCAATATAAATGTCAAATTATATTATCAAGGCTCTAAAAAAAACCCACAAGAAATAATGGAATACTGGAAACGTCGAGAAATAAACCTCTTGAAACAGGATCCTTAAATTAAAAATTTGAAGTTTGGAAGTCTGAACCAATCAAATTATTTTCTATCCAAAAATAATAAAAATGTACTGAAGGTACAAAGAAACGTTGTTCTAAAAAATTGAAATGAAATATTATTGAAGTTTTAAAAAAGGGAATGTAACACATTTTTAAGCCTAGCCCAAAAATTTTAATTAAATCCAGAATGAAGAAATATTAGAAATTTAGAAAAGGTAGGAGGGTAGAAATTGTATTGAAAAATAAGAAAAATTGTTGAATAAAATTTCGACGTATGCGTAACTGTAAAATTAAAATATTTTAGCCTTCAGTTAAGTTTCCATTATATTTTTAAGGTTAATTAAACCTTGAGTGGAACCTCATACTATACTTGTTTATAGGTTGGTCTTTGAGAACTACTGAGTGCGACGTCAACTGAATTTTTTTTGCTGAATTTTGATAGTTACATTTTAAGAAAACAAAATGTTCTTATTGTTATTTTATTTTAAGCCTGTCGACAAGTGATTTATTGTGTATACAAATGGGGGCAAGCTGGAATAACTTCTATAATCTTTATTAGGACCTCTAAAAAGACATACCAATTTTGCATCTTCTAGTGAACCAGGATTTCGCGAAAATAGTGGAAAACTAATAGACGGGCGGATGAACACCAAAAACGTTCACTAACCCAATCTTGGCGTAGAACTAATTGAGTGATACCTTAAAATGTCCGCATTGAAGTACTGGATATAAATCCAAAGTGACGACATCGGCCGTTTGGACTGACACAAGTTATAGGCCAAAAACTAAAACAAAAATTCAAATAAGTTTAAGCTAGTTTTTATCGCGGTCGCGATTGAAAACCAATATAGTTACTGCTGAGATGATTTTAACACTATTATTTAGTATAAAATGTCTACTTTCCAACCATATATAAAAATATATATTAATTCAATTCTAATCAACCCCAATTTAACATTATATAGGCAGCGGGTAATTCGCGTCAAATTTATTCGGTTAAAATGAAAAGTTTTTCTTTAATAATATTCTTTTGAGATCGAAATCTAAAAATTCCTACACGTGACAAACAGCGGAATTTTATAGGAAATATTTCATATGCTTACATTATATACTTATTTTGATAAATAAGGAGAGGGGAGGTCAAACACTAAATCACTACAACCTATTTTGCCTGCCTTCGTCTCACCGCACCAACCGCGAAGATACCCAAAAGTAGACGGACGGATGAACACCAAACATGTTCAGTAACCCTATTTTGGCGTAGAACTAATTAAGTGATACCTTAAAATGTCCGCATTGAAGTACTGGATATAAATTTAAAGTTACGACATCGGCCGTTTGGACTGAAAAAAGTTATAGGCCAAAAACTAAAACATTTCAAATAAGTTTAAGCTACTTTTTATCGCGCACGTGATTGAAAACAACTACAGTTACTGAGATGATAGTCAGATATCTTTATTAGTTAAAAAATGACATATTTTAAGGAAACCTACAATAGTGCATTATAAAATGTATTTATTTAGTTCTTTTATAATATTTATAATTAAAAATTAGCATCTTGGTCACTATTATAACAATAAATAAACATTCCTGAAACGTAATGAAAAATAATTTTATTTGTTGTTAGTTTAAGTGGTTAATTTTTAAAGTTAATTTTAATATTACAAGTTTCATGGAATGTTTACTATAAAAATAAAATGTATTTGCAAGCAAAAATTATGAATGAAGGCGAATGAGTTGGTATTGCTATGTCTCGAGCCCCACGTTGGCCGTCAAGTTCCCCCTTACTTTATAAAATAAATTATGCTTTCTATAAAATTTGCCCTTACCTGGATGCTTATACCACAATGATAACGTTCAAATTCTTTTATTGTTAATAAATTTTCTTAATTGCATTAGCTCATCTTCAAAATGAACAAGATTCATAAATGTTCAATATTGATTTATTTGATTTTAAATTGAAAATAACATTTTCATGGCACTTTGATTTTAATGAAAATTTTTTTTAAATTTTTATAAATGGTTGTCATAGAAACAATAAATTTTTACGCACACGCCTTAAAATTACATATTACAAATTTTCTTATTATAAAATAGATTATGCAATTAAATGTTTATAAATATAAGATTTCTGACCTTTATTTTTTTTTCAAAAATTCCGAACTGTATAGTTAAAGAATTTTAACGTCACTTCCTGATTGCATCATTTTTCTTCCGTATAATTTGATTGTTGGTCGTTTACCCACAATTTCTCTATAAATTATCGTTGTGTTTTTAACCATTTATCGTTCGAAAATCCATCTACATCCACCACCATAAATTCCATATTTTTAATACAAATTGGTGAGTATCCTGGCAAAAATTTTACATTTATCACGTAATATAACCGCTTTTTATGTTAATCCACTTTCACTTAACCCCGTTTCGGGTTCTTTTCACATTTTATTATAAAATTTTCTGAAACCACCAAATTTACGTGTACATCTTCGTAAAATTATTGCGTTGTTAGGTAAAACAAACACGTTACCAAGGATATTATTTTTCGTAGCAAATTTCCAACGCCTGTTTGTTTTTATGTTATAAAGTTTTTATTGGCAGGTAAATTAATCGATATTTTCGTCACTTGATTTTAATTCAAATAATTGTTTTTTTAGGAACGATCCACAAATTTGAATATGATTCACTATAATTGTTTAATTTGAAGCGAATAATTGTCCGTTCGGTTTATCGCACCAAATTGTGATAAATGTCATCAAGAAACCTTTTTACGTGCGCATAATACATTAATCACAAATTAATCTAATTTTATAACAAATTTTTAACTAACATAATTTTTCACTAACAACTACTTATAACTAACAAATAATAATTTTTACATGATCTAAATTTAATTTCATATACGATTTAATCATTTTATCATTTTGCCATGACTTTTTTAACACTCGAACGTTTATTTATTAAAATTTTATGTTCAAACTTGTTCATCTTTTAACTTGCTACTGCAGCTAAGCAAAGAACATTACAGTATCTTCGCGGGTGGTGCGGAAGGAGGGGTCAAGCGGAATATGTTGCTGTGACTTTGGTTTTTTGGCTCCTCTGTTATTATTTATCAAAATAAGTATATAATGTAAGCGTATGAAATATTCCTTATAAATCTTTTTTCAGTCCAAACGGCCGATGTCGTAACTTTGGATTTATATCCAGTACTTCAATGCGGGCATTTTAAGGTATCACTCAATTAGTTCTACGCCAAGATTGGGTTACTCCTAAACTAAGCGTCTTTTATGCTAGTATCCGCTCCTCTATAAACGAGGAATGGCAGTTTTACGAATATTCGTTAATATCTCGGTTTGGATGCGCTTGAGATAAGAACTACAGGTTATTTAAAGTCCCTACGAAAGGCCATTGAAAGACTATGCCATCGTTTTAAATGATCACGGAGGTTGGAAGTATTTTTATAATTAATAAATAGTTTATTGCATAACAGACATTTACTTTGTTGGTTGTTATCACGTTTTTCCATATATCGCCATATTTGATGAGTTTAATAGTAAAATTAATCTTTTAGAAATTATTAATAAACACTTGATTTCCACAAGGAACACTTAGTAACCATTGACAAATTTGTTACTCATTGACAAAGTTGTTATTGACAACTTCATAAAAAATGTTATATTCAAATCATTCTAATGAGAATGGAAAGAAATTCGAAACAAATTTGTCGATGGTTACTCATCTGTACAAACATTAGTAATTTGAATCTTATTTAATTCAATTAGGTAAGTGTTTATTAACTTGGTAATAATTTAAATAAGAATAATTTTTTTTTTCAACTGACCCAATATAATAAGTTCTCATTGTTATCTGCACACCTTATGCACTTTAATGTATTTACATGTTTAAGATCTCTTGATATTGTCTTTAAGATTCCATCATGCATTGTCTACACTTGCTAACCAGCATAGTTCTGTATCTAAACCATTGATGTAATTCATCTTTTAAAAAAATTTTACTTGTAAAGAAAATCTGTTAGACAGATTGAACATCCTAGTTCTCATGCTTCCATATACCCTTTTTAACCTATCTAGGAAAGAATTACTGAAAAAGAAATCTTGTGCCCGTATTAAATCTTCAGATTTGTTATCATAATGAGTTCCTACTCATGTGATTTAAATTTATTGCAATGCATGATTGATTGTCACTACTCGGTAATGGTTACATAATTAAGAAGAATATTAAAATCTACATTTTTGATGGAATAGGAAAAATTTTAAAGATTCTTATTTGCATCAATATGCATGACTAGATAGAACATCAAATGTTTGCATCGGATCTAATAATAATAGATTTGCACATGTTGATCTAGGCTTATGAGTTGAAACACCATACCTGTGCTGATATAAGCAATCAAAAATAATTTGTATATCATTAAAGACTGTTTACATACATGCCCATTACATACCCATTACATCAACGAGTTAATCAAACACGTTAATCAAATTATAATAATAGGATAATGCAATTATTAAATAAGGTAGTATTTTGCCTACTTCGCTATTTAATTCTTTTAAACTTATGGCACATGAATGTATCCATTTTTGATGTTTATCCTAAAGAAATATATTATTTAAGGTGTTGGGGTACGATTCATTCCTTCTCAACCCTAGCTTAGGGCCACACCCTTTAATGTCCATAATGATCGACTTCGAAGCCACCAAACCGAAATGGTAAATAGCCTGAGTAATTACATACGCAATTGCAGGTTCGCAGTTTTATCACATAATATTTAAACTATCGTTGCATTCATTTTTTAATATCAGAAAATCTATTAATAAAATTGGGACTTAGAATATTTTTGAAGAAGTACGCCAGCTCCCGCAGTGTTTATCTACTAATATCATTCTTCGCGTGTTATTTCCTATGGCGGCAAAATCTGGGGTCGCTAGAGAGTACAAAATTATAAATCATTTTAGGGTGTTCGTCCAAAGGACGAACACCCAGAGATGGCCGGAGAAAATATGGAACTGGACCCTAAACTTTAGGGTAATCCGGGAATCAATAAATTTTGTGTATGGATCCCACCCCATATTAGGAAAAACATCCCCATATCATAATTTTATAACCATCACATTTAATCGGTTTAACCGTTTATCTAGGGTAGTATTTGGTATTAGGTTGACGTCGAACGCATTGACTGGAATCACTGCCATTATTTAAAAAGAATTTTAATTCCTTTGTCCATAATATACTAAGCCATTTGAGAACAAGCCACACTACATGACTTTTTACTAATTACAAAGATTTGAAAAGTGGTTCTTAGCGGGGAGCGGTTTTTCCTGGGACTTAGTGGATATGTGGTAAATGGATTTTTGAAGATACTTTGCGCACTACAAATTACGGTAGGAACACTTCCTTAGCTAAGATGGTTCGATTGGTAAACCATGCAAATGACGACTTTAATTTTAACCTGTTTCAATATTCGACAGTCAAATTCAGGAAGATCATGTGGAGCATTGACCTGATTGGTGTGAAACATTTATAGTTTTGTTTGTTAATTTTCTATTACTTTATTTATCTTACTGCGTATTGTACATATATTATTTCGTTTTGTATTTTCTATGTTCTTGCGTATGTTATTTTCAGATTTTTAGTTTATTGAGAGTCCGGTCCTGTGTGTGGGAATGTTTTGTGAACTCCGATATTGAGGAATCTGGTGTTGAGGGTGAGAGTTGGAGGTGATAAACGAGAGCAGCGGAGAGTGGACACTCACTAAAAGTGTTGGTAGAGTGAGGTGCGTCCTTTCTTGGGGAACGGTTAAATTGTGCCAATCTATAAGGAAATTTATACGTTGCGGTGTTGAGAAACCATTTACCTGTCGGAAATAGAAATTTCGTGGCATAGGCGGTACCTCCGAGGGGATGAACCGGGTGCTTTGTGCTAATCGCGATTGATTTACAGGCAGCAGAGCGAATATTGATCGAACATAGGAAGAGATAGATTGCAATATTTGAAACACAACAGGATGGAAGAGACAATGAAAGAGATAGAAACCTACAACAACAAAAATAAAGCAAGAATATTTTACCAAGTTCTAAGGCTCCAGAAAAGGACACACAAGATACGCACAAATGGTATGAAAGACGAAAATGGAATAGTGGAACACAACATAGAGAAAATCGTACAGATATGGGTGAGGCATTTTCGAATGTTACGCTAAACAGAGAATACGAGTTGGATAATCTAAGTGTAATACAAACGACAGAGGACGAGCAGGAATTGGCGAGCCCAACACACAGCGAAATCAGATGACGTAAAATGCCAAGCAATTCCAAATGACGCGTCTTATTGAATCACCCTATAAGTAATTTAAAAAGTCACAAGAAGAGCGTTCCATCAAACAACAGACATGTTTCGATCTTATAAGATTTTATTTTTGACGTATAAAAGAAAAACCCTGGTTGTAACAGCTTCTGACTTTTTATTTGGTGTTATATTATTTATATATGGTACATGGTATTGAAAGAATTATCGAATGAATAGGTAATCCATAATCAATAATTTGCGGGATGTCTATAAAGAGAACTACGACCGCTTTATAATATAAATTATAAGTACAATGTTGAACAATGGAAGCTCCATTCTTCAATCCTTCAGCACACACCTAAGACTTTCGATATAAAATCTTTTGTAGGCCTGATTGGAATGGGGTTTCCATTGTATAGCAATGTAGACTTACCACTCTAATTTATATTAATATTGATGGGTATACAAATTATATATATAATATAAATCGTTAAATATGAGATTATTAATGAATATATTTTAAAATTATATACTCTGAAAACCCGAAGCAACACAGCATAGAAAATAAGATGAATAAAAATTTATATTATTATAAAAAATCACTTAAAAGGAAATTTATGGAATTTTTAAATATGGAAAAGCGTAACCGCTTCTTCTTGAAAATTACTTTTTGTAACTGGTACCTTATGGGTATTTAAAGGGAAATATAAAGGATAAGGGAAAATTTAATGAATTTATACTATAAAGGAACCTTTCCTATTTAACATTAGTTTTGCCCTTCGTAGATATTATATAGTCAACCTATAAAGTAAAACCTAAGGCATAAAACTTTTGTTGTAGAAAGTTGCTAGATAGTACAACAGTATAAAATATTCAATTTAACTAAAGACTAAAATTGTACATAAACTGTGGGATATCTTTAGAAATTATGAACAGACGAACAATCCATTATCGTTATTAATTCCATATTTTCAACTACATCAATGGATGTTTTGAAAATAGTAGCTTTATTTACCTAGATACAATTTTTAAATTAAATTTTTCTCTAAAGGTGGATTTTGAGGTTTCGAATAAACTAATCCATTCAAGTCAATAATGCCTTTGTATCAATCTTATTCTATTTACTATTTGACATTTATGAGCATTGCAAACTTGAAAACAGTTGGAGAAATGAAAAGAAAATGTGATTTGGTATTAAATTATGTTGTTATATTGTATTTTGTATCTGTTATAGAAAATAAAAATCTAAAATTATTCCGGTTTGTTCACATCCTCGCAAAACATAATTTTCAAAAAAATTACTTCCTGAAATTGAATCTTTTTGATATAATTTAAGCAGTAATTTTCTAAAGCAATCTTGAGTTTCATAAGGATCCAAAAAATTAAATTGGTTTCGTTGACTACGTCGTATGACAGATTTTAAATTACTTTAAACTTTAAACTTGAATGTCTTCATGATAAATATAAGTAAGTACTTGCACTTTATTCAAGTTGAAAATTAAAAAGATCAAACTAACATATCGAGCTATTTTCTATACTTGTTCAAGTAACTACGAAATTTCCATACAACTACATTTTGAATAATGTGAAATACAATTTACAGCATACGTTCCAAAGCTGCAATAAATTTTAAAATCGTAGATATTTATTTAAAGGATAACACGAAAACATAACAGTGGATTTGTTGAGAAATTTTTGTAGATAAACTGATTTTAACATAGAAAGTGTAATATAAAGTTGGGAATTTTGTTACAATTAGATTAGTGAAATTTAATTAAATTAAATTTAATTACAGTTTTAATATTTGCCAAACTAATTGAATCTAAAAATTTAATTTACTGACAACTCTTGAATAAATTGAGTAAGTAAATTCACCCTTTCTTTAAGTGGGCTTCCTTTTATACCAAAATGCAATGAAATTTAGGAACAATTTAGAGTGTTTTGTTTGTCATTGTTATTGTAATACTTTTAATTATATGCGTATAATTTATTTAATTTACTTCCTACAAAAATTAAGCTCTTTATACTTCTTTTTGAATAAACGTAAATCACGATGTCTATATTTATTTTTCATTGAATTGGAAATTTTGCATTGAAAGATGAAAAATTTAAATTTCTTGGAAATGAATTAATAATATTCATTAACCTTTAATATTGTTCCGTGGAATTTAAAAAAATACTTTAAGAAGTTTTCCAATACTTGAAAATGTATTAAAATGTAAACGAAAAACTTTTATATAATATATTATAAATTTTTCGTTAAGGTCTCGAAATTTAATTAGTTTTGGGATTATATTGTTTAGCATAATAACCAGCAAAGATATTAACAAATTTTAAAATAATTTTTAACCAATGAGGCCGTACAAGGTAAATGGTATGCACCCAAGTGGCTTGTTTTGCATTCTAATTAGCTTTATGAAATGACAGGTTTTGAAAACCCTAAGGACGATCCCTGTATATAGTTGACATTGCGGTTATTAGAAAGTAATTAAGTTAATGGTTTAAACCTCAAAATATACTGTGTTTGAGTAGCCAAGTTAATCCTACCTACTTACAGGTATTCAATAACATGATTTTGTTGGTAATAAGTTAGTGTACTACATCCTCCATGAAAGCTGACAATAAGAATCATTGCAGTTATATTATTCTTTGAGAGTGTTTCGTATTCATTCTCAGAGATATTTTGCCTACATGTTTCAATATAATTTATTGCAAACAAAAGTATTATCCTGCTAGGCGATTGAAAAAATGTATATTGAACCACTTGAGTGATACCGTTGTTGAACAATAAGAATGAATTGAGAAAATTTAAACTTGGATTGACTTGATCCATTATTGCTGCGTACGCCTCGATTAATAAACCAAAAGCTTTCAATTGAAATTTTGTGGCAAAACAATTATTTCATTTAGCACAAATTTTCATTTCAACAAGTCCTTAAGTGCTTTTCTACATATGACGCAGTTTGCTACCATATAAAATTTGTTTTACCAATTGCTATAATAGAAGAGAGAAACAATTCCAAGCGGTAGTTTGTAAACCCACCCAAACAAAAGAAATTCTTCACAAAGGTAATCAGAAATATTTCATAATATTAACGTACAACTGAAAATACATAACCAAAAACACAAAGAAGAAACTTGAAGCTTCTTCAAAGCGAAAGAAACTGTTGTTAAAAATCATGCGAAGGAAGTAATTGATAAAATTTAATTAAATCACTCGACACAACTTAAAAATCTGCAGAATTTTTTTAATGCAAATTAGGACACAAACGCTTAGAAAATTTATTGCTTTCATTTAAATCTCAGAAATTGCAAAAATAACAAAACTAATTTGAATGATAGAAAAGCAGCAAGGTATTATCTTATTTCCAAAATAATATTAAACAAAGTTAATCTCATGTTTTTCTGTGGTACAAAAATAGAATGAATTACTTGGAATGAGTTTAGAATGAATTGGAGGATTCTATAAGGATTTAACTAACGCTCAGAAAATAGAGCACAACACGTCAACATTAAGTTAATTAACTGGTAGAGACAATAATAGGCATAATTAATTCTACCCAAAAAATCAGACAGAAGGAAGGTCCTTAAATATACCTTCTCAAGGATAGTGGAATGAAAAAATGAAATTCTTCCACTAACACAATCGTTATCTATGATCTGTTCACTATGAAGAAATATTAAATAGATATTAAAATATCAACTCAATGGCTAAACAAATAATGGTCTCTAAAGATCAACTTGCGATACCCTATTACAAATGCAAAAATGTTTGACTTATTAGGTCAAACCGGGGTGCAATTGAAACCTCACATGAAAGTCTCTCCCGGGACGCAAGTCTGCACAATACAAGTTTTTAAGAAGCTAAGATACAAATTTACAATTATTAATTTTTGCTTTTAGTTTAAAAACTTCCCAGCACTACTCTCGTTAAATTTTAATAACTTTGTTAAAAATAACTATATTTTAATTATTAAAAATCTTAAAGAAAACTAACTCAGAGTAAAATAAAACTAAAAGTTACAAACAATTAATTATAATAATTACATCAGCGGCGTAACAAGAGGGTGTTTTAGGTGTGCAAGAAACACGATCCCAAGACCCAGAAGACCCCTAAAGAACTTCCTGGATGTCCAGATATCAAAAATATATTTTTTAATATTATTAAGTAATGATAACACATGACCAACTGTTAAATTTTTCACGGCCATTTCTTAACTCACTAAATTAATTTCAGGTACGTTTAGGTGTTATCTAACCTAACTTAACCTGAGGGTGCAATGAAACAAACCCAGTTCGTTGGAAATCTGTCGTGCTGATGAACGAAGACAAAGCAGTTAATAAGTAAAAATAGAAATACCGAAATACTATCTTAAAGCACAAATAACAAACAAAATAATAATTGAAGGGCCTAGTGGAAAAAGTAGTGAAGTCACTTTTTTTTCATTTTGCTGATTTTTATACTAATTTGTAGAGAATAAATGCCGCAATGTGAAAATGTGCTCAACTACAAATTGAAAAATAAAGTGACTTAACTACTTTTTCCACTAGGCCCTTCAATTGTTGATTTCATATAACTCGATTTTCAAGTCGTTGTTCAGGTTCGTAAGAGGTTATCCTACCGTGGCCTTTTAAGAAAATTAAAAAGTTTTGTTTTTTGCTTAAGTGCATAGTTCAACATCTTAAAAGTAATGTACAAAAATTCCATGTCGATATTCGTACGATAGAGTGATAACATTTCAAGCGGACTAAAGAGTAAGCAATAACTTGGCAAAATTATGTTTGCATTTTAACTAACAGGACATACTATTAACTATTAATTAAACCAAAGTGTTTAGATACATTTTATTACGTTTAATGGGGTTTATATAGTGGGGAAGGTCTATTGGCCAAAATCATGCATGTGCATTATCCGACCGCACATTCTACGCAAAGTCACGTAACTTCTACAATTATGAAGATTTATTTATAAAATTTTAAAGTAAGTATTAATAAATATCAATGATATTGCATTTATTGCTTTTACGAAATGAATTATCAAAATTTACGCTGTCGTAAGGTACGACACATAAAATAAAATAAATGTCATGGCACAAATTAATACATAAAAGGTGTCTTTTTTTAAATTTTGAACATTATCTTTATTTGGCACGAAATAATGCTTTCCTTCAAATGAAAACAATTTTCATCACTAATATTTAATTCATAAAATTTTCTTTATTCGTTATTAATAACATTTGGTAACATGGTTACTACAACTTTTACTTAAATGCCGCTTTGATTACGGCCGCAAACGAAAATAGTGGAAACTCGTTCAGGCTCAAACGATGCTGTAAAGGTTGACACCAATTTCGCTCAAAAATGTCTATAGCCCCCCAAAAGATTTTTGCGATTAACTCCGCGACCTTTGAGGCTCAAACGAAAATAGTTGATTCTCAGTGATGCTCAAACGATTAGGCGCGGACCCAATTAGGCGCCGTGCCATTTAGGCGCGTAACAATTAGGCGCAGACCGTTTAGGCGCCCTGCCATTTAGGCGCGAGCTCAATTAGGAGCCGGCCATAAATACATTAAATTGTTAATCTGTTATAAGTCTGTATTTATTTCACCTCTTCCACCTCTTTGCGGCCGATTTAACTTTTTGCGAAGATTTATTTCTTTTTAATTATTGGTTTTCAAAAGAAATATCAAAAAGTAACACTAACCTACCGGCAGATCCACCTCTTCGCGGCAAATCCACCTCTTCGCGGCAGATCCAACTCTTTGCGGCAGATCCACCTCTTTGTGGCCGATTTAACTTTTTGGGAAGATTTATTTGTTTTTAATTATTAATGAACTTTTGTGATTTTTAAAAATAAATACAGTCTTATAACAGGATGAACAATTTAATTTGTTTATAGCCGGCGCCTAAATGGCACGGCGCCTAATTGGGTCCGCGCCTATTCGGGTCGCGCCTAATTGTTCGGATCCCAACTAATCATGACTTGCTTTAATTTTTAGCGGATTTCATAAATAGTGTTGCAGTGTATTGGCATGTTGATATTATGTAGTGGAATTCAAAAATCTCGTAAGTCCTATTATTGATCCTTATTCATGCGAAGGGGATGATGTGGACAGAGATTCAGATTATGTATCATTCTAAACAGGGGACCATAAAAACGGTAGATCAAAAATCACCCATAAAATTTTCTGACAGGATGATAGATACAAAAAAAAAAACTGCAGTAGTGTCCTATGACATGGAGAATGGTTGTTCTGCTAAAGATTGAAATTTCTTCTTTTTGCTACAGTAAGAAACTGAATTACATAAGAAATTAATCGGACAGGTGCCATTTGGAATGCATGAGAGAAGAAGCATTCACTTAGTTTCTGCGATTGTAAAAATAATGGGCGAAGTGGTTCAAGATTTACCTAAAGTTAATGACATAATTTTATGGTCCGACTCTTGCGTGCCACAAAACCGAAAGTCATAATATACCTACAACCTTAGCTCTGAAAAAGTACCTCGAGAAAGGTGCAGGTATAAATGGAATAATTCAAAAAATTTCTGAGCAAAGTCGAAAAAGTCGACAATATTCATTCCAAAATTGACTGAGATTTACATACCTTGGGGTTTTGTAAGAGCCCAAAAAACTATTGATATGAAAAAAACATTAAAATCTGTCAAAATGCAAAAAAATAAGAACTATAAAGATTATCTCGAAGCGGCGGAGATCTTCAATTTTATTCATTTTTGTTTAATTTTTAATATCATTTATTAATTTCAACAAATTAACCAGAATCAAATTTTAGGATCGTGTAATCGAAAACTTTCCCATCTAACTAAATACCATGCGACCATTTCATAATTTAATTAATGGGGTACCGACAAAAAATTTAGTATTGTCTTTTCAGGTAAATACGATCCTTAAGATGTCCTTTGCCATGTAATGCGGTTAGATTTTTTTAAAAGCGACCCATTTGAAATGAAATTCAAATAAATTTGAATTATTAATTCAATTTGTGACGTCATCTCACACATTAGTTAGTAAATTTTCCGTGCAAAGCGCTATTGGTATACGTATGACTTGGCACAAATGGCGCTTTGCATGTAAAATTTACTAACTAATGTGTGAGTTGACGTCACAAATTGAATAAATAATTCAAATTTATTTGAATTTCATTATTTAATTACATCGAAATGAGTCGCTTTTAGAATAATTTAACCACATTACATGGCAAAGGACATCCTCAGGATTGTATTTACGTAAAAAAACACTAGTAAAGTGTTTTATTGGTACCCCATTCGGGCATCGCACTTGAGGGTTCCTCGTCAGAGTTTAATCCTGATTAAATCAGAATGTTTGTAGATTACTTGACCTTCTGTGATTAATAATTTTAATGTCCCGCAACGTTGGAAAATATTAATAACATATTTAAAAGACCTATTATAATTTTATTATTACTGATTAAATAACTTGAAGAAATCGTAATATAAACGTAATAATACTCAAACTACATAATCACTTTTTTTACCACATTGCATGAAAAATTAAAGTTTTAACTTGTTTTCACTTTGCCTGCTGCTTAGGTAATGATCGTGGATACTTCTTCCCCCCCGTCGGCGTCTAATTTTGTCAGTTTAATCAACACCGTGTTTAAACATGAGCCCCAAGAAAATTTATTGCGCCACAGAACAGCATTATACTAATAATGTAAATAATTACTACAGATGTAGAAGAATCTCAAACAAGAGGAGAATAATGTACTGGTATTATTAACAGTTCACGCAATATGCAGCTGACCTCAAATGCAACAGATGGTGATGGATAACTACATAAAGCAAACGGGACAACAATTTAAACTTTTGGTCACACCAAATACCTTTGCACCAAATTAATATAGTAGATATTGCCAGATGTTGGTCAATAATATCAGGAAACTGTGTAAACCGTAGCGAAATTCACTAGAAGCAACAGCCTGCAATTAACCACTTCATAATGACTTGGATAGAAAAATCACTATATTACACTGACTCCAATAAAAGTGAGCTCTCTTATTCTTTATGACGAAGTGCTTGAAACAAAGCTGTCCTTTTTTAATTAATTTTCTATAAAAATGCTATTTTACTATTTTCCTTTAAAATCATACCTCACTGAAAGAATATTTTAGCTTAAACGTAAAGAGACTGCAATTTTAGTGTGTACCCCAAGGGAATTTTTTAGGACCATTACTATTTCTAATATATATTTATAGGTGATCTGCACATATTATGCAGGCGACACTCCCATCTTTACACAGCCGAGGTTTCCTTATTACTTCACTATAGATAAATTGAAATAACGTATGAACTTTTTATATTTAACAGACAATCTGATGAATAAAATAATTAATAGTAATCTCAATGTAAAATTTTTGACGCCAATTTCCTACAAGTGCGATAATATTATAAGGATGTATAACCAGACAAACAATGTCGTTTTAACCTTACACAAAGATAAAACGAATCCGTCAGAAAGCATTACGGCTCTTTTCATGTTTCGTGGACGCTCAGGACTAACCAGTTTATATGGTTGTAAGCGTTCATATCATCGGGTGGTATACAGCCCCCGAGAGAAGTATTTAAATTTGTCAAAGCTTTGAGATTTATCGTCTGTTAAAGGCATATTGTATTTGAATTACAAAAAGGAAAAAAGGAAAATTTGAAATTGTGATCACCAACACAATATAAAATTGTGGAAAATATGGTATAATAAAGCTTTAAATGTTAAAGGCGCCAAGAAGCTTGTAAAGGGTTATTGCATGACCCCAACTCTGATATTCAAATTCATAATTCAAAATTATCATTAAAGATGCCCATTAATGTTTACGTTCATTTCTATGCAAATGTAGTTTTAGTCACATAGAGAGAATTGTTGTTTATGCTCAACTTATATCTGCAACAAAATCCTTTGTTGCTTGTAACATGAATGTTAAAATTATTCTTTAAATTTTAACCATAAAGGATACCAATTTAAAATCCTCATTATCGTAATTATTATACAACAATTACATTAAGAAATTATTGATTAGTAATTAATTATCCCTTCGTTTGTAAATTACTTTGAGAATATACAATTTAACGTTGGTTACTAACCGTCATTAAGTTTAAATTAAGTTTTATTAACCCATCGTAAATTATATACTAGAAAATCTTGGGATAATCTTAAGTAAACAGTATATATTGGGCCTCATAACTCCTTTTTATTTACATAGGCTTCCAATAACACATGAATATTGACTAGAGTATGAAGTGTTATTCTATGGAGAAAAAATTTCAAAGAGTTAAGATTATGCAAATTTCAAATGTGAGTGACACAATCTCGAAAGACTTATTTAAATTTTGAAACACGTAACTGCGATAACTAACAAAAATATTACGAATCCTAAATTTCACAAATGTAATTCGTTGTAATTTCAACGTGCTAACTTACCAAGTACATTTTGAATGCCCATTAATATGGATGTGATAAAAATGTGAAACATGAGAATTTCTATAGTTACTTTATTTCTACTATTTGTTAACTTTGTGAAAACCTTTCAATACTATAAAGGAACAGTTAAAAGCTCTACATGAAAAAGTGTCCCTTCAGCGTATTACTTCCATTATCAACATTTATTGATAAATTTAATCAGACCAGGAAGAAAATACTCAACATTTTATTTCCTAAGTGCAGTTTTATGATAAATTGGGTTATTCTTGACTCATTTGATTGAAATTAAACTGAAAAGGAAGGAAGTATACAGTATCATCACATGAATAAGTAAAATTTAAATTTAAAGAGGGATTGACAAGGAACAATTTTCGTGATTGTTACAGCTAATTTCCTGTAGGAAAATTATACTTCCATGTAGGTTCATTATTCATTTATCTGACACGTGAGTATGAAAATCTCATGTGATTTTGTATAAATCGGATGTAAATATAAATTTTTCCAGTGACCAGAGAGAAACGAACATTTCCATCGAACTTTGAGATGGTTAACCTGAAAATCATGAATATTTTAAAAAGGTGAACTAAAAACTGAAACGATCATTCTTCA
Source organism: Podabrus alpinus (assembly GCA_932274525.1). NCBI lineage: Eukaryota > Metazoa > Arthropoda > Insecta > Coleoptera > Cantharidae > Podabrus > Podabrus alpinus. The sequence continues at coordinate 24,991,258 of OW026454.1, forward strand.
TCAAAAATTAATGCCGTCCTTTCATATAATCAATAAACAAGTTTACGCTAACAAAAATTAATAGTTATATTTAAACAAAATTCGTTATTATCAGATGCAATTTTCTTATCCGGTCCCCTTTTCCCAGCCCAATAGACTGATTTTATTCGGCAACAATTACACTAGTCAACAAATCTAAACTTTTTTTTTATAACATTAGTAAATTTAACTATTTTTATATAAACAATGCCTATTGTTCAAGAAAATGTCGTTAAAAAGTTCGTAGCACCCTCAGATTTTTTGTTATTCGACTTTCATGAATTTACAAAAATCGTTGTTAGCTCTAGCATGGAGATCATTTAAAAAATATATAATTACAACTGCATTAATGAAAATTAATTTTTATTCTGCAAAAAACATACTCTGAAAGGTTGACAAAATATAAAAAATCGTGAAAGAAAAAATTAAGATAAAAAAATTATTTTTTTCTTTTATGAACGCTATCATCTTCCCTCTGCAGGAACCAGCAAAAGTCTCCCATCATTGTTGAATCCCACCTTCCTTGGTAACGATGTTCCATTATACTTATGTCTTGGTGAAACCTTTCTCCTTGCTCGTCACTTACTGCACCCAAATTTTCAGGGAAGAAATTTAGATGGGAATGTAGAAAATGAACTTTAAGCGACATACGGCATCCTAACTCCTTATAGTTATGTAACAGTTCTTCTATCATGTTTTCGTAGTGCACATGCTTTTTGTTGCCTAAAAACTGATCTACAACTACTTTGAAAGAAGTCCAAGCAGCCAATACTTTAGTGTTCAATTTTAAATTGAAGTTTTCATCGCGTATTAGCTTGCGTATTTGAGGTCCAACAAATATTCCTTCTTTAAGCTTTCCATCACTTAACTTCGGAAACTTATCCTTCAAGAAAACGAAACTATCATTATTTTTGTCCAAAGCCTTCACGAACTGTTTCATTAAACCTAGTTTTATATGTAATGGTGGCAGTAATACCAGTTTTGGATCTACCAATGGAACATATTTAATATTATTTGTGCCGGGAATGAATTCTACTCGTGGAGGCCAATTCTTTACTTCATAATGTTGTTGTCTTGCACGACTATCTCACAGACACAGAAAACAACAATATTTTGTAAATCCACTTTGTAATCCAAGTAAAAGTCCTATAACTTTTAGGTCGCCACACAGTTGCCATCGATATTCTTTATATTTTATAGAGTCCAATATGAGAAACATTGACTGGTAACTTTCTTTCATATCGACAGCATGTGCTACAGGTATTGAAGGTTTTTTGTTTCCATTATGTAGCAAAACTGCCTTTAAACTTGACTTAGACGAATCAATAAATAGCCGCCATTCTGATGGTTTATGTTCAAATCCTAATTCAAGTGCTAGGCCATATACATCGGTACATACACACAGTAAATCTTGCTTACTATAATATGTAGACAATTTTTGGTGCCTGTTTCTGAATATTGAAATTTTGGTATTTTTATCCAAAAGATTCCATTCTTGTAACCTTGATCCCAGCAATTCTGATTTTTGTTTAGATAAATTTAAATCTCGCACTAAATCATTCAGTTCAGTTTGAGTTATTAAATGTGGTTCGGCATTGCTTCGAAAGTCGTAATCCGAAACGGAAGAAGTCGATGAACCTGCTATACCTTCTTCTATAATTTCATCTGATGAATTTAGATATTGTTCCCAATCAGAAGGTGGTTGAGGAATTGGAATGTCGATACTATGTAACACCGGTTTTATAGCAGAAGGAATGTCAGGATATTTAATTTTATTTTTGTTTTTCCTTGAAAATACAGAAATTTTTGTCATACAAAAGTAACAGTCGGTAGTCGGTAGTTCCCTTAAACCACTGAACTAAAGTTACATAACACGATATACAACATTAGCCTTCCTTCCTTTAAGGAATCTCGATAATCCATTCATGCGCGTCCCTAAATTTGTTTCATGAATAACTAAAAATTGTGACGTGATAGAAATTTTTTGTTTGCATATTTGAAATCAGGGCACCAAAATAAACTAAAAAACATTGTTTTCGTATATGTTAGAAAAACCTTGTTAACTAGTGTTATTATTGCGTATGTACTAAAATTTATGTTCCAACGTTATTCTATTAATATTTCAATTTATTGATCTTGAAACGACATAAATTGTACATAAAATGAAAGTACTTTGAAAATGCAAAAGTAAAAATTAGTCAACATCACATAAACGACATTAAAAGTTAATTAATATAAAATGTGGAATTTTATAAATAAATTAATAATTTAAACAGAGCTAATTGCTTTCATATTTTGAAAGTACAAAGTAAAGAGACTTAAGCGCCATTACGAATTTATTTGTGCGTAGAAAAAGTTACAAAATTTTTGTTTGTGTACAGAAGACTTTTCAAAGCATCTAAATTAATTAAAGGGTACGTTTAGCAAAACCCTTTAAGTGTGAAATTATAAAGGTAACATGAGTTTTAAAATTTTGTTGAAGTTTATTGGATGTACAATACTTGAATGTGTTATCTTTTGTGACGTATTCCGTATTTTCTGTACTTTAGGGAAATTTAACTGCTGAAATTATTCATCATTTGTCAAGATCGATATTGAAATATTGCTGAAATTGTTATACCGACTTATAAATGTGCATTTACAATGAGTGTACACAGCGGAAAGCACGGTATAGTGTACTTGAGGTAGGTACATTAAATATTATCATCCTTGTAGAACATGGATGTGACAAATGTTAACAAAGATGAACAGCACTTGTAAATTTTCTAGGTAGATAATTAACGTAAAATAACGAAAATCAAAGTTTATTGAGATCTTTATGCAATAAAATATTACTTGGAAAATTTCTTTACATTCCATATATAAATTTATATCCGCAGGAATATTACATTGTTCTGCCATATATTTCTTTAACTTTTTTTATACAAATGAAAAATTTTTTCATTTATATAACTTCAGAAGTAAAAGGCCATTTCTTGATTAATTTTGGAGATATTTTATTTCAAAATTTGGGTTTCAAAAAAAAAACAAAAATATCGTAGACACAATTTTATAATATTGATACAGAATTTGAGTAATTGAGTAGCTCTATTCATAACAAACAGGATTAAACGCATTTCGCGTTGTGTGCTTACAATTACTTTGTCCCTGATAGCAATTTACACCGACGCAGCACAATGAAAGCTTTAAACAACGTGAAATATATTTGCAAATTAGGGTGTAAAATTTAAAAATGACGAGTACGATAAATCAAAATTTATAAAATCGAAAAGACCGCACAAAATAATTATTTTCAATTAACTTTTCTCATTTAAATAATAAACAATTATAATTACTAAATATTACCATCATAATCCGAATGAATTAAACCTTTAAGTACATAAGCGTGAAGTTGGCACCGCAGTTGTTGATTTTCTGAAAATAAAGTTGAACTGTGTTCTGTTACGACTAATGTGCCTCCTCGTGCAGCAAACAATAATTAAAAGTTTACCAAATAATGGTGGGGTGTTTATCAAAATCAAATTTTGCTTTATTAAAAAAAAAAACTTATATTACATTGTGCTTGATACGAAGCTTTTTATGCTGCAGTACGGTGCTAAAAAAGTACAAACACAGAAAACTTAGTACACTTACTGTTTTTATTAAAAACTTCTTAATGGTAACTTGAGATGAAAATAATAGAATGTTTTGTTTTTGAAGTGCGACAAATTGCACTTAACTATGATTTTCTGACAGCAAACTGCGGAAAATCGTATTATGTTCGTGACCAAGTGACACAATAAAAGAACCAAAACGGAAGAAATGTTGAGTCACATAAAATTACAACGAAGTAATGCTTATTAAAATTAACTGATGATGATCAAAGTCAATCGCGCCGGGATAACTAAAAACAGCTCTACGCTACTGTTCGTAACGCTTCAAAGCAACAAATACCAGTCATATCTCTGTAGTTTCATTAACTGGAAGTTGACTCTAAATAAAGACACGAATAAGTGATTCGAAATTATAGGAAACTTTGTACTTAAGGATTTCCGCAACTAAGTGTGGTGTAGATAATTGATTTGCAATTCACTGTCCTGAATGAGCTTACTTGAGATGTTGTGATAGTTTCTATGTACAAAAGAGGCGGTGTTCACTAAAAAGTACAAACACTCTATAGAATTAAATCACAAACAAACGCATACAGAGTTACTTATGGATATCAGAGTTTTGATAGCAAATCAAATTTTGGATGCAATATAAAGCTGAGACGATCATCAGCTTAAGCGGTGCGTGCGTTGCTGCTAATGCTGAATATATAATTCAACTCCGGGCTGAGTATAATTTTATTTCGACCGTCTCGCGTCTCCCATTGGATGGCAATAGCAAACCATCGATATGTATACCTAGTATAGCCTCTATGAAGATGAAGTCTATGCACTTCTCACCATTCGGAGCCCGCGTTATTGCGTTCAAACGCACAACAGATAATACATAGGAGGGAGATTGCCTACTCTTGGAATCAGGCATGGCACTTGAAGAAGAAGAATAATATAAATCTGAATAAAATTGTGCCTAAGTTCACAGGGTGTTCAATCATTTGGCCTGGAAATTTGTAGCCAACACATCACTTGGCAGGCAATCATTTTTTTATTAATTAGCGACAATAACTGGGACTATGTAGATTCCAATTAAATATTCAGTTTATTACGCAAAAATATTTCTTTATATTGTTAATTTACTACATAGTTTTAATTACATTATTTATTTATATTTACACAATTACATTTACCGGTCTCTGCAGTCAAACAACAATTGTTTGGGTTAGCACTTGGAAAGTTGACCCAGTGATGCACTAAATCTGCGGTCAGCCGTGTTTCGGAAAACATAATATAAACCCATAGCCCCTGACACCAGGCTATAGCACCACAACACAGCAACTAAAGGATGTGATTCACCTTTTTGTGTTTCTATTCTAAAATAGATTAGTATATTAGCCCATTTATTAATATGCAATACTTCATTAGCTTGCTTAAACATTTCTTTAAATATTTTATTTATTTATAATTATTTTTGTAAAATAATATCTGTAAAATTAAATGAAAACAGTGGTATAACATCTACATAAAGTAATTTTTCTCCTGAAAACAAATTTGTTGGTTAGGACGTTTTAACTAAGGATGCCAGTATTACGCACTTAACTTCGTTGATTTAGAGAATTTTAATACCGCGATTGCTGCATTATCATATGTTGTTTATATTATTGGAATGGGGTAGGTACACAAATAAAATTTGTGTGAAATATGCAGAAATTCAATTCTTAAGATGATGTTCGTCGCCATGTGAAATGATCATATTTTTGTAATTCAACTTATTTACAACATGCAAGTTCAAGTGTTAATTTATTATACATAGTACATAAGAAGATCCGAAGGTTCCGGCCACCATAACTTTTTAGTTTAAATAATTAGATAAAAATTTAAAAAAGTTACGGAAAACTTAAAAACCGTTTGAGTGGTAGCGAGCTAAGTCGTGTTCTTCGTGTTCGTGATCCAATTGGATGTGTAATTTAGATGCCCCGATCCTATCTTTAACGTGGAAAGCTCAAAATTTTGAAAATTTTGTGTTGAAAATTTATCGCAATTTTCTAACTTGTTTGAATTAAATTAAATCGAACTAGGCTTGACTGATGAGTTGTAAATTTCCGAGAATTATCACTAAAAGCGCTACAAAAACCATAACAAATCTGAAATAATTTCCTACAAAAAGTTCGTGACGACATATTTATATAATATATGCAATAGTTTAGGAGTAAACGACATTCAGCGTTGTGAATAAGAAGTAAAAAGACAAAATCTGTGACTTAGAATACCAGCAACGGCAAAATTTTGGAATTTAAAAAAGTCACTAATAATAGTAAGTTCTTGTAAACGTAACAATATTGAACTGTAATTGTTTTATTTACTTGTACTACCATAAATAACAAAAAAGAAAATTATTGTTATTTTTGGGCAGGCTCTCATTAAAAATTTGCACTGAAAAAATTCATCGGTCGTGCTGGGCACATATCTAACCATTAGCCCATAGTTAAGGAAGATTCTAATTCTATGACACAATCAACATCTTAACCTATCGGTTGGTCATCAGTTATTGATATTGAAATAACTAATTTGTCAGCCAAATAATCTGCCTGCCAAATGATCTGTCGGCCAAAAACTTGTCAGCTAAAGGAGTTCGTCCAAACTACAGTGAATCCTAAATACCGATACCTTTCTCCAATATAAAATATATGTCATTCGAAATTGATGTTAACCTGTAGGTTCTTGTTAATGTAGCAACCCACTGAGAAGAGTATGTGGCAGAGAACAAGGACGTTATAACGCTGAAGAAGAAGATTATGGAAACTGTGAACCAATTCACTGACCTTGGCCGAATTCTTTTGGTTGACAGTTTTTGGTCGACAGAGTATTTAGTGCACAAGTTATTTTATTCGACAGATTAACAATATTAATAACTCCTCAATATCAGCTCAATGGGTAACGTGTTGATTGTGTCTTAGGCTTAAAAAGAAGCCTTCTTCTTTAGGCCCTCTATCTTAGCGGGAAAAACTACCCAGAATTTAAGAGTTCTTAAATCAGGTAATTGTCTTGCAATTTTCTGAAATAAAAAGTATACTTAGAGGACCTACGAGTATCATGTTTAACGTCGATTCCACACGTGGATGGGCTGTAATGTCAGATTACCTCGGTGGTTTGCCATTTCCTTTCGAGGAGAGACGGTCAGAATCAACTTCTGGATGTACCCGGTGCAGTAGATGCATTTGATCTCTAAGCTATGATCATGTTCCATAAATCCAACTACTAGACTAGAATTAAAATTCTATTAGAGGGGGTCTGAAAAAAATTTATAACAAGTTTTATTCTCCTTTTGTTTAAAAAACAATTTTTGGGTTCGATATAGAATTTCATAGGTATGACATACAGGTGATCCGTAGATAAGTGAACCTAAACCAAATTCTCTGTAAATCGCTGTAAAGAAGAACTTTTTATTCCTATTGGAACCATAGCTATAGAATTTTAAAGTTGAGTTTTTTATTTCTTTACTATTTTAAAAGGATATTTTTCAGGATTTGAGTTTTTCGAGGTTTTTCTTTTATAGGTTTGAATTGCGGACTTCACAAAATTTCTTGGCACGGCCCTCCGGTGAGTAAAGGCTCAATTACACGATGATAGTGACTTATACAAGTTACTAAAACCCAGTACTAAATGCAAGTGATTTAGACGATAGTTGTGTTTATATGGTGATAGCAGCTTGCTCAAGAAACAAAATTCGAAGTGTAAACCACGATGCTATCACGAAATGCTGGAACGACTGCTAAACCGATAATAATATCTAAATAGTAAATAGGATTGCTTTCTATTCATTAAACTGGAATTGTTACTAGAGCAACAGCCAAATTGTTGTACCCCATAAGTTTTAGAGATACAACTTGATTGAAAATTAGTACTTTTTGGAAAACTACATTAACTATCACCAAAAACTATTCGGGTTACATTTAAATTTTTGAACTTCTACTAGTACTAGAGGTCTTGGACGATATGCGCAGAAACATTGTTTTTAGATTAATACATTTGATGACCCTATGAGTCTTTTATTACGGAGCATATACGTATAAGGGTAAGGGCATACAAACACAATCTACATAGAACTTTGTTATACTTAAAATCTCCTTAGAGATTTTAAGTCTCCTTAAAATTTGGTTACCACCCCAAAAAATTTGAAAATTTCCTATAGCAAAGAGGAAGGTTTATAGAGTATACTGTAAAAATTTCACTTGCGAAAGTATACATAAAATTTCGAGAAAAATCAATTTTAAAATAGCATAATTTTGCATGTAAAATGCTTGATTAAGCCACGCCCATAGCCGAGGTTATAAATATATGGTACGGTCGCTCGATGCGGAGCGCATTTGCCAGTCTACTGCCGTGCTTATAACATCGCTAGCACGGTCGCCAAACTGAATAAAAAAAACGGTTCTTTTCAGAACCACAAATATTTTAAGAATAAGGTCTCTAAATAAACATAAAAAACTATGGGGAAAACCTAGGCCTTGCGGGGCTCTGCCCTGCGGCCGGTTTTGATGGTGCAAATTACTTTTTAGGGTGGCTCCTGCCCGGCCAGAACTGTGCGCATCAAAAAACCTACCCTACGCCCCTGGGGCTCCGGGCGGTTTTTCAATCGCGTGCGCCGCTCCGCGGCAGAGCTAAACATACGAGAAAGCGCCACCCATCAAGAACACCGGGATGAAGGAAACCGGGATCTGAAACCCCCAAAAAATCGCGTAAAAACAAAAAATAACCGATGTTACATGTAGGAGAGTCGAGCTGCATCTGCCAGTGCGAAATACCTTTACCTTTACCTGATATGTATTTGATGGAGCATCCCGGCGTAGCCGGCCTTCTCCTTCATCTGAAAAGATACATTAGTGACGTTGGAAGTTTTAGAGACCGGTGGGTCTCTGGGAATTGGCGCTTGGCGGTCTGTCTGGTAAAAACCTGGTTTGTGACTGTGGGTATGGATATGTGAAAAGAAAGTTTTTGCGTTTATCGTTATAGTAGAGTCCCTAATTCGAAGAAAGAAATTGTGGAATTTCTATTGATGACCCCGAAGTGAGTGGCTTCTACTTGGAACTAGTTAGAATTGGCAACTAGTGAAATTTTAGTGATGCTATGGGGGGTGATTTATCGGAGCTTGTGGAAATTGGTCAGAAAATTACACAAATCTAGTGAATAAATTCACTTTCGAAGAAGTTTGTGTAGCTTAGGCCTGTGAACCTACATTAATCTGTGTGTTGGTGGATTTTGGTCAGGTGTTGTCCATGGTCAGAAGTGACTTGGGACGGGGAATGAGGAAGTCGTCAGTATTGTATTGACCTAGTTGGTTTACTAGTGGGTTTTCCGAAAATTTGGATTTGTTGTAGAGGTTGGTGGCATGTTTGCGATTTAGGGTGCTAATGAGATCGAGTTTGGCATCCGCATGAAGTCGTCTGTTAGTGACGTAGTAGGGGGCGTTGAAAATGGCTCGAAGATTTTTGTTTTGAATGACTTGAAGTTTGTTTATGACCCTGGGGGGTGCGTAGCCCCAGACAGGGGAGGCATAAATCATTGTTGGGCGGATTATGGCTTTGTAAAGTCGTAGTTTGTTAGCGGGGGACATGATGCTGTCTTTGTTCATGAGGGCGAACAGTTTATTGAAAAGGGCTTTGGCTTTACCGGCTACGGCGGTGGTGTGGGCGTTCCAAGTGAGACGTCGGTCTATGGTAATTCCTAGGTACTTGACCTTGGTTTTCCATGGGATTTGCTCCTCAAACATCCAGACACTGGAGTTGTGAGGCTTGCAACGATTTCGAAACATGATCGCGGAACTTTTGCTCGAGTTAACCTCGATGCGCCAAGTTTCGTACCACCTTTCTAGGTCGTTGATCGCCTCCTGGAGGCGGGTAGTGGCTATTTCCGGGTGGATTGAGGACGTGTATATCGCAGTGTCATCTGCGTAAAGTGAGATTTTTGTTGCGGGATCTGAAGGGGTTGGAATATCGCTCATGAAGATGTTAAACAGTGAAGCTGCAAGGATTGAGCCTTGGGGGACCCCGGAGGTGATGGGGCGCTCTGTGGATCTGGTGTTCATGAGTTTGACTTGAAGTTTTCTGTCCTGGAGGTAGGAGGCAATAAGACGAACTAGTGGGAGTTGAATTTTAGCGTGAAGCATTTTGAACAGGAGGGCTTCATGCCAGACCTTATCGAAAGCTTTCGATACGTCGAGTAGCACTAGGCCGGTGAATTCTTTTTTGTTGAGTGCCTGCGTGACGTGCTCAACTAGTCGGAGGGCTTGGTGGGTCGTGCTGTGTCCTGCACGAAAGCCGAATTGTTCGTTTTGAATAATACGGTTATCGAACATGGCTTCTTGGAGACGGGTGAGAATGACTTTTTCAACTACTTTTCCGACTGAAGGGAGCAGGCTGATTGGTCTATAACTTTTAGGACATTTGAGATTTTGGCCGGGTTTGGGGATTACCACTACATCGGCGGTTTTCCAAATTTGTGGGTAGTAGTTGAGTCGAAAGCATGCGTTAATTATGCCGGTGATGGCAACTTTGGCTTTTTGTGGGAGTTCTTTGAGGGCGGTGTTGGTGATACCATCGGGACCTGGGGCTTTTCTCTTTTTGAGACGTTTGATGGCACAGTGCGAAATATTCTAAGTGCTAGGGTCATTTAAACTGCACGGACTGTCAACAAAATGAGCGACGCGCGGAATCTCGTTAAGTTTTTACATGAAAATTAGCAAACTTCAAATTCGATTTACTCAAAATTTTGATAATACTTTCGCATGTGAATATTATATCAGTATACTATATAAACCTTCCTCTTTGCAATAGGAAATTTTCAATTTATTTGGAGTGGTCACCAATGGGTTACTCGACCCAAAATTCTAAATATTAGAGACTAGAATATTATTGAAAAAACTTTTTTAATATACACTTTTTAATATGACCCCCTTCTGCGATAGGAAACTACCAATATTAACACTATTTTGAGTTACGCATTAAATAAAAGCAATTCAGTTCTATTTTAGTTTATTCAATAAAAGTTTTATAGATAACGAAGTTTAGTACCCATATATTACAATTTTTCAAAATTTTCAAAATATGCGTTTAATTCATTCTAAATAATCATGCATCGAAAAATAGTAATCCAATTCTATTTTAGTTTATTCAATTAAAGTTTTATAGACATCGAAGTTTATAGTACCCATATATTACAATTTTTCAATTTTTCAAAATATGCATTTGGTTCATTTTTACCAAACTCCGAACATAATAATTAATTATTCGAAAGACATATAAACATAATATTAAAGATAAACAAGTATGGTGGAATTTTTAATATACTACTTATGCCTGAAAATTTAATGTCAGAAGCGGTCATGAGACCACAAGCCATTATTATTTTTTCTCCAGGATACAGCGAAAACGTCATTTTTTTGTCAATTTTTAGATTCGAAAGTGCGCGTTTCTCGTAGGATCTAAGTTATCAATGTAATTTGATATACTCTGTGATACAAAAAGTGAAAATTGATAAATATCCGTAACCAGAAAGTTCACTTTCTGGTTACATAGATTTTTCCTGACGCCGATGGCATATTTGGCTCTTTGTCTTTAAATATAGTTTGCTTTATCAGTTATTCTCGCGGGTATAAATAATAATCTTATCACTTGGGGTTCATGTTCTTACATTAATAAAATTGCTATCATATTCAAGTTTCATTTATTTAATCGGACTTTTATTTTACATTGTAATTACTTACTACAACCTACGTATTTATTTATTTATACATTCGTTTGAATAATCATTTCGTTTTGCATTTTTAATTAGTAATAACAAATATTTGAAGTTTTACATTTAACTTAATGGTTATCCTTTGATATTTTGTGGTACATTTTCCTTTTTTTATTCGTTTAGGACTTTATCCTGGAGAAAAAATAGCATACGTAATGCGTTACTGAATTATCCATTCCAAACTTATTCGCTTATGTGTTCGGAATGGATAACTTTCAGTAACTTATACGTAAATAGCTATTTAAGTTGTCAAATGTACAAATGTAAAATAATAACTATCGTACTTGAAAGTAAATCTACATTATGTTTCAAGTTAATATGCTTAAACAACTTCTGCGAATGACAATTGCATCATCTATTTATTGTGTCGCAACCCTGAAATCGGTATTTATAATTATTACATTCCTCAATAAAGTTTTTGTAATGATGGATATAAAACGCGAACTTGTTCTAAATTTACATTTGAATAGAAATAAAACTTGTGAAATGGTGAAGTTATTAAAAAAGTAAAACAGTTAAAATTTTTAAAAAAATACGGTCGAAATCGTACCATTAGAACTAAAATAAAAATTATTAAAAAAATTGTGCAGTTTCGACAGGAAAACCTGGCCAGAGTTTCAATAGGGGTTATCAGTAAGCATATTTAATTTTAAGAGAACATCTGGGTCTAAAGGCATATACAAAAAAGAACAATTCGTGGTCTTATACAAAAATAAAAAGAAAATAGACACAAAAAACGGAAAGCATTGTTACGAGGCCTCTTTTCAGATGAAAAACTTTTTACACTTCAAGAACAACACAACCCCAGAATGGCAATTTGTATGCCATTAGTATGATTAGTATGATTCCTGGAAGCAAAATTAGTGTCAAAAGGTTTCAGAATAAGTCGTCGATAATGGTTTGGGAGGCGATTTCCAAACAGACACGCTTTCACTGCAATTCCTTGACAAACGTGTGAAAATTAATGTTTCTTATTACTTGAATAGTATATTAATTGATCATCTACTACCCCATGCTAAAACCTTACTTGGTAAAAACAAATTTTTCTACTACCAAGATTCAGCACCCTCAATAGTGGTGCCAAGAAAATGTACATGAAGTTCTTAGTGTTGAAAAATGACCTGCATCGTCTCCAAACCTTAATCCTTTGGATTTTGGGATATATGCTTAGCAAATTCGGCAATCTAAAAAACATAAGCTAGCAGAAGTTTAAAATAGTTATAATCGCATTTAATGATTTTGATAAGCGTTTGAAGGAAATTTCTAAACAAAAAGGTGAAAGAATTGAAATAAATTGTGCAGACTACTTTTAATAATTTAATAACAATTTTGTATGTTTCTGTACAAAACCTTCTTTTTAACTTGTTGTTCTTAGTGCAACAATTATTATTTTACACCGTGAACTTTTACAATGGGTGTGTTTTTAAACTGTACCGGTTGCTCGAGCAATAATTGCTCGAACCAAATTCGAGCAGGTAATAAGGCACTACCTTACGATCCGGTGCATGAAAATTTGCTCTAGCAGAGTGGGGGAGTTTTAAAACGACCGATGACAATTGATGCAGTAGTTTAAAAACACACTTTTTTTGTTCGATTACTCGAACAGCTGCTCAAGTAGTTTAAAAACACGCCCAATATTTTTCTCACTTTATTTCAATTTGAATTTATTATTTTCTGGAATATTTTCACCAAGTATGTATTTTTCATTGTTGTGGAAATTAAAATAATATATTTCCAGAAATGCCTCCCATTAAAACCATCAATATCCTCTGCAATAATTATTGGTTTTATCTCCAATCAAGTTAATGGTAGCCTAAAGGGACCCTTCGGACCCCACCCGAGGGAGGAGAGTCTGGAGCTCTCAACTCCGGTCGAAAATCGGAAGTTGTGGTAACGATTAATGTTTCGGGAGGGGGACATCTTTTCTACTTATTCATACTATTGTAATTTCCTTAATGTATAACTAAAATAATTTATATGTTCGGGCCAATGTAGTTTTTTATAAACTATATTTTACCTATATTTTATAACAAGTAAAAAGTTAACCAGTCTCGAAGAAAGTTTCACTCAATAATTAAAATAAAAGTTAAGTTTCTCTCAAGTGGAAACCTCAAACTAAAACTAAACCTCTCGCCCATTTACTTGAGTTAACAATGCTCAAATCACCGTGGTTAATACATAAGTAACAAGCAAGTCGTCACAAATAACATTCCAAAAGTTAAAACTACTACTAAATCCAAAGACAAACAATGCAGGTTCAATTCATCACTAGACTCGAAAGAAAGCTTTCACTATTTATGCGACTTCTTCGATCTGGATTACGTCGCAATGATTTTCTACAACAAAATTGATTACATATTAACTCAGGCTCGCTATCTGTGGCACTCGAAATATTTAAAAGAGATCAGATTGAATTGATTACATTTAAATATGAGACAACAAACTAATCTAACACAACATCATCGGACACTACAAAAACACGATAATTTCAGGACACATGAATTGACCCGCTTCAACGTCACAGTCAAAGCTGTGAAATTCTCTTACACTAAAAAACATCTTCTTGCATACATTATTATACAATATCCCACAATAATAATTCATGAAAAATCAAAGTTCACCTTCAGATTTTAAAATACATTAAAATTACACAAAGATATGACTTTTGTCTATTCTATAAAATATCAGGAGGAAATCGCTGTTAAACGCAAAGTCGCCAAACATAACCAAATGTCATTTCAAAATTGTGCGTACAGAAAGATGCAAACATGCCCGGGTCAAAAATATTAATGATTATGGGCTAATGATAAAAATTGCGCCCACCACGACCGATGGCTTTTTTCGGTGCAAAGATTTTAGAAGTGAGCGTGGAAAAAAATAAGCTCTATTTTCTTTTCAGTCAGTTACGGTAATACTATTTACTTAATATATAATAAATATACACTAGAGCCTCGATTTGCGTCGTTTTGATTTGAGTTCCATAAAAAATTTAGGACTGAAAATTTGATTTGCATTGGTTGCTTTATTTTGCGTCCTTTCAAATAAAACAAATTCAAGTTTTAGTGTCATATACGTAAAATCCTAAGTGTAATTTAATATTTTTTAGCTGCAAGTAGAATCGCAGGCCACTTGAGCACATCAATATTTTTGCTTCTAAACCATTCCTTAGTAACCCTAGGGTTATGTATTGCAGCGTTATTCTGTTGAAAAGTAAAATTTTCCCCAGGAAGAGGCCCAGCTTCTTCCAACAAACTAATTTTTAGAACTTGAATATTACTCTCGGAGTTCATTATTATTGTTACCCACACTAACGGGATCGTTCCATTGAAGCTGAATGTCCCCCATACCATTATCGTGCCTCCACCAAAATTACGACTAAGACTTTTTTCGGGTTCTTTGCGTAAATCATGGTAGTAATACTGCCATCCATCAGGACCAGAGAGGTTGAACTTCTTTTCATCGCTAAACAGTACATCCTTCCATTGTTCATCTCATAATTTATTACTAAATTAATAAATAGAAAAATGTTTATATTGTGAAAATATTTCGAGTTATAATGTTAAGTACGTGGTTTAAATTTTGAATTTGCGAAAATTCAAATTTTATTAATTTCTTGACCGAATATTATCGACCGAATCCAGTAGGTATATTGTTTTTGGTGAACCGTAGAATGCATTGCAGGTGAATCAAATGATTGGTAAGTTGTTAATATTTTTTCATATAAAGCCAGTATATATCTGATGATGGCCAATAACACGATTGAAAAATCGGGTTTAAGGTTGAAACAGTCTGTCATATATTTAGGTCTTGGATTTTATTGATTATTTGCTTGTTATTTGATTTAAAACTATGCCGGATACGGTCCTGAAACAATAATTACTGGTTCATAACGGTTACTTGCAGATTTTTTGTGTCTACTATTGTAGATTTTTTAGATCGCTTACTCAACCAATGAAAAAGAATTCATTTCTTTAACTATTGTATAATGTTAAGGGTGCGACCGGGGCATTTATTAAACTTTCATTTCCAATTTTATCCCACTAAGAATACGATTTTACTTGCTGAGAGTTTACGCTGTTTTATGGTGCCTTTCTAAATTTGAATTTAATGATTTAATTACATGTACTACATAAATTACTTTAAAAAATCTGACTATTTCACACAGCAAAAGACATTTTAATAGTTGAGAGCAAATGCATAATATGAGCTGTGTCCTAACACTACTTCCAGCGGTTTATGCTATTAAAAATGCAAAAACCGAATTTTTCAATATTAAGAACATTACCTACTCTTTTACGTAAAATTCACTCACTTCTATTGTTTCGTGCCCTTTGAAGTTTCTACTTTGAGAAATATTTGTTAACTTATTATTTAAATTATATAATATAAGAGTCCTGTTAGGCGTCCCCTGAAGTAAAACGCTCCATCCTACCCACCCCCTTGAGCCGGCCTGGATGCAAAATCAAAATGCAATTTATTTAAAAATATAATTTTAAACTATAGAAAAAACGTTAATAATTGCTAAAAACAGCACAGCTGACATTTAGCACATTATATCTTTTAATATTTCTCTGTTACAAATAAAATTTCGCTTTTATTGTTCTGGAAAAGATTTCAGAGAAAAGAAAACCACTGTATTTTATAGTATGTACTATTTTCAGGTGTTCGTAATTTTTTACATCGTACTGTAGTTGTATGCTACATCGCTAACTTGACTGCACTTTTTGCAATGAAATGTGCTATTTTTCACTTGTTTCTTTATGTCGGGTCGACACAATTAATTTTTCTTTTTGTAAGCTACATTTCAGCTGCTACTACAGCACTAGTTAATTGTGCTGCCGTGTGTTTCCACCGCCATAAAAGAAATGTTACATTTTGCAGTTACCTCGGCTTCCTCGTCTAGAAACTCAGTTTTTGTAAGCTAACAAACAATTGAACCACAGTACTAACATTTCCATCGCAGAACTGCAGTATCTGCATTTAATTACTGAGCAGTTGATGATCAAGAGAAATGGTATGAGTTTGAAACCTTAAATACGATATTTGTTACAGTTAACCGAAATTTTCAATTTTATCGAGATTTAGTATTTTTCATTAAAGCTCTTTTTTTGAGTCATTTTTGTTTATTTTCAGCTAACTTTAACTTTGATTAAGTGCACCAACTAAGTTGAAACTAAATGTAACGTATAAATTGAAGTAAACCGTATTAAGTGAAATAAATTGGTATATAAAATAAGTTATGCGATTGAACAAGCTCTTGTTCCAAAAGGTGTTCAAGTATCAGTTGGTTAATTATATCAAATTAAAGCAACTATTTAATTATGTTCTGATGGTCTTCCAATCCACATTACGAATAAAACCTACATTTTTAATTTTGCGTAACCAAATTGATTACTTCCGATTTTTTACTACGTTTAATTAATTAACCCCATATGTATGTAGTACATCACAGGACAACATTCAGTAATGTTGCCAAAATACGCCGGCTATCTGTGACATACAAACCACGCTTTGATGAATGTTAAAAAATTCTTGAATCTCCATCAACATGGAAACATGATTAACGAAGACAAAAAATAAATTCCAGTTCATTTCAAAATTGCTTTTCGAAATACTTTTTATATTTTGTAATCAATTTTGATTGCGATATTCAAAGTACCTGCACCCAAATAATTGTCTAATATTAGTATACGTAATTTTGTTTATGAAAGAAAATAACATCAAGTGAAGATAAAAATAAACCCTTGGAAATTTCTTATTAAGAATTTTTGAAATATCTTAATAACGACATTTTATATATTTTTTCTAATATTCTTTTATAGAAAAGGAAATTTCCTCCCGTTGTATGTAACTCGATTATTTTAACGTTTCGTGTAGGAAATTTTATTATTTGGTAATGTCGTATTAAAATTCTTCATTTAAACAATGTATAGTAAATTTATACTTCAACATCCATATTTGTTTTTAACTGTTGCTTTAAAATTAGTCAAATAGTATTTATTGGAATCAGCCAATGATAAATATCAATATAGTATAATTTTTGGTGTATCTTGTATTTAGTGATACTAAATTCTACTGGCTGGTACTTCGCGAAATTAACTACTAATACACGATTACCGGATCTTCAGGTAGGGTCTAATTTTCTTGAGAGCCTCCGTACTTCGAAGGGTATGTAATTCCGTCGGTCTTCCTGAGTTAATAATTACTTTGTAATTAAATACATAGGTCACAAGCATATCGAAAACAGTGGCGGTTCGTGACTTGTTTCAATGAGAGGGCATACAATTTAAATAACAAGGAAACATATAAATTTACTTTATTTACTCCCAAAGAAGCTTTATCGATAACAATTTTAATAAAATCAAACTTTAGCGAAATGCAATGTTCCATTACTGCTGACCATAAATGATCAAAAACCCGACTGCTTACCGAGTCTAGTGACAACTTCTTGTGTTATACTTGAAAAATATTAATACTTTTCAGTGTCAAAAAGGGGGATATTCCAGGGGTAAATTTCGTTTTTTTTATGTTAAATTTTCTGTTCCCTCCTTGAAAGACTCACGAACCGCCGCTGCAAACGAAGGTTTAAATAATTGAGACTGCAGAAATCGGCGACGGCGGTTATAGAACCCCCCCCCCCCAGTATATGGCGATCAGTCGATAAGACATTAAAAATTGATTTATAACACTGCTTTATTTTTGTAAACTATGATTTCCATACCCCCGGTCTTTTCAGTCACCATTTGTTTTAGAAGTTTATTACAAGAGCGACTTGTGATTTTTCTTATTAGCAAAGGAAATTTAAGGAAAGAGAAAAGTTATAAATTAATTGTATTTTCAATTACTTATTTCTTAGCGGTTAGTTAAAAGTAATTTAAATCAAGAAACTCGACTTTTCAGTAGAAGTAAAGAACACATTATTTATTAGTATTCCTGTCAGAATTTCATATAAAACGAAAATTTTATTGTGGGTATAGGTCCACCTCACTGAATTGTAATTAACCCTTTTCTATCAATTTAATATTTAAAGCCGTTTCGGAATTTGTATTTACATAAGTTTATAGTATCAACGGTTAAACATAAATTTCTTGACATTATGAACTTAAGTCAACTTATGGTTTTAAAATAAAATCACAATTTTAGGCAACATAAAACGTAATCTTAAACACTTTTTGAAAATCTTCTTCGCAATTTTCCAAATCTGGCTAAGCTTCGGGAATATGTAATGTTGGCAAGTTCTCATAAAATTGATGGAAAACAGGTGGTGGTAGCAAATGAAGAATATCTAAGAGATCTTCCTTCTTTTCTTTATATTAAATCGTTACCATAGTAGAATATCTTATATGATCTTTCATGGTGGTTCTATCTTTCTTTCTTAAAAAACTAATTTTTTTTAAATTCGTCATCTGTATAAAAATTTTTGTAAAAAATAATTCCCAACATGCTTTTCCGATATTGAAATCAATGTACTTCCTGAATTTTAAAGTACTTGACAGAAGGCCAACAAAGTCAAAAAAGTTATCTCCAATCATTTCAACCACTTGAAACTTATTTTTAGCGCCGGTAGCTCGAACTAATTTAAATCAATCGTGGGGATGGACAATTCGCGTTCTGGATTTTTATTTTAATCAAAGAATCACCCATATCGCATTCCATAATGTTTTCACTTTTTTAAGAAATATTAATCGACTTAAGCTTATAATATCGTAAATTTATATTTTATATTATGCCGGTATTGGACTTAAGTTGACTTACGTTCATTTGATTCATTTTCCCGACAAAATAAACATAAGTTCATTGCATTTGCATGACTCTCATTCTTCTTTTTAAAGATTAACTTGTGTTCTATATACCAATCCATAGAGAGCAAAATTTAAAAAAAATAGTACTAATAACTTAAAAAAGCATTTTTATGGCTTAAGTTAGGTTTACCTAAACCCCACAATTTACTTAAAATTATTAGTTTTAAAATTATTCTTGGATAGTTGTTGTTTCCGATTGTGGATAGGAGGGCCCGTGCCCTTATGACCCTTTAGGGTAAGCCGATACTGATCAACACGGATCATAAACATCTTCTAGCTACTCAGAATGAGGAAGTATAAATATGTTCTATTGCTCCATTTGTGTCTTGACATATACAAGACATACTGGGCTATCCAGCTATTTTGTTATTTTTTGTGTTATATTGTGTTATCTATTATACCTATTGCTATGATAGTTTTCAAAAATATAAGTTATGGATTTTCAGTAAAAATATAAAAAAATTAATTTTATGAAGAGAGCTTGTATTTTGGTTGTGCCGAATTAAATGATAATGTGGTTTTGTAACCACACTAAATTTTAGTTTTAGTTTTAAAATGTAACAATAGATGTTATAATAACTTGTCAAAATTTTAAATCTACAAGTTCGAAAAAGGTACGCGTGAAGTGTGAACAGTGGGAACAAAGAACTTCGATCCCGTCTCTCCGCCTTGGAGGAGCCGTTATAGTGTAAATGCTCTATAAAATATTAAGAAATTAAATACTAATCAAATTACTCAACAGTGTAAAAAATATGTTAGTGTTAATAATAAAATTTTTTAAATAATAAGCTATCATAATTTGTTCTACTACGCTAAGAAATATTAAGCAGAGAACTGCAAAAGATTTGAAGACGCAGCCAAGCGATATGGTTATATTTGGAACCCAACTGAATCAAAATTTGCGAACATCAACGAAAGAATAAGAAAGAAACATCAACGGTATTTGGTAGAAGGCGGTTAAATAGATTTACATGATAAAAAAAAACCTACTACTTTTATAATTTATTACAATGTCGACAGAAAGCTTTAAATACAAATTTTATAAATTAAAAATTTCAATTTGTGTAAAATTACCTGTAAAACCTTTTCAACGAACTATAAATAATAAAAGCTAATATAATTTTTCAATTTAAAAATCTCAATTTAAAAATTAAAATTATTAAAAATATCTTACAAAAATGTAAAAAATTATTTCAATTTCCTCCACTTTGGGCCGGTAATTCTATCATCTATGTCTATGGTATTAATACAATTTAAACTTACAAATTGAGATTTTAAATTGAAACATGATTTTTTATTATCGTTTGCTGAAAAGGTTTCACAAATACTTTTACACAAATTCAAATTTTTTACCTTACAATGTTTCGTCTTTATATGGAAAGGATGTACAAGACAGTATAGAATTAGAAACACCGATATAAGGAAAGTTCTAAATATCTACAAACGTTAATGAAAAGATACAGGAATACCGGATAAAATGGAAAGAACATGTGGAAAGAATGAACGACGCAAGAATTCCGAAACAAATTATAAATTACAAACCCCATGGGCAAAGAAATGTTGGGCGTCCACGCAAAAGATGGAAAGACTCATGAAGTCGGAACAGCAGGCTATCCAAAGCCTAATCCATGAAATGTAGAAAAAGATCTACAATTTTACTTATACTAAATTTTTTTGAAATTTTAAATAGTATTTCTGTCGATATACAAAAAAATACAAATATTTGTAATAAAGAGTTCGTAATACCTACAGAATTATAATTGTTGATGTTTCTTTCTTCTTTTATCTTAAATAGATGTCCAAATATTTCAAATTTTATATTTTGCTACTTTAACATGGAAGTAATACTCGATTAAACTTATCAAGGCTTCCACCTCCAATTTATCATAAAAGCTGTACTCTTTTTAATTTACTTGCGGTGTTTTCTAATATTCAAAAACCTTTATTATCGTACTTTTACTATTTGTTAATACTCGAATCGTCGTAAATACTGCTTGGGCCTTCCACTTTATGCATACCTTTTCCGAACTTTAAAATTCGAACTTTGACAAATTATTGCGACATCTATTGTTACAATTTAAATCTAAAATTTAGCGAGGCTACAAAAACACGTATTTCCACAGATTATTAGCCGTTCAGCACAACTAAAATCCCTTCTTTATAAAATTAATTTATTAAAATCCATTTATTCAAAATTGAAACTTAAATTTTGAAAATTTTCATGACAGTACATGTACATATTTGTCTTTTTAAGTGAATCCAATGGGGGGGGGGGATACTACAAAAACACATAATGTTCATCCCAGGCGATAGGACCCATGGGTAGGGAAGAAATCAACATTATTTTCGACATATCCAATAGATTTTCTACGGATCAGGTTTTTCCCGCAATTTTACGCTATTTTTAAAATATTTTTACTTAAATAAATTAAGCCTATTATATTAAGTTTTAATTATTAACTTGTGAAATGAATATTACAAAATTAAAATACCAATTGAAAATTTTTGATAAGCTTTCAGTAATTGTGATACAAAAATCTTTCCTTACTGCTCTAATGAGAAGCAGCTTGGAGAAGATAAAGTCCACGCAGGAGGTAAGAACCTTCTGCTTTTAAATGCGTGGAGCCCTGGTGTTAGGTCAACTAGCTCTTTGATGGAAACGTCGGTATGCGAGGGCCATGGGTCGTGTAAAAACGCCTCGGATAAACTCAAGGAAGCAGCTTTGCAAACACACACAAAATAAACTTAACAATAAAATAAAAATAAACATAAAAATAAACAATACGGTGGTCATTGCTTAAAGGCTTAATGATAAAGTCGATGCTTATGGTGTTAGTATGGCACCAGTGGAACGTAACACCGTAGTCCACTACAGGAGCCGACCAGAACGGCACAGTAGCGACCGCACTGACACCCAGAATCCCCACCCAAACAATCAATCGACGGAACACTCGAATGGTCATATTCAATCCCACTAAGGTAACCACCGAGCCTCCGACGACCAAACCAAATAGCAGCGACCCCGGCGCAATGCCGCACTCTGTATATAAGTAGGTCACACATCGAAGCCTTTATAATATAAAATATAAAATCATAATTAAACACAAAAAAAAAAGTATCGACACAAAATTTCAAGTATGAAATTTGAACTTACGTCGATAAATCTGGAGTCTTGCTGCTAATACAATTTACCAGTACGTCGACATAAAATTAAAGGAAATAATACCCAAGCAAAGTTTAATAACCAAAACGTAATAATATAAATAAGTAGCATTACTACATTTATCAAAAACCACACTTAAACTTGGTATTATTATCGACGACTGCAACGTGAGATAGTAGTAGATTGCAATTTATCACCAAGTGCAGAAAGTTGTAACCTGTCACTTATCTATCAATTGCAACCATTATTTAAATAAAATTGCAGCACAAAAAAAGAATACCAGATTGTTACACATAAATAAAAAATAAAACACATTTAAAAAGGCCAAGGGAAAAAATACGCCATCGAGCTTCAGATGTTAAAATATTGGCCAATCGATCGACAGGTACTGTGAAGTAATAGCAAATAAAACATGTTACTCACCGATGCTACTGGATAAACATCCTTCCCAGAAATTATGGGCCAGGGTGGTCGGATAGGGACACATGGCACGGCCAAAAAAACCACAATCCTCCAATCGCGGATCAAATTCCCTACTGGGATGGAAAAACAGCATATTCCATATAATATCCGGATTCTCGGACTGAAATTCCCACAAACGTAACCATACTCCGCAAAATCGAAAACCAACCCCGAAAATCACTTCACAGCCCACAAGACGTGACCTTCTCGTCCGCCATTCTTCCCAAGTCCCTCTCAGCGCGCAGCTCGACTTGCGTTCCGGAAAACAGATAATAAAAATATCGCAGAGTCCACAACGCCATCTCATTCAATTTAAATGAAAACGCAGTGGCCAACCAAATTGATGTATAAGGTTGAACATAACGGATGTAAAGTCCAAAATCCGTTATAATTGATATAATAATTATTTAAAAAGCAATATCTATTGCTGAAAGCTTCTGAAAAAACTTAGATTTTTAACTGTTTATTATTAATTTAGAGCCCTAACCATTTATATTATAAAAAATGTACCCACCGATTTATAAATATTATATTAGCAAGTGCAAAGTCGATTAGAATCATATCAGAATTTTTATTTAATAGCAAAGGCAGCTTCAGAAACACCCTGTCTAAATGCGGTAAAATAAAATTGCAGTCGAGCTTTAGCATCGTAACAAACGCATTTGTTTCCTCCAATTCAGGAGGGGTTACAGCAATTTACCTCATTTTACAAATCTATTACATGGGAGACGACGGTTGTAACCTTAACGTCAGCGAGCGCAACTGCCAACGGAAGGCGCTCCGATTCGACTCCGAGTACAGTCTAAAACAAGTCCCTGTGCTAATGGTTTACCTTTCTTCTTCTTCTTCTATAGCCCGAATGCTATTTTTATAAACAAAACTCTGGTCCATCCTTTCTGGACTTTAGGCCTCTCCCCCGTTGAGGGGAGGGTTGATTTATCATCGTATCATGATTTATCATAATTTCCTGTCATAACAAGAAAAAACAGTGTGCAGACACATCGAAGGCAAGCCTAGCAAGCTGCGTAAGATATAAAACCGTACTCGTCAACACACAGCAACATTCTGTTAATGCAAATTGATGTTCATTAGAAGAAACCTACATACTAAATGGATTGATATAAAAATAAATACCTAAATGTATAATGCTGAAAATGCTGATATGTTGAAAAATACGTTCCTCAACTTATATTCGAACCCATGCATATTAACTGTGAATATGCGCGCTCAAACAACTGCGCTGCCAGGGCGATTAGTTTATGTAGCGCGGAACTTCTATAATATCTCGTGACTAATTCTAGGACAACTACAAAGTATTTTAAATCTGAGCCATCGTTTATGGACTCAAACAACGTCGGGCTGTTTAATATTCAGCAGCGTAACCACCATGGTACGAGTGGTGCATTATTCGCATTAAACAATATTATCCCGAGTTCCTTTTTCAAGTTTCTGTACCAATAAATGTGGGAACGACGCAGGTGGTCTAGTCTAGAGCATGTCTAGAAGGAATGGGGGTACCTACCCTGGAAAAGACGGTCAGTCTTTAACAGCTTGTGGCTCGAAGAGGTTGTAACACGACGGTCAACCTGCTATTTTATAATATTTTACTTATGTACTGTTGTATCCTTTGTCCCCCTAATAGCTCTGGGTGACGAAGAACAAACAACTTTGTGCACCTACCTTAGCAAAGCTCTTAATCTCAGGATGTTTTTTATTATCTTACGTATCTCACGTCAGCAACTCTTAATTAGCATCAGCACAAAAGAAACACAATTTGGTTCAGCTAACAGATTTATTAAACAACAACACATAAATGAAAATGGAACAAATAACAATCAACAGAACTCATCAAACAAATCAAATGCAAACTTAAAATTAAAAAACGAACTATGCTAACCTTGTTATATTTTTCTTGACAAGACGTGGCTATCGTTGCACAACACACTGTACTGGTAATCACCTGGTCCAATTTGATCGCCTTTTCTTGGTAAGCTCCTGGCCTATCACAATTCCAGTCCAAATGCTGCTCTATATGTGCGGTCTCCTCGTAAGACACACACGTAACTATACCTTTGGATGGTATGTAGTAATATCTCTCAAATTAATTCTGAATTAATTAATTTTCCTGCTCAATTCACCTTCCATCCTGGATAGCCAATATAGGCCCGTATTTCCGCAATTAATCGTTACTATTACTCGTCACACTTGTATAATTCGCGACACGACACGTCGATTCCCAAAACTTCAACAATATTCAACGATATTCAAAGCGCGACACGACACATCTACTCTGGATGTTTGATCATTTGTAACTCACTACTCCATCCTCATATTATCCCTGGATACCAATTCACTTTTTTGTTTTGTTTTTGTTCCTTTTCGGACATCCTTCTTTTTCCTGCTTGTTTTTCTTGCCAGTTTATAGCCTACGTCTTTATTTTCCGGTAAACGGTTGCACAGTCTTAACCTACATGCCTTAAAATTAAACATATAACCAAATGAACTTGAACAATAACTAATTTAAACAATTTGGAACAATTCGAACCTCTCCAAATTGTGTTGCCTTTGTACTGGGCTTTTATTAAATTTCTCTCTTTATTCAAATACGGGTCACAACAGTACATAATTTTTCATTCATTAATAAATAATTGTTATTATACAGCCAAATCAACATCTAATTAATTATATCCTACATAAAGTAGTTATAATTTAGCTCAACCGACCGTGCAGGCCCAAGGCTTCTCCATTCATTATCTCTCTCCTAGTTTACAACCCAACGCTACAAAGACAAGCCCGTGTGTATCCGGTATCTCTTTGTTCGCTATAACTCGACCACAGAGCGTTGATATTCACCGGAAGGCCGTGCTATATCCGCTCCGTAACTCAACCAGCGATTACACCAAGGCACTGCTGTGGAACAGTTAGTAGTTAGATTTTATTAAATACTTACCGTAGAGCTAAATTAAGATAAAGAAGAAATGAAAGCCCATGCTTTTAACTGCATTCCACAATCTTGTACACTATTCTCTGAATACAGTGGCGGCTTGCCCTATAGGGCTCAAGGTCACGTGCCCAAATGATGTTCTAAAAAATTGGCGTTTGCAGAGACCGGGGTGTTTGAGGGTATGGAAGATCTATTTGTTTGTTGTTGATCTATTAAATTCATATTCAAAGCAAAGATTTAATATAATTAATCTACAGTTTCTACAAAAATAATAATATTTTATGGTGATCGGGTGCTAAAACATTAAAAAATAATTTATGATACTGCTTTACTTTTGTCGGCTACGATAATTATTATGTTAGTTATCTTTTCATAATTGATTTGAATGATAAAGTCAGCGAAATTCGGTAAGGAATCGTCTGTAGATTACAGAAACATTTTTATACCCCCACAAGACGGGTGGGGTGGGGGGTTATCTAAATTTCTTAAATATTCGCATTTATCCTAAATATTATCGATTAAAGCTTTTGTAAAATTAAATAACTCTAGAAGTAGAAGTAAATAAATAAGTATATAAAAATGCGGTAAATTTTTACTTTTTCCTTTTCTTTAAATTTTGTAATTAAATTTTAAATTTCGTTTACAGCAGAAAATAGTGCATTTTCGCTAGCGTATAAATATTAATGCAATAACAACCACTCAAGGATGCTTTCTGCTCGTGGTACATACACTATTTATTCTACGACCACTTAGAAAATGAACACAAAATTAATAGGAGCACTTTCGTTCTATTTTAACGTAACTAACTTATAATGATATTTTCGTCGCCGTAACATGAAATTACAATAATTTAAAAACCAAGATATAAAAACAATCAGCATAAATCGTTGTAATTTCATGATACGACTATCCCTTATGGAAGAATATTGTATAGTTAAAGTTCACGGTATGGTAAATGCAGAACAGGATACCGAAGTTTTCAACATTCTCGTACACAAATTTTAATGCGTTTTCTGAAGTTTTTACTGTTTCGAACATTGCTCGAGACAGAATTTGTGAGAATAGAGAGTAAAATTAATAAAATTAGCACATTTTCTAAGCCAATAAGCCAGATTTATACGACCTCGAATTTTATAAACCCCCCAACATTACAAACAGAATTATGTAAATTTATATCTTGTACACAACCCCAGAAAAAATAACATTACAGCCGCCAAAGGTACGATAAAATCTATGAATGGAAAAGTTGAAAGTATCCACATGCAAAAATATTTCAAATACAAAATTGGTATAATATATCACAAATTTTGTTTATAAATTTATCATCGAAAATCGATATGGGGAACCTACACCTGAAATTTTATTTGAAGAAAAAACATTATTTTACCTTTTGTGTAACGTAAAAGTTACAATGGTAAAAAATGCCTTTTCTGTTTTAGTAATGGCCGGGATACTATTCTAGTAGCTTTGTAAAATATGTTTTCCACTTATCATTGAAATATTAAATATTACAGCCACTTTACCTTTTTATATAATTTTTTAATAAAAAAAAATTAACATTTGATCCGCAAATTACTTGAGCACTTTTTACACGATTATTTAAGAGAAAAGTTTATAACAAGCTGATATTGAAATTTTACTACTAATTAAGCATATTAATTTCGTTTAATATGTAACTTTATACAAAAGATAACTTTGTAGGGTTTGTCCCAGGATATATGTGGAGACACCAATATCGATTCTAATCAATGTTTTGAAATTTGAATTTTATTTTGAAAATTATACAATAGTGAATATTTGGGATGTTTGCATTGTTCTGAAACATAACATAATGTTATATAACATTAATATAAATTTATAACATTGTCGTTGAATATATTATGTACATAATATGCTATGTAAAATATTTAACATAACTTTTATTATTAACCCTTTGTTTATAAAATAATACGTTAACATGTTTTCTACAGTTGTTGTTAACAATAATCAAATTTAACTAATTAAAAGCTAACGTAACCTTTCTAGTACATTATGGTGAAACAAAGCTCGTGTCACAAAGTTAAGTGGGATTATTTCGTTTTACAAATAATTATATACAATGTAAAGGGTTTTCGACAAACTTATCAAGTTCTGGTGTATAAAGCTTCAATTTACTTCAAACGAAAATATTTAGTTTTACCCACAATTATTTTTCTTTTAAAACTTTTAGTTTAATTTGATATCAATATAAAGTTTAAGCGGCTTTCATTAAATTTTTAAATCAAAGTCAAGTTGAAATTGAAAAGTGTGATTTCCTCAGAAAAACCATAACCAGAGTGTGAAAGTGACATGTTTTACTAAATCTTTTGAGTTCCAAAAAAACCCGGTGTAATTTTCCGATCGACCGTAGCGGTGGCTTGATGTCACTTCTGGCTGACTTTAGAATGGAAATTCCGAGTTTCAATATCGGAGTTCATGGAGTTTTTTATTTCAGACTTCGTACGTACTGAATTAAAATTAAACGTACATTACTTTGTTCGACGTTGTTGAAAATTTTCGATTTTTCGGGAAGGTTATAATAATACATAAAACAGCATTACAGTAAAGTAGGCACAAGGATTATCAAATTGGAAATTTTACAAAATATTTGTTAATCTCGTATGGCTCTGGTGGATGAGCTTCACTTGGAAAGGAATTAAATTTTTTTCAACCATTTGTACTATAATCCTTTTTGATGTGCTGTATGGGAACGAGTGTATTTTTTGCAGGCTTCGCGTTGTAATCCATATTTCCATTGGAAAGCATGATTTGTAATTTATTTTTACCTATAAAATGTGTTACACATTTGTAAATATGGAGCGCATAAATCGCAAGTAAATTTTCACGTTTAAATCCAACGCGACAAGAATATAAGCTCGACATACCGCGCGTATTATCCGAAGTACGTACTAAGTTTTGAATTGTAAAAATAATTCTAGATCTTGGGATTTTCAAAACAATTTACAAAATTAATTAAATTTGCAAATCACTAAATTCTACTTTATTGGAAGCTCACAATTTTTCAGAACACGACATAATACAGGTTTAGTGAATTTAATACATTTCCGAAGTAATTTGTCAGTTAATTTCATCATGGTTAAATCATAAAAAATTAATACATTAATATGCTATTGCATAGAGACATTGTTCAATTTACAAAGCAAAACTCAAAATTACAATGTAAAATTACAAACGAAACTATAAACCACAACATTACCAGGTTATGTTAACTCATTATCACTAGAACTCCTTTGTTAGTGTTTATTTGACCCAACTTTTCCATTATTATACTCACAGTTTGGTGTTGATGCACATATAGGTAATATTACAAAGTTCATCTCTATTACTGCTAACTTGTAAATAGCAAAATTTTTTTGTTTTCATCAAGAACAAAGACATTCAATGAAGCTGAAAGGCGCTTATGGGTATTAAAAAAATCATTCGAGTATGTATTATAATATAAAAATATACAATATCTATTTGATGCCGTTACGCCGAACAAAAAAATATCGTCTATCTATGCGTAATATCATAATATCCGAAAAAATATTTAAATAAAAATAAAAAACTGAAAATTTCATACCGCGGAAGAAGTTATCGGGGTTTCTCCGATACACGCCAAGTAACAAAAAGAAATTTTCGACAACTTCTAGACTACATGGAATTCTGAAATTTTGTACCGACATATATATTATGTAGGTTGGCTATTCCACGCGCTTGAGAAATCGCAAAACTTTTAATTCCGTCCTGTGGAAGATTTTATCGACGATTCGCCGATTTTACTTCTTAAAAGTAGTAGATGACGTAATGTTAAATATGTTGTTCCATTAAATTGTTCTCTCCTTTTTCTCTCAAGTTTGAAATTTTAATCGAAACCCCACTATACTAGTCACCTGATACTGCAATGTTAGGCCATTGCTGGACATTTACGTACAGAGTTCTCAAAAATACTGTCTAGATCATCTGTGATCTGTGAGTAGACGGACAAACGTGGGTGCTTCGAGGCGCGCTCGTATGGGACGGTGCTGTGTGTCGTTGGATCAACTATAATGTGAAATTATCTCCCTTTCACCTAGATCGATAAGGGAATCTGGTAATAGGTTACTATGACCCTCGTGAATTGTCAAAATCCTCGTGAGTGTGATCAAATAGTGAAAAATCATAAGTGTTTTCACCATTTGCTAAACTACGGTCAATCAAATCCGATGGCGATCCTCCTGAGTGAAGACGAAGTCGCACAACTACGACTTACATTTATGTGCAGCCTTTAGGGCCGCACAACCAGTATAATCATGTCCTAGATGGTGAATTATAAGAATTCGTATTAATAATAGTAGAAAATGAGGGTACCTTATACAGGAACGAGTTTATTATTACTTCTAACCACTGCAAGGGATGACTATGGAGAATAATGACAAGCCTTAACAAGTTGAAATTGTTATTCCAGATCGTGTTGACATAAGCCCAAATAGCTTACGCACTCCACATACTTTAAAACCCCAAGATGGTGACTTTAGGGTTTTTAATCAGATTTTAATCATGTGCTAAAAAATATTCCAATGAATATCATGAATGTTTAGTTATGAACCAATGAACCTGTCTAGAAAAATGCGATGCTCTAACACTGCATGTCGGCAATACTTGAACCAAAACCAATTATTACAACGTGTTGTAAACTATTAAATGGTAATTTAGAATTCAAACATTTGGACATTCTCAAAACCGTTCGCTGATCATGGAATTTTTTAACCGTGCGCTGATCATTCCTGACAGACCAACTGTTGTGATTATTATACAAGAGACGTTTGAAAAGCTTTGTAACGGATTACAAAAACAAAGCAGAACTACGAGAATAAATAATCTTCTTCTTCATACGTATTGTAGGACAATGTCCTGTTTTCTACATACTTCTCTGGTACTTCTTTAGGGGTTGCTATCCTGTGACGATGACGTCCAACTTTCGTACCATCTTTTAATTGCTCTACCAGGTAGTCTCCTAGTTCCTGGCCTTTGGGTTTGCACCACTCTGGTAAGTCTTCCTTCTTGTATTCTCTCAACGTGGTCCTTCCAACGTCGTCGCCTATCCCGGGCCCATCTGACCACATCTTTTATGTTACACGATTCGCGGATTTTTTCACTTCTGGCCCTGCCGCGAAAACTTCAGAATGTTTATTTATAAAGTTGAATTTCAAGATGTAAAGTCAGTCTTGACAGCGTTAACGCTTAGAAAATAATCAATCAAATTCAAAAGGTTGCATAAAATTCTTAATATTTCCGGAAATTATTAACAAACCTGTTAATATGAACGTTTAAGCTTCCAGAAATCAGTTTGTGTCCAGATTAACCCCACAACATTGCTACAGATTTGCATTACTCTGGAATCATATCTCAGAATGACTCTTGGAAGGCAGCAGCAAACCACCTATTTACGTGACAGTCCAAAGAAAATGATATTATTAATCATTTTGAACAATTTTCCTCGAGCTAAAGCCCTCTGGAAGCCAATATTCAAAATTACTATCGTAGAGCAACATGCTGAATATTTATTACCTCCCGCGGTCTATTTGACGAATAACAGCCCCACATTGACAGCCCCCGGGCTGTTACCGTCCACGTGGGGCTGTTATTATTTAAAAATGTCTTCTCAAACTGGAAGTGTATTACACTTCCCGTGGTTTAAGGAATACGTTAAACTTTAGGTCCCCTAAATATGCGATATTGCTACTCACGCACCTCATACAGGTACATAAGAGTGGATGATTACAAAACCTAATTGGAAATTGTTAAATAAAAGATTGAGTTCCTTACAAATATGTTAAAGAGCACATCAGCAAGAAATATTTTCTATCGAGTGTTAAAAACTAAAACGACGACGCTCTTTCTAATATTATATAACTGCAGCTAAATATCAATCTGAAAAATTTTCAAAATCGTCAATCTTATAATTACTAGATAGAGCATAATCATATATTCGACGCAGGTTGTTTTGAAGCACACGCTATGATGATGGTGGAGGGTATACAAGGATTATTTTCCTTTTGCATAGTTGCTTAAGCGGGTTCAACTGATACACGTTTATGTTATTTCATATGTTACTAACGAGTCTAAGTCCTATTTGGTAAATATAATATTGTCTTCTTCTTTAACTTCTTTGAGATCTGTTGATCTGTTTTGTTAAGAATTTTTTCAAATTATATCTGTGAGCATAACTGATATTTACATCTTAGGTAGCTTGCTAAGCTGGCCCTCGATGTGCATGTAATCTGTTTTATATTTTTATGACAGCAAATCATTAACGCAGGTGGCCGAACGGCTTTAAGTGCCCTCCAAAGCGCGGACGCGATCAAGAAAATTTGACGTTCAAAGGCGAGAAACCCTACGTTAGCAGTTGATCGCGCTAGCTATCAGGCCATGGCCAACGTCAAAATAATATGTTCTTTAAATAAAATAATAAGCAGAGAAGAACAACCTCCAAGAGTACGAACTAACTACACTGTTATCAGCTTTATCAGAACTTCTTTCGTTTGAGCTGAATATTCCTGAGTCACTTCCGGATTCACAAGGGCATATCATGCTGTCTCTTTGCTTGTCAAATTTTGGGGCTCTGCGATTAGCGAATGGCATCTATGCTAATTATATAAACGGGCCACAGCAAGACTTCAATCCTACAAAAATTGGTGTACTGTCCTTCGGAGTTAAAGTTTGAAGATTAAGTACCTTGCCTTATTCAATATCAGCCCAATACAACGCCCGAAAAAGTTTTTCGTAAAGAATTTCGGAGAGTGCTTCATCATCTGCATATTGGGTAACGTATTAGTACACAGAAAGATCCAGTATCCCCTCTGAGACACCATTTTGAATTGAACAAACCTCGCTTTACCTACCAACCCAGTCCACATAATGTTACAGCCATTGATTTTATATTTACTAGATAGGATATAACCATATATTCTGTGATATGTTTCATAGCTTCCTCCGATGGCGGAGCTATGTATGCAAGAAAATTTTTCATTTTACATTGTCAAATGGCTGCAATTGAATATTTTATACACGAAAGAGAGTTATTTCATGTATTATTTCTTTTATTTCTTGATTTTTCTATAAAATAACTTGGATGTTTGAAATATCGATTATGTTGTT
The DNA here is from genome assembly GCA_932274525.1 of Podabrus alpinus. Taxonomy (NCBI): domain Eukaryota; kingdom Metazoa; phylum Arthropoda; class Insecta; order Coleoptera; family Cantharidae; genus Podabrus; species Podabrus alpinus. Next base: position 25,024,180 of record OW026454.1, read on the forward strand.
TTGTAATATCATAAATATGTAGTATTATAATATGTACCTGTATTCTTCTGATTCCTGTCTGTACTAGTTATCTGTTTGAAGCTGTTTGAGCTGTAGGTCCTGTGACAGGACCTACAGCTTAACGTGGATTTCTACCACGGAACTAGACGATTTTTACACCGTCTAAATGTCCTATCTAGTAAATACATATAAGATCGAAGGTTACAGCATACTGCATACTTTAACTGTGTTGCTGCAAAAAAAATTAATCAATATCGCTAAGTTACTCATTCTTAAGAATACGATCGGTACTATGTAATATCTGAGTTTCTACAAAGCACCATCATAAAAACAATAATTGATCAGGACCGTATCGAGAAACAAATAATTAAAAAAATTCATATTTACCATGCAGATTTCTCATCGCATTCTTAACAATAATTATTTATTTATTTTCAGCAACTGAAAATAAACAGAAAAGATACAGTGAAAACAAATTTGAACAAAATACGAGAGAACAATTTCGTAACAATAAAAAGTTTTACACCATTTTTGCTTGTTTTTTTATAACATATTATATACTTTTTTATTGTGCATTCAAAAAGTACTTCATACTGTTTCTATGCATAATTTACAGCAATTTTCATGTTCACTACAGTCCATAACCACATTGTACAAATGTAGCAAGATGAAATAAACAAATTACGGGTTATTTAATAACTAAATAATTACTTCGTAAATTTAGGGAAACCCAAATTTCCCCACGGAATTTCGCTATGAAATTATGTACGATATGTACATAATATGAAATATCATACGATGTACCTACTTATAAAATTATCGAAAAGCTTTGATTCTAGTGGGTAGTAAGTATCTACGAGTTATGTTACAGAACATTGAAATGAAATTTTAATTAGCCAACATTTTTGTTGAATGGAATTTATTGTTAAAATTGCTTTTTAAAAGCTACAAACTGTAGGGCAGTTAAAAATTTGAGAAGATACTTGAATTCTAAACCTGTTTCATTTTAATTTCGAAAAAAAAAATCTTAACGTAAGGATCATTATCAACACTGCTATATAACAAAACAAATTGTAACCGTTATCCTCAATTTATCACGACTCGACTGTAAATTTATGGCTTCTTCAAAATATAGTAAGTAGGCTTTACGTATTAGTGAGTATTGAAATTTCAGAGCAAATTCTGCACCGACAATTTAATTATGAAACCTAGTTTGAAACAATCACATCATTCGAACGTGATGAGCTTATTCTGAAATATCTTCATTTTACATATTCCGCTTTCATTTTAAATTATCAAAATCAATATTTAACCAAATGCCGTTTAAAACTCCTATGTGAGCTGTGAAAATTTATGGGCATTAGTAAAATCAACCTTCGTGATTTTATTTAAATATTTAACTTGAAAATTTCTTTCAATTTTTCTCGTTGATTTTATGCTTGACGGTTTGTGGTAGATACATACCGTAATTAATTTTATAAAAGGGAAATATTGTAATAGGGATGAAAAATCAATTTTTAAATTTTAAACGAATAAATTGTCATGGACGATTACAAAACTCAAAATTACTCTTTTGGATGGTTTAGTCTGTCAGATTGATATTGTCAAAATGATGAGGTGGGAAGCTCAAAATTTGTAACAAAGTTTTAAACGAGGTAGTCCCTACGTATTTTGGTGACTTCCAATTAAATTATCGTATAGTACTTCGAGTAGAATATTATGTAAATTATAAATAAAATAAATAACATTGAAATGTAAATACAATTTATTGTTTTTGGAATTTTATTATTTTCGTTTCGTTCAAAATTCACGCAAGGTTTATAAAACATATACTGTGTATGAATGTATGTGCTACATAATAATATGTAAATGAAAATAAAATACCGAGTTGTATTGAAACGATAATAATAACAAGCTCTTGCAAATTAATAATAAATAAATAATTTGTGAGTGCTTTTACTTTTCGTAAATTTTCATTTTGGTCATTCTAGTTTGATTTGTTGTGTGTTAAATTTCTACAATTTTCTTGCATTTTATTATTTGTAATTATTTTATTTTATTACCTTTGTTTAATATTTCACTTCAAATTCTCCAATTTTTCAATTCATTTGTAATTTTATAACGAAATGAATTTTACTTTCAATTATGAGTGATTCTTTGTTTAAGCATGCGTTATGATGTCATAATAGACCGAACATCGATTCCGTATGCTATCTTTTTTATAATTTTTCAATTAGAATTTTAGCACCCCTCCGATTATGATTAAGATTAGTACCCCGTGGTAAACTTTGTATTGATTCAATCTTATTGTGCTTCCACATGTACATTGGCGATACCCAACTATACGTAGGTGATTGTCTTGGCAATGTAAATGGAATCATTTACTCTAAACTACAATCTGGATTCAAATGGTCAATCCAGAATGGGCTGGTTTTAAACCCCACTAAAACCCAATGCATCTGCGTTGGTAGTTTTAGTGGATTCAAAGCAGCAATGGACAATAGAAGAGTCGAAGTGGAGTTCAGTGAGTGCGTTGTGAACTTCTGCTCAAAAAAAAGAAATCTGGACATGATCTGGGACTGTCATCTCGCATTATCTCATCATATAAGCAATATCTCAAGCCAGTGGCGGCTCGTGAGAAATATGTTTGGCTGTTCTGCATTATAAAAAAGGGAAGGTATCAGTAAAATGCTAATCTCAAAAAATAAACTTACTTATTGCACGTTTTTAAGCATTAATGGCGTGCGCCAGTGCTTGCTTGTGGCAAACTTAACTTATCAATAACTTTTTCGTTGAAATTCAATATTCCCGAGATAAATTTTTTTACTATTGACAATATCGAAAGACACAAACGGAAAACAAAACAATTCGTTCTTACGATTACAGGCACAAATCCATTTGTTCCGTAAATAAATATTCGTATTAAATTGTCATTTATACATTTTACCTCGACTTGGTATATACCGGCAATTTCTTATCACTAATTGTTCTTGATAACTAAATTTAAAAATTACATTCATTTTTAAAAACGACCTTCTTCGTAAGAGATTTTAAAAACGACTAAATAAAATGCCTTAGTTAGCTTATCACGTCGTAATAATTCTGCATATTTGTTATTTTAAAAATAGAACTTATTGTTTTGTTTTCCGTTTGTGTCTTTCGATATTGTCAATAGTAAAAAAATTTATCTCGGGAATATTGAATTTCAACGAAAAAGTTATTGATAACTTTATCAGAACTTCTTTCGTTTGAGCTGAATATTCCTGAGTCACTTCCGGATTCACAAGGGCATATCATGCTGTCTCTTTGCTTGTCAAATTTTGGGGCTCTGCGATTAGCGAATGGCATCTATGCTAATTATATAAACGGGCCACAGCAAGACTTCAATCCTACAAAAATTGGTGTACTGTCCTTCGGAGTTAAAGTTTGAAGATTAAGTACCTTGCCTTATTCAATATCAGCCCAATACAACGCCCGAAAAAGTTTTTCGTAAAGAATTTCGGAGAGTGCTTCATCATCTGCATATTGGGTAACGTATTAGTACACAGAAAGTTCCAGTATCCCCTCTGAGACACCATTTTGAATTGAACAAACCTCGCTTTACCTTACGATACGATACGATATTACGATACTTTGTAATTTAAACAGCCGTTTGTGTTCGGTTCGAAATAAAACAAACGACGCAAACATTTTTATAACAATAGATTTTATTTATGCGCACAAAAAGTTTTGTAATTGTTAACTAATTTTCGAAAAAAATCCTATTTTTACGGGTTATGAGAGAAGCTGAGTTAATAAATAATATGAGTAATGTTAGTAAAAACCTAAGTCCAAATTTCTTGATCTACATTTTATTACAGAAAATTATAGTTTGAGAATTGTTTTACAATGTAGAAAAATCTCTAAGTCCAAAATTATTATAAAATTTTATTAGGATTAGGGATATTAGTAAATTCATAAGCATTCATTTTATCTAGTAGGTATAAAGGACATTATATCCATAATTTCAATTAAAGTTTATAATACAAGATCTTTCTTTAAAATATTATTGCATGAAATGCTAGCACCGGTAGCTGCGTTTCAATGCAGACACAGTACATTCGACTCTACATTCGATGCGTGTACATACGTATCACGAGCTTTAAGAATTATTATTGTATTAAATACATACATTTTAATTTTATGCATTCATAATTTTATTTAAAGTTGCAAAATCTGTCCAAAAATAATTTAACTACTGTTTTGCTATAAATATGTGCAAGAAACTTGGTGTAATTAAAAGTTTTTAAAAAATTTATTGCTTATGCCCTAATTTCACTGCAATTTGTTTAACAATTGATGAACTAATATTAAAATTAGTTTTTCTTTTCAAAATTCGAATTGTAAACTACCTCGAAACAAAATCATAAAAGATACTTATACCACGTAAAACTATACCAATAATTGCTATAGCATTGTAGTCTGCTTTTCATTACAGCTCAGCTGCGCACAAGTGTAAGTATAGCGTTCAAGTTAGTCAAACATTTTGATAGCGGACTGGACGTGTATTTATTATTACACTATTTATGTGACTAGCTGTTAAATTATATATCAGTTACTGATATGCTAGCCAAAATAAGAAACACGCTTTCAAAGCTAAGCTGATAATGCACCATTCTTTATAATAATTTAAATTTGATTAAGGTTATAATTATATAATTAATTATGCAAGTATTGGTATTTTTATTGTTATTTTTGGTGGTTCTGCAGCTCTGCAACTCCTATGGTAGAACCGCCACTGTCTCAAGCACATATTATTTTAAAACTAAAATGTCTTGCTAGATTTAAGCACACTTCTTCCTTCAGTTGTTAAGCGGAACCTTGCAGTAATACTGGTATTGTGTCACATTATAGACTACTGTATAATTGTTTACCATAGGTTCCTCACTGAAAAGTTAAAGAACAGGCTACAGGTTATTTAAAATGCGTGTTTTCGATTTGCCCATGATATCGATTATAGGCAACACGTTCCACCCTACTGTAACTCACTCGGGGTGTTAAAGATGCAAGCACGGTTTGAATTCCAGTTTGCCATGCTGATGTTCTCGATCTATAGGATCACACTCCCTGGTTACCTGAATGGCCTAACAACAAAAAGGGGTCATTTCCACAACCAGGATTTGAAAAGTAACATGTGTATGTCTGTACCCATCCACAGGACATCAAAATTTTAAGAATAGTTCCAATACATGGCATGATGTACCATAATAACAAATAAACACCTGGACTTAATCCTAAAGTCAAAAATCAAGGCAACTTTCAAGAGGACATTAGTGTAACATCTGCAGAAAGGCTACTGATCCTTCACCTGCGTCTGGATATTTGTCGAAAATAGCTCTGATGAACATCTACCCTTTGAATAATTTACTATTTCTATACTGTGCGTATGCGTTAATAAAATAATAGTTATTTATGTATCAAGGGCACTATCAATAGAATATAGTACCGAGGGTAATTTAAAGCCCGACGCGTTAGCGGAGGGCTTTAAATTGCCCGAGGGCTATAATCTGATTGTGCCCGTGGTACATACAACGTTTTATTTCATTTTGGTACTTGGTACTTGAATTGTCAAAATTGAAGAATTAAGTATTTTGAGAAAAAATATCATGTCATTTTGTTTGTGCTATGAATTTTTGGTGTGCCATGGTTCCTATGGCGAGAAACTTGGAGGGGCGAGAATTAATTTTTTTATTTAGCAATAACTCGAAAACGGCACTAGATATCGAAAAACTGAGCAAAAAATTCTCGCCCCCCTCGCAAGGTACTCCCCTCCGTGAATTGTCGGTAGGAAGGCATATGCAAAATTTCAGATCGATCGCACAAAAAAAAACAGAGTCTGGACTAACTCTTTTGTTTTGATATTGTTGTCATTGCTTAGCAACTTTATCCCAAGTAACATTTTACCGTCATAAATGTACATATACCTTACAGAAATTTCCGTAACGGTAAAGCATTGATTTGCCCCTTTTGCAGTTACTGTATTGATGTATCATTTATGCACATATAAGGTACAGGTATTTTCGCAACGGTACGGCATTGATTTGTCCCTTTTGCAGTTACTGTATTGATGTATCATTTATGTACATATACATTACAGGTATTTTTGCAACGGTTCAGCATTGATTTGCCCCTTTTGCAGTTACTGTATTAGTACATCGTTTTTATAGCGATTATGTGTTGATTTTTTATGAACGAGATATTTATTTAATTGAAAAAATAATTTTTATAAAAGATAAAATTTTTGATTTTTAAATATTTCTATTATTTACATTTATTCAAATTCTAGATATGTTTTACATACTGCTAAATTGGTTCCCTGTATGTATTTTTGTTTGTCTGCGCCAGAATCTGAAAATTGACATTATAAATGTGATAATTTTTACTTACTTTTTTTTTCCGAGGCCAGGTTTTGAACCCATGCTGTACTGTACCTATACGTCTGAAAACCAACTGCTTAGCCAACTTGCCTACCTGGGTATACGGTATAAACTATGATATTTGTTATTTGATGGTCAATTTTATTTTCAATTCATAGATTAAAAATATTACCTAATATTGAATTAAAATAAATCAAATATTTTGCTTTGGTACTTTAAAATTTATTACATTATGAATTATTTTAAATAAAAGTTGTTATTTTGCACGTGTTTTGAAGGAAAATGCTACGACGTCACTTTAATTCGAATCGACAGCGGTGGTGGGATTAAATTTATTTAATTTAAATTTATTAAATTTTAATTTCCTGACTTTTAATTTCCAGAATTTTTATTTCAAATTTGGAGATTTTCGAAGATTTTTGATTGTTATTATTTGCGCCGTAGTTTTTCTTAAAAATCCGTATTGAAGTAACGAAGTTAGAAACTTTTTCAATATTTAGAAAATCAAAAATTTGATACATAGTTGAAATAAAGATTTATGATTACTAGAAAGACATAAAGACCGATTCCCCAACTATAATATTATTCCTTTCTCATTATAAGACAAAAAAATATTGGAGAATGTAAGAAGTCTCGAAGGCGTAATGGTAAATAGGCACGATGGTACCTTTGGCAATCCGTTGTACAGTGGTTCAACTCCCAAGCCGGCAAAGTTATTTTAAAAATAAATTTCCTAATTAATTAATTTTTTAATATTTTTATTAATAAATATTATAAACACAGTTATTTATCGCTCTTAAAACTTTAAAAGGGCCTTTAGTTAATTAGCTATTAGAAAACATAAAATATTTAAAATACACGTTTTACATTAGCTATAGTTAACTAAAGGGCTCTTTATATTATACGTTGATAATACCGGGCGTAAGAGGTTTAAAATTGCCGCCCCCAATTTAGAAATTTGACCGCCCTTCTTACTCCAATAATATCTCATATAATAATTATTGTAATATAAAATGCTTATCATAATTTGTAACCAATCAGAAACAAGAGTTTTTCTAACGGCGAAATTTTTTTTTATACATAATCTTGATACATAAATAACTATAATGTTACATATTTTTTACATTTCAATATTAATAAAAATTATAAAAAGCGCGTCTCGAAATTTAATTTAATAAAAAGGGACTTTGGAGAATAAGACGGATTTTTATTTATAAAATTATTATATTATACGAGTATATTATTATATGATACAGCACAAGGATAAGGACTGCGCTGCGCTACGCTCGTGCAATCTCCTTGCTAAAACCTGTACTCGTTGAATCTTTGAGTATTGTCCGAATCCGCGTTGCTGTAGCGGTAATAATTCCGTGAAGAAACGCCACGACTTAAAAGCACATCACATACGAAAATCGACATTTCAAACGCCATTTTTAATGTCGAAAATTGTGAAACAAATTGACCATATCGCATCACAATCATTGCAAAAAAAAAATCAAACAGAAAATTTCGTAAGTACCGAAAAAAATTGAAGCATATAATCGTACTAAATTTTTAATATAAAATTCGTTACTATAAAATTTATTTCTAAAATAGAAGTACATTGCTGTAAGTGAAGTCGGGTTGACACTTATTACTATTAGGGTTGACTAATGCGTTTGAACCGGTACCTGCATCGCATCTGTTGTTAGTCACACGTCAACACACTCATAAATTATATTCGAATATTTCCACTACAAAAGTGCAATATCCACCACAAAACAATAAAAAATATTCACAATATTCAAATTTTTAAATTTTAGTTAGGGGTTTTTGAATATTGTCGAATATTGTTGCATAAAACCTGAATATTTTACAGTATTTGCGGGTAAAATCCACGGTGCACGAATTGTATCTGTATAAATATCATGTAAAATAAACGCACGCTGATTGGTCGAAACGCCAAAATTTGACCCTGAGTGGAATTATTCATAATATTTTATTATGTACTTATTAAAGTAGTCATGGACAATATCAAAACCGTGAAATAAATATCACAAAGTTTAACTAATAAATCATCTTTACATATTATATACCGGAATTGTAAGCGACTAAAACTTTACTATTTAAACTACACTTTCAGATATCAAACCGGTGATGAAAATATCATACCGTCCATCTTATAAAATACCTGTATATGTTAGACATTGCTTTTATAGTAACAAAACGAAACGATTAAAACATTACCTAATCGGTACCGTATGTTCAACTATATTTTAGTTAATTAAATTTCAGTGCCGATCCGATAAAGCAATTGCCTTCAGAATAACGGTGCGAAAATATGTACATTGAAACTATACCTAAACAGTACAGTGTAAATATGAACTAAAATTTATGTGCCGCTTAGGTACCATTTTGGTACTTAATTTTCAGGTAATAATTGTAATATAAAATGCGTATAATAATTTGTAACCAATGAGAAACAAGAGTTTTGCTAACGGTGAAATTTTTCTTCGTTCTGATTGGTTAAAACTGTTTTAAAACGTAATTAAAATTCATTGATCTTTAAATTACTTATTTTTATAATAAATATTTTAATGTTACGTATTGCGCTGGTATAAATATCGATAAATTAAAAAACGAAATAAGCACTCTTATGATCATTAATTGCATGAGGTTTCTTGACAACAAAAGAAAGTTCCAACAGGTAGTTTGAAAAACTCTGATGAAGTCAGTTTATTACAAAATAGGTGAGAGGCAAGGTTTATTCACCAATGATACGAACAAAAATAAGGGTATCACCAGTTATGTTTTTATATTCACAGAAAATTTGTTTAACGTATAATTAAGTTTTAGAATTGTAAAAGTAGGTTAATTTTTAAGAAGTGAGGTAAATAAACAAGAGGTTTACGTAGTTTGTTGTGATAACGGTAGCGACAGATGCAACAATTCGTTCATCCGGGACTAAAACGTATTGAGTGTAGCCAGACGATAGGTTGTTATGACAATTCTGGAACAGATATAAAAAAATTAATTGAATGACATTTGATTAAAATAAAGCAATATCGAAGATACAGGATACTTACGTTGGAAAAGTAATATCAAAGAGTGACGAAATTTATAAAATCGTCAAAACCAAGGCAACGAACGATGAATAAAAAAATAAACAGAATATACGCTAGTGCGTTATAAGACGGAGGTGTTCAGGTCCTCTCGTCATAAAAAAGTGATAAATTGGGTAAAAATCCAAATCAATGTGCGTAACCTAAAAACAGAAAGAAGTTTTTAACAGATTACAAGAATTTGTATACTGTTTTGCAAAATTAATCTGATAAAAAGTGAAGCCAGGTACTTACCTTGAAATAAGTGAGAAAGTGATCGCAAGTGATTGGAGCCAATACTGCAATAAAGGAATTTCTGGAGCACAAATAAGTTTACACGTGTCGATGACCAAGAAGAATCACGATTTAACAAGCGTTGCAGTCTAGATATTGTAAAGAAACTGAAAGAAATTACACCGCCACCTGTGTTCGGTAAGAATAAACTTAATTAACCTTTACGCGTGAATAGTGCGTGGTTTAAAAATTAAAGATTCTAACAACGACTCGTAAACGGAAAAATAAAACGTTAATTTGCGTAATTTTAGTTAAATAATTTGTTTCATGTTAAATTACGATTTATAGGATAAGTTTGGGTTTTCATTTGTTTATGTTACCGTTTAAAATAAATTGTTTATATTTTTCAACCTCCATTGTCGTATCATTGAGGAATGATTTTCCTCTGAACCATTTAATATTTCAGGATAAGCAAAGAGTTTCCCTCGAAGAACTGACTTCTGAGGTAAGGTGTTTCATGCTAATTAAAGAAATTAAAAGCGAGCTAGCAAACGGGAACAAAAAAAAATTAATAAGTCAAAAGTTTTTCAATTTTTCAAGTCAAATTTTATTAAAATTTACATGTGTCCCATCATCATAAGGATCGGAACATAGTAGTATGTTTCACATTTTAATATTAATAAAAATTATTATATTATATAATATATTTCATAATATGTTATTATGTACTTATTAAACCTGTCATGGACAAATATTATTATGTTGAACAATATCAAAACGGTGAGGTAAAAATCATAAAATTTAACCAATAAAGCATCTTTACATATTATATACCGGAATTGTAGCAACTAAAACATTACTATTTAAACTGCACTTTAAGGTATCAAACCGGTGCGGTGATGGAAATATCGTACATTCCATCTTATAAAATACATGTACAGTAGCGCTCATAAGTAAGGTGCCACTTCGTTTTTTTGCAATAACTTTTTTACATTTCAAAATTTTTTGTTTAATTTTTCAAAATTTATTCATTAAATACCTTGGAATTATAACACATAATTAAAATTATTTGGAAAATTTTATAAACAAGTAAAAATTTAAAAATCAAAAAATAGGAAATATTTGCTTATAATAAAGTATTATTTAAAGCACTTAAAACAAAATCTAAAGTACATTATTGAAAATATAAAGATTAAAAACAATTAATACTTCGTTGCATAACCTTTTGCGGCTATAACTGCTTTGCATCGAGAAGGCATAGAGCCAACAAGCTTGACTAAACGCTCCAATGGTATCTTTTGCCATTCTCTCCTTAAAGCTTCCAATAACTGACTCCTATTTTGGTATGTCCTACTTCTAATTTGTCGCTCGAGCTCTTCCCACAAATGCTCTATAGGATTTAAGTCTGGAGACTGACTAGCCAACTCAAGTAGGCGGATATTAGCCTTCGCCATGTAATCTTTCACATGCTTTGAAGCATGTTTCGGGTCATTATCTTGCTGAAATATCCAGTTGCGTGGCATTTTTCTCTTCCCATGTGGTAGCATGTAATCTTTTAATATGTTAGCATACATAAACCGATCCATAATACTATCGATTAAGTGTATAGGTCCAACACCATCACGGGAAAAGCAGCCCCACACCATGACATTTCCACCGCCGTGTTTTACAGTGGGAACCTGATACTTAATATCATGTCTTTTATTTTTTGGACGTCATATATACTTAATACCATCAGAGGAAAACAAATTATATTTGCTCTCGTCGCTCCAAAGAATTTTAGACCATTCTTTAGCTCCCCAGTTTAAGTGATCTTTGGCAAATTTTAATCGGGCTATCCGATTCTTCTTTGAAATTAGTGGTTTCTTAGAAGGACGCCTACCAAATAGTCCAGCTGACTTCAGTCGACGTTTCACTGTCGAAACACTAATATTATCTTCGCGATTCTCGTTAAAATCACGAACAATTTCGGTAGCCGTTAAACGAGGATTCTTTACCGCATCACGAACGATCATTTGATCTTCCCGTCTGGTTGTTTTTCGTGGTCGCTCTGTTCGTGGTTGATTGGCCACTGATCCATGTTGGTTTATTTTACGAATCCAACGACCTATAGTTTTATGTGGTACATCAAATCGGCGTTCTGCTGTCCTTAATGAGTCTCCATTTTTCCATGATTTCAAAATCGCATTTTCAGATCTTCGGAATATTCTTTCATCTTTACCCTGATTCTTACTGTTTAAGCAACTACTCGAACAAGTTTATTTCCAAAAAATTAATTTTATTTACAGTTTTTGACGTTTTAAAGAATATGGCACTTTACTTTTGGACGCTGAATAAAATATAATTATATTTATATACTGTTCACGATATTACCAATATTAAATATTAAACGTCTAAATCTGTATTTGCCTACTTACTTTTAGGAATGATACAACAATTCGTGAAATAAGTTTTGCTTTTATTAATTTTTGCTAAAAAATTGAGTGGCACCTTACTTATGAGCGCTACTGTACATGTTAGATATCGCTTTTATAGTAACAAAACAAAACGATCAAAACATTACCTAAACGGTACCGTATGTTCAAATATATTTTAGCTAATAAAATTTCAATGCCGATCCGATACAACAATTGTCTTCAGAATAACGGTGCGAAAATATGTACATTGAAACTATACCTAAACAGTACAGTGTAAATATGAACTAAAATTTATGTGCCGCTTAGGTACCATTTTGGTACTTAATTTTCAGGTATGAAAATATATGTACATATTCGTTATACTTCAATGGTATACCGGTATAAAACCGACGTTGATGTTACTTGGGATAGGCCCTCGGGCTATAAAAGCCATATTATGCCCCCATTTCCGTGCTAAAAAAGAAGGTTATGATACCAAAATGAAATAAACATTATTATCATTCATTGTTGGCTGTGTAACGTAATTGCGGAGATTTGGAAGATAATTTTTAATTGAATAAGAGAACTTAATTTTTACTTTGATAAAAGCGACAGTAATTTTGCTTGGGATTAAGTCGGCAACGAAAGGTTTAATTATAATGGGGGCAGAAAAAAACGAAACAATTTTTGTTAAATTTAATTTATTTGTTACGAACATTTAATAATCACAATAAATTTTATAAAGGGAATAAAATAAAATTATATGAGTGATTTTTAAGGAGCTCCAAGTTGTTCTATCTTAAAGAAAATCTTGGATCTCCTTCACTTCATTTTTTAGTTATGTAAAATTTGAGACATAGTATGGTGTACCTATAATTTGATATTGCACCGAATAAAATTGTTAATTATAAATTCTAATTTAAAATTTTACAATTGGAAAACGTACCTATATGAGACGGTTATAGCTTAGTGGTTAAGTGCGCCTACTGCTAATGCGAAATGCTCGATTCAAATCCGGGCAGAGTAAAAACTTTATTCTGACCGTTTCTCCTCGGAAGGCAATGGCAAACCACCGAGGTAACTTGCCACGAGCGCCCATCTCGCAATGAAGTGTATTACACTTCCCGTGGTTCGGAGCCCACGTTAAACAAGTAGGTCCTCTATGTATGTGAAAATAAGTCGAACGCACATCACATGCATAGAAAGAGATGGGTCACGACGCTTTTGTCAAAGAAGCATCACGATTGAGGAGACCTATATGTTTTATTGGGTCAATTGTTGTCCGATTGAGCTACGGCCGTGGCAATATATTTCATACAAGGATTGATCCTGCATTTTCGAAAATTTCTATCATTTTTAATTTTTTGCAATTTTTATTATATAGGTAAAAAACGGGATTAGGATATCTACATATATTATTATAATATTTAGTATTTGAGATCTAGCTCCCCCCCCCCCCATTGACAATTTTAGGCACATTTGATGTAAATTGTGTGCGTACACTTGTGTATTTATTATTCTCCTATCATTTTTAGTTTTGAAGATATTAAAATATTGATGTATAAATAAAATAAAACATAATAATATCATCGTAATTGGGAGAAAAGCTGTTTTCAGAAAAGGTAAAAATTCAATATGACCCTCACAAGAAATTAATAAGTCTTGGGAAATGCATTGGCATATTTGGATTCTTCCAAATAAAATATTGCATTGGTTAAAAATTCCTACTTTTTTCAGTTTTAAATTTAAAAGGTGAAAACAAAAATTATATAATTTTTCAGTTCATGTTGATATCTTCAAAACTAAAATTGGGAGAATATATTTCTTTTAAGATTATTGGCCAGAAAAAAATACACAACTTTTCTTTAAGTGAACGAAAGTCGTACCTCTTAAGATAACCGAAATCTCTATTGTTGGGTCGCATAAGATGAGGGTTTGTAGGAAAAACTCGAATGACTTAAATATTTAAAAATTTTCAATATTATAGAAGGTGCAGCATCAATAGCTCCGGCGTTAAAAAAATTAACTTGTATTTAATTACAATATATTCATTTGTTTACTTCAGGAACGATTTTTAAAGATATAATAAAATATGTTAATTTGAATTTCTATTATTATTATTATAGTGAGTGATTATCATAGGTTGTGCGGGCTAAAGGCCGCACTGGGAACATGAATTAATTTATTTCTTAACAAAAATATAATTTAGTAATAAAAATATCGGCTTTATTTTGATGACAAATTTATTTTTACTCATATAAAAAGTTTTCATTAGATACTTTGTTTTTAAAATGTTTAGACATATTTGCAGCGGAAAACTTGTTTTCTCCGTTTCCTCTAGAATTACTAAGAAAAAAAATTACATAACTAAGTTTAATAAAAAAAAGTTGTTAAAAGAGTCAAGGTAACTTGCTATAAGACAACTAATGCTGGTAAGCGAGGGTGAGAAGTCCCAAACAAGAACTAAAATAAAATGTTTCTAAAATCTGTATATAACATAACCTCATATAGATTCAATAATAACATTCCTGAATGATAAAGTCAAGGCACCTCTCCATATGCTTAGAGCCCATTTTGCGGTTCGGTAAAAAATAACTACACTTGTAAATAGAAAAAAAAGCAGTTTAATAAAATTGACACCCTTAATTTCTATGCGTTTCTTCACAAGATCTCTCTTACATAATTAAATTATTACAAATTCTACTTACTTAAATTGTAATAAGGATGTTGATGCGATGCTTCAATTGTAGATCTTAGAAACTACGAGATACAAAACTGTACTTTCTTCGCCGAAGGAAACTTCCGGGTTTTGTCGACTGGAAATCCTTTGTGGGTTGTTTACTGATACATGATTTTGACACGATACCGAGACAACATCTGCTAACAGCAAGGGGTTCGTATTCAGGATGTACCATTTTGCATCCTATGAAATTTCCTATCTCCATCCGAGACTCTTTGATCTGATGATATATAAAAGATTATTGGTCACCATTTTCCCTATTTTAAGTTTCAAATTATTCAGTTTCTTTTATTGGTCTAAATGTAGCCGTCTTATCTAGAATCTCCATGCAGAAAATTATATCACTTCCAAGTTAGTTAGTTTATGATTATTTTCATAAAGTGAAAAGAAATTCAAGTTTAAAAATTCATATCTTTTTCTTCTTACAGAAACTTCGTTCAGTCGAAGTTAGTTTTAATTTTAAATCCCAGGTAGAACGTACAGAGAGATTTCAATAATTAAAACCTTTCACTCGAATACGTTTCATTTAGTTTGATCAAGTTCATTCATGTCTGCAATGGCGCAATCCTTGTGCATTATTTTGTTCATAAAGTCACTTCCTCGTAAAGCAATCAAGATTAATTAACAAATAGTAAATAACCTTCGTAGCGACGCACATCCGATAAGACTCATTTAACATACACTCTGAACTCCTTAATGCGTTCGCATGCTAAGATTGTTTACGTCCGAAATTTGTTATTTCGCGACTAGAGGAAAACGTTTGCAAGAACAAAACCGTTAGAGCTGTACTCAAAATTTTTTAAATTTGCAAATAGATCTGGGATAAATAATCAAACTCAGACGTATTAGTTTATATTAAACTTCTCCTAAATTTAATTGAGTGACAAACGCACAGACAGTTGTAAATCGATAATCCCAATACAATAAAGTGAATGATGTTGTTGTGAAATTAAATTTTCAACATCTTGAAAATCCAAAATAGGGGTTATCCCATTATCTCGGTAAGGAACTTCTGCAATATTGCAAAACTAATTAATCAAAACGAACTATAATATTAATCCCAAAAAAGCTGGTGGAATGAAATAATGAAATCTTGACATGAATTCGGAAAATCAAATGTGTCAAACAATAACAAAGGTTAAACCTTCATATAGATTTTGAAAACTGGATTCAGAACTAAACGAATTTAATTTCTAAGTAACAAATCCTAGTGAAATAAGCTCAAAAGAATAAAGTGGCTCGTGGCTTGCGAGAGCAGTAAAACGAGGTTAAAACTTCAAAATGAACTAAAAAGATTAGAGTGGATAAAAGGACATCAAAAATTAACTCTTCAACAGTGGAAAAATGTGCTTTTGTAAGATGAGTTGAAATTTATAATTTATGTTCCAAATAAGTGATTTTCTGTTGTCGAATGACAGGAGATACTGGTTTACTAATTCATAGGTAGATTTTTCAATAAAATCGTTCTCTGATAACTCAAGAATTACTTGTTTTATTAGAGATAGATACTACGTAGTTGATGGTATCTCATTTATAACTTTGTTATGAAAAAGCTGAGAAAAGCACTTTTTTTCATCATGAAAAAAGATATATTTGTAAAAAAACATAATTTGTAATAATTAATAATTATTGTTATTTGTAGTAAATAATTATTATAAGGAATTTATTATCAAATTATTAATATATGATATCGTAATTCTACAAATTTTACGTTATCCAATTTTTCACCATCAATTCTTGCTCTTGAAAAAACGACTATTTTATAAAGATTTTGAGTAGTCGTAAGTAGGATTATGAACTCTTTAAAATCCGTCTATAAGAAGTAAGAAATCAATTTTCATCTATCTAACACGGATGATGTCACAAATTTTCAACTGTATTAAAATATAATTGTTCAAATATAAATTTTCTAAAATTGTCTTGTAAGTTCTTGTAAGTTGAATTGTTCGTTTCCGAACGTCGTGCCCCATCTCTTTCTATGCATGTGATGTGCGTTCCAAGTGTTTTTACATACATAGAGGACCTACTTGTTTAACGTGGGCTCCGAACCACGGGAAGTGTAATACACTTCATGTTGAGATGGGCGCTCTTGGCAAATTACCTCGGTGGTTTGACATTGCCTTCCGAGGAGAGACTGATATGTTTACCTTCTTCCCCGTTCCTAATGGGAGAATGGACCAGAAAAGCAAACGCACCACGCAGAAGAATAGAACCCCCCTACTTATATTGCGTGGTTACCCTGATCTTCGTATAAAACTAGCTCGTTATAGCTGGAAGCGATGGTCGTGAATTCCACTCTGTACTGTTCTGAAAAATAACGAGGGTACGCTTCGTCGAAAATAAAACAATACTTTAATAACAAAGTTTAATGATATCGAATCAACAACTACAAACGTAAGTGGTGGTGGCGTGCTAATAATTATATGCACTGTAAATGAATTTAATAACGGCACGTCAAAGGTGACGACAATACGGGACAACCAGAATGGTAGCCCAGCCAATACAAAATTTGACTTAAGTGAAAATACCACAATACCACCAAAATCCAAACAAGAAAAATAAAATGTCTTACCCGAGCTCGAAGCAAGATAACAAATGGTAAGGCGACAGCAACTCCCTGTATGGATAGGCGGTGGTTGGCTTTGAATACAATGGCTGCAGTCTAGGGTCCTCGAAAGCAGAACACCGACGTGATGTCTCGAAACAACAGGTTTTGGCAGGAACAACGAAGATGGACCGGCGTCACTCAGCTGTGTAGATGGTCTGGTACAAATTGGCAGTCCAAATAAAACTATGTGATCGTCCAGTAAATTTACGATCATACAAAATAATTAAAGTTGTGATTGATAACAACAATCAACTTCCAAAAGGTAAACAAGATCGGTTGTCAAAATAATAACCAGGCGATTTCTACCAATAAAAATGGTTGGTAACACTGCGTAGCACAAGACAAAACGTGGTTGATTGAGATAAGGAAAATTATAATATCCCAAAACGGCATGAACTGGCTTCTTGAAAAATCGTTACACACTAATTTCATTAAATCCGCAATGACGGTGAATTAGGTAATACGCACGGTTACTAAAACGATGAAGAATCGATTAAAATTATCGATTACACACGCGGTCAAAAATATCGACTTCACTCGTGAACATTCAGTGCCAAAGTTAATTATCTGAGCCGGCGCGCGTCTGTCCTTTGTACTAACTAGTGCGTTGCAAAGGCGAGTTGAGAGATGGCGCTTGGTGTAGCAATTTAAATTTACTTAAATTTAAATTTATGTGGCAAAATAGAAAATATTTTGTTACAAGACGGCCAGAATAAAGTTCTTACTCTGCCCGGATTCGATCCGAGCGTTTCGCATTAGCAGTAGACGCACTTCCCAAGTAACATTTTACCGTCATAAATGTACATATACCTTACAGAAATTTCCGTAACGGTAAAGCATTGATTTGCCCCTTTTGCAGTTACTGTATTGATGTATCATTTATGCACATATAAGGTACAGGTATTTTCGCAACGGTACGGCATTGATTTGCCCCTTTTGCAGTTACTGTATTGATGTATCATTTATGTACATATACATTACAGGTATTTTTGCAACGGTTCAGCATTGATTTGCCCCTTTTGCAGTTACTGTATTAGTACATCGTTTTTATACCGATTATGTGTTGATTTTTTATGAACGAGATATTTATTTAATAGAAAAAATAATTTTTATAAAAGATAAAAGTTTTGATTTTTAAATATTTCTATTTTTTACATACTGCTAAATTGTTTCCCTGTTGTCTGCGCCAGAATCTGAAAATTGACATTATAAATGTGATAATTTTTACTTACTTTTTTTTCCGAGGCCAGGTTTTGAACCCAAGCTGTACTGTACCTATACGTCTGAAAACCAACTGCTTAGCCAACTCGACTACCTGGGTATACGGTATAAACTATGATATTTCTTATTTGATGGTCAATTTTATTTTCAATTCATAGATTAAAAATATTACCTAATATTGAATTAAAATAAATCAAATATTTTGCTTTGGTACTTTAAAATTTATTACATTATGAATTATTTTAAATAAAAGTTGTTATTTTGCACGTGTTTTGAAGGAAAATGCTACGACGTCACTTTAATTCGAATCGACAGCGGTGGTGGGATTACATTTATTTAATTTAAATTTATTAAATTTTAATTTCCTGACTTTTAATTTCCAGAATTTTTATTTCAAATTTGGAGATTTTCGAAGATTTTTGATTGTTATTATTTGCGCCGTAGTTTTTCTTAAAAATCCGTATTGAAGTAACGAAGTTAGAAACTTTTTCAATATTTAGAAAATCAAAAATTTGATACAAAGTTGAAATAAAGATTTATGATTACTAGAAAGACATAAAAGACCGATTCCCCAACTATAATATTATTCCTTTCTCATTATAGGAAAAAAAAAATATTGGAGAATGTAAGAAATCTCGATGGCGTAATGGTAAATAGGCACGATGGTACCTTTGGCAATCCGTTGTACAGTGGTTCAACTCCCAAGCCGGCAAAGTTATTTTAAAAATAAATTTCCTAATTAATTAATTTTTTAATATTTTTATTAATAAATATTATAAACACAGTTATTTATCGGTCTTAAAACTTTAAAAGGGCCTTTAGTTAATTAGCTATTAGAAAACATAAAATATTTAAAATACACGTTTTACATTAGCTAGTTAACTAAAGGGCTTTTTATATGGGTTGATAATACCGGACGTAAGAGGTTTAAAATTTCCGCCCCCAATTTAGAAATTTGACCGCCCTTCTTACTCCAATAATATCTCATACAATAATTATTGTAATATAAAATGCTTATCATAATTTGTAACCAATCAGAAACAAGAGTTTTTCTAACGGCGAAATTTTTTTTTATACATAATCTTGATACATAAATAACTATAATGGCCGCATTCTGGAACGTAAATTGGTGACGTCACGTCATCATGAGCATGCAAAATATTGGTAAACTCAAAATGGGATGACAAATACTATATTAACCGTTCCCTAATGTATTAATATAAGAATCGATTCACATCATTAAGAAATTTGTTTAAAATTCACATTCTTCGCTAAAATATACAGAATATTATTTGGTACACTACCTTTTTTAACATAAATTATGTAAAAGAATTAAACAAAATTGTAAATATTTGAATAATTGTTTTATTTACAGGATTAGAAAATAAATAAAAGACAACCAAATTAATGATTGCTTTACAACTGAGAGTCTGCGACATTTTATTTTTAGAAACAATGCAGCCTCAACGAACAAATTTTATTGTAGATTAATTAATACTTTACCTCTTTACCTCTTTACCTCTTTATCGTTTGGATGTTTGCAAAACTCGGCTGAAATGTGATAATAATACATTTCACAATTATTTCGCATCTATTAGCGTTTTTTTTTGGAATCGAAAATTTTTCGTTTAATTGACAATGGAGGGGAAGAGTGACTATTATCCAACATCGAATTTCAATTTTAGCTATCGGTTTTCGGATAGTTTAATGTTTTTAAAAGTCAATGGTAACACTCCTATAGCTAAACCAACTTTTGATAGAGAAAATCCACTTTGAAGTTTGCAAAATTTCACGATTCAGTGACGCGCGGGGCGGGATTTAGGTGGAATCTCGTTCTTTTTGTCGTCGGTCCGTGAGGATTGAACTACTCTTATGCGAGCCGGTGTACACACCGGCCACATGCAACACGTCTCCCGTGCTTGTAACTTCGATGAAATTTTACTATTTTTCCATTATTTTTTGTTTTACGCGCTTTTTTGGGGGTTAAACGTAAAAGATAACTGCCGCATACCGCCACTATACTTTTTAATGCTTTTTAAAGGGTCCCTAACATCCCGGTTGTTTTATATCCCGGTTTTCTTGATCGGAGGCCCTTCTCGTAAGTTTAGCCCAGTAACCAGAGTCAAAACCGCTCTGTAGGGGTGCAACGCGGAGCGGAGCGGCGCCCCGGAAGAGTAGGTTTTGACGATGGATTACCCTCCCTATCGAATGTACACCCCAAAAATCGAAGAAAAAAAAATTTATTTTTTCACTTTTTCGGCAATACACGTGTTATTTTCCATTTTTTTGCGAATATTTATTACTAATATCTACTAATCACACCCCCACCTATCCGAATTTTAAAGAAAAATTCAAATCGGAGCGAAAAAATTTCACTCGATTTCAAGCAACGACGGGCGAACGATGGAACACCGACCCCGTTGTGTGTCAGTGGCCCGTACAAATGCAACTTTCTTATTTTCACACTTTTTTCGGATTTTTTTTTATGATCACCTCCGCGACGACAAAAGTTACACATTCGGACCGAAACATAGCCAAAAAGGCCGTGATTTACCCAAAATTTTACTAAATTTCATGTTGGGGGCGTGTCCGTAGTTCTCGAAACCACGCAAAAAATAGGCCGACAAACTATCCCGGGCACCGCATAGTGTATTTACTAAAATTTCGGTATTAATTCTTATTTTACCTCAAATATCCTTTTATTTTATTGTAACTAATCCCTTTTTTGACCTAAATATCAAGCGATTTTTTTTTGAATACTCCTTGTCAGTTGGGCCGTTGTCACCGGCCCCCAATGGAGTACCAACACAAAATATTTTGCGTGGTGTGGTTTAGGATATCCTTAAGCAAGTAGTGACATGCTCACATTTTTTTAGCGTAACTCATTATCATGTAATTTATGTCAAATTTAAACATGGCATCAAAACATCATGCGATTTAACAAGAAGAAAATATTCAAATCAGCAACGTGCGATACACTCATGAGAAATTAGTCAAATTTAAATATCATTTTATTCTCCTAAAGCGTGCTTAATTAATAAAATTTTTATGCATTGTGTGGAAAAGTTGATTAGAATCCGTTTAGTTTATCTACTAACAATCAATTTAATAGTATATTATTGATACCGATGTGTTTATAATAATCATAGTACACGCCTTCAAAATGTTAACTAACAGAGCGTTTGGTGACATTCCGGAAACAAATATAATTCACCAAAGTACCACTCTTTTACCTGAAAACTTGAATCCGTTATTGATAAAGAGTAAAAAAACAAGCTAGAATTTATCATTTTTAACTCTGAAGAAATGTTCGTCCCAAGATATTCGTTGGTCACAACGACGCATCGAACGGCGTTGTCAATGAGAGTAAATATTAGTTTTAGAGATTTAATTTGTTTTTCTATAGTCGTTTTCAAACAATAGGTATTGAAGATAATGGAAAAATTTGTAATTATTTTGCAATTAATAATGTTTTGAACAATGATGGCTGTTTTAAGTAAATCGGTAATCGGTCGGTAACTTCTTCCGATATAATTATATTTTGTGTTTCTTCGAGTTTTGCATGAAGCTTATACCCAATCAATTCTTGTTCTGTTAGTTTATTGGGTTTACAATATTTTGCATACCTAATATTGTTTGTTATAATATAAAATAGTATATTATTACACTTGAGCTGTAAAGTTGATTTACTGTCGAGAATTAGTAAAACAAGTGGAGTTCAAGTTTTAATAAGATATTTTATTCACACCGACAAGTAAATGGACACCGACAAAGGGAAAAATGATGCAACTATTACTTCAGCGATAATAAAAAGAAGCAAAAACGTGGTGGTAAGATCAACTTACAAATAGCATACGCGAATATGTCACTTGTCGAGTTGTGAATAAAAATTATTAATAAATTATAACATTTTGAAGGTCGTATATTAGCACTGATTTTGATATTGCATATTTTAAGTAAAAGTTAAAATTTTTCAATTGTTGCAATTTGCAAACAATTAAGGCAAACTCAAATTTAGTAGACATGTGTATTTTAGTCTCTAAATTTTCCTCCAAAAGTCCCCTTGTGCCCTGGCGGCTTCTCCCTCGAATGGCAATTTTAGTTCCTTTAATGTGGTTTCTCTAAAGAGCACAAAATATTCTATATAATAAATACTTCAGCATTCACTTCAAGTGATATGCAAGAACTTTTTATTCTAAATAAGAATTATTCATAAACTTTCAATATAAGGTTTACTCAATAAAGAAACCTTATTACAAATTAAAACGCCTTTCGGTTTTTCTGAAATTGATTCTTATTTCAAGTAAATTTTGACAAATTTTCTAGAGAATTTTATCCTCTTTAGTTTTGATTTAATGAGAATTTTCCGTAAAGCTAAAATTAAGCGAATTGTGGGTGAAAAACTACATTATCGATGTTAATATTCAAATACATCACATTAAAATATACAAATTTTCTTCAATTTCCGTTTTAAAATCACGCATTTAAACTCCCTTCGCACTCTGTAATATTTATTTATATCGTATTAATATCAATGGACAGGCCCGAATTACAGCATTGCACTAGTGAGAAACTTTTAAGGTTTTGTTTTGAGTTTTTCAATAACGTTACATACTTTTGGATTGTAAACTATATTACTAATTTCTCCAAAAAATTCCTATTGTGACCCCCCCCTTCTCCGCAGGTCACGGAATTTATGGAGAACTTCGATTATACTACCTTATTTTGAATACATTTTTGAATAATTTATTCTAATTAAATTTAGGTTAAGATAGATTTTTATTTATTTCTTGCAGGAATGGTAACTACAATTTCATTTTTAATACCCCCTCCCATAACGCCAAATATCATCACACAGGTTTACCTCCCCTTTCATGCTAAGAAATAAACCTAACAACTCGCAATTTCTAAATATTTGTTTTAAATGTTTTAAGAACCTTAGAAATATCTTGTTTTTAAAAGTTTTCTTAAATTTAACCACAAGATTCCTATTTTAGAAACTCCTCCCCCCCCTACTCCCCTTAGGATGTAGTAATTTATAAATGGCCTCGATTAAATTTTATAAGTTTTCAATTTATATTTGTGTACCTATAATTTATGCAATGATTGTTTAATTAGATAATTAAAAATTAAATATTCCAACTTTGGAAGCTGCTGCCTCCCCTCAAAGTCGCAAATCTTCACACTGGTCTAATTCCTTCCCCCCTTCTACACAAAACACTTAAATTAAATAGTCGCAATTTTAGGGTTTTGTTTCTAAGTTTTACAAGACTACAAATTTTTAGTTCATAAATGATTTGTTTAATATCGCGAAATTCTTTGAAATTCAATTTTTTTGGAAATTACGCTTCCCCCCTTCTTTGGGGGAAGACGTAATTTATGGATGACCTCGATTAAATTTTATAATTTGTTAAGTAATACATCCTAAATAGGTTATTATTTAATTTGGAGGGCAGTGTACTGGTGAGCTTAAGTGTTGACTGTTTTGCTCGGAGGAGAATTTACAGTTTTTTACCACCTACCCTGATGCTTTTTTGTACTTCCTTGTGTGGATTAGTGGGAAAATGAAAAATTACGTAGGGCTATCTATAGATACAAATTTTAACTATGAATGAGAAACTTCATAATTCAAAATATTAAAAGTCCACAGCAGTGTTTTGTGTGATCAGTAGTGGAGTTTAGCGGTAATTCCAGGCTCTAATAACAAACCTCGCGGAATTTCTTAATTTGTAAATAATTTTGTGCTCTCCAATTTAGGTCTGACGATAATTTACTCTATAATTGAAATTAAGCTAGTTAGTGTTAAAACCATATTGGAAGAACTAAAATTAGCAATTAGCATTTATTGGCAATTTATTGGGGGAAGATGCAGGAGGGCAGTAAGCAGGTGATTTAAAGGACTTGGGGGGCGGTCTTGATTCGGACACTCACAAGGGGTCATCCATGCTATGATGTCTGACATCGGGATCCCAATTTTTTTGGTGATTCTATGAGCTAAAAAAATTATCACTTTCTCGGCATTTAGTCCATTGCCTTATAGTTTTTGAGTTATGAATTTTTGAAAATTGCCATTTTCTTTTAACTTTACAAGTATTACAAGAAACCGTGGTGGTCTAGTGGCTACAGTATTTGAATTGCGTCGATTGGTCCTGCAGAACACCTATATAATGTTCAAATAATAAAGAATTTTGAAAGCAAAGCAAAAAGTAATTGAATCCATGGGTCTAGTTCGTCATTCGTAGGTCCTGAGATCGATCCCCATTCCAACCAATTTATTTTTTCTGAAAATTATGTAATTTATTATCAGAATTAAATTTTTTTTATTTATTTTTTAATGTTTTTACTATTGAGAGATGATTCGACCACGGTTTCTTGTAATAATAGGCAATAGTAGTAGCAGTTAAATCACCATGACAATTTTCAAAAATTCATAACTCAAAAACTATAAGGCAATGGACTAAATGCCGAGAAAGTGATAATTTTTTTAGCTCATAGAATCACCAAAAAAATTGGGATCCCGATGTCAGACATCATAGCATGGATGACCCCTTGTCAAATACAGATATTTACAAAATTTTAGATTGGCAGGGTTTTTAGAAAACTAGAAGTGTATCTTTCTTGGACTGTAATAGCAATTAGACATAAATTTAACAAATATTCCGCACATGCACATTAATAATTTAATTTTTTTTGCACATTTTACTACGGCGAGATATTCATCAAGGAATGAAAAATTACGTAGGGCTATCTATAGATACAAATTTTAACTATGAATGAGAAACTGCATAATTCAAAATATTAAAAGTCCACAGCAGTGTTTTGTGTGATCAGTAGTGGAGTTGAGCGGTAATTCCAGGCTCTAATAACAAACCTCTCGGAATTTCTTAGGGTCCCCCGGAGAACATCGACACTCTATGGAACTTTACAAAAGAACTTTACCAAAAACAGATGCTAATAACGTAGATGTCAATGACTCACAAACAACAAATTAATATCAAAAACAAAAATATTAATTTTACTTTAATAATTCCAAGTAATGCTGCATTATTTACTTCTAACCATTAATGTTGCGAGAAAAAGTTGTGAATTTTTTTTCTTGTCATAACACGGCGAGTTTGATTTCTACGTGCGTGTAGAACTAAATCACTACAGCAGAGAAAAGGTTAAACAACCTTTCAATTGAAAAGGTATAAAGTGCGTAATCGTGGATATAATAATACTACATACTTTTTTAAGGCAACAAAATTTGAAAAATCATAGTTCCTTCAATAATAGAGTTGTATGTCAATGAATCTAAAATATTATTGCGCTCATTATATACCTACTATATATACGGGGCCCTTTTAAATGACCAAATTAATTTTTTACTTTATTTCAACCAAATGGACCAAATGGACCAAATGGACCAAATGGACCAAACACGACGGAACCTTACATACGTGCAAAATTTCAGTTGTAAAAAATAAAATATTTCCTTTTAGTAAATGCAATTGTGGTAAAATTTAATTTATTTTTGTTACAAAAAGTGGTGAAGGTCCATGACGATTTAGGTAAATTTTTATGGAGGAAAAAAATTCGATATGAATAAAATGAAAACAAAAAATCGAAAATCTTGCTATAAATAATGGAGTTGCAGGGAACCTATCGTAAAACGAACAAGAAGCCATTTTTTAAGGTTTTGATTCGTTATGGAACTTACTGTACTTCTTTCGATTATTTAAGAATATCGCAATAATTTTCAAATTACGGTCCTGCTTCTTCGTTATGGTTCCTTACAGAAGATTTGTAATCCATCTCTTCTATGTATGCATGTTATATATTATGCGTTCGAAGTGAGGACCTATTTGTTTAATGTGGAAGCTTTAAATTTCTGATCCCCCTGCGACTATGTTTTGTGCCCCACTATTATATTATGTATACCGGGTGACCGGCCGAAAACTGAACATAGGGAAATAACATGGGAAATTGATTTTTTCTAAATTCCTGCTTCCCATTATAATGCCTCGATTACACAGAGCGACTTTAGACGCTAGACGCTAGCGAATTTAGACGCAGCGTCTAAAGTCGCTCTGTGTAATCGACCTAGACGCTTAGACGCCGCGTCTTGAACAGACGCTGTTCGCTCGCTTTTAAAGTTGACAGCCGGGCTACTTTAGACGCTAGACGCTAGCGTTTTTACACTCCGGCGTCTAAAGTCGCTCTGTGTAATCGACATGAGAGTGTAAAAACGCTATGTGCTAGCGTCTTTATATTTTTTATTTTGGCTTTTAATTGCTTTTCATTCATTTCTTCTACCAATCCTTCACTCTGAAGTTCTAAATAGAAGCTTTTACTTATTTCATTTTTTAACTTGATGTTGCAGTAGTCCTTATGCTTAATGTTCCAAAGAAAGGATATTTTTCATAAACTTTTAAAAAATCAATAATATTACTGCTGTTCCACTTCATTGTTAAACTATTAAACTATTGCTAAACAAAACTAAATTTTAATTTTTAATACTTATCAGTTCAAATGCGCGATTGCAACTACGAGACTAGCGAGTTTAGACGCTAGCGTCTAGCGTCTAAAGTCGCTGTGTGTAATCGGACAGGTCGCTACACGCTCAGTCGCTGGCGACTTTAGACGCTAGCGTCTAGCGTCTAAAGTCGCTCTGTGTAATCGAGGCATAACTGATATGAATAAAAAAAATACCAAATTAAAGAGATTTTTTTTTCCGCGGCTAAAGATACCAAACACTTAATATTTTGTTTTTTAATTATTGTTAAAAAGTCGATAGTAAAATTAAGAAATAGCGCTTCTTAAAAAAATATTAGCGGGCTGGGTCGTTGCATTACGTCTAATGTGCCGCATTGCTATTGTTTTTAAACTTTTTAAATTTGTTTTTATTTTAAAAATAATAAGAACGCAATTTGAATATTATTTTATTATAATAAGTTGACCAATATTAAAAGTTAAAAGTAGTTTTCTATTTCTGTCAAAGTAACTTCTGTTTGTAATATTTGGCTTTCATACAATAGCAATGCGGCACATTAGACGTAATGCAAAGACCCAGCCTGCTAATATTTTTTTAAGAAGCGCCATTTCTTAATTTTACTATCGACTTTTTAACAATGATTAAAAAACAAAATATTAAGTGTTTGGTATCTTTAGGCGCGCAAAAAAAATCTCTTTAATTTGGTATTTTTTTTATTCATATCAGTTATAATGGGAAGCAGGAATTTAGAAAAAATCAATTTCCCATGTTATTTCCCTATGTTCGGTTTTCGGCCGGTCACCCAGTATAAATTATATTTGCTAATACTTATATCGTCATTCAAATTGAGCCATCCGTAGAAATAAGAATAAAATGTAAATGAGCAATAGGAAATTTTTTTATATTTTCAACGTCAAACGATCTGAAATGAAAAGTTGCGTTTGTTCAATTTTTCTTGATTTTTATTCTCGCAATAATGATAAACAACTTCGGAAAGTAAACTAAAATGGGGAATTTATTGCCTCTATACCGAATACCGAATTAAAATTGACGAGACCTAATACTAATTTTATGTGCAACCAATAAAATAATGCTAGGAATTAAATATATAGTAAGAAAATCGACGAAAAACTTTTACACTTTGAATATAGGATTTTATCGTTATAAGTTTTTTGAAAAATTCTAAATTTAAGCTTTAATGTTGAAAATTTGTTTGTATCACTTGACGTGTTTGTGAAGGAATTTTTATATTTACTATTTATGTATTCCTGGGAATTATTTAGTTTATCTAGTAATGTCAACGCACGACTAACAGGTGGGTAATAATTGGTCCTGAAGAAGCCCACAATAAAGTAGGACGAAACGTCGACCTTCAAACACATTTTATATCTTGTCTAATATTCCGCTCAAACAGTGATATTAAACTTTAATGTTATGTTTTTCATAGATATTATGTGATATCTTGTTAATTAATCTGCTGAAATTAATACTTTGTTTATTTAAATTAATACTAATAATTAATTACAGCTAAAGAACTAAATTATTTCTCGAGGTTTTTAATCATCAAAGAAAAACAAATTTCAATTCAATTCAATTTCAACAAATTCAAATTGGATTAAAACGGAAACGGTAAAATTTGAATATAAATTTTTATTTACAATTAAAATGTAATATTTACTTAGTTTTCCCTAATCCCTACACACAGAATTGATGTCCATACTCGTTCTTTGCGATACCTACTATTATTCTAATGCCCATCTACAACAAGATTTACCAGAGTCAAAAACCGACATCAAAAACCGACACCAAAAACCGACACCAAAAATTGACACCAAAATCGACACGAAAAATCGGCACCACATGTATAATTCATATTTATAGTTTATAATTTGAATATAGTGTAGATTATCGAATAACATCTTCGCATTCACAATAATGAATTTTCAATAACAAAATTTTTATTACCAAAAATTTAAATCCGAAACCGAGCGCAAAAAGAAAATTTTCTTATATATTTTTGCGTCCTCTTTAGCTCTCTCTCAGGTCGCTTATTAGTTAAGATTCTTCAGACGTGACACACAATCAAAATAAGAGACAGGATACCTCGAACATAATTTATTAACAAACATTCTCATAAACCACAAACAACAATACAATTCAATAATAAAATGAAATCAAGAGATAATTAAACAACTTAGAATCCCTATTGCAATTTTAGTATAATGGTGTAAAGCTTTACCTTTATCAGTTTCCTTCCGTAAAACGAACTTAATTTCGTCGCACGTACACGCACTGCCGAACTTTATACACCTTCTTTCTTTCCGCGTAATTCCGGTATTCAATGCTGGACCAAATCCACCAATTCTATTTATCCAGATTTGTCCAATTCTGCAACACTCTTTATATTCTGAACTGCAAAAGTACTATTGGTTTGCGTGTTGTATATTCATCCACTTCTTTAAACACAATTGATCTGCATATCATTAATTTAGATACTTCTTAACACGTCCGGACTGTATGTAATCTTTTCCACAACTGACTCAAAAATACGACTGGTTCGTATCTCGTTTTATCTGCCACTCAAAAATAACACGACTGGTTCGTATCTCGTGCAAACTGCAACTCAAAAATACGACTGGTTCGTATCTCGTTCAAACTGCAACTCAAAAATACGACTGGTCTATCTGTCGTTTTATTCTCCACTCAAAAATACGACTGGTTCGTATCTCGTTCAAACTGCAACTCAAAAACACGACTGGTTCGTATCTCGTTCAAAACTCAACTCAAAAATACGACTGGTCTATCTGTCGTTTTATTCTCAACTGTCTTCCTGCTCTTTATTATCCCTTGGCATGGTTACCTCTTGTTTGTTTTTTTCTTCTAAGAGGCCGCACTATACTACCTCTATTCCTTTTTTTATTTCATCCAAACAAAACTTAAATCTAGTAACATTTTTAATAAACACATTCATACTGTACAAATTTTAATTAAACAATGTTGACATATCCTCCCTCTTATCTTGATTGCGTATCACGTACACATTTAAGAGGGAGCTAGCATATAGTGGACACAACATTACCCCACTGAAAAGTTACAATAACTATTTGAAACCTTGTGGTAATTTTCAAATTTTTATTTTAATCTTTGCATCTGGTATGCCCCATACTGGTTCCTCAACTCATATGTAAACCGTTACTCATCTACCCTTCATCTTTCTTTCTAACACTTTCAACTGTTCCTCTAACTCTTCATTCATGTCTACCTTCATCATCTTCCTACTATACTGTCATGCTTCCATCTGCATTTATTCTTTTATCTGCTTGGACAATTTTATAAATTCCCTTCCCCTTGTGGATTGCTACATTAACAATGTCGAGACAGCGCACAGCTTGTCCTCGACTTCCCCTTGTAGATTCCTACATTCATACTGTCTAGACAGCGCACAGCTTGTCCTAGAATTCCCCTTGTAGATTCTTGTAGACTCTTGAAGATTCTTGTAGACTCTATTTAACCCCACTTTCTGCACAGCGCACAGCTTGTTACAGTCTTTCCCTCTCTATTGTCTTGTCCAAACTTGCTTACTCAACCTTTAGGTTGTTCTTTGCAGATTCCCTTTGCTTTTCGGTAAACTTATTTTCGAAGTCTTGTTAGTAAAGATGCCTGGTATTCTTCACTTTTCATACCCAGTTTACTATAACATAACCTTTCCTCAACTTTAATATTTCTAACCTAGGCCTAAACATGAATTATGCTTTTAAATCATAAATCTTCCAATTTGTGCCTAAAAATGAATTATTAAATTTCCAACTTGGATCTAAATATGAATTATTTAATTTCTAACTTGGGTCTAAAATTAATTTTCTTGCCCCCATTCGCTATTAATATTTTCTTTTATAATACTTGTAATTCAGCATTACTTCATTTGTCAACATACTCCCTCTTGCTTTTTCCCTATCTTCAACAAAACATCTATATTTCCAATTCTCTTTCCACGATCGATGTGGACTCGGATATATCTTATTTTTGAAAGATGCCTCATTCTCAATTGACAAATGATGTTCGTAACCCTCTACAACAGTTACCTTTTCATTAAATAATACCTGCTGTCTATTTAATATTTCCTTTATCTTTCTAATATGAATTTCTGTGCAATTTTCCGACGTTACAATTGAATTTTTACTGACATCTGTCATATTTATTTTTCCTTGCTTGCTTTCTTTACTCGATTTCTCAAATTTTGGCATTATTATTTGATTATTTCCAAACTTCATCTTAATATTTTTAATTTTCAAATGATTTAAATTCAAATTCCGATCAAAACTGGACTTATTTTCACACTCCCATTCTATTTCTTCTTCATCAACCTCAATGATTTGTTTTTCCCCTTGCACGTTTACCTCCTCTGTTAAATCCTTCCTTGTATTCTCATTCTCTCTTGCACCCTCATTCAATCTTACGTTAATCTCCTTCACTACTAGACCACTACATTTTACCTCTTGTCTCAATTCATTCAACCCTTCATTCATGCTTCTAAACCCTTCAATAATAGAAGCAAAATTTTTAACTCCATCATCTTTCATGCTTTTCAATTCCTCATTAACAGAAGCAAAATTTTTACTTGACTCCTTATTGATAGCCGCAGCCAAATTTTTACTTGACTCTTCTTTCATACTTTTAAACTGTGCCATCATCATCTCACATAACCTTTCACAACTCCTCGTATTCATTATTATGTCAGCTGTTCTACTTATTGTGTCCTACTATGTATCTGCTCTTTTTGATTGTGATCACCTGATGCCCTCTCGTTGGTCGCCACGTTTTGCGTCCTCTTTAGCTCTCTCTCAGGTCGCTTATTAGTTAAGATTCTTCAGACGTGACACACAATCAAAATAAGAGACAGGATACCTCGAACATAATTTATTAACAAACATTCTCATAAACCACAAACAACAATACAATTCAATAATAAAATGAAATCAAGAGATAATTAAACAACTTAGAATCCCTATTGCAATTTTAGTATAATGGTGTAAAGCTTTACCTTTATCAGTTTCCTTCCGTAAAACGAACTTAATTTCGTCGCACGTACACGCACTGCCGAACTTTATACACCTTCTTTCTTTCCGCGTAATTCCGGTATTCAATGCTGGACCAAATCCACCAATTCTATTTATCCAGATTTGTCCAATTCTGCAACACTCTTTATATTCTGAACTGCAAAAGTACTATTGGTTTGCGTGTTGTATATTCATCCACTTCTTTAAACACAATTGATCTGCATATCATTAATTTAGATACTTCTTAACACGTCCGGACTGTATGTAATCTTTTCCACAACTGACTCAAAAATACGACTGGTTCGTATCTCGTTTTATCTGCCACTCAAAAATAACACGACTGGTTCGTATCTCGTGCAAACTGCAACTCAAAAATACGACTGGTTCGTATCTCGTTCAAACTGCAACTCAAAAATACGACTGGTCTATCTGTCGTTTTATTCTCCACTCAAAAATACGACTGGTTCGTATCTCGTTCAAACTGCAACTCAAAAACACGACTGGTTCGTATCTCGTTCAAAACTCAACTCAAAAATACGACTGGTCTATCTGTCGTTTTATTCTCAACTGTCTTCCTGCTCTTTATTATCCCTTGGCATGGTTACCTCTTGTTTGTTTTTTTCTTCTAAGAGGCCGCACTATACTACCTCTATTCCTTTTTTTATTTCATCCAAACAAAACTTAAATCTAGTAACATTTTTAATAAACACATTCATACTGTACAAATTTTAATTAAACAATGTTGACATATCCTCCCTCTTATCTTGATTGCGTATCACGTACACATTTAAGAGGGAGCGAGCATATAGTGGACACAACAATATATTGCCGTGTTTAGCTACTGAATTTAATTTAATTTAATTTGTATAGCGGGGAAAAAATGTACGGCACTTTTTTAACTGCTCCGGACTAGCTCAAAAATTAAGACTCTTTTTTTATGGGCGTAACAAGGGGGTTCTCTTATTGATAGAGAAAACACCTCAGCGGTATTAAATATTCCAACCTAATGAATAATAAATTTTTATTCTCTCTAGTATCTATATCGACTTGTACCTATTGTGCTGTATTAACTTTGAAGCAAAAACTCAATAAACCTCCTTATTAAGAGAAAACAATCAATTCCTTTATTAGCACAAAAACTTAATTATCTATTTAGAAAACAAAGTTATTTCTACAAGAAAATAAACAAATCAGGTTTACAAATATTAAAAAAAAACTAAATACCCTATCTAACCCCCAATTAATTCACTAAGTCAAATTTTTAATATTATTGTCATACAATTTAAATAAAGCGCGCACGGTTTTTTCTTGCCGATTTGTCCACCATCAAACAAAAACGAAACACTGCTGTTGGTTGTTGAACTCGCACGTCGATGTGATATAAGCTCCAATTTTGACCATCCACAATTTGAATTAATGAAAGTATCAATGACCATGGATAATTTGATTTGCCAGTCTTAATCTTCTTCCGTACATCCAGGTAAAATTATTAACTTTCTTCACACACAAAATTTCAACCATAATTCCAACATTAACCAAAGATTCTTCTCTCGGTATTCATTTAACTTCCACAATATCTTGAACCATAGCTATTTTTATACTCATTATCAATTGCACTTATTTTCAATTTACTATCCAAAATGTAACTCATCAGAAAATTTTATCATTAATCAAGGACTTCAAACCAACTTTTAACAATTCAAAAACACGTCCTTCTTGCTTTATAGGCGGGGAAGCCAATCTTCAAAAATTAAAACCATCAAATTACGTCCGCACTTCATGATGGACGATAAGCCAAGCTCTAAAATCCTCTAACCTCTTCATTATCAATCCTCTTTTCTTCTCCCTCCCCATCATGGACAGGCGTACTTCAACAACCTTTCTGCACCATGTTTCTATTCCTCTCTTCGCCTTCACTTTAATTATCACACACTTTGATTATTTTCGTTTCCTAACTAAACAACGTTTCAATTACCCAATTTGTTTGTCAAAGAATTGAACATCTTTACAATTAATACTTATAACTTTGTATTTTACATTTTTGAAATCGATCGTTTCAAGGAGACTTAATTAGTTTGTCAGACTTTTTAAATCAAACGGCTCTCAAAAAATAGGAGGTACTTGTACGAGTAGATACTTTTCAATGAAGGTTCCTTAACTCTTTACCCTAAAAGCAATCGGTGTGCTCACTACCCAATCGAGCGCCCTTCGCAACACCGCAATATATGGTAAATTTTTATTTCCAACACAAAAATTAAGGGATTATCCTATTATAATCAACACGGTTACACAACTACGCCGCACTTCGGAAAACAGTAAGAAGAAGAAGAAACGAGAAGGCGCACCCGAGGCACCCCTAAATCTCGAGGAAAACTATGATAAACGGTTTGGTACCGAAAAACATGTTCCATGTTAAAGATAAATATTAGTCGGAGACTAAAATAGAAGGAATCCGGGGGTTAAGTGGGCGGAGCTTTTTCTCAAAAAGCTAGGTCCCAATTCCTTAGAGCTAGCACTCAAATATTAAAGCTAGCATCCCACAGGTTTGTCCACAAATCAATCTTTCTACCGCGAGGGGGGCAAAGTAACGCTAGCCTGTTACGAAAAATTTTCACTTTTCGCAACAACGTTGAATTTATAAATTCAACTTTTAACATCTAGCGACATATTTCGTAGCACTCTGTATAGCGAACGTATTTGACGGAGATTAAAAACTCGCGCATGCTATGATGGGAATTCATTGGTGAGGTTTAAAACGCTCCGGTCATGTTTGAAAGTGCTGTGAGGTAGTTTATCATTAAATTTGGTTCAAAATTTTGAAGAGGGATGATGCGATTTTGTGGGGGTTCCCATCCATCAATACGAATGGTTTTTGGATCTTGCGCTCCAAACCCGTCATGGGGATGTTACATTCATGGTTTGAGGGATGGTTGATTTTTTCCCGGATCGTACATTTTTTGTTGGACCCATGGTCAATACTTCCTGTGAAATATTTACTTCCTTTCACAATGGTAAGTCACCTAATAATTTTGTTAATTGCTTCGCAGTTACGTGATAATTAATTTGGCCAAATGTTCTTCCGTACACCTGGAGAACGATGACGTTGGAGTTCACCCTTGACCAATTTATGTATTTTTTATATGTAACATTTTGGTTTGCTTTTTTGTCTTGCATTTTTTATTCTTAGAGTGGTCGCCAAGATTGCGATAGCCTTGCAATTTTATATTCCTGCGGCGAGGTGATATCAGTTTATCTTATCCAGTTCGCACTCGCAAGTGTGAAATGGATCGAATGTTCAGGTTGATATTTAATAAACTTTTAATTATTAATTATTGATATTTGTGTTTTATTAATTAACTTGTTCAGGGTATTTATTTCCACTTATAACATCGAATAGCTCATGGTAAAATGCATTGACGGAGGAATTCCAAAATGATCGTAGTACGTTCGAATTTCATATTTGAAATTCTATGTTGAACATTTTTTTGTGTGTTTATTTTTGTTTTTATGTTTTTTTTATGAAAGGCTGCGATGTTCGACCCATATACAGGGTGCGGCATTTCACCGAGATTGCTGTCTTTTGTTTTATCATTGGGGATTCGATATGGTTCCACTTTATCGTGGGATTTTTATTTAACCATTCGAATGTGCCCTTGGTTTATGTTTGGGAGTGATTTTCGGTGGCAATGTCGTTGCTACTGTGCTTGTTTTGGTCGGCTAACACCTCTTACATCCGACATCGCGTATATCTTTGCCTTCTGACAATGAACTTCTTATTGTTAATTTTAATTGTGTTGTGTTAGCAAAGCTGTTTCCTTGATCTCTCCGGGGTGTTTCTTTCACACGATCCACGACTCTCGCTTCCGCAATAAACGAGCTAGTTTAAAACCTAACACCAGGGCCCCACGCAAATTTAAAGTAGATGGTTTATCCTTCTGCGTGGACTTAATCTTTTCCGAGCTGACTTCTCATTAGAGCAGTAAGGAAGGATTGTGTAACACTGGCGCCCGAAGCGTGGGAGCTTCTGTATTTGCTTCTGTTTGCTACTGTTTGCTTCATTTCCATCTGTATTTTTGGTGAATGCCCGGAGATAATTTCAGGAACAGCTTTTGCTTTATTTTATTGGCAATTTTGTTTTGTTGTCAATTTTATTATTATGTTTTTTTTGAATGAAACATTTTTGTTTATACCGGCGGAATTATTTTTTGCAGCCAACTGCGTTTGTTGATCCTTGGTTGCTGTTACGACTGTTGTTGTTTAAGTCGCGCACCGTAATTGGATTGTTTCAACGTATATTTTTTTGGTGATTGTGTAAATTCCTTGATGCCGAGTGTTTGAAGGGTTATGAAAAATATTTTTTTAATTATTTTATACCTTCGATTTAAATTAAAATTTTTATTATTATTTTATTGGTAAAGTGTTATGTGTAAATTTTTTTACCTTGATATGTGTACTGTTCGTTGCTATGTGTAGCGAATTTTATTTTTTGGTTTTCCACAAGCTACTGGGGGTGAAATCCCTTTAGCTTGCCGTGGATCTACAATACCAAAGGGTGGTTGGATGGAGTAATTGTTTGTACACATATTGGTTCCATAACAGCTTAAACCATACATTACACTAAGGGTGGAGGCTGGGTAATGTTTGTCACTGATTGGTTCAATAACATCTTGAATCATACATTACATAAGGGTGGAGGATGGGTAATGTTTGTTCACTTAATGGTTTAACAAAAAACTTAAATCATACATTTCATTAGTAATGTTTGTCACTGTGGGTTCGTTAACATCTTGAATCCTATCTTACATTACATCATACATTACATAGTAATGTTTGTTCGCTATGTGGTTTAACAACACCTTAAATCATAACATTACCTAACTGGAGGTTGGGTAATGCACTCGCTATTGGTCTAATTACATCTGAGATCACATATTCACATAAAATCCGTCATAATTATAGCATAACATCAAGCTATTAATTATTTCATCGGAATTTATTCCAACGGTTAGAGGAAATTTGTTAAAGTCTTGGTAGGACGATCTGTTGGTCAAGTTTCTTGATCAAATTATTAATTATTTTGTCATTTTGACAAACCACTTCCTATGTGTTGAGAACTATGAGTGTCTCATACTGGAAGAGTAGAATTGGTTCGAAGATATTTTTGTTCGACTATTCTCGAATGGGTCCGATGCGAGCCATTCCTTATCGACAGTCTAGATGTTTTTTTTCCTAGCTGTTCAGTTTTTTCGGTGCAGGTCCAATGCGGGCTGCCCAGTTTTTTTCGGTGCAGGTCCAATGCGGGCTGCCCATTTTGTACTCATTGATTTTTATCTGAGACAAAATCATCTATTATTATGGTTTTCAGTAGCTATCATTAGCTCTACCAATTTGGTTTTCGCTTCTGCGGATTTAAGGCGACATTTAGTCCCATGTGTAAAGAACCATACAATTATTATTATTTTTTTATCTCAATCTTTTAGAGATTTTGATTTTTTTATTTTTTTATTGAAATATTTAAGCTCATTTTTTTGTCTTACCCAAGCTTAATATTTCTTTCCTACCAAGTACTGCTACAAACTACCTCCACACTACAGTAAATAAATAAGTTTTTTTCCGTCAATTTACAGTTCGTTGTCAACTTCGTTTCTCTAATAATTTTTTGATTTTTTTATCTTGACCTCCGGTCAGATATCTTACTTCGGGGGTGTGTTACGAAAAATTTTCACTTTTCGCAACAACGTTGAATTTATAAATTCAACTTTTAACATCTAGCGACATATTTCGTAGCACTCTGTATAGCGAACGTATTTGACGGAGATTAAAAACTCGCGCATGCTATGATGGGAATTCATTGGTGAGCTTTAAAACGCTCCGGTCATGTTTGAAAGTGCTGTGAGGTAGTTTATCATTAAATTTGGTTCAAAATTTTGAAGAGGGATGATGCGATTTTGTGGGGGTTCCCATCCATCAATACGAATGGTTTTTGGATCTTGCGCTCCAAACCCGTCATGGGGATGTTACATTCGTGGTTTGAGGGATGGTTGATTTTTTCCCGGATCGTACATTTTTTGTTGGACCCATGGTCAATACTTCCTGTGAAATATTTACTTCCTTTCACAATGGTAAGTCACCTAATAATTTTGTTAATTGCTTCGCAGTTACGTGATAATTAATTTGGCCAAATGTTCTTCCGTACACCTGGAGAACGATGACGTTGGAGTTCACCCTTGACCAATTTATGTATTTTTTATATGTAACATTTTGGTTTGCTTTTTTGTCTTGCATTTTTTATTCTTAGAGTGGTCGCCAAGATTGCGATAGCCTTGCAATTTTATATTCCTGCGGCGAGGTGATATCAGTTTATCTTATCCAGTTCGCACTCGCAAGTGTGAAATGGATCGAATGTTCAGGTTGATATTTAATAAACTTTTAATTATTAATTATTGATATTTGTGTTTTATTAATTAACTTGTTCAGGGTATTTATTTCCACTTATAACATCGAATAGCTCATGGTAAAATGCATTGACGGAGGAATTCCAAAATGATCGTAGTACGTTCGAATTTCATATTTGAAATTCTATGTTGAACATTTTTTTGTGTGTTTATTTTTGTTTTTATGTTTTTTTTATGAAAGGCTGCGATGTTCGACCCATATACAGGGTGCGGCATTTCACCGAGATTGCTGTCTTTTGTTTTATCATTGGGGATTCGATATGGTTCCACTTTATCGTGGGATTTTTATTTAACCATTCGAATGTGCCCTTGGTTTATGTTTGGGAGTGATTTTCGGTGGCAATGTCGTTACTACTGTGCTTGTTTTGGTCGGCTAACACCTCTTACATCCGACATCGCGTATATCTTTGCCTTCTGACAATGAACTTCTTATTGTTAATTTTAATTGTGTTGTGTTAGCAAAGCTGTTTCCTTGATCTCTCCGGGGTGTTTCTTTCACACGATCCACGACTCTCGCTTCCGCAATAAACGAGCTAGTTTAAAACCTAACACCAGGGCCCCACGCAAATTTAAAGTAGATGGTTTATCCTTCTGCGTGGACTTAATCTTTTCCGAGCTGACTTCTCATTAGAGCAGTAAGGAAGGATTGTGTATCAAGCCCCCCGAGTTAACATATTTTCTCAAAAAGCTAGCTCCCGATTTCTTAGAGCTAGCACCGGTTAGCACCCAAATATTAAAGATAGCACCCTCTAGGTTTGTATTTAATATACATAAACCTCCGTACTTCAAAAACAAATTTCAGCGTTAACAACTGAAATCTAAACTAGAATGCATCAAGCTTTCATAGCTGTGGCGCTGGAAATCCGAACCACGGGAAGTGTAATACACTTTATTTCGAGACGGAATTTCGTGGCAGATCACCTGGGTGGTTTGCTTATTTGCTCTTAATTGTAGATAGAAACTTTTGAGACCTTCGCAATTGATTTATTAACCAATCAGCTTTGGCTAAAAGTAATTTTGCCGCGCTTGGTGGTGCCATTATATGGCTACTGCAGGGAAAGAAGGGTATAAGTCAAAAATGACAACTGTTCAGGAAGCGCATTTGAAAGTTCAGAGATTTCTAGGAATGCGTCAGAAGGGGTAATGTTCGGTTTTTTTACCCAAAATTGTAAACTAACATTCATAGTCAAATTTAAATTTAAGAAAACCACGCTTACAGGTGCTACGCTTAAATTAGCTGACTTATTCGGTTATGCAAAAATAACCTTTGTTAGAAGATAAGGGTATAAGTCAACTTACACCCTCGTCTTCTTACATAACCAAACATAACAGAATGATGCACGTCATGTCAGTTTAGATTCAAATAAAATGACAGCTACTGGCAGCAGAAAACGGTATAAGTCGACCTATACAGCCTAAACGTGGCCTATATAAAGCATCCAAATTCAAAAATTTGTTTATAAGAAAAGGGTATAAGTCCACTTATACCTTTTTCTTTAAACATATTTTCGTACTCCTCTTTAAGTTTTACTATATAAGTCGACTTATACCCTTCTCTCTAAATTTAAATTTGGAAATACTGTCTTTTATATAAAGTAAACTTTACTTATACCCTTTTCTTCACACATGATGTAGAAATCCCCAAGTTATCTCCCTTTCTTCAATCATTTTAAAAATATTTAGAGCGTTCAAAGACTTATCCCCTTTTCTCCAAACGTAGAGGTAACTATAAACTATTCACTTAACGAAAAATCTCATTTTCGACAAAAGCTGACTTATACCCTTCTTTCCCTGCAGTAGCCATATGAAATTAGCAGTTAACTTGAATATAAATAAGTATTAAATATATCTTCGAATGCGTAGCTGGAATATTGTTGCAGATTATTCTAGACTGAGCTCTAAAGTGTGTTTCGATAAAGTCCTGGACGAAGGACCAAATGTTGCGTGGCGTCTGAGCGTTTTCTCTTAGCTTTCCAACTATCGGGTGTAAGTAAGGCCGTGCTGTATGAAAGACGAACAAAATATGATTCGATGTTACCAACCGAAACATGTACTATATTCTTGGAAAACTCATTTTAGAGCAACCCTGTAATAGTCAGTCTAAAAAATGTACCTGAAAAGAATAACTCTGTTTGATAATCAGAATCGTCAAACTTCATCATATCACGGCTCGTGAATAAACCCAGCTTAACTCTACTTCGCGTTTCGACTTAGTTTTCTAATAAAATATCTCGATATTAGAAGTCGAATAAACTAGTTTTATTATGTAAAAAGTAGCGTATAGTAGCTTAACTACTTTTCAAAATTACCTTTTTACGCGGACACTGCCATTGATATTAAAATACTTTTTCGAAATGTTGCTATGACAGCACATAGCTTGTGCTAATAAACTTCTTCTTATAAATTTAAATATTATTAAACGTCTGCGCTTTTCTAAGCGAATATTACTCCTGCGCTCATATAAATCAAAATTTTTTCCACCTTTTTCGCTCAAGCATTTTTGTTGCCGTTCGGAAATGATCACTCCTTTTCGAGTC
Organism: Podabrus alpinus; assembly: GCA_932274525.1. Classification (NCBI taxonomy): domain Eukaryota; kingdom Metazoa; phylum Arthropoda; class Insecta; order Coleoptera; family Cantharidae; genus Podabrus; species Podabrus alpinus. The sequence goes on from OW026454.1 coordinate 25,065,397, forward strand.
GTGTTGATTTCTACAATGCAACAAAGCATTTCTGGAGCTAGAAAAATTTCAGATATTGCCGTACTGTAATATTTCTATTAGGTAAACTATTTTGAATTTAAAATTTTAAAATGCAAAGTCGTTTCATCAAGTAACTATTTTTACACTATTTTTACAACAAACCGCCCCATTTTTTAAGTTTGCAAGAGGTCGTTTATTTTATACAGTTTCAAGACCATTCATTCTTTATTTAGTAGTTTTTGCAGCAAATATTTCATACGATATATCAACTGCATTCAGCGTACTTGCATGAATGTAATCCACGTTTTCTTCACAAAGTTATATTTCCTTTTCATAGCACATAAAAGTGTATTTAAAAAAAGCATACTTTTTTCAGTGGATTTACCCCTTGAGTATTATATTCTTTGTACGGTAAATATAATTATTTTTCTATTAATACATAATTTTTAAATAAATTTTTTATTAAATTTGAATAATATAACTGCGTGTTATAATAATATGTTTATTCAAACTTCCAAAATACGCATTTTAAATTTCCTGTTAAAAATTTTATAATCCTCTTAAGCGCCCTGAGGAAATTTTATATTAAGAAAAAACTAGGGTTGCAAATTGAAAATTTTAATTGACAAGATGGTTATGTGATTTTCCAACCAACGCGGGAGAACGTTTAAAATTAAGACAGAATTGAAAGAATTTAAATCTGGTACATTTCAAGTCTTAGAACAAATTATTTCAGATCTCTCAATTTTAGATCGACGTGATGTGTAAATATCTCAATCCAATTTGATGTAGGTCAGGAAACACAAAAATTAGGTTGCGATGATCAATTATTGTTATCTTGTAAAAATTTCGAATTCATTTTAGAAGTTCTTGAATAAACCAAAATGAACTCGAAAAAATATTTTAAAAATACAAGAATAATAGTAGTTATTCAAAGCTTGGAATTATTAATAAATTATTTAATGAGTTCACTGGAAACACAAAATTTGATTTCCGAATGATCATTTATAAATAGGAATTAAAAAAATAAAAAATTTGACCCAGTTTTTACGACGTAAATGTTACAGAACAGTTTGTATATTTTGCATTTTATAACTGAACTTAAAATTTCTTTTACATGTCACTATATTTATTTAAAATTTAATATTATCAAAGAATTTTAGCGAAAATCAACTTGACTAGAACTTGAAAATCAACAGCCCTAACCTACGTATTTTCTGATGCAGAAAATTTCTTGATAAAAATTAAAAAGAAAGAAATATTATTTTACTTTAAATTAGGTATTTACTCTGAAAATAAACTTTATTGTGAATAAAAAACCAAAACCAGAGAATGTTGTTTTCTTAGTATATTTAATTCGTTTTTCAATATTATTTTTCAGTTTTTTGCCGCTTTTGTGCAGCTTGTCTTGCAAAGCACTTGTGTAAATGGGAGGTAGCTTTTTCAGTTCAAAGACAAGGGAAGTGGGCAAACGGTTCTGAATTATTAGTTCCGGGCACCGACCAATTTTTATTATATTTTAATTATTTATATCTTATATATTGTTACATTCAGGAAAACCTATTGTTATTCTCGTAAAGTAAATTCGTTTAAAAAGTAAAATATTAGAAAAATATTGGCTTCTTTAAAACTCTAGAACCTGTGCGCTTCAAATATGCTGGTGACTAATTAGAGTTTATGAAACGGTTTTATGCATTTGCTGAAATACACGGTAGATGATATGTTTTAAATCTTAAGTACTGCAAGTTGTAAAAATACAACATTCATAAATAAATTTAATCAAGTTGTTGAACTCCTTAGGAATAAGATGCGGAAGTTTTAACGACTTGAAAATACGCGGGCTCTTTAACAAAAATCATCCTTTCAGAAGATTTTCAAGTATACCTTTTATTTGCAGACTCGGCGGAATAATTGATCGGAAGTTCGGACAGGAAATTATAACAATGGGAAATTGGAGGCACTTTGTTCAACTAGGTTATCTAAACTTTGATGAGTTGAATTTTCTCCTTTGCAGATTCTACGTGACTTTATATTTAAATCACCGAAATAATTTAAGATTACTGGTACTGAACAAAATTTTAACAAATAGAAATCCAAAGCTCTCTGGGTAACCAGGTAGAGCTGTTTCCTTTAAATATTGCGTGACTTATCTAAATCCTGGGAATAATCTAGATATCCTAGTGTTAGGACAAAAGGCTGGGACTGGCTTATCGAAACTAGTTACGGGAGCTGAGAAAGATACAACTGACTTATATCGACTTATCTCGGGTGCAACTAGATCAACAAGTTAACTTGACTCAATATGAGAACCAAGCTTTACAAAGATGTCGTTAATAAGAAGAATGCTCCTCAAAAAGAGGCGGTCGTAGTATTGTCTGGTATTCTGAATAGCCAGTTAGAATCCGGGTGAAGTTATGAACGACTTCCTCCTTTTCCCTAAACGAATTGGTCGACGACGAAGATACTCAGTAAATAAAATTTATTCAAAAACGTCAAGTGCCAAAGAAAAGACAGAAGCAACCTGGTCAAGTGCATCTTACATGACGGGAATCATCCAGAACATTATAAGGGCTGTACCATACTTTTTACAAAGACTTAATAAAGCAAAAATTCCCCCCATTAAGAGGAAAACGAACAGAGGGCCCTATACCTTACACCTTAATATACGCAAATCCTGGACAACAAATTCAGTTTTCTACAATTTCTTATGCACAAATACTGATAAATCTCAATCATTACACAAAACCTGAATACTCATCTGTTATAATAAATGCAGCACAGGCAAAACAACAGAAGCACAATAATTTGCAAATGAACATAACCAACAATAGATCTATCTATTCCTATATCAATCCATCCGGATGTAGGTTTATTCTAATGCTTTCATTGTGCATTAGAAGAATTTTAGCTTTCTAAATACCACGCTTGCCATATTTTTTGGCGGGATTGATTTTGCAGCTTGCTAACGTTGCCTTATATGTGGCTGCACCCTGTTTTTTTATTATTATGATGGTATTAATGACTATTATGATAATAAATTATTAACATAGGGTGACCGACGGAGACTGGTTTACGTGCCCTCCAAAGCACAGAAAACAGTCAAGAAATATTTAAACTATACCCGGATTCAAACAGGGGCGCATTGCGTTAGCAGTTGATCTCGCTAACGTTCCGGCCATGACCGTGGTCTTTAATGACAGCTGAAAGCAATAATAAAGGAGATCATGGAATAAATTGGAATACGATTAAACCTTTTAGCAATGTTCATGTCCAATAATCAAATTAGTAGAACAAATTAAAATATCACATTGGAACACTAATGGCCCAATATGACCAAGTCATAAAAGCATTTTTTATTGCTGAGTATTACATAGGCATCATTTTAATATCTGAGATGCACTTTACTAAGCGTAAAATTCCTAAATCCACTGTGTAAAACACACAATATCCTGTTAGAACAGCTGTATTTCCATAGAAGAATGGAATGGACGAATAATAATATTTTCAGTCTATTTCTCACCTCACAAGAGCTAAAGTGTTAAAAAATTCTCAAGTTATCTGTCCACCATTATTAATTTAGTAATGGAAAATAAAGATTAGTCGAAGAGTGATAGTGAAAAAGCTTGTTTGCTTATTTTCCATTCAAATCTGAAAATTCGCATGAAAAAGAACTGGAATCAACTGGAATCTACCAATCAAACTGTTTAGAATAACCAAAATGAAGATTGTTATGAAAACCGACCTGAATCCAAAAAGGTTCCGGGAAACGATCTTATAACCGGAAAAATATTAAAAGAGCTATCAGATAAAGGACTTCCATACTTGACCCAGTTGTTTGACCAGTCTTGAGACTGGAATACTTCCCAATGTAAATCGAAAATTGCCCAAATGATTCCCATAACAAAACCTGGAAAACCAGTCGAAGATGTAAAATAGTACAGACCGATAAGCTTGCTACTGGTGTTTTCAAAATTGTTCCAGAAAAAAATAATCCTCAAAAGATTACTACCAACTTTAAAGCAGTAAAGTTTAATTTCCGAACATCAGTTTGGATTCAAACAGGGTCACGGTACTATGGAGCAGATTATTCAAAAAATTGTGACATATCTTCAATAAAAGAAAACAGATGGCAAATATATAAAATTATCAACAATCTAATATGGACATTCGGAATTTAGTTATGGGGCTCTGCTTCCAACTCTAATATAGAAATTCTTCACCACTTTCAATCTAAAGTCTTCAGTATGATCGTTATCATTTTATTAGAAAAAAAAATTTTTTGCTTTAATAAATAGTTCAACATCTTATAATTAGTGTGTGAAAATCCAATATCGATATTTTATAGCATTTCTCGTATTATAGCACTTTAAACGGACTAATAGTTCAATATTTGAATATTTTTTAAAGTTTATGTCCTTCGAATCTAACAATATGAAAATTTTAATTTATTATATATTCACCATGAGGAAGGATTCAGGAAACGCGGATTAACAGTAAGATACGAATATATTTAAAAAAAGTGATTGTTAACAGGTATTTCCTTGCTAAAAAAATAATCTACTCGTAAATGTCGAGCACTTTCAGTAGACAAAAGCATTTTCGAAGCACAGTGTCAAATCATATTTGTTATTGTAGCAATCCGGACATACTTCATGAATATTTGTAATTTATAGCTGTGGTACCTACTTAGAATAAATAAATCGAAAACTTTTAGCTTCTTTATTGGTATTAAAAGAAATAATTACGTATTTTCAAACCATTTAAATATTTAATTTTATTACCTAAGATGATTTATAATCGGCAATATCCAAACAAACTGAACAAAAAATACAGTTTACATACATTACATAAATTAATATTTGCCTCATTGTACGCATAGTTTTTTTAATTTTTCTGTTTTTACGACGAGGAGATTTTTGTATTATAAATTTTATGCAAATATCCATCAAATTTACCTTCATTAAAAGTTTTTTTTTTAAATTTAATTTTTAATGAAAATTTGATACACCTGGAGTGGTCGCGCAGTGAGGCAGTCGTTCACACTTCAATATACCACTTAACACGAAGGTCACAGACGGAAAACAAATGCCTCAATTTTTACAACGGTGTTCAAATATTGTAAGAGAGGAGGTGTTAAATTCAGCTAGGCCCGGGTAGGCGGTTCCTCTTTGAGTTATTCAAAATTACCAGCACTTCAAACTAAAATGTGAGCGATTTTCATATAGTACGACCACTGAAGGGTTAATAAAGTCATGTAAAAAAACGTAAAGGGTTGCTTTACCCTTTACGTTTGGGTAAGAAGATCGTTACTTAAGGTTTACAAATTATGGAGTGGATTCTAAACGGAACTCGAAAAATTCGTTTAAAATCAAAATAGTACATCACTACAACAAAGATATTTTATCTGATAACACAATAAATTAAAATAGCCAGTACAGTATACTGCCCTACTTAGAAAAAACACCGTATGTACAAAATAATGATTTTGAGATAAACATATCAGTGCAATGGAAAGAGGAGAAAAAATTAGTTAAGAAAAAGCAATATAGTCAAAAAATGCACATACGGTGTTTTTCCTTAGTAGGGCAGTATAGTGCAGTACGAGTACGTAACTTAGCCCAGCTCTGATTAATGGAATATTGAATAATAAACCCAAAGAACCTCTCAAATATTTGATGGCTTCTCGAAAAAAAACCTGGAAGTTACAAAGTAAGAAATTGGTTCTGATCATCCCCTTGAAAGGTTTGGCAACCACAGCGATCCCTTCCATTGTCAAATTGGAAGTTCGAGAACTGCATATTTATCATTTGCATCTGTTAAAATAAAAACATTTATTTATGGAAAAGTGGTCTGCATGTAACGACATTGCAGCTTAAAAATAGTAGTCATATCAAGAAATCCCAAGCGTACAAACAGAACTTGACTTCAAACGCAGTGTAAAATAAATATACTTAAATCAACAAATAATATTATACAACGTTGAAAGAAAGCTTTATAAACTATCTGAAATTGCAGTGTTAAACTGTCGAATAAAATTTGAACAGAGGTGGATTTAACACGAACTTTTAAATCTTGTAAATTTTATTAATTTTGAAAATTCAATTGATACGTTAAAATGAATAAATTGTTAACTCAAAGTTAAATACCTGTTCGTTTTTTCAATTTCCATGTTATCATGTTTAGTGCAGTCGTTTGGTACTTTACGTGACTAAAATATGTTTCTATATTCAAAAACTATGAATACAATTCAAATCAAAAGGTATAAAAACATTCTTCTAACCCCACTAGTTTTGAAAGAATCTTTGTTTTTCCCAAAATGATATCGTTTTCTGATTTTTATATAGCCACTTTGTCTGATCATCTAATGCAAAATATTTTCTTTGAGTAAATATAGCCTTAATTACTCGTATCTATAAATCCTTGTATAAAACCACTTTCTAGCCCTAAGAGGTCCTTAGCTTTGAGCTTTCAAAGTTTATTGCTTTTGCAGTTTTTATACCACTTAACATTTTTGCTAATAGCTCAATTTCAGTGTACCTGAAGTGGAAATTGAACATTACTGAGATTCTAAGTAAACCTAGAAAATTTAAAATGTTGTAAACCGAATCGTTTTGGCAGTACGGCTTTTCAAAAAACCGTTATTTTTATTAAATTTTTCTTGAAAATTGTAAAATTTAATTTTAGTAAATAATATTTTTCCTGCGAATCCTATGAATAAAAGTAATAAATGAAAGTTGTAAAGGACTTAAGGGGTGTTTACATTATATGATTTTCCTTATGTCAGAGCTTAAGATTTTACGTGAGACACGGTTAAGACGGTATTTCGCTGTTTACACTTTATGATTTTCCTTAAGAGCCGACTCTTAAGGAAAAACATAGAGGTTATCATAAGGAATTTTAGCAAACATAAGGAATAGCGACGTACCTATTCTCTTAAGATTTTTCGTAAGATTTTTTTACGTTTTAAGGTTAGTGTTGTGTTTATATTGACTTTTTGTTGGTTATATCCGTTATTTCAGATAAGGTTATGTCAATGATTATTGTTTTAAATTAATATTCAGTATATTGGCGAATTTTCTTTAAAGCATTTATTTAACACTGAACTTTAAAATGAATAGTGAACCAAGTGTGAAAGAGGTAATGTAAAAATAATGAAATTAAGTTTGTAATAATATGTAATATTATAATATTGTGTTTATTTAATTACTACAGGTTGTGTGGAATGAAGATATGACGAGGCACGTATGGATTATAGTTAAGATTTATAGTTTTTATAACAAATTTTTATTGATTTACATATTATTATGTAGTACATAGTGCTATGTCTCAAAATGAATAAAAAAGGCTCCCGATGCTAAAATGAATTATATATTTAAAACAAGCACAAAATTCTAAGTCGGAAGACACTTTAAAAATTTGCTCTACGAGAAATTTTTATTTTTCAAAATTTCAATTTTCTAATTTTATTTGAGTCTCTCAGGATGAACGAAACATGACAAACATTGCTAAGTTTAAACAAATTGATGATTGTAACATCAGAAATAAAACAAAAAACTTAATTAGCTAAAAATTTGTAAAAATGTATTAATCATAATAACCTAGAAAAATGTAAGAATTTGTAAACCGATTTACTCTATAAATAACATTCTTTGTAAAAATGTAAGCATATCAAAAATTATGTAATTGTTTCATGCATATAATGTGTATATTTTAAAAGGATAAATTAACAAATTAGTGAATAAGGGTCAAATTTGTGTAACACCCAAGTAAACAACCAAGATGGAGAAAATGAGTCAATAAAAGATCCGAAAACTGATGAAAACGTAATGTACCAGTCAAACTACTCGTGGAGACATCTCAAAGGAAATTGATATTGATACGGAGCGTGAATCTACAACAAAAATAATTTATTAGAAAGAAATAAATTCGTAAATACAGTTAAAGCTCCTTATTCGCGGGGGATACGTTCCATAATTATGCCGCGAATACAGAAACCGTGAATATGGAATGGTAATTTGTATGGGAATATAGGGGATACGTTCCAAGGTTAGAAAATAAAATAAAAATATATCGAAATAAATGCAATTTAATGAGAAATACATAATAATATTATTATTATTTATTACTCTTATCTGGATTGGGTAATGGTTTAAAGAATTTAGTAATTTTTTCTTGTCTTGCAGCTTTTAAAAGGCCTTTTAATTCCGTTTGGTATTCAGCTGTGGCATTATCAATTTACCTTTTAAAAACAAGACTTCTTTCCATAGACGGATCAATTTTTATAAAGAAATCACACAGTTCATTTGCCATCCGTAAACCTTCGCTTAGGTTTTTTAAGGTAAATGTCACCTTTTCAGTGTCAGTTGAAACTTCTTCTTCTTCAATAGAATGGGGTTTTAACATTTCTTCCAAGTCGGTTTCAGTCAAGTCTTCATCTTGTGATTCAAGCAACTCTTGAATGTCACTTAATTCTACCTGTTCAAAACCATCTCGTCCTATTTCATGTGCAACTTGAGTAATGTTTTCAGTTAACGTTTGAATTCGCTCAGATCCTTCATCATTAGCGACAGTTAGATTAGGCCACAGTTTTTTCCAGCATGATTTCAATGTGTATGACTTCAATTCTTGTAACGATTCTTTTATGTTACCAATGAACTTTGCTATGTCAAAATTTTTCCAGCATTGCATAACATTCATATCAGGATCACGTTCCATAGTGTCCAGTATGATTTTAAAGGTTCGTCTAATGTAATACAGCTTGAAGGCCTGGATTATACCTTGGTCCATAGGTTGGAGTAAAGCCGTCGTGTTAGGAGGCAAAAATATCACCTTTATATTCGGATGCATAGCTTCAAGCTCACGAGGGTGACCCGGAGCATTGTCCAAAACTAGAATAGCCTTAAAGTCTAAATTGTTTTTCTTTAAATAAATGTCAACTTCATGAACAAAACAATTTCGGAACCAGTCACTGAAAATAACACTTGTAACCCACGCTTTCTTGTTTGAACGCCAAAACACGGGCAGGTTATCCTTGTTTTGATTTTTCAAAGCACGAGGATTTAACGATCTGTAAAGCATTAGTGGCTTAATTAAACAATCTCCGGATGCATTAGAACAGAGCAGTAGCGTAATTCTATCTTTTGCTGCCTTAAAACCAGAGGCGGACTTTTCACTTTTGGATATAAAAGTTTTGTTCGGCATTCTTTTCCAAAACAGGGCAGTCTCGTCTGCATTAAACACTTGCTCAGGTTTGTATCCACCATCAGCAATTAACTTTAAAAATTCTTCTGGATATCTAGCTGCTGCTGCAGTATCTGCAGATGCAGCTTCTCCAACAATTTTGATGCAGTGCAGTGATTGCCGCACTTTAAATTTATTGAACCAACCTTTCGATGCTTTAAATTCTCCATCTGTACGTTCACCTTTAAAATGTTCGTAAAGACGCTTTGCCTTCTCACAGATTATAGGAACACATAGGGGCACTCTTTTCTGGTTACGGTCTTCAATCCATAATGATAACGCAGCTTCCATTTTTTCAATTGCTGGATCACGAACAATTTTTGCTAATAGTGAGGTTGAAGCAGTAGAATTCCTTATTTTATCCTCGGATTTCTTGATGAATCGTACAGTTGATTCATTGATATTAAAGGAACGTGATATGGAAGCAAACGATTCGCCAAGGCGTAAACGGTTAAGCATTTCTATTTTTACTTTAAGTGGTAACACTAGTTTTTTCCGCGTAGGTACTAATTTTCTTTTGCTTTTACTCGACATTATAAATTTCGAACAAACCAGAAGAGACACGCGTTATTTAAACAAAGTTCATGCAACGAATGGCAATTTGAAACAATTCAACAAGTAGGATAGCGGCCAAGACAGCTTATATCAAATGATAGCACCTTGTCGGCAAAAATTTTGCTTTTGTCCAAGACCGTTAGGTTTAGTCACAATAAATAATATTTTCTCTCTATAAATACTTGGACGCCTACTTGTTTGTTTTGATAGGGGAGTGGTGTTAATTTGTAATTGAATATCTTGTGAATCACTTTTAGATTTGTTAATAATAAGCATTTCTCGCAAGTATGTAATTATGTTCCAACACAATTTTGCAATGCAAGTGTCTGCATTCTTTTAGATAAAATACACAGCAGATATCATTTTAAAAGTGCGAAATTGTAATTTTAATTATAAATCTTTGAAGTAATTTTAATAACGAAATTTTCAACCGTGAATACAGGAAGTGGTTGCATTTTTTACATCCGCGAATACTGAAAACGCGAATAACGAAACCGTGAATAAGGAGCTTTAACTGTACATGGATTTGACTTACAAAATTTGAACAGGCTTGCCAATAATATCGAATTTCGATGAAAAATCAGTTGACCTCGGGCTTCTCAACAAAGTGCACGCAATTTCAATGCTCTCCGAAAAATATTATTTACCAAAACTTGGAGGTTAACAAAATTCAAGTCGATTTCTTAGAGGTTAGAAATTTCCGTTGGACTGGACCCAATTCTAAAAATAGATGTCAAGGACATAATGAATGCTGATAATGGAAAACACAAAATAATTTACAAACAATCGACTCACATAAACTTTCTGGATAATAAGAAAATTATTGTAAATTAATGAAAATAACTTACCTCAACGTTTTTGGAAATTTTCAATAGGAAATATGCAGCAACAAACACAATTTCTAGCACCAGTCAATGTAAAAGATGACCTCAAGTGACATCAAGCAAGGTGATAATGACAACAGGAAAGTTGAGTCATTGCAAGTGCAATCTAAAGTAGGGCGCACACACAACAACAAAACCATATCCTTTTAAAATAAAAACTTCGATTTTGTCAAGGAGACAGGTACAGTGAATTTATGATTTTATAATTTGTTACACTTTGGCCTTCAGCGTATTAAAAATAGGATTTGAGGAAAAGACTTCTAACAGAGTGCATTCTTCTTTACCCTTAGTGAAAAATTTAAAAATAAAAGTTTTCTAATTTAGTTAAAATTACTTCAAGCTTTGAATAAGCAAAAATATTAATTTAAAAACATTTAACCCCGCTAATGTAAAGCGAGAGACTTGATTGGTCAAACGATCAAGCACCTTGGGACGAAGAGTGGAAGCCTCTTTGTTTCGAATCATTATTTGTATTTAGTATTAAAAATTTTAAAGGTTCATTTACATTGGATTTTAATCCAAGATATTTTGTACAACTATTTCTTTCATGAAAGACATTTCTATTGAATTTTTTATTATAATAAAATTTGTATTGGAGCTGATGAAAGTTTTTTATTTCTTTTTTTTATAAAAAAGGGAAAGCAATTAAACGTCCTGAGAGAGCCAATAAGCATAATAACATCGCCTCTAATTATTTCGAACCACAAGGGACTCACCCCTGAACGACTCATCACCGAGAGCTTAGTAAGAAGGGGCAATAATGTGTGTACCTTCCCGTACCTAACATTTTAAAGGGGGGAGGACATAGCAATAGTTACAATAAATTTTAATAATTTCTTCTCAACTTCCTTTTTTTATTAATAAATTTTTTTTTATCAAGATTTAACAATAATAAAGTTGTTAAAGTAAAGCATTTTAATAATTGTTCTTTAACAAATCGTAATTTTTTTACTAGGTTATGTTCAAACAATACCTACAACCTGTCAAATAAACTGTTGGCGACTCTTAACACTTGTCATACAATGTAAACACAAAACCAGGTAACCTTATGTTTTTTGTTATTATTAGCCATCTTAAGCAAAATCTTACGCGTTTCACCTAAGCTCTGACATAAGGAAAATCTTATAATGTAAACACCCCTTTAGTTATGCACAAGTGAAATAAATTTCTACAAAAAAAGTTTTTCTTTTCAACCGGGTGTACATTCAAAACTACAAAGCTTTATTTCACAAAACAGACACTTGAAAAATATCCTGGAAAAAGAAAGGTAAAAATGATCAACTACTAGAACTCGAAAGTTGTTCTATGCTGCGATTTACACAGAATTGAGTCTAGTTGTAGTAATGATCTCAGAGTCATTTTCTCTCAAGAAAAATTACCTTACTTGGGAAAAAAAGAAAAAAAAGCGAGAGCTGCATCTCGAAATCTTTCTATGCTAGAACAATATTATTTTTTCAATTTATGCTCAGATTTTAATTATGTTTTGACAAATTTGGCCCTGTTCCGGTCAAGGCCTGATGTCGAAAGCTTAATGGCTGTTTTTCGATACTAAATTAAAGGGCTTAAACAAAGGAATTTGCATTTCCGAATTGTTTCTAAACAGACTCCATTTTCGCGATGTAATGACTGAACTACTATTTCTGAAAGAACCGATTTTTTCACCTGCAGTTGAAGTTCCAAAATAACAACTTGTTAACAAAAACTTTTTTATTTAACGAGGGTGAAAAGATGGCCTTAATTGTATTTTAGTTTAAACCTACATGTAAATATGGCAGTATTTGAACTTACAGTTAAAATTAATTCATTTTACTCAAAATGAATTAAATTTTCGTAATTAAATTCGTGATAAATCGTTAGATATTAATTTGCGATTAAAAAAATTACGTGTGAAACACTAATTTGCAACGTCTATAGAGAATTGTAATTTAACAGTAGAATTAAGCCAAACTAAATATTTTACCTTTGGGGGTTACGATGCATACTGAATTCAATTTGGAGTGTTTATTTTGTAAAGTACCTACTCTCCACTTTTGTATAAATCCGGAAAAGTTGGTAAATTCTATTTAGCTCTTCAGCAATTTCAAATTTGATTTACTATGTTGTTATTCACTTTTCACCCGAATAAAATTAATTTATTATATCAACTACAATTAATTATGCAGCGTAAGGTTTCAAAATCATTTTCTTTATGAAGATAACAAATAACGACTCAAATTCCTGCTACATTCATTTACAAAAATGTTAGTCAAAGAAGTTATATTAGTCACTTAATTCAACTACACCAGTTTTCAATTTCACAAACAAAGAAAATGTTTCTATACTGGGGATAATGTTGTCAGTGATGTATTTAAGGATCAATAAGTTTTCAATTCACTTGTTTTTCCATCATAAAATTTTCCTTTTTATAACGTGACATATCTTATTTCTTGTTTAAAAGTGGTTATTATCTTTTGAAAAGATACAAAAAGTCATCACACTATACTGACTATATCGTATAAAAAAAATAAAGTCGATACCATTTCAATTTCTTTAACATGTTTAAATAAAGTCGTCGGACACTGAAAAATTATTCTACTATCAGACTTCAGTTTTTTGGTACGAAGCGATGCTTTACCATTTCAATGCAGAGAGTCTTTTCCAATCTTACTTATCTTTCCTCATTTTAGTGAAAAATTGGGTAATATCTCCAGATTTTCCTTAAATGTCTTTAATTACGACAGTTATGAGCTGCCCCGAGTGCTAAAAACTTTCTGCCACTCTTTTCAGAGTCTAATCTTCACCCCACACTTGACTTCAATATATTCCATGCCTGCAGGTTGTTTCAACCTTGTATTCTCGCCATGATCGCTAATGTTCCGTATTTCATGTTTTAGCGTTACATTTAGCATAAACTGTTGCAATAAATTTAAGTATACCAAGTAAACTTTATAAATTTGGAACGATGAAAGCTAGAAGCATTTTATTGAACATATACATTATTATTCAGTACTCCTGTTAGTGTGTTAGTTCCAAAGAACCGTAAAACTTGTATAATTTATAATTACACCTCTCATAAAAATTTTACGTTCTAAATTTATCTACAGTTGTAACGTCAGCTATCAAATGCGAATGTGACCACATGTTCTTCTTCAAAGCGCTTAAATAAATTGAACGTACATTAGGACGACATTTTGTAAACTTATTTAAAGCTTAATTAAAATTGTTATACATAATTTTGTAATCTTTTCTTTTATTTTTCCCAAAAAGGGTGTGTTTGACAGATGTGAACAAATTTATGCTGAAATTTCATTCATGAAGTTTTAAGTGAAAGCTTCTCTGTGGATCTGTTCTTTCAGTTTATTTAATAAAAATTTAATTAATTTATAATTTTATTTAAAATTCAGTTACACTTGTCATAAGTAAAAGCTCGAATGTGGTAATTTAATTTGTTTCTTATTTATTTAGCGAGTTTTAATATCGTAAAAACTCAAAAAAAAATTATTTGAAATAAAACCTACAATTTTTAAGCAATAATTATGGAAATTTTATTACAAAATTGAAATTGTTGTAGTTTTCCATTTACGGAAACACATTTAGCTTTAGACTGTTTTGAAAGTAATTAAGTGGAAGCTTAGATTTCCGATGATCTAACTACGACGTTGTTTGTTTCTAAACTTGTCTTCGTTTCAACCCGATTTCTAGAACAAGGAGCTTAGTAAAATAAACAGGAAAGTGATTTGAAACAACACGGAAATTTTTTAAATTATCTCTTGCCTAGTTACGTCTTGTATTAAATCAAACCTGTAATTTTCTTCCACTAATCCTATCAAATTTATTCTTTCAGCTTCAATGATCGCGTAAAACGACTTCGCCATGAAATGGAGCTATGGATGGCGAGAATCGTATCATTCTTAATGTAGGAGGAATTCGTTTTGAAACTTATAAAGCCACCTTAAAGAAAATTCCTGCCACCCGTTTATCACGATTAACCGAAGCATTGGCTAACTACGATCCCATATTGAATGAATATTTTTTTGACCGGCATCCAGGAGTGTTTGCGCAAGTTTTAAATTACTACAGGTAAGATAAGATTAAGTTTGATAAATTATTTATGCTCTTTTTCCATTAATCACGTGTCCACTTCAGGTTATTTTCATGAATAAAATTTTGTTTATCAATTTACCAAATCCTGAAATGAATACGTATATGTAGCGGTTTGTTTGTAAGTTACCTAATAATTTTATTAAAGAAAGAAAATGCGTATTTAATTTTTTTTTATATATCTATAGGTATACTAAAAAGATTATGAAAAATTGTCTGTTGTATAAAGTTTTACATAAATCTATCTTAGGCATCTTACAGCTCTTGTTACTTCTTAATAAGTTAATGTTACCTTATCGATTTTACGTCAAAAATTTAAAAATTGTTTCAGACTTCAAATTTGATAACAATGATGAGTTTTCTTCTGAGTTGAACAGCGGAATGAAAATTTTGCTTATGTAGGTACACAAACTAACACAGCGCTAATTATAATATTATGTAAATTCTAATTTAATAAATTGATTAATCAATGCCTTTAGCATGATTTAATAAAGTTTGGGTGAATAATGAAACAAGTGAGCAAGGCTAAATTGATTCGAAGTAATTACCATCAAATTTAAATCAATTAATCCTTTTTACAAATTTATTGTATAACATAATACAACCAAAATTAATTACTTGCACAATTTGTAGGTACCTAATAAAATTACATCAATCTCTAAAGTAAGGTCGGTTTAATCTAAGTTCTCTAATATTTGCTGTTGTTACCAAATTTGATATTACAAGGTAGTTAATCATTACGCAAAGACGTCATCTATATAGTTATAGTTTATGTAAAACCGCGTGCTGAAGTATATTTTACAGTGCTCGCCATAAAAATACTGAAACATATGACCGAATGTATCAGAGATAAATTTTTAATATTAGGAAAAGTTAAATTTGTTTTGTCCATGTTTTTCATGCAAATAAGTTAATAAGCGCTGAATTTATGTCACGCACAACAGAAACCAAAAATCGGAAGGGTGAACCCTTGAGAGTGACATAAACACTCGAAATTTTTTATTAATGCGAGTATTATTCTAGGCTTACCCAAATATTGAAAACACACAAACATTAAAACTATATAAACAGCAATATTGTTCAGAATGCGTTCGGTAATATCTATATATTAAGTTGACATAGGTCTCTACAACGCATCATCACAAAACCAATAATTGATCAGGACCGTTCCCAGATATAAAATATATTTCCGTATGTATTTCCAATATATATTTGACACTATCAGTATTACGAGTTCTGGATTGTAGGTGGAGGGCAAGAAAACTCACACGCACTTAGGCCACTAAATTGGGCCCATTGTGCTACCTCCAATTTCAGCGGCCCCGCGCCCCGTCATTCCTCAAGCCATCCCAACTGGAGGATGAACTCCAGGATCCTGGCGGGTGGGGTGCCTCTGATTCTGGCCATGTCGGGCCAGAAGTCTCCCAACATGGATCCTCTCATAGAAGTCAGAGCTGGGCAGTAACAGAGCACATGCTCAGCTGTTTCCTCCTCTTCGTTGCATCCACGACATAAAGGGTCATCTGCAAACCCCATATTGTGGAGGTGTTTATTTAATCTGCAATGTCCAGTCAGTATCCCTGCAATTGTCCGCAGATTGACTCTGGACAGCTTCATATAGTATCTTGCATGTTTCCATGAAGGCACGCGTATTGCTGCTCTAGCTTGGTTACATGTAGTTCCTTGTAGCCATCTGCTGGTGTGCAGTTCTAGGGTATAGTGTTTTAGGAGAGTATCTATGGTTTTGACGGCGGGCGTGATCATCGGCTCCGGGCCGCAGGGAAGACCATTGGAGCCATTTCTTGCCAGCTCATCAGCCTTTTCGTTACCCTCGTTACCTTTATGTCCCTTAACCCAGCAGAGAGAAAGGACATTTTGAGTTGATATATCATTCAGTGCCCGGATGCATTCAAGCACCAGACCAGAAGTGACTTTATGGCCCCGAAGTGCCACCAGAACCGCTCTACTGTCTGATAGTATTTGTATGTTTTTGTTCAGAATACTCCTATCCTGAACTATTTTTGCGCAGTGTAGTATACCCACAAGCTCCGCCTGGAACACAGATGTATATTTACCCAGCGGTATACTTATGTTTAGATCAAGTTCAGCAGAGAAAATTCCTGCACCCGATCCAACATTACTTTTGGAGCCATCCGAAAAGAGATGTATATCGTAATCGAATGTTTCGTTTGCGTTTAACAGTACATTGTATTTCCTGTCAAATATATATTTAGGGTGGATTCTGTCGGATTCAAGTAGCAGAAGAGGTACTCCTTTGGAATATTCCTCCAAGATCTGCATATGGCCCGCAGTTCCTCGCCTATGAGTCCAGGCTTTCCAACTGCGCAACCTGAGAGCTGCCTTGACCGCCGTTTCCTGCACATGAAGATCAAGTGGAGGGAGGCAGAGAAGGGTCTCAAGCGCTACAGTTGGGGCCGTTCGCATCACTCCAGTTACAGCCAGACAGATTGATCTCTGGGTCTGGTGTAGGGAGGACGCTGTTGTTACTTGTTTGGTTCTGGGCCACCATACAAGGGATCCGTAGCAGAGCATGGGTCTAATGACTGCCGTATAGAGCCAGAGGGTGATCTTGGGGGATAAACCCCAAGACCGTCCCATTGCTCCCCGACACTGCCAGAAGGCCATTCTCGCTTTCTCTAGTTTCATTTGTAAATGTTTTCCCCAATTCAGCTTCTTGTCCAGTATTATTCCCAGATACTTGACTTGATCAGCTATTTTTAAGGGAGTCCCTGTTAAGCTAGGCATGACCATGGTCGGTAGCTTTTTCTTTTGGGTGAAAAGAACAAGCTCTGTCTTTGCCGGATTAACCGAGAGAGAGTGCTCTTTACACCACTTCTCTAAAATCTTGAGAGCATCCTGCATTAGGGTGCATAAGACATTCTCAAATTTTCCAGTGAGCAGTATGACGATGTCATCTGCGTATCCTATGGTGTGGTATCCCATGTCATTTAAGAGTTTCAGAAGGCTGTCTACCACCATGTCCCACAGCAGCGGGGAGAGTACTCCCCCCTGAGGGCAGCCCCTTGTTACAACTCCTTTAATGTCAACGTCCCCAACTCTGATCTCCACGATTCTCCACTTCAGTATAAAACTGATCCATCTCGCGATGGTCGCGGAAACGCCGTGGATCTGCAGAGCAGCGTTTATACTTCCGAAGGTGGCTTTATCAAAAGCCCCCTCGATATCAATGAATACTCCCAGGGTGGACTCTCTGTAGTCCAGTGACCTCTCTATGCGCTCCACTACCTTGTGTAGCGCCGATTCGGTCGATCTCCCCTGGATGTATGCATGTTGATTCGCATGTAGTGGTCTGTGAAACAGAGCCACTTCGCGGATCTCTCTATCACACAGTCTCTCCAACGTTTTCAAAAAGAACGAAGTGAGACTGATAGGTCTAAAAGATTTGGCCAGGGAGTAATCACTTCTACCTGGCTTGGGTATAAAGACAACTTTTGCCGTCCGCCATCCTTTTGGTATATAGACATGCGCAATGCATGCTCTAAACACCCGCACCAGGTGACGGAGCACCACGTCCAGTCCCCACTGTAGTAGGGCCGGAAATACCCCGTCAGGCCCGGGCGATTTAAAGGGGCAGAATGATTTAATTGCCCAGCTCGTTTTGGTCTCATTCACGACCTTCTTTGCAGTTTCCCAATCTATCGCCGTCGGTGTCCGGCCCGTCGCCTTGTCCCAGCCGAAATCCGAAGCAGGTCTACTATCGGGAAAGTGTGTTTTTAGCAGGATTTCAGCAGTCTCCGAGAGGCTCTCTGTGTACGAGCCGTCCTCTCGGCGCAGACTGCCTGGCTGCTGGTGTGGATCTTTTGAAATGATCTTTTTTATTCTTGCTGCGGCGGCAGTTGATTCAATGCCACTGCAGAAGATCCTCCACGACTCGCGTTGTTTTTGACGTATTGTTCTCTTATACTCCGACTGGTGCGTCTTAAACGCTGTCCAGTCAGTGTCATTTTTTGAGTTCTGCGCCTTATTGTAGAGCCTCCTGGTCACCCTCCTCAGCTGGTCGAGTTCTTTGCACCACCAAGGTGTTGCTCGACCCCGTAATCCAGCAGTCCGTAGGGGACAGGACATCTCATACGCTTTTGTGAGGGAGTTTTGCAGCGTATCGGCATACAGTTCAATCTCCTCAGTAGTTATTAAATATTCTTTTGTGAAAGTTTCTGCCTGCATATCGACCTCCAGGGACGAGGAGAGGTGGTCTAGGAAGACCAGCCTGTCAGCTCTCCTAGGGTTTCGAAATTGCTTGGGTTCCACTTTTTTAGCTTTCAACTTGAAGCAAACCCATTTATGATCCGACAATGTCAGTTCGTTAGACACATGCCAATCATATATATAATTTGAAATGCTTAACGACGCTAAGGTGATATCAATCACCGAATTGCGTTGGGGTGACACGTAAAAAGTGGGGTCATTCCCTCGATTAAGAATTTCTAGGTTTGTACTAATAAAGTAATCTAATAGAGACTTACCTCGGCCGTTGCATTCCCTGCTTCCCCATGCGTGATGATGGGAGTTAGAGTCGCAACCAATTATGAGGTGTTTCTTCTGTTGCTCACAATATTCCACCAGCCCCACCATCCCCCGTGGGGGTGGTGACTCGGGTGAGTCTATTGGAAGGTAGATTGATGCCATAATGACATCCTGTTGACCATTGCCAAGGTCGCAGCTGAGCCTCACCGCTGTGAGGTCGCCGTCGCTGTACTGTGGCAGAAGGTTGGCCTGAATGTTGTTAGGTATGTAAATACATGTCCTAATTTTGTTTGTGTGACCTCCTGTAAAAACAGTGCCGTTTAGTTTTGTAAAACCTTTTACATTAGATTTTACTAACCATGGCTCTTGAATAAGAGCGATTGTATCCTTGCAGCAGTCGAGGTGGCGGCATAGGGTTGCAACAGCCCCTCGACAGTGCTGGAGGTTGATTTGTAGGAGGTTCCACTCTTGTAGGGAAGCCATTTGGCCTGCCTTGAAGAGCATCCTACTCCATTATGCCCGCAGACACACCACCCGAACCTTCGCCCATCTCCATCGGAGTGGATGTGGTGTCTGTCGGCATCGTATTGGGTGCAGAGTCATCCTCAAATCTCTGTAGCCTGATTTTCAGAGAGGTGAACTTGTAGTTCAACCTCTCTCCTTTCGCTTTGATGGCGGCATCGTCTTCCTGCCCGACACCGAGAACAAGGAGTTTGCCTTTCGGCTCTTCCTTGACCGAGTCGAAGAAGACACACCATTCTTTTATTTTTGCCCAGGTGTTCTGAGCAGCCAGGCGTCTCATGACAGCCTCAGTGGATTCCGGTTCCCCGGGGATCCAAAGGGTTGCCTTGGTCAGCCTGGGCAGATTATCCACCTGGACAACATCTAATTTTGCCCCCTCCCACATTTCTGTGAGGGTTGCAATGGTTGCTTGCAGCCATTCAAGGGAACCTTGATCACAGCAGGTGATCCGAAGGATCTGTCCTGAGTAATGGAACCCTTTGAAAGTGGGTGCTTGCACTGATTCACCAGGCCTTGTGTCAATGAAGTCATCCAAGGCGGTGGTAAGTTTACCTTCCACCATCTCAACCTGGGTCTCGGTGAGCTTTCCCAGGGGATTTGAGCGGTCTATCACTGCTACTCGAAGGTGCTTCTCAGCAGCCTCCTTGTAGGTGACAGACTCCGCTCTGGTGGAGGGTTTTTTGGGTGGCATTGTTGCAGGTTTCCGCCTCTTTCCCTGATTGCTCAGGGGCGAGGGGAGCGAGTCCTGCGAGCGCACCCGTTTCTTTGTCACACCTGTGGGTGACTTCTTAGCTCCATGAACCGGTGGCTTTGAAAGCCTGGCCTGTTCGTGAGCTGTGCCGACAGCGGTAGGGCGTTTTGCAGTGATATCTTTCGATACCTCCGCCAAACGGGCCCTCCTACGGCGTTTGGCTTCCGCACCACAGACTTTACGCCTTGGCGGACGTCGATCTGCAGTGCTGGCCTCTTCATTTATATTTTTAGACGGGGTATCCTGAGCGGACGCACCCGTCTGAGCTGTTGTCGATGACTCGACTGGTTTTTTGTTTTTGTTTTCATCATCCATGTGAGAAAATATATGGTTTCATCTCTCGAGATCCCCACCCTCATGGAGCCTCACAGTTCTGGGACGCTGTAAACAACGCCAGGGCTACCCGAGAGATATAGCTCCCAGGGAGGTGAGGTGTTTGCACACTCCATCCTCCCCCAAGAGCTCGTCCTGCTGATCCTCTGACGGAAAAGCATAGCCGATTGATCTAGGTGGACTAGTCTAGACCTCCCGTTTGAGCAGAAATCCGGGCCAAAGTGGAGTGTTGCCAGACCTGTGGGAATAACAGCCACCCTCAGGCTGACTCAGCCACCAGGATCCCCTCATCCTGCCTTACGGGTCACCGCGCACGGCACAAACACGCAGGTACCTGTATTTGTCTGATTTCTCCACGACGACCATCATCCCGGTTCATTGACAGCCACGCCAGGCACAAAGGTTTTTAAGCCCCGGCCAGACCCGAGTGCCATACAGACCGAACACGAGGGGGTTTTAAGTCCCTGGTTCGTATCCTACCAGGTACACGCCCGCCGCTTCCTCAAAATACGCAAGCCCCCTCACCACGTCAAGGTTCAGGTACATTCGAGGGGGAGTATTACGAGTTTATCCAGCATGTAATTTGTGCGTGCATGATTTGTTCTTATATTTATTTTTGCCCAACGACTGCGAAATGGTCAAAACTACTTAGCCAATTGATCGATAGATTTTTAAAAAGCTCCGGAAATTCCACTCCGCATACTTTATCATTTTTGGATGTCCATGGCCAGAAGTTTTACAAAAGTTTCTTTTATTCTTCAGTTGCTGTTGTAGTTTTGAAATTACTTCTTAAGAATCAGGAACCTTAAACATGCTAAACAAAGCCCCTGAAATGATTTCACGATTAAGAGAGGGCACCGGTTCGCCGGTTCCTGTAGAAATATATCAGCTCATAATTTTCGTAGAAAATCCCAGGCTCTTCTGGAAGAGTGTGGGAAATTCATTTTTTCGGCCAGTTCCTTCCAACGCGCATTACTTTGTGACCCAAGAATATACAACCAAGAAGCTTGATATTCATGCGACATGGTTTCACATTCTATCGACCAGTTAAATTTATTGGTTTTTCGAAAATGTCTTGGTATAGAGTTTTTTTGCAGCACCAAGCACTGCACCTGAAAATTGATTAAAATTCTATACTTCAGAAAGAAACCAACGGATATTGCTGTCTAAAGCTTTAGTAAAGCTACCCCAATTTGACTTATTAAAATTCCATTTTGGTATTCGTTTGGAATTTTCAATTATTAAGATTTGAATACCCACATGTGAAGTAACTAGGAAAGTAGATTTTTCGGAAACTGATAGTAAACTGCTTTTAAACATGGTAGTAAATTATCCAAGTCATCTGTCGAAGTGATTCCATTCCACGAAAATACAGTACGAAACTATGGAATAAAGAAATTGCAGAATACATAAGAGAAAAGAATAAGAGACACAAGAAAACGCTCTCTAGCTCATCAGAACAAAATAAAACGACATGCATGACGATCAGAAACCAAGCTAAAGATTTTTGTAGAGAAACACATCGAATATCATGGGACAGGGTAACGGTTTGAATTTTCGCTCTGTAATTTTTTGTTATTTGCAATTTTTAAGTGGGAGGTTGTCGACGGCGCAGCAAAGAACTAAGCTGCGAGTTAACGAGGTTATTGGTTTTAATCACCAACCACTGAGTTATTTTTTTACTCAATTTATTTACCGGTTGGCCATTGGAGACAATTTTGTGGGGCAGTTCCAGATTGCTTCGTTAAAGAAGGATCAAGGGTGCATGGTAAATTTCTTCCACACATCCATATGGGAATTCGCTGGAGCCTTAGTAATATTCGGCGAATCAAGGTATTTTTATTCGTTTAAATTTTAAAATTACATCAATTAATTTATAAATTAATTCGGTCGGCAAATTGGCCGTAACAGTGGTGGATGAACCTGATGCAAACGATATAAGTGACGAACTCCAAACCATGTGTAGTGTACTTATGCATCAACTGATTTTCTATGTATCAAAAGGGATGTGCGAAAAGAATGCCATCGATTCGGATAATCGGTGAAAACAAAATAATCTGCTGCGAAAAAATAGTGAGGTTACAGGCGAGAAAAGTAATAAAGAAGAAACCGCCCTTCAAATAAAAAACATGTCCTACATAAAGGAACGCTTTGAAGAAGTAAAAGATAAAATCAGGGTATTGCAGGAAAATGGTAATCTGTTGCGGAAACAAATAGAAATTTTGGAAAATCAAAATTTTGCTTTACAGAAGCAAAAAATAATGTAGCTGTATCTGCATAGTGTAGAAAGAAAGGCAACGTCAGAAATGGTAAATAATTATTTGACAGAAGAAAAAAAATTGGCTAAAAATGCTGTGCACGTGAAATAAATTCCCACAGAAAAATCCAGCCAGGAAAAAATATTTTGCAGTGACAGTATAATTGGAGAATATGGACGAAGTATCTAAACCTGAATTTTGGACAGAAGAAGTACTCCTGGCTAAAATGGTTCGATTTCGAGAGACACCCAGATTTCCTGGATAAACAGGGCGGAAACTTTTTATAAAATCAAATTACAAGAAGCTACGCGGGGGGGAAGACAAGTTTTACTGTCATCCACCAAAATGTAAAATCAATTGGAAACTCGGTTCTGAAACTGGAATTGGAGCTAAGTAGTTGCAAGATAATAAAAATTGTAAAATATTATATTGTTTTACCGAACATTGGAAAATGGCCCAACAACTGCAAAAGTATGCGATGCAAGGTTTTGGATTTAATAGGGAAGAAAATCAACATGGGGAATAGTTTAAACGTGGTTTTGAAATTTATATTTAAATTTTTGACAATTTTTCTCTTGTAATGCGCACGAACTGTTTTTGTACATTTTCTTAGAAATAAATTTGCATTATTATTATTATAATATCACTTCTCAATTTTGACCACAAACATAATTTTTGCTTGTAATAAACCTTCAACATTAATTTGGAGAATCTTCAGACTATTACCAATTGATCTGTATTCTTAATAGCTCGGAAAATCGTCGCCGATTTTGATTTCACTTGTTGAAACCCTCTGTTCTATACAATCGCTGGGAGATCTTTGAAAAAGATAGGTCCAGCGGCTTGATTGTTGATAATTTCCTCGAATCAATCGGGATTGGGGCCTGATCAGTTATGATATATTCTGATGTTACTTTACGTCAACTTCATCTCGTTCTAAACAATATTTCCAATATTTTAATTAACATTTGGTCAATTATTATTAAATCATATTTTTGTTAAATATTTCAGTTATAAAGCGATTAAATAAACAGATAAAGAAATTTCGGAAGAGTTTTTGTATAGCTGGCAGCGAAAAACTACTTGATGCAGATGATTAAATAATTTATCAAATTGTTCATACTTCAAAGGATGGAGAAGGAAAAACTAGAAAGTTGCAACTTTTCTTTTAAAACAATTTTTGTCATTTCCTTTTACTATTTTATGAATCCTCGAATCTTAAAAGTTTTGTTACATTGTGAAATTTTTTCGATTACAATATTAATGAAGCAAAACAGTGCAAAATATTTTTCGATTCCTATATTATTTGTAACACTGAGCTTATAAAAAATTTTTGTAATATAAGGCGAGTGCTTTCTATCATAAAAAGTATCACGATTTTCTAAATTGTGTGTCTCTATTACCTGAAAACAATTTTTACTACTTTTAGTAAGAAGCTTTATTGGTAATCTCTAGGGTACAAGCTGGTAAGATGGAGTAGGCTTAGTAAATCAAACAAACCCTACAAAACAGTATAGCTTTAGTAAAAAATTTAGATTTTTATTTTTTCCAGAGTATTCATTTCTAGTTGCGCGAAGAGCTTAAACATTAGTAAAATTGTAAATAAATTTTCAAGATAGATAAGATTTAATTACATATACATATACCATAAAAATAATATTATTTGTAATAAAAATTAATTATAAGCAATAAAGCGGGTTCATTTATCTCGGCAAATATTTTCAATTTCGTGTTTTACTTGTCAAGCTGACAAGTCATGGTTTTAGTCTGGCAAAATAAGAACGCAGACGTGAAAAACATGCAAAATAAATATCTTAAAACGCATGCAAAGGAACGCAGGAAAACTATTAGCAAGAAATCCGGAATATCTTGCGTTTAAATCTTATTAAAAATTCCCTTTAAATGTTTAAATAATGAATTTAATTTATAAATTATTGCATTACTTAATACGTAATGAGTTGGTACGTAAGATTGATTTTTTAATTTTATTTTCTTTATTATTAAAAAAATATAAGAAAGTATTCAATTAGTATGTCTGTTGCTTTTCGATGATGTTCTGCTCTGGGATCGTACGGTTTACAAATTGTTGGTTGGAGTTCTATGGCTTTCTTATCGTTTGCAGAATTTATTATACTCATGTGCATAAATTGAGACATATAATAATTTTTGAACAATTCGCTATCACTGCAAAAATTCGTTAATGAATAAAATGGATTTTCTCAATATTAAGTTAGATTAATGTTTTTTAAATTTGCAATTTTCAATTATATTTAGTGAAATTTATAGATTTTAATTTTTATAAATACTCATATAAATAAATCTCAAAAGTATACCTTAGGATTTTTCTTCATTACCTCCTAGCATCTATTTTTGCACACATTAGCTTCCGCTGTTGTTTCAATCAAACAACTAGAATTTTATTTATTATTATATTTTTAAACTTATATTAATTTATTAAACTCACTTTTCTGCATCAATCCAATTTTGTTTGGTTAACATTTTGACCAATATTAATTATCAACACAAACATTGAAAATCAAAAAATAATAAGGGCCGTGCCATGTAATATTTACAAATTTTAACAAGCATATTATCATATCTTGAATACAATGGTACGACTATAATATGAGGTCAATTTATTAGTCCAATCATCTTGTTATTTCCCAACAATGCGGCAGAACAATCAAACACCTTCTTTTTACAACTTTGGTTTGTGATTAAATAATTTCGTTCTCAGAACTAATTTATCTTTTATTTCAGCAATTAAAGGAAACTTCTTTCTGATCAAATTAATTTCAACAAATTCAATAATCACTTTCTATAATTATTATGAAATATTATACAGCAGATCAATTTAATTTAAAAAATGTACTATACAGTGAGTTCGTACAGTTTGGAGCAAATTCGATAAAAATTTTAAACAGGAATTTTCTCAAAAAATCTTCGGACACGTCAACCTTAAATTTTTAAATGCCACTTTGTTCCGCCATTGACATATTTTTATAGTGCTTGGTTTTTGTGTTTTGACGTCATTGTAAATTTTTTTAAATTGCAATCATTATTTTTCTTTATGAATTTCGAAAGAGCACAATTTTCTTAGTTTGAAAATCTAAAACACCCTGACCTTGAAGAGGAAAGTTTTCAAGGTAATCAGATCCAAATCATTCAATGTTGCTATCCAATCCAGGATTTTCAGGATTGAGGGGGTGAATTATTAAACCCCATTTAACATATTTCTGTTTATTCTTGTGTATTTATTCTTTTCTTCTATTTTAATTACATTTTTGTGTGAGTCGTTGCGATTGTTACTAGTTCTTTCCATCGTCCTTTATCCTGAACCGTTGTTTTCTACTCCTTCGCGTCCATCAGCCTCAAGTCGCTTGTCACTTGGTCCCACCACCTCGTCCTGGGTCTTCCTCATGTTCTGTCTCCATTGGGCTTCCATAATGTTATCTTCTTCATTATACTATTTTCATCTCTTCTCATTATATTTATGTTTCGACCATCTGATGATGTTGTGTTCTGGTGGGATTGGTGTCCGGGGGTGGTTTGCCGTGTTACCTGCGAGTAGAACTTGATAAATCTTAACCGTAGTTTTCCTTTATTCTTTTATTCTGGCCTGGGAACTCCGTCTCCTCCATCCAGTTCCCAATCATTTCTTTCACTATTTCGTGGTTTATTAGTGGCTGTTGTTCGCCTCTCTCGTCTTTTCTCAGTCGCAGGATATTACGGAAGATCTTTCTCTCAAAAACCCTTAGTGATTCGACCTATTTTTGGGTTAATCATATTGTTTATAATGACAGTCATGACCTGATTGCGAGATCAATTGCTAATGCAACGATCCCCTGCTCGACTCCAGGTCTTCCTTGCTTCGGAGACCATGTAAATCCATCGGTAAAGATATAAAACCCAAATTTTTAAAGAACTAATCAAATAAATTAAACAAAGAACAGGTCATATAATATCTGTATTGAGAGGAAGAAGAAGCATATACTCGTAGTTATTTCTGCAGTATAAGTTATTATATCGGTCTTATCAACGTTCTATAAATGTTTATTTTGGTTTCTTTCGTCAGGTTCTTATCTTGAAGCAATTTTTTATTTGCGTAGTACGTATGCTCTATTATCGGCCTGCATTCTGTTCTTCATCTCTTCTGTTCTATTTCCATTTCTGGTCGATCCTGATTTCTGCGATCCCAAGTAGTTAAAGTTGTCTACCTCTTCAAATTTCTATTTGTCCATTTTCAGAATATTCCTGATGTGTATGTTGTTTTTTTCAGATCTCATATATTTCGTCTTATTCTCGTACTAAATTCAAGTCCATCTTTCTTGCTTCCCAATCCATTTCTCTGAACATTTCTACAATTTTTTGCACGTTTTTGACATGATGAGGATGTCATCTGCATAAGCGTGGATCTGTCCTTCTCTTGTTGTAATCTAGCCTCCACCATCCATCTTTTCGGTTATTTCTTCAAGAATTATGTTGAATAATGTCGCCGACAGTGCGTCTCCTTGCCTTACACCGCCATTTATTTCGAAGCATTATGTTTAACCTTGTGCAGTTCGCACACGCAGACCATAGATTACAAAATTATAATTACTGTCAGAACCATGTTATCTTCTCCAGATTAAAAGGTAATTGATATATTGTAATAATTTTATCATGCATTTTTGAAACTTTAGAATTGATTATCTCGAAAATATTTCGCTTCAAAGTTATAGTTTTTTTACGTTTTCATACTCAGAAAATGGTGCTCTATCTAGATCTGGAAAGAAAAATAAGGGTTGCAATTTTAAAAAAATTCCGATGACGCATCTCTAAAAGAAAATGCATTAAAAACCGTCAATGGCAGATAAAAATGTGGTGGAGAATTTTCTGGAAAATCCCCCTGAAATATTTTATCGAATTTGTTCCCAACTTTACGAGCTCACTGTTTGTGTACGAATACCTGAAAATTTCTCGAGAACACCTACGAGAATTTCACCACTAGGTTGATTGGATGCCAGTGTTTATATCAATTGGTCTTATTTATCTTAACTATCTTAATCATAAGTTATCCACTTTAGAAACAAATCGAAGAAACGAATTTTCTTATAACAAAAACCCAAACTAATTATTTTGCGTTCAAATGGCTCCGAAGTCAAACGGCCTCGTGTCCAAACGTCCCGGATCCATGCGACTTCGCGTTCATAAGTCCGGTTCCGTATCTAGGGTGGTGAATTGGTTCACGCACCTAAGGGATTTCATTACGTTAAATTTTTAATGTTTGATTCTTTGCCCGTTAATTTATTTCTTCTTGCAGTTTCTTATAGAGAAAAAAATGCTGCAACCATACCTATTTTTCAGTAGTTTTCCATTCTGAAGAAGATAAATATTAAGGAAGTGCTGATATTATTATATCAAAAACCAATATTGGCTTGGAAATCATTGATACAAAAAAAGCACTTTGATAAATTGAATTTTTACTTTTTTCAATTTTTACCTTCTGTGGGACGAAAATTTACATACAAAATATTTATGCATGTAGTATTTTTTTCTCCACAAGAAACTTATTTACAACTTTTCTCTAAACCAATTAGGGAAGACTGGGGTAAAATGGTTGGTAGGGGTCAATAAATGATTCGTGTTTCTGGCAATACCTCTAGTGCCAACTTTTGGCAAGTGAGTAAACTCATTGTGGTTAGTGAGTTTTCTAACCTATTAGTCCGGTCAAATTAGACCAAAAAATAGGAGTGAGGTTGAAATAATTCGCAGCCAGCTGAAAATTGGTAGGATTGTTCAAAACACTATCATAAATGAAATCTAAAAAGTCCTCATCGATCCGACACCTGGAAAAAAATTTATTCGGGGTCAAAGGTCACTAAAACGGGGTTTTCGCGATTTTCAGCAAAACGGTAAGTTTTATCATAAAATTATCTCATTCAAAAATTGTAGATCAGATAATTATCTATAAAAAATGTCTAAATACTTTTTTTCCTAAGAGCCACCGTTTTTGAGATATAACGATTCGAAAAGTTGAAAGAGTTGTAATCGTCATAATATGGGGTTTACCCCATAATATGGGGAAATTGACCGGACTACTATGTAAATGTTTTATGGCTTAAAAATACAGTGACGTTTTCGTGCGTACCAAATCTTGAACATAAAACCCCTTTTCAAAAAAATGTATCGCATCTATCGCTCTCAAAAATTTGAAAAATCGTGTGGCAAAAATAGAGTACTCGACTAGTTTTTAATTACCCTAGTAATTGTTATAGTAAAGACACATTGTTTCAATTATTTACATATTATAAAATCAAACATAGCACCATTAAACTCTTAATAAAATTTACAATACCTTTCGTGACATTAGTTCGTGACACATTCGGAGCGGAGCATTTTATAAATAATCGAAGCTTTTCTTGATAAGCTTAGGTTAACTCCAAATTAAACTTTAATTCAGTCATTCTAAACCAAACTGTTCCGAACTATTTACAAATCACTAATCTAATTATTCTAGCATCCCCTCATAGTTGTATCCAACTACATATTACAAATTATTTCAAATTTATCCAAAATCACAATCAATTGCACATCAAAAATTGTATAAATCAAATCAACTTTTCTTTGACATGAGAGTGAGTTCATAGTCCATCAATCTAATCGGCAACCCATTCATTCTTCCATCCTCCATATTTTGGGTGTTTTGGACTGTATAATCGTTCTCATTTTTCTCATTTCAAATCAACAATTTTTGTATTATTTCATTTTCCAATTTTATTTTTCTAGATCCTTCAGTGTCTAATTTCTTCTTGGAAATTTTCCTAAATTTCATTTTCTAAATTTTCTATTCTTCTGGTTTTTAATTTTTATTTTCCTAATTTTCGATTAATTTGCTGTTGAGTTCATTTCCAATTTTCATCTATAATATTATTTTGCAAATTATCGACCTTAATAATTAATTGTTGTAGGACTTCTTCTCCAAATTTTATTTTTCTAATTTTACTTTAGTTGTTAAATCTTCTTCCGTAACTTTAACCGATTTCAATACTTTCTGTTTTTCTTCCAAAGTGGAAATCTAAATTTATCTACAATTTCACTTTCTAAGTTTTCCTGTTAAATATTGTTCTTGTTTGGGTGTTGTTTTCTTCTTTTTATACCATGAATCCTAATTTTTCATTATTTTCTGCGAGATTAATTGTATAACTCATATTTAAAGTCTTTTAGTATTTTAATTTTAGCATCAGTTTCTTTCTCTTCCCGTTTAATATTTAGTTTTATTTTCTTCCTCCAAATATTTTGCCTCCTCATATTTCTTTCTAATTTGTTGTAATATTTGCTCATAACATTTATCCTTCTCTCCTT
The DNA here is from genome assembly GCA_932274525.1 of Podabrus alpinus. Classification (NCBI taxonomy): domain Eukaryota; kingdom Metazoa; phylum Arthropoda; class Insecta; order Coleoptera; family Cantharidae; genus Podabrus; species Podabrus alpinus. The sequence continues at coordinate 25,095,870 of OW026454.1, forward strand.
GGAAACTTTATCCTTATCAATGGTCATACCTTCCCAATTTTCTCCTTATTTGGAATAATTTTGTTAAACTTGTAAGTCTTTTCGACATCGAATTCAAAGTCCTTTAATATCAAATATCAGTTAAACTTTCTCAACCCTTCCTGATATTTGTATAAAATGCTTTGTTCAAAATTTATGTTTTATTTTTTATGGCAATAATTTTTTATTTTCTTTAGGTTCTCAGTCATCTTTGTTAAAAATTCTTGTTCTTCTATTCTCACTTTTATTGCTTCCACTTTTACCGGCTAATTCTTTGTCAAATTATTGGGCTGCTAATGTAAGAAACCCTTTCTGGTCCCACGCTCTTGGGTTATCAATTTGCCATGATATTTTCAAACTACAAGCGAGGTTGCAAGCGTTTGTGAGAAAATACCATACTTGATTTTATTTTATTTTGTAGTCTCAATTTTGTTTACAATTTATGCAGGTTTATCTAATTTAATCTTAACAGTTGTGTGATAGCTCTGTAGTCAATTTTGAAAACTTTATTAGTTTTCTTCGTCTTCAAATAAATTAATTTCTTATTCGGCCTGAAATTTTTCCAATTATTATTACCAATTTTGACTTCCAATTCCGACTTTTAATAAAGCGCCCCGACAAACTCGATTATTCTTTATTGCCATTCTTTTGTTATAATTGGCCCCAGGTCATAGTCATAGACCCCCCCAGTCATAGGCGTACCAAATTTTTTAACATAATTTTTTAACAAATTAACATAAAAACCCTTTATAAAACGATAGATCAGTAAATATCAGTAAATAACGATCAGTACGATCCCACGACGAGACAGTTGAGATACAAATTAATGTAAGATTCAATTTGTTAAGAATCGGAAACCAGGTGAATATGAGAATAAAACGTGCAAGTAAAGAAAAAATGCCTGCATGAACGAGACTGGAATTGGAGACTGTAAATAAGAGAAACAACACAAGGAACTGAAATGAATTTACAAAATAAGAGCCAGAGAAATGAAGGATGAGAATGGTAATACAGAGAATGAAGAAATAAAATAAAAAAATATGGAAAAATTAATTTCAAAAATTATTAAACAATGAGAGCAAAGATTAAGAATGCAAAGCAATAATGAATACAAAGAAAAAATTAAACAACAGATAGAAACACCCATATTTAAAAAAATAAAAACAGTGCTGGGTAAAATGAAGAATAGAGAAGCATCTGGTAGAGATGGGGTACACGTAGAGATGATAAAAATTGATAAACCAATTGTAGTAAACTAATAAAGGCCGCTTGGATAGAAGAAAAATTACCCGAAGAATGGCAGAGGGGGAGAATCATTCCAATTCAGAAGAAAAGAGATGTTGAGGAATGTAGCAACTACATTGGTATAACCTTACCAGTAGAGTATATGTAAGGTGATGTCAGCCTTAATCCTACAGAAACTACAAAATTACACAAAACAAGCGCTCAGAGAATATCGGTGGGGATTTAGGGATCGATTCACGATTGATGGCATACATATTTTAAAGCAACTAACTGAAAAATTTTACAAGCACGGTATGGAAATTTTATGTTAATGGACTTCGAACAAGATTTTAATACAGTCAATAGAGGGAAAATGTTTACAATAATGCGCGATATAAATATCCCAGAAAAGTTAATAAACTTGATAATACGATATGATGAAGTTACATAGGGTGGCGCCACTGATTTTGTGGAGAGGAGTTTTTAAGTTTTATAAATTTTATACTTGATCTAGAGAATTTCATCGAACAAGTCGTACAAAATTGGATCGACAATTTATATCGACATTAAAGAAATTATCAAATTAAAATTCATTGACTTAAATTAATAAAAAAATTTAATTTGTTCATCGAATTTTTTCGAATGATTGTTTTATTATTAGAACAAACATATTTTTTGTTTACAAAACGATTTGTTGATTCACGTCGAAATAACAAACTCTCAAATGCTTTTAAAGTAGACAGATTGTTGTTTAAATTATGAAATAATATTGACATTAGTTTTTAATAATAAAACGCAATTTTAGTTAAACTTTCAAAGCTGATTTTAGGTTGACTTTCGTATGTTTTAAGAGATCTTTTGATGGGTTTACGTCTTCTGCGTTTACCATAGGAATCTTGACTCCTGGAATTACCTCTACTAGGAACCACGCTGAATATTCTTTTCATTATTTTATTAAAAATTATTGAGTTCCTGCTATTTTATTCAAAATAGCTTTTTAAATACATGATTAATTTGAAAGTTTTATTAATTGTAAATTTTCGTTGTAATTAATTATTATAAGATAGTCGGACAATAAACTTTCGTTTTATATTTAAAATCGAATTTCTACGTTTAAGTGTATTTAAAAAACCTTGCGTCTAATAATTTCATAGTTTACCCTGTGTGTATTTAGTAGCTTAACTAAGGTTTGTAAATTATTCAACTCTAATTTTCAATTAACAGGTAAGCCAGGTAATAAAATGTGTAAAGACCTTGATTTAGACAGGAGCTCATGTTCACCATTGAAATGAGTTCCGGTTTACCCGCTAATTTATTTACTTATACGTAAATTAAATAAATAATATAATATAACAGAAATTTTATAAAAATAAATAAATGTTTCTATGAAACATTAAAATCATTTCATTTTAACTGCAAGTTTAAATACATAAAATTGTGCATTAGTATTTATCTGTCGATTTTATTTTTTTAATAAGATTTAAAATTCAAATCTTGGTTTATCATTTTCAAGTTTTGTGAGTTGCATTTGTTTTATTGTATTTTTGGTTAAATACTATGCATGTATTCAAAATTTATTCTTTTAACGGTTCGGTTACGTTAATTATGTAAACTTTCTATGATTTCCAAATACGTGCAAAATTCAGATTTAATAGTAATAAACTTCTGAATATCTGCATAATAATTTTAACGTAGAATGTAATAAAAATAATTCCTTGCAGATTATAAAAAAAAGTTATAAAACTAAGGTAATAATATTTGTTATAGAACTGGGAAGCTTCACTATCCGACTAATGTATGTGGTCCATTATTTGAGGAGGAATTGGAGTTTTGGGGTTTGGATTCTAATCAAGTCGAACCTTGTTGTTGGAGCACCTACAGTATTCACAGAGATACCCAGGTAAATATTGTCATACCTCCAAAGTGATATTTTACAGCATTTCAAAATAAAACGTAAAATTTTATCAGTCGTAGTCACCTTTTTATTTATTCATTTTTATTGAAAAATGAACTTCACGGATTTAGGTTTAACTTTTTCGTTCAAATATAACAGCAAATAAATAATTCAATATTTACTTTTTCGTTACGATATTGCGTTTCAGAAGATTAACTTTATTAATTTAAACAAACTTATTTCTTTCGTAAACAAAAAATAAAATAAAATTATTATGAAGAAACCTATCGTGTTATCTTATACGTAACGAAACGGAATTATAGACAATCCACGTTAAGCTTGAGGTTATTATTGCCTGTTTTTCTTCTTGACTAAGAATAATGAAATGCTTTATTTGGATGAATAACTCAAGTTATACACTCGAAAGAAGTCTAATTCGATAAAAAAAAATGAACTTTGTTATACATTTGAACATTTTAGTGAAATTTCAGTAAATAAAAATATTGAGTGTTTACGACAAGAAGTAAGGGTGGTTTCTAGAAAATGCGTTTGGAGCTTTTGTTCAGAATAATCTTTCTGTAAATACCATTAGCGTTGATAAAAGTGTTATATCAAGGAGTTAAACCACAAATTGTTTCATCAATAGTGGGGCTTTATTTTATTTTTAATTGCACGTGGAAAATTAATTTTCTATAAAAAACGTATGTAGGTTACGATGAAAAGTTACATTATCACAAAATTAATTTTCCATTATTTATATTGAGATTAAAAGATCACCTCCGTTGCGAGAATAATGTATTCTTAAATAAATTATTTAGAGCTACTAAAATTTTAAGCTTCATTTGTGATGTCGTATACTTAGAGTAATTTCGTCATTCAAGTGGCACCTATTTAAATTTTAACTAGAAACGGTGTAATCTTATAGTTAATGCAGATTTACTTTCGAAATAGTAAATCGCTTCAAGAAACACAAAATTAATGATATTTTGGAATGAAAGCTTTATTTCATAAAACTGAAAGCTCACACCATAAATAATACAAAGGAATCATTCTTGTCTAAAAACTGGTAATAAATTTTCTTATTAATATTTTAAGAACGTCTAGGTAACGCAGTAATGCATTGTTTCAAAAAAAACTGAACTTGTGTTTGATGAAAAACGTTTTGAAACTTGACGTTCCATATTTTCTCATATATTTTGCAAAACCTGTAAGATGAAACTTTTATTGTTACATCTAATCGTCGAATAGGTGCGTTTCCTAATATATCGCTTTACCTACGACCACTAAAAACATAAATCAATCTTTTATACTATTGCTTACCCATTCGCAATAAATTGTAGTAAGCATATCACGTGCAACTTAGTTTTAATTTCCCAGAGGAAATCTTACAGTAAATATGAATAATAAACATCGCTACCGTCCAATTTTAATTGTTTTTTATAATTTATATTACTTTCCAATTAATAACTTTGTAGGTAGACACTTTTTTCATAAAATTTTCAGTGTCCATTTATTGAGACTAATAGAGAAATGTGTCAAAATCAGCTGTGGCGTCGTGATAAACGATCCAAAAGACCACCTTGTGAGTGTAAATTTATTCTGCGTTATACTTTTTATTACTTTTAAAGACCACACTGGCAACTTTTTTGCAAACAAATAATTTTCAGCATTTTCTAAGAAACTCTACGTTATTACAGTGTATAAGAACCTTTTTGATATTGATTAGACTAGCTAGCAAGCGTTCTGATGGTACCTATTATATGTCAAAGACACATGGAGTAATTTAATACTTCACATAATACATAATCTGAAAATTTTGTTAGGCTGTTATTAGTATAATTTATTTAGGTGAAGATTTAATTAATGCTTGTTACAAATTACACGCAACTTAGAATTTATACGATAATATACGAGAGAATACGTTAGTAACGGCTAACAATTTCGCTGACATCTGAAAAACGGTTCAACTTTTTATTTCGCACAAAAATGCGGCTGGTATTAAATCGAACAAGAAGCAATGGTAGAAATATTAGTCGAAAAGCCTGTAACATTTGAATGGTGTGGAGAAAACTAATTTCGTTAAATAATTTTTTTTATATAACAGAGCAACTTGGTTATTCCCAAAGGGGTCACGTTTAACATGACCATGTGATTTATTCAAACTCAATTTAGGAAATTAACCCGGTTAGCAATAATTACCCAATTGTTTATTTACAGACGAACTGAGTTTGGATTACTATTCAAATTTGTAATTTTATTTTCCGATAAAAAAATAATTTATACTACTATAACTAATACAAAAAGTAACAGCATAAAATTGAAAAAAATTTTATAAAATTAATAATATCGCCGGCCCATAAAAGTGAAATTTAATATAATCCTGTATAAAAAGCTTAACAAAACACGTACGGGTAATACAAAGGCTATCGTTGTATGAAGCTGTAATACATTTTATGTTTTCCAATATATCAAAACATCTACAACAGTGTAATTATTAAATTAGTATGCAAAAACTAATTTTTAAAACCTGAAAAAGCTCTCAGCTTTCATTATAACCAGAACAACGAGATTATTCCAAAAGTATTTTAATTTTTTTTGTAATTACGTACATTAAAATTAATTGCTAAATGTAATTATTTCGTATTTTTTTAAATTACCAATTATTATTGCTTTGGCAGTGACTGCAGAATGTTAGGGGTTGCTCGTTAAGGGTTATTCTAATTTTACTCTTTATTAGAGAAAATTTTAAACCGTATATTAAAATTATTCTTCTTACACATAATAAGAGCATAATAACTTGACTCGAGCTCGAGTCGCTAAAGTAGGAGTCGGTGTTAGGCCAAAAAAATATAACCTTTAAGTGCTCGCGTGGCGCCTATGAGGCGCCACGGGTACTTTCAATGGCTGTAACTCTGTTATTTTTCCTCAAATACATATTTAGTAACATAATAAACCTTAGATCGATGTGATTCTTCTTTTTGTTTGCTGTAAATTAATTAATTACTGCGATGGCGCGCGACTTGGAACCTCAGAGGCGCCACGCGAGCAATTGCGTTATGTATTTTTAGCGCATTTTATATTTCTTATTATCGTATTAAATTGAAACTGACGATGAATGTGATGAAAGTGAAAATGAAGACACTGACAGCTATTTCCTTAGTAAATTTTTTTGGTATTTTTTAAAAACGATAGAAACATATTTTTTATTCTTACCATGGATGGATAAAAGTTTGTCTTAATTAAAAAAGAAATTGGAAGCAAACTATTTACTTAAATAATGAAAAGAAAACGGTGGCGCCTGAGAAGCGCCACGCGAGCACTTATGTAGGCGCGGCTAACGCGAGCACTTAAAGGTTAAATGGACTTGACGTGATTTTAACTATTTTTAAGACTAGCTGTTGAAATACAAATAAAATATTATTATTTGTGGTCTCACTGGAAATGTTAATTACTTTATTTTTCAAATAGTATCATTATCATCATGTGCTAGATCTTAAAGTTCCATCTTTGGACAAACGCATCCCCTATATTTATGTAACAATATTTATCGTAATTATATCCACTCTGCTTGCCCGCTATTTTATCGAAGTCATCTCTCCATGTTGCTAGAGGTTTATTGCGATTTCTTTTTCCTGTCCTAGGTCTCCACTCTGCTATCTTTCTAGTCCACCTATCATCCTATCTTTTTCCCAAATGACCTTCCCATTGCCACTTAGGCTCGGCTTAAATGGCGTGATTTGCGTTCTTGCTTCTTATCCAGACGTTTGTCTTTCTGTTCTATAACCTCACTCCCAACAGATCTTTCCACACATTGGATTTTTTTAAAAATTAATTACGCTATAATTTTGTACGAATTATGTACAATTTTGTACGCCCATTCCAATGGAAAAATCCATTTTTTTGTGGTGGGGGTGCTGAGTTTTCCTTAACTCAGCACCCCCACCACATATTTGCGATTTACCGCAAAACCGTTAGAGTACAAAATTCGCGAATGGGCGTACATAATTGTACATAATTCGTACAAAATTCCTAACTATTTTTTTTCAATTTTGAAAAGGTGGGGGTGCTAGGTTTACCTGGGTCATCTCGCGTTACTCTAAGTTCTTCTAGATTTGCTTCTGTTAAGCTCCATTTTTCTGATGCGTAAATAAGTATAGGAAGCGCACCCTCCTGTTGATCCCTGAGGTTTGGGGTGCTTCTATTAACAGTTCTTGTCCAAACTTCATTCACCACCTCTATTACTTCGTTGGATATAATATGTATGTATCGGTGTAGCGTCATTCCGGTTTGGAATGATATTTGTTTTATTTACATTTATTTTTAGGTCCACCTTCAGTGTGACTTTGTGAAGCTCCCCATCCATAGTTTGCATCTCTTCCATATAATATCTTCTGCAAATCTTAAGTGTTGCAAGTATTTTCCAATAACGTTTAATCCTTTTTCCTCACAATTCAATATTGTAAGCACATCTTCCAGTAGATTTGTAAATAGTTTTAAGGAGATAACACGCCCCCTATCAGATTCTGCTTTTGAGGATGATGGGTTTCCGTTTTTCAAACGTTTGTGTTGCTATTGTGGAGTTTATATATAGATCTCGAATTACGATAATATTATACCTATAGCCCATTCTACATCTTTTTAGCGCGTTTATCAGTGCCCATATTCTTCTACTGTTCTTACATTCGTTCATACATTTCTACTTTATCTAATGCCTTCTCTAAGCCAATAAACGTAATGTAAGGATTAAGTTTGTATTGACGGATATTTTGAATACCCATGATGAACAATTAATCAAAATTATTCTTCGTTGTCAAAAACAAATTTTCGGGTAAGAAACACAGCATCATTCCCCTTATAAGTCATGAAATTGGCACCATGACTTGTCAGAGTGGTCAATTTTACGATCTTCACAATGTTACAAAACCGTTTTGTTTTCTTCTTTATAATTTAGATTAAATTCAATATACAACTAAAATCATAGGTATTTAAACTTCAGAAACTAAATCAATCTTTAGAAATAAACAATTATCAGATAAAATCACATTAAAGTCAAACTTGAACAATTCAAAATATTTGTAACAAATCGCATCCATACCACAATAATTTTAATTAACCCTAATATCTTATTTAAATTATCTACAACATCAAAAATTGTGATGTAGTAGTGCCAAATTTTTGGCACTACTTTTCAACTAGGCTTTCACTTAATTTTTCAATCATGCTTTCTTTTTGCTGCCTTATCGGTTCAATCGCCTCTAAATTTTTGTTAAACGTACATCGCACTTATTCTAGTTCGACTTTATATGAGTATTTATTATTATCTAATCTTGTGATATTTCCGTAGATCTCTTCTTTTAATTCAGCCATACTGGCATTCATGTCTGTTTTTGTATCCAGTTTGTTCGTTTGCAACTCATCATTCACCTTCCCCCATTCTTCTCATTTAATCTAGAAATAAGTTGAACACCATCTTGTCCATAGGTTCAGTTCTATTCACGGTTGCATGTAGGAGTGCTCGAAAATCTTTAAAAAAATATATAAACCTTTATCTGAGATAGTCGGCTCTTTTCTTTTATCCGCCTCTCCATTGTTTGGTATACTAATATCTCTATCTCTAAATTTCCTAGCAACGCCTATTCAATATTTTAATCATAAAACTTTAAACAAACAATATTTTCTAATAAATATTTTTACAAATGTTCCTGTTAGATTGCCAATGAAAAATGCCACACGTTGAGCTCGCCAATTAAAAGATGCTTCTTTTTACATTGAAGATTAAAAATTAAAAAATGAACAATTTTCCTTATTATTAATCCAGATACTTTCACTTAAACATAGTTTTAATTAAATATTCAACTTATTTAAAGCAACCCAAAGAGGACGGCACGTGGAAATTCGCTTATGCGGATAATCTAGCGACCGTCGTCACGGGAAAATCTAGGAACGAATTGTCAAAGAAACTACAAAATTGCGTCAATAACAACTGGTGCGAGCACATGAAATTGAAGCTTTCGATAAAGAAAACTAAGATCATGTGCTTTACCCTAAGAGGGTTCACAATTCTGATCTAAATATATTATTAAATAGGGAAAAATCAAGGTGGTAAGGGAATATAAGTAGATATCTTGGGGTCCTTTTAGATGAAGATCTATCGATGCAACCCCATGTCAACTTTGTTTGTAACAAAACCAACAAGCTAGTGCATGCCCTGCATCGAATGGCAAAGAGCGGGTGGAACCTGGACACCTCTGATTCTATGCCAAGAATCTACCAGGAGGTAGTCGTCCCCATCTTGGCTTACGGAAGCGAAATCTGGATATATAGAATAAAGGACAAACGCACGTTGGCCCGGCTGACGTCGTGCTATGAATTTTGTTGTCGTGTGATAGAAAAATGTTATAGGACTGTGTCGGCCTTACGATTGCGACTACTATCATGGTGTCAAGCCAGAATAAGAAAACAACAACTTTTTTGAACGCACAAATAAACTTCAAGTACGAGGCGGACATCAAGAAAAAATGTACGAGTTGATACTTTCCGAATGGCAACACAGATGGAATGAATGGGTGGTGGGTAAGATCACCTACCAGTTCATTCCCCACTTGGAAAACAAGATGGAAGGAGTTGCCTCCTTCCAGCTTGACCAGCTCCTCACCGGACATGGCGAGTTTGACCGGCACCTCAAGCGATTGAGGAAGTCGGAAGACGGACTGTGTCCGGAATGTGGAGTGCTCGCTGAGCCTGAACATAGGATACAGGAATGCGAATCATACATACAGTGGAATAACAGGCAGAGGTGGCGGCCTATCGTGGCATGCACCACTCTGCACATCTCGACCAACTGTATAAAGAAACCTTACCTGATGTTATGTGTAAGATTCTGGTAATAAAAACGGTGGAAATACGGGCCGAAAGCGGGCATGAAAGTCCAGATGCGAGCCTACTAGGAAGCAACCAAACCCGGTTTGGTGAAACTATAAGGATACCGGACATACAGGGAATACAACGTAAGAAGATTACACTGAATAATGGACACAAGCAAACCTACCCGCATTCCCAGGGAGCAAAATAAGGACAAACAGAAGAGATATACAAACCAGTAAAAGAAGGTTAAATTTATGAAACAATTACCGTGCAATCCATTTAAAAAAAAAACATTGTTATTATTACTAATTTAGACAACACCTGATGAAATCATGTAAAAACTTTTTAGTTTTAAAAAATGAACTATCCGCCGATGTTCGGATTAATTGGTATATGTTTTTGTTTTTATTTTTTTATATAAATAAAGAACTTTCATAGACGGTGTTGTCAGCCGCCATATCTGGAACAGACGCGACGGACGATACCAATCAGCCATTAGGACGCGCCGTGTCGGGGTTGAGGTGCCCCATCCTTTAGTGTCCTATGACCACTTTTCCGACTTGATTCAAAACCAGTCACGTGTACATTTGTACCTATAATGTCGAGTTAGAGTGGCCCTCTTGGGCTCATATTTTTTGGTTCTTGTGCTATGGATGAATATAAGGTCTTATAAAATTCCGCCATGCCAATTTAACGAAACTTTGCCCACGTATATAAAGTACTAGCGCCTGCGGCGCTAGACATAAGTAGAGTAAACAGAACCAACACATTATGAACAATTTTTTTATTATTTCAACTTTAAAATGACTGTGGGCATGTAACCGAAGTTGGAGAAAATGTTTGTTGCTCCGAGTGAAGTCATTTGAAAGCATGAGTTGTACTTGCGAATGTTTACCAGGAAGTGTTTTGAAATTGCAGTGGTGCCAGTAAGGTAATTTAGAAGCGGCTTAGGTGGATCAATCAGCGGTGGCAAAACAACTTTGCCGTTCGAACAACACATTCCTGGTATATGTCACTGAGTATATGTCAACTGTCATTTTTAAGGTTAACATTCTTATGTCAAAGTTGTGCCCCCTATTTGTCGAGCCGCTACTGACTATAATATGTCAAAGTCATTTAATTTTAAAAATATTTTGCAACGCCACTGAGTATATGTCATCTGTCATTTTTAAGGTTAACATTCTTATGTCAAAGTTGTGCCCCCTATTTGTCGAGCCGCTACTGACTATAATATGTCAAAGTCATTTAATTTTAAAAATATTTTGCAACGCCACTGAGTATATGTCATCTGTCATTTTTAAGGTTAACATTCTTATGTCAAAGTTGTGCCCCCTATTTGTCGAGCCGCTACTGACTATAATATGTCAAAGTCATTTAATTTAATCCCAAAAACGGTTAGCCCGTCCATTTCTGGCGTAAATAAGAGCGCTACATACGTCCAAAGTTTTTACACAATTTTCACTTTTCAATTAATCTTCAGGTAAAGTTAAATCTTCCGCAAAGAGGTGGATCTTCCACGAAGAGGTGGGTCTGCGTCTTCATGCACAATTCCGGCGAGTTTTTCTTTAGAAAACCAATTAAAAACAAATTAATCTTCAGGTAAAGTTAAATCTTCCGCAAAGAGGTGGATCTTCCACGAAGAGGTGGATTTGCGTCTTCTTGCACAATTCCGGCGAGTTCTGCGACCTACATAAAGTCTTCCTCACAGGGGGAAGACCATAATAGATCGGTGAAGGCCATAGTTGTTCGGCCTTCGGCCTCACAGGGTGAAACCATAATAGATCCGTGAAGGCCAAAGTTGTTCGGCCTTCGGCCTCACAGGGCGGACAATAATAGATCCGTGAAGGCCAAAGTTGTTCGGCCTTCATCTGTCATCCGTCATCTGTCATCTGTCATCTCATCTGTCATCTCATCTGTCATCTCATCTGTCATCTCATCTGTCATCTCATCTGTCATCCGTCATCTCATCTGTCATCCGTCATCTGTCATCCGTCATCTGTCATCCGTCATCTGTCATCTGTCATCCGTCATCTGTCATCCGTCATCTGTCACCCGTCATCTGTCATCTCATCTGTCAGCTGTCATCTGTCATCCGTCATCTGTCATCCGTCATCTGTCGTACATACATACAGACAGACACACATACATACACACATACATACATAATCTTCACGTAAAGTTACATCTTCATGTAAAGTTAAATCTGTATGTGCAAAATGATTTTTAGGTTATGTAGTTAATGCCGTCACTTTGACACTATCGGGGGGCCCATGGGGGCTATTCAACACTATCAGGGTCACTCTCTAGGTTATGAAAAGGGTCTTGCTAAAACGCGCACTATTTATGTTTTACCCTGTAAAATGATTTTTGATAATTTTAAAAATATTGTGCAACGCTACTGACTATAATATGTCAATGTCATTTTTAAGGTTAGTCAAAGTTGTGCCCCCTATTTGTCGAGCCGCTACTGACTATAATATGTCAAAGTCATTTAATTTTAAAAATATTTGGAACGCCACTGAGTATATGTCATCTGTCATTTTTAAGGTTAACATTCTTATGTCAAAGTTGTGCCCCCTATTTGTCGAGCCGCTACTGACTATAATATGTCAAAGTCATTTACTTTTAAAAATATTTGGAACGCCACTGAGTATATGTCATCTGTCATTTTTAAGGTTAAGTCATTTAATTTTAAAAATATTTGGAACGCCACTGAGTATATGTCATCTGTCATTTTTAAGGTTTACATTCTTATGTCAAAGTTGTGCCCCCTATTTGTCGAGCCGCTACTGACTATAATATGTCAAAGTCATTTAATTTTAAAAATATTTGGAACGCCACTGAGTATATGTCATCTGTCATTTTTAAGGTTAAGTCATTTAATTTTAAAAATATTTGGAACGCCACTGAGTATATGTCAACTGTCATTTTTAAGGTTAACATTCTTATGTCAAAGTTGTGCCCCCTATTTGTCGAGCCGCTACTGACTATAATATGTCAAAGTCATTTAATTTTAAAAATATTTTGCAACGCCACTGAGTATATGTCATCTGTCATTTTTAAGGTTAACATTCTTATGTCAAAGTTGTGCCCCCTATTTGTCGAGCCGCTACTGACTATAATATGTCAAAGTCATTTAATTTTAAAAATATTTTGCAACGCCACTGAGTATATGTCATCTGTCATTTTTAAGGTTAACATTCTTATGTCAAAGTTGTGCCCCCTATTTGTCGAGCCGCTACTGACTATAATATGTCAAAGTCATTTAATTTAATCCCAAAAACGGTTAGCCCGTCCATTTCTGGCGTAAATAAGAGCGCTACATACGTCCAAAGTTTTTACACAATTTTCACTTTTCAATTAATCTTCAGGTAAAGTTAAATCTTCCGCAAAGAGGTGGATCTTCCACGAAGAGGTGGGTCTGCGTCTTCATGCACAATTCCGGCGAGTTTTTCTTTAGAAAACCAATTAAAAACAAATTAATCTTCAGGTAAAGTTAAATCTTCCGCAAAGAGGTGGATCTTCCACGAAGAGGTGGATTTGCGTCTTCTTGCACAATTCCGGCGAGTTCTGCGACCTACATAAAGTCTTCCTCACAGGGGGAAGACCATAATAGATCGGTGAAGGCCATAGTTGTTCGGCCTTCGGCCTCACAGGGTGAAACCATAATAGATCCGTGAAGGCCAAAGTTGTTCGGCCTTCGGCCTCACAGGGCGGACAATAATAGATCCGTGAAGGCCAAAGTTGTTCGGCCTTCATCTGTCATCCGTCATCTGTCATCTGTCATCTCATCTGTCATCTCATCTGTCATCTCATCTGTCATCTCATCTGTCATCCGTCATCTCATCTGTCATCCGTCATCTGTCATCCGTCATCTGTCATCCGTCATCTGTCATCCGTCATCTGTCATCTGTCATCCGTCATCTGTCATCCGTCATCTGTCATCTCATCTGTCAGCTGTCATCTGTCATCCGTCATCCGTCATCCGTCATCTGTCACCCGTCATCTGTCATCTCATCTGTCAGCTGTCATCTGTCATCCGTCATCTGTCATCCGTCATCTGTCGTACATACATACAGACAGACACACATACATACACACATACATACATAATCTTCACGTAAAGTTACATCTTCATGTAAAGTTAAATCTGTATGTGCAAAATGATTTTTAGGTTATGTAGTTAATGCCGTCACTTTGACACTATCGGGGGGCCCATGGGGGCTATTCAACACTATCAGGGTCACTCTCTAGGTTATGAAAAGGGTCTTGCTAAAACGCGCACTATTTATGTTTTACCCTGTAAAATGATTTTTGATAATTTTAAAAATATTGTGCAACGCTACTGACTATAATATGTCAATGTCATTTTTAAGGTTAGTCAAAGTTGTGCCCCCTATTTGTCGAGCCGCTACTGACTATAATATGTCAAAGTCATTTAATTTTAAAAATATTTGGAACGCCACTGAGTATATGTCATCTGTCATTTTTAAGGTTAACATTCTTATGTCAAAGTTGTGATCCCTATTTGTCGAGCCGCTACTGACTATAATATGTCAAAGTCATTTACTTTTAAAAATATTTGGAACGCCACTGAGTATATGTCATCTGTCATTTTTAAGGTTAAGTCATTTAATTTTAAAAATATTTGGAACGCCACTGAGTATATGTCATCTGTCATTTTTAAGGTTTACATTCTTATGTCAAAGTTGTGCCCCCTATTTGTCGAGCCGCTACTGACTATAATATGTCAAAGTCATTTAATTTTAAAAATATTTGGAACGCCACTGAGTATATGTCATCTGTCATTTTTAAGGTTAAGTCATTTAATTTTAAAAATATTTGGAACGCCACTGAGTATATGTCATCTGTCATTCCCCCTATTTGTCGAGCCGCTACTGACTATAATATGTCAATGTCATTGAATTAATCTTTTAGCGTCAAAATCGCATCGTAACTATGACAACTACTGTGACCTGAAGCGTTTAACTGCTGATGACCGTCTTATGGTGGCGAATTAGTAAAATCAAAGACGACGAAAAGTTTCCTATTGAATGTCGCCAGATCTCGTGAAAGTTTCAACGCCCACAGTTACGGGGTTTAGGCGTCTATGCGGAACATACCCACACACATACCCACACACATACAAGCATTTTTATATATAAGATACAATATGAAATATCACCCTGTATATATAATTTTTAATTTGAATGGTATGAAATATTCTCATTCCCATCATCTATTAAAAGTTAGGTGTTTACATCAATATACATAACCATCGTATATGTATTTTAATGTATTCGGAAATAATGGCCATTTCCTGCATTAAATTCTCAACACACAAGACACTGCACAATGGAAGCAATAAAAATAAATATTTAATTGTAGGTATATTTATGGTTTCCATGGGGCACTGCTTTTTGTGTCCCGCAGGAATACAGTGCATGGCCAGATTTTTGAAAAATAAAATTCGAAAGAATGTTACTATAAAAATTGAATTTGCAATACGAGTACATTATATAACACTTAAAAATTATTATTTCAATTAAAAACTAATTGTACAGGGTGACACACTACCAAAAGTAATAGTATAACGATAATACAGCAATTTTGAAGCTAATTGGTTGCATATAAAATTATACTAATACATTTTAAATTTAAAATTTCTAACTTTCTAATTAGCGGAAATATTCCATTGAAAAAGACATCCCCAGTATACATTGCTGTATTCAGAACTGATCCATTGAGTTATGAGTTGCAAATTAACATAAAAATAAATAACGGTGTTAGGCCGCAGCCGCGGAAAGACACGAGGGACAAAAAATCAACATTGAATAAAAATCAATCACACACCTACGCATTGAAAATTTCAAAAAGTAACACAATTAAAATTAAATAGTAATCAATCAAGGTACGCGTATTGAAAATTATAAAAAAGTAAAATAAAATTGTCAATAAAGTATGAGCATTAAAATTAAAAATAAAATTGAGATTTACTACGGATCAATCAAGATTTGCATGAAAAATTGAAAAAATTAAATAATATTAAATTGAATATTAATGAACAAAAATGTCGAGATTAAAAATTTATTGTAAAGTGAAAGTTTAATTAAATTTTGGCAGTTTTTGTGATTTGTTTTCTTTTGATTGGTAAAAATACAAATACATCGCATCATTGTTTGTATGTTTTTTATGATGGACACTCATTGCAACGTTCATCGATATTCTTTAAAAATATTTTTAATTTAATAATATTACTATGGCATTAGATTTTAATTCACTCGGTAATAAATAAATACTAGCTCGTAGAAGCGACCGTTTGGCAGCATTTAGCGATTTAATACGTGATTGCCAAGTTTGTGCGGTACAAAGCCAAATAACCACTTACAAATTTCAAAGTTTTTTTCGAAAACAGTTAATTATAGAGGAGTTGGCCAAAAAGGTTTATTATAAAATACTTAATGAAGAATCGCATAATGATACTGGTATTCCCCGGAAAAGTCGGCTTCATGAAGATTTGGCTCCAGAATATCGAGAACTGCTGAATTTAAAGTAACATGGGGAGTCGAAAGTGATTTAGTTGAAAAGATGTTTACAAAATAATCACAATGTTCTAGGACGAACAATTTTATTAACCCCGCTCCTTTCAAGAAATAGCCGATTTATTTAATAACTACAATAAATTAATAAGGAAAAACATTTTTCACAATACCACTTTTGAGCCACCACGCTATTTGAAAGCTAGAGTTTTCGACAATCTGAAGTCAACTCTTCAGGATGCCAACTTTTCCGGAGAATGTCCGGTATCAATATAATAAGTTTAATAAAACTTTTTGACTGAACCCTCTGAGATTAAACGTTTTTGAAAAGAGAGCCTGATACATGTGGTGTGGATCACCCTGTATAGCATGAGTACAAAGAGTACCTATAATTTACCAAGGATTATTTATATTCACTTTTTAATCAATCCATTCAAAATGCTCTTTAGTTATTTAATTATATAAAATTGTCTTTATTAAATTAACAATTTTAAGAAACGTCCTCACCGACAATCTCGTTTTTACAGATTTTTATAAAAGGTTTTTATCCTTTTCCTTTGAAACGTCAGTAAAACATGACGTCTTTTGTATACGTACCATAATTTCTCTTTTAAGTCACCGATGTCAAAGTAAATTTTAATTCCGAAATTTAGTTTTTCTGCCGCCTGTAGCCGGCAGTAAAAATTAATATAAACTCAAAATTTATTAATTGTGGAATATTTAATATTACAACGATTCTCGACTTTTGACGTGGAAGAACATCTAATATTTTTAATTCGGAATAAAATTTGTATTTGTGTCTCGTCAGTATTATCGCTCTCGCCACAACTTGAACCACTGATTTGCTATAAAAGGTCATACTTTTACTCATAACGTCATAACTAAATAATATAATATTTTCTTCAAACGTCATTAAAACATGACATTGTGTAATTGCATATATTTGACAAGCAATTGCTTATAAATTACAAATATAATAAGATTGTTATCGATGAAGATAATTTGTAGGCGATTATATTTCCAAGACACGTTATAAAATTCTTAAAGAAAACTCAAATTATTCTTGAATTTTGAACAACAATAAATTAAAGAGGAAATGGGAAGTGTTGGATATTTTCAGCCACAGAAATAAAATTTCTTTTGATTAATACCATTTTCATTATTATCCGTTACAAGGATCCGTTACAATGGGAAGCATAAATTTAAAATAAACTGGTTAGTTTTTTTAAGAGCAATTTTAGTATGAGAGAAACATAATTTCACTTTTATCAATCCAAGAGATTCCATAACTTTGAAAACTGAAACCATGTAGCCATCGCATGCTTTATCGAAGCTTTTCAATCATCTCTTATTAAGCAGCTTCTCAACTACATACAGTGTGAAAACTATACAGTAGTATTTCTTGCATGAAAACAATCCGTTAAGCTAATTAAAATTTAAAAAAAAATTGCAAAGTAGGCTATGTTCGGGGACATGGCCGCATGGTTTAACGTGAATACGTCGTCGCAGGATACCCGTTTTCACTCAGGTCTACCGATAGGATAACATCCATTTGAAAACATGCAAACAACTTCCAAGCTTTTGCTGAATAATGACAATTCAAAATTTATCATTTTTACACTTTTCGTACACACACACACAATTTTCGTTACACCAATAAATCGCTACCGATTTTACAGACGTGTTCACGTCAAAAAATTTCTTTGTGAATTTACTAATTCAACAAATATTTTTACTGCAGCCCTGTCGCAAATGGTAATTTTTAAAACGGTTTTGATTATAATATGGTATACAATTATTATTTTTTAAAGTGTTAGCTATAATATAATAGATAATCTTTCAAATATTTCTGAATTTTTAGGTTTTTAAGTTATTGCGATCAATTTTTTGAATCCTTTTAATTTATACAACCAAAGATTCATAATAACAAATAAATAAATAACGCCATATTATACAGGGTGGTCACTTTAAAATGCCATAATGAGTTTTAGGGTACTTCTTTTCATTTGTTGAAATATTTCTTAATAAATAAATTTTATTTTTGAGAGGTTGGGCTTATTTTAAACATCACAACTTAAACCCTTTATTGATTGTAAAATCCATCTTTAAAATCTTAAATAGCAAAGAGGAAAAAGCCAGGAAGGGCCTTGTATAACAAGATCATCCTGGAGGCAGAGTTAACCCAAAGATTTTTGGTGTATTAACCAATCAAAGAGCAGCAATCCCTGGGTTAACTCTTATTTGATGATAAACCTCTGCTAGATATAACCGGTCCTTAAAATCTCTTTTCAACAGTGTCTTATTTTTTAAATTTAGAGAAATAGTACTTTCTGAGAAATTAAGAAACTGAGAACTATAAATATATAAGTTTTTAAATTGAGATCAATTCGATGTCCTACCTAACATTCGTGTATAAGGTCCTAGAGATCACCAGTTAGTTATCAGGGAAATTTTTTTATAGTGTTTGTAAAATGACTTCCGTATATGGACGTCCAATGGTAGGTGGATGCCACATTAAATCTAAAGTGATAAAGCACGGACGCCAAAACTTTGTAATTTAATTTCTCATAAGATATTGAACCTAAATTTGAAAAATAAGACGTCTTTGAAAAGATATTTAAATCCTTAAAACGATGTGTTATTTAAGACAGTAGCGGCTCGTGATATTTTTGCAGGAGCGGTGCATTTGAATAAAGGTAATAAAAAATAAAACTCTTACCTTAAAACAAAATTTTTTCATATCATTGTTAATTTTTATAAATTTATTTTTTATGATTACATTTCGCACTACGATCTTTCATAGAAATAAATTTATTCGCTGCTTTTCATCAAAATTTTGAAATTCGTGATTAAAATTTTTATTGTTAGACATCATAGGCAAAGCATTAAGACAATTTATTCTATGCAGAATTGAAAAATAATAGGCATGGAAAGTAATACAAAGAATTTTAAACCGAGCTTCCACATATCCCATTACTTTTCTGGGAAGTGTTTTAGAAAACCGTTTAGTGAATTTTTTTTCTACTCTTTGGAAAATTTGTGTTAATTCTAAATCTGCTAACAGCTTGTCAACCTTTCAGTATACCACTGCGATTTTGTCCACCAAAACAAGTCGCGAAAAATCACTTTTTTTAAGATCACTAACACTATTCAACTTTTTTTAAATTGAACTTAACTAAACTAAATTTAATTCAAATAAATTCAAAATTTAACTAACTATTATACAATTAACTAAAGTTTTTAATAATAACAAACACTCCTGGTTGAACATACACTTGATTAAAATTTAAGCAAATGCACAATAATGTGTTATGTAATATTCATAATCATAACTTATGAAGAACAATACGCTTAGTCAAGTTGTATCAACGTCCTCAGGTGCGCTCAAGTTTGCATTTTTTTACTATGTTGATTTTTAAAATTCAACATATATCCCCAGCAATAGCAAAGGAACCGATAGGAACTTAGCGCACGGATTATCTTTACATCAATCCACGCAGGAAATATGAAACCAAGGCATGGATATAATGAAATAAATACAGACTTAATATAAAAAGAACAGGATTTCTTGCATTTTATTTATAAATACCTAAGTTATGCTAACAGCATAATTATCTAAATTATTTATTCGTAAATTTAGTTATATTGGAAATTTTAAAAATATGCTTAAAAAGTTGGTCTTTCAAACGCACTTCAAAAGGAGGCGCCATTTATTTAGGATTCTAGAAGTAAATATTAACATTGCTAAAGGGTTGAAGTTACGTTAATTTTTTAAAAACCAACTTAGACGCTTTTTTGATTATTTTGAATTTTTGAACATCTAAAAAATAATCATTTCCATATAATTATTACGCAGCTTTCTCAAGAGTTAAAATTCAAATATATTAGCGTTTAGTTACGCTTTTGTTACAATTTATAACACTAACAGAAATAATCGTGCATTACAAATTGAACAATGGCGCGGTACCGGCGTTTTGTAAACTGAAAACAGAAGAAATTTCAATCAAAAGACCATTTACTTTCGAATAGAATTGAATGTTAAAAGTCAAAAGAAAAATGCGTACAGCGCAGCATCAGGGCATCGTAAAGAAAGAACCCATACCAAGGAAACCAAACAAATCGCATACAAAATGAATATGCCGGAATATGCTCTCCAAATGAAATTATAAATGTTGTACATTTTAATAAAAACGTAAACAAATTAATCAAAACTACGCTCAATTATTCAAAAATTTGTCCCAAATTTTAATTAAACTGAAAACTGCTAAATTATATAGCTAGACATTATTTAAACTAAACCAAATTCAAATAGTACAGGATAGTAAATTGTTTGATATGTTTAATTTTGGTACATAAATCGACCCGAAATAGCTGTTAAATAGTGAAAATCAAACACTTACATAGCGTGACAACTTAACTCATAATGAATTATTTCGGCGTGGAAACCAGAGGAGCCTAAGAAATGTAATCATATTAAATACCCTTCAGGAGAGTGTTGAATCAGGAATGTTTAATGTATTCGAGAGAACCATAGTAGTATGACTTACTTTCGATTAAACGACGCGACGTAACATTAAATAATCTAAAAAGATGTCCGCTTGAATAAATATTTAAGTTTGTAAAAAATAAAGTACATTTTCAATAAATAAATGATAACAAAGATGTCAAGAAGCTAGCTAAAAAAATTCATATTTTATTCACTTTTAAGCAAAGTTTTGAAGTTCGAAAACATATAAAAACTTGCACAATTTTTATTCCACTTAACCATACTTAACCATACAGTTGAAATAATCCGTTATGCATACACAAACTTGGTCAGATAAGGTAATTACCGTCAGTTAATTACCATTAAGTGGAAATTTAATTCTATTTGTAACCACACTACTTAACTTCGATTACACTAAAAGTTGTACTAAAACACTTTATGGATTTTCTAACCAAGTAACAGTTTACTGTTGCCAAAACTTTTATTAACAGTATTTAGTTACACTTGAACAAAATCTGAAAATAGTTTATTTGAAGAAATTAGGATTAGGTATCAAGCAATTTTTGTAATTTGCTATTTCATATTTTTTTATTGTGACGTTAAACTGTGATAAACTTACACGCTTAAACCGATTTGAAAGGAGATTTGTCTTACAGTTCTATAAAAAAGTTATTCCCCATTATTTTTTCATGAAAATGATTGCCCGATGGTAAAATAATCTTATTTTCAGAAGAATTATTGTTGTCCATATTTGTAAAAATTTGTGTCTCGATATGATTTATATTGTCCTGGACATTACACAACGGTGCCGACATATTTTATTTTTATATAACGCACACTAAATTGTGTATTTCCATCTGACCATGTCGATTAGCGAATAATATCCAAAGATTCTTTCCGCAATTTTCTTTCAGAATTAATCTTTGTCATTGCCTGTCTGCTATATTATGTTTGTAATAAATAATAATTATTTATTTGTTTATCGAAATATCAAATTAAATTTCATCTAACGAAGTTGAAAATACGGCTCGAACTTGCAAACATACCGGACAAGCTGAAAATAACCTCAAAAGTTCTCTATAATCTTTTAGAAAATTATTATTAGACCAAAATTGCGGAACACAAATTTTCTTACAATTTACAAACAAATGGTTTGAATTTGCATCAAAATCCAGGAATGTTGAAATGCTGAAAAAAATGCTGAAATTTTACAAACAGGTGCATTTGAGTATCATAAGGAACTTTTCAAAATTCGTTTTACATCCCCTGTCGGCTTCTTCTCTAATGCCAGAAAGTCGAAATGCATATTTTTTTGCACCGAAATAAGCAGAGACAAACAATAAAATAAATTTTGTTCAAACTTTTAATTTGGTAAAAGATTTGAAAACCTGGTATTTCGAATAAAATGTTCTTACATGTTATTTTCGTTCACTGAAGTAAAATTTTGAAATAAATATTTTGTAGAGAATTTTGTGCTTGCTTGTCTGATGATAATATTCCCTAAAAATGAAATTAAGCGAGTTATAGACGAAAAATAACGTTGGATGAATTAATTATTAATTGGGGACTATCCGGCAAGGTATTTTAGGAAAGATTTGGACATTTGGAATTTCTATTTTTTGAAAAAATTAGTTTTGGAAGTTGTTCAAGGTTGTTCTATGTTTGTTCTAGTATATATTATTGTTCAACAATATTTTTTCGCTAATTAAAAAATTAACGCGAAAAATCGCACAAAATTTTCAATTCAGTATCGACACAGTAATGGAATTGGAAAATAAACAGGGGTGGGCAAAATACTATATGACAATATGTATTTTAAATACCAATTCAAATATCTTATTTATTATAATAAGCCATTATAAATTAATAAGTGGGTATTTGAAAACATTATTACATTTATTTGTTTTCAAAATATAAAGTATCATTAATAGAAAATTGGCATTTCACTACATGAAAGTTAATCTAGGTGACTTCATTATACTACGTATTTCAAACAATAATGTTTTTCGGGAATAAAGACTATTTCGGGATGTGAATTTTTTTCTAAACCATTAGTTGTACGAAGAAAAGAATATTCATATTGAAATTCAACTTTGAAAGTATTATATTGACTTTCAGCTAATCCTCACTCAATAATCCTCAAACAACGTTCAAAGTGAAGTAACCTTGAAAACCATTTTAGAGCAAATGCAATAAAGTTTTATAATTTCCAACTAAGCTGATATCATTTTCTGAAATTTTGGAGTTTTTAAAACCCCAGTTTACAACAAAAGTAGGTTGTTCAATACCGTCCAACACCATGAAATTTTAAAATATTATGCAATATGTATCTATTTTAATGTAACAGCCCCGCAACCAAGGGTGGCACTGGGTTCACTTGTTGCCCTCTCCCAAACCAAAGGTTACCAAAGCGTCCGGTTTTCAAACGGAGTATTATCCAAAGTATACAGCATCAAAAAGCTATGAAATCTAATGTTCACACGTAATTTTGAAAAATTTTCGAAGCCTCCTACTTGAATCTTCAAACAAATTTTATTCAACCCGTCCCTATCTTCATATACCATAAGTACCCCCCTCAAAGAAACGCCTACAGCTCCACCAAGCTAAGAAGGGCCCTGGAGGGGCGTGTCAGGCGCTGCTAAAATTTAAAAAGTACACTCAGATGATGAAATAAGTGTATTCTAACCTAAAAAGTACTTACTAAATAATATGTTCAATTTACTAAGTAAAATGATTTATTAAATATAACTATAAAGATTTGTTCTGAAAAGAACACAAAATAGAAATAACACGAAATCGAATTACACAAAAAATCACGACAAATGTAAAAACACGCAATGATTTGTAACTTTTACAACAGAATGTACTTGAGAAATAACTCAACGTTCATTGGTTCATTCAAATTTTTATCAAATTAGTTGGCATATTTGCCGCGTCCTTTCTAAGCTTGGTGGAGCTGTAGCTATGGGACTGTTTTATATAATTTGGTATATAGTGTGACCCAACCAGGACGATTAAACTTTATTGCCATTTAAAATTTTAAAGTTGATATGGGTGAATTAAAAAACGATATTAACAACCATGAGATCATACAATGAAATAGTTTACAGCAAAAGCCGAAAGAGTGGATGGTATTGGTTGAGCGACCCTGTATAATAGTATGTTTTTCAGATAAATTGTCGATAATTTGTTACTAGCTATCTATTCCTATATCAATCCGTTTCGGATGTAGGTTTCTTCTAATGATTTCTATTTTTGTCGATTCTGAGCTTTCTGCATCCAGTTCCACCCCGCAGTTATTTTTATCTTGTCCATCCATTGCATTAGTGGTTTTCCCCCTGAATCCTCTTCCAATAGGATGGTGTTACGCAATAAGGATCCTACCCTCAAAACTAAAAAAATTGAGTTAGCTTGGTTTTGGGTCTATGGGTAGTAGCTCTATCTGTTAGATGCCATTTTCTCAGTTTGAAGTTGATGTGGGTTGGACCCTTATTGCGTAACACAATTTATTTCTAGGTCTTCATTGTATTATTGTTTTGGTCCACGTATTTGTATGCCCAGTCCATCTCCATTTATTCTATAAGACGGCTTCCCAAATATCTTGGACCTGAGTGTTTGCTCTTATCCACCGGTTTGTTTTATGGATCTTTAATGTGACTCCCAACATGGACCTCTCAATTGCACTTTGTGTTACTATTCGGTTAGTCTTTTTTGTCAGGGTCCATGTTACTAACTCATACATGAACACAGAAAATACATTTTGGTCGATTTTGATTTGAAGAGCTTAGTCTTTAAACGCTGCCTATCCCATTAGAAGTCTTCTAGTTATTTCGTCTTCGTGCCAATATATGAGTTGATCTTATTGATCCAAATATGTATATGTAAATGTCGACTTCTTCATTAACCATTATGTTGTCGTAACCTGGTGTATCGTTTCTATTTGTAAATTTGTAGTCCTATGTCGTTACATTTGCTATTAAGTCCTATCAGCATTTGCCGCAAAAGGTTTCCGCGATAAGCAATAGGTATATCATCGGCAAATCTCAAGTAGTTGAATCTATTTCCGTCTACGTTCAGTCCATTGTCATCCCAACTCAGTTTTTTAAATACGTTCTCTAAGCATAAGGTAAATCACTATGGAGAGGAGGTATCTCACACTGCAAAGAGAATTTTGTTACTATAATGTTAGGAATAATATTAATATAAATATCGTTTCCAAGTCTGACTGGTTTTCCTTCTGAATTAACTACTTCCTTAAACTACGATGCTAAAATCAATTGAATTTTTAATATTTTGGAATTGAATTGAATGGGTACTTTTTTGCAGCGATATTTTTAAATTCTGTCGAAACTATTATTATTTTGCCAGCAATAAACAGCTATTACACGACTAAAAAGTCTTCTACCCGGCAATTTATATTTTGTAATTTTAAATACTGAAATAAATATATTTTAATTTGTATTTGAAATGTAAGCTATTCAATAAGTTCGCGGAACTAAAATGAAGAAACAGATTTTTGGTTATAAAAATGACTTTATTTTTCAATACAATCTCCCTCAGCTTCAGTGCACTTATTCCAACGATCCTCAAATTTATGGATCCCATCTTCATAGTGGTTTTCTGGAAGGTCTACAAAATACCCCTCCACGGCAACTATTACCTCTTCGTTTCATGAAAATCGTTTTCCACGAATGACATTTTTTAGATATGAGCAGATCCAGAAGTTAGAGGGAGCTAAATCTGGCGAATAGGCTGATTGTTACAACAATTCGTACTTTAATTCACTGATTTTAGCGATGGTTTTTTGACCTGTGTGAGCAGGTGCATTATCTTGACGGAAAATGATTTTTTTCTTCTGTAAACCGGGTATTTTTCACGAATTTTTACATACATTTGGTCCAAAAGGTTAGAATAATAATCTGAGTTTATTGTTTTACCAGTGTGGAGGTAATTCACGAACACCTTCTTGACCGATTTCTGGACACGACTTAGCCTCTTGTTTTGATTCAGGATCATGGTGGTAGACCCAATAAGTCCCATAAGATCCATAGTGATGAAACGACGCACAAAATCCTTTTTATCCTTTCTAAAACGCTGCATTGTTAGTGAATGTGGCAATGTTGGGTTTTTGAAACCCAAAAATTTGACATAAAATATTGCTTACTATGCCTAGAGCTTCTACAAAATGTTTCTTGTACTGTAACGTAAAACCATATCCTGTATTTTTGCGACGATTTCTGGTGTTTATGCAGTTTTTGGACGTCCTTCACGTGGATGGTCTTCAAGGCTTGTACGATCATTGTTAAGCAAAGCAGCCCGCTTACACACCATTGTTTTTGAAAGACCAGATTCACCTAACAGATTTACCATTTCGGTATGAATTTCCATTGCCTTTAAACCTTTTTTTACAAACAATTTAATCACTGCACGATGTTCAATATTTTCCATTGTTAAAAAATACACTGACACATTAACTTCAAATGGCTTGTTAATAAAGAAGTAATTAACAGATATAAATGAAATTTTGGTTATATTCTTATGAATGATGAAATATTAAAACGGAGTCGAAGTTTTAGTTCTACTAGTGACGAATATTTGGCGCTCCGCGAACTTATTGAGTACATAATATATCATATAATTTTCCTAACCCTGTTTATTTTCCAATTCCATTGTGATATTTCGCTACCTACAATAAAACAATCATTTTGTAATAACGGCAGTTTCTTAGGAATGTGATTTTCTCACAACAAATGATTTTCAAATTTTTAAAAGTGGGGGGAACTTTTTTTGCTAAACTATTTATTATAGAACAATCCATGTGTAGAACTAATACCGGGTGTTGAATGAGTTAGCCGTTCATAGGATATTTACATGTAAAAACTTATTTATGCAAATTCCTGCTTCCCTAATTATTTTAGAAAAAAAATGAAAGACACAAAAATCATGCAGAAAAATAAATTACAAATGATAAAAGAATTATTTTCATCTAGCTTTTACTTAAAGTGGCAAAAAATGCTTTTGAAATTGTTCAAATTTTCATTTATCAGACTAGCCATGAAATAAATTCAATTTAATTTATTTATTACATAAATTATTAATAATAAACAATTACAAACATTAAGAAATAATTAAATTTACAGCAAATGTTCAAACAGGTTTCCATATTCAGCTAAACAAAAACCAAGTCTATCATAAAAGTTACATCGTACATTCGCAAGTTGTCTTTCGGTAATATTGCCACACTCCTCCACAATTTTATTTTTTAATGAATCAATACTTTGGTATCGTTCACCATAAATTTTAGATTTTAAATTACCCCACAAAAAAAAGTCATTTGGAGCCAAGTCTGGTGACCGAGCTGGCCAGTTTATTGGTCCATTGCGTCCTATCCAAGAATTGGGATAACATTCATTTAAATAATTGGTTACATCTCTAGTATAATGTGCCGGACATCCGTCTTGTTGATAGTAGATTACGTTATTTTCTCCTGCCACAATATCAATTGCCGGTCCAATTTAGTTTTGTAACATTTCTAGATATTTTAGTCCATTCAAATTTCCATCAATAAAAAATGGTCCGATGATGTTTGCTCCTAATATCCCTGCCCAAACATTTACAGTTTGGCGATACTGTGAACGATTGTTGATCATTAAATGAGGATTTTCGGTGGACCAAAACCGATAATTTTGAACATTTGGTTCCCCGTTAATACTAAACGTTGTCCCATCGGTAAAACAAATATTTTTAATAAAATTTCTATCTAAATTGGCGTTTTCGATAATGCTTTCACAGAAAATCATTCATTTGTACATATCCTCTTCAAAAATTTCTTGATGGTTTTGGAACTTATAAGATATAAATTTATGTTTTTTTATAATTTTGAACGCTGTAGTGTGATGAATATTTAACTCCGCACCAATTGTTCTTGTACTGATACAAGGATTATTCACTACGGCAGCAATTACATTTGTTTTCGGTACCTGGAGCTTCACCAATATTGATTTCTTCTAAATTTCTTCTTTTATTTCTGCAGGTCTTGCATGACGGCTTAAATACAGATCCATATTGATTTTGATTATCAATTACATTTTTAATTGTCGAATAAGTAGGGATTGGTCTTTCTGGGTATAAACCAGCAAAGAGATCTCGTACCATACGTACACTGTTTCCAGAGTAATATAGTTTTAAAAATTGATTTTTTTCACTAATTGTGTACTTTGCTTCCATTTTATGAAATTAAAATTTAATAAAGTGCAAAACTGTAAACAAAGTGCAATTGTTTTTTAATACTTATCAAAAATAATTACCTTGGAAACTTTCATGGCTAGTCTGATAAATGAAAATTTGAACAATTTCAAAAGCATTTTTTGCCACTTTAAGTAAAAGCTAGATGAAAATAATTCTTTTATCATTTGTAGTTTATTTTTCTGCATGATTTTTGTGTCTTTCATTTTTTTTCTAAAATAATTAGGGAAGCAGGAATTTGCATAAATAAGTTTTTACATGTAAATATCCTATGAACGGCTAACTCATTAAACACCCGGTATACAACAACCTGGAACAGCTACGAAAAAGTGAAGGGCTAACTTCGCACAAGTGCCTGCCAAATTTCAGCCTGCTCGTTTTTTCTGTAAGCTAAAAGTGCTCCTAAGGCTGGAATAATTTAAATTTGAAAAATAATTGCTTATATTTAACTAAATAACGTTTAACTTTTAAAAAATTAATATGAATTTCCAATAATTGTGAAGTCTTGTGGAAATTTACTACATAAATTTGAATAGATTTATTGTTATTTATTCACTTATGAAAATCATATTAGCAAGCACAAATTTAATGAGGGTTTATAATTGGTAAAAATACACGCTAATATTGTATCCAAAAATGCGTCGTAACCATGGCGGAATTAAGTGTTCAGCTATGAATCAAAATTTTGTTTCCGCACTCAACGTAGAAAACTGTTTATGTATTTAGGTATTTTCTCTTTAAAAAACTGTTTATTTATATTATTTCAATATATAAATAATAATGTTCGGAAACAAATTGCTATAAGGATGATGATTTACAGTCATAGACGCACATAGTACGTACATGCAATATATTTAGACTTTGGTTTGGCTTAAAAATTGATTGTAAAAATCTACCTGACTTACATCAATAAATTCAGGAAAACTGACATAATGTGCTACAAACAGAGATTAATTATTTGATTTCAAGAATGCCGACTTTATCCTGTCAACACCCCCAACTAGATAACGCTTTCTGTTTCTATTCATTTGTTTGATCAAACTTTTTATATCTAATTATTCCAAAAATTTCCTGAACGTTTCGTTAAAGTTGCTCATGAAATACTTTGAGTGTTGTTTTTACAAGGCAGCATAAATTTGGATGTTTAGTGAAAAAATTAATAATTTATTAGTGCTCCTTACAAACGCTTCTTATACTCAAATTTATAGAAGCTAATTAACAACATCCCAAGTTAATTAAAACAATTTTTAGTATACCCTATAATTTAGTTAAATTTTGTAAAAATAAACATGTAATAGTCGAATGAAGATAAAAATATCCGATTAAAAATAATCCTAACATCAAAGCTTTTAATTTAAAAACAATTTTATATTCCTTTTTATGGGTTTTTAAGTTTTCTGAAAGCGATTCATAAAAATTATAATAAAATTAATTAAAATTTTAACTGAAAGCAATAAAAGTGTCTTTGTTTTAGGCTACGCTTGCAATTTTAGATAAATTGGATTTAGATTCAGAACGACCTACTGATGAAGAGGTAGCACGTATGTTTGGTTACGAGGAAGCTTATCATGCAGGAACTCTTTCGAGGTGGCAACGCGTTAAACCAAGGGTTTGGGCTTTGTTTGAAGAGCCTTCCTCTTCGACGGCAGCTAAGGTAATTTGATTTTTTATTATTTGCTTAAATTTCAGGTTATTTTCATCGAAAGACGGCTGTGTGGTGAAAGAATTTGTATAAACAACAAAGGGACTTGGGTTTACTCACAGCTATACTATTTCTAGTTATCCAACTTATTTGAACAAAAATTAGTTTAATTTTAGTTATATGCTTATGGCAGTATCATGTTAACATGTCCTAAGTTTTAGTCAAACTGTATGAGCATAATAACTATTCAAACTTGTCTAGAAATTTATTAAATCTTCCTGAAAGTGTTAATTTGCATTAGTTTGTCTCTATAGGCACCTACAACAGTTACGATAACTTGTAGCAATAGAGAACAACAGAAACATACAAATGGATTTTGTAGGCATGGATTTTATTTTTACCTATTGTTGATTTTCTGGAAATCACGAATGTTATTTTGCAGCAAAATTGAAAATGTGTTGCTATCGATTTGTTTTGTTATAGGTAGTAGCTGGAACGTCCGTCTTCTTTATTTGCGTATCGGTGCTTTCGTTTTGTTTAAAAACCCATCCAGGTATGCGTTTAAAATGTAATTTCAAATGGAAAAACGATATAGACAATCTCAACTGCACAGAACCTCTTCCACTTTTTGTTACAATCGAACATTTTTGCAATGCTTGGTTTACGTTCGAGTTGTCTATTAGATTAATAGTAAGTATTTTTTACTTTTTATATTTTTTTGTGTAGGACAAATTACCGGCCAATTAAAAAATTACAGTTTCGATAAACAATTTTCTTGTATGCGTGCGACGCTTTGTTGTTAAAATTAATTTATGATTGGAACTTGTGTTTACATTTACCAAGAAATTTGCATTTTTATAATGGATGAAAGCTTCTAAAGCAGGATGTATTATAATTGCTTGTTAGTCATACGTTAATGTCATAATGTCAAAAAGCTATTACTTACGAACTTTACGTACGCTAATAAACATTAAAATTTAATGGTGCATATGAATTGGGAAGTAAAACTACCAACTAACAAATTTTACGCATTCGAATTATTTCTGTGCTGAAAACTTCTAACATATTTTTGTGGAGATGTAATTTTATATATCAGGTAATAAAATAATTGTTTGTCGTGTAACAACTGGACACAGTTAATAACAAAGTAATTAGTTACAGTTAATTGTATGAAAACGTAACTTAAACATAAATTATTTCCGTGAAGCTATAATGTAATATATTATCTAATCGGAATTACTAATTAAAATTTACATTGAAATAAAATTAGTGAAACAAATGGTGTGACAATTTTAATTCAATCAAAATCACGATTAATCAAATGCGGTCTTGATTAAGAAAGTAATTAAAAAATTATTATTGTCATGAAAAAGAACATGAAGTGATTTTCCTGTACTGTTAATAAATGTATAACCCTATCCCCTATTTAAAATTTATTTAAATTGAGATTTTGAAAGATTTTTTTCAAATTTAACTTTAACTTAAATGGGGATTTTTAAATTTAAATTGAGCGAACTGTCCTTAACGGGAGGCTAATGAGCGGGTAACCGCGGTTTTATTCGTTAATTCGTTGGATACACTACTCTGACCCTAAGTCCAACATACTTAGATGTGTGAACTATAAGGGCAGATAACGGAAAATCACCCCCATCAAGTAAATTTCCCTTGTAAATTACCTTGGTTTCAGCTAAGTTGATAGTCAACTTCATTAAACAGATACGGAACTCGAAGGAAATTTTCCAATATTTCTGTAACAATAAATTACATTGTATCTAAGAACTTTTTTGAATTCCCACACTGGTAGAACCAAATCAGTAAAATCAAATGCGACCTCAGGAATTATTTAGTACTTTATTTATTAGTGCCGCAAAGAAAATTTGTACTAATTTTTACTACCAAATAAGACTTTGTATCTCCTACCATTTAAGAAAAAATCGTGGCGCTGATATCTCAATATGGAGCTAGTAGCATCAAAAACCAAGAATAAACTTTTTAAATGAAATGAAGTAAATTATAACTACTATAATTAGTTTTGAATTTACAAATTCAAACAAACCAACAAAAGAGACAATTTCTTATACAAATTCATCAGAAAACATTTGGACCTCGTACTAAATGGGATAATCCTGACGCCGATAAAAGCCCAAGTAGCTGTAGGTAAAATTGTTGATGTGAAAAATTCAAGTCATTTATGTAAAGCTGAATTTTTGAGTTGAGGGCCCTATATTGATCATGGAGTACAGCAGTGGCTTGGTGTGATCGCTGGTTGAGTTACAGCGCGGACGTTGTGCGTTCGAAACACGGAATTACTGAAATTTCTTACCGAAGCCCTCCGGTGAACATCAACAATCTGTGGATAAATTAAGTTGATGTAAAAGAGAACGAGGACGATTGATGAACCTCAAAACATTTATCGTGAAGATTTTGCAGAGAAGCAGAGTAGCAATATTTCGAATGAAAGGGAAAAGCTTCATCAACATATTATATTTTTTAGTTTTATTTTACTGTGATATTGGAAAATGGCGGAGAAAATCGCATTTTAACATTATTAATTTGAATAAATCGAAAATTTAAATTCAAAGAAAAAACTTTTATGAATACAACGAGGTATATTCAGAGTATATACTTGAAAGTCGTATTGTTCGTTTCCGAACGTCGTGACCCATCTCTTTCTATGCATGTGATGTGCGTTCCAACTGTTTTCACATACAAAGAGGACCTACTTGTTTAACGTGGGCTCCGAACCACGGGAAATGTAATACACTTCATGTTGAGATGGGCGCTCTTGGCAAATTACCTCGGTGGTTTGCCATTGCCTTCCGAGGAGAGACGGCCAGAATAAAGTTCTTACCCTGCCCGAGCGTTTCGCATTAGCAGTAGACGCACTTAACTGCCAAAGCTATGACCATCTCTTCATTCAGATGGTCATTCAGAGTATATGCATATATATTTTAGCCAAAGCCAAAAATTTCACTGAAATCCAGAATTAGTGAAATATTAAGAATTTAGAAAAAGAAGGTGGCGGTAAAGTTTTAAATTGACACATTAGAAAAAACTTTATACCAACATCAGGTATGCCTTCAAAGAATAAATTATATTTTAACAGAAAATTTGATAAAATTTTGTTAGAAACAATGATGAACAGCTAGATATTGTGAGCAATAGATAATGAAGACAATAAAATTATGAAGAATATGATGGTTTGGTCACGTGATAAGAAGATATGTGGGAGCGATGGTAAGGCGAATCGCTGAGTGAAAACCGACAGAGGACAGTTTTGTACAAGGGGAAGACCCAACTTGAGATGGTACGACCAGGTAAGGGAGAATTTGGAAAGAATGGAAATCGATCATTTAAAAGAGTAAGCAAAAGACCGGCAGTATTGCATTGGAAGCAAGAACTAACAACGAAGTATAAAAATGTAATGTAAAGTGAAAGAGGAATAATTCGCCTCAAAGATGGATATGTAAAATCACAACAGAGACAGATAAATTCCTGCAGTAATAAAAGACTTTATTTTTACTGTATTTCCCTTTTAGGAAATGAAAAATGAATTGAAAGATATAGAAAATTTGAAGTGAATATATTAGAATATGATGAAATAAAGGTGAAGTAGAATAGAAACAAATGAAATAGTATTAAAAATAATAAAATAGTTAACTGAAAATTGAAGATATATTTCTTCCTTGGGGAACGTTCAATTTTTCGTTATTTTATTATTCGTAATTATTATTTTATTCAAGCAATGGCAGCATTACTGTGTCAGTAATGACACAGCAGTGGCTTGATGTGATCGCTGGTTGAGTTACAGCGCGGAAATTGTGGGTTCGAATTACGGACTTGACTGAATTTCTTTGCGTGGCCCTCCGGTGAACATCAACACTCTGTAGATAAATTAGTTGAAAGTAAAAGAGAAACAACAGTATTCATTCACGTCAATAAATGGATCGTAAAGACTTTGCAGAAAAAGCAGAGTAGCAATATTCCGAATGGAATGGAAAAACTTCATAATAATAATGATTGCTAGATTGAAAAATATGGATGGAGAAAAAAAATATTCATCGAAAATGATCCAGAAAAACAAGGATTGGGTATCGAAAACTAATTGTGGAAGGACAGATATTCATATGAAAGGAGAGAGATGCTGAACTGGTGGCAGCAGGATAAGCGCTAACATCCAGTCCAAAAAACTGGATATTGAAAGTAAGGTTACCGGAATGTCTAAAAAAACGGTTGCTCGGAAGTTGAGACAAGTCAATAGGGCAATGCAAACGGATAATCGAGATGTAAAATAAAAATGAGAATTTGATCTTGAAAATTAAGGAAAAAATAGAAATATGTAATGGTGAAAAATGCTAAACAACGCTGTTGTAATCTCGAAGAATGAAGTGCTAAATGAGGTGATAAGATACGGGACAGCTGAGATGGAAAGATCAAGGCAAAATAAAACAATTTTTGCCCCCCTATCCCCCATTTTAAATTCTTAATATTTCATTTATTCTCGATTTTATAAGAATTTTTGATTTTGGCTCAAGAATATATTTATAAATTACTTTTTTTTATTTCGGAAACTATAAATATTATCAAAAATTGTTTCAAATAAAAACTGTTTTACATAATAACATTATCTACATCTTCTATTCTCAGCAAATTTTGTGATATAGGGTAAATGTGTATAAGAGTACGCACTTAGTGAATAAAGTTCAATATCTGATCGATTTTCTATACAAAGGCCGTCTTTTATGTATTATCGTCGAACTTGATCATTGCAGAATATGTTTTCATGGTGTTACATATCCAAATGTTACATAAATATGAAATATTCAAGTTTTTCTGCACATCTGCAAATACGTACTCTTATGCACTGATGGTGTGTATAAGAGTACGCGTGTTTATGTTTAAGAGTACGCACACTATTACAATACAATATTTCACTAATTTTAAGAATAACAAATAGGAGTAATTTTAATAAATAATGGACGGAGAAATAAATTCTTATTATTTCAGCTTCTTATTAGCTCGGCTTCCAAATTAGCAGGAATATCACTTGTAAACCTACTCAGTGACTGTGGGACGTTTCCACACTCTAATCGTTGCTTAGTTTATTCCGTACTCCTATGTAGCACCATATTGCGTACTCTTACACACATACGTGAAAATTAATATTATTGATTATAATTTTGGCAAAAAATAAGTTTTTAACCGTTTTCAGGTGGCTGCAGATGAAGTAAATCATGCAGTATCTAAATTCAATATTTGTAAAGTCAAAGCAGCAATTCTTACCTTCACAAACACAAAAAATTTGAACACAGAAAATTACAGTGCACGTCAACGAAAATTTCTAACCTGTATATCTTTCAAACCACATGGATAATTGCAGATTTCGCGTTTGAGTGTGTCATAAGATGCAATTTCGATTGTAATTAATTCATTGCAATTAACAACAGGTGGTGGTCTAATGAAATATCAGTGGTGCGTACTCTTATACATATGCGTACTCTTATACACATTTACCCTAACTTGCCATTACACCATGCATAAATTAAATTGAAATATAAGTCAACACTATTGCCCAGATATGTTGGTAAAATTATTATAAAATCTTATTTAGCTAAAAGGAAGCAACATATTAATATTCCCAGAGATTTTTATGCCGGTGTCTTGGTTGTTTTGGCTGCCATCTTGGAAAATGGCGACCAAATTTCTATTTTTAACATTTATCTCGAACAATCTCTGCTATCGAAATATATCTCAAATAAAAAGTACATATATTTTAGATAAAATTATCTTTTACATCGTTTGTTCTCAAGATCTGTTAAAATTTACAATTAATCCAGAATTTTCATGAATGAAGCTTTTAGAACAGTGGATAAAACAAGCGCTAAATAAAATTTTAGCATTTAAATTTTATTGTTTTTAAATAGATTTAAAATTATTTAAATAAATTATTTAAGATTATTTAAATAGGGCATTTAAATAGATAGACATGCCAATTACTATATGCAAAGGAAGCTCTCAGAACAATACAAAAAGTGGGGACGGTAATCAACTTCCAGAAAACCGAATATCTTGGTGGTTGGTGAAAGGGATGGAGATTTAAATATTGAAACAGTTTTAACTAAACTCACCACAAAGTTCTAATACCTTAGGATTACCTTTTCTGTTTCTGTGAACGGTAATGTGAATAATACTAATAGAAGAAGCCAAGGATGAAGGGCTATAAAACAGTTGAATTCGGTACTATATAGAACGACAAAATAACAATGGCAACAAAATAAGCCATATACAAATCAATTGTCAAGAGCATATCGACCTATGGCTCGGATGTATTGGTGGTAAACACGAGGAATAAAAATAAACTAAGAGCTTTAGAGATGGACTTTTGAAGGCGTAGCTGCGCCAACTCCAACGAATGAAAATAGAGAGCTCAAAAATAGATACAGTTGAGGTGAAAATATTAAGGTGGTTCTGACTTCCGCTGCGAACGAGAAATTATATATAGCCAAAGAAAATGTGGAACTGGACTCCAAGCTTCAGGAAAATGCGAGAAAAACCTGGAAGAATGTGGGCGCAAGAGGTAATAGATGCGATGGAAGCCAGAGAACTAAAATATGGTGACTGGACTGATGGAGAGGAGTGCAGAGCAACATGCGAAATGTGGTTGTGCCCGTATTCGATCCGATAATGTATCTGTTTTGTTTTCTATTTTTGCATTTCTGTTTTATTGGAGTCCTACTTACATTCATATTGAGTTATCAGCAACAGGATTTTCTCTTAAATGGCACGAGGTATAAATTATTACAAATGGAGTACTGAAATAATCCCTTAGATCGCATTCGATTTTGCTAATTTGATCCTACCAGTTTGGGGAGCCTAATTTTTTTAATATTTTAAGATTTATTCCAAATACGTTATTTTGAATCCTCCCCTCCCAGAAAGACCCGAGCCTACCTAAATTTAATGAATTTCAATGCTTGTAATTAAATAACATTTTGAAATCACTACAATCATCACGAAATACTGCGAAAGTATTTAAATATTTTGAGAAAATCCAGATTGAAATAATCTTTAATTAACTAACAAGTTTCTGATACCTCAAATGGTTTTCAAGTTAGGGCTTATACTTATTATAAAAAGTAAAACGTTTACTATTTTGCAAACTCGTTTCACAATATTTCTATGGTCCTATTAGCAGTAAAAAATAAATTAAAAAAATTGAAAAAGACGGAATATGCAATTTTGTGCAATAATAGTATATTAAGTATCAAGAACAGTAAGGACATTTTACCGATCGAAGACAATTGTTTGGAGGAGGAGCGAAGCGACGACTCCAATTATTGTCTGAGATAGGTAGTCCTTAATGTTCGAGATGCTTATGACGTTTTTTGAGCGACTAAATTTATTAAAAAACATTTAAATGTGTATTTAATAAATAAAAATATGTTATTCTCTTTATATCAAGTTGCCTTAATGTCGTGGAAACAGACGCGGTAAGCAACCAAATAGAGCATAGTCGCACAAAAAAAATACTTACCGTCGTCTTATCCTTAGCAACTAGTAAACAAAACTTACTGTCGTGGAAACAGACGCGGTAAACAACCAAATAGAGCATAGTCGCGCAAAAAGCTTTTAAATTTGTAATTTCGCATAACCATACCTGCACAAAATGCAGTAGCTGTATAAAATTTTATAATGTAAGTTATGCTTGAACAGACTTCTAAAAAATTGTAAAACCACTAGCAATGTTAATATCGTGAGCTTCGTAGCTTTTGTAATAATAAATCTAATTAAAAATAAGCACTTAAATTTAAAAAAAATAATGAAAAGGTTAAATAAATGAAAACTGAACTACTTTTTAAAGTATGTAATCAAGTTACTTTTAAAAATAGTTGAATTATTATATAGTTGATTTTCTACTAAAAATTTTCTTTTATTGTAGGTTTCACCCAATAAAATTCAGTTTGTGAAGTCACCTGTAAACATCATAGATTTTATAGCAACATTAAGTTTTTATGTAGATATGAACTTAAATACAGAAAAGAAATCAGAGTTATTAGAATTTTTTAGTATAATAAGAATTTTGCGATTATTCAAATTAACAAGGCACTCTCCAGGTCTGAAAATTTTAATACATACCTTCAAGGCTTCGGCTAAGGAATTAACATTGTTGGTATTCTTCCTCGTCTTGGGAATTGTCGTCTTTGCTAGTTTGGTCTATTATGCAGAGAAATTGCAGGTGAGATTAGAGATTAGTAATATTAGATTTAAGTATGTTGGGTTTAATAAAACTTTAATCAGAGGCTAATGAACGCCAGATTGCATAATTAATTTTGTAACACAAGTTTCACAAAAGTAACTTTCATGGCAAATTAAATATGTGTACCGAAACTTTTACAATTACTTTTTATCTTATTATTCGTTTTCGAAATATAACTCGTTATTTTACCCAACTCATTTAGAAACTTCCTGTAAATAAATATAGTATGTACAATAACTCGATCTTAATAGAAAAACGTAAATCAGTGTCGATGGTGATGGTGACAATTTAGCTTTCAAATTTAAAGGGTTTTATTTACAACTTGAAATAAATTCAATCGCAGATGTAAATTTAGTAGATTGCAAATAAAGTTAAAATAAGAATTTAACTAAAAGCCTTTTATTAGAAAATTCGATACAAAATTAAAAGTACTTTTAATATTTGAAAGCAAATTTGAAGAGTCAATACAATTAATTATTCTGTATTAAAAAATTGCTCTTTGAAAATGAAATATTTCCGCAATACTAAAATCTACTTCCTAATGTAATAAATAATTCTGCACTGCAAAAATGTAAGAAAATGAATTAATTTATAGAATTTTCAAAAATAATATAACCATAAATCATGCCACAAAAGTTTCTTCGTATACCTGCCCCAAATATAAATTATTGAACTAAAAACTATTACAATAATTTATTAATACCTGATCCAATTACAAACACCAACCGGGATCGGTGACTCAAAACAATTACACTTTATTTATTAAACCCCAGTCAAAACTTTAGTTAACTTTTGATTCAAGTTTGAAAGTACAATTAAATTATAACAGTTTTCTATACAACTTCAATTTTGAAATTAGAACTGAAAAGAATAGGAAATAAGGTCGTCCCGTTAGAGTTTTTATATTCAATTTCTTTAACAAACTGCATTACTTTGCTATGTAGCTTCATCTGCTGAATAATCGCAAGTTCAGGTAGTTTTTAATTTACTTGATGGATTTGATACATTTTGCGCTCTATTATCAGAGATCTAGTGCAACTTTTATATTTATAGGTATAAAATTACTTCAATGATTTAGATGTTAATGCTGATGTACCTGGTTCGAACTCGGACAACGCAACACTACAATTAAGTAACTTTGCAAACCCAAAGTGCCGAATTAAAGAAATCACGCTTAACACAATTTAATTTTTGTGAAGCACAGATTGCTCCAAATGAAAACAGAACTTTTTAGACAGTCTAATTTAAATGCTACCTGCTGATTCTAAACTACTACTTTCCTTATTACATACACACTTTAAGCCATAAACTCTTAGACAATTATTCTTGTTCTTAATAATATGTGGCTTTTACGAATCTTCGCGACGACCGCAATAGCTATGATTGATCGCTGGTTAAGCTCCAAAGCGGAAATTACTGGTTCGAATCGCGGACATCTCGAAATTTCAAACTCCAACCAATTGACATGACAACAAGGGCAAAAAAATAATTTCAAAAAGTAATCTTTGTAAAATCAAATCATAAAATCAGTTGGGAATTCATTTGCGCGATGATATAAAAAACTGAATAGGTACACTTTATTTTCTATTTTAAATTACAATTACAAAATCTAGTTGATAATGTAAAATTGTACAAATTCAAATTTACTGTTTTGTTGTATTGTAAATAACCATTTTCGAAGTAAAAGATTAAATTTATAATTTATTTCAGTTTTTGCTGAGATAAATCGAATTGATAAAATAGTTGTCATTTTACTAGTCTGATATTATTTAATGGGAATAGTTTTAGTACTACAATCTAATTTTTGTCTCTTAGGATACGTAATTAAGATTTATCGTTTAAGTTAAAACCAATTAATGATTACATTACAGCTAAATACTTTCAGTAAGGAATTTTTTAATCTCAAAATTAAATCTAACTTATTAAATTTAAAATGTTACTCTTGGCCTCTTGGGCATATATTAAGTATGTCACAGTGTAAAATTTCAGAATATATATTAGCAATAATATCAAAGAATACTTATAGAGGGTACAATTTCAAACAAATTTTTTTCTAACTTTTCAAATGCGATTGAATTTTCTACGCCTCTGGTGGGCAGCACGATGATTATGTTACAATTTTTTGTTGATCGAAAATCTGTAATGTTAATTATCCCAGTTATCAAAATAGTTAAATTTTGCACTATAATTTGGCAGACATCAGCAAGTTGTTCAATCTGCAGTGGCGGCTTGCCCTAAAAGTCACAAGGCACGTGCCCTCTCATCCAAAAACCGCAAGCAAACCACCAACTAAAACAAATAATGTAAATAAAAACACGATAAAATTGTAATTTTCCATTCTTCTTAAATTTAATGTCCCCCAATTGGAAGAAAATCACGAATCACCACTGTGTATGCATTCCAGAAAGTTAACACCTGCTAAAACTGGGGGATCTAGAGGTATAGAATAACCCCCACAAAAAGCTGATGAGACGGTAAAACATTAAAAAATATTTCGTGATACTATTTTACTTTTCTTAGCTATGATGATATACTCGAAGAGGGGATATCCCATGCCTACCAAACCCACCAGGTTCAATTTATCACTTTCTAATTATTGTTGACTTAAAGTAGCACAAGAAGAGTTATCGCTTCGATAAAAATCTCGGTAAGCAATCCAACCACTGCAGATCCAGATTCATTTTCAGACCTAGCCTTTCCGTAGCTCTGTTGCGCTGTTTCAACAGCGACAGAAGCAAATATTTCAGCCACACTCTGTCCACGTCCGTTCCCAGCTTTTCCCATTGTAGGATCTTAAAAGTACTCTCCAATGCAAGGGTAAACAGTTAGGGTGAAATCTAATCTGGATTTTCGTAAAACGCATGTCTTTATGAAGTCAAAGGCTTTGTGAAACCCTCCTGTTGGGTTGAACCGCTTACAGAATCCTTGCCCCACAGGTTGGTACAAATCAAATTTATTCGTCAGTCGATTTTTTATTATCTTTGTTAGTAATTTATATAAGTGGGAAAGGAGACTTATAGAGGTACATTTCGCCCCCCCCCCAGTCGCGAATTTTTTAATGAAATTAAAGTCAAACGTTTCAGCTTCGTTTAAGCTCCAATGAGCTTCCATAAAAAAAATTTTTGTACTACACGCATTGCGAAATTATTCGCGAAAACTTTTAAGGGGCTTTAGAAACGGCAGACCCCCTCCTTTCAAGAATTTTTGTATAAAGTTGGTGTCAATCGATAGAGAACCGTTTGAGCTCCAATGAGCTTAAAAGTTTTTAATAAAAATTTTGTTCTTTAGAACAATTTTGGAAGGGTGTAAGAATTTTCAATCATCCCGGTAATGAAACGGTCTAATTAAAGATTCTTAACATCTACCAAGTAAACAAATTACTCAGTAGTAAATTTGCCGTGATAGATGAACCCAGATGTTCGGTATAAGCTAGTTCACAGTACGTTCTGAGGCAAAAGGGTAGAAGGTCACTGCAAGAATATTGCTTATGGTTATCGATGAATCCTAGCTTCCTTGAATTTATATTAGTCGGAAAGTGCAAATAAGTAATGAAACTAGGGTAAATGTAATTACATCATCATCATCTCCACATATGTATAAGACTAGTGGTCCGTTTCATCACTCTAGCTGATCTTCTCATCTCGTCTGGGGCGGCCAATACATCTTCTTCCTCTGGGCTGATATTCTAATTTTTTTTCGACAGTCGGGTTTTGCAAATTCTATCAAAATGATTTTCCCATGA
Source organism: Podabrus alpinus (assembly GCA_932274525.1). Lineage (NCBI taxonomy): Eukaryota > Metazoa > Arthropoda > Insecta > Coleoptera > Cantharidae > Podabrus > Podabrus alpinus. Next base: position 25,137,781 of record OW026454.1, read on the forward strand.
AATTGTTTTATTTATTTCAACTAATTGTTGAAATTTATATACTTTCACCCCATCCCTTTTCAAAAAATCGCGATTCGCCACTGCAAACGTGTAAAACCCATCTTTCAGCATAATCGAGATAACCACTGCGATTGTGTGTCGGGGAACCACTTTTCCTCTGCTACATATTAATAAAAATATTGATATTTTCATGCAATGTTGAATGTCGATAATTGATCCACGGGTATCGGGCAAGCAACGGGAAACTATGCCTCTTTTGAATTGACGCCGATATTGACGGGACATTCGTATTCGCGCGAGTATCTATTTAGATTTAAGATCTGCCCTACTGATGTGTGTCCTTGCGATTCAAGGAGTAGACAAACTCTACAACATTTGTTGTCCGATTGCCCACGCTATGTATCTTCCCGTTTTAACCATCTTACTCTCTGTAATTTCTACTCAGTTTCCCCACTCGACCTCCTTCAAATTCTTAAACATCCTTCCTTAGTTATCTCTTTCACCACCTTCATAAAGCATATAATTTCAACACTTAAAGATTTTAATACTCCACCCTGAGCTTGAGCTCATACCAACATCGAATATTGAAGGGCCATTGTATGCTCAAACCCGGTTTTGTTTTTCTTATCTTTCATTCTCTCGTTCTGGCCATGGCTCACACCTTGACTAATCTCTACAAATCTCTACAAAAACACCAACACTAAACACATACAGGGCAGGGACAGTCAATCTCTTGCCTTAATATGTGTTTGTGTAATTATTTGTTCTCATTACCATGTTTTATCAATTTTTAGTTTTAATAGTTCTACCAAATAAGTGTTTCCATTTTTCCCTAGTTATAAGTTTGCGTTTGTATTACGTTGATTACATGTTAATTAATTAGTTTTAAGTTTAGGTCTGTATCCAATAGCAGAGTATACTCCCCCGTTGGGTGGTTTAACCCAATGGGGAAACAGGAAAAAAAAAACGGGAAACTATTCCATTGCAGTTTGGTTTACTTTTCATGGAATATGTTTATTGTACAGCATTCCCACTGAATTGTGCAAAGGAAATTTCCTGACTCCTCCAGGTATTCGCTGACTAAAATTGGCTTTTTCAGTGAATTGGAAAACAAAAAGGGAAACATTATCATTATATAAATTTTAAATTGAAAAATATTCCTAGACCAAAGTTTTAATTTTCCTGGCTTAGCGCTAAAGATTAAAAATTTTCTTGCTTTCCCGAGACCAAATTTGACAAATTTTAAATTCACAGATTTTTCGTACGAGTGGGCGCTGTCATAACACTTCATATCTCTTTTTATATTAACTCGTACAACTGTATAAAGTATTTTGTAAAGCAGAAGTAAAGCTACTTTAATTCGTTGTGCCATTTGAGTAAATGTTATAAATTAAGGCAGCAAAAAGCATACGTCCTTTATATCACAGTACATTTAATTGCTTATAGAGAGTGATAAATTACCGATAGTCCAGTCATTATATACATTTGAAAATGAAAATGAACCGAGAAAGCCAAATTTTGGATATTACGTGGTGGATGGCTAGAAAAGCTTAAGTTGAAATTGTCGACCAAAATAACCTTGTGCAATTTCCGCCATCTTGAAAAAACCCTTAAATTCAGTTTTTTCGTCATAACTCGGTTCCCCGTTGAGATACGAAAATTTTTATGGAATACTTTTTTGTTGCTCTTTTCACGATCTACAATTAAGGTCCCATACGTTTTTCACGTATCGATTGTCGTTTTCGAGATATCGATCAAAAATATGAAAAATTTGGGGAGAAATTTTTTTATTTCGCTATTTACTTTTTTCTGGTGAAAGATATCGAAAAATGTTCGAAATAAAACTTGTAGAGCGTGTCCAGACCTACAAATTCGTTTTTTTATTTTTCATTTCCGACAAAAATTACGACCTCTAGCGCGCCACAAAGTCAGTAAAACTGTGCCCGGTTTTCATTTAGCCGCTCGCTCGGTTGTATCCACACGTCAAAATGGATGGAAAATGGTTCAGGGAATTATTGCAATACAAAAAAAATTCATAAACCAGCCAAATTATAAATCAAATACATGAAATTTATTGATGAAATAATTTTTATGCAGCAAAAATAATGATTACAGGTGGTAATTTTTTTCACACGTTTTTCGTCGTTTGGATGGTCCTGGCTGTTCAAGTTCCTCCTCGGTAGACTCTTCGAGTCGTGAAACCTCTTCAATCGCAGGAAATGATGTTGTGACGGTCGAAAAATTGTAATCATCGTCATCGTCGTGATCGTCGTTGAATAAAATCTCGACTCTGGCGACATTGTCACATGTCTGTCCACTACAGTGCAGGCAAATAACGGAGCAATGGATTCCTGCTTTCCTGCAGCCACAAGCAGCTCCACACTTTCCTTTGCATTTGCACGAAATTAGTTTTAAAAGTTCAGGTGGAGCGGGTGCGGCTGTGGTGCAAATTGGTTCGAGCCCGTAATTTGTTTGTCGCCAACCCCATTCCTGAGGATCTTTGAAAATTCCGAGCCATGTTTGTACTTGTAGATATGTCCGGAAAACGTGTTGGCGGACTGCACTTTCCGTTGGTGGGAGCAGTGAAAGTTTATTCGTCTTGTTTGTCGTCATTGATTTTGCGAAGCGATGGAATCGCAAAATATCCATCGTCGTGTCCTCTTTACGACCACCATAAAGAGCGATAAGGAACAGCTTTCCCGCGCAAGCTAGCATCTCCGGATCGACCTTTTCTTGCTTGAATAATTCTACCGATGACCGGAGGTTCGGATTCTTCTCGAGGGTGCTGATGAACTTCGACTTTCCAATGTTATAAAAAGATGACGTGGTGTCACAACCGCTGAAAGCATGGATGAAAAGAATGTTCTCAAGAACAGACTTATCATGCTTGAAACAATTTGGAGAGTACACTTTTGCCGGTGTTTTGCCTTTAGCTGGTTTGTGAAAGAAAATATTTTTTTTGTCCATTGCAAGTCCGCAAATTAAGACCAAAAGATCGATATCTTCGCCAACGATTTCCACAGAGTCATGGAACGATGGAAATAAAAAAACGAATTTGTAGGTCTGGACACGCTCTACAAGTTTTATTTCGAACATTTTTCGATATCTTTCACCAGAAAAAAGTAAATAGCGAAATAAAAAAATTTCTCCCCAAATTTTTGATATTTTTGATCGATATCTCGAAAACGACGATCGATACGTGAAAAATGTATGGGACCTTAATTGTAGATCGTGAAAAGAGCAACAAAAAAGTATTCCATAAAAATTTTCGTATCTCAACGGGGAACCGAGTTATGATGAAAAAACTGAATTTAAGGGTTTTTTCAAGATGGCGGAAATTGCACAAGGTTATTTTGGTCGACAATTTGAACTTAAGCTTTTCTAGCCATCCCCCACGTAATATCCAAAATTTGGCTTTCTCGGTTCATTTTCATTTTTAAGCCGATTTTTCCGACGTAATGACTGGACTACGATTTTAGTTGGTTAACTTTTTACGGAAAATTTATGCTTTAGTAATACAACTTACTATGTTTTTCATTACACAGAGGGTAAATTATTGTAGTTTTAATTAATTTATATTTAAATTTAGATTTGATTAATTGAAGTTGCAAACTAAAATTGTTTTACTTTGGTATATTTTAAGGAATAATTAAATGTTAATTCGCTTTAATTAACTCTTTCTATACCACGCTTCAATTGCCGACATAATTGATTCCTTTGTTGATTTGATTGAAGGAACTGCCTCTTTTATCGAATTTTAAAAAGAGAAAGTAGTTGATTGTGAACTTAACAATTTAAGGAAATACTTGATTTTATACAGCATGAGTTGTTTTTTGAAAATAAAGTTATTAGACGTTAAAATGTGGAAAAATACCAACATAGCTTGGAGTAGTGTACCAATAAGCAATAAAACGTTGAGCTTTTAAAGACGTAGTATGTACTATATGGTATTCACGTTACTCGCTATTTATCATTACATAGTACATTATGTACATCCATAAAATATTGCATAATATTTTACGAGTATATATGTCACCGATAATGTGGATTGTTAGGAAATATATACAATTTCTAGTGAAGGTATACTCTCACTAATATGGGCAGTGAAAGTTTACAATAACATAAAAAAACACTTTCACTAGCGAATGTATACAGTCACTGATACCGTTTAGGAAATGTGGAATAATATGTAAACCTAATCCCATAATGTGATATTTTTACTGCCCCATACCGCAACTATACTTTTTAATGCTATTTCGAGGGTCTCTCGCATTCCGGTTGCATAGATCCCGGTGTTCTTGATGGATGGCGCCTTCTCGTATGTTTAGCCTAGTAACCAGAGTCAAATCCGCTCCGTAGGGGTGCAGAGCGGAGCGGAGCGCAGCGGCGCCCCGTAGGAGTAGGATTTGACGATGGATTACCCTCCTTTTCGAATGCACACCCCTAAAATTCTACTAAAACCCCTAAAATCTACTATTCCTGACCTCTTGTAGGAATAGTATACATTCGCTAGGTGTTGTAGACTCTCACTAGTAAGAGTTGATCTTTTTTGTGAATCAAAAGTAAATTATCTACTTTTCCTAAGTAGTCCAGTAAATGTCTGCAGTCCCTAGTAATTATTTACTTTTACTGCATTATCCACATTATCGGTAACATATACATACATACAAATATTACTTCCTTATTGACATCTGCAACAGGAATAAATAGAAATGTATTGATATCAATTTATTTGTAATTATAAAGAAGAAATTATTAACATATCAAAAAATATCAAAATATTATTTATAAACATTGATATTAAAGACACAAGAATTTTCGGTTTAGATCAGTAAAGCATACTTTTCCGAACTACTATAGCACTATAATAAAATAAAAGCTGAAAACAGTAATGCAGTTACTTAATAATGTTCCGTCTGTTTTTGTTTAACAGTTTGTTGTTTTGCCATATTATTATGTCCTATATCTTCAGAGGCGTTTGTTCTCTTGTTTTTGTTATTGTCGTTGCCTTATTTTTACCCTTTATACGGCATTATTACAATTACTACTATCAAAGAAATAGCAAGCCCACTGTAAAAGTCAACCGACTTCGATTTTGAGAAGGGTGCTAGGAATTACCCGAGGAAGCAAACGTTTACCTTCTGATCGACCGTTTAGGAATTAACCAAGACGTAACGAAAGTAAAACGGATTTGGCGGAAAATATTAAATCTAATTAACCCAATGCAGTTTCACACGGTTTTCACCATTCGGTAATACTTTGGCAATATTTCTTTGATATTTCAAGAAAAAAACAGCTGTTAATAGTATTTTTATGTATTAAATAATTATATAGCTACTATTTTATGAGATAAAATTTTCCATGCAGGATTTTTCTCTTTATATAATATGTATTGTTGACACCTTCAAGGAACTTCATAACATAATCATAACTTCTGTACTTTGGAGGCAATCGATTAATCATATTTGCACATCTTAGCTGACACTACATTCTATAAGCAGAACCTTACAATGTATATAATGTACTTTACAATACAATAATTGTTACTTTAAATTAATATAAAAAATATTAATAAATTGTATATAATAACAGTAATAAATTAAACTTTAAAAATAAATTGTTAATTAAAGATGAAATTATTTTTTTATTATAACATGAGCTATTTTTAAGTTTAATTTATTATAATTCCCAATAGTTAAAAATCATATTTTTATACATTAACAACAGTAGTTAAATATACGAATAACTGCTATGTACATTATAACGCAAATGTGATTTATTATGTTTTTCCAACTTAAAAGGAAAGAATTATATTTTGAATTTTTAATACAGACAATAATAAAAACAAAAGAAACACATTTCAACATTTGAAGTAATTCGATAGCAATTTTTTAACTCCATTTATTATTTACAATCTGTTACATTCAGTAAATGTTTAATAAATCTCACTTGGAAAATTCTCTCAGAGAGCTTTGATTTTGGGATTACATAACATGAATGTGGTAAACTTGTTTTTATTTTATACAGTAGTCCATGATGCCATACTTTATCGAATGTCTAGTACAAAATCGTTTCTCCTCCAGACCTTGGTTTATAGTGTTAACCATACTAACCTTCTCTACGGTGGTATGTTGCTTTCTAAGCCAAACTGGTGTTCAGGAATCACATTATTCTTCAGTGGATGTGGTTGTGATCGTGTCAAAAGAAGCTTCTCAAATACCTTTGAAAGGAGTGGCAGAAGACTAATAGGACGATAAGTTGTTACTTGCTCTGGTGGTTTTCCTGGCTGACGGATAAGGATTATTTATGCCACCTTCCATTGTGGAGGCACAATATCCAATCAAAGCATTCCATTAAACAAAAATGTTATCATTCTCGGAGCCTTCTCGGAAAACTGCTATAAGTACTTTACCAGTAATAAGGTAATTTTTTAATTATGGAGATGTATGTATGTATATATCGGTTTTAACAACCTTGTTACGTCTTCCGATTTTCTCCCTGTCTGTGCTCGTTGCGTGTTGAAACTGTGTGACGAACACAGATGATCTACAGCATAACGAGGATTCCGAACCATAGGAATAGACGATCTTTACACCGTCTATTCCGATCAGGGAAATTTTTAAGCCACATATATTTATGCAGATTACCTATTTAATTTTAATATTTAGGCTTGATTGAAAAGTCTAGTTGATGTGCTGTTTCCAGTAGTTTTGAAATGTTCCGCTGGAAATGGTTTAAACACGTTAGCTAGATATTCTGAGAAAGTATCTGCTTTTTCCCGACTACTTCTTGCTCAGTTTCCGTTTGGTATTCGTATTGGGGGAACAGGTGCGTAAGTTTTTTCCAACTTTTTTGTTGCCTTCCACAGCGAGCATTTAGTGGCTTCGGTGGGTGTAAGACTTTTTAAGTAATCCTGAAGTGCCTGGTTTTTACCGTTTTGTAGCATATTGTTTAACGCTCTTTTTGCTCGATTTATCCTGATTTTTGTCATTAGGATATCTCATGTTCTGCCAGAATCTCCTAAGTTTCCTTTTCTCCGCAATTGCCCTCATTATATTCTCCGAACATCGATTGTTTTTCTCTGAGTAATCCATTGTAGGAGCCGAATTCCAAGCTACTCCACTGATTCCATAAAATCAGTCTCGGTTTTGAGTAGCAGATCTGTGTTTATCTTTTGTTTAACTAACAGTCTAAAATTATTCCAGTCTGTTTGTGATTCGTGCAACTTGATGTCCTTGATCCTCGATTTTTCGTCTAATATCATCCAAATCCGCCGAGAAATAAATCCCCTTCGTGACCCACTCCAAAATTTCTTTTTTCCTTCAGTTGAAAGGTATGGTTCTCAACTTTTTTTTTGGTTTAGTGCCTATAATATTATTGTGTACTTTGCGCTATTTTCCGGTTGGATTTTAATATTGTCTCTCCCCATAACTTCCTTCCTTGGCAACTTCATTCAGGATCTTTTCTAATGGTCGGATATCTTACACATACGGTACGAATATTTGTGGTCACAATTTTAAGCTCGTTTCTCTCAATTTCCTCATTTTCCATGTCCACTAATGGTTGGAACCGATTATTAGCATCGATTGTTTTTTGATGCATTGATCCGGATTCGGTGATTCTTTCTTGTCGAACATTTATAATTTCTTTCTTTGGAGAAACGCGTTTGTACTTCCTTGAATTTTCGGTTTTCCAGTTTCTTCAGAACCTTCTTCTTCATATGTTTAATTTCCACTGTATCACTTGGAGATATTATATTTTGTTTGATCGATATATCTACCAGTGTTTGATTTTGTAATTCCAGAGTTAATGACTCTTTACTTAGTTTGTTTGGATCACGATTTATTTGGTTAGTTTGTTGATTTTTTTCATTATTTGAAATTGTTGTTGCTGTATTTGAGGTTATGTTTGTTTTGTGCTCTGACAACAGCTCCATTTATCCACATTTCCGCTTCTGTTAAGTTCAATCCATGTGGTTATAGACAACATCTCCATGCATTTTATATGATAATACTTTTTGCATTTCAGTTTGCGTTGAATGCTGTCCCCATACAGTTACTCGAAAAAGTCGTCGCACATCTAATAAAAATTGCAATAACTTCAATGTAATTCGATTTTTTGAAGAAATTTAGAAAGAAACAGTGGTTTTAACTTACCATTTTATCAAGTATTCCTTAAGGCCACTAAAAAACACAAAAAAGGTTCAAAAATTTCAATCACAAACAGAAATTTTAAAGGTTTCATCATTGCATAGTTGCAATTCTAATTAAATTACATCAGAAAAAAGCCTCGGACAGTACATAAATTAGCACGGTAGCTTAGGGAAACTGAAAAAATTAATATTTGGTGGAGTATCCTTTTTGTTTTATAACGTCTCTGACCCGATTGGCCATGTTACAAATTATTTTTTTTAAATAGTCCTCGTTTATAAGAGCAAACACGAATCAATTCGTGTTTGTTATTTATAGGGGTGGTTCGTATCCTACGTTCTAATTCATCTTATAGATTTTCTATAGGATTAAGATTGGGTGATTGAGGGGGTGGATGCAACACTTTGGGGCATTTGTATAAAAAAAACTCTTGCATTAAACAGGATTTATGTTTGGGGTCGTTATCTTCGTAATATTTAAAATACAACAAAAATGTCGCACAATCCAATTTGAAATGTATACACGTATTTCAGACTTATTATAGTCTTCATCAGTACAACATACAAATGGATTGTACGATTGTAAACACGTGTATACATTTCAAATTGGATTTTGGGAAATTTTTGTTGTATTCTAAAATACAAACTGGCTAGAGCCGAGATTTCTTTTACTCATAATATTTAAAAGTGTTTTGAATTCCGATTTGGGCCGCACTTGGAAACAAATTGTGTTGAAGTAGTTGCAAATATTTAAAACGGTCCATAATGCCGTTGAACACAACTAATTTTCCCATCCCCTGAGCGAAAATACAACCCCAAACAAGGATATTTCCAAGTCCATGCTTAATCGTACCGCATAAATTTGTAAGATTGAACTTTTCATCTGCTTTACGCCACACCATGGTTCGACCTTCGGAACCGTAGATGTTATAATTTCCCTCGTCTGCAAATTTAACATTGTTTCACTACGCTAAGTTTTTTTGTAGATACTCTTTGGCGTAAACCTATTAACTTTACTTACAAATGCTTTTTATAGCCAGCCGGCCATAGTACCCTTATTTTTTTTAAACTTTACGGATTGTATCCACATGCACACTCTTCCCTAGTTCCTGTAGCACTTAAGTTTGTAATTTAGGCGTAATAATCTAAGGCATTTTTTTTACTTTTCTTAAAATGCACTTCTCATCTACATAAGTTAATTTACGTGGACGGCCACTTTTCTCTTTGAAATTGATCCGATCTTCTTTCTTAAAGCGCTTAATAATATCCGCCACAGTACTCTTGCCCATATTGAGCAATTTTCCAATTCCCCGATATGATTTACCTTTGGCATAAAAAAAATGAAAAAATCAAAACTTGTGTACCAGATGTTTTTGCGCTCCATTGTGCTAAATAATCAATGTCAAGATTGACACGTTGATTAATGTTATCTCTAATAATTACAAAGTGCTGCAACTGCATTTTAATATTATTGCACAATTTTTCTGATATAATTTAATTAGAATTGCAGCTATACAATGATTAAACCCTTATAATTTCTCTTTGTGGTTAAATATTTTAAAACTTTTTTGTGTTTATCGGTGACCTTAAGGAATAATACTTGATCAAATAATGGTAAGTTGAAACCGCTGTTTTCTTCCCAAGTTACTTCAAAAAATTGAATTGCATTGAAGTTATTGCAATATTTTTTAAGTGTCCGAGGACTTTTTCGAGTAACTGTATCAGGTTATATTATTACCATCGTGCAGGACCGTATTGGCTACTCGATAGCAAATTGAAATCTAATTGATGTAAGACATCTGTCTTTTCACTGGTGGAGCTGGTTATTTTTGTTGTCCTCCAAAGCGATTGTAAGGCCGCGTTGTTGAGGACGCCTTTCTGACTTGATCAAAAGGCAATGGTTTTCGTGAACGAAATAATAAAAAACTAATTGCGGATGTTAGCACTTTATTACTTGATTGGTTAGCATTTACGTAGCTAAAATTGTTCAAATGCTTGTGATTTGATACGTTCTGTTTTTGACTTGTGCAAAAAACGGATGTCGCAAATATGCAGTTTGTTTACATTTTTTTTTAAAAAAATAGTTGAGCATTACTAACTCTAGATTTTTGAACTGCATTTCAAAACAGAGAATGGCGCCAAATTTAAAGCGACAGTAAAACTTACCATACCGCCGGCCTTGAAATGCAGTAAATTTCAAAAGGATGATATAAGACTAATAATAACAATTTACAGACTATAGCTAAATTTACAAAATATTTAAAGATACAGATAGGAACTGATGTTTAAACCTTTGAACGGGTAAAATAGTCGTATTGAACCGGACTTGGAAAAACCATCAAATGTCATAAACTCTCGAAAACATGATTATGTGGGGAGAGCACATAGCTTTGTCACCGAGCGTTTAATCACTGTCCCGTCCCGTTTTTGATTCTCACTGATGCAGAACGGATCACATTGTCATTACCGATATGCACGGCGGTTACACGCCCGAGAGACCAAGATAATGGTGGCAAGTTGTCTTCTTTGATTAGCACTAATTTGTCTACTTGGATAACATCTGGCAAATGAGCGAACCATTTGGTTCTTCTTTGCAAGTTTGGAACAACTTCGGAGCTCCATCGTTTCCAAAAGTGTTGCGTGATTTGCTGAATTCGTTGGTATTTGGACAGACGATTTTCCATTAGGTTTGTGAGGTCCTTCTCGGCAATTTTACTTAAGGGCCTTCCAATCAAGAAGTGACCAGGAGTGAGGGGGTTGAGATCATTGGGATCCGAGGAAAGTGGTGAGAGGGGGCGCGAATTTAAAACTGATTCAATTTGGGTAAGGACTGTAGATAATTGTTCATACGTTAAGCAGGTATTTCCTAGCACCCTTTTTAAATGAGCCTTTGTCGACTTGATATTGCTTTCCCACATTCCACCTTCGTGGGGATTACGTGGAATTATAAATTCCCATTTTATGCCTCTGACGGCTAAGTTATTGTGTATAATTTCCTGTTTTGTTTCATCACCTAAGAAGTCATACAACTCTTTTAGGTAGTTGGACGCACCAACAAAATTTTTGGCGTTGTCGCTAGACAGCGAATGGGGCATGCCTCTTCTACTAATGAATCGGTTTAAGGCGGATAAGAAACTTTCGGTCGTGAGATCTGTGACCAATTCGAGGTGTATTGCCTTTGTCGTTAAACATATAAACAGACAAATGTAACTTTTAATGGTTCTTGCACCTCGCGTGTTGCTATCGCGTATTAGAATAGGCCCGGCATAATCCAAACCGGTGTTGTAGAAAGCGGGTGCCTCGCACTGAAGACGCTTTGAAGGCAAATTTCCCATGAGAGGATTGTACGACGAGGGATTGGCTCTAAAGCATGTAACGCATTGACGATATATTTTTTTTGCTGAGTTTTTTCCAGATATTGGCCAGTACTGTTCGCGCACGCAGTACAAAAGTTGTTGGGCACCGCAATGCTGCAACTTTAAATGAAAATCGCAAAAGATTAGATCCGTCAAGGGATGATGTTTAGGCAATAAAACAGGGAATTTTTTGTCATATTGGAAATCAGAGTTTTTTAGCCTACCTCCCACACGGAGGAGGCCGTTTTCATCCAGGAAAGGATTTAACGCTGATATGTTGGACTTCTGCTTGATGCATTGATGATGCTGCAATGATTTTATCTCTTTGTTAAAGCATTCATTTTGACATATTTTTATAATTTTTTGTAAAGAAGTATTTAATTCGTCCACAGTGAGTGGACCTGCGTTCCTTACCGTGTTGGAACTTTGACAATTTTGTTTGAATCTGTACAACCAAGCTGTTACTCTTTGTAGTTTGGTTAAGGTGGAAAATTTCGACACCATATCAAATTTCGGAGAATTTTGATCTGATGCGGTGGAATTGAATAGGCAGATACCAGAGCAGGTACATAACGAAATTGAACAATTGGCCTTCATTTCGGTGACTTCAACGTTAGAGTTGAAGCATGGTTCAGGCCAATCCGAGCAGGGTTGGTTTAGAAAGTCTGGACCATTCCACCAAAGCTGCTTCGTTAGAATACTTTGAGCACTGACACCGCGCGACACTAAATCGGCAGGATTGTTCTGCGATCGGATGTGATACCAATCATGTTGATTTGTTGTCTCTTGAATTGCGGCGATTCGATTCGCCACGAAAACCTTATATTTGTTTGGAGCTGAATTGATCCAGTTCAAAACTATGGTGGAGTCTGTCCAAAAGAATAATTGACACTGAAGTCCTTCAAATGCTCTTTGGATTTTTTGCATCAGTTCAACTAAAAGGACGGCAGCTGACAATTCTAACCTTGGAATGGTGGCCCCTTTTAGGGGAGCTACGCGAGATTTAGCACATAACAATAGCGTGGTGATTTGACCAGTAGGTTTCTTTGATCTGACGTATACACAAGATCCGTAAGCGATCGAGCTACTGTCAGCAAAGCCATGTAGTTGAACCGTGCATGTTTTCGCTGGTATGACACACCTTTGGATTTTTAGTGACGTTAATGATTGAAGCTCCAGTTTGAATGATTCCCACTCTGAATTCAAACCTTGAGGCAAGCTTTCATCCCATCCTAAATTAGATTCCCACAATTTTTGAATTAAGATTTTGGCTCTTATCGTAATTGGGGCAAGTAAACCTAGAGGGTCGAATAGTTGTGACGCTACTGAAAGAACCGATCTTTTCGTAGTCGTTTTAGAACTGGGATTCGATTTAATTTCAAATTGTAAGACATCTGAAATAGCATTCCAGGAGACACCAAGTGCCTTTACGCTTTCCCGCTCGCCCAAGGGGATTATGTGATAAGAATCAGTTCCTTTATCTTCCTTGAGAATGTCCGGACAATTAGATAAAAACTTTCTGATCGGTAAACCCGCTGAAGACAAGATACTGGTTAACTGTGCTTTAATTTGCATTACTTCATCTAAACTAGGTCGTGAAATAAGCAGATCGTCTACATAGAAGTTTGCTTTTAGAACATTGGAGGTTATTGGGAATTGTACGGCATTTAATTCAGCCAAGTGCTGTAAGCATTTAGTTGATAAATAACTAGCCGAAACGGTTCCATAGGTGATCGTATTCAACTCGTAAGTGTCTATAGGATCGGTAGCACGATCTCTCCACAGAATGCATTGAAATTTTGTCTCGTTAGGATTGACTTGAATCTGCCGATACATCTTTTCAATGTCGCCAGTTAGCGCGACACTGTATTGGCGGAATCTTAATATAGAAAATAAATCGTCTTGAACGACAGGGCCCACCAATTGAGCTTGATTTATTGAAATCCCGGTGCTCGTTTTGGCACTACCATCGAATACCACACGGAGTTTGGTTGTCAAGGAAGTCAATTTTTCAACTGCATGAGTTGGCAGGTAGTAGCAAGGAAGTTTTGAAGAGAGTATTGATGCATTCATTGCCCTTATCACATAGCCATTGTCTTGTGGTTGAGCAGTAATTTTTGACATGTGCCCTAACGAGATGTATTCGTGGATGAATGCTGCGTAATTTAATTTTAATTTTAATAATTTTACAAATCTATCGAATGCTTGAGTTCGTGAATTACCCAGGGATGCTAGATTAGAATTAAAGGGGATGGCAACCGAAAACCTGCCAGACACATCGCGAGAAATGGTCTTGTTGAAGTGGTTTTCGCAAAATCGTTCCTCTTTTGACAGAAGTGATAGCTTATTTTTTGGGTTTACCTCTTTGAGTTGCCAAAATTTGCTTAAACTATCATTTAACTGTTCATTAGAAATGGCGAGGTTGGATATGGTTGTATTCGGATTTGCGTTTGTCTGACGCGTATGATTGTTTGTCATATTTCCCGACACTATCCAGCCTAAGAGTGTTTTCTGTAGAATTGGTTGGTTTTTGCCCAACGAAATTTGACCGATACACAATAGTTCATAAAAGATGGACACCCCTAGCAGCAAATCAATAGGAGCAGATTTGTCATATTCAGTATCCGCTAAGTCTATGTTTTTAGGGATATTTAGGAATTTGCCATTAAATGAAACCGAGGGCAGGGGTGAAGCAATTTTAGGAATCACCAAACAAGATATACTGTTTTTATAATTATTTTGTATCGAAGAGATGTTAACCTTAACTGCATTAATTACTTTTAGGCTGTTTGCTGAGTTGATTCCACTTACTGTGGTATTCACGCGTTGATATTTCAAGTCGAGTATCTTACACAGTGATTCGGTAATGAAACAGTTCATACTACCTGTGTCCAAGATTGCTCGAGCAGTAAACCATTTTCCCTTTGAGGTTTTCACCTTTAGGCATGCTGTGGAAAGAAGAACTTGGCTAGAATTCCCGTAGCATGTTAATGAAACTTGTTCCTGCTCAACTGAACTTGAAAGCGGTTTGATCGTGCTTTCGACGTTGTTAGATTGCCGTGACTCAGCTCTCGAATTTTGTTCGAAATGTAATAAGGAGTGATGCCGTTTATGACAGTGCCTGCACGTGAATCGTGAGTTGCACTTTGAGCTTGTAGCGTGACTTAAACAGTTTTTGCATTTATTTAAGCCCGTGATTGTCTCAACTCTCTGCTTAATTGATTGCGACAAAAAAGTGGGACATTGTGCAATTGCGTGACTTGCACTGCAAAGAGGACATGATGTTGACTGATTGGCAGTTACCAATGCTAGTTTAGGAGTATGATTACTACGATGATCTTTGAATCTGTTTGATTTGAAAGATTCAACATAAGCGCCTTCTTTCAACTCCTCTACCAACTGAGACTTTTCCTTAAGGAATTTATCGATGTCAGCGGTAGAAGGAATTTCTCGAGGTTTGAGTTTGCTGAACTCTTTTTTGGTTTCACAATCTAGTTTAGACATTAAAAGGTGCGCAATAAAAGCATTACACTGATGTATAGGCACCTTTAAGTTGTCCAATGACCTAATGTGTTTTGATAGCTCATCATACAACCTAGAAATTTGAGATGACGATTCTTTCGGAAGAGGTTTGATGTCAAATATTGCCTTAATGTGGCCCTGTATTATTAACTTGACATTGTCATACCTTTCCCGCAAGATTCCGAGCGCGAGTTCATAGTTTTCGTTTGACATTGGGATGTCGCTAACTAATCGCTGGGCGGAATGATCCAGACTGGACTTAAGATAAAGAAATTTTTCGATTGGTGAAAGATCTTTGTTATTATGTACCAGTGCCAGAAAGGAATCAAAATAGCTCTTGAAGTCTGTGTAGTTTCCCGAAAAAGTGGGTAATTTTATTTGAGGTAACTTGGCTCTTGACCCCCTATCTGGCATTGGTATTGTTTTGGAAGTGCTTAGAACCTGTTCTTTCTCCAATATTAATAACGCTGTGACCTTTAAATCAGTATGTTTTTCACAGAAATCCTCAGAGGTCATTAGTGAGTCGTCGTATATTGAATAAAAATTTAACTGGGTAGCGGTTTTTGAATAATCTTTGATTATTGGACTAAACAGTTCAAGCCTTACTTCTAATTTCTTTATCATGACATCTGTCTTATCGCGTTGACTCTCGATGGCAGTTAAGAAGGTTTCGAAGCTGCTTAACTGCTCTATTAGCGAATTTGCTTCAGCGATTATCATTTTAATTTCATGTTTCGTCATGATTAAGGCAAACGTGTACTAAGAGAGACGTAAATAGGTGATGAAACGAAATAGGTAAAATGAACTTTGTTAGCTGCAAGCTGTGGCAAGCTTGGCAATTATGATGCAATTATCACTTTATTAAAAACCGTGGAAAGGATATTAATTTTTTGTGATCTTGGGATCACGTTACGTTTTTGTAAACGTGCTGCGCTCAAAATATTTAGATGCTAGAAAATAACAATTTATCGCAAAATGCGTTTCAGTAATAATATTTGACGCTACTAAATTGAATCAGCTTAAATGTTGGTGACAAAGAAAGTAACATGGGATAAAAACCTTATCGTATTAGTTGACTTAATCTCGTGCTGATTTCCAAATTGTAAGCTGTTTTCAATGTTATTTCGAATGCCCAGATTTGCTTTTCTGATATCCGTTTCGAAGGACCAAATGTCTTTTCACTGGTGGAGCTGGTTATTTTTGTTGTCCTCCAAAGCGATTGTAAGGCCGCGTTGTTGAGGACGCCTTTCTGACTTGATCAAAAGGCAATGGTTTTCGTGAACGAAATAATAAAAAACTAATTGCGGATGTTAGCACTTTATTACTTGATTGGTTAGCATTTACGTAGCTAAAATTGTTCAAATGCTTGTGATTTGATACGTTCTGTTTTTGACTTGTGCAAAAAACGGATGTCGCAAATATGCAGTTTGTTTACATTTTTTTTTAAAAAAATAGTTGAGCATTACTAACTCTAGATTTTTGAACTGCATTTCAAAACAGAGAATGGCGCCAAATTTAAAGCGACAGTAAAACTTACCAACATCTATTGAATACAGCAGGATTACTACAGCTCGACAGTGCCAAGAAACTTGTCCAGATTTCGAAGGGAATATGCTCTATCTCATGAA
The DNA here is from genome assembly GCA_932274525.1 of Podabrus alpinus. NCBI lineage: Eukaryota > Metazoa > Arthropoda > Insecta > Coleoptera > Cantharidae > Podabrus > Podabrus alpinus. Next base: position 25,154,436 of record OW026454.1, read on the forward strand.
AATCGTATTCAGGGAGGAGTTGGTCATCCCCCTGAATGAGTCCAAGGGCCAAACATCTATTACCCCTCACTTATTAGAAGTTCAAAGTGGCATGACCTGCTGCTGTATGATACACGACATGTACTTGTATAATAATAGCATACAACAGAATATACTTACTACTCGTGTACTATAGTAATACCGCACTACACAAAGTACTTATTGATAACATCTACAATTACTCTTATAATGGAAAAGTTGAAAGTTTTTATAATGAAATCGATAAAAAGCAAGCACAAATACAAGGTTAATAAAAATAAAGTATACTATTAAACATAACATGAAGTGCTCTCAAGTGGCTACGGTGCATTCAAATTCAGCCAATGGCATGTTTTTATTTTGGTACGATGCTGTAAGATCAGTAAAATAATACCTACCGCATGCACATGTTTTAAACTCTCGAAAATGCATAACTTTGCGACTTAACTCTTTTAATTAACTTGATAATAGTTAAAAAAGTACATATTAGAGAATTTTTCAAGTTTACCCTTATCCACCCCAGATTTAATATAGGACATCACAATAAGCGCTTTACGTTGGGTATTTAATAACTTTGTAGATACTTTATACATAATATACTGTAATATGATATTCGGATTATATTTTGATCGAGCATTAAAGTAAAGTACATGTTCATTAAATTTTGCAGAATTAATATATTATACAGCAATAAATTTATGTTATTACAATCTAACATATTGTTAAATATAGCGAACAAGATTAAATTACTATTAAACATGACAAATAAATCAAAGGTTGAAATTTTAACATCAATATTATCTTGTCACATATTGAATAAACCAAATTCAATTTTCAGAGCAACCCACACAACAGCTTTAAAAGCATACCCGAAGGATTATGGTGGGCCATAGTTACTATGACGACAGTGGGTTATGGAGATATGGCACCTAAGACATATGCAGGAATGTTTGTAGGAGCCCTATGCGCTTTAGCAGGAGTACTAACTATTGCACTGCCTGTGCCTGTAATAGTTTCAAATTTTTCCATGTTTTATTCACACACGCAAGTATAAATCACAATTTAGAGAAACGAAGTAAACTTGTGTAATTGATAAAATATTTTCAGGCTAGATCTAAATTGCCTAAAAAGCGAAGACGAGTGCTTCCTGTTGAACAACCACGTAATAGAAAAAATATAGATCAAACTGCTAACAGAAGAATGAATGCAATTAAACATCATCCGGCTATATTTAAGGATGCCTTTGGTAGCGCTAAAGTTGGTAAGTTCGAAGTTTTGCTCTTTAATTTGTAAGCTTTAATACCCAGTTGCTTGTAATAACTTGGTTGAAATAAATAAGTAGGTACACTCAGGTGCTTTAGGTTCTACATGATAATTATGTAATACTTTTTTGTGTACCAAATTCAATGGAAAATTTTATAATATGCTAAGTATGTAGTTTAACATTTATTTCAAAGGAGGCTTGATGTAAGCACCATTAAGTTACAGAGCGGAAATTCCGGGAGCTATAATATAATCTGCACAATAAAACTCAAGGTAAAAACAGGACAAACGAGAAAATTAAATTTTACACGATTCGGTTAACTTGTAATTTCTCATGAAGAATTTTTGCTAGACTTGAGATTTAATGAGCTGCTTTTAAAAATGAAAAATTAAAAAATATACAACGTCTAAAGACTATACTTTTTATTAGATATTCGCGAGTAGAATCGAGCAAATAGATGCCATGATGTTCCAGAGGAATTAATACGTTAAATTACTAATTGAAACAAACATTCAGTCCGAATAATAAAAGTTAATTCAATAAAAAGGCATCTATAGCGCTGTGTTTAAATAAGACTTGGTGGAGGGGGGGGGGCTTGAAACTAATAGTACTAAATCCATTTAAAATATATTTCTTTTCGATTTTTACTACTGGGTTTCATTTAAAATGAGGATTTTCTTACAAGTCATTGGTCTATTTATCTCACATAACCGTATGATCCACGATTCAAACACAATGCACGTTACACATATAGCTTTCTGTTATGATTCGTGACATGAACTCCCAAAGTTCATTTTTAAACAAACGACAGAAAAGCAAATGTACAATTTATTGAACTTATCTTAAACGCAGTATTTATCTACGCTACACAAGAACACTATTTTGGAAATTATTTTGATTTTTATTGCCTATTACAATTCCCTGTTGGGGTTCAGGTCACATTTGTGCTGGAGATTTCAAACGAAAAACACACTGTTGCAGTTTTATTAATTTACTGGTTTGACGAATTTAGCGATATTGTGATATAATGATAACAATGACTATCTGGGAGGTGTTAACAACTTCGTGTGTTCGGTATTAAGACAAGTGTTTGCTATAGTTAACAAGTATGCCGCCGTCCTTAGTTAAAAGGTCCTAACTAATAAATTGATTTTTGGAAGACTACTATATGAAAGATTTGGAATTACTTTATGGAGATGTTATAATACTGTTTTCATTTTATATTACAAATATTATTTCAGCGTTATAACATCCACATAAAGTAAGTTTTCTTCCGAAAACAACTTTGTTAGTTAGAACGTTGTAACTACGGTAGGAAGTTATTAACTCGTATTCAGTAATAATCCCATATTTAAACTTAGTACTAACGATTCTTACTAATTTTCGTATTTCGGGGAATCCCCAAATAGAAAACCATAATCTTCCGAGGTTTGTTATAATTTTTGTTAATAATTTATACAAATGCTAAATTTGCCTTGTCGCCTTTTTTAAGTAGGTAATAGGATGACCTCCGCATTTTGCCACCGTGTTAATATTTTTCTTTCCCCAACACATTTATTTGGTAGCACCCCAATGACCTGCACTATTAATTCTCGCCCGACCATTAACATTTTGGTGGCAATTCGGTTTTCCCGCATGGTTTTCTAGTTTTCAGTTGGTTAAGGCTGTAGTCTTACTGTATCATCTACTACTATCAAATAAATTTTTAACTAATTCGATTGTTTCAAACCAAATTCAAAGTCCCACCCACCTACAAATCAGCAACTTCCATTAGTTAAAATTTTTTTGGTAGTAGTAGATGGTGCATTGAGACTTATGAGAGGCCTTAATGCTGCCATTATCTCTATCTTATCTACTTCGGTAGATCTTCTGATTCTACGTTCATAACCACTACGTTTCGGTTTAATGATCTGGGAATCGACGATATAATTTTATAATTTATTAATTTTGATTTTGAAGTTTTAAACGTTGTAGCTTCAAATTGATCTGCTATTCTTTTGTGTGTCTTACAAAATTGTGCACCATCACTTTCTAAACACAAAACTTCTATCCTCTCCTTATTATTTAACTTATCATCCAATCCTAAAACACTTTTCCAACCTACAATTTAAATACTTCTCTAAATTAACCCTTTATTTAAAAAACTTCCCATACAAATTTTAACGCCTACTCAAGCAAGGTTCAAAAGGTAACTAACTACATTTGACTCTGCTGTCCATTATTCTATAAAACAAACATAGTTAAATATAAAATCCCCAACAATAATTTTTAATTACAAATAATATTTAAATTTTAGTAAATTTTATAAAAAAAACACGAATGTAAATTCTCCAAAATGTATCTGCGAAAAATCGACCAATTCGTGTTTTTTAGACCCCTTTACATCTTCTGGTTTACCAACTCATCATAATAATAAAATTCATCCTTAAATTTATAAAGAAAATTCCAATTTTTAAAAGTTCGTAAAAATCGTTATCGTTCGTTATCAATAACAGATTAAGTTTAATCCATTTTTTTAATCAGTAATAAACTATTTGTTTTACAACGTCCTAACTATTTTAAATCCAATCGTTTAAAAAATATTTCAAAAAGATTCAATATTAAAATCAAATTTGGCATTTTTGTACTAATTTTATCGTTTATCAAAATCATCTATTGAAGTGTGCATTGCAAATTATTAAACTTTTTATTAACAATCAACTTTTATTTAATCAAGCCAATAATTCTTGCTTCTATGGTTCATACTTGTTGCATCCCTCTCATTTGTGCATCTTCATCTTATCCGCTTCCATGAGAAATAGGCAGTCATTCTTACCGTATCATTAATTCGGCTCCATATGGAAAGCAAGTTGTTCAAACAAACATTTTCAATTTGCACTTTTTCTTATTGTTTCTCCGATTTCCAATTTTAATTTTCCTCTTTCTTCCTTTAAATGTTTTGTCCATTTTTCTTTCAACTTCTGTTGTAATTGAACTAGTGCATTTAATTTTTCATCAACCGTATTTACGAAATTTTTTATTTGAGTAATGTTGTACCCAAAGTACCCTGATTATTTATTAATTGTTGTTCTATCTCTTTAAATTATTTTACGTTGCAACTTTTTATATTTTGTAAATCTTCTTGTTTATCTTTAATTGTTTTTTTAATTTTTTTCTTAATTTCTTTAATGCAACCCTCATCATGGATATAAGAATCGTTATGCGACTTTATTTTATCATCAATAATACAATAATAGTATTGATACATACCTCTATTTTGTATTTTTTTACCTCAGGTTCCATTGGTTTTTACGCTTGTTCAACTAATTTTCCATCCCCAAGTAAATTTTGACTTATACTTTGATTCAAGCTTGGTTCGAATTTGCAAGAGACTTCGCATAATTTTCTGTCAAATTCTCCTTTAAATGATTCTACACTTTTGTTCAAAGATTCTCTTGTAACTGTTTGCATTCTTAACTCTTCCATAGCTATACCTAGATTTTACTTGTGATCCATTTAACCTTAAGTTCATTTCTTGCTTATTTTCGTCAATTATTTCTTGTTTATTTGTTGTCCCAATAAACTTAAAAAGAAAAGTACACGCCGCATGCGTTCTGTCTGTCGCCATATGCGGCATAGAAACTTTTAGCGATAACTGTAACAAAGGCTAATCGACTAAAAGTTATGCAGAGATCGATGGAAAGAGACGTGTTTGGTGCATTGTTGAGGTACAGGATAAGATTAGTAGAAATCCGGAAAAGAACAAAAGTCCCCGACATAATAGGCAGAATATCCCAATTGAGGTGGAATTGGGTGGGACAGGTGACAGGGCTTGATTTTGCAAGATGGACATACAAAACTAAGCACCGTCGCCCATACTTGGGTGCTAAAAGAAACTGTGAAGACCTAAAACAAATGGTGAGACGAAATGGGACGAGATTGGTTTCGGAAGGCAACGACTAGAGAAGTATTGAACGAAATGGGAGAGGTCTACATTTAGGCGTGGATGAATACATGCTAAGAAGAAAGATCCGAGGTCATAGGGCAAAAATCTTCCACATCTTAATGATACTCCCCAACATTTCTCCGCATCCCACTAAATTTCACCACATCTTCAGATATCTCACCATCCAACTGAATAGAAAGTAATTAAGTCTGAATTGAAGTTGATTACCTTGAATGAAATTGAATCATAATCATGATCATAATTGAACAGAATTATGGATGATTAGCCTGGATTGCTATGAATTTGAAGTATATTCATTGATTATTTTGAATTATATACTGAATTGACTTGTGATGAATATTGTTAGCAATATAAAAAAAGAACTGTTTGCCGATGTATGCGAGCCTGGCGCCGCCGATCATCATTAAAACTCCACTGGCAATTCTCCGAAATCGTACCATAAATAAAATTTATTTTTAATTTGCACTTGGAAGTAACTAAATATATAATTTTCCTAGACTTGATGTCAATTATTTATTCTTCCATATGTTTTCTACATCTTTCGATCTTTCCCGAATTATTTCACATTTCCGTCACATCTTCCGACATTTCCTCACATTGAAACGTGAAAAGCACTACTGATGAAACGGTGGAAGTCAAAACTAGTGCTTCCAGTTCCAATTGCCTCTTTTATGCTCGTGGATGTGATAACGAAGCGGCTTAGCTTTGTACGTTTGGTACTAAGTGCTGAGAGCTGGGTAGCGACGGGTCGCTTTCGTGGATTCTTGGATGGGTTCTTCTTTGCGTAGTAATATTCTCCGGAGGGCGCCAGAATCGAATAAGGACGTTCAGAAACCGTAGTAGTCCTTATCGAGACAAAAATTAACTCAAAGTAGAAAATAAAACTTACTCGTTTTGAACACACACTTTTAATATAAATTAATTGGAAATCAATCGTAAATAAACATAAGAGAATTCTTGTTTACACAGATTATATGAATGGTAAATGTTAATATTAAAGCATAAAAATTGATAGTTGATTACAATGGTTGAACACAAGTACATAAACACATAAAATATACAGAGCGAATCTATCGATGTCGCCAGCTGGAGTCGAGTTGTACAGGAAGATGAACCTTCGCACTTTGATGGTGTCGCTACGAATTCAATTGCCTTGTTAAAAGCCAGTGATATAAAAATCACTTTAATACTACCCAAAAAGCAAGAAATTCTAACTACTTCTACAGAAGGTAGATTGTTTTTGGATAAGCAGGTTGACAAAGTTTTAACTACTAGCTTAATATTATGGTTAAACAGATCATTCAGTAAGCAGTGTTTAAAGCTACTTACGATTCTTGGTTGAATAGTTATTGGATTACGTGCAATCAGATCTGATGTTCCGTTATCGGTCCTGGTTAAAATCGTCAGGATTTCAAATGTTAAATGTCGATCTAAAATGCAGTTAAAAACACAAACATGTATGATTATTGTAAAACACAATTTTAAAGCTTAGCGATATATTTGAATTATTTGAATAAGCAATTAGATTCGTTTTGTTATCACCAATTATGCGTTTTATTCTTCCAGCTATATTCGAAATAGGATTTGGTGTCACACACATGAAAGTTTTTGGAAGGTTTGAACAGATGTTGGGCACCAGTACGAATGTTTTTGAAATTCCAGAATGGACAGGCAACGTTCGTTGGCGAATAAACATGAGCCGATTGGCTTGCGGATTTTCAACACTCTTCTCAATAGGAATTATAATAAATTCTCCAGTTTGCCCATTTACATCAAGGGTGGATTGGATAATAAAATGAATCACCTCAATATAATGGTCGCTATGCTTGGCGGTTGTTCTGGATTTTTAAGAATGGCGTCGCATTAACTTTACACATGTGTTGGTCGATAATGGTAATGGTAATGGTAATGTACTCAGGGGTCGATTGGCCGCAAGGGCCTTTCTTGAACTGCGACCAGTATTGATCTTTTGTTCCCCTACTATTAGGTATTCAGGAAATTCAAATTTGCTAGCATTTATCTAGCACATCACAGAATATTCCTGAGAGTCTTTGTTGTACCCTTTGGGTTTGTCCCAGATGTTTTTTAGCCTGGATCAGGCTAAGGCATCGCAGCTACAGAATGTGTTCGGCTTGATTCAACTTCCGATCCACAGAGTCTGCATATGTCGAAGAAGATGCCAGGCTGTTTGACCACATAGCCTTTATGTTTTCACTGGAGAGCTGAGCCGAGCAAGAAATTTCTACCAACCAGAAATCTCTCCGCCCGTAACTCAACCAGCAATCACAGTAGGCCACTGCTGTGGTCGGAGACGGCCATAGATGAAGATAAAGTCAGAAATAAATTTTTGACTCTCTCCGGATTTGAACCGGGGTCTATAGCATTAGTAGTACATTGCTGTAACTACTAGACCAATGACCGTCTTGGTCGATAATATTAATTATCGAAATAAAAATTCGATTATTGATCACTACTGATCTCGTTAAATCTAAAAATAACACTACACTCGGTCGTGAAACTTTACTAGTCATAGAACTGATACTTCGATTCGATATCATGAATCGGAAATCGATAAATTTACTAATTTTTGCAGAGCTAATAATTTCGTGTGTCGGCGTTACTACAACGGTTTGGCGAGAGTGATTTGCTAATCGAACTTGCGCCGATGCAAAATCGAAGCAACCTTGAAGGTTAGCGATGTACCTTACCGATCTTTTATTAAAATACCATTGATTATGTAGGTAAGAAAGATGCGTAGTAATCAATGGTTTATTAAATATCGAGAAAGTGCTATTTTTCATAAAAATAATAGTTTATAATGGTGAAACGTATTGATAAAATAAAATTAGCTTTGCTTATACAAAGCTGGTCGAAAAACATCATACATAATCAGAAATTTATAACATAATTATTTAATGAAAAATTTATAAACCCTAAAATAAATAATAAAGTTTTCCTATAGACCAAAATAACAGTAGCCTGTTACAACATATCCCCACATTTCCTTACATCTCCTAGACATTTTGTACCTCGTATATTCCAAATCTTCTTTGTAACCAACCCCTCGTAAACTTTGATAGTACAAGTTTTTATTTATTCAATAAGTGAAGTAGTATTGTAATTTTGTATAAACTTTTTGTTTTATTGCGGTGTAGTTTTCCCATTCTTTCAGAGGTTACATAATTTATTATATTTGCTTTGTGAATGGAAGGTTAATAACTTCATACTTTGGTCCACATTCACACAACATAATTGTGCGTATTCTGTATTTGGTGCACTCAAATATTTGAAGTTGTTAACCCCTAAATTATCTGTAAATAGTTAATCAGTAGTAGCGATTTTACTTGGCGGTATTTGATTATTGGATTATGGGCGGTCATTGGCCTAGTAATTAGAGCGGCTATTCTTGTTGCTAAAGGCAGTGGTTCGAGTCCAAGAAAAATTTAATCTTCTTCCCTTTTATGACTGGCTTCCCTACCAACCTGCACCGGCCAGCGTGGTAGGGTATGGTTAAAACCCCCTTTCTAAAGAGAAGGAGGTGGCGGCGGTTCGTGGGGTAAAATATTGGGTAGGCCAGCAGCTTATTACGCATATATTATACAAGTTGCAGGATGGAGGGTTTGAAAGTAATATGCAGGATCTCCTACTGGTTAATACAAAGCTTAAAGGTGGCAATAGAAGCCGCTCTCTTCAGAACAAATTTCAACAACAATTTTTGTCTAAATCCAGACCCTCGCGGGCAACCCTCTTAAAGGGATTGTTCTTTCAATTTAAATTACCCTAGAATAATGGTGCGTCACCACCTTCGCTATAAGAACGTCTTACGTAAGCAAATGAGGAAAATTTTGTAATTCAAGCACTTGAAATGTAACAATAATAAATTGTGTTTAATATTAATTATATAATTATACAAATATTCTTTGTGTCCACATTTTTTGGGTAGGTGCGGCCTAATCTGCCTCTTCGTTAAAACCGCCAGAGGTTTGATCAGTAGTGGGCAAAGATGAGCTACTTTACAATTAAATGCTAACTCGCAGACCGAGATAATTGGTCCAGAAGCCTCTCAACTTGGCCAAACCGGCCTCGCTCTTGGTCATCCATTAACTAACTGTTACTTACATCTTTGCATGTTTCCTCAATGTCCAAAAGATATTTCGTATTTAATACATTCAAATACAATAATAGGAACAACAGTATGCACATACTTAGAATCTAAATACATCTGAAATCATTTCTGGATTCAATCAAGAATGACAAGAAAGGAAATATTTGTATCCAAACAGATCTTTGACTATCTCGAGTTCCATTAATTAACTTATTCGAAACAAATAGCAATGTTAGTGTAAATAATGTAAACTATGTTAATGGATTACTCCAGCAGAATATAATGAAGCAAACATTGGCAACAAAAAAAGTCTCGCTTGTTGAATCAAAACGAGAAACGTCTAAAGTTTATAATTAACGGTCTAGGGAATTTTAAATAAACCCATTAACGGATTTTTTTAATCGATTCAGTTGGATCACAATCTTTTAAATTTATTTTCTTGCAATCTAACTATAACCAAAGCTATAACGCAGTTTTAAAATCTACCCTTGAATGCTGTAACTATGCAATGTACGATAGTAAATATGCAAACCAAGAATCCTGTAAATTCCTGAAAACTTCTGTTTCCCTACCGTTTGACGGTAGGTGATACAGTTTAATCGATACCTAGTTTTCACTTTATAGCTAGATTTCTGTAGCACTTGAGAAATTTGTTCTTTAAATTAAGTTAATATATGAAAGTACTATTAAAACAAAAAATATCAACATTTAAATTGTAATTTTATTATCAAGTTTTCTTTCAATTTTCCAAGTTCTATTAAGCAAATAGAGATGGCGCTGTGTTACAACTTTACTATTTTTGCTTATTGACTCTGATTTTCCACTTTCCAATAATTTTTCCTCTTGAGGTAATTTGAACTGCAAAGATTTCTAATTTGTGTCAAATAATTTTATATTTTTTGATGAAAACAAATAACCTTACGAGAGAACTGTTCCACGTTCGGTTGGCCTGCAATAAAACCTATGACACGTACAAAACTACTTACACTAACCTATGTACTTTATGTATAATATGTTTCTGTAAAATGCCATTCAATATCTTTCAGGAAAAATATTTTAGATTATTTTTCGTGAAACAAATTTTCTCATCGGTTTTATTACTACATTGGCTTTACTTATCTCACTATTTTTATTAACGGTAGAAGCTGCATAAATTTAAAATCAGGTTGGATCGAAAACCGCTTCATCAATTATGTTAATATCGTCGGTAGTGCAGTCAAAAATTGTCGATTCTTCTGCTTCTCTTTAAAAAATGTAGTGAATTTAGAGGAAAATCAAGATTTGTTACAAAAAATAGTTAGTAATAGGGAGAGATATAACAGATGTAAGCTTTTTTGATTAACTTGTGGAGGGTGAAACCGCATGGTGATTTTATTCCCGCTTTGATAAATGGTTGGGTACACATATTCTATTTAGGATAAAAATATTACAAATGTTCACGTAAATTTACAAAGCGAATTTGCAAGATAACATACAACATTTTCATTGTTAGCACAAAAAAAGAAGAATAAACAAGTCACATTGTATAAGATGAAAAGCAAACCAGACATGTGTAATTTAGCAAGGGGAGCGAAAGAAAAACAAGTAAAAAAGCTATAACTCAATCGAAAATAAAAATAGACGCTGATGGGATAATCTGGAGTTGACACTTAAACATAATAGCGGTAAACGGAATAAGAATAAAGAAAAGAATACAGATAAATATATAAATTTATTTTTGGGAAAAACTTGAAATTGGTGTAATTTAGAATTATCTCAAACTCCTCGCATTTGAATTATCTTAGGGGAAGTTGAAAAGCTTTTGGCCTCGGTCTAGTAGACATTCACAGCACTTTGGGAATTAGTTCCATTTAACTAGGTTTGACTGATTAATAGTTAATGATGCAGAAACAAAGCTTATTCTTCGGGTGTCAGGCATTCTGGAGTTTTATGTCTTTTTTAATACATATAGGGGACTTACTGTTTAACATAGGCTCATAGGAGCCGAATTGGGTATTCAGCATAAGCAGTCAATGCACTTAGCCACCATGATATTGACCGTCGCATACAATAAACACAATGATTAATTATGTTTGCGTTACACCTAGTAATTCAATTTGTGTTCGTTTTATTGTTTTTATGTTATGAAAGTTGGTGTATAGTTTTATCTTGTAATCTTTTCGGTTCGCTTTTTAGTCTTGAAGGATTATTATCCATGCCATACCTTTTCACAGTTGAATATGGCTATTTAATTGAGCGTAAATTCATTTGTGCCATAAGTTTATTGTTCCAGTCCTAATTACCTACTTGACTGGAATTGCTTACTTTTTAATAAATATTATATCACCGTAATACCTAAGTAAAAAAAATTAGTAACAAAGAAACTATTGATTGTTGAAACGCAAGCGCAGCTATAGACTATTATATCATAACACATTTCTCCATTGATTTACCTTAACTAAGCTCCACAAGTGTGCTTTTCTACAATACATAAATTTAGTTGAACTAAGAACAAAAAATTAAAAACTATATAAATAAACATGCAATGTCGTGCTGGCTTTTAACTAATTTTATCAAGGCAAAAATTTTAATAAAGCAACCTTAATAACGCCTTATTAACCGTACTAACATCTAACTTTTTTTTTCAGGAAATATAAATGGAGTTAATGTTATAGGGTTGGCTTTGCAAGGCCCATCTATGCCGAGCATTGCGGTGGTACATCATAATGGACCTTACAATCTACAATCACGCATAGGTGAGTTCAAGCTAAATCATAAATATAATAAAGTCAGTAACCTTTAACTTTTACGAAATAGTTCATGATAATTATTAGGAAGAAGGGAGAATTTTATAAATATTTATGTTGTAGGGTGTACGTAGGCAATCTCAGTAACTCATTTAGAAACGTTAATATTTTTTACGATTTCTTTTGATGTAGATAATGGCGAACACGTGACTCCTGGAAATTGTGCTCCTTTACAGCCAAGACCTGCTACAACGGGGACTGCAGATGTTTTACCCTTACAACCTCGTTTACTGCCAACTTTTTGCAACGAGCCAACTGTACGTGAAACTCGTTCCGAACCACGAGAAATTTTACAGTTGAATAAGGGGATTGCGTCGGAATATAGTAATACCCCTAAAATAATGGAAACAGAACTGGGTTTAGCAAGTGCTTCGGCAATTGCTATTGGAAGTTCGACCGAAATTTTAGTCAGCATATTGGAAAATCAAGCAGGTTTTCGTAGAAACTCGTTTTTAAGCATTGGATCGCAAAGTCCTGTATCATCGAGAAATAGAGCGAGTCCAGTTCAAACTTTAGCCATTAGTAAAATGCAAATCGACGAAGAACAATGTAAATGTAATGAGAATAATTTAAAACCTATTAATCTTGATTTAAAATCACCAGATTTGGAATTTGCAAAAAGTCCAAGCACCGAATTAACTAATCCCTCGAATCAATCCAGTCTAGCGGAAATACCAAAAGATATTAGTTGTGGTAGTTTAGAAACCCATATTGTTCCTATTACTTCAATTACATGTGATACAAACCTAAAACCAACTGTTAAATTAGCTGATACTGATATAGTGAATACTTACATTTAAGAAGCGGATTAAAAAAAGCGTAGAGAAGAAAACTCGATTTAAAATTTATAAAATAAAATGTTATGCTTGTCGTATAATATTCAATATTTAGTGTAATTTAAGTGTTTTTGCTTACTTTTCTATATTTTGAAAACATTTTAACAATTGCAAATATTCTTCATATTGGCAAACTACAGAGGCATATACGAATTTCAGGGTATAGACGCTTTATAGCTCAAAAATTGTATGTAGTATAATTGATAAGAAAATTGCAAAATAATGTAACTGAAATGTATAAACTTCAAAACATATCTACTACGATAGCTTCGTTACTCTTTTATAATAAAATGAAACGAAAATTAAAATAGAAAAATCAAAAATTTTATTTACGTGGTTTAATCAACGTCAATTATTATATTTTGCAAATTAAATGCACGGCATTTGCTATATTTCTAATGATACCTCTGGCTCTGGGGTGATCAATCATCAGAATTTCTGTAACATACAACATTGAAACTGAAAAATTAAAGCTTGTCGCAGTTGGTGGACCCCTTGTCCAACCTTCGACATTACTAATTTAACATTATTTTTACACCAAATTTCTAAAAGCGCTTATGTAGCGCTCGTACCTATGAACCATGCTCACACTAATTGGAGAAGTTGTAAATTTATCTAGTAATTCCGGGTCTATCGAAATTTATCACTCAACTAGAAGGACCAATGGTTTCACTTAATTAAACAGGACTCTCTATGAACTTGGTAGTTCTAGCCTACAAATAATAATATCCCAATTTTTTTCAATATTATTTTGAAGTGTACGAACAAAGATTGTATATATGCCGAGCAAATTTAATTTTTCATTTAATTTATTTAATATTGTTCAAGTCGCAAATATTTTTAATACCTTTGTAGTAATAATTACTGGGAAGTTTTAATCTCAAGTCGTTAATTTAAAACTTTGACCATTAACATTTTTGAAAATTTTCCACTATTTTTCTTTTAAATGTCACGTGATTTTACAATAAAGTTTGTGTTATCGTGTATATTTAACAATATTGTGTGAAACGCATAGCATGTTAAAAATAATATATTATTGTAGTAGACAATACGAAAATATTTTAGTAAAGTAATTTGTTATACATATAATACTATGTGTTTGGATAGCAGCTAATCGAACTTTTCACTTAAATTTTATATGACCGTCCTATTATTTTTATACATTTAGATGTAAATCAGTCAATTAATGTATACAAATTTTTTTAACAATTATTTTTAATCCATAAATTATTGAATTTAGTGCATTAACAATTTTCCAAACGCTCCACAGAAGTATCGTCAAAATAAAGCATGACATTTATCTGTAGCTTACTTTTAAAGCACCTGGTGTAATTAAGTTTAGTGTAAATAGAAAGGTTACCAAATTTTTAATACAAAAGCAGCAACAGTTATGTTGCTATTCGATATAATCAAATCAATGTATGACGCCATAAAAAATATCAAAGTGTTAAAAGTGTTGTAACATTAATTAGTCAAGCTTTTTAAAATTAATTAAAATAAGTGTGATATTTTATTAAAAGAGTAGGTATCCATTAACAAATTAAATTATCATCCACCATTTATTTTACATAGAAAGTTGTAGAATTGACATAGTTAGAATTACATACTATAATAGTAAAATTTGTCTTGGTTGTATAAATATCACATTTTCGCTCACGGTATATTATTATAACTATATTTTTGTATCAATGTAAATCAATTAAAATATACACATTTATCAATAATTTGAAGTTTAATTCATCCCTGCGTGAAATTGAATGACTGATTTTATACATAATATTCAAATGAATATTGTTTCCATAATGTTTTCCAAAATTGAAACTCGACAACAAAATTTTTTTAAATTTATTTGAAGCGTTGGTCTTGAATCAATTTTTATTTTAATTTACCTTCCTCGTTGTATTTTTATTGCTGTTAATTTTTTTTATATTTTAATGAAATTCCTAATTTTTATTGAAATTATGGATAACTAAAATTTATATATTTATAATAGAACAAACTGGAAGTGTACAAACATGTTTTTCAAATTTAAAATGTTCATAAAAATTATTTACATCCTATACATGAAACGAAATCTTTCCTCACTATCCCTAATGAGAGGATAGCTCGGAAGAGATAACGTCCACGCAGAAGGTAAAAACCCTCTACTTTAAATTGCGTGGGGCCCTGATCTTAGGTAAACTAGCTCGTATGATGTTAACGTCGGTCTGCGAAGGCCGTGGGTCGTGTCAAAAGAACGCCCCGGAGAAACTCAAGGAAGCAGCTTTGCTAACGCACACAAAAATAAAATTAACAACAAGATAAAATAAACAATAAGATGTGCATTGTCGGAAGGCAATGACATAAACGATGTCGGATGTTAAGTGCATTAGCAGACCAGAACTGGTACAGAAGCAACAACATTGCCACCAAGAATCACCCCCCGAAAATCCACCAACGGAAAGTTCGAGTGGTTATATAAAAATCCCACCAAGATGGAACCACATCGAACTCCCAACGATAAATCCAAACGGTAGCGACCCCGATGCAATGCAGCACCCTGTACATAGGTCGCACATCGCAGCCTTCATAAAAAAGAAACATAAAACCAAAAATAAACACAAAAAAATAAGAAACATAAAAGTTCAAATATAAGATTTGAACGTACGACGACCACTCTCCCTGCCAATGCATTAAACCAGCGCCGTTCGATGTTATGCTAGTGGAAATAATACACAGTTCGAATTTAATTAACAAAACATAATAATACAATTAAATATTAATTAGTTATCAAACACAAAACTCAAACATCAATCTACTTCCACGTATGCGAACGCAAAAAGAGATTAGATTGCCTTAATCACCACGATGCAGAAATACACAACTTGCAACGCAATCACAATCTCGGCAACCACTCTGCAAATAAAAAATGCAAGACAAAAGAGAACCAGAATGTTAAAAACATAATAAAAAAACATGAATCACAAAAATAAAAAAACATGAATAAGCCAAGGGCGAATTCAATCGTCAGCGAACTCCAGGTGTTCGGAGCAAAAAATTGGCCAATTGATCAACGAATATCTGTGAAGCAATTAACAAAAGAATTAGGTGACTTACCAATTGAACGGATAAAAATCCTTCCCAGAAAGCATGGGCAAGGGTGGTCCGACAAGAAAATACGGTACGGGAAAAATCCATCATCCAACAACCACGAATTAAAATCCCCTACTGGGTTGGAAAACAAACAATATTCCAATAAAATATTCGGATTGCTGGACTGTAACCCTCACCAAATCGTAACCATATCTTATAAAATTCGAAACCAACCCCATAATCACTTCACAGTACATTCAAAATCCAACCTTCACGTTCGAGAACCCACCCAGGACTTTTTGATGCCTCGTGCAGCTCGAATGCGCTCAGGAAAAAGGATAACAATGGCAGAGTTTACAGTACCATCTCAATAAATTTGAATTAAAATGGCAGTGGCCAAACAAATTTAATGCTGAAAGTTGATAATGCCGGATGTAGAATCCAAAATCCGTCATACACCCCCCCCCTAAGCGTCTTTGCCGGTATAGATAGGGCTAAAGGCTCAAAAAAATCGCCTATGGCTCAAAAAAATCAACCGAACTTCAGCACAAATTCCGTGAGCGCAAACCGCGCCTGCTGAGTGCACATCCAACAATGTTGTTGAGAAAAAAAAAACAAATATCTGTGGTGGTAATGGATAATCTCTGATTCCATCATGGCAGGGACAGTGGAATAAAAAATATTCCCAAAGAAATATATGATAAGAAATATAGCTCCAAAAGCAACGACTCGTTACCTTTAAACCCGCATAAAGCGTGAGCTACTGGTCAAGCGAAAATCGCTATAATCGACCAACACGGAGAAGAGTGAGTAAATGAGCGTACGACTCGCATCGGACCCGTACCAACTCAACCAAAAGCTGAACAGCAAGGGTCAAACTTACACCACTTGACGGTCAACACCAGAAGGGCTCACATAGGACCCCCCCCCACTCACAAGGGAAAGACTGCACAGCAAGGCTCGCAGCACTTGCACTGTGAGTAAATGAGAAGGGACCACATAGGACCCCTCGTAATGAGTCGAAGGATCGCGCACGCTCCCCCCAGACTACTCAAGGGTTCTGATGCAGGGCAATCTTCGTCCCTGACATATAGACCGGAAAATAAAAAGAACTCGGTTAAAAAACCAACAGGAACGCCGCCATGATAAAAATAAGAGGTCATCCTCAGATTAGATGGTATAACTAGCATCTGGGTGGTATGATGACTAGTTATTTTACATAAAACACGAAACAAAAAAACATAAAATAACAAAACGAAAAATTATGATCTTAAGTTGTTAATGGACCAAATTGAGACAACAATACTCCAACCAACCCCCCATATAATGTAGAATTCAAGGTGTAATCGAACCCACAGTGACAACATTACCCAGCCTCCACCCTTCTAGATCTACGGCAAGCTAAAAGGATTTCACCCCTTAATAGCTTGTGGAATACCAACCAAAAACAAAATCAAAATAACAAAACAACATCTAGAATCTAGATCCACAGCAAGCTAAAAGGATTTCACCCTTAATAGCTTGTGGAATACCAAAAAAATTTTGATTTTGAATCAAAATAACAAAACAACAAAATTGACAAAAAAACAAAATTGCCATGCCAGTGTAACGAAATCTTTCCTCACTATCCCTAATGAGAGGATAGCTCGGAAGAGATAACGTCCACGCAGAAGGTAAAAACCCTCTACTTTAAATTGCGTGGGGCCCTGATCTTAGGTAAACTAGCTCGTATGATGTTAACGTCGGTCTGCGAAGGCCGTGGGTCGTGTCAAAAGAACGCCCCGGAGAAACTCAAGGAAGCAGCTTTGCTAACGCACACAAAAATAAAATTAACAACAAGATAAAATAAACAATAAGATGTGCATTGTCGGAAGGCAATGACATAAGCGATGTCGGATGTTAAGTGCATTAGCAGACCAGAACTGGTACAGAAGCAACAACATTGCCACCAAGAATCACCCCCCGAAAATCCACCAACGGAAAGTTCGAGTGGTTATATAAAAATCCCACCAAGATGGAACCACATCGAACTCCCAACGATAAATCCAAACGGTAGCGACCCTGATGGAATGCAGCACCCTGTACATAGGTCGCACATCGCAGCCTTCATAAAAAAAGAACATAAAACCAAAAATAAACACAAAAAAAATAAGAAACATAAAAGTTCAAATACGAGATTAGAACGTACGACGACCACTCTGGAATCCCCTTATCAATGCATTAAGCCAGCGCCGTTCGATGTTATGCTAGTGGAAATAATACTCAGTTCAAATTTAATTAATAAAACATTATAATATAATAAAATAATTAATAAGTTATCAAACACAAAATTCAAACATCAATCTACTTCCACGTATGCGAACGCAAAAAGAGATTAGATTACCTTAATCAATACGATGCAGAAATACACAACCTGCAACGCAATCGCAATCTCGGCAACCACTCTGCAATTAAAAAATTGCAAGACAAAAGAAAACCAGAATGTAAAACATAATTAAAATGAAAAAACATGAATAAGCCAAGGGCGAATCTGATCGTCATCGAACTCCTAGTGTTCGGAGCAAAAAATCGGCCAATTGAATAACAAGTATCTGTGAAGTAACTAGTAAAAGAATTGGATGACTTACCAATGCCAACGGAGAAAAATCCTTCCCAGAAATTATGGGCAAGCGTGGTCCGACAAGAAAATACGGTACGGTAAAGAATCCATCATCCTACAACCACGAATTAAAATCCTTTACTGGGTTGGAAAACCAACATATTCCAAATAAAACATTCGGGTTGCTGGACTGTAACCCTCACCAAACGTAACCATATCATGTAATCTTCAAAACCAACCCCATAATCACTTCACAGTACATCAAAACGTGACCTTCTCGTTCGAGAACTCACCCATGACTCCTCGATGCCTCGCGCAGCTCGGATGCGCTCAGGAAAAAGGATAACAATGGCAGTGTTTACACTAGTTACCATCTCAATAAATTTGAATTAAAATGGCAGTGGCCAAACAAATTTAATGCTGAAGGTTGATAATGCCGGATGTAGAATCCAAAATCCGTCATACACAACATCTTAATTAAATTTAACGTCGCAATCGCGCACATATGCATCCAATCTGTATCCGTCCCGATCATTAAAAGTTTATAAAATGTTATTAAATTCGTCCACCTTGTAAATTTCTGTATTTTTGTTATTAAGTTTTTTTCTGTATTTTTTTCTATATTTTTTCTGTATTTAAGTTTTTATTTCTATTAATCAGCGATCCAATCTCCTACCATACCCCAATTCCAATTTTATCCTTCTGTATTGAGTTATCTCCTTTCTTTGATTTTCGTATTGTTTTTCTTTATTTTCCAATTTTTGTGAAATTCCAAAATTTTCATGTGTATTTTTCATTCCAGTATTCGCCAATTTCATTAAACCAATTTCTTCTATAATCAAACTACACGTTCGCATGAATTCACTTTAATCACAACAAAATTACCCTTTCTCGGTATTAATTGCAAAAATTAATGTCGATTATTGATCGACAATTCAAATTTCGATCGATGTTTTAATATCGACCCTCACTTTATTTCGTTCGATCGTGGACTCCTCATTGCTTCAAATTTTCGCTCCAGGATTGTTCTGGACGTAAAGGTTAGCGTCCTAACCGAAAACCAGCGCAGATGAGCAACATAAATCAAATTCCATTATCCAGGTAATCAAGCCGTTGTAAAATTTCGCGCACTATTTTTTAATTTCAGTTAAATTATAAATTTTTATATATTGCAATGTCCGACACTGACCACCACGTCAATAGAAATGATAACGTCACGATTCAAAATTTTGTTTTTTTTGTTTATTAATAAAGAGAGCACATGACTTATTTGTTCGAACGTAAAAGTTTTATCCGATACCAAAAATTTAGTTTAATGTCATAAATTTATATGAAGAAAGAGTCACGGAATGAGGTAACAAAATAAATTCAAAAATGCAACGATTTAATTCCGTTAATAAAAATGTTTGTTAATATTATAAATCAATTTAATTAATCATAAGAAATGTAATTTTGAATCAGAATAATTGTTCAATGTTAGTTTATAAAAATGTGTTAGACGTAAAATCTTAAAATAAGCAAAATCTTTACACATATCGGAGTGCTTCGCAATTCAATGTATCACAAATGGAAAAGACATTTTCTTCAAAAAGTTTACTGAACGATCACAGGAGATGCAAGAACTTTAACTCAATCTGAAACATAAAAATTTTATTAAAATTTTACAAAGTCACATTGGGCTTGAGCCGAACCTGCAAATTGTAACGTCAATAAAATTGATTTTATTTCGACCAATGGAGAAAAATCACATTTGCCTTGAAAAGAAGGGTAGCGATGGAAAAACAATTGAAAAGGAGGCTGTTGAATTAATTTTAATCAATGGTGGTAATTTTTGTGCGCGTCCAGCTAAAAATATATAAAACAGTGAAAATTATAAAGAAATTTAACAAAAAAGCATATTAATAGTTAAAAGCATCGTACTTACGTATTTGGAAAGTAAAAGTGATAGAAGATTACGAAGGATCACGATTATTTTTGAGAAAAACTTGGTCACACCACGAGGTAGACGCATTGACAAGAAAATTTGCATCTTGAATTATTTTGTACATCGAAGGTCATCCACCAAGTGCAAGTAAATAGTTTCATGGTATATGAACCCAGTAAACAGAAATACCCCAGATCTCATAAAAGGTACAGTCCCATTAAAAATTATATTGAACATAAAAAATTTAGTGAAAATTTTGCGATTCGATTTACACGTGCATTAATACATTTCAAGTTTAATAGAATAAGACACTTGTTAATTAGATTAAGAATTTTATTGCATTTAAATCATTTACAATTTAAAATTATAATAAATTACCATTTATATTATAAAACGGAGCATAATTTTTGTGATCACATTCCGAAGACCACACTATTCTATTTCAGCATTACGATTTGGTCAAGGAAGGAACCCAACTTGAGAGAAGGTAGGTCTGTGCTCACCGCAATTGTTAAGCCGAGGTATAATTTCATTTATTTGTATTTATCAATAAAAATTTTGCATACATTTCTATTGACGGGGTACATTTACGTACACTCGTACAAGACATTAACATTAAAACGATTAACTCCAGTGAGGGAAAGAACCACACAGCAATTTTGGCTAGCCCAACGTGTAGGATTATTAGTAGTCGAGGCTGCGCACACAGCAATTTTGACAGCCCAACGTGTGGCACTTTTAATAGATACCGTTCACAGCAATATGTACAAAATTGACGAAGAAATACTACATAAACACAATTTTATGAAATTAAAGGAACAATTCTACCTTTATAAAATCGGCCAATAATAATGTTATCATTTCAAGAAATCTGGATATTTTTTTTTAAACTTTTATTGGTGTATAATGAGCATTTAAATTCATTTTAAAATATAATGAATTGTCAGTATTGTAATTTAATTTTGACTGTTTTTTTTTACAATAATATTCTCAGAAATTTGTCAAAATTTCGACCCCTTGCAATATCATGTCAACATATTAAATATATTTATTTGTTTCTCATTTGTAAACGTCAGTTTCCAAAAACACAATATTAATCAAGAAAGTTTATTTTATCAAGTCACTAACTTGTAAAACTGACAGTTAACTTGCAAAATTTTTACAAGTTAGTAGTATTATTTACATTAGGAAATTTTGTTTTATCGTCATATATGTTGAAAATCATGGTACAATTGTTATTTCCAGTAACACAGATTTTTGATGATGAAAGAGTTGATACTGATGATGATGAACCATCTGTTGACTCAGAAACTGCTGAACTCGAGGACTGCAGAACATTTGTACTCTCCTTACTACCAAATAATTTGCTAGACATTTCGATTTTTTTGTTGACCGAATCATCGACATAACTCATCGCAATTTCGGTGCTCTTCCACCCTCCTGCACGCTTTAGTGCTAAAATATCTCCACCCGAATCCGCAACCATAGTGGCTCCAGTTCTGCGAAAAGAGTGGCCGGTGTATAACTCTGGGTTTTTTAAACCTAAATATTTCGCTATTTGCTTTGGGACACCACCAATAGTGTGCTGGCCAGCATTAAGGGAAATGCACTTTCCATGTCGGTATGTCAAAAAAAATCTTAGGCTTTCTGTTCCAGGAGGCCGAAGATTTACATATTTTTTGTATAACATGCAGGGCTTGAAGCTGCAGCCATCATCGGTTATGGTGAATCTTCTTGTTGTTAAATTTTTTGTTTGCCGCAATGTCACAATAACGTATTTTCCCATATCTTCTACATCATTCATGTTTAAGGAGAGAATTTCGTCACATCGACAACATCCAAAAATCCCAAATATTGTTACAATTTTCGCCAGCAACCACTGGTCATCAGGAGCATGTAAAAGAAATTGTTCAACCTCTTCTTTACTTAATACCTTGGCCTTTTTTGGCGCATAACGCTCATTTTTTCGTTTCAGAAACGCTATTACCTTTTGAAATCTGCAAATGACAACTAAACGTCATATTTTTCAATAAATTTTTTAAGGAAAACAAACCTGCGAACAGGGGCATTTTCTTTCATTTCCAAGCAGCTTTTCAGCATAGACCATTTTGCCCATAAAGTATTAGGGCTGAATCTAGCTGATAGTTGATTCAAGTATACCAACAAAACATCTTCAGTTACCCCAATCACACTATTTTTGTTTTGCCACTTTTTGAAGTCGTCGTATTCTCGCTCGTACCTTGAAGCTGATTTTGCAGGTAATAAACTTGAAGCTACACTGCTGGCTGCCTCAATAATTTCTTTTGGTACATTCATTTTCGCTTTCGCCAAAACAAATGTAAAGAAAAATAAACAGACATGTTCATGGCAACGCTTCCATAGCTTACGACATTTGCGACAAATTATTGAGATTTTTTTGGAATTTATCTAACCTTTTATTTACAAATGAGAAACAAATAAAATATAAAACAATGCACGCAAGGTAACGGGTTTTACTGGCTCAAGGAGGTAACTGACTCGCCTGCGGCTCGTCAGTTATATCCTCCATTCGCCAGTAAAAAACCCTCTTACCTTGCTAGTAATGTTATATACTATACTCGAACTCGGCAACAAATCAGTCATTTTAATTTTTAAGCTATCAGTGTGGTTTTCTTGCAGCTTTCCGATACTAATCGGTATTCAAGAAATTTTAAGTAAATGAATTGCAATTATTCTTTATTTAACTTGACCACTTGCTGTTTTTATGGTTTTATGACCATTTTTATTTTATAGAAGGCAGTTACAGAAAAAATAATGGTGTTCACATCTTTTTTTTTTATAAAAATTAAGTATTTATAAAAATATTGTTTATGCTCAATTTATTTTTTTACAATTTTTTTTCAAGCCGAAAAAGCTTTAAAATTAACTTTATAATATGAACCATTATATTAAAAAATAAATTACTCAAGTTGTACGACAAATCGGTCATTTCAATTTTGGAGTTATCATTTGTTTTCTTGCAGATTTCAAATAATAATCAGTAAGTTGTACTAATATTTATTACGAAAGCAGTGTCCTGATTGTTCGAAAACTTTTAAGTAAATATATAGATTGTAATAATCTCTTATTTTACTGTACCACTCCCTGTTTTCAGAAATTTTAAAAAGTTAATAACTAAATAATGTTCCTTGAATGTCTTTAATAAAAATCTTTACGAATGTTTTCTGATTTTATGACTATATTTGTTTAATAGAAAACAATATTATAGTAAAATATAGTTAGGTGTTGGCATAATTTTTGTAAATTCCCATTTCAAAGTATTTATAAAAATAATGTTAGAATTATTGTTTTAGATTTTTTTTCTGGCCAAAAAGGCTTTAAAATGTAGTGTTTGTGACGTAATAGGTCGTACCAATAACGAATGTGTAATATATTGTCATGTTCTGTTTATAAGAGATGGGGGGTATGACATAATTGGGTCAATCTATTAAAGCACTCATGATTTAATTAATTAAATATAAGACCATACCAGGTAATCATTAGATTGTATCTGGATCTTCTCTGGTTGAAGGATTGTTTAACTGCTTTGCCTCAGGTATCTAGAATATGCAAACGTTAATGAATCTAGAAATATAATATGATGAAGGATAAAATATTGGTGGTTGTTTTGGTTAATGAAAATATGAAAAACAAATTAAATTTATTTAGTTTATTTGTTAAATTAGGATTTTACGTTAAATTCAATAAAAGTGACAATTCGTGATATTCGTGGATGCGCGAGTTGGAGAGACAATTTAGTGGGGTTTTTCTCAAGTGAGCCGCCGGAGAGTCAAGACGTGCGGTTTGAGTTTGAAAATTAGTTTTTTTGATTTTGGGTTTTGAGTCAGCCGTCATCGAGAAAAGACGGATTATTGATGATAGAAGAGATATTAAAAAGTGATTCGTTTGGATTTGGATACCGTTTTGATATTGTTTGGAAAAGTAAATTTGAATTCATTCAAAAGTGGATATTGCGTTTGATCCACAAATTTATAGAGGTTTTGGGACCGCTGATGTTAAATTTTTATGGTTATGTTTTATGGTTTTGTGAATGGTAAAATATTGAAGAAAAATTGGTTTAATTACTTACCTGTGATTGATTATACGATTTGGAGGAAGAAAAGTATCCACTGGTCGTTCCTACCTGGTTTTTTGGTTCAAAATTCGAAGCTGATTCCAATCTTAATCTCCTACGCTTGATTGCTACGACATCATATCGGCCGCATCGGTAAACTCCGGAAAAACATTCATACATAGTTCGGTAAGAGTTTATGTGTCGCACTGATTATTTTAATTAAATAGACAAAACGTTTAAAATCCGGGCGCGTAAATTTTATTTGGGGAATTGTTGCTAATGCTTTATTTTGTTAAATTTAATTTGTTTAGGTTTAATGAAACTAATATTTTGTCTTGATAAAATTTTTATTGTGTACAATAAATAGCATTATATTTGGTTCTAATAACGTTTGAGTTTAATTTAATTTAACCATAGCAGTAGTAGAGCAAAGAAAAAGCACATACAAATTTTAATTTAGTATAGTTATCTTTATAAGAAAGATCACTAGTTTAAGGTGACGTATATGAGTGTTTTAATTAATCTGGATGGACCCAAGTTACGACCCATACTATCGAGTTTTTCATGCATAGCTAGTCGGAGCATAATTGAATTAAGTGCCATTAATATTCCCCGCTATATAAGTCAAAATTAAATCTGTACAGTAGCAATACATGGCAATATAGATAAATTTAATATTTCATTTGACGTTAGCTTGGTTTACTTACATTTTTGGAAATTAATACGGCCTATTACGTCACAAACGCTTCGGATAGTGTTCGTGTTTTAAATAAATATTTTCTTTATAACACCAAATTAAAATGCCATGGAATTTCTTTATTGATTTAATAATCATTAAACCTGTACTAATCATCACAGGTTTTTATAGCCACTTTTCTTTGCTACATGGCTGGCAAAATAATATAATTATTAGTGACCTTACATGTCTATAATAAATTATTTTTACAAATATTTTTATGTTTTTATGGCCATTTTGTTTTGCTAGAAGATAGTAAAACAATTAAAAGTGCCCTTAAATTTCTTTAATTAACTTGGCAAAGTTTCTTGTGACCACAAGTAAAATAATTAATATGATATGTAGTGACCTTGAATGCCTTTCAAGTAAAGTAATCTGTACAGATATTTTTATGGTTTTATGACCATTTTTGGTTCTTACAAGACCGGCATAGTAAAATAATTAAAAGTGTTAAACTGCATGCGGATAAAAATCTGGAACGTATAAAATGCTCAAGTGTCTCCGCTGCTGTGGTTTTTTAAGTATATTAATAAAAAGACCAAAGTAAAGTTCACATTTTCTTAAATTGTTGTAGATTAGTTCTAGTGTCTTGCATTGCAGCGTCAATGTCTAGACGTGTGTTAATCATGGTAAGCGTTCACATAGAAGTACGCGTGCTGTTCCAAGGCAATTATCTTCTGGTTAGCTTGTGGAACCTCGAAAGATTCAAGTCTTACAAACGCAAGGAAAACGACGCAAGTCCCAATGAAATTGAAGTATCAATGTAGCATATTGACATGATTCAATCGGCAATGGGGATTAACAATTCTTAGGGATGCAGATAAGCAATTACAGATCGCATGAAAATTCTTCTACGATTTAGAAGGTTCTTCGACGTTACATAAGACTCAAAGAAAGAGTACAAGAATTTCGGTTATTAATAGAAACAGGTAAGGAATGGGAAAATCCAAGAATGATATTGACAAATATAATCTAATATCCACAAATTAATTGATAAAAATTGTTAGATCGTAAGAAATTGTTATTAAATAAAAAAATGTATAATTATATTAGATTAAGTTGTGCGTTAAAATAAGAAATTACGTGGGTGTTTTGAAATCGGTTGAACAATAATGCAACAGTGATTGTCCGGGATGTTCGAAAGATCGCAACGGCAAACGGATCGAACGATGAACGCTAAAACAAAAACAAAGGTGTAAATAATTTAATGACATTTATTAAATTAATTAATTATCAAAAGTGCAAGGAAACTTACTAGGTAGAAAATATATCAAGTGGGAATAAAAGGAATTTTTTCAAAAAAACCTATCAACGGATCGATAAATAAATGCTTCTCACACGATAGCCAAAGCGAGGAGTACGTGTAAATTCGGCTCCGAGAAAGTTTGTTAATTGATTTTAAATCAAACTTAAAAGTGTGTAGAACTAAAAGTAAATAAGTATAAGCACGTGCAAGAAAGAAAAATAAGTGTGGTTATAAAAGTGGAACAATACTTACTTGGTATAATTTGGAATGATGGTATGTAGATTGGATGAAACGGTCCGATAATAATAACAGGAGCATAGATGCACAAAAACGGAATCGATATTAGAGGCAAATTTCTGGAACCTGGTAAAAGCTTGGAGCACGAGATAGAAGGCGAAATCTTACACGTAAGGAGCGACATCTATGTGTGGTAAGAACAATAGAAACTTAATTTGTATAACGCGGCGTGAGTGCGCAATTCGAACAACATTAAACCGGTTTCGGAAATAAAAAACGAGATTAACTTAGGGTTAGGATTAAGATTTAATAATAAGAATTTGTTGTTGTTTGTATTTAAAATGTATATTATGTTTATTATTATAAAATTTGTTTTTAAATTAACTAATGCAAAATAAATTAAATCACCAATTGTATAAAAACATAGGCGTATCATTCGGGGATTTTTCTATCCCGACAAAAGAAAAAAGATTCGATTTCAGAATAAGAGCGAAGGAGCAATCGCAGAACCGACTACTAGAGAGAGGGGTTTTCATGCGAAAGGTAACTATTCAAAGAGCTAGCTGAGGTAGAATTAAATAATTTTAAACAATAAAAAAGTCAATCCTTAAATTTAAAAAATATATAGCGGGTGTCTTGCATAAAAAAAAATAATTAAACCAGTACACCGCATATTTTATTGCGGCACAACGAGGGCAAAGAGAATACCGCATAATTTTAATGTCGATCCAAAGTGGGGCTCTGTGATATTTAAGAAGACACTGCAATATGTACAGCGCGTGCACCACAATATGACGACATCTACGAACAGCTAATAATATTTTATTGCAATTATGATTATATTGAATAGTTGTGATCATATTAAATTAATTTCTAAAATTGAGTAAATTTGGATCTGTAGAAAAGCATCTGGAAAGGGTAGAAAACGGCCGCATCCCTAAGCAGATGTTTAAGTATAGTTCTGAAGGCAGAAGAAATGAGGGACCCCCAAAAAGAGATGGAAAGACCAGGAGTAACCTAACAAGCAGCAGTTCAATATGTGAAGATGATGATGAAAGAATTAACAACGTTTTATTACCACATTATGAACGGTGAAATAAAAGCATTGTAAACAACACGCAAAAAAGCTAATCCCTATATAAACGCTACTTAAGGTCGTAAAATCACAGTTTCTTAACATAAATAATTAATTAATGTGGTATTCTTCTAATTTAATAACATTTACAAAATTTTACCAGTAATTTGATAAATGAAATAATTGATGTTGAACGATTCGGTGCATTAATCTATTTAAAGTAACATTCGCAATAAAATGTACTAACAACCTAGGTCTGCTTCAGAATCATGATTAAATGAAAATGTAATAGCTACATTATAAATTCAAAATAAGTTTTATCGGTAGACATGATTCAATGTTAATTACGATTTTATCCTGATATTCATCTCGGATAAATATTACATCATTCACCATTATCAGTTGATTCATCGCAAAATTCACAGTAAATTATAGGCTTTTAAAGTAACTTGGCGCGGATAAATATACCACAATCACTTCTACAACATATAAGGCTATTCTAAAATCCAAATTTCCAACCTCTAGTAATTTCCTAAATTTTCTTTCTGCTACTTGTAAAATAGCCATTGTAACACTTCTAATGTCTGTTTGATATTATTTATTGAAATATTTACAAAACTAATTTATATTTAGTTATTACAATTGTAATAAATTACTTTACACAAATCTTCAGATTTTATATCCAATTTTTTAATCACGCTCGGTGTAACACATTATTCAAATTTATTTATAAAACAATGTTTCATTGCAGTAGTATTAAAAACAGAAACTTTTAGAAAAATTAAACAACGCAGTTTACCACAATTACCGCGTTGTTTTTTTTTAAGTTTCTGTTTTGAATACTACATATTTCAATAAAACTTTTTTAATTCAAGCTTTTCCATTCCATTCAGAATATTGCTACTCTGCTTCTCTGCAAAGTTTTTACAATGCGTGGAATTTTTTCATTTATTACACTTTACAGGTGGATTCTTCTATGCTCTTTTTTCTCTTTTATTTTACTACTGAACTCATCCACAGAGTGTTGATGTTCACCGGTGGGCTGCGCTAATAAATTTTATAAAGTGCACAATTCGAACCCAGAATTTCGCACTGTGACTAGGGTTGCCATCCGTCCCGATATATCGGGACTGTCACCTTTATTGAGCTATCTGTCCCGACAAAAGCCTTAAATGTCCCGATTGAAATTACGCAATGCAAATTTTAATTTTCCGTGCGTCCCATAGCCCGTACGTGCCGTGAAGTGCCGTTGGACGGGCGCAGGCGGCCGGTGGGTGGCAGGTAGGGGGGAGAGAGAGAGACGAGAGCGCCGCTTCGCCGCTAGTTAGTCGCTCTTTGAATGCTAGCCGTATAGAACGATTGTTTTGATTTTGAACCGCGCAGTGTGTGAGTTCATTCATTTATTTACGAAAATGTCTGCAGTAAGAAAGAGGAAGTGCCATTTTTCGGACGACTATACGAAAGAGTGGAGTTTTATAAAGAAAGGACGTACGAATGAAGAAGCGTTCTGTGTTACGTGTAATAGTTTTATATCAATTACTCATGGAGGTAAGGCTGACGTAAAGCACCACATTTCTACGACCAATCACAAAAAAAGGTTCGCTGTTGTATCTACATCAAGGCCTATATCCGGATTTATGATTAAAGAAGATACTCAAGAAGAATTGCTTATTGCGGCGGCGGAACTAACGACAGCTTATAAAGTTGTCAAACATCATCAATCTTTCAGTTCACTTGACTGTAACGTAAAACTGAATGCTACAATGTATCCCGACTCTAAAATAGCAGCAAAACAGTCCACAGCAAGAACCAAGGCTACAGCAATTGTTAAAAATATTCTCGCTCCACATTCTGTGTCACAAATAAAAGAAAAATTGCAAGAAGTTTCGTATTATGGAATAGGCACCGACGCGTCCAATCACAAAGCTGAAAAGATGTTTCCTTTACTTGTTCAATATTTCACTGAAAACGATGGTATCCAACAGAAGCTATTGAAGTTTGATTCTTTAAAAGATGAAACATCGGACACTATTTCCAAATATTGTCTCGACACTTTAAGACAATTGCAGATTCCACTAGATAAGCTGATTGCTTTTTGTGGTGACAATACTAATACCAACTTCGGAGGGCTTGAAAGACGCGGTCGGTGCAATGTTTTTCATAAAATAAAAGAAGATTTGGAAAAACCTATAGAAGGAATTGGATGTTCGGCCCATATTCTGCACAATACTATATCAACCGCTGCTGGAATCTTGTCTGTGGATGTCGAAGTTATCGTCCTCAAAATATTTAATTATTTTTCAATATACACTGTTAGGACGGAGAAGCTGAAAGAGTTCTGTTCGTATGTTAATATTAATCATCAGACTCTTTTGTCACACTCAAGAACAAGATGGTTATCATTAATGCCCGCGGTTGAAAGAATCCTGAAACTATGGACACCACTCAAAAGTTTTTTTGATTCGGAAGAAAATCCACCTAAAATTATTTCAGATTTCTTTAAAAGTCCGATCAGTGAAATTTATTTCCTCTTTCTGCATTCCAACTTGAGTTTGTTTCAAAATAATATAAAAAGCGTTGAAAAGAACAAGGTGTCTATAGTTGAAATCAGAAAAATATTAAACGAAACGCATAACACCCTGATTGAAAGGAAATCTGCCAAATTTATTGGCATGCAAACCAAAATCCAAATGAACAAACTTAAAAATGAGAATCCAACTCCTGAAACAACAGTTTTGATTTCAAGATTTGAAGAGGAAGCTGTAGCATTTTATAATACAGCTTCCGAGTATCTGAAAAAGTGGTCTGTTTCGTTTGATAAATATGAAGTGTTCGATTGGATGACACTATCTGAAATCCCAGAATGGGGAAAAATCGAAAACACTATTTTATACCTGAATAGTAATGGTGTGAAGACTTTCAGCGATAATCTCTTTGAGCAACATAATTATCTTAAGAGCTTTCTAGAGGCTAAGCTTGGTTCGGAAGAATGGAATTCGATCGATTCGGTTGCAGAGAAGTGGCTTTACTTTTTCAAAGAAACTGAAAATCCGGAAAGAAAATGCCTTCTTTTGAAATTATGCGAGTATTTATTTTCTATTCCTGCTCACAACGCCACATTAGAAAGAGTTTTTTCATTAATGTCGGCCCAGTGGACTCATGAACTAAATCGCCTGCTCCCAGAGACTGTGGAGTCGATTTTACAGTGTCAAGTCAATTATAACATGACTTGTACAGAGTTCTACAATTATGTTAAAAGGTACCCAGAATTGTTGAGAAAAGCGAAATCTTCTGAAAAGTATGACCAGCCAAGTACTTCTGCTAGTACCAATTAAAGTAACCTATAAAACAAACATATTTACTTACTTATTATAAAATAAAGAAATTGTTTAAGTATTACAAAATTTTTATTTGCTCCATCCTGAAACGTCCCGACGAGACCCTGGCCGAATATGGCAACCCTAACTGTGACTCAACTATAGCGATCGCACCAAGTCACTACTGTGAATAATAAAACATGAGCTATATAAATAAATTTCAAAACTGACGGGTTTATTATATAAATATAAAAATTATTTTTATTTTCAAATTGCGTGCTAAACATATTTTTTAAATACTATTTCGATTTATATGGCGATATCAAGGCGTGATTTAATTTTTTTCCATTTATTCATTTAAAATTATTGTTCTTCGATAAAAAAAACTGACGACTTACGCCATATATAGAGGTTTTTCTAATCCTTTACCAAAACCGAAATTTGAGTTGTCCAAAATTTCTTGACAGGTTTATGTACAATACATCAAACTTTTGGTAAGAAATCGTCTTGTATTTTGTATTAAAATTTTTTGATATATTTGTTCCACTTAACAAAATTTGGTCTAATTGTAAGATAAATTGTTACTTTACAATTCTTTAATTAATTTTACAATATAATGATACCGAAACATTGATATGGTCAGCTGGCACTTCTGTTCTAATTATTCAATTTGAAAAAATGGAGGTATAAATTGTTACTGATTAAGGAATTAACTCATATTTTATGCAATTCACTTCAAGCATTTTCGAGAAAATAAAAGCAATGTCATTGCTCACCAATCTTGACACATCTGTTTATGTATGCAGAAATATTTGTTTTTGAGGGTACATAAATAGATATGCGCTAAGATTGGTATGACAGGTGATTATTTTGATTTATTGTATAATGAATTCAAGAAATTAATAATAATTAATTAAACAAAACAGTAGTTATTCCGTTAAATTACTTAAGGCCATTTAAGGCCGATACATTCACTTGTGCGATTCACAGCTAGAACGTACATACGTCACACTCCATATCCTGCTTTTCTTCCAATGTCCATTTACTTTAAGCACTTGGGTATACTTTAGGTAAGTACAACAATGACAAAATCAAGTTAATACTAGTTAATTATATGCAACCATCTTCAACATTCATCCACTTGAAGGTGTTTAGTGTAAAGATAGCAGTTTACTCCCACCATTTTCTCGCATATCCATTTCAGCGAGCAGCTCGCAGGAACGCTCGCAGAAGCGCTCGCTGTTTTGCTCGCTGATGTGTACGAGGCATTATAAAACTAAAAGTGGAAGATGAAGTGGGAATTTCCATAGTAGGGATCCGCTGAAACAACAATTTCGACCAATATAAGCCAGCAACACCCTGTATGATTTGAGTTCCTCTGGGAGCTTCTTCGGAGCGCAGTTTAGCAAACTAGATCTTGTGGACTCTACTGGTAGTTCTCAAAGTTTGTTTTTGATAAACCGATCTTCCACTTCAGAGCTAGGAGTAAAGTTTAGATTAGTGGCTTCTTGTTCTAAAGGCACAGTTTTAACAAACTATCTTGAGGGATTCTACTGGTCCAAGATAGCTTTGGTTGATTGCCTGTGCGATTCACAAGTGTAGATATGGTAATTCAGAGTTATTCCTACGACTATCAAAATATTATTTTAAACAACCACATTCCACAGTAATACGGATCTACATGTCTTTGGTGATTTTGATAAGTCACAAAGTTCCGAACGATTTATCATTTGTTATGACGATATTGACAAGTCACATAAGCAGAAGTAACATCTGATATTTTTGTGCACCCTGTAAAATTTGAAAGTAAATAGCATATCGGGCATCGAGTTTTAGGCTAACCAAGTGAATGAAGTCGATTCCGATTTACATAAATTTATGAATTTCCTGTCCATAACGTACGTTAAAATCGTCACGCACTTGGACACAATCTCCTAGATTGCGCTCCTCTCATCTTCAGTAAATTTATGAACACTTGAAATCGCAATTACGAAGCGCTTGTAAACAACGGTCCGCTATTATTTTGCATTCCTGTAAGGCTGGATTCACACGGCATTGTACTGCGCCACTACCTATTCGTTAAAACGTTACTGCAAAAAAACGTGCAGTACAATGCCGTGTGAACGGGGGGTAAGGCTAGATTCACACGGCATTGTACTGCACGTTTTTTTGCAGTATACGTTTTAACAAATAGGTAGTGGCGCATACATTGTACATAGAACTGTTCAACAGTTCTATGTATAATGTATGCGCCACTACCTATTCTTTAAAACGTATACTGCAAAAAAACGTGCAGTACAATGCCGTGTGAACGGGGACTAAAACCGGCCGTGTTCGACTTGGGTGCTTACGTACTTTTAGTGCCAATTGATGCTATTGCTAACAGCGCGCAAATTTAGCAGTTCGATTTGGACAATGCGTTTACATTTCGAAGAGGTTCAAATCGAAGGATGTGTTAACGCATAGAAGGGGAAGCTAATTCAAATTGACAGTGAAGTTAATACCTAACCTAAAATTATTACTATTAAATCCTATATTATATTTTAATAATACACATATTAGTAAATATTGTAGATATAAAATCCAAACTGTTGAACGCAATAACCAAAATATAACACATGTATTCCTGTTCAAATAAAAACTAATCATGTATTTACAATAATTTATATCCAAATTAAAAAGTTTATGTCCTAATTATTATTTTGTACACCCTATCCAACACGTTATAATTATACCTAAAAGTGCAATCCCGCATTTTTACATTATTCGTCACTTTTGGCTATGACGCTTATCTACATACATACATCCAAAGTTTATAACAGTTATAATTTATTTAAAAGTTTATTAAAATTCGCTTACCGTATTTGTATAGTGCAGTTATTCAAATTTACTAAATAGCAAAATATCTTCTGGTAAGTAACAAACCTTATTGTTAGTTTTGCAAGTTTCCTCTTGGCACCATTTATAACCTCAAGTTATACTTGTTCTTCAATCATTCAATCAGTCCCAGATTATTTTCAAATTCCTATTTACTCCATCGACACAGCATTGTATCCCTTCTCTGCTTTTCTAATTATTTTCTCCTTTTCCCAAAATTTTAATTAATTATTTTCAGATAAATCCTCATGGATGCAGTATACGTTAATTTAATCCATTCTTCAAATCGAACTACCTGTACGCACTAATTTTTCCAATCAACATAATTACCCTTCTAGCAATTATAAATTTTCAATACTCGAGGTCAATTTTTAACCTTCTAAAATTCAATCTTTACACATTCGTGGTGGTCGCTGGACAACTTGTAAAACTCAATCTTGCTCTCTAACCTTTTAGTGCTGGACGTATTCCAATAAACCAATTCTTCTATATACACATAGTACGGGAGGCAGCGACAGAAAAGTTGCACCCATTTCTACAAAGCTAATTTTTTTTAATGAGTATTTATACACTGTAAATTAGGAAAGTTACAGTCTACCAATCATTTGCCGTTGCGGACACTAATAAAAAATTTTGAAAGTTGTAAAAAAATAATCGAAAATGCCTTATTCCTACAAGCCTGAAACTTTTTAGGATGACCAAGGATACGTACAAATACAGGTTAATGATGGTCTACCGCTTGGGTAGTGTTGCCATCATGAGTCTACCACCCCTAAAGGTGTTAAAAAATTAATTTGTGCGACTTATTTCTACAAGATGGTCATAGCTTTGGATCGAATCCGGCAGGGTAAAAACTTTATTCTGGCCGTCTCTCCTCGGAAGGCAGCGGCAAACCACCGAGGTAATTTGCCAAGAGCGCCCATCTCAACATGAAGTGTATTACACTTCCCGTGGTTCGGAGCCCACGTTAAACAAGTAGGTCCTCTATGTATGTGAAAACACTTAGAACGCACATCACATGCATAGAAAGAGATGGGTCACGACGTTCAGAAACGAACAATACGACTAAGAAGAATTTCTACAAGGCCGAAATTTTTTTCTCAAATAGTTTGGTTTATAAAAGAACAAAAAAAAATAGTCTACCGATCATCTAACGTTGCTAAAGCCTTGGTAGACGCAATTGAATGTACGATCTGCAAAGCGCGGCTGTTGCACTGATCCGCTATAAATCGCTCTGTATAATTGTTAAATTGAAATCTACAAAGCTGATTTTTTGTCTACAAGTAGTTCAGGTGAATTATTGTTAAATGGACTTAGTCTACTTTCAATACAAGGTGGCTAAACTTTGGTAGACGTGGCTGAAGTGGTGGCGCGGAAACTGGAATGAAACCGTGATCTAAATGAGCGAATAAAATTCCTAATTTAAATGTTATTACAACTTTTTGAGTTATTTCTACAAGGCTGAATTATTTTTTCTCCAATACTTTAGTTTATAAAGGAACAAAAAAAATAGTCTACCGATCATCTAAATGTTGCTAAAGGCTTGGTAGACGCAATTGAATGTACGATCTGCAGAGCGCGGCTGCTGCACTGATCCGCTATAAATCGCTCTGAATAATTGTTAAATTGAAATCTACAAAGCTGATTTTTTGTCTACAAGTAGTTTAGGTGAATTATTAACCTATATTTGTACGTATCCTTGGTCACTCTAAAAAGTTTCAGGCTTGTAGGAATAAGGCATTTTCGATTATTTTTTACAAGTTTCAAAATGTTTTACCATTGGCTGCAACAACACTGTTGCGGTAGACTGTCATTTTCTTTGCTTACGATATCAAAACAAAATAATTGGAAAAAATTAGCTTTGTAGGAATAATGACATTCAAAATGTTGCTGCCTCCCGGACTAACAGGTTATACCAACTTTTGTTATTAAGAATTGCGCACTATTTTCAAATTTTACTTATTTTTAATTTTAGGTGTACAATTCGAAGAAGTAAAATCGATCTTGACATAATTTACAATATTTTGCCATAAAAGAGTACCATTCTACCCTTAGATATATAATTGGCCTAACTTTTCTGGTTATTATCTCAAGAATTTTTGATTTTCTTAATTCTTTTATTTTGATACAATGAGCATAGAAATTTAAACAAAATAAAATTCCGCTTATACTGCACTACCTAAATGAAAACAGCATCGTGAGCGTGAGAAAACAGCTACGCTGTAAGCGTCAAAACTTCCAAAGAAAAAATCAATTAACTTTACGTTAATGCTATGCATTTTTAATAAATACAGTACATTTTATGTTCATTGGTTGAAATTCATTGCTTGAACTAAGATTTTCATTTGCATTTATGAGAGTGTTTGCTTCAGTATACGAAAACGCCTGTATGTAGGTTAAATCCTAAGCCCAATAGCTGTAAGCTACTGTATGTGATGTTGAGTTCATACAAAATATTTAATATTCTTTAAGCAGATACAATCTCATTTAGCATAACCGGTGTAATGTAAAGTTGACCAATATTTCCTAACGTTAAATTAAATTAGATATAAAAAATAAAATTAGAGAAAATGTAGCATAACCGCCTATAATAGGAGGTTACATGCATTGAACTTTTTTAAATTAAAATAAGTTAAATTAAATTACGTTAAATATTTTGCATGAACCTACCATGAGAAAGTATGAATTGGTGTCATCTCGACTTCATGACATCCATGACTCAAGAAAATAATACTTTTTAGTAGAATTATTGGCGATAAAAGCACCCTTTCTTAAACACAAGATGTAATTTGATAATATAACATAGACAGTAAGTGTTACTTTTGGTGTGTTACTTACCAAGAAAGTATAATACTTTCTGTTCATGTTGTATGAGGTTACATTATATTTTCTATCGGTGTTATGTAACGTATATGTACCAGGTTGCATTTGTGCATTTGAATACTTGTGTATTATTTACTTCCTAATAATTAACTGTATCGCTTTGTAAACCCCGCTGGAATACTTTTCACTAGAGTGACGAGTACTTCCAGATGTTTTGAATTATGACAAAATAATTAAATTGTACTTCTGAAATTAAAAATTATTATGTAATAGTAATTTTATTTTAATTGTCCTATAATAAATATTACGTAACTCGTAAGCTAGTAAAACTCGCCGCTACGGCTCGTTTTGATATTTGTTTACTTATTCTATAAAATAACTGTTTCTGTCGCTTACCCATAAATAGCTCGAGTCCGGTATAGTTAATAATGTGAAAAAAAAGTTTAAGAATGAACTAAATTCATGTGAATGAGGCGAAAAAATAATCTTGTTAGGAAAAGCGAATAGATTGGTGGGTACTCAAAGGGTAGATTCAAAGAATGTGTTGAAAAGTATGGTTATGACAGAGTAAACGAGAATGGTAATGAGTTAGTGAGTCTGTATTGTAAATCTTTCCTTTCAAGTCTGTACAATAGGCACACAATTATTTGGCACTCGTAATTGCTATAAGGAGAATTAGAAAAACTAAATAACGTTGCCTGAACCTATTTTCCACACGGTGAAAAATCCCTATCTAGTAGGTGAAGTTTTGATTTTAACGAATAAATAAATAATGAAAAGTTAACAAACTCTGTTACTGCGCGCACTGCCCTTATAGCCAACAGTTCAAAGCTTGAAACTTGATTTATCTTTAATGTTACAGAAATAAGTGTAAAAAAATTGCACGGAATTCAAATAATTGAAATTTGCTATTTTACACTGCTCTGCAATTTCAAATGAAGTCTCCATTTGAGTCAAGTTAAATAAATCCACGTTTTAATTAACTCGTTGGAATTAAGACAACAATAAATTACTAAAATTAGTATCTTGCAGGCGTTATTGTGGTATATCGATCCTATCACGTAAACTGATACCATCTAAGAATTTTAATATAAATAGGGACGTCTGCTTTGATTTACATAGATTAAACTGAAATATTAAATTTAAAATATTTTTAATCGGTACTTAAAAATTTATTGAAATTGAATATTTTCGAATGCAAAAATTATGGCCTTTCATGTCGCAACAAAACGGACTCCTATCCGTGCTATCTCCCTATCACGCGACAGCGTCAATCTATTATGTGAATAACGCTTGCCATAGAATTGTTTCTTCATAGAGAATATACGTTGACATGTATTGCCATCGTAACGTCACTTAGTTTTGATTGGTGCTTTAAATGGACGCTTTTGCAGAATTTGAAATACTACAAGTTTGCATCATTAATTGAAATCGATGAAATTGTTGTTTAAATTCAATTATAAGTTTTTGTAAGTTTAATTCGTTTAGTTAGAAAAATCAGTTTAGAAATTTTTAAGATATAAAATTTGATGTAAGTAAATATTTAAAAATATTATATTATTCAAATGACACATTTAGACTGCAATGAATAAAATATAAGGTGAACTCCGAAATACTATTTTGAGATTGTTTGATCGGGGAGCTGCCATCACTGAAAACAATTACTGACATAATTAGTTGTGTTATTCATTTCACTCACAATTAACACAACATAATATTAATTGATAGCTTAACTTATCTTCATCTTCTTTTTCGTCATCAGCCTGTTGCCATCCACTCCTGAACGTGGGCCTCTCTAATTCTCTTTCATTCCGGCCTGTCTTAAACCGCTTGATATCAATGTCTTCCTGCACGTTTCTTTGTGGCGTCCAATCACCTCTTGTGGGGTCTTCAAGATATCTCTGAGTCTCAAATGACTTGTTCATTTAAGTCTGGCGTTGTCTCCCCCATTGTCACCTGAGTCACTCGTTCCATTATATCGGGGACCTTGATTCTTTTTCTTATAGCCTCATTTTTAGCTGTCTCTCAAGTTGATTCCTAACATCCCTCACTCCATCTCAGGCTTCCTTGTTCTCAATTTGTTTGCTTTTACTATATCCGTGATCGTTGTCTTCATTCCATAAGTTGCAACAGGAAATACACTTAGGCCATACACCATCCTTTTCAGTTACAGCGGATTTTTTGTGTTTTTGAAAATATGATTCAGCCTTCCAAATCCAGCCCAGGTCAAGCTTTTCTTCTAGATATTAGCACTGGTTAACGTTCTGCAGTGTGTGGCTATCTATTTGAATTTTTGCATTGCTTAGGCTCATGATTTTTGTTTTATCCGTATTCATTTTCACGCCTACATGGCTTTGTCGATATCGTATATTGCAAAATCGACTATAAATCTTTTATATTGCTGCTAAAAATAACGATGGCTTCAGCAAACCGCAAGTTATTCAGATACACTCCGTCTACATCCAGTACTTTACTTTCCCATTGTAGGGTCTTGAAAGAGTTCTTCAATGAAAAGGTAAACAGTTTGGGTGAAATTGTGTCACCCTATCGAACTCTTATTTTAATGTTGATTTTATTTGTATTTAGATCATTGTCATGATCATTGTATATATTTTTATGATCGCCGAATACATTGAATGAATCGCAACGTCATCCATTACTTTTAAAAATCCCATGTCTGTATGGAGTCCACATTATTGTGGAAATCGACGAACGTCATAAATATGTATAAAGGGATTATCACATAGAATTGGTTTGTTACACATTGCCCAGATGTTATTGGCATATACTGGGTTTGAAGAGAGCAGGAGTCGTGAGTCAGACTTTAAATTTATTTTACGGCGCCAGCAGGTTTTACCACGTTTCAGCTGAAATCTTTCTTTTATTTAGGTCTTAGTAGTCGAGAGCGATTAATTAAAATACTTGACCAGCACAGTAAATTACTGAATAAAAGGAATGCTATCATAGTTCATTTGTATATTATCAATTCGCTGCTGGGGCTGAAAAAGGGGTGAAGTCATTTTTTTTTAGAAAATGTGATTTAGTCATTGTTTGAACCTAT
Organism: Podabrus alpinus; assembly: GCA_932274525.1. Taxonomy (NCBI): domain Eukaryota; kingdom Metazoa; phylum Arthropoda; class Insecta; order Coleoptera; family Cantharidae; genus Podabrus; species Podabrus alpinus. The sequence continues at coordinate 25,194,451 of OW026454.1, forward strand.
ATAAGCGTTATTCGTTGCATTGGTAAAATAATTTAATGCATATCAATTCAATTAACGGAGATATTACACATGCACTAAGGGATTAAGTCATTGGAGTGGTGAAATGCATTTTCGTAAACAGAGATAAGTCGACTTAACTCCTTTTGCGCTAAATTATTATAGTTACAAAATAACAATGTAATGTGTAAAAAGAGTTAAGTCAATAATCAATAATATCATAAACGGATTGAAGAGATTACAATAACATACTGTCAATCTACTTAGGCACCTTAGGTAAGTTTCAAGGTCAAATATATGAAGGAAAATATAAGCCATCAAAGCTTTAAGCTTCTAAAGAAAGTCTTGATGCAAGAAATTTGGAGAAAGGGATTATTTTCTACTTTTGAGTTCACCTGTATAAAGCTTTTAACTGGAAAAAATTGCAGATGTTTCTACAAGACTTTATAGATGAAGATGAGGATTTTAGAACTCTCAGCTCAGAAAAATGTGGTCGTAAACACAGTCAACAATAAATGCTAGATTCAAAACATGTGTATAGAAATCCACTACCAATAACAATAGAAAAGAAGAAACAACTACTGGAACTTCTTCCGTATATTTCGGAAGGAAATTGAGACTTTTATAAGAATGTAATAACCTCCATCGACGAAATTGATGTGTTTACGGATGCTTCTGATGAAAAAGAGTTTTAGTGATATTTTTTCATTTTTTGTCTTTGGATTTCATTAATTTTGAATAAAAATGTATTAAAAAAACCTTTTCTTCTACAATCTCGATAGTGAAAAAGGAGGTAAGTCAAAGAAATGTTTAGCGTAAAAAATAGGGATAAGTCAATCAAAAGTCACTTTAGCACAATTATTACAAAACAATTTATTATTATATGTTTATTTAAATTTTTTTATATCATAACATTGATATACAAAAGAAAACAATAACTTTTTTGAGCACGTTTTCTTAGTTTCTCCGTAACAAAAAATTAAAAATATTTTTTTAAAAATTTGTCAGAAGGCCTCACAAATGAAAAAAAAACAGTGGCCGTAAATCCGTTGTTAAGGAATACAGAGCTAAGCCAACGACAAATTACCAAATATGTGTAGTTTCACAGGCTTCTGTAGTACCCCGATGCTGACCAGAATGGTCGAAGTGGCAAAAAGCGCCCAGTAATAGCCAGTGGTAAGAGAATTTTGAGGAATTTAGCCCAGAAGTTCAGGAGAATACGCCATTCTGAACTCCAGAAAATTTTTAGGAAGCTGGTTGTAATGTATCGACCCGTACAAAGAGGAGAAACTGGTACGAAATTGGCTTCAAATTTAGGAGGCCAGTAAGGAAGCCAAGATTGGCACCAGCTATGGTGAAAAAAAGGTTACAGTAGGCCTATTCCCATATATATTTAACAGTGGAAGACTGGCGTATAGTAAGTACATAAAAATCATTTCATTTTTTGTTTCAAGTATTGTTTTTGCTTAATTACAGACTTGCTTTATTTTGCGAGAGGACTCGTCGACGAGTCCTCTTTTCAAATTTTGGATGACGCAGCGCAATTGGTACGGCATAGTCCATATGAAAAGTTCAACTCAGACCGTGTTGCAAAAACAGTCAAGCATCCTGTGTCAGTATCAGTATATACATATCAGTATAGTCAGATCAGTATACCATATCAAGGTACCATGCGATAACAGCAACACAAAAAGGAATTGGAACCCAAATTGCTTCCCCAAATGGAGGAATGGTTTGGTAATGGCAGGAAAGTGTTTTTGCAGGATGGGGCACCTTGCCATACTACTAAATCAATCAAAAAATATCTGATGGAAGAAAATATTCCACTTCTTCCATGGCCAGGAAACTCCCCAGATATTAATCCGATCGAAAACGTATGGGAATTCTTAAAAACTCTCCTTTTTTTTCCTTTACCTGTCCTCCCGGGTGTCCGCCGTCAGGCATTGCTTCCGGGATGATGTGTCTTAGAATCGGACCACGTTCTTCTCCTTTGATAGTGTCGTCCTAGTTTGTCGGCCGGGTAGGGGACAATGCGATGGAACTCGCGTGTGGCGTGTGCTCTTCCGCATGCCTCTCTTCCACCTGTCCGGGTTTTGCGTCGAATCGTTAGTCCTCCATTTGTGTGTCGTCCTCCGTTTGTGTGTCCTCTTCCGTTAGAGTAGCGGCGGCGGCTGCCTGTTGCTCGGCTCTCTCGGCTGCCTCCTTACATCTTAATATGGTGGTGACGAGGGTAGTTATCCGCTGCCACTGTGTCTCGTCGACGAGCATTGCTTCGATTAGGTCCTCGGGAGTCATCGTGTACCCCAGTGCTAGGGAAACCATTGTCCTCTCGCGTTCCCATCTCCAACAGTGGAAAAGGGAGTGTTCCGCGGTGTCGATTTCCTCGCAATACATGCAACGGGGGCTTGCCAACTTTCCGAATCTGTGTAGGTAGTGGGAAAAACAGCCGTGCCCTGACAGCAAAAACACTCCTGGCCAAGGTAAACATTACTATAAAGGTTCAGTTGATATCCCGAATAATTTAGCGCTGGAACCATGATGAAAATTTAAATCAAATGACTTAAAATTCCATTGATAGTATGTCTAGAGGATCGCTGCACTAATCGATTCAAAGGGGGGTCTCACTACATATTTATTTGAGTTGGAGCAATATGGGCGGTATGGCCAATAATTGAAATCCTACTGAGAATCTGTTGGGTCGAGAGATTGGATGTTTTGTCAAATTCCTATTTAGAATGAAGTAACCAGGATTTATTGGTTGAGTCCCTTAGAATGAAGTAAGTAGGTTGATTGAGCGAGTTCCTACTTAGAACCTGTTCCTAGATAAAAAAGAGTAACCTCCAGACAACAAATGAATAATTATCAATTACCTGATAGTAGGTTCTTGTGAAAATGAAAATGGAGTTCACTTCGGTTTTCACAAATAAAGAGACATGTGAACTATTTTAAGATATGGTAGGAACTGAGGCGTACAGCGCATTCCTACTCAAAATTTCTAAACAAATTTCGCTAGGATGGGGGGAGCATGCGTAAACTAACGCTCCTGAACTCTATTCAGAAATTGGGAAAACAAAAATTTAAATAATATATAGGGCGTGTAAAATATGATCGTTACATGATATTACATTTTATGCTTTTCTATTAATAAGCGTATAGTTTGCAGATTTTCTATGTTGTTAAACCCGCGCAATCCTGCTGGCTCTACAGGTTGGTAAAATTCAAGTTTATTTGTCAGCCAATTTGTTATTAACTGTGTTAGTAATTAATATAAGTGGGAAAGGAGACTTATATTACGTTAGTTTTCTATGTTAGCGTTACCTCCCTTCTTAAATAATAAAAGGACTTCTACGCCGCACCATTCATAAGTTATTTTGCTAGCATTTATTGAAAAGGACCAGCAGCTTTTTATGGTGTTGTTCCCATTTTTAGCATTTCAGAAGTTATTCCGCCTTTACCTGGCCACTTTTTATTTTAACATGGAACATGTTTTTACGGTCGTTACCTCGCAAAAATCGACACCAAAAATCGACATCAAAAACCGACACCAAAAACCGACATCAAAAACCGACACCAAAAACCGACACCAAAAACCGACACCAAAAATCGACACGAAAAATCGGCACATGTATAATTCAAATTTATAGTTTATAATTTGAATATAGAGTAGATTATCGAATAACATTTTCGCATTCACAATAATGAATTTTCAATAACAAAATTTTTATTACCAAAGATTTAAATCCGAAACCGATCGCAAAAAGAAAACTTGCTTATATAGTAAATTTTTATTACCAACACAAAAATTAAGGGATTATCCTATTATTTCATTTGTGAAATTGTTTTACTAATTTTAGATGTTGTTATGCCGGGCATTTCTTCTGAACCCAAGTTGAGAATATCTCAACTTATAACCTACCTTATTTTAACTGTATTTTGGCTAGTAACCTTAAGGTTTTGTATAAAAATATGATAGGAAATGAAATATACTTTATATATAGACAGGGAAGACCGACTACTAACCAGTGACGTCAAATTACATACTGTTGTTTATAAATATTACCATAATTGTGCTGAATTTTTCTGTACAAAACTTCGATATCAATGATATTCTTCGATTTTATGACTTACGCCTTAAATACATAAACTTTTCCGTTTTCAGCAGGGGTTTAAAAATCACACTGTACAATAAATTATGTATTTGAATTAAAAAGTTGTATTTAATTGCGCTACCTAGAATTACTAAAGTGTTTAACTTCAAACCACATTGCGGAAATACTTTTTCCAAGCACTTAGTGAAAAATTTCAAATTACTATTCCGCAATGCGCTTTAAAGCCGAAGTGAATTTGTTAACTGATTAAATAATTCTTAACAAAAATAAACACAGAGGACGGTGAAGGATAAATACAGTTTAAAAGAACTGTACTAAAAATTTAAATGTTTAATTGATATTTTAACAATTCCTATTTCTAAAGCTGGTGGCTGTTTGTACCATTAAACAAGTATTTTATTTGAACTGCTATACTATCGTCCGTATTTCATCACCAATTAACTTTTAATGCAAACGAAATAAATCATTTCAAACCTATATACAAATTAATAATGTTCAGCTTTATATATTTATAATTAACCTGAACTTGGTAAAAAAATTAGAAGATTATTTGATTATGAAATTTTAAACCCAATATTAATAATTAATGCAGTAGGTAATTGAAGTGGATAATAAAATTTATTGTGAAACCTGCAATATACGGTTAGATAACGTTATTGTGGGGAAACTAGAAAGGATTTTCTGGTGAATATAAATGTCCTAAATGTAATAAAGTAGATATAGTTTTAATATGCTGTATGTTTCCATAAGTTATAAATTTATGCCCATACATTAGCATAAAGAACAATAACATATATGAATAACTCCATCTTTAGAAATATTGCCGAATGAAATCGCTACCTATTGTAAAATCGTATTTTTGTAAAACATGGAAATTAATAAATTTCCATTTCATAAAAAAAACTATTTTTTGCAAATTTAATTAAGTAGAAAGTTTCCCAATCCTATCTGCAGTAGTCAGATACGTTTAAAAAATTATAGGATTTTTTTAAATAAATGAAAGTTGAAATATATTATTTAAATGAAAATTATTGTCACTTCCCGAAAATGCAACTTGATAGGGTGATTTTAGTAAATATTTGCAAATAATATAAAGCTGTTTTGGCTCAAATTCGAATGCATTTAAATTTACAGTTAAAATTACTCTATTTTAACATTTCAGTTAGTAGTTATTTTCGCAAACTTGACAAAAATGTATTGCCAATTTTTTTTGCACGTACTAAATGCAATACTTCTGTTGAGCCGTATCCAATGCTGAAGAAAATAAGAAATACTAGCCTGCCAAATTTAAAATTTTCCTTCATGTTTTAACGTTACAAATTGCAATAGCATTTTTAGCTTTACTTTTAAATTGTACTTTTTATAGTTAAACATCAACCAAGTCAACTACCAAACAATATATTTTACCTATTTTATGCTTTTCAATCGCTTTTTTTCGTTTTTGAATTTATTTTTACGTTTCTCTATCGTTTATTATATAAAACAGACCAGCAAGAAAACTACAACGTATAAATTTCCGTTTGCCAAATTCTTTTCCGTCAATATTAATTCAAAATTGTAATGGTCTTTAGAACAGTAATATAGGTATAGATTATATGTAATATTGAGTTATAACTTGCTGATAATATTTAAATTTTATATATACTTTTACTTTTAATTGTTTAAATATAAATTACTTGATCAGTCCAAAGCAGGACGAAACAACGTTGTCATAATTTGTATTTATAATAGCATGTGAGTTACATTTTCATTAAGTTGGTTAATAATACATTAAAGAAAATATAATGTTAGATACTTATAGATTATAATACTATACATTTTTACAACAAAATGGAAATTGATAACGACTCTTTTTTTAGTGAAATTTTAAATTTATAATAAAATGAAAAAGTATTTGAAAAGATTTTTGTGGGTGCTAAATCGTAGACGTATTCCATTCAGCTTCTTTTGATCTTTCGTGTAACAATTGCTTAACCTCTCACTAACCTTTGGAATCCTTCCCTTGCCTCAATCGTACTCGATTCCGACGTCTGCTGGGGTTGAAACCCAACATTTATTACCGGCTGCTCAAGTTAACAAGAAGCGCTTTATGACGATGATAGCAAGAATAGGAAATACTAGACGATGAAATAATATTTCACATACTCGCCGATACGATATCAACCCTATCTATTTTTTATACTTATTCAATTTTTTTTTCAAAAACGGTATCTGTATACCTACCCAAGAATAAAATTTTGTCACGCAATACTTTGTTTATATAAATTTTTAAATATTAAACTATACCATTATTTTCCCCTATGTAACCTAATATTTGAATGGCATTTTATAATTTAAGATGCTTTCACAAATCATCTGCGAAAGTGATGCTATCAATCATCCAAAGTAAATTGGAAGAGTTCGTTGTCTCAGCCACGATGTGCTGAATAAAATTCTCTCGTTACGCTCACGAGATTAATGCAGCTTAATATTTTAATGAAATAACAGATAAACTGTTTGCTTTTAAATTTTTTGTTAGAAAGAAAGAGAATTAAAGGGTTAATGATAAATAGAAGTCAAGATCGAAAAATGAAATTTCTTGTTTTATACCGTAACATTTAAATCTTATTAAATCCTTTTTATCTTTTAGACGATATTTATTTGACACGAAGAGAATTGCTTGTTCACAAAAGTAGAAAATCGGGTAGCTAAGAAAAGTGATTGAATAAGATGTAAATCTTGTGAGAAAAGGGCAAAAAAATTAATCACTAATAGGTATTTCAAAATGTATCTACAATATTGTTCTAAGATTCATTTTCGAGATAAATTATTAGCTATTGTAATATTTTCCTTCATAATATCGGAAGCACCAACTACAATCTTGATTGCTTTTTGTTTTTACAAGAACAAGAAACTTTCTTTTGTGGATAACTATGATATCGTATTGCATTAATTTTACATATTATAAAAGTTTTCAAAGTCCTTCGCAGAAAATCAATATATTGGTAGGTACATTTTTAATATTCTTTTCATTCAATTTACCACTATAATACGACAGGTCGGTATTGAATAAAAATAATGTCATTTGACATTCTAAACTATTCTACGAGTTTATCTTAAATAAGTAAATCTTTGGACCGTGCCTTTATTTCGCGATATAAAATTTTTAGTGGACTGTATGTATCAAGTGTAAAAATATTTTTATGCAAATCAATTAAATATTGAGTATATAATATTATGTATGAATACGATTCTAAGATTACACTACTTACCCATTCTGATGAGAAAGAGTTAAATACGAACGCTAGTATATAACTAATAATTAATTAATCATTTCGAAATTAACTACAAATAATAATTTTACTTGCTGTTTATTTGAGTAGGTGTTTTAAAATTACAAAAGTATTTGTATTTTCCTATAAAATTGTAGGTAAATAACAGTCAGTCAAGTGGCTAACGCGAAATAAACAAACACTGGAAAATAGCAATTCAAGGGACGGTTGAGCACTCGCAATACAATTTTTACATTTTTTTTGTAAAATAACAGGTAACGGTAAAAATAAAAGTTAAATTAATCAATGTATATTTATTACTATATGGATCAAAGAAGAAACAAGACGCTGTTAAATATATTTAATTTTGAATTTCTCTAGTATATACCTACAACAACTATATGAAATAGATGAAATATTATAATCACTCAAAAATCCAAAATCAAAATTTTGGTATTAGAAGCCACCAAACGCAACGCAGTGATATCAATGTGCTATCGGGATGACAAATAGATACAGCGGCGGCTCGTGACTTTTCCATTTGAGGAGGCTAATTTTACAGCTTAACTACCTTATAAAATAAAACTTAAAAAAAAATTTAATAAAATATTATTTAATCTGCGGTAGACACATGTTTCGAGCTCGTTGGCTATCTTCAGTACTGTGTAATGGAAAAAATTGTTCGATGAGTGCAGTGTTTTTTGGAAAAAATGCTCTACAATATAGAGATTAATATTATTTTAAGTCATTCGAAATTTATGAAGCTTTAAACGTAAGAGGTATACGGCGATTTTTAGTATTCGCGAAGTGATCGATGATATTCTCGTAGAATTCATTATTTCGAGACAATAAGGTAACGAATTCCTCTTCAATAGACATTACCGCGACGTTACTTAACCGATTTTGATTCATCGTATTACGAGTGTAAGTATTAATACGTTTTAGTGTGGAAAAACTTCTTTCAACCGAAGCCGATGTTACCGGTATGGTGACGACCACACATAAAGGTTTGTAAAATTCAGGCATACAACTGTGTAAATCATTTTTGAAAGTAAAATCTAATATCTCTGATGGAGTCATACATTGTCCAAACATTTCGGGGTCATTATATGCTACCGATAATTCATTTTTGAGTTGGATTTGATCAAAAAATGGATACTGCTCTAATAGACTATCTAATAAATTTTGAGGAAAGTTTTTCCTATAATCTGAAAATTTAGCAAATGTTAATAGATCAAAAAAGTTTAATTTATGTAAGTCTGCAAATCTAACTTCAATTTGCACGATAACCGTATCCAAAATTTCCGCAAAAATTTGTTTATAATTTTGACGCATATGTGATAAATCAAATAAATGTCGTTTTTCGTTTTTTTCTGAGCCGGCTAGCAATTTAATTCCAAACTGTTAAATATGTTGTCAAAATACAAATCATCAATACGGTATATATCTGTGCCGAGTTTCGATTAATTTTGTTAAACGACATTTGGCGAAATTAATATAGGTAAGTTTACGTACTTTGTAAAATTGAAAATACTACGTCTGTCTGTTCAAAAATTAATTTAAAAGTTTCTAATAAAAAGCAAAATTTTGATTCATTTCAATATTGTCTTAAACCAGCGCTTCTCTATAATAGTTTGAGAGTCGTTTTTAAAATCATCGCTGTCGATTATAAAATTAAATACGTCAATTAATTGTTGTTTTCTTAATTGCACTGTAAATACTGCTCGCGAGGTAAAATTCCAACGTGTAGCAACGTTTGTCGAAATTTACTGCCACAAATTTCATTTCAAATATGGTCCGTTTGGTCGATTTTGAAAAAAATGTGGAAAATCCGTTCAAATTTGAAAAAAAATTCGGGAATCCTTATTTGAATTACATGATTATATTTAGAACATATTATGCATGATAATGCAAAGAATTGCAAGCGTCTCCATAAGAGGCCCAGCCTCCAACGCCTGTAAAATTACTATGTTCGTACATTTAGTAAGATAACACAGACTAGTATGCGCTTATGTTACAAGCTTATTACTTACAATTCATCTGTTATTAGCTCATGTTGATATGAAATTTACTAACGAGTAGCCTCTATGACGTATCTCAGACGTACTACCGTATTCTGGGTTGCCTAACTCTGTGCTAAATGAACTAAGAAGATAAAGAAAGGCTAGCCGCTGGATATGTACTATTTCGAATTTATATCAGGCGTAAGTCAAGTTCTTAAGCTAATTTCATTATTAAATTAAATTTTGTTTTAAACAAAAATTTAAAAAAAATTAAAAATTGGAAAAAATACTAATTTAAAACGAAATATAAATAGCAAGTCCGTCCAACAATTTGAGAGGAGGCTAAGCCTCCCTTGCCTCCATTGACAAACCGCCGCTGAATAGATATCACTGTGACTTTTTCAAATTTACCACATTACTGTATTAATATCCGCTTCAATGATATCGCATCTTGATACCAAGTGACACCTTGTGATGGAAATAAGACCTGGTGATAGCAATATAATATGACTACACAATTAATTATATTTTTAAAAATAATATTATCTAATTATTTTTAATTCATACCTAATTTTTTTTTGTTAATTTAATCACGTTATTTTCGTGACTGTAAATTTAAACAACATTTAATCAACCACTGTGGAATAATGATGTTGGGGGTAATCAGAAGCCTTCTTGGAGGGACCATTACTTACCTAGTTACCAGCGCGAAATTCACTAATTAACTGTCTTCATAAATACAATACAGATGAGAGAATAGGATGTTGGGATAGAGGAGACCAAATAAAACTAAAAGTTTGCTATAGCCAACGTTTCGGCGTTATTATTACACCATCTTCAGGGCTAAAAGATACAAAATGTTACACTCAAAACAATCACCCCTGAGAGGCAGACTCACCAAGCAAACTAAGATGAAAAATGTTTCTCGTCATTTTTTTTCTTTTTTCATCTTGGTTTGCTTGGTGAGTCTGCCTCTCAGGGGTGATTGTTTTGAGTGTAACATTTTGTATCTTTTAGCCCTGAAGATGGTGTAATTATAACGCCGAAACGTTGGCTATAGCAAACTTTTAGTTTTATTTGGTCTCCTCTATCCCAACATCCTATTCTCTCATCATTGACCTGGGAAGAAATTTAATATCAATCAAATACAATACAGTAGAAACTCGATAACGTGAGCACAAAAATCTCAAGGAAGAGGAGGAGCCTTCTAGCAAATTATATATTAATATTAATTTACTCATAGGAATATGCAATATTTTATTTGTATTTCCTGTAAACACCTGAAAAGTCGTATACCTAAACTGATTTTAGTGCCCATTTTTTTCCAATAATTAATATATCATACAGTATATTATATTATCGTGATACTAGATATGATACTAAATGGTTATAATTAACTTTAGAAGTTAAGGCTGCAAGCCACCTAAGTGAGCCAGGAGGCCGAGTGCTTTTGGTTTTAACATATTGTTGCAATAACCTAGAGCAGCATTTCTCAAACTTTTTAGTCACAGTACTCTGGAACCCTTTGAGCTACAAAGTTATTTAAAAATAGAAAAAAGAAAAGTTTTCTTTAAATTCACAATAATCCAGACAAGGAATACTTTTAGCTTACAAAAATTCCTTGTAAGCTGAAATGTGACAGATACATATTGTGTATTTGAGTGACCGAATGAACTCTACTAAAAGTCATTTAAAATCTGTGACGGACAACTCGTTGGGGTTGGGAACGAATTCCCAAATTCCAACAAATTGCCCCGTAAACGGCCGAATTCCCAAATAAAGGGAAATTGGCGGAAACCTCTGCAGAAACAGCTTGCCAACTAGCCAGTGGGAGGGGGTGGGTTCAGTGAATAAGGAATATTCCGCGGACGCTGTACTGCAGGAGGGGGGAGTCGAGATCGTGAAAAGATGAATGAATAAGGGCGCCACCTAGGTCTGATTAAAGGGAAAACGTAAGAAAACTTACCTTGAAGGTCGCTCTTGTACTTACGCCGGGATACGTTGTCGAGCCGGATTTCCAATCGAAAGGACCATGACAATGCGGTGAAAACCTAAATAAGGCACGACGTCTTCCCAAGCAAAGGGCTTTGTAAATAATACCCGCCTAAATCGCGTGGCACATTTATTAAACAAAAACATAAAAATAATTTTGACGACAAAATTGATGAGCGTCTTAATTTCTAAGAGGCTACTGTGCTTGACAACAACAACCTGCCAGCACACGCGTTATGACGCTTACTTACTAACACAATAAACTTAATTGCTAAAATAAAACAACATAAAATAAAATAAGATAACAAAGGAAACAGTAATAACTAAAATTAAAATAACAAAACGTAGTCTAAAAACAAACACGCCACTGGTGTTTAACACCAAATCGTAGATGCTACACCACTGGGGTTTCAAACAAGATGGGTCCGCCACTGGTGTTAAAACAAGATGGATACGCCACCGGTGTTAATGCCAAATTCACTAGGGGCGGTCGACCCTCAATACTTCTCAGTACGTAAAGCAATTCAAATTTACCCAATGTAAAAAGGTACACACAAGAACGTACAACTTACGCGATTTTAAATACACAGATAAGTTAAGGTGATAAAAACAATCGCATTTCAGTGGCGTAGCGAGGGGGGGAAAGAGGGGGCATCATGCCCCGGGCGCTACTCACAAAGGGGCGCGAAATGGTCCGCGAAACAAAAAATTGCTGGATAATTTTTATTTTTATTATTATTGATTTCTGAAAAATATATTTTAAATTTAGTGCCAGTGTAATATAATAAATGTTAATTTTTAAATAAAAAGGAAAAAAGGAACACTAATAGTCTAAATCAAACTGTAATAATATATTCATAATAGAAATGGCACGTCTTTTCTACTGGCAGGGCTGACTCGACCTGTGTCTGTCAGCACTTCCATATGGCATCTACGCTGTGTGGTTACATAAATTATCTCCTTTCTTAATTTGTCTGATAAAATAATATGTTATAATAAATATTTGCAGGGTACAAAGTACAAACATTCTTTCTTTCAGAACACTATTTATTTTTATTTCTATAAACGCAATGTAGCTTACGCTTGTTATATAAAATAAATAATAGGTATCTTTTGAACTAATTCTAGATGATCATATACATTTCAAAATCTAGTCTTGTTTTCTCAACTACATTTTTTGTCTCAAATTTAAAGCCTAGCTTGAGCCTATGACTTTATTTATTTTACTTTATTTATTTATTAATTTGCGAGTATATTTTACATATAATATTATATGGTTTTCGAATGGGGGGGGGCGCTAAAAAGATATTGTGCCCCGGGCGCGAGTTAAGCTCGCTACGCCACTGTCGCACTTACTTAGTAATTTTTCGTCAAGTCCATTCCTATAGGCGTTCGTCGTTGTATTAGTACAATACTCTGGGTCGTTTCGATCGGGGTTCCAACGCTTTGACGGTCCCAGCAAAAGTTTGGATGGTACGGAATCGATAAAGGTGACGGTGGAATTTTCTACAAATGGCGATGACGCCGGCCTTATCATATAGGCAAATCTTTCCCAAATGGAGTATCCCACGTAAAGATGCAACGAGCAAACAACACAGTTCCCGCCAACAAATCAACACAACGGAAAAGGGGAACTGGCTTCGAGAAAACTCCAGGGAAATTAGAAAAACACACACACACCGGTTTCCACACCGCTTCAAGCAACGATCACACCCAAGCCTTGTTGCTCGACAAAAATCTCTATCTCGACCATCATAATTACCGACCGTGATTATTATCGACCTAATGCCATTGTGAAGCAATCGCACTATAGGGCGTTTAGGGACGTACGTAATTAATTAAATCTAAGGGCGAATCTACGAAACCCGTAGATATTCAAAAGAATATTACAAATCATTCTCTCAATTGTTAATTTTGGTTCCTCTAACGTGGCTATTCGTTTATAATTCGCTTAATTTCATTTTTAGAGAAAATTATCAGCAGACTAAAATTGAAAACCACAAATTCTCTACAAAGTTGATATTTCAGAATTCATTTCAGATGACATATATAAAAAACGTTTTCCAAGTTTTAATTTTTAAAGTAAAACGTATTTCGGATTTCTGAAATTTATTTTTTTTCAGAAATGGTATGATGCAGGCTAATTTTGAAAAATTCTAATTAGTACTGGAAATTTTTATGTTCTAAAAGTTTGATCTGATGAGAAAATTGTTCGTAAAGCTGAAATTAGTTGGCTATAGGCAAAAGCTACGTTAGCGGAGTTAAAATCACCAACTAGGGAAGAAACCGTCAGGGGATTTATAGAAATTTTGGGGAGTTCCATTGGTCATTCAAATATTATGCATGTTTGCAAAATTTCAGCTTGTCTACATTTATTGACTTTTCTTTGCCTGGATTGGTAGAAATATTTTGTAAAGATCTGTTTTGGAGAGAATTTTGTACTCTTCAATTTTGACCTGACGATAATTTTCCTAAAAGTAAAATTTAGAAGTTATAGGAACCAAACCCTGCTGCATAAACTAAAATTATCAATTGGGGAAAGAACCACAATGCAAGTTTAGGGGACTCCTTGGTGGTTCATCTGGATACTCAAATACACATATCCACTAAATTTCAGCTTGCCCAGATGCTTTGCCAGCTCGACCCATTTTTTACATAAACAGATATCGACACTCCCAACGAAGAAGGATGTAACTCACTTTTACCTATTTTTCAGGAGAGTGATTTGACAGTTTGAAAACTTCTAGAAGTATTATTTTAAGTCCGAAAAAAATATTATTAAGTGACTTTTCTATTTCAATTGATTTAAATTTTGTCAGTGCTGTATTCTCTTTTTAATTGCTCGGAAGATTACTTAATATTGAAATTAAAATATGTGAAACCAAGGTAGCTTAAAACAAACCAGAACCCTGAACCCAAATATACCTAAAGAAGTCAAATATATGAAGAACAAATTCAAAAAAATCTGATGTGGCCATCGCATCACTTTCCGAACAGACGCAAATTTTTACATTATATTTTTAAATAAAATGGTTACATAATTTCAACAGTAAATCGATGAAAAATTTCATATTTTGCCAAAATAGGAAGAAAAAAACTTTTGAATGCCTATATCTTGCAAACGAAGCATTTTTGGACCCATGTTATTAGAAACTTTTCATCTTATTTTCGTTAGTAGAATGCGGTTTACTATTTTATTTACAAATACAAAAAATTTTTACAAATACAAAATTTTTTGAAACGCCCTGTATATTTTAGAGAAAAACTTGTAGGACAAAAAATGTAGGAAATTCCATAGCGCTAATTTTTTGTTATTAATATTTTTACATATTTAATTTCGTTTCGAAGTTATGACGCATAATGTCATAATAGCTCCAGGTAAACCCCCCTTTCCCGTTGCACGATTTAAATTATTTTCATCTGGCTTCGTCTTACGACAGGAAAAAGCTTATATGCAAAATTTGGAATGATTTGCTTGCTTCGTTTAGACGATATCGTGTTCACAGACGTACATATTGCAATGTCCGAAACTGACCACCACGTCAATAGAAATGATAACGTCACGATTTAAAAATTTGTTTATTAATAAAGAGCACATGACTTATTTGTTCGAACGTAAAAGTTTTATCTGAAACCAAGAATTTAGTTTAACGTCACAAATTTATATGAAGAAAGGGTCACGGAACGAGATAACAAAATAAATTCAAAAATGCAACGTTTTAATTCTGTTAATAAAATTGTTTGTTAAAAATTATAAATTAATTTAATTATTAATAATAAGAAATGTAATTAGAAATCAAAATAATTGTTCAATGTTAGTTTATAAAAATGTGTTAAAACGTAAAGCTTAAATAAGAATAATTTTACACTTATCGGAGTGCATCGCAATTCAATGTATCACAAATGGGAAAGACATTTTCTTCAAAAGTTTACTGGAAGATCACAGGAGATGCAAGTACTTTAATTTAATCTGAAACATAAAAATTTTATTAAAATTTTATAAGTGATATTGGGCTTGAGCTTTACCTGCAAAATTACAACGTCAATAAATTGATTTTATTTCGACCAGAGAAAAAATCACATTTGCCTTGAAGAACACAGGTAACGATGGAAAAACAATTGAGAAGAGGGGTGGTTGTTGAATTAATTCGATGAATGGCGTGGTGAAATTTAAGCGCCCTACAAGAAATTAATTTATTAGTAAAAATTTCGATTCAAACCGAATAAAAGGTATAAAAATTAAAAAGTAAATTTAACTTACGTGTGTTACAAGTGTTTTGGATCAAAAATATTGAAGGATCGACGATATTTTCACAAATAACGATATACGAATTTACACGTGTTGGAAAAGGCATCCACTCGTATTTATGCGACTGTACACCATCGATAAGAAATTGATACTGGGTTTCATGGTCATTCATCTTGGTAACCAGAAAAGAACCAGATTTTTAAAGGTAAAGCCAAACAATTTTCATTTTAACAAAAATTAGTGCGGACTTATAAAAATTTCTACCGCGTTACTTCGACATAGCATTTATAGTTTTGGGGTAATATTAAGGATTTATTTAATTGATGTTCACGATTTATTTAAAAATAATTACATTTTATATAATAAAATTTACCATTGCATTCTAAAACGGAGCATAATTTTTGTGATATCATTCCAAAGACCATACTATTCTATTTCAGCTTCACGATTTGGTCAAGGAAGGAACCCAACTTGAGAAAAGGTAGGTCTGTGCTCACCGAAATTGTTAAGCCGAGGTATAAATTTCTTTTATTTGTATTTATCAATAAAAATTTGCATACATTTCTATTGACGGGGTACATTTACGTACACCTGTACAAGACATTAATATAAAAACGTGCAGCCCTAGTAAAGCTCCGAGGGTACACAGCAATATACACACACACACACACACACACACCTACATACAGACATCCTTCCAAAAACGATAAAAATGGATTCAGGGGACCTCAAAACGTGAACATCTGTCAAAAAATTGGGGGGTCAAATTTTGACTGATAACAATACTTTCCTTACCTAGGGGTTCGGAAAGTAAAAATTCATATTATTGCCGAATTATTAATAATACATTTAAATGTAGGTGTGCCATATACTACATAATATTATGTAGATGTACTTGTTTATTAAGGAAATTTATCTCACTGTTATTCTTTACTTTAGTAATCTCCGGTGCTACCAATGGGTTCAATTTATAGCATTTTCTATATTTATTCAACATTTTAGTTTTGCCTGTATTTATCTAGTGCTGTTTTAGATGTAAATATTTGCCAAAAATTGAGTTATGTTTGTCACTAATTTGGTTTTTGACACGTACTCCAAGTTTCCTACCAGTTTCACCAATGTACATATTGCTATGTTCCATTAGGTATATTAAAATAAATTTCCACCCTTGGAAACACACCACTTTAATTACTCTTAAATCAGGGGCTCTCAAAAATCAAGCATTTCGCAGGTTACACGACACTGGTTATTTCCTAGATTATTTAAATTACCTTTTCCTTTACCTAGAATCAACCCTTTGTGGAAATTATCAAAAACAAAATCTACCATTAAAAATGCGTTACTTTTAATTTCAAAATATAATATCAAAATCATGGATTAATTGCTTATATCACATTAAATCATCAAAAATAAAATCAAACAGGTTACTTGTTGAAAAGTGCATGTGTTTTATTTAATTAAATTGTTTATCATTATCATAATTTTATCTTGTCCGTTTCGCGTATTAATTTTTAAAAAGCGCACTAAAATTTTAGAAAAGTTTGTTTGCTACCTTATTTCGTTGACTTCATTGTTGAGTGGTGTATGCAGTCCTTTACTTAAATTCGTGCTGATTAACTGCTACCAGTTGAAGTTCTTCGTTCCAAAATTTTATCTTTCATCATCTGCTTTAATTCGCAACGCAATTACTCCAAAATACATTTTTATTGAAGGTACGTATTGTTTCCTTTGTTTCACCATAATATTTTATCTCTTCCTCTTGTATTGATTAAAATTTCAGTAGGTTTCTTAATTATCACCTAAAGTGACACTTCTTCGCACATTTTTTATAACTAATTAATTTTTGTTCCAGTTTTGGTTTTACGTCAAGCCTAACGGAGGTCTGGATAGAAAACTGAATTGTTTAAACGAATTGCCCTTCGGTCTTTGTTCGTATTTTGGATAAATTCTGCGTAGAAATCGATTTTCGTTCGATTCTATCAACCAATGATGTGTTTAATTTTGAATTTGAAATTTTTAAGTAAGGGTACGTTTATGTTGGAGCTGCGATAAACGATAAGAGCGACGATACTAGCGAAGCAAAGAAAATGATGTCATTATTTTATATGCAGGTGTTTATATTGGAGCGAAGCTTTGAGCAACGCTTGGCAGCAGAGCAACGAGTAGGGTATGTTTATGTTGGAGCTGCGATAAACGATAAGAGCGACGATACTAGCGAGGCAAAGAAAATGATGTCATTATTTTATATGCAGGTGTTTATATTGGAGCGATGCGTTGAGACACGCTTGGCAGCCGAGCAACGATAAGAGCGGCGCTAATTGTACTGCCTATTTTCTTTGCTTTTATCAGGTGTCATTAGCCGCTTTTCGGATAAAATTGGTCTACTATGACAATTTCTCCATCTTTTTTCAATCCCATCAGAGATGTGCGAAAGTATGTAATCAAAGGTATCTATTCTCATTCTCATATATTCCATAAATTTTGCAGGGTGTTGCCTTAATTGTTTGCAAAGATGATGATATTCTCCAAACATGTACCTTTGGGTATTTCTAGGGTGCGCAGAGCATTTGCGCTTTTTATTAGCACTTTCAACAATATAATACTTTACGGCATTTGAAGTTAAAAGTATTTCTTCTTCAGAATCACTCATTTTTAAACAAAATATTTTTAATTAATTGGTTTGATTTAGATAATAAATGAAACATCACCTACAAAGCAGAGATCGTCGCTATTGTCGAAGCTCCACTATAAACTGCATATCATAGAAATGAATTTTGCGCTGCTCTTGTCGCTGCTCTCATCGCTGCTCTTATCGTTTATCGCAGCTCCAACATAAACGCCTATTGTCGAAGCTCCACTATAAACTGCATATCATAGAAATGAATTTTGCGCTGCTCTTGTCGCTGCTCTTATCGCTGCTCTCATCGCTGCTCTCATCGCTGCTCTTATCGTTTATCGCAGCTCCAACATAAACGTACCCTTAGGTAAGTTCGTAGCTTTTAAACACACTTTTTGATTTAGTTACACTTCTTATTGTTTTAGATAAATATGCGAACAATTAACTTTGTTTAATTTATGATCTGATTTAAAATATCTATACAGGCGAGCAACCTTTTAAATGCAAATTAATGTTGTTTACAAATTTCAATAAACGGTTATTATAAAGTTTGAACAAAATTAGGTTTTCCTTTTAGACAATAATACAAATTATAAATAATGGTTATATCGATTAATTAATAAGTTTTTATACATTTTTACAATTTATTTACAATACAAAACAATATTTTATGATGTCATGAAGTAATTAGGTTCAAAATATCGCATCTTTAGTGTGATTCATTTGTTTATTCATTTGTTTTTGAAATACTTGGGTGATATAATCTGATTCTCTGTTTAGCTAAGGTAATTCTTCATTTCTGATACCTTTTTCAATCTATAATGTTGTTAATTGACTTTTTGAAATACCCTGTTTTTATAGATTTTGCAATATCTTAATTGGCTTTTCATAATAAAACATGACAATATGTCGCAACACAACACAGTATAGTCATTACAATATAGTTGGTACTGCAATGTCCCGTACCTCTTAATCCGCCCCACGTTGGGCGCCAAATTTTATGCACTGACCCGTGCCTTAATCGCCCCTACGTTGGGCACCAAATTTTATGCAATGTCCTCGTGCCTCACGTTGGGCCGACAAATTTTATGCAATGTCCCGGCTGCTGATATGAGATGAATAGAGCTTATGATAAATATTTATACCCTTACCTGGATGCTTATCCCACAATGATAACTTACGTGGAGAACTTTTGTAATTTTTAACCTCGGCTTGCCCAAAAGTGATGAAATAAATTCTTTTATTGTTTGTAAACTTCACTCTACTACATTTGCTCATCTTTAGAATGAACAAGATTCATTTTTTTATACTTTTGTAAATTTGATTTAAATTCAAATAAAATCTTTTCATGGCAATTTGATTTTTAATATAAAATAATAAATTTTCACAAAATTGTTGTCATGGAGACAAACGAACATTTAACATGTGCTTTTAATAATAATTTTAACAATTTTCCTAATTCTAAATAAACGATTTAAGAGCGCGGTGCGGAAAGAGAGAGAGGGAATGATGTTGAAAGAAGGCTCTAATCTTTTGTACAAATTTAAAAAACTAAACGTCGTATCGATGTAATTATTTTTTTATATTAATAAGAAAAGACTATTGAAGGCAATAACCAATTTTGAGCGCTTTAAATTAAAAGTAAATAGGTTAATTTAATTTATGAAAAAGGACAATTTTGAATTTTTATGACAACCGATCTAATGAAACTTCGTTATTGCCTTCTGCAGATCATTATAAGGACAAAACCTGATTTTGAAGCGATTTCATCATCAATTATAGAAAACTTGTACAAAACTTGTAAATCAAAAAGTGGACTCCCTTAGTGGAGTTTTAAACTATATAAAATCAACTTAATGCACAAAGGGTTCAAGGGTTCCCTTAGATATGGCGCAAATAATTTTTTTAAATTTCTACAAAAGATTAGAGACTTCTTTCAACATCATATCTACTGCTTCCCTCTTTCTCTTTCTGCAGCGCGCTCTTAATTAAATGTTTGTAAAATAAAGATTTTTTGATATATTTAAAGTTTTAAATTCTTCCGCACTTTAATATTAAGTAATCGCTTACCCCAACTTTTGTTGCGTATAAGTTCATTCCCAAGCGTATAGTATCCCAGTTATTTGCACCTCGAAATCGTTGCAATTCACCTTACTGTGATCATCCATAAAAATTTTAACAATTATCCATCAATTTCATCGGCCATCAATATAAAATCTTGAGGTATTTTTAGTGTGTTAATAATTTTAAACATTTTCCATATAATTTTATCTTTTCCAGCATCAATTCTCTTCACTTAACCTTACTTTTGTTTAAAGATGCACATTTTTTTACATATTTCTTTGGAACAACTAATTTTACGTGTGGTACCTTTCATGATATTTCACGTTGTTAAGGTCAACAAACTTCGTTGTCAAAGATCTCCAGTTTCGTTGTATTTTTCAACGCCTGTTGGTTTTTTATGTAACTCATTTTCTATTGGCCGGTATCGTTCATAAATTTTACCACATTTCAAATTTCATTTAAAATAATATTTTTTTTTAGTAAAGAAATG
The DNA here is from genome assembly GCA_932274525.1 of Podabrus alpinus. Classification (NCBI taxonomy): domain Eukaryota; kingdom Metazoa; phylum Arthropoda; class Insecta; order Coleoptera; family Cantharidae; genus Podabrus; species Podabrus alpinus. The sequence continues at coordinate 25,215,223 of OW026454.1, forward strand.
TAAATTGGAAAATACGGTGCACTATTAAGAAATGTAAATTGGGAAATACGATGCACTATTAAAGTTTTAATTGAAGCAAATAATTGTCCCCTCAACTCATGGCACCAAGCCGTCATACAAGTGTCATCAAGAAAACCTTTTTTTAATGCGCATAACACAACTAATCCTAATTAACCTAGTTTTAACAACATTTACTAACCTCATTATAATATCCAGTTATTAATTATCATATTTAATTCATCAACATTAATTTCACCAACATTCATCACCACCATTTTAGTTTAATCAATTATTGTTAAGTTTTAAGTTTTTTTATTGTTAAGATTGTATCGAATTGCATGAATATACTCTCTCTCTCTTGAGAGAAAACAGGAAAAAAAAAACCTCATTATAATTAACAATAACACATTGATTTTTATATGGTATAAATTTATCATTTTTATACTACCCACGACTCAATCGTCGTATCTCCTTGCCATGATTTCTCATTAATGCAACTTTTAATTAATATTTTACCTGAAACTTGTTCATCCCTTTGATTTGCCGATGCAGCAGAGCAAAGTACTATTTTTAATAATCAAGTTAATGGAATATAACTTGCATGCAATAATTGTTTAAATAATGTAAATTTATTTATAATAAAAATATGCTAATCGCAACTATTTTGTAGGAAGTTTTATGATCTACAAAATTATTTATTTGCTACTTTGCTCTACCTCGAATAGTTTGCCCGATGGATACGTAGAAAGCGCTCACTGCACCAATTTTTGTCAATTTTATGTCGTTTCCAGCTGTTTATATTCCTCTGAAGATATGTTTCAAATTCCACAAAATTACCAATTTCGTTACATTGCCCCTTTGAACATGACATCCAAATTTGAAGCTGTTCCAATTTGTGTCATTGGTAACTCATTATTTTACAGGTTTATTATATGCCTCAATAATATGAAAACCACCACTGTTAATAAACATGTTTTTAAACTATGAGATTCCTCACGCTATTGAGAGACAAGAAATTGTCAACTTTCGGTTATTGGAAGACGGGTGAATAAGCAGATACATTGTGGGTTTAAAAATTTTTTTAAATAAAATATATTGCAAGTTGAAGAACGGTCCAGTTCGGACACTGAAAAAAATTACTCGCAAGTTTTCACTTACATAAATACAAAAATATTTTTGTGCGTGGCGGTCTTGGATATGACGCATAAAATGTCATTTTCTAAATAACCGTTATTCCAAATGAAAAAATTCAAAAATCGTTAGTTTTGGAAGATTCTAGCCTACCAAGATTATTAGAGGTATTTTTGGGTTTAAAAGCTGAATTTCGAGATTTCACGTGATTAGTAAAACGCGAATTGTGTAATCCACAGTTTTCGCGTAAAATCGAGTTTTGCAACTCCATGAACACACGTGCGGTTTTTACTCTGCTAAAAATTATTTTACGGTACTTCTAATAAATGAATCACTTCTAAAAATTGACTAAAACTACCTATACTCATCCTCTCTATTGCACGATTTTTGTACGACCGGTGGTCCGATAGATTTGTAATCCTTCGAGTATAAGAAATCGTCTCAGCTAGTCATTACATTTTAAAATTAAAGTACGAACAGTATGAACGATAGAAGTACATGGACACTACTATGTACATAAGGGCTGACGAGACGACGCCGTTCTGATGAGAAACAAATTTGTCAATGTATACGATATACAAAAATTGGTATTTTGAACTAAACTGGGGCTTTCAATTTCAAGTAAATGTTCATTAACTTGATAAAATATTTAAAAGGATAATTTTATTATTATAGCACACTAACTTTAATTAAAAAGAAATTAATTATTATAGGTACGTTTATTTACTTGATAAAAGAAAATTGTAAATCACTTTTATTTTAAAATAAATTATATTCGACATTTTGTTAAATATTTTTTTCTGTCAGTTATTGTTGGTTAATTTTTCTTAGGTGCACTCGCCATTTTAATTTATGTCGAAAGTTTTTAATAATTAAATTCGTTAAATTAACATTCATTTTTTAAAAATTGTAGAATTGAAATTGAAAAGAAATATTATGCATTTACCTTTAAAAAAAAAGAATTTAAATTTGAACTACCAGTTTTTTATTCAATAATGATACAATAATCATAATAATAATAACTGTATTATATTATACAGTTTCCATAATGGGCACACATGGTACTTTTCCCATCCCATCTAGAACTCAAAACAACCACTATCTAAACATAATAAATTATAAGATAAAACGGTAAATCCCAGTCATGTAGGAATTTAATTGTGGTAAAATAAAAATAGAGCAAATTAATATTTTTCCTGTTTTCTTCTATTTATACCCTCCTATTGGAAAATATCACGAGATACAATAGTACAATTTACAAAATGCATTTCGTAGATGATTTAATAAGATATATTGTAAACTATTAAGGTGTTTGTTAGATTTTCACATTGTTTAATCATTTTAATATGTAAATTGTGTTTTAACTACCTGGCACTTATACAACTTGTGTTACCAATTATATTACGTTTCTCCTACTTAAAAATTTGCATGCACTTGCCTGCACAATCAGTATGCATTCTACGCTTCATCAGTATGCACTCAGTATCAATTCTGCACTCAACGAATTAATGTATTTGCACCTCATGATATTTGTACTAAATTAGCAGTTGTAATTAATAACAATAAATTTATGTCAACATCAAAGAGTTACGTGAATAAAGTGTTTTATTTCAACGAAAATCATTCAACGTTCAAAGTTAAATTTCCAGACGTATTTTTAACAAGCGAAATTGGCGTCATTTGATTCTCCCAAAAATCAGTGGCATCCAATCCTCCATTTTGGTCCTTCTAGCCGTATTGGTCATCAGCGCCAGCATCTCACGAGGTAATAATCGATTATTAACCGGGACTTCTAAGTAAGCGAAGGCAAAATAAGATTATAACCAAGTGACCAAAGCCCAAGCTACGGGTCCGCCATTTTGAAGCGCCATTGTTAGTCTCCAACGGGACAACTACAACGGCCATTGCAAGTCTCTACCAGGGTTTCATCTACAACAATCCAAAGTCGGTAATATAATTAACTGCACCTTTTTACCATTTACAGATCCCTGCTTCTACTTGTTAGTCAAGTTACAAACCTTTGTAACCTTCGTATTTTAATTAGCATAATTTTCATTGCCAATGTCAAATATGGAACAATTAAAAAAATCCAGAACTCAGGTAAAAGCAAAGATAACGAGATTCGAATCATTTGTTAAAACATTAAAAGCAAATGAACAAAATATTTTAGGCAACCAAATTGAGTCACTACAGCTTCGGCTGGATAATGTCATACAATTATTATCAGAATTTGAAAACATTCATCAACGAATAGTTAACAGTCTCGCGGAGAATGACACTTCCGAAGACACCCATTTAGTCGAATTTGAAAGTAAATATTACGACCAGATTGGTCTTGCTAAAGAAATAATCAAAAAGTTTTACAAAAACATTGTAGATTCACAAAATGATAATGCACCAAATTTAAGTATTTCTGGGCGTAGTTCACCCAACGATTCGTTGCACGGTTCAATTAGATCCAGCCACAGTCAAATAAGTACAGGGATGAGTAGGCACTTTATTAGTTTGCCAAAAATAAATTTATCAAAGTTTAACGGAGATGCAAACGCTTGGTTAGAATTCAAATCTATATACACGAATTTAATTCACGAAAACGAACAGTTAGACGAAATTCAAAAGTTGCACTATTTAAAATCTAGTTTAACGCACCAAGCCTCCGACGTCATAAGCTCATTAAGTTTTACTAAAGAAAACTACTCCATTGCATGGAATGCACTAAATGCACGGTTTGACCAACCAAGGGTTATTCTTAAAAATCACCTGAATTCAATTATTGATCTTGAAATTCAACAAAAAGAATCAGCCCGTGAATTAAGAAAGATTAACGACAGCCTGTTTAAGCACGTCTCGGCTTTAAAGTCACTTGCCGAGATCGAACAGCTGTTCGAAGCATTAATCGTTCACCTCGTTGCAAACAAATTGCACGCAGGCACGGTGCGCGAATGGGAATTCAATTTAAATAAAAATGTAGCTGACCTACCCACTCTAAACCAATTCAAAGAATTTCTAACGAATCACGCGAATTTATTGGAAAACATTGAAAATCGGTTACCCAAGAAAGGTCACGAAAAGCCTAAAATTCATTCGAAATCATTCGTCGCCACCACCCCCCTCTGCGCTCTTTGCGAGGGAGAACATACCATTAGCCGGTGTGAGCAATTCACAAGTCTCACCACCGAACAAAGATCTGAAAAGGTCAAGGAATTAAAAATATGTTTTAATTGTTTGTCCAAGGGACATTTTCAACCGCAATGTTCCTCAAAATACACTTGCAGAATATGCAAGTCAAAGCACCATACTTTGCTTCACGTCACGAAGCGAGGTGCTAGAGCTCCTGCAGTCTCTACTCCAACGGTCGCGCCTACCGTTGAACCAAACCAAGTCGTATCTGCATTTTGCTCTACGACCACACAAATCCTATTGCCCACAGCTAGCGGCAAACTACAAGATTCTACGGGAAATTTTCATTCCGTACGTATCCTACTTGACTCCGGCAGTCAGTCCAATTTCATAAGAGCTAATATTTGCAATAAATTAAAGCTATGCACCACAAACGCAAACGTTTTAGTCACCGGACTAAGCAATTCAAGCACCAATATAAAATCGAAATGCAGCATACAACTGCATTCGAACCGTTCGAATTTTAAAATTAATTTAACCTGCCTTGTGCTAGACCGCATAACGGGAAGCGTCCCTAATGTCAGCATAAACTTGAGTAATTTTAAAATACCCGGAAACATTCGACTTTCCGACCCAAACTTTGACAAACCCGGTGAAATTGATATACTTATAGGATCCTCTACATTCTTTGAGTTGCTTTGCATCGGTCAAGTCAAATTGGGTACCGACTTACCCATACTACAAAAAACTTATCTCGGTTGGATCATCTCAGGTCCTACCGGCGCACATTCCAATCAAGTGCAATGCAATCTTAGCATTTCAAACGACTTGCAAGAACAACTCTCCCGATTTTGGGAAATTGACCATTATCCTACTGATAAGGTATTGTCACTTGAGGAAAATGCCTGTGAAGCCCATTACACCGCAAACACTCGCCGCGATGTTAATGGTCGGTTTATTGTTACGATTCCTTTTAAAAACCCTCCAGTTTTATTAGGAGATTCATTTAGCACTGCTCAGAGGAGATTTCTCCTTCTGGAGCGCCGATTGCAAGCCAATCCGGAAATGCACCAAGAATACTCGAGATTCATGCAAGAGTACCTTGACTTAGGTCACATGTCGCTAGATAGTAGCAAAGCAAGTCCCTCGTATTACCTCCCGCATCACGGAGTAATAAAATTAGACAGTCTCACTACCAAACTTCGCGTAGTTTTCGACGGCTCTTCTGCTACTACTACAGGACACTCGTTAAACAGCCTGCAAATGATTGGCCCTACAATCCAATCAGATTTGTTCACGGTCCTTATACGGTTTCGCCAACGCACTTACGCCATCGCAGCCGATATTGAGAAAATGTATAGACAAGTTCACATAAAAACTGACCAACGTGTCCTACAGCGAATCTTATGGAGATTCATACCTACCCAACCCGTACAGACGTACAATTTGAACACTGTAACTTATGGCACCGCGTCAGCGTCTTACCTTTCCATACGATCATTAATTCAACTAGGCATCGATGTTGAGGGTTCATTACCTCAAATTGCTGAAATAATCCAAAAGGATTTTTATGTTGACGATTTGCTAACTGGTGCAGACAGCATCGAAGATGCAAAACGAATTTGTCTTCAAATCTCTGACACGTTAAAATCTGGATGTTTCAAATTGCGCAAATGGATTTCTAACAATCCTGAAGTACTACCTGGCATTCCAAATGCCGACGTACACCCCGGTATCCTCCAATTTGGAGACCGTGAGTCATCTCGAACGCTAGGGTTAACTTGTGTAACAATCCAATTGTTACTGTGTTTCGCCCAGCGAAGCGGTTTATTTTCCAATTCTCATTTCTATTACCAGCGTAGGTCGATCTAATTTTAACACCTTGAAGACGACCGAATTTAAATGAGAATTCGTGTATTTCTATGCCTGTGGGTTTGACAACCAAAACGACGTTCAGGATTTTTCAAAATTAAAATCAGAGAGGTCGTTAAGACAGTTTTGAAAAGATAAAAAGGTCGATAAAATTTTGTAGTTGGAGCAAGACGTGAAAATTTTTGTTCTGCATGGTTTTTGCAATTTTACAAGTATTTTTGAAATGGTAAAATTTAGTTTTAAGTGTGGAAGCATAAGTGCATCTGTTGTTGACGCTTCCGGACCGATATCATTCTACCACATCGGGAAAAATCTGACCACATTTGCTACTACGACGACCTAGCCAGATAACCACAGGTATGTCGTATCATTTTGCCATTTTGCAATTTATAATTTTTGCTTTAATGTTTTATTGCTTTTTTTTGCTTTTTGCCTATGCCTTATTATTTTTATTTGTACAACATCTTGGGTTGCTTTGCCACGCACTTTTGCTGTGAACGTTTTTTTGGCCAAAGTAATCGTCTGTTAGTTGATAAGCACTTTTGTTCGACGAGATAGCAGGCCGATTGAACTTTTGCGTTCGCAAGGCGTCGATAATATAAATGCGATATGTTCAAACCTTTGTATTTTAAAATTATTAATCAATTTTGAATTTTAAATTAATAATTATTTGTTTGAATTTGAACATAGCATTATTTTCGATAATAAGTATCGAACGGCGCTGGTGGAATGCAATAGGCATTGGAAGTACAAACGGAACGTCACACGTTCAAACCCTGAATATAAGATTTTTACATCTGACATTTTTTATGTGTTATTTTTATTTATGAGTTTTTTTTTGAAATTAAATAGTGTGGTAAACCAATACCACGTTAAGGCAACGACAAGCTGATTGCCGAATTTATGGTTATTTTAATAAATTGTGCTAATTATTGTTTTTTATTGTTTTAATATATTGGTTTTCACTGTCTTGCACTTTTATTTGAATGTTTGACCGAGAAGAATGATACGCCGAAAGTTTCGCATTTCTGCTCGATGAGATATGGTATCTTATCCCACATTCGAATATGTGAATTTTAATGACAATGCTTAGCTTTACTTTTTAATAATTATTTTGATTAATTATATTACATGATTATGCTAAATTGAGTTTTATTTGTGCATTTGAATTTTACTAGATAACATCAACCGGCGTTGGTCAACTGCAATGACTTTGAAACTAATAAGCGTTTAACACGGGGGGTTGGTTGGAGTAATTGTTTGTATCCTATTTGGTTTAGCAACACCTTAAATCATACATTACTTCTGGGGGGGGGTTGGTCGGGTAATGTTTGTCTGCTTATTGGTCCAATAACATCATGGATCAGGTAAATCTGCTAAGGTTCACTCACCTACTGGTTACCTAACACCATAAACCAGATTACCATTTTATTTTTTTTATAACTACGTACCACAACATCCAGGTATTAATTATTCCACCTTTACAACGGGCAGAGGCTCTGCTTTAGTCTTGGTAGCAATCTTTGTTGGTTAAATTGTTTAACTAAATTTTTGGAATTTGTCCTTTTTTGTAAGAAGCATTCCGCTTAGCTGCCATAAGCTGTAGTAGAGTCCATTTCGCAACTGTGTGTGCTCAAATATTTTTCGTTTATTTATCATTTTCCTTTTAGTGTCGATTTAATGGACTAAGAGATTTCTGAAATCTGTTATTTCTTCGCTTGGCGCCCGGGCACAGTTATTTTCGCAAAGCAGATCAATTATTTTTATACGAACCCACGAACGCTTTCGAGCGACCCAGCGAGCTCCGACACTGGGTAATTCCTATGAGCTAGCTGCCTTGTACCTTCCAACTACAGGCATGACAAGTGGCGGATGAAGCGGGAAAAGCGACAGGTGAAGTCGAAAGCTTATGCTTTTTATAACCATTTGCCGGGTTATGGCTTATCTATGTTACACTTGGTTCTTCCAAAATGATCAGTTTGGCTTCTCCATTGCCAACTTTTCAAACTCCAAGCTAACAAAGCGCCAAATGCTATCTGAAATTGCCCAAATTTTCGATCCACTTGGCTTGCTTACTCCGTGCACCTTTGTAGCCAAAACATTTCTGCAGAAACTTTGGCTGGAGAAGCTCGGTTGGGATGACGTCGTTCCACAAGAAATCGAAACCAAATGGCTTTCGTACCGCTCAGAGCTATCGACTCTAAATGAACTAAAAATTCCCAGGCACGTTACTTGTTCAAATCCCACGGATGTACAAATCCACGGTTTTTGCGATGCTTCCCTGAACGGGTACGGCGCTTGCATCTATTTGCGATCCACTCGCGATAACAACACTGTTGTTAAACTTTTATGTGCCAAATCAAAGGTTGCACCTTTAAGGCCAATTACAATACCTAAGTTGGAACTCTGCGGAGCTTTGCTACTTAGCAAGTTATTACGGCAAGTCAAAAAAGCAATCATGTTAAAGACTTCCTCTTGCTTTCTGTGGACGGATTCCACTATTGTGTTGGGATGGTTGAAAACCAGTCCCAACCTACTCAAAACCTTTGTATGCAATCGCGTCGCGGACATACAAGACCTGACGGTAGACTCAGTGTGGCGCCATGTCCCCACAAAACATAACCCAGCTGATCTGCTTTCACGAGGAACTACTCCTCAAATATTGAAGGACTCGGTCCTATGGTGGAACGGTCCACCCTGGCTTCCTGAAGACGAATCTTCATGGCCAAACCCAAAGTTCTCTCCAAATGAATTGCCCGAAATTAAAAAAGAAGCTCAAACGTTAACAACCACTGTTAAACCCTCATTTAATTTCGAATGCTATTCTAATCTTACGAGATTAGAAAGAACAACAGCATATTGTTTGCGGTTTCGAAAAAATTGTTCTCTGCCAAGGGAAGAACGAAACTTCGGTCCCTTAACCGTAACCGAACTCAAGACTACATTAAACATGTTAGTAAAAATTGCGCAATCCGATTCATTCTGTACCGAACTTAGCTTACTCAAAAAGGGACTACCATTAAAATCGTCCTCGTCTTTAATTTCGTTAAATCCATTCATCGATACTGACGGTTTAATGCGCGTAGGTGGGAGACTCTGCAATTCCCTCTACCCTCACGACAAGAAGCATCCCTTGCTTTTGTCAGGAAAACATCACTTATCGAAGCTGTTAGCTTCCCGCGAGCATCGTGCCATGCTGCATGCAGGCCCGCAACTTTTATTGTCAACCTTACGTGATCGATTTTGGATCATAGCGGGTAGAAACCTGGTCAAACAAACTGTGCACCAATGCGTCACATGCTTTCGCGTTGCGCCTAAATTTACTCAACCCATCATGGGAAATTTGCCTGCGGCTCGGGTTCAATCCACCTTTCCATTTTTACACACCGGTCTGGACTACGCTGGTCCAATTTTGATAAAGGATAGAAAAGGTCGCGGTGCAAAGACCACCAAAGCGTATTTGTGTTTATACGTTTGTTTTGCTACCAAGGCGGTGCATCTCGAATTAGTTACCGGTTTGTCAACCGAACTTTTCATGCTTTCATTAAAGCGTTTTATCGCCCGTCGAGGCAAACCCCTACAAATTTATTCCGACAATGGAACCAACTTTGTAGGAGCTAATAATCAGTTATTAGAACTTGGCAAATTTTTAAAGGCCAACAGCTCGTCCATTGTTGAAAATGCAGCTCAACAGGGAAAGAATTGGAACTTCATTCCAGCTCATAGCCCACATTTCGGGGGTTTATGGGAATCAGGTATTAAATCCTGCAAGGCTCATTTGAAAAGGGTAATAGGGAACCATCTATTCACATACGAGGAATTTTGTACCTTGCTTTACCAAGTAGAAGCTCTCCTCAATTCCCGTCCGCTCTCTCCTTTATCCGCCGACCCCAACGACTTGGAACCGTTAACCCCAGGTCACTTCTTGGTTGGACGACCATTGAATGCACTACCAGATCCAGATGTAACGCATGTAGCCGAAAATCGTTTGGATCAATTCCAAAGCATCCAAAAATTTCTCCAGCACATCTGGAAACGCTGGAGCAAGGAGTACGTGTCCGAGCTACAACAGAGGGTAAAATGGAAAACCCACCATTCCGACCTCACCCAAGGCTCGCTAGCCTTAATCAAAGAAGACCATCTACCACCTCTCAAGTGGAAACTAGGACGTATCGTCGATCTCCATCCCGGCTCAGATGGCATCAATCGTGTTGCCACCCTTCGAACCACTACTGGGCTTGTGAAAAGGGCCTTTTCGAAACTCTGCCCTTTACCTAGTGCGTGAGTGTGCGTAAACATTAAAAACAATTTAGTGATTACTTTTTGTTTTCATTCTTGAACACTAGAAACAATGTAGTGATTATTTTCTTCCATTCCTGAACAATATTTTTGTAATGTATCTGTTAAAATTTGTTTAGTTCTAAGTATTTTTGCATTTTTTCAATTTGTTCGTTCAATATTTTAACTTATTTTTGAAATTTCCCATTTCAACTCGGGGGGCATGTTAGATTTTCACATTGTTTAATCATTTTAATATGTAAATTGTGTTTTAACTACCTGGCACTTATACAACTTGTGTTACCAATTATATTACGTTTCTCCTACTTAAAAATTTGCATGCACTTGCCTGCACAATCAGTATGCATTCTACGCTTCATCAGTATGCACTCAGTATCAATTCTGCACTCAACGAATTAATGTATTTGCACCTCATGATATTTGTACTAAATTAGCAGTTGTAATTAATAACAATAAATTTATGTCAACATCAAAGAGTTACGTGAATAAAGTGTTTTATTTCAACGAAAATCATTCAACGTTCAAAGTTAAATTTCCAGACGTATTTTTAACAAGCGAAATTGGCGTCATTCGATTCTCCCAAAAATCAGTGGCATCCAATCCTCCAGTGTTTCTTGTTAATTTTTCAATTGACATAAATTTCGGATACGGTTCTGCTTATTTAATGTTTTCGTGTTATTACTATGTAAACGGAGTCTATACTATGTAAACTATGTATAGAAGGCGGTCATAGCTTGGTAGTTAAGTGCGTCTACTGCTAATGCGAAACGCTCGGATCGAATCCGGGCAGGGTAAGAACTTTATTCTGACCGTCTCTCCTCGGCAGGCAATGGCAAACCACCGAGGTAATATGCCAAGAAAATCCATCTCGAAATGAAGTGTAGTACACTTCTCGTGGTTCGGAGCCCACGTTAAACAAGTAGGTCCTCTATGTATGTGAAACAATTTGAACGCACATCATATGCCTAGAAAGAGATAGAACGAGATGGATCACCAAACCCTCATTAGGGTAAAAGGACTGAGAAGGAAGGACTATGTAAACATCTATAATGTAAATATTACTGATCGTATTCATAGCAATATTTTGATAATTAATTAATTATCAGAAAAAAATTATGAACGTTCAAAAACAAAAAATGTTTTTAAAATTTAGTTAGTACCTACCACTTTTTGTTATTTAAAATACAATTTAGATAGTAGGAGATATTATACAGTGTTAAGTCACAAATTTGTAGAAAATAAATGTTTTAATTACATGGTTATGTTTTTTCGCTTTTTATAGTATTATCTTGCTACTAATCTTACTGATATATTATGTATAGTAAACCGTGTTTACTTTTTTATTTATTTTAATTGTTTTTGTAGGGCAGACTTTGAAATATTTAACTCCAATTAACAGAGCAATTCATCCAAACAATCAGGTTGGGGTGCTGAACTGAATTATGATTTCTGCTAATTAAGGTTTTTAAAAAGACTAAGCAGTTAACTTGAATGTTTAAGAATTATGACAACATTTATTTCTATAATCAAATTTTCATATTCATAAAACATCTACAAATTAAATACAAAACTAATTTATATAATGCTTAAACAAGATTTACATTTTTTTCGTGGTGATATCGCATCATCTCACCTCGATATTACTTGAAGAAAATATTACAAAATTTCATCAAAATTTGTGGTGGCGTCATAATGATATCACAGCCAAAATTGTTTTGACATCACCAGAATATCACTTAGTTAATCGCTTAAGCAAATCACAAACGACGCGACTTCGCAAGGATATAACAGAGATATAAATTTCGACATTTGTGACACAAGAAGTAATGAATTCGATAATATATCATACAGACACTTGCCGGAAAGATTCGTTATGAAGCCTTGATAGCATTTTTATTAATTTCAGTTGAATGTCCGCCTTTGTGAGAATAATTGTATTAATTGTACCGACTGAGACGCCAAAGCAAATATAATAAAATTAGTTGTAAACATGTCGGTCGTTTAAAAATATTAGCAATGCTTTCGGAGAGAAAATTAATTCGAGATTAATTTTTTAAGTTGATGTAATTATTTTATTTATATCTTCAAAACTTAATTAACTTAAATAACAACAGTTCGTTTAATAGTTAACTATAGTAATTTAGGTAACTTGGGTGTACCTAAAATAGCTTGGGGTTGCAAAAGTAAGTTGAGTAACTAAAGTAATATTATGTAACAAAGAAAGTACTTTGGTTACTATTACTATAAGTTCTTTAAAGCAACTTAGTTACTTTTAGAAGTTATAGTTAAACTATATTATGTTTCGGGTGCTTTTAATTTTGTTTTGGCTCAATTTTTATGCATTTTATGTAAACTAACATAAACTTCACTAAATATTAAATTACTCAAAATTTTAGTTAGATTATATTTTATGATGTAGTTATGTAGTTGAGAAAATTCAATAAGATATATTATGTGCTTTAATCTAAAAGAAACTAAGTTAGTAACTTAACTGAATAGTAAAAAGTTCTTGTCCAGATGTTCTTAGAGACCGGACGAAAATGGCGAACATAATTTAGAAATGATAAAAGAGAAAATAAAAAGAGTATAGATTTATAAATTAATTTGTTAAGAACTGTCACTATATTTAATCATATGGGGTGACTTTTTAACACATTTTTACCTAATAGTTTTATAACTGGCCGCCAAATCGAAATCCATTATTAAATTACGAATTTTCTGAAAAACAAGTTTTCTGATAGCCCATGTTTCGTGGCTTTTGGTCATCATTCATCGAAATTTAAAACCGATTATTGTTTGTTTTCGTTACAACTCGAAGCTTTAATGCATGTTATCACAGCTATAAGTGCGCTGCATGTTTACTTTTATGGACTATTCCCATCTCGGTGTGCGTTTTATTTTATAGAGATATGTTAAATGGAGACGGTTCCTTTTTAATTACATCGGTTTATGAATCTTTTTTATATAGTTCTGGTTAATAGACTATCTATTCGTGAAGTGGAAAGTCTCAATTTAACGTTTAGAAGAAGTTAGTGTCAATGAAAGCACTTAAAAGTTACGATCCATCAAAAGCATAGACAAGTTTCATTTCTTGAACAATAAAACTATAATTTACGTATGCATAAATGGCAATCTTTAAAAAACGTTAGTATGTACGAATTGTTTATTACCTTAAATGTAACTCAAAGAAAAATAAACAGGCCACCCTTATGATGCCTCGTAACTCTTTATCGAAGTTTCACACCACCGCTAAGCCAGCATCAACCTTGTTTTTGTCTATTTGTATTTCTACTGTTATAGTTTAACTACTTTCCTACGTGCACTAATTTAACGTAACTTACTATACGATTATTACCCCAGCCTTTGACGTAATCAGCAATTAATTAGGAGCCCTTCTTCCTTCAATAGAGTGTAGAGGAAAAACGATGATGAATAATCAAGTCATTATATTGCAGAATTGTGTTCAGGATGTGGACGCAACAATATAACCACTGATTTGATATCTCGTCTAGGAAAATCACCAAAATTTTGTCGTATTCTATGTGACCGGAAGAGACGTCGTCAGGTGGTTTGCAAAAGCCGATTTCTGTGAACGGAATTCGCATCCCTCGTCCAGCTAATGTTCGTATTTTCCCCATAAATTATATCGTATTGAAATAACGTTCTGTTGACCCGTCTCGCGACGTTACAATTTCTAATTAATTACAAATATTAAACTGGAAGAAATTTGGTAAACGCTCATATTTACTTTTCATTAAATCGAACGATTTTATTGTATTTTTATAACTGTCAAATTCTAGGAGTACTATAATATATTTACAAAAAAAATCTGTGATACTAAATTACGTTAATATAAAACTTGAAGGGTAGGGAATTTTTATATTGACAGAAAAGTTGTTACTTGTAACTTTCAGTTTTTGACAGAGTTACACTTATCCAAATTAAATATTAAGGTTTTCCAAAACAAAAAATACCACAAAACCTTTGAAGTTATAGGCTGTTATTACAAACCTACAATGGAATAAATCTTTGAGAGTAACGCATTTTGGAAGGGAAATCGACGGCGTCTGCGTCGGTTGTTTCCTTCCTCCTCAGTAGTGACCGTGCCTTTGCGACGCTATTACCAAAACTACCTACCCTTCCGTAAACAGTACGTTCTGTGACAGACTACTCTAGCAATGTAGTAGCTTCCAAAATAATAAAACAAATTTTTGTGGACATTGTAAATAATAATATTAAAAATTAGATATAAAGAAACTGATTTAAAATTTTTAACATTTGCTCGTAATAAGTTTAAATATTAAAAGCGCTTCAAACACTTTCAGTATTCTACTAATAGCAATAATTTAGTTTTTCTTAAAAGTTGTTAATAAAAAGTCGGAATATAATAATAATACAGATCATTCAATGACAAAACCAGAAGTAACAAGCGGTAATTAAAATTAATTAGAATAATAAGCTGAGTGGGTGTGTTGTTTCTGAGGATGTATAAATCATCTTTAGAAGATTTGCAACCTGAATGGGCATAACGATTGGAAACAAAGGTAGGTCACGAATCGACACCTTTATGTTAGTTCACTTTGATAAATTGTATTGCCACTTAGTAGATCGAAATTCATTTATAGGCGCCACGAAAGTGCCTATCTAACTTCTAAAAGTTGAGGTATACTTCTTATAAAATTCTCATAAAAACTTCTATTCAGATAAACTACTTAAAACCACAAACACTTTCTTTCCTTCGACAATATGTCACTCAAGATTAAATATTTCCATTCCGATTTGAATAAATCACTAATGATGATCGGACTGGAAATTATTGCCTTTTCAGAGATAACTCGAGTTCAAAAAGGAAATTGTATAAAATCTTAGAGAAAATGACATAAATAACTTTTCATTTTGTTAAGTTGCACTTAGCTTTAATTAAATCATTCCTAAAAGTTCTAAATTGTATACAGCAAGCATTAAGAATTAGCAGAAGTAAAAGAAAGCGTAATACTCGAAGAAAAACATTTTTTTTTAATACCAACAACAACTGAAAGCTTTCAAAATTAAATATTTCCCTCAAAAAATTACTTTTTAGCATATTTTAAAAACACTTGCTAGGTTATCTTTGCGGAAACGTTGATGATGCAAAGGTCGAAACATTATAGAGCACCGAGTCAGGACCTAAGCCAACGTGTCAGGAATATTTTTCAGGAATACAATTTAAATGAAACGCACATGCGGAGGAGCTCTTTTGAAATCGTTTCACGCACTGCAGTGAATGTTCACCTTCAATTATAGAATGTAGGCACGATTTCCTCCAGCCTTAAAATTTATACATCGTTACGATTCAATAATAATCGATCAACCCTATTTTACAGGTTAGATAAGAAAAATGTTCATTCGTTTATAAAAGGAACTCCGACATTTTTCTTTTGAACGAAATTATCTCGAATTCAAACTTAGAGTAAATATGACTTAAACCTGCTCGAATTTCGGTTTTTCCTCGAGTGGAACCAATTATCTCGAATTGGTTCCGAGGAAACTTCATGTGGTCTCGTGGATTGCGTTGTTAATAAACCCGAACAGTTATTTAACACCGTAGAAAAGTGCCGTCACAGAATAAATTCCGTGGTTGTTAATAATAAACGACTACTTTTGTAATCCAGAATTTCTTTAAGCCAATTTTGTATTAAGAACCCGTAAATCAAAGTGTTCTTGATATATCCCGCTATCATTCTAGTTCTGTCACGCAGTTGACGTACCCTAGGGAACTTTACCGACATGTGTTTTTCTATTTTCCTTCAAAAAGATTTTTCTCGGGGATATGAACTGTATTCAAGCAGTAGGCTATTGTCTTTTAGAAATGTCTTACCCTTACAATCACATGAATGAGTGACATATTATGTAGTATGTTGAAAAATGCAAAAGAATTTTATTTTTGTTCTTTGAATCATAATACAAATATTTATCGTCCAATTGCAGTATTTACATCTATAATATGCAAATTCTTCTTATTACTTCCAGTGGAAGAGTGGCATAACTTGCATTATTCAAATGAGGTGTTGAGTAGAAAGATAACGGAATATTCCCAGCTGTGGACTTTTACGCTACACACATATATTCCATTCCTCTAAATTACACAAAACATTAAACTTCCACTTACTTTATAAACTAATTTCTGTAAGTTAATTTTGTTTAAATAATACCACTCTTCACATTATAAGCTTGAAAATTACATTTACATTAAAACAACTAAATTTGAACATACATTTTGCACCCAATAAGTTATCTAGGTACATATATGTTGGTATCATCAGTAATTTTCATCCGGAAAACTGGCCCTTCTGTGTAATATACGTAAACCACCCGGTGGAGGGTTAATAGCGACGTTTTTAGATTTTCCAATGTTCGTAGTACACTAAAATATTGACAAAATTGACATAGTAATTTCGTTGAAATTGTTCTTGGCCTGTCATTATCATCGGACACGTAAATTCTACATTGAGATTTGTAAATTTCCGTGAGCGGTTTTTTCTCCTAATAAAAGCAAGAAAAATAAATAATTCAACAAAGTTGCTTCAAATAAGTCAAGGGCATATCTTACCTTGTATAAGTAGAAAATGTATATCCTAGTTTTGAGTTTATTTTTTATTTAAAAGATAGCATTATAAATTTATCCAACAAAAGAAAACTAAATATTGACACAATCGTAACCCCAAATATTTTCCAAGACATTCAATCGATGTTTAATAAATATTTTTACAAAGGAATTGATTACAATATACATTTGGTAAATTTAGCAATAATTTATAGGGCATCAAAATTTACTAATCTAATTAAAATTTTAATAGAATATTAAACTAAGGTTTACTAGCGGATGTTTCAGGCGAAATAGTTAATTGTTTTACACTTAACGGTTGTGATTAAGGTTGGAATTGTATTTGATTTCCAATTAATAAACAATTAAAACTTTTATTAATCAGTTAAAAGAATTTTATTTTCCTAAGTACTTAATTAATTTTTTAAACTATCGGATCTAAGCATTAAAAACTTTCCGCAGTTTAAGAAAATAATCTATTTACGTCTCACATTTTTTCATCCTATTCCAAAAGATTACGTTCGCTTTAAATATAAAATGTTAATCTTGTTAAAGCCTCTTCTAACCCAAATTCATTCCTAAGGCACCAGTTACACCAGATAAGCACATCAGACACGAGCAATAGGTAGCTTTTTGCTATTATAACAAATTTCACATTATTTAGGTTCTTCCGAGAGAAAGTCGTAAAATCCCTTAAACAAATTTTAACTAACTATAAATTGCGTTAATTTTTTTGCGAGTTAGTTTATTGAAATATGCACTTACGAGTAATATACACAACATGAAGCTGCTCCACTAAATTTTGCATAATATACGCCAAGTCATCCATTTAACTTTGATGGACCTTTTAGAGTTTTGTATACTATTTCTAAAATTGTTTACAATATTTTTTATGACAAATCCTATAAAATTTTAAAAATATTCGAAAAATAATAGTTCCGTATATAAATAAGTTATAGATTACATGTAAATGTAGAGGATATCTTTTCTGTCCTTCAGTGCGGATTGAAAAGTAAAACACTTTTAAACTTAAGCTTGAAAAATGAGATTTTTTTAAATTTACTTCAAGTTTGTAGGATTTGTTTCCGGCAATTTATCTAGTTTTGATTTAATATTAAAAAATTAAATTAGGTACTATGTTTTGATACAAGCAAAAAATTTGAGATTTTTTAATCATATTTTGTCATTTTATGAAATTGAATTTTAAAATGGTTTGAGGAAATTATTCCTGAAGTATTGATTTCGCTTTTTTAATAATCCATCATTTAATGAATATCCTTATCAGAACGCAAATGTAGGGCATAAGGGCAATACTATGTATTAAACTTCTTCTTGTTCTTCTTTAGCTTCTTTTAAATCCTTTTATCTGTTCTCTTACCAGACTTATCAGTTCTCTTATCGAATCGTGGTAACTTTATTGTCTGCGTTTAGGTATTTAAAAAACATAGCTTTTTGTTCCTTGACTTAATCCTTTAGGATCTCTTGAGAATACCTCTTTAGGATCTCATACTTTATGTTTTCATAATGGAGACTTAAGCTATCACTTTGTGTTTATTCCTTTCGACGTTGCTATATCGTGATATCTTGAATATGCAATTTTATGAAATTCTAACCATTTTTTAAATTTATCTTACTAAGGTGAAGCCGAATGTAGGATATCAGCAATCAAGATCCCAACTTTTTTTAGTGATCCTAAATGTCAAAATAATTATGACGGTCTTTGGATTTCGGCCAATGTTGCTTCGTTTTAGAATTATGAATTTTTGAAAATAGAGTTGATAATAAAGTTTAACTGCATAACTCTTCCTGGTTCTTCAAAAAGTATTCGGACAGAAATTCGTAAGTCTGATTTCGATTCCCATAACGGGCCAATTTTATTTTTGTATAACTTCCTAGTTTTAAAAATTACCACATTTATTATTTAAATCAATTATGTTGTAACATTTTTTTAAATTTATTTCAAAACATTTTATTAGTCACACATTTTAAAAAGTACAGGGTTTTTTACAGGAGGATTAATCAGGAAATTTTTTTCGGCGAGTGAAAAATGTTATTAAAAAAATTCAAAATTATGTGGAAATTTTGCAACGTAATAAACAGCTCTCTTCGCGCGAAGATTGCATCAGAATACATTCGTTGATTCACTCGCAAATACTATTTAACGACATGATCGAGTACGCGTGGTTTGCGTCAAAATTAATTCAAACCAGAAATGTTTTTGCAAACGTCAATCAGATGTGTTTTCCATCGCAAGTAAGAACAAATAAATGTACATGTGGAGAAATACCTTGTGCCAATTTTCGCCGATTTATTTGTTTTAAATGTTTTTACGATGTACGAGTATATCATTCCAATAAATGTACATAATTATTTGTAACAAAAATATTAGAAGAATAAAAATTGTTACACCACGTTCTGCATCCACGACACCTTTCCAACAGGTAATAAAAGGTTGGCTAGCTCAAAGTCGCGAAGGGGTGGGTTGGTGGAAGGAATGAAAGGGTCGTGTGACGGCACGTCGCAAAGCGTGTGTTTCCTATCGACGACCGGGCAATCCTCGATCGCGATTCTAAAAATTGTCAAAATCGGTGGGAATAATTTACACGGGGGGGGAGTTAAGTCAAAATCGGTGGGGTTAATATACACGCGGGAGTTTAAATGGGCGCCACGCATACGAAGAAATGAATCTCTTTGAAGGGGACTGGTTATCACACCTTCCAAGCTGGTACGCGACAACTTGATGATCTTACAGCGAACTCTCACTCCGGAAAAACCTCGCTCAATGACCTTACCTTTACAGGAGGCGAACTTTCCGTTGGTGAAAATAGCTAAATAAACATTAACACAACAATAATAATAACACACAAAGTTGGGAAATAATAAAAATGTATTAAATAAAATAATATCAGGGGGGAGTTGACAAAGTTTACACAAGATACTATCAAATTTACATGTCTTGTATAAAAATAAATATGTACAGTTGACGGAACCTTTCCGTGTGGTTTCCGTTGCGAAACTAATACTCATAAAACAATTACTCTTACAAAAATACAAAAGGTTAATTTGCATGAAAGGGGGGCGTATTGAATACAGCACTCCACCAAAATAAATAGTTACTTAAGCGCAACTTGATAATATTCAAAACTATGATTCATAAAATTGATCATGGAACTTAATCAATGCAATTGATTATCAAAATTCCCAACAACGGGACAAACAAACTTTAGCTACAATACTAAACTTGAAACGTTACGTTAAATTGTTTGGTTACATTCTGAACGCTCGAATGGCGTGGTAAAAGTTACGTTAATAATAGATAATAATATTAAGTTAAATAAAAGGTATACAAAATGGTTGCGATATCGTCTTCCAGGGTTGAACTGAACGTTCATAAACACAACTAATGGTCAATAGGACCAATTAACATCACAATCTTAAAAATATAAAAAGGTTTCTTACTTAATTTGGGTGGTTGATGTTCGACCTCTAGGTAAAGTCGATGACGGGTCCTTCAGGAGTGAGATTCGTCTTCAGAACGTAGAATGAAGCTGAATGTGATGTCTCAAACCATATCAGAAGGGCAGCGTAATAACCAGCTTCCCAAAAACTCTTCAAATCGGAAGGTGGTGAAATAACAGGGTGGTTCACGCACTGTACTTCACGATAAAATAGGGGTCTCCGTACGAAATAATTCACTAAGTTAGTTATTCGCGAAGTGACAAATAATTCAAGCCGGCACTGTCTAAGTAAGAAATGTTAATGTGGTGTCCGATAAAAAAAAGACGATTGGAATGCACACATGGGTTGGAAGTGCAACACCTGTTTTGTACCATTCGATAAAAGCAATGTTACGTACTTGCCTTATGAGCGGCAAGCAATAACTCGACGTGATTAACGTGATAAGCAGATGGTATAAAAAGTCCGATAATTGATTCAATGTTTAGTAACCATAGACGATATTAATTGTTCGATCACTTATTAAATATTAGCAACAATGGACGATATACTGGTTCGATAAAATATTAATTGTTTAACCACAATTGACGATATTCTGGTTCGATAAAATATTAATTGTTTATTAACAATTGACGATATTCTGGTTCGATAAACTATTAATTGTTTAATGACAATAGACGATATTAATGTTCGATAGTATTAATTGTTTAATAACAATAGACGATATTAAAGTTCGATAGTATTAATTGTTTAATAACAATAGACGATATTAAAGTTCGATAGTATTAATTGTTTAATAACAATAGACGATATTAAAGTTCGATAGTACCTGCAGTTGACACACACTAATTTTTAGCACCAATGACTTGTATTTATTTAAAGACCTCTAATAAATGTGAGACCTCGATAGTTAATTCCGCTTTTGGAAGCGCTAAGATACGAAAAAGGTAGTATCAGATTCCAAGTGAATCTCTCCGAATATGCAATTTGCAGCTCAATTTATGCATTCTCCCTACTCTGATCTGGGGTTTTTCCCACTTACTGATTGATTTGGATCCTTGTAATTGGGTCCTATAAATTTAGAAAGAAGGGAGACGTGATTTAATTGGATAAATGCCTAGAGTGTGAGGGCACACTTTCTTCTTTCTCCATGTAAAGTGTATCGAGAAGTTTGGTACGACACGTGCGAGCAAAACAATTTTTTGCTCGTCTGGTTGGACGAGAAAGGTCTAACTTTTGCACTTTTTACTTGTTTTTATCGAAGTCTGTAATTTCGAAATCGCTATCCTTGCCATGTTAAACCCGAGCACATTTGGCCGCTTATCTGCACATGGTCGAGATAGCAAAACAAAAGGCATTGATTCTCACGAGTTTCAAACATGCACGTGTGTGTCCTTGTATTGACAACTGGCTCGTGATTATGGATCGTATAAAAGTGTCTCTCGATCCTACCTAAAATTTATAGTAATGCATTTGCCTATATTGACGTTTAGTTTGCAACGTTATAGAATAGAGAATTTATTGCCGATGAGGTGAATTATGGATTAATGCTACGTCAACATTATTAACACTTCCTCATCTACCGTATGGTTTATTGTACGTGTATTAAAATATTTGATGATACTTTCCTAACTATACAATTCTTAAGATTATTGTGCATTTGCAAAACGTAAATTTATTAGTTGAGCGAATGTTTCAATCTTTTATATTTACAACCCGACCTAAAAATGTTTTCCCAAAGAGTAATTTTCAACGGATCGATTCGAAATTTAACATATAAGTTTAATAGATCATAAACGCAAAATCTAAGGGTGCGCCCGATGCGCGGAATAAGGTGACACTCCCCTTACGTCAAGAGTTGTTATCCCTAACTACTCTTCAACTGGGACGCGCGCAACCTCAACCGAAACAAAAACTGTCCTGCGATAAACCATCAACACTTGTAGTGTTGAAACAACTACTCAGCTAGTGACTAGACTATACGTATATGCCGGGAAAGAGAGAGAAGGTTCACCTAACCCTAGGCTTAATCAACCCGTGAGTCGTAGTGACTCCTACATGAGAGGGCGGTTCGCGAAATCACGCGATCATTCGCTGGCCGTGGGACCCACAAATGTCTGTGAAGACACCGGACTCTAGATCAAGGTAGACCTGAGCTAAGGTAACACTTCCTTGGCGTACTCATATTTACAAAGCCTTCTCTAAAATGGTTCAGTCGATGGGGACTGTCTGCCTTTTTCAATACGTTGAAAAAACAGAGTAAAAAAAGACGTGTGCTTGGCTGGATCATATTTACAAAAGCCGTTTGATGCACTTCAGTAGATGGGGACTGTCTGTTTTATCAGTTATCGTTGGTGAAACAGAGAAAAAAACTTGCGCTTAGCTTGATCAAATTTACAAAGCCGTTTGAGAGATCACTAACCTTCCTCATGACTTCGATCCGGACGAGATGATCGGAAGAGAGAGAAGAGGTAATGATGGGGGGGCGAGAAAAAAATTTGAGATGGGGTGACAACCTATGAGGGACAGTCGAGGGAACAAATCCTCGATTCGTCCGGCTTGATCACGGATGTACACGAAAAAAAAAAAATGTGGGGCATAATCGACAATCCAGATCGGGATGGGGTAATAAACTACAAGGGCAGTCGAGGGAACTTGTCCTCGATCCGTCCGTGTTGTACCTTGATGTATACAAAAAAAAGAAAAGAAACATGGGGCCTAGCCATGAATCGGGTTTCCACTGAATAAAAAAATATTCGTGGGGCATAGTTGACGGTACGGGTCGGGATGGTTTGCTTCCATCAGTGTAGTCGAAGGGAACGTCCTTGAACCACACTGACGTAAACGGGAGCTTTCATTGAATACAAAAAAAACCGTGGGGCCTAACCGTGGACCTACACAATCTATCGCCTCACAAAAAAAATGAAGCTAGCACAACTAAGGTTGACTCTACCAACGCTAGTGGTGAGTTTTGATGTGCAAAAAAAACATCGTCATTTATTGAGAAGTCCTGCGGTGATCGGCACCGGAGAAAACTTCACTCTAAATGTTGTCTTACACAGGTAGTGTTAGTGCAAGACGGGGACGTTGTACCAGTGGAACGTATCCACTAGGGTACAAGGCCACAAAAGATCATAACATGTAACATAAGGGGGGAGTTAGAAGTTGAACGACGGCTGGATCATATTTACAAAGCCGGCTCTATCTAATTCGGTAGGCGGGGGGGGTTGATTAATTTAAACGGGACTAAAGTGATCGTTATACACGAAAAAAAAATTTAACAACAAAAAAAGATATACGAAAACTGACTGAAATTCGAAATGGTGACAACCGTCCGGGTTGCACCTAAATGTTTGCTCAAAAATATATGAAGTGACTCTACTGTATAAAACTGACGAATGTGAGAAATAATTTTTCTCCAAAAGGTCAAAACGTAACTATGAAATTAACGCATGACTAATGATAACATTGGGTAATCAATTCAATGTAATCCTAGTCTCTACTTGATTCAACTGAGCGATTGACTGGGTGATTAGGCCAATGGTTCGCTAAGCGTACCCTCTAAATCCATAAACAATAATTTCTGAAATGGTTGACTGAAAATTCAAAAAAAATTCGAGATTACAAAATGACATGCCGGAAAATTCAAAAAAAACAAACTCGAGATTACAAAAATGACTTGCGAGATAAACAATGAAGCAAAAAGAAAAATGACCCGTTTATACTTTGGGGGCACGTAGTTTTCTGTCGTACGATAGGGACATAACAAATATCTCCCTTAACCTCAATGACTTAAAGCTATCTTAAAAGTACCCAAACTTAACGCTAACTAAACCGATACCTAAAATTAACTAAACCGAAATCTAAACTGAACTTAATGCTACCTAAACCGAAATCTAAACTACTCCTTACATACTAAAAGCGCGAGAGAAAAAAAAAGTTACACAGAAAAAAAATTCCACGTCCCAAGTCTTAAACAATCTGAAGCCGTTGTGACCGTTGCAAGAGAGGGCGGTTCGCGAAGTCACGGGATCGTTCGCTTGCCGTGAGACCCACAATCACAAACAGAAACGCTGAACTCTAGCTTGGGTTGGACCCGAAAACGTGGTAAAAGTTGGGAGGCGTCAAATTATATGCCTCTGGGATGAACGGATCAAATTTACAAGTTCACCCCTAATGGGTTTGTTCTTCCTTAGACCGGCAGGTGTTATGACCGTGTAGCATAGTTGTAGTCAATCTATTATTCCCTAACAAAAGGTAAATTTCCCAGAGTGTTGCTTCGAGTTATAACCCCTTACTTCTGTACGAAATTCCCTTACTAAGAAGGTTCCTTTGGGGCAGATTTTCATCCGCCAAAAAAAAAATGGGACGATAATTCACCGGGGAATGGACTAAGCCCACGAAATTACTTTATAACCCTGGGGTTTGGATCGTCGTCCATATGTGGATCGACGTCCAAAAAAAAATGTTTATCTAGCAGTGGAACCATGTCCAGCATGATAATTCGATAGCTCGATGAGAAGTGGGTCACTCTAAACAACTATTAACTATGACAACCTTACTACAAAAAATAAAATTCGGTAAAATTTTCTAAAGGGTATGTTACAAAAAACTTCCCCTAAAGGGTGTGTTGCGACAAATGATTTGTCCGAAATTGGACACAAGTCCAAACAATACAACACGGCATGAGGCAATGTCTAATGCAATTGCATTCTCAGCCCTGATCTTAATTTCTAATCTCAAAAACGAAAACGAAAAAGCTAAAAAAAATCTATTTTAAACGGTACTCGATACCAGGAAAGAACGGTGAGGGATGGTGGGGGCAAGTTAACGTCGTGCGATTGACAATAAGACATGATCAGTGTGTATGAAGCGACAGTGACACATTGACCTCAACCCGAAATGATAACTAGATGTTCCCCTACCACTAACTTAAAGAAAAATGTCACAATGGACTGGGATTCAAAACTCTTTGATTGATTTGATTCACCAAAGAAAACTCTACGTTAAACTTTAAATTCAAAAAAAACTCAAAAATAAACTTTAACTGACTTCAAGCAACTTCAAAAAAACTTTAAAAAACTTTAACTTAAATTCAAAAAAAACTTTCAACTGAATTTGAAAACTTTCAATCTAATTTGAAAAACTATTAATCAAGTTTGAAAAACTTTTGATTAAATTCAAAACAACATTCCATTAATTTCAAAAAAAAATTCCCCTCAATTCGAAAAAACTTTTCGTTAAACTGAAAAAAACTTGGCTCCAAAGGCCGATATTAAATTCAAAATGTTTATCTTAATTCACGAAAAAACTTGACGTTAAACTAAAAAAAAAAATTTAATTTAAGTATCACTATTAAATTTAAAATGTCTACTTTAATTAAAAAAAACTTGACGTTAAATTCAAAAAACTTTAATTCAAATGGTAACATGAAATTCAAAATGTTTACTTTAAAAAACTTGAAGTTAACAATAATTTAAACTGCTCTAGATCAAACTCAAAATTCGGAAATACGTCTGCAAATGAAATTCAAAAAAAACTTTTACTATTCCACTAAATGTGTGCGTAAAATTTCAAAACTACACCCACAAAACTAACTTCGAAGATTGAACCTTGAAACTAAATTCAAAAAAAAAATTTTTAGAAAAACTTTACGTTAAATGTCCATACAAAATTCAAAATATTAAAAAAATAAATGCGTAATCTAATGAAGTGCGTAAGTGCGTAAGTGCGTGACCCGTAGTCAAGCGTAAGAATGCGTACGAAACGCTTTGTGTCTTGTTCGGGACACATGCAAACAAAAAAAAATACGTAATAAGTGTACGGTGTTACTAGCAGAAAATACGTATGGAAACGAGTGCGTAAATAGCATGCGTACTTAAACATACTTGATCTAGATGTGAACATGTGTGCTAGGCACAACAAAAAAACTTTCTATCGCTATTTGCTAAAGCTGGAAAAAAACAAGGTTCGCTATAAACGGTATGCAGTGATAATGCGTAAAGGTGCGTAGAAGACGCAGATCAAAATCTTTCATCGTTAAATGCTGAAGACTAATAAAAATTTGTCACTAAAATTTCCGATGTGAGGGAGGGTGGCATTGCTAAGGGATTGTGCGTTAGGGTGGTTTTCGTTCTACAGAAAGGGTTGCGAAATACAGGGTAGACTTTCAACGTCCGATATAGACGGTAAGGGTTCACACAAAAAAAAATGGTGAAACGAAAAAACTTTAAACTAAGTTGAGTGACAAGTAAGAGTTTTCAACAAAATTTAAGGGTTGCGATATCATCGCCACGTTAGGGCGGTAAGGGTGTTCGCAGTTTTACGTCATGCACGGGACAATAAGGGTTGTACACGCCAAAACGGCATTATGAACCGATAAAAAAAATGTAGGTTGTTTCGGTCTACAGTCAGCGGTGGTCCGCACCAGACCTGACCTCCTCGATTCAACCTAACAAACACGCAATAAAAACAAAGCGAAATGTTATGGCGACATTTCCTTAAAAGTACAAAAAGCAAGGTAAAATGTTATGATGACATTTTCTAATACAACGAGAAAAAAAATTTAACAATAATGACTAAGGACTAAATACATTCGCAACGACACACACGCACCAAAAAAACAAAATACATCCATACATTCACACAACCAATAAAAAATCTTAACATTAAAATCGGGGCTTTAGTTTCTCTTAATTGGAGCATTATGCCCTGCAACGATTTTTTTCTTGGTCCTACTCTGTCTGGGGTTACAATGGGGACAAGTTTTTGTGGTCTCATCTTTTCTCCCACAACGATAGCAATATATACGTTTCTGCGGAACGGTACAACGCAACGCTAAATGTCCTGTGCCACCACAATTCCAACACAAAAGGGTGTTATTATTTGTCTTATTATGAATACGGCTCTTACACCCGAATTCACCATTACTTTGCTCGTCATTACGCGGTCCGCTAAAATTTTCGGACTCGTTCCGGGATAAATTTTCAATTTCTCTTACTGACATATTTTCTTTTGTCAGTATAGAGACGTTTTCGACCTGACCTGAAATTCGTAAGTGAAACTTCACGATCGGGGTTGATATTTCGAAATTTCTATTCGAATTCGCCGCTTCGACGGTACCGCGATCAACAGGGGGTTCTTTTGTAATTTCCTCCACGGTATTGGACCTAAAATCTCTCTCCGTCCGGGAGTCTGCTAATAGTAAGCCATAAGTTGACCTAAATTCCTCCAATTGATCTAAAATCCTAAGTTTGGAGTCTTTATCTTTTATTAATACGGGTTTTGATTTAAATAATCGATTAAAATAATGCGTTAGTTTCGTCTCTATGTTCATTTCTAGATTGGGTTTCTGATCACGCGAAACTTCTAAGCGACCAAGTAACTTTTTAATAATTAACACGCCTTCTTTTAAAGCTGCTAAATCTTCCGCAAAGGAAAACGGATACCATAATAAAATGTATTTTTCACCCTGTTCCTCTTTCATAAGGGCTGATACTAATTCATCGCGTAATTCTCTTAATGAACCGTGAAAAGGTAAACCTCTAATTTTTAATTCGTATTGGACCTCGTCCTTTCGCAACTTGTCCGGTACAATCCTGAATGCCATTATTAATCGAAATGAATAAATTTAATTAAATACAAAAAAGGATTCGCGGAACACGACTCTACTTTGTTCTCTGAACAACTAATGGTAAACGGAAATACAATATTTGATCTTAAAATCACGATAAATTTTACTTTTAATTATAAATAGGGGGGCGTCATGGAATCTCGTTAGTCCATTCATGCGCGTCGGTACTATTTTTAAAATTGAAATCTTAATTCAAAACTTCGTGATTTACAAAATTTGACGTAATGTGCCAAAAGGGCTTTATCGATAGCTACTAAGTTGGGTGCCAAGTTATATTTTAACCTACAAAAATTAATTTGGAATTTACTTGATTTACAAACAAAAAAAATTCGATACCATAACATGCCAAAAGGGCTTTATCGATGGCCCCACGTTGGGCGCCAAATTATTATCCTGTTACACCACGTTCTGCATCCACGACACCTTTCCAACAGGTAATAAAAGGTTGGCTAGCTCAAAGTCGCGAAGGGGTGGGTTGGTGGAAGGAATGAAAGGGTCGTGTGACGGCACGTCGCAAAGCGTGTGTTTCCTATCGACGACCGGGCAATCCTCGATCGCGATTCTAAAAATTGTCAAAATCGGTGGGAATAATTTACACGGGGGGGGAGTTAAGTCAAAATCGGTGGGGTTAATATACACGCGGGAGTTTAAATGGGCGCCACGCATACGAAGAAATGAATCTCTTTGAAGGGGACTGGTTATCACACCTTCCAAGCTGGTACGCGACAACTTGATGATCTTACAGCGAACTCTCACTCCGGAAAAACCTCGCTCAATGACCTTACCTTTACAGGAGGCGAACTTTCCGTTGGTGAAAATAGCTAAATAAACATTAACACAACAATAATAATAACACACAAAGTTGGGAAATAATAAAAATGTATTAAATAAAATAATATCAGGGGGGAGTTGACAAAGTTTACACAAGATACTATCAAATTTACATGTCTTGTATAAAAATAAATATGTACAGTTGACGGAACCTTTCCGTGTGGTTTCCGTTGCGAAACTAATACTCATAAAACAATTACTCTTACAAAAATACAAAAGGTTAATTTGCATGAAAGGGGGGCGTATTGAATACAGCACTCCACCAAAATAAATAGTTACTTAAGCGCAACTTGATAATATTCAAAACTATGATTCATAAAATTGATCATGGAACTTAATCAATGCAATTGATTATCAAAATTCCCAACAACGGGACAAACAAACTTTAGCTACAATACTAAACTTGAAACGTTACGTTAAATTGTTTGGTTACATTCTGAACGCTCGAATGGCGTGGTAAAAGTTACGTTAATAATAGATAATAATATTAAGTTAAATAAAAGGTATACAAAATGGTTGCGATATCGTCTTCCAGGGTTGAACTGAACGTTCATAAACACAACTAATGGTCAATAGGACCAATTAACATCACAATCTTAAAAATATAAAAAGGTTTCTTACTTAATTTGGGTGGTTGATGTTCGACCTCTAGGTAAAGTCGATGACGGGTCCTTCAGGAGTGAGATTCGTCTTCAGAACGTAGAATGAAGCTGAATGTGATGTCTCAAACCATATCAGAAGGGCAGCGTAATAACCAGCTTCCCAAAAACTCTTCAAATCGGAAGGTGGTGAAATAACAGGGTGGTTCACGCACTGTACTTCACGATAAAATAGGGGTCTCCGTACGAAATAATTCACTAAGTTAGTTATTCGCGAAGTGACAAATAATTCAAGCCGGCACTGTCTAAGTAAGAAATGTTAATGTGGTGTCCGATAAAAAAAAGACGATTGGAATGCACACATGGGTTGGAAGTGCAACACCTGTTTTGTACCATTCGATAAAAGCAATGTTACGTACTTGCCTTATGAGCGGCAAGCAATAACTCGACGTGATTAACGTGATAAGCAGATGGTATAAAAAGTCCGATAATTGATTCAATGTTTAGTAACCATAGACGATATTAATTGTTCGATCACTTATTAAATATTAGCAACAATGGACGATATACTGGTTCGATAAAATATTAATTGTTTAACCACAATTGACGATATTCTGGTTCGATAAAATATTAATTGTTTATTAACAATTGACGATATTCTGGTTCGATAAACTATTAATTGTTTAATGACAATAGACGATATTAATGTTCGATAGTATTAATTGTTTAATAACAATAGACGATATTAAAGTTCGATAGTATTAATTGTTTAATAACAATAGACGATATTAAAGTTCGATAGTATTAATTGTTTAATAACAATAGACGATATTAAAGTTCGATAGTACCTGCAGTTGACACACACTAATTTTTAGCACCAATGACTTGTATTTATTTAAAGACCTCTAATAAATGTGAGACCTCGATAGTTAATTCCGCTTTTGGAAGCGCTAAGATACGAAAAAGGTAGTATCAGATTCCAAGTGAATCTCTCCGAATATGCAATTTGCAGCTCAATTTATGCATTCTCCCTACTCTGATCTGGGATTTTTCCCACTTACTGATTGATTTGGATCCTTGTAATTGGGTCCTATAAATTTAGAAAGAAGGGAGACGTGATTTAATTGGATAAATGCCTAGAGTGTGAGGGCACACTTTCTTCTTTCTCCATGTAAAGTGTATCGAGAAGTTTGGTACGACACGTGCGAGCAAAACAATTTTTTGCTCGTCTGGTTGGACGAGAAAGGTCTAACTTTTGCACTTTTTACTTGTTTTTATCGAAGTCTGTAATTTCGAAATCGCTATCCTTGCCATGTTAAACCCGAGCACATTTGGCCGCTTATCTGCACATGGTCGAGATAGCAAAACAAAAGGCATTGATTCTCACGAGTTTCAAACATGCACGTGTGTGTCCTTGTATTGACAACTGGCTCGTGATTATGGATCGTATAAAAGTGTCTCTCGATCCTACCTAAAATTTATAGTAATGCATTTGCCTATATTGACGTTTAGTTTGCAACGTTATAGAATAGAGAATTTATTGCCGATGAGGTGAATTATGGATTAATGCTACGTCAACATTATTAACACTTCCTCATCTACCGTATGGTTTATTGTACGTGTATTAAAATATTTGATGATACTTTCCTAACTATACAATTCTTAAGATTATTGTGCATTTGCAAAACGTAAATTTATTAGTTGAGCGAATGTTTCAATCTTTTATATTTACAACCCGACCTAAAAATGTTTTCCCAAAGAGTAATTTTCAACGGATCGATTCGAAATTTAACATATAAGTTTAATAGATCATAAACGCAAAATCTAAGGGTGCGCCCGATGCGCGGAATAAGGTGACAAAATATAGTCCGTGAAAAGTCCCCTGTCTCCGTATTTTAGGAACTGGTTTAGAATTTTGTCTACACCCGACAGTTTTCTATTTTTTATTCATAGATTTTCTCCTCTTGCTATATAATTTCCTTCCGCTTCATCCTCCTCATTTGTTCTCTTAACTTAATCTAATATTTTCATTTTATGACCTTTGTTCTAAAATTTGTTCTATTTCTGCCTTTTTTTACTATTTCCATTGTAGTAATGAATTAAGCACAAACCCAAAATCTTTGTAATTGTTTTGACGACTACTGATATGGATTTTAAAAACATGTAGTAGGTATTTTTGACGTGACGGTGTAGTACAGTAATAGCTTTGATTATATAGGTAACAGTATTTATATTCATGTCCAGTAATTTCTTCTACAGCATTTTGTACGACGGAAAGTTGTACGATTGCATTCGTTCGACAACAAAAATCTTATAAGAACTTCAACTATCATCATCTACTTCATGGATCCTGTTGATAGAAGTCTTCTCTGGGTTTGTAATATAGCATTTTTCTAGGAATTCTTTGTAGGTGCTCTTCCCATTTTTGTCTGCGTTGGTTTATTCTTTCTTGCAGTGGCATCGTTTTCAATTCTTCTCGTATGCCTTCGTTACGGATTCTGTCAGCTCTCGTATAGCCCTTTACGGACCGGAGAAATCTAATTTCTGCTGCATGGACTCTTGATCTGTCTCTATTAGACATCGTCAATAATTCGCATCCAAACATCAGTGTTTGTATTGCCATTGTGTTGTAGAATTTTATTTGAGTTTCTCGTCTTGTTTTATTATTATTATTAATTGATCTTTTTATGGTGCTGCACATTGCTTGGAAGAGGTTTAGTTTATTGGCTAGGCCGTTTTATCTACACTACATGATATCAAACCCTAGGTATTTAAAGTGTGAGACCTGTTCAAGTAATCGGTTGTCTATCACTATCTTTGATCTTACAGGTTCTTTCCCCTTAAAAGCCATAACTTTATTTTTTTCAGTGGATTTTTTGCAATTATAAATCTGCGGTATTTTGTTTAGCTGATAATTATGTTGCTGTTTGTAGCTCATCTTCATTTGGTGCGATTATAACTTGGTCGTCAGCATATAATAGTGTATTAATAAAGGTACATATCTCTTTTCAAGCGCAAATGGTTAAATTAATTTTTGTTCGAAAGCTAACGACAAACACATCGTCTTTTTGCCCAAAAATTAATTGCTATGAACATATTGTAGAATAACCATTTTAGGGCAGTTCCCCAAAACATCCAAAAATCGAACTACCCCACCTTTTGCAAGGTAAATCTACCCTACTGTTTAACTTGCTTAATAAGCAAGTTGGAGGCCGAGGGCCGACCCGTATTCTTAATTGCCAGTGGGAGGCCGAAGGCCGACCCGACCCGTGTTCTCTAAAGCAAGTGGGAGGCCGAAGGCCGACCCGTATTCTTATAAGCACGTTGGAGGCCGAAGGCCGGCCCGTATTCTTAAATGCCAGTGGGAGGCCGAAGGCCGACCCGTGTTCCTGAAAGGCAAGTGGGAGGCCGAGCCGTAGTTTTATAAGCAAGTTGGAGGCCGACCCGACCCGACCCGTGTTCTCAAAAGCAAGTGGGAGCAAGCATAACTCCGGTACCGAGAGGGCTAGGACCCTGGGAATGGTGGCTATGGATAGGGGGCGGAGGTTGCAACCACCCCCGACCCCACGCCGCCCCCGCCGCCTCAACCTCTCACGGGTTTTTAGGGAAAATAGTTTTTTGACAAAACTAAAAAAATTAAAAAAAAACCCTTTTACGGATCTAGTATGGTCCTCCCCCTGTGAGACCGAAGGCCGAACAACCACTGGCAATCACGGACTAGCAGTCAAGACAGCTGAAGGCATATAAATATAATCTATTATGGTCCGCCCTGTGAGGCCGAAGGCCGAACAACTATGGCCTTCACGGATTTATTATGGTCCGCCCTGTGAAGCCGAAGGCCGAACAACTATGGCCTGCACGGATCTATTATGGTCTTCCCTCTGTGAGGCCGAAGGTCAAACAACTATGGCCTTCACGGATCTATTATGGTTTTCTATTTAAATTTCAACCTTTGACTGAGAA
This sequence comes from Podabrus alpinus, assembly GCA_932274525.1. NCBI lineage: Eukaryota > Metazoa > Arthropoda > Insecta > Coleoptera > Cantharidae > Podabrus > Podabrus alpinus. Next base: position 25,248,710 of record OW026454.1, read on the forward strand.
TTCGGTACGAAGCTTAGGGTCAGTGACTTTTAGTATCTTGAATTATGAATAATTACCTAAAAAATCCGTCTGTAAATCACAGAAGCCTATTTTTGAATTTTTTAAATCAAAATGGACATACTTTTCTTGTGCTCTATTATAATATATAATATGTAATTAGGATGTTTTTAATCGTGGGTTTTTGGGTCAATCAAACGAAACAATTTTTACGACTAACTAGTTTCGGCTACAATGTGAGCCTTCATCAGAGCCTGTAAAGACAAATTTATTACAAATCTGCATACAACATATGGTTCACAATAAAGAGACATAACCGTATTGGTTCGGCAAACAAGGTACAAAGCAAATTAAATTCTACAAACATACCACGTAATATAACAATGTATTAGTGTTGAGATCAAATTTCGGACCACGCATACATCTAATCCAAGTGTCAAACGTCAAACAAGCGTTACTAAGGTTTTTCTAATGTTCAACACACCCGAATAAATTTTATATAAACCTATTGTGTCCGTATTTAAATTCAAAGATGCGTCACTGTTTTCATTGATGTGCAACATTTCCAAGATAAGTCTTTTATTAACGTTTGGCTCGTAACCCAAGATTTTGTAATTATCAAAATCTATTTTATGTCCAGTATCACAAATGTGCGCTGATAGTCCTGTGTTGGATTTTTTGAGTCTAACATCATATTTGTGTTGGTAAATCCTCATATTCAAATATTGTCCCGTCTGTCCCACATATGACGATCCACATTCACATTTCAAACGATAAATTAGGCCACTTTTTAGGCCATCTTCAATGTTGTCCTTGCCAAAGTTGTAAAGTGATGTTGATGTTTTTTTACTGTAACATACTATTTTTAAATTGTCATTACTTAACAGAGCTATCAAGCGGCTGGACAGTGCGGGTATGAAAGGAATCCTACTGTACGTCATTGTTGGTGCGGGTGATTGAGATGTAAGAGCTGTTCCAACCACATTAACTGGTGGTGACGTTGTTGTAGTCAAGTGTTCACTGCTGGTGCTCCACCAAATAGTGTTTATGAATCTCATAGGGTAACCATTTTTCAATAAAATATCCCTTGCCACTTTGTAGTTTTTTATTCTTATGTCAGGAGCGCAAAAGGTGTCGACCTTTCTTTTGAACATTCTGACGATATTTCTCTTTTGTGTGATCGGATTTGCTGAACTATAATTGAGTACACGGCCAGAATTAATCTTCTTTAAGTACCAATCTGTGGTAACCGTGTTGTTCGGTGATCTTATCAATCGAAGTTCTAGGAACGGTAATGCCCCATCGTTCTCTTCTTCCATCGTGAAACGGATTCCTCTGTTGTTATCGTTTAGGATACACAGTAGTTCTTGTTCTTTTAGGTGTGGGACCGCTGTGACGATATCATCTACATAGAGGTACAAGAAGGGCAAATTATGCGTCCAACCATCCAAACATTCCAACAGCAAATCATTCATAACTAACTCCGCTAGGATCGGTGAGACCGGACTGCCCATCGCGCATCCTGTCGTTTGTCTATACCATTTTCTATCGAATGTAAAAAAGTTTTTGTCATACAACAATGTGATCAAATGGACGAAAGACGACTTGGGAATGGTTGTATATAAACAAATGTCATCCCAATGCTTTTCTAAGGAGGCAACAATGGAAATCTTCGTAACATTAGTGAAGAGCGATACCACATCGTAGGACACTAATCTAAAGTCTGGTGGTAATTTTATTTCCTTTAACTTTGTGACTACTTTTTCCGAACTGTCTACTCGATAAGTTAGTGTTGGGATGATGTTTTTTAGGATGGAGGTGATATACTTTGCTAATCCATATAATGGGCCTCCCACTGCACTTATGATCGGTCTCAATGGCATATTTTGTTTATGGATTTTAGGTAAACCATAAGCTCTGGGTAAAGTGGCATTATGGATTTTTAGTTTTCGTAATGTTTGGTCATCGAGGTGCCCTTCTTCCCATAAATGTTATATTCATAATGTGAATATTCATAATATATAATATTCGAACTTAATCCTATGAACAATGTCCTCTTCTTTCCAATATCAAATTGGTCTAAATAATAAAATGCTTTATCAGTATTACTATACTTGATTATAATTCTTCTACAGTTTTTCCAAATTTAAATTTTCCAAGTGGTTCAGTATGGAATTAAAATATAACATGATGTGTAAGGTTAGGGCTTATAGTGCATATAAGCGCACACAACTGTATTATATTATCAAAGGTTTCCTGACGTAAGGTCACTTTATAATGCACAGGCATCAATCTTCTATAAATATTATATTTCAGAGATGGAATCAAATATTAAGCAAAATAGTAAACATACTACATTAATAGTAACTGTGGTCTTTCCCACTCAATGAATTTGGATGGTTAGACGGTATGCGATGGTATGACCATTTCCAATATATTTTCCAAGCAATTACCTTCTGTTTTTTCCTCTCCTATTGAATAAATTAGGAGAAGGTAGCAAGAAGTACCCTTCCTAACTTATGTGGTTTGAGTAACACTCAAATTGTAGGTTTAAATGATACTAAATTTTATTAAGCTTTAAATACACTATTTATACAAAACTTACTTGCTAGATTATCATATTTTAATGCTATATTTTTAAATTAAAGTTATTGACCTGATGAGTAATGATTTTGTTACCTGCTTATAATATTTTATGCTTAATTTAAGTTAATTGACCTGATGAGTAAATGTTTTGAACTATGATATTATGCTTTCAGTACGGAAGTGCATTTTGATTATTAAATGAATTACATTTTAATTTGACCTACTAAAAGTGCGATGAAGGCATGTTTGCTTTATTAGTACTTCTTTAAGTAGGTTTGTGACAATTATGCGTTTTTGCTTAATTTACTTATATACAGGGTGGTTGGAAACGACAAACCAACCACCCAACAAAAAACCTGTTTAATTTTAAATTAAACACCTATACCATTATGAAAGGATATCGGAATCTACCAACCTGCATTTACACTCATTTTGTGTAGATGAGGCACAGATCTTCGATCGATTGAGACTGCTAGATAATGATAAAGGAACTCGTCCAGATGGACTACCTTCAACATTTTTAAAGAACTACTCAATGTTAATTGGGAATTGAAATTAACGTTGATGGCGCTGCGAATAACGTAAAGAATATAAGTCATAATAAGAACAAGTTTCTGTAAAAGAGTTCAAATAATGACACAATCACGTTAAATATCACCTTTTCACTCCAAACTACAACGAAAACATGCACAAATAAATAGCGCTTATATTTTAATATATTTTGTAATAGTTGCATAAAATACCATGTAGTGGCCTTTTCTTATTTGGAATTGTCCATTGCATCGTTTAAACTTTGGCTTCTTTTTAATGACTCACTTACTTTCGGTGCATTTTCTCCTTAGTGGAAAGAGTCCTTTGTTGTGCCAATTTTTAAATCGTGCTCCAGGAATTTAGTTGAGAATTATCTCCTACTATTTCATCGCACATTAATTTGTAAGATCTTTGAACGCTTTGTTAACTAAAATCTCTCATCAGCATTGGCGAATATTATGATTGACAGCTAGCGTGGTTTTACTAGTAAACTCTCCATACCCACTAATTTGTTAGTGTTTCCATTGTTCTTCCATGTAATTATGGAATAAAATTTCCACCGTATCGACGGTGTCAGGAAATTTCCATACCCACTAATTTGTTAGTGTTTCCATTGTTCTTCCATGTAATTATGGAATAAAATTTCCATCGTATCGACGGTGTCAGGAAATTGTAAGCAATCGGAGTGAGGGTACTTTATTGCATTGGCTCCAGTCCTCCAGTCCTAGTTGACTGAGAGGTCCTTCCTCATTGGGAATAAAAGCTATCCATCAGCACTTTTCATCGCTACTTTCGGAGTGTCTGAAGGTTCTCACCTAGGTCCTTTCCTTTTCAAAATAATTAATAAATGACATTGTTCAATATTTTCAGCATTCGCAAGTTCTGCTACATGCAGAAGATATAAAGTTTTTCACAAACAGTCAATAAGCGGCGTATTTAGGTCCCGTTTGACCAATGCCTCCTGTGTTTGGTGCCCTTATTATCACCCTGATCTTGATAGATTGATACTGCTTACAAGTTGGGTATTTTACATCGCGAAGTCGGTTACGATTGTTAAAAGCACAGGCTCAGTCTTTCACCAAGCTTGCACAGAGAGAAGGAAGCAAATAGATGCCAAGTTTCTGGCCGACCTTGGCGGTTTTTTTTCTGTCCCTCCAAGGACATAAACATTTATTTCGGAATTTTTTTAATGAATTCAAATATTTTTGATATCGAGCCATTTTCAAAAGCTATATTTGATGTTCTCGGCAGTCAATGGTATGGCTCACAATGCAAATGGAAACCATTCTCTGTTTTTATGAAGCTTTTGCTTCAGTCATATGGGCGATAATAATTGTGTTATTGTTTGGGATACAATTTTTGGTTTTCTCAGTCGATTGAGATTTTTCTCCAATACAAGTTTTTTCAGCTTGCCTATTTAGTAATTTCGTACTTCTCGTGCTCATCGTGCAAGCCTGTTATCATCTCATCTTATGCACTAAATAAATACTCGCAAAGGGTTACCCACTATTACCAGCTTAAGGCGACCAGCTAGAGGGATGTTGTAAAATAGCTGCAATAAAATTTTTTTAAATCAAACAACTACTACGAAATAACGATCACAAAACTATTGCAAAATACTTTCGATAAGTGGAGGAATGCACTCAGGATTCTCTTGAAATCTAAGCTATGTAAACGAACAAGTAGGTTTGTAAATCGAGAATGGTATCGTTTTGCCGGTGCATGTCTGATCAGTTGTATCTCCATACAGTTACAACTAAACTGCGGTCACATGATGAAACCAAAATGATCCATTTTTGATGAACTACCTACGTTCGCAACTTGAACGGATGGAGTTCTGATTCGTCTGTGCTTCTTCTAAATACTTCGTTTGGTTTTGCAATGCTCATGTATTCGTCTGTAATAAAAGCCGTTTCTACCAACCAGAACGCTTTAGAAATACTTTATGTATTAATTTAATTATATCATTCGCCTTTAGTAAAATGGAGTAGTTCAGCACAAAAATCCGAATAAAATGCTAAATTTGTTTTTAATGTCATTAAAGTATTTCGTTAAATCATTAAAGGAAAGTTTACTAAAATAATTAAAAGTTATAAGTAGGGAGGATGGGTAACAGTAATATGGAGGTAACAGTGAGACATTCGAAATATTTTCTATTCTTTTCCGCTCACACAAATAATGGAACTTCAGTATAATATATTTAAACTTCAAAGGTACCGATCTAGTCGATTTTAATGTATAATGAGAGGCAAACGAAATTTGCAGCAGTGATTTCCTAAAGTGCAATACGATAGGTTACAATTGCATAAAAATTTTAAAAAACCTGTGAGGTTAGCATATTTCTTTACTTTAGAAAATGTTGAAGGTATGGGTAACACTGGAACATTTAAACATTTACTTTTTTAAAGTTCTGTTTAACGTAGGAGAAGTTTTAAATTACTAGGATGCCTAGATATCTATCAAATAAAACTAATTTTGGAACACTTCCTGACGGAAAAATGAGTAGCACTAGAAGAAATTCTCAAAGTATGAGCATTTACTTAATTTTTATTCAAATCTTCACCTTGGCACCGAAGCGCAACATTGTGTCTATAATATGATTTGATAAATAAATAGCAACATTATTTTAGTGATCCCAAAAATTAATGTCTCATTGTTACCCACCTATGCGTAATAGCATACAGGTAAATAAGAAATTTGTTTAAAATTTATTTTAGAAAAGATTAAATTAGGAAATGAAAATTTAAAAAAACTTAGCTGAAATATTAAAATTATTTCAATTATTGAATAAAATGTTTAAATATGAACAAGTTCTTTAAGGGGCACAGTTGTATAACATGAGGTCATAGTCGAGTGTCAGAGTTAATTCAGAGATTTTTGGTGTATTAACCAATCAAACAGCAGAAATCCCTGAATTAACTACGATCCGATGAATCATCTTCTGTATACAACTTGTTTTCACTATCCTACAAAAGCTGTAAAATTGAATATGAAACTATGGAAATCATGAATTATTAAGGGGGGGGGGGTAAAATGAATGTAAAATTAGCAAAATAGATTGCTTACGATATATTTTAATCTTGTTAGATTATCGTCAGGCAAGTAATATAATCGATAAATAAAAAGATATTAAAATTGAGAAATTTTGTGAAAAATGAAAATCTATAAGAAAATGTTTAAAAATTCGGTTTTCCGAACAGATGTAGTTAGGCTTATAAGAATATTGTATTTATATATATTGCGGAGAATCCTTCATTTCAAGAAAAACTACATTCGTTATATTGACTACTACACTTCCCGTTCATAAACGTAAATTTGTAATTTCAACCCCAGTTTTTTTGTAGTTATTATGTATGTAACATGCACAGTGATATACTGTATTGATTTTAAAAAGAGATAGTCGTACTAAGATATACTGCATTTTACACATTTTCAACACTTTAGATTGTCAACGTTCATAGTTAAGCTTTAATTTACCCCGCAGATTGTAACCCCTTGCAGTCACACTAACACCAAAGCAGAGTTCACTTTTTCAAATTAAAATGTTTAAACGGCTTATCGTTCTAAATCCGCGTGTAATAGACCAGCTAAAGCTCGCATTTTATTATTTATCGATGTTTAGATGATCGATTATTGTACCGATTATTATATTTTGCAATTGCATGTCAAACTACATTCGTCTAGCTATAATAATTGACGGCATGCAACAAATAAAAAATCAATAAGGTATACACACGATATTAAAAATAAAACATTTACAGCACAACGTCCTTTACTCGTATAATCATAAATTCCACTATTTTATTACAAAAAGCTTTAAAATTTTCGTTTAACTTAATAATTTTCTTTTTTACTTTTATATTGCAAATTAAATAAAAATGATCAAATTGTTGTATTAAACTGTAAAATTTACAAAGTAATTTAAAAACAACCAAGCGGAAATTATCTTTCAAATTAATGGCAGTCGTCGCTACAACGCGTGTGTTATAATCGAAAAAATAGCAAATTCATCATATTTTACAACTGTTATATAAATTCTATTTAATTTTCTATACTTTAGTGCTGAAAAAGGAAAATTATAGGCATTTGTCCTATTACAAAAAAGTACTTATTGAAATTTTATGATGTCATAATAATGTTTAACAAAAGCGATTTAATGTTGATGCCAAGTTTACAATCATAAATTTTAATTAAATTAAATTTAATTTACTAGTTAAAAACATCTAAAGAAGTTAATTTTTAAAAGTTTGTAAAATAAATTGCTAATTGCGTGTTTACTTATAGCTTGCTAATTTTCAAATTTAAATTTTCACAAGGTAACAATTTTGCTATTTCAAGTTTATAATCGTATACAACAATTAAATTATTGTAATCTAGATTTAAATTTTAAATCGCTTTTGAGAACCGACCATTACGGATTAGGGATGCAATCTAATTGTATAAGTTCAAAAATTAGTAGTGTGAAGAATTCCAATTAAAACCTTGTTCCAGCTAAATTGGGCGTCAAGAACCACTTTATTGTTTTAAAATTTTTAAATCTTGAAGGGTTTCAGCTAAATGAGTTATAATGATCGGCTAAGAAGATAAATTTCAACGAGGGTAGTTTCCCACTGTCTTCCCAATTACCTATAACTAAGTCAGTTTTTAATAAGTAATATACCAGTCGGATTGCTGAAATTAAAATTTAACTGCAACGTTACCACCTGAACCCTTTGAATTTATTTTCAATTTATGGCGCAAAAATTATTTTATGGTAAATGTTACGACCCCATGTAAATAAAAACTGTTCAGATAAGGGGTATCAAGCCATAAAAATAACAGTTAAGATTTTTATTGAGTTCTTATTAATGATAATATTGTTATTATCAAATCTGCAAATTTACTTTAAAAATTCAAAAATAAATCTTGTTTTCTTAAATTCACCCTAAATAATTCTGCCCCTACATAAAATAGCTGACAAAAGGGTGATTGACCTAAAACACTTACTTCTGAATTTGTAACTAAAAAGAGAAGGTATTTTTCTGGATATTATTTTACACGGGATGCAGGTAAAACTTTTTTTAAATTCTTGGAATTAAATTTTAATTAAAAAGTTTGTTTTAAGATAATCTCAAATTAATAGGGTTGATCATGTAGATTCTTACAGATTTAAATACAGATTAACCATCAATATTTGAAATAACGTTAAAATATAGGAGGGGTTAATAACATAATTTCAAAAATGTTTCACAATAATAATAATTTAATTTTTTGTTCCATTTATTAAAATTGCGAAAACCGCCAAATACTTTGAAATATTTATTATCAAAACGATGCGAAATTTATTTGGAATTTTTTTTCGGAAATTTAAAGATATAAGATGTGTTTCATTGGAAATCTACCTCAACTTCCTTCAGGACCATTTACCTAATACAAAATAAAATTTGTTCTACCCGTGAGATTCAAAACTCAGATATTCAGACAACACGATTTGCATTCGGTGAAGTTAGATTTACTACAATTTGCCGTTTGATTCTGCTTTACTGTCGGTACGTGCAATAAAGCAGTAAGTACATACAATACAGGAATAGATACAAAATCTATTTCTGGAATGTAAAAGATAAACTGTGTTTTACGAAAACTCATGCATGGAGTTCAATGGTAGAATGGCAATGCACAATTCACCACCTAAAAGGATCATTTGTCTTTTGTGATTACTCTGAATTTCAGGATATAATATTCCCTCAAATATCGTATACTGATTAGTGAAACCTGCCACTCGAAAAAGGACGTGCTTGCTTACTAATTATTAGTTGCCGATACTTCGCAAATGATTTCCGTTAAATAAGTTAATTATTTATAAATAGTTAGACATATTTTACAATTTCATATTTAAACACGTCAAAATTACAAAAATTATCGTAATTTAATCAAATCCATAATATTATATCATTTTTACAAACTTTATTCGAAAAACAAATAATTTTCAGGCTAACATTAATCAATGCAAAGGCTCATGAAACATACCTATGTATACTTTATATAACATACACTGCGGATCTACTTTTTGACGTGGGCTCTAAACCACGAGAAATGTAAAAGTATAAAATTCTTACTTGGCCTCGAGTCGAACCAGGTACTTCACATTAGCAATAGACGCATTAAATCGCTAATACATATTGCTGTGACTCAAAATGTACCAACACAATGCAAATGATTCAAATTCTGAATTGATTATTATATTTAATAAACTTGACCTACTTTACAAATTTCAGATTGAAATGATAAAAACATCCACCTTATTTCATGATATTACAAACTTACAAAGATCTCTAAAGATAAGAATACTACACTAAAACCTGTTAAATAGATTCATTAATGAGATGACCATATCAAAATCTCACAATGAGATGAGATCTCACAAAATCTCACAAACAATCTCTTTTATTAATTCAACGATTACAGGTCCGTATTCTGAATTTTTGCGATCAAAATCAAACACAAAAGTGGATCATTTTATCTATTCAAACATTTTAAGCAACTCTTTATCAAATCAATCTACATTTTCAATCATTAAGAACAATTTATTTCAACTCAATAAGCTACATCCCTTAACTAAACTAATAACCTGCAATACTCTGAGAGAGCCTCAGGCTGAGCTAAACAAGAGGGTCAAGTTGGTGAACTTTTCCAGTAAAATTTGACGCGCAAAACTTTAATATTTGCAATTTTAGACTTTTTCTTTCATTTGATATTGGCGCCCAACACAAAACGCGTGCAAGTTTTACATTGGCAAAAGGTCATAGCAATATATAGGGTGTTTTTTTAGCTACATGAGATATTTCAATAGGGATAACTTTTGAATGAAAGTTGTAAAAGTGACTGTTCTTTGACATTTGTGTTCAGAATGGTTTGCATTTAATCATGAATAAATTAACACTTGAACAACGCTACCAAATTGTGGATATTTATTTTCAAAGTCAGAGTTCCGTTCACAAAACTTGTAGAGCTCTTCGCCCATTTTTTGGTCGACATAATCGACCTTCTGAGCAAGCTATTGGTGTGGTGATGGATAAATTTCGTACCACTTCTTCCTTGCATGATGTAAGACCACCAACAAGACAAATAAATGTGCATACCGAAGAAACTATCGCTTCTGTGAGTGAAAGTGTGCAAGAGAACATTTCAATTCGCCATCGTGCTCAACAACTTGGGTTTTATCCGTCCACTACATGGAAAATTTTACATCAAGATCTTGATTTATATCCTTGCAAGATCCAGCTGGTTCAAGAATTGAAGCATAATGGTCATCGATTGCGTCGTGCGTTCGCAGATTGGGCTCACAACCAATTGGAAGTGGATCCATTTTTTACCGCCAAATTTTGTTCAGTGACGAGGCACATTTCTGGTTGAATGGGTATGTGAACAACCAAAATTGTCGTATATGGACTGAGACCAATCCGGAACATTATCTTGAGACTCCAATGCATCCATTAAAATGGACTCTTTGGTGTGGAATACACGCCAACGGCATCATCGGTCCATATTTCTTTCTAAATGAGGAAGGAGCTACCGTGGTGAATGGTGTGAAATATCGAGACATGCTAAATATATTTTTGTTTCCAAAAATTCAAGAGTTAAAGAACGACAACTTATGGTTCTAACAGGATGGTGCTACGTGCCATACAGCCACCGAAACCATCGATTTATTGAAAGGACAATTTGGTGACAACATTATTTCAAGAAACGGTCCTATCAATTGGCCTCCAAGATCGTGTGATTTGACGGCTCCAGATTATTTTCTTTGGGGTTATGTTAAATCCATGGTTTATGCTAACAAAACCAATAACTCTGGAAGCATTCTAGGTCAATATTCAGGGAAAAGTGGTCAAGAATTGGAGTGGTCGGATGCGATTAGTCGTGGTGGTCACATGCCGGAAATCATTTTCAAATCATAAATGGCATTAAATTTACTTTCATGAAAAAATAATTAAAAAAACATTCCATCAATTTTTTAATGTTTTATTTCAATTAGAAGTTCACATGCAGCTAAACAAAAACCCTATATATTACCAAATCTATTTTTTATTTCATGTAACTATAATATAAATAATTTAATATATTATACAACATAAATTTTCTTTTGTATTATGAAAACCCCTTGAATTGAAAACTTAAATTAGCACAACAATTTTAATGAAAAACTAGGACATTAAAGCGCTTTCCGCATCTCTTAAACAAAAAATATGTTCATGTTAAACCGGAGGCACGTGTGTACTAGTAAATACGAGAATTAATTAACTTAGTTTAAATATTTAATGGAAGACGCATTTTCCGAATACCTGATAAAATGCTGAAGTGGGTCGATAGTAAATTGAAATCAACAAACAGGAAATAAATGACAACAAATTTATTAACAAAATAGTTACTCTTCCGACGGTCGTTTTTTCAATGCTCGCTGAAATCTTCGATTAGGTTAATCACCGATCGTCTAACCGATCTTTTTAACCACTGATGATTATAATAATGTTTCTTTTCCGAATGAGAAAAGAACACTGATTAGCTTAATTGAGCGTAATGGCGAGTAAAAAATGTTCGTGGTTGCTTTATCTGACGCAAAGGAAAACAACTTTCTAACCTCAGTTTAGAGTTGGGCAGAAGTTTTCTGTGTTAAAATTCCAAAACATATTATTTTACAACCGTAGTTAGAATTAACAATGTTTAACAAGTCTAACATCGATGTACTACTCATAGTGAAACAGTCGCGAAAATGAACAAATTTTAGTAAAAATTTCACCATTTTCGTGATCAAAACTTTTTAAAATTTATGAACTATTAACCAGCAAGTTTTCATGGATTTGGTGTTATAAGAAATTGTACGCAAAAGCCTCAGATTTTACTCGGGGTTAAAGCCTCTGGACTATCAAAGGGAAAACACCGATTATTTTTCCCTTTCTGTGGTCGGTTTGGCGAATAAGATCCCCCATGGACGGTAACAATCCGGCGACTGTCACCGCAGGATGGAAATGATAATGCTGCCAGACGACAGTCATTTTGAATATTTAGAATATCCAAATGACACAAAATTCCTATCAAAGGGCAACATGCCTAATATTCATCACTTTCCGCGATCTTTTTAGGGAATTCCAGCTCCGTTATAATCCGGGCTGTTTCTGAACAAAATTCAAATGAATAATGAAATTTTACAAGCATCGAAATAATTTACTAGGTATGACGATACGATTAATAAACCCTTAGATCCGTATTAATAAATAAATAATTTACAAAAATAAATTATTTATGCTCGTATTATTACAAAACAGGAATTGATATTGTATATCAATTTTTACATAGGAATTTTTGCATAAAAATGAAAATATATGGGGAATTGTCTAAATATTTTTATATATAGTACATACAACGAGAGATTGAAGTAGGACTTCTAAACTCGATTATGTTTATATTATAGCAAAAAGGGAGTATAAACGGCACTTCAAGCTCGAGTTTTATATACTATTTTCTGCAACAGAGACAGTGAAACAACGGCAACCTAAAAAAATTTAAAATATTTCCCGCACTATCCCTTATGAAATTTTGAAATCTTTTATTTAATAATTTTCGATTAATATTTGGAAAACTGCATATTATAAAAAATATTGAAATATCTAAATAAGATTTTATATAGGTAGATACCATAAAAGTTATTAACAAAACTTTAATTTTAGCATTATATAATATCAAACATTTTATCATACTGTTATGATCTTATGATAAAATCCGATTTTTATAATATGCAACACAGTATTTGTTTGGTAACATTTTACTTAGAAGGACTCAGTTTTGTAAATTATACATATTTACAAATTATTAGATGTATACCTACACACATTGTTTTGTAAATTAGTTAATTTTAAATTAAAAACTTTAAACAAATCTTTGTAAGTGGAACGTCAAAAATAAAATTATAGTCTACAAAATTGATTGTGTGAGTAATTTCATAACGCTATATAAAACAGACAGCCATACGACTCCTGCATGTCTGTTGATTTATATTTTAAGCAACATTTTTATGAAACCGTGGGATTAAATGAAGAATTTTACTCTACGAGAGAATTTCGCTCTTTCTGTTGCATAAACTAAATTACCTGTCATCATATGGACTAGGGGTGGGCGTAGAAAACTTTGTTGTTATGACAGGTAGGGTACAAAGTTGCAAATTACATCAAACGATCTCACAGATGATTCGCACTGACAGGTTGATAAGTGGATACATATGACGGATAAAGTGTGTTCCAGCACTGAAATAATTATATCATTCGATCTGTGCTTTATAAGTTAATACTTAAATGATCACTAATATGTCACTCAAATTTCAAATATTGTAGTTTCCGTGAGCGCAGACGTTTGGACCATATTGTCCCATTGGGTCATAATTATATGAAATTACGGTAATTACTTGCAAAACCAATTAGTTTGTATAGGATATTATACATACTTGCCATAACTTCTTCTCTTCTTCACGTGCCTATCCGTTACTGGATGTTGGCGACCTCTCTCCTGCCTCTCTCTCCTTGCCATAACTAAGTTTTGAAAATAATTAGATATCATCAAGTGAGAACTGCGTACACTGAAAAAAATATCAATATCTATTATAAAACTATTATAAATGTTGTATGTACAATGCTTAATATAGCTTGCAAGCGCGTAAAATATTGACTGCAAAGTCTATACTTACTGCCTTATTGCATAGAGATAAATAAAAATCCATTAGTACCTTTTAACCTCAGGCCAAACTCAAAGAGAGCAATTTGAGCGGATGCTGTATTAGGAATGAACCTCCAATACAATTTTAAAATATCAAAAAAAGAACGCAACATACATTTTGTCGTTACGAGTATAACTACATGATGGTGAAGTTGAAAGTTACATAATGTATTGCAACAATATATTCATTAATAATACAGTCATAAAAATTACAATTGAGCATAATATAATATATTTACACATATTTATAGTAAAATAAAGTCAGACGCAGGTCAAACTAAGAAAGGCCGCCTTAATTCTCCTAACAAATCTTATCAATTAGGACGTTAAAAGGGTACAAAACAGTACAAGTGAGTGGATCTTATCTAAAAGAGGATAATGAACCACTGTGGATAATGTTTTTAATTTAAAATAATTTACTTTCGCTGTAATTTTTTTCAGATTGTTTTAGAAAAAAATTCGTTTTCTCATCCCAATTAAATTAATTAACTCGTCACAACTCGAAAGATATAAAACTATAAAAAATCAATACATTCAGTAGCAGGATAACAATTAATACTGCTGAAAGGTTATGAAAAAAATTATTTTGATTTATTGTTTAATTAACTGCAAAAGTTGTAAAGTTTAATTTAATAGAATAGTATAGAGGCAAAACTGCAACAGTATGATTAGAAATTTTGGACGCAGAATTAATATATTTGATCGTATTTCTAATGTTTTTGTTAAAATTTTGTAACTCGGATTCAAATTGATAGCATTGAACAGATTTACCGTTCATTATGCCGGAAATTCACACAACTACCTACTATTATTTTGTATATACATAGGTGTGAAATTCATAACGAAACTATTTTCCGCTGATAGCATAGCTGCATCACAGCTCTTAACTCCATACAATGAAATAATTTTTCCACCGCTATTATTGCATGATTCTTTTAAGTTATTTATAATACTTATCGGAATTTCCACTCAACTAATCTTGATTCCAGAATTGTTATCTCATTTAAATGATATTCCTTCTTCCACTCTGATGCACATAATGTGGTGTCACGTCAAGTCTGTTATCATTGGATCCTGACTCGAACTTACAACCATAAGTGATAAGCTGCTACTCGTCTAAACAATTAACCAGATCTAATAAGCCATCAGCTTTAATTAAATACCTTCAGATGGTCCAGGCTACAATAAGGTGACGTGGTATGATAAACAGGTGTTACACGCAATCTTAATTGTAAAGCAAGTGTACCGAAAATCCTATCCCAATTTAATCCCAAACAACCTGGTTCTTCGACGTTCCAAAATTGTGTTTAATCTTATAGAAAAAAACCAACACAAACATTGACGCCAAAACCGACACCCGACTGTTATAGATCCCATAATACATAGATTTAAAAATATGATTCTGGAAATTCCATTAACTTAATCAATTAAAATCTCCGGTAAAATATTTAATTTCCTGTCATGTTATCGTTAAATTTCTAATCTCTTTCAAATATTGCCAAGTTGATATTAGAAATTTTGTTTATCATAGTTGAAAACCGCATACAAGATATTTCTAAATTAATTAGTAAGGATAATTTAATTATTTGCATTCCCCAATTTTCAAATCTGGAGGGTGCAGATGTAAAAATGGAATTTTTTATTATCAATCGTTAGTATTTGTTCCCTAATAATGGCTGAAATTTATTTTCTAATAAATAATTTAGTATATACCTTTTCTACTTCTATTGAGAAACTTCAGCCGGAGTTTTCCTAAAATAGCTATTTATATTTGCTAAGATAGTTTTGTAACAAAATTAATTTGATTTATTTATTACCCGTCACCGTATGATGTATTTTGACAACAAAGATAAAATGCTTTTGTTATACTTCTTACTTTGTTCAGTTAACCTTTTGTACAAAATTAAGAGTTTATTAACAATTTTCATCAGTTCTATCATCAAAAGAGCAGTTTCCATTCATCTTATCATTATTGACCCCTGTTTGTCCCAATCCATAGCCCCATTCGTAAATTACACGAGTAGAGGTCTTCGATTTATACATATTATGTAAGGGTAAGAATTCTCGTTAGCACTTGGACGTACATAAGTGGTTCAATTCTATTTCCTCTAAAGGTCTTACTTAACCTGTCGGTTATTAAGCTATTTAATCGATTCAGTGAAATTTAAAGTATTGGTTAGGTTGCTATGAATATTAGCTAATGGAAGGCAAAAATATTTCAAATGTTACAACATTTTTTCATTTACAAAACATTACATTATACGCATTAAGCTAAAGTCGAAGCTAACACCATTACAAAAGCTTTTTCCCAATATACTAATATAATTACACCAGATAGGTAATTTCGTATGCTATAATTGTAGGGTATTCGGGTGATTTTCTAGTAATAACAATTTTTAAATAATTAGAAAAAAAAACGGGTGCCATGTACATACTTATCTTTTGGTAATTTAAAAGCAGTCCATAAATACCTACATATATTTTAAGGAAATGTAAAATTCAAACTATATAGATTTTGTAATTACATTTTTTTTACCAAATTAAGTAATAAATAAATAAAATTTAAATCATGGTTATTAAATATTTTACAAAATTAATGAGGTGTATGGTATTTAGTAACTTTTTCCGCTAGTTTTATCAATGTAATAATGCATGTAATAACGATAATCGATTTTTTTGTGTTAATTACAAAATTGTTTCGGTATTTCCCTTACAAAATTTAAAATAATTATCATGCAGCTAACAATTTATGACATCGTTGTTAATTAAAGTAAGCTTTTAAAATATTGTTATTATTAGCTATTAAGAACTGTGTCTTCAAAATTACTTTCACTGTACAACCCTTTCTAACACTAAATCCATTAAAACTTGACTATACTTTCACATTAAACTTTACCCTTTGCAGAGCAAGCATTTATCAAAAAAGCCTGAAAGGCAAAACCTTAAAATGGAGGTACACCAAAATGTATAGTGTCCGTGTTGCGTGTATTATGAGAAATCAATATTTGAATGAGGGACGTTGTAAATGAGCATAAAGCCGGTTAATATACAACCGCAATGTGGCCTCTATGATGATGATGCTTTAACACACTGACAGCTACCTATTATCAAAACTATTATCACGATAAAGAAAGAATATCACGTCATTTTCACTCGATGATGTTACGCACGCAAAAATCTTGTAACAATTCGAACCGAAAACCTCATCTTAAAATTGAAAAAAATTCAAACCATTGTCGTCGTTTCCACGAGGTGTGGCATTTTTGACATATTAATTTAATAAATACTGAAAATAATTATTGTTAAGTTGGCGCCCAACGTAGGGCCATCCACAAAAGATCGAATATTATATTATCAAGTTTCCCTCTTTTGTAACAAAAACTATTTTAATACGACGTATAAGAAACTAAAAATTGGGCACCATTTGTTTTCCTATGAAAAAGTGAAGCCAATATCGTGGAACGAATTTTCTATAAAATTGGACTACCAGCAAAAGTGAAGTGAACAAATTTCTTAAAATATCGCCACTAACGACATTCTAACTTTAAATCTTTATCAAGGGTTAATTTTGTCTGCCAAAAGGTAGTTATTTTTGTACGACGTTATAAAATGCTGCAATTTTCACTGTCATTAAAGACAACTTTGCGGTCTATTATTTTACATCACTTAAATTTTACAACTTTTCTTACAAAATTGCAAGTTAGCGGTTTCTGTTACAATATCTTCAATTATTACTTCGCCAATTAGTTCGTACAATTAGTCATTAGTGGTAATAAAGAAAATGATCCTGGAGATAATCAGACATGTAAATTTGTAATTAAGAATTTTGAAGAAGGAAAATTACGAAAAATATAACACGACACCAATTAATTTGGTTTTAAGTTCTTAACAGTTCGGTCACTTACCGACTGTGCCGGACGTAGGTTTAATTCCCTGTAAATCGTTTCTTTATAGTACATCCCCCTTAAGGAAGTCTCGTGTAAGATTTTTGAGAAATTGGAGTTACGTGGCACTGGTGCAGTTGATGGTTGTCACGCAACATCTAAATGTGGCATGCAGAGTTATTGATATGACAAAACTTATTATTAATTTAGAATGGAAACTGAAAAATGTCTTCATAAACCTACACAGTCGGTTGTTCGGGAGTTTTAATTAATATTTTGTAATTAATAAATTTTTTCGGGTTACAATCTGTACGCTGTTCTCAAGAGAGCCAAGCGATACAAGGCAGTTTTATTAGTAAGCATCGGCAATTTCGGAATATCTAACAGACAAAATGTTATTTTTAATCGAAACAGAGTTATAATATGAAAGACCCAGCGAAAATTTAATCAAATTTTCAAGGGATTATATACGATAATTACAATGGAAGTCTCATTAATTACTAAATACGGCATCTGTGACATACCACCAATTATCATAACTCGACTCGACCCAGAGAATAAATAAAAGGTATCTTTATATTACAATTGAATTTTAAATTAAATTAATCACCAAATAATGTGAAAACTACTCGTTTTTCAAACTAAACGGTGCAACTTTTATTACCAGCTGCTGTCGGTATTTGATTGATTTGAAGCAATCCAGTTGATTGCACTATTAACCGAAGTTCACTTTTTGCTTAATGCGATATAATGGAAAAGAGGGTATGAAAAATGAGAGAACCTCCATTATTTTCTCTTACGGTTATAAAACTTATTGATTGTGCATGTGCTTTCATCCTTTCAATGAGCTACAGACGCACGGTTTTTAAAATTGAATTGTTTTTGGAGAGGAATTGTTTCCTAGTAGCGATACAAAACTGACAGTTTTGGAAGTAAGTGGTAAATAAATAACAAGAAATTTCTTAATAATACACCAAAATTTGTCCCTCTTCAATTTTCTTGCAACAGCATAAGAAACTTTTACTTGTGGTACAACACACTAAAACAACTAAGTTGCTTTAATAATTACTTAACAAGTTTTTTGTGCCTATTTCTGTTGTAACCTAAGGCAATTGCAACGTCACCTGTTTTAGATATAATAATTAATTTTCAAAATTGAAATGTAAGTTTTGAGAAGCTGTAAATATTGGAAAAACATACATAACATGAAATAATGATCGAGGATGTTGGTGAGGCGGTCGTATGTAAATGCTAGTGAAAAAAACTTTTTAAATTTCAAACGCATTGTATATCATTTATTCTCTATTCTTAAAGAAAAAAAATTTACATCTTTACTGAATGGAAGCCAAATAAAAAATTTCTAACAAATGTCAAAATCAACTAGTGACAAAAACTGCGAGATAAAAGTCTTTATTTGATGGGTAAGAATGCTTTTGGCAGTTTGAAAATAACAATTCAAAAAAATATACTTTTTTATGTTTAAATTACATACACTTGAATGATACTAAAGTTCGTAGTTTCAAATTTAAAATTTTAATGAATTTATTAGAAAATATTGCGGGGTAATAAATTATCAAGCTGAAAAAAAATGATAGACAAAAAAACTTTTTGAATTTAAGTAGATAATTAGAAAACTTTCTTAATCAATTTTATTAATATAATGTAAGGACTGAAGCCAGTAAACCACGGCCAAGTGTTACTAATTGATATTTAAAGATTTTAATCGATTTTCAGTAACAACACTTTAAACAAAACAATCACTTAATGTTGATATGAAAGAACCAGTTATCGGAAATATTGCAACTGTCGTTAAATTTACTTAAGAAATGAAACTTGTGAATTAGAGTTTACTTGGTTGTTATATCAAGTATTTAATTGACAGTTTTGAAAATTACTAAAGTTATATCCTATCAAATATAAACTACGTTCAGATTTAGAACTTCATTGACAAGTTTGGGAAAGTTATTATATTTTAGTAATCCTTATTGATTATGATAACTTTAAAATTTTTTTTAATGGAATTTAAATCCCTCATGTCTAAAAATATATTTATTAAATATTAAGATCTTTAAATTTTGGAAAATTAATTCGCTTTGATGGTTGATTAATTTACAATATTTACCGCTACTGAAAATGACGTAGTAGTCCTGAAATAGGTAATATTAATAGGTATATTCTTGAAAGGGTTGGATTTGAAACTGGGGCTGTAATTCTTCATATACCTACCAACTTCATGCACACATTAATTTTAAATAAATTTTACTTTTATTCAATTTAAATTTAATATGTTGCGCACAGAATTTTAGAGCATAAGCCTTTATTATTTAATTTATTATATTATTTATACCGGATGATACGCCTTGCATCCCGAATATAGAGAAATAATATTTCTGCTTTCTATTATAATGGATTAAAATGCAAATAATATTAATAGAAAAAATTATCTTTAGTGCCCGAATGTATCAATCAATTTAATCATCGTTAAAACTGGATAAATAAAATAAAATTTAAATAAATAAAAATCGTAATTGCAGCTAGAATGGTTTCAGATAAAATACTGTTTGGTGCATAATAACGATTTATTTGAATACTTGTTACAAAATTGTTAATTACTTTTTGTCGTTTGAGTACGTAGTTGAAAATTACACTAACTTTAAAGTTTGGTTTTGTACTTTTTATTATTTTTTATGCAGCATTGATTGTAAAATAACAATTGGAAGCAGAAATATATGAAAGGAAAATGTAGAATATTGTTTTTCCACGCGAGCATATATTTTTTCACTTTTCAGCGATACTTTTCGAGTTCCAATTTGATTAATCGAAATTTTGATTCGCGGTTTTATCCGCTGATTTATTAACCCTTTCGCGCGGTTTTAGTTAAATTATCATTTTGTGATAATTTAATCAATCAAGTTTTTTCATTGTTATTTTGGTTCTCTGGTTCAAAGCTTTCATTATCGAATTTATGAGGTGCAACCTCCTAGCACCCCAACCTATCTACACCATGTTGATGTTTACCGGAAGGCCGCGCAAAAACATGATCTCTGTGAATCCGTGATTCTAACCTGGAACTTTGTCACTATAACTCAACCACAGATCACACCAGGCCACTGCTATGACAGCGGTCATTCTGTCATAATCTCAACATCATCATCAGACACGCGGCTTTAATATTACTCGAATCCAATGTATCCAATTAATCCAATGACGAACGCCATTAGTTTCATGTTCTTTCAATTTTATCTTACATCCATTTATTCTCAGAGATTTATCATTAAAATTTTAACATAATAATATTCCATCTAGCTTTCATTTTAAACATAAACCTAACAATTTCATTAAATCTTAACTTATCTCTAACTCTAATTTGTATGCTTAATTTCTTTACTGTGCTAACTTTTTTTTATTTTAAACTCATAATTACTAGATCAACATTTTAATTCAAACTTACCGCGTTATCTTTTTAATTTAGTTTCTTACAGAACTTTTCGGTATAATAATCTTCTTGATGTTGCATCTTGAATAATGCTCAATTATTATTAAACTAATAATTTCCAAATTACAAGTTAGGTATAGGCTAGTCGACAAAGCGTTCTAAATGGGCTATTGTGGAAATAATCGGTTGTAAGCGGGAATAAATTCTATTATTAACTTTATTTTGACCTCTAAAACGATAGACTAATTTTGCAGGGTTTTGCAAATCTGAATTTTTGCCGCTACATTGGAAAACCCTTGTGAAAAAATACATTTCTATAGGGTCAAATTTATATTGCATAGACATGCCTTCGGGAAAAGCACTGAAAATTCATAAAATTAGTAAAAAAAAAATAACCTGAAATGTGCTGATAAAAATCAATTACTCAAAGTAGGATGGGAAAACTAAGAAAAAAAATGAGTTTTAGAAATCGGAAAGTTTACGCAAACGTAGATTCGGTATTAGTAGAAAATCAGAAAAACTAAGGAAAATCAGAAAACTACAAAAAATGGGCCGATTTCGTAATTTACCATCAGATTTTCAATTTTTTGCTTTTGATCCCTTCGAACTAAGTTTGTGATAACGTATAAATTATCCACGTCTTAGATCTATTTTCCTGTTTTTTCTGCAGATAATATAGATAATTCTGAGCAAAATTTAATTTCATGAAAATTGATATTTGTAACTGCGGAGCCGTAATTTTCTACAATCCTAAGTTCGATAATCGGTAGAAGAAAATATGTGGAAAAAACTAAAAGAAAGCTCCTACG
This sequence comes from Podabrus alpinus, assembly GCA_932274525.1. Taxonomy (NCBI): domain Eukaryota; kingdom Metazoa; phylum Arthropoda; class Insecta; order Coleoptera; family Cantharidae; genus Podabrus; species Podabrus alpinus. Next base: position 25,270,696 of record OW026454.1, read on the forward strand.
AATCCATAGAATGACGATTCATATTATTCTCATCACAATGGGGTGGCCACAGGCCGACAAGCTTCCAATCTCGCAGAACTAGCAACTAAAAGCGAATGACAACTTTTCAGTGGCTAGTTAATTGATAATTTTGTTTCCCAAAAATTTTTTTAATGCATTTAGACATTGAACCATGCCATTTAAAAGAAATCCAGATATTTATTAATATTCTTAAATACAAAAATTTTCGCGTAGCTTTTCCAATCAGGAATTGGTGAACCGTACAAAATTCGTATGTTTCTCTAGAGGTTCAAGTACCGTGTTAATAGCAATTACAGGTAAAATATACCAACTAATCCATTTTTAAATTAAAAAATAGATCATAAAATATACCCTCAATCGACCCTCAATTATTGCGCAGTCTGGCAATCAGTTAAATGGCTTAAAAATAAGGAATGGTAAATATATACCGTGTACTTTGATGGCTATAACGTGGAAATCCATAGATGAACAAGAAAAAGAATAGGATGTTTACTTTAGAGAACTGAATCTGCTCTATTTTTAATATCTTCGTAATTTTCTTTAAAGTGAACAGAAACCGAGATATTTAGGAATTTTTATAAAAGTGCTTTTTTCGAGTTGTTCTTCTAATATTTTTCTAATAATATATTGCTATGACACCCGATTGAAATTAAATATCCAAATTTCGAATTATATTCCAATTTATATGTTTCAGTCAAATGAATTCACTTGAAAGCAAATGCACTTTTTAACTTTCAAACAATTTAATTTATATCTTCAAAATCAGAAATTCCAATATTTCAAATTTTATAACCGGTTTTCATAAATTCTCACTCTGACCCTCGTCCATTCTCTTTCATCTCTTTCAATTAAAAATATTACAACTAAACTAAATTATTTCCACCTCCCTTTTATCAAAAACAAATTTTTTGGGGTGAGAAACACAGCATATCATTCTCCTAATAAATCATGAATTTGGCACCACTTTTAAGACTTTTACAATATTACGAAAGTTTTTCTTTCCGTTTTTTAAAATTTAAATTAAATATTTCATTATTATAGTACAACTAAAATGATAAGTATTTAAACTTTCGAAACAAACTCAAACGTTAGAAATCATCAAATATTAAATCACTTTAAAGTTAAACTTGAATATTGCTACTCTACTTCTCTGAAAAGTTTTCACGATCTAATTTTTGAGGTGGATCAATTCTCTTCTTTCTCTTGAACTTTACAACTTAACTCGTCCCCAGAGTGTTGTTGTTCGCCGGAAGGCCGCTCGAAGAAATTTAGTGAAGTCTAAGATTCGAACTCACAATTTCCGCGCTGTAACTCAACCGGCGATCACACCAAGCCTCTCCTGTGACTGGTGTCCATGGTCCATCTTTCATTATGAGATTCCTTTCACTTTTCCATCGCTATCTTATATGTTTTCAGGAAAAGATCCTAGTCCTAGTCTTTCACAACTTACAAAGTAGCTGGTTCATCCCCCTATTTGTTTTCATTCTTACTGGAACAAATTTTCTTACAATATTTTTACTGAAAACATTAATTCTTTGTAATTTACTCAAATTTAATATTCCTTGCTTTTATTTTTTTCTAATTTGTCTATCATGTCTTCATTTAATTTTTAAACTAGACTTTCACTTAATTTTTCAACCATGCCTTCTTTTTCCTGCCTTATGGATTCAATCGCCTCTAAATTTTTATGGAATGCATACATACATCGCACTTGTTCGATTTTGTCTTTTTGCACATATTCATTTCTATCTAATCTTTCCATGTTGTCGTTTTTCTCTTCTTTTAATTCAGCCATACTGGCTTTGATGTCTGTTATTATTTCTTTCTTATTCGTTTGTAACTCCTTTATTAATTCAATTTGGTTGGATCCACCTTTTCCTTGATGTTTTCCATCGCCTGACTCAATAAGCTGAACACTGTCTTGTGCATGGTTTCAGTTCCACTGAATCCATATAATTTTTTACTTTCAAAAATTAAAATTTTAAATATTCTAAAACCTCTTGAGAGAATTGCCAATTAAAAGAAGTCAATAGTTTATACTTTTTATTTAACTATTGAATTTATTCATAATTTGTAAAATTTATAATTTTACTTATTTTATTAACTGACCAACGTCCATATTCGTTTTTTTCCTTTCTTTCGAGTCCTTTCTTGTTTTTCCATTGTCACTTCATTAAAATTAAAAATATTACAACTAAAAACAAATTTTTGGCAATAAACACAGAAAATATAGAGTCTCTACGTGCAAAATTTGTTTTTTAGAGGTTCATATGAAGATAATGCAATTTAAATAATAAAATCCTTGTCGACAAAGCTGTGAGAAAATAAATGAACCCGAGTGGCCTTACACCTAAAGATGGGTTTAATGAAAATGAAACAGCATACAATATTATTCTAGTTTGTATGGAAAGAGTAAAGTAATGAGGAGACGGAAATAAAAATGTATTTGTGTTTTTTATTGAGAAGCTTTTCTAATAGCAAACGTGAAGCTCTTCAAGCAAGCAAGTTTTTCATTTGTAAAATGAAGCCCAGCATATCCGAGCATCCATAGGTGAGAAAGTACCCACTTTCCGTCCGTCATGGGATTTTTATGTTAGTAGTGGAAACAGCTGCTTCCACGGCTCAAATTGGAACCAAAATAAGTGACCTATGCACAGCTTTGAAATGGTTTCTATTAAGTACATAAATTACAGTTATTAAATACTTACTACACGCTGACTTGCGATAAGTGCAAAAAATGTGCATGTTTTAATTTAAAAAATGCGATATTATGCTCATGTAATACAATTGAATATTTTGCAGGCTCTTACCCTCATTTAACTAGTGTAAATAATTTACTAAGTAAATTTAACTTATTTAAAAGTACTCAACCAATTTCATGCAATTAGCAAACAAGTAAATTTCGTGCTTCGTAAGTGCCAAACACTTTGCAGTGCATACAATGAAATTGACTAAAGCCAAGATGACTCTACGTAAATATAATTACTATGGTTGATTTTCCTTTTTCTTCACCATAACTCACAGATGTAACTAGAACTTGAAACCACAGCAGTGTATCCGACACGACCAGAATTAGCACCGCGGTTTTCCGCTTTGCAGTCAGCCGATGCATGGTTTACGCTACACCGCTGAGTTTGAAACTGCAATTCTCATAAAGATTTATTAACAGTACGTAGAAACAACATGTTAAATGGAACCCGTACAAGAGCAGTCTCCGCTACGCTCCGACTAATTTTTTTCGATTAATAATATATGTCTTGAAATTAAAAAAATAGAAAAAGTACCTTTCCAAATTACTTCTAAAATATTTTTATTTGCTTTCTTATAATTTATAAAAAATTGCAAAAATGTTCCAATGAAAGTTTCTTTAATATAAGTAATATTTATTTGAAAGATTTATTAATATAAAATCTATGTGGAAAAGTTATTGATGGAAAATGTATGAAAAGCTTGACCTACAGACAATTATTTACAAAACCATGATTTTTATATACATACATAAATGTAGGTACAAGAAATGAATTTACCAAGTTAACAAAGTGGAAATTATGTTCTTCATTAGAAAATAAACAAATTTGATGTATTTCTTTGGTTTCACCTTACTTGAATTTCCAAGTTAAAGAAAATCTGAATAAATATAAATATTTACCTTGACATCAATATACCTAGTTAATTTAAAATAAATTCTGCAGAATGAAACTTTTAAGGTATTCTATACGTTATATAATTTGTAAAGCACTGCAGCATATAATTTATAAATTATTATGTAAAACAAATTTTCTACTGCAGCATTTATTCTTGACTGCGCTACAACAAATTCGTGTTTTAGGCGTTGTGGGTGCATAAAGTAGTTAATTAAATTAGTTAACAACTGCAATTTGATTCTATTTTTAAATAAAGAGCTTTACGCCTTGCTTTACAAAAAATTTTATTTTCTCTTAAATTTTATTAAAAATTTGCAATTTTAACATTTTCAACACGGAATTAGGTATTACATTATACTATTATATATATTTTTTAATTTAACAACGAACTTAAAGCAATTTAACGTCAAAAGTGAATTTGCATAAGAGTAGTTGGCAGAAAATATATTGCCGAATTTATCTTTTCAGTGGAAGTTTTAATTGCATTAATTATGCAATGCATATTTATTGTAACTATTTGCATCCAATTATTACACAAAAAATTTGAAATTTCAATAACGAACTAAGTATGCAGAATGTCAAAGTTCAACTTTAAATATTATTAAATTAAAAATTTAAAATCTGCGAAACTTTGTTGGGTGTAAATGGTAAATTAACGTTGTTTATATTTTAAACTAAAGCGATTGTTTTATTAGACGAGGGATATAAAAAGATAGAGAATGTACTTAGGAGACTTAAAAAAGAGTTTTCAATAAAACTTTTAAAAGTATTGTCATTCTGGAATCAATTTCTGCAAATGTAAGCATCTAATGGGGAAAAATAGTTTGTTATGTTTTCGACTTCGTAGTTTTGTTTTGATTTTAACTTTTCGTTAGTTGGTCGTTCTTATATAAATGTGGATCTAATTTTTTGACCATAAAGTGTAACTATCCACTGAAAGGCAGAGCTAAGAATTTCGAAATTTCCACCTGAACCTTAACCAGTAACCACACCAAAACACCGCTAAACTAGGCTAATCTTGTTAATATAATAATTACTAGAATAAACGGTAACGACTACACAAAGTAGACGATCATAAGGACATTTTTTACATTATTGATATTTTATTTGTAGTTATTATTACAATCAAAATTATAATTTAATTGAAAAAGAAGATAGAAATCATCAGAATATATAGATAAATTAATATTGAGAAATCTAACGAAACTGATTAATAAACATTAGGTAAAATTGTACCAGTTACCGCCACTGTTCCAGTATTTGTCGATATTGCTATATTTGTGTAAAATTTAAGAATATATTTCAATTACCTCAATTTAGCTACTTTTGCATTAGAAGCAATGTTTGGAGATAATAGCTTATGCTGCAACTTGACAAAACTTTTCGTTCCTGCTATTTTTAGTATCAACGCAAATAATTAGACTGATTCACAGTGATTGTGTTAGCTAAATTGTTAAGGTGAGTAGGTACGTTTGATTCTCTTCACACCAATTATAAGAACAACTACTATACTGTGTTCAAGTTAGATTAATTTAATTAATGTACTTATAGAGGACACGAAATACATACTTTAATTTATTTAAATGGGGTACCGACAAAAAAAATTAGTAGTGTTTTTTACGTAAATCCTTAGGATGTCTTTTGCCGTGTAATGCGGTTAGATTTTTCTAAAAGCGGTTCATTTAGATGTAATTATATAACGAAATTCAAATAAATTTGAATTATTTATTCAATCTGTGACGTCGTCACTAACATTAGTTAGCAAATCTTACTTAGAGATGGCGTGCAAATGGCAAATACATTTACGATTTATAAAATGTTTACAGTTCTAGTGTGTAGAAATACATACGTATACAAAAAGTGTAATACAAAAGTTTTCTTAATGTTCCAAAATCCGAATACCGCTAAATATTATGATTTACAGCAGTCGTACAATACAATACAATACCGCTTTGCACGCCATCTCTAACCAAGATATGCGAACTAATGTTAGTGGCGACGACATAGTTTGAATAAATAATTCAAATTTATTTGAATTTCATTATTTGATTACATTGAAATAGTCGCTTTTAGAAAAATCTAACCACATTGCATGGCGAAGGACAACAAATGTTTTTTGTCGGTACCCCATTAAGTGACGACTACTGGAACAGACAGAATACACTTTGGAATCAGTAACGGCTAGCACGGGGAGGGTAACGAGGCGCCGCCCTCCAAAACAAAATAACTCAGAATAATATTTTTTAATCCAAATACGCTCCTCGCAACAAAGTAGGTATGCTGCTGAATATTGGATAATCCAACATTGATTGGTCCATAAACGATGGCAGATATTTAAACCACTTTACTAAATGTTAAAAATTCCATTTATAGTCGTCGCTCCCCATTATAGCAAACCATAATCCTCCACAGATGAGCAGGTTAGTAAAACAACTCTCCCAGAAAGGTTATATATTCGCGAAATTGTATTGTGTTTTACCTCCCACCCACAAATTTAAATTAAAATTTTAATTCAATATTCAGTTCACAAGTTAATCATTACAACATAATATTTAGCTTTAATTTATGTACTTAAGTCAAAAATATTTAAAAATGTAACCTTTTTGTAAAGAAGCACCTCAAGTATTTCTTTCAAAGAAGATTTCAGTAATAAATTGATCTAAAATTAAAATAAAATGTACGAGGAAGGAAGATAAAAGAGAGAGAAATTTTGGTCCAAGATAAATACCGTTGATGACCCCAGTTACCAGATTTTTAAGAGTTCAGAATTGGAATACCAATCTATAGGGTTATTTTTTGGTTTTCTTGCATCCGAGTATATTAAGGAACTTGATATTAAATAAGTACTTCCATACTAGTAGTCGATGGTCCAATTCCAATAAGCACCTGGTTTGTTTTTACATTTCGGATAGTCGTTCTCCATCTACTTTGGATCAATAGAGACGATGTTACGGTCCTAAGTGTTCAGTTTTCCTACGAATATGGTACAGAAATTTTGTTTCAACGAATTTGATTTTTGTGGCCGACATAAAAAGGTATAAATTTGTAAATCAGACATTTAATTTTGTAAATTTTATTGTTATATGATGTATATTGCTATGATATCTAACAAAAATTTAAATGTATAAATTGAAAAATTTGTGATTGGATTTCAAAAGTAAAACTTTACTATTTGAAATGATATTTAATTTTATTTAAGCAGATGAATGGTAATATTTTTGAGTTTACAAAAGAATTGAAAATTAGAAATCTTTTCATTGCGAAATTCTACTTAATCTTGTTAAAATTATTAAAATTTAAATGCAATCTTTGCAAGTCGAGAAGATTTACTGAAATTTTACGCTATGAACGAACTGAGAATCAACAATATGTTCTTTGACCATAAAATACAACAAATATTCACGTGGTTTAATAGTAGAGGACAAAACTCTAGAGTTGACTACATTTTAAGCAACAGAGAAACACACCCATAGAATGTAATGGACGTACGAACCCTCACTTTTGCAAATATAGGCTCAGATCATAGGCTGGTCATGATCAAGCTCAACTTATGTACATCTAAAATTCAAGAAAATACCGATAGTATTAAAAGAAAAACTCAATATTGGAAATATAACAGATCCAAGTATAAATAATTTATACCAAAACAAGTTAAAACAGAAGTTTGAAGCGGCCACTATAGAAGCTAACAGTTTTCCCATTGAAAAGAGTCATGATTTGTCACTGAAAATGGAGTTCTAAAGATAGAAAACTGCAGAGACTGAGGGGTCTGGAGGGTATGAAATAAATATCCGCCAGCAATTGGTGATCAGGCGGTAAAATATTGAAAAATGTTTTGCTATAGTGGTTTACTTTTCTGCTGGGGGTATTCCAAACTCCCTTCAAGACGCCTTCAATATTTGAACATTATTATTTAATAAAAATACAGTTCTGTTATTTTAATTTATCAATTTATTGATTAGTTGTGTGTATGTAAAAATAAGCAGGTGTTACTTTTCAAAAGTTTTTTTTGAATTTCTATAGAAGGGGTAGATTGAAAATTTGTTTGCTGGAACAGATATTTGATATAAAAATACTAAGAAACTTAAAAGAAATTCTAAAATAATTGAGGCCCAGTTGCAACATGCCAGGTTATCTAAATCAGAGATTACTTTCTATAGATCTATAGAATCATGGTATCAAAAATTTATTCATGTAAATAAACTGTAAAACTTTAAAAATAAAAAAATTTAAATATTTGATTTTTTAACTATCGAGAATTAATAATAAATTAAACTTGAAAAATAAAATAGTTAAGTAGAAGATTAAATATATTTTAACATAAGCTTTCAGCAGCGCGTGCTGCTATCATTAGATGTTTATTAATAACATTTATTAAAGATGTTTAATTAACAATTTTATTTTTAGAATTTAATTTATCATTAATTTTCAATAGTTAAAAATTCTAATATTTGAAGTTAACATAGATGTTGGTGTAACCTATCCTAAATGTGTTATTATTACAAATAAATGTTTTCATGTAGAAAACCACAAAAATTAAAATCCAATATTAAAAGAAGAGCCGAGTAAAACTGAAGTAAATGGAAATGGGTTAATGACAAATATTTCTAAAATAGCCGAAAAATATTAATGTCCTCTGTGTATTAAATAATACGTAGTCATGTACACATAAATAATTGAAATAAATAATTGAATAATGGAAGTATAGTTTTTCCCGTTATTTACGAAAATGATTACAGACAATAAATTTCGCCATGACGATTACCGGTACATGTCTATCACTTTTTACAATAATTTAAATCAATATTTAAAAATGCTTGAAATCTTTTGTGATTTCATTTTATATTTATTCCAACAAAAATTATTTTTATAAAAACTGTGGAAAATGCCGATACCCTAATTACATATTTAAAAATTCTGTTGAATGTTGAACGGGCAACTTGTCACTAATGATAACGTGACGAATATTGGGACATTTACCTTAGTACTTTTGCTACACGGATAATATAATAGGAAATAGTACTTCGAAATTGAATAAATCATATCAAAAAATAATGTTTTAAATAAAATTAATTTTTTCTACTGAAATGCATATAACAGAAAGCATGACTATACCTTAATGGTATAGAAAAAGATTGAAATCTGTAACAAATTTTCGAATGTAAGGTGATTTTTTCACTCACAACTATAATTTAGATTATAATTTATAAATTACATCAAGGTTGTACATGTTGAAAAAGATTAAAAAAACATTTAATTGCATGCAATTTATTTATTTTCATGTTCATTTTGTTATCAATTTCAATATTGTTTTACAGGACTAAAGAGTAGCATTATAGCGTTAGATCAAATGTAATTTATTTTAAATAAAATAGTTACAAAATTGATATTTTTCCACAAAACCTTTCCACTTTGATTATTTAAAGAAGCGGTAACCATAACCACGAGAGCTCGAGTATGACTCATCTTACTAAAACGTATGTGAATGAACATAATATATTAGTTTCATGTCTACTGAACATACACATACTTTTTTAGTTTCCCCTCACACTCGAGTCTCGTTATTAACACTATATCTATTATTTTAGATGTTTATTATTTGTGTTGGTGCGCTTTATTGACACAAAAGTTCTTTGTGTCAAATAAAAATTACATAGAAAAGAGAAGGAATGGTACATATTATTTGTTCAGTAGCCCATGTTATTCATTTTACTTTGTTATTTCCTTACTCAGTTATTTTCAAAACATAGTTCTGTATCGGAAATTTTTATATTAACCATGTCGTTCCGTATTGCTGTGTTTTAAAATGACCTCACATCACACATATAGTTGCAAAATTTGAATTAATCATGAAATTAAGAAAATTGAGCTTATTCGAAACATCAGATTTAACAGATAAGAAATCCAACTCTATTTCACATATTACAAACTTAATAAGATCTTTAAACATGAGAATGCTATATCAAAACCTGTTAAATACATTCAATTTGAAGGTGAACAAGTCAAAATCTTCTTAAAAGACACTTCAAATTAGAAATGAGTAAAAATTATACTTTGTTGTTATCTATAAACATAACCTCTAAATCTATCAACTTTGAATTGAAATATCTCTTTGAATAACTTGTTTTATGAAAATCTATTTGTAACAAAAATTCTATTATATCTAATTGTAAATGATGATCATAAATTTGTGTCCTAAATTTGTAAAAAGGTACATAAAGGTGAAAATTCCACAAAAATTGATAAGAAAATTGTGATAACGCAAAATAGTCTAAGGAAGTTCTTCGAAGTGTAACAAGATTGTCTACCGTGATAAAATTCAACTGGAGGACAGCATACAAGTAATCTCTTCAAAAATCAGTCCAATTCTGGAAATTACAAGAAATTTAATTAAACCAAGATTTACAAAAAGATACAAATTTGACTTACAATTTGGAAAATCGTTGCAAATTTGTCTTTTGCGCACGGAAATAGTTTTAGTTGATTCTTAATGTTCGAAGTGGAAAGACGTGTGCTACGCGATCCAATTTATTTACCTTTGGTATTGATATAAAAATCAAGATGGCGAAATTTAGTAGTATAATCTAAAAATTATCGACATTAATAATCGATTCAATCCACAAATATCGTATGATTAAACAACTCAAATCTACTTACCGGCAAACGATGTATTTAAATAACATCAATTTGGGAATTAAATTTGTATCATTACTGCTACAACAACACAATCTAACGAAGAGCAAATCCAGCGCGTATTTCATCACCATAAACGACCGTATCCAGCGTGTATTTCGTCAACCAACAACAGCTGATAAGTGGAAGTGTCTAAAGTGCAGTGTTTTTGCGAGATAAAGTGCCTTCTATGCAGGCTTAATTACAAAAGCCAGGATCTTATAAATTCATAAGGTATTTGTAAAACCATTATTATTTTAAATTAACTTTGGCCTTCAGCATTTTACCTACAGAATGCTGGAAAAAGACTTTAAAGAGTGTATTTTCGGCTACCCTATTTATTAATATTTACAAAACAAAACCTTATTTTATTTTTTCTACGCTTTACCCAAAGCAACTTTTTAAATTAAAAACATTTAACCCGTTCCATTACAACGGAAAGACTTAAATTACATTTAAGCATTGATCGAAAGAAGAAGGAAGAGGATCTCCATTCTACATTTTTGGTATATTTAATTTGTAAACCATTTCTGGTGACAGATATAAAATCTGTGTATTTTGTAAATTTGATTATTTGGCGCATTGAGATATTATTGAATATAAAATCATTTCTAACTTAACGAAATCTTTTATTGTTTATTCAAACATTTACAGGAAAGTATTCAAAATTTTAAAGATCATTCATAATAAAGAAGTGGATCGTTTATCTGATGAACACAATTTAATATTTTATTCAAAGTCATTAAGCATTTCTCAATTATTAAAACAAAATTATCAACTCAATAAGCAACTCCCCTAAATTAATCATTAACACCTGCAATACCTTGAGAGAGTTTCAGATTAAGCTATTAGAAAGGGACAAGTTGGTGAGCTCTCTATTTAAATTTTAGCACGCGAATTTAACCAATTACATTTTTTTAAATATTTTTCATTCATTTGAATGTGGCGCCCAACTAAACGACGTGTCTAACTTTTAACATAAGGGAGGTCATAGCAGTATGTATAACTTTTATAGAAAATCAAGAATCGCTGTTTCAGTTATAACGCTGAAATTCTTTCGAATTCAAATGTCACTGAATATAATTGACAAGAAATAAATTAGTTCTAATTTAGAAAAATTCGTTATTAATTAATTATTATTCTAAAGAAGGCCTTAGCTAAAAAATAACAATATAAGTATTGTTTGTTTGTAATATACAAAAAAGCGTGTTAATTTATTAACTATTATTGGATTCATTTTTGCCTTTGCCTATGTAACCCGTTCTTTTAGCGATGATGATGGCACATCATAATTTTAGAGTAAACTTTATCTGAAAGCGACTATAGTTACATTATTCTCCCACATTTTATAACAATGATTGCCACAGCAATTAATTTTTAATTTAAGCACATCAGATTATTCATGAGACAGTTGTTGGTAATTCTAATTATAAATAAGATTGAACTTCTATTTAAATTTGCTTATCTCTCCTCAAGCATCTTTAAGAATTGATATTATGAAATATTAGCCATTGATCAATAATTTAAGATAAAGATACATAAAAAATGTAGTTCTTCGAATAGAAAGAACATCGGTCAAATTTATATAGCTTTATCAAAAAAATAAAATTATGAAAAATCCATTTTCTGTTTTCCTTTTCCGATCTAATCCCTTAAAATACTTAATACAAAAGGATAATCATCGATTAAAGATTAAATATCATAAAACAATAAAAAAAACAGGAAAGTCATTAATTTTAGGCACATGATAATTTGAAAAAGAAACTGAACGCATCATTAATGTGTACTGAATTATTGCGAAAGATTTACGTTAAAGTCATTGAACATAATAATAAATTATAATGTAAGTTCAGCCCTTCGCCTCTTCTCGTGCAAGTGTGGGGTTAAACCATGTTTTAAGTAAAATAATTCTTGTGTTTGAAATACCGAATTGTTTATTAAAATTAACAGATTTGTTAATAAAAATTTTATGAAATACTCGTAACAACTCATATCATAATAATTGATTGATTAATAATTATAAATATGTGCTGCTTGGATAATCCGAACTTACGGAGATCCTAACTCCCAGTAGTAATCTGAATTCGTTTAAATTAGGAAATTTTTAATTTAAAAAATAAATCTAAAGTTCCTGGCCTGAATTTGAAAGTCATAAAATTAACTTACGTTAAGATGATAAACAAATAAACCCTTCTCTATGTAGAAACTACATAGTTGTAATAATATGTACATTCTTAATGTAAATAATTATTATTATATTACGTTATTATGTTTTATGACTTATTAATCACAACCTTCCTATTAGCACATCCGTCATGGTTTATACTCATAAAATTTCTTCGCAAATTTCAATGGTATTAGGGAAATATAAATATTTGATAAAAATACTTGCATATTTTAACTTTTTAAAATATAAATTAGATCATAAAAACAAACACTGACTACATGTTTCAAATTAGTTTATTACTGACCGGATTTATGTTTTTCACACATTCCGGAAAAATACGTCAGTTATGATAATTATGATTGTTTTGAACCTTAACGTTCTGACAATTGACCAGACTTATGTAAATTTTAAGAACAATGCTTAAAATACACAGCCACGGAGGGCCGAGCTAAGAAATTTTGTGAGGTCCACTATTCGAACTCGTAATTTTCCTTCTGTTTTTTTACAGCTTTTACACCAAGCTACAGTTGCGTTTAAAATGTTTATTAATATTATAAGAAATCCTTAAAATATTACCGCACAGATAAAATAATGAATTCATTTAGAAAAAATCAAGAATACAAGGGTTTTATTGTGGAAAGAATTTGGGGCAAGGTGGAATAAATTTTATTATTTATATTCGAACCTTTAAAATGCTCTACTAATTTTGCATGGTTAGCAGGCCTAAAATTTGGCCACCATATTGGAAAGATCACACGAAAAAATCTCTGTTATGATTATTCGTAAATATTTTGGTTTGGATTATTTGAATGCGTTCTTTAAAAATTACGTTTTCAACCGCGGTGGCAGCAAACTAAAATACTTCTACATTCAATTGATATCGGCAATATTTTTCTGTGTAAAAAACATTAATCTCTATGTTCTAGGTAGCGAATATTTTATTTTTCCATTAAACTATTAAATTTCTCTATAAATTTTGAAAAAAATTTAAATGGTACGCCATTTATTACTGATTGGTGTCATAGACACGGAATTTTATTTTCCAATTATTTTTAATTTTGAAATTTCTAATAAAGGATGTAGTAAAATCGCTGTTAACATCAAAGAACGTTTTGCTTTTTATTTTTTTATTTGCGTTTTATTTACCAAAAAATGTATGCATACAATATTGTGCTCAGATGCTAAGTTTCAAGATTTTGAACCAAAATTAATTAAATGCACCTCTTTTGCCACAGATCCTTACCCTTCGTTGTTTGAAAATTTATTCTAATTCCAGTCATTTCTTCGTCAGAAAATGTTCTAAAATTAGTTTAATTTGGTGAATTTCAAGGAATGCTGGCAAATTGAAACATTCCTTATATCAAACAGAACTTAACAAAATAGTAACAAGAAATAGAACGTCTTACTGTTGCCCAATTTAAATGTCTCACTGTTACTCATATCGCTTAAATTTTCAAAAGTAAAACAATACCCTACTAACTTTATTTTTAATTTAAAAATTTTAACGAACTGCCTTAAGCCCAATCTACTAATTATTCACTAAACCTATCAATACTTACACAATATATTGATTGATTTATGCAAAATTACTTCAGGAAATAACTGTTTAAAATTACTTTTGCCTATCGAAAACGAATAGCACCTTATAACTTTCAAAATTGCGACTACAGATATGTACCTACACATTAAAATTGGACCATTTGTGTGAGCTGGTATAGTATGTATTTTTGTGTCCTCTTCCGAGTGACTTCTTTCCCCACGTTGGGTGCCACGTTTTGTGTCCTCTTCTCGCTCTCAAGGTCGCTTATTTGTGAAGATCCTTCAGACGTGATACACAATCAAATAAGAAACAGGATACATCAAACACAATTTATTAATAATCATTCTCCTTTCACAACAAACAACAATTCAATTAAATTTCTAAATAAATCAACAAATAACTAACTACTTAAAATCCCTACTTATATTCTTTATGATATTGTAAAGCTTTACCTTGTTGTGTTCTTTTTGTCGACCGACCTTAATTTCGTCGCACGTTATCTACCGCACTGACGAACTGAATACACTTTCTTCTTTCTTCTATCTTGCTTCACGTACTAGCTTCTCGCGTTCCGATATTCAACTCTGAACCCAATTTGCTCCACGTACTAGCTCTACACGTTCCGTTATCCAATTCTCTCAGTTCAAATTGGTCCAATTCTCCAACACTCCTTTACTCTCAAACTGCAATCCACTTAACTCTTCTTTTATCTCACAACAATCAACTTCTTCGAATATAACCGGTCTGCGTATCATTTATCGATTACATTATCCAAATATAAATGGTCTTCATATCCTTTATCGATTCACTTCTATACACGACTGTTCTGCATGTAGTTTTCTTTCTAACTAGCGACTCTTCTAAACACGGCCGTACACGTATTATTTATTTACTGACTGCCTCTAAACACGACTGTACAAGTATTATTTAATTAGGAACTCTCTAAACTCAACCGGTCTACGGGTCATCTAATTTTCGACTGACTTTACCGCTCTTTATTATCTATTGGCCTGGTTACCACTCGCACTTGACTGCTTATGTTTTATGTTTGTTCTTCTAACGATGCCGCTTTGTCCTACGTGTTTCTTTTTATTATCATTACAAACAAAACTTAAATCTAGCAACATTTTTCATTTTTATTCACATTCACACTGAACAAAATATTATAAATAAAATAGACATATCCTCCCTCTTATTTTGATTGTGTATCCCGTACACATTTATGAGGGAGCTTGTAGTGGACACAACAGTATATACCACAGATAGTATAGAAGATATTTCAAATGTCTCACTGTTACCCGCGTCTCACTGTTACCCGTGCTCCCCCACTATTTGTTTAAAACTTTTTATGCAAATACCTCTATTTTATTGTGGTTTCCTGCCGTAAGTAATCAAAAATAAAGCAAACTAAATTATCTATTAAAATGTTTGGCATTTTTGGTTGTTGATTGATCAGTTCTAGAATTCATCATCAGCGATCAGGGCACGTGATTTATACTATATGTGTTTGCCATTCTTTATTACACTTTTCTTATAACGCCTAACACACTTACGCCTAAGCAATGGCCTAAGTCAATACGCCTAATCCTTTACAGCTATATAAGAGTTTGTGCTTAATGAATTTAAAGCCTCAAGAAATTTATGCCTAAAGAATTTAGTGTTTAAAACCACGAAAAAAGCAAATCGCTTCTCTAAGTCTTAATCGACCCCTTTACCCCCAAAGAATTGAATATTTACATTTAAATTTAATTTATTAGGTAATACTTGAATTAAGAGTTTTCAGTAAGAAAGTAACGCATTAAATTGCAATATAACCTAAAAACCATATTATCAAATATTACAGATTTTTTATTTCATTTTCATGTATATTCGATGATAGGAAGCGGGGTGGAAAAATCTAAAATTAATGAAAATTAAAAAAGATATTGTGTACATCTTGTCAGTGGCGGGAGTTTAAACTCCCCCCTACCTTATAACCAAATATGTTCAATTATGTGTAAATAAATAATTAGAATTAATTCATTGTAAATTAATAATAAAATAAAAATAATAATTCCTTATGCGTTAAATAAGTAATAACTAGTAAATACAATTTTTGACCCTCCTTCCCTCCTGGATGGAATCATAAATATTATCGAGAGTGCATATGGAATTCGCAAAGCATTACTTCATTGTACAATCGGAGTAGGCATATAAATATTTTGTACCTACTATATTGCTATATTTAAATCCAAACATCTTTTATATGCCCCAGGCTGCTTGGAAAACCGTATTTAATAAAAACTTTTAAGAGCAAATATTGGCCGGTCTAACTTCTGGTTTAGAACAAAGAAACTTACTAATCCATTATAGAATTTATCGCATATAAATGCTGTAATATAATATGCACGTTTTTGTCACACAGTAACCATCACCTCGTGCTCACAATAATTACAATAATTCTTATAGATAAATTTATTTTTCCTAAATAATTTAAAATTCCCACAACCCTCTGTGGACACACAACCTTCCGCTCCTCGCGCACTACCAGCACAAATATAGAGCCAACATAACATTAAAATACAAAATCCCTATTTCCAATTTAAACTTCTTGCGAATAAAACTTTTAACAATTTCTTATGACCTTTCAATATGTATAATTTCTTGGTGGTTAGGCCTGGTTTCCGGAGACCCCTTGGTAAAAAGTATCCTCGCGGTGGTCACGATAACTTATGATAGTTTTATCTGATATCAAACAACCAAATATTTTCTGTTAGTAGGTGAGTATAGCTCGGGATTGAACGAATGATTTAAAATAAAATTGACATTTGAAATTTTGGCAGAGTTGTATGCAAGAAAGTACAACTTTCAGTAAAATCTACACCACGTATTGCCTTGTAAATTAAGTTGTGATCAAAGGGAAAAAACCCTCGTTCAATCACTAGAAAATCTTATCTAGAAGTAGTGTGCAAAATTTCAATGAGATCGGTGCATTCGTTTTCGGGAAATTGTTGTCCACCGACTTCTAAAATAGAGTTTTAAGAAAAAAGCTAAAATAGCTAAGCAGCTACCTCGATATTCCTGCGACGCTCCCGACCGGCCAAGCCTAATGAGAAGAATTTCCAAATGCTCTCTCTACTACGATTTTACTCCGATTGACATCAAACTTTGGAAAAATATTCTTGATATATTGTACTATTAGATAAAGAAAAATGCATTTTTGGAAATTTCCAAACCCATGTAACCCCTTAAGGGTACATTCTTTAGGCGCGTTGATGTGGAACTGTTTGACCGTGCAGTAATTCAATGCAGGTTGAAATAAATTCTATTATAAGTATTTTTGGACCTCCATAGAAACAATCCAATTTTTCACAGTCCAGCGATATTTGTATGAATATTCTTAAATATTTCAGTTTCATGTAAATCAGTAAGGTTTATTTCTACATGGCTTAAAAATGCGTTAAAAATATTTTAGAACACGCAAAATATCAAATAATGAAATTAATAAATAAAGAATGGCAAATACATACCGTGCGCTCTGATAATTTTAACTCTGCAACCGATCGATTTTTAAGAAAATAGTATAAGCTGTTTTCTGCACAGAACTTAGTTTACTTAATTTTCAAGTGCCTAATATCCTAATATTTTATTTCCAAGTGAACCCAAACAATTGTTCTATTTAGCACGTATTTCCCTGCTTTCAGGTTGATTTTAGGTATATTTCAAGAATTTCAGGTTTCAAATTTTATTCCCTAACTTTTCCCTGAATTCCAGGGTCGCTCTGAACCCTGAATTTGCTACTAACCATAATAAAATAAAACCAAACCATACTTGAACGTCGACCGTCTTTATATGATACATAGAGCGATGAAGAGATCAATGCTAGAGTGAGAAGATCCACTATGATAAAATGAACAGGAAAAATTAAGACCACATTATGGAAAGTGGATAATGAGGTTAGTTAACTGGAAACGCAGACAAACATAAAAAAAGTAGAAGTAGATCGATCGACAAAGATAACGTAAGCGAATGGCCGAATTGTTAGCGTGTTAGTTTCTCGTGCTAAGATTCACGGATTAGAGTCACGTGGCGTACGATATAATATGGTAAGATATTTCCTTTACTAAAAGTCTACCTGGAATGGAATGAAGGTGTAAAAGTTGTTTGATTCCATAGTTCGGGATCATTTTAATGTTTAGCTTTCCTATGTCCACATTTTCCTATGTGGAAGCTTCTCTCTTCATTTCCACCACCATTTTCATATAAAGTGGAACTACAAAACCAGATCAATTAAAGATTACCAAACTCAGTTACCTGCGACGTTAGACATCATTAAAATCAACCAGACGTAAAATATTAAATTAATACTTAAATTCAAAATAAAATAATTAAATTCTGTAAAATCCCACGGGTGATGTTCCAGATAAGTCTACAGAACTGGAATCAAGCAAATTTGATCGAAAATGTTACTGCCTGCTTGCCAGCAACAAAAATGATCCACTAACAAAATTGTCTCGTGATATAATTAAAAATGTTGACGCTTTGAATAATAAATAGATGATCAAATTTCCACGCAAAACTTTACAAGGCCATTCAAGTTCTTCGAAATAAAACCATGAACGTTAAATAACAGGCAAAAACGGGGTACTAAAATCCTGCTATAATTATTTTAGAGAGACAAGTTCGGGAAATAAAATTTACCACCATACCTGTAAATTACCGGTTAGCGTTCACAATAAAAGCGAATGAATGGAGAACCATTCAACTTTCATTCGCAGCGTATTAAAACACAAATTACACCGAAAACCTGACTTTCCTTCACAACTCGAACGATGGAAATGGCTGTGAAAAGCAAATGATATCATAAATACCAACTTTCGGTTTCAAACTAAAGCATACTGAATGGTGCACAATCAAACTAGAAATCGTAGTACTAATACTATTAATAATTATTCCGAGCCTATCATCATCATATTGTGATTGTTAGATCATTGAGGAAAGCTATAAAAGCTCAAATCTAATTTTGCCTCATTTCATATCGCTAAAAGCATAATAATTAACTTTTGTGAATATTTTCTTCCACCATTCGTTATTAAGTAATTCTGCATAACTTCACTTAGCTTGTTACCCTAATACAGTTGGACATGCTTACGGTGTGAAAACTTCAAGTCGTTTCTAAATCATTGCATGACTCAGCTTATTTTCATGCCAAAACATTTTACTGCAACGTAAACTAAAACAAAAGATATTGAATAAAGAATACGTTTTAGCATTTCAAGTAAAAATATTTTTTTATAAATTGCATGAAATTGTTGAAATGTTCCTGGTATGATAAAACACTTGATGGTCTCTAATAAATATAAAACAGATACTGAAAATATAAAAAACAAGATTTATGCATCTATAGCGTTTCGAACTAAAATAAAAATTCCAAAATTTCGTCAAGTGAAAAGAGGAAGGTAGACATAATTCGATTTAATGATTGGAAGTGTTCATATTCTAAAATAGGAAGTACTAAAATAAAGAGATCTAATGGAATGAATCATTAATATCGATGTAAAAATATTTATGGTTCCTCAAAGTTTTATATTGTTTAATCTTACAGCATTAAATATTTTAATGGACCTTTTTGATTACGGTTTTCATGATTACCTTCTTTAGACGTTTTAAGGAAAAGTTAGTCAACGATAATATTTACTATTGTATTATAATGTAGGAAAATTCAATGTTTATTTTCTAAATATTGATTTATTAACCTTTTCATATACTCGTACTAGGTCATCTGTGTGGTAATCACAAGGAAATAGATACTACGTTTTTCCATATTATTATTCTTCAGGGTATGCTATACGCAATAAATAATATGTTAAGGAAAGTAGGTAAATGTCTTTTTGTACGCGTATAAAAAATTTTATGGTTTGAATTTGTTTTCTTTTTAATAGTTAAATGTTGATAACTTATGTAGATTGCCATAAAACATCAACAAATTGGATTATCATTTTTTTATTTTATGAATGATGGAGATAAGTCTCAAATTTATCTTAATAATACCTGAAAAAAATGGTATTATGGATAATTTATTAGTTCTACGTGCATCTCGAAATTTGAGTCCGGAAAGGTCCTTATTCGGGATGACCAATTCGACCGACTTAACCACAACATATAATCCTATTGGATACAATTTAAAGTGGAAAACAGCAGAATTAAAAACTCACAGTCGCGGAAAATTCGAATTAATTTTTATTTCACTAATTAAAATGAAACCTAAATTCACATTTTTTGATATTAAGAATCCTTGAAAATTATTCCGCCATTCAAAATAAATTCTAAACATACGTCTGCTTTAAGCAAGTAGACATTTAAATAAATTATAACCAAAATTTAAATTCTTTGTTAAAGTAAATTATATATCTGACCTTTTAATCTGTTACTCTTTGTTGGCAAGGTATTCCGCATTAAAATTTTCCTACCAACTTTGTAAAATTATTTTTGTTATATTACTGGGTTCCATATTTCAGATTAATTTAATTAAAATTTTTAAACAATTTTTTTATACTGGATAATAGTTTTAATTTAACTTTTATGTGAATTGAAATAAATGCATAATAAATTGTTAGTTTTCACTGAAACAAACGAACATTTATTTATTTGAAGAAAATTACTGATATCAGACTTATTGTCGTGAGAAAACTGTTTATTGCTACTAAATATTAATTTATTTAGTATATTTGTAACGCTTCCATCAAAACAACGGGGTCGACATTTTTTTTAAAATTATGAAACCTTCCTGGTGTGGAATTGTAGGTATTGACGTTACGGTTGCGTGCATGGTACGACTCTTGAGTAAAATCAATATACCACATACCAGTTCATAACGGAGTCTCAGCATTATAACTGGTTTACTATGCTATAAAACAGTTTTTTAATAATGAAAAGAAACTGCAACTGAAATTTGAACAAATGCAATATTGTTAAATGTGCCGTTGTAAAACATGAAACAAAAATATTCCTTCGTTACTTGTCCCAGTTTCACGAAAGGAGGTACTACAGCAGGTCTACGTAAACTTGAAATTAAGATTTGATATCGATTTCGTTTTACTTTTCATATTTTCATAAAAACTTGTAAGATTATAATATTTATAATTTCCTTCTACTTAACAAGATTTTCAAAAACAAGTTATTTCACTTTCTAAACGATTTACAGCTAAACAACGTATAAGCAATTTTGAAAAGTAATAAAATTTTTAATATTACAATAATAATATTTTTAATATTATAATGTTACCTTGCATGTGATTTTCAATTTCGGTGAAAGCAGAGTAGGATTTACCGTGTTCAATTCAATTTTATAGTCCGGGAGCCAGCGACCGTTTAGAGTTGGTCATTTCAGAAAGGCTGAAAATTTTTCCTAAGCTTTATTTGGTATCACTGGTAAGTGAATGGACCTCCAGCTGGCACACCTCCGGGGGGTGTAGCTGCGGCAGTCTCCCACACACGTAAAATAATAATACAAAAAAACTAATACCACAAAAGCTGAAACTTTGTTCACATGTTGATCGTGCTATAAATAAAAGAAAAAACGTATCCAGCCGAATTTAGAGTGGGGGATTATGCCCCAGCTTTTCACGTAAAGAAGTGAAAATATGCGCTGGGTAAACTGATACCACAAAAGCTGAAATTTGGTAAACTAATAGTTAAATTAATAACTTAAACGAAAAAAACATCCAGCTGTACATTTGGTGGGGGAAAAGTGTCCAGCTGATGCAATGAAGAGCGCTGGGCATGGGTATGCGCTCGGCCGCGTCGTACCTTTGACTGCATCAGCTGGACACTTTCCCCTCAAGAAACATAAAGCTGGATATTTTTTTCGTTTAACTTATTCAGTTAACTATTGTATTACCAAATTTCAGCTCTTGCGGTATCAGATATCTATACTTTTCTCATTAAACACAGCGTGCCGTCCATACAGTTATTGGATGATAGATACGTATAACTTTTCTGCTATAAAGGAAGATAATAAAAAATAGGTTTACTATTAATTATTGAAAATGTTTTTTAGTATTTATTTACAAAAAACATACTAAAATTAAATATAAACATACATAGGGAACTAATACGTGCAATAAAATAATGTATTAGAAAATTTTTTAGTTTTCGCCTTCTTCGGATTCATCGCCATCATCGTCCTCATTATCGCTTTCATTATCGCTTTCATTATCGCTGCAAGTGATGCCGACCAGTGAAAGATCGTCGTGATCTGTAAAAATATATAATAATAATATATTAAAATATATGATGATAATAGTATAACCAAGTCATTAGCTCATTATTTTGTACAGGAAAACATGACTATATGTACTTGGTCAATTTTACCTGTAACCGATATTCTCGTCTCTGTTATCAGTGCAACATAAGCATTCTATTATTAGATAAAAAATTATTTCTGTTCTCTCAGTATTCTAAAAAATTTAAAAAAATTTAAAAATTAGCAAACGCCCTAATAAGAAGTATTGTTAAAGTTTGATTTTCCTAAAACAAAAATTAAAACTTCAAAAGCTGATATTTCACAAAATATTAAACATTCAATTTCATTTATCTAGAAACTCTGTTAAGCGATAATGAAAGCGATAATGAGGACGATGATGGCGATGAATCCGAAGAAGGCGAAAACTAAAAAATTTTCTAATACATTATTTTATTGCACGTATTAGTTCCCTATGTATGTTTATATTTAATTTTAGTATGTTTTTTGTAAATAAATACTAAAAAACATTTTCAATAATTAATAGTAAACCTATTTTTTATTATCTTCCTTTATAGCAGAAAAGTTATACGTATCTATCATCCAATAACTGTATGGACGGCACGCTGTGTTTAATGAGAAAAGTATAGATATCTGATACCGCAAGAGCTGAAATTTGGTAATACAATAGTTAACTGAATAAGTTAAACGAAAAAAATATCCAGCTTTATGTTTCTTGAGGGGAAAGTGTCCAGCTGATGCAGTCAAAGGTACGACGCGGCCGAGCGCATACCCATGCCCAGCGCTCTTCATTGCATCAGCTGGACACTTTTCCCCCACCAAATGTACAGCTGGATGTTTTTTTCGTTTAAGTTATTAATTTAACTATTAGTTTACCAAATTTCAGCTTTTGTGGTATCAGTTTACCCAGCGCATATTTTCACTTCTTTACGTGAAAAGCTGGGGCATAATCCCCCACTCTAAATTCGGCTGGATACGTTTTTTCTTTTATTTATAGCACGATCAACATGTGAACAAAGTTTCAGCTTTTGTGGTATTAGTTTTTTTGTATTATTATTTTACGTGTGTGGGAGACTGCCGCAGCTACACCCCCCGGAGGTGTGCCAGCTGGAGGTCCATTCACTTACCAGTGATACCAAATAAAGCTTAGGAAAAATTTTCAGCCTTTCTGAAATGACCAACTCTAAACGGTCGCTGGCTCCCGGACTATTATGTTAGTAGGTTCATATACCTACCTAAGTGAGTGAAGTTTAAGTCTACGAAAAATGTATTTCATTTTACAAAAACCAAAAAATATTATCGATACAATTTTCAGTTTTTTCATATATCGGGAAAATGCGTTTTTAACATATCGGCGTGATTTTAATTTGTAGAGATTTGATATAAGTAGTTAAGTACCGGCGCTTCCAGTTTGGTGAAGATAAATTTATTTTCTCGATCTCTTAATCTATCGAGGATTATCATCAAGGCTCGATGATAAGAAGTACGACGTCTTATGTCGTTGTCTAAAAAGATTTACACATTATAATAACACAAACTAGTTAATACGTTAAAATTGGTAAATGTAAAATTCGAATTTTCCACAACCAATCAAACATACCTACAATTACACTACAAACATTAATTCACTAAACCTCAAATCATTAAATAGGTCATTCATTTTTATACTAAGATAAATTACCAACGGGTAATAAAATAACTTTTACCAATTTTATTAATGAAAATAAAAATTGAAATTTATTTTTTAATAAATTCAGTATGGTAAAAATTAACTATAAACACGCATACTTATTATCAATAAGAAACAAAGATAATCACAAGATAAGTATGAAATAAATGTAGGTTCGTAAAGTAAGCTACAATTAAAAATCTATATTTTATTATTATACCACTACAGTCTAATGTTTTTTGACAACTTAATATTTCTAAAATGAAAAATTGCTTACCATTGTTTCTACCTCACCTAGGTATAGATTTTTTTTTAATTTATGCTTTTATTTATCAAGTGATTTATTTCACAACATTAAAACAGTTTGTTGTTAAAGTCTTTTCTATTGCTCAATTATAGAACAAATTTTTATTGAAAATGTAGTAAATATTAATAACTTTAACAAAAATAAAACTGAAATTGTTTGATACTATAAATAAGTGGCTTTGCGAATTTTTATAAAAATTAAGTAGCAGCAATTTAAGACTTATAATTTTAATTTTTGAAATGAAATTCAAATAATTTAACATTTAGTTAAGTTTGTTTGAAAATTATTCAGTTTTAAAGTAATTTCTTGAAATTCTTTAAAGTAAATTTCCATAAAACATTTTTGTTTTTGTAAAGTGAGCACATATTTTTATTTGGAAAAATTATTTTAAAAGCGTCCTTATAATATAATAGATTAATGTTACCTATTATTATTTTAAAATCAATAGGTACAAATTAACTAAACTGTAGAATATTTTTGGGTATTATATAAAACTTTTTATATATTTATAAAATAATGGTCAGTAAGAAATAAACTTAAATTCCTAAATATAGAAATTCGTCAATATTTATTGAATATTTATTATCTATTAGTTTAGGTTTCAAATTTCTTTGCTTAAGAAATAAATTTTTAAATAATTTCTGGAAAAAATAGTCCAAACTACTAATTTTTAATGTTATTTAAATTTTAATTTCATTTTTTCCAATTTAAAATTATTGACAAAAAAGAAACTTAGTTAAAATATAAATAAATTAAGTAAGCGAGGAACCACACGTATAATTTAGAAGGGAGCCAAAGTATTTAAATGAAGGTTTGTACACATTATTACGTGTTTATTGGGAGGTTAGATTTTAATAATTGAAAATCTTGTTTAATTTACTAATTATGTATTAGTACAATAAAAAACTGTAATTATGGAAACACATAAATGAAACGTTTATACCAATTAAAAATTAATGTTACATAATTATAGAAATACATACAATTTAGCTCAAAAGACCGTGCAGGTTCAAAGCTTATCCATTCATCCTCTTTCCCTTACAACTCAACGCTACGAAGAAAAGGCCGTGTTATCCGGTATCTCGTCGTTTGCTCATACTCGTCCACAGAGTATTGATGCTCACCGGAGGGCTGTGCTAAGAAATTTCTTGAAGTTCACAATTCAAAATTTCCGCACTGTAACTCAACCAACGATCACACCAAGCCACTGGTGTGGACTATAGAAATACATGCATATTGCTGTGATCCAAGCTACAGACCCAACACAAAATATAAAATTTCTAGCTCAATTTAAAATAACAAATAAAATTTGACCTAATTAAAAGCTACACAGATTGAAAAGATAAACTATTCACACTATTTTTCAACATTATGAGGAAATAAAGATCTTTAAAGATTGAAACACTAGATAAAAAGCTGTTAGATAAATTCATTAAAGAAATTGCCATATCAAAATTTCATAAAAAAAGGATATTTAGATCAGAAACAGTAAGTTTGCTGAATATTGTTATCAGCAAAAACATAACCAATAATTTTGTATTACAAAAATTGAATTTACTCTGTGAATAACTCATTATGTGTAAAACTGATTATATCCAAATGTGTTAAATAATTTGGTCCATGTGAAGATCATAATTTGATTCTGTGAATCCATAAAAAGGTTAATAATGCTCAAATTCGTTTAAAAGGTGATAACAATTTTCGTGATTTAGAAACGTTCAAATATCTGTCCAAAAAAGTGCATAAAAATCGGCTACTGTGCAATGAAACGTCTGGAAACCATTGGAAAATTCATCCACCAAAATATGGAAGCGATTCTGAAAATTTAAAGAGATTTAGACAGGAAAAAATTTTATGAAGTGTGCAAATGACTTACACAAAACCAAAATTCGACCGATTCTTCGAATTTTGCGCAGGAAATTATCAGTTGTATTTTAACGCTTGAAAGTACAGGACGTGTGTGGTTCCAAAGTGAACAACCCAAATTAAAATCATCCAGATGTTCAACGCGCCGAATATTTGTTAAAAGTTAGATTATGTGTATTATCTAAAATGGCTACTGATTAGTTGGAACATCTCACCACCAATAATGTGTTAAATTCGACTCACTTTTCAAATATACTGGAAGCAAATATTTCCAAACAACTCACCCACATTCCAGGAAATTAAAACAACTGATCAACTAATATAAATCGATTAATCAATACCGTACAATCACTTTAAAAACAGGAGCGACTTTATCATCAACATCCACAAATACGACGTTAGTTGAGTGCAACGCAACGGAGTGAGCGCGAATCGCAATAGTGTTCAGTGCGCATGCTTTTTATAAAAAGCAGGATATTTGAAAAAGGTATTTGAAAACTTATTATTTTATTAAAATTTGGCCCTCAGCGCATTAAAAATAGGACGTGACGAATTTATAGCACCATCCTCAGTAAAAATTTCATTAACAAACAATTTTCTATTATTTACTTTCCGACGAATAAAATTTTTACATAAAACATTTAAACCCGTTACTGGAAAACGGAGGCTTTGAATTTGATTCAGGCCAAGCAAGCAAGAAGAGAAAGAAGTTTTTGGATCTACGCATTTCGACTTTATTTAATGTTTGAT
Source organism: Podabrus alpinus (assembly GCA_932274525.1). Classification (NCBI taxonomy): domain Eukaryota; kingdom Metazoa; phylum Arthropoda; class Insecta; order Coleoptera; family Cantharidae; genus Podabrus; species Podabrus alpinus. Next base: position 25,297,574 of record OW026454.1, read on the forward strand.
AATTGTAATTTGCCCACAGATAAAAATTTATCTGTAAATTGTTTATAAAAATTTGTACGCAAGCGATTTTAATATTTTGGTCAATATAAAAATTATTTTTTTGATTTAAATGCAACTTTTATTGATTCAACCACCACAGTGAAGTATTCCAATCTTTAAGATCATCAAAAGCAAAGGTGAATTTCGTTTATCTCTCCAAACAATTATTTCATCAACTATTTTCAATTTACAAAAGATTTATCTGAACTTCAATAAACATCCCTTTAACTCAACTGAATCCACTATACCTTGAGGGAATCTCAACCCTGAGCTATACTAGAGGGACAAGGGTGGTGAGTTTCTTGATAAAATTGCACCCTCGAAAATTTCAATTTAAAAATTTTTCTTCACTTTCAAACATGAAACCGAGGTGTGCAACTTTTTGATAGAAACTACACAGCAATATGTATAAAACGAACAGACGGCCAAAACGGTGTTAGTCATAGAGGGTTGGAAAGCAAATTTTGATCACAAATCTACACGAAGAATCGAATAATGATACTGAGAATCCCCGGAAACGTTGGCATGCTGAAATGTTTGCTCCAAAATCTCGCGAACACCAGATTTTTAAATAGCACAGGAGCTTTAAAATGGTATCGTTTGAAAGATCTTTCAAAAATAAGCAAAAATTCATAAAGCTGCTATAAGAAGCGACAATCCTTCACTCATGTAAGGAGAATTCCCGAGGTAGAGGTACTTTTTCGTAAAATAATTTGATAATAAATAATTTATTTACGACGAAGTACCGCTGTCTCGGGAGTTCCCTTATGTTTTATATCTAACTTTGCTTTGGTAACAGATTTTAACGGCACTCGTATATGGCTGTGTTGTACATTTGCAATTTTATTACATAATTCACAACAAAGCACCCGTATAAGATTGCATCTTCGAATGTAGCTAATCACTATTATAGTATGTATACATTGCAAATGTGAATTAATTTAAATTTTCTCAAGCAATTTGGGATTAAAATTTGCTCGTCTACGAGAAAACCTTGTATGAAGTCTTTTTGGAAAGTGCACTATTAAATTAAGTCTTGAGAGTAGTTTTATAACAATTACAGTCAATGTAGTAGTAATTTTGATAATAACACTAGCTGACGCTTACCAAATGTATAATATAATTTAGGGAATGTTTTTTTTGGAAAAGATAAGGACGACAATAAAGGAAATTTGTGGGGAATTAAAAATAACGAGCGCATGTTCAATTTTAGAGGTTTCTGAGTAATCTTAAGTTCTTCCTTAAAATTAACTAATATTTTATTATCGAAAATCAGCAATCTAAAGAAAAGAACTGCTAATTATACCAATAAACTTATTTCCTTTTATATGTGCATATTGCAATGGACGAATACCACGTCAATAGAAATGATCACGTCACGATTCAAAGTTTTGTTTAATTAATAAAGGTAGCACATGACTTATTTGTTCGAACGTAAAGGTTTCATCTGATACCAAAAATTTGGTTTAACGTCATAAATTTATATGAAGAGAAGGTCACGGAACGAGATAACAAAATAAATTCAAATGCAACGTCTTAATTCTGTTTATAAAAATGTTTGTTAAAATTATCAATTAAATTAATTAATTATAAGAAATGTAATGTGAAATCAAAATAATTGTTCAAAATATTAGTTGATAAAAATGTGTTAATACGATAAACTTAAATAAGGAAAATTTTTACACGTATCGGAGTGCTTCGTAATTCAATGTACCACAAATGGGAAAAACATTTTCTTCAAAACTTTACTGGAAGATCACACGAGGTGCAAATACTTCAAATTAATCTGAAACATAAAAAATTTTATTAAAATTTTATAAGTCACATTGGGCTTAAACCGAACCTGTAAAGTATAACGTCAAATATTGATTTTACATCGACCAATGGAACAAAATCACGATTGCCTTGAAAATACAGGTAGCAATGGAAAAACAATTGGTTGAGATTATTGAGTTGTTGATTCTTGAATAAAATTAATGGTGGTCGAGTTTTGTGTAGCTGCTAATAAAAATTAAATTAAATTAGTGAATTTTGCAAGTAAAACCGACATAAAAGTGTTCAATATATTAAAGAAAATTTACTTACGTATTATAATAGTGATTTGAAGAAGAAACACTTAACGATTGGTGATATTTTTGGAAAAAGCCGTATATGAATTTACACGAGGTAAAACGCACATGAAAAATACATCTGCTTATATTTATGAAAAGATAAGTCATCCACAAGTGATATCAACTACAGTTCATGGTCGAACATCTCAACAACGAGAAAATAACCAGATTTCTTAAGGTAAAGCCATACAACTTTAATTTCGATAAAATTAGTGCGAACATTAAAATTTTCTACCGCGTCGCGTCGACTTAATAATTATAGTTTGGGGTAATTTTAAGGATTTATTAATTGATGTTTAAAGATTTGTTTAGCTTTAATTACATTTTATATAATAAATTTTACAATTTGCATTACGAGACGGAGCATAATTTTGTATCATTTCCGAAGACCAGCAATATTTTATTTCAGTATCACGATTTGGTCAAGGAAAGAGCCCAACTTGAGATAAGGTAGGTCAGTGCTCACCGAAATAGTCAAGCCGAGGTATAAATTTATATTATTGCATTCATCAATAATAATTTTACAGACATTTCTATTGACGAGGTACATTTACGTACACTCGTACAAGACATTCATATTAGAACGTTTAGCTCCGGTGAGGCAAAAGCCTTCACAGCAATTTTGGCTAGCCCAACGTGAGGCTACGTTATCTCATAGCAATTTTTGACAGCCCAACGTGTGGCACTTTTACAAGACTCCGTTCATAGCAATATATTAAAGTATCAATAGTCTCTAAAATTAATTTTCTATTAATTCCCTGCAATGTTGTATAAATTAGTTAAAAACTAATTGCTTACTACATTCACATAAAATTCCACATCATGATGTACTACGTAATATTTGAAATTATTTACTAATTATCTTTAGTAACAGTAAGTAAAACTATAGAAAACTTCACAGAAAGCAATTTTCAAGTAATTAAACAAATTTGAAAATTTAACAAAAACTTATCTAAATGCAAAAATATTTGAATTTTAACTATTTTCATCAAAAGACACTTGAAGAAGTCCTCAAATTTAGCACTACAACCATAAAGTATCCAACTTTTTTTTATAGAATTGTTTGGTGGTCGTAAAGTGATAATTTCGTGATCGTTTTGATGTGTGGTGGTCAAATTATAGAAGACATCGAATTTTCAAGATTGGAGTGCCAACTTCAACCTTGCACTTCCACATTTTAATATTTTTGAAAATTTATTTGTATGTATAAAATGTAATTTATCTTTGACGTTTACTGGCCATATTGCAATACTTCTTGAATTTAGAAAAAAAGTGTTTGCACTCCACTTAAATATTTTGTAGTATTTCTTTTACCAATCGATTGGTGATCGTAAGGTGGTTATTTAGTAGTGAATTTTAATGTTTGGTGGTCAAAATTATAGAAGATTTTGAATTTTCAAAATTGCAGTTTTCATTTTTTCAAAATGCAGTTATCAAATTAAAATAATATATTACTTTATTTGATATAAACCTTCATCAGTTTGATTTATACACTGCAAAATTATTATTTAAAAAAGAATTTTAGTAATAAAAATGATAAAAACAAGTTATAAATCTACTTTCTGGTAGAGTAGTGTATATACGAGCATATAATTACAAGGAATTGGCAGTTATAAATTATAATGCGTCGTACTATTATAGGCGATAGTTTCAAATCATACCGTTCCCATTGTGTTAAATTTTCATGTCTACAATAACTTACATTATGTCCAAATCATCGACATTATTTAATATTTAACGCATGTTGCTCGGAGTTGTCAACAATTTCAAATAGCCGTAACTTCGTAAAATTTTAAATTAAAAGAAATAATTTTAGAAACTCATTAGAGGAAAAAAAACTTTCACAAATTTAATATGCAATTCAAAATCGTTTGAGCCTCAACCGCTGCGGTGTTATTCATGTTTTTGCAGGGGGCATGTTTTTGCAGTCCTTTTCGTTTTCAATTTTGATGGAAAGCTTATTTTTTGAGCATCAACAAATTTCAATAATAATTTTAATTTAATTATTTGTGAAGCTTTAGATATTATTTAAAATTTTTCGAAAACTCCGATCAACATGCGTTAATATTTAAATACGTAAACGCGAATTTTTGTTTTAACTTTACCTATTTGTAATAAAATTATATCAAAGTGATAAAAATAATAATGATCATTTATATCAACTTACGTATTATATTCTTTTAATTTGATAACTGAATTTTAATCTAGTAAAGTTCAAGTTAATATGTGTATTGCTCGGAGTTTCTCAAATACACATAAGAATTCAAATGCTTCCGCAACGGTTAAAGATCAAATAATAAGAATAGAAGCTCGTGAGGTTCAAACAATGATTAAACATTTAACACCAAGTAAATCCAAAAATTCAACTTCGGTAACTAACCTGAGCTCGTTAACGCTCAAACGATGTTCAAACGTTTGATAGCAATTTAACCCAAAAATTTGACTTGGGGGGCATTTTATTGTCTACAATCAACCCAGAAACTTTTGGGAATAACGCTAAGACCAGTGAAGCCTCAGATGGATGTTTCATTTGGCTCAAAAGACTCTTTAAGACCCAAACGATGCCCAAACGTTTGAGGCCTTCTTATTCTTCCTCTTAATATAGGTCCAGGACCTGTTTTTTTACTAATTTTTGAAATTAGTACTGTGAGTATTTTTGGTTCTGCCTGCACCCTGTTTTTTATTGTTAGGATAGAAAATCATTAACACAGGGGGGCCCATTGCTTTACCTGCCCTCCTAAAGCACGGAAGACGGCCATGAAATTTTAGACAATACTCGGAGTCAAACCGGGGTGCCTTGCATTAGCAGTTGATCTCGCTAACATTCAGGCCATGAACGTTTGAAACCAATTTCATTAAAAAATTCGATTTAGGGGAAGGGGGTACATTATTTAGAAGTTTAACAATGAAGTACAGTAACTAATGTTGACAAATAAAAAGTGTGAAAAATAAAATACAAATATACAAATGAGAAATTTGCATCATAACAATGAAAATTCAATGTAATTAATTAATTAAAGAATTAGAAATTTATACCAACTTAAGCAATAATTTAAATTTGGTGACTAAATTTTGTTTATAATAACTTTTAAAAGCTTTTAAAATACAGCTTTTAACTGCAAGGTCAATATAACTCGTATTGTAATTAAATTAAATAAAAATGTAATTTTTACATTATATTTAATGAATTTTCAAAACTTTATAATTTTAATCACAAAATATCACAGATCCCACCAAATACTCGTAACTACCTTACGTCAAACTATTTGTATAAAAAACACGAAAGAAATATTAGAGCCCCCCGGTCATTTTCTTAAAGTACGAGAAGTAAGTTTGAAAATTCAATTACTTTTATAATGTTGATCACCAAACATAATAACCACTTTACAATCACCAAACGATTGATAAAAGAAAAAGAAAATGTGCAATGTTACCTTTTTTAAAATTCGTCAAGTATTACAATTTTGAATACAAAACGTCAAAAATAGACCACCAAACACCACCAAAACGACCAGCGAACGATTTTTCAATAATATTCAAGTTTGGAGTGCTAACGGGTGGGGGGGGGGTCTTCATTTACTTGAAGGAAACACCACAACTTTGAAAATTCAATATCTTATAATTTTCAACTCTGAACATTATAAAATACCATTTCATAAAAAAAAGTTCCAATTATTATGGTTGGAATGCCAACTTCACGAACTTCACTTCACTTTACTTTAAACGACATTTTATTTACCCTTTGCGACAGCACCGGACCAAACATATTTCTTTCAAGAGGTAAAAAGTAAAACGGGGAGGGGGGTTAATGATGAACGTGAAATTTCTGAAAATTATGGTATTAAATTATAATTAAAATAAATAATACAATATTTTGTATTGACAGTACAATATAAAGCAATTTGATTTTAATTACAAATCATTAGTGGTAAATATAATTATTAATTACACCATTACTACGATTATTGCAAACGTAAATTATGTTATTTATTTAAAAACTAATTTGTAAACAATAATAGAATTGAAATATATTTTTTAATAAAAGCTTTTTAATTTTTTATGAAAGAAAACATAAATATATTTTTAGTAACATCGATTGATTGTTAAATATTCTATACTAAAATCATACGCATATTATTTATAATTGTGTTTAAAAATTTCAATATAAAAGCATGATCAGCTTATTAATCTATTTTGGGAAATATATGCGCATCCTTTGAGTTCATTTTCCGTGTAATCCGTATTATATAATTTTATATGCAATTTATATTAGTTATTTTAATATTATATTTCACATTTTCCCTTCTGCTTGGCAAACTCAATTAATTAAATTATCCTCGCACATCCTTTCCTGTACTAATCTTCAATTTTCTATTTATTTAGTGTGCTTAGTACTTAAAGTGCCTACCCTTATTTTTATGTAGTACCAATGGCGTAACTTATAATCTTATTTTACGCACAAATATTAATTTGTTGTAATTATTAAAATTTATATCATAGCAATATATTATAAGGTGGTCCTGCTTCGTCTCTGTCAGGTTCTGATTAGTACTACTGCTGTCAACCACAACCTCTATAAAATGTATATGTTACCGTAAAAGTAGATAATGCAGTGAAAGTAAACAATTACTAGGGATTGCCGTTTTTAATTTGTACGATATATCGCGATAATTCCTAATCGATTTATCTTTGGGAAAAAACTTTGGTAAAGGTAGGATCACACTAGCATATAAATATGACCAATGGTGTCATATAAAATATGACTCAAATATCTGTATGACAGAGGATGTATGGCAAAGGGTATCACACTATGTCACATAAATATGGCCAATTTATATGGTAAACTGGTTTGTCATATAATTTTCTGCCATATATATGACAAAGTGATATTTGGCTATCACACAAGTATGGCAAGCATTTCCATATAAATATATGACCGGCAAGAAATTTGTCGAAATATATGGCAAACCTATCACACTGTGCCATATTTATTTGAGTATTTGTTTTGCGATTCAGTTTTTGTCCAGTGTTCATTGTGTCAAGAAGTGTTCACGAGTGAAAGTTGGAACAAAATCAGAGTAAATAAATTGGAAAAAAATTAAAAGCGAATAGATTTGATTGTATGTGGCGACGGAATAAGTAGAAATTGGTTTTGCCTCCCATTCACCAAGATCGCCTCACATTCCGTAGATTCGCATTGAACGCATAGATATAATTTTCGACATTAAACAAATTTATTAAAAATTAAATCATAGTATTATAAAAAAATTAATTTATTGAGTAGTGTTTTCTTCATTCGAACATTCATTCAAAATTCATAGCATCGAAATGTTTCCATTTAGGTATTTGTCCACGACCAGATCCATATTATGGTTTCGTCTTGTATTTGACAGCATACGATTTATATTGAACACGAAGATTATTCCATTTCGATGTAATTTCACTCAGTTTTATAATGCTGTGGAACACATTTTCTTCGATATCACGCCAAACCGCATCCTTTTTTAGTTCGATTTTTGTATGATAAATGGCTCGACTTCCATAATTCTGGCTTTGTTTCAACGGCTTGTATCAGTGCAGCGATTTCATTCTCCGACCAGTCATGCAAAATAGTGCGAGCACGTTTCCTTTTTTGTATTCGTACTTGACCCAAAATATCTTCGATTTCTTGCGAATCATCAACGAATTCATCATCTGGTGTTTCCATCTTTGTAAACAATGAAAAAAACACGAAATGTCAAAATACACGCGCTGTACATATATGACAAAGAGCTGCCATATAAAAACACAGGATTTTTATATGATTGTATGGCACAAACTGTCAAATAAATATGACAAGGGCTATGTATTGGTATCACACTATGCCATATATATGGCACAAAATTGTATGACAAACCGTTGTCATATATATGGCGTCAGATATATTTTGCCATATATATATGGCTATCACACTAGTATGACACCTTCCTCCCATATATATTTGGCAAATTCGCCATATTTATATGCTAGTGTGATATCACCTTAAGAAAGTTGTTCGTAATATAGTCCACTCGGCGACTGTGCATTATTTTTTGCGATCCGTTCGACAGCGCCAAAGGTAGCTCCATAAAAGTGGCCGGAAATGTAATTAAAGTTAGCGGCGCGCTCAGCGCCCGAAACAGATCTACGACCTAGGTATTTTTTTGCAGAAATGCAAATCTAAATTCGAGAGGAAGCGAATGATACCAAAAAATCGAAACTTTAACCTGAAAATAAGGAAAATTGTATACATTTCCTAACAATACGCTTTCACGGTAACATATACATCTACTGTGAATAGGAAGGAATATCTACAGCAATAAAAAATTGTAATAAAAAAATTAATATAGTTTTAATCGCCGTTTTTACAATTAACTAAAAATTTACAAAATATGTAGACACACCGGAGTCGTGGCACTATAAGAAATTACTGAATATCCTGTTTGATCATGCAAAACTACCACGAACAGTAACTATTTTCAACGATAAAATTCATATTTAAAATGTAAATCTTTTAAATATTTAATATATAACGTGTATAAAAGACCTGCAATCGATTAATAACTCTTTATATACTAGTAAGCAAGATAGTTACATATTAAGTTGATTATAAACTGAATAGGTGTCATGATATGCCACACAGAAGTGTCTTCAACGCTATGATGTTGATAGATACGAGGTTAAATGCCATTGACCATTTTGACACCGATCTTTATAATCCTTTATACCATGTTTAAAATGTTATATCAATTTAATTAAATTAATAAAATTTAATTTTCTTCACATAATTAAAACTTTCAGTATTAATATGTTTTCAGGCGCGATAATTGAAAATTTTTATTTTTTACTAAGTATTTATAAATCGACCAACTAATAACCGTTTTCACGAAATCGTGCCTCGAAACAATTTTGCAAGAAAATGTCACATAAAAATTTATGGTGCTCGACATGTAATCTAAAAGACGCTTCCAAACTTGGTTTAAACTTTCGCATTTGAAAATTTGTTTTTGCGAATAATAATTATTGAAATAAACGTTCGGTTTTTGAACACGATTGGTATTTAATTAATAAAATTAAACTCTTTAATTAATCAGCTTTTCATTGATAATTTACAGAAGGGTCTTTGAAGCTTGTCAATGTTTCATCTTTATAAAACTTGAATGCTAATATGAATAATCCATAATCTGTTAGAAGTAGTCCATACTAAGTTCTACAAGAGTTAAGCTATGTGTAAATGTCCCAACCTCGTGTAGTTTAACCTATCACTTCAGAGATTATCAAATTTACATTAATTAATATTAAATTAATTTTATCTTCTAATATTAATTTGAAATGTTGGTATTGGTATACAAAGCAATAATTTTTTTTGAAATTTTTTACGGTTCTATTTTCTCTCAACATATTATTATACCAAACTAATAACAAATAACTTGCAGCAATTTTATTTCATTAGCTCAGTAAGGGGGTTACTTCGGTGCGGACAAAAAGGAAAATTAGGGCGCCGCAATGATCAAAAAGTCTGCCACGTTATAATATGTGCTTTGTTTCTATTGGTGCCAGAACAACGTTAAACCGTTGCCTAATTAAACAATATTATTTAATGTCCCTGAAATAATAACCAAATCCGTAAACTGAGCGTCACAATAAAAGAGATATCTAGGACACAGTAATTTAATTAAGCATTAAAAAATTATTTCCTTGAGAAGCAGTTCAGCAGTGTTAATATTAAGAAGGGAATCTTAAAACTAAAATTGGTCTATAAAAGTATTTTTTATTAAATATTGGGTATCTAATCCAAAAATTTAATCTTGCCTGCCAGTTCTTATGCTATTAATTTCCTATAAGCGTGAGCTGTACCATTCCAAACACATGGATACAAATTATATACATGGTCTTGAGGTAAAATCATTGATAATAAACTCTCGAAGTTTATTTTACTTCAAACAACAAAATAAACTACTACACAGTTCGCTGACCATTTTAACCAACAATCTTTGACCAATGTAAGGAACCTTGCGAGATAGCACAGATCCCTTTTGCTGTTGCGGTTGTTTACATGTTGGAAGCTTGGAATTTCATTTAATATTCACACTTTTGTGTTGTTATAATTACACAAGCCGCTACCTATCAGCCATAATTGCAAGAATTTTCATTCACAATCAATTTCCATATTAGTTCCAGCTTTTTTAGCAGTTTAGAACAAAAAACCTAACCTAACTCCAAAGTTATTATTATAATTCACCTACACAAGAACCCTGAGTATGTAAATTTATTTTCAAACATTGCTTGTCACCAAACTTAACCTTGTTTGAGATTATTCCATCCCCTGTATAGAAAACCTGATAATGAAATTTTGTTACCAAACTTTGATTTGTAATAATGAATATAAATTTATGAATATTAGTGAATATCTCAGTTTGAGTACATTTTAGAACAAAATGTCTGGTAATTGAAAATAAAGTAGACTAAATTATCTAGAGAATAATTCTTATACCTTTTTCTGGTTAATTGAAGGGTTATGGAGTTACAGCCATCAGAGCGCTCAGTGTATATTTAAAATTCTTTTTTTAAACGTGTCCAATAAACTTGGGTGTTTTTTTGTATGATTTTTGTAATGAAAGTTTTGTTTAAACTTTGGTACGCCTATGAATATGTGATAAAGGAAAGTTTGTTAAACTGAACTAGTGAGGACTTGGCATAGAACATAAGAGCGAATTAGTCGAGATATAAAAGAAGATTACAGTAAGTCCGGTATTTTTTAAAAGTACCTGCACCTTTTTGTACATAGAATAAACAAATACTTCAATTTGACTACTCCAGAAGTGAATCAAAAAATTTACTTTATCTTGGCCCCACGTGGTGGTGGAAATATTTACTTCAGTACATTTCTTTAAGCCAATTTAACCGATTTATTTCAAACTTCAACCCCCTCAATCTACTTGCAAATGTTAACTAGTGAGTGACTATGAAAAGAAGAGCAGAAGGCGAGACACGGAGGGACTAGCAAAGTGTATTTTCGGGAGCTGTCCGAATCTGGGCCCCTTTATATTGGGGAATCTTTATTGTCAATATTATTGAAGAGACACCGAGTTCCTATACGATTAAACGTTGATTAAACATGACATAATATTGACAATATTCGCTCTAAATTCAGTAGTCATATATTTATGAGTCACAGTTTGAATATAATGTCACCTTAAGACGAAGGTGAAGTTTGATATAAATATAAATCGATTAAACTGGCTTAAAGATAAGCATTGTAAATAATTATTCAGGTGTATTTTTCTTTTTTTGGTTTTGTGTTTTTTAAAATAAATTGTTTATGAATTAATTTTTAGCTTGTTGAAATAATATATTTAGAGTTAACTCTTATGTTTAACCAAGCTAAGTAGTAAAGTATTCTTTATTCAAAATAGATTAGAATTTTTGCGCATTTATTAAATGCAATATTAAACTAGCTTTGCTAAACATATCTCAATATAAAATGTAAACCAGATCATAAGGCTTCTTGCTATACTTTGTATAGAAGCCTAAAATAAAATAAATTTGAAATTTTATCAAGGATGAGTTTCTTATTGAAAATACTCGCCACGGCTTTTAGCTCAATCGGACCGCATAGATTCAGAACTGAAAATTAGCAATGTAGAACTGATCATTTAATTTACCATCAAATTAATTCAAATACGAACATGTGTTTCCAAAATACAAAATAAAGAACAACCAAGCGTCCAAATGAATTGCAAAATTATGCATAGAAATAAACTTGGGTGTTCTTATCTAACTCATTTTTTTAAACGTAAACCCCTATACAAATCAAATTTACAAAATGTATGAAGTTTTGTTACAATAAATTAAAATTTAAATATTCCGTTGCTTTAATAATAATTATGTAAGCCCCCTTTTCAAGCTATGCCACTATTTTATTTTTAAGTTAGTGCATCATTCAGCGAACAGCTGTCGCTTCTAATATTTCTAAAAATTAATTTATGGTGATATTTCTTTACAGTTTACAAATTTTCTGTTTCTTCGCAATATGTAAGTATGACCATCCTAGTATCCAATCTTCAATTGGCTGCACATAACCTTCCAATTTTCTCGTGGTATTCTTGTTCCTCAAAGTTTTGACTCGCACGATTTATCCATATCTAGCACACGTCGGGCAGTTAAATTAATAGTCCCAATTTGGACCAACTCTTACAAAAACTAGCATAACCCTACGCTAAAGACAAAAACATCTCAACCACTTTCTTGAACCTGGATGTATCTCTTCTTTTCCCAAAGTCAAATACACTTAATACATACTGCTGTGTGTTAAAATGAATAAGAAAGGCTCCCGATGCTAAAATGAATCATATATTCGAAACAAGCACAAAATTCTAAGTCGAAAGACACTTTAAAAATTTGCTCTACGAGAAATTTTTTATTTTTCAAAATTTCAATTTTCTAAATTTATTTGAGTCTCTCAGGATGAATGAAACATGACAAAGATTGCTAAATCTAAATAAACTGATGATTGTCACATCAGAAATGAAACAAAAAACTTAATTAGCTCAAAATTTGTAAAAATGTATTAATCATGATAACCTAAAAAATTTAAGAATTTGTAAACCAATTTACTCTGCAAATAACATTCTCTGTAAAAATGTAAGCATATCAAAAATTATGTAATTGTTTCATGCATTTAATGTGTATATTTTCAAAGGATAAATTAACAAATTAGTTAATAAGGGTCAAATTTGTGTAACGCCCCTGTAAACAACCAAGAAAGACGAAAATGAATCAATCAACAATCCATAAAATTGATAAAAATGGAATGTACCAATCAAACTGCTCGGGAAGATGTTCCAAAGGAAATCGAGGTTGATGCAGAAGAAAAATCTAGAATAAAAATAATTTATTAGAGAGAAATAAATTCAAAAATACATGGATTTGACTCACAAAATTCAAACAAGAATACCAATTGTATCGATTTTCGATCAAAAATCAGTTCACCTCTGGTAACTCAGCTGCGTGCATGCATTTTTCGATGCTCTCCGAAAAATATTATTTACCTGAATTTGGAGGTTAAACAAATTCATTTGACTTCGGAGAGGTTAGAAGTCGTTTGTCCAACGTCGATTCTAAAAATAGATGTCAAGGACATAAACAAATGCAATGGAAATGTTGTAATTTACAAAAATCTATTCATATAAAAATTTTCTGGATAACAAGAAAATCATCGCAAATTAATGGAACAACTTACCTCAATATTTTTGGAGATTCTCAATAGGAAGGATGCAAATACGAGCACAAATTTCAGCACTAGTCAAAGTAAAGTACCACTTCAGATGACACCAAGCAAAGTGATGACCGGTGGAATAAAGTTGAATCTTTGCAAGTAAAGATTAAAGCAGGGCGCACACAAACAGCGAATAAATGATATCCTTTTTTAAAAAAATAACAACTGCGATATGTTCAGGAGGCAGGTACAGTGAATTTATGATTTCTATAATTTGTTAAAATTTTGCCTTCAGCGTGTTAATAATAGGATTTGAGGAAAAGACTTTGTTTAGTCCAATTATTACTTTTATTTGTTTTGTCAATTTTTAAGTGCATACACAAACATTTATGCATGATCAAGTTAGTAAAAAAAAACTCAAGTTTGACGTGTAAAATAACAAACATTTCATTGTACATGTGCTTCAACTTTAATTTAACATTAAAGAATATATATTTGATTATTTCAATTATTCAAAGTGTTTTCTTCAAATTACAAATTATCACAAACCTACGTGAGATCCAAACCAAAATAACAACATTACCCAAATTTCTTAAATTGGGCAAACATAAAATTGGTCCTTCGAATCGAGATACGTGAACACAACCAGAAAAGCCAGAAGATCGAGTCATTTCCTATCAGAGGTTAGTTATATTATCCAAACAATTATTGCGATTTGTGTAATAAATTAATATTATAATTATGACAATTGAAAATTATAAAAAACAGCGTAGAAATGCAAAAAGCGCTCTTACACGTTTCATTACGTACTTTGAAACTATTAAAAATTCAGCTGACAACGAAATCAATTTAGAGCAATTACAGCTACGTTTAAATGATGCCGAAAGTTTACTTGAAACCTTTAGAAACGTACAATCAAAATTGGAAGAAATTGATCCCGATTACGAAAATAACAAAAAAATTCACTTTACTGCTAGAGAAGATTTTGAAAATAAATATTTTGAAATAGTTTCAATAACCAGGAAATTCATTACGGATAAAACTAGAAAATCTGCACCTAGTTCACCAACGCCATCAGTACATAGCAATACATCCGTACATAGCAGTAAATACAATTGCAATTTAGTTGCCATGCCAAAAATTAAACTGCCTACATTAAATTTACCAACATTCGATGGTTCCTATGAACAATGGTCATACTTTAGAGATACATTCACCTCTTTAATCCACAACAATAATTCGCTTGCTGACATACAGAAATTTCATTACTTACGCTCATCCTTACGCTCAAATGCTGCTAATACTTTGAAAGCTTTAGAAATCTCTGACGCAAATTATGAAGTAGCATGGAATCTATTAGTTGAAAGATTCGAAAACAAAGGTCTGTTAATAAACAATCACATCAAAGGTCTGTTTAACATTCCCACGATTCAAAAAGAATCACACCAAGGCTTAAGACTTATATTGGACAGTCTGGAAAAACACCTACGTGCCCTAGAAGCATTACAATTGCCAATAGAGCACTGGGACATTATTATTATATATTTAATCGCTTCAAAGCTCGATAACATTTCCAGAAGAGAATGGGAAAAGATTGTACACAAATCAGACGACTTACCAACAAAATCTGATTTGACAAGTTTCTTAAAAAATAAATGTTGCATATTAGAAACATTAGATACGTCTGAGGAACCAAAGCGCATATACAACAAACCAGTAGCCACACAGCCAAACAAGTCAAGATCTTTTCTTACAACCTCAAACACAACTTGCCCATGCTGCAAAAAAGATCACAACATATACATATGTCCCGACTTCAAGAAACTTCAACCTTCAGAAAGGTTAAATGAAGCCAAACGTTTATGGTTATGTGTAAACTGCCTTTCCTCTGGACACCGTACAAGAGAATGTAAATCTGGTGGCTGCAGAAAATGTGGTCTAGTACATCACACACTTCTACATTTTAATAGCACTTCCGGCCGCAGAGCCGCAAATTCTCACACGGCTGAAAACACAAACACCTCATCCGAACAACAAACTTTTAATTCAAATCACTCGACTTCGGAAGATGAGATACAACAATCAGTTGCATTAACAATCAACAACACTTTCAATCAAAAATCACTTTGTTTACTTTCAACAGCCATTGTTAAAGTTTATGACCACACAGGTATTCCACACGACTGTAGAATACTTCTCGACAATGGTAGTCAATCTAATTTTATTTCTCAACGATTATGCCAGATTTTACAATTACCTACCAGCAAAATCAATTTTTCTGTATCTGGCATAAACCAAGTGAATTCCAAGATTAACTTTCAAACGACTGTTTCAATTAAATCCACAATCAACGAATTTTCTTGCACACTTTTTTGTCTTATTTTACCAAACATAACAGGTGACATACCTTCTATTTCATTTCCAATAAACACCATTAATATACCGTCAAATATAATTCTTGCCGATCCAAACTTCAACAGCGCAGCGCCAGTAGACATGCTTGTTGGCGCAGATACCTTCTGGGATATAATGAGCGTTGGCCAAATTAAGCTAGGTAAAGGTTATCCTATCTTACAAAAGACTAAACTGGGATGGCTCGTGTCCGGTCCAATTTTTACAAAACAACAACTTCACACCGAAACGAAATGTCATTTCAGCGTCACACAAGACATCGACCAGCAATTATCCAAATTTTGGGAAATTGAAGAATTCCCGAAAAACAAATTTATATCACCAGAAGATATCGAGTGCGAAAATCACTTTCAGGACAACACTACAATCAGCCCAGATGGTCGCTTTATAGTGGCAATCCCACTAAAGCAGCCCATTACAAGGCTTGGTGAATCGAAACAAATAGCGATGAACCGTTTTACGACTTTGGAAAGAAAACTTTCCCGTTTGCCTGAACTCAAATTGCAATATGATAATTTTATAAAGGAGTACATCATGTTAAGACACATGACTTTGGCAAAGGATCAAGATGACACAACAGGTTACTTTTTACCTCATCACAGCGTTATTAAAAATAGTAGCACTACAACTAATTTACGCGTCGTTTTCGATGGATCTGCCAAAACGACAACTGGGGTTTCTATAAACGACTTGATGATGGTAGGGCCTACAATTCAAGACGATCTTTTTTCTATTATTCTTCGATTTAGAAAGCATAACATTGTGCTCGGCGGAGACGTTGCCAAGATGTACCGCCAAGTATTAATACCTGAAAACCAACGCAATTTACAAAAGATCTTATGGCGTTACAATCAGGAGGAAGAGATAAAAGTATACGAGCTCAACACCGTAACTTACGGATTGACCGCAAGCGCCTTTATGGCAATACGATCTTTACGAGAAGCAGCAATACGACAAGCCAAGGAATTTCCAAATGCCAGCTCTACTACTTTACGAGACTTCTACGTTGATGATCTTCTAACTGGAGGAGACACAATCAACGAAGTATTGAAACTCAAACATGAAATCACTAAAATACTGGGCAAATATGGATTCCAATTACGAAAATTTATCTCTAACGAAAATGCAATTAATTGTGAAGACGAAGAAAATACTTTTATAGAAATCGGCGAACAAAATAAAACTTTAGGTCTCTTATGGCATTCCAACAATGACACATTGAGATACAAAATAAAAAATTATTCTCACAAAAACAAGATTACGAAAAGACAAATTCTGTCGACTATAGCGCAAATATTTGATCCCTTGGGTCTTCTTGCACCTGTTACTGTAACGGCAAAAATCACACTACAAAGGCTATGGAAACTTAATCTGTCTTGGGACGAATCGATCCCACAAGACCTTCATACTCTATGGGAAAATTATACGAGCCAACTTATTAAAATAAACGAACTGGAGATACCTCGAAAAATATTAAATTCCAATCCAATCACGATAGAACTACACGGTTACGCAGACGCATCAGAAAGCGCCTACGGAGCTTGTATCTACGTACGATGTGAAGAATCGTGCGGTAGATTTACTTCCAATCTATTGTGTGCAAAAACCAGAGTTGCGCCTCTGAAACACACCACTATTCCTCGTTTAGAGCTTTGTGCAGCTCTATTGATGTGCGAGCTAGTAGAAAAGGTAAAAACAGCCATTAACATCAATTTTAATAAAACATTTTACTGGAGCGACTCCACAATAGTATTGGCGTGGATAAATACTTGCCCCAGCAAACTGAAAGTCTTCACAGCTAATAGAATATCACAAATCCAAACTCTGTCAAAACCCGACTCTTGGCACTACATTGGTACGGCTGAGAATCCAGCTGACTTACTCACGAGGGGAATATCGCCTTACGACCTCTTCAATTCAAGGATCTGGTTTCACGGTCCAACATGGTTTTCCATAGCCGAAGATCGATGGCCCTCTCACAATACAGTGAATTTCGAGGATTTAAGTAATAATACAGAACATCGTGTAGTGACTTCACTTCTCGTCGTCAACCACGAATTCCCCGAATTCATCAGCAAATTTTCTTCGCTCAATAAATTAGAAAGAATTTTCGCTTACGTACTCAGATTTACAAACAACATTAGGAAACCTGTAGCATTAAGAAAACTCGGTATTTTTGAACCTACCGAATTAGAAGAATCTCTTAACATCTTAATTCGAGCCATACAACAAAAACACTTTCCTAATGATTATAAAAATTTACAAAAATTACGCAAATTAGCTTCGAACAGTAGATTACTTAATCTAAATCCTTTTATGGACAAAGACGGTTTGATCCGCGTTGGCGGACGAATACAAAACGCTGAATTTGAATATGACAAGAAACATCCAATATTGCTTCCATCCAATGAACATCTTACAACATTAATTGGAAGACAAGAACATCAGCGATTACTTCACGCTGGTCCACAATTGTTATTAGCTTCCTTACGAGAAAAATACTGGCCTTTATCGGGTCGTTCTTTTGTGAGAAAAATTGTCCATAATTGTTTACCATGTTTCAAATTCAACGCAAAACAACAAGCTTATTTGATGGGCAACCTACCCACTACACGATTAACACCGACTAGACCATTCCTTATAACTGGAGTGGACTACGCGGGTCCTTTTCTGATTAAGGACCGAAAAACTCGATACTACAAGACAAGCAAGGCGTACATTTCCCTGTTCGTCTGCTTTGCCACAAAGGCCATCCACATGGAGATTGTCTCCGACTTAACAACTGAATGTTTTCTAGCAGCACTAAAACGTTTTGTGTCCCGACGAGGGAAATGCACAGAAATTCATTCTGATCAAGGAACAACTTTTATTGGTGCCAACCACGAATTACAAGATTTTTTAAGTCATAATGACAAACAATTAACCAAGGTTCTCAGTTCGGAAGGCATTAAATGGAATTTCATACCACCAAGAGCACCACATTTTGGTGGCCTCTGGGAGGCTGCTGTAAAATCTATCAAATTTCATCTAAAGAGAGTAATTAACGATACACTCTTGACTTATGAAGAATTTAATACAATTATTACACAAATTGAAGCCTGCGTTAATTCACGACCTCTGTATCCTTTATCGAACGATCCTAATGATCCTAACCCTTTAACACCTGCACACTTCCTGATAGGAACGACACTAACGGGCATACCGGAGCCCAATTGGCTAAATACAGCACAAAATACGTTGTCGCGTTTTCAACACCTTCAACAAATTTACCAAAGCTTTTGGTCCCATTGGACAAAAGAATACATCTCCAATTTACAAGTCCGTACCAAATGGAAGAAGAACACACAACAGTTGGTGAAACCAGGTGTCATGGTGGTAATCAAAGAAGATGGTCTACCTCCAATGAAGTGGCGTTTAGGAAGAATTTTGGAAACACATCCAGGACGAGATGGCATCATCCGAGCTGTCACAATCAAGACAACCACGGGCATCTTTAAACGACCAGTGGTTAAAGTGTGCGTGCTACCTAATCAAAGTGACTAGTTCCTATTAATTTTGTTTTTAAACCCTTCCGGCTTTCAAGGGAGGCGATATGTTTAGTCCAATTATTACTTTTATTTGTTTTGTCAATTTTTAAGTGCATACACAAACATTTATGCATGATCAAGTTAGTAAAAAAAAACTCAAGTTTGACGTGTAAAATAACAAACATTTCATTGTACATGTGCTTCAACTTTAATTTAACATTAAAGAATATATATTTGATTATTTCAATTATTCAAAGTGTTTTCTTCAAATTACAAATTATCACAAACCTACGTGAGATCCAAACCAAAATAACAACATTACCCAAATTTCTTAAATTGGGCAAACAGACTTCTAACAGAGTGTATTCTTTGATACCCTGAGTGATAAGTTAAATATAATCAAAAGTTTTACAATTTTCGTCAAAAATATTTTAAGCTTTAAAATAAGCAACAAATTTAAATTTATAAACATTTAAGCCCGCTAATGTAAAGCGAGAGTCTTGATTGGCTTAATAATCAAGCAACTTGGGACGAAGAGAGGAAACCTCTTTGTTTCGAACAATTATTTGTATTAATTTTAAAATTTTCAAAGGTTTATTCACCTTGGATTTGTAATCCAAGATTTATTTAGTATTAATGTTCTTTCATGAAAGACAGTTTGATAATTTTTCTTTTCTTTACTATAATAAAATTTGTATGGGAGTTGATGAAAGTTTTTTATTTCTTTTTTACTCAAAAAAGGAAAGCAAAGTTAAACATCCCGAGAGAGCCAATTAACATCTTTTACATCGACTCTAAACTTGATTCACTAGGGACCCACACCTTGAATGACTCATGACCGGGAGTTTAGTAAGAAGGGGCAGTAATGTGTGTACCTTCCTGTGCCCAACATTTATAGGCAGGAGGACATAGCAATACGTAACATAACATTAAAATAATAACGGTCAATTTAAAATTATCAATAAGAAGAAGAATGGTCGATTTTATCCACCATACCGGTTGTCACGAGTGTATGTGGACCAACATTGCGTTATTCTTTATTTAATTCATTCTAAGAACGCAAATTCAGTATACAAAAATGTTCGCACCAGAGTGTAGCTGCAATTTCAATTTAGGATGACCCAAGCTTGGACTCGGAATATTTGCAAAATCTCTAGGAGAGTTATGCCATTATTAAATTAAGAATTTTAAATATATACCGCGCGCTCTGATGGCTATAACACCGTCACCGTTCAATTGACCACAAAAAAGCATAAGATCTAGTTTCTATATAATTCACACTCACTGAGATATTCACAAATATTCGTAACACATGGTTTCTTCGCGTACTTTTCCCATTATGGCGGCGAAATCCGAGGTGACTAGAGGGTGCAAAATACATAGGCTTTTTAAAAGTTGTAATAAAGATAATAAAATTGTTTCCAACTTGCTCCCATTCATATACACAATAGCCCTTTCAGAATGTATTGTCGACTGGCCTATAGAGCTTAACGTGGATTCTGAACCACAGCACAAATAATTTTGAAAAAACTGCGAATATCTGTAAAAATGCAAAAAACAACTAATTATATTTTAAAAGACAATGAAAATTAATTAAGAATTGCAATATATGTAAATAATTCGGAACTATTTAATATTATTATTGATTACCTAGATGAAAAGTGACTAGTATTATTTTATTATTCAGGAAATTGCGTGCACTACTTCATTTTTAAAAGTTGTATGGTTAGCAGATTAACTCAAATATATTCTTAAACCCGCACATGTAAAGAAGGGTGAATTACAAATTAGCGCTATAGAAATTAAATTTTTCTCTAAAAATGTGTTTATTGTTCAGTCCGTTCGTTTGGAAGTCAGAGTTATCGTTTTGCTTTAGCCACTTGATGAAAACTCTGTGATGAGTAATTAAAACCAGAAAAGTTATTTTCCTTTTTAATTGTACAAAAACGAACGTGATCTTGTATTACAACGGATTTTAAAATGCCACACCCTTTAATAAACAAAAAATTACTTTATTAAAAATTTAAATATTACGAAACTTCGCAATCACTGTAAGTAATAAACTTTCCTTATATTATACATGCCGTTAGAAAAATATGTATATTAGAATTAATGTTTATAACAAACTTGTATTAAAATTATCAAGTGCAAAAGTTATTCTGGCATTTAATCAACACCAGCTAATGTAAACAATTTAAATATACATTTATATAGATTAGTAAAATTTTATGAACTTCAAAGGAAAATTGTAATACACAAGAAAAGAACAAGGGCAAATCTAATTTAACTCAAAATGCTTCGAAATAATTCAATTTGAAATTTAATTAAAGTCTTTAGCTTGTTGTAAAAGTTTTTCAAAGCCGACTGTAGTGTATTTGAATTTGATAACTTATTCTCTATTTAAAATTCTTGCAGAAAGTTAAAATTTAAAATATTTTTTAATAAGTGTTTAGAGTTTTAACGAAGATATAAAACAATTATTGATAAATCAAACTTTAGTCTCTTTCAGCCTTGACCTCGCTGAATACTCGGGGTCACCAATTGTAAATTAACTCGGAAACATTTCTATTAATAATTTATCGTGTCCTTTTATGATTTGGTAGTTAATTTACGCCAAATAAGCGTTTATTTAATTAAACGTAAACCTTTAAAATGCTAGCGCAATTTATTTCATTGTTTACTAGTTATGCATTAAATAGGATTCATTTTATTATTGAAATTTGTAAATGGGGAACATGCATGAATAAAAAAATTTAGTTAAAACAGTATTTTCCGATTAATCCTATATATTAAATATCAAATCAGCAAAAATAACTTCAATTTATTGTATTTTGTTATAAATAATCCATTTTAAAATTCAATGATAATTTAAAATAAATCATGTGACTTTAAACGCAACGCGTTTGCTTGCTTGCTTGCAATAACCTCACTTTCATGTTTATTCTACTCATGTAGAGTACTTTTTTAACTTTCTTGTTTTTAATTGATTTAATTATGATAAATAACAGCTTTAACACTAACAAACTTCAACTTTCAAAGCACAAAACCACAGAAAAATAACATAAATGAATGTAAAATTTAACTTGTGACGTCATCAGTCACTTGGAAAATTGCGCGGTCGTTTCGTTCAATTCAAATTGACGGATTTTTAAATATTTTTTAAATTATTATCAAAACGAAAATAAATAAATTAAATAGCATTAATTAGTATATTTAGTTATTTTTGATCCAACTACGCTATAAAAAAAATTTATGCATCTTCCCTATTAAATATAGAATTTAACTAATTTTAATTAATTATTTAAATGAAATGTTTGCTCTAAAACTCAATAAAATCTGCATTTGTAAATTAGCATTGTTTAATTAATCACGTTTGCATGAAATAATACGTAGGCTGAAACAAAACTAGTTAGACAATGAAAACTTATATTAAGTTTGTTAGTTCATCTCCAAAGCGGTAGAGAAAGGGCAAATTATCAAGGGGGATATTTAATTGCAAAAACAAGTAAATAATAAAGATTATTACTGTTTTAATAATAAATCAATATAAATATAAATTGTTTGGAAGAAAATTATTCTGGGCGTAAGATGAAAATTAAAACGAAAGACATTAAGTAATTTTGGAACTAAATTAAATTTTAAATTTATTTATTATAATTAATGTTAATTTGATTATTTAAGCTCTGAATTTGATATTGCGGTGGTTGTTTTACTCCATTTTATTAATGCGAAAAAGATTACACAATCCACTTGTTAAACACAAATTTTTTTAACAATTTTTCATTATTCAATATAATTGTGTAATCGAAATTTTCAAGTTAGAAAATCATATTTACGTTGTAATAAATGTTTTTCTAAATGAAGTAATATTTTGTTAAAATTAATTAAAGAAGCTATTTAATCTAGGGATTATATATTGCTGTTTGTTTACCATATTTCACTTTCATGACTAATAATCTCATTTATATTATAAATTCAAACTTCTATTTAGACATACCATAATATTTTCAAGATCATTTATAAATGATTTAGATTTTTGTGAAATTAACATCTGATTAATTAATAATTAAAACGTAAGAATGAATATTATTTATGAAGTATAAAATTAAAAGAAAAATAAATACTAGAAATATGTGCAGCAGTTTGCCCATAACGACATTTCTTAGTCTCTCACATCACAGAACATACATACTCTTGGCTCAGAACTTTAACCCTCTATCACTAACATAAGAATGTAGTATTAACTACCGTGGAATACCAAACACTTATTTGTTTTTGTTAATTTAATTTAGGAATAATGGTATATATATTCCAGTTCAGGCTCGTTTAATATTTTAGTCAAACAAAGCAAACGAGGAAGTTAGACTCCCATTGGAATATAAATTTTTACTATAAATTGGATTCGATATCGGTTTGCGTTTACGAAACCAAAGCTGTTGAAAAGTTATAAGAGAACAACTTATTCTTTAATCACTTCAGAAAATAAAACTTAGTAAAAAATTCGATAAAATTATAATATTCAATAGTAAATTCCTTAAAGCTTTTACAGAATCCAGGAAACCCGCAAATACTATATAATATATTATTTTATATTTTATAAGTTTAAGTTTCTTTTAGATAAAAATTGCACGTAAAATTGTATTGCATAATAGAACTTAAAAAGCGCGTTAAAAAGAAATTTCATAATATACTTAAAAGGTGTTCAAAATAAACTTAATGGTCTGAAAAGATCAATTTTCTTGAATGCGTTATCCAAAATGTTTTAAATTTGCTTGTAGACGCCAACTTTTTCACAGGATTTTTTTCAATGAATTAAATTCATTAATTATGTCAAAAGCTTAACTGAGCAAAAATATTCCATGTTCGAAAATAATCGAATTATTATATTGGCAAGTTCAATGTGGTATAATATAAATATGTAAATTTGGAGCTTCAACAAAGTTATATATTACCTAAAACTGAGGAAGTTAGGGATAAATCCTAAAGTATTCTTGATAATTGCAAACATATTGAAAGGTATCCCGACTGCATGTTTATTGGAGAGAGCAAGTGAATATAGGTGTATTAATCTATATATTTACTCAAAAGTGTGCTACGAATACATAATACAAAATAATAATTCTGCATAACATTGCAATTCTGGTCGAACGCCTATTTCTTTTCTTTCGAAACTCGAGTCAATAATTGGTTTTGATCCACTTGTGGATAAATAGCTGTATAACTATTTGATGAGTAGAACGTAGCTTGCAGTTAACTTTAAGCTGTTCCAATAATGATTGTTTAAAAGGTAAAGAATTGAAGCGTGCACTGAAGTTGATGATTTGAGTGCTCATTCTGATATTGATTTGACTTTGAATAATTTTGAAAGCTTTCATAAGCACAATGAACAAATTCGTGAATACAATGAACCTTTCATTTATACTACGAAATTTTCCATTTGATTTTTGATCGTTTGATCTGCAAAGGTTTTTAATGAAAATTCAATTGTTCAGAACAATTTTGCGAGTGTCGAAATTCAAGACCCCGAAAAAGTTTTCGCGCATAACTTTGCGATACTTGTGGTTCAAACGATTTGAATGGAAGCTTCTAATGAGATTTTTGTTATCGTAAATAATTTTGCAGAAGGCTCGACATAAATGATGACTCAAAGCTCAAAGTGAGTTATTACTCAGTAGTGTAATGATTGGCAAAATAATGAATTGAAACAAAGATCTCCTACAAATGTAAATTTATTTATTTTAATAACAAAAACAATAAATTTATTACAATTTATTACTAACTGATGAACAATGGACCCCTGAAGCACTGAAGATTTTTACGATTAAAGTAATTGTGTATTTTCTTCTTGAAACGCACAATTTGCTCCAATTGTGCGAAGTACAGTATTACTGCTACTGAACCTCTTGGTTGATTCACTAACTACACTGCCGTGCAAAGTCCTGAGGGGAAGAATCCAATAAAGCTCTGGGGACCCGAACTTGAAAAAGAATCCGGGATTTAGGGATGGGTAGGGCAATTGCCTTCAACATCTCTTTAATCACGATAATGGACGAGGAAGGGGAGGCTGAGGGCTCTCCCGTTCCTCATCCATTGATTTGGATAATATTCCTGCATAATTTTTGAATGGTTTTTCTATACTGTTAACCTTTTCTAGGGCTTCTTCCCTAAACATTAATTACTTGTTTGATCCTTATAAGGCATCTTCTCACTGCATCAGCATCCTCTATTGCGCTTTCGGTATTTCATGAATTTTCTGGTTTGTAAGTTTCTTTTCCTGATTTCCTTGGGTGGTTTATTTCCTGCTTTGTTTAGTCTTCTTCTATTCCTGGCTTTGTTTTGCTTTGTGTTTTATTTTAGTTTTCTTTTTCATGTTCTTGTTATTTTCTTGACTTTTCGAATTCTTCATTCTCTTTATTTGTTTTCGCGTTTCTTGCTTGTTTCCGTGTTTTTTTTGCTAATTTCTTTTTTGAAGATTCCGATTGTACCTGTCCAGTTTCGCCTTCGGTGTTAATTCTCTTCTTGTTTCTCTTCGTTTTGGTTCCTGTATTTTCTTCACAGGAACTGTTTGACTCGTCATGCACGAGTTCTATTTCTTTGCGTCTATCTCTTTTTTTAAGATACTTCGGTATCTCAAAATAATCTAATTCTTCCTCGGATTCTTCCTGTTTTTACTTTCTTCGTTATTATTTTCCTTCGTTAAACTTATATTTCTTTCTGTTGGATTTGGCTCGTCCACCATGGTAGGATTCGTTGGTTCTTTGATCACTGCGTTCTGGATAATTTTGATCTATTCTCTAATTCTTTCAATTCCTGATGAGTCCATATTGCTCATTTTACTTTCACAATTTTTCTAATAAATGCAATTTGAAAATTTGGCAATCCCTAAAAATCATGAATTTTCAGAATACTTAAGAAGGCCGTAGCTATATAAAACATGTAAAATAAAAAAGGCCGTAAGTACTTTCAGTTACGGCCTCCTTACTTTGTAATAGCCAATTACGCCCGTTTTTTATATTACATATTAATTTGTAATTAAAATCATACTACGCATTTAAAATAGATATTGAAAGTCTTCATAACCATAAACAAGGTTTTAATCCAACAATTTCTCATTATCGATATGAACATTCTCGTTTTATTTGGAAAAACATGAAGAACCCAGCAAAAATTGTTCGTATGAAACATATAACATTTCATTTACAAAACTTGGACATGAAGAATGCGAAAGTTGTGCAGTTGTGCAAAGTTGTGAAAGTTGTGCAGATGACTGAAATATTTATAAAACCATGTAAAACATAAAGGAAATATCAGAAATCTCGGGAAAATTATGGTATAGATGCACAACTAATCTGAGATTTTCTTAAAGATAAATGCTTTTCTGCCGATTGTCAGAAAGTATTTATTGTGCCCCGAATGGATCAATTTAAAGTTTTTTTATTTTCACCATGATTATTATTTTTAACGAAACTTTTGTGACGGTTAGGAAAAAAACATAAAAATTCTTCCTCAAAGTAACAGTTTGGCATGAGGATATTGCCATCACTAGCAAGAAGGAGGACTTCGTAAGCAGCTTTCATAAGCTTTCTATGAATAATCGCGATGTCGAAAAATTAACCATTTGGCTTGAGAATTGTTCGGTGCCTTTTTTTATTATTTAAATATTATAAACTCATTATAAACCGATTTGCAAGAAGGCATTTTAGAGTTTTCACTCTATAAGTAATAATAAAAGATTACAACGGATTCAGAAATTGCTGCAACTCGGTGTTATCCCTATAGACAAAATAGGAAAAAGAGTCCAGCGCTAATGCTATGGTTGCTATAGAAAAGATACGCATTCATTAGCATATTGGTTCATTTCCTGATAAAAGGTCGCTCTATTATTGAATAGTGCGAATATCATTATCTTAATAATTCAGAGTTAACTGTGACAACTATGTATGCAATGTTTAAGGAAAAATATCCTCACTCAAAAATTAAGTATCAAAACTATAATAAAAATTTTAAGGAAGATTTTGATCTAAGGTTTGCTAGGCAACTAAAAATAGTCAATCATGTAGGCATTCTACATCAGTATAATATACAAATTATAGCATGTGCTGGCACAAAACAAAAATGTATGATACATAATAAAATTATGGTAGATGGAAAATGTATACTAAACTTTATGGACTAGTGGTTTAAAATTTACAGAAAACCCACTCTATCGGTTCAAACATCACGAAGAGGAATAGCAAGAGTCAGCAAAGTGTCATTGCAAATTAGCAACTTTCATCCATTCTCTTATTGCAATGATGTAGGAAACGGTGCAGTGATTGCAAGGGATTACATCAATGGATCAGTAAATCACACATTTCGTCTGGGATTGTCCGATAATTCAGATGAACCGCGACAAAAATATATTTTATACTAATAAATATAATCCAACAGGAAATGTCCTCTTAAAATCAGAAAAATTGAATGACATTAAAAAATCAGTAAAATTCGTAGAAGACTGTAGAAAGTAAGGCATTTTAGAATGAAATATTTAATGGCCGGTTTCATATTAAAAATTTTTATATTTATTTTATTCATTAAGTATTTATTAGTACTTTATATTTTGCTTAAATAAATTTACTAAATTGTTAATTTTTAATTTGTTGATGCGGAAAATTGATTTCAAAAAGAGTACATGTTCGTCACTTTTGAATATTATTTATACAAAACAACTAAACTATAATTTTGTCAAATATGGCTGAGACAGTTCGTTCTTCCTGTATTTTTAACATGCGATACCAATTTTTTAAAATTTTATGCGGGAATATAAAAAATAAAATGTTTTGCTTCAAAAAAGCAATTGAATCAGCGATTCAATTGCTCTTCTTAGTTTTAGGTAACCAAAAACCAACCACTAATCTAGCTTAACATAATAAACAATGTAAAAGTCGACACATTTAGGTTTCCAAACGCAAAACTAAAAGGGATCGTTAAGAAAGAAACTATTAAAACTAATCCTTATAGTTTTAACAATTTTAGTAAATGACTTCGACTAATTTCAGCGTGAAATGCTTGAAATGGCCGAAAAAATTAAAGATTGTATTACAAACTCATTGAAACTTACACGATTATTGGTATAGGGGGAAGTACCTCCGTGATTCAAATCCGGAATTTTGGCTCTGTAATTTAACTATATCAAGCCACTATGGCGGACTAAAACATTATTTTTTCGACGATGATGATTGTTTTCTTTTCCAATATTAAAAGTAGAAACTGTTTTAATTATTATCAGCACGCTAAAATCCTGCGCGCTACTTGCTCGGCGGAATGTCTGTAAAAAAGTTTACAATTTCACAATCTTTAAAACACTCTAAGTTTTCTACCTTTGTGATTCAAACGATGGCGATGAGGATAGAATCTCATTGAGGCACCAACGATTCGCGAACGATTTTTATTACTAAGAATCAAGGTAACGGGGAGGGGGCAATTCAACAGCCCCTCCAAAAGTTGGTCTAAATAATTGAATTTTAATTAAGAACCATTGAAACTAAAAATCTCAAATGATTGACAAAAAACTTTTTAAAAAATTCGCGATAGGTGGGAGGGGGGTACTGTATTTTCTACATCCCCCACCTTCCAATGAGGGTGATTTGTGTGTGGCGAAATGTGTCTGCAAAATATTGTACATCCCTTGTATGTTTAAATGACTTTACATGTATGTATGTGGGATGTAAAATTTCAAGTATGCAATTCTATGGGTCATGCATAGGTTTATATTATCAATTATCAATATTGTGATATTAATATGCTGTATTGTATTGTATATTTTGTTTGTAAAGTAGTTTATTCATAAATATACATTATTATTAAACTACACAAATTTTTGATCAGATAACTTACATTGTTAAACGTTGAACTAATGCATAAATGCGTTCTATATTTTTTGATAGAAAATGTGAATCATAAAAAATTACCTCAAGTAATCGTTAATGTGAAATACGGTGCAATGTAATAGGTTTTTTTTTTTATTTTGTTTTTTTTTCATATTTTATTTTCGACCTCATCCCGACACCATTGCACAATCTCGATGGATCTGTATGTATATCGGCTTGACTAAGCATGATTTTTCCAATCACTGCTTTGAACTTGGACGCCTTCTGCAGCACCGCATGAACAATTATTATTTTGATGATATTATACAGAAAATTTAGCAAATTTGAAAACAACCACCTTCGCGATTTGTCCAGCAGGGTTTGAATCCAGATTTAGGGTTATATTTTTTAGTATATCATCTAAAAGATATTATGCAGATGTAGCATCTTTAACACTTAGTAAATGTATATTCAAAATTAATTTTACTGCTCATTTTAAAGTTTTCACAAAATAATGCACATAATTTATAATCTAAAATTACTGCAAGAGAAATTCCGACAACGATATACATGTTTTGATCTTATTAGATTTCATCCTTAAAAGGAAATTTATGGAAATGAGTAATTGTATATGTTTAACTTATTATAATGTACATACACTTTCCTGGCAGGATTACCTTGCTGATAGTTCTGTCCGACCTAACCAGAAATGCTTTGAAGTTTACGTATGTATAATATAGGGTGTTTTTTAACTGCATGAGATATTTATAACTTTTGAATGAAGTTTGTCAAAGTGACACAGTTCTTTGACATTTGTGTCCAGTAAGGTTTGCCATTTAATCATTAATAAATTAATACTTGAACAACGCTACCAAATTGTGGAAATTTATTTTCAAAGTCAGAGTTCCGTTCGCAAAACTTATAGAGCTCTTTGCCCATTTTATGGTCGACATTATCGATCTTCTGAGCAGGCTATTGGTGCGGCGATAGATAAATATCGTACCACTTCTTCATTGCATGATGTGAGATCGCACCAAGACAAAGAAATGTGCGTACCGAAGAAACTATCGCTTCTGTGAGTGAAATTGTGCAAGAGAACCCAAACATTTCAATTCGCCATCGTGCTCAACAACTTGGGCTTTGTCCGTCCAGTACATGGAAAATTTTACATCAAGATCTTGGTTTATATCCTGACAAGATCCAGTTGGTTCAAGAAATGAAACCTAATGATCATCGATTGCGTCGTGCGTTCGCAGATTGGGCTCACAACCAATTGGAAGTAGATCCATTTTATTACCGTCAAATTTTGTTCAGTGACGAGGCACATTTCTGGTTGAATGGGTATGTGAACAAGCATAATTGCCGTATATGGACTGATACCAATCCGGATCATTATCTTGAGACTCCATTACATCCATTAAAATTGACTGTTTGGTATGGAATACACGCCAATGGCATCATCGGTCTATATTTCTTTCGAAATGGGGAAGGAGCTACCGTTACGGTGAATGATGTGAGATATCGACACATGCTCAATACATTTTTGTTTCCAGTAATCCGAGAGTTAAACATCGACAACTTATGTTTCCAACAGGATGGTGCTACGTGACACACAGCCACAGAAACCATCGATTTATTGAAAGGAAAATTTAGTGATAACATTATTTCAAGAATTGGTCTTATCAATTGGCCTCCAAGATCGTGTGATTGGACGCCTCCAGATTATTTTCTTTGGGTGTATGTTAAATCCATGGTTTATCGTATGCTAACAAACCAACAACTCTGGAAGCATTGGAGGTCAATATTCAGCAAGCCATTTATGGTGGTCACATGCCGGAAATCATTTTCAAATCGTAAATAGCTTTAAATTGACTTTCATAAAAAAATAATTTAAAAAACATTCCATCAATTTTTTAATGTTTTATTACAATTTGAAGTTCTCATGCAGGTAAAAAAACACCCTATATATGCTGTAATATTAATTGTCTATAATTGCAGTTATTTTTTTACAAAATTTTGTATATTAAATCAACTTTGTCAAATTTGCTAATATTTATAATTTTATAAAGTTTATAATAATTTAATGGTATTTTCCTTTCCATATAGGTTTCTTCGCTCGTCCAACTTTGGTTTCAATCCCTGATAAGTCTTCTTCTACGTTTTTATTCACTTTTCAACTTTTCTTTATTTAGACCTGCTTTCAATTTTCTTTTAATTAAATCATTAATTTCTCAATTTACATTTACTTAAACCTTCAACTAATTAAAAATTTTCCGAAATCGAAACCGAGACTAAAATATAACAAAACAATAAACTTTTTGAAAACCACGCCCTGGTTGGTCAATCTATATGATTCAGTTTATTGTTTACACTTCATAAAATATATCAATATATTTTATTTGATTACCGATGGAAATGCAATGGTAATATAATACGAGAAATTTATTATCCCAAATGCCTGAAAAAAAATTGAAAATCCAAAAACGCTTAATAATAATCCTGATGAAATACTAATACGCTTGCGGTATACAATTCCAAATAAAATTCAAGTTGATATTGTATTTAAGACAGTAATTCAGGGTATCGATTAAGATCGGGAACAAAGAGCAAGAAGTCGGTAATTGAAATCAGTAATTAAGAGTCGACGATAAAACAGATATTCAAGCCTTCCTTTAAAATGCACCCTTTTACAGTATAAAATTAATAAAAAAACAACTTGTCATAAAAAAAAGAATGAAATAATTACTACATCAAAGGAAAAGAGTATATAAATTCGCTAAATGGTTTTCAAAGTGTCTGAAGTGAACTTTTAAACTTCAAAGCAAAATTGAGGACTTGACTAGATCTATCTGCATTGAACAGAAGCGATCGCTAAGTCAAATTAAAAATTGCAACAGTGAATCAATATTAGAAAGAGCGGCTGGGACGAGAAGTGCAACGTTTATTGGAATGTTTAAAACAAATTAATAGAAATAAACTTAGCCATTGTAGTCCACATGCGAGGCAAAGTCAATTGATTAATTTGCCATTACAAAGCATTACCAAAATTAGTGAAGATAAATTTTATACTATTTAACACTGATAATGTTATTCATTGTGAGATTGATAGACCTGTTCATAATTTCCTGCATTGTGTAATGAACAAATTTCATTGTAAATTGTCAGAAATGGGTTGAAGAACATGATTGTCAAAATTTAAAAGGTGGATGTTCAATATGTGTAATAAAAGTATCATTTCCCGTTTTATTTATAATTTATTGATACCTAAATACCATCAATATATTATGGACAACCTTGTATAGTATACATAAGAAACACTTTTTTTTATTTATGTATAACCCTGTCGATAAATAATTCTTACGAATACTTTTGATTAGATTGAAAAGACATTGATATATCAAAATTAGAAAATCACATTTTATTAAAATACGGTTGATTAATGTTTGTAACGATTTGTTTCACGAAAAGGCAACCAATTGTAATTAATGAACGATATTGTATTGATTGATGAACAAAATTGCATCATTATATTGGTTATATAAATTTGCTTGATTTTGATTTAATTGCTACTCATATTGATTTCCGACTTGTATTTACCTATTAAGTATACAAAGCATTGCAAAGTAAATGTTATTTTACTTACTATAAAAAATAATATTTTATGTAAAAAAAAATTACAAATTTATTTCAATATTACAGTAGCGATATATTAGATTTTTCTTTGGTTTTTACGACCAATACTTTAACGCAGTAAACGAAAATTGTAGTTTGTTTTCCTGTAGAGATTCGTTTGCTAAATCCGTCTGGTGACGATAATAAAATTTTTTACCATTACAGTAGATTATTTTGGAAATGTTTATTAAAGCTCTTTTATAACATATTACCTTAAACAGGCTACAAATTTTTAAGTGCCAAAACATTATACAGAACTATAGTATTGTTTGGTTAAGAAAATGTGCTGCTCGGTGTTAAATATAATAATTAAAATTATATTGCTTTAATAATTAGTATATTGCCGTAATCTAACAAGGAATTACTAGAAGCAGTAGTTGACTTGTCGTCAGATATGCAAGGAACATAAATTAAGGATGTCTTACCCACCCTATTTAAGCTTACAACGCAATTAGCAATTCTCGGGTGACTTCCGCATGCACAATCTTATTAATCCTTACATTTCCGGTCGTTCAAGTTTATATCTGAACTTTTACATGTTAATAATATTTATTGATTAAGCAATTTTATATTTGGAACCCATAATACCATCTTTACCTTGTTCGAGATTTATTTGCAAAAAGCATTCGTGCGAAATATATACGAATAATTATTCATTCCAATTATCAATAAATCTCTTAGGAATAGATACCTTTTTGCGTTATTTCTCAGTAGCAGCTTGAATTAAAACGAAAAATTAATGAAAAGAAAATTTTGTAAATATTACATAAAATTTTAAAATGAGGATATCTTAGCGCCATAATGCGCTACCTTGAGTTCGTTATTTTTAAATATCTCGGTAATCTGTGGTCGGATTTTAAATTTATTATACTTGTTTGAAAGATTATAAAGAGCCCTTCTAAAACGGTTCTGTATATTTTTTATGTAGAAGTGGTGGTTTTCAGTCTATTACTATTGGGAATTTACATTAACCATGCGCCACTACGCGTCCATAATATTAACTACTCCGTTTAGTATACCCAAAATTTTATACGTGTATTTTTTAATTAATTGTGTGTTAGAATTTGAATTTTACCACTATCAGAACGCAGTCGACTAGCTATATTAGTACAACTTATGTGCAATATCGTGCTATACTAATTAGAACAGCCATTATGACGCGACGTTAGCGCCCTCATCGGTGATGTAAATTCCCAATAAGAATGTAAAAAAAACAAAAAAATGTCTTCAATTATAATTACCAATAATTATAATTGACGATGGTCATGGCCTGAATGTGAGATCAACTACTAACTCCCCGGTTCTACTCCGGGTACAGTCTAAATTTTCTTGACCGTCTCCATACTTCCGAGGGCACGTAAAGCTGTCTGTTCCACTGATGTTAATGATTTGCCATAATAATATTAAGAAAAGGGTGCAAGCACATCGAAGGCCAGCCAAGCAAGCTACCTAAGATGTAAAAACCAAATCCTCAAAAAAATTATTAACTAAATTAGTTAAAGAACAGGTCATAGACCTATATTAAGATGAAGAAGAATTACTAATTATTATAATAGCTCAAAATTATGTTGCAGTATATCACACAACATTAGCTTAACACTGAAAAATAGGCTAGCATCTGTTGGAGATAACTCCCCCCCTATGCTGACGTCATCCGAATCAAGACTTTCGGGCGCAAGAAATTTTAATTTTTTGATAACAGGTATAAATCGCACTTCGAATTCTAGACAACCGTAACTTAAAATTTACAAGTTTTTGAATTTTGATGTAACATAATCGATCTAGTTGACATCTTCAATAATTCAACACTAACAAAACAATTTTGGAGATGCGATCAAAAAGCAGAAAAGTGCTATGGTCGTACAATATCAGACTACGAACGCTTGTGCTCAAAAGGTAGGGTCCGGATTTTTAACAAGGACCACGAAATTGAAATTTCCCTATAGAAATGGCTTAATATTTCGATCAAAAGAGTCATTAGCTATAATGTAAAAACAGGATCATTAAGTTTAAATTGAAAAAACAACCATAATTTAAGTAAAATCTAAATACGGCGATTGGAGTGGCTTACGGTCTAAAAATCGAGGAAATAGGCTCCGCCCCTAACATGAAATTTAGCAAAAATTGGGATAATTATCGGACTTTTTGGGTATGATTCGGTCCGAATGTGCCTCTGACGCCGTTGCGGACGTGAAGATTAAAAAATCCGAAAAATGTGAGAAAATCGGAAACATTCATACCAGGCTACAAGTCGCGTAGCGTCAGGCTCGCATACTGGCATAGGGGTCCCCTGTCGGAATGAGTAAAAATTTTTCACTCGGAAATTGATTTTTCTTTGAGATTCGCATAGCTGGGGGTGTGATTAGTAGATTTAGTAAAAAATATTAGCAAAAAAATCGTAAATTATCCGTGTATTAACGAAAAAGTGAAAAAATACATTTTTTTTTCCATTTTTGAGGTGTGCATTCGATTCGAAGGTTGTTCCATTGTCAAAACCTACTCTCCGGGCCTTCCGCTCCGCTCCGCTCCATTAGGCTCTACGAGTGGTTTTGACAATGGTTTGACAATCTCTTGCCAAATAACCATCATGAAACTTATGGCAGGTTGTTTGAACAAATCAAAGGAATGTAGCCTCGATTTGATTGATAAATTAGCTGTAAGGGGGTCATCCATAAAGGATGTCCATATTTGGTGGAGAGGGGTAGGTTCACAAAAAGTGACGAAGTATGACCAGGGAGAGGGGGGTCGAACAAATGTGACGTCCGCATCTCATTTTTGGGATTTATAATAAAATTGTGTTTGAATATTTTTAAAAGTTTATAAAATAAAATTTATCTAAATTCTTGCTTGTTTAGTTCCAGTTTTTATCGTAGTCATAAAAATGTCAAAAGAATTGACCAACTGTGACAGGAGGGGAGGGGTTGAAAAGTCGGAAAAAAAGACGACCCCTATAATCAATCGACCCTAATCAAACAAACAAATTTCCGGCAGCTCAATTACATGGCTGCTTATTTCGCGTGGTGAAAATTTTTAAAAAGCAAATTGGTGAACATAAACTGTACCATTAGTATAGAAACGACCCAGAATTTGCTCTCCAAGCTCGTATGATAATCGCTATCGCATTCGTTTCTATTGAAGATATGGATAATGCAATTCAACAGCTATCAAATAAATTAATACCACTTCTAAACTGGTTAGAAGGTAACTATGTTGGAAGGCAAAAACGAAACCGAACAAGGCGAAAGCCACTGTTTTCTCCGGGTATTTGGAATGTTTATGATGGGGTGATTAATGATCAAAATCGCATTAACAATATTGTGGAAGCTGCTCATCGTAGTTTTCAATGGCAATTAAATAGGAATCACACACCCATATGAAAAACACGCATTATACGAGTAATTTATACGTAGTGAAGCCTCCTAGTGAAGAGACAGAACAGTAGAAGAATATCATAGAGGGATTACACATAATAAACATGTTAATGAATTAATAAAAATTATCGTTTTGTATGTTGCTTATTTATTTTTTTGTATTAACCGCTTCGAGCGCTCAAAAATACATCGCCTAAAATTACGGCGCCTAAAAATCCGGCGCCTAAAAGTTTGACGCCTAAATGGCGGCTCCCAAATGGCGGCGCCCAAATGTGGCGTACTGACGTTATCACCAATGCCACCATGACGAGATACCTTGAGTTCGTTATTATTAAATATCACGATAATCTGTTGTCGGATTTTAAATTTATTATACTTATTTTAAAGACATAAAAAGCCCTTCTACAAAGGTTCCGTATATTTTTTAGTTTAGGAGTGACGGTTTCATTATACATATTATTATAAGAAAGTAAAGAAATAAAAACGATATTTTAAAAACTTTCATTTTAAATTATAATTACTAATTATTATAAAGGCTCAAATTATGTTGCATGAAGTCATACAACAATAGCTTGATAATGAATAAAAATGGGCTAGCATCTCTTACAGATGTTTGCAAATCTAAGATGACTTATCAATTACGCTAGTAACAATCATGTACTATAAAATTCCACCACTTAACATATTAAGTCAGAAGTTCCCAAAGTTTCTCCATAGCTACATATATGTCAGGGTTTATAGACCGAAAAGGCCCATAAACTTTGTTGTTTTTCTTCCAATTCCAATTGCACTTGATCTTGTTGCTTTACTTTAGTATTGAAGACAGTTTCTCCACACAATAAGGCACTGCATAATTGCTGTCTTTAGGCAGTAGAAGAAGACACCACATGTGGGTGGTATGCGTTTTATAGGTCTATCAAACTTCTTCTTCTTCAAGTGCCATATCCGGTCTCCCGGACGTTGGCGACCTCTCTCCTATGTATGTGTTGTGCGTTTGAAGTATTATCACACACATAGGGGACCTACTGCTTAACGCGGGCTCCGAACCGCGGGAAGTGTATACACTTCATCTCCAGAGAGGCTGTTCCAGGCAGATTACACCTCGGTGGTTTGCCATTGCCTTCCGAGGGGAGACGGTCAGAATAAAGTTTTTACTGAGCCCGGAGTCGAACCAGACATTCAGCTCTACCAGCAACGCACTTAACTGCTTTAGCTGACGACCGTCTCTCTATCAAACTGGCCGAAGAGAATTTGCTTTGCTTCATTGACAATTTCTACGGAGGTTGAAGGTTTGTAGAATAGAATAACAAAACTCTGGATAATTGAAAAGAAATTGCTATCTTGTGAGATGTTAAGAGGCATGTTTGAGTACTCATTAAAAGCTAGGTAAACTTTGTTACTTCACACCCCCGTACTAATGGAATACCGGCCTCGCTGCAGTGGGAGGGGTGGTTTAAACTCAAAATTAATGTAGGCGTCGCATCGATAAGTCGAAAATAAATAAGGGCGCCACTGATATTTGTCGATGCGGTAAAATAACCCAGCAGATAACAGACTACAAAGACCTACCTTGATGGTAACTTTATCTTCGATTCGAACTGAGAGGAGCGAACAACTCGGCTTCACAGCTGACACTTCTGATAAAACACACAATTAAAGTTAATAACTTGAATATAATACACATAAATAATAAGGACGATTGACTTGGAATCGAAAAAATTATATATACAATGATTTGCAGCAAATCAACTGAAAATGTTAACCGATTTACATGAATAAATCTGCTTCTTAAAAGTTTGGATGCATTCGCATATTTAAAAATGTAAAATCTGAATTTACTATTACTAAAATGAAACTCAACTTGACTTCAAAACATTATATAAATACTGCGTGCAAACGATCTGGTATTCAAACATTGATTAGATACAAAAATTAGTTCGATAACGTAACATAGGAAGTTAATTTTAAAATTAAATTACTAGCGTAAAATTACTGAAATTTGCGATGCATTGTGAAAACAAATAAGCAGTTGTTGTATTTTAATAACTGAACGTACATATACCAAACGTAACCGTGTTTTACTAATTTGATAATAACCAAAACTTTAACTTTAATGTCAAAATCGGTAGCGTTAGAAATTGGTTTGGTCACAATTTCACGCGGAGCATAGCTTGACTTGACGAAAGTCCGAGCATAACTGATTTATTTGATTCCTAGTTCATCGGAAGAATGAAGTGCTCGTGGTCTTTCTAGAGAAATATGCATTTCGAGACCAACATAATCACGTTCTAACGGTCAACTAAACTTCCGCATGTCGTATGACGCCATAATAATACCGAGAAAATCTACAAAATAAAACTTGTAGAAAATTATATTACAATTATTTTTAAATGTTATATTATCAAATTAACGAAACTTGAAGTGGTGTTACAACTTCTCTGTCTACAACATCCGTGTCTTCCAGGCACTAATTTTTCCAATACTTCCAAAACTGAACACGGTGCCTGCTCCTGCAAATTCGTGGAAGAAAAGAAGAAGAACACCGGATGAAATTTTCTCACACATTGCATGGATGGGAAGATATTGAAGATGGCTCCCTGGCCAATACTCCTTGCAAAGTTCTCAGCATTATTCAGTCTTTAAAGGCATGCATATCAATCGATTACATCACTGACTATACTGTTTTTTTGTTAATTTTGGAATGTCCCTTTATATACTGAGATTGTCTTTAATTGTAAGAAGATTTGCTTCTTTGTGAAAAATTGGGGAAATGGCTATGTTTTCACGATTTTGTTTGCTAAAAATCCAAAAGGTTCTTGTTTATTTTTATCATTCATTTTTATCAGTGATTTATGTATCACATCTGGTTTCAAAGCTATGTTTGGTTCCAAACTTCTCGTCTTATATCAGCTTTCGAACTTCCAGTTAGGTATTGGGCAAACAAAATATCTACTCTCTATAGTTTTTAGTCTCCTCTGGCTGTTCTCATGAGCAAAAGGTTCCTTAGCATCCGTTTACCTGGCTTGACTAGCAATATAAAGCTTTCCAAATGGACTGTTTTTCCTGAAATCGGAAATTCCTTATGTATCACTCGATATAATCAAAAAAACAAATGATTGCGTTTGATGAAATCGTAAATTAATGTCTTTCTCGGTACTATGCGGTCATTTACATACATACTACTACGTCTTTTCCCGCGCTGATATAATAGACTTCTGACATTCTTCAGTAAAGAAACATGTTTTAAACCGTTTATAAAAATTCTGGCTCTCTTCATGATGCCGATCAGGAAAAATGTCAGACTTTCAACTTCCTAAAATTCCGAAATCATTCTTGATATTTCTGGGCTGCCGATCATTCAGTTCTGTGGTCTCTTTTCGAGAATAAGAAGGCATAGAGTTGATGAAATCCTTTTTACCAGTTTTCTGTTTTGCTCAAGAATTTGATCATGTGAAATCAAATTCAAACTCATAATATAAATCTGGATCCACCTCCGGGAATTGATTTAAATTAAACAAAAAGACTGGAACCCACAAAGCATAGTTCATAATATATGATTTAGAGCGAATATCCAAGGAAGGTCAACAGAATTGCATAACTCTTTTATGTATACGTGATAAATGATATTGACATGCTAATAAATTGAAAACTGTTACATCTACGCTAAAAACGCATATAACCTTTTTGAAAGGTTTTTTATCGTCTTTAAAATAAGTGCAATAAATTTAGGTTTTTTGTAAATCTGACTACGAGTTACCAACATAGTTAATAATAACAAGCTAACGGTATCGTTATGGCGGCCATATTGATGATGTCATAACTTTATTATTTTTCATTCCTAAGTTAATATAATGCAACATAATTTTGAGACTTTATGATAATTAGTAATGATATCACTTAAAAAGGAATTTTTTATTAGAATATCGTTTTTCTTTTTTACATTTTTATGATACGGACACTCCTACACTAAAAATACACAAGACCTTTTTAAAGTGACTCTTTATCGTATTTAAAATAAATCTAATAAATTTAAAATCCGACCACAGATTACCGAGATATTTAAAAATAACGAATAGCGCGTTATGGCGGCCATGCTGGTTACGTCATCACGGGGGATTAAGGACACCTGAGGGAGTGTCTCCTGTTGGATTTTCAAAGCTTAATAGATATATAAGCTGTATGTAAAATTTGGCAGTGATAGCCGGAAGCAAAATATTTTAGCACTTTATGACACTATGCACTTCTATTTCAAGGAT
Source organism: Podabrus alpinus (assembly GCA_932274525.1). Taxonomy (NCBI): domain Eukaryota; kingdom Metazoa; phylum Arthropoda; class Insecta; order Coleoptera; family Cantharidae; genus Podabrus; species Podabrus alpinus. Next base: position 25,338,046 of record OW026454.1, read on the forward strand.
TTTCGCGAATCTCAACATGATTTAAAGTTCGTTTTAAACACCACATAACTTGTCAATAATTTTCAAGAAAGGTAAATCGATGACGAAGTGCCCTGTATGTCTTGAAAGCCAAATTCTATTTTATAATTAATTGGAATGCATTATATTTATGAAAAAAATATTACACTGTCGTGGTCATATTTTCAATTAGGTTTGCGATAGAAAATATTTCTTTTCATCAGAAAACATTTTAAAGAATAATGGCTGAAAGAAGAAAAGAAACTTTTATTACGAACTTGATAAAAACTTATAGTATTCGAAATTTCCTACTTGGATTATTCACGTTATAATTCAAAAACTTCAAATTAAAATAAATTCAATGCATTAGAAGTACAAGAGAAGCAATTTGTTACGATACTTGATTGCGTCAGTATGTTTAAATAAATGCACCATTAATTTAGTTCGACATTTTCATTTCTGGGGCTGTTTCATTCATCTTATTGCTCTATCTATCAATTTATCGACAAAAATAACAAAAGTGTAAAGTAACTCCGTAACAGTTTTAACTTATCTTGTTGAAAACAATCAGTTTCAACTTTTGGTAGTGTAAGACAAATAGAGAAGAACCAAAAGTTATTTAGGAAAATTACATTGTGAGCCTGTAGTTGTTAACTTTAGAAATAAACCACAGAGTTTTCTATAGAAAATTGTACACTTTCTATTCTTTTTGTCTTGCAACAAGTTTTATATTTATTGTAAACCGGTGTAAACTTGAAGAACGTTTTGTACTTGTACAGGAAAATTAAATTTTACGGATATTTTTCTATAAAAAAAACACCTTATTTTCGTAGTAATTGAGCCTGTCGGTGGCACAAAGGACTACGCAATTTGAAATGTGCCAGAAAATTTGCATTACAAATATTTTAATAAATTTAAAATGTTTTTGAAAATTTTATCAAATTATTAAGGACGCAATCAAATTGGAAAATGCGATTAAAGTGAAAGTCATGTCAAATTTCACAATTCATGCTTTACATTTGAGTAAAATTAATTAACAATAATTTGCTTTTACAAAACCAACTTAATTTAATTTTGAATAATCTTGAGACGTCTAAATTTCAGAAATTGAAAAATTCTAATAAGTACGTAATATTTAGTTCATAAAATTCATATCAGTATAATATCCACTTAAATAAGAGCTTTGAGATTCATAAATTTTTTTCAGGAGTTGAGCATTTCATTTTCAAGAGTCAATTAAAGGCACTTGACAATTTAATTGTTTTATCTTGTTAATAAAATATTCAAAAACTCGATCGATTAATTTAGCCATTTCATTTAATATTTTATTTTTAATTTCTACGTAAATTTATTTGTTAAAAAATATTAAACATGAAATAATTTATACAGAATACTTTCTCCGAATAATTTTAATGCATTAAAGACTTTATTATTGAACAGGAATAATATGGAAAATCTCCATATCCAATTATAATAATTTTTATCTTAAATTTGAATTTATATTTACATTTCTAGACAATCATCAATGGTGGACTTTTTCTGATCATGATTAAGCAAGTCAGTAAAATTGGAAATATTGAAATAAATGTTATCTGTTTCATTTATAGATCGGTGTAACTTAACAAAATAATGCATTTTATTGGTGCAGTATCCGGTTTGTTAAAAGTATTTCATGTTCATTTCAAAAGCAGCTCAACGGATTGACTTCAAATTTTGAAATTATGTTAACATAATACGTAAATGTGTGTTTTGTTTTCTTTTACGGAAAAAGTATTTCCTTTAAAAGGAAAGTTACAGTTTTAAATTTGTGCAGAAACAACAAGTAAGTACTTAAACCAAAAACCTATACATCAATGTAATTCCTATTTCCATTCGTCAATATAAACAATCAACTATGTGTTATTTAATTTAAAACTTCGCACAAATCAGCGAACCGAATAAACGGAATACCAAAAGCGCGCGCGAAGTGGTTTAGAGTTTCGGAAGTGCTACATTTAATGGATTTCGATGCCGGTTCACTGACAAGCGCTACTTCGCGCGGTTCGACATTCAGTTTGACATTCCGGCAGGCCGAAGTTATTAATTGTAACACAATTTTCATATAAAGGGAAAAAAATGCGGGAACCGCGTAAGCTCTGTCTGTTAGTCAGCTTCTTGAATCCAACCGTCAACTACTATGACATCAACATCATAACTAGAAGAGACAGGCAAACCTCTTGAACTGCCGCGCACCAACCGCCCCCGTAATACGTAGTGTTTTAACGCTTCCTTCAGTGCGGCCTCTAGGCCGCACAACCTTGGCAACCGCAAAGCAGTGCGTGATGCAGGCCGCATAACCAAGGCAATTACGTAAAAATTGCCTTATCTTTGATTATGCGTTTCTGCATCACAACATGTAGGTAACAGCACCAGTTCAAATGTTCCAGGTTAAAAGTTTTATAACTATATTGCAATAATCAGCAAAACTCCCATCAAAAAATTATTTTTTATTAAAAATGACTTAGAATTTGTTTCTGATTGTATTTGTTATAAAATTCTACCTACGCACAAATACTTATTAAGCAGTAATCCTATTCAATAAATATATAAATATGTGCAAATACTATAACATACCAATAGCAGTATTTACTAAAATATTTGGTAATAGTAATCAAAAACATAATAAATTGTCGTTGCTTAGCGTGGAAGACCGGAATTATTTTACAGGGGTTTTTGCTTATCAAGACAGTATATTAAGCGTGATCTTGTAATCCGCAGCTAATAGCGTTGCGAAGATATAGAAAAAATCCACCAGTGCGTGACTCCTTAGTTATATTCTGAAAGGGAAACGTTATAAGCATGTAAATTGTCTGCCGTTGGAGTGTGAATGTTTGAACAAATGGGTAAAGTTTTCAATTCATTTTGACTATTAGTCAGAGTAGGACTAACGCAGTACTTCGCATTTTTATTAGTAATTCTGAGAACAATTAATAGTAGTTGTTATTTTACTAATTTTGTAGTAAGTTATATTTTAAATTGTTCAGTTGTTCAAAAATTTACCTCTCGACTACTCGACTTCTGTTCTGCTACTAACTGCATGATTATGAATACGATTCTACATTTACAAAATTGTATTGAAAAATTAGTAAAACCGATAGCTTACGGCATCGATGTTTCGGTATCACTATACTATCAACAGGTACGCTTAATCATAAATGTGACGAAACCATAACCAGAGGGGAGCATCACTGTCACAAATTTTTTTAAAACCATATTCTTGCACGGTCATTGTTTCATAAATTTAACCTTCTTTTCCTGGTTTGTATATCTCTTCTTTTTATCCTGATTTTCCTCTCTGGGAATACGGGTAGGTTTGTTTGTATCCTTTATCGATTTTAATCTTCTTACGTGGTATTCCTTGTTTGCCCGGCGCCCCTATAGTTTCACATAATTATGTCCCAACCATGGTCCTTATCCTTCATTTTTGTTACCTCCTAGTAGTCGCATCTGGACTTTCATTCCCGCTTTCGGCCCGTAATGCCACTATTTTTATTATCATAAACTTACACATAAGGTCAGGTGATGTTTCTTTATACAGTTAGTGGAGGCATGCAGGGAGGTGGATGCAATGATAGGCCGCCAACTCTGACTGTTCTTCCCTGTATAATTCGTACTCCTGTATCCTATGTGTAAGCACATCGAGCACTCCACATTCCGGACACAGTCCGTCTTCCGACTTCCCCAATCGCTTGAGGTGTCGGCCAAACTCGCCATGCACGGTGAGAATCTGGACAAGCTGGAAAGAGTGCCCCCTTTCATCTAGTTTTCCAAGCGGGGTATGAACTGGTGGGTGATCCTACCCACCACACCTTCGTTCCATCTACGTTGCCATTCGGAAAGTATCAACTCGATGTCTGCTCCCTACTTGAAGTTCAGAGGGATTATCTCTTCGTTCAAAAATGAATTTTGCTTTCTTGTTTCTTTCAATGTGCGTTTATCCTTTATTCTATGCATCCAGATCTCGTTTCCGTAAGTCAAGATGGGGACAATTGCCCCATGATAGATCTTTCGTATAGAATCAGAAGTGTCCAGGTTCCACCCGTTCTTTACCATTCGATGGAGGGCATGCACTATCTTGTTAACTTAAACCGAATTTAAATCTGAATCCAAATTTAATAGGGTCCACGATAAACTATTTGAAAATTTCTAAATAAAGTCAATATCACCTGCATATCAAATTCAAATTTAAATTATTTTATTCGTACCAAAATTTTATTTATTCAATTGTGTAAGGTACAATCAGGTCAAAAATAATTATTTCTTTACAATATGATAATAACTGTCAACAAAATATACAAAAATCACGCCATATTTGAGTTGGTGATCCCTTTAATTACAGTTACGTCATAGATCATATAAAAATCCAATAATTTTCGGATTGTAATCTTGCGTTTGTTCTTACTATAAAGAATCTGATTGATTTTAGTTATTAAACGCGATTCAGTTGCAGATCTGAAACACCATGCAATAAGTTATAATATAATATTTGGCACATAATTGACAAGTTTGTGCGGCCTAAAGGCCGCACATATTATCACATCTTTAGCAAACATGGGCTATTTTTTTTCTGTTTCGTAGTTAAAAAGTAACATTCACCAATTTAACTTTTTATCTGATTTCTACTACACATAATCAATAACCATTAAAAATTTAAGCTTTGCAGGTAGCTATATGTTTGAGAGATATCGTGATGAATGAATGAGTGGGCGTTACGGATCTAGACGTTTATTATATAGTTGTGTAATAATATATCCTAAACTTAGAATTCTTAATCTTTGGCCTTTTTAGCCTTTCCCCTAACAACGCGAGAATTAGAATCCTGCTACTCTGACCAAATTCGGGTTAATAGGGTAGCCTCAACGAGAACGAGTCGTATGCTCAAAGCGGTCACCCATCCAAGCATGAACCACAAGTTACATTGGTTGATGCCCACAATCTGACGAAAATGATTATTTTTCTTGAACTCTTTGATACATTTTTAAATTTAATTTGACAAAACTTTGCGCTACCACCAGTTTTTTTAAATTCTATCCTGAACGAGTTTTGGTATCATTATGAAGGGTCTGAACTGTAAGTAAATAGTGAGCATTTTTAAAATATCTTATAATGTTGTCTAGGAATTTTTAAATTAATTTATAAGTGCTGTAGTCTGTAGAAAATGTTTCACAAAATGATACTGTAATTTCATTTGAAGAAGTAGAACTTGTACGATAGAAGAAACCTTTGAAAATATTCTAAGAGATACAAAGAAATAAAGGCAAAAGATCTATAGTCTGCAAATTGTTACGAAGTAATGTTCAACTTTGTAACTTTTCACAATAAAACAATTCGATGGAATCTTTTATTAAAGCAAGGTATCAAGTAATCTAAGAAACTGTAGTAAACAAAGGCAATTTTTGGAGCTCACTAAAATATTCGGTAAATATTTCTATAGTGTGTCCCACGTAACTATATTACATAATTTATATCCCCGCTGTTTATTATGATGTATCTTTCAAAGAAAAGTTTAATATTTCACTCCCACATTCAAAAATAAACTGGCAGAAGTATTCATAACATGCACTTTCCGGAACATTATTGATCTATTATGTGCGAAAATAAGTTACTCGTATAAAACGGAATGGTTCATTGTTTTTTTAAAAGAAAAGTTACTTCTTTATTATTAAATAAATACATGAAGGCTAGGTTATAAATAGAAAAATAAAAAGTTTATTGCCTTGCGGCGTTTGCAATAAATTTACAGAAAAGTAACATAAGATACAGAAGAGACATATGGTTTCAAACAGTAATTTTTTAATTTAAAATCAGACTTTTTCAAATATTACCAAAGCTACGTACATTATAGCTTAAACTGGATATAGTGGCTAATTTTTGCATTTCTACCCCCAAGTGTAATGTTTGCGATGTTATTAAACGATACGGTTTGCGCTTTCCTCCATATCAGCACTGGGGTTTACCAAATATCCACCATAAGTAAATAAAAGGACTCGTTTAAAATTTTGTAACAAATTCCAATGATGTATAAATATTTCAAAATGTATCATAACAATTTTATTAAAAAGAAGCGCGAGTTGAAAAGATGATAAATTTTAATAATTGTTTCAAGTTTGTATTATTTGTCACGAGACGGAGCTTTCAGTAGCACTTTACGTAAAACTACTGTGGAAGCATCTGAACGTTTTATTAAACTTCTAAACAGTTTGAAGAAATCATTTAATAAATCTTGAAAGAACACATCAACTGTTTTGTTGACGTATTTCTGCTTAGTTACTTTATTAATTCAGAAGGTAATTAATATTTTATGCAAGTAAATGAACTTATTAATCTCAATCAGCACAGTGAAAATGTGCTCTTAATATAGACAAAAATGGAAGCTTTATATTATAATGTTAATTTTCTAGAATAATGGATGGTTTAACCACCATAAATTTGCTATTTTTATTCCAAAAAAAACCTTATGCTAATTTTAGCACATTAAAACTTTAGACAATTTTCACAAAACCAACAAACCGTATTAGAATTTAAAATAAGAACGTCCTCTTTATTTGCTCGTTTGAAATCAAGTTTTGAGGTGAAAAATTTAAATTTTAATTGCAAATATTAACCAACGTAGTACGTATACATTTTTATATTAATTGTATTTGAACACTACATATAAAAAATGTTCTACCATAATTAAAATTACCTACTACTATCAAAAATCTATTTTAAGTTTTTTATTTGTTTTAAATAATTTAATTTGGAATTTCAAATTGGATTTTGCTAGTTATTCGAAGTTTTTTGAATTTAAATTGGATCGAAATGAAATTATAAATTTAAAAATCAGCTGAATTAAAAATTCCTACGATTTATTTTTAAATTGCTGTCTGTGTGCAGGTTTTTAAGGTTGAGGTTGCAGTGCCATATAATAAACCTTTTTCTGTTGTTGAAATATAGGTAAGAGTGGTTAGAAAATGTTAAAAGGGTTTTTTATTTATAGAAAGTTTTTTTTTATTCCAACCAATATTTTTTTCTTTGCAATTATATTTCTTGACTGTGCTTCCTGTTTTGTATTTTCACAAAGGCTTGACTTCTGAGGTTAACTTTACTTGCTGCCTCTTTGGTGGTTGTGGACATGATTTCATCTTTAAATTATAACTAAAAAATCTTTACAATTTGTCTACTGAAATTAAAATATTTTAATTTTATCTTTTTCTTTTAATTATTCTGGTCTGCGATCGCACCCTAATTAAGTGAAACTGTTAATTTTAAGTTATAACATTACGTTTTCTAGTGAAAATTTTAGATTGGTGTTTGAAAAGCAGAAAATTTTCAATTTATTTGCGGGTCAAATTTTACAAATGGATTGCATACTAAACCACGTTAGAATAAGGACGTGCAATTTCTCAAGCCGAAAAGAAATTGTTGATTGGCTCTTCGCTAGTTGGTTACGGAAATGAAGTATTAAATTTAAATATTATTTCGTTCCACCGATATTTTTAAAATTTTTATCAATAGTTTTTGAAAAGAGATTTGTATTGTGAATTTTTCGTGTTGTTGGGAATTTTTGTTCAACTCTAAGGATTGAAGAGCTGTAAAAATAGAAAATGTTGTATAACTACTACTACTAGAGATGGTCATAGCTTTGGCAGTTAAGTGCGTCTACTGCTAATGCGAAACGCTCGGATCGAATCCGGGCAGGGTAAGAACTTTATTCTGGCCGTCTCTCCTCGGAAGGCAATGGCACACCACCGAGGTAATTTGCCAAGAGCGCCCATCTCAACATGAAGTGTATTACACTTCCCGTGGTTCGGAGCCCACGATAAACAAGTAGGTCCTCTATGTATGTGAAAACACTTGGAACGCACATCACATGCATAGAAAGAGATGGGTCACGACGTTCGGAAACGAACAATACGACTTAGTAGTAGATCGCCATTGTATAGCATTTTATATCTATTTAGTTTAACTTTCACAATGTAATGAATTTAGCAACAACGGTATCTCTAAAATATACTTTGCCTCAAAGGCCTTTGATGATGTTACGAGCGGCTAGCTTTCCTTGCCAGCTTTTTCTTCAAGTTCCGTGTCTGATTCCAGGCGTAGACGACCTATCTCATATGTTTGTGTTTGAAGTAGTATCACTCACATATTCTATTGTACACACTTCATCTCCAGAGAAGCTGTATTAGGCAGATTATACCTCAGTGATGGTTTGCCATTGCCTTTCGAGGGGAGAATTTCAGAATAAAGTTTTACTGGATCCGGAGTCGAACCAGGTATACAGCTAGCAGTAGCAGCAACCCACTTAACCGCTTAAGCTGATGACCGCCTCTTTGCCAACTTACGAACGTGGAAATTAATAAATCCTTGTGGGGTCAGGCAGTAGTCTGAGGGAACAAAAGGGATATCTGATTTTGTAAGAAAATAATAAATCAATAACATTTTTATCAATATTTGGGGTCTGATCGAATTTTTATCTTATTCTAAATAACTAAATATAGAGGCTTCAAATAAATAAAAATAATCTCTGAAATTACTTCAGACTTAATATTTCACCCTTAACCACAGCTCTTAAAATTTTTCATTATTTAAAATACATGGAATTTTATGGTCCTTGCAGTTAGTATTTTATTGTAGGACTAACCAAAGTATCCAAAATTTTAAACTCTCAGACAGTAGTCGACAAGAATGCTGCTGTAGAGAAAAAAATGGCAACCTGCTACCTATAAAATTTTGTGTGGGTTATCCCATATCGACATAATATTATTTATTTAATTTAAAAAAATAATAACACTAAAAATGTGATCAATATTTGCTGGTTTCTGCGTGTTTTACATTAGATTTTTTCTTTTTCCTTCCGAACCAAAAATTGCAAGTAAATGAAAATATTTATTATGCAATTCTCCGTTAAAAATGTTATATCGATCGTTCGGCAAATCCTCAATCAACTCTCGCAAATAACATTTAACGTCGAAGTAATACTATCATAGCTTTGAAAAGCTAATTTAATCCAAATAAATTCTACAGTTTTTAAATTTGGTGTAAATACTCCTGAATACCGCAGGATCGAATATCAATCGAAATTTTGCCTCGAAAAGCCACTTGTTGAAAATTTATGCACACACGTATGTATGCAATTTATCCACCCACCCCTCACTTCCAGCCGCTATACCACTGGAATTTTAGCTTTTACGTCAAACTTAGTCACACAATTTTTGTTTAAAACTTTGTTACCATCAATTTTACCTAATGTAAATTTTCAGTGGATGTATCATTTACGAGATAATTGTGTAAAAACCGCATATATGCGCCATTTAGGGGGTGTTATTTAAATGTTAAGGTATAAAACCCCCACGGAGCTAAATTTTGCAAGACTCGAATTTATGTAAACCAACTTCCAATAGTTATAACTTATAACCTATTTCCGCCAAATTCCTCATTATAAAAATTTATATTATTCGGGAACCCAAAAACGTAGGGAATATAATTTATTCAATTGAGATTAAAAGTTCTCGGCTCTAGCCAGTATGTATTTAAATAATAATAATAATAATAATAATAATAGACTTTATTCCTCACAGAACAACGGTACAGTATAACACATTTTTAAATATATATAAATTTTACAAAACAATACTTCAGCATCACCTATACATTATGAAAGAAAAAAAATACATTAAGGATAATGAAACCGAAGGACATGATTTGCATTTGATTAAGGCACCGCTATCACATGAGGAAATTTAAAATACAAGAAAATCGTACAATCCAATTCGAAATGTGGACTCGAGTTTCGAACTTATTAGTTCTCATCTTATTAGTTATCTTGTATTTTAAATACATACTGGCTAGAGCCGAGAACTTTTAATATCAATAGTATCACTGGGGCCTTTCCCAAGAACCGCGCGATGGCGTTGCCGAAACTTGCAATTTTGTAAGTATATTACCTTATTTTGCTTGTTGATGGCAGATAGCCGTAATGCGCTCGTACAATCTATTCGTAAATTGTGCTGATGAGAACTAATAAGTTCGAAACTCGAGTCCACATTTCGAATTGGATTGTACGATTTTCTTATAATTTATTTAAGTTGCCTACGAATTATGGTGCGTCGCCATCATCACTAAATGGATGACTTATATAGGCAAATCCTGAAACAATTATATTTTCAAACTTCAAAATCATTTTGTGACAATCTAAAACTTACAGTTTTATTTAAATTAGCACTTATGCGCATTTTAATAAGTTAACCCCTTTTTTAAATTAGTTAATCATAAACGATATCATGTTTTAATACGGAATTTCTCCAAGAAATATAAATTGAAAACAACTATAATAGTTGAGTAACTATAGTAACATTGACTCAAACACTAATTAATGTAAGAAATTGTTGTTAACGTAAAGAAGCGACGACGACGAACAAACCAAGGGAAACGAATAAAAATGCGCCACCGTAATTGAGTACAAATAAATATAAAGAAGAGAAATATTAACAATTTTACAGTTCAATTCAAAATCCGGAATCTTGCCTACCACGGAAATGGTTTACAGTCTGGAATTATTAAATAGCACATGAAAGGGGAATATTTTTTGTCCCTAGCGGTTCCGACTTACGCAGGTAGGATTGTGACCTTTTTCACTCCCAAACAGAAAATCCCTTAGGGCCTTTATTGAAGAACTGTACACCATAGTGCAACTGCTTTAATTACGCATTTTCAATACTTTCGCCGGTGCAATTCCTGTATTTATAAAATGAAGAGCACCTAAAACTGAATACTATTTGTTCTAACCAGTTCCGGCTTATACAAGTAGGATTGTGCCTTTTCTATGTTAACAGTAGATTGCGTGATAATATAACATTTTAAATGTTAAAGGTAGAAGGCCTGATAATAATTTAGAAGATAGAACATTTGAATATAATTACCAAAATACAATTACCGCGATTTAAAATACCGCAAGGACAAAATACCGCGAATATATCTTTGACTTGTTATTTACTTATGTGGGTAATGTTTTTATTACAAAATAATGATGTAAACAATTATTATATTATTAAATAGTTTTTTTGACGGTTCAAAAGCAGCTAATAATAACTTTTCATAAAAACACAACATGTTTGGAGCGATCGCTAGCCGAGTTTCAACGCGGATATTGCCAGTTCGAATCGCAGACTCGTGGCATTTTTCAACTTAGCCAGCCAATGTCAAAATTGAAAAAATCTTTTCATAAAAAATGTCACGGCCATTTAGGTATTAATGCAATTATAGGCGTTCATAGCAATTTTTTTTCGCATGGGGTACATTAATATTCATTTTAAATCGACGTTGTCATATTATAATTAAAATATAAATTATTATTTCTTTATTTATCTAGTCAATATTGTTTTTTAACAGATTAATTATAATCAGTAAAACGGTAACTAAATTTGGTGGTCGAAAGCACGTTTCTTGTATAAAAAATGCTATTTATACAAAATACGCGCTTTTAACTACTAAATATAGTATTAATGGTCCTTGTACAGCACTGTCGTCAGTAGTAAAAGAGAGGTAACTACATATTTTTATATTTTCTGTTTTTGACATTTTTGGGTACGTAGGAGTATTGTGCGCCTTTAAACGAAGTTAAAAAGCCGTAAAACATTTGGAAATGCTTAAAATCATTAAAATAAAATAGCGGTAACTACACTACGTCATCATTTCCAGAAGAAAGAAAACGGCAAGCACCAAATAATTAGTAAAAAGATGGTAAATTCTGAATCTGCGTTAACACTTACCGCCCTTTTGCTACGAATTACGGCAATATTAAGGTACTATTTATAGTTGTACAAAGATCTTGGTTATTTACTTATATTATTTTATTATATTTTATATAATTTTGCATTAGAATCAATTAATAAGTATAATAAAAAAGGCGTTAAATATATACTTTAGATGAATTTATATAATAATAGCAGTAAAGGCCTTGTAGGCGCATAGCTTCATACAATATTCCTCCATTCACCTCTGTGTCTGGACTTCTCTTGCCAGTCCATCACGTTCAGTAGCCATAAGTCTCTCATCACGTTCTCCCTCCATTCAGATAGTGGTCTTCCTCGTCTTCTCCTTCCATCAACCTCGCTGTTCCATACTTTCCGTGGCACTCTGTCATCGTCCATCCTCATCAAATGGCCCAACCATCGTAATCTCTGTGCTCTCACAAAACCCGATATCGTTGGTTCTCCATAAAGTTCATGTATCTCGATATTGGTTCGTCTCCGCCATCCTGTTGCTTCCAGTACTCCCCCGTATATCTTTCTTAGCACTTTCCTCTCCCACACCTCGAGTGCCATTTGGTCTTTCTTTGTCAGGGTCCATAATTCACTGGCGTAAGTCACCACTGGGCGTATTATTGTCTTATACACTCGCAGCTAAGCTTCTGTTTCCTGATGCAATTCTGGCTGGATGGATTTACATAAAAAATTAATATTGAAATATTTGATTTTTTAACTAAAAATAAAAAATAATAATTTGGTAACCGGAACTTATTATTAATTATGGCAACCAATATCAACCCATAAGTAGCACAAAAGCGGTAAGTATAGAAATAATTACAGTTGCCGCTTTTATGCTGCTTATTTTTGCGTTTTTAACAATATAATAATTGTTATTTTCTAATATTTTAAAGCAAAAATCTCCACAAATTAAATTACATATCACCTTATTAGAAAAAGTATTAAAAAGTTGGATTCTACATTTGGTTGTAGCATAATCGCTTAACGTTGTTCGTCATTTGCACTGAACTGACCTAAATGCAGTTACCGCCTTTTTACTAGTGGCGGCATATGCAGAAAATGAATCAGTCTTGATGAAAATATTATACATAATATCATCAACATTATAACAAATAAACCATTGCATACTAAGTCGAAAGACCAAATTACTCAACTAGAGGTTCCAACAATTTCATTAAATTTTACAGCTTTTCAAACTTTATGAGTACCTGATTTATTGTTATTTTTGAATTATAATTATTGTCTTGTAATATACTAGAAAACCTCTAGTCCCGTTATTTACATAGTAAATAACCAAAACTTAGAAGACTTTTTCTTAAACTAAACTTAAACTAACTAAACTAAACTTTCTTAAACTAAGAAAACTTAGAAGTTATTGGAAACAAAGTCAAGTGAAAGCATTTGCTTCAATAATTTATTTTATGATATGAAACAAAATATTTAACATTCGCGGTATTTTGTCTTTGCGGTATTTTGTCACCGAGGTATTCTGGCTTGCGATATTATAGCCGCCATCTTCCGACCGCGGTCAAATGTCTTATCATGCTCGCAGATTTGCCAGCGGTGGGCATTGTGAAATTCAATTCTTCATGTTTGGCGTTTTTATTGTAGGAAATTAAATTCCCAACGAAATTCGTTATACGTAATATTATTTGTGCCTTGTAAAGTTTTTACAGCGTTTCCAGTAAAATCTTACGGAAATTTATAACTCACCCAATAAATGTTTGATTTAGTACGTACAGAAAGCTACGAAATTATGTTATTCAGTAGAATAATTATTATTATGAAATTTTTTAGATTTTTAACGTTTAAGGTGTGACCGTGGCATTTAACCGTAATTCACGCGGTGTGATTTTAACAGCAGTAACGTCACACGCCATTGAAACGACTTTATTCAAAAAAAACATCCTAAATCAACAATAAACAACTACATTTTTATAGCGGTATTCCATTGTTTTAAAATAATGACGAATAAAATATATCCCAATATCTGCTAACTACGAAACTAAAGATTATTATTAGTAAAACGAACAAATAAATCGGAGAACATCCATCTTTCAATTTACAGCCTTATTTCAGCACCTAAACAAATGTAGGTATAAATTTTCACCTCAACGACAAAACTTTTTGATGGAAGAAGAAGAAAAATTGGATTGCGATCTGTTTCACCGCATTTTGAAGTAGATCAACAACATGCGTTCCTGCGCTTTTTTTGAAAACTAGTCCAAATTTGATTAAAACGTTCATTGGCAGATTGATTTGTGGATTAATCTGATTTACAGAATTTACTACCGCAGTCTGAAATTTAGTTGCCCGCATGAGCGGGGTCACGTAAGTTTATAATAAAACGATTATTTTAAGATTTTCCTAGCTTTTCCTGTTTTTGTGATTTTAAGTTTCCAATACAATGAACGCAAATATCGCTTAATGCTCAAGTTTAGTTTTAATTTTAAGAAAACCACGACCCGCTTTCTTGGGTAACCGTTGCGCGTGTTCGTATAATAAACGAGATCTTAAAAAATTTTGATTTTTATTTAAGGGTAGGTTGAAGTTACAAATACGTTGACATTTTGTTATAGGATACATAAATCGTACAACCCAGTTTGAAAAGATTGTTCGACTATGTAGGGTTGGAAACAAAACACTACGGAAAGTTGATTTACTGTTTCAAACTTGGAATATATGTATTTAAGATAGTATGTGTAGTATGATAAATTTTTACGCCTCACAAATTAAAAGCTTGAATCGAAGTTTTCTTTGTACGAATTTTCGTATTTATGTTAGAAAAAATAAATTTGTCGTTTCTTTGGAAATTGTGAAGAAATGTTTCTATAATAATGTCGTATACAATTTGTATTTCTATTAATTTATTGACAATTTCTGGTATTTTACTGAATTAGGAAAGAAAAGAAAAGGTTTCAATCATACCGTTATTGTGCATTTTCAGGGAAGTGCCCGATAAAACAAAAGAGAAAATTGGAATGTAGAGAAATGTATACTAAATTACTATCGCTGAAGATGAGATACCACAGATGAAATGCCTTAATATCTTAAATCTTAAAACAAGTTTGTATCCTAAAGTTATGATCATTTCTTGTATCACAAATTGTACTATAAATAAAGCACCGCACTGCAACTATTCCGTGACATATTATTTATACTTTCGGAATAATAAATTAGTACGAACGAGTTATTTCCAGTACTCATATAAATTATTATATATTTTGATACAATTTTATTCCAAAAAAGTGTTTCGTCATTGCTAATTTTACATTCATTTCTTGATAATAATTAGCATTACGAATCTGTGGATATACTTGATGAGTCATAATAGGACCCATATTTCGTTTATGTCTATTTTAATGGTCACAATTATCCCTTATGTGTCGCAATTAGCATTAAAACTAAAAGAGAATTAATTTATATTTATTCTTAAATGACGGTAGCATAGCAGTACGTTGTTACAGTTAAATTTTCAGCTATGTCTTCAATAATTAGCACCACCGTTGCCAAGAGAACCGTAAATTTCCCCACTGGTAAAAGAAAAATCGATCTTCATCATTAATTTAAGCATTGAACTCACAAAGGTCAAAACGCTTTAGACATGTTGTTAATAATTATTGTTGACGGATACAGTTCATCACGATCAGATTTTTGTTGTGGAAATTTTGGATTTATATTAACATAACATTATAAAAAATAAAATAAATAAGTTCAAGTTTCTTTTTCTTTAATTATAAAATCGTAGTTGACTTTATATCAATCTACCCAAATCATTTTAAGTGTAATTGCTTATTTCATTTTATGAACCCAAATTGAAATGCGATAAGGTAAATTGGTGGTGCAGATCCAATGTCGAGGAAAATTACTTGGATGTTATAAGTGGCAGTGAAGTTTCATCGGAAAGCAGGCTAGTTGATTTTTCATTGCTTGCATATTGCATCTCTTGCGATAAAATACCTATTTCAAGATGAATTTAATGGTGTCTTAGTGCTTTGCCGTAATTCGAAGCATTTATTATTCTTGTCACTTATATTAGATATTAATTCATCTTTCGAAATGGTTATAATTCTCCAAGTGTGTAATTCATAAATTTAAAATAAGTTTCAGTTGTTGAACTAAAACGTTAAAATGATTAATGTCGGTTTATTCCCTAAAAACAAGTAACCCGTAGAATAAATCCGCATATGTATAAATAAATGCGTATGTACGCCCTTCGGTTTATATTTACACATTAAATGAAATTTTCTTCACATTATTCCAAAAATTTATTTAATGCGGAAAACATTAAAGTTAATTCAAAATATTCAAATTTGTACACACAAAAGTAGTACGTGCAATTTAAATTTTTAGTATTCCTTTTTTATTTTCAAATTTAAATTGTGTTTAGTAAAATGGTCATAATTTCAATGGAAGTGTTTAGTGTAGTAATAAAACAAGAAACTGGAGAGCAATACTTTCCCTATGTATAATAATGCACTTACTATGGTTATTTGGCATTTTGCCAAGTGGACTTGTTGATATTCCTTTCAAGCATTTATGTGACAATAGTGTTTTTATGCTTGATTAGAGAAATCTATGTATAAAATAAATTGTTAATAAAATGTTAGCAATGAAAAGGGAAATTGCTCTTTATCATGATTCATGGATTCAACACGAAATCAAAATATTGGTATTTTCACCTTTATGATTATTCATTATGCCATTTTGCACCTCACGTTGATTGTATTTATGAATTTTCCGTGTTTAATGACAAATTCGAAAAAGAATTAATTATTTACTACAGGTTGGAATTTCAGAATTACCAGACCTTTAAATTGAAATAAATTCTTTAAACTTTCCGAAATACCTTGATTTGCATTTTATTGAAGCTCTCTCAAAGCGAATTACGATTACGGCTTAATGGGGCACACATTTCGAAAGTTTCTTAATGTGTGATAAACATATAAAACTATTTAAAGTACGAACAAACTTTATAAATTTTTCGTTTCGTTTTAAAAAAGCAATTTGAAAATTCATTAGCTAAGGTTATTGGTTTGGCTGGGAATTAGAAGATTATTTTTTTATTTTCAATTTAATGTTTGCTCTTAGATAGAGTCTGTATAATTAATAATGTTAATTAATTATTATTATTGATTAAACAGAACACGCTGTAATTAAAAGTAAACATAAATACATATATAATATTGAGAGATATCAAACAAGTTTAAGTTATTAGTACTTAGTTGTTCAACCTACGCCGTGATAAGTTTTAGCATCATTTTCCCTACTATAGAAACTCATAGATGATTTGTATTATCCGATTTAGATAAATTTAACAATTTTAATTTGCAAACTAAACTTATTAGTACAATGTTTATTAGATTAGGCTTTGTTATGCAGGATAATCCATAAAGCTTTTTCAGGCGTAATGGGGAGTTAAACATAACGGAAAAAGTTTTATCAAATGATTTGACTTGAACGATTTTATTGAAAATGAGGATAAAATAATGTTTGATTTAAAAGCAAATATTACATTAGGAACAGATCCAGATTGTTAGTTTTACTGTGCATCACTCGGTATGCTCCGGTTGAAGTAAAAATTTCAAGACAACCTTTTGTTATTTTAAGTAGTGTAGTCATATTTTGGTTTAATTTTCGTTGTTTTGAAATGTTACAAGTAACCGGCGTTTCTTACTTAGTTATTATAAAGAGCATAATTGTATTAATATTTACAATAGTCGTTTTTATCGTCGATCTTTTATATTTTAACGACATTTTAATTGATAGTTTCCGACGAATGCGTATGAACCAATGAAAATGCTCCATTTCGAGCTGTGTATGGAGTAGTTACAATCATTGACAACGCACGACCGTACACGAGGGACTGTCACCGGGCGGTAACAACTCCCATAATGGCGTAATGTGCCAAACGTAATCATAATAAAGCTCTCACCCCCATTAGCGGAGCGCTCTCATTGGCAGATACATTGAACGATTTAAATAATCGTTTAAACAGACTTCGGGCTGCGATAAATATTCTATCATCGAATTTGATCCCACCTCTAGCGCAATGCTCAATTTCATCTCTTCCCTTTGTCTGTTACATATATAGGAGTACAAAATGAATTGTGTCAGTTCAATTGGATCCTTTCATTCATTCTTGATTGACCACTGAATATTAAGTTAGAATTTATTAAGGCCAATTAGGGTTCAAGTAGTTTACTTCCAAATGATGAGGTGGTATTTAACCATCTACTTGAGATGCCCCGATAAATTTTAATGACTGTTCTGATAAATTGCGCAAAGTTGATGCTATGATTGCGCATTTAAATGGAAAATTTAGAAACCACCTATATATGTTGTTTATTGGAAACATTAGGCCATATTCTGTATCCAAACGGTTATGGATAACACTCGTATTAGTCCGTAAGGTTTAGTTTCGTGTAGTTTTGTTTCTATAAATTATAGATAATTTATTAGTTGTTAACGAAACTTTATATGTTAACCCGGGTGTTATATATTTTTTGCCATTCCGGGGGTAAAGTACTCACTTTTTACCCCGGTTTGCGGGCGTAAAGGGGCACTTTTTTACCCTGCGGGAGTAAAGTTAAAAAATAGGGGGGGAGTAAAGTTAAAAAAAGGGGGGGGGCGGGAGTAAAGTTAAAAAATAGGGGGGAGCGGGAAATAAAGTCACCAGATGACTGGTGACTTTTTAGTAGTGCCCCCCACCAAAGAGTGCAAGAGTGGGAGGACACAAGTTGCATCCGGTCGGTCCGCAAAAAGCACCGACACGAAAATATTTCATTTTTTTTTTTTTTTTTCGATTTTCTGGACTGACTAAAATGGAGCATCCCGGCGTAGCCGGCCTTCTCCTTCATCTGAAAGCATACATTAGTGGCATTGGAAATTATGGAGGCCGGTGGGCCTCGCGGAGTAGCGCTGAGCTAGACTGACTGGGAAAAACCCTGGGTTGTGGCTTTTTTTTTTTTTCGATTTTCTGGACTGACCACAATGGAGCATCCCGGCGTAGCCGGCCTTCTCCTTCATCTGAAAGTATACATTAGTAACATTGGAAATTATGGAGGCCGGTGGGCCTCGCGGAGTAGCGCTGAGCTAGACTGTCTGGGAAATACCTGGGTTGTGGCTGTGGTGAATGAATATGAAAAGGGAGAAGTAAAGTTACGTTATTGATATAGTAGAATCCCTAATTCGAAGATTGAAGATATCCTCGTAGAAAGTGGCTCCTACCTGAAAAAATTTGACGAGTGATGCGAATTGCATCTACCGTCAATGAATTGGTGTTGTTGGACTGAAAGTATTAGAATCTGGGGAGTGGGAAATTAAGTCGAGTTTACACAAGTCTAGTGGATTAAATCCACTTTCGAAGAGAATTTGTGTAATTGTGCCGGTGAAAATATGTTAGTCTGTGCAGATGAGGGTTATGGTCATGGATTGTCTACAGTCAGGATTGATTTAGGTCGGGGGATACAAAAGTCTTCAGGATTGTATTGACCTAGTTGTGCTATGAGCGGGTTGTCGGAAAATCTGGCTTTCTTATAGAGACTAGTGGCGTGTTTGTGAATAAGGGTGGAGATGGGTTCTAGTTTGGCGTCTGCGTGCAGTCGCCTGTTGGTGACATAGAAGGGGGCGTTGAAAATGGAGCGGAGGTTTTTGTTCTGAATAATTTGAACTTTGTTCATGTATGTGTGGCGGGCGTAACCCCAAACGGGGGAGGCGTAGGTCATAGTTGGACGGATGATGGATTTGTATAGCCTTAATTTGTTTTTGGGAGCCATGGGGCTGTCACGATTCATAAGGGCGAATAATTTTGAAAAGAGGGCTTTGGCTTTGCCGGTGATGGCGTTTACGTGTGGTCTCCATTTGAGGTGTTGATCCATGGTAATGCCAAGGTACTTGACCGTGGATTTCCAGGGGATCTGTTCCTCGAACATCCAGACGCTGGAAGTGTGAGGCTTTTTCCGATTTCGAAACATGATCGCGGAACTTTTGCTCGAGTTTACCTCGATGCGCCAAGTTTCGTACCACCTTTCGAGATCGTTGATAGCCTCTTGGAGGCGGTTTGTGGCGAAATCGGGATGGATTGAGGACGAATAAATAGCGACGTCGTCGGCATAAAGTGATATTTTAGTGGTTGGGTCAGTGGGAATTGGGATGTCGCTCATGTAGATGTTGAAGAGGGAGGCTGAGAGGATTGAACCTTGAGGTACCCCGGAAGTGATGGGGCGTGTGGTGGATCTGGTGTTGGCAAATTTAATTTTGAATTTTCTGTTATGTAGATAAGAGGCTATTAGTCGGACTAGTGGGAGTTGGATGTTTGACTGAAGCATTTTAAATAAAAGGGCTTCGTGCCAGACCTTATCGAAAGCTTTCGATACGTCGAGTAGCACTAGACCGGTGAATTCTTTTTTATGGAGGGCTTGTGTGACATGTTCGACTAATCGGAGGGCTTGGTGGGTGGTGCTGTGACCAGCACGGAATCCAAATTGCTCGTTTTGGATGATGTTGTTATCGGAAATGGCCTCGTGAAGTCGTGTGATAATGATTTTTTCGGCGAGTTTGCCGAGGGCGGGGAGCAAACTGATTGGTCTGTAGCTCTGAGGGAATTTCAGATTTTGACCAGGTTTAGGGATCACCACTACGTCAGCGGTTTTCCAAATCTGTGGGGGGTTGTACCTTTACCTTTACCTGATATGTATTTGATGGAGCATCCCGGCGCAGCCGGCCTTCTCCTTCATCTGAAAGAATACATTAGTGACATTGGAATTTATAGAGACCGGTGGGTCTCTGGGAATTGGCGCTTGGCGGACTGACTGGTGAGGGGGGGGGGTTGTGGCTGTGGTAAATGGCTATGTATTACTCGATGACGCAAAGTTGACTTGCTAGTAGTAAACGTAACGCCATCTGGCGGAATGACCTACCCAAATTAGGACGAAAATAAATCGCACTTTATTTGGTTTATAATAGATAACTTATTACTAAGACCTGGATTTCCACAAATGTGGAAACTTAGTACGTTTAATTTGACGTTTAAAAGTGACCAAAAGGGACTAGGATGAATTTATGTGAATAAATTGTGACGAAAAGTCACAATTTTTGATTGTTGGAAAACCGTGAGATGGCGCCACATTTAGCAAATTTAGTCAACTTTTCGTGCGAAGTAATGATAAGGATGAATATATGCGAAAATAAATTGTTCCACTAGTCCGACTTATTGCCTCCTACCTTCACGACAGAAATCTCCAAGTCAAACTCATGAACACCAGATCCACAAAGCGCCCCATCACCTCCGGGGTCCCCCAGGGATCGATCCTTGCAGCTTCACTGTTTAACATCTTCATGAGCGACATTCCAACACCCTTAGATCCCGCAACAAAAATTTCACTGTATGCAGATGACACTGCAATATACACATCCTCAATCCACCCGGACATAGCCACAACCCGCCTCCAGGAGGCGATCACCGATCTCGGAAGGTGGTACGAAACTTGGCGCATCGAGGTTAACTCGAGCAAAAGTTCCGCGATCATGTTTCGAAATCGTTGCAAGCCTCACAACTCCAGTGTCTGGATGTTTGAGGAGCAAATCCCCTGGAAAACCAAGGTCAAGTACCTTGGCATTACCATGGACCGGCGCCTCAAATGGGACGCTCACATTTCCTCCGCAACCGGTAAAGCCAAATGCCTCTTCAATAGATTGTTCGTCCTCTTGAACGCAAAAAGTACCATGTCCCCCGCTAACAAACTAAG
This sequence comes from Podabrus alpinus, assembly GCA_932274525.1. Lineage (NCBI taxonomy): Eukaryota > Metazoa > Arthropoda > Insecta > Coleoptera > Cantharidae > Podabrus > Podabrus alpinus. Next base: position 25,359,581 of record OW026454.1, read on the forward strand.
ATTATACAAAGCCATAATCCGCCCGACAATGATTTATGCCTCCCCTGTCTGGGGATATGCACGCCCCAGGGCCATAAATAAACTTCAAGTCATCCAAAACAAAAATCTCCGAGCTATTTTCAGCGCCCCCTATTACGTCACTAACAGGCGACTACATGCAGACGCCAAACTAGACCTCATTAACGCTCTTAATCGTAAACATGCCACCAATCTCTACAACAAATCCAAATTCTCAGAAAACCCACTAGTAAATCAACTAGGTCAATACAACCCAGCCGACTTTTTCATTCCCCGTCCCAAATCACTCCTGACCACGGACAACTCCTGACCATAACTCACCCCCACACAGACTAATGTATGTTCACAGGTTTAACTTACACAAATTCTCTTCGAAAGTGAATTTATTCACTAGATTTGTGTAATTTTTCGATCAATTTTCGCAAGATTCAATAAATCACCCCCCATAGTATCACTATAATCCCACTAGTCGCCAATTCTGACTAGTTCCAAGTAGAAGCCAATCACTTCGAGGTCATCAATAGAAATTAATTCAAAATTTCTTTCTTCGAATTAGGGACTCTACTATATCGGCAAACGTAAAAATTTTCTTTTTCTTCTCATATTATATTTTCACAGTCACAGCTCAGGTTTTTACCAGTCAGTCCGCCAAGCGCCAATTCCCAGAGACCCACCGGTCTCTATAAATTCCAATGTCATTAATGTATTCTTTCAGATGAAGGAGAAGGCCGGCTGCGCCGGGATGCTCCATCAAATACATATCAGGTAAAGGTAAAGGTAAAGGTAAATAAATTGAATTTATTTTTTTGGGAATACCGAAATACCGTGCTATTTTGCGATTTATCGACCACGTGTAGGTATTATAAAAAAAAATGCGTTAAATTTTTGCTTTAAGTTTCTAAATTGGCGAAGTTCCTACTTTACCTCCCGGAATTGCAAAAAACAGTATATGCACGACGGCAGTAAAGTGACTTTTGGCCCGAGGGTAAAGGATTGTTTACACGAGGTCACTTTGAAAAGTGTCACTTTGCTACCTTGGTGCATAATGTACTATTTATATATCCGTTTGGATACAGAATAGGGCATATTAAGAGTTACAGTTGGGTAGTTTATTTTGGGGTTGATGTGTAACCCATAGTAACTCTGTCTTGTATCCCAACTGTTTCGAGAAAATACTTTAAAAAAGAAATTCTTGTAATAATTACTTTCATACTCATACGTTGACAACGGTCAATATTCTGTTGATAAGCCATTTAATTACGTGAAGCTTTTTTGTTGATTTTGCGTGCTTTAGTTGCGGGATATCCTTTCATCGGGTGTTTGAAAATCTGACTTTGAAGCAATATAAATTTTAATAATTTACGAATTAGGCTGCGCGGAAGATTGATTTATTTCTTTAGAAAAACAAAAGATACAATAAACCATGAGACGATTTACCAGCAATTCTAATTATTGATGAAGTCAACAATGTGGAAAGGTGAGTGACGCAGTACCGTTCCACCTCGCCACAATTCAGAAGATGAGCGGCTAAGCCCATTAATTTCAGTAGTACAGATTTAAAAATAAGTTTAAAGACCTACTATCCTGAAAATCAAAGCTTAAAACTGAAAAAAGGTTGGCTTAATCTTGATTGAATGCTTTAGGTGACACTTGGATGATAATGGGTTCTTTTCAGAATCCTACCACCCGTAGTTTCTTCTGGTTTTCAGGTAGGCAAATTCCACGTTGGATCTGATGGCTAGAATGTGCAGACGGGTTCACTCGAACTCTTGCAGTCCGTATGTTCATCATCTTATAATGGCAAAACTACATGCCGACAATTTTATTCGATTTCGGTTGGGCGAATTCCAAGATAGAACTGCAGGTTAGAGTATAGATGGTAAAAAATTCGTATTTGATTGCCTACCTTTCTGGCCATGAATAGGAAAGATCCCAGTTTCCTTCCGCTAGATGATGTTTTTTATGTTGGCAGGGAAAACAGCTCCTTTCACGGCTGAAATTAATATCAAAAATCATCACTTTCATAATATAATTTAGAGAAAAAATATTTTTTCCTGTGGCTCCGAAAAGTTTTGCGGTGGCCCTCAAATATTAAGTACTGTAACTTGAACTTACTTTCTAACTTAAAAGTTTGCCAATTTCAAACAAATTCATAATTAATACTAAGGATTTAAAATTTTAACGCATTTTGCTTATCAATTTGCGTTAGGTTTGAACTTGTTTCTAATACTGTCTTCTTTAGATATCCCAGCATAAAGGGATATTTACTTATAAAACTTCTATATAGTACATTACAAATATAAAATTATTTTCATTTTACTGGTATGGATCTGATGAGATCAGTTTCAAGTGTAAAATCGTGAACAAGCTCGAAAATAAAGTGAGTCATTTTATTTTAATACTCTAATCGATCTGAATGGCCAATTGTTTACCTTTTCGTGCCAAGATTCACGAGAATCTTGTAGTATACCATCTATTATCTAGTAAGTTGTTTTACTTATGCTGTAAATTAGTATAAAAGTGGCGTTGGGGAGTATATTGCGAGCGCAACTCGTTAAGTTGTACAGGAAATATATTAATATAAATTTTAATAATGTCACACATTAGGCTAGCCAAATGATATGAATTTGGGGGGAGGGGGGGAAATGCACCTGGGGTGTTGCCTCCAATTGCGTGAAAATATCGTGCCTCAAAATTATATGTTTTCCTCAACGAATCGGTTAAATTTAATATTAAACGCCTTTGATTTTATCACAATAGCTGTTATGTTCATTAACATACGCGCTTGCTTATTATACCCAATTCTTCAATATTAAAAATTTAAATTTTACTCACAGCGCTGTTTATTTCTGCCTTTTCTTTTTGTTAAATTACCTAATTATATTTAATAAACACTAATTTTTCTTTGTTTTCACTTTTATTTTAAAAGTAATCTCACAACTAAACATTTTGAAATTTCTTCTTCTATGGTTTAACACCAAGTGTTCTTCTGCGCTTTAGTTTTACAAAATTAAAATTTGTCACCTCATACCAAATTTATACAAATTCAAATTTATACCGAAAGAAAACACTATAATATTTTATATTGATATGAATTTTCTTGTGTCATACGGTTTGGGCCAGAATTCTTGATAACGATTTTTATATCAAGATAAATTGCAATGCTTATTGCTAAAAAATACTTTTCTTTAATCAATTTAACTTCAATAACTGTGTAATGGCTCTTTACTCAAATTTTTAATATTTTTCTGATATCTCTGACCAAAGTCAATTAAATTCCAATACTTCCTCAAATTTGTCGAATGATCACTAACTTGACTTTCAATTTCACAATAAACATAAATCACTTCTAAAATACAAATGTATTCTTTATAAACTAAATTAATACATAAAGTATGTCTAGAGGCGTTCTGATTGATTGAAACGTAAATATTCATTGCAAAAACAAAGTGTTTAGCGGAAGTAAAGACGAATAACCCCATCCCTTCAGGTTGTGAACGTAGGTAGCTCATCAAAAAATGGACCACTCTTGTCTTATTGTGTGACTGCAGTTTCGTTGTTCCGTATAATGAAATTCAACTCGTCAGATACGCATTGACCAAGCGACACCATTCTCGATCCACACACCTAATTGTGTGCCCAACACAGCTTAAACTTTAAGAGAATCGTGAGTACATTCCACCACCTATCGAAAGTATTTTGCAATAGTTTTGTGAGCGTTACTTAAAGTAATCTCTCACACAAAATTTATACCTTGGCAAGGCATGTTGATAACAAATGTTTATGTTGAACTTGAAAAACGAATTTCAACAAAGATTAAAATTTAACAACCAGTAATAGTTTTTTTTTCTCTTTTTATTAATTTTCTTACAAAATTTTCTTTTCTATCTAAAACTCGACCGGCTTGCTTTCTTATCTTACGCCAAATTATCTCTTATGGTCTTGCGCTATACAAAGATTTCACAAAATAAAATTGATCGCCTTCAGCCATAGACGTTTCAAATTCAAATTTAACAAATAATACACAAAAAACACGACAATATGCAGGTTGTCTCTGACACTGACTAATAAAAAACTCTTGCGTAGTGATGAAAGTTATACTTTCCAAAACCAAAACCGTCTTTAAATCAATTTTTATAATTTCTACATTAAAATGGCGATAACACCTAAACTATTGATTTGTTAGTGTTAACTAATTGTATTCTTTTCCAAAGAACCAGAAATTATTTACAAACCTTTAGTATCAACGATTTTCTCGTTATATAATAAATTAAGCAAGGAGCTTTAACTAAATTGAAATTTTTATCATTTTTGTTTTTATTAAAAAGCCTATAATTTTTAAACAAAACGTTTTACTGAAAAAAATAGACGCCTCGGCATTCCGTATAACAACTTTAAAGGTCTACAACTTTAGTATCGTAAACTTTCTTGAAAAACTAATTTATTTCACTGAAATTAAAGAAGAAAAAATTTTGCTTTTAAGTAAAATACCCAGCAAACTTATTTTTCATATCAATAATACGTTATTGTAACAATAATTTTAACGAAACGAGTTGACTAAATACATTTGAATTTTGTCGAATGAGAACTATGAATTCGGTGTGGTAAATTGTACAAATATCAACAAGCAATTTCAGTTAATCAATTAAATCAAATTTTTCAGAAAAATTAAATTTTCTTGCTGAATTTGTTCTGAAACTTAAACACCGCTCTTTCTAGACAATTAATTATTATTATTTTTGGCTCTTAAAAAGTAGAAAGTTATTAACACTAAAAATTTTAATTGAAATGATAAGAGCTTGGTATTGGTCACTGGGACACTCTGTATATAAGTAATCTAAAATTGTTATCTAAAAACTGATTCTGTGTATGGTTATTCGAACACCTATACGAATACATCCCCTACCTCCTACAGGATTGAAAATAGGACTATGGGGATTATTAGATCGCTTTAATTTATTTTTTGCTCCCACACACGTCGATAAAGTGTTATTGTAAATCACCCACGCACCTATAGGTCACATGTTTTAAAAATTTAAAAACTCTAACTCTTTTTTAATGGACAGTAACAACATGGTGACATTAATCTGGTGTTAATGTGCTAATAAAAAATAATTCACAAAGCACAAAATCCAGTACAAAATTTATCATAAATGAGGGAAAATTCCGATATTCACTTTGATATTCCGTTTGTAATGTTAAGAATAACTTTACGGATAGTTGAATTTGTATTACTTCACGCTAGTACTAATCCACCACACTAAATATTGTAAAACGCTAGATATTAGAATACCACTAATGGATTATCAAACGTGACCAATATCACACTTGGATATTACTACTGAAGGGTAGTTTTATGAATATACATAATTTGTCTTAAAATTTCGTTCACATCTATTATTGTTACCAACAACTAGGATATTTAAAGAAAAACGTTTCTAAATTTTGTCGTAGGCGATTTTTCGGACAAATAGCCGAACGTAAAATGACGCTATTAATTGCGCTAATAAATGAAATTTTTTATTCAGAATGTCACTTTTGAAAAGGCATTATAAAATTTTACATTCCAGTGATTGTTAACTGATGCGACAACGTTTATTGTGTTTTGATTTTTGATAGCCGACAAGTTCAATTATCGATAATCCCCAACGTATCGCGTTTACCAATTAAGACTAATGGACGCTTGGTATTAATTACATGCTTTGCACATTGTCAGGTAAAAAGATTTTGTTTATTTTATTCATGAAACTTTTCAAGATTTTTCAATTTATTGTAAATGTAATACAAAAATTTAAATTAATAATTAAATGAAATCTTTTGTATAATAAGTAATTATTTTTTGATACCAAAATTGGATACCAGTAAGCTGCGTCCCACAAGAAAAACCAATCAGAGTAATTCAAGACGTAAAAATAACGTTGAATCTAAATGGCAAAATTACTTTAAAAATGCTTTCTGCCAAGGTGAAGTCAAATATTCCTACGTGACACTTTTACAGTAAAAAATTGACGGGAGTTTCATTCTTAACAGGTTGAAATATAGTCTTAAAATATTTAAAAAAAATCAGATATTCTTATACCTTAGACGAAATAAAATTAATTTAACCTTTAACAGATAAAAATAGAGCAGGAAATTAATTACATCGCTAAATACTATATTAGATCATATTCGCTTATAATTAGAACATCGTAGTCGTGCAATCGTAGCAATGTCGTGCCTGTTTACCATTAAAAATTAGTGGTACAAACCATAAAATGTAATTTGAAATCGTATTGGTTAAAAGAGCAGCATGTCGAAGGAAATCAATTAAGAACTATTAATTGGTATGTCTGTTGAAAAGCATTCAATTTGTGATAGGGAAGCACCGGTTTGGTCGTCATCTACACTCGATCGCCTTCGCCTACGATAGGTTTCAAAAAATTAAGCTTTAGTTTTTTAAAAAAAAACAAGACCTCGTTAAAATACATTTGCTTCAATTAGAATATAAATTTTTTTCAAAGTTCAAGAATTTAAGAACACTCGTCAATAATTAATCTCGAAATTTAATTAAATTTTTAATTAAACTTTCGCGAAACTTACAAATTGATCAAATTATTTTATTTTAATAGTTGGGAAAATAAATTATTTGTGACTAGAATTTTATTTCGCTGTTATTATTGATCTGAATAAATTGGAATAAATAAATTTACGTTAATTTTTTTGTGAACGCAAACGCCATTACTAACATTGAATTTCAAAGACCAAAAGCTAATTGTAAAAATACTCGAGTTGTGTTATCAAATCGTTGTTATTTCAATTTGTGCAAACGAGATACAAAATTATTTGGTTAACGAAGTATAAAATTCCAAAGGGTTTGTTTTATATTATCGCAAACCCAATTTTATGAATTTGTTACAAGGACTAATTGAACAACCTTTACTTTTAAGTAATTTCCTGAAAAACTTTATTTGAAAATTTACTAAAGTTATTATGTTTGGAGATACCATTAATTTTGTAAATCAATTAATGACGTTATGGAATTGTAATTATTTTACAAAATGTGTGTGTAAAGCGTAATTTCGTTGAAAATAATGCTTGTCATTGGTGAATTATTCCTGCGACTGCAGTATGGAACTATTACTCGTAACTGCAATTGTATCATTTGATTTAATGTTATATTTAATAATATTGGCATGCCATATACGAATAATCAGTTTAAATTGTCTATTTGTTATAATGTCGTTAATAAAGTTTAATAGTATGTTAAAACTATAATAACTTTTAAATTAAACAATGGGATTCCCCGAAGGAGTAAACTCAATAAAATAATTAAAAGTGCTTTATTTCCGAAACCAATTGTATAATTGAAGTTATAGCACAACCTATCCTACTACAAACAACAAACAGATTCGATTTACCACTTTACTGCTTGTTGGTAAAAGAATGCTGCAAGACGAAATCAATTACACCTTTAAGAAGGTCAGTCGCCTGTGACTCTTGGGTGTCTTTAAAGGGGCTTTTGAAATTTCCACCCTTGATCAAGAGGTCCTATAATTATATGTGTAAATTAGTTCTTAAATAGCTAAGATCCCGAATAGGTTGGTAGGTTACTTAAGTTAAAATTTCTTTATAATTACTATATTGTTCTAAAGTTAAATCACGATTTTGTCACGGTATAAATTATTGTTAGTTACAATTTATTATAAATATGTTGGCTTTCCATTTGTTTTCGCTTTATTGCTTGTAAGTAAATCGGAAACGATTCTATGGGTAAATAGCTTTTTTTTACATTATTTTGATTGCTTTAAATTTCATGTTAGTGAAATGTTCAGATTTTTAGATTATTTTTGCATTTGTATTCTAACAACAAATTGCTGTTATCTCTTTCAATTTATCTATAAACATGTAGTACATACCGCCGTCTTTAGTTAAAACGTCCTAAACAACAAATTGATTTTCGGGAGTCAAATTCATAAATTAAGAAAATACAAATGTATGTTGTTTTATTTGACACCAAAATCATACAAGATTTCTTACTTATTCGTTAATTGCAATAATTTTGCCAGATGATTGGAAACTTAAAAGATTATTTGACCCTCACATTCGCTTTGACAAATAGTTGATTTTGAATTTCTCGCACAACTATTTATTAAATTTGCGCACTTATTTGATGCACAAAACCAAAATAAACTAATTCCTCAAATTTTAAAGGAACGGCGCACGATTCTTTAAACACAAAGAAAATATTATAATCGGTTAAACAATTTTCAGCAGTACCATAATTAGGTCCCATACGTAACCAGCAATTATAATTATAAAAACATCTTAAGCGCTTGGTCATATTTGTTTAATGGATCGAATTAACCATCATTTTCATTAAGTTTCACTAATCTTCTCTATGCCTTAAACTTTGGCAATCACAAATACTTCAATTTATAAAACAGTATTAAATTGGTGAGCGAAGATTCAATTATATTAAAACTAATATTGAAAATTTCTACAATAGGGGGCTTAGATGACTTTGATGACTTTCAGAGGGAGTCGATTAACCCATCTTTACATGATGAAAACTTGCGGTCAATTGTACATCGTTCTTCGATGAGAACGCGGGGTCAACTGTTTAAAAATATTTTTAAGAATAACCGACTTACCCTTCTTGATAAGAATTATGAAGTTAAAACTTAGGGTGGTATTTAAATTTAACCAATCACAAAATGGTTCGACACTGAACCATTCATATGTATGTAATAAATCAATATAACTATCAAGTTTTGAGACTATAATAAACGTACAATAGGATGTGAAAATATACAAAACGAAATAGGATGTGATACATTAAAAATGTGAAAACGTTTGAAAGTCTCAAACTGTCTGAAACAATTAAATTATTTTGTATCGAAAACAGAAATTTATTGAGGGTGTAAAGGAACGTTGTTTTCAAAAATTGAAATTAAAAATTATTGAAATATTTAAGAAAGAGTCCGTAATAACTTACACAGAGTCATTTTACTCCCGAAAACCAATTTGTTAGTTACGACGTTGTTATGACGTTTTAACGTTCACAGTATTCCATCCAATATGGAATCTACAAAGCTATGAAAATAATATAATTGGTTGTTCGTCACATATTCGCTGTATGTGATGCTTAAAGCTTAAGGGCAGGGCATATGCGGGGGGGGGGGCGATTTTCTTTATAATTAATATTATACCACAGATAACTTGTGATATATGACTGTTGTTGCATATGTAAAGGGCTGGAATCAATTAGAAAATAATCCAAACAGCATTTCTCTTAAATATTTGTATTATAGTTGACCTTTTCTTGTTAAATTATAAGATATTTTTAATTGGGTATAGGCCATTTAATGTTTTACACATGGAATCGGCCCGAAACGTTGGTTAATATTTAAAGCATTTCTCTTATTTGTTATCAATGGCTTCCAACCTAATCTTATATTGCTTCCAAATACAGTAATTTAGGGACACCACTACTCCTTTACCATGGGCTATATGGCGTAAATTATCTGTGATCATAGCTTGAAATTTAAAAAATAATTACTAAAAATAGCAAGTATAACTTCCAAATAACTTCAAAAATATTAATATTAATTTTAAAGTGACATCTTAAGAGGTTTCTTATATTATGACTTCCATAATTATATAGCACAACCATTTTGTTTTGGAATCAAGTCACAGCTAATATCTTTGATAAGATACTTTCAAAGACAACGATTTAAATAACTATTGAAAATTAATGATAAATTAAACTTTAAAAATAAAATAGTTAATTAATTTGTGCTCCTTGTATAGGGTCTTTCAATAGCCACGCCTGAACTTTCACAGCCGATTGTGGTTATGTTTGATATGACAGCGCTGTCATTCTGTGACGTTTGTGTTCTGCCATAGCTGCCATTTGATCATGGAAAACTACACGCTTCAACGTGTAAATTTATTATAAAAATTCGTGCTCTGTCCGCCAAACGTTCCGCGAGCTACGTGGAATTTTCGCTCGACATGGGCGTCCTGCCGAGAGCTCAATTCAACGACTTATTGCGAAATTCGAGGAAACCGGCTCAGTTGCTAATCGAGCAGTGCCTGTGCGTCGCCGGAACGTTCGGTCGGAAGAGAATATTGCTGGTGTTGCTGAAAGTGTGCGTGATGACCGAAACCTCTCAGTTTTTCACGGCGTCAGGTATCGAGAAATGATAACCAATTTTTTTGGCCCGAATTGGCTGATATGGACTTAGAGAACATGTGGTTCCAGCAAGACGGCGCTACGTGTCACACAGCGGGTGAAACGGTGGAGTTATTGAAGGAAAAGTTTCCAGGTCGCGTTATTTCGAAAAAAGGTGACATTAATTGGCTTGCGAGATCGTGCGATTTAACGCCCTTAGACTTTTTCTTTGGGGCTACGTCAAGTCACTGGCCTATGCCAATAAACCAGCAACAATTCTCGACCTGGAGAACAACGTCATTCAAGCCATTGCTGCTATCCAGCCCGATTTATGTCGAAAAGTCTTCCAAAATTGGGTCTCCCGGATCGACACTTGCAAACGAAGTCGCTGAGGTCATTTGAACGATATTATTTTTAAAACATAATGGCATTGAATATACTTCAATCCGAAATAAAGATATCCGCCATATCACACATACAACTTTTTTTATTCAATTTTAAAGATCGAGCGCTCTTATTGAAAGACCCTATACTTGTTTAATAAATATCTGCTGATGGTAGTATGTGCTACTCAAAGTTAAAATAAAAAATATTTTCACACTTAATTAACTATTTTATTTTTAAATTTTAATTTATTATTTCAAAAATAACCCCCTATTTTAACCGTGCATTGGAGGAAGTCAGCATATAAGCCGTTCCTACGCCTTGTGGCATTAGCTCCTGATCTCTACATACTTTCATGCAAGACAACTTCCGAGGAAACCCATCCCCCAGCACTGGTCATCACCTTTGATAAAATCGCCGGGGGTGTGGGAGTTAGCCTTTACGGTCAACTTCACCCCCTGTCCTTTCGAGAAACGACTCCTCGGCGTTACCACAAACACAGAGGCCTTCCGAATAATCTCCCTCCTAAAGTTTAAATATTTTATAATTGTGCGAAAAATATCCGTGGTCTCCGAAGCAAAGTCCGTAAAAAATGTTATATAATAGTCATCAAATAATCAGGGTGAGATTTCCCCAAGTATGGAAGAATTCAAAAATATTATATCCGTCCCCACCTGCCGCTTTTTTTGGAATTTGACCCTCATGATTATTCCCCACAATTCTTTATCAGTGAGTGGAACATTGCCGGAAACATCATACTCTTTACTCATATAACTATGATGTAATTTGTCGCTATCTCCATTCATCTTTATTCATATTGCTGTGACTCAAGCTACCAGGCCAATACAAATCATAAAATTTCTAACTCAATTTGAAACATTAAACAAATTTGACCTACTTAAAACTTACACAGATCCAAAAGATAAACTATTTACACGATTTTCAATATTATGAGCATATAAAGATCTTTAAACATTGGAACACATGAAATAAAGCTGTTAGATTAATTCATTAAGGTTATTGCCACATCAAAAATTTTATATAAAAGGATATTTAAGTCAAAAATAGTAGTTTTGTTGAAAATTGTTATCAACAATACATAACCAACAATTTTGTGTTACAAAAATGTGATTTACTCCATGAATAACTTATGCTGTATAAAACTGTTTATATGCAAATGTGTTATGTAATCCACTCTATGTAAAGGTTGTAATTTGATTCTGTGAAGCCATAAAAAGGTTAATAGTGCTCATTTTCGCTTGAAAAGTTGATAACAAGTTTTGTGATAAGAAATGGTCAAATATCCGTCTAAATTGTGCCTACGAAAGTGCTCCTGTATTTCAAAGACGTGCAGAAACCATTGGATAATTCAACACATCAGATTTGGAAGCTATCCTGAAAATTTAAAGAGATTTGGTTAATGAAAAATTTTACAAAGTAGGGAGGGCGGGGTTAGTTGTTACAAAATAAACATTTTATTTTTTTCTGGATAAGTTATTTATTAGAATAATCTCAAATTAGAATATGTAATGTATATACCCTTGTAACTACTTTTGGTAAATTTTATTTAATTTTTTTTGCATACATTAATGTAAAACAAATAAATGTTTACTCTTGTGTAAAGTGTAACAAGTTGCCCCACGATGGGGCAAGATGTTACTACACAGGGGCACTTTGTTACAATTATACTTTAACCTAACACATTGATTAAAACTAAAATATGAACTACAGAACATATTTAAAATTAAAAATAATATATTTTAATAAAAATAAATGGTAAAATATGAAAAAAATATCGCGGTTAATCACTATTTACGTCGGAAGTACAATTAATACAAACATAAAATGGGTCTTTCGAAGAGCAGGCCACATGGGCCCATTTGCGACACTGAGTGCATTGAATCCATCCTTCACCTGATTTTGATAGTGAATATGGACCCATACAGACAATGCAGAAGCAGTTTTCATCATCATCAGAAGTGGAGGATGCACGTGAATAACTAGTAGATTTTGTTTTCGACGACGTTTTGCTACTAGCCAGTCTATCTTCAGCCACTACTTTTCTAGTCACTTTTTTCAGGGATTTCGTACTATTTTTCTGGTTCCTCGCATTTTCTTCTTCTCTTAATTTTTCTTTAACAGGAGTGTCTGTTAGAATTTCTGTTTTTCGTTTCTTGCGGGCAACAGCATTTTGTTTTCGTGGTTTAGCAGTAGGATAGGGCCTCAACTCTTCTGGTGTTTTAATTGGCGCTTTTGGTATGCTTTGGGTTGGTCTTCCAGGTGGAGTTTTATCCAAAATCTCCTGTTGAGAAATAGTCACTGCAAGTGGTTCTGGCATAATAATTGTCGTAGATCCTTCTGCATTAAATGACGTAGATTCTTTAAAAATTACTGACGTTGATGGTTGGGAAACCTCGGACCTAGATGTCTGAGTGACTGATGTTGTTGGCTGATTATTGTTAGTTATTTCTTGAAGAACTTCTGGTCGATCGGTTACTGCAGCACTTAAGAATTCATCGTCAGAAAATATGTTATCATTAAACGGCCAAATACCAGTTGATTTAAATCCGGCCAAGATGTTTTTAGGATTAGCTGCACTAGGAAGAGCTTCTTTAATAATTGCAGGTATATCGTAAATAGTCATACAGGTACCTGGATGGCTTTTCATCCAACTATCTGCAGAAGCATTATAAAATCTTTTAAAAGGCCCATATACTGATTTGTCCAACGGCTGCAGTTTATGAGTTGTGTGGGGTGGAAATGATAGAAGTACTATACCATTGTCTTTGCAAAAGTCAAGTACAGCCATAGATAAATGTGATTGATGATTATCTAAAGTAAGTAATACTGGATTCTGTTTGCAAGGTCGAACATGTTTATGAAAATGTTTCATAAATTCTAAAAACTCTTCTGATGTAACCCATCCACTTTTATTTGCTGCTCCTACACACCCAGAAGGGCCATTGGAAATAAAATAGTTTTTGTACTTTTTCCTAGGAAATATCAGCATAGGGGGAATGGAATTTCCAGCAGCATTAACGGCCAAAATCATAGTTACAAGCGTCCCCCTTTCCCCAGATGTTACGGCTCCAACTTGTTTTGTTCCTTTAACAGCAACTATTTTGCTTGGTTTTTGGACTGTTGTTGGTCCCGTTTCATCAACGTTCCACACATGTTGGCATTCAAACTTATGTCTTTCGTATACTATACGAAGATTATTGAAAAACTCATTGACGTTATGCCTATTGAAGCTGGTTGCTCTGCCCAAACTAGTGGCTTCCGGTGTTCGAATAGATAAATCGTTGTGGCGTTTTAGAAAGCCTGTTAGCCATTCCTTTGTTGCAGTTTTACTATCCAGCCAACCTCGAGGTGTTTTTATTTTATTAGCGGCAGCGAAATCAAATGCCAAAGATTTTATATCAACAGTAGATAACCCATAAAATATACTGGCTGAATGTTTTATATATTGTACCAACAATTCTTCTTCCTGCGGTTTGAATATTTGACGTGGCTTTGTGTATCCCATTTTAGGGTTATCGGTTTCTGTTGATTTTTTTATAAATCTATGTAAGGACATAAAATTAACGTTAAACTTGTTTGCAGCTTTTCTTATGGAGCATTTTTCTAATGCTACTTCGTTTGCTGCCATTTTATACGCTTCTAACGTTGCTACACCTCGATTAGTCTTCCTTACGTATGTACGAACCATTATTCCTTAAAAAAAAGAATAGAGTAATACGAATGGCAATTATTTGCCGCATGGGGCATGTTGTTACATAGTAACAACATGCCCCTCTAGGTTTGTAACAACTTGCCCCAAGTGACGCCATTACGATTTTTGTTCTATAAAGTTGGGTGTAATGAATTGCAAAAAGGTATTGTATGCCGTATAGGTAACCTAAACTAACATATATATAAGCGTATAAAAAGCGTGTACATACCTATAATAGTGTAGAACAAAATCAACTTTCAATCTGTATACTTGAATTTACTTTTATATGACGAAAACACTAATAACCTTCAAACTTCACGAGCACTGACCGTACTGCAACCAAATTTCGTAGGGAACTGGCGCATTGTATTCCTAGTATACCACAGGTCTGAAATGCTGGGGGAATACCCGATATAGTGACTAACTCATTTGTAACAACATGCCTCTGTAACAACTTACCCCGCCCTCCCTACATAAATTACTTACGAAAAATCAAAATTCGACTAATTCTTCGAATTTTGCGCAGGAATAATCAGTCTTCTCCGAACGCTCGAAAATGACGGATGTGTGGCTCCATAAAACTTAAAGTTATCCTCGAATGCTCAAAATGAACGGACGTGTGGCTCCATAAAAATTAAAGTCTTCATTTAACGCTTAAAACAACAGGACGTGTGTGGTTCCAAAAGTGGATAATTCAATTCAAAATCATTCAGATGAACAACGTGCCGAATATTTGTTGAAAATTAGATAAAATGAATTATCTAAAAATGGCTACCATTAGTTGAAAACATCTAACGATCCACAATGTGTTAAATTCGACTCACCTTTCAAAGATCCTGGAAGCAAATATTTCCAAATGACTCACCGTATTCCAGCAGATTGGTATAACTGATCAACAAGTTAACAGCTCAATAATCAACACCGTAAAATCAATTTAAACAGGAGCGATTTTTCTTATCAACATCTACCAACGCGACGTCAGTTGATTCTCGCTACGGAGTGCGCGCCCATCGAAATTGTGTTTGTGCGCAAGGTTTTTATACAAACCGGATATGTTGACAGGTATTTGAAAAACTTATCATTTATATTAATAATTTGGCCATCAGCACATTAAAAATAGGACGTGACGAACTTATCGCACTATCCTCATAAATATTTTCATTATAAACATTTTTTATTATTTACTTTTCTACGAAGACGAAATTTTACATTAAAACATTTTACCCGTTAATGGACAACGGAAGGCTTTGAATTTTATTCAAGCCACACAAAGAAGACGAAGAAGTTTGGATCGACGCATCTCGATATTATTGTTGACATTTTATAATTGTATTTATCAACAGATAAAAATTTATCTGCAATCACTTGTTAATTTAAAATTTTGGCGCTAACGAATTCATTATTTGATTAATATAAAACAATTTTGATTTAAATATAATCTTTCATTCTTTCAATACGAACTACAGCAAAGCATTCCAAAGTTTAAGATCATCAAAATAAAGGTGAATTTAGTTTATCTCTCAATACATTTAGAGCATTTCACAACAATTTTATCTCGACAACAAGCATCCCTTAATTGAGTTCTGAACCTACAATACCTTGAGGGAATCTCAAACGCTGAGCTGGTACGAATGGGACGAGGTGGTGAACTTCTTGGTGAAATTGCACTCTCGAAAATTTCAATTCATTATTATAAATTTTACTTTCATTCAGAAAGTTGGCGCCCAAAACAAAACCGAGTGTGCAATTCTACCAAAAAAGACTTCACAGCAATATGTTCATTCAGGAAGTACTGCTCAAACCATGGAGAATTAATGGCAACTATTGCGCCAGTAAACAAAGTCCCCTAAATCGGCAAGCTCGATATTAGTGCATATCTGTGCAGTTCCTCCTCAATTACTTAATCTTAGTACTTTTGATAAATTTTTGTAATTCATTTCTGAGCTGCTTAAAATTCTTAAAAAGTTCATATTCCGTGTAGTGAAAAAGTAGACCTGAGGACACAGATTGATTTCGAACCTCACTCGAAGCAAAAAGTGAAAATGTGTTAATTTCCACTATTCTGATAATTTTCTTTTTCAATAAAATGCCTTTTCAGGGAAATTTATATTTTTAATCTGCCTATTGTGCCCTTACTAATACATTTTAAGGAATTTACGGGAACCTTTCTGTGACCGTTCCAAGGGAAAGGATTAACCATGAACCTTTGGTGGAAATTAAATGCGTCCCTGAAAGATGATTCGTTTTGTACCATTTTATTCTATTCCCCTTTTTTTAGTCGTTATCGGCACAGTTATGGTTGAGTGTATATTAAGGAACTTGCCACCTTGTTTGATGGTTTGTAATTAATCCTTTCCTCTGTAAACCATGATTATGTCGACATTAACTAAAGAAAGGTGAATAGTCGATGCGAGATAATAAATTCAAGCATATATAAAATGGTGCATAAAATGGAGCAAATGAATAAAATTCATCAATGCGGGGATTTACAGAAAATTGAGTTTGGTTTCGCTCACTTTTTGAAAACTTTTACGCAGATATAAGGTAAAGAAATTCTACGTCAAAAGCTGTCAACTGCGTTGTTCTGCGTTATTTCCACGCAAAAGAATAATAACAGGTCTATAAATCATTTTCATTTCTCTTAATTCTATTATTTTCAGATAAAATGAATAATCTTGAGTTTTACCTTTATAAAAAGTTACAGGCGTAATAGAATAAGTAGGACAAATATAAATTACATAACCTGGTAAGCTAAATAAATCCAGAGAGCAGTATAAAATAACTTCAATAAAAATGTCATAAAAGCTAGGAATTATGTTAGCAACGTGAGGTATTGACTGGTAATGCCACATAATACCTTTGCAACTAAAATCCTATTAAGTTAGAATTATACTTTATTTCATTATATCCTTACAAGAAGAGTTGAACTGAAGTCACAGGAACTTATAATTTTCTCGACATTTTTAAGACTCGACACATAAAAGCGCTTAAAAATTTAATTGGTCAAATTAAAACATTAGCTTAGAAAATCTTTCAACGTTGTCTTTGCTGGATACGCCCAGCCACTTTTGAATTGCGAAATTTGATTTTAGCAAAAACTCGAAAACTTACCAGATAATTATTTCACGAAATAATTCTGATGAAACTGAGATTTACAGATTGGAACTTCACCTTATCACCGCCACACTAAACTACCCCTGCAAGGAACATTAATTATAAAATAAAAATTATTTAATGGTTGTGAATTTATTTTAATGAGTGTCTAAGATTTAATTGCAATTAAAAATTTTAATTGGCGTGTAAAATAAATTACCCAGTCGAAATTGACTTTACTATTCAATTTTTTGTTCATGACATCAAACAATTCAAGTTTTATTATTAATTATAACTGATTTGTTTTGAATTGCTTAAATAATCATTACGTATACCTATCTGCTTTAATTATAAAGCTTTTGTTTAACTTCTATCGTTATTACATTCTGTTTATTGAGTGCATAATAGCATATTTCACGCCGCATTGCGTTTGTAAATTAATGTTGGTAACAATGTTTATTAACTTACTTTATAAACATATAATTTTATATGATGACCAAGTTAGTATTAATACTATCAATCATTTAATTAGTAATTTATGTGCTGAAACAATTCCATACTACGCAAGCAAATTTTGGAGTTATGTTGGAACAGATTATGAGGACGGCGACAACTTTACATGATTTTTAGACATTTTAGACATATTTAGGCATAAATAAATGATTTGTATTTTAACAAAATAAAGAAGCTGTTGCATTAATTTTAAAAATTCAAATTGCAACTTTAAAAAGATCAGCATACGCAAAATGTATCGCAATCAATAAATTAAAATTTAAAACCGTTGAAAACCCACCTCGCGTCCGGATTATTGTGGTTGTACTGTTTTACCAGTCCAGCATGTGATAAAATATTGAAATATATTTGTTTCCGTATAAATTCTGAACACTGCGAAAATTTATGAAGTTTATATGTATGGATGGCTAAAATAGTGACTGTTGCATTAAGTTCGAAAACATTCGAGTTAAAACTTTCAGTAATGTTTTTTGTTAAAAAGTTTTCAGCAAGTTCACGATATGGTGAAGTTTTAAAATTTGAAATAAAAAGACTAGGCTGTCAACAAGTTTTGCATTTTATTTGCACTGAATAATAAATATTTAACTAGAATGCAGCAGAAACTTCTGCTTTAATAAGCGAGTACGAGTACCACAGTTTTGCTGTCAAAACAAGTCGAAAGTTTGAATTATGTATACTGAAATATAATATTGATCTAGAAAATGCAGATTTTTACTTATTTGCTTAGTTCTATACGTTCGGGATCACGTACTACATTAATGAAAACACTTCGTTCTTCTTCTATATTCACCAACTTTATACAATTGAGGCGATCAGTCGTGATGATCTATCATAATCATTCAAGAGGTAAATTTTCAGCACATCATATTAATTTAATTTAAATAAAAATAAATTAAAAAAAAGCAGAGTAAATTAAAGAAGTATTTTATTGAAACTTGTGGGTGATGAATGAACGAAGAAAACTTATTTGGAATTAGAATGCAAATAAAATTAATTTAGTCAAGAAACACAGCATCTATTTAATTGACGGGCCCAACGTGGGGCATCTTTAAGTAGAAAATTTGGAATATTTAGGATTTTATTGTTTTATTTTCTCCATGAAAGAAGAAATGAAATATGTAAGGTTTTTCTTAAAGAAAAATATCGGCTTTATTGATTCAAACGAAGACTAAAAATATATAATAATAAACAACATTATTAATAGGTAAGAACAGAATAAACACAAAATTATAATAGGAAAACAAACCATAAAGTGGATAGTAGCTGAATAGCGGTTGATCGTTACATTGGAAAGTAGCGGGAAGGAAAAGCCATCTACTATGATTTGGGCGCCAAATGTATCGGAATTGCATGAAATGCAATGCAATGAATGATTTATGATCGACGGATTAATTGGAGATTGGTTAAAAGCAATAAGAAGAGATAGTGGAATAGTGGGGAAATTGTAACAAACAATTAAGGAGAAAATTGTAATGAATTATTCAAAAGAATAAAAATTCCCCTTTAACAATATTTTCTTTATAACTTTCCCAAACCTAACTGGGACAGCTTTGTCACTTCTTTTGGAAGGACATTTAAGTACTGTACCGCATGACATCCTACTGTTTCCCTGGAGTGATAGAGCCTGCAAATTTCCGGTACAATATTGTCTCTACCATGCGTATTATAGCCATGTGAAAATGTCCCATATGAGGACTAATTCTGCTTCAAATAAATTAGCGCCCGAAGAATGTAAAGACACAACAACGTCAAAATATTCAACTCAAAATTTTTTTTCTTTGCAATCGTCCCTAAATTTCAATCCAGAGATGATCCTTAATACCTTTCTCTGCATTCTAAGTAGTTTCGGAGTATGAGCAGAGTGCACCCTGAACAAGATTCCATGGGATAGTACCCCTCGATTACAATATACTTCAGCTGTCTAATAGCAAATATATGTTTAGATATTTTCTTGCACAGATTTGCAATATTCGATTCCTAGATCGACCCATAATCCAATACTATTCATTACATAAGGGGAAGGTTGTCAATTACAAAACTGTGAAAGCGAGATTTTTGGCAGTGTCGTAGGGCAATGAGGAGATCATGTTGATTTTCCCTAAAGATCGTCCCGTGGTTGTATACTGCCATAATTAGGTCTATGCTATACTGTGGTGCCCTTGTTTGGTAGCTCAGACCCAAGCTGGTAACAACGGCATCCTCCTTCCTGCGCCTGCAGGAATAGGTCTGTTGGCCTGTGCCGGGGGAACGCAAACGGTTCCCGCTGCGGCCCTGGAGGCTCTTCTTTGCCTTCCTCCACATGTTCTTCATGTAAAATGGCAGGCGGTTACAGCTGTCTTTAGACTGCACATATGGGTGCTTTGGAGTAACTGGTTAGGAATTAGTGGGCATTCGTGGATCCTACAGGACTGCTCTAAGGACAGAATTTCTCCTAAACATCTATTTAATAATTACTTAATTCCACAGCATTGAGTTGAAAGTCATAAATGCCGAGGGTATAGTTTTTGGTGTAGGAACACAAGGGCAAGAAAAATACTCAAAGATTTATCGAGCACTTACAGCTAAAACCTAACCGGGTCGAATGTTCTAGAATTTTTACTTGTTTACAAATATCCTTGAGAGTTTTAAGTTTCTCATTTGACTATCCGAAACCGTCACCATCAGCTTTCGGCATCGCTATTTCTTGGCGCTCAATTTGATCTTTCGTAGTTTGTTTTACAGTTTGATATACTTTTCCCTAACTCACAGCTTGACTCTAATGTATTCAATCGGTACCATCCTCCCTTTCTCGTCACCAACAGCACCAGGAATAGAAAAATTCTTGTTGTAGTTTACACTTGATTACTTTGATGCAACTGCCACATTTTTTTGCTTTATTGCAGTATCGCTCACAATTTATTTACTCTGTTCACATTTGGCATATTATTTTTGTATATTCTTGGGTCAACACACTCAAACCCTGCAGTTGCACCCCCTTCCATACCGACATGTGAAGCAATGAGGTTCATCGGAATTCCCTTTATCAGGACAATTCTTTCTTCCATCTCTTGTACTAATTTATGTAATATACAATCTGTTCTTGCAGCAGTTTATTCTAATTTTTGAGATATCCATTCTCTAATTTAAGATATTCCTCTCATAAGACAGATTTCACTACACGTACACCTGTACACCCATTTTCTTAAACTGCCCTGCCCTGGTCGTCCGATTTTCATACACCACTATTTCATCACAATTACGATCTACTCTCTCAGTAGTAACACTGCGCACTTCTTGACATGCACGTCGAGCTCCAATCGGCCTCTATCATATTGACCAAATTTAGCGCATTATTTTCTTAACCGTCGCTTTCCTTCCCATACCGATATTCTGTCTTAAATAAATGAATTTTATTGCAGTCTATTCAAATAAATATTTTGCGAGTGGGTTCTTACCATTTATTTTGTTGTCCATCTATGGCTGAACCAACGACCACAATGCAAACCAATTATATGGATGCTCCCTGGTAAATCAAATTGGCCAATTCTGAACACATAATGTATTTTACTATTGTCTTTCGAGATATAAGATTAGTTTTACTTAAATCAATTTTTATTCCAACTTGTTGTATTCATCGTTTAATTCTTTAAGTTTCTATTAGCCTTTGACTCTAAGAGATGCCATTACTACATGACTTTGATCTAACTACTATATAATTGAATAAAAATTGAAAAGCTAAACGGGAAAACTATGATACTATAAGTTATATAATATGTTAACGTCAAAGAGTAAATCATAAGCATTTTATCAAAATCGACTGCTTCAATTTTTGCCATTCCTTTGTACGTCTATAATAGTTATTTAGTCTATGTAAGAACTCTATGTAAAGATCGTTCAGTTTGGCAATTCTCAAAATACAAAGCTCCCTTGTTTGTCGTAGTCAATATGTTGGTACTATTTACATACTTAAGTGCAGTTTACGTTATGCGATTTTGCTTGCGATTTTGCATACAAGTTGTCACAAGACACAATGCTTATCGTAATATTTGCTTATGACTTTGCTTACGAGTTCGCCTTCGGGCCGTAACGTATGCTAAATCGTATATCGTGAACTCCGAAATATTTTTTTATGACAACTTGTATGCAAAATCGCAAGCAAAATCGCATAACGTAAATAAATTCTATTTTTAAATGTTACAAAAAAAATGTTGATCAAAATAATATAATTTTCATTATGCACAGATGCTGTCATTTCAACAACAATCCGATATTTCAACAAACATTAATATTAACATTTATTATTTTCCAATAAAATAATTTGTATGATTTACAGACCCTTGTGGATCGACCACAAATAAATTAACCTTTCTGTTGTCAAAAAACATTAAAAATTCCCAGTGACACAATTTGCAAAAATCCTGTCATCAATAATCTTTCATTTTTTTTGACATTTCAAACCAATAAATATAATTCAGACTGCTCTATGTTCGGCGCGGAGACGGTTCGGCGCGAGCCTTATTTTATTTGTAGCATTTATATTCTATATTGAATATTGCTATCCCAATCTTTCGGGATTTACAAATCCGTTTGAAGGGGAGGATTACATTTTTACAAACATCTCTTCCATTTTCTTATGGGACCTCGCCATTATTTTCCTCCTTACGCCTTTTGCGCGTTTCAATTTCTATTCGTATATAGCACAAGCACCCGGCTCAACGTCTCGGAGTTAAAAGATTAACTTGAATTTTCATCAGGCAGACATTAGGAACCACCACGTTATCAATAGCAAATTTTTTATTAAGCGGTCCGGGTTGGCGTGCCGGCCCCTAATATGATAATCCGAAAATTTTCTTGGATTGGTATTTCTGATAAAAAATTTACCTATATAAATGATGCACAACACTTTGTCAGTATCAAAATTTTTATAAAACTGTAGTGACTCAAAATATCATTTTGATCTCTTCGCTAATCCAAAAATGTTAAATATTGTAAGTAAACGCCAGAAGGAAAAGTTCTCGAATAATGGATTCATATATATCTTTGATCGTATGAGCGCTTCCGGATCGAAAATATTTTGGCGATGTGAAAGGAAAGACTCTTGCAAAGGTCGAATTCACACTGAAAATGGTATTGTAGTCAAAATGGTTAATGATCATTCTCATGACAGTTCGGCAGCCAAAGTTGAGGTTGATGTAGCTGTATCTGCAATGAAGCGAAGAATTGAAGAAGATGTTCCGGAAAGAACTTCGCAAATTATAGATGCTTGCCTCGGCGAATTATCCGAAGGCGCTTTAGCCGCTATGCCAAACCACGCTGCATTACGAAAAGTAATCCGAAGGACGAGAAATGTTGTGCAAGCTGTTCCCCCCGCGCCTGAAAATGTACAAGATTTAATAATTCCTGAAAAATATAAAATTTACTATCTCCAGCCCGGTATTCAAGAAAACTTTTTACTGGCTGATAGTGGTCAAGTTGCCGGAAGAATTCTTATTTTTGGTCGTGAACGAAACCTTCGCATTTTGAGCGAATGTGACCATTGGTTTATAGATGGGACCTTTAAAATTACGCCACCGTTATTTTCGCAGGTGTATGTAATCTTGGCGGAGAAATATGGAGGAGTTCATCCATTGTTATACGCGCTTCTTCCTAACAAACAAGCTGCAACATACACAACAATGCTAGATATGTTGAAAAATTTGGAACCAAATTTGAATCCAGTACATATTTCATGTGATTTTGAATTGGCTGCGATTTCTGCGTTTAGAAACGCATTTCCTACAGCGGAAATGCAGGGATGCTTTTTTCATTTGACTAAAAATATGAAAAAACAACTCACAAATTTCAATGTAATTGGGAACTACAACACAGACTCTAATTTTGCTTTGTATGCTAGAATGGTGGTGTCTCTTGCATTTGTACCAACTGCAGATTTAGATCATGCAATAGACAGGTTAGCTGGAGCGTTGCCTATCGAACTACAACCACTGTTGCATTGGTTTGAAGATTTTTATGTTGGCCGAATGAATCGTCGAGGAAATGGTAGAAGGCCTGCAGTTTTCAGCCCAGAATTGTGGTCTTTATATAATCGCGTTTTGAATGACATGGATAGAACAAACAACCATGCTGAGGCGGCACATCGACGCCTCCAATTGGAAATGGGAATGGATCATCCAATTTTGTGGAAATTTACAGACGGATTGAAAAAAATTCAGAAAGGTCGTGATATGTTTTATGAACACCTACTAGCAGGTCACGAGCCACCAAAAAAATTGAAGAAATATCGTGATGCTGATAAACGTATCAAAACCATTGAGAGTGATTATGCGAATCGGGATATAATCGACTATCTGCGAGGATTGTCTTATAATTACGAGATGAGTGCATAGGAAAACAATCATTGCAGCATTACAGCTATAACAACCTCTTCTTTTGTACATTAATAAATTTATTATCCACATTATTTATCTATCAATATTATATTAAAAAAATTTTTTTGATTAGTTAAATAAACAATTAATTAACCATGATCAGATAGAAGTCAAATAGTTTAAGTTTAAGTTTTTTTTTTGTTTTTGTTTATGCGTGTCGGAAGGGGGAAAATCTTAAAAAAGACACCACCAGCCCGTAATGGATGGTAGTGTGGGGTCAGCCCACTAAAAACCCCCTCCCGGATACCTTACGGTACTTCTTCCGCTATCGAGTCCATTGTATTACTTTATTTTTTTTTGCTCATTTTTAAACCGATTCACAATGCCGACAATGCTAGAAATGTTTGCTGCCTTTAGGTGGTCTCTCGGCATTATCGTTTGACTGGTAAAATTTCAACAAAGGCAGGTACAATCAGGGACTTTTTAGTCTACGTGATTTGTGGTACTCGAAACCAGTGCGAATTGCAGTCGACAATTGAAATCGCAACAAAGTCGAGCAATATGCAGTCGATGGAGCGGAAGGGGTGATTTTATTACCCTGTTTGATATGTTAAAATAGTAGAATGGGGACCGTAGGCTTTAAGAAGAGTCCTTTGCAGGAAAAGACGATGACGGTTAATTAAAATAAAATCCTTTAATTTTATCTTAATGCCAAAGGATACACAATATTTTTGGTAGTTCCGTTCGGTGTATAAATGTACAAATTTTTTGGTGTGCCAACTCGGGAGCAAGTAACATACAATTGGCCATGTGAAAAACACGAATTCTCCAAATTCAAGCCAGCAACAGTTAATGATTGCCCTTGTGCTTTGTTGATGGTAATCGCGAAGGCAAGACGCAAGGGAAACTGAAGCCGCTTAAACTCGAATGGTAAATCGTTGGTAATCATGGGTATGCGTGGAATCAGCACATCTTCCCCTTTAAATTTGCCACTGATGAACTACGAAAACGAAGAAGTAAATTTTCAAATAATTTTCCAATGCTATCGCCTTGAAATCCCAAATTGAAATTTTTCTTTTCGAAAATAGAATCTTTAAAGACGAGATCTCGTTTGGCGAGCAGTTTTAAGATTTTTCGATGTAAAGAGTTTCCAAAAATTATTCTTCCTTTGTGGAAAAATTTAAGGAAACGTAGACCACCTTTTCAAAAACTTGACAAAATTACAAACTCGAGGGCTTAAAATTAACTCGGGATGCGATGTAAAATTTTAAAAAATTATCACAATATTTTATCGCGAGTATGAAGTATGCCCGTTAAAATTTGAACGTTAATCTAACACTTTCTTCGGCACATTATGTGGGGACGTTTAAAAATTTTTTTGTAAATTTTGGAAAATTAAAATTTTTTTTTCACCTACCGGCTATATTCCCCAAACCAAACGGAAAGTGTTCTATAACATTTTTCGAAAAACCATCTCGTTTTGCTTAAAATGGACTGAAAATATTTATATGCAAAATTGGCCCGTTTTGAAATGGAACTTTTTGACATTTTACGTTTCTGTCATTTGCCACCTTAATTGATATCGCACCAAAAAAAATATAACTATCGAAAAATTGGCGCTCGTAAAATGCCACCCGAAACCGTTTCTAAAAATAAAAATTTTTTCATAATCGTGGCGCCACGACGGCATTTACGTCAGAATTTAGAAAATTTTTCAAGCGGCTCTGCCGTCCTTATTTACCGATCGATTTTTAATTTTTCTTCGGCATCTAAAGCAATTCCCGAGACCCCACAATATTGCATCTATAACTTTTTTTCCTATCGCGCACCGAAAAGCTGTAAAACGAAGAAGTAAATTTTCAAATAATTTTCCAAAGCTATCGCCTTGAAATCCCAAATTGAATTTTTTTTTTCGAAAATTGAATGTTTAAAGACGACATGTCGTTTGGCGAGCAGTTTTAAGAATTTTCGATGTAGAAAGTTTTCAAAAATTATTCTTCCTTTGTGGAAAAATTTAAGGAAACGTATACCAATTTTTTTGTGCGGATAATTTAAAATTTTTTTTTTCGTATTTAGCATTTAGATGCTTAGGGGGAATGAGATATCAATTTTGGTGATGATCGATGAAGGTCCAAAAGAAACTTTTTTTGTGCGGGTAATTTTAAAATTTTTTTTTCGTATTATTCTTTTAGACGATTAGTGGGAATCAGATATATATTTTTTTAAATTTCTGAGTGTCTTTAGTCCAAAATTTTGTGGAGGGGGAGAAAATTATATTTTTATAAAATTGTTTTATGTTACCTATTGATATACCAAATATGAGGAATTTATTGCAGACTTTAATAAAAACTCTTGTAGTGGGGGTAAATGTGAAAAAAAATTTCCACTTTTAAAGAGGGCGTGTCTAAAGACCACCGATATGTGAATTTCATTAGAAACAAAGAAGAATTTGATTTGGACTTTGGAGTAGGGGTATAAAACAATTGGCTTTCCCTGACGTTATTGTGTCTTAATTATTGGGTAACATAATCTTAGGTGTTAAATTTATTTCGGGTAGTACACTGTTGTAGTATGTGTATTATTTTTCTACTTTACTTTATTAGTATCACTCGTATGTTTTTCACTTCACTTTCCGTCACTTTGACACTATCTTTTAATAATGTCGAAGGAAAGGAGCGCCTTGCTAAAACGCGCACTATTTATGGTTTACCCTTTACATGATTTACGTCAATGTCAGAATTTTAGAATTAAACTTTTAGAGTGCCTTGCTAAAACGCGCACTATTTATGGTTCACCCTTTACATCATTTATGTCAATGTCATTTAATTAAACTTTTAGTGTCAAAATCGCTCGTAACTATGACAACGACGTTGACCTGAAGCGTTTAACTCCAGATGACCGTCTTATGGTGGCGAATTACTAAAATCAAAGACGACGAAAAGTTTACTCTTGATCCTCGCCAGATCTCGTGAAAGTTTCAACGCCCACAGTTACGGGATTTAGGCGTCTATGCGGAACACACACACACACACCCTTACCCACACACATACAAGCATTTTTATATAATACTAGCGCCTGCGGCGCTAGACATACGTATAGTAAACAGAAACAACACATTATGAACAATTTTTTTATTATTTCAACTTTAAAATGACCCTAGATCCAAAGATAATGAGTTTTTTTTTTGTTTTTGTTTATGCGTGTCGGAAGGGGGAAAATCTTAAAAAAGACACCACCAGCCCGTACTGGATGGTAGTGTGGGGTCAGCCCACTAAAAACCCCCTCCCGGATACCTTACGGTACTTCTTCCGCTATCGCGTCCATTGTACTACTTTATTTTTTATGCTCATTTTTAGACCCACAGACATTTTTAGAGTCACAGTGTCGACAGTGCTAGATATGATTGCAGCCTTTAGGTGGTCTCTCGGCCTTATCGTTTGACTGGTAAAATTTCAACAAAGGGAGGTACAATCAGGGACTTTTTAGTCTACGTGATTTGTGGTACTCTAAACCAGTGCGAACTGCAGTCGACGATTAGCCCCTGGACCATGCTATGCGGCTCGAAATCGCAACAAAGTCGAGCAATATGCAGTCGATAGAGCGGAAGAGGTGATTTTATTCTGTTTCATATGTTAAAATAGTAGAATGGACCGTAGGCTTTAAGAAGAGTCCTTTGCAGGAAAAACGATGACGGTTAATTAAAATAAAATCCTTTAATTTTATCTTAATGCCAAAGGATACACAATATTTTTGGTAGTTCCGTTCGGTGTATAAATGTACAAATTTTTTGGTGTGCCAACTCGGGAGCAAGCAACATACAATTGGCCATGTGAAAAACACGAATTCTCCAAATTCAAGCCAGCAACAGTTTCGCCAGCTCTTGACGTCGAAGCTCTGTCGCGTAATGCTTCAAGCCGAATTTTGCGTACTTCCTCAGTTTCGGCAGCTCTTTTTTTACTTACCTTCTTAGCCTTTGTTATTGGTGTTTTATTTCCTATAAATGCTTTTTTAGGTGGCATTGTATGTATATTTAGCAAAATTAACGTAGTTTTATGTCAATGTCAGTTTCACTTTCTATAAAAGAAAATAGAATGCGCTGATAAATTAGGTAAATCTCGAAAATTGAAATCGTAAAATGTTTGGGCCACTTTCGTATTATTCATTTAGATGATTAGGGGGAATCAGATATCAATTTTGGTGATGATCGATGAAATTCGAAAAAAAACTTTTGTTTTGGGGATAAATTTTAAAATTTTTTTTCGTATTATTCATTTAGATGATTGGGGGGAATCAGATATCAATTTTGGTGATGATCGATGAAGTTCCAAAAAAAACTTTTGTTTTGCGGATAAATTTTAAAATTTTTTTTCGTATTCTTCATTTAGATGATTAGGGGGAATCAGATATCAATTTTGGTGATGATCGATGAAGTTCCAAAAAAAACTTTTGTTTTGCGGATAAATTTTAAAATTATTGTTCGTATTATTCATTTAGATGATTGGGGGGAATCAGATATCAATTTTGGTGATGATCGATGAAGTTCCAAAAAAAACTTTTGTTTTGCGGATAAATTTTAAAATTTTTGTTCGTATTATTCATTTAGATGATTGGGGGGAATCAGATATCAATTTTGGTGATGATCATCCGTCATCTGTGATCCCATCCGTCATCTGTCATCTGTCAGCTGTCATCTGTCATCTGTCATCCGTCATCTGTCATACATACATACATACATACACACATACATACATAATCTTCACGTAAAGTTACATCTTCATGTAAAGTTAAATCTGTATGTACAAAATGATTTTTAGGTTATGTAGTTATGTAGTGACACTATCGGGGGGCCCATGGGGGCTATTCAACACTATCAGGTTCACTCTCTAGGTTATGAAAAGGGGGCGCGTCTTGCTAAAACGTTTTATGTTACCTACTATTGATATTATACCAAATATGTATCGTGCCAAATATGAGGAATTTATTCTCGACACATATGTACATACCCATACACATTAATTACTTCAATTATTATCTATTAGTGGTATTTTAATTTAATATATGTTTTCTTATCCCTTCTTAGACAGCTTTGCACACTTTTATGATATATTTATGAGTTATTTATTTATGAATTAATACAATTATGACTTTGTATTAATTTGCAATGAACACAATTAATTAATGTACACTGAATGTCATAATTTAATTCATTTGTCACCTTATAACTTGATTTTTGATAATTTTAAAAATATTGTGCAACGCTACTGACTATAATATGTCAATGTCATTTTTAAGGTTAGTCAAAGTTGTGCCCCCTATTTGTCGAGCCGCTACTGACTATAATATGTCAATGTCATTGAATCTTTATTGTGCAACGCTACTGACTATAATATGTCAATGTCATTTTTAAGGTTAGTCAAAGTTGTGCCCCCTATTTGTCGAGCCGCTACTGGCTATAATATGTCAAAGTCATTGAATTAATCTTTTAGCGTCAAAATCGCATCGTAACTATGACAACGACTGTGACCTGAAGTGTTTAAGTGCTGATGACCGTCTTATGGTGGCGAATTAGTAAAATCAAAGACGACGAAAAGTTTACTCTTGAATGTCGCCAGATCTCGTGAAAGTTTCAACGCCCACAGTTACGGGGTTTAGGCGTCTATGCGGAACATACACACATATATACATATATTTATCAAGTGTATCATGTCACTTCCAAAGTAGATACATTTGCAACGGAGTCACTTCATATATATCGTCGTGACTTCCGATTTTGGAAGTCACTACGAATCTCCATGTTTTTAGTGTTTAACGGGTAGTGTATGGGATCAGGCGTTAAAATCCGAAATATTTACTGGAAGTGACTCCGGAGCACTCGTACTTGCAAAAAAATGTTTTAGTTCCACTGTATATGGCTGGCGCTAGCGTCGCATATATGATAATATATATGAAAAAGTATCAACGGGACCGTGCAACTTCCGTTAATACGACTGCACGTTCTCACTTCTTTTTATCGGCAACATTGCATTAGACATTTCTTGGAAATCAGTTTCTATATTTAATTTTGATTAGAATTATTAATTTAATACTCTTTAGATTTAATAATGGTATACCATTAAAAATCTGTGCAAATTTCTGTTGATTATACATTATAATAATTAAAAATAATTAAAATCAATTCTGTTTAAAATTTTTTGAACTATTATAATTTCGGCTTTTTCTCTAGTAGAATGCGCCGAGACGCGCGCGGCGTACAGTAATTGAAAGTAGGCATCTGAGTGAAAAAAAACTTTAAATTTATTCAAAATATTTATAGGTCATTGAAACTAGCTAGGACACAGCATATCATATCGGCAATCAAGTTCCCATTTTATTTGATGACGTATCCCATGACGTGCCAATTTCTGTTTTAGATAACTACCTACTTTTAAAAATGATGACATTTATTTTTTTTTCCTCTTATATAGCGTTTGTAACAACAAGGTCATTACGCTTTTTGTTGGTATGGGTTTATTATTTTTTAAACAAAGGAGAAGGTGACCAATTATTTCCATTTTACATGTTACATTTTTGTAGAGCTCTGAACAACATACGAATATAACAAACTTAAATTGTTTTCTTAAACTTGTTATTGTGAAATACCTTTTCTCAACAAAAATGGTGAAAAAATAGTAATTTCTTTTAAAAGTGTGATAAAAATTTACTTATTTAAAAAATGAGGCTAAATAAACGCCCATCATTATCACGTTACAGTCTTATTTTTTAAAAGAAAGAGTAGGAAATCAATTTCCACTTTACTTTCGTTACATTTTTGTAGAGCTCTGAATAACATACGAAATATACCAATCATGGTCCGGTCAAATTAGACCAAAAAATAGGAGTGAGGTTGCAATAATTCGCACCCAGCTGAAAATTGGTAGGATTGTTCAAAACACCATCATAAATAAAATCTAAAAAGTTCTCATCGATCCGACACCTGGAAAAAAATTTATTCGGGGTCAAAGGTCACTAAAACGGGTTCTTCGCGATTTTCAGCAAAACGGTAAGTTTTATCATAAAATTATCCCCTTCAAAAATTGTAGATCAGATAATTATCTATAAAAAATGTCTAAATACTTTTTCCTAAGAGTCACCGTTTTTGAGATATAACGATTCGAAAAGTTGAAAGAGTTGTAATCGTCATTTAGGTGCAAATAAATAAAATGAATTTGTGCTAGCTCTAAATATCCCAGTGCTAGGTTTATGGGTAAAAATATTAACCGGGGGGGGGCTAGCGTTACTTTGCCCCCCCCCCGGTTTCAAAGTCGATTTGTGAAAATACTGTAATGGTGCTAGCTTTCATATTTGGGTACTAGCTCTAAGGATCCCAGTGCTAGGTTTTTGGGTAAAAATATTAACCGGGGGGGGGGTAGCGTTACTTTGCCCCCCCCCCGGTTTCACAGTCGATTTGTGAAAAAACTGTAATGGTGCTTGCTTTCATATTTGGGTGCTAGCTCTAAGGATCTCAGTGCTTGCTTTTGGTGTAAAAATATTAACCGGGGGGGGGGGGGCAAAGTAACGGACCCTCTAAATACTTTTTTTCCTAAGAGTCACCGTTTTTGAGATATAACGATTCGAAAAGTTGAAAGAGTTGTAATCGTCATTTAGGTGCAAATAAATAAAATGAATTTGTGGAAAAACTATAATGGTGCCAGCTTTCATATTTGGGTGCTAGCTGGTGCTAGCTCTAAGTATCCCAGTACTAGGTTTATGGGTAAAAATATTAACCGGGGGCTAGCGTTACTTTGCCCCCCCCCCCCGGTTTCAAAGTCGATTTGTGAAAATACTGTAATGGTGCTAGCTTTCATATTTGGGTGCTAGCTGGTGCTAGCTCTAAGGATCCCAGTGCTAGGTTTTTGGGTAAAAATATTAACCGGGGGGGGGGCTAGCGTTACTTTGCCCCCCCCGGTTTCAAAGTCGATTTGTGACAAAACTGTAATGGTGCTAGCTTTCATATTTGGGTGCTAGCTGGTGCTAGCTCTAAGGATCTCAGTGCTTGCTTTTGGTGTAAAAATATTAACCGGAGGGGGGGGGGGCAACGTAACGGACCCTCTAAATACTTTTTTTCCTAAGAGTCACCGTTTTTGAGATATAACGATTCGAAAAGTTGAAAGAGTTGTAATCGTCATTTAGGTGCAAATAAATAAAATGAATTTGTGGAAAAACTATAATGGTGCCAGCTTTCATATTTGGGTGCTAGCTGGTGCTAGCTCTAAGTATCCCAGTACTAGGTTTATGGGTAAAAATATTAACCGGGGGCTAGCGTTACTTTGCCCCCCCCCCCGGCTTCAAAGTCGATTTGTGAAAATACTGTAATGGTGCTAGCTTTCATATTTGGGTGCTAGCTGGTGCTAGCTCTAAGGATCCCAGTGCTAGGTTTTTGGGTAAAAATATTAACCGGGGGGGGGGGGGGGGGCTAGCGTTACTTTGCCCCCCCCGGTTTCAAAGTCGATTTGTGACAAAACTGTAATGGTGCTAGCTTTCATATTTGGGTGCTAGCTGGTGCTAGCTCTAAGGATCTCAGTGCTTGCTTTTGGTGTAAAAATATTAACCGGAGGGGGGGGGCAAAGTAACGGACCCTCTAAATACTTTTTTTCCTAAGAGTCACCGTTTTTGAGATATAACGATTCGAAAAGTTGAAAGAGTTGTAATCGTCATTTAGGTGCAAATAAATAAAATGAATTTGTGGAAAAACTATAATGGTGCCAGCTTTCATATTTGGGTGCTAGCTGGTGCTAGCTCTAAGTATCCCAGTACTAGGTTTATGGGTAAAAATATTAACCGGGGGCTAGCGTTACTTTGCCCCCCCCCCCGGTTTCAAAGTCGATTTGTGAAAATACTGTAATGGTGCTAGCTTTCATATTTGGGTGCTAGCTGGTGCTAGCTCTAAGGATCCCAGTGCTAGGTTTTTGGGTAAAAATATTAACCGGGGGGGGGGCTAGCGTTACTTTGCCCCCCCCGGTTTCAAAGTCGATTTGTGACAAAACTGTAATGGTGCTAGCTTTCATATTTGGGTGCTAGCTGGTGCTAGCTCTAAGGATCTCAGTGCTTGCTTTTGGTGTAAAAATATTAACCGGAGGGGGGGGGGGCAACGTAACGGACCCTCTAAATACTTTTTTTCCTAAGAGTCACCGTTTTTGAGATATAACGATTCGAAAAGTTGAAAGAGTTGTAATCGTCATTTAGGTGCAAATAAATAAAATGAATTTGTGGAAAAACTATAATGGTGCCAGCTTTCATATTTGGGTGCTAGCTGGTGCTAGCTCTAAGTATCCCAGTACTAGGTTTATGGGTAAAAATATTAACCGGGGGCTAGCGTTACTTTGCCCCCCCCCCCGGTTTCAAAGTCGATTTGTGAAAATACTGTAATGGTGCTAGCTTTCATATTTGGGTGCTAGCTGGTGCTAGCTCTAAGGATCCCAGTGCTAGGTTTTTGGGTAAAAATATTAACCGGGGGGGGGGGCTAGCGTTACTTTGCCCCCCCCGGTTTCAAAGTCGATTTGTGACAAAACTGTAATGGTGCTAGCTTTCATATTTGGGTGCTAGCTGGTGCTAGCTCTAAGGATCTCAGTGCTTGCTTTTGGTGTAAAAATATTAACCGGAGGGGGGGGGGGGCAAAGTAACGGACCCTCTAAATACTTTTTTTCCTAAGAGTCACCGTTTTTGAGATATAACGATTCGAAAAGTTGAAAGAGTTGTAATCGTCATTTAGGTGCAAATAAATAAAATGAATTTGTGGAAAAACTATAATGGTGCCAGCTTTCATATTTGGGTGCTAGCTGGTGCTAGCTCTAAGTATCCCAGTACTAGGTTTATGGGTAAAAATATTAACCGGGGGCTAGCGTTACTTTGCCCCCCCCCCCGGTTTCAAAGTCGATTTGTGAAAATACTGTAATGGTGCTAGCTTTCATATTTGGGTGCTAGCTGGTGCTAGCTCTAAGGATCCCAGTGCTAGGTTTTTGGGTAAAAATATTAACCGGGGGGGGGGGGGCTAGCGTTACTTTGCCCCCCCCGGTTTCAAAGTCGATTTGTGACAAAACTGTAATGGTGCTAGCTTTCATATTTGGGTGCTAGCTGGTGCTAGCTCTAAGGATCTCAGTGCTTGCTTTTGGTGTAAAAATATTAACCGGGGGGGGGGGCAAAGTAACGGACCCTCTAAATACTTTTTTTCCTAAGAGTCACCGTTTTTGAGATATAACGATTCGAAAAGTTGAAAGAGTTGTAATCGTCATTTAGGTGCAAATAAATAAAATGAATTTGTGGAAAAACTATAATGGTGCCAGCTTTCATATTTGGGTGCTAGCTGGTGCTAGCTCTAAGTATCCCAGTGCTAGGTTTATGGGTAAAAATATTAACCGGGGGGGGCCTAGCGTTACTTTGGCTCCCCCGGTTTCAAAGTCGATTTGTGAAAATACTGTAATGGTACTAGCTTTCATATTTGGGTGCTACCTCTAAGGATCCCAGTGCTAGGTTTTTGGGTAAAAATATTAACCGGGGGGGGGGCTAGCGTTACTTTGGCCCCCCCCCCGGTTTCAAAGTCGTTTTGTGAAAAAACTGTAATGGTGCTAGCTTTCATATTTGGGTGCTAGCTAGTGCTAGCTCTAAGGATCTCAGAGCTTGCTTTTGGTGTAAAAATATTAACCGGGGGGGGGGGGGCAAAGTAACGGACCCCGTATTTAGACATTTTTTATAGATAATTATCTGATCTACAATTTTTGAATGGGATAATTTTATGATAAAACTTACCGTTTTGCTGAAAATCGCGAAAAACCCGTTTTAGTGACCTTAGACCCCGAATAAATTTTTTTCCAGGTGTCGGATCGATGAGGACTTTTGAGATTTTATTTATGATCGTGTTTTGAACAATCCTACCAATTTTCAGCTGGGTGCGAATTATTGCAACCTCACTCCTATTCTTTGGTCTAATTTGACCGACTATAAAAGTTATTTTTAAACTTAAGTTAGTAAAAAATTATCAATCACTTATAAGTATCATAAAATAAGCTATGCAAATTTAATATTCGTTTGTGTCTTTGTAAATTGCATAAATGTTGAGGAATTTGTTATGGAAATATCGTACACTAGGCTTAATAGGATCTGTGTTTACTATGGTACTTGTTCGGAGTTAACACGTCAAAACATTGAAAAAATTACGTTGTTAATTATGGGGGAATCCTATAATCCTAACGAAATCAATTTGTTTAGACGAGATTTCAAAACTTGATCAATCACAAAGGATGCTTTATAAATATTAGACCCATCTCTACCCATTTATTGTAAGATTTTAGCAACCCCTTCACTTTTTCATACGTAAGAATTTTTTTTTAAGTTTTCAACTTTACCTTCTAAGGGCCTTTTTTGATTTGCTTTATTAATTTTTATTATGAAAAAGTAAAAAATTTCATTGAAAAGTATTAATTATTAAATAATAATGTACTAAGCAAAAGATAAAAAATTGCGTTCAGTACATTATTAAAACGAAGCATATTTCCGGGAATTCCCCGCATCTAGTAATGCGAGCGGTCAACGTCCTTGGTCCTTTTAAGTCAAAGTTTGATCATAATTTACTTTTTTAATAAAATCAACTCTGAAGTTGTCTTACTTTAAATTCTTAATTATGCACTTATACGGTTTTTGCACCTAGCCCTTCAATTATTATAAATAAATTTCAAAATTTTTCATTCCAATGAAGAAAAATATTCGATTTGTTGTGTTGTTACGTTATTGAAGGTCACCGTCGAAATAATGCTATATTTAATTAAAAGATTTTAATTCAATTTTTATTGTTACCTATAGCATATTATTATTATACCCCTTTAATGTTATTAATTTAATTTTGTAACATTTATAAACATCTAAAATGAATAATTAATTTTTTAAATTTGCACTTGAACATTTTAATGAGAAGTGTAAGTACTCGTATCATGATATCATGATGTAAGTATGATTGGAATGTCGCGACGTGGCAGCGCTGCTTGAAGTTTGTACGCGTTCTGTTTATCTGCAAATTCAGAGATTGACTGCATATATGCTCGGAAGTGCCTTCGTCACTTTTATACTCTTGAAAAATAATTTAAAAAATGTCTTCCCCTCTGTTGCAAACCTCGTTAAGAAAGTTCCCCTCAAGCATAAGTAGGAATCTATATATCAATTAAATGCTTGGTAGGGATGGAAGTCAGGTCGCCATTTCTATGCATCGGAAGTCACTCCTTAACAGAGATACATATATATACATACATACATCCATTTTTATATAATTATAATATAAGATGTACAATAAACATAATTCCGGTGATAAAAGCCGAAAATACACATTCTTGTAGTAATCCTGCTAATATTATATCCAAATTATTAAATCCTAATCATGTAATATGAATGTAGGTAGTACATTTGAATTTCGCTACAACCGAAAAAAAGTTTACATTATGACAGTCTATTTTGACGGCTGTCGTTTCATGAACACATGCCGCTATATTAAATGACATTGCTGGCATAGTACATGAACTGCTGAAAAGTTTTACAATTAATTAATACTGTAATACATTATAGTAATACAAGTACACTTAGAGACACAAAATCCATTATTAAATGTTATAGGATAGAATTATATTAATTAGGTATATTAAATAAAATTTTTATTTTAAATCTGAAACTATTCCGACTAAATCAAGTCATTATTACTACTAAATTAATTATAGGACAGAATAAATTTTCGATATATTTCAGAAATTCATGTAAACTATTGTATAGTTTCTATCGTACAGACCTAGGGCTGAGATAAAATTTGATCATCACTCAGAGCTACCCGGACTTCGTCATTGGGACGTCATATGCGGTGAGCGA
This sequence comes from Podabrus alpinus, assembly GCA_932274525.1. Classification (NCBI taxonomy): domain Eukaryota; kingdom Metazoa; phylum Arthropoda; class Insecta; order Coleoptera; family Cantharidae; genus Podabrus; species Podabrus alpinus. Next base: position 25,396,680 of record OW026454.1, read on the forward strand.
GCCCAAGGGCTGTTATCGAACGGTGACAGGTCTTCAGGTAACTCCGTACGTTTTGTAGCGTCTGTCGTTCCCAATATACCGAATGGCAATCAAGCGCTTTCATTGGCTGATACAAAACTTTCCGAGTTTTTGAATCATTCTCTTATATTATATATTAATGTCATTGAGTAAAATGCTGCTGGGGGTGCCTCCAAATTGGTTGAAAACATCGTGCCTCAAATTTCATTTTATTTCCAAACGAAATTGTTAATTTATCTAACACCTTTCTCGATTACTCCCACAGCAATATGATCGAGCAATATGCGCCCACGCTTATTTAAAAAATTATTAACAAAATATGTTTAATGAAACTTTAATTTTTTTCTTATTTTCGCTTTTATTTTAAATATATTTTACAATCAAAATTTTTCGATTGGCCACTTCTATGGTTTTACGCCAAGTTATTTGAAGTCTTGCACTATACAAAATTAAATTTACCATTTATCGCCTGATCCATAGGCACAGCAAATTTTTAGTGTTTGCAAAATTAATATACAAAAAATACGCCAGTTACACCTTCGACATTTGAATATACGAATCCTTCAAGGTCTACCTGCGAAAAATCGGCAGATTCGTGGGTTTTCTCCTCGTTTACCATCTAATCAATTTGATAGTTCCCTAACTGAAATTAAACCTTCTAAACTATTTACAAAATTAACCTGTCCCAAACTATTTCCAATTTATCCAAAATCATAATTAATTGCGTGTTAAAATTTTCATTCATCAAATCAAATTTGGTTTGACCTGAAGAGGAGTCCATATTCCATACTTTGAATTGGACTCCTATTTTATAATAATCTGGACTTTTCTTTAATGGCGTCCATATTTTGGGTACTGAACCGACCAACCTTCACGTTTCTCAAATTTTTAACTAATGAAACTTAATCCTCGTACCGTTTCCATTTATATTTTGATCTTTTTCTCGTTCTTCTTATATCCAGTTTTCGTCCATTTTTCAATTTTATTTTTTCTAATACTTTTAGTGCTCAATTTCCCCCTGGAACTAAGTTTTCGATTCTTCCGATTTTTTAAATTTTCCTATTTTTCTTTAATTTTTTTATTTAGTAGTTTCTTAATTACTTCTATGAAATGTTCATTTTGGATACAAGATTCATTTTGTCATTTGATTGTATTATCAACAATGGTACTGAAACATCCGTCTCTATTTTGTTGTCTAATTCAGGTTCAATTGCTGTTCAAACCTGTTCGACCAATTTTCCATCCCAAAGTAAGTTTTTCCGTTCAAGTTTTCTTTGAATTGACAAGCGACTTTTGAGACTTTCTGATTGAACAGATCAACAAAATTATAAAAATAGTAATTTATGCTCGCTAGATTTCATTTAAAAATTAATATTCAAACAAAATTGTAAAATCGATTTACCTCATTGTATTCCAACCGAACAGCTTCGATTCATTACTTCAATCCTCTCAAGCTTTTTAAATTTGAGAATTTCCTCGAATTGCTAGCATCTAAGGACAAACTAGAATCACAAAATTGCTTACATAATCAATGCCGAAATTAATTTCTATATGCAACGCTTAGAATTTTATAGTAAGCAAGATATAAATAATTAACATAGGCGGCAAACTAAGGAAACTGAGAAGGGCTTACCACCCCCCTCAAATAAAATTTAGCCCCTCACGATTAGTTAGTAAAAAGATGAAATTCTTACAATTACGAAAGTAAACATTTTTGTAATTTCCTGAACCTTATAATAATATATTGTTTCGAAAATCACACGTAACACCCTTAATTAGGTTAGGAATTCATGAATTAACCGTGTATTATGAATTCGATCTCCACTACAGTTACTATTATCAAAATTAAAAACTAGGTATAATTTATGAATGAAGCCCAAAACTGATATCGATTATTTACAAAAGTCTACTAAGACCAATAATAACATACGCGTGCCCTGCATGAGCTGGTGTGTCAAAGACCAGACTACGACCACTGCAGGTTTACCAAAATCGCTGCCTCCCTTATCACAGGATTAGATCGATTCACGAGACTGACAACACTGCACGAAGAGACCAACATATAATTTTTAAAAGACCATATAACGAGACTGTCTGACAAGTTTTACGCTAAACAAATTAAAACTAACGACATCACCAGAGACATTACCAAAAACAACACAAGACGTAAATACAAATTACAGTTTCAAAACTTACCGACATTTAACAGGTGACAACAAAATAATAACGACAACCAATAGCTGCAACGCCTTTGTAAATACATATATTTATAGGACCCAATGATTAACAAAATCGCAAACACAAGCAGAAATTTTTTTTTTCCACAAGATTATTTTTAGTTAGTATGTGTCGTCATTAATTCTTTTATTTATTTGTCTGTTTATTTATTAATCTGTTATTTTGAATCTTTAAGATTCATTAAATATTTTAAGTTGGTTTTTAAATGTTTTTCCAACAAATATAAAAAACGCTAAATAATACCATTTGAACGACAATTTAAAATATAAAATAAATTCATTATGCCGAATTTTTATAAACCAACAGGCTAAAATATCTAAACTGGAGATATGTGTAAGCATGAGGGGCTCCAAACAACAGACAAATATTAAATGTAGGATAAACAACTGCATTGTGTGAGTGTTTTATCTTGCATCAATTGTAAAATTGATAATTTTGAATAAAATTATTTTTGATTTGATTGATTTGATAATTTTGTAACCCTCCTAAAAACCCAGTTGTATTAAGATATTAACCAAAACAAGATTGTTTTACTCAGATTTTTTCTTCTGATACAAAAGTGGTCTGTGGATGAGTGCAATACAATAAGCATTAACTTTCTGTAAATCCCCGCATAAAACAACGCTAGCCCTGATCGAGGCCGGAATAGAAGCTTTAAACGTTGATTACTTTTGCATTTATTCAATAACTCCATTTCAGTGCAGCACCTGAAGTTCAGTAAAGTGAACATAATTTAACGAATAGATTTGGAAATATGGTTTTCCAGAAAGTATTAATTTTCAATACATTTTTCCTGAAAAATATAAAATTTCGTTTTTGGAAATAGTTTTTTCTTAGGAATTCTCTTAAGAAAGTAATAAAATAAAATAATAAAATAAAATAAAGTTGTAGATACCTTAATTCTGCGTCATTAATAGCATTTTCAAATGAAAACATGGTTTTCTTACCTCAAAAACTACTACGATATTACGACTAAAACAAATTTTCTTTAGACTTTAATTGTTCACGTAACGAAGGTGAATAATTTGATTCAAACTTGCAAAAATTCCGGACAAGCTTAAATTTGACAATAATGTCAATTTGACTGTCCAAATGAATTTCCTAAAAGTACCCTCCAATCCCATGCCGGCTTCTCTTCTAATTGGAGATTTTAGCCCCAAGGTACGGTTTTTCTCCTATAACGCGCTTAATTTACAATTAGATGAAAAATCTCTACAAAACAGATTCTTTGAAATTTTCCTGCTACTTCAAGTATAGAAATCGAAAAAGGTTCGAGCAATTGGAATTTTCCAAACATGATTTATTTTTGCATATAACCAGGGCTAGATCCATTCAAAGTTCATGGAGGGGTTGTAAATCATTGTCAAAAAATGCAGAAAAAGTTAATTTTAAAATTTTTTTATTACTTTACGTGCATTTAATCGTTTATTTTTCGATATTTAAAAATTCACGGAGGGAGTATTCCCCCCCTAACCTCACCAACCTGCATCCGCCCTTACCTGTAACTGTAATTTTATCCTTGCAGAAAATTCTCATTAGATCAAAATTTAATAGCAGAAAATTATCTACAAATTTGATTTTGTTAGAGTTTTGTGAGTTGAAATTGCAACCAAATTTTTTAAATTATCTAAAGTAAATTCTAAAATATCTATGTTATAGATAATTTCAGGTTTTTCAATTTTGGTCTAATGATAATTTTTCGTAAAAATTAAACTAAGCAAGTTATAGGCTAGAAACCGTGTTGGACCAACTAAAATCCTTAATTGGGGGAGAAGCTCACAAAAACTTTAAGGGACTTTTGGGGGTTCACTAGGACACTTAGATATGTATTTATGTGTGCTAAATTTAAAGAGCTAAAAATGTTCCTTGCCTAGAGCATAACCATTTAAATCTTAATTTACAGAATTTTGTTGTGCGTTGCACCAAAAATTACTGAAATCCTGAAAAACATACTTTAAATAGGGTATACGAAATGATATACCTAGTTTTTCGGCAATTTAAGACAAAAATAAAAAGCAATTCTCTCCCCCCTCCTCCAAAATATTGGACCTATTGGCTCATATAATGATTTAAATCAATCCATGTAGATACGTGATCATAGCCAAAGGATATAATGCAGATCGGATGCCAACATGAACGTAGTAAATTTGACCGCCACCGCGCCTTCTCCATCCATCATTTGCACCACCAATCATTTAAGCTATGCAAAATATAGCTCAACTTGAAACTAATGTTTAAATTAGGAGCAGGAGGAAGAAGGCAAATTAGAATAAAGAAAATGTGGTTATATTTGAAGAATTTATAATATTTTGTCTCTAACAGGGTTTATTTACCTTAATAAATTGGAAACTAATTTTTTGCTTTACTGTTATTTTGTATCTCATAACTTATTCGTTATTAACAAATAAACCAACACAAAACCACATCAGTTTTTAGTCATCAACTGTAGTAGGTTTAACAGGACCAATAATAGTTTAGCTGGAATCTTTGAACAAAAAATTAAATGTGTAGGTGGGGTAGGTCATACCCAAGTATTTGCAAATATTATATTATACAATGGGTACAATACCTTGGCTAATAATGTAATAAATCATTTAACATATTTTCAATTTACCTCTGAACAAAGAATAACAATAAAATGATTTTAAAACTAGAAGCAACTCTTTTCAATGCACCTAATTCCATAGTTTTGCTTTTGAAAACGCTAAATTAAAAATGAATAATTTACTAAGCAATCATGTAGTCATTTACAATTTCAAAACCGTAGTTAACTCGACCATTCTTACAAAACAATAGATTATAAAGGATTAATGCTTCAAACGTTTTATTACAATTTTTTAACCTTTAACATTAATTTTCAATAATAAATTGCCAAATAAAAATTTATAATAGGTATATTGTTGTGATAATTAACCTTTTATCCTTCAAAATAGTGTATGCGTTCAAAATTTTCTACATAATTCAAAGTTACAGTTTCTCACAATCTAGCGATTTAATTTGAATTCCAAGTGTAATACATATTTCATTTTGTAAAATACATATTTATAATTGCATTCCACCTAACTATACCAATTTAGATTATGTTATCTTGTTAACCATAATAATTAATAATCCACAGTAATCATTTCCAAACATTTTTCCCATGTATGTTGCTTTGTAATTTCATCATTTAAAGAAATATAAGCAACAATTCATACTTGTATTGCCTCCAGCAACTGGCCTACTTTTCACTGAATTTCAGCAAAAGTCGATGGAAGCATAAGTAGTTCTTTCAAATAAATTCTTATTTTTTATTTTTTAAAATCGAAATTTAATAATTATTGGTAGCTGATCGAATTATAATTAAAATATTTGAAATATTGTCGAGAATTCGATCAATAATATCTGCATTGTAAATACCGGATTTCTACAAAGCATAATTACAAAACCAATAAATAGTCAGTACAAAGGTCAGGTCATCGCATCGAAAACACCGTAATAGATTACATGTTTCGATCTTATACCCGTGAGCGTGGTCTGGTCAGATCTGTGTACGATGAAAAATAATAAAATATTTATTTATAAAATAACAGATTATATTAGTAAAATCTACATATTTATTAATTGGAAGTTTAATTATAATATAACGAAAAATTTGTATTGTTACTATTAATGAATATATGCAAGCAAAAATAAATTTTCCTTATCCAAAAATGCAACATTCTTCCAGTTCATTGAAAGTATAGCCTTAGGGACACTATTGTTGGACTTGATATCAAAATGCATTCATGTGATCCGTCTTTGATATGATGCTTTGAATATTATTCTATGCAAGTACTATAACGCAACTTTCTTTTTATCTTTTTTTACGATGTAGTGATAATCCAAGGACATTTTCTTTATATGAATATTCTAACTGATTTTTTTTCAGGTAAACCATCCTACCCTCATTAAGAATTTCCATCAACTAAGTAAGTACTACAACCCCGTACGTAGATGTCAAATAGTAACCCGATGGAATACAAATTTTTAGATTAACAATTTAAAATATTGCGCAAGAAACAATTCTCTTTAAATTTAAATATAAATAACCAACAAAGTGCTGTTGAATAACACGGTAAACTACGAACAATCCACTAAATTTGAATTGTGATTACTTAGACGGCAAGGAAAGGGCGTTTCTGTAAAAGTGATTTTCCTCATGTTGACCTCTCATATAATGCACCCTAAGCTAATACTAAATTCAATCGCATTTAAAGTAAGTTTGTTTTCAATTTGCTTATATGCAGATTAGTTTAATTAAATGAGGTTTGAAAACGTACGGAGTACGAGGTGTTGTTTGATATGGAGAAATTGTTTATAAGATTAAAAAACTCGTACTATAGTAATAACAAACACGCGAAATATTTGTATAATGTTATATGGTTTCAAAACATCATGAGTAGCAATTTAGTTTTTATATCCCCAAATGACTATAATATTAGGGTTTTCCATTGAAAATTTTACACCGTTAATATTTGATAAACAAAAAACCTCCACTACGGAAAAGGAGGTATGAGTATAATATGATCAAAACTTTATATCTCACCTCCACACCCCCAATCATCTAAACTGTATAATTTAAAATATCACCCTTCTCGTAATATTTCAAATTAAAGCTATAACAAATACTACCTTGTGATGCAAAGAATAATAAAATTCAATATAATCACATTTAAATTTTCCAAAATAACTGAATTGAAATGTTGAATTAAGTAATTTTATGAAAATGGATGCAAATTTTAGCCAGAACACAGTAAATCAGAGACAAATGACAATTGGAATTAAAACAAAGGAAAACATGAACAAAAAGGGGGGAATTGGAAAAGGATAGCTTACTACAATTCTGCCGATCTCCAAGTTTCCATATATTCGCAATGAAATGAATCCCATTTCTTTCGTGTTTAAAATTCATTTTTCATATTTTTGAAATGTTTGTATTAATTTAAGAAAAATATTTTAAAAAATTTCTATTCACTTGAATAAATGATATACAATGTGTTCAAATACGAAAATTTAAAACGAACCACGTTTTGTACAAATAATGCAAAATTTTGCAGTATTTAAACTGGGTAACTTAATAATCAAAGCTTTGAATTTAATTCGTTTCAAATTTTAGAAAAATAGAGCACAAAAGCAAATATGTATGTGGTTTTTAAAACTGTATGTAAATTTTAATAATTTGCAAACCGGAATTGTTTGCTAAATTGTTTAGCTTTTAAGCTAATTGGTAAATAATACATAAAAATGCCTAAAGCAATAATTTATAGAGTTAATAATTTTATATTAAATTATTTTTCAATATGCAAGTACTCCTGACGATAAAAGGAAAACTTAAAATTGAATTACATTTTTTAGTGTCTTTAGTAAGGTATCATCAACACCTTCACTCTAATTACTATTTTCTTTGTAGAACTTAGTGGATAAGCAGTACAAAACTTTCGAGTGCTGATCGAATACAATATCGTCATTTAGTGGGGGGGGGGAACTTGGAGAAAATTTAACCGAGTTAGCGCCGATCTTTTCAGTCAATATTCCAAATAACTAACTGTTTATCCCCAATCAAAATAAGAACGGTCACTTCTGGAAATCTGGCACTCTCAGTTCGTTTGTTCATTTCCTTATTATTAGCAACGTAAAATAATCTTTGTGGTGCACCTCGTTTTAACTGAGAAAAACAGCTAATATGTAGCGTACAAGCAAGTCAAACGTTTGCCTACGAACTAAGTGCGAGGCCGAAGGCCAAGCTAATTTCTGTGGTTATATCCCACCAGTCTCGCAGAGCTAAACTGTAATAAATGTAAACAAACATTTTTATTAATGTTTCGCACTTATTTTTATTAAAAAGAAAAATGTGTTATATTAAAATAATTTTCGACAAACAATTTGATTCAGAAAGAAGGCAAAAAAGACACTTTTGTAAAATTTTCTCGTACAACACAGATAGACGTAACATTTTTATTTTAACCCCCATGAACTTCTTAGCTGGTCCTTCCTTCTGTCAAAACCCTAACCATTTTTGTCTTCAAGGTACTGTAGAGTACCCTGGGCCGTTGCGTTGATAATATAATAGGACCTACAGTTTAATGTGAAATTCGAACTACGGCATGATATCACAGGATCCCTTGCAGTTTTAATAATTAATTAATAATTTATTGTCAAGAACGCTCACACGAATTTATATACAAAGCCTTTTTTACTAGCTACTTAAACCTCCTTCATTGGACGATAAGCTTGTTAGCTGTTTTAGGATTTAGTGGTCCTTAAACTATTCTTAGGTCTAGATTAGGTCGGGCTGTTGTGCTATGCGAGGTCACCAGAAGATTTGTGGGGGAGTTCAGATGAGGGTTACCTGATTGATGGTTCCAATATGGCTTTGGGTCGACGGTGCTTTGTGTGTTCCTGGAGCTCCAATTGGCACATCTGTTGAATTAGTGGATTTTCCGTGACCGAAATCTTCTCGCAGACATTTTTCGCTTGGTTATGAAAGAATTTCTCAATGTTTTCCAGTTCGGCATCTGTGTGATCGCTCGCAGTGCATTGTTTTGTATGACATAGAGATTTTTCATGTATGTAGGTGGTTTGGGTAGAACCTACCGTTGATGGATTTGGCGCAATTTGTGACGGTCTTGAAGTCTTCACCCCAGTGGAGCTTGCGGACCAGCATTATACCTAAGTATTTGGCGAACGGTTTTCAGGGAATTTTATCTGATATTCAGACATCAGTTTTCGGAGTTTTAAGTAGTTTTGTAAACATAATCGTGGAACTTTTGCTCAAATCGACCCTGATAAGTCAAATTTCGAACCAGGGTTCCAAATCATGCGCAGATACTTGATGACGAGTCGTCACGATTTCTAGGCAGAGGGACGACGTGAAGATGGCTATGTCATCTGGGTATAGCGTGATGCTGATTCGCAGTAGGAAGACGTACAGTAACGTTCATAATATATTGGCAAAATAGTTTTTTTACAATAACTTTTTCAAATTCCAATTTTTGTCTGATATTTTCAAAATTTATTGTTTATGTAGTTGGGAATTAAAAAGTATAACTACATCTCTTTGAATAACCACATACGTCTTTAAAAATTTTATTTAAAAAAAGTCTAAATATTTCCTTAAAACATGTACATTTAAAAATCGCGTAAATAAAAAATACGGTAGTGTAATTGAATAATCAAGTTCAGAAGTATTTAGTACTTTCTTGCGAATCCTTTTGCAGCAATAACGGCCCTGCACCGTGATTGCATAGAGTCAACCAGCTTCACTAAACGCTCTAATGGAATTTTTGCCCATTCCGTCTGTAAAGCTTCCCATAACTGATTTGTATTTCGGTATGTTGCACTTCTAATGCGTCGTTCGAGCTCTTCCCACAAATGTTCTATCGGATTTAGATCTGGAGACTGACTAGGCCACTCAAACAGGCGAATTTTGATCTTATTCATGTATTCCTTTACATGTTTAGATGTGTGCTTTGGATCATTATCTTGCTGAAATGTCCATCCGCGTGGCATTTTACTCTTAGCATGTTATTCTTCAATATGTCGGCATACACGAATCGATCCATGATGCCATCAATTTTGTGTAGCGGTCAACACCATCACGGGAAAAACAGCCCCACACCATAACATTTCCACCACCGTGCTTTATAGTAGGAACTTGATACTTAATGTCATATTTTTTACCTTTCGGACGTCGAATATACCTTATACCATCCGAGGAAAACAAATTAAATTTACTTTCGTCGCTCCAAAGAATTTTAGACCATTCTTTTATATCCCAGTGTAAATGGTCTTTTGCAAATTTTAATCGGACCATCCGATTCTTCTTTGATATTAATGGTTTTTTCGAAGGACGTCTACCAAATAGTCCACCAGTATATAGTCGACGTTTTACCGTCGAAACGCTTATTTTATCTTCGCGGTTTTCGTTAAAATCACGAACGATTTTAACACTGTGAGGCGAGGATTTTTGTTTGCTTCACGGACAATCATTTTATCGTTCCTCTTTGTCGTTTTTCTTGGTCGTCCTGTTTTTCGTCGCGAGTCCGCGGTTCCATATTTTGTTCTTTTCTTATTCCAAAAACTTATTGTTTGATGTGGTACCCCAAATTGCCTTTTGGCTGATGTCATTGTGTTTTCATCATCCAACCACTTTAAAACTGATTTTTGTAAATCTTCAGAATAATTTTTTTTACTTGACATGATACTGTATGTCTTTCAAACTATTGTAACAAATTAATTATAAAAAATATCTAAATTATATTACTTTAATTTGCAATTAATTATGTTCGAAAGATTTTGACAATAAATTTTGAACGATGAGTAAAATTAAATTCTCTTATATAATATTCGCGTTACTACCAATTTGAAAATTTTTTTCAGATAATCTTTATAAACCTACCTGCTTATAGCAAATATAAAATAATTCGCGAAAAAGTTTTTATTTCTATTCATTTTCGGCAGAAAACTGTTTTGCCAATATATTATGAACGCTACAGTTGAACCTAGATTATGTGGGCTAGAGTTTACCTTATCTGTAAAGTTTGCAAAACTGACAATTGATATATTACATGTTTAGAGAGCGCCCTCTGTTAGGGTCAGATATATTATCGCACCATTTACCCTTACTCTAATTTTAACAATGAAATTCAATGAGTTTAAAATCAGAGTATAGTGGAGTAAGTGAGTGTAAAATCAGAAACACTCCGATAACTTTTTTGGTAGGGTTAAATTTCCAGTTTTAAGATTTTTATCGGCATAATACCAAACTTTCCAAAATTTTTAGGTGGTCGAGAAATGGCAAAACAATGAAAACGTGAAAGGAAGCCTAGTTTTGAATTAAAAGGTCAAAATATAAATGCCGTGAATTTGAAGAAGGTAATTAAAGAACTGCGAAACAAATAAACAAAATAGTGGAAATATGGGAGCGGAAAAGCTATTTATTGTTAACAGAATCGAAAACCTGTCGGAAAAATGGAAAGAGAGAAGAAAATGAAAAGAAGAAAGAATATTGTCCCTGGAGTGTTAAAACCTCCAATAACTAAATTAACAAAGATATAGCGGATTTTTAAAATAGGAACGTAACGCGTTCCTTAAGCTAGCAAAAGGCATACAAACTGAAGAACACTGAAAACGAAATGGCTGGAGCGCAAATATCATCTTGATACTTAAGAAGCTGGTACATCTTAGAAATCAAGATGTTTACATCGATGACACTAATGGTAGAAAAAAGAAAACTAGTTCAGAGAGATATCAGGAACATAGGTCGGGAAAAACGAGACAAAGAAAAGGGCGGGCCCAGAAGATAACAATAAACAGTAAGGAATATAAATAGAGTAGGAATATACAATCAGTTATAGCAGTGCAATGAAGAAAACCCTACTCAAAATTCGATGTAAAGTGGAAATACGAACCTTGCCAATGAAAATTTCAAGTAAAGGCGACGGGAAGAGCAGAAAACAAAAATGGTAAAAATGAGAACATGGAATGAGGGAAGTCGCTGATAAAACTTTTCATTGTTATTTTTACAATTTCTTTCTCGCTAACCTTGAATAATATAATAAATATATCGAACTTCCTACAAATTTAGAGGAATTACAGCAGCTGTATATTTTTCCATGCAAATCTAAGAGCTTATTTTAGCAGGTTTGTTGGTAAATCGAAAGCATTGCGCCTGTAGGCTTGCTCTAAGCATCTTTAGTATATAAAATTTTTAAGCACCTGAATATGAACTTAATTCTTAATACAATATTAAGTTTTAATATTTAACACGCAAAATTATACATTTTGAATGTTAATTTTCTTATCCCAAATTTCCCAGTTTTCCCTACCAAAACATCGAAATTTATGTAATTTACATAACGAAATTTATGAAAAAAGAAAAAAGAAAAGAAAAAAAAACGAAATGAGATGGTCATAGCTTTGGCAGTTAAGTGCGTCTACTGCTAATGCGAAACGCTCGGATCGAATCCGGGCAGGGTAAAAACTTTATTCTGGCCGTCTCTCCTCGGAAGGCAGCGGCAAACCACCGAGGTAATTTGCCAAGAGCGCCCATCTCAACATGAAGTGTATTACACTTCCCGTGGTTCGGAGCCCACGTTAAACAAGTAGGTCCTCTATGTATGTGAAAACACTTAGAACGCACATCACATGCATAGAAAGAGATGGGTCACGACGTTCGGAAACGAACAATACGACTAAGAAGACATAACGAAAATAATAATTCACTATTAATTTTAAAATAAAATGTAAGGTCAATATTTAATTTTACAACCATGATGTAGTTATGCCTGCAAATTTTAAAAGTTAAACTGGAAATTTGAAACAATAATGGGATGTAAATAGCGAGAAAATAGAATATTTTTTAAATATTTGCGACAGTGTACGTTTTTTGTTTAAAAAATAGTGACCACTTGTTGCAGACTACTGAAAGATTCCCTTTCACTGGAAAACTGTTTTGCAAATTCCGTTTTTTAATTTTACGCTTCCATGCATTTTGAAAATTTTAGCATTTTTTGAGCATACGTATACTACGTAATACTGTAAGTTATTTATGTTGGGATTAGAAAAATAATCTCATATGGTTTATAATTTATTAATTTTTATAATTTACGAGTTAATTTAGTTTGACTCCCCAAATAATATGATACTATTTATTTATTAAATTTTGTATAAATGTACTACGTTCATGTAGTTGTTCGGAATATTTTTAAGTATTTAATACCAACAAAAATTTATTGATAAATTATATTATGTAACAGATTACAAGATCGATACAATTTCGTTTAAAATTGCATGAGCAAATAATTGCGCATCATTTAATTCATCACACTTCGCTCGCTTGTCGGATTGCATTTTACACACAACCACGCATCACTTAGTATGTAAGAATAGGTAACAGTGAGACGCTGTTTTTCTAAGTCCACAACTAGAATATTATTGGCAATAATTAAAATTCCTATCTTGGAAGAAATGAGTGAAATATTCTTAAATACAGATAATATTTACGTAAATGTAGCATACGTTAATTTTAATTTTTGGAAACAACATATTATTTTTTAATTTTTATTTCCCAAAAAAATAGATAAAATATTGTGCTTATCTATTGAATAAAAATTAATGAAATGCTGCTCGTTTGCCACAGATTTTACAACAAGATCTTTCTAATACTGCTACTCATATTTTCGTCAGAAAATGTTCCAAGATTAGTTTTATTTTGTGGATTTCTAGGCATCCTGGTAAATTGAAACTTTTTCTACACCAAACAAAAGTAGAACGTCTTAGTATTATCAATTTTAAATGTCTCACTGTTAACCATATAGCCAAAATTTTCAAAAGTAAAATAGTATGGTAACAATTGATTGCACTTATCTTAAGCCAAATCTACTAATTATTCACCAAACCCATCAAAATTTAAACAATATTGATTGATTTATGCACAATCACATCAAGAAATCACTTTTGGAAATTACTTTTGCCTCTCTAAATGGTGCATTTTGCCCCCTCCCCCATCGCGAATTTTTTAATGAAATTAGTGTCAAACGTTTGAGCTCCGATGAGCTTCCATAAAAATCGTTTGTACCTCAAAGGTGAAAAAGTTGGATCGTTTTAAAGATTGTGAAATTGCAGATTTTACCAACATCGCTGCGAACAAGTAGCGCGCATAATTAAAGTATGCAAAATTACAACCCAAAATAGTGGTGACCGATCAAATCGCTTGCTTTAGTGATGGCTGTCGGTAAAACTGTTACGCAATATTCCAACTTATCCAAACACTTACAGGTTTGTTCTGATTTAATAAGTAATAAGTCGTATTAGGAACGATTTCAATCACGTTATGCATATGTTGAGTGGTTGGCCAATAATTAAATCGGCCACTTTTCGGGTAAAAAGTTTTTATTTCCGTTCGTTTGGTTTATTCGAATCTAATTGGAAATCACTTGGTGCGTTTTCATTACTTTTTTGTATATTCCCTATCGATTATTGGTATTTATGTTATTGAAAATATCACATATTAAAAAAACAGCCCTCCTAAAATTATTCTAAAGAATTGAATTTTTACTAAAGGCCTTTGGGGTACAAATGATTTTTCTGGAAGCTTATTGGAGCTCAAACGTTTGACGCTAATTTCATTAAACGATTCGCGATGGGGGGGGGGGGGTGAAATGTACCTTCTCAAAACCAATAGCACCTCATAACTGCCAAAACTGCCAACACAGATATATTTAAATAATTGGATATAACAGTACCTGCTAAGGTCAGATATTTTATAATATTTGACCATAATATATCCCCCCATCGCGAATTTTTTAATAAAATTATTATCAAAAGATTTTTATGAAACCTCATTGGAGTTCAAACAAAGCTCAAACGTTTGACTCTAATTTTATTAAGAAATTCGCGATGGGGGGGGGGGGGACCAAATGTACCTGTAGTGCATGGAAAATATTTAATATGTCTCACTGTTACCCATGCTCCCCTACTTATAAAATTTTTAGTGTCAAGGCAATATTTGTCTAAACAATACATTTATGTGCAAATTAAAAAATTTAATTTAATGACATTTAGGGCCTTTTGCATTAGCGTTTGTAGCGCACATCCGACTCCACAACAAACACTGCGTTTATCCCAACCGCTTTACAGTATGAATAGTTCCGCCGTTTTTTTACACAAAATTAAATATTTTTTTGTTACCTAAGTGCTACATTAAAAGTATCCGGAAACAAATAAATGACTTACAGTCCTGTCTAAATTATTTAATACTTCACTGATTCTCCGGAAATACATAGTACATAGTTGTGAATTATTGTGAACTACTTGGAAAACAATACCTGCTTCTTGCGGGTGCAACATTTATATACCGACAATTGAATATCTATCATGCAAAAGCCTTTAACGTCAACAAGGTGTCCTGTATTATACGATAGATCGAATATTACCTATTATATCCGAGTTCTATATGGAGGTAAGCTGTTGGATACGGTTATTCGAGAAATTAGTGAAAAACTTTGGCAATATAACCTTAAAAATATATCTATGGGTTAAATCACTTTGTAGATACATTTTTTGCAAGTGAATTGAGTGCAGTATTATTTTTTAATTAATATAGTACTATATTACGTTCGATATGCGTACTAAGCGCCATCTCTTAGGCAAACATGAACAGCTAGGCATGTAAGTTGCACCAGCATTTTGCAGCGTATATTTCCCATCGATCTTATATTTACCAGATAAGACTATCCTATCATACATCTGTGCTTCAAAATAATCTGCTTGTAGTATATGGTTATGTCCTATCTAGTAACTATAAGATCGATGATATTACCTTGAGCGCAACTCGAATAGAGTCGTGTATCGGCCAAAATAGTCATAAGATAAATTCCGTAGCGTCTATTTTAATAGTTATACCAGACTTGCGCTACCCAACCAGCGTTTAATAATTTTTAAAATTTATTTTCGTAACAAACGGATGTCCAACAGCCAATAAATAGTCATAATATTTAATAAATTATCGATAAGAAAAACCACCACCATCGTAAGCTCATGAACTGTTAATGAAAATTTAACTTTTATCAAAATCTTGGAAGGAAAATTAAATTTTACATACCAATTTCCACAGTAAAAAACCATTTCATTATCAAATTTTATTCATTATTCCTTCACCTTTCCTTAAACATTTTTTAAATGTTTTTTAATAGCTTCATAAGACACGAACAATCTGCATATATCGTCGGCATACAAGCAAAAGTGACCAACTACAAAATGCTGAAAATGAGAAAATTGACTAAATGGGATTGAATAACCAGTACGGTTACAAGGAAAAATGCCAATCTTTATTAGAAATTAAATGAATAAGTTATAGAGTTGGTAAAATTGACTATTTACAGGCGAAGTATAACTTAAAAACTGCTCTAAAGTAAAACTAGGGTTTTGCAGATGGTCACTTTTGATTGTATGCCGACGATATATTTCGCATTTAGAACACAAAATTTGGGTACGCCTGCTAGGCAAATGAGTGTATAAAAATGGATTTACATTAATTTATGTGTTATGTAAAATTAAAATTATTTAGAGTTAAAATGAGGTTGGTGTATAACTTATTTTAAAATTAAATCAGTATAAGATTCGAAACAGTTTTGTTTAACCGGCATAATTTAAAATGTTTGTATAGGACGGAAACCCGTTTTATAAATCCATCACATTAATTAAATCAAATTATATATTGATTTTAAATTAACTTTAGTATCTAAAATTGACATTTTTACTTTACATTTAGGTAAAATTTTATTTTGGAATTTTTTGTATATTCAAATTGGGACTAATAGGTATCCATAATAATTGATTAATTTCCTTTAATGGGTCCAATTATATTGTACGGAAACTCCACAAATTATTAGGTAGCATCCTACTCCTAGTAATATATCAAATTAAAGATAATATGAGAAAATTTTATTTTGCTTTTGAATTCGTAATACTTTTTGTTAGATATGATTTAATAAGGTGTTATAATTGTTTTAAATACTATTTTCTCCCCATTTTATCATTTCAAAAATATATCATTTAGATAGCATAGATAGTAAGATTTATTTTAATTTGATGTATCACCAGGAGCAGGATACTGTTGGAGTTTTTAAAGTTGGGTTGACTAGGGTTGAAGGGATGAATTTAAACTCATCACCTATTTTTGAGAACTTACTCTCCCTTGATACCTTAAATACCTCAGGAAAGCCGCATCTCAATATTTATGCTTGTTCAAGACATAATATTAAGGGTTAAAGTGTTCTAAATAAATTCGCTGTAACTTGGTAATATTCTTTTTTCTAAAAGATAATTTCTTATAATAACTTAAATTTTATGTATCACAAACATATTATTATAGTATAGCATTATTAGTTTTATCATGTACTTAACTCTACAAATGACTTCATAACGATTATGTTTATCTCTTACCTATATGAATCGGAAGAGATGAATTCTACAAAGCTTATGTAAATAAGTCGAAACGCGTCGTTATCAGGATATCTTGAATTTTTTTTAAATAATTTTTAAGACTAAGTTGTTTCCGTTTTGTCCAGATGCATACCAAGGTACTAAAATATATTATTTATACCATCCACCTACGACAGCATGCGGTAATTTGGAATTACTGGCGAGCAAACTTTCCTCTCCATAGTGAAAGTGACGTTCACAGACTTGGAGTGGTTTCCTCTAATTCTCCATCTCCTTAAGCAACTTTGGATTCAATCTAGTGGACCAACAACGGGTGAAGTTGTTATTTTAAATTTTGAAATCAATAATGATTCGAGAACCCCGGCCAAAAACAAATGATTCAAAAAATGATCTTATCGAACACTTTCTCAAAAATCTTCTGTTAAAAACTCTATGTTCTCTACCTTACCGGCTCCTTGTTAAATTTCATTTGAATTGTATACAGGATAAAGTGTAAGTTTGGTGGCGAAACCTTCGAATGTTACACTAGATTATCTTGAAAATCCTCCGAACCATGTAACGGGTTTTTTTAAGAGGCGGTGTATCGTTTTGTCATCTGTGAAGGTGCGGTCTTAGTAAAATTTGTTGTTGGTAGATCTGCTATGTATTATCGTGTTTCCTTTAATAACATTTACTAAAATTTAATTATTGTTTGTAATTCAAAATTATTGTTGGGGATTTTATATCTCGGTTGGCACTATGTTATTTTTATGGAGAGTTCGACAGCCGAGTCGGAAAAGAGTCGGTTTTTGAGCCTTACTGGGGCAGGCACCTTTAAAATTTGTAGAGAGTTGCTTTTTGAGCCTTGCTTGGACAAGCACATTAGAATTTGTGTGGGCGTTTCTTAAAATAAATGATTAATTAAAAAAATGTTTAAATATTAAGTTGGAAAGTATTTTAAGATTGGATGATAAGTGAAATAATACGCAGATGATAGAAATTTTGTGTTTAAAAGTGATGGTGTACTTTTGTGTGACACACAAAATATAGCAGATGGTTGCGATAAAACCATATCAATTTGAAGCTACAACGTATAAAACTTGAAAAAGTAAAATAAAAAATTCATAATGTGATGAAATCACTTCAGTATATATTAGATAAAGACCTGGGCCAAGAATGCTGCTCTGGGGCACACCGGACAAGTCTATTGGGCAAAAACACTTGACTTGAAACATTCTTTTCTGGAATTCAGAAGTCTTAACACCCTTTCAATTTCAGTTGTTTTGAATTGTTTATTAATTTGTTGTTCATTGAGAGGCTCTTTTTGTATCTCCATATTTAGTTGGATTTCATCGTCTTCTTAGTTTTCTGCTGGAAACTGAAAAACTCTAGTTAAATGTGTGGCGAAGAGGTCCGCCTTTCCTTGATCGCTTTTTACCCAATCTCCGTCTGTTTTCCTAATAATTGGAGGCTCAAAGGATGTTGTTGGTCATTTTAGATTTCTAGTAGTTTTCCATGGTAAATCATCGGTCGTTTCTGATGGCGATAAGTTTTATAGATTGTTCTGGATGGATATCTTTTTTAAGCTATTTACCTAGAAGATTCTAAAGGTTTGCTGTTGAATGATTCAATTTAGTTTTATTACTTGGACGTGTAGTGTTCTGCCATATTCTTCTAAGTTTTCGTTTTCCTTGTTTTTTTGTAACCACTTAAGAGGTTTCTTCATTTGTGGAAGTGTGTTAGGTGTTCCACTGCTAAGATAAGATCTGTTTCTGATTTGAGTAATATGTAATGAGTAATTTTGTTACAATTTTAAACGATCGTACGGCAGCTTCTGCAGGTGTTATGCATTGCCAGCTAAACTCGAAAGGGTGGCGAAGGGGTGATCGGTTCGGTTCGGTCAAAAAGGTCGTTAACGCTTAAAGTTAGGAGTTGGTTGTCAATAATAAAAAGGGAAAATGGAACTTGACTTTACAAAAGCTAGAGCATAACTAACTTAGTTTATTCCTAGGTCTAAATCGGGAGGGAGAGCAATGTTCGGGACCCCTATAAGGCTAAAATCCATTTCATGGCCGGCTAAACTGCAACGCAGCGATGATGCAATCTTTATACCGAGAAAATTGACAGGATAAAACTTATACAAGTGCTGAAAACAAATGCATTTGATTTAAAAAATGCATACCGGAAATCAAATTAAAATTATTTTAAAATTTATATTATTACATTAACGAAACTTGAGACGGCGTCACAATGGTCATATTTGACCAATATGTATCTGAAGAGATGAATTCTACAAAACTTATGTAAAGTCGAAACGCGTCATTATCAGGATATCTTGAATTCATATTTTGGCTGCTATCTACCAATTATGTCTGAGACTTTCATTGACACCTATCCTTTTTTAAAATCTCCAATTTAATTAAAATGGGGTAATATGAAATTAATAATTAATTGTACTATATTTATTAAGTTCTTGAGTTTCAAGAAATCTTATTATTTATTTGCATTATATTTTCTACTACAATTAAATTTATTCATTGTTTCACAATTATAGACTGAGGCAAAATAATATAAATGTCCCTACTGTTACTTTCGTAATTGTATTAGTTCTACATGATTATAATCAAAATCTTAGTTTACATTATTCCAGCTAATTTCAATTAAACCTAAAAATCGATGACTTTGTAATTTAAATTGGAATTCATGAACATAAAATTATATTATTATTAGGTGCTAGATAATATTAAATGTGTTATATTATAAGGTACTCGTAATTGGCGTTTTCCTGATTCCCAATAATTTACGAATTAAAATTGAACAAGTAAGGGAAAGTAAGGAAATATAGGTTATTTTGAATATTAAATTTTACAAGACTTGTAACGAATAATTTTACCTTTAAACGTAAAACCTGTAATTATTAAAACTTTATGGCAAACTATTATAATACTTCAACCGAAAGTAATCACAAAGGTGTTTAATTAAAAAATTAATTAAAAACTTTCTCGTTAATCGCCGTTTTTTTTTGTAGCTTTTAGTACTTATCTTTATAATTTTTCTTTTGTAGCATGTTATGAAAAATGTTGTAAAAAAACTTTAAAGTTGATAAATCATGTCAGTAATCCCATATCTTTTGTGGTTAATATCTTTTTTCGAATAATAACGTTAGAAATAATTTAATGGTATTCTTCGATGAATGTTTTGCTGTTTTTACGCCTCATCACAAGGAGTAATAGCTTGCAGATAATACAAAACTCTTGGCCAAAGATATCATTAAAGTGCAAACTTTTAAAATTATACACCAGGTGGCTGGTTTAAGCCATATAGTTTGAAAGTTTTACAAAACTTTTATATAAGTGTTTTTATGCACTGGATTTTTATAATCGTTTACCATGTAAAATTCTCATTATCTGCCCCTAAAACCGATTTATGTAAAATTAAAGTAACTATAAAATTTTTATTGAATAAAGAGTTTAAAATAGTATGTACATAGGAATTAAAATTTAATTTAATAAAATTTTAATATACTTTTATATCAGATGTTAATAACTGAAGTAATTTATTGCAAAATAATAATAAATTAAACAAGCCCGTTTAGACCACAGCAATTAAAGGTTTTTATCAAATAATGCGCCTTCAATTGCTCATGAAACGAAACCGTAATAAAACCATGAATAATCACAGAGATACATATAACTCGTGTAATTAAAGCATACACTGCACTCGACTATCAATTTTTATGCAGAACAATTAAAAATTATCAGTATACGAGCGCAGCCCTACAATAAAAACAATTATTTACAATCTAGAAGTTAAAATGTAATCCAGGATTTAAAACCTGTTCAACTGTCGGGAAACTTAAGGTTAGAAAAAACTTCAACTGCAGCAAATGATTTATCAGAAAGATAACATTATGTAGTGTTTTTATTGTCACGCCACGCCACACCACGCCGCGCCACAAAAAGTACAATATAAAAACTGTTATTTACAATAGACAAGCTTAAATGTAATCTGGGATTAAAAACCTGTCTAACTGTCAGGAAACATAAGGTTAGAAAAAACTATTTCAACTGCTGCAAATGATTTATTGAAAAGATAATAGTACTATGGAATTTTTTTATTTTCACGTCGCGCCACGCCACGCCGCGCCACAAAAAGTTCTCATTGTTAAACGTGAGAAAAATTATTCCGAGACCAATAATTGTTGGTTTTTCCATAACTATTTGGCGTAATATGATTAAATAATAAATTAAAACCTAGTATGTTAAATATCTAAAAACTTTAAATTACATTAAAATTACAATCGGTGGAAAAAGCTTAAAATACCGCACAAAGTAACAAGTTATTGTAAAATGTTGTAATGTTAGTAATATAACAAAAAAAAATTAGTACATACATTTTTTAGCGTAGTGCTGCGGTTTGTAATTTTAGTAATACCAACACAACAAAGTTTCTGTTTTTATTATACGAACGTTGATATAACTAATTCATGTGTACCGCAATCTTGATACTCGCTTTATAGCACCAAAGAGATGAATATTTTAAGATGAACATTTATCAGTTCAGTTCGCTAAAGTCAAATCAACTTCTAAGTTATCCTTCAAAGTTCGTATCGTATTAAATAAAAAAATTACCTGCCAGAATTTTAGTATTTTAATACAATAACATAACGAATTAAATATTCTAAACGTAAAACATCTTTCGAATATGACAGTTGAGGGTAAAAATACCAGTAGGCGAGAGTGGATTAATTGGCACACTTTTCCGGACTCGACTTTTTTCAAAATTTTATTTGACAGTTAAAGATTACGAAGTTTTTGATTATATTTCTCTAAGTTTACATATAATATTTTACTCTTAAAGTAGGTAAAGTAGGTAAGGAAGTGTGCCAACCTACCCCACGATGTTGCAAATATTGTGATCTGTAATCAACCTGATATTTATGATATACGGAAATCGAAATGAAGATTTAAAAAATCGCAAGACCAGAAGTAATCAGTGTGAACACATGAAATTAAACAATATAATTTAAGAATAAAAATAGTCTCTTCTGTTGAAACAATAAAGAAATTAATTAATTAAGTTATCTGGAACTTTAACTAGAGGCGAAAAATAATTTGACTATTACTTATAATAATTATATCTAGGATTTCGTGCTATTACCGTTTTTGAGATATGCAGAAAACATCCCGTTTGTTAATGACGCGCGTGAATAGATCAACTAAATAGTATATTTCCAGTTTTGGTTTATGTATTCGTCAATTTTTAGATATTAAAATCAACAAAAATAAATATGTACGTTATACAACTTTGTATGATTAATATTATTGGTTCATATTAAATCTTATGCGAATATTGTTTCCTAATAGCCTCTGGCCCCGTCTCAAACAAAAATATTGGGAATATCTATGTACATAAAATATTATACTCGAAATGGTAATACTACATTACAATATTGGCATTTTGTTTACCACGCATAATTAACAAGTAATGTATTTATAAAGTAACGTCATACCGATAACCGTGGTTGCGTTTATTTTATCGTCGGATTTCTGAAGCACAAATTTGAGTAAATAATTTAGTGACAAGAGATTTCGAATTTCAGATTAGTATCTTTATTATCGGATAAAAAATTATCTTTTCACATACTTAAAAGCAAAACAATAGCATTTTAAGTTCAAATATAAATCTCAGAATATTAATTTCATTTCTTAAATCTGCGGTAATTCTGATAATCTGAATCTTTAGTAGCAACCTAACAAATATTCTATATAAAATATAAGTAAAATTTTTTGTAGAACGTGTATAGAAAGTCGATTTTAAATTTGAAACAAATTTTTATTTTATTGTACATACCATGTGTTTACAATCACACTTTCGAGGGTTCTGATTAGATTTGAATTATGCGGACAGAGAGACAGACACGGAGCCAGATCATAAGGCTTCTTGCTATGCTTTGTATAGAAGCCTAAAAAGGTATTAGGACTTACTAACTTATAAAATAAACCCAAAATTTTCAGTGATGTCAAAGGTCTTGGCTTTCAATTTCACTTGTCTGCCGCACAAACTGTGTTTACTATTCGAAAATATTATTTCTGTGTACTGATGAGCAAATTCAGATATTGCAAGTAATGGTGCTTGCTGCAATGAGGATAATATTGGTTATACCTAAATCAACACCAATTAAGCGTATGCTGAATGCGTTACGGTGGATGAGCATAAAACAGGAAATTCATTTTAATATAATATTTATATGTATTTACCGAATCGAAAATAATATAAAACACCTGGGTGTTTTACAGAAAACTTTATCAAAAGAAGGGAGGTTCATCATTAAAGTACCAGCAATAGAGATCAATACAATCTTCCAACTTTGATCTTGAGGTCTTGGCAGAATTCTTTGTTTTATAAAGGAATTAGGTTGTATAATGAGGTTAAAGTTAAATTATCATGTAATAGTTTAGAGCAGCGTTTTCCAAATTTTTTTGAGCATGAAACTCTTCGTTAATATTTAAACTTTGCCGACTTCTTGAAGCTAAAAAAGTTCCAAACAAAATTAGAGAGGGTGAGATTCAATTTTCATTATATTTCTCTTTATAAGTATATGTAAATTACATATTTTTTAATACCTGAAGTCGATTTTGGTATTTTATTTTTGTTCCTCAATATATTGACAACTCAGTCATTCTGGCGAATGACAGCAATATATGGATTGACAACTTGAGATATTCTTTTCGCAATTCGTACCGAAAAGTAATGAAGGTAACGCTTTAAATTTTTGATTAGTTGGCTATTCCAACTATAATTTATATTAAATTTTCCAACTCTATAAAAGAAACCTGCCTTGTTTATCTTGACTGAATGAATGAATTACCAATACTGATTAATATATTGTATAGTTAATATAGTAAAAATAATTATTGTTATTAATCATATCTGTATTTTTAGTTTAACCTAAGAAATACACAAAAAAAACATTTTTCAGTCACTAAAATAGGCAAACATTTTCACAAGTAAATTGTACTATAAAATATAATTTGTAAACGTTTTCCTCACACTATGATATTTTCAGACAATAAGACTTAAAATGAAGACAGAATTTGTTTAAATGTTACTGCAAAAATATTTTTATGTGGGATTGGAGGTGGCGGAGGGTGGAATGATATTCTATTACTGTAGAATGGAAAGAGTACCCATCCCCACTTTAATCACATAAATTAACCCCCTCCCTTCTCAAGTCTATAAAAAGGCTTTCCCTTCTACACCAAGAAACTGTAAAGCCTTTCACCATCTACCACTTCCACCATCCTCCACCGAAAATAATTTTCGCAGTAATATTCAAACAAATTCTCCCTTTATTTTAAGTCTTATCACCTGAATATGTCACAGTGTGAAGAAAATGTTTGCGAATGATATTTTATGGTTTAATTTACTTGAGAAAATTTGTGCCTTTTTTGGTATCTGAAAAGTGATTTTGTGCATTTTTTAGATTACACTAAAAATACAGATATGGTCTATATAATTTATTGTTAAAGTAATCTGCTATGTCAGCCAATGAAATATCTGTTGTAGTTATATTCATTTTTTATTAAATGCAAACTTATTTGTAAATAATTAACAAATTCAACGTTTATATTTGCAAAATATATAAATAATTTTACAAACATGAACGTCGAATTTATTCATTATTTAATAAATTAAAAGTCCCAGTTTATTGTTATGATATCATGATATAATGCCCTACCAGAAACCTGGACCACAGACTACGTGCCTGTGTCTTTCGAACATGCTGAACACCCTGTCACTACGTCACTGCATTATATCTAGATTAAAAACATTATAAATAATAATCGAAATAATGAAATAATTTTGATATTACACCATGGACTTACAGGAGCAGAACCAGAAACTGCCCTGCCAAATAGCATGCGCTTAACCGTATCAACCCAAATTGAACCACTAAGCGATGCGACGCGACGGTAAAAGAGGTTCAACCAGTGGTGATTAAGCTATGATGAAATTATAAGTTGTAACAATTTAAGAATATTATTAAATATTTTACCTCTATAAAAGATTAAAGAAAGATAAGTTCAATTTGTTGCGTTAGAAAATTAACGTGGTAATAATATAAACGTAGTTTAAAGCAGTACAAAAATTATTACAATAGAGGTATGTAAGTAATCTAATTATTTGAAATTAAAAATGTGGACGTTTGTATAGTTTCTAATTTTAAAACTGGTTACAATAGCGAAGAAGGAAACTAACGCAGTCGTGTTTTTTATTTAAGCCACCACGACAAGGTATTTAAAAACTCCGACTGTGAGAACAAAATACACCAAGAGATATAAAGCACAAAAATACTCAAAGAGTGTGTGAGAAGCATTTTACAAACGACTGTATTGTAAGAAAGCAATTTATAAATTATGATGATCCTTCTATTCCAAATCTCAAGAGATATGTATTGATAAGTATATCTTGGATGATAATAATCATCAGTATTGTAACATACGTATGAAAAAAAAACACTAGAAATGCTATGGTGTTTTCTTTGATAATTTAAGAAATTTTTGTAAAAATTATACAAATTGAAAATTTAAAATGCTGAATCATTCCCTCTTTGAATTTTATTGACGCGTCTTTTAACCTAATGAAATATACGCGTTCCACATGCAAAATTATAAAATTCGAATTTACTCTTAATAAATTTATTGTGCAATATCAATTTAACACCAAGATGTGTTTTTCAAAAATACTAAAAGAAGAACATCGACGTTTCCGAATGAAATGCATAAAACAACTGCATTGATCTCCTTATACCACCCGTTTAATTACTATAAACCCCAAGCAATTCATTACAATATAATAATAAATCAAACTATTGACAAAAGTAGTTTATTTATTTAACAAATAATTGAGCCCTTTTATGCTCCATCAGCGAAATACGAAAGCGCGCCGGTATTGTTTTCTTAGGTAATACTTGCAACACCCTCTAATCATTCACAGGTACGACCATCTATCTTTCATTATTTCTTACTTTTACGATATATAAAATTTTCATATCAATCAATCAATATTGTAGCTCTACAACCCAGTGTGGGTCTTGGCTGACTTCACAATTTCTCTCCATCTTTCTCGATCTGACATGTGCGTCTTTTCCTGTGATTCTGAGTTCTGCTCTAACATTGTCTCGCCATCTAAGACGTGGTCGTCCTAAGGGTCTTTTACCTTCGGGTATTGCTTCCCATCCCAAGTAACATTTTACCGTCATAAATGTACATATACCTTACGGAAATTTCCGTAACGGTAAAGCATTGATTTGCCCCTTTTGCAGTTACTGTATTGATGTATCATTTATGCACATATAAGGTACAGGTATTTTCGCAACGGTACGGCATTGATTTGCCCCTTTTGCAGTTACTGTATTGATGTATCATTTATGTACATATACATTACAGGTATTTTTGCAACGGTTCAGCATTGATTTGCCCCTTTTGCAGTTACTGTATTAGTACATCGTTTTTATACCGATTATGTGTTGATTTTTTATGAACGAGATATTTATTTAATAGAAAAAATAATTTTTATAAAAGATAAAATTTTTGATTTTTAAATATTTCTATTTTTTACATACTGCTAAATTGTTTCCCTGTATGTATTTTTGTTTGTCTGCGCCAGAATCTGAAAATTGACATTATAAATGTGATAATTTTTACTTACTTTTTTTTTCCGAGGCCAGGTTTTGAACCCATGCTGTACTGTACCTATACGTCTGAAAACCAACTGCTTAGCCAACTCGACTACCTGGGTATACGGTATAAACTATGATATTTGTTATTTGATGGTCAATTTTATTTTCAATTCATAGATTAAAAATATTACCTAATATTGAATTAAAATAAATCAAATATTTTGCTTTGGTACTTTAAAATTTATTACATTATGAATTATTTTAAATAAAAGTTGTTATTTTGCACGTGTTTTGAAGAAAAATGCAACGACGCCGACGTCACTTTAATTCGAATCGACAGCGGTGGTGGGATTAAATTTATTTAATTTAAATTTATTAAATTTTAATTTCCTGACTTTTAATTTCCAGAATTTTTATTTCAAATTTGGAGATTTTCGAAGATTTTTGATTGTTATTATTTGCGCCGTAGTTTTTCTTAAAAATCCGTATTGAAGTAACGAAGTTAGAAACTTTTTCAATATTTAGAAAATCAAAAATTTGATACATAGTTGAAATAAAGATTTATGATTACTAGAAAGACATAAAAGACCGATTCCCCAACTATAATATTATTCCTTTCTCATTATAAGACAAAAAAATATTGGAGAATGTAAGAAATCTCGATGGCGTAATGGTAAATAGGCACGATGGTACCTTTGGCAATCCGTTGTACAGTGGTTCAACTCCCTAGCCGGCAAAGTTATTTTAAAAATAAATTTCCTAATTAATTAATTTTTTAATATTTTTATTAATAAATATTATAAACACAGTTATTTATCGGTCTTAAAACTTTAAAAGGGCCTTTAGTTAATTAGCTATTAGAAAACATAAAATATTTAAAATACACGTTTTACATTAGCTAGTTAACTAAAGGGCTTTTTATATGGGTTGATAATACCGGACGTAAGAGGTTTAAAATTTCCGCCCCCAATTTAGAAATTTGACCGCCCTGCTTACTCCAATAATATCTCATATAATAATTATTGTAATATAAAATGCTTATCATAATTTGTAACCAATCAGAAACAAGAGTTTTTCTAACGGCGAAATTTTTTTTTATACATAATCTTGATACATAAATAACTATAATGTTACATATTTTTTACATTTCAATATTAATAAAACTTATAAAAAGCGCGTCTCGAAATTTAATTTAATAAAAAGGGACTTTGGAGAATAAGACGGATTTTTATTTATAAAATTATTATATTATACGAGTATATATTTCATAATATTTTATTATGTTGTAACTTTTTCCACCCTTGCAAGTTCCGAAGACTAATGAGGTCTTTGGTACTACAAGGTGTCAAAAGAACATCTGCCAAAAAAATGACAGTAAAATTTGCTGTCGGCAGTAACCCTGATGTTCGTTTAAACCAACTCGTATTTAGCGGGAGCTAGAGTCATGGGTTGTAAATTCAAATGATGCAATAAAAAAATAAAGAATGCAAAAATTAATGATAAACAAACTATATTCGTTGAAAGTTCTGTACAACAGATGGGGCAGTATCATGCAACTACAATTCATAGAAATCAGCGAGCTGATAACGTAATAATAATAAAATGGTGTAGTTAAATGTACAGATCAAATTTATAAGTCTTACAAAAATTGTAACTCACCCAAAGGTACCTTGGTAAAATTAAACAAATACAAATTACTCGCTTGTGACAAGAAAGCGGACTCCAAATTTGACTTCTGTAGCACCATAGATGAATTGCAGTACGTCTTGTACTCGGCTGCACTGATAATATGGAAGCAGGTGCAATTGATTAGGTCGGGAACACCATAAAATTCGTTGATTAAAGAGAACCTCAAAAATCCAATGTTACTCCTGAAGTTGTCGTTTCCCAGTGTGTAATTTATGATCGAAATTTCATAAAATGACTTAACTTGTGTTGACATCAACAAGAATAAATCGTTGGTTAAAACTACTGTTTTATTTAAAACAGCCCTTGCGAAAAATGTGTCCTTGATTATTGACACATGTGTTCTAAAATAATGAAATGAATTTACTTCAAGGAAATTATCATTCAACAAGTTACTTACGGAAGTAAAAATGATGTTTTATGATAATCCGCAGTAGCGCAAAACATCCATCCACCAAGTTAAACGATCAAAATAAATTAATTACTCGTCTAATTAACAAAAATTAGTCGGAACAAAATTTAACTCGACTTGATCAAATTGCAAAATTGGCAAAGATGGCTGCTTTTCCGAGCGGTCACGGAGATTAAAGAAACTCGACGATTTCAGAATCTTGTATACACGGTGTTGGAAATGTTAATGATGTTATTATTCGTAACGGATGTAAAAATTCGTTACATTGCCCTCTCCCAACTTCATTTCATGCCGTGAAAATGATAGTCGCTGCCTAACACTAAGCACTCAGTTGTACTACGCTAACTAGGACGTTGAAGACGTTCTTCTACAATATTGGAAATAAACTAAAAAATTTGAATCCTTCAAACGATTCATAAATTAACTAAAGAAAAAAATAACAAAATGGGTTATCTAAACAGTAATCGCAACGATTGCTATACAAATCTGCATAAAGCGTTAACCCGTTTGACAGAGCGCGTAGCGCTTCAAAAAGTCAACAAAAAAATAAATGTTTACTAGCATTCGACAATGCAAAATTTCGACGCCAAACTACGTCTCCTTTCTTAAACTGAATACTACGCTTCCTAAAATTGTAATGAGTAGAATTGCGTTGATAAGCGTCGTGTAATCGCTTCTTTACATCTACAAAAAGTTTATCTAACCGGTTCATTTCCCCAGCCACCCGTTCACGATTCTCTAAAGTTAATTCCTCTTCCCTCAAATCCATTATACGACCATAATAATCTCCCTTAGCGGGTACGGTACGCCCGAGATTAAGAAAAGACGGAGTAAACCCTGTCACCTCGTGAGTGGCAGATCGGATCGCATGAGCAATTTTATGTATTTCTACATCCCAAGTCTTGTGATCTTCTTTAACATATGATCGCATAGCGGTACCGACGACTCGATTAACTCGCTCAACAAAATTAACTTGGGGATGGTATAATGCATTATAAAATAAATGGTTGACGTTATAATCACTCATGAGTTTCCGAAATTCGTTACTGGTAAATTGTGGACCATTATCGACATGACAAATCTGCGGAGTGCCAAAAAGGAGAAAAACATGATTTTCGAGAAAATCGCAAATGGCTTTGGTAGTAGCTCTACGTAGCGGTTGTACTAAAACAAATTTAGTGAACCAGTCGCAAACCACTAGCAACATGGTGTTACCTTTCGCAGATCTGGGAAACGGTCCCATTAAGTCAACTGAAATACATTGGAAAGGAAAACGCACTTTCTTTTCTCGACCCATTAAACCAAACCGTCCACCTTGGCAAGCTTTGGATGACAAACAAACCGGGCACCGCCGCACATACCTCGCCACGTCCGCACGCATCCTGGGCCAATAGTACAACTCTATGATTTTATTAAAAGTTTTAAGCGTCCCCAAATGAGCAGAAGTCGGATCATCATGACATTCTTTGAAAATGTCAATCCGACGCGACTTAGGAACTAACTGCTTCCATTCTACTAAATTAGAAACAACATTATGAGAGTTAGGTATGAGTTTGTACAAACGCCCTGATTCTATCCTCCAATCGGGATAATCAGCTGGTGCTTTAGTGACTCGAGTCAACATGCGACGATACCACGGATCGAGGTCATTCTCGGACAATTCCAAAGACGAGACTTCTAAGGGTGCGCGAGACAATGCGTCAGGTACGACGTTCAGATTTCCTTTCCGATGCTGGATTTTAAAAGAATACTGAGATAGGCGAACACTCCAACGGGCTAATCTATTTACTGGATCTTTCATAGAAAGCAACCACAAAAGACTATAGTGATCTGTGATCACTGTAAATTCGGTACCTTCAACATAAGGCCTGAATTTCTCGATACCAAAAATAACCGCTAGGCATTCACGTTCAGTGACCGAATAGTTACGTTCCGCTTTATTCAACGTCCTTGATGCATATGCGATAGCACGCTCCTCTTCACCTTCTCCCTGGCTTAAAATACAGCCCAGGCCATAATTTGACGCGTCGCACTGTATAAAAAAACGTTTACTGAAGTCAGGACTCGCTAAAATAGGGGCAGAAACTAACTGTTTCTTCAAATTTTCGAAAGACTCAGTAGCGTTTTGATTCCAAACGACAGTCTGACGTTTACCACGACCCTTGATTAACTCGGTAATAGGCGCAGACAAGGATGAAAAATTCGGTATAAATCGTCTATACCAGCCGATCATTCCCAGAAATCGCTTTATACCTGTAGTATTCGTAGGTTTAGGAAAGTCAGTTATGGCTTGAGTTTTTGCTGGATCAGTGTGTAGTCCGTTCTTATCAATGACATGTCCAAGATAAGTCAAACTGGACCTGCAGAACTCACACTTATCCAAATTGATAGTTAAATTAGCCTCCAGTAACCTGTCGTAGACCTGCTCGAGTAATTCTAAATGCTCTTTGAAGGTACGAGAAACGACAATAATGTCATCCAAATAAACAAATATTTTTTCGCCCAGAAGGGGTCCAAAAATTGTGTCCATCAATCGTTGTTGAGTACTGGGAGCATTTGAAATACCGAACGGGGTTACTACGTAATGAAAAAGACCACGACCAGGCACGGTAAATGCGGTTTTTTCATATGATTCGGGAGACAGAGGGATTTGCCAAAATGCCTTTTTAAGATCGATCGAAGTCAGATACCTCGCATCTTGCAAACGAGTCAAAATGTCATCTAAACGTGGTAATGGGTAGGCATCTTTCCTCGTCAATTGATTAAGTTTACGACCGTCAAAACATAAACGATAAGAATTGTCCTTTT
This sequence comes from Podabrus alpinus, assembly GCA_932274525.1. Taxonomy (NCBI): domain Eukaryota; kingdom Metazoa; phylum Arthropoda; class Insecta; order Coleoptera; family Cantharidae; genus Podabrus; species Podabrus alpinus. The sequence continues at coordinate 25,428,473 of OW026454.1, forward strand.
TCTTAACCAAAAGCATGGGAGATGACCAACCGGAGTGACTAGGTCGTACTACATCTAACTCTAACATTCGATCGAGCTCTTTATGAGCAATTTCACGCATAGCGGGTGATAAAGGGTAGTAACGTTGTTTCAGCGGAGCAGCGTCTCCAGTGTCGATATGGTGGAATATCTTGTGGGTTCTTGTTAAACCATCGTGGGAAAGAGTTTTAAATTTATCTTTTATGGCGGCAAGAGCAACTCGTTGTTCAATACTGAGATCATCAGCGGCTCTGATAGACTCAATTGATTTAACCTCGTTAACAAAAAATTGATCGCGGGAAAAATCTGCCTTGACTCCAAATAATTTGCAAAAGTCAATTCCTAAAGTTAAACTAGTGCGTATGCTATTGCATACTAAAACGTTAAGGGAACGAGTAACATCACAAATTGAAATAGGCAACTCAACCGAGCCTAAAATTTGTTGCGAAGTACCGTCAGCCGACCGTACAAATACGTTTTGATCACGTTTTAAATCAAGGTCTAGCAAGTCAATCAGGTAGTGTCCATCCGTACCGAGTATGGATACACTAGCACCGGAATCTAAAAGTGCAGTTAATTGCTCTTTACCAATAAAAAGATTAATATGGGGTCGTTGATCAGTCGTGGGATGAGCGAATAAAGCAGAGGAATTGGCGGTTGATCCGCAAAAAGCGCTAACGTGCACCAACCAATTACTCCAACCCAACCTGTCTGCTCTAATACTTAAGGCTAGCGGCGAGCAGTGTTTCCGCTTGGCCCACCTGCGTTTTTTGAGTGGTTACCACTGCAATTTAGTGAAGTAACTCCTTTGCGTCCGCAAAGATAACAAAACGTAGTAGTAGGTTTGGAACAGAATCTGTAAGAATGGCCGCGTGTCGAACAATTCCAACAAGTGAGAGGTCTGCGAGGATTCACAGAAGGTGACTCCTTAGGAGCGGTAGGGGTAACAACAGAAGTCAAAGCTGCGGTGGGAACTTCTTTTGAAAGAGTCTTTTTAGCTAAAAGTTCAGCTCGTTGAGCTACTCGAATAAATTCGCTTTTCTCTGTAATAGAAGCCGTACCCATCACTAATGAAACCGAAGGAAGCATATTTTCCCTGATTGTCCATAGTTGATCGCTTTCAGCAGGAATAGGTGTAACTCTAGCAAACTTTGCAAACATTGATTCGATGTAACTGCTAACAGATTCATTCGAATTTTGCTTACATTTATTGATTTCTGCCAAATAAACCCTACTGAAATCGACAGCTAGGAATCTTATTTTCAGTGCCTCTACTAATTGTTCCCAAGTGTTAATATTAGAATCTAGCGTACGGTACCAAACTAAAGCTTCTCCAGAGAAAAATTCAACCGCTTTGTTGAAAAGCTCTTGAGAATTGACTCCTCGAGTTTTTGAAAGTTCATTGGTTCTTTCAATAAAATTAAAAACTTCTTGAAAACCACCACTGCCGTCAAATGAAAGATTCCACTTGTGGATTGCTACACGGTCATTATTTTTAAAAGGTAAAATATTCTTTAAAACCTCAGCTAATTCAACTGCTGGCAACAATGAAGATCTCTTGAAAGAAGAATAACCCGGAGGTTCATCATTAGTTGCTGTTCCAGACGGATTGCTAACTTTGGGTTGCCTTAAAATTTCATCGTCACCATCACTGTCGTTTTCATTCAGACGAAGTAAATGTTCTACTTTAGAACGCAATAGTTTAGATAGTTCTAATAAATTTCCCCTTTCAGTGTCTTTAAACCCAGCTCCCTCCATAATGTCTAAGCGATTACAATAATGTGCAAGACGATTAGTGATATGGTCTAGAGTTTGTGCATCAAACTTCTGTTCAAGATTATTGATTTCAATTGAAATTTCGTCTAAAGCATTTTTGCAAACTAATAAATCGGCTTGAACATCAGGTGGAGTGTACTTATGTATAGCAAGACGAGAATTAAAAGCTTCATCGAGCAAAAGTTTTCTTAGCTGTGCTCGACGTGTTGCCTTATGAGCAGGGATGGTGTTAATATCTTCCGTTCTTATTGTTAACTCAACCAGTACCTCCTCGTTACTGAGTGACGTAAGATACTTTTTAACATTTGACATGATAACGAGTGATAATAACTTCCTTTAGCAATATTTGATTGAAAATAAAAATGAAAAAAAACGCAGTAAAATATTTCGCTAGGGCTGTTAAAATTGTCAACAAAATTATCAACACTACAGTGATAATTATAAAAATTACACACAACAGCAATCAACTTCAGGTCGCTTGTCAACAAGACAACAACAAAATCGTCAAAGGTGTTCCGTCGCTTAATCAATAAACAATCTACCACGTGTTGCACAGATTTCAACGATATACTAATTAAGTTATTTGACATCAAAATGAACAAAAATTTGCCTCCACAGCGGGCGCCAATGTAACTTTTTCCACCCTTGCAAGTTCCGAAGACTAATGAGGTCTTTGGTATTACAAGGTGTCAAAAGAACATCTGCCAAAAAAATGACAGTAAAATTTGCTGTCGGCAGTAACCCTGATGTTCGTTTAAACCAACTCGTATTTAGCGGGAGCTAGAGTCATGGGTTGTAAATTCAAATGATGCAATAAAAAAATAAAGAATGCAAAAATTAATGATAAACAAACTATATTCGTTGAAAGTTCTGTACAACAGATGGGGCAGTATCATGCAACTACAATTCATAGAAATCAGCGAGCTGATAACGTAATAATAATAAAATGGTGTAGTTAAATGTACAGATCAAATTTATAAGTCTTACAAAAATTGTAACTCACCCAAAGGTACCTTGGTAAAATTAAACAAATACAAATTACTCGCTTGTGACAAGAAAGCGGACTCCAAATTTGACTTCTGTAGCACCATAGATGAATTGCAGTACGTCTTGTACTCGGCTGCACTGATAATATGGAAGCAGGTGCAATTGATTAGGTCGGGAACACCATAAAATTCGTTGATTAAAGAGAACCTCAAAAATCCAATGTTACTCCTGAAGTTGTCGTTTCCCAGTGTGTAATTTATGATCGAAATTTCATAAAATGACTTAACTTGTGTTGACATCAACAAGAATAAATCGTTGGTTAAAACTACTGTTTTATTTAAAACAGCCCTTGCGAAAAATGTGTCCTTGATTATTGACACATGTGTTCTAAAATAATGAAATGAATTTACTTCAAGGAAATTATCATTCAACAAGTTACTTACGGAAGTAAAAATGATGTTTTATGATAATCCGCAGTAGCGCAAAACATCCATCCACCAAGTTAAACGATCAAAATAAATTAATTACTCGTCTAATTAACAAAAATTAGTCGGAACAAAATTTAACTCGACTTGATCAAATTGCAAAATTGGCAAAGATGGCTGCTTTTCCGAGCGGTCACGGAGATTAAAGAAACTCGACGATTTCAGAATCTTGTATACACGGTGTTGGAAATGTTAATGATGTTATTATTCGTAACGGATGTAAAAATTCGTTACAATGTACTTATTAAAGTAGTCATGGACAATATCAAAACCGTGAAATAAATATCACAAAGTTTAACTAATAAATCATCTTTACATATTATATACCGGAATTGTAAGCGACTAAAACTTTACTATTTAAACTACACTTTTAGGTATCAAACCGGTGATGAAAATATCGTACCGTCCATCTTATAAAATACCTGTATATGTTAGACATTGCTTTTATAGTAACAAAACGAAACGATTAAAACATTACCTAATCGGTACCGTATGTTCAACTATATTTTAGTTAATAAACTTTCAGTGCCGATCCGATAAAGCATTTGCCTTCAGAATAACGGTGCGAAAATATGTACATTGAAACTATACCTAAACAGTACAGTGTAAATATGAACTAAAATTTATGTGCCGCTTAGGTACCATTTTGGTACTTAATTTTCAGGTAATAATTGTAATATAAAATGCGTATAATAATTTGTAACCAATGAGAAACAAGAGTTTTGCTAACGGTGAAATTTTTCTTCGTTCTGATTGGTTAAAACTGTTTTAAAACGTAATTAAAATTCATTGATCTTTAAATTACTTATTTTTATAATAAATATTTTAATGTTACGTATGTTTCACATTTTAATATTAATAAAAATTATTATATTATATAATATATTTGATAATATGTTATTATGTACTTATTAAACCTGTCATGGACAAATATTATTATGTTGAACAATATCAAAACGGTGAGGTAAAAATCATAAAATTTAACCAATAAAGCATCTTTACATATTATATACCGGAATTGTAGCAACTAAAACATTACTATTTAAACTGCACTTTAAGGTATCAAACCGGTGATGGAAATATCGTACATTCCATCTTATAAAATACATGTACATGTTAGATATCGCTTTTATAGTAACAAAACAAAACGATCAAAACATTACCTAAACGGTACCGTATGTTCAAATATATTTTAGCTAATAAAATTTCAATGCCGATCCGATACAACAATTGCCTTCAGAATAACGGTGCGAAAATATGTACATTGAAACTATACCTAAACAGTACAGTGTAAATATGAACTAAAATTTATTTGCCGCTTAGGTACCATTTTGGTACTTAATTTTCAGGTATGAAAATATATGTACATATTCGTTATACTTCAATGGTATACCGGTATAAAACCGACGTTGATGTTACTTGGGATGCCATTTAAATTAATCTGTAATTCGGCTGTCTCTGTACGTGGCCCGCCCATCCTAGCCGTTGTGCTTTTGGGATCGTAAAACGGTCTAAAGATCAGAAACAACTGAATTACCAATCCTGACGTTACCGGCATTTAACCATCTCATCTCTTGGATTGCTGTAATATCCATTTTTAATTTCTCCAGTTGTTCTATGGCTTGTCTGGATGTTCCTGTTCAGTGCTAACTCAAAAGATTCCACGTCCCCACATTTAAAGACCGTCTGCATTAATGATTTCATTTCTGTATTTTTGTCCAAGTCCGAGGCTTTGTGTAAGTCTTCACAACAAATTTTGTTTTCCGAGAAGGGGTTATAGCCCCTCGCTTAAACTTTCTTTATTCGGGCTTGGGACCGGCAGCGGTAGTGAAAATCTATTAGTTACTCAATCCACCCACCGGCTTCTTGAATGACCTGTAATAATTGCAATTCTCAGCCGATATTTGATCTAATAGGCATTAAAATTACAATTAGGAATGTTATCTTGCTAATGTAATGTTAAGAAAAATTATCGCTAAGAAAACTTGCGAGAAATTGTTAAATACTTAAAGTAATGAATGTTATATAGGAATGCAACAATTCGTTGCCCAAGTTGAAGTATTAAGGTACTTGCGAGCTACTGCTCATTTGTCATATTCATAATCTATTATTATTAATTAAAAAAATTTATGTAATATTTGGTAGTTGTATTAAACTCTTCTATTTAAGATGACAATCATGGCCTGAATGTAGCAAAATCAATTGATAATACAAAGTTCCCCGGTTCGGCTTCGGATACAGTCTAAAATTTCTTGACCATCTCCGTGCTTCGGAGGGCACGTAAAACCGTTTGGCATTATAACAATAAAAACAGGGTGCAGGCACATCGAAGGCCTGCTCAACCAACTAATTGAATAAATTAGTTAAAGAACAGGTCATAGGCCTATAATCAAAGGAAGAGGACCCTAGGCGTCACAACCCTCCAAATCCTTTAAAAGTTTATGTTTGTTTTCATATTCTAAACTTTTACCATTAACTACAATACCTGGATTATTAATTAACAAAACCTTGATGTTGAGAGCTTATTGACCAATTATGTGTTGCAATTCATTAATGTCTATATTTACAAGTAGTATTTATCCTTATCCGTTTTATAAATCTGCTCAGCTCACTTTCTCAAAGGTATTTACTATATTATTATAACACATAATTATACAAAATTACTGCTTCTATTAATTTAGAATTTTCAAGTAAAATCTTCTCATAAGGATTCAATTTATTCTTGAACAATATCGACAACTAAAGATCAGTAAAAAGTTACTCAGATTATTTAGATTATTTAAATGGCCACTATGACCATACGACTTGCAAAAAAATGTATGTTTCGATACTTAAAACTAACAAATCCCAGTCAAAGACCAACATTCTGAAGCAGATTGCACACAAGGCTCTTCAATCTCTCAACATTTTTCACCAGTCTTGCTTTTACATGCTTCGTAAAAATCGAGAACTTCCAGTGATAAACAAAAAGGGTCTCGCATCAAGCTATTCACGTATAAGTTATAAAAATTCGTTGTGTAAAATTAATCCTTCCGCATATTTTAATGAAATGAAAAATAACAAAGTTATTACAGGAACTTAAGCTTAAAATAAGGATAAATTTATTATATGCATAATCTTATTTTTCCAATTTAATATTGCCGGAGGGATGCCACCAAATGTTCCTTTTGCGTTTACAAAATATAAGCTCAGGCCATATATGGGTGAAACCCTTTTAAAAGAACAAAACTGCAAATATTCATAACACGTGATGTCGAAGCAAAGGTTGTTCACTTCTCTTGTTAGTAATAATGGCAATCACCCACAAGCATTATCAACGATTCGGGGTTTTATCTGCTAACGTTTTTTGTTTGTATTTCCCGAGAACAGGTTTAAGTAATAAAAGTTAACAAATAATGCAGATTTGTATAAAGCTTTTACAAATATTGGAAGTGGAATATACACAGCTTTAAGTTTGATGCATTAAAAGTTTACCTGAACTTTGTATTAAAAGAACAGCCTTCTAATTTAATATTTCATGAGTACCTTCCCGATAATCCACAACACTTTAAAGTGTAACATAAAATTTTCGACAATGAAAATGTTTTTCTCGAACAATTAAAAGCAAAATTGAACATTTTCTAAAAAGAAATGATAAAGTAAAGAAAAACGTAAAACCCGCAGAAACAAAACTAATATATAAAACAAGCAATAATGAATTTCTTGTATCAAATAAGAGATCAAAAGCAGCACTGAAATGGTCGTTATAAATCATCACATTGCATGTACGGTGTATTTATTTATCTTGTGCAATTTAATTTTAATTATTTCTATATAGAATAACATCCAATTTATAAAGGATGTTAATTGCGATAACTGCAAGACTGTAAAATAAATATGAAAAAGAATAACAGCGAGGATTCAAAAATTGCTTTCATAAAAATGAAAAAATCTATTAGCACCAATTTTATTGATCTACTAGAAAGATTCTCTTTTCTGGTTGAATTCTCAGTAGTAATTTTCCGTTCGCTAAATTCTCTGGAGGTATCCAATGTAAGATCACTTTTGTAACCGAATGCTTTATCATCAAAGGCAATTATTTAGAGAAATTTCATTTCAAAATTACATGGTATGCTCACGTACTTGCTGGTAAATACCTACATGTTTTATTTTGTGTGGAAAAGCTTCAAGATCTATAATTAAGGTCGAGGATATCTTCCACACTTTAAGGAAAATTATCTGTCAGACTTTCAATTTTTAAATCTATATTAAATTGTGAGATAATGTAAAGTGTAGGAGTATTAAAGTACTGTAATATTTATAATGCATTTAGAAAACCCGACGTCCTTATCGTAAATTGGTTTTGATAATTTTCAAACATAAATTTGCATACAACGTCATCCGTTGGAAAAGATCGAACTTTCAGAAGTTAATAGAATTTAAAACTTATAAAATCATTAAGTTTTCAGCAAAAAGTATCATCGACGCTTTGTATTTTAATTACCTAAAGAGTATTAATATGGTAACGTCTGATTGAAAATAAATCATAATTAAATAAAGATATTCGTATCCACAAAAAGCATTTTAAAGTTTAAATTGTTTTAGTAACTGTAAGAAACAGTATGAAGTATATCTTAAAAGTTTTTGAGTACTTAATTATTTTATGGTATCAAGTTTTCCAACAAATGCGACTGGTTAAAGATGCATTTGAAACCTTAATTAAAAAGCGACAAAAAACTTTTTTGTATTTTACAATGGGCATGAATTGTGAAGTTTTGTGAACTATGGAATTATTGTTTCGTATTCTTGCTTTTTATTACAAAATCTTGAAACTCGCTGCTTCTTTCTCAAAGCGAAATTAAAATTTTTGATTCAATTGAATTGTTGCGAAATTGACTGGGCTTAAATTTTTTGTTTTTCTTTTATATTTCTGCTAAATTATTAGTGTAATTTTACTTTAGGTGTAGTTAATGACTTAATAACTCATGAAAATTTAAATTAAAGTAATAAAGTTTAAGATAACATTTTCACACATTTCATATTCACGTAAACAACTCAAACAGTCCAATTACTATTTCAATTATTTTAATTTAAGCTGGAATTCATAATATCAGCTCAAGTGAAATTCCTGGTGTTGCTAGGCACCAGGTGCAATTAATAAACTATTAATAAAGGAAGTTTACTTCCCTTTTTATTATCCTATTATCCCACCAAAGCAAAAGATAACAAATGATGGAGTGGTACATTTTAAATTCAAATTATCTGGTATATAACGTTTAAAATGTAAAAATGGGTACAAAACTGAAAATTCCTAACAGACGAACAATACGAGCTCGAGTCTGCACTTCTATCCTAGCGGGTTCCCTCGAGCATATTTGTATTCCCTCGTTCCACATTGCAACGTATAGTTTAGTTCTAGAGCAATTAATAAAGTTGAGTTAACTGAAGGCTTGGTTCTTAGTATATAGTCAAATATCATTATTTAAGAACTAAACCATCACAAAGCCACGTTGATAATATTCAACAAAATCGGATTTCCAAACTTAACAGATGAAATTTTCCGGACAACAGATGTGACTAAATAATCCAAGGCAATGGGAACCAATAATTTTCAAACAGAAATCATCAACAAAGAAATCCACAAAACCGCTGTACCTCGAGTTCAACTAAAATTCGGTGTTTGGAAATCCGAATACTCCATATAAAATGCGCATAGCGCAGGTTATTAAAATTTTACATTGACATTCGAATAGTTCCATAATATGAAACCATAAAAACGATGTACTAAACGTTGAAAGAATTGTTTTTACACGACAACTTCGCATGGCTACACCTGCACACTACGAGGTGGAGTTTTTTCCACACAAAATACGTGCACGTATCAAACCACAACCTGAAGTTGCATTTCTATATTACGTAGGAGGAAGATATATATGACTTCCTACAGAAATTCCCCGGAACAAAATACCATATTGGAGCACAGAATATAATCAATTCGGTAATATTTCCTCCGTTAACGTCGTATTCACGTGCACGTGCTTTGTTTATCTATTTAATACTGGGAGTATTCTTCTGATTCTGTTTGCTTATAGTTAATTTGGTCGACATCATTTTTTGCTTGGTGTACTTATTTTTTATCATATTCTATATTCACCTACCATAGACCACAACTTCTTCTCTTCTTTTCTTAAATTCGATTGTAAACCAATTCATTGTTTATTTAAAACTTTAGAGAAACATTTGTTAAAGATTTTATGTAATTTCTTATTATATGATTGTCTTGACGCAATCTTGAGTTATTGTCTTATCAGATAACTGAATTTACCCTTCCGAATAAATTTTATTTCCAATATAAGTCACATTACGAATGATCTCAACATTCGTCAAGTATTTATTAACTACTTTTGGTCTTTGTTTTCTTGTTGGCTTTGATGATCACACAAACCATGACAAATGACTTTCTACAGCTCTACATTCAGTCTCATATAAATTTATTTTCAATAAAACAAGAGACTTTTAGTAGGAGAGGAACCACATGACTCAGCTCATGAAGGAGTAGACTCAATCCATACCATTGACTATGGTTTTCAGTTTTCAAGCTTTTCCATTTCATTTGGTATATTTTCCCAGTCGACGCAGTGATATCACTGTGATATCACAACCTCGTATTAATGTCCGCCTCAGTGATATCACACTGTGATATTGCGATATTTTGTGACGCTAGTGTGATACGGTGGCGATACTCATGCGACCTTTCGTGATTGAAATGTGATACGGTAGCGATACTCATGAGACCTTTTGTGATTGAAATGTGATACGCTGGCGATACTCATGCGACCTTTTGCGATTGAAATGTGATATGGTGGCGATACTCATTCGACCATTTGTAATTAAAATGTGATACGCTGGCGGTACTCATGCGACCTTTTGTGATTGAAATGTGATATGGTGGCGATACTCATGCGACCTTTCGTGATTGAAATGTGATACGGTGGCGTTACTCATGCGACCTTTTGTGATTGAAATATGATACGCTGGCGATACTCATGCGACCTTTTGTGATTGCAATGTGATACAGTGGCGATACTCATGCGACCTTTTTTGACACGCTGGTGATAGTTGTGTGACTTTTGGGTGATAGTAATACAACATCGTTGTGATATAATACTCCTGCAACCTTTTCGGGATTGAAAGGTGGCATTCTGGAGTCACTACTAATGAGGGCTCTAATTGTGGGACAATGCAATACATATTGTTACTAATGCTTGTTCCTCGTTAATTTTTGTAATTGGTTTTAAAATTTGCCAAGTCAATTTATTATCGCAAATAAAGATAGGAGTACACTGAGTTTGGGTTATAATTAGGAGAAAGGTTAAAATTATGACAAGTATGATTAATCAAATAAAACTTTATTCTATATTAATTAATTAAAAATTACGGCTCATTTTGAACATCGCCATTTTGTTTAGATTTCTTATGGAAGCTTGTTAGATAGTTTGTCCGCCCTTTTATGTCGTTGATGAGAGTATCTAAACCATCGAGTTGTTTCCTTTTCCAAATCGTCGTCGTTGGTCGGAAACCTGTTTTTTACGGATTCTGTAATAAAATAAAATTTTAATTATTTTGCTAGCTAATCTTACTAGTTAATATTACTCACCGAAAATGAAGGACATCATAACAAAATGTTCCAATTTATTATTGCCTTTACCCTTAGGTATTATAGGGGTACTTACCATTGTATACACGTGTCTCAAATTTTAGGTTAGGAAGAATAGGAATGATAACACGTGATATGTAAATACTTTATGTGTAATTGCACAATAGTATTATTCTTAAAAAAAATTCATTAGTCAGTTCATGTTAATTAATTTAATAAAATCTCTTACCGTCGAAATTCAATTTTTCCTGACAATACTCGATTTGCGTAAATATCACAAACAAATTAATCCTGTTATTAATTAAATAAAAAGATACCGAATTTGCGTAAATATATAAAAATAAGATATAGTTATTATAGATATAGATTATAGACGCTGCGCCTTAATTTATTTAACTGTGGTTGAATCCTAATAGATATGCTTCTGATTGCTGCTTCCTCTTGGACGATCCTCTTGTGTTTGTGAACCCAAAATTTTCCTGAGTATCCTTCTTTCAAAGCTTTTTAGCTTCCAGACACCACATAATTAATAATGAAGAATGTGTGACTAGCTTTTTATGTTTTTTGTGAATAGAAAAAACACATTGTCCACGAGATAGAGAATTTATTTGGCAGAGATTATTGGATTTGATCGATAATTTTTTTATGGCACTAAATATTTTATGATACGAAATAAGAGAGTGGTTGATAGATAAGTTTCATTTAAGAATTACTAAAAAGACATGACTGGAAAGAACATTGACGACGAAGGATGCTGGTATAAGATTAGTCGAAGATTTAATAAATTAAATTGAATAATTATTGGGTTAAAGTTGAGTCTTTTTATTCTGAATCTCCATACCCAGGGGGAGATTTCAATCAATATGTTGAAAGATTGACACTTGAACAGTGTTTATAATAAATTATATTAAATCTGAGAAAAAAATGGCTGCGCTATTGATGTGTATTGTGGGAAGGAAACGTATTCCATTTTGAAGATGTCGATAATGCCAGTTACGCCAATAACAGAAAATTAGAAATTTTTGCTGAGAATTAAAGAAAACATTTCACGAAAGAAGCAAACTTAGAAAAACCAGTTAAATTTGAGAACAATAAATTTATATACCTATAAGTAAAATAATTTAAAACTTTAAAAGCTTAACAAAATTGACATTAATGAAAAAGAAAAAATGTAATATAAGGATTTTGGAAGTTTGTGAAGATTCTTGTTGGTTAAAAAGTTTTCTTAGCAAGAAGAAAATAAAACAAGCATAAAATATTTCAAAGATAGTAAAAGTAATGGAAAATTTCAAATGAAACACTTCGGTCTCAAACAAAAATTGAATGTTCGAAATGTATGTAATAAGCAAGGAAGAAAATAGAAAATCGTGGAAAGAAGTAAAAATTGGTATTATATTAAATATAAATTTCAGAAAAGCAAATCAAATAGCAAATAATGAAACGAAAAAGAAATTATATGGGATACATTAAAGATCCGAAGAATAAATGGAATAGTCGATCCATAGCTCAAATACTCAATGGTATTGTAGAATTTGCTAAATAATTCACCAATTTGTTTGGAGAAGAAATAAATCTAGTAGATTTGGTTCTGGAAGCTCTACTATAATTAATTAGAAAATGGTGGACTGTGGACACTTTTATTGGTCAGAGTAAGATTAAATTTGAAAGAAATTGGATTAAATCAGTTGGAATAAGCAGTTAATAATTGGTCAATACTATGGTTAAATGATGAATAACGACGAATTTAAAAATTTTATTCTGAAATAAAGATGAAAAACGGCCATGATTAAAAAACGGTGGCGACGGTCATGGTTTGAATGTTAACGAAATCAACTACTAATACCAGGTTCGCCGGTTCGACTTCGGGTACAGTCTAAAATTTCTTGACCGTCTCCGTGCTTCCGAGGGCACATGAAACCGTCAGACCCATGTGTTAATGATTTTCCATCATGATAACACAAAAAATAGGGTACATACACATGGAAGGCCAGCTTAACAAGCTACCTACTAAGATATAAAAACCAAAACTCAAAGAACTAATTGAATAAATTGGTTGAAAAACAAATCATAGACCTATAATAAAAGGAAGAAGAAAAATATTTATGTAAATTTGATAATTATAGTTGATGATTTAATTCGATAATGTTCTGTTGTAGTAAATGTTGAGATTTAAGGAATTTTTAAATGGTGATATAGTAAATAATCCGGTTACTTTTTATGTTAATTTTATGCATTAGATTTATATTCCCCCACCCTTTTAATTATACGTAATACATAGTTTTGTATAATAGTTATGTTGGGAGTAAGCAGATAGATAGAATATTACAAAGCGTTGTTATTGAGAATTACGTTTGAGTTCTATTAATTCTGTTTAATTAATTATAATTCGATTAAGGCCCAGTTGTTCAGTCTACGGTTATCTTTTAACCCGGGTTAATTTCTATAGAAATAATTGTTTCAAGAATAATAGTGTATATAGAACTTACCTTGGATTAAATATAACCCGAAATTGAACAACTGTGCCTAAGAACCACTACACGATCGTGAATTTTGTTTTCCTGTCAATACCGCTATTTAAGAAAATATTTTTTTTGCAATATTGCATCTAACTTTTGATTTTGCCGCACCTATATCCTAACTGAACGAAAAAAGGTGGCCACCTAACCGATTACCTAATATTGCCAAGTCAAGTTGTGATTATCTAGATTCCTTCCACATTGTTTTGTTCTAACACCCTATACATAACCAAATAGATATGCTCTACAATAAAACACCGAAGTAGTACTATGATCGCCACTGGTTTAGTTATAGAGCGGCAATTCCGGGTTCTAATTGCTGATTTCACGAAATTTCTTAGCTCGACCCTATGGCGACATCGCGGACTTTGTAGCTTTAAGAATAAATTACTTCTATATTTACATAAGTCTGGCCAATTGACGTCAATGTCAGAAAAGAAAACACACGACACCCACATTTGTAGGAAATTTCTAGTACGGATAAAGAAACATTTTAATATTGTACACAAAACGTTGATAAAATAACGTAATTTTTATTCACGTTTTTCAAGACAGTCAACAGTGAACACAGGAATGAATGAATGAATTTTTATTCACATAAATAAAAGAATAACATGATATTTAAAAAATTATTTAGCAATTATTGTTCAACTTTGTTAAGTTGAAATTCCAGCGGTTACAAATTTTCAGGCCTCCAGTACGAACTTGAAAGATTTTAGTTAGGAATTTAGGATTTTTTATACCAAAATTTTAGAAATTTTTCGAAATCTTATTACCTAATAATTTTATCAATAAAAAGAAATTTATAAAAATTTAGTAAAATAATTTTGAAATATAATTTATATTTATTTCTGATACCTAGTGCTATGTTCTTTCTGCCCAAATTTTAGGTACAGGGAAGGTATAACACAATTGCCCCTTCTTACTAAGCTCTCGGTGATGAGTCGTTCAGGGGTGGGTTCCTAATGAACGGTCAATATTAGAGGCGATCTTTTGTATGTTTATTGGCTCTCTCGGGAAGTCTAATTGCTTTTCTTTTTTAAGAAAAAAGAAATAAAAAACTTTCATTAGCTTATGAGTAATATTTATTATAAACAAAAGAAAATTGATTGAAATATTTTTCATGAAATAAATGTTTACACAAATGTTTTGGATTTCAAATCCAATATAAAATGAACCTTTAAAATTAAGAACAATTAATACAAAATAATTCAAAACAAAGAGGTTTCCACTCTTTATTCCGACGTGCTTGATTGTTAGACCAATCAAGTCTCTCGCTTTACATTAGCGGGTTTAAATGTTTTAAATAATATTTGTTGCTTATTCAAAGCTTAAAGTATTGTTAACTAAATAATAAAACTTTTATTGAAATATTTCACTGAGGGTAATGAAAAATGCACTCTGTAAGAAGTCTTTTTTCCAAATCCTATATTAACGCTCTGATGGCCAATTGTATAATAAAATTATAGAAATCATAAGTTCACAGTACCTGTCTCCTTGACAAAATTGAAGTTTTAAATTTAAAAAGGATATAATTTCGCTTGTTGTGTGTGGCCTACTTTAGTTTGCACATCTGATGACTCAACATCGGTGCGGCGATTGTCATAACCATCTTATTTGATCTCACATGAAGTTGTTATCCGCATTGAATAGTGACTGAATTTTGTGTTTGTTGTTGCATCTTTCCAATTGAAGATTTCCAAAAACGTTGAGGTAAGTTACTTTTAGTTGACAATATTATCCTTGTTATCCAGAAAGTTTATGTGAGTCGAGTTCGTAAATTGTAACATTTTATATTTTTATCAGCATTCATTATTGTCCTTGTATTCTATTTTTAGATTTTGCTCCAGTCCAACTGAAAAATTCTAACCTCCAATTGTTAGTAAACAAATAATTTCGGATCCCATCACAAATATTTTGTAGAGTGCATAAAAATGCGTGCACTCCGCTAGAATCCACGAAGTCGACTGATTTTTCATCGAAAATCGATATGATTGGCATGCCTGTGCGAATGAAGTAAGTCAAATCCATTTATTTTCGAATTTATTTCTTTCTAATAAATTATTTTTATTGCAGATTCACCCTTTGTACCAATCTCGGTTTCCTTTGAGGTGTTTTTCCATGCAGTTTTGCTGGTACATTTCGATTTTATGTTGTATTTGGATTGTCCATTTGACTCATCTCCTCCATCTTTGTTGTTTTCTTAGCCGTTACACAAATTTGACCCTTATTAACTAATTTGTCAATTTACCCTTCGAAACTATACACATTAGATGCATGAAACAATTACATAATTTTTGCTATGGTCACATTTTTACAAAGAATGTTATTTATCGAATAAATCAGTTCACAAATTCTTGCATTTTTATAGGTTATCATAATTAATACATTTTTAAAAATTTTCAGCTAATTAAGTTTTCTGTTTCATTTTTGATGTGTTAATCATCAATCTATTTAAACTTAGCAATGTTTATCATACTTCATTCATCCTGAGAGACTCAAATAAAGTTAGAAAATTGAAATTTAGAAAAATAAAAATTTCTCGTAGAGCAAATTTTTAAAGTGTCTTCCGACTTAGAATTTTGTGCTTATCTTGAATTTATTATTCATTTTTGTATCGGGAGCCTTTATTAATCATTTTGAGACATAGCACTATGTAGAGTTACCATAATTTTTCCGATTCAAATCCGAATACTCAAACCTAAAAAATATATTATTTACTAATAAATAAAAAAGGTCACCAATAATAAATAAATATTATTTAGATAACATTACATAAAATTTAATAATTTCTTTAAAAGTCCGGACAAAGAAAATATGAACATGAACAAACATCCGGTCTTAATTATTTCCTGGGAAAACGAGTACAAGAACCCAGAGACATCGTACCATCCGACTTGATAATCCGGGCCGTATATAAGGGGGATTTCACCTCCCCTTCCATTGACAAAAATATCTATATAGGGATAATTTGTTTTCGAAATTTATTTTCATTTACATTTTTTGGGTTTCTAAGACAAATGGTATCCCTGAATTTTTCGAACAAATGTATACGTAGTACATGACAATAGACGGTCAAAGTTTGGCGGTTAAATGCGTTAACTACTCATTCTAAATGCCCAAGTTGACTCCGGGCAAAGTGAAAACGTTATTTTCTCTAAATATACTTTCCATGGTTCGTGTTGACACTTTGTAAGCCGACACCATAGAGAAGATGATTACAGGATAATATTGTTTAATGCGAATGCATTGCTGGTACCATGGTGGAATATTTCCGACATTTGGCAATAGCACGCTAAACTTAGCCACCATTTGAAAAATTCCCTATAGATATTCGGAAAACTGAAGGTTTATATAGTAGAATTAAACAAAACAAAATTTTGGAAAATACATATTTAACCCTAAAAACAGCCCTTGAATTAGTAGTGAAAGAGGGATCTCCCGTTGGCTGTTAGAACTCTTAAGCCACGCCCCACCCTGACTTTGTAATAAATAGTGGACTTTTACGGGTTCGATAAGGGTTTCTTATTATTTTTGTGTACATCTAGCTTTTAACGGCAAACTTGAAAAAAATTTGCTTAAATGCGACAGCTCCGTAAAGAAACGGATCTAGATTTTTACGGTAAACTTGGAAAAACGGCGATATTTATTTAATGTAATACACGTAAATTGAACGACGAACTTCTGAAGTTAACTGACAAAAATGCGGCTAAATTGAAGACTAGGTAAAATTACACGTACCATCAACAGAATGGTGAGGTAGATCCGTCCTAAATCGAATGCGAGCTTCTGATTGGTTTAGCACTTGAAAATGATCGATTTTTAATATCGATTATTACCAAAATTACAACGGTTATCTAATTCATCCTTGGCATATTCGCTTAATTTTAATGTTGTCTAACTAATTTCATTCAGTTTTTAATGCAAAAAAATCATATCTTCGGGTGGAGCTTAACGTCGTGCTTTTCCCCCGACATTAATTGACAATAATCAGACGTTGCTTAGACCGAAAACGGTAGCCGGGATTTAAAACACTTCACTAAAAAGTGAAAAATGTAATTTTTAAGTGCCTCCTCCCAATTATAGTAAACCATGAGCCTACTGATGAGCAGGTTAATTTTAAATAACCCACCCGTAAGGTAGAAGATTGGCGCCAATAAATTGATTAAACCCCCCCCCCCAATTGGAAGACACAAATTAATGCGTAGTTATGGTATTTTATTATTTCTATTTCAGTACTGTTTAGTGTTAAAAGATAATATGAAGCATGAAGAAGTAATTAACTATAAATTCAGTTTTGTCAAACACTTAAAAACCTGTCGTAAAAAAGAATGATGTCGCAAATATAATTAGCAAAATTTCTCAAATCAACTGGTCTAATCTTGCGCTCCGGAACTTAGAAGTCAGATCTAAAATATTTCCCAAAAATTACCTAATTTCGCAAGCCATTTTACTTGTGGCTTAAAATCCGTACCCTTCATAACAATGTCGTGTTACAAACGGGATTCAAAAATGGCGACATTTATTTAATAGAATGCCTCAAAAAAAATTTGCTGCCCTTTCTGACATCCCCGGACACCCCACCTTTGTCCTGACCTGATTTGGTTACCTACTATTACAGTAAGAAATGTTTTTAATTTTGTACTAGAAATTACAAGAATTTTGTACAGGAATTCAAATCCTCCGAACTACTTGGCACTTCGCCCAATTGAAAAATATTAGTTCAATCAAAAAACAACTTAAGAAAACCAAAGTACAACCATGGACTGGTTCAAAAAGTTTGTGGCCCGTCATAAAAATTTGTATTTTAATTTTTTTAAATGTACAATAATGGTATAAATAGTTAGCAAATAAAAATATTGTTTTCAAAAACATTACGCTGTTTTCATTTAATGTAAAATTTAAAGTAACGAATTTTTTTCTGGGATAGTCTTTTTCAGAATTAAAATATATAGGTTTAATTCTTGTAGGAAGTTTTTGATCGATGACTAATCTTATAAATCAGTTGCATTAGAGCTCACTGTTTTGACGTTCTGTGAATGTGGAATTTTATTTCTTCAAATTCCTGTTTTCATCAACCGTATTTAATAAATTTTCATGTTTAGCCATGTTGTTGTCTTTACTTAATAGTTAATTTTAACTATTCCTCCACTTGGATTCTTTTTATTTCCCGTTTAAAGTTTATTATTTCTTGCTTAGTTTCATCTAATTTTCGAAGCGACTATATTTTGAAAAATCATATTTTGATCATAGAAAATTTTTAAAAAGTATATATTATATAGAATTATATGCTCTTCAATTTAGTTTCATGATAATTTTTCTTAAAAGTGAAAATACGCGAGCTATAGGCGAAAAACCACACTTGGGAGGCTAAAATCCTCATTTTAGAGAAACGCCGGCTTGAGATTTTTAGGAGACATTTTGAGGGTTTGTTAGGACACTTCAATATACATCTTTGCCAAATTTCAGCCTGCCCGGACCTTCTGTAAGCTCAAGCCAAAATTTCAGTTCCGTAACCTGGAAGATACTATAACTTGGGCAAATTTTGAAAAAATCCAGTTTTCTCTGCATTTTCCAACCTTTGCTCAAATTTTAATTAATTTACTTTAAAATCACTTCCCGTGCCTGAAAGCATTTCTCTCCCTGGAAGGAATCAATATTATGCCATTTTAAGGGTGAGTCGTGTTTTGGGTCAATTATTTCAATATTAGTGTGCTACGGAAAAATTTGAAAAAAATCCATTTTATATAGAATTTTATGCTCTTCAATTATGATCTGATAATAATTTTTCATACAAGCGTAAATAAGCGAGTTATCGGCAAAAAATCGCGTTGGAGAAGCTAAAACCCCCGATTGCGGAAAACGCCGGCGTGGGATTTTATGGGACTTTTAAGAGGTTCATTAGAACACTCCAATGTACATCTCTACCAAAATTCAGCTTTCCCGGATTTTTTGCAAGCTAAAAACCTTCCTTGCCTGGACTATTAAACCAACTTAAAAAAGTTCATCATATCTGGATTATTTTTAAAAATGTTTGAACACAAAATAATATTAAACAAAAAAATATAACCAGAAAATATTGTTTTGGCGCTGAAACTGGCAGTTCCGTGGCTATTTTGTTTGCAACGTTATCTTTTCTAGTCGTGATCTACCAGTCATGTGTTGTATTTCTGGCGCGAAATATTTAAAATACAAATTTAAAACATACCATTACAGCTTGTTAAATTACAAGTAGCCAAGCTACAGCCTATTTGCATCATTAGTTATAAATTGAAGGGCCTAGTGGAAAAAGTAGTTAAGTCACTTTTTTTCAATTTGTTGATTTTTATACTAATTTGTAGAGAATAAATGCCGCAATGTGAAAATGTGCTCAACTACAAATTGAAAAAAAAGTGACTTAACTACTTTTTCCACTAGGCCCTTCAATTGCGAACAATCGAAACAATCCATCTCATTTTGAATTTGGACCTTGTGCCTGTTGTTATTTCAAAATCCACTCGCCTGTCAATATTAATGTTGAAGATGATAAACAAAATTAATTTCCAAGAGAAGACTTCTCCACCACTTTAAACAAATTAAAATTTCAAACCATGAGCGACGTTCCTCAAATTATATCAGTCACAGTGTTACGAAAAATTTTCTCTTTTTCGCAACAACGTTGAATTTATTAAATTCAACTTTTACATCTAGCGACATATTTCGTAGCACCCTGTATAGCGAACGTATTTGACGGAGATTAAACTCGCGCATGCAACGATAAGGACTTCTTGGGTTGGCGCTCGTACCGGGCGGTCGGTTTTGTGTTTTACTGTGAAGTGATAACAATTTTTGGTTCCAATTTTGACAAAATATGGTAGCGATTTTGTGATGGGTCCCTTTCCGCATCATGAATTGTTTTGGATGGTTTGCGCTCCAACCCATTACTATGGGGATTTTTTACGTTCGTGGTAGCTGAATTGTGGATGTATTCCAGGTCGTTATCTTTTTGTCGGACCACCTTGTCCATATTTTCTGGAAGGATATTTTTTTACTCAGTTCGGTAAGTTTTTATAATTTGAACTGATTGCTTCACAGGGAAATGCATTACTCGACTTGGCCAAATTTTCCGCCGTACATCTGGTGTTCGATTACGTTTTAACTAACCCTTGACTGTCTTATTTTTTTATGTGATATGTTTATTACAAAGGGTTTCATTGTCTTGCATATTTTTTTGTACGAATGTTGGCCGAGATAGTTGATACGCCGTATTTTTCGTTGTATGCACGATGAGATATTCTATCTAATCTCACACGTTCGAAGACGTGAATTTTAATGCCAATGCTAAACTTTACCTTTTGATAATTATTTTAATTAATAATAATATTTAATTATGTATTGTTAATTGAGTTTTATTTGTGCATTTAAATTTCACTAGGAAATATCAACCGGCGTTGGTCAAATGCAAAGACTTTGAAATTCCTAAGCGTTTGACATGGGTTCGAATTTCATATTTGAAATTCTATGTTGAACATTTTTTTGTGTGTTTATTTTGCTTTATGTTTATTTTTTTATGAAAGGCTGCGATGTTCGACCCATATACAGGGTGCGGCATTTCACCGAGATTGCTGTCTTTTGTTTTATCATTGGGGATTCGATATGGTTCCACTTTATCGTGGGATTTTTATGTAACCATTCGAATGTGCCCTTGGTTTATGTTTGGGAGTGATTTTCGGTGGCAATGTCGTTGCTACTGTGCTTGTTTTGGTCGGCTAACACCTCTTACATCCGACATCGCGTATATCTTTGCCTTCTGACAATGAACTTCTTATTGTTAATTTTAATTGTGTTGTGTTAGCAAAGCTGTTTCCTTGATCTCTCCGGGGTGTTTCTTTCACACGATCCACGACTCTCGCTTCCAGGCTATAACGAGCTAGTTTAAAACCTAACACCAGGGCCCCACGCAAATTTAAAGTAGATGGTTTATCCTTCTGCGTGGACTTAATCTTTTCCGAGCTGACTTCTCATTAGAGCAGTAAGGGAAAGATTATGTATCACTGGCGTCCAGCGTGGGAGCTTCTGTATTTGCTTCTGTTTGCTACTGTTTGCTTCATTTCCATCTGTATTTTTGGTGAATGCCCGGAGAAAATTTAAGGAACAGCTTTTGCATTATTTTATTGGCAATTTTGTTTTGTTGTCAATTTTATTATTATGTTTTTTTGAATGAAACATTGTTGTTTATACCGGCGGAATTATTTTTTTGCAGCCAACTGCGTTTGTTGATCCTTGGTTGCTGTTACGACTGTTGTTGTTTAAGTCGCGCACCGTAATTGGATTGTTTCAACGTATATTTTTTTGGTGATTGTGTAAATTCCTTGATGCCGAGTGTTTGAAGGATTATGAAAAATATTTTTTATAATTATTTTATACCTTCGATTTAAATTAAAATTTTTATTATTATTTTATTGGTAAAGTGTTATGTGTAAATTTTTTTACCTTGATATGTGTACTGTTCGTTGCTATGTGTAGCGAATTTTATTTTTTGGTTTTCCACAAGCTACTGGGGGTGAAATCCCTTTAGCTTGCCGTGGATCTACAATACCTAAGGGTGGTTGGTTGGAGTATTTGTTTGTATCCTAATTGGTTCAATAACATCTTGAATCATACATTACATAAGGGTGGTTGGATGGAGTAATTGTTTGTACACATATTGGTTCCATAACAGCTTGAACCATACATTACATAAGGGTGGAGGCTGGGTAATGTTTGTCACTGATTGGTTCAATAACATCTTGAATCATACATTACATAAGGGTGGTTGGATGGAGTAATTGTTTGTAAACAAATTGGTTCCATAACAGCTTGAACCATACATTACACTAAGGGTGGAGGATGGGTAATGTTTGTTCACTTAATGGTTTAACAAAAACTTAAATCATACATTTCATTAGTAATGTTTGTCACTCTGGGTTCGTTAACATCTTGAATCCTATCTTACATTACATCATACATTACATAGTAATGTTTGTTCGCTATGTGGTTTAACAACATCTGAAATCATAACCATTACCTAACTGGAGGTTGGGTAATGCATTTTCTATTGGTCTAATTACATCTGAGATCACATATTCACATAAAAACCCGTCATAATTATAGCATAACATCAAGCTATTAATTATTTCATCGGAATTTATTCCAACGGTTAGAGGAAATTTGTTAAAGTCTTGGTAGGACGATCTGTTGGTCAAGTTTCTTGATCAAATTATTAATTATTTTGTCATTTTGACAAACCACTTCCTATGTGTTGAGAACTATGAGTGTCTCATACTGGAAGAGTAGAATTGGTTCGAAAATATTTTTGTTCGACTATTCTCGAATGGGTCCGATGCGAGCCATTCCTTATCGACAGTCTAGATGTTTTTTTCCTAGCTGTTCAGTTTTTTCGGTGCAGGTCCAATGCGGGCTGCCCACAGTTTTTTCGGTGCAGGTCCAATGCGGGCTGCCCATTTTGTACTCATTGATTTTTATCTGAGACAAAATCATCTATTAATATGGTTTTCAGTAGCTATCATTAGCTCTACCATTTGGTTTTCGCTTCTGCGGATTTAAGGCGACATTTAGTCCCATGTGTGAAGAACCATACAATTATTATTATTTTTTGATCTCAATCTTTTAGAGATTTTGATTTTTTTATTTTTTTTTGAAATATTTTAAGCTCATTTTTTTATTAGCAACGCTTAATATTTCTTTCCTACCAAGTACTGCTACAAACTACCTCCACACTACAGTAAATAAATAAGTTTTTTTCCGTCAATTTACAGTTCGTTGTCAACTTCGTTTCTCTAATAATTTTTTGATTTTTTTATCTTGACCTCCGGTCAGATATCTTACTTCGGGGGTGTGTTACGAAAAATTTTCTCTTTTTCGCAACAACGTTGAATTTATTAAATTCAACTTTTACATCTAGCGACATATTTCGTAGCACCCTGTATAGCGAACGTATTTGACGGAGATTAAACTCGCGCATGCAACGATAAGGACTTCTTGGGTTGGCGCTCGTACCGGGCGGTCGGTTTTGTGTTTTACTGTGAAGTGATAACAATTTTTGGTTCCAATTTTGACAAAATATGGTAGCGATTTTGTGATGGGTCCCTTTCCGCATCATGAATTGTTTTGGATGGTTTGCGCTCCAACCCATTACTATGGGGATTTTTTACGTTCGTGGTAGCTGAATTGTGGATGTATTCCAGGTCGTTATCTTTTTGTCGGACCACCTTGTCCATATTTTCTGGAAGGATATTTTTTTACTCAGTTCGGTAAGTTTTTATAATTTGAACTGATTGCTTCACAGGGAAATGCATTACTCGACTTGGCCAAATTTTCCGCCGTACATCTGGTGTTCGATTACGTTTTAACTAACCCTTGACTGTCTTATTTTTTTATGTGATATGTTTATTACAAAGGGTTTCATTGTCTTGCATATTTTTTTGTACGAATGTTGGCCGAGATAGTTGATACGCCGTATTTTTCGTTGTATGCACGATGAGATATTCTATCTAATCTCACACGTTCGAAGACGTGAATTTTAATGCCAATGCTAAACTTTACCTTTTGATAATTATTTTAATTAATAATAATATTTAATTATGTATTGTTAATTGAGTTTTATTTGTGCATTTAAATTTCACTAGGAAATATCAACCGGCGTTGGTCAAATGCAAAGACTTTGAAATTCCTAAGCGTTTGACATGGGTTCGAATTTCATATTTGAAATTCTATGTTGAACATTTTTTTGTGTGTTTATTTTGCTTTATGTTTATTTTTTTATGAAAGGCTGCGATGTTCGACCCATATACAGGGTGCGGCATTTCACCGAGATTGCTGTCTTTTGTTTTATCATTGGGGATTCGATATGGTTCCACTTTATCGTGGGATTTTTATGTAACCATTCGAATGTGCCCTTGGTTTATGTTTGGGAGTGATTTTCGGTGGCAATGTCGTTGCTACTGTGCTTGTTTTGGTCGGCTAACACCTCTTACATCCGACATCGCGTATATCTTTGCCTTCTGACAATGAACTTCTTATTGTTAATTTTAATTGTGTTGTGTTAGCAAAGCTGTTTCCTTGATCTCTCCGGGGTGTTTCTTTCACACGATCCACGACTCTCGCTTCCAGGCTATAACGAGCTAGTTTAAAACCTAACACCAGGGCCCCACGCAAATTTAAAGTAGATGGTTTATCCTTCTGCGTGGACTTAATCTTTTCCGAGCTGACTTCTCATTAGAGCAGTAAGGGAAAGATTATGTATCAACAGTAAGATATAGATGTGAATACTAAATAGTAAAAGATATGAATTGAAGTGTATCAAGTTCAGCAATAAGACTCAATTTACCTTGGCTAAAATTACTAATTTAACTTTTTGCTGCTAGTCAGTAAGCCAGCACGTCGAGATTTAAATCTAAATTCATCCAGTTTCGTCAGATTTGTCTCCATTTCAAGCTGTGGATTCAATTTAATATATTGATATCTTGATTGTTAATTAATTAAGGTAAAAACCTAAGCAAAAAAATATATAAATAAATATTACTAACGAGGTTTGAGAAAATAAATAAAAAGAAAAAAATTTTGTTAACAACTTGAAATACTGTAATTTTTCTTTAAAAAATTGGAGAACTACAATCTGAAATAAATTAATGGCACTGTCACTGCTAGTGAGGGATATAAATGGCTGATAAATACTAAAGTGATTTATAAGAATCTCACTTGCTCTTATATTGTAGTAGCAACAATGTTGAGAAATAAAAATGCCACATTATTTTTTATTATATTATGCTAAAAATATCCTTATTAGGTCCTATCCAATTGGGTTTGTGTTGCGAGGGAATACTGTAATGAACTTCATTCATTAATCTTGTTCTGCGTATCTATCTGTCGAAATGTCAAATATTATTGAGTGTGCTATTCAACTTAGAGTTGTATATTGTTCTTCTTCGTTAAATTTACATCGACTTAGTTATGAGTTCATTTTAACAAATTTGGTGCAACTCATTTAAAATTGTTATTCCAGAAATAATGGTTACAATTTTCATAATATCATCGAGTGGCGGCTTTTATGACAAAACTTCATTATGGTGCATATTTGTAAGATAACGTTCTCTTATTGTTGTACGCTCACCAAAGTGCTGTTAAGAGATGGTAAATGCCAGCAAGAGCTGTGGAATACATCGAAAATTTTAATTCAAATTCCGTTTGCATTCTGGACTCTGAGGCTTGCAATTTATGATTTTAAATTGCGAATAAAATTACACGTGCTTTGTTTTATAAAATTTTATTCCATTTATGAATAGTTTTTGTACCGTTATGTAATATTTTATCTTAAAGCTTTTTACAAACGCAAATTTATTATATCTTCTAACACTTTCAGAGATTCCCTATTCATTATATTTGTTTTTTTTTCTCGTGTTCTGTTATAACTTATAACAAATGAGCAGTTTTTATTTTAACAAGATCCGTTAATAGTTAACGTTCCGTTTGGCTTTTAACTTGACGAAAATCTAACGGATGATAGCGTACTCCCATGGAGCATCTGATTAGAATAGGGCTGCCTGTGCTAATCTATAAATTTCATCGAGTAGCATTTCAATCTCTAATTAATACAACCGTATTTACTTTTAAACTTAATTTAAAACTTTAAATTAGTTTTGACCTCCATTATATTATAAATTATTGTAGCAGAAATTTTAGGATTACATTAATCTAAAAATTTATACGTCTAAACAGAAACTTTTATAGTTTAATCTCGTAAATAACGTAATCTATTTTACGCACTAAATTTTCACTCAAGTGTAAAGGTGTATAAATTTAGTTTGTCAATATAGCACCACCGTCTATCTATAAAACCAAGTATCCTTCGAGAGTCAAATTCAACCTATGTATAAATCACAATGCCATTTGTTTTATCTTGTCATGTAATGTATTGATAAAAGCAATTGTGGTGACACATCTAAAAGATAAAATCTAACAATGCACTAATTTCGACAAAGATCATTGTCCTTTCTCTCTGTTTTCGATACAAAGAAAAATAATATTAAAATCTCGCATTTCGAAAACAAAAGCTTTTTAAAAATGATATCAAAATATATTTTTTTGTATTGTTTATACCTCGACTAGAATAAATGCGCTTTCTCTGTTTTAAAATAGTATCATCAAACATTTCACTTTTTACCAAAAGTTATTATAAAAACAATACCCCCCAAGTACAAATCGTTAACACACAATAGCAAGAAAATGAGTTTTCTAGTTGAAAACGCAATAAAGCATTACAGTTACTTCACTTGGCCAAAGAAAGTTCTGAACTTCTCACAACTACAATAATTAATGATAATTGTTTAGAAGCTGAGTTAATAGTCTTTTTGATAAATTAGTATTTGTAGTGGTTGTTAGATGACCACCAAAAAAATAATTAATTTAATCTCTTACTTCATTACAGTTTCGTTTCTACTTCTGAAAGAAAAGAAAGTAAATATACTGAAAATGTGTTGAAAAGCAATTAGGTTTCTAATTTTACATCATGTAGAAAAGATTTTATTACCTTGTCTTCTTTTTTATCTTTTAGAAGCTACTACTCGAATCTCATTTCATATTAAAAATAAATTAATTGAAAAATAATGGGCATGTTGTAAAGTTTTGTAAACAAAACCTAAGGGCATAAGTGCGCATGAATACGGCTCACGATTGTAACTGTCCACTACTAACGCACGCGTTATAATAATAAATGCACTAGTTGGCGTACGCGGCGTTGCCCGGATTTACATACTAGTTTGTTTAGTTCACAATTTATTCTATTGATGTGCTACTCAATTGGTGCGTAGTTCAATTGATAACCAATTGGGTTTAAAATAATAAAATTATGAAAAGGGTTGTAATGTCACTAAAAACGTATGTGTAAACATATGGGTACTTTTTATTTGTATACAGTTGACTGTGTGCAAAATAATCTTGTATTTGCAGCCTGACAACTTGCAGTATTCGTCTCTGAGATTTGTTGATCGAGATGTTGAAACTTAGCTTAAACTGGATTGACAAATATGATCTTCAGAATAAACGTGTCTTTGCCCTTCCCACAACTAGTTTGTATTTGAGCTTCAATAACGTGAGGATTCAAGACATTAATTAGTAATCGAGTACTTTACTGACCTGAGCTTAGGCTGATCTAGATTACACAAAAGCATTTTGGAGTTCCAACTTTTAACTGTAATATGTATGTGAGGAGACAGTCCTGGAACTTGTTTCGAATGTAAAACTCTGTTGGGTAGCGGATAACTTCAATGGGATCGATAACTGTATACAATGATTTGTAAATGTGAGGATCCCTTGGAATACTATCAAGTAACTGTTGGTAAATACAATGAACTGTTACTTTTTTTTGTCGATATTGCTCTTTCACACAACCAAGTAAAATCTTTGTAATTGGAATCAAAATTGGGGAATATTTTTTGTGTTAATTCATTTCTTAATTACTTCCAACTCTTTTATATGAGCCATGGTACATTCATACCAAATTATTATTTCACATTTTTTAAAAACCTCTCCAATGCCTGAATTTTTCGTAATTTTACAAACATGATAATCGTTAGTTGCTAAATCGAATAGAAATGTGAATATAGAATGAGCTACACGACCACCAGGCAGTAAAGTAACAAATATACCAGAATAGGATATTGCTATAACAATAAAAAATATATCCCTCCCTTCTGCCAAGAGATGTGTACCTATACATCGGTTTTCACAACGTTTTACGTCTTCCGATTTCCCTGTCTCTGCTCGTTGCATATTGAAATTGTGGGACGAGCACAGAGGACCTACAGATTAACATGGATTCCGAACCACGAAAATCGACGACTTTTAAACTGTGCACTCCAATCAGGAAAGTTTTTAGGCCATACATTTCTTGGCCATATGCCGAAAGATACCATTCAATATTATTGAATTAGCGGATCTTTGATCAGGTGGTAATATCTGTTCATTATCATTTTCGTATTCGGGTTAAAAAGTTAATATCAGTGGCGACTGGTACGGGGAGGGCGATCGGGCACCGCCCTCCCAAAACAGAAAAGCAATTTAGAATAGTACCTACCTTTTAATGTCGATACACCTCTCGAACCACGTCACTTGGATCATAAAAGGTGGTCTTTTAAATACTGCAGTGGAGGAAAGAACTATAAAAACACTTGAGGTTTCTATGAATTTACAATATATTCGTACAGTACAGTAATTATATCTATAAATTACTTGCATTTGCATGTTCAACATGAGTCGTCAATGATTTTCGAAAAATTAATGATTATTAAGGCCTTTATACAATCTTTGTATTAAGAACTGGGTGGAAATAACTTTAAAAACGGGTAATAAATCATTGAATATTTTTGAATAAACGGGTTTTTAAAACAATTTTTTTGTGTTTACGGCAGACTGGTAAGTCTTTATGAAATTTAAAAATATATATTGTCGTATTTTGCTGGTCTCTTAAAATTTCACATAAGTGTAAAGCTTCACACTCTTTTTTATTTGGTCGCTAAAAGGGTTTTTCTCTCATGCGATAAAATTTGCATTATGTGCTAGCAAGCGTTTTGTTTTTGGGTGGCTGAGCTCAGTAATTCAACATCACCATGTTAACATGATTAAATAGCAGGATGGGGAGATTCTAGTAGGAATAACTTAACTATGGTCAATTTCACTTTCCCACGATTAGTGCTAGGAAAACGAATAGAGCTGTGGAACTCTGAGAAATGTATTTTAGGCTCACTACTTGATCTCACGAAGGAATCTGTCACATCAGATTAAAAGGAAACAATGTTGTTGCAATGAAAATCAAAATTTTATAAGAAGGTTTTATTATCTTTAACCTAAAATTGTATGGGTTCTAAAAAGGTGAATTATTATAAAAATAACAAACTTTGTAGGTTATGAGATATAGTATTCTTTCTAAAATTTTTCACAGAGTCATTTTAATACATTAAGAGTCTTGGTTTGTGTAATCTAGCTATAAAGACCATAATCCGGTGTGTTAGATCACAACATGGAAGTGACTCGGGTCTCGACAAAATATTTCAACAAAACCAGTGAATTCTGAAACATAAAACACTTTAAAATAGTTTAAAAACTCTAAAATTAAATTAAATAAAAACTTACCTTCAGACGTTTGATAAATTTTATAACGTGAAAATTGCAAATTTGGATATAATTAAGATTTAGAAGTGGTACATTAGACACAAAATTTTGAAAATTTAACACAAAATAGTGGGAAATTTCAGTTTGCCTTGGGCGCTCGACCGATGAAGTCCAGTAACGATAAAATTTTAACCAATATTGATTTTGGATCCTTATGTTTGGAGGTTATGAAACTTTTAACCGCACTTTTTGTTAAGAGACTTCGTGGATGGAATGCAGAGGCAACACTCACGTTTGAGATACCTTGCCACTTTAATTAATATCCTTTTTTTTAAATGAATTGTTTTGGTGAAGTAGATGGAATTAACATCTTTATAGACAAGTCGCTAGTAATTTATCAGTTGGCTATTTTAAACAGTAGCACTTCGTTTAATTGGAGGTGATAACACCGAGAAATGTTGAGAATTTTGGTCGATGTAAGAAATTAAAGTGTACACTACTCGAGACACTGAATAAAGAAATTTTAACTGGATTGTCAATCCTTGATCTTGCTCAGATGCTAAGCATGAGTCACAGTAAAACATCAAGTGAACGAGTTTTAAAAGAGATAAGGTATTTTAAGCACTATTATTTGATTTTTTTTAAAACCCATTTTTTTTAACTTTACGGCGTTGCATCTAACTTACGGGTACTGATAGCAACTACCATTAAAAATTTAAACAAAATTTCATTTCATTTAATAATAAAGACATTTAGTCAAGAAAATTAACGCGAATTTAACAAGAACATTTCATATCTGTGTTGGTATTACATCAACACAGCCAAAGGAGTAAAGAAGAGGAAGCTGCATCTAATTCAACAATTTTATTGTTTTGTAAGGGAATTTTCCCAGTAAAATTTATGTACAACATTTATTTTGTAATTTTGACTGGTACCAGGGTGATTTTAAAATTTACTAAACTGAATATAAAAATTTTCAATGCAACTACATTTTATTTGTCACAAAAAAGTAAGGCATTTAACAGAGATCCACAGACATTAATAAGGAGCCATTTGAGGAATTTAGTGAGTTGTTTGTATAAACATTTTCTGAGTCTTGCACTTTTGTTGTTTTGCTGAACTGAGCTAGGACCGGAGCAGATAGGTTGTTGGCATTTTCTTTTTACTAAACTGTTTAGTCCTTTCATAACTCTAAGATCACGACATTTTATGGCACACCAGTAACGTGGGGCAGTTTAAGGGTTGCTTTAGACTACAATATGTTAAATATTTTTTAATTTTAGTATAAAAATTTGATTATGCCACGGGGTAGTAAACTTATTCCTGAAGAACGTACTAAAATTGAAAACTACAAAAAATTTGGTTTAACAATGGGTGAGATAACCTCGAAAATAAACCTATCTCTCACAGTCGTGCATAATTTTATAGAATTAGGCGAAAATTATTGCGTACATAAACGAAAAGGACGTAAACCAATAATTAGATCTCGCGATAAAAGGCGTATAATAAATGCTGAATCTGTAAAAAAAAAATAAGTACATAATGCGTATAATACAAAATGCGTAAGTACCCTTAAATGGGCAAAAAGGACATATAGAAAAACAGATTAAGATTTGCAGAATTTCACATGTCATGGACAAATGAACGGCACAAGGTTGTATTCAGCTATGAAAAAAATTTAATTTAGACAGTCCCGATGGTGTGCAATATTATTGGCATGACATCGTCAGCCGAGAATTAGGATGTGCTATATCCGTTTTGCATAATTGTGCAGGAAACCCGTTTTAATGCAATTTATCAATAAAAGTCTTATTACTGATTTGATTTTTATGGAAAGAGGCTCATACCAATACCTTGATTATTCTACATATTTTATTTAAAAATCGAGACTCTAGTATTCTATAAACAGAAAAGAGAAGCAATTTAATTTTAATAAAAGTGGATTTAGAACACAGAAGTCACCATTTAAGATCTTTTTGGGATGTAGAACAACATTGTCAGGATATAGAACAAAATATACTGGATGTAGCACAAAAGAGTTACGTCACAAATGTAGGCTTATAGCCCAATATCATACTAAATTTTCGTATGATGGATATAGAACAAAGTGATTTCAGAATTTAGTTTCGTATATTAACGTGTGGTATATACGATATAGAACAACTTTATACCCAAATGTAGGATATAGCACTTATTAATTTTCATTTCGATGCGATGTAGAACAAGATAATACTGAATATTGAGGATATGGGGCAAGTGATCTAATAAATATGAACGGATATAGAACAAGCTAATTTTTTCGAACAAAATGGTGTATTTAACTCATTTTTGCTAAAAAGTGGATATAGAACATCCTAATTCTCAGCTGACGACATTCGAAACGGAAGGGACACCATAT
Source organism: Podabrus alpinus (assembly GCA_932274525.1). Taxonomy (NCBI): domain Eukaryota; kingdom Metazoa; phylum Arthropoda; class Insecta; order Coleoptera; family Cantharidae; genus Podabrus; species Podabrus alpinus. Next base: position 25,460,435 of record OW026454.1, read on the forward strand.
TCAGTCGAAATTTCAGAGGTGGATCTTTGATGATTTGAGCCGCTTTTGGTTACAATGGTGCAACACCAATGTATTTTATTTCAATCCGGATAAATGCCACTTCTTACAGATAATGATTAGATAATGATTAGATTAGATAATGTTTTAATCGAGTTTTGGGAAGAACAATGTAACGATGATACCATTCATCAGCACAATAATGCATCAGCACACAGTGCTAGAGTAACAAAGGAATGGTTTAACCAAAATAATATAAAACTTTTAGAGTGGCCAACGATAAGTCCTGATATGAACCCTATTGAGAACTTATGGGGCATTCTGGTAAGGAAGGTTTATGAAAATGGAAGGCAATATCTATCAATTAATGAATTGAAAGCAGATGGATCTAAAGCGTTGAAAGATATTCCGATTGAAACATATCGAAAATTGTTTGATTCAATGCCCAACCGAAGTTTTGAATTTATTTATAGAAAACGAGGCAATACATCGTATTAAAGTTGTTATTTCATAATATACAGGGTGTCCCCGTGACCGTGGAGAACCTTTGAGGTGGTGATAAAGGACACTTTTGTAAGACAAATTTTCAAATAAAATTTTTGTCCAAGTCCAAACCCTTGGCGGGTACCTCCCTTTAAAGCAATTTTTTGAATTTCTGATTTCAAACGGCCATAGCTCCGATATTATTGATTTTTTAAGGTTAATGGATTTGAACTTTTTTAAAGATCATTCGCTTGTCTACAAATTAGGTTATAACCCCTTATCGTCTAGAATCAACGGATTTCGAGTTATTTCGAGTTATCAATAAATTAAATTAAGGGAAAAAATGTTTAAAATATTCAGGTTTTTTTTTTAATTTTCTTGCGAACCCCGTATTTCTTAAACGAAACGTCTACGAGAAAAACTAACGGCCCAAACCGGATAGGGAATTTAACGGGCTACAACTTTCGTTAAATAAATTTTTTTGGGCAACCAACCTTTTTCACAGAAACTCTGAAAATAATGAACAAGGTGTAGGTAAAAAATATAAATTCACATAATTACTAAAACTCTCAATTTGATTTATAGCATTTGTTTTAATGTTAAAACATTGTTAAAGCGCTACAATACGTTGCTCCATTTTTACACGAATAGGTATGCAGGATCATACAGAATAATTGTGGCACATTTGATTCGAATCGGTGAAAGAGCCTAGGAATGTGCAGCGAACAAACTAACAAACAAACAAGTTCTTTTATATTAGTACATATATGTATAGATACTATATCAATTTTCACTAAACAAACATTAATTTCGTACCTACCTGCTTCAATAAATAAACCAGGTAATTATTTTTTTGTAGATTTTATTTACTCGAGTTAATAGCATCACTTTAAACTTCAATTTGATTTAACTTCAAAAATAAATCTACATACAATCTAGAAAATTACTTTTTTGTTAAATTATGAGACACAAAGCTAATCAAAAAGCGTAGAAGATAAAACATGGCTATAGGCTTATTTATTTACCTTCAAAAACAAAACTTGACACAAATTTTTGTTCAAATAAGTAAATTATAATAAATTTCACTTTGGAAGCTGAACTTATATTCGTAAATATTACATTGTTTCTTTCGTATTCATTACTAACAAATTTACATATCATAAATGGAAAATTTCTTGCGACCGAATTATTCATAATAATTCAGAAAGGTGAATTAGAAAAAAAGTTTCTAAAGTAAAATTTGCATATTGACAAATTTTAAAGTAATTTTGATTTTCCAAAGCTTTCGAAATGCTATTTCAGGACAATGTTTACGGTTTTCTTTTGTTTGCAGAATTATAAAAAGAAGTAATTTCATTCAAAAGTAGCTTATTAGGCTTTATAACGAATTATATGACGTAACGACAATCAAAATAGATTGAATATTTTCAAATTCATTGAATTTCCAATTTTCCAACTGAAGCTTCGTGTTTCTAATGTATTTCAAGTTTAACATAATCACAATCTTATAATATGATAACTATATAAACTTTAGCGAATAATGTAATTACAAATTCAATTATTTACTTTATTTCTTGTTCGACAATTAAACTTGAATGTTCTTTAAGTTTAAAAGAATAATAAGTGTTCTCTATTACTTTGTTGAATTGCTCTTTCTTAAGGTCTACTTTTTTAAATATTTAAATTATTCGTTTCCCTAAGCAGAAAATTTTTAAGCCAGAAGTAATAACAAGTCAGTTTACATTTTTTTACGTTCAATGTAAAAATAAATATCTTTTCAGTTCTGGTAACAAATTCTGTAAATAGAATAAAATATTTAATTATATCTGTAGAACTAAGTAAAATACAAAAAGGCTAGCATTCACAAACGTATCTACGCATCCCATGCTATATATATCACATTCGCGCCCTGACCGCATATGTAAAGCAAGCTTAATTAAGGAAATTAAACTTTTGATACAAGAAAATTATTAACCATGCTGTTTAAAATAATTATTTTAGGGAAGTTAGCTTCATAACCGACAAAAAATGATAAACCATAATGAAAATTATATATGTCGTGTATATAGGAGCTTTTAAAGCGCGAGATTACAATATTATTATACTATCTCAGCAAAACGAACCACCGACGCCTCATTTGATAATTAAAATTTCATTTGCTTTGTTTTAAAATTGTAATGTGCTTAACCTGAATTTTTTTGGGTTCTTAGGCTTTTAACGTTAATTTAATTTCGCTTTTATCATTTCGCTTTTCATATGTTTTAATAATAGCTTTGATATAATAATATATATCAGTATATATCTTAGCTACTTTTAAAATGTATTATGAAAGCTGGCAATTCTTTAGCTACGCCTCAGCCACCATTATTCCGGTTCATCCGCTCCGTTTGTAATTTTTTGTGTAACTCACATATTTTGATAAAATGAAAGTAGAACTTTCCTATTTGCAACGAAATTTAAGATTTTTAATCATAAAAAGTATTAACATTGGAAGATAAATGTAAATGCTTAATTGGATGAGTAGACCAAATCGCAAAAAATATAATGAAAATAATGAAAATAATGAAAAGATCTTTTTGCATATTACAGAATCAGCTTTTAGCTTTCATTTTCTAGATTTAAATTCTGTTTGCGTTGTAGCAATAGAATAAAAAATTTCCCAATATTTCACATGATATAATTTTAAGTAGCAAAATCACTTTTTTCTCTATTTAGAACAAACAACAAGGTATTTTCAATAAATTCGACGATCTTGTTTAATTCTAATATACCGAACATCCAATTGCAGGAAATATAATTTTTATTGTTATTGGGAATATTTAATATGACCCATTTTTACTGTTTAACGTGAATTCCGAAACACGGTAATAATAATTATGAGTGGACGGGTTTTCCCTATCATTTTTCTAATTTGGCATTTCGCTTTTTTTAACCAAAATATTCGATATCGTTTGTACCTAATTTGTCCCTGTTTGTATCTCTATTGTTTTCGAGACAGACGGGGAACATTAACGCGGATTTCAGTTTCTCTACGTTTGAAGCGCATAAATGAATTTTTAAATCTTATAATATTGAGCTGGAAAATTGCTAAAACGAAGCAAATACTTTTCCAAAACAGTGAAAAGTGATATAAAAACCTATACAGTGGAAAATATAAAAATAAGCTAAGTGTCCGCCCAAATAAGCTGGCTATAAACCTTCTTGAAAACAATGTCGAATCTCATAGAGCGAAAAGGTATCATCCCTTGAATCTCCCGAATAGATTTGTATAAACTTTAATCTGTGTATATGTTTAAATTTATGATTCTCTTAGAATTGTAGGTCTTACCAATAACTACTAATGTAAGTGATGTTGGTGGAAGTTAAGTCGTTGGATATGACTCTGTAATGTTAATCCATTTATTAAATGTGTCTTAAACAAATTGTAAATTTTCTCAGATGTCAATATAAACGAAAAATTACTCCGTTTACGAGTAAATATAAAATTAGAAATTTGTTGAAAATTCATATCCTGCTCTTTTGTGGGTTCTTGTTCAACTTATGTAGTATTTTGTACATTTTACTGAAAATGTTTGCACTATTCTTGAAATGTTTCACTTTTTCTTTACTCTGCATAAATACACTCGAGGTATTGATAAAAGTATGAGTGTGATTCGTTAACATTCCATTAAGATCGCTTTAGTATTGTAAATACTGCTATGTATAATCCGTTTTTTTTAAGAATACCAAATAACTGATGACCTTTGAACGTGATTGATTAAAATTTACGCATGTTTACACTGCGACATTTACACCTTGCGTAGATTTTTGCCTAAAATTTAGTGGTAAAGTTAGAAGATTATTACAAAATAAATTGCTACTTTGCGCAAGACAACTTTTAATTATATTTCTTTATGGAATGGGTTCTTGTAAAAAAATTTAATTAATTCACGTTTTTTCCTGTGTAAATCTTACTTTTTTTCCGATGCGTCTCTTTGGATACCAAAACTATGTGGTGCTAAAATATCACCCTGAATAATTATGATTAACTTGTAATATTACATAGACTAATTACTAATGACATAGTTATATAACTTTCTTGTTTGAAATTCATAACAATTGATAAATTATTTTTGTAGTATATAAAAGTAATTTAGTAAGTATGTAAAAACTTTGTGGTGTTGCAAATTAATTGAAATATTGCCTAATAAATTGTTTCATAAGTTTTATACATTCATTTATAAAAGAAATAAATGATTTTTATATTTATAGTACATACATTATAATTATAGCATAAGTAACTTTCAAATTTTCAGCTACCATTTCCTTTTCTACTACCATTTCACAAAGTTCATAATAATTATATCGTCGTGTTCCAAAATGAAACCCGGCAACAAGATATTTTTCCCCCAATTTAGAGCGTTGGTCTCTAATCAATTCCTAAATTTTAAATCCCCAATATTCATTTTGGTTTTCGTTTTATTTTGAAATTGCTCTAAAATTTAAAATAAACTTCCAAATTTGAAATTGATAACTAAACATTTTTTATTTTATGACAAACAATAAGGTATTTCTTTACAAATATTTTAAAATCTAAAAAAAATTATCACTTTTCCGAAACCCCACTATAATCAATTCTTAAATATTCTACCTTATAATTTCTTGCGGCGTCCAATCCTTGTTTACGTGTTATTTCTCTTGTTTTCCGTGTTATTAATTTTCATCCACTTCTTCACAATTTAATTTCCCGTTTGCACAAAATCATTTCATATCAAATTACCCTTGTTAGGTAATTACGTAGTTCCATGTCGACTGCTACATATATAGACGACTCAATTTTCCATCCTCCTATTCGATCGTCACCCACTACGATGGTCAAAGGTGGACTCCTTGCTCCATAATTTTTGTTCCAGTCTCGTTCTCGACGCAAAAACTCACAGAACTAACTCTGTTCACCATAATTCATCAAAATTGTCACACCTGGTGACACCAATTTACAAAACCTTCGCGTACAACTTTCAAACTTCACATATACAAAGAAAAATACTATTATGATGCTATTTACAATATTTTCATGAATTTGGATCTTTAAAAAGTTTTTTATGATTGCAATGAGCATTAAATTTTATTCTAAATACAACGAAATTATGCACGTTTACTTATTTAATTTCAAAATTGACTTTTCGTTTTATAAAATTTTTCTTAAACTATGTAAAATTAGGAATCCTTTGACATATTGTTCAATATATTCTGTAAACATATTTACCTTATAATAGTCCAGTTTTTAGGTACTTTGTGTGGAAATGACACGGAAATGCGCCTATTTTTCTTAAACCCTTTTAGGCATAGGAATAAAGTCTGTAAAAATAAAGACGGAACAGATGCAAATTTTTCATAAAAAAGATCCCATAAATTATAAAGTCATAAATTGAGCGGTGCCTATGAATCCTATGCCCAAAATAGGTATTAGGAAAATTATCTCAGTGAAATTCAAGTCAAAAACTAAATAAAAAAAATGTTTTCTAGCACCCATAGTTTCCAAGATACAAACTTGCAAAGATAACCTTGTGTTTCTTCGATTTTTGTTGAAAATTACGCAGTTTTCAGATTTCTATGTAGAATTTTTTACCCGGGGGTTACCATGAAAAAGGTTTCGACCAAAATTACAATATTTACAAAAAAAATCGCAAATAATCCTAAAATGTGTACGAAATTGAAAGAATTTCTAACAAAGTGTGCAAACAATTGCAGACTTTTACAAAGTATACCAAAATTACAGAGTGGTCAACTTTTTTACCTGTCTATCGCAGATAAAAGTGGTCTAGAGATGAGAGAAACCAGCCGCATCTATCTTTATTGATATGAATCTTTCTGATGCACCACGCTGGGCCAGCAAAATGATATAAATTCTCTCAATCCAAATCGGGGCGCCTCCAATAAGTTAGAGTGAATATCGTAATTGAATTTCGTTCTAAATTAATTTATACTTTTAATCAAATATTTTTCTGAAAAGAAACCATATTATCCACATTGTTTCAAGATAATTTTTTCATTTGCTCGATAGCTTTTATATTCGATTAATACCAATTTCTTATCCATTTTCTGCTTGAAATTAATTATTTTCTTATTATGCCTAAAATTTTTCCAATTGTTAGCAATTTAGGCTACCGATTCATTCAACAAGCACTTGCACAAATTAAAATATTTTATTCTTTATTTAAATTATATTATTTTACAAAAATTTCATTTTGGTTTTCAAAATTCGACTGATTTCTTTTGTAATTCGACACCAAATGTGCATCCTGTTTCAAATGTGAAACTGTCATCAGTTTCACAAATTAAAATTTATCGGCTCAGCCGTAGGGGTATCAAAATTATACAAAATCAAAAATTAAATAATATTAAATAATACAAAATCAAAAATTGAATATGCGTCTCTTAAAGTCATCTGCCCATCTCATCTGCGGTCTTCATCTCCTTCTTCAATGACCTCATAGTCGCCGGTGTATAACTTGCAACAAAAACTTTTGTTCGCAAAAGTTTCTCACTGTGCATGGATACATCAGTTTCAATATTGTTAGCAGTGAATGGAGATATGCTTGATTAATGGTGAAAGAATATAAATTTGGAATTCATTTGTTGTATAAATATGAACCCCGTGCCATTTAAATATTGGTGTGGTTGATGATGAGCTCTAAATTGGAATGTCGCCGTAATTTTCCTTGGTTTTCAAACATTTGTTTTTTTTTTGGCTATGGTTCCATTAGTGTTGGAATAGTTAGTGTGATTTTCAATTCTGGGTGTAGTCATAATGCTGGAAATCCGTTTTTGATAAAGATGGTTATATGGGTTCCTATATCAACATTGTTATCGTGCCCACCCAATTGGAATACTGAAATCTGAAATTCTGTTTGCTAATTTTATTAAATTATATTGTTGTTGTCAATACAGTATTTTATTTTGAATTGAGCATTACGAGCATCCCTTATTAGTATCGAATCTCGCATACCGTCTAGAGCTTGGCAGAAGATTGCAGGCAGGTACTCCCCTACGTTTCGTCAAACAAATAGTTCCGGAATTGATTTACGAATTCTTTTTCTATTACTGATTTATGTCGGAGAAGTGGAGGAAAGAGCATTTCGTGATAAACTATTCTATTTCCTGACATTGTGACAAGCAAATTTCCATTTAACTTCTGCTATTTTTTAACGAACGTCTATGACTTGTTACAACACGTTTAGCATCCACGACACCTTTCCAACAGGTAATAAAAGGTTGACTAGCTCAAAGTCGCGAAGGGGTGGGTTGGTGAAAGGAATAAAAGGGTCGTGTGACGGCACGTCGCCAAGCGTGTGTTTCCTATCGACGACCGGGCAATCCTCGATCGCGATTCTAAAAATTGTCAAAATCGGTGTGAATAATTTACACAGGGGGGGAGTTAAGTCAAAATCGATGGGGTTAATATACACGAGGGAGTTTAAATGGGCGCCACGCATACGAAGAAATGAATCTTTTTGAAGGGGACTGGTTATCACACCTTCCAAGCTGGTACGCGACAACTTGATGATCTTACGGCGAATTCTCACTCCGGAAAAGCCTCGCTCAATGACCTTACCTTTACAGGAGGCGAACTTTCCGTTGGTGAAAATAGCTAAATAAACATTAACACAATAACAATAAAACACAAAGTTGGGAAATAACAAAAATGTAATGAATAAAATAATATCAGGGGGGAGTTGACAAAATTTACACAAGATACTATCAAATTTACATGTATCGTATAAAAATAAATATGTACAGTTGACGGAACCTTTCGGTGTGGTTTCCGTTGCGAAATTAATATTCGTAAAACGATTACTCTTACAAAAATACAAACTGTTAATTTGCAAAGTATGATCCAGAAAGTTCATACGTAAAAGGGGGGCGTATTGAATACAGCACTCCACCAAAAATAATAGTTACTTAAGTGCAACTCGATAACGTCTAAAACTATGATTCATAAAATTGATCTTGAAACTTAATCAGTGCAATTGATTATCAAAATTCCCAACAACGGGAAAAACAAACTTTAGCTACAATGCTAAACTTGAAATATTACGTTAAATTTGGTTACAATCTGAACGCTCGAATGGCATGGTAAAAGTTACGTTAATAAAAGACAATAACCTTAATTAACACAAAAGAGGTACAAAAGGGTTGCGATATCGTCTTCCAGGGTTGAACTGAACGTTCATAAACACAACTGGTGGTCAATATGACCACTTAACATCACAATCTTAAAAATATAAAGGTTTCTTACTTAGTGTATTCGTTGGAAGTCGACCTCTAGACAAAGCCGTTGGCGGGTCCTTCAGGAGTGAGATTCGTCCTCGGAATGTAGAATGGAGCTGAATACGATGTCTCAAACCATACCAGAAGGGCAGCGCAATAACCAGCTTCCAAAACCTCTTCAAATCGGAAGGTGGTGAAATAGCGGGGTGATTACACACTCCGTAACGCGATAAATAGGGGTTCCGTACGAAATAATACACTGGAATAATTATTCGCGAAGTTACAATTAATTAAAGCCGGCACTGTGTAAATAAGAAACGTCAATGTGGTGTTCGATAGGAAAAACGATCGGAATGCACACATGTGCTCACAACGCAACACCTGGTTTATGCCGTACCGATAAAAAAGAAATGCAATGCGATTGCATTTAAGCGGCAACTAGTGCGAGGCTAAGGTACGAGATATTAGTTGAAATAACTCGATAATATTAAAAGCGATAAACAATTGACATTCAATGTTCGATAATTTTCGTTGAACTAACTCGATATGGTTAAATGGTATAAACAATTGACGGTGAATGTTCGGTAAGTTTAATTGAAATAACTCGATATGGTTAAGCGTCACAAACAATTTATTAGTAGAAAATGTTCGTTAATTTATTTGCAATAATTCGATATGGTTAAATGTTATAAACAATTGACGGTGAATGTTCGGCAAGTTTAATTGAAATAACTCGATATGGTTAAGCGTCACAAACAATTTATTAGTAGAAAATGTTCGTTAATTTATTTGCAATAATTCGATATTATCAAACGTGATAAACAATTAACATAGAATGTTCGACAATTTTACCTGAGTTGAACGCACAATAATTTAGCACAATTGAATTGTATTGATTTAAAGATCTCCAATAAATGTGAGATCTTGGTGTCTTAATTCCGCTTTTGGAAGCGTTACGATACGATAAGGCGGTATCGGATTCTAAGTGAATCTCTCTGAATCTGCAATTTGCAGCTCATTTTATGTGTTTTCCCTACCACAATTTAGGATAATTCCCACTTAATGATTGATTTGGGCCCTTATAATTGGGTCCCATAAATTTGGAAAGAAGGGATATGCATTTTAATTGGACGGTACCTAGAGTGTGAAAGCACGCTTTCGTCTTTCTCCATGTAAAGTGTATCGTGAAGTTTTGCCAGACACGTGCGAGCAAAACAATTTTTTGCTCGTCTATTTGGACGAAAAGGGTCTATACTTTTGCACTTTTTGTTTGTTTTTATCGAAGCTTAAGATTGCGAAATCGCTATACCTCCCATGTTAAAAATTAACACATTGGCTTGCCTGTCGATGCATGTTGCAGATAACGACACCAAATGCATTCGTTCACACGGTTTCAACACCGCACGTGTCCGTTTTTTGTATTGACAGGCGACGTGGGTTTATGGATCGCATAAAAGTGTCTCTCAGTCTTTTATAAAATTATAGCAAAGCATATGTATGGGTTGACGTTTGGTTTGCAACGCTAACGAATGGAGACTTTCTTGCTGATGAAGTGAATTATTGATGGGTGCTACGTCAACTTTATTAAAACTATATTATCTACCGCATGGTTTATTAGACGTGTATTAAATTCTTTTGAGAGAACTTTCTTTCCCATCAAATATTACAAATACTACTCGATCGTAAAACATAAATTTGTCCGTTTAAGTTACCGATTCAATCTTTTCGATATATCCGCTGACCTAAAAATGTCTTCCCACGGAATATCTGACTTTAAATTTTTGCCGGATCTATTCGAAATTTTCGTTATAAGTAAAATACCTCATAATAACATGATTTTAAAAAAATGTGACCGATGCGCGCAGTCAGGTGACAGACTTTTGTTATTTTTCTGATGCTTTTATTAGTTTTTCTATCTTTCAATAAAATTTGGAGTATTTCTGGCTTTTGATAAGTCTTTATGTTTTGGTCACCTTATCCATGTTTTTCTTTATTAATGTTCAAGTTTGTGAGCCATAAATAATAACCAGAATAACACATGGGTTGTACATTTTAGTTTTTAGATTCGGTGGGAACTTTTTATTTCTCAGTATATAAGAAAATTCACCAAAGCTGTCTATATAATCGCTCTTCTTCGACTTTTCTTCTAATTTTCGTAGTTTGATTTTCTTTTTATTTGGTTTCACAACGTACCCCAAATAGATTTATATTTTTCCACCTTCCCAATTCTGTTACCCGTTATTTCAATGTCTCTGTTTTATTATAATTCGTTTTCAGTCCTATTTTTCTTGATTTGATATTTGAGCTCCACAAGCAATTTTTCTAGTTCTTCTTTAGTATTTGTTATACTACTACATCATCAGTATATAGAAAATGGTTTAAATGTTGTCCACATTGTTATATTTTAAGTAAAATATTTTTTATGTTCCGGGCTGCTTGAAAAACCTTTACTTCAAAAGAAACATAGAACAGCAAATATGCTCAGATCCAGCTTCTAGTAAGAGCAATTAAACTTTCCTAAATTAAACTAGTTACAACTTGCACAAAAACGCAAAATAAATGCAAAATGTAAAAAGAATTTTAAAAAAATCACATTCGACAGAAGATATCATTGTTCTGATCATTATAAATAAAATTGTACTTACGTTAGACAACACTGTAGTATAAGAAAAATTAAATTATATAAATTAATATCGTCAATTCCTTCAGATAAAAGTAAATAATTAATTTGTCATAAAATTTGACAAATTTACAGTTACAAAAAAATATGTAGTCGGTTTTTCTTACGAATGAGTGAAAAGATGGTCTTTTAATTTTTACATACACCAGTTTTTGTATTAAACATTAAAATAATTCTGAAAAAAACAATTCCTTGTCGCACAATAGGTTTAATTTTTTCGATTCTTTAATTTTTATACTGGTTGCGCACATATGATAAATATTCAAAAGTATCCATTCTTTTCTTCTACCATTACAGATTGTAATCTCAATTACAATTATCAGTATTGTCTTTTATTATCTCAGTTTAGACAACTTCAATCTCCAAACTCAATACTTTATGTGATAACCAATTTTTTGCCATCCAATACAACCACAATTCCATAATAATTTTACAATATATCCAACAAAAATTCACATTTCAACTTCAATTTTACTTTATCCAAAAACTTTTATATACTATATCCATTCTTTTTTGTTCCATCTTATATCCGTTTCTTTCATTACTTTTCTTAACTTTCATTAACTTTTTACGGTAAGTAACTTATTCTTTATACGATTATTTTATTTTTTAATTTAATTCAATAAAAATTCAATTACAAATCCTTTTCTCCAAAATTCATAAAACACAACAAATCAGAATTTTCGAAAGTCACGACTTCTGTTCTTTTATTGAAATATATCGATTCTTATTACTTTGGGTATCATTTCATAAATTAAAAAAATTCCAAATAGTGCAAGTTCAAAACCCAAATACGTAAAGTTTACGTTAGTTTCTGGAACCTCAACTAATCCATAAAATCACTGGATATTCCAGTAACCCTGAATTTTTATTTAAAATTTAAAAAACAGTAAAAATAAAAAAATATCATGGTATATTTTTTTGAAGGCATCTTTCAATACTCGGTTTAATAACTTGGATGATTTTTTCATGCATTTTTATGCATTTTTATGGCCATTTTCGATTTGTTAACATTATCGGTTTTTAACCTCTTCTGCTACTTTTAAATTTCTACAAATATCTTAATTAAACGCTCGGCTATAACTTAAAGTACAGAGAGTAAAATATTCTACGTAAAACTAAAACAAATTGGAATGTTGTAACCCCAATAGTTTTAAATATAAGGCGTTAGGCAACTCCTTAATTGGTTAATTTAATTTAAATATGTAAATATCTTATTTATAAAAAGAAATGTAATTGGTTTATAATTAGGCTAATTAATAACTCAACGCTGCAAATCAATTAAATAATGCAAAACCAACAAAACGAAGTTCAAAGTGCCATTACTAATAAAATTACTAAGCAAACATATTGAAATGTATATAAGTGCAAATTGATTTAAATTAAATGAGAGTCTAAGAACTTGCCTTTTTATTCACTTCACGAGGACCAGGCTTAAGTATTGCTAATCAAGATTAAATTACATCAACCGCTACTGAATTTGGAAGCAGGACAAGGGGATACTTAAGGTGATACCCATAATATCAGAAAAATTCTTACATTCATTTTTATTACATTTTTATTGAAAATTATAAAATTAATTGTTTTTGGAATTCTTTTTTTCTGAATATAAATTAAGACATATGCTATAAACCCGCACAGATAACAATAGAACCGAAGGATTAATTGGAACGGCAGAAATGATGGTAGTCAGAACCATGGCTGGCAAGACACTCAGAGATGGGTAAAAACAGCACAGTAAGGCCCAGTTTCTGAATCTCTGGTTATCTTTAATCAAAGGGTTGTTTCCATAGATCACATTGTTGAAACAATTATTTCCATGGAAACAACCCTTTGATTAAAGATAACCAGAGATTCAGAAACTGGGCCTAAGAGAGGCCTGCCAAAGTGAAAGTGAAAGCAAAGTAAAGTGAATCCAATCGATTGATCAAATCCTCGAGAGATGGTAAGAGAAATGGCCAAAACCACCTGGAAGATCGCGAGACAGTTGGAAGTCAATATCCCAAGAGAATTCAACATATTAAAAACTAAGCTGGAAATCTTAAATTCAGACGAAGAAGTTTTCTTCTTTGGTATCTCATGAATAGCCTTAATAAATGAAAGTTGCAAAAGACGTAATTCTGCGCCAAACTTCATAGTTCTTACCAAAAACAGGTCATTTTTGTTCTTCCGGCCATATCTTCAAAACTACTAAAGGCTAGAATAATATTTTTAAATTCATTTTACGTACAATTTTATTTGTTTTAAATCTTATCCTATATTTTTTATCGCGGAATTCATTAAAAACTAGTAATGAAAATAGGAAAATCTGAAAAATCCTGGCAAATATCGTAAAGCGATTACCAACTTGGAAGGCTAGGGGTTTATTAGGGTTATAAAATTTTAATATAATTTTATTTCGTTTAATTTTACTAATACCGTTTTTGGGCATAAGTTACATGGAATCGGCCAATTCGTAACTTGATTTTTGGGACCTGGCGTCAAAAATTTATAAGCTGTTTCTGATGCAAATTTCAAGATTTATGAAAAGAAATTTATTTTCCTGGTTATTTCCCCGTAGATTCTTTTTTGCGATATAACGACTGGACTAAACAAAATGGTTACCTTCACAACAATGTGAAGAAGAAAAATATAACAAGAAATGAATTCATAATAGCAACCCAACATAGCTTAATGTGAAAGAGTCATTTTTAAATATACAATGTGTACTTTATTCACAATTTGTCCATAACTATAAAAATGTAAATTGCATGATGGAAATCGTCACGTTTCTACGTAATAAAAAATTAATGTTCTTACCTTATTTGGCTTTTTAAAAATCTTGATTTTGTACTTAATGATGATGCACGCTTGCACATACATTGACGAATTGATCGTTACAAAAGTTATGTGCCGATAAAATTTTATATTGCAACTTGCAGCTTCTAATGTAGCAATTACACACGTAAAATGTCATTCTAATTTACGTTCTTTAGTTTAAATTTAAAAATCTATACAGAAATTGTTCATTTTATAAATTTTGACTTTATAGAATCTATTTTACATTAATTTATTCTTAAATATAAATTTTTTTGCTTTTTAAAAGATTGTGTAAAAATCATAATTATTATTATCGTAATCAAGTAATTATGTAATCTTAATTATTATGTCCAATTAAATCTAATTTTTGCAATGTAAAACTATGATAATGAAAACGCCATTAATTAATTCCCGGACAGGTACTACCTCATAGTCACTGAATGTGGTTTTGCAGAATAGAGATTTTACAGAATGACTAGAAAACCAACTAATTTTTGTAAATGTTATACGTTATGTAGTACGAAAAAGTGCACTTTTGTTTTTAATAATAAATTATTTTGCTAAACATAAATATGTATAAATTGTTAACTTGTGAAGATTAATATTAAATTAAACTTTTAGAATTAACAAGCTAAGCAAATATAATAAATTTCAAATTATCTCTATAAGCTTTCCACAATAGGTTATTGCTTTCCTCACATGTTTATATATTCTGTTTGCTTACCCGATTAATGTTTAAAGTTTAGTTCAATATTAAACTATTATGATAACTTTTTTAATAAAATAGTTTACACATTACACAATACACATGACCATCTCTATCGTGCTAAGCACGAAAGTCGCATCTAACATGTTTTCCTCCAAGTTAGAAGGCGATATTTACAAATTTGTAAACTTTAAATTATTATGAAATTTAATAACTTAAAATAACATGTTTTCTACTAAAATAGTCGTAAATCGCATTTACTACAGCATAAAATCGTATCTGCAAAGTTTTGCTGTTTATATCTTCACTATTAATATTGTTTTCATATGAATTACTTTCGTATTTATTTATTCCTTACTTTTCTAGCAGTGCACGGCTGTCATGATTGTGCGGCCTAAATGCCCCACCTAAACCATTTTTAGGTTGGTAACTAAATAATAAACCAATGAGAAGGAGATACGTGATGAACAAACAGATAGGCAGAAGTGTTGTTTTAAGGCCGCACTGATTCTTGTTTGCTTGGATTGTGCGGCATAAAGGCCGCACTGAGGGAACGAATCGTCATCGTGAAATCCATTTGGGGTTACAGGCAGACAGGAGGTGCCGCCACAAAATATAGTACCTCTAGT